>CM076902.1:22067158-24700656 GCA_039519145.1 Kokia cookei
TAAGCTTCGAAGAATTAGGGTTAAAAAAGTAGAAAAGAAAAATGGCATACCGACATTGGAAATTTTAGGGCTTTCGGTGTTGAAATTAAATTGAACAAGAAACTGATTTGATTTTAATAAATTGAGATTTTAAATGACGAAGAAGAAGACTGTAGGATGGATTGGCCCAAGTTTTGACCCGGTATGTCCGGTTAGGATTCAGTTGAGTTGGTCATGGCCGGGTCCGTCCGATTTGACGGGTCTATAGGATAAACCATACCCAAAGTCACTAAACTATTAGTAAATTTATGTTTTGATCACTCAACTTCGAAAAGTTACAAAATGATCATTGAAGTATTTGAAAGTTTTCATTAAGTCACTAAACTATTTGAAAGTTTTTATTTAATTCACTGAACTATTCAAAAGTTTTTTTATCACTAAACAGTTAATTATTTTTAAGTTTGACTAGCGAGCTCCATGCAACTATTTGACAATTTTTGTACGGTAGATTAGTACCCATCAATGAGTGGAATAATATACCTTAAATCTAAGTTAATTTGACAGTGAGAAATGAATATTGGAAAATAAAGTTGTTTGGGTTTCGGTTTGCATATTTTTTATGTTCAAAGTTATTTCATTAAAAAAACTTAACAACAAATGAAAAGGAGAATGAGAGCTTTCGATTGGTGCAAGTGATGGGAACAAAAAAGATCATATAACAGTGATTTTAACAGTTCAATGATTTAAATAAAAAATTTCAAATAGCTCAATGATCATTTTGTATTTTTTGAAGTTTATTGACCAAAATGTAAACTTCCTAATACCTTAACCTTGGTGTAGTTTACTTTTAATATTAGTATCTTTTATATTTGTCCAAGTTAACCAAAATTTTGTTAAGCATGCTCATATTTGTAAATGATTAATCAAAGGTCATTTTAATTTCTTCCATGTTATATTTTAAAATATATTTTTTAATTTAATATTTTAAATGGTTTTTCTTTGATTAAAAATTTAAATTTAGACAACTTGATTTTTTTTTAATCATTACATAATATTATATTATTTTATATTTAATTTTATGTGATATAAATTTATATTAAATATAAAAATAATCAAATTATAAAGAATAATATATGTTGGTTAAATTCAATATTTGAATGTTGAAGTCTAGATTTATATTTTAAACAACTTTAATATTTTTTTGACTTCATACTTTTGTTTAATTTTTTTTTATTTTATAAGGACTTTTAAACATGAATGAATAATTCAAACCTTGAATAAATCTAAAATTCAGTTAATTTTTTATTCAATTGGATTGATTTTTCTTTCAATTTTCAGGCTTTTTAAATAATTGTTTATAAAATTAATAATAAAATTGGGTCCATCTATTTGATTTTACATTTACGCAATTAATGGGATAATTTAATCCTTTTGATAGTGGGATTGAGAGAAAGATTATTTCCATGCAAAGAGGAAATCAAATCCTACGGAGAGAAAAGAAGGCATTTATATAGACGAGTTGTATGAATGCGTATGATCCCGCGTACTATATTTATCCCCCAATTCTATTGATTGATGGTCTCAAAAAGTACTCGATGAAAATAACATTAAGCATATATATATAAAAAACCGAAATCTCAAAAAAATCAATAAAAACAAAACTCCGAAGGTCTTAGAAAATCAAGTTTCATGAGACTCGAGGCCACATCCATCTGTGTCAAAAGAAATAAAGGATCATTATTGCGACCAGACCTTATCTTATTAATAAATTGTTAGAAATTTCGCATACAAATAAAGCATGAGGGAGAAATAGGATTGGTGACTGTTATAATAGATATCGATAATAACAATCACAAAATAACAAAAAATAAAAAATAAAACACACAAATTCGAGTCACACAAATTCTAACAACAAAGATCACCTTAACAACAACTAAAAACTAAAAAAACCAAAATAACAAAACTTGCTCAAAATCTCTTACCGAAGATTCAAAAAGGTTAACGATAATATAGAAATAATTAAGAGGGCTCACTCAAGGTCTTACCAACATTGAAATGTAGTAGTATGGGATCATCTACGCAAAGTTAATTGTTGATCTCTCTTACTTTAAAGATACATGCAGAAGAAAAAAGGCGATGAATTGTCGAAAGGAGACAACTCTTATCCAAAACTAAACCGGTTGATAAAATGGGAGCGTGAAGTCAAAACAGGTTACGAGTGGATTTGGATGAGACTGTAAAGTGCGATGCAATTAATTTATTTTTTATCCCATACTATAATATTATTATAATATCTAATTTAATCACCATTATTATTTTTACACTAAATATAAATAAACATTCCTCCCATCAAAATAAAAAAACGAACGAGTCGACGGCTATAGGCTAATTAATTCTATGCACATATATAAATAAAATCATAAATATTCAAGAAGATAATTTTTAAAATCGTAAAGAACCAAATATATTTCTTTAAAAAAAAAAAAAGAAGTTTACCTACGGATCGCACAAGAGTATTCCTTATTATTATTTGGCGCAGTTTGTTTTTGTAGAATAGAAATAAAAATTATTTTGGCGCAGTTTGTTTTTGTAGAATAGAAATAAAAATTATTTTGGCGCAGTGAGTCACTTACTGTTTTCCCTTCCCTTTCCCTCTTCCTGAAATTCCCCTTTTCTCATCCTTTCCGACAATTAGACCCCACAATTTCTCCGCTATTTTCTCTCTCTCTAAATTCCCTCTTTCCAAAATTCAAATCCAATGCCAGCTTCTTCTCCTTCAGGCAATCTCTCTCCAACTTTTCATTTCTCCTTGATAAAAAAATCCACGTTTTTTCTGTTATTTATATTTAATTAATTCTTTAATTTTCCATTTCAACAGATGGTCGAGGTCGGTGGAAGCGGCGGAAGCGAGACCGAAGGCCCAAGCATCTCCAAGAAGATAACGATGTCCCGGAGGAAGATGTAGAAGAGGAAGATAACAACAACGAGGACATCGATAACCACCGCGATAACAACTCCGGGGACGATGCCGGTGGGGGATTTAGGGATCCGTCTTTGGCGGGGTCCAGCGAGTGTGAGGTACTGGCTGATGGTAGAGTTCGCATCTCGGAGTTCCCACCCGTGGTCAAGCGGACTGTGAACCGTCCTCACGGTTCTGTGATGGCGATCGTGGCGGCTGAGCGGGCCGGTATGGTTGGGGATAGCAAGGGCCACCAGCAGGTGGCTCTGGCGGTTTTGGAGAACGTTTCGTACGGGCAGTTACAGGCGGTTTCGACTGAAGCTCCCATTGTTGAACCGGAGAAGTATGTGATTACTCCTCCTCCGATAATGGAGGGGCGTGGCGTTGTTAAGAGGTTTGGGAGTAGGGTTCATGTCCTGCCAATGCATTCAGGTTCAGTTTTTCTCTTTCTTTTATATCTCTATGCATTAATTTTTTGCCTGGTTTCAATTCCTAGTCTGATTAGAGCGAAATAAAAACAACAATCCGTAGATGACTCTTTAGTTTCAAGGGACAACTTTTGTTTTAATTTTCATGTGCTTTTGATGAAAGATATAACTAGATCGCGCTTATTTATGTTAATTTTGACTAAAGTTATCTTAAAATTTGAACTTCTTCTTTCTATAGTGCTTAGTGTTACATGGAAATGGTCTTTTAACACTTTTGCTATTAGTAGGATTAAAGTGCTTGAAAAGTATATGCTTTAGTACCTTTCTGTACTGGACTGGGGAACTTTATACTAATCTTTGATTTACTTGATTTTAATTGGATTCTCTAAGAAGTTTTGGTTTAGTTATGCAATCTAAATTAAAGAGTAGTTCAGCAAGTTACACTTGGGTTTGTTCTATTTACTTCATACGAGTTTCATGTTACGTCTGTTGCTTAAAGAGTATGAGCAAGATATTACCACGCATTTATTTTTTGTAAAGCACTGACTTTTTCTTGCACCCTCTCTCACTCTCTCCCTCTCCCTCTCCCTTTCCCTCCCCCCCCCTCCTCCTCTCTCTTTCTGCACTTATCTTTCTTCTTAGTTGTGTATTAATATTTGGTTACGTTTGGGATTCCCTTTCAAGCAGAGTGGTTCTCACCAGCCTCCGTACATCGACTAGAAAGACAAGTTGTGCCACATTTTTTCTCTGGAAAATCACCTGAACATATGCCGGAAAAATATATGGAATGTAGAAACCACATTGTTGCCAAGTACATGGATAATCCATTGAAGAGAATTACAGTTTCTGATTGCCAGGGATTGATAGATGGAATCAGTAATGAGGATTTAACTCGAATTGTTCGTTTTCTTGATCATTGGGGAATCATCAATTATTGTGTAGCTGTACCAAGTCATGAGCCTTGGAGTGCTGGGTCCTACTTAAGGGAGGAGCCAAATGGCGATGTTCGTGTGCCATCGGCTGCATTAAAGTCTATTGATAGCTTGATCAAATTTGACAAGCCAAAATGTAGGCTCAAGGCAGCTGATGTTTATTCATCATTGCCATGTCATGCTGATATCTCTGACTTGGACGATAGAATACGAGAGTGCCTAGATGAAAACAATTGCACTTCATGTTCTCAGCCTGTTGCCAGTTCATATTATCAGTCACAGAAGGAGGTATGTGATTTTATACCCGTGTTTGTCTTTATTTATTTCGTGCTACATCTTAATATCCTCATTCTTCCCATTGTTCACCCAATGAATATCTTGCTGTATATGTACAAATTTTTCCTTAAAAATTTAGTGAACTACTTAAAACAAGCCATTTAAGATGAAAAAACAAGGCATGTTTGATATTGAACAGAATCAGAATTAGCATCTATGAGGGAATAGGCTCCTGGTATTTTATACTGGCCTTCTTCTTCTGGGGTTTGGGGAATAGAATTAATCCCCTTTTTTATGTTCTTAGAGAAAGCCCTTTGGTTTAAGATTTTGGGAGGCTTCTATATATGATCATGTTGACTGCCTAGCTCAGACCAACCTCAGGTTGGATTCAAATGTTGTTTTCTTAGTTCCTCATCCTACAGTATATATATTAAATTCAGCAGCACATGCAAATAATGCATTCAATGTTAATTGGATAATAAAACATTAACACTTTAGTATCGGGGAATTTTTCTATTGGAGGTTGCAATAGTGGGGAGGGGGGACTGTTGGTATCATCTGTCGATGCAGTTCCATATGTTAGAAGTGCTGGGCCTTTTTGTACTTGCATTTTTTAAAAGTTTTCCCTATATTCTCAACAGAAAGGAACTAGGTATTTTAACCAACTACTGAGAGTATATTTCTTGTGTGCTGTGAGAATACTAGGTACTTTTTTATTTAATTTTGGTAGTCAAGAAAGGAACAACAAACGATTTCTGTCCTCTTTTATAGGGAAGAAATTTCTTGCTAAAGCTTGCACTTGTAAGTTGTAACTATGAACCAGTAGATGTGGTTTAGAAAGCTGAGTTAGTGCTTCGCTTAATTTTATTTGGTTTGGTCTGGTTTCTGAGCATCAATTTACTAGTTCAGTGTGTGGTTTAGGTTTCTTTGGGGTGTATTTTGGATATACAATCTGATGATGAAATAAGGGATGATGAAAGAGATTAAATCATGCAAATCAGTTATGTAATATCTTATAAATACTTGCTTAAAAGTATTTAGAAGATGGAATCATGAGGTGAACATTTGTTTTATTCCAGTGTAAAAGGATAAATTTGATAAGTACTTATAGTGTAGCTGAGTCTAAAGTGCTGTTTGTGGACTCATGTCAAGTTTGTAGATAAACATGGATTGACAGCAGAATTTGTAAACTTTAAGATTTACTTAAATCTTGACTGTAATTGTTCACTTTTGTTTCTATTATTGGCTACTTGACAGGTTGATGTACTGCTGTGCTCTGATTGCTTCCATGATGGGAGATTTGTTTCTGGTCATTCAAGCATAGATTTTGTTAGAGTAGATTCAACAAAAGATTATGGGGACCTAGATGGAGATAGTTGGAGCGACCAGGAAACTTTACTGCTGCTTGAGGCAATGGAAATTTACAATGAGAACTGGAATGAAATAGCTGAGCATGTGGGCACTAAGTCAAAAGCACAATGCATACTTCATTTTGTACGTCTACCCATGGAGGATGGCCTATTGGAAAATTTGGAAGTTCCGAGCATGCCCAAGTCAACAATTGTTGCAAATGGAGACAGCCAAAGATTGCACTCGAACATGAATGGGAGTCTACCAGGTATTTTTTACACTTAGGTTCTACTTGCCATGAAAATTAAGATGTTATGCATGTTAACCTTTTATCTACTTTTTGCATGCTTTTCAGGGCCCAGCCTTCAAAATGCGGATTATCAAAGCAAGGTTCCTTTTGAGAATTCTGGGAATCCAGTTATGGCTATGGTATGTTACTGCATTTTTCAGACACCTCATTACTCTATAACACTTTATTAGTCATTTAAGATTTAGGATTGTAATATATCACTGTGGAGTATGAACATTGAATCATTTATTCTTTATTTCTCTAATAAATTCCTTAATTTTAAGTTCGTTAAATGATGTCATTTTCATGTAATTTGCTGGTATTGTAGTAACCACCTTTGGCACACAAAAATGGGGAAGCTTAAAATTCTTCTAATGTTGGAATTACCTTTTATCTTTTTGGTCAAACAAATAGTGTTCTTTTGGCCTCATGACAAATTCACTATTAAGGTTTATTCCCTTACTCCTATTGGCAGTTTGGATGAGAAAAAGTGTAAATGGATCCAAAAGATTTTAAGCAGTTTGTGAGTGTTGATTTGCTTTTTTAAAAATGTCACGAATTAGGCTCCTAATAGCGTTGAAAATTTCATTTCATCAATAATGAGTTTGTGATGAAAATTGCAAAGATGGATCCAAATTGGGCATCTTTTGTTGTTGAAAATTGCTTCTTAAAAATGCAAGAGATGAACTTTTGCCCCAAGAGATTGTGATAAAATTGTACTCAAAGATGGCTCTCATAGTATTGCTAATTTTTTCCCATACATGGGTCTGACAGTTTACAATATTTTAGGTTGCTTTTCTGGCCTCTGCTGTTGGACCAAGAGTTGCTGCTGCCTGTGCCCATGCATCCTTGGCGGCATTGGCTGAAGATGTAGATAAGGAAGGTTCGGGACATGGTAATAGGTTAGTGACATATTCTCATGATTCCAAAAATCTTCAGGGCTATTATGAGGTTCTTCTCTGATGATATGAATTGAATTTTGAGCATACAATGTCTTACATCCAAGTCATGAAGTTTTGTGAATTGAATATTTGAACATTTCTTTGCTTTGATTGGATTGAACCAATCTAAAGTTTTTTTTCATCAAAATTCTTCCTGTTAAATTTCTTATTACTATCCATTTTGAACCGTGAAGGACGAATATGGAGAGTGTACATAGTAGAGAAGGTGGTTTACATGGTTCCGTTCATCAAAAAGGTAGTCCATAAGTTTAACTTGCACTATTTTCACTACATTTTAGTTCCCTTTTTTCTCTCCCATATTAGTTTTTTTATTTGTAATTCATTTTGCATAAAAACTCCAGAGAACTCAGCAATACATTCATTTGGTCAAAATGAGGCAGAGGTTCATCCACTATCTGCTGAAAAAGTTAAAGCTGCTGCCAAAGCTGGCCTTGCAGCTGCAGCTATGAAGGCAAAACTGTTTGCGGACCATGAGGAACGAGAAATTCAAAGGTTATCAGCCAATATCATAAATCATCAGGTATTTTTCTCGTCGTTTTCACGTGTATACCTGGTAACAATGTGGAACTTTATTTGGCTGATAAGAGAGTTCATTTCCGTTAAAGACTTGAAACCAGGACAAAAGAGGACTTGTCCTGTTGCATTTACTGCACACCTTTGTTATTTAGCCTAGAAAATGGAACCAAAAAAAAAAGGAAAAATGACAGGCAAAGTTGCATGCCTTTGTTTTTGAAATTACATAAACTTGTACTTGGAGATGTCTTAAATTTGAAAGATACATTGAGAAGTTCTATGCTGTTGAGACCTGTTTCTAGGCTAGGGTTCTTGATCCAAGTTGAATTTTTCTTTAGTACTTGATTCACATATCTATTACTGCCATGGACACTGGCTATGTTAATGCAACTCCTTGAAATACCCGTGTTTAGACCTGTTCCACACATATTCATAGTTATGGGGACATGATCCTCCATTTATATAGAAACCACAAAAAGAATTGTCATATACCCGTTCCGGGTACGTACCTCATCTGAAACTCATCCTCGAATCCAATGCTAGTCCAAGTAGCATATGATACTGGAATCCCGGGCCCTGGCTGGGATATTGATAATTTTGTGAAGTGTGTGTTTTCTGTTCATGTATTCATTAGAAAACCAGAGGCTACTTAATAGTATCAAAACTTTATAGGGTTACCACTGCTGTTTTAGCATCTCCCATAAGTTATCTTAGAATTATGTTTAAGGTTTCTTCCTCGTATACTTCCTCTGATTGTGGTGGATATAAAGAAGATGCAACAATTAGATATTTGGAAGTGTCCATCGAGGTTTCATTTTCTCGGAACTTCCGAAACATTCTATTCTTACATTTAATTTGTATTATAAATTGTAGATAAACTTGTTTTCCATCTCTATCGCAGTTGAAGAGATTGGAGCTGAAGCTTAAGCAGTTTGCGGAAGTTGAAACATTACTCATGAAAGAATGTGAACAAGTGGAGAAAACAAGGCAAAGGTTAGTTGCTGAGAGGGCTCGAATTGTATCAGCTCAATTCGGAACCACCGGAGTCGCTTCACAAATGAGTGTACCTGTGATTTCTTCTCCTATGGTTAACAATAACAATGGCAACAACAGGCAACAGGTAATGTCAGCCTCACCTTCAACGCCAAGCAATTCTGGATATGCCAACAACCAACCAATATATCCCCATATGCCATTCATGCAACGCCAACCAATGTTTCCTATGGGTCCGAGGATGCCCCTTACAGCCATGCAAGCATCCACATCCGCTCCTCCTAATGTCATGTTCAACTCCCCAGGGAATGCACAACCAACTCTTAACCATCCACTAATGAGGTCGGTTTCCGGGACTGGATCTGGTCTAGGTTGAAATTAAAGAGTCGAAAATAAATTTTGGATTTTAGTGATGGAATTCATTGGCGTTGTTGATTTTCTTTGCTTCGAAGACAACCAGTAGCTTGGACGAACGGTGTAACCATCTTCAGCTTCAAAATATAGAAGTAACCTTGAGCAATTTTTAGGGTTTGTAACATCATACAATTAATGTAGTTTTTGGGGGTTTAATTATGAAATCTTGATACTAATTACCAAAATTAATTTTGTATAAATAAATTATCTAAAAATTTTAGAGCATCCCAATCGAATGAAAACTAATATGCGTCTATTCTTCCTAAATTTACACTTCCCGTATGTTGATAGGTATTCTAAAATTATTTAGCAAAATAGAAGAATTTGAACAGTAATGCAGTGAAGTCGGCTCCTTTACAGGGTTTATATTGTTGAAGTCTCAAAGAAAATGGTCTTGAATTTTCTGCCAGTTGATAATTTTGAAGAGTTTCCTCAATGTGGGTGTGGATTGAGTTGCAGTAATCAGCAACTAATAAGGATTAGGAAAAAACCCTTTCGTTTCTTCTTGTAAGGAGTTTGAATGACAGAATTGTAGTATTGAAGCCATAAATTTTAAAGGTGCTTGTTGAACTTAGATGCAGATCAATGTAATGTATTATAGTTATTTGGGGAATCGATAATCTGTTTTATAGTAGAATTAAATCTTTAACCAAATTTCCATGTATTTAGAAACTCCATAGAGCGCCCACAAGAGTTTGATGATCTTGATTTTAGACTTTGCTACGAAAAGCAATGACATGAAATCCCTGCAACTACAAAGGAGGTTACCCTATTAGTGCAAAACATCTAAACCCGGTTCATTCTCGTCATCTAAAAAAACAATCCCAAATCATGCAATGAACTTAAATGGTCAGAAAAGCTCAATGCATATGGCATCCAATGTGAGATGCCAAGGACCCTTTTCGACAAGTTGGATATATTCTTGTCATCTAAAAAACCATCCCAAGTCATGCAGATAACTTCAATTCTAACCAAATGATGTTTGGGAGAGATTAAAGTGTCCAAAAAGCTCAATGGGTATGGCAGGCAAAGTAAAGCTGTAACAGAGATTTCCTCAACCAAATATCATCAAACATTCTTCCCTTAGTAAGCTTATCCATTCCTGTCATCTCAAAAACCATCCCAAATCACCCAAACTAACTTAAAATTTAAGCAAAACAATTTCTTGGGACAAAAGGTTAAAAAAAAGCTCAATGGTTATGACATTCATTGCAACATTGTATTACATATTTCCCCAACCCAATATCATCAAACATTCAAACTCTTCTTCCACATACATATACTAAAATTTCATCCAATAACAATGAACGACAATATCATTTGATTAGAAATGACTAGGATTTCAGTGAACAATCTTTATGAGCAGCTGTATTAACCTGTTTAGAGAGGTAAGCTTCATAGATTTCCACTACAAGCCGAGGATCATTTTCCACAAGTTCAATATATTCTTCCCTTTCAGTTAGCTTATCCATGTTGTCTGTGATCAAACACAAAGCCGCATCGAGGACGAGTTTGGCGTTTTGCTGGTGAGCAAAGGCATAGCTCATAAGTGAATTTTCCCAGCTCAATTTCGATACCAAGAACTTCTCACAATACCCTTTGAGATGCTTCACTTGGTATTTTTCAGCTAAGACCAGAAGATCACAAGCCATTTGTTCATCCAAGCATGCTTCTGCAGTGTACAAATAGTTTACAAAGGCACGAAGAGCATCGTATGATACATCACTTACTTTGATTGTTCCACTTCTGCTTTCTTCCATTTCATTCTCCAGCATTGCTTTGAATACGGGTGATCGATTCACCTGGTTTCACCATCAAAATGTCTATAAATTATGAACATTATAAATAACTTGCTTGGTAACATAATTTCTATTTGGGTTTTAAACCAGATTCCGATTTTATAAATTTTCTTTGTCATATTTGATAAGAAATTAAAAGAATCCAAACAAATAGAAAGTACCAAAACGGCTTTATTGGCGGGTACGGGCACAGGGGAAAACCCAGGAGACCCATCATCGGAAGCGATCAAAACGACATCGGAGAAGAAGGGACCGGGAGCGTGATCAAGCGGAGACCAAAAGCGTAAAAAGGCGACTTTGGCTTTGAGATCTTCGATCTCTCGCTTCAACTCTTCCTCGGTCTCGCTTGCTTCCTCGTAGCACTCCTTGCAAGTGCCGGCATCGCACGATCCGTACTCTTCCTTGCACGATATACACTTCATGGTCTCGGTCTCCGTATCGTACTCCGTATCGGACTCCGTTCGGATTACCTGGTTGCATCGGTGTCTTCGCATTTTTTGCTTTCGGCTTTGGCAAGGCAACTACCACTATAGCCGAGTAGACTATGGCTATTGGTAAAGCCTGTTTATTTTTTAACAGTTAACGGCTTGACTCTACTTGGCACTTGTTTCTCGCTTTGTTCAATTAACTATACTTAAATTGGTTAAATTCTAAAAATAATCACTTTTATTTGCTTCAGATTACATTTTAGTCATTTATGTTTGAAATGTTATGTTTCGGTCACTTATATTATTATTTTATTACGAAGTGGTCACTTTGCCGTTAAGCTCCGTTACCTCCCTGACGACAATCCTATGTGACAGTCAAAATGAGTTTTAAATGTCAACTTGAATGTCTAGTTGGGATGTGAATAAATTTTTAATTAAATGAATTTAAATAATTGAAAATTTTAAATTAATTACAACTGAAAAAGAAAAACTCAGTTGAAAATTCAAGTTAGCATTTAAAATTCAATATCAATCTTAAAATTGTAATCCCTTCAATTGCATTTTAAGATTACAAACAATTATTGACTATTTGACTTTCTCCTTGAGTCTCCATTCCTACGTTGTTACCTCCTTGCCCTTCTACAAAACAGAACACCGCTTTCCAATAACTAGCTTCACTCCCTCTAGATTGGGATGTAAGCTTCAGCCTCCTTGTTCTTTCTTCATTCCCACTTGAGGTTACGTTTGGCGGAGTGAGTATAGTGTAGCATCCGCCTGATTTGTTCTGATGTACGAATTGAGTTTGAACATTCCTTCTAAAAAAAACCACCCTATTCCTTGCCTTCCATGTTCCCCACAGAATGCACATGAAATTTGAGTAAAAACCTATTGCTTCATTGTACTCCATAGATTCCCTAACTGAGTTCAACAAGACATGCTGGATTCAAACAAAGAGCCAACTTCCAAATTAAATGGCCCGTGCAAACTCACACAATGAACAAAAAGGCCGTGTTCCACCATGTTGTCGTATGAATTATTCAAGATCATTATGTCTCTCTCTCGCTTCCTAAGCCCATCTCCCTTGGCTACTCTAAGTCCTTTATTAAACCCTTTGGCATCCAAAACATTGGTCTCTAGAGTCTTTTCCACTTCTTCATCAATTCAGTCCGAAGTTTCCTCCACAAGAGGAGTTCATAAAGCCTCCCTTAAGACCTCCTCCTTGCCCTTTCTAAGCACTTAGGTTGCGCCCCACACCTATGTAACTTTTATCCTCTTTTTTCTTTATTACCAATTCCGTTTGCCACCTACTTCCACCAGGATTTGGGCGAAATGGAACAAGTTGAGAAGCCACGAGAAACAAGAGTATCGTTCATAGAGCTCCCTTGGGTTAAGTTGATCAAGGAAAGTTTTCCACCAACGATTAGTTTCTGTGCCACTCGTGGTCTGCTGAGAACACACCTTTTGTTTCTCATTAGATGCATCCATTAGGCTCTGCACCTCATTGTTAAGCTGGAATAGCTTATTGATTCTTACAGTACGGTGAGCCTCAAGAGTGTTTGTGTTGCCAATCACAGGTATGTTCCCGTTCAAAAAGCAGTTAGCAATGCATTCGATAGTGGGGTGACCAAATGAAAAGGGTTTACCAATGAGTGAGAAATAATAAAAACAATCTCATTACCACATAAAGTGCAGGGCTCAGATATTGTTTTGTAGATTCATGATTGGCATTTTGAGAACGTGATCAATTGAGCTTCCTCATTTTTTATAATTTTAATGTAGCACCTCAAAATTTTCGATGTAGTAAATGGTACTTTAACAGGAATGTATACGGATAATTATCAAGAAAATGGATTGATATTATTGGAATAAGTATATTGGAGGTGGATTAGATATTTGGAGAGAAAGTATGAATAATGAAAATTTAAGGAATAAATTGAAATTTTGAGGAAGTTGGAAGACTAAAAGTGTAAATTTTCCATTTAGGGAAGGAGGTGAAAGTGAATAAATATTCTTTTATGAATGTGATATGGATATCTATTGATATGTTGGAAATGGAAAATTGAGAGACTAAATATAATAAAATGAGAAAAATATAAGGACTAAAGTGTAATTTTCTTTTGTCCCCCAATTATGTTTTGATACAATTTAGTCCTTAATCATTACACTTTTCACAATTATTTCAGATAATTACCATTTTGTCCTTCAACCTTTATAACATCACTCATGAGTCATATTTTCTTTTGGTAAACTTTCACCTCTAGTCCTTCCCCTTTTTCTTCTAATTCGATTTAATCATTTCAACTCTTAATTCTTACTTTGGCCCCGACACTTTTCACTTCCTTGCAATCTAGTCAATACCCAAGATTTATTTTTCTAAATATACAAGCCTTTCCAAATGCCTTCAGTATCTGTCTTCACCATCTACTAACACTAATGATTTTCAAATTATGACTTCTTTAAATTATAATTGATTCACCATTGACTTGACATCATTTCTAATTCTCATGAAATTTCGAGGATGCTACAATTACGAAGTTATATTTTAAATAAATTCTAATTAATTTGTGAATTTTTTTTCTTTGAGTTTTGCAAATTAATTGCACAATTATTTTATTTTAATTTATTTTAAGTTATATGTGGTTTGATGCAAACATTGCAATCTTTCACGCATAAAAATTAAGTAGAGAAGCAAAACCAGGTTCATTTCCAATGCTATTGACAACATCGTCATACCGAATTGGTAGGAAAAGTTATGCTTACATAGCCTGACCTATTCTAAAATGTGCTGTAATCAACAATGTAAAAATTTTCATGATTGTTCCTTCTTTCTATGCACTTTGGGTATTTTTTTTCTTCATTTACTTACAAATCATTTCTCTTTCAGACATTCAATCAATTATTCTAGTACGAGTGTTTAGCTTTATCGAGTAATAGTTTCGTTTTTCATTCAACATATCAATAATGTTTTTGCACAACTTAATTGTTGCACAAACGTTAGTACAATGTGATATGTTTGCGGACAACTTGTTACCCGAGCACATTACATGTAAACGATTGAGATCATAATTCATGAGACAAGATTTTAATACTATCAATAGATGAGACAAGATTTATAAGTACAAGTTATAATAAACGTCGATAATGGCGGTAGAATGTCGTAAAGCAATAAGAAAAAAAAACACACAACTTTTACGTGGAAACCTTTTCGAGAAAAATCACGAATAGAGGAGAAAAAATTCACTAGTGTTGAAAAACGAATGATATAAGAGGAGTTTCGACTACATCTATTTAAAGATTGAAAGATCCTATTCTAATCAATGTCAAATAGAAGAAGTGAAGTTTTATAGAGATTCATTCTACTTGGGCGACATGGTCCTCGACCTTTCGCCTTCACAGATCTCCTTTTTTTGCCATTGTATTTATTTTTTCAACAAGTGACAAGATTCAGGTCATATAAACTCTAACAACTTTCACGAAACATATTCACCTACTTGATTCAAGATTAGACTCAATTACTAACACGATCATCTATCCTTAAACATCAATATGATATCATCAATTTGTTGAAACACACTCTTCATACTACCATAGACTGACTAAGCATAACTAACTATGCGAACCTTTTGATTGGTGATAGATAAAAAAGCATTACACACACCGATTTGAGAAATTATAGTGCCAAATGGAGACATTGGTTCTTAAAACTCTTAGAGTGACATTGACAGAAAGTAGATAACTTAGAGGCCCAATTTCATTTGTTTGGGCCTTCAATTCTTGAGACTTATATAATATATATGGATTTCGTTCAATAAGAACATCATTCCATAATACCTACAAGTCTAACAAAGAATCCTATAGCCTTTTTGCTTGTTGCTTTTGTCCTCGCATCTTTTGGAAATGGAAAAACACAGGAAAGAAAACAAAAGGAAAAAATTGAGTCTAAAATGATCGAAAAAGAAGAAAATTGGTTGATCACATCCTCAAACCACCGATCCAGAATCTACAAAAAAAAAAAATATGTGAATTCTGCAGTTTATACGGCGGTGAGATTCTTTTTATTATCTTCTCGTTTGTAGGTGAACCTTTTTCATTTGGTAGCCCCTCTATCGAATCTGTTGCTATTCGTTTTTGAACGGGAATGCACATGTGATCACCGATGCTCTTCTTAGTGCCCTTAAAACATTACATTGAAATGAGCTTAAAATTGGTTTACATTGAAATGATGGTCATAACCTGATAAGGAGACAAAATAAAATTATTGCCATGTTAGGAGAATAAAATATCATTTTTGAAAAATGGTTACACCATTTTTTAATTCTCGTTTAAAAAGTTGGTAGAAACAAATTCGATAGAAGAATGACCAAATAAAAAGAGTTCACCTGCAGGTGAGAAGATAATAAAAAGAATCTCAATATAACATAAACTACGGAGCTCACATTTCTTTTTGTAGATTCTTGATCCACTGTTTGAGCGTGTGATCAATCGATCTTCCTTATTTTTGGTCATTTTAATCTCAACCTTTGTTTTTCCCTTGGTTTTCTTTCGTGTGCTTGCCATTTCCGAAAAATACAAGGGCAATAGAAACAAGCAAAAAGGTTAAAAAGTAATGCAGTGTTAGACTTTTGTGGTATTATGGATTGAATGGGATGCGTGTATACAGGATAAAAAAAATCAAGAATTGAAGGCCCAGGCTAATGAAATCTGACCTCTAAGTTATAGCTTTCTTTCAATGCCACTCTTGGAGTTTTAAGAAACAACATCCCCATTTGGCACTAAAGATTCATTGGAAAGTGTATTGCATATTATCTGTCGCTTATCAAAAGTTTGTATGGTTAGTTATGCTTAGTCTATGGATAGAAGGCTGTGAATGAATCGATTTTAAGTTGCAAAAAATGTTTAGAATTCGAATCTAAAAATTAAACAAACAAACAATTAGAAATCTTGAAAATAAAATAGTTTTGAAAAGGAGATTGAAACAAGAGGAGATAGATTTAGCCAATGTTTAATGGATTTTTGAATAAGAAAAAGTCAAATCTTGTTCTCCAGGCCAAATATAAAATTAAAATGTAAATAGTTAAGAACAATTTTAAGAATAAAAAAATAAAAAAAAAATTAAGAGAGAGATGGAAGATGGAAGGCTGATAAAAATGATGATGGTGAGATAAGGAATAAATATATCCGATGGAATCCCTTGAAGAACAAACATTAATAAATTTCACTAATGGTTTTAATCGAACCTCTAAGCTAGATAACTTGGAAAACCGAAGGATGAAGAACTCTCACCAATAATCTCGAAGAAGATCGAATTGAAAACTATTTTAAAAATTAAAGTTGGGTGCCTTCTATGGTGGGTGGCTTCCCCTTTTTATACAAAGACGGGGCTGAAAAAAAAAGGGAAACAAATCCCTGAAATGTAGTCTAAAAATATAGGTGGCCATGAAAGGTAACTTTCTCTTATTAAGAAACTTAAAAGGAGGACAAAAAAATTAAATGAATTTGGTCAGCTTTATGGGAGTTGTGCATATACTAAATTTACAAGAAAACAAATTAAGTTGGGCTTAAAAATATTCTTAATTGGGTCATCGACATAGTAGACAAAAAAAATAATAAAGCAACTAAGTCTTCAAGTGATCCAAATAAGCTTCAAATGAGTTGGTCTTCAAAAGAGTGTAAATTTGGGCTGCTTACTTCAATACTTTTAACTTTTCCAAGTTTAATAATATCTTCCAATCAAGTTCAACTTTTATGTTTGCATCCATGGGCCAAGTCTATCTCAAATTGGAGTATTCAATGTTTAAGCCCTCAAAATCACTTCCTTGAAGTCCTCTTGTCACGAACTCTTGGGGCAATACATTCAATTGGAATCTAATATAGCACCTTAAACTAGACTCGATCGCCAGGTTCGAGCTACAGTATACTACATTCATTGCCCGAGCAAATATGATAAATTTAGATATGAAGACACATCATTATCATACAAACATAAATGTTATGGACAAAAAACATAGTAAATATACATTCTCGAGCCTTAAACAAGCTTACGAAAGCTTTAAAGTTATCTCAAGATCGAATTAGGACTGAATTGTAAAAGTTACAAAATTCAGAATCGACGTCGTGATGTGAAGGGATTCCTTATCACAATCTAACATACTGACTTGGCCCTTGTCATAATGATGGGTTGCTCGTCGCGCTATGGCCTAGAGCCTAGGTCTCATCACGATGACATACGTGTGATGTTGCGATGTCGCACACTGATCCTACAATTTCTTTCCAAGAACCTGCAATTTTAACAAAAGGCAAAGCTAGGCTATTCTCCTCCCTTATTTGACCAAATGAAAAATACCTAAACGTTTTTAACATGTCCAAAACACAATCATCTCAAATTCAAAACATCAATTCCATACAAACAACACCAAAATCATCAATAGCATTCAACTAACATATACATCACTTCATCATCATTTCAATCATTCTCACTATTTAACTATTATTCAAGACATACTAGAGTATGACGCACACTTATGTTTTTCATTATACACATTACAATTATATTACCATTCATGAAGAAATCCCTAATTATATCATAGTAATTCTAAGTTACATCCATATGCATATAATGAGCACATAACTTAACAAACATTTGCTAAGTTCTTACATATATTTCATCAAGATGCCATCACATATTTTATACCTTAATCAAGATATGAAAGTCCTAAGTTGCATACCCATATATATATATACATCAAACATATATCATTGTAGGACATCAAATGCAATTCTCTAAGTATCGCACTATATAAGCAAAACTTAACCTATTAGGTACATGCCACCTTGACACAAAAGTTGAAAACGAACAAACACTGTTGAGTCCAGGATCGTTGATTGGATGCTGAGGTTGATACTTAAGAAAAATCACAAATTGAACCTAGCCTGCACATGAAAAAACAAACCGTATGCTAAGTAAAACACTTAGTGGTAATCTATGATCTAAATTAACATAACTTAACTAAATTATGCAAATGCATATAATTGAATCAAGTTCACTTCATATGCAACACATATCATTGACATCCGTTATTTTAAAATTACAAGCAATTTATTTACACATATCTCAATTGTCTATCTAAGTATTTAATCATGCTAACCCATTAATTTGCCTTCAAGACTCTATTCATTAACTAGGTGAATAAATTTCCAACATGTCACAAACATGAATGCAAGTTCTTAGGATACATTACAAATTTATATTCCCTCAATTTAAAGTGTCATTTTACTTATTTTTGGGCCTATAATTTTAGTCTTGTTCAAGTAGCCCCCAAGGCTTATTTTAATTTACATTGAATAGTATCAAATTTCAAATATCCTTCTCATATCATCTCACTTTCAAATTAACCAATTTATGCATTTTTCACCCTATTAAATGGACAAGGACTCATACAAATACACATATCTGTTGCCTCGAGTTGCCCGACAACGATGACACTATAACGATTTATAATACCATCCCAGATTGCCTAACAATAATGGTTTTTCAACTCAATCAATTGTCACCCCAAATTTCTTGACAAAAATGACTCAATATATAATTTAACAGCCCGGGTTGCCCAGGAAAGGTGGCTAACAACACTATACTAACCTTATGACATGCCAACTATATCCGACTCGGTCTAAACAACTAATAAGGTATTTCACATCCGATTCATTATATTCAATACAATTTACAATTCAAGAATCTATAATAAATCAACCTACTATTATTCCATAACTTTTACATAATTAACCAATACAAATCGATGCCAATTAGTAATTATCAAATGAGTTCCAAGTTTTGTATTTTATTCAATTAATCATTATATAGGAAAGCAATCTTTTATATTTACCAAATCAACTCATAAGTCATTAAAGACATACCTCAATAATGTATAATGGGAAATGACATGAAAAGTGCAGTAATTATATATGTCCCAAATCATAGACATACAAACCAGAAATTTCGAGCTACTCATCGATGACTTTAGCTTTTCCTTTCCCTCTTGAGGAATCTGGGTGAAAGTTAGCTACGGATTAACAAAAACATACAAAATTATCAAAAATCAGTCAGTTTGCACTCAATTATCAATTTATAAAAATTCTGCAATTTAGTCCCTAAAATCGAGACTAACATAACTTTCAATCTAAAGCTCCAAATTGAAATAAGTTTTTACTATTAACCATTAGGGACCACCAATTTTTTAATTCTAGAATCAATTTTTACAAATTCTTAAATTTAGTCCCTAATATACGAAACTATCAATTAACTTCACAATTTAATCCCTTTTAACCTCTAAGCTTAAAATCTAAGGATATAACACCTAAAACATTAATAAATCTGCAATGGTAACTTTCTAAAACGTTAACAGTTTTACGAATTTATACATGGACTAGCTAGATTAAGCTCTCATGATCTCAAAAACATAAAAATTACAAGAAAAATACTAAATTGAACTAACCAATTAGTACGTAAAAGATTGGAACCCTCAAGTCGATTCTTTTTCTTTTCTTTTATTTTTTCTCAGATTCGATTTTTGGATGAATAGAGAAGATACAATGTTCTATTTCATTCCACTCTATTTTTATTTACTTTACATAATTATTATATATTTTTCATTTTTAACCGGATTATAGTGAAAATATACCATCTACCGTCCATTATGTATTAAAAGGGTTTAATTGAAAATTTAGGTATTGGATTAATTGTTAATTAAGTCCCCAATTCATTTCCTAAGTAAAAATTTATAGTGATTAGCCTTTTATAATTTAGTCCCTCAACCTTAATTAATCACTAAATAAAAACATACCAATCCAAAATTAAATTCACTTGTCAGATAACTCCATAAATATTTATATTCAAATTTAACCTTTTTTTCGTATTCTAATAAAATTCAAAATATAGAAAAAAGAACAATAAAGGAAAGTATAAATTAGTGTCTGGCCGGAAAAATATGATGTAATCATTTTCTAAAAAAGGGATATTTTATTTTCCTAATATGATTGGTAATAAAATTCAAAATATGGAAAAAAGAAAAAAGAACAATAAAAGGGAAGTACAAATTAGTTTACAGCTGGATAAAAAATGATTTTCTAAAAAAAACGATATTTTATTTTTTGGCAATAATATGAATTGTCGTGGATTAATTTTTAAATTTTTTATTATAAAATGTTGTGTAAAATATATCGTAGTAGACACAATTACTGTATTATATTTCAAATATCATTTTCTAGTAAAGAGATAAAAATACAATCTAGAATATATTACCGCGACTGTTAGAATAATTTTACCGAAATATCTGAGGAACTATAAAGAAAATTGGTTTTCTTTTTCTTTTGAGATAATAAATTAGTATAATAATTTTACAAATATTGAGGAACTATAAAGAAAATTGGTTTTCTTTTTCTTTTGAGATAATAAATTAGTTCTCTTTTATTACATGCAAATGAAAAAAAAAAACACACAAAATGAACATTAGAACTCAATTTTGACTTAATCTAATAAAACACACTTGTCAGAACTTAATTCGTCCATTGAAATTCTTAAAAAAACTGTTCATGTCTCCCTTTATCCTTAAATATCGGATTAGGTTTAAAAAAATAATAAAATTTTCTTATAAAATATTAGTGCTCAGATAATTTTAAATTTTAATTTTTTGATACTTGTGATAATTCAAAGTACATGTACATATTTATTATTGTAATTTATATAATAAATACAATTCAAATCTATAACTTCATGTTCTCAATAAAACAACGTTGTCGATTCAATTCTTTCATTTTCTTAATGTTTCATAAAAAATATAAAAATATTATATTTTTAAATACATTAAAAACTCTTTAAAATAATTTGATTACATATCTATATGAAACATGTATTTTTCATGTTGTGAAATTTTCTCTTAATCGTGTAATATGGAAACTTTTTAACGGTAAAACGATGAATTGAATGCAAAGATTACGGCTTCAGCTCAAATGATTTACTTAACAAAAAAGAAATATTATATTTGTAGCAATAAAAGTAGTAGAAATGGGTTGATATAAGGCTACTTTTATTAATCACCAGTTTATCGAAGTAGATATATGGATTGATACTATTGGTGTACATGTTCAAGAACCGGAATGCAAATATGCCTAAGCCCCTGAGTAGGCAAAGAAAGTTTTAAGTTGCTTAGAACAGTTGGCAACCACAGCCTTGAGTAGGAGGAAAGTTAGGAGGGACATCCTCAGCTGGACCCGTTGTAGAAAGCAATGAAGAAACGGCTGCAATCTTCTTGCTCCGAGAGATATGGAAGAGGTCGAGAAGCTTCGAGATATGGGAGTATCGTTCATAGAGCTCCCTTGGGTTAAGTTGTACAGGGGGAGTTTCCCACCAACGATTAGAATCTGTCCCACTTGTGATTTGTTGAGCAAGCACTTTTTGTGTCTCATTGGATGCATCCATTTGACTCTGTATCTCATTGTAAACCTGGATTAGATTATTGATTCTTACCATACGTTGAGACTCAAGAAGAGCTTGAGTGTCGTCAAACGCAGGCACGTCCCCATTCAAAAAGCGGTTAGCGAGGGATTCGATGGAGGGGTGACCAAAAGAAAAAGGTTTTTCTGCTGATGAAAAGATGATAAAAAAAATCTCATTACCACATAAAGTGGAGATCTCACTTATTTTTTTATAGATTCCTAATCGACGTTTCGAGAATGTAATCAATCGATCATCCTCATTTTCAATCATTTTAATTTCAATCTTTTGTCTTCCCTTGGTTTTCTTCCCTTCGTTTGCCATTGCCAAAAGATGGGAGGACAAAAGAAAGAAACGAAAAGGTTACAAATGAATGCTCTATTAGACTTCCGGGATACTATGGAATGAAAATCTTATTGAATGGGATGCATGTATATAGGGGACAAAAAACTCAAGAATTGAAGGCCCAAGCTAATGAATTAGGCCTCTAAGTTATCTCCTTTCATTAAAAATTCTCACATTGGTATGTGTAATACAAATTATCTGTCACATTCCAAAATTGTGTTTAGTGAGTTTATGGTAGTATGGAAAATGTGTTTCAACAAATTGATAATAGTTTGAAGTTAACGGTCGATGATCGTGTTAGTAATTGAGCCTAATCTTGGATTAGGCAAGTAAATGTGTTTCTTGATAGTAGTATTTATAAATTTGTCTTATCGATCTTTCGTATTTAAATTTATCTAATCAATTGTGATTTTAAGACTCGATTATTGTCATATAATGCATTACGATGGCACGTTGTCTACAAACATATTGCATTGTATTACCATTTGTATAACAATTAAGTTGGTGCAAAAACAAGATTGATATGTTTAAAAGTACTTAAAATCAATACTATTACTTGGTAAAGCTAAACGCGCACCCTAGAATAACGGATTGAATGTTTGAAAGAGGGATTCCTTGTAAAGAAATGAAGAAAAAAATACCCAAAGTGCATAGAAGGTTACATAACTGATTATAGCACATTCTAAAACAGGTCAGGCTGTGTAAGCAGGACCTGTTCTGTCAATCCAATTTGATGATGCTGTCAATAGATAACATCTGAAATGAACCTGGTTTTGTTCCTCTACTTGGTTTTGTTTTACCATGCTTGAAAGACTGCAATGTTTGCATCAAAGTTATATAGAATAGATGAAGGAAACCAATTTGTTTTACGTTCTAAGAATTCAACTCATAGTGTTACTGCAATTTATTGCAGGTTCTTGGAGGCAAACATTGTATTGCTGAACGAAAGCTGAAGCACAACACAGTAAACAAGATAACACACTACACAGAAGAGGGTTATCTAGTTCAGCCTTTCCCATGTGCAAAAACCAAAAACCATGAACAACGATGGATTGCCAACTAGTTTTACAATCAGTAGTAGCCTTTTTTTCACAGAGTTCATTGGTTGAAGCTATAAGAATGAGAGTTGAATGTTAACTGGTGTTACTTCATGGAGTTGTTCATGTCACAGTCCAATGTTTACTTGCAAGAGCTATTTTCATTTTGATGTTTATTGTATCATTAAGAACGCAAGTGAAGTTGACTGATTCTAATTCACTACTTGCAGGAACCATGCCATTTCCGTCGTGTTGATGTTACATTTTACACTTCTGTTGGGTTGTTTTATTTTGAAGGAAAGAAGAAATGAATCCTTTTCTTGTTCTGAATTTGAAATATGTTTGCTGCCATACAAGGTTAAGCAATGGAATCAAATATCAGGAAAGAAAATTTAAAATAAGACGAAGAAAAACATGAACATGACACAAATAAAGGAATGTTCCAAAATATAAAAATATGTGTTATTAATGTATCAAAATTCATATAAATATAAAATCCTCTACACAACTAGGAAACGGAAAAATACATGAACAAGACAAGAAAATACAAATTGCTAGTTCTATCGGAAATGATCAACATGGCCTATTATTGGATTTAGATGGTGAAGATGGCATGGCTTTGGCAAAATCAAGAAGGTCTCTGAAGAAAGCATCTTCTGGGTTTACTTGTTGGGTTGAGATCTTAGAATTAATGGAGAGATTTTGAGTTTGTCCAACAAGACTGTCGTAAGAGGAACCAAAATCATTAATGGAATGAGAAGAACTACCGGTATAACCATGTTGTTGCTCAAAGAATTGATGTCTTTGATTGAACATAGAAGAAGGTGGATTGTTTCCAGCAGGATTGTCCAACTGAACAGGAGGCAGCTGCTCAGCATCAGCAGGTTTGACTAAGGAAGCCAGTTTAGATTGTTCACTGAACACAGGTGCAGATCCAGTGTCAGCTGAACAGGAAGGAGATGATGGCGCTAAAGTTGAAGCTAACTCTAGGGAGTTCGTGTATGCATCAGTAGGATCGGAATGAAGTATGGGTTCTTTAATTTCAGAGAAATCCTCGGACTTGTAGGTGTCACCGCTGAGATAATCAATGAAGCTGGAATTTGTCGTAACTGGCCTTTTCGATGAGGGTGGAGGAGGAAGAAGAGGAACAGCTCGAGCAGGTTCACTTTTTTGTGCTCTTTGGACCTGTCTTTGAGCATTATCCCTTGACGATCTGTAATATACAAGTACAGAGATTCATTAAATTAGATGAAACAAGAATACCGAAACATCAGAAAAAATATTCCCTTTAAGTAAGGATTGGTTGCCCAAATCTTATACTGGTTAGATATAAGTGTCGGAGTATCCGTGCAATATAAGTATGTTCACTTTTTATTTTTTTCTAACAAACTATATTCAAAGCAATCTTTAAGTATGTTCATTTTTTTCCCGCAAACTATATTCAGAGAAATCTTTAAGTGTGTTTTAGAGAAGATACGACAAATCTACTACAATTTCCACTTAAGTTATAGAGACCAGGGCATGTAATGTAACACATCAATGTTAAGTTATTTAGACTTGGTCGTAAATTTCTAATATGAGTATTATCCGATACAAACACTTTAATTTTTTTTTCAAGTAAAAAAAGTTCAGTATATCGAGGATCCTTGAAGGATATCCTCATACCTTTGTCTCGATTTGTATCGAACATGAATATCAAACATGAAAATATCAAGAAAAATAAAAAGTCAACGTATCATAGCATCAAAACATTGTCCGTGTGCAAAGTGGATGAACTAGAACTGATGTATGTTTTTTCTCCCAACTTTTTCATGGTTTTGAAGTGCAAGATTAATCCGGCACATTGTAAATATTTTCTGTAAACTAGAAAAATGTCCAAAAAAAAAAAAGGGGGGGGGGGGTGGCACAAGAATAACATGGTACAGTAACCTGTGAGCCAGCTGAGCAAAGTCATCTTCCGAATCATCATCGTCATGGTTAACATTAACAATCGGCACAACACGAGTTTCTGCTACTGCAGTGGTAGCACTACCGGTGTTTCCTTTCAGAATGTCATCATGCTGGCAAAGAACATGCTGCAATCGATCATTTAGTGCTAATCCCTGACATAAAAGTTGCTCATTTCTGGAAAAGCAAAATCCATCATCAGCATTATTCTATCAAACAAGAGGGAAATCAATGGAAGATACAAACAGATTCTCACGTTGTATGATTCACGAGAAGAACAACACGTTTTTTGTAAGAACGGCATTGCTCAACGAGGTCAACAATCACTTCTTGCTTCAAAGACTGAACAACATCCAAAACAGTAAGCCTAATCATTTGATTTGAATTTATTTAATCCCTGGCATGCATAAGGAACAAATTGGATAGTATGTAATATTTATTAGATTCATCTTCTTTATTTCTTATTTGGTGTTGATAGATAAGTGGGCACATATTTAGCTTCCAGGGTTGCTTTTCATCTAGAACTGTGCAAAGACCACACAACCTGCCCAAGCCCAAAGTTTCATTCAATAATCAAGAAGCTTAGGACAAAACTGTTAAAACCGAAAAATGGGCTTAAGCAAAAATATTAAGCCTATTTAAAATATCAACCAAGACCAATTTATACAATAAGTCCAATAATACAGTCAAAATAAAGAATCAATTTACCATGCCGCAGCAAGAAAAAAACCAAGATTTTACATTGCGCCATGTGAAACCGGAAAAGAGGATTAATAAAGCTGACCCCAGATAAAGAGATTAACAATCAGAACAATACACTTCCCTGATGCTAAATAGAAAACCAAGAGGAAAATGAAAACCTTGCAATTTGCACATTAAAATGAGTAAATCAACGTATAACAGCAAGAAAATAATCTGAAAAAAAAAAAACAGGATAGTACATGGGACAAGCATAATGGTTCATTTCTAGAACAAAGCTTTTACCTCGGGAGTCTTGGGCTCCAATGCACTAAGCACTTCCATTAAGATATCCGCTAGTCCACTAGCATTTTGAATCTCTGCCAAGCTGAAAGTAGACAAGTTTCATTGTCTTTGTAGGCTAATGATAACCAAAATAGCGCTAGTTTATGTAGGAAGTTTACTTGTCAGCAGCAAAGATGTTAAAACACAAAGATGGAAAGAGATATGCAGTGCAGTACCTTTGAAGTGTTTTATAGCAGTTCAACAAAGAAAAAAGGATAGCTTAAGCCTTAATCTTTATGTCCCAATGTTAAAATAATCCAAACTGTGTTCATGTATTTTGCCGTGTCATAATAATGTTTACAATATTGAAAAATTCATGTAATCATATTGTGTTCATGTTATATCTTTATGTTCTGTAATATCAGTTTTAGATTTATTAAAGAAAAAAAGTATAAAAATTCATTTCAACATTGTTATAGTAATATATATGCTAAAACATGCCAATGAACACAAAATAGAAACTGTTAGATAATTATGTAAATCATAATGTGTATTATCAATTGAATGTTTTTTCTTCATTATGAGCTGTGTTGAGGTGATGTCTATTATAAGCTGTGATGCTCTATTCTTTGTAACCTCTTCAGAGTCCTTATTTTTAATAAAATTTTAACTAGGCCTAACAAAAAGAAAAAAACGTAAATCATAATGTATATGATTTAGCATAAGCAATGACAACTTATACGTATGAAGATATAAATATATTATGTATTCACATATGGTTTACAATTTATATGGTAAACATAGAATCAAACACGACAAACAAGAGATGAGAGATCCAATCCAAGCAAAAGAGTTATGGATACCAACAATAAATCGGTTGACTTTTCTTTTACCGATCCAAATCATTATTGAACTAAGAATCAAATACTCTGAAATAATTTGAGAGAAGCAAAGGTTTCAAAATCTGTTTTCAGACAAAGATGTTGTGTCAAGGACAACTGTTTAATCCACAACAAGAACATAATAATCTAGCAAATTAGTACCTCAAGCCAGAAGCATCATCAGACTGTCGAGAGACCTCAATAGCAGCATCTTGACGTGCTGAAACCGGTTGGTGGGTTACTGGATTGTTCTGAGGTGGAGTAAATAATGGTACACTATTCTTTTCACGAGGAGGAAATGCAACTCCGGCAACCTGAAATATACACAAAAGAAGGTTTAACTTTAAGAACAGATACAAATAGACTATGCTATTCCGATTTTTCATTTTTCTTGAAATACCGTATTTGACACTCATGTCCAATAGAAATCCAAAGATGGGTATGGAGATATGACCCTCCAAGAATCCTCCAAATACATGAAAAAGATAAATTATGTAAAATGAAAGGGAACCCAATATATCCAAGCACAAAAAGAATGAGCTTGATAATATTTGTCCTTGGGATAATAGATGCTTATGAAGAGCCAACAAAAGAAAGGGCAGGCAGGTAAACACAAAATAGAACATTTACCCGTAGTTCTTTATATGCTGCAAAATATTGTGGATACCTTCCCCCAGGTCCTCCAAAGGCTACTTGCCAGGTGTCTATAAAAGTAAGTATCTTTTCCCTGACATTCAAGTCAGGCTGCACAGTTACCAGAATGAAGTGTAAGAGTAGTAAGAACCAGAAAGCGAGGAAATTAAAAAGAAATGTTAGATATCTCAGATCAGGCAAAGAAAGGCACCTTCTTGTTTACGATTTTAACCATTTCGTTCAAGATATCACACTCAACAATCTGCTGGAAAACATGCTCCCCGCAATTTTTACTGAGAGAATCCAATACCTGGATGAATATATAAGATATACGGTATCGTATTACTTCTTTATCATCATGCAACACTAAGGAAAAAAACATAGGATGGTACCAAGTTTATAATCATTTGAGACCACATGATGAAATTAAATTATTGAAGATAACCACGTTATACATATTATTACACCATAAGAGTTGACTTCCGAAAAAAATATCTGAAAGAGCAATATGTATGAGGAAGAAGCATGTAACTCACATAAAGAGCTAGCAGCTGTACTTTTGGGTTTTTATTGCCCAGTTGCTTCTTGAGGACTTTCAAAGCATCCTTAGCCTTTCTACAATAGACAAACAGAGAATGTCAAAACATTGACTATGATTTTCATTGAAGTCCAGATGATTTAGGATCCAAATGCATCTGCGATAGTGAATAATAGGCTTGGATCAAGTTATGACAAGGAGCCAATATATTCAACACAATCGCAAGACAACCATGCAACTTTCATACGAGAGGGTGTTGTATGTCTACAAAAAACCCCTTGGGAGCATAAAATCATATTTTGAACAATTAAATTGGTGACAATAACATACACTGCGCATTTCTTAGCATCGGACAATTACGTTCTGTTTATTCAAACATTTTCATTCCTGTTCACACTTCAGACCCTTCAATTCTCTTTCTAGTAAAGAGATAAATTACAACCCAAGACCAACTCGAGTACACAAAGTGTACAAGAAAGATATTAAAGCCGAAAAAACAATGAGTGAGAGAAGGAACTAGAAGAAAAATAGAGAACGTGTCTGTCATATAGACATACACCAAATAATAGACTGACAAGAGAATATAGAAAAGAAAGGTAGCCATCATATTGGTCCTAAATTACATGGAGTTAGGTGTGAATACCTAATTCTATCAAGGGTATTTTTATTAACATTTGACTCACTATAGTCAAGTTAAATGAATCAAAGAGTAGGGTATAAACATGTATACACCCTAAAGCTTCTTGTCCTTGTTCAAGCCACTCATATGCAATATTTGAAAAATCCCACCCTCCATCCCTTATTTGTGACATATAAATTTCCCCTAAATTGTCCTTCCTCTTCTCCTACAAGACAAAGGGTACCATATCCAGAAGATCCAAAAATTTCCTCCTTCCACCTCCCTCCCTTCATCACTCTCTTCTGAAAAAAATCAAGCCATAACATCCTCCCATTAACATTTTTGAGTCAAGATACATTTTAATCAAAGCTTGAAAAAACTTCTCTCGTCTATTGCAATGGCAGAACAAATCAAGGTAACCCAGCAATCTCCTTACGAGCTCCACCTCTTTCATGATTGGACAACAACTGAATTATAGTGAAACGTTCCAAAAAAGTGTATCACAATCTCTTGTGATGATATATTACACTATCAAAAGATGGATTACATCACAAATTTAACTTAAAACAATTAAAGTGGTGATTAGAGCTGCTCTTCAGCAAACAATGCTTGCAAGTTTTAAAATCACCTAAGTAGCCTACATTGCATAATTCACACCACAACTCACATGATTCAAATAAAACTACTGGTGCTTCAAAGAAAACCAAATAATCTAATTACCAAATCACAATCACAAGTACAGAAACACATAAAAGAACAGAAAAATGGCCACTAAACCGCCAAATAAAAAGAATGATACCGCGGATCCGTGTTTATAATATCACATAGCTCAATGTTTACGGCCCAATCTGGACCAATCAGCATATCATGAGTTGCCCTTTCGGCACATGCTGCCGCACAATTAGCCATGAGAACCTGCCTCTTTTGTTGAAGTACAAAATCCCAGATTATTCTATAAGCACAGCCTACACGAAAATCAATAACTTTATCATTAAATATCATGAATTTGAGGCAAAATTTGAGATTTTAATTAAATAACTAATAAGTAAACGATCATCAAAATCAACTCTAGAACATGATCATCGATAAACTCAAATTGGCAATTAAAAGAAACTATAGCAATCCCAAGATTAGAAACAGCCCATATAAAAATAAAAAGGAAATCAAGCATTCAAACCCCAGAACTTTAAGCGTAGAATTAAAACCAAGAACAGTTAAAAAAACCCAAAAAGAAATCAACAGATCAGATAGTAATGGAAATAAAAAAAAATAAAAAAAAAAGCAAGCTTGAATAACATTTCTAGCCCCAAGTGATCAAACCAATAAAACTCCCCCCTTCACCTAAATTAAATAATAACAAAAACTTTTGAAGTTTTTGGGATAGAGGATCTTACATAACAAAAATGACCACGAATAAGAGACGAACAAAGCTTGATTTTGTAGTATGTTTATACGAATGATGACTTAAATCTTTCCTCGTTTTCTCTTGGACTTGGTTGAAAGGTTTTGCCTTTGGTGGTTTTCTTTTTTCTATTTCAATTTCAATTTCAATTTTGGAATTGTGTCAACCTTAGGCTTGCCTTGTCTGAACTCAAATCAAATGCGACTTTTTTTTAATAAATATTTTATAATTTTAAATCGGAAAAGAAAAAGAAATATGGAGTTAGGCATAATTTTCTCTAGTTTTTATTTTTTTTTAACCTAACAAAATCTTGGCATTTCGGTGACCAAACATTTATTCATACTATATATATAATTTTTAACTAAATTAAGGATATCATAATTTTTAACTTTTCCAAATAAAGTTATAATCATCAAATTAAAATAATTAGTATGGAATTTTTATGTTGACTTTATGAGTATTCATTATCGTAAGTGTGATTTAAATTTGAGTCGCTCTAATTGTATTATTCTTAATAATTAGTATGGTTTTCACTCATGTTTTACCTTTTGTTTTATTATTTTTTTGTTAAATTATAGATTAAAAATTTTAAAGTTGTAATATATTTAAAGTTCTTGTACTCTTTTTATAATGAAATTTAATCTTCATACTTTTATTTTTAAGAATTTAATTTTTTTATTTTTTGAATTTAAAAGTTTAAATATTTTTATTAACGCTGTTATAATTATTCTATTAAATTTGATAGTGTGACATTTTAAACTTAATAAAAAAAATACTCGTTTGGTATGTATTTAACAAAATAATGGCATTGTAATGTATCTGAAATTAATAGAAAATTTTAACGATGTTATTAATTCTTAAAAATTCACATAAACATTTTAATCAATATAAAATATTTAGACTAACTAATTATATTAATAAGAGTTGAGGTACCAAAATATGAAGTTTTATTAAAATATAGAAATTAAATTTTAAATTTGAAGAAATATAGAAATCAAAATTTATATAGTCTCAAAAAATTAGAGGGTTTAAAACTGAAATTTAGCCATCATATTTTCATGTCAAAAAATAAGGAAAAAAAACAGGTGGCATCAAAGTCCATCCTTTGAGGTTATACTCTGTTTTACATAGATAGTATTAGTTTGTTAAGTTTTTAAAGTCTTCAAACTATAAAAATTAAAAAAAAAAAAGTATTTGCGATGGAAAAATATATTTTTATATAATTTTTTATGATTTTTTATAAATTATATTTTCTCATATTTTAATTTATATATATTCAATAACTCAACTTACAATTTTATATAATAAGTCATTGTTTAAAAAATCATTTTAAATTTATCACTATTTTTACAAATTAAATAAGTTATTAAGATTCAAATAAATATTTAATAATATAAATAATGTTATAATAAATTATTTGGTGATCACAATATTTAAATTCAATTAACAATTTATATTCACTAATTAATAATTAATGATTAAGTTAGAAAATATATATATAATATAACTTCACGCAATCTACTGCTATAATATTTATATTTTAAATAATTTTAAAATATTATTTATTTAAATTCAGTCTAATAATAATTATCATGTTTTTAAATTTAAACTTATATATTATTATGTTATAATTTCATAATCGTGTTATTAATGAAATGTTACAAATTTTATGAAGAAATTAAGAAATAATTACATATAATTTAATTAATACATACAATTAATTTATACATCACACGGATACAAAAAATTGGTGTATATATTAAAACTGGGGTATAATTTTAATTAACTCGATTTTTGAGATGTGATAGACTATTTATGTTAATTCTTTATATTTAGGAATATAAAAGATGGTGGGAGATAAAAAAAAAACTTTTTTTTTTTTTTTATTTTTATGTTTTTGGGTTGTCATGCAAATGAAACTTCACTTCTATTTATAAGAGATCTGATGTCTCTTTATAAGGATATAATTGCCCAAATGGATAGTCATAACTTTAACTATAAACATAATTATTCAAATAGATATCTATTTGAATAATTATGACCCTTTATTATTAATTAAGTGACATAACTTTTGGTAACTTATAACTTTTCATTTCCAACTATTGGAATAATATATTTTGAAAATGTTCCAACAATCTCCCCCTTTTTCAAAATATTATAGATTTTGATAATCTTGGAAATTAATTGCATAATGAATGTGTCTTACGATTGAACATACACTTAGTGAAAATATGTTAAAGTTAATCGAAATTATATGGTAGACTATGCTTTGAACCAGTTATCCCATTTGATTAACCGAACACATTTTACACAATGATTTTAACATCAGTCAATGCATAGTATGCAAAGATACTATTATGGTTGTATTTGTAACCTCTTTCATGAGTGCTGTCAGAGTTAAGCCCTTGAACTCCTAAAAGCGGTTACGCTTCCACTCACATAGGTAGATTCCATCGAGAGTGTTCTCATAATTATAATACTTTGACATGTTTATGTTGAGTTTAATAAGAGTATAATACTCATCCTTCCCTTTATTAAACAAGTACCTAACACTTTTCCCTTGGGATGATATAATATATATTTTTTATGGTGTTAGCAACCACATACTGATGATGTATTTTGTCTCAATGAACTCAAGACTTGACGTTATACCAATGTTGAGTTGAGTTTCCATCATGGGTAGCTCAAATATTATAGACTTGTACCTTATCCCTCAATTTCCAAAATTTCAACATAGTTATATTAATTATCTATACCACATGGTGAAACTTTCTATTTATTTGTGTCTTGAAAACTCATCAAGACCAGCATCCCACCATGTTCAATTACCCAATTTTTTGCAAGATATCTTTTCTACTATGTTCAAATTATAATGATCACTTTATTTTTCCTTATCATGCAATTTCATATTTAGCTACTTTAGTTATTTCTTGATATCTAATAAATTAATTTTACAAACACCAAATATATGAAACCATACATCATGTCTTTTTCATCAAGTAAGTTGCAGTAAAGAGGCCTCAAGTCTCTTGGTGAAACTAGACAACATATTTGCTATTTGTCATAGCTTCTTTTCAAAGTCAATACATGACTTTAAAACTTTTTTTTTTTTTTTTTGCATTCATAGTCAAATAACATTGTTTTTCTCCACATCTTTTGCATAATGCAATTCCATAAACACATAATAATTAAAGTTTAATTCATGCAATAAGAGTAAAACAATAAATTTCACATACATTTTCTTGCGATAAAGATTTATTCTAAACCAAAATTTGACTAGATCATTGACTTTCATACAACCACATTTGTTGATATCCATCTTCATAATACCATGCTTATAGTGGCATGTGACTGCGTAGTAAACAAACAAGTCTTCTTTAATTTTTTATAAATTGCGAAAATAGAATCTTAAAATGGTTGATACGTGAAGATAAAAATAAATTTATGAGAAATTAATGAAGCCTCCAAGGCATGTATCAATGTCACTTTTTTTAAGGTTCTGTTTGCCCCATCTATATTATGGTATGCAAAAGAGTTATTGGCAAATTAACTTTGAAGATACAATGAAACCCAATTGTTGTCTACGTTTTGCACTGACAGAAACAGTTTATTGAGCTCTGAGCGGAGCACAAGGATATCAATTTCTACAAAAAAAAAAAATTATAACAATTCTTTATAGAACTATCTAAGAATATAAAAGACGGTGGGAAATAAAAAAAACCTTTTTCTATGTTTTTGGGTTGTCATGCAAATGAAATTTCAATCCTATTTATAAGAGATTTCATGTCTCTTCATAACTACCCAAATGGATAGTCGTATATTTAACTATAAACATAATTATTCAATAGATATCTACTTGAATAATTATAATATTTTATTATTAATTAAGTGACATAATTTTTCATTTGCAACTATTGGAGCACCGGTTGCAAATGTTCCAACACCTCCTTTCTCTCTTCTATTGTTTCTTCCAAAAAAATCTCTATGTTGTAGTATTAGTTGTCTAGTCATAGGAGATCCAAGATCAACATCTTGTCCTACTTGATCCTTCTCACCTTTCGTCATGTCTTTAGACATAATCTCTATATGCATTTTCGACAGACTTGTTGACATTACTGATAGAGGCGTTGAATGGAACATGAGTGATGACAAATCTCGTTTTTTTACTAGTAACCTTTGGTGGCACCGGTGATGAGATTTTTTGTATGGGTAAGGGAGGTGTGAATGGTAACTTTGGTCTTCCTAGTGTCGAGCCAAGTCCCAATCCTAATTTTGCACTTTTCAATCTTTCTGTCCTTTGTGAGATGAAAGTGAGATTGAGATGCTTAAAGATACGAATGAGCTTAACTCTAAAATTTACAATCTTAATAATTTTTATTTTTATTTTGAAGTTAAACCTATCAAGAATATCTCTTATTTTTATTTCATAGGTGATTTGAGCTTAAAAAACAGAGAGCGAGAGAGATTTGTGAACTTCCATTAGGTAGATATTAGCAAGCAACAACAATAGCCTCGACAAGTATATTTTCTTCCATTTTTGGTATGGTTAAAGTTATATAAAATATCTCATTTTACATGTACGAGTTCCGTAAAACTTGGGTAATTTTTGAAGTAAAAATTGAAGAGTGAAGAGTGCTTTTTTAATATTTTAATATTTAACTTTTTTTAATTATTAAAATTTTTATTAGAACTTTTGATAAAATTTTAAATGAAGTAACATAAAAATTGGTTATAGGATGGTAAAGCTTCAAGTCGGCCCAATTAAAGTTCATCTGGCGCATATCTAGATATGGGTACAAAGAACAATTCTCTAGCTATTTATTTAATAAATAAATGAAATGTAATTTATCCCGTTTCATTAGATAAATTTTGACGAGTAACAAAAATAGAGTGGCTGAGCGTAGCAGATAGTTGCAGAAATCATTATCTTTTAAAATAGTAAATTTTTAATTTAGATTTTTTATAATTTATAAAAAATTAAATAAGTAATGATAAAATTACATTTTGACTCTAAATAATAATATTTTCTTTCATTTATTGTACAATTAAAGTTATATCTAATAAAATCCAATGTATTAAATTAATGATCAAGAATGTTCATTATTTTAAGTATGATTTTAGTTTAAATTACGTCAATCACATTGTTGATAAAGTTTTGCTCTTTCTTTATTATAAAAAAAACAACCTATTTCTAATATCTCATTTTACATCTAATCCACTTTATTTTTAAAATAAAATTTGAGTAATTTTTTAACAGTGAAAAATATTTTTAAATATTTTCATTTTAAAATTTTTAATTATTAAATTATTTTAAATAAAATAACATAAAAATTCATTGTAGGATAGTATAGATTTAAGCCCGCCCAATATTGGCATGTTAAAAGAAATGGGTAAAGGAAAAAAAAACCTCTGACTAATTATTTAAAGGATATGTAATCTTTCCCCTTTCCATATATAGGGTTTCCTTTTCAATTAAAATTATTTTCAAAGAATATATATCATCACAAACAAAAACCTCAGAGCCCTCTCAATAGAGTTGCTACGATGGTAAGGCGATTCGACGATGAAGAAGATGATGACGTCGAAGAGGAAGAGTATGAAGATGAGGAAGAACAGTTATTGGACGACGAGGATTACGACCTCGACGAAGACATAGGGAGGGGCCGTGGCGGTTCGAGTAAGAAGCGTGGGAGATCTGATTTCATCGACGACTTGGCGGAGGAGGATGATGAGGAAGATGAAGATGATGATGAGGTTTATGGCGGTGGTGGTGGTGGTCGAGGTGGGAAACGACACAAGGCTCCGCGTGATGGCTCTCATTTTTTTGATCTTGAAGCACAGGTTGATAGCGACGAGGAAGAGGAAGAGGATGAAGGGGAAGACGGTAATTTCTTCTGCCTTACTTTGGTTTTAGTTATCCTTTGCTAATTGGGTTGATTGGAAGTGAAATTGGTAAGAAAATGGGAGAAAAAGAGAATTTTTTAATTTGCTTGAATAGATGACATGTGAGGATGAATCAAAATCAGTTTCTACTTAGAAATTAGTTTCACTTCAAAGCTTACGCTGGTTCAATATGTTATTTTGGAGATTACAATTATATATACTTTTAATGGAAATCTCCTTTTAACTTGATTCTGCTGTTAGCGGCCGCTTAAGCTTTTAAAAATGAAGATTAAAGTAGCCCTTTTTTTTTTCCCGTAAGATATCATAATTTGTATTCTAGTTATGTAATTGGAATTTATATTTATCTTATGCTGTAACTTCTGATTAGTGAATAATTTATCAGAAATGTTGATTGAATGTGGTTTTTAAATATCTAAAAGCGAAAATTGTTATTGGTGCCTTGGTGGGATATGAAGATGTGGCATTAGTTTCTGACATTGTAATGGTTTTGAATGTCAATAAACGTTTTCATTTTAGATTGATATATCTGATTTTCTAGGTGTACATTTCTGTTATTGTTTTTATGGTTCTTCTTTATTTTTATATTTGTTGGGATACTGGGGGTTTAGGGCCTGGTTCTCTGCAAATTCTAGGAATTCTCTTTGTTGTTACAGAAATTACTCAATCTGAAAATTTTCTAACTTCATAATTATTAAAATTTCAACTAGCTTCTAGTTTTTCTATTATTTTTCATTACAAACTTTTCTGTATAGAATTCCTCCATGACATTGAACTAACAAATACTTGTCTGCTAGACATGGCAGAAAAAGTTCATTTTGCCTGGCTTTTGATTCACCTGTGTTATAGTTCTATAGCATTCTAGCATTTATATCTGTGTTGGGATACTTTACATCTGATTCTCTGCAAAACTAAGAATATCTTGTTATTTCAAAATTTTAATTACCTGATCTGAGTTTTTAGGTCGACTTTTCTTTCCTTCCTGTAATTTTAAGTTCAACTTAGTCCTTTGTTTAAGCTCCTTAGTTTTTAGCTTATCGTGCATCTTTTGGTTTCCATATTTGTTAAGTTTGCTTAAATATATTGTGTTTTGATGTCATGTAGTAGCGATAGTTGGATAAAAATGATATGTGGAAACTATTTATGTGAATCTCATGGCTGGTGTCCTTTGTTCTTTGCCTTTTCAAAGTTTTCTGCCCGATCAATGCTACTTTCAATTATCTCATACACCTTTTCCTTAATAAAAAAGATAAATGTGGCTTTTATATGCTGAAGATATATTTCACAGTCGACACATTATAGGATTTCCCATAGCAAGCTATTTGATTTATAACTAATGTGGAATGTTTTGATGGATATCTGAGTATGGTGATCTTTGTTAAATCTTCTATTCATGCAGACTTCATAGTTGAAAGTGGAGCTGATATACCTGATGAAGCTGTTGGTAGAAGGATGCGTCGCCCATTACCTCTTCGGGAGGACGAACAAGAAGATGTTGAAGCTCTTGAAAGAAGCATTCAAGCTAGGTATGCAAGATCAAGTCACGCAGAATATGACGAGGAGACTACTGATGTGGAACAGCAAGCACTTTTGCCATCTGTAAGAGATCCAAAGTTGTGGATGGTGAAATGTGCGGTATGTACTGATGTCCTCTTCAACTTTTTGGAATTTGTTTCTGAACAGAAATTGTTGATGATTAATTGGACAATTTTCATTTAAGTTTACTAAGGTAATGTTTTATGAATGGTAGATTGGTCGTGAACGAGAGACAGCAGTTTGCCTCATGCAGAAATACATTGATAAAGGATCCGAATTGCAGATTAGGTCTGTTATTGCCCTTGATCACCTAAAAAATTATATTTATATCGAAGCAGACAAGGAAGCCCATGTGAGGGAGGTATGTGATAATTGCTGCTTTTGGCTTATTTTTTATGAGTGGCTTAGCTTTAGATATCTATTGATCAATTTTAATCTGCTTCAGGCTATCAAAGGTATACGCAATATATTTGGAGCAAAGATAATGCTTGTTCCAATAAGGGAAATGACTGATGTTTTATCAGTTGAAAGCAAAGCGATTGATCTTTCAAGAGATACCTGGGTCAGAATGAAGATTGGGACATATAAGGGTGATCTTGCTCAAGTATGATTTTTTGTCCTTGCCAGTCTACTTCCATGAATTCTTCTTACGTAATTTATAGTCTGACCTAATTCCCATTTTGCAGGTAGTTGATGTGGATAATGTTCGGCAAAGAGTCACTGTGAAATTGATCCCTAGGATTGACTTACAAGCCCTAGCGAATAAATTGGTATGAAATGGATTCCATTTATGAAAAATTAAACAGAGTTAGTATTAACTTGTTAATCTCTCTTTTCTGGTTCTGTTGTCCTTGATTTGCACATTTAATATTTTATATAGGAAGGGAGAGAAGTTGCAAAGAAGAAAGCTTTTGTTCCTCCTCCTCGTTTTATGAATGTTGATGAAGCTAGGTAGTCTCAAATGATTTCAACTTCTAGTGGAAAATCTACCACTTTTGTATTTCTTCATAATAACTTAATCCTCAATATTTTTTCTAGGGAACTTCACATTCGTGTAGAGCACAGACGAGATCCAATGTCCGGTGATTACTTTGAGAATATTGGTGGCATGTTGTTTAAAGATGGGTTCTTGTACAAAACAGTGTCAATGAAGTCAATTAGTGCTCAGAACATAAAACCAACTTTTGATGAACTTGAAAAATTTCGGACACCAAGTGTTAAAGGAGAAGGTGAAATGGTCGGTTTGTCAACTTTGTTTGCGAACAGGAAGAAAGGCCATTTCATGAAGGGTGATGCTGTTATTGTTGTGAAGGGAGATCTGAAAAATTTAAAGGGATGGGTTGAAAAGGTTGAGGAAGAGAATGTCCACATCAGACCAGAAATGAAAGGCCTTCCTGTAAGAATTCAGTTGGTTTTGGTGTTCTTTGAATAAGTCTTTGAGTGCTGGTTTGCATATAAGTTTCCTTATTGCGAGGACATACTTAGCCTTTGTGATGATTTGCAGAAAACTCTGGCTGTTAATGAAAAAGAGCTATGTAAGTACTTTGAGCCTGGGAATCATGTGAAGGTTGTCGCTGGGACTAAGGCAGGTGCAACTGGGATGGTTGTCAAGGTTGAGCAGCATGTGCTCATCATTTTATCTGATACAACCAAAGAACATGTGAGTCATGCATTTTTCAAGTTTGGTTCTGATTGAAGGACTATCTTAATGGAAAAATAATTCGCCTTTTTTTTATCAGATTCGTGTTTTTGCTGATGATGTTGTTGAGAGCTCTGAAGTAACGACTGGTGTTACAAAAATTGGGGATTATGAGCTTCATGACCTTGTGCTACTAGAGTAAGTAGTTTCTTGCTGAAGAATTTGATTTGCTGACTTTAGTTATTTTGGGTGCCTAACATGTGGGTTCTGTTGGTGCAGTAACAATAGCTTTGGTGTAATTATACGTGTAGAAAGGGAAGCGTTTCAGGTGAATCGACCTCTCCCAAATGGCTTGATTTTTGGTGCATCTCACTTGAATATAATCTTAGTTTTGTACTTTCCTTTAGGTTCTTAAGGGGGTTCCTGAGAGACCAGAGGTATCTCTTGTCAAATTGAGGGAAATCAAATGCAAGCTTGAGAAGAAATTTGATGTGCAAGACAGATATAGGAATACTGTTTCTGTAAAAGATGTGGTTAGGATCCTTGAGGGTTCTTGTAAAGTAAGATTCTCATTTCCAATTTGGATTGCCTAATTAGTTACTCTGTGGGTTTATATAGTTTACAAACTATCCTATCCCATCATATTAGGGGAAACAAGGCCCTGTTGAGCATATATACAAAGGAATCTTGTTCGTTTATGATCGTCATCACCTCGAGCATGCTGGCTTTATATGTGCCAAAGCTGGTTCTTGTTGTGTAGTGGGAGGAGCACGTTCCAATGGGAATAGAAATGTAAGTCCTCTCTCTTTCTGGTGGTTAAGTCATGTATAATTTATATCATCCTCATGCATTTTGATTCAATTGCATAGGGTGATTCCCTCTCAAGATTTGGTAGCTTCAAGACTCCACCTCGCGTACCTCCTTCGCCAAGGAGATTTTCTAGGGGAGGTCCTCCATTTGATTGTATGTTGCTGACAGTCTTGGTATCCTTGGTTGTACAAATTTAATGGTTATTGAATATCTTTGGGCTATTCTTTTCTCAAGGTTAAGTTATAAAGTTTCATTATAAGGCTGATGCTATTAACATCTGTCTCTTCAAAACAGCTGGAGGAAGGCACAGAGGTGGAAGAGGAGGGCATGATGCTTTGGTTGGGACTACTGTGAAAATTCGACAGGGCCCTTATAAGGGTTATCGTGGACGTGTTGTAGATATTAAAGGTCAATCAGTTCGAGTTGAGTTAGAGTCTCAAATGAAGGTTGTTACAGGCAAGTTCAAGTTCCAGTTTTAAATGTTCTCTCCTTCATTTTAGTATCTTTGTGGCTTATATGACCTGTTTCTTTTTGCAGTCGACCGCAATTTTGTATCTGATAATGTCGTTATTTCAACACCGCACCGGTAAATATGATTTCTTTGAGATTCCTTTTGTTGTTTTTGACTATGAAAATCCTCTTCCTATATCTGTCCAATGTTTGTTTTGTTGTACTAGTGAGACATCCCGGTATGGTATGGGAAGTGAAACACCTATGCGCTCTGCACGAACTCCATTACATCCGTACATGACTCCTATGAGGGATCCTGGAGGTATTTTTTCTTCCATTTAGTGTTTTCTTGAGCTTTAGTTGTGGAGACTTCCTTTATAGCTGATAAAGTTATTTAATAAATAATAATTTAGTTGCTTGTATGTTCTCTGCAGCAACACCTATCCATGATGGCATGAGAACACCTATGCGTGACAGGGCCTGGAATCCTTATGCACCAATGAGTCCACCTAGGTTAATAGTAGATTCCATTAATCTGGGGCATCCCACATTTATTGTTGAATTCATGCCTTGATTTGACTGGTTGTTTTATTTTTCTGACTGCAAATAGGGATAATTGGGAAGAAGGAAACCCTGCCTCTTGGGGGACCAGTCCACAGTATCAGGTTAGGATTCTTGCACAATTGGCTACTATTAGCAATGTAGCTATTTTTTTAATACTTATTCAGAGTACATTTGTTCGTAAAGTAACTGTAAATTCTGTTCTTTTCAGCCAGGAAGTCCTCCTTCAAGGGCATACGAAGCACCTACTCCTGGTTCGGGTTGGGCTAGCACTCCTGGCGGTAGTTACAGTGAGGCTGGAACACCGAGAGACAGCGGTTCAGCTTATGGTTGTAAATTATCCTATTCTTGCTGTTTGAATGTTCGTGTAAATGAGTTTTTTAGTGTTACTCATGCTATGTTTGCTGCAGGCAATGCTCCAAGTCCCTATATGCCATCAACACCCAGTGGTCAGCCTATGACACCAAGCTCTGGACCCTATATTCCGGGTACACCTGGAGGGCAGCCAATGACACCAGGAACTGGTGGTCTTGATGCTATGTCTCCTGTAATAGGTGCTGTTTCTGTTTCTTCACCTGCTTTTTAAGCAAACTTATCTTTCTTTGGGTCATTGGATATTTCATGGGATTTAAATCGTCTCTCATATAATATATATACAATAAAAGGCTTTTTGGTGTAAGCCAAGGGTGAAGTTTATCTGAAGTTATTACCTCCTCCATCATAGTTCTGAACTTTTAAGAAAATAAATGCAAACTTTAAATATGGTTTCAATATAATATCTGGCTACTTGCAGGTCCTGAGAGTGAAGGACCATGGTTCGTGCCAGATATTTTGGTCAATGTGCACAAATCTGGGGATGAGACTCTCGGCGTTATCCAGGAGGTGCTTCCGGTATGCCCCTCATCGAGTTGTTATTTTCTTTTGCTTTTATTTGGTACATCTCCCAGGTGCTGTTAAAAGTTTATAAAAATTTGAACATTACATGCCAATACCCGAGACTCACACCAGTCCTAGTAATATTAGTGAACATCACTTGGGCGCTGAGAATCACAAGTCTTTAATTTCATAATTTTCTTGATGATTATTTATTTCAAATGGAGCATTTAGCAATTGACTATAATTGTAGTGTTTGGAGAAGTTGCTATAAAAGGATTAATTGATGGTCTTGATGATACAGGATGGGTCATGTAAGGTGGCCCTTGGATCAAGTGGCAGTGGGGATACAGTAATCGCCATGCCTAGTGAGATGGAAATCATACCACCAAAGAAATCAGACAAGATCAAAATCATGGGTGGCTCACAACGCGGTCTCACTGGCAAGCTAATCGGGGTAGATGGCACGGATGGCATTGTACGGATAGATGACAGTCTTGAAGTGAAGATATTGGACTTAGTTATACTAGCAAAATTACCCTGATAACAATAACAACAACAACAATAATAATGATAATTAGCGATGTATATGACTGGTAAGTAGTTTTTGAGTAAATTTTGTTTGGAATTCACGTTGTAGTGAAGTGGCTTCTTCCTATTCTCTCAAAAGCTTTTATGTCTCATGTCCTAACTTCGTCCATTCAATATAGTGCACTAACGGTTAAGTTTTTTAATTTACTGTTAAAATGTTATCATATCTTTTAATTTTTTATTTGATATTTTATTAAATAAAATTTAATTAAATACAGACTGTTAAGAGTCAGTATAAGTGTTGAAGCTTTCTCTGGTTTGTTCTTTTGTAAATAATGTTTTACAGGTAACATCGGATTGAATATTTATAGTGCTTTTATTTAGGATTGAATAGTTATGATACTTGTTTTCTATAGCTTGCAAAATGGGATAAGATGAAAGAGGATTACTTCGAGTTATGTAATATAGTACAAAAAGGTCTGCAACTCCATATTGTGAAAATTATTTACTTTTATGTGCCTGATAGTGGCAGGCTTAGAGTAGTATGAGATGATAGCAGCACTATATTTATGTTGTATTATTGGTACAAGCATTTTGGTATTTACATATATGTGGAGCATGAAATAGATAGTCTTGTTTTAAATAATCAATCTTTATTATTAATTAAGCCCATTGTAGATCGTGTTTCTGAGAATGATGATTTAAGAGCTGGTGAGGGGGTTGTTTTGGGAGCTACTGAAGGGACGAACGAGGGGGATAGTGAGAGTGTTGGTCAAGGGATTTTTGAGGCGGATGGTGAGTGGGAGGATGTTGACTGGCAGGATGCTAATGAAGTTTATATGTTTAATGTTACATACCTTTCAGATGGTGAGTGGGATGAGGAGTTGCAAGCTGCTAGGGATAAGTCGAAAAGTTTTTGTGGAAAATTTGTAAGAAATTTTAATATTGATGCTAATAGGGAGAGGGCGATACGTGAACTTGAAAACGAAGTTTGAGAGGATGTAGAAGTCCAAGAAAGACATGATGAAAATAGGGGTGAGCATCCGATTGAATCGAATAGAAAATTTTCGAGTTAATCGAGTTTTCGAATTTTATTTCATCATCTTAACTCGATTTAGAATTTTTACGAATCGAATTGAGTGAGATGGAATTCGAATTGAATCAAATATATTTGTTCGAATTAAATTTAAAAAATAAAAAATTTCTTTAAAGTTTTTTTCTTGAATTTGTCATTATAGGGATTTTGATTTGGGGGGGGGGGTTGAATGAAGTGATGGAGAAGAAAAAGAATGGAGGGTTTAATTTAAGTTTTTTGTAGGAGGGAAAAGAAGAGAAGAATTGATTTTGGGTTTAATTTAGGGAAAAGAAGAGGGATTTTTTTTGTACTAGAGTGTGTATTAGCTTTGGGCCTGGGGAGTGGTGAATATAAATTTAAAACTTAAAATTATATAGTTTGTATTTGATTTATTCAAATTAATTGAGTTATTCGAATTTAAAAATTCAACTCGGTTTAAACTTAAAATTTTAAAAAAATTTGAGTTGATTCGATTAACTCGAATAACTCGAATATTCGAACAATTCGAAATTTAAATTTTTTTTCGAATTTTTCGAATTGAATTTTGTTCACCCCTAAATAAAGTATATAAGAGGCAAATGGTGATTAAACAAATTACTATGAGTCTGATGACCAAGGTAGCATAATGGGGTTTAGTTTTGAGGATGAACATGAACACGGTGCAAGGAGAAGAAAGAAGTTTTTGGTATACAATCCAAACAATGAAAATCCAAAATTATGTTTAAGGATGCTCTTTAGAAATGGAAAATATTTCAAAGATGCCATCCAGAATTATTCAAAGGTTTCGAGAAAGGGAGTTGAAGATTGTTACAAATGAATAAAAATGATTCAGGGTTAAGTGAATCGCCCATGTGAAATGTCGTTGAAGAATATATGCAAGTTATAATAAGAGAGGAAAGTGTTTGCAAGTGACCAACTTTCAGGAAGAGCATAATTGTTGTGTGAGTTTCAAGAACAAAATGGTCAACATTGTTATAATTGCAAACCATTTTGAAGCAACAGTAAGGGACCATCCAAAAATGAAGTAGAAGGAGATTCAACATAGGTAGCTTCAGAGGTGCATATGAATGTGAACCTTACATGATGTAGAAGTGCGAAAAAAGACTGAACGAGAGGATGGAAATTAACTGGAAGCATAATTATGGTCCTTTAGTGAAGAAGAAATTTGATCAAAATAAAAAAGATGGTGTTGAATGGCAGATGGTATGAAATGGTGATAATGGTTGTGACGTGAAAAAGGGTAAGAAAACAATACGCAATGAAAATTGAAGAGGGAACTTGTAGTTGCAGGAGTTGGCAATTAACCGGCTCGCCTTGTCCACATGGTTGTGCTGCCATATGGCATATGGGTGTTGAACTAGATGAATACTTGGATCAATGCTACTATACATGGAGCACATTAATCGGTCAAGTCTAGAATTTAGCTTGTCCTCTCACCTATTAACAAAAAGATGCTCGAAAGATCAAATAAAAATAAGAGGAAACCAAAACATGATCGAAGAAAAAAAAAAGTCTGGACAACTTGGTAGGGTTGGGTTGATAATAATATACGGAGCTTGTGAAGTTGAGGGTCATGACAAATGAAAATGTTTGTAACTGTCTAAGGTTAATGATATTGATTTTATGTGTCATTTAATAAATAGAAAAATTATTATTTATTTATTTATTATTGTAGACCCAACCTTAAGAAGAAAATAATTTAATAAATATTAAACTTATAATTATGATTTTATTGATATCTAGTTGATTAAATTTATTTATTTTTATTTGTTGCAGAGGATAAATCAATTAGAAACCGTCGATACTGAAATTGCAACAACTTTGATAATGATAATATTTAAAATTTTATTTGAGATGTGTCATTAAATAAATATGAAACTGATGCCTTAAACTATTATTTCTTGTTATATTTGTTGAGATATTATATATTTCTCGCGTGAATTTGGGTGTTATAATTTTTCGTTTGTTCGCTACGGAGGCATAACAACTCCCAAACTGTTAGGACAGCTTCAACTCCTTTCCGGCGTAATGTTGAGTCATCAAGTGCACACAAAGGGAAGTAGAATCTGAACACAGTAAACAACGTACTTGTGAAGACCGGACCAACACCTCTCACAGGATACGGAAAGTGGTGAGCAGACCTATGTAATGTTTTTTCTTTTTTGTTTACACCGTATTGGTTGATAATATGATTTATGTATAGGAATTGACATTATGGATTTCGGTTTTGTTTGCGCCAAATTGGTTGGCAATACGAACATTTTACTATTGTGACAATGTCGCATTAGTTGAATTTCATTTTGGTATAATCACTATAACAACCATTGGTTTGAGTATCAGTTTTGGCATACTTTTTGGCAACCCAATTTCCTTATTTAAGTCGATGCAATTACTGCTTCAAGAACTGTCATTTGGCGAGCATGAATCCACCGTTTGATAATTCAAAGAGTCAATTAAAATGCCAAACAATAATCGAGTACACTTGTAATTAGAACAAGAGTCATTTATTTGTAATGGTTTTTATTAGTAAACTAAAGCAAATTAGAAATAGCCAATATCTTAACATCTCATGAGCATCATACGAATATAAAAATTAAATCCTCATTTACGAAAAACCCACCAAACATCTAATTTTTTATGAAGCACCGAATAAATTTATTTTTTTTGTATGGCAAACTAATGTTTGTATATTTTATTAAAGAATCACCTCAAATATAACAGATGCATGCACCTCTTTGTGTTCCATCTCCATCAACAATGTAAACCTAAGTTCCATCAGTTAAATTGATGAGTCTTGATCATGATAACTGATTATATTTTATTGACAACAATCATAAATATCACAATAATTTTTACACAAATCTGATTAATTCCACGATCTTGAATGTTGTCAACAATCTTTGAAGTATCATACCCGTTTCGTGTCGTTCCAAGAATAATTCTACCAAATTTATGGATATCATTGACAACTTTAAGATCTGAATGTACAATACTTTTAGTATAAAGCCCCATGTGCCCTCCCTACAAATGCAAGAAACTCATTAAATGATGGATCTCATATATGTTAAAACATCTTCTAATCAAGGAAAATTCATACTATCATGAAGCTGTTAGGTTGACACAGTTAATGAAGAAATCCATATAGTAAGCATTTATATGTTTTCCTTATGTCATTTAGATGGGGTGCCATTGTTAGCAAAACTTAGAGCTAGACACTATTGTTAATTTAGGAAAAAGTTTTTTTTTTTTTTTTTTCAAACTTTCTTCACACCATACATGTGGTACAAGCCCCATACCATCTCCCTAATCAGGGTTTTTTTTTTTTTTTTTTAAATAAAATAATAAGATTTAAACTGTAAATATAATTAACGCGAGATGAACACTCTAACCATCAGCCATTACATGATATTCACGTTTATTCTATTTTAATTAAGAATATTTTTTAAAATTTCATATATTATTCATTTTTTATTATTTTTCACGTGTATTTATCCTATTGAATTATGTAAGTAATAAATTATACATTCCACTAATGGAATTCCTGGTCGAGGATGAGTGTTCATCAAATTTATTAAAAAATGCAATTTGAGAAATAAAATAAAAAAGTTTGATAACAAAAAAAATCTCAAAAATATAATTAGGGAAACATTAGAGGATAAATTTGTGATTATGCAAAACAAAAGCATAGTCTACATTTTTACCTATTAATTGCACCCTAAACAGACAGGATAAAAAAGGAAAGAAAGAAAGAAAAAGAGTGAAGTTGAGTGCTTGCTTCAGTCTACAATGAAATCTCCCTATTGAAAATCCAGCTAAACTTCGCTGCTTGAGGCCCCATTTTCTTAGCCCTCTCCTCCGCTCGTTCCTGTAATTTCCTAATCCTAGGCGCTAAGTTACACACAAATTCCTGCACTCGCCTTCCTTCATCACTCAACCCTTCCAACTTCTCCAATCCCCACCTTTCATTCAATGCCTCCACTATATCAGCGTAATCATCCGATGCATACACTCCTATCCGCTGTGCCACGGCGGCGAAGTGCTCAAACAACCGTGGGTCTTCGCCGTCGACATCAAGTGAGCTGGCATTGTTATCTTTTTCTTCATCATATCGCCGATTGCTAGCATTGTTCCAGTTGGGTCGATTTCGAGCAGTTTGCCGACTATCTTTGAGTAGGCCATTTCGTGGCGTTTCTCGTCCGCCGCAATGGTGCCGCATATGCGTGCCAAGACTGGGTCGCCACCTTCCTTGGCTAAACGAGCGGTGTTGCCGTGTGATACAAAGGTGGCTCGCTCTTGGAATGAGGTGTAGACGAAGCCCTGGTATGGGTTGTTTTCGGTTCCAGGGTCCTGTCAAACACACTCCGTTTTTGGAGTTTATCAAGTATACTAATAGGTGCTTAAAATTAAAAAAATAATAATAATACATGAAAAAATTAAGTAGTTATTTTTATTATTTTTAAAATCTTCAATTTAAAAATGTAAAAGTAATTACTTATTCATTAAAATTAAAAAAAATTAAAACAAAAACACCTCTATAGTAGTAGTTGCTACTCTTTAAAAAGAAATTTCCAACACCAATTCAATAAAAAAAAGTATAATAATATACTAGATAGATAGATTCATAAGATATTTTAAAATGTTTTTTGAATTAATTTTATTTCATAAACATACAAAATTATAAAATTCTAACAAATAATTTATAGAAATGATAAAGTTGGTGAAGAAAACTCTTACCATTTCCGCTAAATTAGTTGAATATACCGAAAAAAAAATAATTGGTAAAATAGGTATTTTTTTTTTAATTTTAAGAAAATAAATCGGTTTTGAAAAAAAAGTATACGAAAGCATATCCAAATTTGCACGCTTGATAAAAATGTGTATTTCATTAGATGAGTTTTTTTTTGTAATTATCAAACAACGCATTCAATTAAATGCGTTTTTTCTATCATATTAATAAAAAATTCGTCTAATTAAATGCACTTTTAAAATCTCCTAAAAAGTGACATATTTCCTAAAATCAACTTATTTTACCAATTAATTTCTTTTATCATATTTTGCTAATTTAACCTAACATTCCAGCTCCATCAGTTACTGATCATTAAATTGAGAATTAAATTTTAAAAATAAACAAAAAAATTGTAAATAAATGAAACAGTGATGAAAATGTTACCATTCCAGCGCCGATCAGATATTGCAGAGTCCGCTCAATCATTAACATATTAACTCTCCCCGACAAATACAGATAATTCCTCAACAAATCGCCGTGTCGGTTCTCCTCCGCCGTCCAAGCCCGTGTCCAAACAGCCCACGGACTAATGCTAGCCCCTGTCTCATCCTTCACCCCATCCAACGTATTGATCATCGTCTGATACGTCGGCAATGCCTCCTCCGTTATCATATCTCCAACCAACACCACGAAATAATCATCCGGCAGCCCTGCCATGCGTTTTCTCAGCTCCTTCACTTGGTCGTTGAACTCTTCCAATGGCAATGCAGGATCCGGCAAAAAGGTCTGCGGTTACCAGCAATCTTTGACTGGTTTGAGCAGAGGTAATACATTTTCTGTGGCCCAGTTTTCCATTGATTTGAACACTTCTTGCTTTTCGGGTGGCATTGAGTGAGTCTTTTGATGTTTCGGAGGAGATGCCGTAAAGGCGGCGGTCGGGGTGAATCTGACGGAGGAGGTTGGTGGAGAATGGCGACGGTGGTGGACACGTGGCGTCCATGAGAGGTTTTTGGTAGAAAGGCAGTGAGTGAGTTGCATGGTGACTATACTGTTTAGCGTTTCAGGATTTGCCGGCGAAGTTTCAAAAGCAATGCTGTAAAATATATATAGGTGCAAAGAGTGACTATTTCACCCAGCTATTTACTGTAATTACAATGTTGCCATTTAAGATTTTATTTCTTGGGGGTAATAATTTAAGATTTTATTTTAGTAACTTCGTTGATAATTCACATTTTTTTATACAAGTGTAGATGGCCAAATATTGCTCTTTTTTCTAATTTATTTTAACCTCTAATTCTATTAAAATTTCATTTTTTTTTAGTTTTTTATTATTTTTAATCTGCTTGTCAAATCACCTTAAAATAAATGTAAAATTAACCTGAGATGATATATACATATATGTCACATCAATAATTAATTAATTTTTAAAATTAAAAAAAGATAAAAAGATATTTTAAAAATTAAGAATGATTAAAATCATAAAATATATATTTTTTAATATTTTAAAATATTAATTAATTAATTATTGATAGATGTTGATTGCCACGTGAATAGTATGATAGCAAAATTAATAAACATTAATTTATTCATCAAATTTTAGGTTATTTTACAAATAACATAAATTTAAGTGATGTGAAAAATTAAATAAAAAATTAAAATAATTTTTTTTATAAAATTGAATGATTAAATAAATTATTATAAATTATTTTTTATAAAATTGAATGGTTAAATAAATTATTACACTTTATTTTTTCATAAGAAATATAACAGCAGTTAATTACTTGTGAAGGAAGATAGAGCTTTTATATATATTTCAAATTTTCTCAAAATTTTTTAATTTTCATTAATTGATTTCACTGTTTGATTCTACACATTTTTTTATATAAAAAGTCATCATAACACATTTTTAAGGAGTACATATATGATGAAATTTAATTCACACGTTATATTTATGTAAATAAAAAAACAAATCTTTAAAATCTTTAAAAGTTCAATCACAAATTAGGACCATGAATTGAAATCATAATTCTCCTTTAAAAAAACCCTACCTATTTCATCCCGAAATTAATTTTTTTAAAAAGACTTATAAAATAAAGAGTTATTTTACCTATCCAAGTTATAATTTTCAAATAAAGAGTTATGATGACTTTTTATGTTTTCTAATTTATTTTAGTGTGAAAAATAAAACAAACTAGTTAAATGAGTATTGAGAAAGATAAACAGTAAATATATATTTTAAAGAATATCTTCTTTTTTAATTTAAAAAATGAAAAAGAAAATTGATAATCGTGAATAAAGGGTAAAAAAGTGAAGCTGTTGAAATGGAAAACAATGGGTGCAGTTGTTTTAAAGAGAGGAAAATAAATGAAATTAACGATTCTGTGGGCTTAAGCATAAAAACAAAGTTGTTGAAAGCAGTTTTTTATTTAAATTAGAATATTAAATAGGCTCTTGAATTTTATTGTTCTATTTAAATAATCTTTTAGATTTTCATCCTATTTATATAAATTTTAATTTGACTTGTATCAAAATAAATGTTTTAGGATTTACTTGTACATAACAATGAATAAAACAATGAATAAAACTCATAGGCAATGTGATTAAATTTTTTATCAAACACTCACATATTCAAACAGTGTGAATATGTAATGATATTTAAAACTTATATGTAACGATGGTTAAAAACTTATCAAATTCTCATAAATTTCAAACACCCACAAATTTAAACCGTATGATTTTTTCATCAAGTCTCAACACAATTTCTATTAGCTGTGTGATAAAGCGTTAATGGCCCATTTACACATTAAATCCCTTGATTTATAATTTTTATTCAAAATTGCCCCTACATGATATTCTATATATCTTCAATTTAGTCCTTACATATTTCCTTATTAGAAATTGTTGTTTTGCCATCAAAGACTACTGTAAAAAGGCAGGCATCAATTGCTTTTGCAATAATGTAATAGGGGTGGAGAAAACCTCCAACAAAAATTCCATAGAAAACTAATGAAATAGCTAAACATTTTCAAAAGAAATTGAATAACGAATGTTCAAAGAGGTTCAAAACTAAGGGGTGTGTGTGTATATATATCCAGATAACCATTGGATGGAACTCAATCTATAATTTTTTCTTAAAAAAAAAACCGTTGATTATAAGATCTGCACAGAAAATATGTAGGGGAAAATGAAAGGAAAAATAAAATCATAATGAAGAGAGAGATACCTTCTTTATAGCAGGGGGTGATGGGTTAGCAGTTGAATTATCCCCCCAATGCCACAGCATACTTTCCCAGAAGCAGAATTCTTCAAAACAAGTCTTTAAACGCTTGTCTTTTATCTTAATTTTCCAATGGCCATCTGTGTAATTACCTTTCTTAGCTTGCCTCCGATCCCACTCTAACTGTGCCTTCTGTTTCGACCTAAGTAGACAGTACTTCTGTAAATTTTCCGGCATCGCATCGTGTACCTTCCACCATGTTTTGTGAGCAACATCACTAGCAAACTCCTGCAAAATGTCCACATTCCAGTTGCAATCGTAGTCCCGGAAGCATAGCCATGGTTTGTTTCCCAGATAATGGATGACATAAAGGATTGGTGGATCAGCTCCAAAGAGGCGAGTCTTCATCTGTTTCTTCTCCACCTCATCACCTTCCCAGAAGTGCTTCAAGAAGTTCATGTGTTTTGGAATCCGATGCCACCAAGTAAATATTTCGTTCAGATAACCCTGATCACCACCATTGTATGATTCAATCTCATTGATGTGATCCATTAGTAGCTGGAATGTACAATTTGATGGCTCAACAACCATCACACCCGAGTTGAAGAGAGTCGCATTGTTTCCTATAGCAGAAATTTCTGGCATCTCAAATAAGAAATCAATATTCCTAAGTATAAGAAGGTCAGCATCGATGAAAATAATCTTGTCATAATCTGTCAACTGCCAAAGGCGGAACTTGCTGTAATTCCATTCATTATAAGCTTCTGGTTCAGCTTTTGGATTCCTGATTCTTTGGATTGTATAAATTTTCCACCCAGCAGCTTCCAAGCCACCTCTATGATAATCACTGATTGAGTCATCAACAAGTATCACAAGGTCCCTGGTTGAACCTGACATGCGGATACTTTGAGCAGCAGTAATGGCTCCACAAACATATACATGAGCTGAGTGTAGGATTGTTGCATATGCTTCACGGTGTGCTCTCTCTGAATGGAAAGACCCTGTTCAAATTTATTTAGTTTATATTTGCCTTTTGGACTCGGGAAAGCTAAAATAATCTGTCAGTTTAAGCCCTTGTAGCCTCATTAAGATGGTTGGACTTCAACCCAAGATTAATATGGAAATGTTCCAAATTATCAAGAAAAACTTAAAAGAGTATAATTAGAAAAAATTAAACACAAAAAAGAAAACAGCCATCTTAGTAAAAAGATTCTAAATGTGTGAAAAGTTTATATAAATATTTAAACCAGCCAGCTTCAGTTATTGTAATGAGTAGAAGAGTTTGTAGGAACAAATATCTTGAAGATACTAGATTGAAACTAACCTTTAGCCTGGAGAGGAACCGAAAGTTCACATGACCCGACTGGCAGTCGAATCTTTTCTCTTAACCTATGAAGGTTGGGCGTATACAGCCAAGCACTCCCTTCATGTGCAACAAGGTCCTTGCATGTAAAAAGATTTGGAAGTGGGAAGCAGTCGGTCACAAAAAGCACATATACTGGGTGAAGCCCTTTAGCAGATGCAGCAAGCCTTGCTGCTGCTAGCTGAAAGTGTAGACGTGCAACATCTCTCGACCACTTCCCTGCCTTGTTGCAAGGAAGCTTGACAGCAATAAGATCAATCCGTGGTTTTCCAGGAAACTGAAGACTGGGCAGTAAAGGACAATTAGGAACCTCGAACTCTTCTTCTTCGTCAATCCATTCAGGGAACAGGGATTCCCAAGTAACATTGTCTGCCACATAGTCCAATTGCAAAACAACATGCTCAGCATCTGGTAACAGCTGCTTCCATTGATCAGTTTCAGTATTATTGAAGTTTAAAAAGCCAATCCCCTGATATTCGTCCCTGTCAGTCAGTTTCTCAATGACATTCGAGATTTGATCCCAATTTACATCCAACATTGATATATAACGTGGATCTGTGGCACCACTGTCTCTTATCCATCTGTCTACAAAACCAGGCCTGCTGCATGTAACAAATTCTACTTCATATAACTGAAAAAAAAAAACATAGAACAAAAACAAGAGTAATGTCGAACATATATGCTATCAAACTTGGTGCTCCCGGATTTCCAGTACCAGGAATTCAAGGTCGTGAATCTTTTAAAAGCTACCGATATATTGGGGTCGTTACCCATGCTAGTCGGATAGCTAGTTAGATACAGTCACACAGATGTACTCACATGCATGCTCTTATATACATACACATGCTAAAACATACACATGGTTTATTTTCAAGCAGAAAATAATTAAAGTACAGAAGAGAGCAAACTATAGACTAGATATAACAATTAACAAAGATACTTTGAAGGTAGAATATACCGAGATGCAAGATTGGATGGACGATCTGAAATGTAAACTGCAGGAGAGCGAAGGAGAGTGATGAGAGATCCCACCAAAATTATAACCAGCACAACTTTCAAAGTAGATATCTTGCAATTCCAGTTCCTGTACCGAATAGGAACATGGAGAGCCTTCTCAACATCTCTGAAAACCTTGTTCCTTTGGAACCCTCTTCTGCTTGTTTCTTCACTGTAAGAATGCAGTTATGAGTTGCATCAGCCCGTGCCAATAAAGCAAACAAAAGAGACAAAGTTTTAGAAAACCAAAAGGCCAAAAGTCTTGTGTGCTATGTATTCAAACTCTTCATATTCTTTAAAGTGCTCATTTCCAACATCTATATCTGACACATTCAAACATGAGTATGAGGTATGATCCTCTAAATATATGGGGAAAACTTTAAGAAATTCAACATGCTCGTATTGAATGCATATCCACATTTGGCACTCACCAGTGTCCAGAAAAATAGCTTATGTGTAATAATATAAGAAAAATCTAATGTCAGTATGGAGATAGTCGAAGCATCCAAAGGCCAATTTGCAAAAGCAAAGTAACTATAGATAAATGAGCAAACTCCAAAAGTTTTCATAACTTAGCAAAACTAGTATTTACATAATACAAGTTACTTATCATGATGCTGTCTCTGGCTTCAACAACCTCACAAAATATTCCAAGTAGCAGAAAAAATAAAAATAATAAATAACCCAAGTTGTGGCCTACTGGCCGGATATTCACCTTCCCTGGGAATAGCCTAGGTTCAAATCATTGTTGTACCAAAAAAAAAAAAATTAATAACTAATTCACATAAACAACAGCAATGGCAGCAAAAATATGATTGAAAACAAGAAGAATTAATGTAAACAGTTGAAAGCTTAAGTAGTTAAAGTCTGAGAGGTGCTGCCTAACCCTAGCTCAATCGACTTTTTATTTGATCTTATTTTCAACAGCTAAAATGTTAAAATAATGCACATAAATACCTACCGTATTGGGAAACTTCTTCAAATAATTAATATACAAAAGGAAACTAATACAATCTACAACTACAATATTTCTGCTTTTCTCAACAACAAAAAAAACCTACAATATTTCTGCTACAAATTAAAGAAACACTTAACTAAAAAAATACAAATCACAGCCAAATTCAAACAGATCTTACTGCATTTTTGTTCTTCTGGTCAAACAAACAGCGGTGCTTAAAAGCTCAGTAAACAAGCAAATCAAAGCAATGATTTACTATAAGATTTCAAGCTTTTAAAATGACAGCAGTAATTGAAAGCAAAGATGCAAGTCAAAGGAAAAAAAATAACTACAAACGGCGGCCAAATTCAACAGATCTTTCTGCATTTTTCTTTTCTAGTCAAACGAACAGCAGTACTAAAAAAGCTCAGTCAACAAACAAATCGAAGCAAAGATTTACTTAAGGAATTCAAGTTTTTTAGATGGAAACAGTAATTTTAAAAAATTGAAGAAGAAATGAGAGTAGAGAGGAACCGACGCGGCGGAAGCAGCAACGCGGTGGCGGGGCTCTTTGGGACTCAGAGAGGGGCCTCTCATCTTCAGAATAATTTCTTTCAGATCACCTGAAACTCAAAAAATTAATAATGATTTGTTTATACTTTGAGATATTTAAAGCCTTTACTGAACAATTTTTTTTCAAAATTTTAGGGGAAAAAAAGGAAGGAAGAGCTGGTTCTGTTGTGTGATCCAACGCTTTGGGAGATGAAAATGAGAGAGCGCGCGGCAGTTATTAGTACTTAAAAGGAGAAAAAAAATTGTAATAATTAATTTATTTTATTTTATTATCCGGCAATGATACTTGGCTTTTTGCCTTGATTAATTTAAAACAAATTTAGCCAAAAAGATTATTTAGTGTCTAAAAATATGTTTAAGATTAATTAATCTTATTATTTTGGTATAGATATTCGTGTTTAATCAATGATCACTTTCAATAAAAAAAAAGTTTAATGAGTGACTTAAGTGAGTTTAAGATAATTAATATATTCGTGGTATTTTTTTCATAATTATATTTTTAACTATTTCTTTTCCTGATATACCCTAAAAAATATTTACATGATACGTGTTGTTGTTTTTTTTAATTTTATTGAGAAGATCAATAATATCATTGTTAGAGGTGAATTTAAGGGTTAGTAGGAATTCGACTCTCTTAAAATGAAAAATTATTATTTACGTTTTAAAAAAAATTAAAATTTTAAATTAGTAAAAATAAAATTACATTTTGATTCTATTAAAATTATAAAAATTTGATTTAATTTTTTAAAAATTATAAAAATATAATAAACTATTGAAATTTAAAATTTAATTTCAGCCACTAAAAAAATTTATAGCTTCACCCCTAATCACTACCACTAAAAATATTTTTTTTTTCATTTTTTAAAAAATACTATTATTAATAGAAATCATAAATAATATTAATAATAATATAAAAATATGATTCATAATAGTATAAATGATAAATAAATCATTATAAATTAATGTACAAATATTATGTCTGCAAAATAATCTTAAAAGAAAAAAAATAAATTGGTAGTAACTACAATATTGAAATAATTCAAAAATAAACTAGAAACACATCAATTTGACCAAATCGCTAAATTTTGCATATTAGAATTGACATCATCAAATAAACTTGACGATGAATATAGATCAACCAATGAAAAATTGTCAAAAGTCTCAAAAGATCAACCACATCAATGATGCATTAAAAGCTCAATTGGCCTATTCTCCTAATCATCTTGAATCTATCACCATTACTATAATTAATCATGAAAAAATCCTTCGAGAACGGTTCCTAATAAATATGGCGACACTCATATTATATTAGTAAATCTCATATATACATCAAAACATGACTAAATATTAAAAGTAAAAAATAAAACTACATTTACTTTCAAAGAAAGTAAAATGAACAAAACAAAAACCACGAAAAATGTGGATAGAATAAAACCACAAAACTGTGGACAAAATCATAGAAATATGAATTAAATTAAAAACAAAATAAAACTACAGAACAGATTTTGAAGAAATTGCAACCAGCCCAAAGGTTATGCCGTAGCCAACGAAGCAAAAATTTAGTTTGAAAAAATTGAACACTTAAAGGTTTTTTCTACGAAAAGAAAAGAGAAAGTAGTATAAATATTACTGAACAGTGGCGGCGCCACGTCAAGGCCCAGGGGTTATGGCCCTCAAAGTTTAATTTTTTTTCAATTTAATCTTTTGTAAATTTACATTATGCCTCCAAAATATAAATAGATCTTCAAAGTTTAACATTTTTTTAATTTTTCTCTTTGTATATATATTATAGTCTCCTTAAAATGGTAAATTTTTAATTTAAATCTTTTACAATTTAAAAAATTTTAAATTAGTAATGATAAAATTACATTTTGACCCCTCAAAATGATAAAAATTTAATTTAACTCTTTAAAAATAATAAAGATTTATATTTGTACTATCGTAAAAATATACAATTTAATTCTGACCCCAAAAAAAATATTTTTGACTCCTCTAGTGTTACTGAAGTTCTAAAAATTGGATCAATGGTGAAATCAGTAAATCACCAATTTTTTGGTTCAATCAATTAGATCACAGATCTATCAAGAATTAAATAGATAATTATAAAATTAAAAAAAAAAACATTAATAAGTAAGTTCAAATGTCCATTTTTCGTCTTAGTTTCCAGTTTTTTAATCGGTTTCTAGTGATTCATTTGAAATTAATTCAATTTTTGTTTGGATTAATATATTAATCAATTTTCAATTCAATCGATTTGATCGATCGATTGAATTTAATTCCAATAATACTGAAGTCGACTAATTTTAGAATTTGTCCTCGATGCATTTATTGATAGTTTTTTATTTTTATTTTTTATTTTCTCTATTTTATTTAATTAAGTATAGATGTTGTATTTTCATGGTTTAATAATAATGTTAAATTTTCATTATTAAAGAAATTTATTTAACACAAAGTAAAGCTAAAGAAATATTAACACAACAGTAAAGCTAAAGAAAAATCCTTGGTGAAGGAGTTATTATTCATTTTTTAAAAAGAGCCTTCAAGTTAATTAATTCATGCTTTTTCTGTTTTTTCCAAAAAATATTAATTTTAACAACAATGACTTGAAATATCACATTTTAAAAACCCTAAAAAATTTAGGGATTATTTAGCAAAATATTCCTCAAAAGTGTTTCTATTTTGCATTAACTCCAAATTACAACCCAACAAAAATGTTTAACATAGAGTAGGCAAGGATCTAGATTCCTTTCCATCTTACTTGTTGAAGATGATCTGCCCACAAGAATTACTACTATTAAAGTCGATGAAGAATAATAACGAGGATGGTGGTTGAGGAATTTGTTCAAAATCATAAGCTAGTAGAAAATAAATATAAACAAGTACTCAATTATTGTAGTGATGACAAAGCCAGCTTTAGGCTTTGTCAACCCTATTGTTAGAGGGAATTTGTCTCTCAATTTTGTTTAATTGCTTTTGAAATGTTTAAATCATTTATTCACTCAATAATATTCTCTCAATTGGTTGTGGTAGTCAAGATGTGGTTTTTTATTTTTATTTTTTAAGGTTAAATTATTTATATTAATTATTTAAAATATACTTAAAGTCTTATATTAGTTTATATTTTCACTTCCTACATCCTGTTTTAACGAACATTTCACCGCAAGCTTTGACAACAATATCAAGCATTTAAAATTAACAAATTATATTTTTCGCATATTTTAAAAGTTCTTTCCCACAATTAACACTCAACCAATGACTAGTTAAGGATAATATTATTATTCTAGAGATTATATTATTAATCAATTTATTTAAAACATAGAAATAAAGGTGGAGTATAATATTGAAGATGCTTTTACTATTAAAAATATGGCAAATACATATGTAATTACAATTATTTCACGATCAATCTTTGAATATACTCCAATAGCACCCTCCTCAAAATGAGCCCTTCTACTCTCTTGATAGATTCCGATCTATACCCTCCAGAGAATGAAGAGCTTGACCTCCCATGGAGTGACCAATCCCCTAACAACCCTATAGTTTCGAAGGCCAACACTTATTTTTCCACTTTCATTGTTGCAATTTCAAGGGGCAAACTTCTCTTGATCAAAAGCTCCACACAATAGCTTCCACAACCTAGTAGACAAGCTTCTTTAGATGAGGGGATACCCATAACCTTCTTAAGATTAGGCAAGCTAAAGATGAATAAGATGAATGGACTTTGGGGTAAAAATTTTACAAGTTTGCCTTAACACTCTAATAATTCAAGGGAAAATGGACTTGCTGTCTAAGATGGAGAGGATATCCTTGGAGGAGCTAGAATTCAACAAGGATCCAAACCAGTTTGATAGAGTCTCGAGCTCACCACCATACACCAAGCCTATGATGATATTAGTTTGGAATTGTCGAGGAGCTTGACATGATGACTTTGTTCGTACGGTTTAAGACATTTTTAACCAATGCAACCCATAAATTATGGCTATCAAAGATATCAAAGTTAGAGGCAAAGATGTCTCGACTATTGTTGAGCAACTACCATTTGATGCTTGGTGTGATACGAATATAATCGAGAGGAAAGGCGACATTTGGTTCCTTTGGCTTTTAGTTGTTGTCATTATCAATCATCTTCGCCACAAAGAACAAGAGATCCATGCAACAGTTAAGGTACATGCTACCAATACTCAATGGCTTGAAGTTACTTATGCAAGTACTAAACTAGGTGAGTGTAGGCTAGTTTGGCACAATCTAAAGACTATAGATAATTTACACAATATGCCTTAGCTTGTTATTGTGAATTTTAATAAATTTGTTTTTGTATATCAAATATGATATTAATATATTTTATTTTGTCCAAGTCTGGCTCAGACTTAAATATGGGTTTAAAATTTTATCTAAATTCATCCATATTTACAAATGATTAATCCAAACTCATTTAGATCCGTCCATGTTATTTTTTAATTTTAAAAAAATATATTTATATTATATTATTTTAATATTTAATAATTTTATACATTTTTTATTTATTAAAATTTTGTATATAGTTATCTTAATATTATTTTAATATTTACATTATAGTAGTATTATATATTTAATATACATTTATTTTTTATGTGTTTTAAATTACATAATTGATGTGTCGTATAGAACACCAAATATAACTTATTCCGAAAATGAATAAAAATCACAGTAAAGGGAAGTACGGTTTGATCCTCAATGACTATAGTGTAAAAAATCTTGTCTATCGAGATCGTGGGCAAAATTGTACCCAAGAAAAGCGGCATGATTTGTGGAAAAATAAAAATAAAAGAAAACAGAATTAAAAGAAATAAAAAATAGGAGTGTCGAAATAAAAATAAATAGCATAAAATAAATAAGTCAAAAGAGAAGGGTTTTATATATATTTAGAGATTCAGCCTCCAATTATCTTTGATTCTTCCTCGATTCAATCATAAATTTTGGATGGTTCTTCTCATGCCCGAATAAACCAATTATAGTGGAAGAAGATGCCTATGACCACCAGCTCCAGTTATAGTTTTTTAGAGGAACTTGACTCTAGTCAACCGTCACTCCAATGAGACTGTCTTACACTAGATCACCTTTTCCCAACAATGAATGTCACACCATTTTGTCTCTTTGACTCTGCAACCTCTAACACAGTAAGTTAGCGAACCGATTGTGCAACCTTCTCAAAACATACAAAGTGACCGACTTTGCACAAGATGAAAAAGATTACCTTTGTAGGAATTTTAGACAAAAACATCGATCCCGTAATTTAGAGAATTGATTAATACTCAAGTGAAAAAAATTAAGCACAGATTCTAAGCCTCATGAACTTTGAGCGAATATTTGATAACCTTCGGCTAGAAAGTTTTTTAGTTGCTTATGTTTTTGGAGAAGAACACAAGATAATAAAAATAGAATTTTTTATTGAACTAGGGTTTTTTGGAGATAGAGATTTTTTCAATGAATGAGAAATGAATAATTCAATCCCTCCATCCCCTATTTATAGTACAAATAAATTCCTAGTTGAATCCAATCTAAATTCTAAAAGATAATTAAAATTATATCTAAACATTAATTCCCTAATTGGATTCAATTTAAACTCTAAAAGATAAATACAAAAAAATAAACATAAATTAATTAGAAATTTAAATAATAAATAATATCTTAAATATTAAATCCTAATAAAATATATTTTAAAATAAAATAAAGTAAAACCAAGTCTTTTGTCCTATAAACTCTCTCTTAAGTATTTCACCTTCTCACAATTTCTCTTTCTCTTCAAAATCATGCTTTTTGTATCCAATTTACCATTTGTCACCACTTGAGTCCCTACAAAATAAAAAGATAATAAATAACCCAAATTAATAGGATCATACTCTTAAAATATATGCATTTAATATACAAAAGTATGTCATATTTAAATGTTATCACTAATATATATAAAAACATAATATAAAATATTATAAAATTAAAACGGGTCAAGTTGGGCCGAGATCGGGCCTTAAATATTCAAGCTTGAGCCCAACCCATATTTTAAATGGATTTAATTTTTTTGCCAAAGCTCATTTTCGGACATAATATTCTTATTCAAACCCTCTCAAATTTCGAACAAATCTTCGAACCTAAACGAATAACCCGACTCATAAACAGATTTACCTCTAACTTATTTGTCTTGGAATGGAGAGGTTCATAAGTGCATAAATTGTTGCAACCACTTTGATCTTGGTTTCGAGAGTTTACATTTCACTTAAACAAATTTTAAGGACTAACAACACCTAATTCAAGAAATGATTAATTATGCTTTCGCTACTCCTCAATGGAAGACCACCAACGCTGAAGCCCAAGTGAGCCGCTTACCAAGACTAGATTGGACCGTAGTTTGATTTTACTTGCAGTTTCTAATTTGCAGTGGCGAATATGTAAAAGTTCATTCCGCTCATTCCGCTTCTAGCAAATGTGGTTTGATCACCTTGAGTTCCAAGTTCTTATATTTAAATAATGAAAATGGAGAATTCTATATAAAAACTTATTTAAAAAATACAATAACGATATTAATTTTTTATTTAATTTAAAAATTATCTTTTAAGAATATTTATGAAAATTTATTTGAAACCTTACCAAATAATTTCAAACAATTATAGAACAAAACCTATTTTATAATAAATAAGTTTAAGATCCCAAAACCCTAAATTCAACAAATAATTTCAGTGAAAAAAATGATGTTGTTCATCTTAGGAGTTTCGGGTTCGAGCGCTTGTGGTGCAAAATGTGTGTGATTTGTCAAAGAATTAAGAAAGTATGAACAAATATTTACATGTAATCACATATGTATATTAAAAAAAAAATTAAAAAAACTTAATTGAACCTATTTGATCTTGATCTTAATTTTGGATCTCATATTTTTATTCAAATCTTTTCATATTTTAGATAAACCTCTAAGTTTAGACGAATAATCTAACCATTGAACAAATCTATTATTCATATAATAATTTTTTATTTGAATTTAATTATAAAATATATAAATATTAATATAAGAATAATATTTTAATATTATCCGTCAACTAAATGGATTTACTAATCAATCCATTCTAATTCCCGCTGGACTCATTTTATAAAAAAAATAGAAATAAAATGTGCTCAAAGTTGATGTACTTTTCATATATTTGAAATGTCTTTTTTTTTTTAGGAATTTGAATCTACTATTTTTTGATTTAAAAATAAAAGTAAAATTGTTAACATCATTTTTTTTTTTTGTTAAATTTAGGTTTATTATAGTATTTTTTTTTTGTTACATAATTATCAAATGAGTATTTTTTTATTTTTAAATGTCGTACTAATGAATTTAATAGAAGAATTTTAGTAATATTAACAATTGAACTTGAATTTTAAAATCTGAAAAGTATAGAGATTAGATTCTTAGAAATAAAAGTAGTGGGATTAAACTTCAAAGATAAAAAAAAAAAACAACTTGGAGCATAATTTACCAGAAAAAGCCTACTTGACCCATGATCCGTTTTAGTGGCGATCCATCCGGAAATATTTATGAAGGGTACTGCACCGAAAACTTCCGAACGTGTATACTAACTGACTAGCTAGTCGTGAGTTAGGAAATCTTCTGACTGGTTACCAGAAACTCAGCAGGAAATCAGATTTGCAAAAGAAAAGAAAATGAAAGGAATCGAAGTAGATTATATTTATAGCTAGATTTAGGGTTTCCTTGATTCTGGTTTTTTCTCTTTTTTCCTCCTTTTGTAAAGGGAAATTTAGAAAAATCAAATTATTGTAATTGTTTTTTTGTAAAGGATTTTAGAAAGAGTAAATGGCAGATGGTTACTGGAATCGGCGACAGCCAAATCCTCCGATGTTCTCTTCTGGTGGGATGCTTAAACGACCACGTACTGATTACGGTAAACTTCTTTCCGCTATAATTCCTTTTTATGTTGCCATTTTGTTTGTCTATCTTTCCAAAATTTTGTTTATTTCTGTCTTAGGTTTAGCTGCTTTTGAAATTAGTTTAGAAAATAAAGTGGAAAATTTTGGGTTATATTGGTTGAATTATGTTCGAACTCAGTATTGGAGAAAAGCATTGCTTTGATGTTAGGTTTCATTTTGTTGAATTAGATACATTTATATGTGAGCACGAATCAAAATTGATATTTCGTTAACAATGAAAAATGAATGCCTATGTTACTCGGAGTCACATGTTGAGTGTTTCTTAGTATGCATCTAAAATCAGTATGCTTATTATTATTTTTTAAGCTTTTCCATATATATGGGGGATCAAACCCTAAAATAGTCTTGCTGTACTCATTAGGTATCTTATTACTTTATCAAATCTTGCTAAACAAGTTCGTCAACCACAACCTCATTGAGGCGTTTTCAAACTTTGATAGGAATTGCATATCACCATTTCAGTTTTTCATCTGGGGCAAGTTTTTGTTAAACAAGTTCGTCAACCACCCAATCCCAACCTCATTGAGGCATTTCCAAACTCTCATAGGAATTGCATTTAGACTGATCATGATTCCAATCTTCATCCAGTGCAAGGTCTTTTTTATCTCAAGGTCCAAAGATCTCATTTTATGCTTAAAGTCGCATTTTAGGTCATCTAATGGTATATTTTGATAACCCACATCTTGAGAGTAATTATACTTGAAGAGCTTATGAAATATTTCCATCTCTCGATAATCTTATCATCCTTCAGCAAGACCATATGGTTATAATCCTTAATAGACGTACCGGTTCCCAAGTATTTAGTCTTCTTCTCCCTCATCTGAGCAAAGCCTATAGATACAGTTCCCTCCATCTTATGGGTCCAGTTTATCAAAAAATACTTTTATATCTCTCACTCTAGCATCCTTTACAGCCTTCTTGGTCTCCTTTCTTTTCTAGCTTGTATTTCTGAAAGTTTTTTATATCCCTACAACTTCTTAACTTTGTATAGTCAGATCATTTGTCCTTAATAACTACCTTTACTTCCGCACTCCACCATGATGGTTCTTACGTTGCAATATCATGGCCATAGATTCACCATGTTCCTATTTAGCTACCAGCTACCAGTGTGATACAATCAATCATCTTATTCCACATCATAATAGGGTTGACCTTATCTTTCCATTTAGCCTCCTTGGTTAATCTAGCCACAAAAGATGATTGTGCATTCCCTTCCAAAATCCTCCATATCCTGGGGTTTAGGACATGTCTCAATTGCTTATATGTCTTTCTAAAATAAAACTTAAAACTGGAAGTTGATGTTGTGTAGCTATACTCTCCTCCAGTATCACCTTACAGTCTGTGTAACAATTCTTTATCCATCAGTGGGAGAAAGTCTATTTGGCTAGCATTCTCTCCACAGAGGTGATTAGATGGACCACTTTTCCTGAATAAAGTGTTTGCTAAAACCAAGTCTTTAAGATTAAAAAAACCTAGGATGATACTTCCTCTTTGCTTCTATCACAAAATTGTACCTCCCATGCACACTCTGAAACCCCTAAGACTTGCCCGTTCATGTCCATTAAAGATGTTTCCAATGAAAATCTTTTCTTTTATGGATCTGCCTTGCACCACTTCATCAAAGTCCTCCCAAAATTGTCACTTAATAGCATTATCTAGTCAGTTTGTGGTGCATAAGCATCAGTAATGTTTAAAGCAACGGCTTTTACTTTTGAGTTTTATGAGCAATGTCTCATTGTCCGTCCTTATAATTTCAACAACCAACTGGTGGTCTTAAACTATACCTATTCCACTTCTAGTTACTAAATCTACCTAAATGATATAATTTGTGACCCTATTCACCATTAGATTTAGCTTTCTTATCTATCTGTTTAGTCCCTTGAAGGCAAAATGTGGATATTCCTTGTAATCCTCTGCTAGCTCTACATTAAGAGACCTTGTGTTCCAAGATATTAAACCTTTGCTAAAGCTTGGCCTTTCTTTAATCCTATCTGTCCCTTAGCTTGGTGGGAATGGACCTTTTTTACTCAATTGACACCATAGCCAGTTGTTGATGTCGCACGTTGCTTAGGGGCAACAGCCTAAAACCCCATGCCCATTTAGCATTGCTCCTGGCCACAAAGATGCTGCACATTGCTTAGTAGTGAATGTCCCAATGTTAATTCTCTTATCTTGGTTCATGTCAAAAGATGTGATGGGATTTCGTGCTGGCTATCACAGGTGCTCTGCAGCCCTCCTTTATTTGAGTGAGCCTGAGACCAGCAGTGCAAGCACAAGTGAAATACCATTTTGTTTGTAATGAATTTAATAAAATGCTTGTTTCACTTTGATTGTTTTGTGAAAGATATTATATGCTTTAGGGAAGAGTTGCATATAAATATTCAGTTTTCAACTTAACAGATGCTCCCCCTTCTGGACCACGTTCAGCTCTTGAGATGCCTAGTTATTTGTCAAGAGATGATGATCATGGTGGACATCTGTCTGTGAGGGATACAAAATCAATTGGATCAGCATATGATCGTTATCTCCAGAGTGCAGTACTATCTTGGACTTTTACTCATGCTTTTTTATACTTCACCTTGCATCTCTATTGTTGTTTTCTAAAGCATTTATTAAATTGCTTTTGAAGAAGCTTTCTTCTTTTACGTCTGGAGAAGCTAGTGCATTTGGTGGGTTGGGAAGGGCTGTTGGTGGTGCAATGCCTGTTCATCCAATAGCTGATCCTCCCCTAATGGGTCGTCTTGGATCTGATGCTCCAGATCTGTCACCAACTGGTCATAATATTGGTTATAGTGGTCAACATCCAGTGGATACAATCGCAAGGCCAGGGCGAGATACTATTCCTCTCCCTCCAGATGCTTCCAATACTCTATATGTTGAGGGATTTCCTCCTGACAGCACAAGGAGGGAAGTAGCTCGTATCCTATCTATGTAGTGCTTGATAAGATATGTTGATCTATTCTTTTTATGATACGGTATTTTTACTCTAGTATCTTGCTTCCAACTGTTGGTTCACATTCCTTGATTGAGATTATAGATATCTTTCGCCCTTTTGTTGGATATAAAGAAGTACGGTTAGTGAGCAAAGAACCCCGACAGGTAAGTGGACTAGGCATTGCCAAAACATAATTTGTCTCCTGCAGCATGATTTCTTTTGTTGTTTTCTTTACATATGAAATTGTCATAAGTGAGCGTGCTGGTTTCAATGCTGAAATCTGGTGCATTGGTAATGCAGCGGGGTGGAGATCCTATTGTCCTTTGTTTTGTTGATTTTTCAAGTCCTGCCTGTGCAGCAACTGCAATGAGTGCCTTGCAAGGTGATCTTTTCTTCCATTGTTTTTGACATTTATAGAAGGTAGCTTATCATTAGATGATTATACATAGTCCATGAAAAAATAATAGGAAACCATGGTGAACACTCTAGAATGATATTGATGCACTTGAGCATTTGGCTTAAGTGGTAGTTTTCTGTATCCACTGTTAAAATAGTAAAGCACGAATCTCCCCTTCCTTGAAAATTTAAAAAAAAAAAAAAAAAAAGAAGATATCTATAGCTTTTTATGCTGTGATTTTTCTCTCTGTCATAGGTTTTGCCCATCATCCAGCTCAATGCACATATCTATATTCTATAGAATATATAATTCTTTTGACCAAGTTTGGTATCACAAGTTAAATGAGACTATCTTAGTTATTGGACTTGCATAAAAATCAAATTAAGTAACAATAATAACTATATGATTAAAGGTATATGTCATTTTACTTCTCTATACAAAAATATTTTTCAATAAAGAAACCTCCATATATTAATCACCTAATTAGAGCCATCCAAGAACCAGACTTTTTTTGGGCTTGGATAGTAAAAAGGCTTGATTGTTCAAGAGTCAAGACCCAGTTTGAATCTGGTCAAGCCTAGCAACCTACCTAGCCTTTGACCAGGTCTACATGTACTTGTTTTTTTCCCCTTCTATAACATGTTTTTCCCCAGAATATCTACATGTGACCAAATTTTAGTCTTTGTTATTTGTTAGTGCTTTTGATAGTTTGGTGATTATTGTTGTATTCTGCAGGTTATAAAATGGATGAACATGACCCAGATTCTAACTACTTGAGGCTGCAATTTTCTCGGTACCCTGGCCCAAGGTCAGGTCCTGGAACTCGCGGACGGAGATAAATGCCACTTTCTGTAGACAAGTAGGCTTGTTTGCAAGCCATTTTTAACCAAATTTTTATGGCTATCCATTTTATAAATGGAAGGGTTTTGAGGGTTGCCCGGCCTTATTAAATAGTATTATTATGTTGAAAAATTGAATTTAAATCGCTCGATCCAGCTGAGCATTGGCCATAGAAATTGAGTGAGGATCAAGCAATTCTTGTGTTGCGTGCATATTTGAGGAATCCGTGTTGTATGATAACTTAAGAGATAAAGGAGGTGTTTTTTTGTTGTAGAGATGGAACATAGTAGCATTTGCATTTAGTGTTTAAATTCAGGAATTAGCGTTTCCGCCACCATTAAGAGCCCGGATTTTCACCGAAACTGTTGTGTGTTAGGTAATGGATTTGGATGAATGAAGTTGTGTTATTTTATTAATGATAATTGTTTTCTGCTTTCGTTCTGAGTTGATTATGTGCATTGTCATTTTAGATACTTATCTTAGAATACTTAAAGCACTTTCATTCATTTATTTTCTTTCTAGATTTTAATGGTTATGGACCCGACCCATCTGATTTAACGAATAAGTCAATCCTTGAATAAAGCTCTTCAACGAACAAATCCTAGGTTTACCCGTTTATTGATTTCGTTGAAGTGTTAATGTTGATTTTGCCATTATCTTTTGTCATTGGTTCGTTAATTGCCAAAATCCTTTACATTAAGGAAAAAAAAAAGAGGGTACAATCTCTTTGGTACAATTGGAACAAATCGTATAAATGAAAAATAACCTTGTATACTTGAAATCATATTTTTACAATGTTTGTCGAGAATGTATAGGTAGGTTCTTACTATCATCCTCCATCAATAATATATTGACAAATAGGGATATATTTATGTCATTAAAAACTATGCCAACACACTATCAGTTTTCATTTGAAATCTTCTCCATCTCACTTGTGCTCCTTTCTCTTCCAAGCTGCTCACTCCTATTACGATATCATTTAATCTAAAAACAAGGGACCTCTTTCTGAAGCTTATAAAGATTATGGAGAAACCAATTTACATTCAGGTGAATTGCTATTGTGATGTAGTTGTTGGTGGTTCTTCAGTTGAACAAACAAGGAATTGATCTGCTCTTTGGCTTCCATCACTTTTGGATCTTCATATTTCACTTGTAAAATTCTTGGTCCATTGACAGGCCAAACCCTTTTCCTGTAAAGCAATCCTCCAATGCTTGAACACGAATCTTGGGGTCCTCAACAGTTTCACGGTCAATGCAGAGTGCAAGTAGCATTCTTTTGTGTATTGTTGTTTCCAGCAATTGGGAGAAGGAGAGCTGATATTAAGAGCAAAATCTGTAGTTGATTCTCTGCTTGGAAGCAACAGTTGTTAATAGTTCCACAAAACCTTTTCTTTTTCCCCAGTAGACTAGATGAATCAAACTGTCTGATAACATGCCACGCTTGGGATCCGATAACATTCTCCTGCCCTCTGAGCTGCTTGCTTACAAGTGTAGAACCAACATGATCACTGGATCTACGGAATTATCTTACAAGCTTCATTATATAAAGTCCTTACATCTTATCATCTCCAATCTGAAGCAAGGAAGAAATACCATTATCAACTATGTTAGATAAACTACGAGCTAACCAGCAATCGAGTAATACAACAAATCCATGACTACTTCAATCAACCCCATTTAGTCCATCTTAGCAGCCAGTCCTGCATTTTGGGACTGAAAGAACCCGAAAATTGAAGAATGATGATATTTTCAAGCTTGAAAGAATCGAATAACAAAATGGATGGAAGTTCAATTAGATTGAAAACCAGACAAAAATCAAAGAAAATATCGCTTTTCAAATAAATGATGAAAATCCAATCAAAATTGTTAAAACAAACTTCCCATCTAATTAGAGTAAATAATGATAATACCCAATCAGAATAGAAGAGAATCCAATGAAGAACCGATGGGAGTGAAGGGTCTGAAAGAGAAAGGAGCAAAACGTGATTGAGAAGAGTTGAAATGGACATTAATAGTGAGCTAACAATTTTTTTGATGACATCTAAATATATTTTTATTTGGTATTATATTATGAGTTGGGTCCCTAATCAAAAAGATGAGGTTTATTTTTTATTGATGTTGCAAATAATTTTACATATTATTTTTATTTTTTGAAATAATATTAGTTATTATTTATTTGTAAGTGAATAAATTATTCAAATAAACATAACTTTCAAAAAAGAGTTACAATGAATAAACAATACTTTTCTAAAAAATTATAATGTTATAGACGTACTAAAGTGACATAATCTTTGATGAAACACACAGTGTACCTATATAAAACTCAATAATGCAAAAATAAAAACTTCAAGGACAATGAGTCTATTTTTATTTTCTTCATTTTTTCTTTCTTGCACCACATATTTTCCAACATAATATAAAAATGAACACAATAACAAGTGAAAGAAAGGGATCACTTTGTAATCTATCAACTTGTTGATGTTGTAGTCTTTGATTGCTGTAAGTAGGACCTTTTCCAATAGAAATTGCAAGCCAACACAAAGATCGCAATTGCATTCAAAAGTCGGGAAATTCAGATTCAGTATTTCATGGACGTCTTCAAGAAATTCATGCTCCTTAAAAACATCAATTTTGACAGATTACTTAAAAGATGAAGATTGATATGTAGGTTGATTGTGAATTTTTTTTTTTTTTTTTGGGATAATAGCAATCGGAATGTCCTCAACTTCAAAATGATTGTTATCCTCGTATTCAACCATAGCTTCCTCTTTGGCTTTAAGGTCAATGAAGTCTCTGATTTCTTCGGCCACGAAAAAGCGTTAAATAAAAACGACACCCTACCAAAGGTTGAAAGAATCTCTGAACGATATTCTACGATAAGTTCAAATATGATAAATTTATCAATCGCTTGATACAATTTACGCGTGCATGGTATTATGGAGTCTTAATTAAGAATCATCGACAAAGACTAATGGATGTTCAAACTGGTATCGTAAAAATGCTGATGTGTTTGCACACCATATCCATAGTCAAGGATAGGGTAAGTGGGGGAAGAAGCAGGGCACCTGAAGGGTTGGGAATAAGTGGGACAACAGATTAACTAAAGTTAAACACATATGGATTGAAGTAGATAGTTCTTTCCTTGTAATTTTTTTAAAAGAACTTCAACTTCCACGTACATCTATGGGCGTGAAAATGATGTTAAGGAGTAAAGATTCTTTCAAAAGATGGAATCAAATTCTGTTAAAATATATACAGAGTTTAATTGTTCTTTTAAAAAACTTAAATTAAAAAAGAAATTGAAATGGGATAAATTATTTTAAACATCATTTTTATCGCATCATTTATAATCCTGTTTAACTAAAAAAATATTATTTTTTATTTGAAAGTTTAGTCCGAAAATACATGTAATATAAATAATTAATTGATGCGGCGGAAGGATGCTTAGAATAATTGATGTTAGAAATACAGAGGATGTGATGATAAATGTAAAATTGGGGGTGGGATGTAGGGGAGACGGGGCCTAGACTCCTTAGCCACCTTTGGAAAAGAAAACACAGTCTCTTTACGCAACCCTCAAGTTCTCCATTTTTTTTTATTTAGTTTATTTAATTAACTAAAACCCCCGTGAATTGATCATCATCCCCTGCTTCCCATCGCATTCTCCAGCGACGAAAATGGAGGATTCGCCGATCAACAGTCTTCCCGAAGACACTCTTCATCAGATCTTCTCTTCACTCTCCCTTCGTCAGATCATGATCTGCCGCTCCGTTTGCAAGCTCTTTAACCGAATGTTGACCTCTTCCTCTTTCATTCACCTGATCTCCACCCGATCCCATCTCCACCTCCTCGCTCTCCGCCCCCCTCACTTCCACCACCATCACCACAGCCGTGGCGCCTCCCTCCACTCCTGCATCCACGTCTACGATCCCGATCAGAACCAGTGGCTTCGATTCAGTCTCGATTTCCTTCCCTTCCGATCTCCTCACCCTGTCGCCTCCTCACTCGGCCTCGTTTACCTCTGGGCCGACTCACCCGACTCCAACAAGTCACTCATCGTCTGTAACCCCTTGACTCGTCAATACAGAGTCCTCCCTCAACTTGGCTCGGCCTGGTCCCGCCATGGCTCGGTGCTAGTTGACTCAAGGAACCGAGTCATGGTCTTAACAGAACTCGCTGCTCTCTATTTCTGCTTTTCTCAAAAAACCCAGCAGTGGCTCAAATTCTCTTCGAATTTGCCTTCCAAACCCCGAAGTCCCGTCGTGATTTCCAACTCCGTTTTCGCCCTATGTGACGTCGGATCGCCGTGGAGAAGTAAGTGGAAATTATTCTCTTGCGCTGTCAAAAATTTGTTAAACTTAAATTTAAATGTCATGAACAATAACTGGGAATGTTTAGAAAGGCACGAATGGGGGGACATTATCGATATCATAAAACGACCGCGTTTAATACCCGGTGATGGGAGCAAGATCTTGATGATTGGAGGCTTAAAATCCAATTATTCCTTTAATCAATCTTGTTCGACGATTTTGATATTGAGATTGGATTTGGAAACAATGGAGTGGGAAGAGGCGACTAGGATGCCTGAGGCCATGCACCGCTGGTTTCAGGATAGTAAATTTAAGGTCTTTGGAGGAGGGAATAGAGTTTGCTTTTCTGGGAAGAAGGTTGGGAGGTTGGCTCTTTGGGATTGCTGCAAATGGCGGTGGATTGATGGGGTTCCCGGAAATGGAGACGAGCTTTTCCGGGGAATTACGTTTGAAGCTCGGCTTACTGCAATTCCTTAAAATCTTCGCTAGGTGTGTACTTACATTATTTACTACTTTGAATTATTTACGTTTTTCCTTTGAATCACTTCAAATGACGGTGGATTGATGGGGTGCCTGCAAATGGGGACGAGCTTTTCTGGGGGATGTTTGCGGTTCCTTAAATCAATGCTCGGTATGTTCTTGCATTGTTTACTACTTTGAATCATTCTTGTTTTTTGTTTATGTTCTTTTAGCGAAATGAATGATTCAGGGTAGTGCGAAAAACACTGTAACCTGTTTGTCAACACTCAGGACTCAAGAATTGAAAAAGTGAGATTTGCGTTCAATTTGTTCTCAGGCAATGTAACTCGTTAATTATAATGGAAAAGAACCCAAGAATGTTACATTTCTTCTATTACTGTTTTTTATGCTTGATTGAGGCATTGTGTTCAAATATTGGATGATTTTTGTGTTTATTTGCAACTACAGTGTGTTTTTTCTCTGAAACTAATGGAAGAAGCTAGTGTTAGGAGATCACTATATGAAGCATTGTCAATGCTAATCTCATTTTCTTGTCATTTGCTAATCTATACTCTAGTTAGTGCAGTTGCTAAGAATAACATTATGGCCTGTTCATTGGAATGTTTTGTGATTTATGGTAATTTCGGAATTAAAAGTATTAAGTCATAGTTCCTATTGATGTTGTAGTTTCTTCAAGGACATAAAATAAAAGCACCAGCTTGTAGAGATCCAAATTAATTAGATTTTGGAATGGTGCTTAAATATATTACTTTGGCTGAGAGATTGCTCTTGTATTGGTTTCAGGATCCGGGAGGGGGTGGCTGTGGAAAATGAGAATTAAAATAGTTGAACTTAGTCAAACTAGTGGTTGAAAGGAAATATTTTAGAGTTTTTTTCTACTCTCTACTCTTTCTCTCTTCTTTCTGTATTCCTTCTGTCCTCCTCTATTTTCCAGGGTTTATGTTGATTTAATTTGGCCCGTATCATAATTGTATATGAGAGTGAAGATTCAAATGAATCCAAAATATAAATGGCATTTTTAAGCATGAATTGGAGCTTAACATAAATATATTAGTCCTAACACGAGAAAGATCACTCTTTTGGCTACTAATTCAAGCATACATGCAAATTCAAATGCAAGAAAGAGGAAAAAGATATTTGTTCATATGATTTGGCCTTATTGTTGCTAGTACTTTATTTCATTTGTTTTGGTTTTGGTAATTTCCTGTATTAGAAAGAATTAGAAACATCTGTTGCGGGCAGGGGGAGTCTTAATGGTTCCATTCATTCTTCAAGAGTCTTTATCTCATGAATATTCGTTGTCTAGTAAATCATAAGTGTTGTTTATATATGATAGGCAACCATCGTTGCCTTCTAGTTTAGATGCTAATCACAGACAGCTTGAGAGAGCTTGAATATATCATTGGTATCATGAACTTCATGCATAAGTAGACTCACCCTTTTTTTTATAGGAATATCAATGGATAGAACACACAGATGATTGGTATTTTAAAGTAATACCTAACTGATTATCAAAATGATTTGAAAGTATGCACACTTGTTTGTTGTGGATCTTATCAGAGCATAAGAAATAGTAGGTGGAAACAGATGAGATGAAGCATAAAAGGATCGGGATTAAGCACATGTGCTAACATCCCTATCGCTAGTTACTTCATTACCTGCAAATGAGCTTGTATTTAGCTCAGGAAGTTAGGTCATGGTCCAAAATTCTAGCGTGCTTAGCATGCTTGTGGTAAGCATATTTTTGTTCAACTTTCGTGAATATACAATGCCATGCTTCAAGATGCAGTGACAGAATGTCTTTAGAAACACTTGTGGGCGGGGGGAGCATGATTCATGAATGATCGTGTAGGAATGCTTCTGGAGGATTTTTTTCTCAGGAGTATTTGTTGTCTAGAAAAACAAGATTGTGTTGTTTATATGTTATAGCCTGATAGGTAGCCATCATTGTCTTATAATTTAGATGCTAATCTCAGATACCTTGGTAGAGCTTGAATATGATTTAATCAGCATTGATCATATCATGAACTTCATGCATAAGAAGATTGAGCCTTTTGAATTACTACCACATGATATGAATATAAGCACCCCCGTTTGGTGCTACGTGCTCAATATGAGTATGTTCGATTACTTTAAATTTTCATATATTTAGAGGGTCCTTAGAGATATCTCCCATACCTATGTTGTCCTTAGAGATATCCCCATACCTATGTTGTTAACATGAGTACTTCAAGAAAATGAAAGGTTGGATCAATGTAAGTTTGTTTTAAGTCATAAATATTTCCTTTTGAGCAGAAGGAAATGGTAGGTGGAAAGAAAGTGGAGAGTTTGAGCTCATGAACTTGCATCTTATTGCCAGTTACTTTGCATGTGAGTTGGTATTTGGTTTTGGATCTCCGAAGCTAAGTTATGGTCCAAAATTACCAAGCTTGGCATGTTCCCTCTACTACTATCTTAACCAAACATCATTTTTTGATTCACTCTCATTTGGTAACATTCTAACACAATGCTGCTACTGCCATCAGTTCAAATGCTTCCATATGTTCTGATGTTGAAACTTTATGTAGTCTTCTTTTTTATTATTAAGACCTAGCACCCAAACTGATTTTCTCTGACTCAAATTACTGTTGGATCAATAAACTTCGTTTCATTAAAATTGATAATTATTGATTTAAAAAATAGAAAAGAATTTTGAAACGCGACCCATGAACTGTCGAGTCCTGGAAGTACGCTGAAAGTACACCTAGAGGTTTTTTATTATTTCAGAATCCAAGTTAAACAAGCATTGTAATATATAAATGAGGCTGCTGAATATGAATTTTCATAGTACATTGGTACTGAAAATCAACATCTTAGCTCTCAATTATGCAATAGAATTAAGGACCTAATCTCTCCAAAGCAACATATTTCCATTCATTTCTCTAAGCCTAATTATGAAGATAATAAAGCCATATGTGAAACTCCTGACCCCACCAACACTCTTTCACAACCCTAACCTGCAATACATATACATTTATTTATACATATATTACTATGTACAAGATGTTATATTGAATGCATTTTCTTATGTTTTCCAAGGATCCATTTCCAGCCTCAAACTATGCTCCCTGGTTAAAATCCATAAACTGAGGTTGCGGATGTCCGTTATTGATGGATGAGTCGGGCATCTGCTGGTGCTGCTGCTGTCGCGGGGTTTGCTGACCACCAAAGTGATGTGGGGACGGTTGGTGGGGGAAAAACTGAGGTAGTCCGCCATTGAAATGGTTTCCATTCATAGCTGACATTTGACCGGCTTGTATCTTAAGCCGCTGCACTTCTTCCCTCAATGCTTCATTTAAAGCTTCAAACCATAGAAATATAAATGTTAATTTTAATATATCTTCAGAGCCTAATTTGGTAACTAAATGTCAGTGTTTTGAGCAAGGCCTGTTTAATGGTGCACCAGCACCTATGTGCACCTTTTTTAGAAGGCAATCAGCCTGGAAAAAGCCCGTCTGATTTAAAGTTCATTCTAATTTCTTTTAACTTTCGCCGTTTCATTAGATATAAGTCCACTAGTAGTAACAAAGGGATAGTATCAATATCTATACTTCTCAATTTTTGAGTATTCTACTATAGACATAGACTATAAGAAAATCATAAATATTGACTAATAAAATTTTATATGTTTTGTAGATAAACTATACCACACTAGTTTATTATTATTAATTTACACACACACATATGCACTTTACTCCACTCAGGCTAGCCCTTTTTTCCTTGCACCTTGTGCCTTAGACAATATATAAACGTTTTGATGTCTAGACTGCGCCTTGTGCCCTTGACAACACTGCTATATATACCCATTTGATGACTTAGTGTAGGACAATACAAAAATTGTATGGAGTATGGAAGCAAAAATACGACATCCTTTCCCATGTCATATTAACAAAGTCCTTTAACCTGCACTCATGAATTTACAATTCAACTGTGCCTTACTCTTTTACATGATGAAATCACTTAAACTATGAGATGGAAGAGTTTTGATGGTTTTAAACAATTGCATCATAGCTGATGAATGACCAAAACAATGCAGTCACTTCATTCATAATGCTCCAGGCCACCACCGGTATAATTGCAGTATGTAGTGCAAACATAAGGAAAAAGTACACATATTACCGTCTCTAAGCTGCGCTTGTTGCTCCATGGCCTGTAACCGTAGTTTGAGTTCCTTATTCTCAGTAGTCAACCCAGTAGTGTCTCTCTGCATTGAAGGAGAAATATATTAGAACCTGTTCCCTTCACTCTGGGTATAGTTATCAAATATTAGAGCCCTCAAAGATGCAAAACAGGTTTTCCAGGTTTGCAACTTCAGCAGAAATAAGTCAATTGGACTCTATAAAATGCTAAATAAAATCATATTGTGCATGATAACTAAGCAGTCCCGATGATAACCATATCAGATAAATCATGTAAACTTTTATCTGATATTTCCTATGTTGAAAGTACACAGTTATTCCCAGTGCTACTCAGACTCAAGGGGGAGTGTAGAATCCTGGTACGTGCCTAACAAAAGTATGCTTGGAATTTTGAAAGTTTTTTCATATACTTAAATCTTATACCCTTGTCCCTATACTTGTTGGATAGGGATGTCAGACATTTAAAATAAAGAATCTGAGCGACATAGGCTATTTCAACTGCATATAGTTTTCTTATTCAAGGATTGACCAAAGATAGCTTACAAGGTTAAGTGTCTAGGAAAAACAATTTGTAATGGAACTTCTCTCAAAATGGTGCAAAATGGCTAAAGATACTAGCAACATATGTTACTCTATAGATATAGTAAGATTTTTCTAAGTTTTTTTCAATTATTTTGAAGAATCCTTGAAAGTCATAATTTCTTGCTTATGTATCCGACATGAGTGTCAGACTCAAGTACTTTAAGAAAAATAAGGAGTTGAAGCAATAGGCAACCTTAATTATAGTAATCCGGGTCAAAACCCTTCTTTCAACGAAGAGAATTCTATGCATCTATACAACAAAGAAGTATTTTCAAAGGTGAAAGCAATCTCAGAAAATATTTCCTCTTATATTCAAGAAGTAAATTAAATAACGTCCCAAATGAAATGTTTAAAGTCTCAAACATTTATTCCGATTATAACACATGATTCAACCCATAATATACTTGCAAGCATTTGTTTCATGATTCCACTCGCAATTATAATCATAGCAATGAAAAATATATATCATTTGAATACACGAACCTGGAAAGGGTAAAAAAAGGATCACATTTCAAGATGTAAACTCTGAACCTAAACCAGAGAGGCATAAAGATAAGTATATTTACCTGTAATATTGTGACCTGCGCAGAGAGATTGGTAGCTTCTGTTTGAAGAGTCTGAACTTTCCTCTCCAGCTCACTGGTGTATCGAATCTTCCTCTCCTTCGAACGCGCTGCGGATTGCCTGTTAGCCAGAATCCTAAAGAACACAAAACAAACTTCATTTGCTATGAAAATTAATTCCACCAACTTACACTCATAAGACAACGTCTATGCTGCTCCAATTCTGACTCTTTAGTGTCCCTAACATATCGGTATTCAGCACTTAATGGGAGTATCACTCTTTGACCCTTCTAATATATCGGAGAACTTCAAAGGATTTGAGTGTCACCCTACTTTTGTTATTAAGGTTGAAGCTAGTGCACAAGGCTCCCAGACAAGTTCTTAATTCAAACAGCCTTCCCAGCAGAGAGGCTGTTTGATCAAGTGAATAGCCACTAGAAAAGTGTTCATCATGACAGATTGACAGGAACCATCTTTCATTCTTTCCTTTTATTTTTTAATTATTAATAAAGAAAGTAATTACTACTATATTACAAGCAAAAAGAGCTTAAAAATGCTTGAGCTCAAAATTGAAATTCGAAGCTTGAACTCGATTGAATTTCATTTTAGGCTCAATTAAGATGTTTATTTGTAAGAAAGAAGAAGCTCAAATCTCATATTTATTATTTGTGTTCGCTCATTAAAAAATACATTAAATATACAAAAAAATTCCATCAGATCAAAGATATTTTTTTAAGTTGAATTTGCGCATCGATGGAAGATCAAATCAAAACTAAAGAAAAACAAAATTTGTCTCACAGGAAACATAATTAATTTAAAATAAGTTGTGAAAAGATTTCCATTAATTTGATTTTAAAATAAAAAAAATAAAAAATAAAAAAGCAGTAGCAAAAAGGATCAACTATCAGGAAAAAAAAAAAACCTACCTTTTAGCTCTCTTGGGATCAATAAGAGCAAGCTCGGCGAGTCTATCAGGAGCAATAGCCTTCTTAACACCATCAACGGCCATCAAAGACTCAACCTCAAACGACGTGGTACCATCCATCGAGTTACTATTCCTGTGGTGAACCCTCTTCTCTCCCGCCCCTCCTTTCCCGCCAAATTTCTCATCTCCAGCACCTCCTGAAATAGCCGGTCCAGTCAAGACGAGTCCGTCGAAAAAATCCGAGTCAACAGAGAGACTACGGAGGTGGGAAGAGATTTGCCTTGGGTTACTGTGGGAGGAGCGAGGATGATGCCCGTTGGAGGAAGAATCGTCAGAGGAATAGATCGGAACGGGGACGACAGGTGGAGGAGTTGGATTGGAGGAGGAAGCCGGGAGGTCAAGGGAGGAAAGATCGAGGTCGGAAGGGTCGAAGAGGAGAAGATCATCGAAACGGAAAGTTGTGTCGGAGTGAGCTCGTCGGTGGTGAACTCCACGAGGAGGTATTTGGTCCATCTCCACTATCAGCTTTTGCACCACCGTTTCGGTAGAAATTAACGGAGGATAGTTCGGCGGCGTTGGTGCTTGAGTTCCAAATTAGTAAGAAATATGAGTTGAGATAGGTTGGGTGGAGAAAGGGTTCTTTTTGTTGAAAAACAGATACAAGTACAGAAGAGCTTGAAGTTTGAACTAATTTTTTAATGGAATTTTAATTATTTTTTTATTTCAGCTGACGTAATTAATTTTTTATTTATTAAAATCATAAAATTTATTGAAGTTCTCTTCTTCTTCTTCTTCTTCTTCTTTTGCCTTTTATGCGTATCTTTGACCTTCCTTTACATTTCCTATTTTTTATGAGAATTTAAAAAAATTATAATACGGCGTACTGAAAAGGAAATATTTATTAAAATTTTTATTGTAATGGTAAGATTAAAATTTCAAATTATAGTATTAAATATAAGTTTTAAATATTAAGATGTTATCAGGGTAATTGAGGCAGTATCTCGAGCAACTGCTGATGGGTTGAAAATAGTTTAGGAAAAATGGATATGTTGGTTTTAATTGAGAGTGATAGTAAAATAGTAATAGATTTAATATTTGGAGTCGAAGATACGAGCTCATCGAGATTGGCATTGGAGGTTCACAACTAGATGACGAGGGATTGATAAGTAGAGATTCAGTATGTACCACAAACAGTGAACATGATTATTGGTGCTATAAGCAAGGCGGTAAGATGTTACCAAACAGGATTTTATTTTTTCTCACAATAATTTTTTATCGTGCAATATGTAATATTGAGGAATAAGTGTTAAGTAACTAATTTATTATTTTCGGCTGAGCGTCATAATTCAACTTATTTTCGTAACTAATATATATATATATATATATATATATATATAATATTTAAAGAATAATAATTAATTTATATTCAGTTAGAAAAAATAATTAATTTATATCATACTCATGATATTGGGTGAAATTGTATAATAAATATATAAATGAACACTTCATATTAGAAATAAACCAGAATTCGGTTGAATTGGTAAAAATGGAAAGTTTAAAAATTATATTGACGTGTTGAAATTGCTTTATGTGTTAATTTAAATTAATTTTTACATATTTTATAAAAAATATAAAAAGACAAAAATATAAGAAGTTAGACATATTTTATATAATATAGAGGGAAATAGATAGATGTAGATATTGGTCACCACAATATAAATTAAATATAATAATATAAGATATGACATAATTATGGTCGTATTAAATAAAATTAAATGAGGTGTTCGTATTATTATTACAAATAAAATATATTCATATATAAATATATGTTTAAGTAATTATAATGTAGAATAAATTAAATAAGTTCGCCATATTTTCAAAAGCGTTATTATTACAAAAACAATACATCACAGACACATATTTGAGCAATTACAACGTAAAATTAAACCATTATGAAGTATAACGAATAAAGAATCGAAAAGAATCTAAACAAATTCATACATAACATACGCACATGATAAATTTAGATACCATGCATTACAATTGCACATGGTGGGATTCAAATCTAGATGCTCAAGCACTCGAGACCTACAACTCAATCAACAATGTCAAGACCTCATTAGCAATAAAGTATTTATGTTAAAAACATGAACATAAATATTTGGATATTAAAAATTAAAATTTAGTTTCAATCCCTTAAAAAAAATTTCTGATTTCGCCTCTGATGATGTGATGTTATCAAGTTGTGATATATGTGGATGATAAGTAATAGATGTATTTTCAAAGCAGTTAAGTTGTTAAGGGTAGCTAACTTGACAATATGGTGGAACAATTCCCTTAGTTAAGGAGGAGGACACTAGCAAATTAGGTTTGATGACGAAGGTGATGATCCAGCGAAGCTCAATACCACACATCTTCTCAGCGAAGATAACCCTAGCAAGGTATATGTCACAATAATTTATTAATTACAATTATAATAAGAATTTAAAGTTAGGATAAAGATGTTAAGATTAATTATACCATATATCTTAATTTCAGAATATTTTCTAAAAGTAAATATAAACATAGAATAGCTCAAATATAAAAGACTAACAGTCTATATACAAATAATTCAAGTTTCAACTATTTCAATTACAACTTTAACTCTTGGGTTTATAATATTTTATTTTTTTGACTGTAATTTTTTTAGATTCATAAATTCAAATACAATTATTAACATTTAAATAGTATCCGATAAATATTAATTTTAAATTTAAATATAAATTTTATATTTGAGTGGTTGAGCTATCCATGATAAGAAAAATAAATAAATAAAAAACATTTTGAAAGATGGTGAGGGTGCATGAATAATAACCATTTCTGTCACTCTCATTGCCCAATTAGCTAATGCATTTTTTTCAATTAAGTGATTAAAAAATATTTTTATTGACCTTTTGAAAATTATAAACTTAAAATTGAAGCATAAATAATAATCCCTTCATTACCAACCATAACATTGAAGTCTTTCATTCAAACAAATAAGGAATGGTCTCGTAATTGGTACTCGACGAAACTTCAATATTTAAGCTTCTAATAATATTTAATTTAAATTTTATGAAAGTAAAATATTTATGTAAAAATATATTTATAAAAAAAAGGTAAATTACAAAAATAGTCACTTTTATTTGCCTCAGATTACCTTTTAATCACTTATGTTTGAAATGTTACGCTTTAGTCACTTACGTTATCGTTTGGTTACGAAGTGGTCACTTAGACTCCGTTACCTCCCTAACGACAATCCTACGTGGCAGTCCAAATTAATTTTAAATGCGAATTTGGATGTCCAATTGGGACGAGAATAGATGTTTAATTAAATAAATTTAATTAATTGAAAATTTTAAATTAATTACACCTTGAATTGAAAAAGAAAAATTATTTTTCTCCTTTTTCTTTTAGTTTTCTTTTCCATTTTGACTAAAAACACTATTCTCATCCCAATTAGACATTCAAGTTGGCATTTAAAATTAGGGGTGTTCAATCGGTTAATCGAACAGAATTAGCATTAACTGAATTAATCTAACTTTTTAAACCCTTAACCGTTAATCAAACCGAAAATTTTTCAAAAGAATTCAACCAAATCGAACTATTTCAGTTAATTCGATCGGTTAACCGAATTAACTGGAATTTTTATGTTTTTGTTTTTTTTGTTAAAATAAAACATATCAAAAAATAAAATTGGTAATTTTTATTTAACCGAATTGGTAATATATAATATTAGTTTTTTGAAAGTTCAATTAATTCAGTTAATTACTCGATTTCGAATTGAATTAACCGATAACCGAACTTTCAAAAAACCATTACCCAACCTCCGACCGAATTAGATTAGTTAACCGATCGATTAACTGAATTAGTTCGGTTCGGTCGATTAATTCAGTTTTAATCGAAATTTGAACACCCCTATTTAAATCCCATTTGGACTCCCATGTAAGATTGTCGTTAGGGAAGTAACGGAATTTAACAGTAGAGCGACTACTTTGTAATAAAACGATGACGTAAGTGACTAAAACGTAATATTTCAAATATAAGTGAGTAAAATGTAATCTAATGCAAACAAAAGTGACTATTTTTTAATTTACCCAAAAAACAAAGCATTGAATGAATTATAAGTGGAGTGATAAAAACTAATTTTCAAGTTTTCAAGTCCAATATATTTAAGTAGTAATTTTAGTTGTTTATCTGAAATTTTTATATAAAAAATGAAAAAAAAAATTATCATTATAATAATATGTATTACTTTAAAAAATATAATTTTAATTAATTTTATGTTTAATTAATTCGTAACACTAACTCAATTAAAAACATTAATGGTACCAGTATAGATTTTTCATGTTTTAGGGAAGCTTGTTGCATGGATGTATATATATTTGATTATGGTTTTAGTCTTTTTATCATGTTAATTTTAATTTGGTATAATTTAAATTATTTATTTTTATAATATTATTGGTGAGCTCAAATTGATAACAATGTTAGTAACACAAAGTGATGATGTCGATATTTCTATATTATTATTCAATCACATTGTTAAAACCACGTGAAAATCTAATCAATCATGCTTAACTAGTAATGAATTTACATATCAATTGAATATTACTTGAAACTGTTAAAAGAAAAAGATTCATGTTGTTACTTTAATAACAACAATTAACGATGATATCAATTTAGATCTAATAGTAACATTATTAAAATAAAAAGACAAAACTATATTAAATTAAAAGCACTAAAATTTCACATAATAAAAAAAGGCTAAAATAATAAATAAGTCAAATGTATAATAACAACATAAAACGAGTTTCTCAATGTTGTTGGAGCCGATTTAACTAGTTGATCCAACCTATTGAATTGAAAGTCAGAGATTTAACTCGCAAAATATAATCGAAAATAGTTAGAATTAATTCGAATCGATAAAAAATGAAAATCTAAATTAAATTATATTAAAATAATGGTTTTCCAAAATTACAAAAGAAAATGATTTTTTTTTTGTTGTTAATAATCTCATTATAAGATTTTGATTATATATTTTTTTACATAACGCTTAAAACTACTCGTAGTCTCTTCCTCCTCATAAATAGGAGGATAATGTATTTTAACGCACTTAAACTCACATTCTCTTGCATGAACATTCGAGTTAAAACTTAAACTTTAATTATTAAATTTTATATAGATGATCGTTGAATTGTTCACACAGTAGCATCCTCATTAATTTGGGTCTCAAATCTTTCCCCAATTATTGTGGACAAAATGGAGGATGTAAGAAGGGAAGATCATAGCAAATCGTCAACTAATCAATCAATTAATAATTCCTCCTTTGATTTTAAATTAGAGTTATTGGTGTGTGCATTTTGTTCAAAATTGGCTCCAATCCCTACCTAGCATTTTGAATCAAATGGAGAGTGATGAGATTGAAAATAGTAGTAATAATAAAATTCTTTTTGTTTTTTGAATAAAATAATAAAAGTCTTTGGTGAAGAATAGAAAATAACTTTTAAAGATATTAAATTAAAATTTATGTGTATATAAAATAAATAATTAATAATTTTTTTAAAAATATATATATACTAAATAATAATTAAAATTATTAAATGTTGGAAAATAATGTTTACTAGGAAACTTTGAGGCATATTATTTATGGGTAAAATTGGAGTTTTTAAAACGATATAGAATATGTTCAAAATGATTGAGTAATGAATGAGAAATTGAAGCTTAAAGTAACTTACATAAAAATGATTGTTGAGAAAAAATGATGCTTAAAACCTCATATATCATATTGTTAAAAATGTGGTATATGGAAATAGTTTATAAGCTAAAAGTAACATATTGATTGGTAAATAACTAAACCAAAGCTCTCTTTTAGAGGAGTGCTGATCAAATTAAAATGAGTTAGGGGTGCATTCACATAACATGGGTGACATGAAATATCTAGATTGATTGGGCCTATTGAAATTTTTAGTCCATATTTTTTCTCTTCAACAGAACTGTCATTTGGTATCTCAAAAGCAATTACATAACTTGATTTGTTTTAATTTTTTTTTTGTAACTGATTGTTAGTAACCTACAAAATATTATGTTTGTAACTCTCATAATATTTTGTAACTTTCCTCATTATGTTTGTTTTAAATTTCATGTAACCGTTTCATGAAATTTCACTATAAATAGTTATTTCTTCTTTTCATTTTAACATATCAAGTGAAGAACAACCACTTTTGCTCTCTCTCAAAATTTGTTTATATTTTCTCTTAAAATTTTAGTTCTATTTTCGGTGATAGAGGAGACTTTGTTAACATTCGTCTGTTAAAAAAGTTATGTTGCTTTTGGTAACTGATCGTTGTTGTTTCCTGGCAGATAAACATCCAAAAATTCTTTAGCACAGAAGAGAGGGCGAATTTGTCTTAAAAAGAATTTTTATACAGGTCTCAACGGATTTCTATTTACAATTCATCTACAAATAATACGTAAAGTATACTTGTTATTTATTTTTAAATTTATTATTAAATTTAAATTATATTTATATTTTTTATATATTGCTTTTTGTCTAACATTAAATATAATTTGAAAAATACTATATCTATGTTTATATTAAAAATAATTAATAAAAATATATTTTTACATTAAATTATAATATATATTAAAATTGTAGTTATGTTAAATAATAATAACTAAAATTTTATTTTGAAAATTTCATAAATTATATTTGTATTTATTTTATTATATTATATTTTTCTAAAGGAATATTATTCATGTTATTATTATATAAAAGTATTTAATTATAAAAATTATTATTGATTGATAAAAAAATTAATAGTAAATTTTATGTATTTATTAAAATATTAAAAAATCAAAATTATATACTTTTCATATGATATAATGAAAATAATAACAAAAACAACTTTAGTTAGATGTTTGTTAATTGAATAAAAAAAAATTGTCTCACCAATCATAAAGAAAATATACGTGGAGTTAAAAATAAGTAAATCGCAGATTAAGTTTTAGTTCGGTTGTTACGGATATTATTGTTAATATAATATGATATGAGTTTAAGTGTGCTAAAATTCATGATCTTTTTATTTATGGATTAAGAATGGATTATAGATAATTTTAGATATTGTGTAAAAAAAATAGATATTATCAGAAATATAATGAAATTATTTAAAAATTATTAATTAAAATTTGGGTAGTAATTGAATAAGAAAAGAGTAATGGTATGCACTAATGTTTTCAACCCAAAATATGAACTTTTAGGACAAATGATGAGTCGTTTGAAAGTTTTTGCATCAAAATCAAATCCTGTCGGAAGTCTATGTCTCCAGTTGTTTGACTTTGACATCATGCCCAGCATTTTCCACTTCTGTCCCTATTACCTAGTGGAGCATTGTCTATTTGATCGGATTGGTTTATCTCTTCCATGTCTCTACTTCCACTTTTAAATATTACTTTTATTTATAAGAATTGCGATCCGTTGATTATTTATTTATAAAAAATTATAGAATAATAATTTAAAGGTTAAATATGTTTTTGAAATTTAGTATTTTACTTTTATTTTTAAGAATTTAATTTTTTATTTAAAAATTCAACTCCAATCTTTATCATCGTGTTGATACATGTCTTAATAATAAAGAGATAGAGAAGAGAAAGAGGTGAAGTAAAAGTGATTGATTCACTTAAATAGGTGGAGAGTCGGAGATAAACAAGAAGAGAAGGAAGACAATTGGGAAGGCTAGGAGGGCAATATACTAAGAGTAAGAGCTCAAGGTTGACAATGGGGATGAAGATCTTGTTTCTTAGTTCTGAAGGGTATTTTATAGGGGAAGTTCACTTGTATGATAGTGGTAATGTGATAAGAAGGTTATCATCATAGAGTGTGTAGGGGATGTATATGGTGGGATTGTTCTGTTATTCATTTTGAGAGAATACGAGGTTGTTATGCTCATATGGGTCTTAGCAGTCCTCAAAAGAGTGTTCGCATTTAGGGAAGTACTCACATTGAAAAGCAAGTGGCTTGAGCATAGTAGCAAGTAGCCTAATGAAAGGGAATGTTTCCTCTATTAGCAAATGGTCCCATGGTAGGTGGCTTAATCGAGAAGTTGGGCAACTGAGGACGAGCCGAAGAATGGGAAGTGGAGAATTGTCTTTAAGAATCTACTTGGTGTCATCTGGAAGTGTCATGTATCTAGTTTGAGTGGGTGTATAACACACTGTTAAAAATTATTCTATTAAATTCATTGATATGTTATTTTGAAATTTAAAAAAAAACATTCTCTTTGTAGTCATGCAACAATAAAAATAACGTGAAAGATGCTGATTTAGCATATAAAAAAAGTAAGGTAAACCCAAGATCAAAAAAAATATATACATAAATATGTACATTTTAATAGAAAAATAAATAATATTAACTATTTGATCTAATTAATGACATTATAAAAAAATTAAATTATGTTAGAAATTAATGTATAAATATTAAGTCTCTAATTTAAACATAAAATAAGGATCAAAATTAAAATTTAACCATTCTTTTTATGTAAAAAAAAAAAGCGCCATTATTTTCTGTCGGAATAATTTTAACTGGACTTGCATTATTCTAACAATAAAAATATATATTTTTATTTAAATTTATTTATAAAATATATAAATATTACATAAATTTTTATATTTATGAATTTTGAAATTATGTAAACAAGATTTTCAATAAACTAGAATTAAAAAAAAAATTAAATCTTTGATATCAAATCTGACTCATAAGACATTGGGGTCAATAAAAAGGGCCAAACCCTACTTTTTGTCAATTGCTAAAACAGAAAGTTAGGTCCACTTTGTACCTCAAAAGAGTGGGCCCGTCTTTTGCTTCCTTTCTACAAAGATACCAACCTCAACTCTAAATATAATATCAACCATGTAATACAAAAAAAAAAAAAAAAATTATAACAATATGAAAAATAATAAAATATAAACTATATGAAAAAAATTTATTAAAATCTCGACAAAAAAATTGGGAGTTATCGTAATAGCATTGATTTTATCATGTTCATGCATTCATGTTATTTTCATACCATGTTTTATATTTGTGTTATTTTCATAGGTTCAAAATGTTATAAATATATTTTTACATGTTAATAATTTGTTTTATATGGTTTTTGATGCATTAATTTTTTTTAAATTCATGTTTATTTTGTTTTGCATAGGCTATTATAGCGACTCAATTCAGAAAATAGTTTGTGTGTTACAGGGGCGAAGTAAGAAAATTTTTTTAGGGGGTCGAAGTTAAATTTTAATTTTTACGATAGTAAAAGTGCAATTTTTAAATGATTAAATTAAAATTTTATTATTTTTAAGGAGGCCAAAGTGCAATTTAACCTTTACTAATTTAAAATTTTAAAAAATTTTAAAAGTCTAAATAAAAAGTTTTCTATTTTATAGGGGTCAAACCCTCTGTTAATCCCCCGACTTCGCACTTGATGTGTTCGTGTTATGTTGTGTTCAAAGTTATTTTATGTTTGATATAATTTTTAATAGCGAGTCAATTTAAATAAAATATACATATTCATATCATGTTTTTGTTTTTGTTTTCATGTATTTAAATTATCATTGATTTTATAAATTTTTATGTGTAAATAATCCGTCATACGTAAATTTTGACACATTAATATATTTGTATCATTTCAATGTTATATCGTGATTTTAATTAAATAATATTCGCATCATATAAATACTTAATTTATCTCATATATTATTTAATTTTAACTAACTTTTTTCCATAATTAAATAATTGCACTTGTGTTTTTATTTTTATTTTTATAATCAATGTAAATATATTGCCAGTCTTTCCTTCCCTTTTATCCCTTCTATCATTAGCCTTTCATATGAAGGAAGAATCTTTGGCCTTTCTTACTCTTCTTTAGCAAGAAATTACGTTAATTATCCCATCACAATTCAAAATTCCATTGTTGCGCAATCTTATTTAAAGACTTACTATTCAATTTTAGATTGATAATTTCGGTAAGCTTATTATTGAATTCAATTCAACTATTGTTCTATCTATCTTTAGATTTAAATCGTAATTGTATTTGTATAAAAAAATATAACCATAGATTTTTATTTATTTATTTTGAATGTTAATGAGGTGTCAAATTACGAGTATTTCAATACTATCATGGGATATTGTGTAATGGATAAAATATGGTACAAATTTTAAAATCATGATATAAGTTCATTTTTTCGGTTTTTATTATTATTAAGACTAGTTATTCCTTTTAGCCAAATATTATAAAAATTAGTTAGAAATTGTGGGTGGAAACATACTGAACAGGAGATAAAAGTAAATTAATAACAGTTATAAAAGTAAAATTTTAAAATGATTTGGCTTTGAACCTGCGTTCACCATCTCAAAAAGAATAAAATATCATTTCATTAAACTTGTAAATTTTGCACGGATAAAACTACAAATCAGCTAAAGGTTACATCTGTATCGAATGCTTAATTTTAAGGTCTAAACCCTACTTGGATCTTTTATTTGATAAAAAGAAAAAAACCGTTCGCTAATAATTTCTATCTATTTAAAATATTTATTTGACTCCTGCCACTAAAATCATAATAAAATCTCAATTTAATGTTGATAAGTAAAATTTGATCGAAGACAATACCAAAAAAATTAAAGAGGGGTAAGATGCAGGCGGAATTAGGAAATTTTTTTTTTGGGATCGAAATTAAATGGTATATTTTTACTTTAGTAAAAATGTAATTTTATTATTTTAATAGTTTACATCTTTATCAATTTTAAAAGATTATATCAAAATTTTATCATTTTAAGAGGTCAAAGTATAATTTTACTATTATTAACTTAAAATTTTATAAATTATAAAAAATCTACAAAAACTTTTATTTTAAAGGACAAAACCCCTATCAATTCCTTAATTCCGTGCTACTGGTAAAGTGGATTATATGTGGCAAGTTTGGGGGTTTTTTACCCAGATAATACAAAAAAAAAAAATAATAACCAAAATGGTATCCCCAAATTATTACTTACCAAAATGGTATGTTTAGTTAAGTGGAGGGACTTTAAGTGGCGGCACTAAGGGGTATTTTTGACACGTGTTTTTTTTAATTTTTTTTATTTTTATATATTTAAAAATAAAAAAATATTATTTTATTAGTGGAGGGACTTAAAGTAGCGGCACTCAAGGTTTTTTTTTCACAAAAATACGAGAAAAATACGACAAAAAAATACCTGACACCCAGTGGAGGAACACGAAGTGGCGACACCAATGGAGGAATATAAAGTGGCGGCACTAAGGGGTGTTTTACCACTTGGCAGCACCCCATTGTGTCGTGTGTGTGTGTTTATTTTATTTTATTTGTGAAAATTAATTTGGGTGGTTGAGAATTTTTAAGGTTTGTTATAAAAATTAAATGAAATAAAATTTTTGTTATAAAATAGGAAAGGGGGATCAAATAAAATTTTTAGGGTTTGTGATAACCCTCCATTGGTGCCGCCACTTCGTGTTCCTCCACTGGATGTCAGATATTTTTTTGTCGTATTTTTCTGAAAAAAACCCCTGAATACCGTCACTTTAGGTCCCTTCACTAATAAAATAATATTTTTTTATTTTTAAATATATAAAAAAATTTAAAAAAAATTAAAAAAAACACGTGTCAAAAATACCCCTTAGTACCGCCACTTAGAGTCCCTCCACTTAACTAAACATACTATTTTGATAAATAATAATTTAGGGATACCATTTTGGTTATTAATTATTGTTTTTGTATTATTTGGGTAAAAAATCCCAAGTTTGGAAAGCAAAAAAATGCATGGATCAAAAGAAGCCATTTATGTCTCTTTTTGTATGGAAAGAAATGAGAAATTAAGTTTTAAAAGACTAGTTGGTGCATGATATCTGTTTAAGTATTGTTCAACAATTTAATACCCATTTTATTGGCTTCACCATAAATATGTCGAATTTGAACTTTCCAAATATTTTTGATGTTGTTGGCAATATTGAAATCATTTTTATTTGGAAGATTTTGTCAAGATTTGATTATGGGTCGGGTTTTGAGTTACTGCAATATTTTAGTTCTAAATTTTACTCAACTCGAAAATTTGATTTAAAATTTTGCACCAAGTTTGACCCAAATTAAAAATGTGAAACTCGAGCTTGATCCAGTCCGCCCGTATTAGTTTTTTTAGATTATTTTTATATAAAAACAAATTTAAAAAATATAATACATCAAATGCACTAAAAACATTAAAATAAATGTTTACCAATAAATTGAAAATATATTAAAAAACATTTTTATAATTAAATAGCACTAAGATAATTACAACTTAGCAAGCAAATGTCTCTAAAATAGTAGTAAAATTAACAATAAAACAAGAGTTTTACAATATTCAAATAATAACAATAAAATAGCGAAATGAAAATAAAATAAAAGCAAAACAACTGATTCGAGCCAGGGAAAAAATCCTACCCGAGGCTCGACTCATTTTCTAAACGGGTCTAATTTTTGTCTAAACTTATTTTTTGAATTTATATTTTTATCTCTACTCTCCCACTTTTTAAATAAACTTTTAAGTTTGGACTAGTGGTCCAACCTGTGAGATGCAAGTAAAATAAACAGTATAATGAATACTATTTGTGATAAAAAAAAAACATATATCCAATATTTTAAGTTTGTAAAATTGTTTCAAATTTTTTTATTTTTATAATTATTCTGAAATATCTATATTTAAGATTTATGTCCTATATATATATATAATTCAAATGACATAGAGTAAAGCTAATGGAAGAGTTGGTGGTTGTCACGTGGATGGCACACTCCTTTGGTTTATTTAATATTATTATCTCATTTCCACTCTTCCTTTAGTGCTCTCCCAGTCACTAATCCATTTTTGAATTCTTTTCAATATATAATGTATCTCAAAGTTCTTGTAATTAATTAAATCGTTTTTTATTAAATCGGTAAAAATATTTTGTATCATTAAAAAATTTAAATAATATTAAATTAAAATTAAATTAATATTTTTAAAGTTTTTATAGTTATGCAAATTAAATATTTTGTTTAGAGTTAAATTATAATTGAAAATAATAAATTTCAAGATATTTTTATATAATAAATATTATATTTATTATATTTGGACTTATTTAATTTTTTTAATAATATTAAAATTAAATTAATTCATTTAATAGTAGAGAAATTAATTTAAATTTGTCTTTATGATATAAAGACGGCTCAAATCAATGGTAGAGCTAGAGGGGTTGGCTCGGACTCTCCCTAAAATTAAAAATTTCCTATTCAGATTTTTTATAATTTATAAAATCTTAAATTAATAATGGTAAAATTGTATTTTTCTCAAAACAATAAAGATTTATTTAATCCTTTAAAATTTATAAAAATATAAACTAATTAAATTGTGAAATTACATTTTTACTATTATAAAAATAAATAATTTAATTTTTCCCCCAAAAATAATTTTCTAATTCTATCACCGTCTTAAATACTTTTAACTGTTTTCGAATACACATCTGCGGTATTGATGAAAAAATATAAAGGAACAATATTACAGAAAAAAAATTAAGTAAAGGAATCAATAAGACTTTTATTAAAATGAAAATTTTGAGAATTTGTTGTGCTAACTTTAAACGATGTGTATTTTTAAAGTTTATTTTATATTTAAATGATATTTTATGAATTTTATATAAAAAATATTAAAAGACGAACAGAATCTTTATGATAATAGTTATTTGTTATCTTTTACAGAGAATGATTTTTAATTTTTTTTAAATGAGTTAATACTTAATTAATTTGTGATATTAATTCAGTCAAAGATTTAATAATAATATAAATTATCAAGATCGAATTTCAATATTTAAGATTTGAGTCTAATTTGGTTTGACTTATTTTCAAATTTTATAATCGATTACTTTTATTTTTATATATTGCATACACAAACAATTATATTAATATAATATGAATATAAATGTATATATCTATTTCTTTATTTGTGTACAGTTAAATAAAAATCAAAATTTATGTACAAATATGAAACACAATTTAAGTTTTATGTATATAATTGCAATAAATCAAAATTTATGTATAAAATTGCATATTAGATCAAAGTTCATATATAAATTTGATATTTATTTCTATTTTATAATATGTGAAAACTATTATAAGTATAATGTAAATATTGAAAATAAATAAATTGTTTATGTTTAAAATTTTAATAAAAGAAGAAAAAGTATTGTTGATGTTGGGTATCAACAAGGGAAGAGACACAAAAGAGAAAGTGGTGGTCCTGATGGAGGTTGTTCACCCTATCTGGACGGAGAGCCGAAGGAGATAAATGAGTAAGGAAGTTGAGGTTGAAAAGGAGGCTTGAATGCTTGAGGGTCAATCCCTTCTTTATCACACTGTGAGGTATTTATAGGGAAGGTTCCACGTTTGGTGGCATTAACGTGGTGCATCCTACTATTATTGTGGAACGCATGGAAAGAATGTCTTTGATGGGGCGTATTCTGTCATTCCTTTTAAACCACGGTGCATAATGGTTAGGCTCACATGAGGTTTGGTGGCTTAAAGAGTCACATTTTGAACATAAGAGTGGGTGACAAGCAAAGACCTTTCGTAGAAAGCAGGTTCCTAGCTCACAAGGATTGTCACACCTGAAAATGTTAAAGGTTAAGTGCCACGACAATTATGGGTACTAAATTAGAAAAACTGTCTGTTGAAGCGAGTTCTAGTATGATTATGAGAATCTTGTGGACTGATTGGTAAATAGTTAGAATTCAAGTTTGGTCTTGTTACATTAGAACCAAGAGTTTTCGTTTAGTGGGAAACGTTATAATTAAAGGTATTAATAGTACTGACCGACTTGGATTAAGAGAAATGGTAGTAGAAAGATTATATATGGGAGGATTCTTTCATTCTTGTATTCATTTTCTTTCTTCTATCTCCTCTGGTTTGTTTTAAAAGAGAGAAAAGTTAAGAAGGAATCTACATTGAGCGAGAAAGTAATGTATCAACTTAAGTTATTGAGAATTTAGTAAACTGGTAATTTTTTTAAGTTTTTTTTGTATCTTTCGATTGAAGAAAAGAAAAGGAAAATTGAAGATTTCAGTTTAATTCATCAAGCTTGTACTGAGATGTTTATGGTTGCAGTTAACCTTTAAAATCTCTCTACATGCAAATGAATTTATGGTTTTCTTACAATTGAATGTCTTCATTTTGATCTTGATATGATTATTATGTTTAGCTAACCGAGAATGAGGAGACTTAGGTGATAAGGAAAAGCTAAATAGATGTAATCGGTACCAGCTTTCGGGTATTTTGCTAGTGAGTTTCTAAACTCAAACTCTCTGTAGTTATTTTATTTATATCAGTATTGTGTTATTGCGTTGTGTTTGACTTCATGTTCTATTGATGATGAGTTGAATTATTGTGGGTTGTATACTGTACAGTTGAAGTAAGCCAAGTGATGATTTACAGATGTATGTTTGATTGTACGTTTTAGTTCGTTGTTTTGTTAAACTTTCATTAATAAAATAATTGCTAAAGAAGTTATCATTGAAATGATCCACTAGATGATATGTTTGGTGTGATCTACGTTGTGTTATTAATAAAATGATTAGTTGAATGCATCTTATATGTCTATCATAATTATGAATGATATGCGAAGTATGGAGGGTTGTTTTGGCAGATGAAAGATGAATAAATGTCACGTTGTGCACTCTGTGCCACGTGTTATTTGGCTTTGCAGAGGTTCAGGCAGATTGTACGAAGAATGTATATGCATGATTTTCGGCTTTGCGGAGGATCAGTTGGATTGTATGGAGATATATGTGCACATGTAAATGATAACCCTATGTGGGTTCTTGTAAGTACGAGACTCTGCAGAGTTTAAAGCTTAAAGCCTTATATGTGCAAGTAAGTTCATGACCATGGCATATGTAAGTTATGAAAGTTCGTTGGACTTGTTCCTTAAGTTTTTCGTCAAAGGTATATGTGGGAATTCACCATACGAAGTTCACGACAAAATTCGCATATGAAGTTTGCCATATCCATGAATCTTCTTCTATGAATCTGTATGCATGACAGTCCATCGAACTTGTTCTCTAGGTTCCATGACAAATTTATACGTGGAATTCCTTCATGTGAAAGCCCACGGAACATCCTGCGTATAGGAATCCGTTTCTATACATTAATATTCGTTTATGAAGCTGCTTGTATAAGTATGCCATAAATGAGTTTGCAGCCACGAATATTCAATATAAATCCATATGTATGACAGTCCACTGGATGTATCTTTATGAATCCAATTATGGCAGTTTGTTGATCTTATATTCATACTTCAAGTATATCTTTCTCAAGAGTTAGAACGGATTATTATCCAACCAAGAGCGCGCATGGGCTTATTCGTAGGTTCAAGTTACGAGAGCTGGAATGGATTAATTATGTCAAGCCAAAACTGCAGGGATTTTCTTTCATGTAGGAGTCTGTCAAGGATTATCTTTAAGTTAAGAGTCCACAACGACTATCCGCAACAACAACTTGATAGTGATTTTCCGCCAAACAAGAGTCTAGCAGCAGCTATTATCTAAGATTGAGCTCACAAGTAAGAACCTGCATATGTCAAGTTGTGGTCATAACTCCGCATATAATGTCTCGCAAGTATAGTTTGCGAGTATGTATTCGCCAAGTTCGGGTCTGCGTGGATAAGACTTTACGTGTAAACCTGCATGTAAAAGCTTGTCGAGTGTGATTTGTCATGCATAAGTTTTCTATAATCAATCCGTTGTACGATAATCCAAAATGATAATAATCGTTAAGTTAACTCGCATATGTTTTATACGGTTTCCAAGTATGATAGTTCATATAAGGAGGTAAAGAGGGATGAAGCCTAAACTCGTCCAAGCTTGAATGAACTTGTGTTCGTATCCGTAACATGCATATAGTGGGGCGACTTTGAGGCCGAACCTCAAGGTCTGAATTTTTGTATCTACGTAAGAACTTGATATATTATGTTCTTTGATGAGTAATCATTTTAAACGTGGCGAAATCATTATTGTTAATTTTCTCATAAGTTTGCATGTTAATAATTTAAGCTAAGAAAATGTTACTGTAGCGTTTTAGTTTGGCGAATCAACTAGTAAAATATGTTAAATTGTTTTTGTTGTTAAGCGAACTAAGTTATGTATGAGCAAGAAAGCATATTTGGTTGTTTTAATTATGTTAGTTTACTATTTAATTGAAATTAGTTCATAGCTCGTTTCAGAGTTGGTGTGACATCTTGTATCTGGACCCGTCGATCGGATTAGGTATAAAGTGTTAGAAGAATTATTAATCAAGATTTTTTTGGATAAAATAAGAGATCGATTGAAATCAAGCCTTGTGAGCCATAAGCTTCTCAATGAGTAGTCGGTTAGCATTGAGTGTAGAAATGTTTTTTAGGTATCTTTTTATGCCGTCACATGTCTAAAGTTGGAGGGGGTATAACAAATATATATAAGAAATATTAAATAAGATAACATGTACTTTTTTATTAAAAAATATGAATCTTCTTAAATAAATTTAGATTAACCATTTATATATATATATATATATATATATATATATTTTGATAAATGTCCTATAAAAATATAGTGAAATATTAATAAAAAAACATTTCAAAATTTTAAGACTAATTGTGAAATAAAAAAAATACATTGTCAAATTTTTAATGCAAATATACCTCACTTAGATACATATAACTATATTTACATGCAAATAAAAATAAAATTACTAATTAGATTCAAATACTTAATTTAATGATGATTACATTTTATTTTTTTAAATCTAACTATAAAAAAATTAATTATGTTGTAAAAATTAATTTAAAAATATTTAGTATATGAAGTTTTTAGATTAAGAAGTTGATAAGGGTAGGGATATAATATAATATAATATTAAAAGAATAAATTAAAAAAAGGTACCATAAATTTTAAAACCGCTTGTAAAATAAAAATAAATTCACTACCAATACTAACCCTTAAAATAATCAAAATCTTGTACTAATGGATGCTAAACGGCAGAAATTTTAATCAAAATAAAACTTAGGCCGCTTAATTCCAATACATAACGACAACGCTCCCTGACTACTTAGCATTTCTTTTGCTTCAAAAGCACCTTTAATCTCAAAAGCACTTTCGAAAAGAAATACTAAGACCATTCCTTTGTGCAATGAATGAATACAGCAAGGAATAAATGCAGAACAGAGTCACAAAGACGATGATATATGGTCCTCCAACTTCAGTATTTAAAATCTGAAAATTGAATTAAGAATTTCAATGCTACAGCAAATAAATACACCACAGGAATGGTGAAAGCTGAAAGCAAACCCAGGACAAAAAAAAATAAAAATTAACCTCTTCTCTCCTTTGCTGAATTTATGACAAAACCAACCAAGTTTATCATAATATGTGCCCTTTTCTTTCTCACTCAATTAAGTTTATCATATGTGCCCGTTCTTTCCCACTCAATTTTGCTTTCCCCAGATCCAAAGGGCCTCAAAGGATCCCCAGATATGATTAATATACACATTCAGATTTTCAGACTATACTAGGGGGATCCCCCACCCAATTACATACCGCACGAGGCCAGCGCGTTCTAATGCAGTCCACCAATGGTGCATGTTGAGAAGGTTCGGGTTTAGCCACTTCTGTGTCTTTACCACTTGGTTGTGTCCCTGCAGAGCCAGATGGAAGAACTGCTACGTCTGCCATGAATTCCTCTGGTGTCCACCTTGGAGGTACTGAAACCCTCAATTTTGTCAACCTCGGTCTTTGCATCGGAATCTCACCTCCGGAACTGAATTGGTTGCCATTCAAATCTGATTTTGCTATCCCATTAAAATGGTAGAGATCGAATATCTTTTGACCCATTAGTCCAGTTGAATCCTTAAGACCTCCCAAGCTCTTGTCTAAATCCAAGATAACCTGCCAGAATTCACTCCACACAATGAAGCCTGAGCTGCAAAGGCTATCAAGTTTTTCAGAAGGAAGTCTGATATTCGTCTCTCTGAGGACTTGATGGAAACCTTCAACACTAATGAACCCACCACCTCCACTCTGATCTTGGGCATCAAAAGCTTTCCGGATCTGTGATTCTCTTTCTTCCAGTTCATTCTGATCTTGAACAGCTGTATCTAGAGCAAATAATACCGTATAATGCGACTCACTCCCGACAACCCATATCGGCCATTTTGGGCATTTTAGATTTTGGCCAACCTTACAGAAATTAAGGGATTCTAGAAGAGTGAGGAATCCGACTTCCACATTTGTAGATACACCCTTCAAAAACAAGCCAACTCCTAAATCCATCCTTCCGTCAAATACATTTGGAACAGCTTGCCCACAGAGCAATAGGTTCACAATTTCCTGAAATTATTTTATACATATGCAATTACAAAGCAAAATTCATCAAAAAGTGCAACCTAGAGACTTGATAGTGGAAGCTATGTTTACTCGGACTTGGGCTGTGAGTATATGCATCCAACACAAGTATGGTCAGATTTTTCAAAGTTTTACTAAGTATTTGGAGAGTTCTTGCAGGTCATATGAGATATCCCCATATACCCATGTGTCAGACGCGAGTGACAGATACAAGTACTTAAAGAAAAAGAAACAGTCAGAACAAAATAGAATGGCGGTACCAATTTTAAAATATTAAAGTTCTATCATTAAATGGATAAGAGCAATTTTATGTACCTGAGAAGCATGGCCAAAAGGTGCAGTTACTAGAGGAAGGCTGGGATCATCCCGGTCAGCTTGAACACAGTCCTAATATAAAATTAGAATGCATTGATGTAATTATATCCGCATTCAAAGAAAACAGTATCAACGATATTAGATATAGCTTGCTCTTAAAATCATTATATAGCTATAAAAAATTGATGCATAAGTAAAGACAAAATCAGAGTCTTCAAAACAAACAAACCTACCAATCCTCGAGAAAGTAAGGCAGAGATAAGGAAAAGCAATGCTCCCATGCGACTTTGAAAAACAGGAATAATTGCTTCAAGCCTCTTAAAGGCACTTGCTGGGGTTGTGTATGTCTCAACTCTTAAAACTTTATGCAAATCAGAAGCCGATTCAATTGAAAGACCTTCAAGTGCTTGTGCAATGATCTGTAAGATAGAACAAAAACTTTGTCAGCAAATAAGAACGCAGAAAAGAATATAAAAACCAAGATATTAACATAATAACAACATATTCAGGTCAATCGAGATCCACTTACAATGTCCTTTAGACTGTCTTCAGATTCTTCAACACCATCACCAATAGAACTCAAAGTTGCAATCACAGCTCTTTTATTATTTCCACATAAAAACAATATCTCACCCATACTTTTAACTAAGGCTCTGTGAACATAAACAAGAATTTAAATTGAAATGGATAACAGAATAACAATTAATGAGTTGAAAAGCAGCTGAAACCGGAGCAACGAATATTGCTCTTAAATCAGTTATTCCAGAAATGAAGTAAGCATAATAAAGACCACTACCACTTCACATCACAAATAATCATGAGTATCCATTAAGATGTGTCACAAGATTTAACATTACATCAAATCTTGACATTGATCGATGACCATTCATGAAAATGAGCTAATACCTTGACCAAAAAACAGCCCATATGCAAATACAAACCATAGCCCATTAGGCCAAGTTTCATGTGTACATGTGCTCACGCAAACACAATTCAAAAAAGAAATTGTACGTGCAACCTAACCGTTCAGGCTAAGATCAAAGAACCACACCTTTTCTCTGCTTTTCAAACGGCAAACAAGATATTAGCAACCAGACAAGCAAGCAACTAAGCAGAATTTGAAAGTAACTCAATAGAAGGACAAGTCAGGAAAACTAAGCAGTAACGTGATGATCAACATGGCAAAAAAATTTGTATGTAACAGCCAGCAGGAGATCTTTTTTAACATTGCCGGATAGAATGTAATTAATATTGCTTGAATAGTTCAACTCCATTTTTAAAAAAATAAAACACAGAGCTAGAAGAAACTTGAAATGCAATGTGCCTTTTTTGCGTACAATTTAATGCAATAAATCTAATCACCTTGCTTTTGCATTTTCAGTAAAAGCAGCAAAATTATTTGATGCAACATATTGATTTTTGGATAATCTCCTGGGAGTTGAATTCTGTGGTGTACTTTGGCCAGCTTTAACTAAGTCATCTGGACAGAAAAGAAGATGTTTGAGAACAAATGCCTGCATAGACAGACAAATACTATTGTCAGCAATAAGAGAATTGACTATTATCGTGAGATAAACATCAGAACAAACAGAAATGTCGTGAGGCTATCATAAGATCCGGAGCCAGCCTAGAAGTTATCTGGTGGGGTCAACCCATTTAATAATCTTAATCAGCGATTAATATCCTATGTCATTTGCATCAAAGAAAAGAAAAGTGCAATACTGGCTAATATACAGTTTAACTCTGAAGTTTAGATTCATGTAACTATAGTTAAGTCAGACAATTTTCCATAAAATATTGAAACATCGTTCAATATGATCATTACTATATTAATAAACTAGCAATTAAAATAAGCTTCCAAGGAAAGAACAAATTTTAGTGAGAGAAAAATGTCGATGTAATATATTCGCATTCGGAAGACATGCTTATAATAAGTTAAGCTGTTACATAAGAAAACATGTACTTTTTTATGGATTAAGAACTCCACATGGCATGAAAAGAATAATTGACCTTCAAGTTCTGTACGCTAAAAGAACTCATATAACCAAGAAATTAGGGAATTACTTGTATGGCTGCTAAGACACCACAGGGCCCACCTTCATGCTGCACTAGGATCATAGAAGTTTCTGGATCAGGGCTAAACCTACAGTTGTTTTTTTTTCATGTATTAGCCCATAAAAAGCAAACATATGAAACTTGCAAAAGATTCTGACCATCAATATTTATTTTAGCGAATTTACCAAGATAATACAAACCAAAAATGAAGGAAGACAAGAACTAGCATCCATGAGTTTTTAACGAAGAATAAGATATCTACCAACATAATCTGCCAACCATTAATTACCAAGCACAGTTCAAAATAATTATACTAGATAATGATGGGACATATAGAAGAAACAGTTTAAATCAATCGATTGCAGATCCGCCAAGAGCCAGCTAATCTGGCCAGTATGCTTAACCAATCAATATGCATAAACATAGAGAAAAAGCAATTAAACCAAAATTACCCTAAGAATACTATCTATACTTAGTATTGGACAACGAAGAAAATCAGGGAGATTGATCTATCTATAATTAGTATTGGACAACGAAGAAAATCAGGGAGATCGGTTTGCAATTATGGGAATAAATTATAAAGTGCACTGCATTAGATGAAAGAAATCATCTCGTACATGAACAATACCTCTAACTCTAGCTCATTTACAAAGCCCACAACTGCACACCATCAATTCATTCTCACAAACACACACATAAACACAAAATAAAAAATAAACAGGAAAAAAAAGCACCTTCTCAATGAAGAACTACATTTCAAGGACTATTCATAATAATTCTTATACAACAAAGAAAATCGGGGAGATCAATCTATCTATACTTAGTATTGGACATCGAAGAAAATCAGGGAGATCGATTTGCAATTATGGGAATAAATTATAAGGTGCACCGCATTAGATGAAAGAAATCATCTCGTACATGAACAATACCTCTAACTCTAGCTCATTAACAAAGTCCACAACTGCACACCCATCAATTCATTCTCACAAACTCACACATAAACACAAAATAAAAAATAAACAGGAACAAAAAAAAGAACCTTCTCAATGAAGAACTACATTTCAAAGACTATTCATAATAATTCTTATACAACGAAGAAAACCAGGGAGATCGATTTGCAATTATGGGAATAAATTATAAAGTGCACCGCATTAGATGAAAGAAATCATCTCGTACATGAACAATACCTCTAACTCTAGCTCATTTACAAAGTCCACAACTGCACACCCATCAATTCATTCTCACAAACACACGCATAAACACAAAATAAAAAATAAACAGGAAAAGAAAAAGCACCTTCTCAATGAAGAACTACTTTTCAAGGACTATTCATAATAATTCTTATACAAGGTTTTATGCCAACGCATTCTTAATTCAGATTCACTTTACATTGCCCTTGCACTTCCTTTTATTGAACCTGACAGTAAAAGACTTCCTTCATGAATTATATTCTTCATTCACGAAGAAGCACCTAGCCACCTAATAATGCTAAACTGTTATAAGGCTTTCTCTTATCGAACAACACAAGGAGGGATAGAAGACATAGTTGATCGGTAAGTTGTTTCTACGTGAGATAGTAAACAAAAAATTGTCATTAGCAACTTGATGCTACATAGAATATCCAAATTTAGCTGCCAATTTATCTTGTGATCAATATCCTTAACCACGATATTTAGTGGAAATTCAACTAAGCAGTGGATATTATTTCTTTACCTTGCTCCTAGTCTCTCAGCAGTAATAATTTATATATTAAAAGCAAAAGAGTAGCCTTTACCTTATACCCTGATTGCTCCACTGAGCCAGTATATCCTTCGAAACACCACTTCCAAAAACCATAAAAAATAACTGATAAGCTTCTTTCTCTGACAATTCATTACCCAATTTCACTTCTTTGGCTTTTAGTTCCATCTCTTTGGTTCCTGTATCTCCGCCACTATCGCTTTTCAAAGGGGAACCAGAAGCCGGAACGCTTTTTGCCGCCGCCAGCATCCGTTTCTCAGCTGCAGCTGCCATTAGTTCACGCTGCAACCGGCGACTCTCTTCTGGTGTCGTCGTCGCTACGTTCGCGGCTTCTCTCGGCTTGCTCCTCTTCGGCTCTGGCGGCGAGTTTTGCATGCTCATCCGTAGAGCCATTCTAAGATCCTCTTCTTCTTGTTGATCCGCCATCTGATAACCAACGTCGGATCAAACTTTAAAGGAATCTAAAATATCTGAGATAATTGAATCCAAAACAATTATCTTTCAGATATTTATGAACTTGAATTCGATTCAGATTCTGTAAAGAACAATAAAAATAAATGAAATGGATTTTTGGATCTTGAAAAAAGAAACCCTAAAGAATCAAATTAGGGTGTGGAATTTCAGAGGCCAACTGGAGACGAGCTGGATGTTACAAAAAGCAAAGAGGAAATGCCGTTTTAGAAAACACAAGGACGACGGATTTAAAATTCTCGATAGGGTTAAAATAGGAAAGTGACTCAAAAGGTAAAAAATCAGAGGTGCTGGCTATCTACCCAGTTAACAACTGATACGGTGTCGTTTGAAAGGTGGGGGAAGTTGAATTACCATTGCGTCCCTAATTTATTTATGTTGTACTTTTGAAGGTGAGGTTAGCAGTTAGTTGGTGGGTGGATTTTGCAGTTAAAAAGAGTAAGTTTTGAGAAAAGTGTAAAGCTCTGATTTCTCCCTCTAATGGAGAGCAAAGGAGGTACTGTTTCGAGCTGGATTGTCAGTCAGGGAGGCCCTAGCCTAGTAAATTTGAAATGGGAATTCTCTTTTTCAATTTTGACATTCAATCACTTATAAATTTTAATTTAATTTTCACAATTTCGAAAGTAAACCATTAATTATAATTAATAAGTCACTGATTTGTACATAAATTTGATTAATATACTAATAAATTTAATTATTAATGTTATCATATTTTATTAATTTAATTTTGATTTAATAAAATTAATTTAAAATATTTAAAAATTCTATCAATTCATTTTTAATTTAATTAATTTATCCTGTAATATTTATATATTTTATTAATTTAGGATTAAGTTAATTACATATATAAATTTTGAAGATTAAATTTATTACTATACTAATTAAATTTATGTACAATCAACGAAAAATATTAATGTGATGATTAATTGTTTAGTTGTTTATTTTTTAATTTAATAAAAATTAAATTGTTTCAAAATTTTTAGAAGGATCGAATAAATTGTTGGAAAAATTAGTTAATAAAATAGTTATTTTAGGTATAACCAACGGTTGGAGGCCACAATAATCAATCATTTAGGGATCCCTTTTTGGTCTAATAGCATGGCGGCTATGAAAGAATAAAAATTTATTCGTTTTTCAAGGCTCAGCATGAAAGCATAAAAGAAATTATCATTATGTTTGACAAAATAGTATATAGTTACTCGTAAGTGGGAGGCAATAGTAAGATTAAGATTTTCATGTTTTGAGTTTTTTTTTTTCACACACACAACAAAAAAAAACTTCACATACCTCGACAAGAAAGTGTGATAATTTATTTACAAAAAATAAATTCTATTTTTTTTTTGAGAATATCAAATAATTACTCTTTTATAAATTCTATTTTTTTTTTGAGAAAATCAAATAATTATTCGTTTACAAAGAGAATATATTTTCACTTTCTTACTAAAAGTAAATTAATAAATTTCATTTTGTAACTTATACATATTATTCTCTCTTTTCTATCGAATCAATCATAACCATTGTTTACATTTCAAAAATTCGTGCACCACAAATGGGAGCTAATAATGGTTCATATAACTCAAGCCCATACTTAAGACAATTTATGATTCGAGAATAATAGAGAAAATCATTTTGTTGAAAACCAAAATTAATTTTAGGCCGTTTCGCACAAAACACATGTATATCTTAATTTATGTTTATTACTATAAATAACATAATAAGCTTAATTTAAAAAAAAAACTTTCGTTATACCTACAATAACTATTTTCTTAACCAATTTTTTTAATAAATTCTTCGATACCTTTCAAAACTTTTAAAACAATTTAATTTCTATCAAATAAAAAAATAAGCAATTAAAAATAATTAATCACAATATTAATATTTTTCGTCAAATACATAAATTTAATTAGTATAATAATAAAAATACTTATTCTATCAGCCCACTCGAAACAGAGGGTATGGGTTGCAGGGTAATCTCGAAGCACATATAAAATATCTTCTATGTGATTCTGACAAATTAAATAGAAAGACTTTTGCTCTATCCCTCTTCATGCTGGTTCTGAATTAATGAGTAACCTTTGTTTGCAAACTAACCATAAAAAAAAAAAAAGCGAAGTCGACGTGGTCCTTGATCTTTCCAGACGTCCTTCCACCCAGTGTCTTGTGCTCTCCGTGTGCTTTCAGTTAGTTTTCCATAGGCATTTTTAATTGATAAATTTCCCCATGAGTCCAACAAACTTTATCAGCACCTACTAAAAGGTGCGGTGGTATTAGGCCGCTAATTTTTTGGACGATTTCCTCGGCTACTAAAAAGTTCGTCACCATGTCTTTAAGCATAATATTTGGTGCTTACTTTAATTAACTGGTAGTCTCTATTTAGTGAGAAAAATAAAAGAGTTTTGTTTAAAAAATACCTGATTAAATAATAATATTTTAATAGATTTTGTTTTTGGATTATATCCCTATAAAAATCGCTTGCCTTCCGATAAACCCTAGCCTCTACTCCATTCATTTAAGTTTTTCTTTCTTAACCTTTTTTTTTTAATTTTTAAAATTTTCATCTGTTCTTAAAAATTTGTGATACTTGTAGAAACTATAAGTTCATTTATCGGTTGCTGTGGCTTTTGCTTAGTTTCTGGAACGTTAACTCACTGCCGCCGCAGCCGCCACCACCTGCACCACTTCTACCACCAGCACCGCCTCCTTCCACGTCACACATGGGTTTGTAAAGGCTTTTTTTCTCGTTTCTTTTTTTTTTTTATCCTGTAAAGTACCTATTTTTTGCATTTAAATAATTGAATCATAGATAATTTCTCTACTTAATAGTAGTTTTAGAAAGAACATGATGCATGCATTGGGCTTTTAGTCTTTCTTTTTCTTTCAAGAGAAAAAAAAAAGCTATAATCCTGAAGCACATGAAGTCTAGAAAGCTTATGTAGCTTACCCATTTTTTATTTTTGGAGATTTTGTTCTATGCCATTGACTTGAATTTGTGGTTCAAAAAATTTTCTTAACCAGTTTGTATTCATGAAATTTGAAAAAATTTGAAGGGTCTTTCTCAGTTTTTCTGGAGGTTTTATTCTTTAGTGACTACTGACTACAGTATGAGAATGCGATGCTACTGATTAGTATTAAGATTTCTCACTGGGATGGTTTATATGGGTTGTTCTTTAGCTTCATTAGTCTATTAATTTTGTGAATCTCACTGAATTTATCTTTTCTGCAATTGCCTTAGCTAGAAAAAAATATCTTTTCTGCAATTACAATATGCACAATGCATAGTTCTTTGTTGCTTGATGAAATTGATGAAGCCTCTCTTAGAATTCTTTTAATGTATTTTCTAGGGGACAATTTAATTAATTAAACTTCTGCTGTTTCGAAAGTTTATATTTAGTTGTCTGTGAGAACTTCTCAGCAGCCTTTCTTTTAGATTTGACTATACTTCCCATGCTTGTATGTGCTATCCGTACTGTGCTACTTTGGTTCTATTGAGCCTAGCTGGTAATTTTTTTCATTGCTTTTGATACCATCTGTGTAATAAATGGTTAATTTTCAAAAGGTTTGGCATGTGGTCAATGATGAGGTGTTTTTATATGGTGTTATTCTTTTGTTTGTATGCTGTTGTTTATCAAACTTTTCATTACCTGGCTCAAACTCAATGCGAATTTAATCAAGCTTATGGTTGACACTGTGTGTTGTTGCTGTTTCCTTTTATATCTGAAGATATACGGTCGTCTTTATGAAAATCATTAGCTTCAAAGTTCGAATTAAATACATATAAAATCTGGGGGCTGGGTTATTTTGTTTTCTTTGGATTACATCTTCCATTTAACTTGTAGTTGTTGTCATTATAGGACTGTTAGTATAGATATTTGAAGCTAGATTAGGGCTTTTGTAACCTTTTTGCCCTTTACATTCTCAATTTATCTGTAATGGATATGGGTATTGTTCGACATGTGTATGGTCTGATTTTCCGAAGTTTTTTCATGTATTTGGAGGATCCTTGGAGGTCATATCTTGACATTTATGCCTCGGATAAGTGTCGAACATGAATAAAAAAACAAGGGATTGGTGCAATCTAGGATCATAGTTCTTTCTTTCTATAATGTTCTTTAGTGTTTTAAGCATTGTGTCTCTAGTTTCATTGAGATCATATTGACACTCTCTTTTGCCCAATGATGGAACTCTCGTTTTTTGATTGAATGGTTCTGGTTTTTAGTTCATCTCTGGCTTTTACACACCATCTCCCTTCACTCTCTCTCTCTCTCTCTCTCTCTCTCTCTCTCTCTCTCTCTATCTCTATCTCTCTCTCTCCATGTACACATTTCTTTGTGTGTGTATATGTATGTATGTATATATATGAAACTAGTTTACCCTTTGCGGCCAGGTGGTGTGTGAAAAGCTATTGATGAATGCCTTTACAGGGAAGTGTACATGATGCTGACGCAGTTATGAGATTCTGAGGGCACTTTTTTATGTTGTTCCAATTCTTCATTTTTCTTAAAATGTTTGCATCTTGAATATGTGTCTGACACATAGGTATTGGATGCAACCTTCAATCCTCTAAATACATGGAAAAACTTGGGAAAGTCTGACCATACCTGTATGGCTGTATTTGAGTTTGAGTAACATAGCTTTTAGGTTACTCTAATGCATGTCATCTTCAGTCATAATAGGCTGACTCAGTCCGAAGTGCATAACATGTGCTTTTTAGATTTAACTTCTGGGAGTAATAAATACCAATTGCTAAACTACAATTTATATAAGTTCATTGAAACTGAAATACATCACAGAAACGCAGAGAGTATTTCTCTTGTTGATTAAATATGTATTTGGTCTTGAGATTAGTTTCCCTAAGAAGTCTTTGGTATTAGTTTGCTTATCCACCAGTCCTGCCTGATGACGGATGCTGGATGCTTTATGCGTATAGGTTACGTTGCCTAATGTTTCTTGAACTCGGGTGTGAGTGTTGGATATGGGTATGTATTTGATGTGGTTATGGTTAGATTTTTCTAAGTTATGGTTTGCGGTCATGTTACTTGTATTCAGGTTTGTCAGATGCAAATATGTGTTTCATAGGGATATGTTTTTTTTCTTATGCATTTCGTGAATAGTAAGCAAGCAATTGGGATTATTCCATATGACAGTATGAAGGAACCCATCGAAATGTTTTTTCTTGTATTTAGATTTGAAGGATCCTTGAAACTGTTTAAGGAAAATTTTTGAAGTAAGCCTTGATTAGGTTTAAGCTGATGCATCTTTTGAGTGCTGACATTTTGTTGAAGCTGTCTTTTTAAATATTTTTCACACTGGACCGATGGTTGAATTGGTCTAGCCGCCGGTCAAGCCAGTCCGATTGGTTCAACCGGTCTGATTAAAAAATCATTAAAAATTCAAAATAAAATAAAATAAAATATTCTGTTTAACCAGTCCATACCGGTTCCTAGGTCGACTGGCTCAAAGCTCCTCTCTGGACCGGTACCCTGGCCAGTTCCTTGTCCAACTGGTCTGGCCAGCTGGTTCGGTCTGGTTCAAACAACATTGATTTTTTTCAACTCCATAGCTATCTTGGGTTTTTATGCTCTAATAAAAATATATTACAAGGGTTTGGAAACTCATTGAATTTGTAACTAGCTTTTTGTAGTTGTTGTTTGGCCCAATGATGGAAAACTCATCAAATAGAGCAGTTATTTCTGATTTTCATTTCGAACATTCGCCAACATCATCATCATCATTATCATCTCTCTTTGCTTTCTTCATCATCAATCATCATCATCATTATCTTCGGCCAAAACAAACAGCGAAAACAGAATTTGCTCTCTCTCTCTCTCTCTCTCTCTCTCTCTCTTTGTTTATATATTTATCTATCTTTTTTTCACAGATTATGAAGTGTGAAGGTTCTTAATGAGAATCAGTTAGTTAACTGTGATGACCAATACTTCTTACAAATGAGATCTGAGGGCCTTTCTGATCTTGTCTTGAATGTCTCAACTGTATAATTGGTGTTTTTATACCATGAAAATCCTTGGTTGGTTTTTTCTTTTTTATGATGATTACTTGTGTAGCACCCAACTTTTCATATTTCTCAAAAGCATCCATGACCATTCATGTTTATTGCATATATTGACATGGGTATCAGGATATGATATTCTAACAACATAAGAAAATTTGAACATTTTCGTACTTGACACATGCTTTTGGTGTAACATAGGTAATTGCATTATAGAAAGGTTAATGTTGCTACTTTTGCTGCTATTATTGTTATTCTTCTCTTAAGAAGTGGGTCGGCTTTTGTAAATATCATCACATTGTCATTTGATTATGATACTTACAAGGCCATCACCTTTGACCCTTCAATAAAAAGTTGATGGGTTTTATTTTTGTTATTTCTTTGGGTAGTATTGGATGAAAAAGCAGCACTATCGACGCGAGCTGGTGTTTGTGCTTGAATCCACACATAGGGTCAAGGTTCGTCATTGTTGGTTTGTGTTTGATTCTTTGACATTAGGTCAAGAGTCCGCTCTTCTTGAGTCTTAATATGGGGAATAGGGTTTTGATTGAATCTGATTTGGGGTTTGAAGACCTTGTTTCTTGGGGTATCAACTATGTGTTTTGCATTTGATGTGTGTGACGAGAAATGATAATATGAAATTGGGATACCATGAAACTTGTATCTCTTTCCAATAATTTAATGTCATTTCAACATTTGATGTGTCAATTTTTTGGATGAAAATGCTAAAGTGTCATTAAATTATTGGAAAGCGATACAAGTGACATGGCATCTCAATTTCATATAATCCATTTTCATGTTGGCACTTACGCTTTATTATACTTGAAATGCCATGTTTACTTGTATGGTGTTGTATATGACAAACATTGAATCAACTTCTTTCGGTTTCTCACGTCATTTTTGGAACCCCAAGACATTTGATTGTTTGGGGTATTAGATTTTTCACCAAGGGTCTAAATGATATAGATGGTGATATGGTATGGTTGGTTTTAGTTGATTTTAAAGAGATTGAAAACAGCGGTGATGATGGGATGAGAATGTTGTGTGGTGGTAGCTATCACTTATGAGGAAAGATCGAGAACTACGGGTGTACTCATGTTTTCTCCTAAACGAAAATGAGAATATGAGTCATGTTTTCTCTTGTTCTTTCTTTCTTGTGGGCATACCATATTTTGCAGCAAGATAAATTGTGTGATACTATAATGTCACTTTTGAGGAATTTGTTTATCTCACGACTAGAAATCAAGCATTTCCAGTTTGAATTTTATCCAGGAATTACAATTTCTTTAACTTGTGAGTACATTATGCAAAACAAGTAAAACTAGACAGGGAAAATAATGATTTCACCAAAACTTGGAAGACCTGTTTTAATCATTAAGGTTATGACTTTCAAGAGCAGAAGTTTCCGAGTTGGGTTTTTCGAACCCTAATTTTTGAAGGAAAAAGATGAATTATTTTGAGCGATTTAGAGTAAAAATGGTTTTGATATAAAGATGAGTAAAATTTAATTCGAGTTGTAAAATTTGATAAAAAAATATAATTTTTGAATTAAATTGTTCGAGTTATTTGAGTTTATCAAGTTATTCGGATAAATTTGAATAAAAATTATATTTTTATGGGTTAACTCGAATATGAATTTACAATTTGAGTTATTCGAAAAATTGAATAAGAAAAAGTAAAATTATGTTGTTTTGATAAATGTATATTTTTGTACAGTTAAAAGTAAAAATCATTAAGTTAAAAAGGTAATTTTATTTTTATAAATATTTATTTATTAGATTAAAACGGTTAAATCATTATATTGTTTACATAGTTAAATAATTTTATATTTCATCTATTAGTTAAATAATCGGTTAATATAAAGGTAATATTGAGTTTAAAAAATAAATTTGGTTGTTAAAATAAAATTCGTTAATTTGATTAGTTTGAAATTTTTTTACTCGATTTGATTCGATCAAATATTCACTTTTATTTTTTATGTTCAGCAAAGTGGCGAGAGAGTAAGAAAGGTTTTAACAAAAAGGAAAGGAAAAACAAATATGGGTTTTTAAATTTTAACAAAGAATATTTTTAGTAGAATGAAATGTTGACAAGGAAAAATAAAAGTGTGTATATTTGATCATGGGTTGGGTTTTGCAAAATTTTAAAATTATCTTTTAGGTTTGAGTTTGGTTCGATTCGAAAAATTGATTTAAAATTTTGTTCAAATTCGGTTAAAAAATATTATTAATTTTTTATATAAAAATAAATTAAAAAATATAACACCTCAAATACACTAAAAACATTAAAATAAATGTTCCCAATAAATTGAGAATATATTAAAAAATTAGACTTAAATAAACTAATATAGTTACAATTTATCAAACAAAATATTAACAAAATTAATAATAAAACAAGAGTTTTATATAATATTCAAATAATAACAAAATAGTAGAATATAATAATAAGATGATAGCAAAATAACATCAAAATGATAGTAAACATCAACAAAATTTTAAATAAATTCGATCAAGCTCGGGTCAAAAAATCATACTTGAGGTCCGACTCATTTAAAAAATAAGTTTTATTTTTTGTTCAAGCCTATCTTTTGGGTTTATATTTTTGTTTAAACACTTTATTTTTTAATTGAGCCTTTGAATTTGGAAGAACAATTTGACTCCTGATAATTCTGTCGTATGATTTTATTGACCTCAATTTTTTATAGTTAATACTAAAAATTGGAATAGATATAATATAAAGTTGAAATCGTGGTAAAAACTTAAAATGAGATGTTGAGTGTTTCAAAAAGTTTTAAAAAATACAATTTCAATAACGAATTATTAACATATTTAAATATGAAAAAATTGTGAACCCAACAAGTGATTCCGATAAAAAAGAGGATGTTGTTCATCCTAAGGATCCGGGGTTCGAACACCTGTGTCTACAAGGTATGTGTGTTGTTAAAGGATTAAAAAAATATGAACAGATACTATCATGTAATCACACCAGTATATTAAAAAAAAGAAAAAATTGTGATTATATTGAAGATGAGGTAAACTACAAAAATAGTCACTTTTGTTTGCCTTGGATTACATTTTAGTCATTTATGTTAGTATTTTGTTACGAAGTGATCACTGTGCCATTAAATTCCGTTATCTCCCTAACGGTAATCCTACGTGGTAGTCCAACTAGATTTTAAGTGCCAACTTGAATTTCCAAATGGAATGAGAATAAATTTTTAATTAAATAAATTTAATTAATTAAAATTTTTAAATTCAATATATTCTTCTCATTAAGTTTTTTTGGGTTAATGGGTTTCAAAGATTCATGTTTTAAGGCATATTTGTAACTAAAGATGTTAGAATCAAAAGGAAAGAAGAAGAAGAAGAAGATAAAGAAGACAAGTGTGTGGAAATGAGTTTAGGTTTTTTCAACTAAGATTTAGATTTAAAAAATTTAATTAATTAAATTTATTTAATTAAAAATCTATTTTCATCCCATTTGAAAATCCAAGTTGGCACTTAAAATCTAATTGGATTGCCATGTAGGATTACCGTTAGGGAGATAACGGAATTTAACGGCAGAGTGATCACTTCACAACAAAATAATAACATAAGTTACTAAAACGTAATATTTCAAACATAAATGACTAAAACGTAACCTGAATCAAATAAAAGTGACTATTTTTATAGTTTACCCTTAAAAATTGATAAACCAGACTTGTCTAAACAAAACCTAAGGTCTAATTACGCGCCAATAGGAAGTCCCAAACTGATAGTATTTTTCTGATCAACGGTCCTGATCTGCTCAAAACTAAAATCTCTAATCTAACTGGCCTGTCGCGTCTTAAAGTTTTTATTTTACCAAAACGTCAATGATAGTTTAAATTTTAACAATTAAGTCCTCGGTTTGTTTGTTTTCTTCGACCACAATCTTCCATCCTCCTCCTCCTCGGCTACTTTTTTTTGTCAACAGCCTTAAAACGTGGTCCAAAAATCGCCAACAAAAAATGCCGATCTTTCATTTAGGATTTCTCCACGGCCATGATTCGTCTTCATTTCTCCCTAATTTTCTCTCTTAAATAACGGATCTAATTCAATTCAAATTTTGGGATTTTATATAATAATAATGATTATTGTTGATATTATTCGATTTGAGAATGCTCGCGACGGAATTTCAAGGGAATTTGACACCGTTGACGAATTTAAGCCGTTGGTTTGGGAGGGATAAAAGAACAGGCGATGGAGTCGCTAAACAATGGATCGGGTTTCAACGAGGTGGAGCTTGAATCCTTTCAAAGGCAAATAGCCGACCGGTTCCAAGACTTAGGTTCTGTTCCTTCCGATGAATTGCTTTCCCTCCCGTGGGTTCGGAAATTGCTTGATGTTTTCCTTAGTTGCGAAGAGGAATTCAGGGGTATCCTCGTTAATAACAAAGGCCAGCTAATGAAACCTCCTTTGGATCGGTTGATTGCCGATTTTTACGAGCGTAGTGTTAAGTCGCTTGATGTTTGTAACGCGATTCGCGACGGGCTCGATCAAATCAAGCAATGGCAGAAGCTGATGGAAATCGTGATTTGTGCTTTGGGTCATCGTAATGTCAATACAAACAACACCAATAAGAGAATGTTAGGAGAAGGGCAAGTTCGTCGTGCCCGAAATGCCTTGTCAGAGTTAGCAGTTGGGTTGGTCGACGACAAAGATTCCTCTCAACCATTGGCTTTAAGGAATCGTTCCTTCGGAAGAAGCAATAATAGCAGCAGTAGTCAATCCAAGGATCAACATCGTCTTGGTTATTTCAGGTCACTTTACCTTACATTTTTCTTCTCATTCTTAATTATTTTCACTTTAAAACATAATTTTTTTTGACTCGTCTATTGTTTCAGGTCATTGTCTTGGAATGTTTCGAGGTCTTGGTCGGCGGCTAAACAGCTCCAAGCAATTGGAAGCAACTTGGTTTCACCACGAGCGAACGAAATTACCGCCACCAATGGACTCGCGATGCTTGTTTTCACGATGGGTAGCGTTTTGTTGTTTGTAATGTGGGCGTTGGTGGCTGCAATACCGTGCCAGGACCGGGGTCTGCAAGTTCATTTCTACATGCCTAGGCAGTTCCCCTGGGCGGCTTCCATCCTTTCATTGCACGATAAGATCATGGAGGAGTCGAAGAAGAAAGATAGGAAAAACACGAGTGGGTTTTTAATGGAGATTTATCAAATCGACAAGTGTTCGAGGTCGTTGAGTGAATTGACGGGTTCGTTGCAGTTTCCGATCAGCGAGGAGAAGGAAAAAGAGGTGAGGCAGAGAGTGGAGGAAATGGAGCAGGTTTATGAGGCAGTGACGGTAGGTTTAGAACCATTGGAGAAGAAGGTTAGGGAACTGTTTCATAGGATTGTTCATAGTCGAACCGAAGGGTTTGATTGTTTAGGAAGGGGACACAATTCTGAGTAAAAATGTTCCTTGCACTTAGATCATCTTTACCTCTCTGAAACTCCCTCTTCCAAGAGTTTACACAATGGTTTACCACTGTTTTAAAATCCCTATATATGATGTAATGTGAATTATTGGAAAGTTAAATATAGATAATATTATAATGTAAATATTAATTAATATATTAAATATGCATGTTTAACAATTAATAAAAATTATTGCTTGTTAAATGTTAAATAAAAATTAACATATTTCTAAAGATTTTTTTAATGTGAATAAGGATTGGATTGAGTTCAACTTGAACAAAATTTGAATATTTGCAACTGTTTGTATTTTTATGAAATTTGAATTGAATTTAACTTTAATAAGATTTTTCTTTTCTTTTTTTTACCAAATTATGAAAAATTACAAAATAGTTGGGTGACTATATTGTAATTTTTCATAGTTGAGTGACCAAAAAAGAAAAATAAAATCATAGGTGGGTGACAACCTCTACCATTGTTTACTCTTAAACTATTAGTAAGTTTACTTTTTGTTCATTCAACTTCAAAATGTTACAAAATGGTCACTAAATTATTCAAGAGTTTTCATTTAAGTCATTGAACTATTCAAAAGCTTCTTATTTTGTTCATTAGGCTGCTATTTTTAAAAAAAATATATGTTTAGCTAGTGAGTTTTAAGTGGCGATTCAATGATTGGTACGATGGATCAATATCCATTGACGAGTAGAAGAACATATTTAAGATCCAAGTCGATTTGATGGTCAATGTCGGTGATCAGAAAAGAAATTTGTTTGGATTTTGGTTTGTAGATTCGTAAGGTTCAAAGTTGTTTCATGAAAAAAAAATACAACTATAGAAAGAAGATGTAACAGCTCGGTTTTTAGTGGTGTCGGAAATAGTGATTTTAGAATCACAATTCCGCTGAGTCGAATAAAAAAAGTATTTATTATTAATAATTCTAATGTTATTAGCATCACGTTAAAGTTCGATTAAGGAATCTTGACGTTTAGATGGTTAATTGAATAAAAAGGACTAAATTGTAAAGGGTGCAAAAGTTGAGTTGTCCAACTAGATGGGCCAAATGAGTAAATTAACCAAAATTGTTTTAGTGGGTGACTTGTCATGGGATGAATTAAACCTAAATAGGATTAATTAAAGTTAATGAGTGGTTAATTAAGTTAATTATGAAAGTATCAGAATTTACAAAATTGTCATTGGGTATATAAGTTAAATTAATGAATTAAAATGAGAAATTAAATAATATTTTCAACACTTCATCTTCTTCCTCACGCCAAAACAAAGAGAAGTTAGGGTTTTTCTTTTGCAAATTTTGTGCTTTGATTTGAGTAAGGAAACCTTGACTGTTTTTAGTAATTTTTATGTTTTTTAGTCTGTGTTAGCTTAATCTAGCTAATCTAAGGACTAATTGGTGAATCTGTCAAATGTTATAAAACTTGCCATTGTTGAAATCGTTTGTTCTTGGGAGCTTTTGATAGATTTGAATGTTTGATGCTTGAGTTAGATCTTTTTGTAAAGAAATTTTTGATGAAATTATAGTTTAGGGACTAAAATGTGAAAATGATGAAAATACATGTATTGTTGTGCAAATGAATGTGTGAAAGGGTTGGGTAAACACCCTAGAGAAATTGGATAAGGTTGGTTGTGTAAGAAAATGGTTATTTTGCATGTTTTGTGTGGAAAAGACTATATTGAATAAAAGGAAAGTATTATGGGTAAAATTGAAATTTTTCCAAAAAGGACTAAATTGTGTTAAATGACTTAATTGTGTGATTTAATGTGAGAATTGGATGAATTGTGGATATAGACTACGATCGTGCCTCAGATTGGGGAAAAGAAAAATTAACGGAGTAGTCCCTGAAGTCTAACCGTAACTGCGATTTAGTTTAGTAAGTTCGTAATGTAAATATTTATTTAAACATTTCTTGTATGTATATTATCATTGCTCAACAATTGGAAGCATTTGGAATTGAAGAGATCGAAGAAGTGAGACGAAAGAGATAGTAGGCTTTAAGTTGTTGAAAAATACCGACGCGATGGGTTGGGTACTGCATCCATTACGAGTCCTCGACATCTCATGTGAGCAGCATCATTATTCGGGAAAAGAGATATGAATCCTAAATGGATTATATGCCCTTCGATGGCTAGGACTTATGCTTTATGCATACTTCTGACAGCTTGTGTGAGCAGTATCATTAGGGAACAATTTACATTTAAATACCATATCGATGGCCGGGGTACCGCATATGTTGCAAGTCCTCGATAGCTAGTGTGAGAAGCATCATGTACTGGTAACCAAAAAGTAATAGATAGAAAAGTGGAAGTTTATAATTAACTCGAAGAAGTAATGGGATTATCCTGGCTCAGTTGAGCTATAGCTACTTTATACAAATGTTTGGTAACTCTTTAAAACTATCGAACTTACTAAGCTATGAAGCTTACCAAAGATATTGTCGTTGTTTGGTAGATCGTTTTGCTGATTGAAGATCGGATCATCATCTCTCAGAACTCACACTATCGTGGATCTCGTTGGTAGTTTTTACATCACTCGATCTTATGACATGTACTAGGATGAAACTATCTTTTGCTTTATGTATTCAGGATTGTAAATACTTTGTTATGTTGATGAAATGTTGAATGTAGTAATGCATGTTGTGCAATTTGGAGTAAAGACTTAAAAGTACTATGTAATGACTTGAAATCTATGTATTTTGTGTTGGCATAATGCATATTGAAGTCATGAATGTTTTGTGTTGTTAAACTTGTGTTTTGGCATGATTCTTGAGATTCTGCATACTTGTTTCGGTAGAACCCATGTATGTATCGGCAGGAGTACAGCGTAGGAGAGAGGTTGTTCACTGACTTAGGTTGTATCGGTAGTTGAATTGCAAGTATCGGTAGTTATGTGTTTAGACGTATCGGTAGTTTGTATACTTGTATCGGTAGTAGTTGCAGGGTGAGACTTTTAGCTTTACAAAGTTTTTAGTATTAGTAAAAGTAAGACTTGTTTCGGTAGAAGAGACATATATATCGGTAAAACTGTCACTTGTATCGGTAGAAGTCTACACTATTCTTGAACGTTTACTGACTTGTCAACTATCGATACTTGTCCAACAAGTATCGATAAAAGTCTCCAAGAATATCGAAAATGACCTTTTTACCCTTGTTGAATTGTGTTTATGATTAAATGACAATATATGACATGTGAATGCAATTCTTTAATAAAATATAATTGAAGAACATGATATTAAAGATGAACAATGATAAATGAATAGTAAGACACCGGAACCCTAATCGACGATGGTTTTCGGGTTTTGGATGTTATAGAAGGGGAATGAGAGCTTTCAATTGGTGTAGGGAGTGTGAATAGAAAAGGCCATATAACATCGATTTTAATAGTACAATGATTTAAATGAGAACTTTCGAATAGTTCAGTGACCATTTTGTAACTTTTTTAGAGTTGAGCGACCAAAACATAAACTTATTAATAGTTTAACGACTTTAAGTGTAGTTTACCCTTTATTTTATAATAAGATAATATTAAATAATTACTACTATCTTATACATATTTAATAATAACCAATGCCTAATCAAAACTTAATTTGAAGTTTTATGTATTGCATATACGAGAACGAATAGTAACATATTGGAGTTCGAAACGATAATTGAAACTAACTAAGATTTAAATAAGGGTAATTATTTGGTAACGTGTTGAAAAATTTTTATTCTACAAGCAATGTTGAAATATTGTCACATGCCTTTTTTTTTTAAAGTACAACGTAAGGGCACATTGCAAAATTTTAATGCTGGTTGTGTAGTTAAAACTTTCCATCGTCAATGTACCAAATAATTATCCTTTAAATAAATACTCATATTTATACTATTAAATATTTCATATTTTATAATGTAAAATAAATTTTACTAATTTTTATTTAGTATTTTATTAAAACAATAAATTATTAATATAAATATGTATGTTAAATAATATTAAAATTATAATAATTTATTTCTACATTTTAATATTTTAAAAAATAAAATATTATTAATATAATAATATTTGAATTTATTCAAATTACTCATAGATGTTATTTTTCGAAAATGACTTACATTTTTTAAAAGAATTTAATTTTAGAAAACAATTTTTTTCATTAGTTAGTAAATAATTTTTCATTGATCAAATTATTTTTCATGAAATAAACGCAGCAAAATATAGAAAACATTTCCCGTGTGTAAATTTTTTTGAAACAAACATACCTTATTTATTTTAAAGTTTAACAAACTGAATCAACGGAACTAATCGACGTAGGGTGTATTTACCTTTGTGTTCTAAAAACGCTTTTCAAGTAAAAAAAAACAAAGCTAAATATTTAGCTTTTCAATAGTTAAATAAAAAAGTTAGAAAATTCAAGCTTTTATCTTTTCAAAAGTCAGTTTAGGTGACACATCGTAAATTTGTCCCTAATTTATATTACCTATAATTTCTAAATATGATTTATATTCAAATTAAATTTTACAAAAATTCATTTTAATTATTTAAAAAATATTTAAATTTTATATTTCATATATCATAATATTATCAATGAGTTATCATAAACTATTTTTATTATATTTGTACTATAACAATGTAAGTTTAATATTTATTAATACCAAAATAATAATATGGCATCGTGGTAACAACAATAACAACAAATGAAATAATAATACTTTATATTTGAATCAATTATAATTTTTTTAGCCATATTTTTATTACAATTTAAATTTATATATTCCATATGTTATAATATTAACAAATTTGAATATTATTTAAATATGTATTTTTTTTAGAAAGTTTAAATATATTTATTTTATAATATAATTCTAAAATAAACCTTTTTATCTTTTTAAATGTATTTTTAACACCACACCTCATATAGAATTTAAACATTTAAATAAATTAATTAATTGAATTAAGTTGAATTTAATTAAATCTTGAGCATAAATTTCTTTTAAGAATCGAGATGGTTTAATTAGTGGTAGAGTTAGAAATTTTTTTTGTTGGTTGGAATTAAATTGCACATCTTTACGATAGTAAAATATAATTTCATCATTTTAACCGTTTATATCTTTATAATTTTTAAAGGGTTAAATCAAATTTTTATCATTTTTGAGAGGTCAAACATAATTTTTTTATTATTAATTTAAAATTTTATAAATTATAAAATATCTAAATTAAAAATTTATCAGAGTCTCTGATAGTCAGTGGTCTAACCCATTAAAGATATTTTAAAGTGCTTTCCTCATGGGATAGCAACCTCCAACAGATCTTATAAATCAAGAAGAGTGCAAAAGAAAACAGTTAACAGCAAAAGACAGTTTTTCTATAAAAAGAAAAAGGAAAAGCCTAACTAAGGGAAGATTATATAAAGTTGTAGATTATTTGATTAAGCATGTGAAAATGATGCTATAAAACCATTTAATCCATTATTTAAACCAAAACTTACTTTATTTGTGTTGTTAATCTTTTGATTCAAAATGTCTTGGGCTTTGTATTTGTGATCTCGGGATATTATTCATGGCTCATTATTTAATTGTGTAGAATCAAATCAACAAGGATTGAATCAGAGTCTTTTAATGTTGTTGAAGCCCAAGTTTGATCGGGCCCAATAGTTGGATCAAAATTTTAGATTTTAATTCATTTTAAGTTTAAATTTATTATAAATTTAAATATAAATTTAAGACTTGTTTGGAGTTTAAATTTATTTTAAATTTAAATTTATTCTAAAATAAAAATTTAAAATTAAATTGAATGTCCAATTACAAATTGGGCCTAACTACTAATACAGGCCCAAATAAAATGTCTAAATACAATTTGAGGACCATTTTTTACAAGCCCAAATTTCAAAATTGACCCAAAATACCCTAAACTTAATCAATTACAACTGATGCTGCTACCACCTTCCCTCAACCAACCAAGACGCGCCATGTCAGCAACCAAGTTGCCATCTCCAACTTCAACTTGCACCTCTGCAATCAGCTACCATAGCCACCACTAGTACCTGCAAGAAGAAAAGATAGGCATCTAATTGCAAACAACAAATAACCATTATTGTAACACTGGTTATAAAAACCAGATTCAATCTTTTGTAAGGGGATCCTTTTTTTTGAGAAATCAATACACAGTTACGAACCTGTAGAACATTCAAAATCAATACAAAACAAAATTTCAAAGTTTTTATGAATCCAAACAGAGGCAGTTAATAGCATAAAGTATTTGAATAGGCACCAAGCAGCAGAACAAATTCAAAGTTCAATGTATTAAATCCTTAGGTATTCCCAATATATGTTTTCATAACTGAGTTATTTTCTTAAATGCTTTGAATTTTAACATACATTAATATGCATTAATATATATCAATCATCTCTCTGCCATCATTTAATATTCATTCTTTACTTATTTTCAAAACGTAAATAAAGGCATTAATAGTAATTAATAATTTTATTTATAATATAATAAATATTATTAATAATAATATTAATAATGACATTAATAATAAATATCAGTAATAAATGACATTAATAAAAACTAAATAAAATATTAATATTAAATAATAATAAAAAAACTGAAAAGGCAGTGAGGAGTTACGCCCCTTCGGATGCTGTCGCTGGAGCCACGACGGAGCTCCCCTCGAACGTCGCCCCTGCCACGCCGTTCTTGGGTTTGCAATAGAAGCATAAAAAGAGAGTCAAAGGCATCAAAAAGAAAAAACAAACAAAAAACAAAAGGAAAAAGAGGATAAGGACGGGTTTCGATTTAAAATCAACACCAATTTCTAAAAAACATTCGAAATTTCTAAAGAACATTCGAAATATGTCTCAGATCTAAAAGTTTTCATGTTCTAAAAACAAGTTTTTTTTTTACAAAACTAAAAGAGGAAAATGGGTTTAAAAAAAAAAAGAGAAGAAACTTTACCTTCAAAGGACGCTTATAGAGGCGCATGACCGGCGCGTGGGCGTGGAAGCAGCGGCACGGGCATCGGAGGAACGACGGACGAGGGCGTGTGACCACGCGCGAGGACGGAGTGACGCCGGTGGCCAATGGTCGGCCATGGAAAACTAGAGAAGAAGGGAAGGGGAGAGAAGAGAGGAAAAAAAAGGTTTTTGAAATTTTTGAAAAAAGAAATGAAATAATAAACAGAAAAGGTCTAAAATGGGTATTTAAGGGCCACCAAAACGACGTCGTTTTAGGTGTGGCCAAAATACCCAAAAACGGCGTCGTTTCATGCCGTAGACCCATGACTGACCCGAATCCGACCCGACTCGACCGTCTAGGATCCGCGTGTTTTTAAGAAAGGGATTATTTGTGCATTTGACCATTCTTCTTTTTCTAATTTTTACAATTTAGTCCTTTTCATACTTTAAATTAATTGTAAATTAGCCCAATAATTTTTAATGTTTTTCAATTTAATCCCTTAACCTTTTGAAAGCACCAGTAGCTGCACGTGTCATGATTTTGATTTATTTCTGTAAATGGTCCCTCTTACTTCTGATTTGTTTCAATTTCATCCTTAAATCAAATTCTGTTTAATTACAAAATTGGCCTAGAAATTTTTCATGATTTTCAAATTAGTCCTTGAACTTCAGGATGCCCGAGAGGCTACCACGTGTCACTTATTTTTTGGTTTTATTACCCTGGAGGTCTCTAAACTGTCTAGAAATTATATTTTTAACCATAAACTTCTCCAAAATTATATTTTAACCCCCAAACTTTCTAAAAATTACATTTTTACCCCACGAACTTTAAAAAATTCTATTTTTAACCTCGATTTATCCAAAAATTACCATTTTACCCTCAAACTTTCCAAAATTCCAATTTTGACCTTGATTTTTCCAAAAAATACCATTTTACCTCGAACTTTCAAAAATTCCATTTTAACCTTGATTTTTTCAAAATTACTATTTTACCTTCAGACTTCCTAAAATTCCATTTTAACCTCGATTTTTTTTTAAAATTACCATTTTACCCCTAAACTTTCTAAAATTCCATTTTAACCCCTATTTTCCAAAAATTACCATTTTACCTCCGGACTTCCAAAAATTTCATTTTTTATCTCGATTTTTCCAAAATTACCATTTTCCCCCAAGATGCCTAAAATTCCATTTTTAACCCCGAACTTTCCCAAAATTACCATTTTGCCCCCGAGTGTCCAAAATTATCATTTTACCCCGAGTGTCCAAAAATCGTATTTTCAAGCCTCGAGTGTTTTATTCTCCTTCCTCCTTAATATTTGTATTTAATTTTTAATTATCATGCATTCATATTTCGTATTTTTTATTTTTGTATATAATTTATCTGTTTAATTGTTTTGCTTCGTGTTATCTAATATCCAATATTAATTGCTCATTCATATTAAACTCACTTATTTGTTTTCAAAATTGTTTTCATAAATACTTTAAAATCGAGGCAATAATCTTTTATTTCGAGTTTTGAAATTTTGTGCCTTAACTTACTAGGCACGATTTTTCTTCAAATCGAATAATCGAATATCCTTAAATCGAGGTAATGTTTCTTTATTTTTGATTCTAAAAATTTGTACCTAAACTTACTAGATGCGAGTTTTTCAAAACGAGATAATCGAACATCCTTTTCCAAAGTTAAAAATTTTATGATAAAGGAAAGCTCGTTATTTCTGGATCTCGAAATGTTATGTCCTAACTCATGGGACGTGGCTTTCTTTCTCGATCACTTTGAAATAGTGGGACTTCCAAACAAAATTGATTTCTTTTAAACGTAATTCATGCATTCAAGGACCGAATTTTAAACTTTATTCGAGTTTTTAAAATTTTTAAAATCAATACCCAAAAGTAATCAATGTGATACCAATTTTGGGCGTATGAGGGTACTAACCCTTCCTCATGCGTAATCGACTCCCAAACTCCTTTTCTGGATTGCGAAGACCAAAATATTTTTCAAAACGGATTTTAAACGTTTTGTGGTGATCCAATCACACCATATAAAAAGATTGGTGGCGACTCTCATTTTCCAATTTTAAAATAATTTTTGAAATTCATCGTTTTTTCGAAAAGATGGTTTCGACAAATGCAATTCAAGTTCTCTTGTTTAAGGAGATCGAATCATTTGACTTTGAGATATCTTGAAGATCTCAATATTTATTTTAGCTTTTATGAGGATAATTGAAGTCTTTTTTATGCAAGTACTTATAGAGAATATGATTGTAACTGATTTGTATCTTAGAAGCCTAAACTCTTATATATGATCGGCTTGTACTAGGTAGAATAGTATTCGGAAAGCACTTATCATTGTTCATATAGGAATCAACATGTTGAATGCAATTTTGTAAGTAACTCAAGAGACTTACTTGGTTTACAACTTAGCTTTCCAAGAGAAAGTCTTAATGGAGAGTGATCTTTATTAAAATAAAAGTCTGAGATTGTTAAATAATGAGTGTATATGACTTAAATCATTATTTGTACTTATTGAATTATAGCGAAATAGCTCTCTGGATAAAATCTTATAATCGTATGAAAAATCTGAACTATGAAAAACAAGTTTTCCATATCCACTTCTAATCTATACTTATCACTTATTCTAATGACAACTTACCATATATATGAATTTATAGTTGTCATCAAAAACCAACATTCTTCGGATTCTAGTTCTAGTTTTCAATGTTTGTGGATGCATTTGAGCTACAGTTCTTAAATATTATTTAAAAATAAAAATGTTTAATTAGACTCACCAACTACGGTATTATTAAAATACTCAAATAAAATAATAGTAAAATAACTTGTAGATTTATACATCTTTGGGAGTATGTTGCATGGGAATCAATAGATCACGCTTTAATACATCCAAATTTAAATTTTATTATATTGATACTAATATTCAAATTAATTGAACTAAGACTCAACCAACTATTTTTTTTATATTCTTAAAATATTATTGGATTTATCTTTTGAATAAAGGTGCATGCATATGAACTCTCCACGTTTCTTTAGATGAAGAGAAAGAGATAAAAAAAAGGAAGCAAATTTCCTATCCGAAAAATCCTTGTGAGTTGGACACCCCAAAAACATGAAGTTGTTAGAATCTTACAGATTAAAGCCCCCCCACCCTCCTCCTCCTCTTTTCTTTTGTCTTTACACGTTGCCCCCATTTCCCCAACCTCTCCACGTCTGCCCTGGCCCCTCTTCAAGCCTGGACGTTACCCAACCCACTGCTGATTTCATTAACCGCTTCATATATATTCAGCAGATAATATTACCGACATGATATGAATATAGTATACATGAATGAATTTAGGTAAACTTAATTAAAATTTATCGATTAAGCCTTAAGTCGATTGGTATGACAATTATTTTATCAATACAAGAAGATGTAGATTTGAGTGCTTTGAAGTACATTATCTTTCTATTTATGGGTTAAGAAGAAGTTATGAACAATTTTAAACCTTGTGTAAAAAAAACAGATACACTCATAACTTATAATAAATTTTTAAAAAACCTTAATGAAAATTTAAATATAACTTTGAATTATTATTTTAACAATTGAATTTTCTCATTACTGGTGTTAAATCTGATTATTATTTGAATGGGAATTGGAGTCCATTTTAAATAATTTTATTCATTATATATGCAAATTTGTCAAATATTTAAATTTAATGAGTTAAAAAATAAAAGTGAAAATCAGAATCTAAATCCAGTATCTACAGCAATATATCTGATTTGAAATCTAAATTTGTTATTCTCAAGATTAAAATAGACTTAGATAATAAATATTTAAAAAATTATATTTGCATATGCTACATCTCTCTCGAATCTATAATATCAAAACATAGAAAATTAAATAAAAAAAATTCTTTAAATATCTAAATCCTCGCCTTCGATAATCGATATGCTATAAGGGATAGCTGTTGATGTTTTTTCTTATGTTTTTATCCTAAATAATTGGGACAAGAAATGAGAGTAATTACCTGGTGGATGATTAGATACTATCTCTTAGCTTTGCATTAGATACCCCAACCAACATTCTTACAGATACATTATCCTTACGCTAGCAAGCAATAAAGGTTTAGTTTTTGGTAGGAGTGGTTTCGAATGCATTATTATATCGTTATAAGACACTTGTCAACCCCTAACTGTTTTTTCTAGAGTTTAAAAACTCCATTCCAAATAATTTCCATTATTAAAACGATATATTTTTATTTTTTAAAGTGCACTTAAAATCGAGTTCTTTTCTCTTAAATAATGATTTTATAAACTTACAAATATTAATTAATATTCGTTAAGTTTGATATTAATATAAAAATAAAAAACCTTGATGTGAGTCTTCTGCATACAAGCATTAATGGCGTAAACTCACAAAAGCACACAACAATGCAAGGACAAACAGAAGACTCCCCAAAATAGAGGATAACAGATTTATGCCTTCAAGCTTTCCAATTGCAACAAGCAAATATAGTGACGACATAATTCTCCCTCCATTCCATCTCTCTTTAATTTTAGACATAATAGTCACCATTACATTGCATAAAAACATATATATATATATTTATTTATTTATTTATTTAATATAAAATACACCGAATGTATACAAAATGACAAGAAAAAGCAAAAATAATAATATGAATTGACAAAAATATATTATTGTTCCTTTAAAAAAGGCTTTATGTGGTAAGGCAGAGAGAGAGATATATATATATAAATGAAGTCCCACCGCAAGCTAGGCATTGTATTCTAATTTATTATTGCAGAAAAGCCTCCATTATTAATTACTTGTCCCTTGTAGGGTTGTTATAAGGAAGAAGATTTCTCCTTCAAGCCTACCAATATTAGCTCCAGATTTATTCCTTCTTCCTTCTTCCAAGACAAGAAGAGGTCAATATGTGGGCAAAGTTTAGAGCTTTTAAGATTAAAAGAGGTATGTATGGATGCTTGCTCTTACAAAATAATTGTTGTAGTTTCTTAAGAATATGAATTCAGTTAAATTCCAAGTTAGTTTTTTGGCTTCATTTTATGGTTTTATTGGAAAAAGAATTATTAGAATGAACTGGTATTTGATGCGATGAACTAATCTAATTAAATTCTGAATTTAATTTTAGAAAAAACATTGAAATTAATAGGGTCTCTTTTGATAAGATAATCTAATGTTTGAAAGAAAGATTTGTACTAATGAAGATGTATTTAAATGTAGCTTTGAGTGAAAAGAATAAAAAAGAAGGGAGGTTGCAATAAATTAAAATGATATTTAATTTATTTGATTTCATATATATATATATATATATATATTCATTGTTAAGTGATGATAAAGTTAAAACTCAAACCTTAATATTTGCCATCATTTTTTGTCTTAAAATTATGATATTTAAAAAAAGAAAAGAAAAAAAAAAGCACAAGTTATATAGGCTTTTGGCAAAAGAATGCTCCATAAGTAACTTGCTAGCTTCTTCAATAAAGGCAAAGGGATTAAATAATTTAATATTGATGAAACTTTCTATTTAGCAAGAGAAAGGATGGTATAAAATTAGGATATCATATCATTTGTATTTATTTTCAATAATTTAATAACATTTCAGTAATTTCATCTTGAAAAAATTAAATCCAACACGATGAGTTGAAAATTAGAATGAAAATACTGAAATGGTATTAAATTATTGAAAAGAGATACAAATGATATGGTATCCCAGTTTCCTACAATCCTTTCTCATTTAGCAATATATATAAAGAGAAGAGATTATGTGAAATTGAAATATTATGTCATTTATATCCCTTTTTAATAATTTAATATGCTGAAATTTAAGATGAAAATATTGAAATGACAATAAATTATTGAAAAAAATATAAATGATATGATATCTCAATTTTATACCATCCTTTTTCGATATATATTGATGAAACAAAGTCACAAATTATTATATGTATTCTTCTTTTGAATTCCTATAATTTGTTTTCACCATTTTCTCCTTTAAAATCATATTAAAAGTTTTTTTCTTAAAAAAAAAACAAAGAAAAGAAGGAACCCATCATTTATATTTCTTTTTCTTGATAATGTATAAATTTCAAAGACGTGCACATAAAGGAAAAAAATAATTGATCTAATTATGACTTGAAAAAATAATTATATAACTATTTCTTTGTTTTTCCATTATAATAATGTATTAAACTTTTTATTTATTTCAGGTGAAAAAGAAGTGAGAGATGGTTGCCAAAGCTTGAATGTAAATGATGAATACCTTAGTGCATTAAGAACCAAATCATACTTAGAATTTTCCTCTAAAGCTCAAATATTAGCCAAGGAACCCTCATCTCCATTCAAATTCTTTCAACTCTTGGAACCCTGTCCCGACACCATCTCTTCTTCCATCTTAAAATCCGCAATCCTTTCCGAAATGCCCGAACTCAAAACCCTAATCCTCGATTACTTCGATATTAGTGCTGAAGCTTCGAACATTTGCGGCCATCTCCTCACTAAAATCAACCAAATAGAACGTAATTATCACTTCATTCAACGAGCACTCGATTTGTTTGATGATTATTATCATTCTCCTGATAACATGAGACAAATTCTTTCGGATTTCAACTCATTCGTTGCCCTAAAAAACCCATTTTCTAACCCTATCAAACATGATTTCAAGATCATCAATGAAAAATACTCCTCAATATTGCACCATCTTAAATCAAAGAAAAGCAAGGTTACTCGCAAGATAAAGCTGATCAAGTTCATCCACAAAACATCCGGGATTTGTTTAACCACAGCTTGTGGACTGCTAGTAATAATAGCTATAGTTATAGCAGCACATACTCTTGCACCCTTGTTAATGGCGCCTGCAATTTTGAGCTTCGTCCCTGAAAAGCTTTTAAAGAAGAAAAAACAAGTATTGAAGAAACTTCCACGTTTGAAATGTGGGTTCCTTAGGAAAGTTGGGGAGCAGCTTGATGTTGCAGCCAAGGGCACTTATATCTTGAATCGGGATTTCGATACACTGAGTCGGCTGGTTTCTAGGTTAAATGATGAAGTTGAACACAAGAAGGAAATGATAGGGATTTGTTTGGAGAGGCAAAGGGAAGATCATAGGTTTTGCCTTCAAATTGTGAAGGAGTTGAAGAAGAGCCATGGTGGATTCTGGAAACAGGTGGAGGAGCTTGAAGAACATGTTTATTTGTGCCTTGTAACAATCAATCGGGTAAGGGCATTAGTAATCAAGGAAATGACTGCATCTTTTACACAAGGTTTCAGGGACTAGTTATACAAGCTTTTCTTGTACAACTTCAATGTGTGTGTATGTATATAATTGTAAACAACAACCATTCTTTTTTTTAGTATTATTAGGTGTATAGTCTCATGAATTTAGTGTATAAATGTATGGATAATTGTTTAATCAAAGGTTAATGAGTCAAAGTTTATATAAAAATATACATAGAAGATTATGTTTGTTTTAGTTATTTTAGATTTACTCTTTTTTTTTCTCTCTCTTTGGTCTTAATTAAATCTATTCATGAGTCGGGTCAAATTTAGGCAAAATTTTAGGCCTGGACTTGATCCAAAAATGGACCTAAAATTTTGTCCAAATTCAATCCGGATAAAAATGTTAAAATTGGGACCTAGCCCTGTCCGTCCGAATTAGTTTTTATATACTTTTTTAAAAAAATTTAATACTAAAAACATTAAAATAAATGTTCCAAATAAATTAAAAAAATATTTATACTTAAATAATACTAAGATAGGTGCAATTTAATAAGCAAATGCCTAAAAAATAGTAACAATATTAACAATAGAACAAGTGTTATACAATATCCAAATAATAACAATAAAATAGTAACAACATAATAGTGAAATGATAGCAAAATAGCGAGAAAACAACAAGAAAATAACAAATTTTTTTGTCTTTTTACTAATTCGGGCTGGGGTTGGGCTTAGGCCCAAAAAACCTTACCCGAGGCTTGGATCGTTTTCTAAATGGGTTATATTGTTTTGTTCAAGCCCATTTCGAGATTATATTTTTACCTAAACCTTCTCATTTATCGAGCGGGATCCGACCCAACCATAAACACATCTAGTCGTAACCAAGGTTTGGACTGCAGCAGTGACTAATCATCCATAAACGATCTTGGAATTTTTGGATTGGATCCAACCAAATTTTTATTCTTTTTATTTTCATGATTAGACAAGTTTCATTTCAAAACATAACAACATCGAATGGTTCAATAGATTCCATAGCAAAATTATAAATATATTTGCATATAGATTATACAAGACACTCATCATATTACATTAATAAATACCCACTTCTCTAAACACAACAAAGATTAAATCTTAATCATATAACAATCATTTTTTGAAAAGCTTAATATCCCTCCACCTAGATTCCATGAAGTTGCTAGATTTAGCAGGTGAAGCATAAACGCCACATTTGAAATACAAGTCACCGGGTCCTTGATCGTTCACCACAAACTTCTCTTCTCCATCAATGAAAACAGTGATCTTCCCTTTCCCTACATCGTGGATCACATTCACTCGAAACCACTTGTCGTACAGATCCGTGGCCACCAGGTTGTACCGATGATACCTCATGTTTCCATCGTAAATCCGCAGTTGGAGCGTCGTTGCTTCTTCAGCAGCGCCATGAATTTGCACTATGGTCACCCCGGAGGTTCCTTTTGGGACGAAAGCATAGCCTTCAATTTGCCAAATTCCAGACGAATAGTCATGTCCCTATAACACCATGCACCCAGAGTTCAGTTAGATTGCACTTGGGCTTCATAGTATGTACGTGTTTGATTTCGGACGGAATTGAGTAAAAATATAATGCCCTTGGTAAAGAAAGATAAGATCAATTTGAAAAATGATCAATATTCAAAGTTCAGAAACAGTGCCCATACATGTGGATGCTATCTATTTTTTAGAAGATATTTGAATATTCGTAATCACATAAAGCTCAAACTCGAAATTAAGACTTTACTTCTTTCCGCTTGATTCAATACATGCTAGTTTACCTTTATACGTACTTCTGTGCGAGGTCTAGTGTCACTGTCAGGTTTAAAGGATTTATCTTGATTGTAGACCCAATAACTCCGAATACCATCGGAGTAATTATAACGTTGAGAAAGTGGTATATTATATGGTTTCTGTAAATCGAAATTCTCATCTGTTAATGGCACACGAGTGAGCCCATCAGTAGGATCTGCACTACAAATAAACCGATGATCTTTCAAACAAACAATGACAACAATAATCAAATGCTTGTAGCAATTGGAAGCCTTCATTTTGGTGAAATTTCAGAAGAAAAAGTAACGGAAAACTTGAGGTGTATGAAGATGGCATAACCAGATCTTTGGGACCATATTTATAGTCAGATACTTGATGGGAAAATTTGCCACTTTATTTTTTAGATTAACTTTTGCCCTAAGGCATTAAATAAGAATTGGCAGGACCTTTATGCTGTTGTTTAATCGATTAGTCTTACATCTCAGCCAATGAAAAGCGCCATGATGCTGAAACTTTGGCCTCATATGTCACAACTCTTTTAAGGTTCACATTAATTCTCTTAGATACTTAAATTATGTCTTCATCTCCAATGAATATTATGCTGCCCTTGATGAACCCATTTTAAAATTATATTATCCGAATTTAAATGAATATCATGTATGATTTTATATTTTATATTTATTTTTTGATGTTCTTCATGCATGTCTGTTTTAAAGTTCATGTTCGAGGTTCGTGAGTGTCCCTCTTAATAATATTGTCTTCAAAATTCGAACATAAGGCTTGTCTTCAAGAGTGCAATATGCCTTACCATTGCATATTTTATATATTTTAAAAAAGCATATTTTATTTTTTTGTTGAATTACAAGAGGAAGATAAAACCCTAACAATAATTTAAATAATACGACTTAAATCCAAACCACACCTGAAACGATAAATATCTTAACTATCAGGTCAACACATAACACATGATATTTATAGTCAAATATATTTTAATCATGAATATAGAATATAGTTGGGATTGAGTCATCGATGATATTGGTAAAGGCTGACGCTATATTTTGATATTTATTAAGAATTAAATTCTATCCTGCGTGTGTCTCTCCTGTACCTATATTGTTTGTAGTTGCAGCTGTAAGCAGTAAATGTTGGGTGATTTTTAACCGCATATTGCCCAACAAACTTGGTTGATGCTACCTACAAGCTGCTAAAAAGAAGTGACTGGATTCCTCTTTTTAACATTTTGAGGTTTCTATTGTAAAGAAAAAAATTAACATAATCAAATCAACTAATCCGAAAAATAGCAATCATAAATTCCAAGTTCTAAGTAAATATAATAAAAATAGAGAAAGAATTGGATGAAATAGGGACATCACGCTATCTTGTATTCCTTTTAAATTATTTAATGACATTTCAATAATTTTTTTCATGTCATTAATATATAATTTTGATAATTTTTTAATTCAAATTCTGAACCTTGAATCAAGTTCAAAGTTTCAAGTTTAGGGTTTATGATTTGAATTCAAGATTTCGAGTTCAAGATTCAAAGTTCAGGGTTAGAGTTAGCATTGAAGATACCATTGAAGAATGAATCTCCAACAGTTCACTTTACATCGATCTTTATTAGTATTTTATATTTTGTTATTTTATAGCTAAGGATTGAATTGTAATTGATCTCTAGTGTGGTAGCAAGTCTTGGAAACTCTTACATATTGAGAGATTTGTATAAGTTTATGTACTGAATATTGAGAGCATTTTATTGTTCATCGAGAAACATATTTGTGAGTGCATACAAAAGTGAGGTTGCTATACTGATAGAGTGATGCAACTTGAATAACTTATTGTATTGAGGATTAAAGAGTGAATTTACTCGTTGAGCCAAATTTCACAAACATAAAGAAACCAAACTGCTTAAATAATATTTTTTATATTTTATTTACTCTATTTTACGGTCTTTTTCAATGACACCCAAAGTGACACTACAGTCAAACATTTTCATTGAAGCACTAATCATTCTAAAATATTAGTATAATGTTGAATTTTACAAAGATTTAAAGAAAATTTATTTACAATTTAATTAGAAGAATATTTTTTCTTACATTCGTGAGATTTGAGGGAGAAACAGACTTATTCATTAGGATAAATTTTTAAAATAATCATTTTTGTTTTTCTTAAATTACATTTTAGTCATTAATGTTTGAAATGTTACGTTTGAGTCATTTAAGTTAATATGTTGTAGCATTTTAGTCACTGAGTTATTAATTGATGTTAACAATGTAAGGGTAAGTTGATGTAACACGTTAAATCATCATTTCAAATAAAAATTTTAGATTAAATTATACAATTGCTCTCCATATTTTTTTTTTTTCATTTTGAGCAATTTAATTTTCTCTTTTATGTTCTTTTAACTTTTTTTTTTCCTTTATTTTCCATTCTCTTCTACTTCTCCCTCTATTTTCCTCGCTTCTTCATCTCTTTTAATGTAAAAGAAAAAAATCAAATTGCTCAAAATGAAAAAAAATATAGGGACCAATTGGATAATTTACTTAAATTTCGTTTGAAATGATGATTTAACATGTTACATCAGTTTACCATTAGACCGTTAACGGCAATTAACTCTCAATGACTAAAATGTTACAACATGATAACGTAAGTGACTAAAATGTAACATTTCAAATATAAGTGACTAAAATGTAACATGAGACAAACTAAAGTGACTATTTTGGTAGTTTACCCTATTGATTAATCATATTTTTAAAGATAATTATTTTAATTATTTTTTCAAAAATTTTGGAAGATATCATTTAATTTTAATTAAACTATATATTAATTCAATTACATATTAAATATATCTATCATTCATTTATATATTAATTTTAGATGAATTTTTATTTTTTTTTATCATCTAACATAAACCAACTAACATTGTTAAAAGAAATTTAGTGGCAAAAAAATAGATTAAACAAAATAGCAATAAGAAAGGAGTCCAGGTCCAGGATTCAAGGTTCAAAATTTTAGAGTCTAGAGTTTAAAGTATAGTGTTCAATGTTTAAAGTTTAGGGTTTAAGATTCATGATCTAAAATTTAAAGTTTAGGTATGATATGAAAAAAATGTTGAATAATATCAAATAATTGATAAGAGACAGAGGACGATGTGGGGTTTCTATTTCCTACCATCATTTTCCCACTAATTGATACATGAGACGACGTTAAAGGGTCATAGAACCAACGGTTTGTTCCCTTTATTAACGGCTTGAAAACTCATCATAGCTGAAAAGGGGAAGAAATCAAGAAGCAAAATATAATACCAAGATGAATAGCAGATTACATTAATAAATAATCACTTTTCTAAGCAGAGATTAAATATTAACTATATATATATATATGTTGGTATATAAGACCAAGATGAATGGCATATTACATTAATCAATACCCACTCCTTTAATTATACGTGTATATATAACAATCATTTTTTGAAAAGCTTAATGTCCCTCCACCTAGATTCCATGAAGTTGCTAGATTTAGCAGGTGCAGCATAAACGCCACATTTGAAATACAAGTCACCGGGTCCTTGATCGTTCACCACAAACTTCTCTTCTCCATCAGTGAAAACAGTGATCTTCCCTTTCCCTACATCGTGGATCACATTCACTCGAAACCACTTGTCGTACAGATCCGTGGCCACCAGGTTGTACCGATAATACCTCATGTTTCCATCGTAAATCCGCAGTTGCAGCGTCGTTGCTCCTTCGGCAGCGCCATGAATTTGCACTATGGTCACCCCGGAGGTCCCTTTTGGGACGAAAGCATAGCCTTCAAATTGCCAAATTCCAGACGAATAGTCATGTCCCTATAACACCATGCACCCACAGCTCAGTTAGATTGCACTTTGGTTTCATAGTGTGTGTTAGACAAACGAGGTACTTGTCCAAAGATCCGTCCGATTTTGGACGAAATTGAATAACAATATAATGCTCAAAAATGGTGCACGTGCATCCGCATGTCATGTTTTTTTTTTTAATTGAAGGTGTTTGAATATCTCGTAACCACCTTGCGTACGTCTTTTATTCTAGAATCGAATCAGATCAAATTCAAAGGAGAGAAGCTTTTTCTTATCAAAAAATTCGAGACTAAGACTTTACTTCTCTTACCACTCAATTAAAGATCCGTTAGTTTACCTTTATGCGTACTTCTGTGCGAGGCCTAGTGCCACTGTCGGGTTTGAAGGGCTTATCTTTATTGTAGACCCAAAAACTCCGAACACCATCGGAGTAATTATAACGTTGGGAAAGTGGTATATTATATGGTTTTTGTAAATCGAAATTCTCATCCGTTAATGGCACACGAATGAACCCATCCGTAGGATCTGCACCACAAATAAGGAACCGGTGATTTAAACAAACAACAGCAAGAATAATGAAAACTCCATAGCAATTGGAAGCCTTCATTTTGGTGCAACTTGAGTAGAAGAAAGTAAAAAGGAAAAGTTGAGTTGTATGACCAGATCTTTGAAACCATATTTATAGTGAGATACTTCATGGGAATATTCGCCACTTACTTTGTTTTTTAGTGTATTTTTGAGATTAAGGTTTGCCGTAAGGCATTAAATGAGAATGGCATGGCAAGACCTTTTTGCTGTTTTCTTTCTCTCTTAAAGTCCAACTGTATTGCACTTTAGGGAAACTCTTTTAAGGTTGAAATGATTTGTTTTAGTTACTCAAATTATGTCTGCTTCTCCAACGAATGTTATGTTGTCCTTTGTTGAAATAGCATCCATTAGTTCCTCACATTTCTTAGGTATTAACCAAGCTTGTTGTCTTTGCCATGCAACTCTCAATTTCATCACCTCATCTTTATCATTCACTATCTATACTATTAGTCCATTCCAGAATAAAAATATGTTTAGTTTTTTTAAGTTTTTATTTTATATATTTGACCTTATATATGTATATATAATTAAGAGTTGGAATAGTGTAACTTAAAATCTACGAAGAACAGATCCGACAAGAAAATAAAAATTGAAACAACAAATTTGGCTTCCTACCACGGCTCTCCTTAAGATGACAGCCATAACCATTCTCTTGTTTCTAATGTTTTTCAACAAATTTAGACTTGTATTGGGCAAGGTAAGGTTTGAATTGATTAGAAGTTTATATCAATGTTCAAGATAATATTTTGTATGTGCTACTTTAGCTCGATTGGCATAAGTATTGTTGTCAATGCAGGAAGACATGGGTTCGAGTGTGTTGAAGTGTACTACATTCTTATTTATGGGTTGAGAAGGGGCTATAGGTAGTTTTAGGTATTGTGTCAAAAAAGATAATACTTTGCATGCTTTTGTAGTTAAATTTAATTACTTTTTAACTAATAAATAATAATTTGGAATCGCACTAAAAAGAGTTGACAGTTGGACTCAGAGATGCTCATGGGACGAGCCTAAATATGATATTAATATATTTTATACTTGCTCAAGCTCAGTCCCTTCCGAAATATGGGTTTAAAATTTTACCCAAATCCGTCCATATTATTTTTAATTTTTAAAAAAATATATATATTTATATTATTTTAATTTAATATTTAATATTTTTTATTTAAAATTTTATATAATCATCTTAATATTACTTTAATGTTTATATTATAATAGAATTATATCTTACATAATATAAAATATTATAAACTTAAAGAAATGTCGAGTTGAACTTCAGCCTTGAATGTCTAAATCGAAGCCCAGCCCGTATTTTAAATAGGCTTAATTTTTTTATCTAAACCGCCAATTTTCGAACCTGATATTTTTATCCAAACCCTTTAAAATTTCAAACGAATCTTTAAACTTACATAAATAACCCAATCCAACTTATGAACAAATCTAGTTGCACTCGATTTGAATTAGTAGCGCAGCTCTTAGGCTAAATCTATTTGATGATGGTTACAAATATATAGTGACTTCCTATCATCATTGTTCCAATTTCTACTATAATATTAGCATTAGTGCATAACAATTTAATGATTATAATAATTGATTTTATTTTAAATTATAAATATAATTAATTAATTACAACTTCAAATAAAAAATATTGAAGATACGATTGAACATGTCCAAGCACAAGGGAAGTTGATTTCCCACATTTCTGTCCATTAGGGAAATTAAACAAAATACTGATTTAGGTGTAAGAGTAAGTTAAATTTTAAAATTCCAAAAACTAAAAAATCAACAGAGATTTTCATATTTTTTATCATAAAAATGAGATGTCAAAAATAGGACCCAAGTATTACGCGACTTTAAATATATGAAGACAACTCAATTTTTTTACGGGAATTTGTGAGATCCATAATTATTACTTTTAATTAATTTGTTGTATATTAATTTAAAAATTTTACTTTTATCTCTTATATTGCAAAAATTTTGGTATTATATTTGCTATGTGGTACTCGTATTTGGTAAATATAATTAATGAAAAACTATTTCATTAATAGCTCCCGACTTACAAACAACGTGAAACCATTGCAGAAAAGACCCATAAAACATGGTAAAATTTATTCACGAAGGATAATTTCCATTCAAGGAAGCATATCATTGGCCGGAGCAACCGCGCTAGCCTTCTCAGACGGCGGAGACTTGGAAGTTTCATGATCACAGTATCCTTCAAGTATGTCACCTTCTTCCGTGGTATACCCTAGTGTTTCAAGCATGTTCGGCCAGCACTGGTGGCTAACCGTATGAATAGCGTGGCAGCATGAATCGCCGAGGTAGGTTTCACCGTTGAGGAAAAACAAGATGACTTCTCCAGTGCAGGATTGAATCTGGGTCAATGATTCCCAGCAACTCGGGGAGTCGGCATTGAGTCGAGATCGAAGGGTTAGCTTCGACGTTTCCAATGACCATGCCATTGACAGGGCTAAAAACAGAAGAGTGAGTGTTGAAAAAAGCTTGAAAGTGTTGGCCATATGATGGTAATGCAGAACAAGATTGGATGAGATGTTGGTGGAGAGAGCATATGGTGGGTTTATATAGGAATTCAACTCTATTAAACTGTTCATGAAAGAGATAATGAAGAGTTGATTGTATAATTACTATGGAAGTTGATGGGATTTTGGTTAATTGGGGATTAAATATTGGTTTAATTTCAAGCTACCTTTTATTGCATAGAATATGATTAAGTGCAGATGAAGAGTTAGGGTCATTATCTCACCAATTATAAATTTGTTTCACTTTAGCTTAGTTGGTATAATAAATTTATTTTGATTTAAGTTTAAATATATTATTATTATAATTATAATTATTGGATTATGTTTTTCATAATTGCAATTGTATATTGAAAATAAATTATATTTAACCTATGAATTTTTTTAAATATAAAACGATTGATAATTTAATTTCATAATTAAAGTACTTTTATAATTAAATAGGTTTTATTATTTTATGTCTATAACTATTTAATACAAATGTTAAAAATAAAAATAGAATAATAATTAATTAAGGGTAAAATTATCCTTTTTACTTAAAATTCATTTAATAAATAAACTTTAAGAGTTTATATTTTTCATCAATCTTTATTAATATTTTCAACATTGTTTTTATTGTTGCATGACTATCAAGTGAATATATATTAATTTCAAAATGCCACTGAAATAAACTTAATAGAAAATTTTTAATTGACTTGGACTTTTTATATTTAAAGTAGAGGGATTAAATTTCTGAAAATAAAAGAAGGGATTGGATTCCAAATATACAAAGTGTATAAAGACTTAGAGTATATTTTAACCTTCAAATTTTTAAACAATAATTTGATACAATTAAATAATCAACTCAACGCGAAGCGTTTCAACCATACTAATTATTTTAGGTTTAAGTACATGTAGGTACAAATTGTTTTGTATCTCAATATTTTAATATATTATAACTATATCTATTCAATGGTCGGATTATCTATTTAAGCTAAAAGGCCTACATAATATTTAGAATGATTTAAACAAAAATATTAAACTTTAAAAAATATATTTGGACAAAAAAATTAAACTCGATTAAAATATGTGTTGGGTTTAACCTTCAATGTTCAAACCATGCCGATCCAACTCACTTTCACATTTAATAATATGTTTTTATTATGTCATTTTATGTATTACGTAGATTATGCCATAAAAAATTAAATACACTATACTATAATATAAATAATAATAAAAATTAAGTGTTTAATAAGAAGAAAAAATATATAGAATGATAGTGAAATAAATATAATTAATTAATAAATATTTTTAAATAGGTAAACATAATATTTTAAAATATATATTTTTTCGGATTTTTTAAAATTTATAAAATTAATTAATTGTTGACATGACATTCACATGTCAATTAACATCTATAACATGCCAACAAAATTAGTATACGTCAAATAACATAAGTTTAAAGATTAAAAGAGACGAAAATTAAATAAAAGACTAAAATAATTTTTCTTATAAAGTAAAAATTTCAAATAAATTATTATGTCATTTATCAAAACTCATACTTTGGGTGAAGTCGAATTTAAATTAGTGACTTACTTAAACTTATTAAAACATAATCCGACTGGTAATAAGATCTAATCCGTAGACTTTGGGTATAATATGCAAGCCCAATAAACAATGAGGGCCCATTTCGTCATAAAAATGAAAGACAGGGAAGAAAATTGAATTTAAGGAAAAACAAACAAAGGATTTTACGAAAATTTATATTTTTAAAACATAATATGTGAAAATTTAAAAAAATATTTATTTACAAATATAGACCAACATAAACAAGAATTCAAAACTTATATTTCCAATCAATCAAACTTAAAAAAAATTATATAAATGAGTATAATGGTTGGGTTCATCTGATCATGAGGCGACTCATAATCAGTTCTAGTCCACTGACCAATAACTTTGGGCTCTAATTTGTAAGCCCAATAAGAAAGAGAGAGTCCCCATTTTGTCATAAAACCGAAAGGTGGGGGACAAAATTAAATTTGAGTGAAGAAAACAGGGGGTGTTTATGTAAGAATTTGTATATATAAAATAGCATCAGCTAGGGTTTTAGCCATTTAGAAGGTTAGCAGCAGCCAGCCACAGCATTCGCGGCACGGCATCAGTCTCAGCAGGTCGCCATTCTCTTCCATCTATTGTATCCTTTCTCGTTTCTTTCAGCTTCATATACATATAAACTGTTTTCTGTACGTTATTCCCTTTTTGTAAGAACATGACTTAATGTCGCTGTGAAAATCTTTATCTTTTGTTTATTTTTCAGTTTTAGATGCTGAAATTTTCATTTTTGGTCTTTGGTTACGAGTTTTAAATTTGGTGTTATCAATGGGTTTATTTATTTAATTTATTTTTGGTGGTGATGAAGGTGGGGAAGAATGTCTCACAGGAAGTTTGAACACCCAAGGCATGGTTCCCTTGGATTTCTTCCGAGGAAGCGAGCTTCTCGTCACAGAGGGAAAGGTTATTGTTTTTTTTCTTTTTTTAGTTTGTTTGTGATATAGCTGTAGAAAACTCTAGTTTTGGTATCCCAAAATGCATGATTTAAATGACTCTATATATATGTATGTGATGGTGTTATGGTGCAGTGAAGGCATTTCCTAAGGATGACCCAAGCAAACCTTGCAAGCTCACTGCCTTTTTGGGCTACAAGGCAGGCATGACACACATTGTCCGAGAGGTCGAAAAACCAGGATCTAGTAAGTTGATTTTGATTACTTAACTCTGATACTCGTGTCAGTTGTTTGATATATAGACTACTAAATAGTTCTTTCTTTGAGCTTTATAAACTCTTGCTTCAAGATTTGTTGAGCTTTTTTTGAATCTTAATGCATTGGTTAAGATGATTTTTATGAAAATAATTTACAAGTAATGTGTTAACTATTATTGACATTTGTGAAAATAGTGCATTGAATTTAGAAGTTCTCCTGGAACTAGTGTTAGTAGGCATCGATTATTTGGAGTTTGGACATTTTAAATTTATTATGCTTCACCTATAATTTTATTTGAATTTCAAGCTAATTTGCGTTCTTTGTTTCTGCATAGAGCTTCACAAGAAAGAGACATGTGAAGCTGTTACCATCATTGAAACCCCTCCTATGGTGATTGTTGGGGTTGTTGGTTACGTCAAGACACCACGTGGTCTTCGCAGCTTGAACACCGTTTGGGCTCAGCATCTGAGTGAGGAAGTCAAACGTAGGTTCTACAAGCATTGGTGCAAGTCCAAGAAGAAGGCTTTCACCAAGTACTCAAAGCGGTACGAGAGTGAAGAAGGGAAGAAGAGTATCGAGGCTCAGCTGGAAAAGATCAAGAAATATGCCACTGTTGTTAGGATTTTGGCCCACACTCAGGTTTTACCAATACATGACTTAATCAATGCCTTGGTTTTGTTTTCTTTTGATTGTTCATTAGTGGTAATTTTCAAATGCTTTGTTTTAATATTACTGTTTTTGGTTAATTTGTGTTTCTACAGATTAGGAAAATGAAGGGATTGAAGCAGAAAAAAGCACACCTAATGGAGATCCAAGTTAATGGTGGAACTATTGCGGACAAGGTTGATTTTGCTTACAAGTTCTTTGAGAAGCAAGTCCCAATTGATGCTGTTTTCCAGAAGGATGAAATGATTGATATCATTGGTGTCACTAAAGGTAAAGGTTATGAAGGTGTTGTCACTCGTTGGGGTGTCACACGTCTGCCCCGTAAGACCCACAGAGGTTTGCGTAAGGTTGCTTGTATCGGTGCCTGGCATCCTGCTAGAGTCTCCTTTACGGTTGCTAGGGCAGGTCAGAATGGATACCATCATCGTACCGAGATGAACAAGAAGGTTTACCGGGTTGGCAAGGTTGGTGATGAGACCCACTCTGCTATTACCGACTATGACAGGTTAGTGGAGTATACTTAAATCTTTGCTTTGATCAAATTGGTAGTATTTTGAAGGTCTTGTATAAAGACTTCCAATGGGTTTTGTTTATTTTGATTGATATAATTGTGGAATTTGTATTGTCTTCAGGACTGAGAAAGATATCACTCCAATTGGTGGCTTCCCTCACTATGGTGTTGTGAAGAGTGATTATCTGATGATCAAAGGTGGCTGTGTTGGACCTAAGAAGAGGGTGGTTACACTTCGCCAGTCTTTGATTAACCAGACATCTCGTGTTGCTCTGGAGGAAATCAAGCTCAAGTTCATCGACACTTCATCAAAATTTGGGCATGGACGTTTCCAGACAACACAAGAAAAACAGAAATACTATGGTCGGCTCAAGGCATAAATCTGCAAATTGGTCAGGAATTTCCGGCTATCATATATTTAGGTTTTGTTATTCTCTGAGCTTAGTTTATGTTGATTCCCTATTATGTTTTGAAATGCATTGGTTGGATTAATTTTGTTTTATCAACTCGTTTTGAATGCGTGGACAACTGGGGTTTTGGACCAGTTAGAAAACCAATTATACCCAATGTTTTGCTTTTTAACAGATTTTTCCTTTTGATTTGATTGAATTTGCCTTCTTTCCATTTGGTAGAATTTAAGGATTTGAGGTGAATATACGTGCTTGACATGATATGTTATGTCTTCTCTTTTTAGAAGTTCTTCGATATATTTGGAAGATCAAATTTTATGCGTATTTTAAGAAAAATAAATAGTAATAATCTGAAGTCTAAATGGTTCAGATGGTGGTTCCAGCTTGAAGTGTCCGATGGCATGAATTAATATTTTCAACATTTTAAAAAGCTTTTTTTCAATGTATCTAGAGAATCATCTGGTCAAGTGGTATTATGATATTGTACGGACGATGATTGAATGCCTTAATGAGACCAGCGGAATTAATCAATCATCTCACCAAGTGGATTCTTTTCTCTACGGAATCCTGCATTTCCAGCATCCCTCTGAATCTACTTCTTGGTACATTTCTTGTGGACAATTGCCTTTTTCAAATTGTCTGGGTGTTTTGATTGCCATCGTGTTCGATGGTGATACATTATTTTTTATGCCTGAAAGGGAGTAAATTTCCCTCCCCAATGGAAACTTTCTCATTCGTAAATCAAAGAAATATCCCTTTCATACAGTAAAAACACTACCCAAAGGAATGCATTGGCTACTGTACAACTTACTCAAATAACCGGCCAGCTTCTTTTATTGTAACCGTGGAATTGGCATGGGAATCAGCTGCGATTTCTGAACTACTGTTACCATAACTCGAGGGTTCAGGGTCTGATTGAATCATAGTCATAGTCACAGAAGCTCGATGATCTATACCCATAATAGAATCAACCTCCAAGGCAGTACGAAGAGGATCGATACTCCCTCTACTCTCATTTTCCTCGTCATTTTGTCGTCGGGAGATCTTCGATAGGTCTACACTTTCCTCTATATTATGCTGCTCGGATATCTTCAATAGACCTTGGCTGTTCTCTAGATCTATGTCGATTTTCGGATGTGTATCTCCACCTACATCTTCTGCTTTCGGTTCCTCAGTAGGCCTGTGTACCTCCTCTTGAGCTAAAGCCCGGAAATTATTCCTCGAGGGGTTTAGCTTTGAGCAAAATATTTCATCAAAATTACTCGGACAACCTCGATCGAAAATGTTGATTCTGTTGTCAGCCCTATGTCGAAAATTTTCATAGGTAGTCTGGAAGACAGGAAGTTAGGTTAATTAAACTCTAAAATAAACTTATCAAATTAAAAAAGAAAAAGAAAAAAAAAAGGCATCTTTGTTCCTTGCAGGCTGCAACACAATAAGCAAATCAAGGCCTAAAACTTATATTCATTGGTTGATTTCTTTCGATATTTATTTACCCAACTCTCATGAGTTAAAGATGGTGCAAAAACAATATCATACCTGGTTTGTTCCGATGAGGTACAAGTGAAACCCGGTGAGCCCACCGACAAACCATAGAGCAATGAAACAATACGCCATTAGTACGACAGATGGAGGAGATTCTTTCATTGCTTCCCAAACTGTTCTATGGTTATCATCCATCAGAACCTTAATGTACAATGCTGACATGGAGAACACATAGATGCAGAGAAGAGTTGTTGAAGAAACGAACATAAAGAAGAACCGATAATTGCGCTGCTCATATACAGAATAGTCAGCCTCTTAACAAAACACGGCTTAAGGGGAGCATGAAACATCCGGACTTGTATGAATAGATAGGTTTATCAGATAAAACATACCAGTCCGACGCATTGCCCTACCCAAGGGCAATGGTGATCAAATCTCTCAACACAATTGTTGCAAATGGAACAGTGGGAGCAACGAGGAGGTCGATAAAGCATGCATGTGCTACAATACTTCACCCGCACCTGCATTCCATTAACCATAACTTCTTTAGTTCGCGGCAACTGACGACCAGTTGTATGCCGATTCCCAGTCTGAGCTGGAACAGAAGAATCATGGTGAGGCTCCTCCTCTGGTGGACGTGAATTGCGAGGAATGATTCCTGGGTCCCGGGCTGATGTGAGGAAAAGAATAATCAACACCTATCAAAATAAACAGTGCTATTAAAAAGACAAAGTAGAAAGTTGACAACAATAAAAGATTAAAAAGTTATATACTTTAAAATCTAAAAGGGGCTATAGCTATCCTAATATTATCTTAGATTAGAGAAGGCAAAACTTCTATGAGAAATTCACTTTCAGTACAAACTCAGCAAGTAATCTAGATCAAATGAAAGGGTTGCACTACATATATTCCACCAAACAAATATTTCAAATTTCAGATAAACTGTCTTTAGGAATTTAAACATAAAAGTTAAACTGTTAAAAATTGGCACTTAGTCTTTGTCCATAACTTACAGTTCATAAAGTTCTTACAGAATTGTTAACACTGTTGGCAACTAGGGTGATAATTTCAAGAGTAATTGTTCTAAAACCTCAAAAAACAATTCTATCAACAAGTAAAGGGTAAAGATAGTTACATAGATAGTAAAGACAACTGCTACCACCATAATTGCATATCCTGCATTGTATGGAGAAAATCTATGTCGAAGATGCCTTGCAACAAATATGCAAAAGATTATAGAAGGAACACTGATCAGCAATAAGGTAACAGGCAAAGATCTAGCATCTGGACCGAATATTAGCCTTCCACCAAGGAAAAACTTCTGCATAATGTATATAGAAGAGAATTAAATGCTGAATGAAAGTCATGGAGGATCCATTCAAACCGGAGACATCAAAAGATAAAACAAAGAACATCAGATTGTGCTATAGCATTTTCATAATTTACCAATATTCTAAAGCTATCATTCTCTATATTTTTCAAAACTAGCACACCTTTTATTCTATGTTGGTCCTAATAAATAGTGAATATAGCCAAAAAAAAAAAAAAAACTTCTATGATTGCAGCAATATATATATATATATATATCAACCAATACTTTATGATTTCACGGCACTTCCAACAAATGTGATCATTCATCTAAATCTTAAGTCTTAACCACAATCTGCTACTACATTGTTGATCCACTCAAACAATACTTTTGCACCGATTCCTACAGTAAATCATTCCTTTGATCCAAACATTGTCACACTAGTAAAGTAGCGAGTATATCAACATAATCACCAAACTAGACAAAGAAAAGGCTTCATCATCATCATCATGGCTTGGAATTGCACCAAATTGTGAAATTATAATTATCGTACTTCAAAAAGGACATTTCTCTAAAAGAATTGGCAGATTTAGAATAAGTTCATACTCTTAGGAAAGGCCACAACAGTATCACCAGATGTTCTCATAATCTATACAAGTTCCTTTGAAGAAAGCACACACATAGCACTATAAACACAAAAAATAACATAAAATCAGCTACTTGTGAAGCATTAATTCGGCCTACTTGTACCAAAGTAATTTTAGCACAAAAGCACTCAATTCTACCTAAAAATTGTAAGGTCATATATCATTGTAACTTTACAATCCATAACTGATATGAATGTTTCATAACCTTAACCATAACTCTCTTTTTAACCTCAAGAATGTCATAACAAATCAATGAACAGTCAAAAGCACCAAAAAGAAATTCATCATTTTATACATGTTTTCTCCCATTTTGTATCATAGCAAAATAAAAACAATGAAAACCGAAGCCAAAAATCCTACTATACCAATCAAAGCCGTACTCATTGTCCTATCAAACCAAACAAATCTAACAATACCTAGATGCCAAAACCTAGCATTTATATGGGGGGGGGGGGGGGGGGCAATACAAAAGAAGAATTGATATTCTTACATTACTTCCTTTCCAAACTTCGTAAACACGCTTTTCCATGGAAGAAATCTTCCGCTCTTATAGCTTTATTCGACTACGTTGGAACTGAATCCAAGATTTGAAACTTATACGAAATTTTCATTCTCTTTAAAGGGGGAAAAAAACCGTAACGCGTTGCGATACAAAAACTTTGCCAACCGACTGAAAATTATACTCAATCGAATGGCGATTAAATGATGAGTGCAGAGTTAGGGCCTGGTTTCCTTTTGCGATATTCAATATTTTAAAAAAGGAATTATTGTAGAAGATAAAGTGCGTGTGGTGAGGTGATCTTAGCGACGGCGATTCGCGTTCTGTTACTTCGTGAGCGGAATAGGAATTTTTTGTTCTTTTATTTTCTTTCTTTAAAAGGAAAATATCACGTCATTTTGTATGATCGTTTTTTAAACAGAAAAAAGGATGAAATTTATGTTTGTTAAATTTTATTCTGTTAAAAGAATAAATAAAATATGTTAAAACCTAAAAAGGTTTCGTTTAACCAACAAGTCAATGGTAGGATATGTTTTATTAAGAAAAAACATAGGTTAAAATATTAGAAACCATTGTTCAAAAAAAAAATTAGAAACCATAGAGAATAACATATTTTATAATTAGTTTGCATTTATGTGTGATTTAGGAATTAATAGGGTATATAATTTAAATTTTAAATTAATTATAATGTGAAAGTATTTAGCATGTTAGCAAAAAATGCATTGCTAAGAGAGAAACAACACAATTAAATTGGTGCTTGAATTAGTGATTATTTCTTTTGTAGCACCTTACATTCAACTCGATCACCGAATTCGAATCTGAAGCATTATATTTAAGCAACATGAATTAACTTTCCTTTTATAATCAATTCATAATATCAAATTTTGACATATTATATAAACTATTCATTTCAACAATAAATAAATCGAACATTCAAATACTATATAATTACTTGAAAACAACTTCAAGGATATCAATTAAAAATAACAAGAACTAGTTCTCATTCAACATCAACACAATATCCAACTTTTATCACACTTTACAAAACATTTGTATTGATTATAATAAACTTAAAGCCATTTTTAAAACACTTTTAAATCATTTTTAATTGAGTTTTAGGTGTTTAGAGATTATCATAATCTAATTCGAGTCTTCGAGGGGTTAAAACAAGTCAAAATAGGGTAAGAACTCTATTCTAATATACTTGTATCCGTAAACATCTAGAATTCTACCGGTAGAAGTCCCTGCTACTATTCATTTTTGACTACTGACTTATTTGTACCGATACATCTGACCACTTGTATCGATAGAAGTTTGTCATGACCTAAAAAGGAACTCAAAACAATACCTTACCATATCCAAACTTTATAAGACATGTTTATAAAGTTCTAAATATAATTTTGAGCATGTTTAACACCTTAAATCACTTATTCACAATTATTATCACAATCTTACTAACATCAAGCATCAATTTCACTTTCTTCGCACACAAGCATCATACCATATATATGATCTAAACATAACATATTAGACAAGCATAACCGCATATCCCTATATCCAAAACACACAAGCATATATGGACATGTTCAGATTACATACCATTAACATATTAAGTGACCAAAACATTCAAAATGAATTTAAAGTAAACTATGACACTAGGTACATGCCACTTGCTACAAAACAAATCAAAATCTATATAAACTTCACTGAGTTGAGAATTGAATTTTGAATGCTATCGTACTTCTCGAGTCCTTGAGATCTAATGTTACCCGAGCACAGAAATAAACAAAACTGCACGTTAAGCAATAAAGCTCAATGATACTAACATGATTCGAAAACAATAGAATACATATATAACAAGTTTAATATATTCAATATATATTAGTTTCAACAATAAATTAAACCATATCCATCTTTCTTGTTTCATGCTTTTATTTAACATATCACATATCATTATTTTGAATTCAACTATTACACCATTTCTTCAAGTATCATGATGCATATCAATTACACATATTTATCTATCTAACATTTACCATACCATCTTAATCACATGTATTCTATGACATTTCATAATAACATATTAATTTTCCCATTTCTAAGCAATCAAATCCATTGATTCGTATTATGTTCATATCGACTCTCAAGGCTCGTAATAATTAAATTGCATGGTCTTTCACATACTATCATCAATGCTATGATGTTCCTATACAATTTCAAAATTCAACATTCAATATTTAACATCATTAACTAATTCACATGTTTTATAATCCCTATTAACCGAACACAGTTTTAAGATGAATACACGGATCAACCAACCATCACACCAACATAACTGGCACTTGGTGCATCATTAGTACATCCAAAGTATATTGTGCTTTGTGCATGATTTGTATTAACCGAAGTAATATATATATATATATATATATGCACTTAGCTTCTCATCTGTACATCCAAAATATAATATGCGCTTTGCACCTCATCGAAGTAAACCCCATACACTAATCCTATGACATGTTAACTATACCCAACCAATTCGAGACTGTTAATAGAGTATTCAATGTTTCATAACATTCATATTTCACATATTATAAGTCATTACATGGAAAATAAAATATTATATAGTTTTACAAAATCATGTTGAAGCCTTCGGTTGGGCCCTTTTTAATTTATTTTAAATTTGATTTAAATTTAAATTTAAATTAATCTTAAATTTAAATTTAAGTTAAACTTAATTACAAAATTAAAAAGTCCAAAAAATAGCAAATGTCCAATTACAAAGCCTAATGGGGCCCAAATTCAAAAAACCCAAACTTAAATAACCCAAAACGGCCCAAAACCAAATTACACAGCAGCCCAAATTGCCTAAAAATACCTAAAACCCAAACTACTTTTAGCCCGAATTTCACTAAGTGTTGTTGCTGTTGCCTCCCCTTCAGCCAACCAGAGGCCGCCACGTCATCAGCAGCTTGTCACCATCTTCGGCCCCAACTTGCACTGCTACCAGCTGCTTCAACTGCCGCTACCATGGCCGACCTGCAAAAGGAAAAACAAGACAGGCATTTATGTGAGAAATACAAAAAAGCATGATTGTAAACATGACTATAAAGCCAAGGCAAGAATACTTGTAATAGGTACTGACCCTGATTCTAAAAAATCAATACAAGAATAAGCTTTTCACCGTATTTTACAATCAAAATAGCAGCAGTTAATAGCCAGCAGTGAACCGACTCAAACCAATCTCAAAGTTGCCAAACACCGAAACGTCCAAGTATACCCACAGCATACATTTATTATTCATTATCATTTACCGTGTTAACCTATTAAATTTTATGCGTGTATTTAATACCCCCATAAGTATTTAATGTTTTCTATATGTTTCGAAAATACCATTACTATTATTACTAATTATATTGGCAATAATAATAACAATATCACCAATATCATTAACAACAATAATGACATCAGTAATAACATTTAATAATAGCATTAATTTTAAAAAAGAAAAAACGAAACTAAAATGAAGACGAAGGGACTCATCTTCGCCTGACGACCGCCACCGGAGCCGCTTTCGGAGTTGTCATCGTCGCGAAACCCCGAGCCTCACCGATGCCTAACCGTTAGTAGATCTGCAAAGAAACAAAGAACTAAAAAGGTTAATAACGAAAGATTAGTTTTAAAAAAAAACGAAAAGGGTTTTTAAAAGTGTTTTTTAAAAAAGGGAGAAAGGAAGATAAGTTTTAAAGGTCGGAAATGAAAACTTACTTGAAAGAAGTCATGGACGGAGGGGCTTGGCGTGTGGGAAGGAAAGGCATCGACGGACGCGCGGGTGGACCGATGCGCGTGACCAAGCCCGACGACTACATGCGTTGACGCGCGGCCGCGGACGAGGGTGCATGCGGGCCCGCGCGACGGACGGCGATCAGGTCGATCGGCCGGAACTTGGCCGGTCATGGAAGGTATTTGAGAGAAAAAAAAGAGGCAGAGGCGTTAGGTTTTTTCTGAAATCCGAAAAATGAAGAGGGGGGTTCGGTTTTACAAGGGTTCAAGATACCCATACCAAAACGACAACATTTTGGTAGGGGTATTTCGTACAAAAACGCGTAGTTTTTTAAAGTATCCATGACCGGCCCGAATCCGATCCGACCCGACTCAAGATCCGCGTGTTTTCAAGAAAAGGGGATATTTGTGCATTTGGTCATTCCGCTTTTTCTCAAATTTTCAATCAAGTCCTTCTTGTACTTTTAATTAATTTCAAATTGGCCCATTTATTTTTAATGTTTTTCAATTTGATCCTCGAACCCTTTTTAGAACACCAGGGGCTGCCACATGTCATTGTTTGGGTTTATTTCCACGAACAGTCCCTTTTCCTTTTAATTTGTTTTAATTTAATCCTTAAATCAAGTTTGTCTTAATTACAAAATTGACCCAAAAATTTTCCATGGTTTTCAAATTGGTCCTTTGACCTCAGGATGCCTCAGGAGTTGCCACGTGTCACTTTTTTGGTTTTATTACCTCGGAGGTCCCTAAACCTTCCAAAAATTACCATTTTACCCTCAAACTTCCAAAAATCCCATTTTTGACCCCGAACCTTCTAAAAATTACCATTTACCCCCGAACTTCCAAAAAAATCCCATTTTTAACCCCAAACCTTCCAAAAATTACAAATTTACCCTCGAACTTCCAAAAATCCTATTTTTGACCCCGAATCTTCCAAAAATTACCAATTTACCCTCGAACTTCCAAAAATCCCAATTTTGACCACGAATCTTCCAAAAATTACCATTTTACCCTCGAACTTCCAAAAATCTCATTTTTGACCCCGAACCTTCCAAAAATTATCATTTTACCCCCGAACTTCCAAAAATCCCATTTTTAACCTCGAACCTTCCAAAAATTACCATTTTACCCCCGAACTTCCAAAAATCCCATTTTCGACATCGAAACTCTCAAAATTGCCATTTTTACCCTCAAATGTTTTAAATTCCACTTTTTTAACCACGAATTTTCTCGAAACTACCATTTTGCCCCCGTGCATCCGAAAGGTCTCGTTTCGAACTCCAGTTGCATCATTCTTCTTTCTCATCAACATTCGTATTTTTTATGCGTCGATTTTGCATTTTGATTTCTCGTGGATAATTTATCTTATTGTTTATCTTACTTTGCGTTATATATCCACTATTAGCTACACATTCATCTTCAACTCGCACGCTTGTTTTCAAAATTATTTTTTTATAAAAGCTTCAAAAATCGAGGCAATATTCTTTTGTTTCGAGTTTAAAAAATTTGTGCATTAACTCACTAGGTGCAATTTTTCTTCAAATCGAAATAATCGAATACCCTTAATCGAGGCAATGTTTCCTTATCTTCGATTCTGAAATATTGCGCCTTAACTTACTAGGTGCAACCTTTCTTCAAATCAAGATAATCGAATATCCTTTTGCAGAAATAAAAAAAGGTTTTACAAAGAAAAGCTCGTTATTTCTAGATCTTGAAATGTTATGTCCTAACTCACTGGACGTAATTTTCTTCCTCGATCACTTTGAGATAGCAAGATTTCCAAACAAACCCCCCATTTCTTTTAAACTCAACTCATGCATTCAAGGATCATATTTTAAACTTTATTCAAGCTTTTAAATGTTACAAATTAAGTCCCGAAAATAATCAATACGGTACCAATTTTTGGCGTATGAGGGTGCTAATCCTTTCTCATGCGTAACCGACTCTCGAATCTATTTTTTTGGATTTCGAAGACCTACATGTTTTCAAAACGGTTTTTAAAGCGTTTTGTGGCGATTCAATCACATCAAATAAAGGATTGGTGGCGACTCCCATTTTCCAATATAAAAATAATTTTCGAAACACGTCATTTTCAAAAAAAATGGATGGTTTCGACAAATCATATTTATTATTTTCATATGAAAATCAACCAGCAACTATTTATAAGAATACTATTTTGAAATAAAATAAAAAATATTTTTATCATTAATAATATTATGTCATATAAAATTAATTGTTGAAATTATGCATATTTACTAAAATAATTAAGTATTACACTCCATAGAAATTTTAGAAAATATGGACAACATTATTAACTTATAATTGGGAAATAAATTAGACAAATGTGTGCATACATTATTTAGGAAACATATTAATTTTATAATAGTTTAATGCTCTAAAGTTGTCCAAATTAAAATTAATTGAATGTACAGTGATATTTTTTAAATATAAGTGATATATTTTTTTTAAATAAGTATATTTTAAAATATTAAAATATAATAATTTTTAATATTAATATTTAATGTATTTTTAACATACTCAAATTTCATAATTATTTTCATACACTTTTAATTCAAATATTATAACATTTTGTATTAGTTTTAAAATAATTGTAAAAATTAAATGAAATTTAGAAGAAATAATAATTAATAAGATTGAATTGTGAGATATGCGAAATGCAGAAAATTAATAGTGTAAAATAAAAATTGATTTAGCCCAAAGCACTTATTATGAAAATATAAACAGATCAAAACAGAAATAAAATTTTATTTATATCATGTAAATTTTTTTATATTAATAAATTTAAATTTAAGAATTAAATATTTTTTTTAAAAATCAATATTTAATTATATAAACAATATAATATTCAATTATTATAAAATTTAAAAATAAAAACATTTAAATTATCAATTTATCAAGAAAAACATCTTAGTCTTAAAATAATCGGAAAGAAAATTCATATATAACGTTTACAAATAAATATAATTGATCTTCAACATGAATCATCGAGCCTTTTTAATCACAGTGAGGGCCTCATGGGCCAAATTCGAATTTAATACATTAAGAATTTAAAAAAAAAAAAAAAGAAGAGAGAATAAAATGTGAAATGCCAATTTGATGTTCACATCTCTTTTGCTGGCTTGTCTGCCTGGTTTTTATTTTGTTCTACTACCTCTCTCTTCCACGATCCCTTCATTTTCCAACTAATTTTCACATTTTAAATAAAAAATAACTGAAAATTTTCTTCGCTCTCTCTCTCTCCTTCACTAGGGATCCAAACAAAATAATTAAGCCCCTCCCCTTGCTGAGTTACACTTGCCGTCCTCATCATTTCCAAACAGTCCTTTCCCTCTCTCTCTCTCTCTCTCTTCTCTCGTACCACGACTGCCTTTCCAAAACGGTACGATGGCCCGTCGTTTTCCATTTTCCCTTTCGATGCGTTAGATCTGCTATTCGCTTTCTCCATTGATTTCAATTCTGAGATCCAACACTGGTTTATTTATTTCTTGGATCTAATTTTACATTTTCTGTCACTGTTATCTTATTTACTTGATTTGGATCCATCGATTCATTGATGAGGTTTATTTATTCTCTTTTTTCTGATTGATCTCTTCAAGGGAATCTAAAGTAAAATAGTTATAGTTCGATTAAATGTTCGAGTGTTTTATGTTTACTGTGTTTAACTAATTTGGAATTCTACATTTATCTTTGATGAGAGTAAATCGAAATGTTTAATTTGATGTGAACTATTTTCTGCATGAAATTATGTTGAGAGTTTGATCCAAACAGGGAGAACATTGACTATTGATTAGTTGTTGTAGAACTCAAATATCGTAAGTTGGAGTTGAGTTGATTTCATATGTAGTGGTGGCCATAGTCACGATGGTCTAATGAGCACAATGATTTTTAAGTCTATGGATTTGCTTTGCACTCCATGCTTAGAGATTTAAATGGATTTTGAGGTAGCTTTACACCATTAATGGTTACGTAGATCTGTTGTCAAATTGGATAATTGTTCAGAGGCAGAAGATGTTTTAGTCAGAGTCTAGGCATTGAGTTGAGTAGATTCATATCGATTTGAGGTCAGTCTGAGTCACTAACTCATTTTTACTGTAGCAATTCGAGGAATTCGTGTAGTTCATATCTGTGTTCATTGTTAGTCTGAGTTAGTAACTCATATCTTGATTTTAGTTAATGTATTTGCCTGAGTATCTTTTCAGCATGTCTTTGCAGACTATTTTTCAATAAACTTGCGGTTTTTTTTTTTTCGGTTCTTATTTGTCACTATTAATTTTGTAGGATTATTGCTGAAGTTGTTGAAAACTCTTGGATATCATATGCACAAAGATGGATTACTTAAAAAAATTTGAGTGATACAAAGATTTGGAGTTATCACTTGCAACTACATAGAAAATGGCTCCAGCTAACAAGGCTGAAAGAAAGGCAGCTGTAGATGCGTCTGCCTGGATGTTCAATGTTGTCACTTCTGTTGGAATCATTATTGTCAATAAAGCCTTGATGGCTACTTATGGTTTCAGTTTTGGTAACTTCCTTTTAAACTCTTTTCATTGCTCTCTCCCTCCCCCCTCTTCATATGCCACAAACGTTTGAAATTTGAGATTGTGAGTGGTACGATTGGGTAGCAGATAGTCAATACTGCAAAAAAGCTATACAATTAACCTTATCATACAGTTCAAACCTTGAATATGCTTGGTATAGGTTTAAATGGTGGAGAAAATGAAATGCATGGGCTATGACTCTCTTCCCTTACATATTCTAGAAGGAAAAGAAATGGGTTGAAGTTGTTGAAAACATATGAAAAATAATAAGAAGAAAATTGCACTGACATTGTAAGAAAAAATGAAAGGAAGCCTTTACTTGTATGTTGGAAGTAGTTCATATTAAGTTATGGACAATTGTGATGTTCTTGTAATAATCATCTTCAAGTAAATAAGCTAAAGATTATGTTTTTCTTTTTTACTTTAGGAATACATTCTCATTATGCTTTGCTTCAATAAGGATGTAATAAAATGTCACTAATTTCTTTGTATTTGATTGCTAATTGTTGCAGCCACAACATTAACTGGTTTGCATTTTGCTACCACAACCTTGATGACTGCTGTTCTAAGATGGTTAGGATACATTCAATCTTCTCATCTGCCCATGGCTGAGCTTTTGAAATTTGTTTTATTTGCAAACTTCTCTATTGTTGGAATGAACGTTAGTCTGATGTGGAACTCTGTGGGATTTTATCAGGTAAAGTATATTATTTGCTAGATTTTGCTAGTTTTGCTTTTTAGATGTTTTCAAAATCACAGATTCTCTAATTCAATGACAGATTGCAAAGCTCAGTATGATTCCTGTATCCTGTTTTTTGGAAGTTGTGATGGACAAGATTCGGTACTCCAGAGACACAAAGCTGAGCATAGCTGTTGTTCTTCTGGGCGTTGGTGTTTGTACTGTGACCGATGTGAGTGTTAATACCAAGGGTTTCATAGCTGCCTTCATTGCAGTTTGGAGTACTTCCCTGCAGCAGTATGTAAGTTGTTCTTTCTTGTGCATGTATAAATTGAATCTTCTAGTGTTCTAAACTGCTACATTTGTAGAACTTATATTTCATGCTTTATTTATTCTTGTGGTTTTTTTTTTTTTTTTTGTGCAGTATGTACATCACCTTCAGCGAAAGTACAACCTTAGTTCCTTCAACCTACTGGGACACACTGCTCCTGCCCAGGCTGGAACACTGCTGCTATTAGGACCATTTCTGGATTATTGGTTGACAAGCCAGAGAGTCGATGCCTATAATTATAATATAGTGTCTATTGTAAGTGTTCTATCTATTTATATTCTTTGCATTATGAGGTTTTTGTGTCATGGTAGTTGTTGCCATCAGTATAGAACGAGGTTCGATTTACTTGTTTTAGACTTCAGAGTTGCTGTCAGAATCGTGTTTATGAATAAAATTGCTTGTGTGCATGAATGCACACTATATCTAATTTGTGTTGCAATCTGCATTCATCTCTAATACCACTTACATGACATACGGTGCCTAACATCTCTTAAAACATCTGTCTGCTAAATGATTTTAGGCTTCACGGAAGTATTTGTGCTCATTCTATTCCGATTTAAGAAAAGCATTTAATTTTTAGCGATTTAGTTTTGTTACCCGAACTCAGGTATGAGTGTAGATACATGTGTCTAATATGGGTGTCAAACATGGTTTTAACATAGGTTGCATGCAGCACATAAGAGATGTACTTTCTCTCCTTTCGTTCTCTTTAGCTGCTGTATAAAATAGACCTATACACTAATAGTTTACTATTCAAGTCATAAGTTCACTTTGGTACATTTTTTGTGGTTTAGTTTCTGCTTATTTTTGGTGCCTGCCTTTTCATGTATGCAGTTATGCATATGCCTATAGAAGTATTCTTGAGCTGTTCATAATTCAAATTGTAGCTTATTCCTGTGACTTTCAGTTTTATGGGATTACCCGCTAACAATTTTTTTTGGTTCATGGTCGTTGCAGATGTTTATATTACTTTCATGTACTATAGCAGTTGGAACCAACCTCAGCCAATTCATCTGCATTGGCAGATTTACTGCAGTGTCTTTCCAAGTACTTGGCCATATGAAGACAATCCTTGTATTGATTATGGGATTCTTTTTCTTCGGAAAAGAAGGCCTCAATCTACATGTGGTTCTGGGCATGATCATAGCAGTGGCTGGAATGATTTGGTACGGAAATGCTTCATCTAAGCCTGGTGGGAAAGAGCGTCGCAGCCTATCTCTTCCTACAATCCGACAACAAAAGCCCAGCAATTTATCGGATTCTAATGAACATGATTCAAAAGTTTGATTCTCCTCCATGTAGGTAAGTTAAAAGCATACAAGGTTAGCTGATTTCAGAAAGCTATTGGTTTTATCCATATGATTGGAAGGAAAAAAACAGCCTTAGTTTTAATGATTTTTATAGCTCTTTATTCTTTGGTATTGGGTTCACTTTGAGGGCATGGATTATTTTCGGATAGGATTTAGATGCTTTTGAAATTCGCTTTTCATATTTGAGGAATATAATTTATATATATTTTTTTTCATGCGTCTTTTTGGGGGTTCAATTTACTATAAGAACCAATCACTTTCTTCACGTTGAATTCATCATTTGAAGTAATAGTACAATCAAAGACCTTAAATACTAGTTTGAAAACATGTGCTATTTTATTCCCAGTTAATTTTCACACATTTTTGTCGTACTTTCTAAACATATGTTTCTTAATTAATTTCTTTTAAAACTTTTTAAAAATAATATTATACTTCTTAATTTTATTGATTTTTGACATACATTCACTATAAATTAAATATTTGATTGAATTAGTGTTGGAGTTATAAAAGTAATGTATATATAATTATATATGTAATTTACCTTTTAAAAATGAAATGAAAAATCACTTAAACTTGGTGACTTAAAATTTACTGTTTTAATTTTGTTAACACATTTAAGTTTGTGGTATCTTTCATTTAAATGAAAGATACCACACAATTAAATATGTTTGAACTCTTTAAATTGTCACAACTTGCCACTTGAACTAAAATATAGATTTAAATGATTTAATTTGATATCTCAAAATAAATATTATTGGGCATCTAAATTTATACCATCAAATGAAGATAAACCAGTGAATTAACGTTGGTACATGTTAAATCAACATCACATTAGCATTAAAATGTATTTATACGATCCGAAAACTTTATCCATGTCATATCATTATCGATAAAGCCCTTCTATTAAGCAATAGAAGAGAGTGGTTTTGAGGTTGAAATATAATTCTTTAAATTATCTTATCAAACTTGAGGGTCGACTACATTTTCGTCTCTCTATTAAAAAAATAGGTAAATAAATTCATAGATTTTTTAAAATATACAAATTAATCTTTTTGTTAAAAACTTTTCAAAAATTAAAAGTCGATCTTTTAAATTATACTATTTATATTATTGAATTATTTAATCATATTACATGTTTATATTAAAACTGAATTATTAATGATGCCGTAAAACATTTATGTTAAAATTTTATGTTGGTATCAATTTCACATATTATCTTTAAAATAATTTTTATTAAAAAATCAAATTTTTACATTTAATATATTTTTTAATTTCAAAATACATAGTGACAAGAAGTAAAATATAATTGAAACAACTAAGCAAACAAAAAAGCTAATCCGTATATAAAAGATTAATAAATAAATTATGAGGTGATGAAAGTTAATAACAAATTTGATTACGGTGGATAAATTTGATTACAGTAGGTGATAGTTGTTATAAGGATCTAAAGTTATTTTTTTAAGTTTAACTCGAACAAATATATTCAATTCAAATTCTATCTCACTCGACTCAATTCGATAAAATTTCAAATTGAGTTAGGATGAAAAACAGGATTCATCAACTCGATTAACTCGAAATTTTTTCATTCGATTCGATTGAACGTGCATCCCTAGTTTTCATGGGTAAGATTTAGGTTAAAATATGCCAAAAGTCCATATACTCTACACAAATTTAAAATTTAATCTCTATGTTTCTATTTTTTAAAATTTAATCCCTTTATTTTTAGATTTCGAAGTTTTTCTCGACTTATTCCACCATTCATCATTTACCTAGTCTATTTGTTGGTGATATGTCACAAACATAGTGTTGCTCTATTTGCAGGCAGGGTTCTTTGCGCATCTGGTTGGACCCAACATCGCTGCTGCTTCAGCCCAGAGTTCACTTAAATCATGATCTGGTTCTTGTCCGAACATTCAACTGGCTCAAGGAACTGCTTTATTTTGGAAGATCCAACAGATGAGAAGAAGGAACCAACATGTTCTGAGAGGTACGTTAACCTATGCCAAGCATATATTTACGTGGCAATTTGTGAACGTTATCTGAAAGGAGTGAACCTCCACAGCCAGACACAACGAATTCAGTAAATGAAAATTGAGTTTCAACACTCTCAGCAGCAGCAGCGAAGGCGAAACTTCTAGCAGACCAGGAAGAGGACCACATCATTAATAGAAAAGCAGGTAGGTTAGTTGCTAAATATATGCAGTCTCTTTTTCCTATGCACATCCAACCGGGGCAATATCTAACCTTTTGGAAGCTTTAACTCAATCCATGTACATAAGATGGAAGCCAAATTATCTTTCTTCAATGAGATGGAGGGAGTTATAATGAGGGTGAAGGAGCAATTGGACAGGTCAAGGCAAAGGCTTTACCATGAGCGAACACAGATAATTGTTGCTCCACTGGGCTTACCAGCTTCCTCCTCTATAGCAATGCCTCCACCAAATGCTGCAAATAGAGTTGCAACGAACTTTGCAAACTCGATTGCAAGGCCTCAAATGAGCATGAAAGCCCCAAGACCACACCCATGGGTTCTATGACCCCTACCCCTTCCAACCCCTATGTATCCACTACAGTTGCAGGGAGTTCAATTCGACCTGGTAGCCAAGACAATCTTTCCTCCGTTGGAAGCAAGTGGTCTCTATTCATATTACTTGTGAATAGAATTTTTCAATCCATTCTTATACAACGGCCATCCATCATGAGATGTATCTGGTTAGTACCCCTTTTTTTATTGTTGGAGTTTTCGTTCTTAACGTTGCCAGTCATCGTGGGTGTTTTCAAGTGTTGGAAACCTAAAAGATAATTAAATGCTAAAATATTAATTTTATTACTCATAAATAAAATACAATACAAATACAAATTTTTCTTTTCTCTCTATATTAACCGTCGAATAGTTTTCTATCTCTCCGTTTCATGTTGTGAAGCTTATCCAAATTAAAGATAAAATTGTCACCTCAATCAACTCCAAGTTGCAAATCAATTTGTGCGTAAACTCTTGACTTCAATCTTTGTTAATTTTAAGAAGTGGGTTTGGTATTTTACACTCCACCTCAAATTGAGCGTTGATACCATTTGTTGAAAGCATGATGGATAATTAATTGTTGAAAAATTGGTGTAGTGTGAGCGTGAACGCAAACAATTGACAAATATTTTTACGAAGTCATTGAAAACGGATTTTTTCCACAAACTCAAAGAAAAACTTAGAATGAAAAACTCGAGATTTGAGAGAGTGTGTTAGAAATCAAACCAACTTCTTAAAATTAATAATGATTGAAATCAAGAGTTTATATACAAATTGACTTGCAACTTGGAATTGATTGAGGTGGCTATCTTATCTTTGACTAGAATGATTAAGCACGAGTTTTAAACATTATCCATAATAAATGTATAAGCTTGATAACATGGATGCTTTTTACTCAAACCTTTTAAAGTCTGATTTAAAATACTATAAATAAAACTTATATTTATGTAATAGAAATGTGTGTATGAAAAAAAAAAAAAAAAAAAGGTGTGAGAGATAAAAAATTAGCAGCAATTAGTATAAATAAAAAAAGAAAAATTTGTATTGTGTTTTATTTGTATATAATAAAATTAATATTTTATCAATTAATTATCAATCATGCTTTCGAACTTGAGAATATATTCAAGCTGAACTCATAGTGTATTCATATTTTATGTTTTCTGCTAATGCAAGCGACACCACTTGTTTATATCCAAGTAATACGAAAACTGCAAGCCTATATTACGTAGTTGATTGGCATCACATCATGATAGGAGGAAGGAGTAGATGGCAAAATAATTTTTTTAAAATGGGTTAATTTTCTGAAAAAAAAAATTGGATATTTTTTTTTATGCTTGAGGAAATCTAAGGAAAATATTTTTGGTCGTTTGATAATTTTTTTTAAAATTTGTTTTTTAAATAAAATTAACATAAATATATTTGTTTTAAAATATTACAGTAACTACAAATAAAATTTATTTTATAATAAGATAATATTTTGTAATAATTATTATATTATATAAATTTTACATTAAACAATGCTTAATTAATATTCAATTTAATTTGTATATATTACATGCATGAGAATGAATAGTGATAGATCAGAGTTGAAAGGGATAAATAAATCTAAACATGATTAAAATAAATACTAATATATAATTAATATATTCATATTTTATATTATAAAATGATTATTAATAAATATTTATAAAATTTAATATATTTTATTAAAATATTAATAAAAATATTTTTCAATAATTAAAATTCAAAATTATTGTTGTTAAAAGTTATTATTAAAATAATAAATAAAATATTATATTATTGAATATAAATAATTTAATATGTATGTTTAATAATAATTGAATATTATAATATTTAATATTAATATTTTAGTATTTTATAAAAAATAAAAAATTATTATTAATAACCTATCTCTCAACTGGGGATGGGATTATTGTTATATCCTACCTCCATAAGGACACGTGGCAACACAAGAACCAGTGATCGACTATCCTCCCCCTCCCCTCACACACAGAAGGAATTGTTCATCCTTGACCACTTGGTCGAGTCCTCTATTAAGCCATCCGTTATTAACAGATACACTCTCCTCAAAAAAGGACCACTCGAGAACCATCACCTCTTCTACAAATCCCCTAAAGCACAACATAGTAGGGGTCTCTCCTTTACTTCCGACAAAACCTAAGAGGCCAAGCCATCATCCTCTCCCCTCGATTCTCCCTTCCACTCTCCTACTTTTCCACCCCTCGACCCCGGTATAGGTGAATTGACCTTCGTCGTCATCATCCCCTCTTCTTTCTCCAATATTATTAGTATCGTGTATCAATAATGTCACATTCATATTCTTTTTATATCATTATATTAACCAATTTTTTATTTTATTTTTTAAATAAATGATTGAAGCTTTAAATGTAAACCAATTTATATTTCTTTTTTCTTCTTGGTCAATTTTAAACCAAACGTTACTTTTATTAATGGTTAAAATATATGAAGAGCTATGCTTTTAGTAAATTTGGAATTTATTCCTTGTACTTTTGTTTTTAGGAATCTAGTTCATCTACTCTTTAGATTTTAAAATTTAGGTCCAACTGTTAACATTGTCAAAATAATTTTGTTAAAATTAAAATTAGGTTCATTATAATATCATTTTTTAATTACATTGCTATCAAGTGAGTATTATTTCTATTCCAAAATGTCACACAACAAATTTAACAAAAAATTAAAACTGTTAACAATTTGACTTAAATTTTGAAATCTAAAAAGTAATGGGACTAAGTTCCTAAAAATAAAAGTATAAGGCTAACTTTAAATTTTGTGAAGAGTGCAAAGACTTATGACATATTTTAACCTTTATTAATCATAACCATAGTCAATAAATTGATAAAAAGGAAAAAAAAAACATTATAATACATTTTAGGTTAGTATTTAGTACACTTACTAATAGTGTATTTTTTTATTCCACAAATAATTTTGAAAAAAATTATGTTATTTTCACACTTGCTAATTCCTTAACACTATCTAAGTACTGAATAACTTTTTTACAAGAATATTTAAAATCAGATATCTAATATTTTTTTAAAATCAATATTTATAAAAGCTGACTAGCTATTAATTTATTTGATATGAATTTAAACATATTCAAAGTAAATTTAATTCTGAATTGGATAAACGTTGTATAAAAAAATAATATTTAAAAAGATTTCTTTAAACCAGTCGATAGTTCTTTTTTTGATAATATTTAAAAATATTCTATCACTTAATTACAATAAGAATTTATTAAAATTTATTTAACACTTTTCTTTTTAAATTACATTTCTTTCAAAAGCTCTAATTAGACCAAACTAACCACTTCGAAAAATAACTGAAAACTATATCATTACATAAAGTTTCACATCCATCGAAGAAAAAAAATTAAGGATTTGAATATGATTAATTAATGAATGTTGGGAAATTAATTGACCTGATATTTGCGTATTCTAACGTCATGTCTAACATGGCCATATTCATAGAAGAAAACTATTAATTAAAACATAATTAAGACAAACATCTGAAAAAGAAAATCACATCCAAAATTTGTCTTCATGCAAACAGTGCCTAAAAGCAAGGAAATAAACTCTGCCTCAGGAAATATATATGCACTCAACGCTTCTTAGAGACACCAACAGTCTTCCCTCTGCGACCGGTAGTCTTGGTGTGCTGACCGCGGACACGGAGGCCCCAGTAGTGCCTCAGCCCACGGTGGTTCCTGCAAGATGGTATTTCAAAATGTTAGTTGCCATCTCATGTCCCAAAACCCTAAACTAAAACCACAAATAGAAATTGAATCAACTGAGATTCAATCTACTTCTTAAGAAATCTTAACACACTCTGAATTCGTATTTTCTCTATAGTACTAAATAATCGGACATAGGTAGGTCAGAATGTATGAGCCTCGGCATATGAACAACTTTAAAAAAACAGATGCCCTTATCCAACATTAACCCTGAGTCTGGATAATATAGGCACAAAGAAAGGCCAGGACGGGTGCTTAATTCGGTCTCAATTAAGTTATAGAAGAGAATGCCTCAAATAAATTGTCTAAATTCTTCAGTCATGTGATTGAAAATCATCATACTCAAAACTCCAATGTAAGTGTCGGATACGAGTATGTGTCCAAAACAGGTATGTTGATCGTATCTTTCCTAAGGTTATGTATCAAATAATTGGCACATAAATAAGACATGCGCAAAGACAAATCAGTAAAGAGCAGGAACAAAGAATTAACCTGATTTTCTTCAACCGCTCCAAGTCATCTCTCAACTTCATGTCAAGAGCATTAGAAACAACCTGGGAATACTTTCCATCCTTGTAATCCTTTTGCCTATTCAGAAACCAGTCTGGAATTTTGAACTGCCTGGGATTGGCAACAATGGTCATAAGATTGTCCAGTTCCTGTGCGGTCAACTCACCAGCCCTGACAGCAGAAAGAAGTAGATCCAATAAGTTCCCCACAATAACTACAAAAACCAAATACTATTGAACATCATCATCAACCCCAAGCCTATGCTTCCTACGTGATTATGGACTAGAAATGTAATGACCAGAACGTCACTCCATGTTACCCTATAGAATAGGATTTGGTCACCATCTCTGCATATGCTTTGAATCAAAAGTATCATCCTTTTTTACCACCCCAAACCCTCTTTATAACCTGTAGGTGCACCTCCCTTGGTTTGAACCAAAATGTCTATTTCGCAATAAGTGCTTTATCTACATGTGTCACCACCCTACCAGAAATTCCCTCTACCTCTACCGTGCTGAAGCTTGGTAGTTTCCACTGCCCATCCAGGGCTGAGCCATGGGATTTGACCTCAAAGTGACTATATTTTATTATATTCATCCAAATCCCAACTCCATTTTTATATTGTCATTGCATTACATAAGAGATGTTGATTCGAGTCTAACTCTATCTAAAGTAAAAAGAAAAAACTCGTAGTTTTTCTACATGCACATAATCTACTTGCATCTAGATCAAAGTAATCACTTCGGCATGAAATGCCTCAAATCATATGATATATCATTGTCTAAACTTTCAGTCGTAGAGCATCTTAGTTATTCCCAATGAAACCTAACATTGGCATGAAAATAAGAATGTCCATATACATCTAGAATTTTCAATACAAAAACGAACCTCTTGTTCATATCGACATCGGCCTTCTTGCAAACAATGTTAGCAAAACGCCTTCCGATACCCTTGATGGAAGTCAAAGAAAACATAATCTTCTGCTTTCCATCAACGTTGGTGTTCAATACACGTAAAATGTGCTGAAAATCTTCGTTGGCCACCAGAGACTGTAAACACGACACACACGACACACGACAAACGAAAAAACACGTTAAAATGAATTAAAACCAACGATCTTTAGGGAGAAAAAGAAAGAACACAATCGAAATCAAGAGAAACCCATTTTACAAGCGTTCATAACAATTCTTTTCCTCAAAAAACCGTAAAAAATGAAGCGGATTTTGACTCTCTTTTTTTTCTAAAGCTGTTAGTGAGATCAAGTACAATAAAGCTATAAAAAGATGCAGAAAGAGATGAACCGATCAATTAACGACAATAGAGCTTTGAAATTAGGGATTTGGATTACCATTTTTGAGAGCGGCGAGGAGACTTGGGCCAGATGAGTGATGAGGCTCTGGCAATACTGAGGTGAGGCGAATAACCGATGGAGACCAATTTTAACTAGGGTTTAGTGCACAAAATATAAAATAAAATATGCTTAAGGGTGTAAAAAAACAATTAATTCCCTTTTTTTTTTTTTTCGCTTAATATTTGAACTTTAATGTATAAAAAAATATCTTTAAACTTTTAAAAAAAAAGTAATTAAACTCATAATTTTTTACATTCAATTGAGTATTTTTTTTAATACACTCAATTGAGTACTTGAATTGTCATTTACATAAAAAAAATTCTTTCACTTAATTTTAACAATTGACCAGTAAAATAAATTGATATTAATTTTTTTCAGTTAAAACCACCTCATATCACAATCATAGCGATATATATGACAAAAAATTATAAAATAAATATCAATAAAAATTATAAAAATCATTAAATTTTAATAAAAATATAAAAAATTAAAATTTATTAAAAATATAAAAAATTATAAAATACATAAAAAATGCCTTTTAACATTAACTTTAATTATTGTCCGTTAAAGTTAATGACAAAACCATCATTTGTCACAACATAACATATATGTAGCGAAAATGATAAAAAATAAAAATCAATAAAACTTATAGAAAAATTACAAAATGCTTCTTTCAGTACGATAATTTTTATAATTATTTTACAAATTTTATATTTCTTTATATTTTTATAATTTTCTTACGATTTTATAAAATTTTATAATTTTTTTTCTATTTTTAAGAAAATTTAAACATTTCTATATTTTTTATTAAAATTTAATAATGTTTATAATTTTTATTGATTTTTATTTTTATCATTTTTACCACATGTCATGTTATGATTGTAACACGTGATGACTTTAATTGAAAAAATTAAAGGCGATTCAATTACTCAATTGAGTGTAAAAAAATCAAGGGTTTAATTATTTTTTTTTTAAAGTTTGATAATCTTTTTGATACGTTTTGAAAGTTCAAGTATCCAATTGAGTGCAAAATAAAAGAAAAACTTAATTGCTTTTTTTGAAAAAATTTAAAGACTTTTTCGATATATTTTAAAAGTTCAAATATTTAAATGATTGCAAAAATAACAATTTAAACTAATAAAATAAAAGGTAAGAAGATTAAATTTATGGTAAATTATACAGATAATCCTTTAATTATAAAATATTTTTATTTTAAATATTTAAAATAGGAAAGTTTGCAACTATTTAATTATTTTGGAAGTTTCCGTTTAAATATAAATATATATGACATGACATTTTTTTAAAAATTTGATTTTCTTTTATTCTTTTTCCTTTTTCTTTCTTCTTTTATTTTTTTCTAATCGTAGTCATCCTAGGTTGAAGAGCTCCACCACCGTGCCTGGACTAACACAAAACCACCACCAAATGACAGGTCTCCACACCCTCTGTACATCCTTCTATTTAAATTTTCTCCAAAAGTGACAAAAACCCCAAGCAAAGGTTCGAAGCTGAAAACTCGATCCGTCAACGTCCATTGTTGGATTCATGAGCCCAATATATATTTTTCTCTTGGAACCCTTCTCTATCTTCATTGTTGGATCTTTCGTGCTCAAATAACCGAGAAGCCCTAAAAGATGTGTTCTCTTTTTTTTTTTTTACTTTTTTTTTTTTTTTTTTTACTTTCTATGATTTTTATTTTATTTATTCTATCGATGATTATCTTAATTTACATGTTGAATCAAAACCATGAAGTCAAAATAGTTAATCAACAACAAAATTTAAACATTATTAATAATTTATTTATTTTATTGAATTTATATTTTTAATATCGAAAATATATTTAATAAAATGTTAATATTTAAAATATTGATAGTCTATTTTTTATTTCACAAGTAACTTTAAAAAATTGTTATTTGTCTATTTATTTTTTAAATATTTTTTACATATTCTACCATACGCTTATAAGATACTTATCAATCATTGACTTTACTTGTTCACTAATAGTTAGACCTGATTATGGGCCGGATCACTCGACCCGACCCAAAGATCTGTCTGAAAAATGAGAGAATTTGAATAAAAATATAATACCAAAAAATGGGTTTGGATAAAAAATGAGGTCCATTTTCTAAACGGACCGGGCATCGGATAAGAGTTTTTTGATCCAACCCGACCTGACTTAAATAAATTAATCATTTTTAATAAAAAAAATTATATTGTTGTTTTGGTGTTATTTTTTACTGTTTTGGTTATTGTTTTTTCTGTTTTGGTGTTCTTTTTATTGTTTTGGTTGCTGTTATTTTTTTTTTTTGTTGTTGTTGCTATTTTAGCTGTTATTTTGTTGCTATTTTTGCTGCTATTTTGTTGTTTTTGTTGTTGTTTTACTGTTATTTTTGTTGCTGTTTTGATTGTTATTTTGGTTGTTTATATGTTATTTTTATGCGTTTTTACTATTATTTCACTGTTTTTTTTAATATTATTTGAATATTGTAAAACTTATGTTTTATTGTTAATTTTTCTACTACTTTATTTACAATTATCTTAATATAAAAAATTTTAATGTATTTTAAATTTGTTTATTTTTTAATGTTTTTAAGTGTATTTGATATATTATATATTTTTTAAATTTATAAAATAATCTAAAAAAATTAATATGGGTCGAGCTCGAGCTTGACTTCTATAATTCGGGTCGGACTTGGATAAAATTTTAAACTCATTTTTCGGACCGAGTTAGGCTCAAATCTAACAATTGTACCTAAAATTTTGTTGAAATCAAACCCAATCCAGATCACGATTAACTCTACTAATAATATACCAAATGCGAGTCTAAAACTTCACTAACAAATATTATGTTAAAATTTAGTTAAAAAATAATTAATAAAAATGTAAACATTGAGTTAATATTGTGCATTTAAGTTACTACAAAATAAATGAGTTTAGCTCTCAAATCAATGATCCAAATCCATTAATCATTAACTCGCGTTCATCAGTCTTCACTCTCTCTGAAGATCGTTAAGGAAGCGACCGAAAACTAAGCTGAAGCTCAGCTTAATGTCGCATTGCATTATTAGTTAATATTATTCCGAATAAAGAGAAAAAAAGAAGGAAAAATGAATCTCAAATTTTGTATCCTTTTCTCTTTTTTTGTTCGCAACGTAATCGCCAGAGGCGGCTATCGCAGCACTTCTTTATCTTCAGCTGCAGGTCCTCTTCTTTCTCGTTGTTTCTCTTTACAGCTTAGTAGTTGTGAATTGTGGTTCCTAATGTTCTTTTCTTTTTGATCTATGTTGCATATACACGTAAATAAATTTACGTTGTTAAGGAAAAAAAGGAAGCCCGATGATCTTTGAATTTTTACATGGTTTGACCGGGATTTTTTTTCTCTGTTTAATTTACAAACGTTTGATTTTTTCCTAACCCATTTTTTATATAGATTTAGGGTTTGAAAATGATAGTTATGCTGGTTCTGGAAGGAATTTGATTGAGGAAAACCAATCTCACCACCCGAGGTGTTTTTTTTTTCTTTTTTCAATAATAAATGAAGTTTGATTAACTTTTTGTGTTTTGTGAGTAATTTGAGGATTTTTTATTACAGAATTGATATTGCTCGTGGCTACATGACTAACTCGGAACTAGAAAGGGCGGTGAAGGAATTTGGGCGAAGATGTCGTCACATTTCTAGAATATACAGGTGATTATTTCTTTCTTTTTTTTTTTTTTTTTGCTTATCTTGCTTATAATATTTTCCGATTTTTATGGTGGAGTTAAGTAGGAATTTTCTCATTAAAGGAATGGATAGTTTTGTGGAGTGAATGGAGTTGTTTAGTGTTCCATGGAGGTTATATACTGATTGGTTCTTTATTACTCTCTTTGAGGGCATTTTTGATTTTGGGATCAGTATTGGAGAAAGTGTGCGTGGTTTTCCACTGGTAATCGTTTTGTTTAAACTTGCTTCCTTTTCTGTACATACATGTTCGTAATTATTTCCTAATGATTTTTGTTACACTATTGTGAACCATTTGTGTTTGTAAGTGTTTGGTGATTCTTTTTTTGTAGTGGGTGATAGAGATTTCTGACAAACCAGGCCAGGAAGAGCCTGAACCTGCATTCAAGGTAAATGATTTAGTGCTCTATTACCTATGCACCTGCATGGTTATGCACTGTTTTAATTAGTGATTGCTAATTTGGTTTCCTATTTTGAAGTTCATTGGGTTTTTGTGAATATTTAAATCTAGTGATGATTGTTTTACAAAAGATTCACTTTTAACATGGCTAAGAACTTAGGAATTGAATTGAAGAAACTAACAAAATAAAAATGGAGGAAAATGAAATTTGAGATGTTGAAATATTAGAAGCTTTTATTAGGGGAAACAAATATATATATCTTGCAGTTATAGGATAAAAGATTTATAGTTAACCTGGTAGTATAGTACCTGAAGTTAGAAAACAAAGTAGCATCAATAGAGTGTTACAAAATTACAGTAAATCTTCTCAAGGACTGTGCTATCTTATATGTGTTCAAGGAGGAAAAAGTATTGGGTATAGCAATTCTGGAATCTATTTAGAAATTGAATTATTTTTGAAGAAAGTTTCAATAGTAAAGGTTTAAAAAAAGAGCACCAAGTTTAGACCTTTCTTTTCATATTCTCTGATAAATTGTATTTTTCTCCCTTCAACAGCTTTCTCTTGTTCATTTTTATTAAAATGTACCCTGTTTCTTTTATCAAGTATTACACCTATTTTTGTGACAATTATTGAGAATGTGAATTTCTATGACAAATCTTTTTCACCCTAGCAGCATGATTACGTTTTCATATTTTCTCAAATGGTGGTTGGAGACTTAGAGTTTGTTTTCCTTTCTATTTCATGATTGTGACTCATTTTTTGTTCAAAATGTAGTTCATTAACTGCTATTAAAGGAAGTGTTATTCTGTTTTCCATGGGTCAACTCACCTCATTTGTTTGAAATTGCAGTTTATTGGTAATGTGCATGGTGATGAACCTGTTGGTCGTGAGCTTCTTTTGCTTCTTGCGAATTGGATATGTGACAACTATCAGAGGGATCCATTGGTATTTTTCTATTCCTTTTACTGCATGTAAGTGTGTTTCTTCTTTTTTCTTGCATGATGTTGTGAATAATATTTATCCGACCTTTTCAGTGTTTTTCCCATAATAATTCCTGGCTTTAAGCACTGTGGTTTTTTTACTCATCATCATACTTCATTCGTGGGTGATTTGTTGAGGCTTAATGCTATTTTAAGATACTTTTTTTATTTTCAAGTTGTTTCTGAGACATTTTAGAGACATCCCCCTCCCTCCATGGTCATTGGAAGAAGTGGTCTGCTTGAGAACTGAATCATACATCTGAACAGCTATAAAAATTTTGTATTTGCATTGGGTAATTTATTCTGATGTCTTTGACAGATTTAATCAATAGAAAGGTTGCAGGTATGTCTATACACACCTTATGCATAAAGAAACGCATACAGTCGCATGAGTGATCCATAGGGCCCAGCCCACTATTTATATGATTGCTTTTTCTCAGTCATAAAGACAGTTGATTCTTCATTCACTCATTCCATAAAATGTCGATTTTTTTCTATTATGGCCTTCCCAATTTACAAATATTACTTTGATAATACTATTTGATGATTTCTATCAATTAAGTATGCTTTCTGTTTACATTTGTCTGGTTAAGCATGTACGTAACATTCATCTTTCACAGATGCTGTAATTTTATGACCCTTATCACATTATTTTATAACATGGCCTAATCTATAGTATTTGTTGATGGTACAGGTTGACTTGATTGTTGACAAGGTTCACCTTCACATACTTCCATCAATGAATCCTGATGGATTTTCTTTTAGGAGACGTGGTAATGCAAATAATGTTGATCTAAATCGAGATTTTCCGGATCAGGTAACTCTATTGCAACATTGATTTTAAGTTTGAGGCATTTGATTTCAAGTTGAACCTTACAGTTCACAAGCAAATGGATCTTCTAAGACTGATATATATCTAATGTTGAAAGGTGTATTTTGGTTTTCTTCAACTTCATCAACAAGTTCAAGTTAAAAAAATCCTAATTAAATCTTTGGTGTTAAGGATTATGCTCTTCCCAAATCAGGATTGATATTATAATTTGTAGGATTTATCATAGTTCTGTAACGTCTTGCAGGAAGGTGGTATGCAGACTAAATTAGGAAAGCTATGCAATGGTGAATAAGATGGTTGAAACTCCATTCAGTACCTCCCATTTTCTAGTCATCTTGACATAATAATAAATGAAATGTAAAAATTCCTTTTAACAATACAATACAAATTTTTGTGTTGCTCCTTATGACCTTTATATATGATATAGTTATATCAGTTTTGTTTAATTATGGAAACCCTTGTGCTTTCATATTCATAGATGATCTTCTAACATGTAGAATTTAATAAAAAAATTCAGATTACATTTTCTCATTAAAGATAGCATTGGCAGCAGTGTTCACATTCCTATGATTATTTATTTGTTTTTTGTTATGGAAGAATCTAAAATGTGAAAGTGCATTTTGATATCATTGGATTGATTGGGCAGAGTTAGAAACTTGAAATCGGAGGTTGATTTGAGATCCTAATTCTTAGGGTCAGTGTTTAATTTTTCTTTTTCATGGTAATAAAGTTGTGAGTGGTGTTATTATCACTAGCATATATTTTGTTTGGTTTATAACATTAGAAAGGGATATGTTTTGTTTTTGTATTTGTATTCATCCAACTCATCGAAAATGATCCCAACTAAGAATTCATTTTAAGGTCAAAATTTGATTGGATCCCGTTGTTCATATGTGCATTCTTTTATTTTGATAATCATTGTATATTGCCTTCAGTTGCTCTTTATTCCTAGGTTTTATTGGATTTACTCCCTTTCTCGATATTAAATGATCACGACTATTAAAATCTGCCAGTTCTTCCCTTGGAATAATAATGAGGATGCACGGCAACCTGAAACAAAAGCAATTATGAGTTGGTTGAGAGAAATGCGTTTTACAGCATCTGCAAGTTTGCATGGGGTAATATTTTGTTCTCACTTCTCTTGTTGTGTATTTATCAAACTCAGAGAGTGCTATTGTTATTGGATATTGACAATAGCTGTTACTTTTTCTCTGTCAGTTTTTAGATTACTTCAATTTCTTTGCAAAGCATTGTAAATGACTATATTTGAAGATAAACATGATAGGCATAGAAGATTTAATCACAAATGATAAGAGAAGCTTCCCTTCACCTTTTATCTTTCTTGGCATCGCTTCTATTTCCCTTTTTGAAATATGAAAAGATGCTTCTGTCACCCAACTCTATCTTGTAAACTCACACATATATGTATGTGTATGTATGAGTTGCTTTGAAAGATAACTTAAAGGTGTATTTAGCATTGTTTCTCAAAAACACTTTTCTAGCCAAACCAGCTTTTCAAGCCATAAGCAATGCTAAGCAGATAGCTTTTCAAGCTAAAAGTGCTTTTCAAACCAGGTTTGTAAGTCAACTCAAAAAGCTAAAATTTCTAGCTTTGGGCTTTTGGAAAATCTTGTTTGAGCTAAATTATCTATTTCCGCTCATTGTCTAGTCTGGTTTTCAGAAACTTATTTTAACTTTACAACATCATGTCTAAATAGACATTTTATCTTTTCAAAAGCACTTTTTGATAGCATTGCTGACTACTTAAATCATAAAGCAAACTTTTCAAAAGCAATGCCAAACTAGTTGGAAGTAAATGCACAAAAAGTCAAGACTCCAATCTGTAGATCACATTAGTGCTGCATGCAATGTACCTCTATATTGATTCGACTCTTCATTTTCTTGACGTACTCTTGTCTAGCATCCAAATATATACATATACATATATATATATATATATATATGAGTTGCTATGTGAGAGAAATTAAGTACTAGTTGGAGGTCAATGCATAAAGAGCAAAGACTCCGTTCTGCAGGTAATGTTAGTGTTGCATGGAGTGTACCTTTATATTGATTCGACTCTTCATTTTTCTTGAAGTACCCTTGTCCAACATCCTTGTCTAACACATTTCAGACACGGGTATGGGGATATTACCCTCCAAAAACATGAAAAAAATAAGAAAAATTGATCAGACCTATGTCGGACACATACCCATATCCAACACTCAAACCCAAGTCAGAGTAACATAAATGTACTAGAGTATTTATCCAACGGTAAAATTCTGTGTGAGGTGCCCAAAGTAAGGGCAATAAGAAAATTTTAGCTAAATTGGTGTAGTAAAATTTTTTGAGGGCTGGAGATAATGATATACTTTGCAAAACCAAAGAAGTGGAAAACTAAAGCCTGATGCCCCGTCATGTACATGCTGTGGCCCGTCTATGTTTTATTGTTTGGTACATATATGCCTATTCTCATACTTTAATCTTTGATTTAGGCACTCATTTATTAATGCTTTTTCTATTTGCTGTTTCTTATTCAATTTTTTTTCTTTTTACTCTATTTTCTTCTTGCAAAAAAAGCAAATAGAAAATAGAAAAAATATCAACCCAACAGAGCCTTAGTGAGCGTGAGGATTTAATTCTAAATTTTTGTTATCAATTTTGGATTGCTGGCATTCAGATCTAGTAAAAGTTTATACCTTTGAATGATGTACATATTAGTTCTGTCTCATTACTTCAAAATATCTGATATTGATGGAACGAGGCTATGAATTTGATCTTGTTTAGTATACAAGAAACATAAGGGGAGGAGCCTATTAACAATTCTTTTTTTACAGGGTGCACTTGTTGCTAACTATCCATGGGATGCCTCTCTGGATAAAAGGTGATTCTTCTTTGTTATCAGCCTTAAAATTGCAAAGCTGCACCTACAAAATTATTCAAGTTCCTTGTAGCTCCCGCCTGTTATTTAAATAATTTTTCTAGGCACTCTAGCCTATTAGGTGTTATATCTAGGCATTTAAGGCTTCAGCTTAATTCATGTTTAAGTCATATTTGTCTAATTCCTTTTTAAGCAAGCAATTTAATTTCCTTGATTTGGTTATTAGACGTTCATAAATGGATGTTTCATCGGTTAAATGATCATAGATTGTTTATTTCCATGATATGGTTTTCGGGCACTTCAATTCTTTTTATTTGCCAATGTCAGCATATATTTTATTTAAATTGTAATACAATCTCTATTAACTTCCTGGATGATTTCACCATGATCATTTCTGCAATACTGAATGGTTGTAGCCTTGTGGATCCCCATACCTTTTGTTTAATCCATAATGAGTTTCATTTGTCATAATGTTACTGTTAGTAATGCGACTCTTCTACATCTATGCACCTTAGGAACAACATAAAATCAGTTTCTTTTGTTATATTAATGCAAACTGAATCTTTCAAATGCAATGCTGGACATAGTTTCTCATATTTATGTGTATTAAATCAGGAAGAAGTATTATGCATGTCCTGATGATGGAACATTCCGTTTCTTGGCAAGCATATATAGCAAATCTCACTATAACATGTCTTTGAGCAAAGAATTTGAAGGAGGCATTACCAATGGAGCAGCCTGGTAAGCAATTTGTTTGCTGATTATGATCAGAGAAATTGATTACCTTGCAAATCATGCAACTTTTGTTCATCTATGTTTGCTTTCTATAGTCTGTAATATTAGTTTACTTTTCGTAACTTTTCCTGTTATGTACTGTTCAGCCAGTGATTCAACTTAATGCAGGTACCCTATATATGGTGGAATGCAAGATTGGAACTACATATATGGTGGTTGTTTTGAGTTGACATTGGAGATTAGTGATAACAAATGGCCTAATGCCAAGGAGGTTAGAATTCTGTCCGAGCCATCTTTTAATTGATAATATTGAGTATGTTCCCACTTGGATTATGGCTTGCATCAAGCATCACTGTATAATTATATTCTGTACCAGTTCTGGCTTTTTCTTCTTCTTTTGGAGGAAAACATTGTTGATACAATTGTTGAAGAAACTCATAAATCTTACTTTCTAACTTGTAGTTTATAGATCTGATTTTTAAGGAATGATGTTAAGTTTATACTTATCTTACTTTCTAACATCACAGGAGAGTGCCCCTTTATACTTATCTTTTAATGAATTCTTTTTTTCCCCTCAAGAGCCTGCTAAATCCTAAAATTTAGTTATTTTATAATTGCTCTAGCTCAGAAATTTTATGCAGGTGTGCTGCTTTAGATAGAAAGGAACTCTTCATTTTTGTTATTTCTTACATCTTTTATCCCAATGTCTCCTTCGTTCTTTTCTGGATTCCCTTTGCCTTGGTCTGTTGACAGCTTATCTCAGCTAATCTCATTACTGATTTTTAGGATTAGATTAGCTTAAAATTAGGATTATTGATTTAATGTATTGATTATGTTTTCTTAGTTAGGCCTACTCTTTTAGTATAAATAGCCATGTACATTTTTCTGTTTGTATATCCAAGAGAAAAAGATTCCTATTATCAGCATAGTCTTTTCATACAATATCTGGATGTCTATTTTTTTGGTTTTTTCTTAAAATTCAAATTTCAGGTAATAGAGGTGTTTTCAAAGCTGTTTGGAGTGATTGTTCTTAATTTGAACACTAGTTATTGAGATGTAGAATCTTTAATGTTTCGTGCCATGGATTTCTTAAAACCAAGCGTTAAATACTTTTGAAGGTGTTTTGATGCTATTTTGTGGAGCATGTTTTTTCGATGTGGTAAAGAATGTTTTAAAACTGCTTCATTTTTCATAAGTTTGTTTTAGTTGTAGGAAATTTAATATGGTGGCCTTTTACTTTATGTTATCTGTTCTCTTCGATTGGCACCTTATTGGTTCTTTTATTTATCACGATGTTGTCAAATATCAAATCCCTTTTATGCTGATACTGAAGAATATCAGAAATTATATCGCCAAATTATCTCTGCCTCTATGGAATTAAATTAGGTGTTTTGGTCTTTGTAGTGTCTTGTCAATGTCCCTCCTTTCAGCTCTTTCGTAATTGGCTAAAAACTAATTAGCAAGAATAAATGCTAATACAATAACTATGAAATAGAAGTGGAACACTTAAAGTAGTTATTGTTGCCCTATTCCTTTTTTTGCTTGAAATCATTGCCTTATTCTGCAGATGCTTTAAGTAACTTTTCTTGCATATGCATGATCATTTTTCTATTTTTATTTCCTCACTTTTAATATATGAACCTTATTGGTTTTGTATCTTCTCAAGTAGATAGTTCTTGGCTCTTGGCAGCATTCCATTAACTTATTTTGCTATCAGCCTGGTTTGGACAGTTAATTTAGATAGTGTTCATTCTTGTTTTTACTACTTGTTGCCTTTTTTCATCTTCTTTTCTAATTGTAATGTGCAGCTTCCTACCATTTGGGAGTACAACAAAATGAGCATGCTAAATCTTGTTGCGAGCCTTGTTAAGGTACTCTGCAGTTTGGCTTTAAAAATGTATGGTATTGAAAATTGAAATAGATTTCATTTTCTTTCTGCATCTTTTTTGCATAAAAGAATTTTTTTCTAAAATCTATCTTATCGGAGGTATTGTGGATAACAATCTTAAATATTCAACAAAATGGAATATTTATACAGCTTTTTCTGTCTACGAATCATTTATCTATGCTGCTTGAATATTTTTAGACAGGAGTTCATGGAAGGGTCTTTTCTTCAGACAGTGGAAGGCCATTGCCTGGGTTGATCACAATCAAGGGAATAAATTACACGGTTTGTTCATATTTATATATCTGCTGTCATAATACAGAGACATCTCCTTAATAACCATATTATTGTCACAGAAATCATAGTGTAAGGATTCTGTTTTGGAATGTATCAGTTTATTCACTGGCATTAAAGGAGAGCAATTAGCTGTCTTGTTGAATTCACTTCGAACTTCGTATATACTATGATCACTGAGAATTCATCATTTCTCCCTAGAATGGAAATTTTTAATCTGCTTACATTCGACCTGTTATATGAGAACATAGAGCATTTTTGGAATTTGTGAAGTTCACTTTTTCCCGGTTTAGGATGTAATTTCTGAAGAATTTTGAGCATAAAGAACCTGGATTTACCTTGAAGATATTAATCATAGTTCTGTTTTCCTTTATTTGCGGACCTGTTCTGCTTAGTAGACCACTTAATACTTTGCAGCAATCACGTTAAGAAAAGTGAAAATGTGGTTTGATATTTTCTTACATCCATATCCGTGCTTCACATTAGCTTCTATCACCCTTCTGGGTAGGGAGTTCCTTTTTACCAAACAGCAATTGCTTTTTTTTTTTCTCTCTTTCTATAGGAAACATCAATTGCTTTTGATATGCCTGGACTTTATTCTTTTCTGAGAGATTTGTTATAGCAGTATCCATGCTGCTTGTGCTTATATTGGTTTTTATTTTCTCCTTTGATCATCGTTAACAAAATACTCATTCTCGCTGCTTTTATAAAATCTTGACATGATTAAATAATCTGGTAGTCTCAAGTTGTAGCTTTCTTTTAGTAACTTGTATCTTGGTGCCCTTGATCATGACAGGTTAAAACTAGCGGGACATTAGCTGATTATCATCGGTTACTCATTCCAGGAGAGAGATATGAAGGTATGAAATTTTTTAGTCTCAACATGCAGGGTTCTTTTCAGTGATTTTTAGTAATGCAAGAAATATCTAGGGACTCTGATAATGGCATACAAATGATTAGAAAAGAAAAATGAGTAGTTGGTTAAATCACGAGAATAGCAAGGTGCAGCTGAAGAGGTGTTAAATAAGGCTTGCATTTGGTTTTTGGAGCTGGTTGAATACTATGTTAATTGGACTTGAATGTGTTGGACATGGGTATGTTACTCGAGTATGTTAAAATTTTCCCATGATTCTCTTGTACTTGGAGGGTCTTCAAAGGATCATATCCCTTTACTTACGTCCTGGTAAGTGTTGGACATGAGTGTCAAACATAGGTACTCAAAGAAAAATGAAGAGTCAAAGCAATATAGGTTAAATATTTATTGCGAACGTTTTATGCATCTTTTACTGATTGTTGAGCAATAAGTCCTAGCCCTTTTTTTTGGGATATTGGTTTGATGGCAATCCTTTTTGTAAATATCTCATTCAATTAAGCAACCAACTACCTATATGTTTTAAACTGATGAATATGCTTGCAGTTATGGCTACTGTGCCTGGGTACAAATCAAAGGTCACACATATTTGGTTGGAAAAAGAAGCCCCGAATGTAGACTTTATTCTTGATCCAGAAGTCTCTTCCGATGGAACTTTACTTCGTAGTATTTGTGATTGTGGCGGAAAAAGCAGGCTCCTTTCGATAGGGTATTTCTGGGGAACTCACTTTGAAGTTTATTTAGTCTTGATTGTTGTCCTAGCATTTCTATGCTTTTTGCTGACGCGACGAATAAAATCCAACCTTTTAAAACAGCGACCGTCACCTAAAAGGTCAGTATTGGCAGTATGACCTCACTTAAAAACTTGTACTCTTCCATTATGATCGATAAATTAAATAGAATATCTTTTTGCTTGATTGTCCTACTAGTATAATACTTGTTTGAGTTTACTATCAACCATTCCTTAGATTACTTGTATTGCCTACACGTAATTTGTATGGATAATGATAATCAAGGTGAATCTTCCCTTTTTTCCGACACTAGGAAATGTATTGTTGAAGATTATTGCAGTTCCATTTTTGTTCTGTATGCTTTTTAGCATTTACTTGTGTTGTGTTGTGTTGTTAAGCAATGTGATAATATGTCTAGCCTAGCTATATTACTCAAACTTGAGTGTAAGTGTCAAGCATGGATATGTTGGGCATGAGTATGTTCATTCCCCCCCTCCCAAAAAAAAAATGTTCATATATTTGGAGCGTCTTTGGAGAATCATGAAGTGTCGAACTAACATAATTGCCAAGTATGATATCTGTCCATTTACTTTCAACTACTAAAGTCCACTTCCTTCTATATGGATATGAAAATTTTAAAAATAGACAAAATCACAGTAAACTGTTGGGCCAAAATTGAACCCGGGTAAACATCGCAGAAGCACAATTGGTGTTTTTTCACTTCTAATATATCAATTCGATAATTATGATAAATTCAATAACACAATATATCAATAATCAATGCAAACCATTTATAACATCGCAAACAAAAATCATGAATTTGGGTATTCAAATTTTTATGTGGAAAATAAAAAAAACAAAAATAAAATAGAAAAAGAGAAAAGTGAGATTCACCAAAAAAGGGTTGACTTGAATAATGAAAACTCGAAGCTACAACATCTTTATGAAAAATCTCATCGTACACAATTGAGATTTTTGAGTTTACCAATCAACTTAAACGGACATTGGATAATCTCAACTTGAAGAGTTGATTAGAACTATACTTGTGAAACTAAACTCTTTTCGACTTGTTGCACCCAACAAAATATTATGGATTCATAATTAATGGGATGTTAAAATATTAATTGTATAAAAATATAAAAAATTATTTAATTATAAATCAATCTAAATGGTTCTCTTTTTATATAATATTAGATTATGGCATATTCACGATGTGGGTGAAAATTTTATCTAATAAATTAAAATAAAAATTGATATAACAATCAAATATGGTTTTGATTGAAATTGTTAAGTCCAGTTTTTAAAATTTATAATGAATTGTATTTAAATATAATCATTTGTAAATAAATTTTCTAGATTTTATATGAAAGAAAGATTACCTTCAAAATAGTATCTTATGTTATGTAAAAATAAGAGTTTTTTTTTTATAAATTCTCCACTAAATTGGGACACAGTTGAAGAGTGAAACCAACTTAGTAAGAAATTTAAATATCAGTACTAAATTATGACACTCACGACGTGAGTGAAATAAATTACGTAGCAAATATATTTATAAAAAAATGATTTAAGAGTAAAATAAAGCTTTAGTTGAAATGATAAAGATATTTTAAATTATGGTGTGGTAGGTTCAAATATCCCTATAGTAATGTTTATTATTGGTATAAAATATGTCATAGGTTCATGTACTCTTTACAAATTTGAAATTTAGTCACTGTTCTTTTATTTCTAAGAATTTAGTCATTCTACTTTTCAGATTTCAAAATTTAGTTTCAATTGTTTAACATTGTTAAAATTTTCAGTGTAACACTTTAAAATAAAATAAAATACTCACTAGGTTTAGTCCATCTACTTTTCATATTTCAATGTTAACATTGTTTTTTTTTTTATATTTGCTGGTGTGACATTTTGAATAAAAAGAATTCACTTTGTAGCAATATAACTTAAAAAAACCTTGAATTTAATGAAATAACTTTAAAAATTTTAACAATTAGACTTAAATTTTGAAATCTGAAAAGTAAAATGACTAAATTTCTAGAAATAAAAGTATAAGAGCTAAATTCCAAATTTATAAAAAATACAGGGGCTATTGTATATTTTAACCTTATTATTTTATAAAAAGAAAAGTTTTCAATGATTGTCCAATTGAATTGAGGCCAGATTTTAAATAGGGATAAATCTCAAAATTGTATATAAACTTTGATTTAATATGTAATTATATACGTGAAACTCTAATTATGGTTCAAATGTATACTTTAAACTTTAATTTTTGATTTAATCATACACATTTAATGAAGTAAATACATTAATTTATTTTTATATTGGATAAATATAATTATTTATGTATACAATATATAAACATAAAATTATGTTGTATCAATGATTGTGTTAATAATTTACGAGAATTGAATCAAATCAAAATATCATGTATAACATTGCACAAAATCAAAATTCATATATACAATTACACATTAAACCATAATTCATGTATAGTTTTGAGATTTTTCTCCTTTAAATATAATATATTTTTGGATGAAATGTAAACAATTAACATTTGTATTCATTTAAATTTTGTTTAATAAAAAATGTTTCACCCAAAAAAATTTTGTCCGGTCTTATATAAAAGTCAACCAACAATGTTTTGACTTTTGGAATATATATTTTACATGTACACATATATTGAAAGTAAAAACAATAATATATTAAGAAAATTAAGAAAATGAAGAGGACAATCTGACCCTTCTATCCAGACTATCAACATCGAAGGAACATTATTTCAAGTTTGCAAGTCGGTATGTGATAAATGGGTTTGACATGCGGTGGAGGCCTGGTCTCATCTTTTGTCAGTAAAATTAAAAAGGTTTGATAAAAGATTAGGTTTATTTTTTAATGGATCAATTTTTTAGTTTGACCCGATTTGCATAGTTAGTTTTTTAGTATTTTGCTATTGTAGGATTTAATTTTATTATTATTTTAATTGTAACTATTTTAGTATTTTTAAAATTTATTTTATATAATAAAATAATATTTTGAAAAAACTCAATACGGACTGAACCAAATCGAGTCTAGACTTGACATATATAATATGAGTCGGATTTGACCAAAAATTTAAACTCATTTTTTGAATGAAATCAAATCTATCAATCGAACTTAAAATTTTACTAATATCAATAATTAAACCAATCTATGACAAATCTAGATTTTCCGAATCCAAGGCTCGAAAGACCAGTGGGTGATCAATCTCAATTTCCACCTTTCAAAACTAAAGGACCGAAACCATGAGAAGACTTCCCTTATGGCCAAAGCCTGTGCAAGTTTAGGATTAGTAACCATTGTCAAGTGCCCAGATAGACCTTTAATGAAGTCACCCCTATCGTTACGAACAACAGCTCCATAACCCCATTCACTCCTCAAACGTCCCGCTGTAGCATCAGTGCTGCATTTCACCCCATTGGCCACTTTGATTTCGAAACCTTCCATTCCTGCATGTAACTCATGGCAAAAGAGACTATGTGAGCAGTTGTATAATCTTTTTATTCCTTACCAGCATGTTCACAAAATACCAGATCATCAAATAAAGATGTCTTGCAAGCTACAAATTCTTTCAATCTATCTCCATATAAAGTGTTTAACCAAGGACAATTATTAAAGAGATTTTCAATATCGAATTATTAAACGTGGGTTTTAGTTCAGTTAATCAATCAATTCAATTGAGTTTGAATTTTTGAATTATTTTAAATTTTAGCTTGTAATTGTTCGAATATTCTAATTTTTAGTTCAATTATTCGCTCAATTAATTTCAATTTGAATTGTTCCAAATTTTACTTGTACATTCTAATTCTTAATTTAATTGTTCAATTCATTAATTTTAATTTAAATTGTTTCATTTTCTACTTTGTAATTATTTAAAAATTTTAATTCTTAATTCGATTGTGTTAAATTTAGTCAAATTTGAGAAGTATAAAAAATCTAAAATAAAAAATGAAGCAAAAGAAGAAAAAATCTCTGTGGTACTCTCCTCTACCCCGACAATTCTAGGTTGTCCCACAAGCTTTTAATTTTGTACAAAATCTGAGTCAGTAACACCTATGCTAACACAAAGTAATGGTGGAAATGATTTGAAGTAGACAAGCCCAAATTTTGATGGACCCATCAATTTTCCACGTAGGATGGAAAGCTAACAAATTATTTTATTTTACGTCGCTTTCTTTTACTTCGGCGATGGACATTTATCCGATTGACTCAAAATCATAAATCATAATTTCTGGGTAAAAAGGAGAGCCGGTGCTTGCTTTTCATATCGGACCCTAGCCAAGTTGGTGTCAACTGGCAGCTAGGTGGTCGGCTGCATGGAATGATGATGATGGTGGCGCAAGTGGGCTGTGCTAGTGGTGGATTAGATGCTGATTAGCTTTTTTTTTTTTTTTTTTTTGTAATTTAAAAAACAATAGCCCAAAAGCTCTGCGTCAACAACCGAGCAAGCACCAATATTTTTAGACAAGCCCCTGATCGATACATCGGTGTGGTCTCTAATATAACATCTCTTATCGTGTGTCACGGATCGCGCACCAAAGCTCGAGATCAGCACGCATCAAACTGCTCAAGAAACACTTCACAGCATCTTGGACTTATCACCACCAATCAAAATTGGCCCAACACTTAGGATTGAAGAGCTTTGCAAAGTAGATATGATAAGTAGCACATAATCAAACATATTCTCTTTTGATTCTTTCCATATCTTTTGTAATCTCTTATCTTAGGAATGTTTGATTAGAATTCTTTAGATTAAGGGATATTATAGATATCATTGTATCTCAACCATCGATGTACTTTAATCTTAACCGTTAGATGTAAGGGGCTTCAACTATAAATAGAAGCTTACGCCCACCTCATTTACACATTTCATTTTTTAAGAATATACAAAGCATTCATCCGAATTTCTTCCTTGTCTTTTGTTTTACCTTTTCTTTTAGAGTTTGTTTGCTTCCGCAAGGATCTAAACACTTTAACTTTGATCAATTTCAGGCTTATTTAGACGTTATTTTGATAAAGAAATATCTAAGGTCGCATGCTTCAAATATCAAGTTTTTAGGGACGTAACATGTGACATGTCCTATAACACAATTCTTGACACCGTCCGTCTTAACTTTCAGCCAGCCCTCATAAATTAATATACTGTTCTTACAAATTTATTGTTAAATGAACAGTGAATTTGGGATTAATCAAGTCAAACAAAAACTTTGATTTATTTAAATGGAAAAAATAATACACGTGTTGAATCTGGATTAGTGAGGGATTTTTTTCCAAACGGGATTACTCACTTGGACTAAAAAGGTTAAGAGATTAAAGTTTCAGGTAACTATTTGGGATAAAAAATTTAGTTACCTATTTGAAAAAATGGGGAAGTTTGGGGGGCTAAAATGTGAATAAAGCTTTTTCTTTAATAATTTTTTATATATTTTCAAGGGTAAATTCTAAAAATAGTCACTTTGGTTTATCTCAGATTATATTTTAGTCACTTATATTTAAAATGTTATGTTTTAGTCACTTACGTTATCGTTTTGTTACAAAGTATCCACTCAACCGTTAAGCTCTATTTCCTCCCCAACGGCAATCATACGTGATAATTTAAATGAGTTTTAAATGTCAACTAGGACGAGAATAAGTTTTTAATTAATAAAATTTAATTAATTAAAAAATTTAAATTAATTGCACTTTAAATTGAAAAAGAAAAACTTTTTCTCTTTTTTTTTTAGTTTTTTTCTATTTTAACTGAAAAAAATATTTTCATTTCAATTGGATATTTAAATTGGCATTTAAAACTCGTTTGAATTATCACGTATGATTGTCATTAAAAAAGTAACGAAACTTAATGGTAAAGTAATTAGTTCGTAACAAAATAATAATATAAATGACTAAAACGTAAAATTTTAAATATAAATGATTAAAAAAATGTAATATGAAGAAAAAAATGACTGTTTTCAAATATATCATTATTTTTAATCATTTTCTTTCTCGTTAAAACTTAGTTAACCGACACTTACTTTCGTATAGCTTGAAGAATTTTCATCGAAAATGACCCGAAAATGAGAGCTGAGCTCTATTTCAACGGCAAAGGGAAAAGTTAACCAACATTTGGTTGTTTGCCTCTTTGCTAACCGACCGATCACAGTTTTCATTTGTCTAGTCTTTCTATTTTTCTTCTTATAGTTCATCATCTTTTGCTTTCTTCAAAGGTTCTTGTGCTCAAAACTGCAATACAGAATAAGGCTTTGGTTTTGGTGTGCCAGCTGCTACTTTTTGGTGAGAATTCTTTTAGTGTTATGTTTCTTTCTGGGTGAAATTCAGTGTTCTTTGCCGTCTTTTTTCTGAAATAGGTTGTTTGATTATGGATTTCCTCCTATTACATGCATGGTGTTGGTTGACATGCTGAACTCCTTTTAAGGGTCTATTTAAAGATTGGGATTTGATTGAAGCGTGAAAAGCTTTGATCCTTTTAGCTTTTATCAACATTCTTGTATTCTGATGTTTCCTTCTTTCTGGGTGTTTGTTTGTTATCTTGAAATCTAGAAGGTTTGAATCAAATGAGTTTTGAATTTTTTTTCTTTTTTGTATTTGGTACATGCATGGTGTTTATGTTCCAAGGTTCGTTGAAAACAACCCTTTTTATGAATATATTTGACAGGCTTTGAATCCTTATAGCTTTCATTCACTTTTTTCGCCTGAGTTTTGTTTTGTTCTGTTCTTGGTAAATTCTGTGTTTTTTCCTGCAGGTTGAATTTACTATCTCATCAGTTTTATGAAGCTCTTTCTCGAATAGATCTAACAAAAAGTTTTGCATCCCTGTCGTACTTGTGAATTTCGTTTCATAATTATGTTTATGTTTCAACACGTAAATGATTACAGTTATATTGATTTTGAAACATTCGTGTGCATACATGTTCATCTTGGTGTAGTGTGGTCTAATCATGTTGTGTTCTTTTGTGGGGTTTTAATTTACAGCTCAAGGTTAGTCAATCTCGAGTTGTTTCGACAGATAAACAAAATGGCTTTAAAGAAAAACGGGTTCCTTCCAAGTTCTGCACCTGAAGAACTGAAGAAGGTTTTGATAGCAGTGGCATCGGGTTGGGGAGATACGATAGAAGATATGGAAGAATTTCATGTATTTCCACTCAAGGGAGCTATGACTAACGAGATTTTTCAGATAAACTGGCCTACAAATCATGGTGATCTGCATCAGAAAGTGTTGGTCCGGGTTTATGGCAAAGGTGTGGAAGTGTTTTTCAATAGGGATGATGAGATTAGGACTTTTGAGCGCATGTCCGAGCTAGGTCAAGGACCTAGGCTTCTTGGGCGGTTTCCAGATGGAAGGATTGAGGAGTTCATTCATGCCAGGGTATTTAAAAGTTGTCCCTCAAAATCTTATCTTAGATGTGTCTAATTTTTGTAATATTGTAGTATGGGTTAGAATTGCCACATCTTAACCACAGTTCATGGATGATGTTCTATTACGAGTCGCTACTTTCTTTCTTAATGATTTTCGAACTTGAGCATTGTTCTAGAGCCATGATAAGAAGACTGAATCGGGATGCTGCCTCATTTACGGAGAAATTATCCCCTGTTCTTTTTTCATGAATATGAACAATTTGCATAGTTTTTTATTCACAAATATGTGGTCAGCTCTGATAACTGATTTCTAGCTTTTTGTTTTGTTACCAGACACTCACTATCACTGACCTCCGTGACCTTGAAATATCATCTCTTATAGCAGCAAAATTAAGAGAGTTCAACAATCTTGACATGCCTGGTCCGAAGAATGTACTTCTCTGGGAGCGATTGAGGTACTAATATGCATTTGTGATAATATTGCTTTTATCTTTCAAGTTGAAAGTATCTAATCCCTTTTTGCTTCTTACAGAACTTGGCTTAGTCAAGCCAAAAGAGTCTGTTCCCCAAGCACAGCTAAACAATTTGGCTTGGATGGTCTCGAAGAAGAAATCAGCATCCTTGAGAAAGAGTTAACACAGGGCTATCAAGAGATTGGATTTTGTCACAATGATTTGCAGTATGGTAACATAATGATGGACGAAGAGACAAGATTAATTACCTTAATAGTAAGTTTTCGGTTCAGTTATTTTTTGTTGAAAATATGGCTTCTATAGAGTTCTTTCAGTTCTAGAGTTTAGCATCACCTTCCCTTGAAATAATTAGTAAAACAAGCGTTTGCAACATTTCCTCCAATCCGCATATCCGAAAGTTGTTTTTTTCCGACTAGAACTCTTGCACTCTTTAAGTTAGTAGTCAACATATCAACATAGTATGTGTAAAAAAGTGAACAACTACCTGTTAATGGATGTGCATCTAGTGGCAATTTGTCTCCTTGTTTAAATGGCTAAACTGCTTCATCTGTGGAGTGCTCTTGAAGTATACTAATGGTCAGCCAAATCCAAATATGTCAATTGAGCTGTCTATCTGCTTCCTTAACTTCATGTTTCATCAATTATCTAACTCTTATTTTTATCAAAATAACAAGTTATATGTATATCATAAAATATTCTTTATTTCTAGATTTTTGTAAACTGAAATTGCAGATAAGGTCTGTATGGCAACCACATTTATAAGAAATTGTAGCTGAAGCTTCAACTGCACCAAGTGTATGATAAGCCAAGGGACTGGTCAGCCTCTTCCTGAAGTTCCCATTTGTCTCTTGATTAACCTATTTATTAGATAAGGATTTCACAACTTTTTAGCTTTGACTATGTGATAATTAGACCTGTCCAAGCCCGAATACCTATTCGATAGTTAGAAAGGTTTGGAAAAAAAATTAGGCTTGTCTAACAGGGCTTGGGCACCAACATTAAATACTCGAACCCAGCCCCTCATTTTCCATTTTATAGTATATTATTTTTAGTTTTATTTTAAACAGTATGTTACTTATATTTTGTGAAAAGGAATTTCTTTTTGAAATAGTATGAAAAGTAAATATATCATATTATAATGTATACATCTTTTAAACATGTTAGCTTGTCTGTGTTTAGAAACTATTAAATAATAAGTGGCCTAGGTTAGTCATATGCTAAGATGGGTGGGTTTGAACAAAATTTGAGTCTCATATTTCAGTCTAACCGAGTTTGGGCAAATATGTATGGTGTTGAGATACCATATGTAAGTCTGTCCTGACACCAGCTTGGCCCTGCTCATTCATACCTCTAATTATCATTTTTTTATAGAATTTAATTGTCTGATCACTGATGACCTTTCCATGTTTTCATGAAGTTTCTCTTGTTTCATGCGAATTTTCTGATGCATTCTCTTCTGCATTGCCTGATACATGTTCTGTGTTGCAAATATTTCACGGCATTTTAGCTTACAAGTTACGTTGCAGTTCATGTTTTGAGTGAAAATGGCATTTCCAGGATAGATAAATGAAATTTTGTGCCAATTATGAATGTTACAACGAATTATTTTCTCCAGGACTATGAGTATGCAAGTTACAATCCAGTTGCTTATGACCTTGCAAATCACTTCTGTGAGATGGCCGCAAATTATCATTCTGAGACACCCCATATTTTGGACTACAGCATTTACCCTGGTGAGTAGCTCTTGTAATTTTAAAAACATCCTGTAAATGGTTTAAAAGATATCATGCATTTTTGGGTCGAATTATACCTATTCCTTTTGCATTTGAACAACAGATCTGGAGGAGCGCCGAAGATTCATCTCTGCGTATCTGGCATCTTCGGGTTAGTTTATCATTCTCTGCCAACTGTATAGAAAAAGTATTTGTCAAGAACCTAGCATAAATAGAGTCTGAGTACTAGTGAAGTGTGTTATTTGTTTAAACAAAGTCCAATTATATGTTGAATTGGTTTAAGAGTACCTGTTTTGCTGGATTGCTATGCATGCAGGAAATGAATACAGTGATACCGAAGTGGAGCAGCTACTTAGTGATGCCGAGAAATACACTCTTGCTAATCATCTGTTTTGGGGCTTATGGGGAACCATCTCAGTATGTGTTTCTGCACGCAATCTTTCTTCATGTTTCCATAGTTCCATTAGCTTCCTGGGAGAGATTTTGCAGACTAATCCACGCACTGTATGTACAGGGTCATGTAAACAAGATAGACTTCAACTACCTGGAGTATGCACGGCAGAGGTTTCAGCAGTACTGGTTAACAAAGCCCTTGCTCTTGGGTTCCTGACTTTTTGAGGCATTGTAGCCTTCAAGTGCAGCTATAGGTTTATATAGGTTGTGTAGTATCAACCTAGCCTGGTGGTGGTGGCCTATTGCTCAGACTCGGATCAGGTCTGTCCGATACGAGGATGCTAATTTGTTCTAAAGCTTTTTCATGTACTTAGAGGATCTTTGCTTAAAGGATCATATGTTCGTATTCGTGGTAAAACACATTTGTTATACCCTTACCTCAGCTTGGACATGTGGTAGCGCGAAGTATGGCTTAGTGAGCACTCGTGGATGACCCTCTGCTTTGTACCTTAGTGGTGATCATCCGACTAATCATGTGTGATCAGCCACCCGCATACTTTGCGGAACCCGCAAGGAGGCCACTCTGTATCCACTAAGGGGACCATTGAAGGAACATGAAGACAACAATCTCGTATAACTTCAATAAGGAGAATATTAGAATTACAGAGTACTACACTTGACAACAACTAACATGTAACGGATCTGCCATTAAGCAGACCACATGGGCAGTTTACCATTTGTATTGTAGGTAACATGGCACTCTATACAAGGGGACCTCCCCATATATACGCCAGCTCACAAAGAGCAAGGAATCCTTTCCTTCTTCCTCAAGCACTCTACTTGGTAACCTAGACTCACACAACCTTCTCTTCTCCAAATCTTCCTAAGTCCTTCCTTTCACCCAACAATCACCTTTCAACCCTGACAAGACGACCCAACATCAGTCCCAGCCTCCACCAAACATTTCCTCCTCTCTTTCCAGAGATACTCACACTTGTACTCCCTACTTCCAGTTTCCTCTTCCACCTTCATGGTTTGCTCAACCTCCTCAGTGGTCAGACTAAGAACCTTCTTCTCCAACCCACTTCAATCACTCCTTTCTGCTCCCTTACCCACCAAGAACAGCGATTCTCCACCTGAATCCAGAGTGAACGGCCATCATCAAAGTTGTCTACTCCTTATTGATCCTACTTATCAACAAGAGTCCACTCCTTTAGTGGAGAAGATCGTTTAATAGAATGTTAGGAAATCAACAAATACTGCTGCTAAGCCAAAACCTAAGTATTATATTTGACAAAATTTATTGTCATCGACAAAACAAAACAAAAAGTTTGATTTTACGAATATCTCTAAATTTCCGCTATGCAACAGAACTTAATTTTGTTACTAACTTCCCAACTTGAAAGACTTCATAATTATTTACAAATATTTTCTACATTTGATTCTTATCTCAAAATTACAGTATCAATTCTTATAAAAACACAAATCAAATTGTCAACCAAATGATGTATTTGTAGTGTGAATCGCATGTATGCCATGCCTCGGAACCCTCTAACGGAGCACTTATCAGCTCTTGCCTTGGATTAAGCCTCACAGACCAATCATCCACTCTCTCTTGCACTTCATGCCTCTTTCTTGCCTTTTCAGTCGTTTGTAATAAAATATATTTTTCTTTACAATGGAAAAGAAAAAACTCATTTGTCTGACCAATGAAATGCTAATAACGAACTTCAACCGCTTGTCCTTAACATACCAACATCTTAATACAGAAGTAGATTAAATTTCGAGGAACTAAAATATAAAATAATTTAACCATTCTTATTCGGCAAAGGATTTTTTTTTTTTCTTTTTGGGTCTTTGATTATGCTTTCACTTTGTAGAACAATGGAGCATTGCATCTTTTGTCTTTGTTGCTGATATTGTATTTCAATAAAGCCTGTTTCTAATATGAGCATAAATCAGATACTTGAAACTCAAACCCACTAGTTTAATTGAATTTTTCTTTTGATCTCAAACTTAAACCTGAATAATCGAATTTGAAGTAAAATGAAACGAAATAATTTTATAATCAGTAAACATGGCCTACTGAACAAGCTCTTTTAACTTTTATTTTAAATCTAAATCAACCTCCAACTTCATCTCTATAGAGGTTCCAATTCTCAATGTGAAAAAGAATATTAACCACAACTCGACCTATACATCCATTCAATGCCTCTTCAGAAACAGAGATTGATATATGTTCCTTGATCATAAACGTAACAAATCATCACCTGGTCCATCTCATCGGACTGGTTTCGACATAAATCTCTGGTAAGTGGTACCCTCAGCAGCATCTCCCTTGTTCTCGATTTCAGCATCGGTATACGTGAGAGCACGCTGCAGTCTTCTTGAATCAAATACCTCAACCTCAGCCATATACATTGCGGTAACAGGGCGATGATCCGAAATTTTAAGCTCGGTCCGACCGTAGCTCTGTTGCTTCATTCCTTTACCGTACGAAAGAATGCGATCACACCTACGGTAAATTAGAAGAATTCGTAAGGCAAAAAATGATAAAATCTTATAAAATAAAATCTTGGTATTAATTAAGCATTACCATGAAGGAGTTCGCCGCCCAATCTTAGGATCCTCTCCATAGTATTTCTCTGAATTTACCTCGTATTTGTATGTTGGTGCAAAATCCAGTACCCCCTCGGACCATCCCTCGAATGTTCCACCTTTCTGCAGCTCTTGGGCAAGCTGTCATCATAAATTACTAGATTTAAATAAGGCTTCAAATCTCATATTTTGATAAGAAAACATCAATAAACTACCTGATCTCGCTCCCTTAACTCGGACCACTCTTTCTTGGAGATGAGATCGCATGTTTCATCATATGATAGGTTGATGCGGTAATTTAAATCACCCAACCAAAGTATTCTTCTGCAGGAAAAAAAAACAAAGCATTTATAAAGAGTAAGGGTGTAACCTAATAACCATTGATTCACAGTGAAAGTAGATGGTAAAAGTAGAACTCACTCGTGATCATGAATACCTCTGGGAAGTCCAAATGTAGAATAGGAATGAAAAAGGGTGCGCCTTAGGATGTCATGCACATCAGCGTTTCTTTTGAGTTCGTCTCCTGGTTTTTCTCCGGCTGACAGGTGGGTGCATATGAAACAAAACAGTGTTTGATATATGGACATGCTCACTGATACTGATCCCTGCAACATAGTTCAATCGTCATAGGTATATTAGGTGGAGCCCTCCAAACAGATAGAAAAACTTTAGAAGAATCTAGGGGTAAATTGTACTCAAGTTACTAAACTATTAGTAAGTTTACATTTTGGTCACTTAACTTCAAAAAGTTACAAAATGGTCATTGAACTAAGATAATTTTCTATTCTAATGGATAAAAATCAATCTTTCCAAATGGAAATGAAGAAAGGAGAGAGATAGGTGTTGAATCAAAATTAAGCAGTGGATGCAAAGAAAATTAATTTTTCTTTCAATTTACCTTCTCTCCTTCTAAACACACCCATCTAAAGAAATTTTTTTTTTTTCATCTTTTTATTTTTCTACCCTTTTAGTTTTTATCTTTCAAATTTTCTTTATATCCAAGAAACTAGCATTAGTAGAAGAAGGAACAAACCTTGTTACCAATGTGCAAGGCACCAACACCGACAGTGGACACCTTCAGATTATAAATATGCCGGCGCAAACTCCGACGGGCCCATATCGTGAGGAAAATTCCGACCTTCTTCTTACTTACTATCCTTACGTACGATGATCTTCGTTTTCGACTCATGAGGGATACAAGGTTCACTTCTCCAAGCACAGCTATCTCTGATGCAATATTATCATTTATGGACTTGCATGTACTATCTGGTTGAACAAATTTGATTGCTTCCAAACGTTTGATGTTGGTCTGCTTCAAAGCCTTTGGTCGCCCAGAAATATGCCGAGATAGCAAGTTTAATGGAGGTTCAGACCAGTTGAAACCGATCCTTTCGGTCTTCGTAAGCATTCTATTTAGTTTTCGACCTTGTCCGAACCCGCTACGGACTTTACTCATTAAGGCCTTGGCAATTTCACCGCAATCTTCCATCCGCAAGCAATTCAATCTATCTAACCTCTTTGGAGAATAATATTGCCTCAGCAAATCATGTTCTACTACTGGCCTATCAAGTTTAGCACCATTATTGGCTTCATCAACATCATTAGGTTCTTCATCTAATGTATGAATTTCTTCACCGATATCGCTATCGCTTTCAAGAATTATATCTTCTTCTATGGTTGGGACATCGTCGAACGCCTTGAAGCTCGACGGGGATGAGGGATCGGAATAGGATTTTATTTTGTCAAATGCAGGTCGAATTCTATTGAGCATGTCACGAATGATATTTTCCCATTTTTGAATTGGCCGACTATGTTCAGCACCAAAAATATTCCCAGCATTCAATGGTACTATCTCCTGAAAACTGCAATCATAAAGCAATAATCATACTTTTAAGATGAACATGAATAACACTTAAAGATGGATCAATATAAGTAAAACACGAGGGTTGGATATGCAAACTTACCCAAGCACATAGATGTCAGCACTCTCAAACATATCAATCCAATCATCAATATCAAGGTCATCAGGTGGAAGCTTTCCACCAACATTCCAGGTACCAACGCATATTCTATTCAAAACAATGTTTCAGCTACAAACCATAGGAAAGAATAACTATGTTTTCTTTTTTATATCGAAGTAATAAAATGACGCAAACAAGGGAGAGGCAGTGCACCTTATTTCCTTTGTGTTTATGTATTGTGCCCTAAATGTCTCTGACTTTCTTCTCCTTAAACTTGGAAGATCATCTGAGCCCAAAATAAGGGAAAAACAAATTTCGATTATGCAAAAAATAAGCACAAAAATATTTCAAAGTTCAGACAAATTCATTTAGAACTCCACTAAACAACCCGAACGCCAGGGACAACCCAAATTTTTGGACTAGATAAACCCTCGTATTCAAAAGTTATTTTCAACTTTATAAGTCAACAACGTAGAGTAAATAAATATCAAATTATAGATTACTTTTATCCCAAGGTGTAATTTGATATATGGATTTTTATGTTGTATAAATATATACGAAAATTTTATTTTAATTCAATTCTAAACATCAAACTTTGATTAATTTATCCATTTGTTTTCATGTTGAATAATATAAATATTGTGTATGTAAAATGTAAATGTAAAAAATATATTATAAATTGAAATTTTATCTATATAATTGTACAAAATCGAAAAATTAAAATTAAATGATATTTTGATTGAAATCAAAATATTGTGTATGTAATATGTATTGTGATGCTTATTAAGTTAAAGTTTATATATAATTTTGATATATACTTAAAAAGAAAAACGATACTACTCAAGTCCCAAAGTTTTAAGAAAATTAAAAATAATTAAATTATGACACAATCACAATGTAGGTAAAAAAAAAAAATTATATAAAAGATATATTATAATAATTTTATATTAAAACAAACTATTTTTTAGTTGAAATGGTTCAGTTGAAATTTTAAAGATAATGTCTCCTAAGTTCAAATATGATCATAGTTATACAAAAATATATGAAAAGATCAAAACACTTCATATTAATATTTGTTACTTTATAAAAGTAAAAGGGTTTTAGTCATTTTTCAACTTAATTTTTAGTCAACTCATGACATCAATTCAGTCAAAAACTTAAATAATAATTAAATTATGACACATCCACAACATGAGTGAAAAAAATCTAAGTAAAAGATATATTTATAAAAAGAATATGTTAAAATTGAGGCCTTAATTGAAATGGTTAAATTAGAAATTTATAACTTGAATGTTCAAGTTTAAATCTCATTGTAATATTATTTTATTAGAAAATAAAGAGACAAAAATACTCTCATATTAATATTTATTATTTAGTATATAAAAGAGTATTTTAATGATATTACAGTTAAATTAATATTCGATTAACTCGTAAAATCAACTCAATAAAAAACTTAATATAAGTAGAAATATAGATTAATTTGATAACACAAACGCAAAAAGGTTAATTAAAACATAATATAAACAATAGTCATATTAAATAGGGTATAAAATATTTTAGATATAGATTAATTTGATAACACAAAATAAATACTCAAATTGATTAAAACATGAACGTTGATAAGGGATTATAAATTATTACCGTTAGAATCAGGGTAGGGCCCCTCCTCAGAGTCCCTTCTTGATGTTGATTCTGTGTCATTGCCACGGTCAAGTGTCTCTGCAAAACCCAACTTCACATTTAGACTCATACACCACGAAAGGGTATTCTCTGAACCAAAAAATGAAAGCGTATTTTAGATATGACTATTAAATGTATTATTTAAATTTTGTTTCATATAAATTATATTAAAAATTTTATTACACGCATACACGTGTAAAAATCACAAATTTAAAATATAAATATTTATTTAAAAATAATTTATAATAAATAATAAAATATATTATTTAAAATTAATTAAATAATTGATAGAGATAATAAATTGTGTATATTAAAATAAAAATATATAAAATGTATTAAAATTAAGTTTTAATTGAATGATAAACTAAAGATTTTACTAATTTAACAATTATTGCGGGTTCAAATCCTATAAAAAAAATAAAACACATAAATACATAAGATAAATAATATTAAATGTACTACAATTATTTATCAAAGTTTTATCATCAATTATGAGTTAATGTCAAGTTAACTTGTGACACTAACTCAATGAACAATATTATTAATATATATACAACTTATGGAGATAATAAATTTCGTATATTAAAATAAAATTGCTATGAGTTACTGTCAAATGGTAAATTTAATGTTTCGATAATCCAATTGCTATGGGTTTAAAGACCACCTCATACATATTTTAATTGATTTTTGTTAAAATGAAAAAATTAAAATATCATCAAATAATATAACCTTCTTTAATTATAAAAAAATATTTTCATAATTTTCTAACTAAATTAGTAACCACTTGAGAGTGATATTAACTACTTAAATGATTTAATAAATAGTATAATAATACATTCTATTAAACATAAAAACGAGTTAAGCTGGACTTCGAGCTGTAAGCCTAAGTTAAGTTGGTCCAATTTTTAAAGAGGCTAATTAATTATTATTTTTCAAACTGATTGTTAGGGCCTAATAATATTTATCCAAATAGCTGAAACTTAATTTGAACAAGATCAAAGAAAATAAATGTGAGTGACCTTGGGTTTCAGAGTCAGAATCAATCTCGTCTCCATCATCAGAATCGGCACCGTAATCGGGATCCACAGGAGTGATGTGGAACAATTTCCGCACCACAGTTCCAGGCCTAAAGATCTGTAGGCAGTAACCGAAAATAAAATAGAATAAACCAGCCAAGTTCAACAAATTTTCTCTGCAAATTTTCCATCAATTAGAAACCCAGAAAACAAATAACAAAGTTCTGAGAGGGAGGCCTAGAGAAAGAAAAATGTACCTCTTGTTTCTGCTTTAAGCCGTGCCTCATGACTGTATATCCAATGTGAAGATGATGATGAAAAAAATGGATGCCAAATTGATTTTGAGAGGGAAAGAAAAATGAAAGGTGTTGCAGTAACTACCGATGGCGGTGTTTTTGAGCTTATTTAAACTGACTTTTGGCGGTTGATAGAGGGATATGTATAAATTAGTTATCACTTCTTTTCAATCTCATCACCCATTTAAAAAGAGTCCTTTCTTCTATTCATAAATAAATAAATAAAAGTCCTTTCTTTTTAACAAGTAATAAAATATAATTATGAGTGACTGTTTTTCTAATCTTTTATGTAAAAATTATAATTAAAAAAATTCAAATCCAAAATAAATATAGAAAAGACAACAGATATTGTGATTTCCAAATGAAGTTACTATCAAACATTTTTTTTGATTGGAACGTATTTTTGACGGATATTTCGTAAAAATCAATAATTTATAATATACCATCTACAAGGAATTTAAAAAAAATTCATTATAGAATTTTTTGTAAATTGTTAAAAGTTTAGGGAAAATTCTTGGAAAATGTTTTCATTAAAAAAATTAAATTTACCTTTTTAATTTACTTTTAATATTATATCAATTTTTCAAATTTTTATTTTTAAAAAAATTAAAAAATTTATATTTTGTTTCCTTCAAAATTTTGGATTGAAAATATTTTTTTTTGAATTTTTTACTTTTTAAAATTTTAACCAATTGTAGATTTACACATGTCCATGTTTTTTTAAACAGTTGAATTTTTTTTATTACGTTAACTTTTATTACGAAATAGGTAAATAACATTTTCAGTTCTTATTTACTCAATTCTAAATATAAATAATATAGGGATTAAATTATCTATTTTATTTTGAGATTTTCTTCAATTATTTTTCTATGTTTATTTTTAAATATATAATGGATTAAATTATCCCATTTATTTTGGGAGAGATTAAATTACTTTTAGACCTACCGGACATGAATTTTATCAAGTTTTTATTTAGAAAAATGCCATAAATATGACTAGACTCATCAAAGATGCTTATGGTCAAGTTAATATTAGAGTTGATCATGGATCGAGTCAAATAAAAATTTAAGCCCATTTTCTAAAGTTTAAGGTTTAAAGTTAAATTTTTATCTAAGTTCATCTCGGATAAAAATGTTAAAAACTTAAGCTCGGTCAATTCGTATTAATTTTTTATATAAAAAATAAGTTTAAAAAATAATACATCAAACAAACTAAAAATTAAAATAAATATCTCCCAACAAATGAAAAATATATATATTTAAATAACATTAAGATAAGTGCAACTTAATAAGCAAATATTTCTAAAGTAATAGCAAAATTAATAATAAAACAATAGTTATACAATATACAAATAATATCAACAAAATAATAGTAATATAATAACGAAATGATAACAAAACAATGAAAAACAGTGATAAAATAGTAAAAAAATAATTTATATTTTTTTGCAAAATTGGCCCGAGTCCATGTCAAAAAACAAAAAGCTTACCAGATTCTTCCAAGCTCATTTTTCGAGCTTTTATTTTTATCCAAATACTCTTACTTTTCGAACAAGTCTTTGGACTGGACCAAATGACCCGACCCATTATCAAGTCTAGTTAAGTTTCACTTACAAAATCCTTTTTTCAAAAACTTAAAACCATAGAAATTTTGCATAATTTGTTAAAAATCTATGAACTATTTTCCTAAAAATTTTATATTTTATAAAATTTTAAAATTTATATTTATAATATATTTTTATTTATTTTACAAATTTCAATTTTTATAAAAAAAAAAATTTGTAATTATTTTCTCTCTATACTTTTTATATTTTAAAAGTTTATTCTTATCTACCGTTAATTAAAATAGCATAATTCATATTATATAAAAATAGCATATTGGTGTTGCATCGCACATTAATAAATGACTTTGAAAATAGCAAATGACTTTCAAAATAGTAAAATTTTAACTTAACGAATTTAACTATTAATATTTGGTTGATATTAAAATTTTAAAATGTAAAAAGTAAAGAAATTAAAAATGATAAATTTTAATATAAAATTTAAATTCGTAACTTATGTATAATACAATAATTAATAATAAAATTTAACTTTTATTTTATTATTCAAAATATATTAATATTAATATTATATTTTTCATGATTATTTTAAGTAACCTTTCTCTTTATCTGTGGATTTAAGAAGAGATGGAATTGGATGTTATGGTCATCATAAATCCTGTATATGACCGTAAGGACTAGAGGTACTTATCCATCGAGTTAAATCAGATTTCAATCAAGTTCGTATAAAATATCTAGATTAATTTTTCAAGCACATCCCAATTCAATCCGAAACTATTCTTACTTTTTTATTCAAGCTCGACCCAATTTAAAAAGGTAAACCCGAACTAAACTAGACCCATTCATATTTGTTTTTCAAATTATTTTTTATTTAAAATATTTAAATAAAAAATATTACAATAAATCATTAAAAATACTAAAATAATTTTTTCAACACATTAAAAATATTTTTTATTAAAAACAATACTATAAATATAATAACTATTTTATTGCATTAAATATAATTTTAAAAATTTTATATTTTGGATTGGATTATTTAATTGAAATTTTTTTTTAAGTTTTGAGTAATTAATTTAATTGTTATTAGATTAGTAATTTATTATAAATATAAACATATAATTATTTTTTAACAAATATAATTAATATAATTATTTTTTATAACATAATATATTCAAGCCAAGTCAAGCTCAAGCCAACAAATCTTGCCCAAGACTCACCTCATATAAAAAACAGACCTTAAATTTTACTCAAACTCATTTTACAGGTTTCATATTTTTGTTCAAATCTTCCTATTTTTCGGATAAGTTTTTGATCCTGAGTGAGCAACCCGACCCATGAACAAATCTAGTTGAGACTTACTCATGTAAAATTTATCTATGCTAACTCAATTATTAGTAAATATTTTTTTTGTTACCTAATTATAAAATATCACTCGACTATTAATATTTTTTTTAATCACCTAACTACGAAAAATTATAAAATAATCATCGAACTATTAATTTTTTTTTTTTTTTTTTGTCACTAGTCAATTAGCTAACGGAGTTTGCTAAGCTCCAATTCCCCATCATCTTCAACAAGGAATTCCAGCTCGCAACTGTCTGTCTTCCTTGTTCAAGTACTGCAGCTCCTTGTTGATATTGGGTGTGGCCATCATTGTCATCTGCAGGAGTTGACCCTGTCTAATACATGATATAAACAGATTGTTCAATCCATCATTACATTAATAAATTTCTATTCCAAAAGGACCAATTTGTGTACAAATTTCCTTGTTCTCTAAAGAAAGAAGGGGCTGTAAATACTAAGATTTGAACTCAAGACCTACTAGTTGCCAACGGCTCATGTCTAACAGTTATTTAGCTGAACCAGATACTTGATATAAAAACAAGTTAGCAGAGAACTACGACAGACCTCAATACGACGAGCTTAAATATCTTAACTTGCAAAACAGAAAAACACGCATTCTGTAACACGTTTGGATTTTCCATTTTACATAGCAACTCTGTCTATAGTCGTTAGTTCACTTAATTCTTTTTTTCTAAACCGTGACAACATTCTAACAACGGGCAATCGGCATAGTCCCATAAACTGGCCATTGACAACCAACATGTTATTTTAGATAAGCAAAGCTTCCATTTCAAAGTTCAATAATCACAATAATGGAAGCAACTCCAAATCAAAGCAAGCTAAACATCAAAGGGGAAAAATTGCAAAACCCAACAATAAAAACACAGTTTTAGCAAGATCAAACAATAAATACAAACAAAAAGTAAGATTTTTATGACCTGGTAGTATCTTCCAGAGAGCTTCCTGATGCCATAACCTAACTGAACGGTGCCAAATGATTTGAGCTCAGTGAGAACCCCATTTCTGCTATAAACATGTCTACCTACACGTGCTACCAAATCGATGATCCCCTCTTTCTTCACATGGGGCTTCAATAAAAGCATACAATCATGTAGAAGCATTTCTTTAACTCAGTACAAAACCCACCAACCCTTTAAAGAAAACAAAAAAGTTCGAACTGATTTCAGAATGAGGTGAATCGCATAATCAATTCCATCAATAGAACAAAATCTCACCATAAAATTAATTGAAAAAAAAAACTGAAGCTAAAGGCTGAAGCAGTAAACGACTTGGAACAAAAACCCTTACTCCGAGAAAGAGTATATAACTGAACTGATCCAACAGAAATCTACACTTTAGTCCATTGGTTTATTAATTTAAATTCTCTCTTCTTCTTTTTTTTTCTATAGCATTTTGAAGTTCTTTTTCACCAATTTAGAAATAAAATACTTATTTTCTATATTGTAAACAATTAAATACTATGGAAATATTAAAAAATGTATAAAATTCAGTTCGATTAGAATAATTGCGATTTTCCAACTTATGAACCAAATAAATAACCAAAAACAGAAGCAATCACTAAGGTTCAAATAAGTTCTAGATTTTTTCAGAACCAACCCCAAATCACCAAAACGGAAATGCAAATTCCCTAGAACAACAGCAATCTTCAAGATAAGGAAGCATCACAGAAATAAATTCTTAAAGATACCCATTGATGTAGAAGGTCATCAATCATTTTTTTAACAAGATTAAAATCATCCCCAGCCGAGCTTTGATTTCTTTCTTTGGCTTAATTCAATAGTTGGCCCTCAAACTCTGACCTTAGTTTGAGTTAAGAACTTAATTCTTTTTAAAAGAAATTAGGGAAGGTTTGGTTAAGGTATTTTCATATTACTTTCGGTTCAATCACTTTCTTTTGAACCAATAATGGAAATTTATCAATAATATCGAAATTTGGTAATATGAGGAATAACATCAATGCCATTTTTTTGTCAAATTAGAAGTAAAGGATTCATTTCATCAAAACAAGATAAACTTCAAAGGGGTAAAAAGGCAAAACCCAACAATAAAAACACAGTTTTAGCAAGATCAAACAACAAATACGAACAAAAAGTAAGATTTTTATGACCTGGTAGTATCTTCCAGAGAGCTTCTTGATGCCATAACCTAATTGAACGGTGCCGGATGATTTGAGCTCAGTGAGAATCCCATTTCTGCTATAACCAAATCGATGAGCCCCTCCTTCTTCACATGGGGCTTCAATAAAAGCATACAATCATATATAGGCATTTCTTTCCACCAACCCTTTAAAAAAAATTTGAACTGATTTCAGACTGAGGTTGAATCGAATAATCAATAAAACAAAATCACACCATAAAATGAATTGAAAAAAATACCTCAAGCTGAAGGCTGAAGCAGTAAACCACTTAGAACAAAAACCCTTACTCCGAGAAAGAGAACAGGGTTTGCAAGGGAGGGAAGGGATTAATTTGGGATTTAGGGTTTATGGGCTTGGGTCTTCTTCAATCCAATGGGGGCTTTAAAGCATCAAATATAAATATTTTCCTTATGAGAAATAAAATGCGGTTTTAATTTAATATAATTTTGTTTAGATGAATTTGGATATTTTTTAACAGTAACAACATATTACAAAAGCATTTGATCAATTCGACAGTATAATTAAAAAATTTATGAGAGAATATTTTTAAATATTTTTTCAATAAAAAAGGAGGAACTTTGTTCAAGTAAAATTGTGAGGCTATTGAAAGGGTTTTATTTCTTTTAATATTTAAAAACTATTATTTTAAATATAATTTATAATTTATTCAAACAAAAAAAAAGTTACATTTAACTTGATGTCTTCTTTGCTTGATAAAGTCAAACACGTAGAAAAGCAAATGAAAATCATCTATAAATGGCACATGGGCCTAAATTTTCTTTGCAGTAACATCGATTAATCATAAACCGAAAACTAAGCCCAAAATCAAAAAGTATTTTTACCGAGGATGGAAATAGGCTTTTTTTTATGAGAGATTCTTGGATTATGGATTGTGACTCTTAACCCTAGAGATCAAAAGGAGTAGCTTTTGAGGGTCATGCTCAAGAGGGTCTGATTAGACTATGCAAATTGGAGTGAGTTGTGAGGGTTATTCTTCATATGATGTCATTTATGTAACCTTTTCACCACATCATTCATAGTCTTTTTTTTTTTTAATTATTTGATGATATTTCAATAATTTTTTTCATGTCATTTATACATAATTTTTGTAATTTTTTTTACCCTAAACCTTGAATTAAGGTTCGAGATTCGGGTTTAGGGTAAAAAAATTATCAAAATTATATCTCAATGACATAGAAAAATTTGTTGAAATGTCATTAAATGATTGGAAAGGGATCATGGATGATACAGTGATAAGAGTCCATAAATAATTTCTCCCTTGAAAGGGTCGAATATAAAGGAAGGTGAGACATACCCAAAAAGAACAAATTTGATACTGTTGTGGTAGTGTAATATTTCATTAAGGTTTCTACCTATTGTGTTATGAAATGCGACATCGAGGATGATTTTTTTTCGAAAGATTATTGGAATTTCACTTTGTTATACCCCTCTATTACATGGGCATGTGTCAACAGCTCAAACAACTTTAAATCTCTTATTGGGTCAACTTTTGAACAGATTTAGTTGGATCATCTGCTAGAAAAGCATTGACTCTTTGCTCCCCTTAGAAAGGCTAGGCATATGCTTTAAGGAAAAACATTCTTTAAATGTGAACACACCCCTAAAGTAATAAATGGTCTGATCGAAAGAATAACAGGATGAGGCCCACCATGAATATCTTCCGTGTTTGTGAATATCATTTATGTGTTTGGTGGGATTAATTGTGTATCCTGCCACGTCATGCTAGTGGATAAGAGGATCTCTCCTATAAATACTTTTCCACTGGTGGAGAAGGATCTATTTTCCAACACTAAAGTTACTTTGCCCAAATACTCTCTCTCCCAGCTATCAGCCTGTCCTCTTGTTCCTTTCCAACTCTGCACTTCTTTAGGTAAATCGGCCTCCACAGAACCACCATTTACTCCACTCTCATTTACTCCTTTATTGAGCCTTGTATCAACAATTGGTACAGTGAACGTAGACCTTGCGATAACTACTTTTGAAAATGATGTTATTCTCAACCCCAAAAGCTTGTCAGCTCCACCAACCCTGTTAATTCCTCGGCTCTGACGATCAACAACAATCCCATCAACACATTTAATCAGTTAGAATGTGATTTTAACATTAAGCATGTTAATTTTTATTTTTTTTACTTTTTTTAAAATCTAACTTTTCTTTAAAATTACTTTCTCATAAACATAGCAGTGTAATTTCCACAATAAAAGTGAAAAAATTACTTTTTCGCATAAGTTAAAAAATTAAAAAAATATTAAAGACAAAATCAATCTTGTTTTATATTGTTTTAGGGTATTAATCTATTAAATGTAAAAAAGAAGTTATTACTTCCTTTCTACTACCAACTCTCTTGTTATTTCAATTGATTCTTCGAAAGAAAGTTTTTTCTTCTAATTTTATTTTCAATATGCATATTTAATCACCTACATAATATATTGTCTACGTATTATATTTATTTTCTATTATTTTCCTCTCTTTCTCTTTTGATATATTGATTGAAATTTGAAATGTATTATAGTATTTATTTTAAAGTAAGTTTTATATATACAAGATTTTATATGTGCATTTTTATATTTAAAAAATATATGTAAGATAAATTTAAAATATTTTTAATTAAAATTATAAATTAAAATAATAGTTTTAAATATTATCAATTAAAATATTATTAAATATTCAATTCAAAGATTTATTACTAATAAATTTTATTGTAAAATATCAAATACATTGATATTATTTGTATTTAATAAGGGTAAATTTGTAAATTATCATTATGTTTCTAAGAAAGTATTTAGTGAACAAAACATGATAATGCAACTTTCTAGGGATTTTAATCAATATTTTCCGATATATACCAAACGTTGCAAAGTAACTTTCTTAATAATCACATTTTAATTAATCACATTCCGTTTGAATCATAACATATGAAAGCATCAAACGCTACCTAATTTTAAACTCGTAGAATACATAGAAATATAATTAAACATATGAAATTGATTTGATTGCACTAGACATCCCTAAAGTATTACATTCACTTTAAATCGATCCTCAAACTTTAAAACGTTTTAATTAGATCCCAAACTATTGATGTTATATCAACCAGATCTTTCCATTATTGTTTTTTGGTGAATTACAAGTGAAGGGAAAATTAACAACAAAGCGACTAACGCGACTCGAATTCAAGTCACACATAGGGCAATGAATACCCTTGACCATCAGTCCAACACACGGGATTCACCAGATCCTTTCATTATTGAAACCATTAAATGTCACGTAAAATCTTATGTGACATAGTTTAAAATAAAAAAATTTAAAGAAAAGTAAAATATTGTTGCATAACTTTTAAAATTAAAAACTAAAAATAAAGTAAAATCGAGAAAAGAGAGAGTGAATAATAATTGGCTTAATGACAATTTTGGCCGGTAACGTTTGCATGTTTTGTTAAAATGTCCTAATTGTATTTTTTAGCCTTTTTTTTACCATCAACATTTGATCTTTTTTTTCAATATGCTTTTTCTAATAGATTTAATGAAAGTATCATTAAAGAATTAAACGGGGATGATGTGAAATTTCATATGTGGAATATTTTTAATGAGATGCAATTTATTACTTAAGTAATCCAATAAGATAATTACATATAGAAAATAATAAAATAATAAAAAAATAACCCTTAATCTAAAGAAAATAAACGTAATTATCTAAAAAAATAAACTCAGTAAAAAAAATTCTCAATAAACAAACATACGAAAGATTGAAACTTTTTGAAAGAAAATAAAGATAGAAACCTTGAATTTATTAATTAAATTTGGTAGAAAAATCAAATTGAAAAAAAGAACAAAGATTGATGGCAAAAAAAGACTCAAAAATACAATTATGGTTATTTTGATAAAGCATGCAAACTTTAGTGGCTAAATTTATCGGTAAGCCATAATAATTTCTGTAAAATCTTCGGAAACCTCAAAACTAAAATTTTTATATCCATTTTTACAATATTCATTTTTTTCAATTTTTCATTTTAAATTATGTTACATAAGATCTGATATGTTATTTAATGGTTGAATTAACAATTTTAATAAAAGAAGGACATTATTAATGAAACATCAATAATTTAAAGATGTAATTAAAATATTTTAACGTTTGAAAAACAATTTAGAACGAAGGTTATACTTTGTAGATGTTTAATGCAATTAACTCTAAAAATTCAATAGATTTAAGTGTTAACTTTATATATATAATACACATCTTTAGCATTTTTTAAAAAAATAAACAATTAGAACGTAATTATATTTTATTTTTCCTAATATATTACTTTTTTTTTTTGTGTAATAATATATTACTTATTTAAAATGTAAATGTTGATATAAGTTTTGCTTAAAAAACTAATTTTTAAAAATATTTTATAAATTTTCAAATTTAAACTCGATAATAATGTATTGAACGCAGCACTGGGAAATATTGCACTAAGTTGATGAATCGGAATTAAGAGTTGAATAGTTTGAGGCATGTTTCACAATATATTTTATTAATTCATACAATCAATTCGTGCACCGCATAAGTAAAAAAAAAAATCAGTAGATTATATTATAAGATCTTAGGCTCCCAATTGATGTGGACTATATTTTTTTTTTTGCAATGTGGATTATTCATATTTTAAGTTAATTAATAATTTTAATTTTTTTAGTTAAAAAAATAATTTCATATAAGTGATAAGACCACAAAAAAATGTGATAAGATTAACTATTAAAAAAATTAATCGTTTTCCTTAAAAATATTTTTAATATATGTCATGAGTTCAAAATAAATAAAAAATTAAATGTTTAAAATGTTTAAAAATAAATTGAAAGTTGTTATAAAAACCAATAAATATTTAAAATTGAATTTAACAAGTAGGTTAAAATCTAAGTTCTTATATTCTCATATTTGAAATTTAGGTCTTCTACTTTTATTTTAAGGAATTCAAATTCTCTACTTTATAGATTTATATAAGTCAAATTATTAATATAATTAAAAAAAAATTTAATTTTAAGTTCATTGAAAGCATTATTATTTTTATTATATAACTATCAAAAGAGTATTTTTTTTAATTTTAAAATATCAGCGTTTAATAAAATTGGTAAAATAAATTTAATATGATTAAACTTAAATTTTAAAATTTGATAAACGTAGTGATTAAATTCTAAATTAATAAAAAAAAATTTTAAAGCATATTTTAAACTAACTAGTAATAATGTTCATTTTCCTTTAAAAAATACTAATTTAACATATTATGTAAAATGGAACAAATAAAAATGAATTAAATTTAAATTTAAGAATTTAAAATTATGTTAATATAATAGTGTTCAAATCTAATAAAAGATATTTTAAACATTATAAATAATTTAAAAGTTTGGACTTGGATAATAGTATATATATTTAAATTAAGGTTAAAATATAGTTCAAGTATTTGTACTCTTTGTGTTAGAGTATGCTCAAAGATCAATTATAAGATGATTGTAATAACATACTTGTTTTATCTCGTTTATTAATATAAGACATTGTCATTATTATTTCAGTTTCTTTTTTGTGTATATAAATAAACTGTTTTATAATAATGTTCTGAGAATAATATGATTATTCTTAAAAGGTCCTTAGTCGAGTATTATTGTGAGCTTGGACAACAACAATGTATTAAGACTAACATGTAGTTTATTGATGACAAAATGTTGTCATTGACATGGGATGTCAAAATCAATACATGAGTATGTGTGTTAGAGAGCAACATATTGGATTGGCCCGTTATGAGTATGTTTCTTGGATTATTATGTAACAATCACAACATTACTCATAGTGATTACGTATACGATCCTCAGACTTGAGATCATCATTATCCAAAAACTGTGAGTCGTATATTTTAATACAATCAAACATTCACCGTAACTGGTTGTTCTATAAAGGTTAAAGGTTGATGTTAGATATACCACAATCTATGTAGTGGGATATGATTGATCAATATAGGATTTGTCTCTCCTATATAATAGGAGTAATATCTTAGGCCACTTGATTGAGTGAGACTAGAAATGCATGGTCATTTTTGAATAAATTGATATGATATATCATACTTATTTGTTTATCGTAGTCTACCAAGATATCAAAAACATTAGATGGACTATGCAAGTATTACTGTTCCATGACTTGTATCCATTTTAGATATAAAAGATAAAAAGATTTGATACATAAAGGGTTAATCATAGAGAGGTTATATTGAACTTAGGTAGTAGTAATGCATTGCTAGATGCCACTCATTGTTTGTAATATTAGAATCGTTCTAATATTGCTGCTAACGCTACAAGAGCCTATAAGGTCACACCTTATGGTTGAAACGAACGGAATCCAAATACAATTGGTATTATATTTAGCTATCACATGATTTAAATTAAGTATTGAATTAATTTAATTTGACAGTTAAATATTAAACACATTATCTGTACAAACTTGTTGTACATGAATAGAGAACCTAGTTAATATTAATATATGAATTTGACTCAGACAAAAATTTAATATTAAATAAATATAATTTAATGTAATTATAATTATTTATTTTAATAATTTTGTTAAATATTAAAACATGAAAGTTAATATCTTTTTAGAAATAATATAATATTTTAATAACTTTCCATATATTTTTCTAAATGAATAATTCTGTTTTAATATCATATATTAAATAAAAGAAATAAATAGTAGAAGTCTATTAGCGTTTTGATATAAAAAAAAGGGTTTAGTTGTCGTCAATAAAATCTTTTCTGAAAAGTTTAGATAGTAATTGTCGTTCGTTGTCATACCGAGTGGATTACGTAGAGTCCGAAACATTGTGTAGCGGCTTGGATCGACATATAATTGTGCAATCTAGTTCACAACAGTTAGTTTTCAAATGGTTAAAAGTAATCATTCATACCCTTCTCATCCCAATTCATTCCTCTCACATGGATCCCTGGATGTGATCGTCGGAATAAATTTTTTCGCTATGTCATGGGGTGTATCGGTGATCCAACACTTTGTACATTTAAAATTTAATCCCTCTATTTTCATGTTAAGGATTTTTATACTAAATTGGAGTTTATTATAATAAAAATTATTTATAGGATTGAGTTTCTAAAACAATAAAACAAAAAAAAAACTTTTAACAAAATTAAAACATTTATTATAAATAGATTTCACAAATAAAAAATTAATGGATTCAGTAAACATTTTTCATTTATGTTTAATCTAAGAAATTGTATATATTATATAGATGTAATAATAATTAATTGACTCTTAGCTCAATTGATATGAGCATTGTTGTCAATGCAATAATACATGAATTCGAATGCGTTGAAGTGCATTATCCTCTTATTTATGAGTTTAGGAGGGCCTATGGATAATTTTTGACATTGTGTCAAAAAAACAAATATAATCAAAACCTATAATCAAATTGTTCAAAAAATACATATTATTTTTATCAAATAAAAAATTGAATTACAAAATATGTAAAAGAAATTATGAAATTATTTAAATTTATTTATAACATCAATCATAATTTCAAATTATAAAAATAATTTAAATATGAGTTGAGGAAGGATTATGAGTAATTTTAGATATTGTATTAAAAAGAATAAATATAATCAAAACCTATAAAGAGATTGTTCAAAATAATAATAATTTAATACATTATTTTTATCAAATAAAATGCTGAATTACAAAATATGTAAAAAAAAAATTATAAATTTATTTATAACATCAATCATAAAATTAAATTTCTGTCAAATTATAAAAACAATTTAAATATATTTTAATTAATACATCAACAAGAAAAGTAGTAAATAATTAGAGGGAAGAGAAGCATGGAAATGGAAGGTTAGGGTTATTGGGCTTGTGATGGAAATTCGAACCCAATTATTAACTGTTTTGACTTTAAAGACCCAAGCACAAGTACAGTAACTAACAACTAGGCCTTGGGTGTCGAATTGTCAATTGATTGAGATTTGAGTATCCCATAAATTAAAATATTAAAAAATATAAGTATAATTCCAAAAATACCCATGACATTTTAATTTACAGAAGGATAAAATAGTTATTACATACCTAAATTAATATATTGTCTGCTTTAAAATCTTCAAAAACTTTTATGACAGGAACGTGGGAGTACGCCTCGTGCAGCTGAATTTTTTTTAGAATTCCCAAAACTCCTTAAATTAAATCCTTAATTGAAACCAGTGCCCTAATTTATTCATCAAAAGTCCCGTTTCTCAAGGCTACGTAATTTTTTTAGTAAAAAAAAACTAAGTAAATTTGTATTAAAATTTGCTAGGGTGCTTCAATAGCATTCTTTAAAATTAGCGTAAGCTATATGTTCGTAATAAAAGGATAAATTTTGTTGAAAGTCATTTAATTAATAGTAAATTTACATTTTGATTACTCAATTTCAAAAAATTACAAGTTGATCATTGAATTTTTTGAATGTTATTTTTTAAGCCATTGGCCTGTTAACTTGGTAATAGATGTCTAATGTAGCCGTTAAGTTACTATTCATCACAGATAAACTGCACTCAAGGTCACTTAACTATTAGTAAACAGTAAGTTTGAACTTAATTTGATCACTCAATTTTAAAAAGTTATAAGTTAGCCATTGAACTATTAGTAAGTTTACAAGTTTACACTTTGATCACTCAATTTTTGCACCATTACTCCCCAATCCGATAGTCAAACAGTATGAACAACTTAAGCCTCAAACCTTGGCAAAGCCCTTGTCAAGCTTATGCCTCACCTCTAACCCTACCAATTTAATAGCCCTTCATGCTTAACCCACTCACCATTTCTCCTTTGATCTAAATCATAGCATAAGAAAGTCCAAAATCAAGCTATTCACACAATCTTACACTGAACTAACAGCCAAACATCACCACTCCCATAATCAAAGCAAACAAAAAAATATATATAAAAAAAGAAAGTCTCTTGTTTCAACGAGCTGCAAATAAGACCTAAAGAAGTAAAGGGACAAAATAAAATTAGAGAAAAAAGAATAAAAAATATAAAAAAATGAGTCAAACATACTGAATTTGATCAGGAGTTAATCTGGGAGTTTCAAGCGACAAAGGTCAAAAAATCCCTCTATTAAAATGAACTTATCGAAGTCAAACAACAATCTGACAACAGTGGTCAAAGATTGAAGAGCTTCTTCATTAAGGCTTCGAGTTTCAATTAGGGGAGTATCAGGATGTTTCAAGCCATTTCAAGGAAAATTAAATTGTAAAGTTGAAAAGAAAAGGAAAAAAACTTTGGTTCAGTGTGTTTCTTCGCCGGAGGTAGAGGCCAAACAATCGTAAGATTATTGGATACAACTATGAAAAAAGTCCAGAAATCTCATTTCATAACTTTCAAATCATTCAGTGACCAACTTGTAATTTTTTTAAATTGAATAACCAATGTGTAAACCTACCAATAGTTGAGTGCCCTTAAGTGTAGTTTACCCTATGATGAATAGTGACTTAACGACCATATCAGACATCTGGTATCAAATTAACTGACCAATGACTTAAACAATAATGTTCGAATAGTTGAATGAGTTAAACAATCATGTCTAGATAATTTAATGACCAATTTGTAACTTTTTAAAATCAAATGAAAAAAGTGTAAAATTACTAATAATTGAATGACCTTATAGATGATTTACCCTTAAAATTATATTCTATAATATCATTTATTCATTTAATGGATTATAAATGAAGAATAAAATTGTTACTATTATAAGTAATATATTAATTAAATTTAAAGATTGTTTTATATCTTTCATTAACAAAATTCTTCTTTATGAAATTTCACTAGTAATCAGTGAACCCTTAGACTATTCTTTAAATTAATGCTGAGTTTGTTTGTGTATATATATCAGAATTATTGCTGGGTTAAATGAGGAAGACTTTGATTTTTTTTTTATGTAAGTATAGTATATATTAATTTTGATTTAATGTGTAAATTTATACATGAGTTTAGGGGCGAAGTTAGAATTTTATTTTTGAGACGGAATTAAATTGTATATTTTATTATAGTAAAAATACAATTTTATTATTTTAATAGCCTATATATTTATAAATTTTAAAGGATTAAATCAAATTATTATTATTATTATTTTAAATTTTTATAAATTATAAAGGAGCCTTAATGCAAATTTTTCTATTTTAGGGGAGTCAAGGTCCCTGCTAGCCTCCCTGGCTCCGCTCCTACATGAGTTTTGATTTTATGTAATTTTATACACGACATTTTAATTTAATTAAATTTTCATAAATAATTAACATCATTTTACGTTTACATATTACACACACAAATAATTATACTTATAAAATATAAATATAAATTGATGTATTTATTTAAATATGTATAATTGAATCAAAATAAAAAATTTACATATACTTTTGAACCAAATTGATGATTTAATGTGTATAATTACACAAAATCAAACTTTATATATCAAATTACACATTTGATCAAGTTTCATGCATAATTTTGATATTTTATCTCTAAAAAAGAGAGAATTTTTTCTCATATAAGATTTGACCTAAGTGACATTTACCCTCGGCATGATAAATTTATCTTTTTAACTCCTTCAAAATTTATAAAAATATAAATTAATATAAAATAAAATTATGTTCTGAATCTCTAAATTTTATTAATCATTTTTTGCTCCTTAAATGATAATCTAACTTCATCCTTGAATGTGACAGAGTATTAATGTAATTACTGAATATTTAAAAAATTATGTTATATATAATATAATATGATAAAATAATTAATAATAATAATAAAATAAATAAATATTTTTTAACAATTTCGTTATAAGTTCTGATGATAAACAAAAGGATAATGTGTTTTAACGTACTCAAATTCACGTATCTTATATTAACAATAATATTCATGTCAATCGAACTAAAATTCTATCAACAATTAAATGAATAATTAAAAAATTGAAATTTCTAAATCACTAAATAAATATAATGGTCGTAAAAGTAACACAATGATGAAAATTTGATATTTTTCCCACTCCCCTTAATCTCTATCATGTGGTGTGAGCCTTTCACAAATTATAATTTTGATTTTGCCCCACTCCCAAAACGAACCCACCACCCTTTCCTCGGAAACTCAAATCAATCTTATGTTTATATCCTTACTTAATTTCACTACAAATTAAAGCAAATAATAAATTAATATCGATAATAATCTAATATCCAAATTCATTATTTATAAAAAGTAATATAAATTTAAATAATAAATATCCTTTAAATCTTTTCTAAATTAGAAGTCGATAATAATTTAAATATCAAAATCAAATATTTTTTTTTATTCTACAATAAACCAAGAATATTCGAATTGAATTGGACCAGTTGATCTGATCGATTGAATTAAAAATTGATTGACATGCTATTTTGAAACAAAGAAAAGAATCGATTGACTTGTAAATCAATAGAACCGATTGAATTGATAATTGAATCAAAATTTACACTTTTTCTAAAAACAATTCATTTAACTGAAATTAGATTGAAACCGAATTGAATATCAATCTAATTCCAAAAAGGGGATAAGTATCCAAAACTATGTGAGTTTGGAATTTAATTAGGGTTAGGAGGTAGGCGGAATCCAGAATCTGGAGTAGAGTTGCCTGTATTGGCACGCCACCCACCCATGACCTTATTAAATAAAATAAAAACATAACTCCGGTTTCAAGGATACGTTGGTTATAATTCAGTGTGTATGAAAGGGGGAGGAAGCAAGTAAAAAAGAAAGACCTTGTAATTGCTTGCTTTGTTTCTTTCTGAAAAACTAAACCCCTATTTTGGGTTTCACAATCTCCCAGGCTGCCTCTCTCCTATTGTCATCGAATGCGTCTTGCGTTCCCTTTCCCTATGTCTTTTTTTTTTTTTCACCTACTTATTTAAATTTAGCTGCAAATATATCTATTTTATTTTAATAGTAAAACAGATTAAGATAAATTTATATTAACCGTAAATTTATATTTTAGTCATGGATTATTAAAAAGTTTTCGTTAAAATCATTAAATTATTTAAAAAATTTATTTGTATCATTAAGATATTAAGATTTTTTTGAAGTTTGATTAGCGAGCTCCAAGTTACGACGATTCAATAATCGGTATGGTGGATCAATATCGATTTACAAGTAAAAGAACATATTTTAGAGCCACGTTGATCTGATGGCTATTTGGGTTTTGGTTCTCATATTCGTGAGTTTCAAAATTGTTTTGTAAAAAAAAATTTGAATTGTAGAAGAGAAAGAGAATTAGAGCTTTCAATTGGTATAGGCATTGCGAAAGAAAAGATCATAAATAGTTATTTTAATAGTCCAATGATTTGAACTAAAACTTTTAATTTATTTCGTGATCATTTTGTAACTTTTTGAAATTGAATGATAAAAATATAAATTTATTAATAATTTAATGTCATTCATCGTAGTTTATCCAATAGATTATTAGATTATTTAGAAAAAAGGTTGGCTGCATGTTGAATATTTATAATTTTTATAAAACTCATATTCATTTATTATTTATGTTAAATCTAAATATTTCTATTTTATATGAATTAAAGTTATGTTCGATAAACCAAAAATTAGGTTGTTAAAAATATTAAATTTCATTTACATTGAATATTTTTCTAACACTTTATCAAATAAGGGTTAATTATAATATTAGCTAAGAATTCAAATTCACTAATTATAAATATTTAGCAAGTATAAAATTTGATTTTATTTACTTTTTGACATAATATTTAAAATTATTCATAATTTTTCTTAACTTATAAATACGAAGATAATACGTTTCAGCATACTCGAACTCACACCATCTTGCATTGACAATATTACTCATGCCAATTAAATTAAAACTCAATCTGTACAAATTTATAATATCTAAATTAGTAAAAAAACAAATATGATATCAACAAACATATGAATCTAACATTGAGTAAGAAAATTTCAAAAACGTTGAGGTTGCGGTGTTACCCTAATTAATATAATTATTAGGAAAGTAAATTTAAAACCTTGCTCCAGTTTCGTACACAGCATGGATAAAAAAATCCCATTGAATTCCTTGGTTGGATCCATTATTTAAGAATTCAAACTTTATTTGTTTGATGTGTTTATACAATCAAAGATTCGTTGAACCAGTAAAATAATTAATGAAAATTCAATTTTAAATTTTTTTATTTTAGACTTTTTCCAATAATTGATGAAAATTAAAGCTTTAATTTTCAATTTCATAATAAAGATGGTATGATAATTTGAATACATATTTTATTAATTAGTTAATGTTTAAACTTAATATTACTAAAACAATCAATCCATTTGGGTGTAAGAAGATTGCATTAATTTAATTGTTTGTATATTTTTGTTTTGATGAATTACAAAAAGAAGCAAAGCTTTAACAGTAATACGATTAGTACGATTCAAATCTAGATTTTTTGAAACAATAAATACTTTAACCATCAAGTCAATAAATAAAATTCTAATTATTTGTATTTTATTTAAGATCACCCATAAATATTACTAACACAAAACTTGTTCAAAACATCTAATATATTGCTCTGATATGTAAAAGATTTTTAATTGAATCAACTTAACGAATTAATCCCATTTCTGTTCCAATCATTGATTAAACAACCCTTGAATTGGGGATGATGTACCTGACTTTATGCTTCATGTTTTTAGGGCTGATAAAGCAAATTTCCTATGTAATTAACTGTTTTTAAAAAAAAAAAAAAACTTGAATTAATAACTTAAATCTGCAAAATGCAAGATTAATTATTGATAGTTGGGCATAATGAAAAAGAATATTACATTTTTAACAGGAGTAAAATCAGAATTTTTTTAGGAGATTAAAAATTAAATTGTAATTTTTATGATAATAAAAATATAATTTTATCATTTTAATAATTTTTATTTTTATAATTTTTAAAAAATTAAATCAAATTTTTATAATTTATATGAAAATAAATTTTAAAAAGTCTAAATAAAATAAATTCATTTTAGAGTCCCCTCAATTACACCCCTGATTTATGAAGAAAGAATGTAAGGCATTGCTTGATAAATCTTTGAAAAAATAGATCTATTGATAGAATTTGTTTAAAAAAATTTGAAAAATAATAAGTAGATAACAGCTATTTATCATTTAATGAAGAATATTTTCAGTTATTTCAATTTTACTTTATTTATTTTAATGTTATATTATTTTATAAAAACTTTAGTTTTAAAATTTTAATTTTGGTTTAGAATAAAATGAAATAATTAAAAATTAAAGAGAAGATGCAGAATATAAGTTTTTCATAGTTTAAAATTTTTATTTATCAAACAATTTAATTATATTACGTAATTAATTTTAAAAATATATGAAATAAATTTTATAACTTAATTCTATATTTGAAAATTTCAATTTATCAAACAGTTGTTAAATAAAAATATTAAAAATCACATTATTAAAATCAACAGTCAGAGAATTATGAAATATACATAGAAAATAAAAAAAATTGCAATACTAATTATGTCACTATTAGCCAACAGCATTAGCGTTTAAGGCTCAACCGTTTGATTCGGCCACTCAACAGCTGGGCCCACGGTATAGGGTCCCATATAAATGGAGATATGACACGTGTACGGATGGGGATGAAGGAAACAATAGATGCTTCAAACATTTACTGCAAAGTGGTCAACAGTAGTACTGCGGTCTGCCCCCCATTCGGCACATAATAGCCTCATATAATTATTATCGAATTTGATTACTTAATTTAAAATAATTCTAAGCTTCATTAAAATAAGCATTTGCAGCTGAAAAATGGAGTCTTTCAATGTTCTAAGCTGTAAGCATTACCCTCAAATCATTTGAAACCCCACCCCCCCCCCCCAAAAAAAAAAAACACCAAAAAAAGCAATACACTCAGAGCTTGAACTGTGAAAAACCCACCACCGCCATAGCTGCCACCGTTCATGGTGCATGACCTCAGCCTTAGAAAAAGCTTTTCACCATCTCTGTCATAAATTTTATTTCTTCACCATTTATCTTTTTCCTTGATGTTCACATGCATGGTTTCATCAAACTAAAAGAAATGTTCAACAGTTTGGTGTAAAGTGTAAGCAAGCCTCACACACACCTCCATTGAAAGTTGAAACCTTCTCTCTCACATGCATGCTGTCTCCTGGAAGTGTGGCTTTTCACAGTTTCCATTGAAAGTCTCAACAAACCCTTTCTTTCTTTCTTTCTTCAAGTTTCAACCTGTTTGATCTTAGTCTTCCCCACCTTGGGTTCAGGCCGTTTTCAGACCTTCAAATGGCAATGCCTACCCTGTTTGCAGGGACCCATTTCTTGTTCTTCTATCTGTTTGTTTTTAGAACACTCTTGGTCACCTCTTTGTCACCTGATGGAGAGGCTCTTCTTTCTCTTTTATCAGATGCTGACCCATCTGCAAAAGCTTCTTCACCAGTGCTCTCTTCATGGAACCCAAAGAGCTCAACCCCATGTTTATGGCAAGGGATAACGTGTTCTCCACAAAATAGAGTTATCTCCCTGTCACTGCCCAACATATTCCTCAATATCTCTTCTCTGCCCTCACAGCTTTCCTCTCTTTCTTCCCTGCAACTTCTCAATCTCTCTTCCACCAATATCTCAGGCTCAATCCCTCCTACTTTTGGCAAACTAGTTCACCTTCGCCTTTTAGACCTTTCCTCTAACTCTCTCACAGGTTCCATTCCTCAAGAGCTTGGTCAGCTTTCCTTACTGCAGTTCCTTTTCTTGAATTCAAATGGATTAAGTGGAGGGATTCCTCCACAGCTAGGTAACCTCACTTCATTACAAGTTCTTTGTCTACAAGATAATCTCCTCAATGGCTCAATACCATCTCAAATGGGTTCATTGGTTTCCCTCCAACAGTTTAGAATTGGAGGCAATCCTGATCTAACAGGAGAAATCCCTACACAGTTAGGCTTACTTACCAATCTGACCACATTTGGGGCAGCCGCCACTGGACTTTCTGGTTCGATTCCATCAACATTCGGCAACTTGATCAACCTTCAAACACTGTCTCTTTATGATACTGAGGTATCTGGTTCGATACCACCTGAACTGGGATTATGTTCAGAGTTAAGGAATCTGTATTTGCATATGAACAAGCTGACCGGTTCTATTCCACCTCAGTTGGGCAAGCTTCAAAAGGTTACTAGCTTGCTTTTATGGGGTAACGCATTGACAGGTTCAATCCCAGCTGAGATATCCAACTGTTCATCACTTGTTGTGCTTGATGCTTCAGCTAATGATCTTTCTGGCAAAATACCTAGTGATATTGGAAAGCTTGGTGTTCTTGAGCAGCTTCATTTGTCTGATAATTCCTTAACTGGGTCGATTCCTTGGGAGTTAAGCAACTGTTCGAGTTTGACTATACTTCAACTCGACAAGAATCAATTTTCTGGTGCAATTCCATGGCAGATTGGTAACTTGAAACAATTGCAGAGTTTCTTCTTGTGGGGCAATTCAATTTCAGGAACAATCCCATCTTCTTTTGGGAACTGCACTGAACTTTACTCAATTGATCTTTCCAGGAACAAGCTTACTGGTTCAATACCAGAAGAGATTTTCAGTTTGAAGAAACTCAGCAAGCTTTTGCTTCTTGGAAACTCTTTATCCGGGGAGTTGCCGAGAAGTGTTTCAAATTGTCAGTCACTGGTGAGGTTAAGGCTTGGAGAAAACAGGCTTTCGGGGCAGATACCAAATGAGATCGGCCAACTACAGAACTTAGTGTTCCTCGACTTATATATGAATCATTTCACAGGTAGTCTTCCTTCTGAGATTGCCAACATCACAGTTCTTGAGCTATTGGATGTTCACAACAACCACATTAATGGAGAAATCCCATCTCAGCTTGGGGAGCTTGTGAATTTAGAGCAGCTTGATCTTAGGCGAAACAGCTTCACTGGAGAAATTCCGTCGAGTTTCGGTAATTTTAGTTACTTGAACAAGCTGATTCTCAACAGCAATTTATTAACAGGGTCTATCCCGAAATCGTTTCAGAATCTGCAGAAACTTACTCTGCTTGATTTAAGCTACAATAGACTCTCTGGTGAAATTCCATCTGAGCTTGGTTATATAACAAGTTTAACAATCAGTTTGGATTTGAGTTCCAATATGTTTACTGGTGAAATACCGGAATCAATGTCTGGTTTGAGACAGTTACAGTCACTTGATCTGTCTCATAACATGTTACGTGGAAGAATCAAGGTTTTAGGTTCCCTTACTAGTCTCACTTTTTTGAATATCTCATTCAATAATTTCTCAGGTCCTATACCTGTAACACCTTTCTTTAGGACTCTTTCCTACAATTCTTATCTGCAAAACCTGAATCTATGTGAATCCGTCGATGGTTCCACTTGTTCTTCGAGCCTAATGCGAAAAACCAGATTAAGATCAGCCAAAACTGTTGCTTTAGTCTCAGTGATCCTTGCATCAGTTACCATTTCAGTCCTTGCTTCATGGTATTTAGTTACAAGGAACCATAGGTACATGATGGAGAAATCAGCAGGAGCTTCATCATCTTCACCAGGAGCTGAAGATTTCTCATATCCATGGACTTTCATTCCATTCCAAAGGCTCAATTTCACCATTGATAACATCTTGGACTGTCTAAAAGACGAGAATGTGATCGGGAAAGGCTGTTCCGGGATCGTCTACAAAGCAGAAATGCCAAATGGGGAATTGATTGCAGTGAAAAAGCTTTGGAGAACAAAGGACGACGAAGAGCCAACAGTGGACTCATTTGCAGCAGAAATTCAGATTCTTGGACACATTCGCCATAGGAACATCATGAAGCTCTTAGGTTATTGTTCCAACAAAAGTGTTAAGATCCTCTTATACAACTACATCCCGAATGGTAATCTACAACAGCTTTTGCGAGGCAATCGAAACTTGAGTTGGGAAGTAAGGTACAAGATAGCTGTAGGATCAGCTCAAGGCTTAGCTTATCTTCACCATGATTGTAAACCGGCAATTCTTCACAGAGACGTGAAATGCAATAACATACTCCTAGATTCCAAGTTCGAGGCTTATTTAGCGGATTTCGGGTTGGCGAAACTGATGAACTCTCCAAATTATCACCATGCAATGTCTAGAGTCGCCGGCTCTTACGGTTATATTGCACCAGGTAAGTTCCCTACTTCCGCCCTACTTAGCTTCATAGGATTATTACATAGTTGATTAAGGATTCATGGCTCTTCATTAGGACCGTAACATCAACTTACGAAGTATTGTTTTGGATGCAGAATATGGTTACACAATGAACATAACAGAGAAAAGTGATGTGTACAGTTACGGGGTGGTTCTTCTGGAGATACTAAGTGGACGAAGTGCAGTGGAATCACAAGTAGGAGATGGAGTGCACATAGTGGAGTGGGTGAAAAAGAAAATGGGCAGCTTTGAACCGGCGACATCGATTCTGGATGCTAAGCTTCGAGGAATGCCGGACCAACTGGTTCAGGAAATGCTGCAAACACTTGGGATTGCAATGTTTTGTGTGAATTCATCACCAGCAGAACGTCCAACAATGAAGGAAGTAGTGGCGTTGTTAATGGAGGTTAAAACCCAACCTGAAGAAATGGGAAAGACTTCTCAACCTCTAATAAAGCAGCCATCAAATCAAAGTTAAAAAGGGTCGTTTTCTTGTGTATTGTCATTTTAAAATTCCAAGAACATTGAGAAAAAGCGAGAGTGTGTGGAGATATTGTTGGATTTGAATGATGGTGTTGAGGAGTCTGATGTACAGTTTTAGGAACATCAATTCTCTTGATTTTGCTCTCTTAATTCTTCTTTTTTCCCTTTCCATCTAATGGATCATGGCTTCACTAAACTTTAAATTGCAATTCAACTTTGTAGTAAAAGGTTCAAATATCGTAGGTCGTTAAAATGCATGAGGTATTGAACCATTGTTGAGTGATTAGGATTTTGCCGTCTTCTATTTTAAGATATCATGTGTTGAATTATTATGGACGGGTCAAAAATAAATGGCTTGATGTCATAGACTTAAATAAAGTGATGTTATAATGTATCTTGGGTCATATCAAATGTGACACGATAGTTAAAATTTAATAAGATGATTATCAAATACACTTAATCAAACAAGTTATAAGTTGAAGAGTTCATATTATTCCAAAGTCTTGACCACTCGAATCATCATGGTGGGGTGTAACAGATTGTTAGTAAGGAAAATGAGAACGTGGGAAAAATGAAGTAGCTGCGAATTGAGAGGATCACATATTCAGAATCTTTAATACCAAAGTAGATAGGATAGAAGAGGGGATAGGAAGTCAAAGAGATATCCTTCAATCCCATAACATGCATGCATGTAATGGAAGTAGGGCCAAGGATATAACAAAAGAGCAGACAGGCTAAAACAGGCCATGCTTCTCTCCCTTCTCACCCACATGCCTGCCTTACCGCACTCTCCCTCTTTTTTACTTTCCAATTTTTCATAATTACATTTGGTGTGGACGAGCCATATTTAAAAAAAATTGATGCCATTTTCTTTATTTATAACCAGACTACTTCATGCACGTTCAGATTTGAAGGTCCGAACAAAATTTGAGAGGGTTTGGACAAAAAATTAAATCCATTTAAAATATACGTCGAGTTCGGATTTATGTTCAAGGCTCGATCCGTTTTTAAGCATAAAATATTTTATATTATGTTATTTTATATATACTATGTAATTAAAAGAAATAAACTTACACTAAATATATAATACTACTCCTATGTAAACATTAAAATAATGTTGAGATAACTATATAAAAATCTTAATAAATAAAATTATATAAAATTATTAAATATTAAAATGATATACTGTATACTTATAAAAAATAATATGAATTAGCCTAAAATAAACTTGAGTTAGTCTTTTGCATGGTTTGAGCAAAATTTTAAACCTATATTTTGGGTTGGACAAAGCTTAAACAAATGTAAAATATGTTACTATCATACTTAACCTTTACCCAACTCGATCCATGAGCAGCTTTATTTATAACCAAGAATTTGCTTAAAATATATGAAATTCTTTATGGATTGATTTGATTTTTTCCCTTCCTGTTTTTGCTTTGGGATGAATTTGTGTCTTTTTATTTATTTATTTATTTTGGTCCATCAATCTTTTTGAATTTTTAGGTTTTTGTTTGTTATTGTTGATTTGGAGACGAAAATCATGGAAAATTCAGTTACGTTGACATGTGCGTTGATCATGCTTTGATATTTTATTTGTATTTTTTGAGGAACTTTGACATGTATATTACTATATGCTGGAATCAGTTGGACACAGTCCCTTAACAAAAGTGTGTGGTTCATAAGTAGTAGGGGGCTAACATGCCATGTTTGTACATAAAAAGCCAAACAATCTTGTCGAGCTCTCAGGCTAGCCAAGTTCCACGACAACGCTCGTATATTCGGTGTTTTTAGAATCGAATTGGATTGGTCGATTAAATAGGTTGGATTGGGAATAAGTTAATATGTTAGTTTGAAATAAGATAATAGATTGTTTGACTCACTAACCGATTAAATGAGTTAAAAAATTAATTGAACCAATAATTTAAATCAAATTTTATATATTTTATTATTTTTAATTTTTATGAATTTTCAATAATTTATTGATTTGAACCAATTAGACTAAAAACAAATGGTCTGATCGGTTTGACCACTGACCTGATTCCAAAAACATTGCATATAACCGAACCCTAATACTTACTATATGTGCGGTAAGTCACCGTCTCACAATTAATCCACAACTTTAAAGTCAAATATCCTCTCTTGTTCACTTACCATACCTGATTGACATTCATAAAAAAAATATCTAATAAATTATGAGTTCGGTACATCATGTTTAGTAGAAGGACAGATATTTCTTGCTCATTATCAAACAATCGCTTATTCACAAACTTCATGCGGAGCTAATAGTTTTCATTTCTCGTCTTGTGGAAAACCCTTTTTCACTCCGCTTAACTGTATTTCTCTCTAGGGGTATTTTAATGATAGGTTCTATATGAACCAAATGATCCCATTTTGTCAAATGCCTAGCGACAAGCTTACTATGTTTCTTTCATTACAATATTTCTGAACAAGACTCTTAAGTGTAAATTTAGTTCAATTCAATAAAGCTTTTTAGTTTCTTTTAGAACTATTTCAAATATTTTGGTTAGATTCAATTTAATCTTCGATCTTTTCATATATATTAATTTGACTTTTGAGATTTATTTTAATAAAAGAAGTTTTGTTTTATGACTTTTGAACTCAATTTTTTTTTTTTATAAATATCTCTTATATAATATTTTTTAAGTAAATAAAAATATTCAATTAATTCTTATATAATATCTTTTAACAAATAGTTTTTATATAAAATTTTTAAGTTTTTTTTCACCATTTTTAAATATAAAATATTTATTTTTATATCATAAAAATAATTATAAATTAAATATGAAATAGAATTAAATTAGATTCAATTTACTATTTGAACCATTCCATTTATTTCTAAACATAATCACTCTATAACTCTTAAATCAGAGAAAAAACGTGTTTAAATATATACTCAAATTTATATCCTCTTAGTTAATATATCAATAATTTATAGTACATACTGTCACGTCATACAACAAAAAAAAAAATCAGATCAAATTTATCTTAAAAAAAAATTTTGAAAAACTAGTATTTATAAAAATATAAACAATCACTCACTTGGGTAATGTACTAATTGATAAACAGAATAATATTATCCCACACCTCATCATCATTATTCATTTACTCAGATCAGTATATAATTGAAAGCAGAATCAGCCCTATATGCTGCCCTATGTATGTATACGTATGTATGTATGTATAGTATTGTAATGAAGAGGTTTTAGCACTGAGGATATGGAACTCCACAAGCGTTCCCAACAGTTCTAATAAAGGGGTTATCAGCAAATTGTCTTAAAGATGGGTCGTTGAGGTAGCCACAGAAGCATGGCGTCTGCTCCCTCAGCCTGCTGCAACAGGTTTCAGATGGAGGCGTGGACGACATGACCGCCGCCAAGCATGGGCTGAGCTCTATGGGGTTACATGACACTGCCACCTCCGCCCACCGTGTTTCACCCGAAAACGCTGCAGCTGCCACCACCATGAGTGACAGTACCGCACTGAAGGCAGCATATGAAAACCTCTTCATCTTTGTTATCATAGTGGATGGTGGTAATATTTGTAGGACTTGGATTGGTAATTTGGTGTGAGACACGAGAGCATGCGTTGTTTATATGTGAGTGTGGAAGTATGGGGGGCGTTTCCCCACACTATTTGAGACCCCAACTAAAATCTTATTTGGTTAATGTTGGGTTATGTTGTTGGCACCTCTCTTTGTGTGAACAAATTAACCTAACCTAACCTAACCTAACCTAACCAAACCAGACCAATATTATATGTTATTCATTCATGTTATTCTCAATTCTCAATAGCATCAAATGTAAGTTATATAGAAGCATTCCATCGGGACCCAAGTCTTATGAATTCCAAGTTTGTCTGAAAATAGGATTAGGTTTGGGAGTCAAAAATCAAATCAAATTCTAATTCTAATTCTAATTCTAATTCAATTGGAATCAACTTAAATAATTTAGGGACAGATTCAAAATCAAAATGATTTAATTTGAAATGACCTAAATTTTAAAAATTTTAAACTCAAAATGATCTAAACTAAATTAAGATAATATGAACAAAACTATCTCAACCCATTAAATTATCAACTAAACCGCTATTAAAGTAAAGATTTGTGTGGATTCAAGTCATTAGTTCACTGTCTAATTCCAAATTTAGCACAAGATATCTCTTGATAAATAAAATCTCATTAACAATTTAGTTTGGATGCATTCTCCACTCCAAACTTTTTTCACTACATCTCCAGTTCTAGTTGAGAGAAGAATGAATTTGTAATTAGAAGTGTTTACAAATTGATTTTAGATTTGGTTCCAAAAATTTTCCAAGACGGACCGGACCTATTCAAATGGTCTATTTCATTGCTAAAAAATAATTATTATTATTTATTTAAATTTAATTACAACAATACATAAATGTTAATATAAAACTATATATATAGTGATTTCTCAATGTATCTATTAGAGCGAACCCAGTAACTAAATCTCCGTATTCTGTAGGCCATTAAGAGATAGATGCTGATCACAAGTTTTAAAGTTATTCCATACCCAGGACGAGGATTAAACCCTCTATCACTGATTAATGTTATCTTTTATTTTTTTTAATTAGTAAAGTCACAATCAACAGTTCTTTTCCTTTAATCATTTTAATTTTATTCATTTTTTTCTTAAAAGTATTCTAAATTATTTCTTTTACATTTTTATTTGGTTAAATTATTTCTGACTGATTTACTCAAAAAGCCATTGAACTAAGTACATTCTATTCAAATAAGCTGTTATACTTTCTCTTTTTTTTTTACCAAATAAATCTTAATTCTTTCGTTTTTTTTTTCATGAAATCCTTTCATCAACTAAAGGTAAAAAGAAAAAATACTTTCGTATGACCCAAATACGCAAATTGCAAATAACATTCTTGGAATTTTTAAAATTTAATTGGTTAAAATAAGTTTAATCATACTGAAAATTTTAAATTAAATCATTTAAAACCAATACAATTGACATGCTTAAATTTTTTAAAATATTTTTTATATCTATTTTACAATTTATATTTTAAAAAGTTAAATGATTATCTTTTCCAACAATATATTAACCTTTACTTTTAATTATTTTCAATAATTTTTTATTTACAAGTTTTTAAGCTATTTATTCTAGAGAAAATATTTGATATACTACTTGTGGAGTCTGGTGGAGTTTTGAGACTTCACAAGCAAGATTAAGAGATTGATAAGTATCTTATAAGGGTATAGTAAAATATTTAAAAATAATTTTTTTATATAAGCACATGTCAATTTTTTAAGGATCATTTTGAAATAATAAAAAAGTACATTACCCTTGTACTAAATACTCACCCTTTATTTAATATAATAAATAGATTTATAAGCTATATAATTAGTTAATCAATTAAAATAAATAAATAAATAAAACAAATCTTAAAGATTATAAAAAATATAAAAATAATTTATCGAATGCACTAGAACTATTGTATTTTCCACTGCTACAGTATAGAATATCACAACTAAGTAATAACCTCATCATCCATCCCTGTTGCTTTTAATCTTTACCCAAATGGACCCTCCAATATCAAGAGTTGACTTAAAACAGGAAATTTAAATACTGCTGCAACACGTGCCATATTCATTATTTTAAACGTTCGTGGAAATCAAAATAGCATGGCCTACCTAAGCACTTCTTTGTCCAACAAACAACATCTATGTCTTCAACGTAGAGTAAATAAGGCAATACTGGATATCCTTTGCCTAAGAACAATGGATTTGGTCGGACCAATCCTACTACTACTCCCTACTAAAAAGCATCAAATATGTAACGCTATCACATATGTCATCATTTAATCAATCCTTCTAGGTAATCTCACTCAATCCTGTCAGATGCCTTATTCATGTAATGCCATCTGAACCTTTTTATCAGTACACTACCCGGAACTCTGAAAAATACATCTCTACCAACCGAAACAAAACAAAGCAATGACAAATAATGCTTTGATCATGGGAGTTTAGAATGCAATGTATACCAAAAAATGGGTAAGAATGATAAAACCAGAAAACATGGAGTTTGGCTTGTAATCAACATGCACAACCACTTCTTTGCTCGGTCTCTGTTACGGCCTCCGGGATGCCCTGGAAATATCTGCATTCATACACAAATAGGAAAATAGGTCAAAGAAAAAAAGTTGTTTTCTGCATAGCCTGGTCAAATATCTTTAAAAACATCTATGCTAAGACGAAGTACACAGACACCAAATATATTAAGGTGAAAGTGGAAGAAGAAAACAGTTTTCCTGTATTTACAACAAAACAAAAATTACTCACGACATGATATCAAAATTTTAAAAATAAAATCTATATCCTACTGAAATAAATAGTAAATTGGCTGTGACGATTACACAAGAATATGGCAATGAGCTATAACATATGTACTAAAAAGACTTTAACAAAAGTAACAACAGCATCTAAAATGCTAAAGAAAAAACACTACAGCCCATATTAAAGCATAGTAGAACAGCACCATGAGAAGAAAGGTTATGAACATCCACACACAATCAAATAATTAAGAAAACTATAACAGAAGAAGTAGGTTGTAGGTAAGAACTCTGATCATTATTATACGATCTATATGGCCGTAAATTTAAGTCATATTTAATTGAATGAGTACTTTGTGGAAAATAATGAAGTCAGCTATATGATTAAAGACACATTTCTTTGAATCAATATCAAAATTTTTAACCTTGACCAAAGAAAATACACCTCATCATGATTCTCATGAAACTATTACCTTTAAATTTCGTTTATTGTTATTTCCCCAATCACTAACCCCATTATTCTGTCCATAAGCACCTTACCATTTGATTGCATACTCTAGTACATCTTTCCTAACGGAGCAATATATATATATATATATATTATGATCTACTTAGAGATAGGATTATAGTAACATATTTCCACTATATTATTGAACCATTTCCAGATGAGCAACTCAATAAAGTTAGGAAATATGGGTCTACCTGAGGCATGTCATTATGAAATACATAATATTGTCACTTCCACACAATGAATTTGATATGGCAAGGCAAATCAATCAGCATCCAAACAGGATTTCTAGGTGATAACGTAATTTGTACACCCTTGATGTAGTCTGATTCACAATAGAATGTTGGAGATATCCTCTGTTTCCCTACTATTAACTATTTAATGTCACAAAAGTATATAAAGATCACAGCTATGCCATAAAATTGCTAGAGATATGAAGGTCTCTGAATCTGCAGTGCTGAAGAAAACCATACTCCTTTCTGGGCCAACAACATCATGCTGGAAAGATACTAATTTTTATGTCAATGTTCACTGAAAAAAAAAAACAGAATTTGCTTCAAGATAAACTTACATGTCCTGCTCACGCTCATTTGCTAGAGCAGATTTGGCAATAGAAAGGAATGCAGCATCAACGTTGATATCTTCTTTTGCCGATGTTTCAAGGTAAGGTATGTTTCCTTTTGAAGCACACCAATCTTTTGCTTTCTTCTCGGAGACCTACATGGGCTCAAGATGCCACCCATTAGGCTGAGGTGTGAGGATAAAAGAAAATTAGGTCCTATAAAAACCATATACCCTTACCACTCGACTATTACCACCATCAATATCTATTTTGTTTCCAAGCAACATAAATGGAAACGTCCTAGGATCTGTTGGATTGGCCTGGCATGAAATGAAAATGGAAAAATTTAAAACAGATGGTAATCACTTCCAAAGAAATTCATATAAAGTTTAGAGGGATGAAAACCATTGACACAAAAGACTAAACAACCTCAGAAATTAAATTGGCTGTTAGGAAAGATCACGCGCATTGTAAGGAAAGTAGGTCAAGTTGAGCACTTAACTGTAGCATCAGCAATAAATGTTTTATCCAATTTCTAGGTTTAACATGATGCAACAAGGCATCAAGAAGAGAAATTTCACATTCCCATAAGAATCAGCATTTATTGGAGATTCTATTACAAAATTACCTACATACTTCTTCTGATCTGTTTATAGTAAACCTATACTTCTACAAAACTGTTCTGACTAGTTGACAGCACGAAGAAATGTTTGAAAAACAGGAATTGATGACCAATAGAACAGCCGAATGGCAACAAACAATATCAATAAGAAAACCAATATGAACATTTCAGTTTAAAACACTCACTCCACTGGAAAGAGGCAATTTTCCACCTAAAGATTGGGTAAGCAATTAAAAATTCTGTGTTTCTCTCCTGTTCAAAAAGTGTAAAAGTTACTAATCCTGAAATGAACCAAAATGAAGGTGAACTGAAAAGGCAAAGATAAAACCAGTTATGACAACATGAGTGAGGTCAAAATTGTAAAAAAAAGGAAGTGAACAAAAAGAACCTGCGAGTCCACAACCACAATCTGAAAAACTAGGTTGAATACCGTATTTGAATTTGTGCAACCAATAATAATTCCAGTGTCAGTATAAGTAAGAATTTGGAAGCTAACACTCCTAACAAGAAAAATCTCATGTTTCTTTTAAATTTACTTCATGTCATGTGTGCTTCAAATAAGTACCACCCTTTACTCAAAGAAAACAAATTTTCAAAACAAATTTCCTTCTTTGTAACAGATTGGCAAGAATGTCTATGGCAAAGTCTATTAGAGCGGTTTCAACCTTTGAGTGTATCCACAAGCCATTGCTTCAACACGAGCTTAATGATGTAAAGAAAATTTAAGGTGAAAATAAGAATAAACATCCAGGTTATACATTTTTCTGGACTCTCAAGATATTTACGGCTCAACTGAAGCAACTATCTCAAACTTCAGCAATCCACTAGTCTAGAGTAAATCACTTAAGCAGGATATATAGATAACGATATTGGAGAAATTAAGGCCACAAAGAAAATGAACAAATTCAAACTCAAAATCAACTACAAAACCATTAGAGTTTCAAATAAACAAAAATCTAGTGGAAAAGGATGGTTGTAAGCATCGATGTGAATGAAGAACATGCATGCTAAAGAGACAAAGAGAAGGAGAGAGGCCTTACAAGAAATTCAAAATTATAAATAATAGTTACTTGATAGCTTATAAATAACTTGCAGTGATGCAGGATGAATTCCATATTTAGTGAGGTTGGCAAAGTTAACTTGTAATTGTATGCATTACTTGCTAACATTCCTTGACCAGAAAAAATCTCTATGCTAGATTTATCATGGCAGGGGTAATAAAAGCTGTACAAGCCAATAAATCTAAAACACTGCACATTCTTCTTGACATTATCATAATCGCGATAATGTTATAGAGGCATAAAACAACTTAAATTAAAAGTGACATTCATCAAGACATGCCAAAACATAATTCACTAAAGAACTGAAACGATCAAGGAAAGTAAAATGAACAAATAGAGAAAGGGGCAAAGAAAAACCTGCTTAAGAAACTCATCATGCCAATTATCAAGGTTATCAAATGATTTCATCACATTAACATCATAAACTAGAACACAACAATCTGCACCCCTATAGAAGGCAACTCCGAGACTCTGAAACCGCTCCTGCCCGGCAGTATCCCATATCTATCCAATGCAATGCCACAAAAGAAAGGAAAAAAAAACACATAAACATACTCTCCATGGAAACTTCAAAATTAAGTTGAGTATAGAAAAACTCAAAGATTAAAACCCTACTTGCAGAGTGACAAGGCGACCTTCAATCTGGAGTTCCTTAGTGACAAAATCAGCACCTATTGTTGCTTTATATTGCTGACTGAACTTCTTATGAACATATCTAAATTCAAGAAGTTAATTCTGACAACGACGTAACTTATAAAATCAACATTTAAATAAATAAACAAAAAAATAGAGATTATTAAAATAAATAAAAAAGTAACTACCTTAATACAAAGTTTAAGATCTAAAAGTACCCCTAAAAAAGAACAGAAAATTTACAAAAAAAAAAGAGACTATACGAAGATTAAAATTCAATTACTGTTGAAAGGATACTGATTCATCAACGACGTCTTACCCACCCTGAAATTGATAATAACCCATTAATCATACAAATTTAGAAAAATCCAAAAATTCATCGTTTTAGTTGTAAAAAGAAAAGGCCATAGAAATTGAAATTGAGAACGACATACCCGCTGTCGCCGAGAACAATAACCTTGAGCAAGGTTCGTCTTCGCATTGACATGGCGGTAAAATTAACGGCAAAAATTCTGTTTTGATTTACCTTTTTTCTTTTTATAAAAAAACCTTAATTATTACGCCTTTGAATTCTTTTGGGGTGCTTTAAATTTAATAGTACAGCTCTATGGATTTTCCCCATATATTTGTAAAAACTATTGAAAAGAAATTTCCTTTTTTTTTCCTTCTTTATTTTGTTCCCTTTTCTGCACTAGAATTTACTTTTCCTTTTTGGCTGAAAGAAGCGCCAAATTTCCATTTCTTTTTCCATATTACTAGGTGAAATTATGGGTTTTTTTTTTCTGCATATTGTATTTAATTTAGTTTTTATAATTTAAAATAAATTTTCTTTTGTGAAATTAACAAAAAAATTATTTTTTTAATATTTAGAGGATATTATTTTAAGAATATTGTTATTTTTTATATACAATTTAAATAATATATAATGACTTATTTAATATTTTAATTATAAAAATTTCTAACTTCGGCCTCAAATAAAAAAATGAATTTGATCCTATTATAAATAAAAAAATTATAAATTAATTCTAATAAAATTATAATTTGATCTCTTAAAATAAAAAAATTTGAATTTAATTTTTTAAAAATAATTTTTTTATAAATTAATATATAATAAAATTATATTTTAACTCTTTTAAAAATAATAAAATCTATTCAATTCTTTAAAAAATATGAAATTATAAATTAAAACATAATAGATTTATAAATTTTATGAAGAATTATAATTATATTATTGTCACCGCTTAAAGAAATTGTAGATTCGGGCAGGAGCACGCGACTCAAACAAATCCTACCGCCTTGCATATGCTGTGTCTCCAGCCTAATTAAACAAATATGTGAACAGTAAGATTAGAATAGACCTGTTTATAGATTGAATCATTCGATTCGAACCGAATGTCAATCTAATAAATGAAAAAGTTTGAATAAAAATATAGATCAAAAAATGGATTTGTGTAAAAAAATATGACCTGTTTAATAAAACAGGTCAGGTCTTGGGTAAGGTATTTTTGGTTCGGGTCTTGCTCAACTCGAATTCACAAAAAGTAAAAAAAATCTATTGTTTTTTAATGTTATTTTCTCCCTATTTTGCTACAATTTCACTATTATGTTATTATTATTTTGTTGTTATTATTTGGATATTATATAAAACTTATTTTATTGTTAATTTTGTTATTATTTTAGAGGTATTTGTTAATTATGTTACTATTTTAGAGGTATTTATTTATTAAGTTGCATCTATTTTAGTGTTATTTATGTATATATTTTTTAAAATTTATTTTTAATTTGTTAAGAAATATTTATTTTAATATTTTTAGTATTTTTAATGCATTATATATATTTAAAAATTATAAAAAAATAATTTAAAAATTAATATGGACGGACCGAATCGAACTCGAGTTTTAATATTTTTATTCGGGTCGAGCTTGAAAAAAATTTTAAATTTATTTATTGAACCGAACTAGACACGAACCTAACAAATGAATCTGAATTTTTGGTTGAACTTGACTCAAACCAAACCTCAACCGATCTATAAACACTTTTAGATTGGGTACACAATAAACCTGTTCTATACAAATTCTTGATCACCCATACTTTTACGAGACATTTATGAACAGTCCCGAATAATTTTCTATAAATGGGAAAAAAATACACCTAGTATCAAATACTAATATCTATTTATATTACTCTAATTTAATTTTATATTTTCCTTTTAAAAGAATTTACAGCATTCACGTATTTAAGAAATTTGGATACGCAATAAATAATGGGTACCCGATTATGAATAACCCTAATAAATATCACTATTTATTGGCAAAAAAAAAACACTAATATTACTCGAATAGGAAATCGGATAATATTATCGGTGTTAAAGTAGTTACTACAAAATATATCCTTGTGATCATCTCTCGCTTCCTGACTGCAAACAATGGCTAATCCTCCGATCAGATTCGGGATCATTGGGTGTGCCGAGATAGCCCGCAAAGTTTCTCGAGCTATCCAGCTTGCTCCTAACGCCGCTGTCTCCGCCGTTGCCAGCCGCTCCTTCGACAAAGCCGCCAATTTCGCCAAGGCCAATGGCTTTCCACCTGACACCAAGATCTACGGCTCCTACGAGTCCCTTCTTGACGACCCCGACATCGACGCCGTTTATTTGCCTTTACCCACTAGCCTCCACCTCAAATGGGCTGTTTTGACGGCTCAGAAAAAGAAGCATCTGCTCACGGAGAAGCCCGTCGCCTTGAGCGTCGCCGAGTTTGATCAGATTCTAAAGTCTTGTGAAGAAAACGGGGTTCAGATTATGGACGGTACCATGTGGGTGCACAATCCCAGAACCCATAAAATGAAGCAGTTTTTAAACGATAAGGAGCAGTTTGGTCAGCTTAGAACGGTAACTACTTTTCTGGGTTTCTGCCCATTTTAAGGTTTTTTTTAACTTTTGTTTATGTAGTTCACCACTTTCCTGTTAGGCCATAGGAGATAGTTTAAAGCTCAATTTAAGGTTTCATATGCCTCATCATTTTAATGTGTTAGGCAACGGAATGGCGTCATCTTCTTAATTTCTATGAATATCCGATTCTGTTGGTTTAGTTCTCACCTTTCTAAATATTAGCAGCTTGTTTTACGTTAGAATTATATATCTTTGTATGAATGGTCCTGTCAGATATTGTTCTTTAAACTCAATTTAAAATGGGTTTCCTAGAGATGTGAAGAAGAGTTTGATAAGATATGGGGTTAATGAGACAAAAGGAGCATAGAAATTGGGTTTTGTTTTAGGGCTCGGATTTAATATTTGTCTATCGGTGCTTTGTGCTCTTTGTCATCTTTATGATTATAGTATATGTTTATCTCTCATACATGTATGTAGGAAATTAAACCCATTAAATATAGCCTCTTGTGTGAATGTGTTGATGACATAGATCCTGTATTATTGTTCGTCCAGAACCTAGTGCTTTTCTTGAACTCCTCTTCAACTGAGCTTGTTATTGTTAAAACATGAGACACTTTTGCTTAAAGAATCAGAATCTAGTTCCTTGTTGGACTGTGATTCGTTTATTTCTGTTGCGGATTGTTTGGACTGTTTCGGGATGGAAAATCTAAAAACTTGTTGGTTGTAGATGAAGGAGAAGAAAACAACCACTACCGATGATCTAGATATGTGAACGTTCATTGTACCCAATGATGTGAACTTTCTTTTAGCAACAAAGTGATATGAAGTTTGGAGTTTTTATAGCCACTGGAAATAAGCTTGCTTGTCTTTGTACTAAGGGTTCTGTAAAGGATAAAGTAAATGAATGGAGATAATATTTCGTTCTGAAACAGAGCTTACAGTAATGGCTCAAGGGCACAGTCTTTAAGATGCAGTTGCTGAGCATTTTCATAAGTTCCTATAAATTCACAGAAGCCTTATAGTTATATATATGCACATATATATGTCTATGCATTTTGTTTGTGTATGAAAAAGAGAAGTATGGTTTGTATGCTTGCATTCGGATGTTTGCAAAACACTCAGCCTGCCACACTTGGTAGGAGTATTATTTTTACATATGTTTTAGCATAGGAGTTAGCAATAAACTATGTCAATTGGTAATATTTAGCCACTCACATGAATTCCTTTTAGTAAAGAGAAGGAAAAAAAAAATCGCTTATTTTGAAGAAGTCTTATTTTTACAAGAGTTTTTACTCATCTTTTTTATTTCAAGTTTAAATTTGTGTTAAACTATTTTTTATTTTATGTCACTATTGTAATACATATGTAATAAATAAGATCTTTACTAGTGTTATTAGACTAGTAACCAAACAGAGCATTAATGTTTATCACCATTTGTGAGATAAGTTGCTGCTGTTTCACATGAACCATTACTAATACAATGATAAAAATTATCTGGAGTGAATTCAAAACTTTTGTGGTTCCCTTCAGCTAGATTTTTGAAAGAACCTAGTTCATGGTAAAGCCTGTTTCAGATAGACTTGCAGTGATATATTTTATTTCAATCGTTGCTATTAATGTCCAAAGATTGATACACTTCCACAAAGTATGCCTGAATAAGGCATAAATATGTGGTAAAATGGCATATCAGATGCTTTTTGAAGAGAGACACAGGATACAATGTCGGGTGTATGCACCTCTCATCTCTTCTTAAATTTAAGCTTCTTCAGAATGTTATCTAATTGCCTTTTGATGCGGTCTATGATTTTATGATAAGATGCTACATTGATTTGGTGTCCTTGCATTCTAAATATATGTATTTTTGACCTTTGACTTTTTCAGGTAAACAGTTGCTTCTCATTTTTTGCTGATCCGGATTTTCTCAAGAACGATATTCGTGTGAAGCCAGATCTCGATTCTCTTGGAGCTCTCGGTGATGCCGGGTGGTATGGCATCAGGTCAATCTTGTGGGCGGCTGACTATGAGCTACCGAAAACTGTTACAGCCTTCCAAAATCCAGTTCTAAATGAAGCAGGTGTACTACTAGAGTGTGGAGCTTCACTACTCTGGGCAGATGGCAAAATTGCAACCTTCCATTGTTCTTTCTTAGCAAATTTGACAATGAATCTCACTGCTATAGGAACACTGGGAACACTACATCTTACAGATTTCATCATTCCTTACCAAGAACACCAGGCCTCATATACTACATCCACAAAACCTGGATTTAACGAACTTGTAACCGGATGGGTGCAACTTCCGAGTGAGCACACTGTCACTGTAGATCTACCTCAGGAAGTCTGCATGGTGAGAGAGTTTGCCAGCTTGGTTGCAAATATTGAAAAGAACGGAGCACAACCAGATAAAAAGTGGCCGACAATCAGCCGGAAGACACAATTAGTTCTGGATGCTGTCAAGGCGTCGATGGAGAAAGGTTTTCAACCTGTTGAAATTGTGGGTTAATATGTTTTGATCATTTGATTGAGCTTTATCTATGCTTGTTTGAATTATCTGTTTCCCCGTTAGACTGCATGTTTGTAGCATGAAATTTGAACTTAGTTTTAGTGATTTACTCCAAACCATCTATTTTAGTTTCTTCATTTTATTTTGGCATAATGATAAATTTAAAATTTAGCCCTCAATAACGTTTTTATTTATTTATTTATTTAAATTTGACCTTTAAATTAAAAAAAACATTTAATTTATTTAACGAAAATGATAATTAAAACATTAATTTTTAACCTTTTCATAATATATTTTTAAAACTAAAAATTAATGGATAATTAAAACTAAAAATAAAAAATTACTGAATAACGAATAATTAAAAACTTAAAAAAATAAAGAGAAAAAAATTTGGTTGCGCCTCTTTTTGCAATGTTTGTGTTTGTACCTTATAATATTATATATACTAGGTTTTTTTTTTACCCCGAATGATGCATGGGTTAATTGTCTGTATAAATTTTTGAAATATAATTTATGCTTTAATTATGATGAAATTTGAAAGAAGAAACTGTTATAATATATAGATATATAAATAATGATTTGGAATCTATATATTGAGAGAATATATATGATATATTATATAATTCTTTACTCATTAATAATTAAATATCATTAAATCATTTTGTAGGTTTATTATAATTTTTATGAATGATGTAAAAAATAATTTAAAGCATATTATTCTATAAAAATATTAAAATTAATAAGTCATATTATTATGAAAGATGCAAAATAAATACTTGAATATAATATAAAAGGATACAATTATTTGAAAAGATCTAAGGAAGATATGAAGTAACACTAATCTTAGAAACTACAAAGTAAAGATGAATTATTCTTCTATGGAAAATTATATTGAATTTGAATTCTATATTGTCTACATTCATTTCCTTTATCACATATTTATACTGAAAACAATACACTGATATAACTGACTCTGAACTAACTCTAGGCTAGTAGCTCAGTACCTGAATTCTGTTAACTACACCTTAATTCTGTAACACCTTCATTCTCTAATATTCACCCATCTTCTTCTGCTACAAGCACCTGCAACAGTTGTCGAAAACGAGCAAACTGAACAAACGACAAAGGCTTTGTCAAAACATTTGCTACCTGATCACATCACGGCACTTCATTGACAACAAGGAAACCACTAGCTACTTTTTCCCGAACAAAAAATAAATCAAGCTTAACGTGTTTAAACTTCGAATGTAATACTAGATTTGCAGCCACAGCAACTGCACTAGAGCTATCACACCAGATAACTGGTGTATCCAAAGACTGTACTCGAAGCTCACTCAGAAGAGACACCAACCAAACAACATCAGCAGTCGCAGCAGCAACTCCACGATACTCAGCTTCAGCAGTCAACCGAAACACCACCTGTTGCTTCTTAAAACACCAAGATACAAGACTAGCACCAAAGTATATACAATAACCAGTCGTAGATCGTCTATCATCAAAGTCAAGACCCAAATTAGCAGCGACATACCCAACTAACGACAACCTCTCAGACGGTTTTACAACCAACCCATGATCTACAGTACTACGTAAGTAACGCATAACACGCTTCAAGGCAAAATAATGATCATTAGTAGGACAATGCATAAACTGATAGATCCTATTAACAACATATGCAACATCGGGCCTTGTAAGAACCACATATTGTAAAGCCCCAGCTAAACTACGATATTCACTAGGATCTTCAATTGGAGAACCCGCATGCTTAGAAAGATAAGAAGAACTAACCATAGGCTTATTTACAAACTTTGCATTCTCCATATGACACGATCAAGAATGTCTAGAATGTACTTCCGCTGACACAAATGAAGCGAACCATCATGAAGTCTAGTTACCTCAATGCCTAAAAAATAGTGCAGATCACCCATGTCTTTTAGTGAGAACATAGAATTAAGGTTGTAACATCCGCGTTTTTGAACCGGAGTTGGAACAGTATAGGGAAGGAGTCAAGAATTAGAACATGTAGCTAAAATAAGAAGATTTAGGAAAATTTAAGGATTAATTAGTAAGTGTGAGAAAGGAGGAAGGACTAAATAGAAATTTATCCAAATTGAATTATGAGTCATCATGGGAATTAGATTGATTGAGGAGGGGCAAAAGAGTAATTTGGTGGAAGATATTTTTGGAGGCAATGTTTTGGGCCAAAGTGTAAAGTTGAAAGGCCCAAGGATTAAAAGTGAATTTTACCATTATTAAAAAAGATATTTTTATAAAGAGAAATTGATAGAAAAATCTAGAGAAATGAAGAAAAGAAATGATGAAAAGGCTATAAAAGCCATCAGCCATTGTGCTTCACGTTGGCCACCATTTTTCCACCATTTTAACTTTTGCTTTTCTTACAAATTAGTCCTTTTTCACCAAATACAAACCAATTAAGCTAGTTTCTTCCAAATTTCTTTAAGATTAGTGAATAAAATTAATAGAGAAGTGTAGTAGCTATCTAATTGTTAAAAGAAATGCATCCATACTTGTCTTGGAGGAGAAAAAATATGGGAATTAGTGTTGAATACAAGTGATTAAGGTAAGAAAGCTAAACTCCTCTTTAAATACATGTTAGTTTTGGTTTATAAACATAGATTATGATATGTTAGAATGATTTTAATGTTAATATATGTGTTTTGTATGAAACTGAAGAGAAAGAAAAGAAGGAGAATGACTCAATTGAAGAGAAAGGAAAAGAGAAGATCAAAGAGGGAAAGGAAGCTTTCTACTAGAGTTGTAAGTACTACAAGATTTTAAATTGAAAATTTATTCTCTTTAAAGTATATGATTAATTGTGATAAAAATGAGTAAAATGATATGTTTAGTTATAAATATGGTGATTAGGTGTGATTAAATGAAATTTAGTGCAAAGGAAATATGAGAAGGGAAAAATTCACTTCAAAACAGTTTGGACAGTAACAGGGGATTAACTTCGAAAATTCACAAAAAATTGTATATAATGAGTTAAGGGTCAAATTATATATGTAATTAAATCTTATTGAGTGTATTTTCATATGGAAGAAACAGTGAATTAAAAGGAATTGTATATTTCGAGATATACTAGTTTTTTGTGTAACAAGGTCAGAGTATGTTCGAGTTCCCTTGTTCTGACTTTGAAAAATCATAGAAAAATATAGAAAAATTATTAGAGATTGAAATTTATATGGTTAATTCCTTAATGAGTCTATTTTCAATATAAGTAGACAGGAACATCATTTGATCTTTGTACTAAGAGATAGATAATTTTTAGTGAAGAAAGGTCGAAACTGTCAGGCAGCAGCGAAGGGGTAAATTGAAAGAATTTACTGTACAAATTGGCTAAAGTAAAAATTCTTTAAATTTTAAGTTAAAAATATATTTGAGTTTAATTTCAGAAACATCTAGCGGTTTATAATTTTGAATTATGTAATTTAAGATATAAATAACTTAGTGACTGTGACGCAAGTGGACAGCTTTGAAAATTAATGTAAAAATAAGAGTAAAGAGGTATATGATGATATATATGTGATGAACAATATATATGTGAAATATTACGTGTTTAATTATGAATATTGATTACATGATAAAATGGTGATATTGTGTAAGCCTTTGAGTAAATAAAGGTGAAAAATACATGATTATGTATATGTGAAGAGAAATATAAATGTGATATATGAAATTATGAGAAATGATGAATATGAGAGATTATATTCATGTAGACAAATTAGAACCATTGTGATAATAGTGGCATGCCATTAAGGAACGCTAGCGCGCTTACTGTTCAGCACTGTGTGTGCCTACTGTTTCGCACTTCGTGTACTTACTGTTTCGCACCTCGTGTGCCTACTGATTTGCGCTATGTGCGCCTAGTGATTGCACTGTGTGTGCCTACTGATTACACTGTGTGCTTACTGTTTCCCCAGCACTTGTGTGCTTACTGTTAAGTACTTCGGTACTTTTTGTTCCGTTTATCTGATGGGTTCTATAAAAGTCTATTATGGGCCAAGTGGATAAATAAGTTATGTGAGCAATGGTTAAGAAAGCTATGATGGCTAAATTGTGAAAGGGGAAAGAATGTGTAAATTGTGACATTGTGGTAAGTAAAATGTTAAATACATGAAAGGTAAGTATTATATGTGTATAAGTAATCATATGATGATAAAATTAAGTAAGCTAAAGAGATTAAAATAGTCAAGATGTGGAAAGTGGATGAATGTGCATTATGTGATAACAAAATAAGTTAAATGATATACATATATGAAAAATATAGATTTTATATAATAAATATTCACACGTTTATTAAAATGAGTTAATAAAAAGTTTAGAATTGATTAATTATTCTTGTAGTACTTACTAAGCTTTCACCGGTTTAACGCGTTTGTTTCAACGCGTAGGTACAAAGTTACAAGGAGTAAAGTCGAGTTCAAGGACCTCTCATCACCTCACATCATCCTTTGGAGAACTCCAAATATAGGTTTTTATTTTAAAAGAAATGACATGTATAATCGTACTTGTATAAGTCCCTAATGAGTGGAAAAAAAAATGTTATCTTGAATGCTATGAATTATGACATGAAATGATTAATATATGATATTTCGACTCGAATGGTCTTAAAAGACATCGGTTTTTAAAGAAAATTTTCTGTTACTCGACTTTTTGTGCCTTACTGTAATGTAATGCTTCTATATTGGGTTTATACGTATAAACCGAGTATAGGGATGTTACAAAGCTTTTCAACAAACTCCTCAATCTCAGCTTTCTCACTTCCTGTAACAATTATATCATCAACATATACTAAGACAAACACACAAGTATTAGAAGTATGACGAGTTAATAGAGAAGCATCAGATTTAGACCCAACAAACCCCAAGAATAATAAATATGCCTTTAACTTATCAAACCAGGCCCTCGGAGCTTGTCGTAACTCATAAAGCGCCTTTTTTAACCGACTCACAAGTGGTTGTCCATCTTGTCCAAACGTAACATACCCAAAGGGCTGATGCATATAATCTTCTTCCGTAAGATCCCCATTAAGAAATGCATTGTTAACATCCACCTGCCTTAACTGCTATTTTTTCGACACAACAATGGAAAAAATAGTTCGAATAGTTGTTGGTTTGACTACAGGACTAAAAGTTTCTTTAAAATCACAACCAAGCACTTGAGAGTAACCTTTTGCCACTAACCGCCCTTTTCGTCTTGCAACCGAACTATCAGGATTTCGTTTCACCTTAAACAACCACTTGCAGCCAATGATCTGTCGACCCAATGGTAACGGGACAAACTCCTCAATGTGATTTCGAAGCAGAGCATCATACTCAGCTTGAGCTGCAGCCTTCCATGCGGGATCCGAAAAGGCTTCAGTAATATTACGAGGCTCACGACCACTTAGCTTAGCTCAGCTGAGAAAAGTTTAGGTTTGAACATATCAGCTTTGGCACATGTGACCATAGTATGTGTATTACCAACTGTGACCAGTGGATCAACATCCAATGGTGACACCATTGGTGTAGGCGAGGGTACACCCCCTCCAGGTAGAGATGGCATAACTAACTGAGTCTCATTCTGACTTAGTCTGCCTAACCTTTCAGAAATTGCCACATTTTCAGACAGATTTGTACACACACCTGACTGTGACACAGCATCAGGTCTTAGGACAGGTACACGCGTAGTCACCATGTCAGCATCAAACTTAATGGATACCGCCTCTGTTGAAAAAAAAAACCGAGACTCATTAAAGATAACATGCCGTGAAACCACAACCTTTCCAGAAGGTAAAAGACATTGATACCTTTTATGTTGTGAGCTATATCCAAGAAACGTACAAGGTTCGAACCTAAACTCTAGCTTATGATTGTGAAACGGACAAAGAAAAGGATAATAACAACAGTCAAATACCCGCAAATAATCATATTTAGGAGCATCCCCAAACAACACAGAGTAAGGAGACTTACCCTGTAACACCGGTGTAAGAAGTCGATTTATCAAATGTACTGCACATGTAAACGCATAGCCTCACAGACGCATAAGCACCTTTGCTTGAGCAAGCAACGTAAGTCCCATTTCCACCACATGTAGATGTTTGCGTTTTGCAACACCATTTTGCTCCGATGTATGTGGACACGTCACCTGTGACCAATCCCTTGTTGAGCAAGTACCGAAGTGAACGACCCATACTCACCTCCCTAGTCACTTTGAACCTGCTTAATATCCGTACCAAACTGTACTTTCACCATCTTTTGAAATTGCATGAAACACTCAAGGGCTTGAGACTTTTGTCGAATAAGATACACCCACGTAAATCGATTAAACATGTCAATGAACGAAACATAATACCAACGACCCTCACACGCTATTGCAGCTGGACCCCACAAGTTAGACACGACCAGCTCAATCGGACATTTATACACAGTTACAGATGAAGAAAATGGCAATTTATGTGATTTGCCCTGTTGACAAGCAGAACAAACAACAACCTCTTTCTTATTATTAAACTCAACATTACAACTCTTTAACACAGATTGAACTACACTTTGAGACGGATGACCCAAATGTCGTTGCCACAAATTAAAGACAATATTATCTGCAGACAAGTTGCTATCCAATTTAGCAGCCATTGTAGCACTAGGAACTTCACACGCAGACAAAGCATTAACTAGGATAAACCGGTACAGCCCTCTATGAGTGTGACCCTTCAAAAGTACCTCTTGAGTCTTCTCGTCCTTTATTACGCAAGAAAACGGATGAAACTCAAAATATACATTATTATCACGCGTAAACTGAGACACTAAGAGCAAATTTTTACGTATGGTAAGAACATGTAAAATGTTTTTCAAGTGCATTACTCTATTTTGTGCAGATAAAGTAGACGCACTAATCCCTTCAACATTAGCAATTAAACCATCACCCATTAAAAGTGGAACCTTACCTATCACTGGAGTAGTAGTTTTCATTCTAGTCACATCTTTGCACACATGATGAGTTGCACCCGAATCCGGGTACCACGCAACATTCACCTCATTGGGCACAGACTCAGGAATATATTGTTCATCAGAATTGACTGTATTGGTACAAAAATTCGATGCCGACACATCATAAACAGGTAAGGCTACATCAGACGTACTACCAACCGAGTACTCAAACCTCGACACATCAGACACCCGAGGTCTGCCTCCCCAATCCATAGTCGATTTAGCCACAGCACGAGCTCTTTACTTTGTGGCCCACGAATACTAAGCCTCAGACCCTCGTAGTGCAGGATCAAAACATTTGGGTCCACTAGCAATTTCTTCATTCGGCTACTATGTGGTGCACTTACCATAATCTACAAAATTGGCATTTGGATAGGATGGAGCATAATTAGCCCGTACACTCGGCCCAACACTAGGAGTTGAGACCCACCTGCTATTCACACCAAATGATCCATGAGGAACATTCCAAAACACATTAGGGTGAGATGTATACCTAGGCACCATTTGAGTATTGACAGCCGCACCTCTCGTTTGCCTCACATCATGATACGATTGAACCAACGACCTAGGAGAACTGTCTGTCGGACGAGAGTATCAGTGATAACACTACTGTGCAAGGTGCCTTATGCGGTTACAGATCTGACACTGCACACATGATCTCGATGCCCAATCACGAGCACAAACAGCCGATCGACCACCACTAGGAGCCCTCAAATCCCTCAGATCTGACTCTACGATCGGTCTCTGAACCAGGTTCGCCTGAACTGGTGCATCCACTACAAACCGGCATTGACGAGATTCACACTGAATCAACGCTTCCATTACTCTTTCTATGGACAATGGCACCGAAGACAGCGTTGCATTGTCTATTACTGATTCAAACTCTACCGGAAGGCTGGCCAATATCACTTGTATTTGCTTCTTCTCCGAGACATCATGACCAAATGCTGACAGAACATCACACAACCGTTTCACCTTCGCCACGAACTCTACCACCTAAAGATCTCCCTTCTTGGCAAAATAAAGATCAAGTTCCAAACTTGCTATTTTGGCATTTGACGCTGCTGCAAATAATCGCGCAGCCTTGTTCCAGATCTGGTGAGGCATCATCACACCTACAAACTCCGGTAGCAACTCTCCACTGATCGTAGAGATTAACCAAGACAACAACAACTTATTTTGTTTATTAAAAAACACATAAGAAGGATTTACACCTAACCTCCCATCTTGATCCGTAACCGATCGCGACGGCTCCTCCACTGTACCTTCAACATAACCAGCAAGCTCATAGGCATCCAACAAGAGTTTTAGTTGATACTGCCATTGAACATAGTTATTTGCCCGAAGACGAACTGTGTCATGCTTTGGAAAGGCTTGAAGCATCTTATAAAAGGCATCCTCATTAGGTAGATCTGTCAAAGCAGCTCGCGAATCTGCTACACTCACCGGAGGAGTGCCTCCAGCAGCACTAACAGGTACATTCGATGACATTTTCCTCTAATCTAATCTCACAGACAGCCAGGCTCAGGCTCTTGATACCATGAAAAGATCTAAGGAAGATATGTACTAACACTAATCTTAGAAACTACAGAGTAAAGATGAATTATTCTTCTATGGAAAATTATATTGAATCTGAATTCTATATTGTCTACATTCATTTCCTTTATCACATATTTATACTGAAAACAATACACTGATATAACTGACTCTGAACTAACTCTAGGCTAGTAGCTCAGTACCTGAATTCTGTTAATTACATCCTCTGTTAACTACACCTTAATTCTGTAACATCTTCATTCTCTAATATTATTTTATAAATAAATATTGTTTTGAATAATCTCATTATAGATTCTGATTATATTTGTTCTTTTGATATAATGTCTAAAATTACTCATAATCTCTTCTCAACTCAAAAGTAGAAAGACAATACGTTTCAAAGCGCTCGAAATCACGTCCTCCTACATTGACAATATTACCCATGTCAATTGAGTTAAGACCCAATCGACATAAATAAATACTTAAATAAGTCATACAATTCTTTTGTAAATAGGTTAATTACGAAAATAAATCTTCAATTCTCTAATATAGCAAGTTGCAAATAATGATATGTTAGGAAAAATATAAAAAAATATGTAATTAATGAATATACTTTTTTTCAAGTTTGTAAAATTATTATAATTTTTAAAATATATTACTATTGAATACATTTAAACTTCATATAAAATTTCAAATATATTTTTATTGATTGTTTTAGAGATTTTTAAATTTCATATAATTTTTTAAATTTTAATAGTATTTAAAATAAAATACATATAAATATTTAAAAAAATTAAATGACTAATTAAATAATATTAAATTTTGTTTTTTTAATATTCTGATGTGGCTACATGATAGTATCTATTCATACTTTCTTAACCTTTTGACAAGACACACATATATGCTCAAACTCGAGTCTCCTAGGATGAACAACATCCTTTTTACCACTAAAGCTACTCATTGAGTTCTATTAAATTTTGTTTTTAAAATTTTTTTAGTAATATTTGTTTATTTTTTAATGATATATCTATAATTTAATTTTATTAAAAAATTAAAAAAAATGAGAAAGCTTAATTTAGTATATGTACTTTCTTATATTAAATAGATATTTATTATATGATTTTACTTTAAATAATATATAAGAGGAAATATTTAAAGATGTTTAAACGCCAATAAGAGAAAATGATTTCTGACTATGCACTCGGAGATAAGCTTTAAGCCATCAACACATGATAAAAGATCTACATCTATTGCGTTATTTTTTATATATTTTTTATTTTTTATAAAATTTAATTATAGATTTTAATCATATCCTTTTTTTTAACACAATGCTTAGAATCACCCATAAAGTAATAACTCTCTCCAATTCATAAATAGGATAATAATGCGTTTTAACGCACTCGAATTTACATTCTCTTACATTGATAATAATATTCATACCAATCGAACTAAGATTCAATCGATAATTTTTAGATTTTAAAACATATTATATTATATTTTAATGTTATATCTAAATTGTGGGGTAGTCCTTAATTTTATTCAAATTGATGAACTTGGAAATCAAGAAACAAAATGTTAGGGCTGCCAAAGACTTTCTCTTAAATATTGCAGAAAAGAAATTGTGATAACGAAGAAGATTCGTACGTTTCCCATTTTACTTTCGTACATTTTGTGAAAAACCAAGTCTGTTCTGCACCTAACTTGTCTTACCTTATAATCCATCTATTTTTCCATTACTTTTACTTTTACTTCATTTTTATTAAATAAATCATCATTAGTTTTTTAAGTTGAATTCGTGAATATTGACAAAATCTAGGTTGACTATTAATAGATAAAAATTAAATGGAGGTGATCTTGACCCTCTCTTTCTCGCATAAGCATTAATAAAAAAAATTGTTTATTGTGATAACTTTTATTATTTTACAATTCTTCGCCATTATTATTATTTTGTTGGTAACACATTACTGATATATTGTACAACAATTATGAAAATATTTTATTTAAGAAAAAATATTTATGTTTTAAATAAAACCATATAATTATAGCTGAACGTTCTTTTATAGAATTAATTTTATTTTTTTGTTCAAATAGAATTAATCTTTATATATATTGGATCAGATCGATCATTATAGATTAACGTTTTACAAATTTTAAATTAAGATTTAAAGTTTAGATTTAAATTTGTTAATTTCTAGTTTTTACAGTTTTTTTTTTTTTTTTTTTTTGAATTTTCTCAAATTCTAAATTTGAAATGCAGAATTGACAAATCCTCTATTCGAGATAAAAGGGAAGGTTCGTATTTTGTGCTATTAATGTTTTAATAATAATCTAACAGTTAGACTTAACAGTATTGCATTAGTCATACTTAACTAAAAATTTATTTTAATGTGCTTTATTTATTATCTCTTCAATTGTATTTATATTATTTATTAAATATTTTTTGAGTAAGTGTCACCCTCAATCAGATCACTAATTCAATTAGAAAGATTAGGATATGACTTTAGATAATTAGATTAAGTTAAACTATTCAAAGGTATTTTAGTTTTTTTCATTTTAATAAAAACCAATAAAAATATGCATATATTAAAATTTAAACTAGTGCTAGTTACATTAATAAAACCTTGAAATTATCACTCAGTCAAAGTTTCATATTGATATATTTTATACATTTTTTAATTTAATGTACAGAATTTATTATCTCCATTAATACGCATTTGTGTTCTAAATTTATAATTTTCACACGCATACGCATATGATAGGATTTATAATATATTAATAATATTGTTAATTGAGTTGGTGTCACAAGTCAACTTAACACTAATTCACAATTGGTAACAATGTCATGATAAATAATAATTGTGCATTTAGTGTTGTTAATATACATGATGTATTTAAGTATTTCAATTTCATTTTATTTATAATTTAATCTAATTGTTTATTATAATATTATGCATATTTCATATGCTATTATGATTGATTAGTTGAAAACCATACATTTCATTATTTATTGTATGCTATTTTAAAATAAAAATGTGTTTTAAATTCATGGTTTCCACACGCATAGAAGTGTGTAAGATTTCCCGTATAGTTAATGATATATATATTATTTGCACTGAGTAAAAAAGTAACATTTTTTAAAATGAAAAGTAATTCATCCTTTCCATGAACGAGATCATAAAATTTTGAAAAAGAAAATATTCGTTGTTAGCGGTAAAAGACAAGCTCCACCAACATAATAAAAGCTTTAACCTCAACCACAATAGAATCTTTCTGAATGTTGACAATTGGCTTTGTCATAACTAGACTTGTTTATGGGTCGGGCTACCCGTCCTAACCCAAAGGCTCACTCGATATTAGGAAAGGTTTGGGCAAAAATATTAGACCCGAAAAATAAACTTGAGTAAAAAAAATTATGCTCGTTTAAAATATAGGTCGAGCTCAGGCCTTGAATGTAATGTTTTATATTGTAATTTATAACATATAAAAATTAAATCTATAATCTAAACATTAAAAATATCAAAAACTATATATAAAATTTTGATAAATAAAAAATATCAAATATTAAATTAAAACTAATATAAATATATATATATATATATATATATATATATATATATATATTAAAAATGATATAGACGAACTTAAAATGAGTTTGAGTTAGTTATTTATAAATATAAATAGACTTGGGCAAAATTTAAGTCCCATGTTTTGGGTCGGGCTGGACTTGAGCAAACATAAATCGTGTTAATATCATGCCTAAATTCGGCCAGGCTCAGCTCGACTTATGATCACCTCTAGTCACAACTAAAGGACGACATATCTGAGATAATTGCAAACACTTATCATGATAAGGGAACTAACCCTAGATGATCGAAAGAGACAAGCAAAATTAGGAAAAGAACTTGAACATCCACCAAATTGAAAAGAACAACGATAAATCCATACCTAAAACACTTGCAAAAGCAAGATGGCATAAATAAGCAAGACTAAAAACTTGCACAAGAAAAGATAAAAAACTTAAAAAATAGAAAACTATTAAACATAAAAAAAAACACATTTAAGATAATACAAATCTAAACCGACTCGTGAAATCAATTATTATTTCAAAATAATTTCACAGCAAAAATAGATAAAAAAATTTGACTGAAGAGTCACTATTTGAGTATTTATAGCCAACTCATCTTCCAAAAAAAATTTACTAGTGAGCGATAAAGCTTTAGTGACGATAAAAACTATTATCTACCCATCATAACTCGAAAAAGCAGCAAAGATACTCCTAAAAAATTTGCAAATTAAAAAAAAAATAATACACAAGAAATTAATAAAAAAAATAAATTAAAAAAATTAAAGGAGGGAGAAAAATGTAAGCAATAGCTAGCTTGAAAGCCAACATCATCATTCAACAAAAGAAAGCTCTAGAAAAAGAAAAGAGAAAAATCAAGTGGATATTTTTAACTTATTAAAAACTGAAAGAGAACATAAATTATTATACTTGGGTTGCTAAAATAATGTTACAGAAAACAATTAAAATGCACAAAATTAAAATAAAGTTATGATTCTTTCCTATATTAATATTATATATGATCAAATTTGACTGGTTGTAGATCAGAGGTCTAGAAAGTTGGCTGGGCCGAAGATTTTGAATTTGTGATAGGTGCAGTGTTTCAAGGATTTCCTTTTTCTACCAAATTGACTCTGAGAATCCATTATGGCTTCTTCTTTTATAAATTAAAGAGAAAACCAAACCAAAAGCTTACAAAGAGACGGGGGACACAGCTGAAGAACACACACAGATAAACATCAAAATGGGTTCCCAAAGACACGTCTTTCTTTTTTTATCAGTGCTTTTGATTCTCAATTCCCTACTCTTTTCCGGTGCCGATGAAGATCGCTATTACGAATTTATTGTAACTTTTGCAACCTTTTTTGTCCCCTTTTCGTCCATGTTTAATAAGATTTTTGGGTATTTATTTTGGATTATTGTTTTTAATTTGCAGTTGCAAGAAACAGAGATTACGAAGCTATGCAGCACAAAAACCATATTGACAGTGAACGGCAGTTTTCCAGGGCCTGAGATTCGGGTTCGAAGAGGCGACACTGTTTATGTCAATGTCCACAATCAAGGAAGATCTGCTGTTTCCTTTGATTGGTATACATACTTTTTCAAATAATATGTAAATGACATAAACAGATTTGATGATGAGATGGCTTAATTTTGTGGGACTATTCTTTGTTTTATGGGAAATTTGATAGGCAAGGGGTTGAGGATCCGGTTGATGGTTCAAACGAGTTGATCCAGCCTGGTAGAAACTTCACATACGAGATCGAATTAGACGATGAAATCGGAACTTTATGGTGGCATGCAAGGAGTGCTTGGGCTAGAGCTACCGTCCATGGCGCCTTTGTCGTTTTACCGGCGGCCGATGAAGAGTATCCTTTCCCTACACCTACTTCAGATCAAATAATTATATTCGGTAACATGGTTTTCAATTCTTCCGTTTATGGTTGCAACTTTTTGTTCATTATATTTATTCAAAGCTTTTGAATCGACAATTGCATGGCAAATTATTCTTTCAGGAGAATGGTTTAGACAAGAGTTGACGGAAGCTAATGAAACCATTGCTGCTGGCCAAGCAGACGGTTACACAATCAATGGCAATCTTGGAGAAACATATGGATGCAGTAACGGTACAATACTCGATACTCGCACTCGAATCCGAATAACATAATTTCATTGTTAAGCCATCTTTGTAATAATAATATTCATAATTTTGTGTTTGAGAACAGATACAACATATCCGCTAGAAGTGGCTTACGAGGGTCTCTACCTTCTTCGTTTAATAAATGCCGTTGCCAATGAAACAATGGTGTTCGCCATCGCGCAGCACAGTTTCACGATCGTCGGACAAAATTCGACATATGCCCGACGCTCTTTCTCAAGTTCTCTTACCTTAGCACCGGGCCAGACGCTCGACGTTTTGCTCAGCGCAAACCAAAACGTCGGCCAGTATTACATCACTGCTCAACCTTTCTCTGGCAGGCATAACACCACCGGAGTTCTACAGTATCTCACCAGCACCGGTGTTTAATTTAGTTACTTGGTCTTGGGGATTCCATTGTTATAGTTTGTTTATGAAATAAGACATTCAGTAGGGCAGACCACTATATTTAATAATTTCGATGCCCTTTGAACAGTCCATGCTGGTGGAAATATTTTGTGTATTTTCATTAAAATGTTGTTCGTTGGTTGTAACATATGTATTTTTTCTTTGAATGATTAATTTCTTATATTGCATTCTTTATTTTTCTCTATGTCATGCCTATATTTTAAAAAACAATTAATATGATACTTCTTTTATTAAATTAAGTGAGAATATAATACTTAATATATTTTATGTGAGACGACAACACAATATTATTAGCAATAGTGATTAAAAAAATTGAACTGATATGATCGGTTTTATGATCGACATAGGGACAAGTAACTTTATATTTTAATCAAATTATTAATGTAATATATAAATTTTAAAATATAATTTTTTTTTATAAACATAAGATAATTCATTCAAAGAAAAAGATAATAAATTGCCATTATGCATAGAGCCCTCATCATGCCCTCACCTTCGTTGCAATGGGCATGCTTCAAGCTAGCCTAATCCAATGGATGCGAGCGGCTCTAGTTAGGGGTGTAATCGAGTTGAATTGAGTTTAAATATTGTCAAACTCGATTCGAAATTTAAAGTTCAATATTAGATTGAAGCTCAATCAAACATTTATTTTTAAGTTTGTGATTAGCTCGAGATATAATCGAGATACTCGAGCTCGAACTCAACTAAATCCGTTTACTAGTTTTAATGCTTAAGCTCAAATTTGAGCTTGAACTCGATTCAATAATTAAGCTTAGGATTAATAATATATATAAAGGGCAACACCTTGCGAACACCAATGTATCATTTAATCCAAAGATCCCGAGAAAATCCTTCACACACTAGGCTTGAAAGCTTGCGTCAAGGAAGAAGCGAGTACAAACCAACTCGAGAGACCTCCCTCAAGGGTGGAGCCACGGGAGACCCTAGGCTAGATATATTACTCTGAACAAACTCACTGGAAAAAATAGAGGATGGTCGACAAGAGAAGGAGGTAGGAGTGGAGGTAAGGAAGGAGAAGGAAAAAGAAAAAAGTGAAGGGGGAGAAACCAAATTTGTATCGTGCGACTTTGACAAGAGTTCTAAGTATTGAGTTATTGATGAAGTTGTTAGTTGAAATAATTTAAAATTGGAAAATTAAAAATTAAAATGAAGAGCACAACCAATTGGTTATGCAATTCAGATTCAATTCTCTGGATTGTGAGATCTTATATTCAGTGAATAATCTACTATAATGTAAATAGTATAATATATGATTTAAGCTTAATTTCATTTACACTCACTGCAACTTCATTCCCAAGCAATTATAATGATAGCACAATTTGAATACATCACAAAATCACTCACTAATATTCCTCACAACGAATAGGTTGTGTTTTTTTTTTTTTTCAAATCTGCACCAAAGGTGGATCCAAGGGAGATTGATAAGGGTCTCAACCCTCTTAAAATGATTTTTTTCATTTAGGCTTTTTATAATTTATAAAATTTTAAATTAATAATAATAAAATTACACTTTAACCCTCTCAAAAATTATAAAAGCTTGATTTAATTTTCTAAGAATTATTAAGATATAAATTATTAAAATAATAAAATTATATTTTAATTTAAAAAAAAAAATCTTTTAATTTCACCCATAATCTACACCGAAATCCGTAAATATATTTTTCAATATATAGGTGTTGGAGCCTAATTTTAACTGGGTCCCCCTTTTTTAATTTATTTTAAATTTAAATTAATTTTCTAAATTTAAATTTAATTTAAATTTAAATTTAATTTCGAAATTAAAAAAGTCCAAAAAATAATAATGTCCAATTACAAATGGCCTAAGTCAGCCCAAATACATGACCCAAATGCCATACTAAGTTACAAATGGCCCAAGTCAACCCAAATAACCTAAACCTAATCAGCTACGACGGATGCTGCTACCACCTTCCCCTCAGCCAACCAGGATCCATCACGTCAGCAACCAAGTTGTCATCTCCAGTTGCAACTTGTACTGCCGCCAACTGATGCAACCGTCACTGCCACCGTCCCCGAATCTGTAAAAAGAGAAAGCAGATTAGATATACATTTAATTACATAGGACAAAAGAAAATGATTGTAAGCACAGACTATAAAAGCCGATTCGATTTCAGTTGTAAGGGTTGAATTTTGAAGAGGAAGAAATCAATAAACAGTATATATTAATATTTTCTAGAGATCAATACAAAGCAAAGTCACTCGAGTAGTCACAGAGGCAACAAAAGCAAATACGAGCCGATTCAAAGACTCAGGCACTAGGGCGTTCAGGTATCCCAAACATATACATTTATTATTATTCATTATAGTTAACTAAAACCTTTCATATTTGTACTATATATATTAAATACACTAACGCCTTAGCTGTTATCATGCACTCTTTTGATCATTCAAGGTATTAAGTATCTGTTAATATTAATAATAAATGTGCTTTTAATAATATTTATAATAATAATACTAATGACCTCATTAAATAAGTTTTTTTCTTAATAATTATTAATAATAATAAATGTTTTGATAATAATAATAATGATACTATTAATAATTATTAAATAAGTATATAAAAAAAACGAAACGTCAGAAAGATGCTTCCCTGGTCACCTTTGCCGGAAGTCGGGCATGGACCTGTACCCTGTCACGCATGGACCTGCAAAAAGAAGAATCAAAACGCTTGATAATAAAGAATAATAATAACAGAATCGGAAAAAAGGGGATTTCCTAAAACAAAAACTGTTAAAAGAAAATATCGGGGTTTGATCTCACCAGATCTAAACCCGATCTGTGTTTTAAAGGAATACGCAAAAAAAAACAGGAAGAAAGGAGACGGTTCACCTTCGACGGAGGCGCGTGGCGCATGGAAAGCAACTGCGCGTGTACCGAAAGACCCCCGACGGTGACGCGCGATGACCACGCGCAGGGATCGGCGGTGCGCGTGTGGCCCAACGTGCGACGGTCGGCGACCAACTTGACTGGCCCGAACGTCTAAAATTCTATTTTTAACGCCGAATTTTCCCAAAATTACCATTTTGCCCCCGTGCATCCGAAAAGTCTCGTTTCGAACTCCGATTACATCATCCTTCTTTCTTATCAACATTTGCATTTATTTTTAAATTATTATGCACTTGTATTTTGCATTTTTTATTTTTTGTGAATAATTTATCTTCTTATTTATCTTACTTCGCGTTATATGATATCCACTATTAACTTCTTATTCATATTCGACTCGCATGCTTGTTTTCAACATTGTTTTTTTATAAAAGCTTTAAAAAATAGAGGCAACATTCTTTTATTTCGAGTTTCGAAAATTTGTGCCTTAACTCACTAGGCGCAATTTTTCTTCAAATTGAAATAATCGAATACCCTTAATCGAGGCAATGTTTCCTTATCTTCGATTCTGAAAAATTGCGCCTTAACTTACTAGGTGTAACATTTCTTCAAATCGAGATAATCAAATATTCTTTCTGTAAAAAAAAAATTAAAAAGGGTTTCATAAAGGAAAGCTCGTTATTTCTAGATCTTGAAATGTCATGCCCTAACTCACTGGACATAACTTTCTTCCTCGATCACCTTGAGATAGCGGGATTTCCAATCAAACCCCATTTCTTTAAAATTCAACTCATGCATTCAAGGATCGTGTTTTAAACTTTAAGCTTTTAAATGTTACAAATTAAGACCCGGAAATAATCAATATGGTATCAATTTTGGGCGTATGAGGGTGCTAATTCTTCCTCATGCGTAACCGACTCCCGAACCTATTTTTTTGGATTTCGAAGACCTACATGTTTTCAAAACTGTTTTTTTAAAACGTTTTATGGTGATCCAATCACACCGAATAAAGGATTGGTGGCGACGCTCATTATTTCTCGATTTTAAAATAATTTTCGAAACTCGTCGTTTTCCAAAAAGGAATGGTTTCGACAATAGACGTGTCAAACTTCGTGAATTAAGCTAGTGTGATAAGAACAAAATCTAAAGAGTTGTGATTCATATCAATCACCTTAACGTCCGCTTAAGATAAATAAAAACATCTTGGATCGCGTATCTCTTGAATATTAAAAATAACCACACTAAATTACTTGAAGTTTTGTTGCGGGACTAAATATCTTCTCCAATTATACTGCAATATTTGCTACACAAAATCTTTTAAATAATTAAACAAAAATATTCATATAAACATAACCAAAAGATGCCAATAAAAATTTAACAAATCTAAGCATCTCAATTGCTAATCTAAGTTGCAACGGACTGTTACAACTTGGTGTATCCAACCATAATAAAAATATAAATGTCTGCATTAGCAAATTCACCTTTTAATCTTCTAAATTAAAAAACAGAAAGCCGCTGCCAATAATTTATTCCTCTCTTTCTTCGCTTTTGATTCACTGCCTGCCTTAATATCCAATGATTAGTTTTTTAGGTTTATAAAAAAAATTAATTAAGCTCGTAAATTATTCGAGTTAAATATTAAAATATTTGTATTTAACTCTATAATTCGAATGGTTCAAAATGAATATGAAATAAATTTTAAAACTTTTTTTCCAAGTCGCGTTAAAAGTAGTTTTATTTACACTTAAAAAACAAATAAAATAAAATAAAAATTGCAAAATGAAAACCGAAAAAATAAAAATAAAAAAAAGAAGTATTTGATGTTTAACCCAGCCAGTGAATCTAAAAAGAAGAAGGCAAAGAAGCTGCTTTCAAATTTCTGAGGAAATTGGCAATGGCTTCCTTGATGCGTATATGTATACGTATATGTATATGTAAACACAAATTGTGCTAACTGCATTCATCATAATTACAAGTTATGTCGACATATGGAAATTATGGTACACTGCAATTTTTTTCGCACGTATGGAAATTATGTCCACATATTTTGGATATACGATATTTAAGATTAAATATTTTTTTATCTTTTATATATATATATATTTGATTCTTTTGGCAAAAGAAAATATTTGGAAGTGTTGTATGTCGGAAATTTGCAGATTCATTAACGGATTAATAGTGTTCCTGCTGAGAGGTTTGTTTCTCGATTTTGTAGAGAATTTAAATGTTTAAAGAGATTGTCTAAAAAAGTCACGGATTTTACAAAATGAAAACATCTCGTCGGATACTTGAAGAGGCGGATTGTATGTGCCTCACGACTACATACTAAGGAAATCTTAAAATTTGCACTCGTGGGTTTTGAATTGTATCTTATAGCATACCAGTAAAAGATACTGTTGAAGCCTAATTTTAACCAAGGCCCGTGGTTTGGTTTAAGATTTTTATTGAGTTTAAATTGATTCAAATTTATTTTTAAATTTAAGTTTATTTTAAATTTTTAAATTTAAAAGTAAATTTAAATTTAATTAAAATTTAAATGGATTTAAAACTTAATTAAAAAGTCCAAAAACAAAATTCAATTTACAAAACTTGAACCCAAAACTAGCCCAATAACCCAATTACACCCAAAACCTAATTGGACCTATTGACCCAAATCACTTAGAACAAAAATCTACTACAAATGGATGCTGTAGCCACCTCCATCTCAGCAAATTAGAGGCCGCCACGTCAGCAGCCAAGTTGCTCATCAGCAGCTAGCATCGGTCACCCTAACTTGGACTGCACCAACCGTCACTGCATTTTTTAGACCTGCAAAATGAGAAAGGGGACATACATTAAGTGATGTAAAACAAAAAAGAATGATGATAACATAGGCTATAAAAGCCGAATTCATTATGATAACATAGGCTATAAAAGCCGAATTCATTTCAGTTGTAAAGGATGACGGTTCATTCACAAAAAAGGATCAATACAAATACAGTTTTTTACTAAGAGTCTTATGCAAACACAACAGTAGTATACAAACGTGAACAAGGAAGCAATCAATAACAGACTCAAATTGAGTTCAGAGATCGTCTGTTTTCAAGGTATGAACTAATGAGTATTAATTACATGCTTGTTTGCTACCGGCGTTTAAGATGCATGCATTGAATACATTTTTATATTTATTATTTACTATTCCAAAATATTTTAAATAGGTTTATTATTAATAATAAGTATTAATGACTTTATAATAAACGAACAGTTTTCTTAATAATTATTAATAATAAATATTTTTAAATAATAATAATAATAATAATAATGAATTAGATATTATTAATTATAACAGTAATGACTTTATTAATAGTATTAAAAATATCATTAATAATAAAAAAGAAAAAGGAAAACAAAGGGTCAGAAGGCACTTCCCTGACCCGTGTCGCCGTCGCCGGAGCTCGCGTCGAAGCTTTCGCTGAAACCCCGCACCTCGCCGTGCATGGATCTGCAAAAAAAGGAAAGGAATCAAAATACTAATAATGAAAGTTGAATAAAACGGTTAAAAAAGGGAAACGTTTTAAAAAAAAAAGGGATTGAAACGTTTTTTAAAAAAGGGAAAAAAGAAAAAAAGGAAAGAAAAGAGGGTACTTTACCTGGGAAGCCATGTGCGGAGGCGCGTGTGGTGCAACCCAGGCGATTAGGATGGCGTGTTGACGTGAAGTGTAACACCCCTATATCCGGTTCACACGTATAAACCCGGCATAAGAGTATTACATACAATGTCAGAGAATTAAAAACGAGTATAATAAATTTTTTCTTTCAATTCATGTAAATTTTCAAAACAATATTGATAATCTATTCATTAGGGACACCTAAGTATACCATTTGTACATGCCATTTTTCTTCAAAGTAAATTACCTAAACTTGAGCTTCAAAAGTGATGTGATGTGATGAGAGATCCCTTGCTCGACTCTAGCTTTCCGTAGCTTTTGTACCTACGTGTTAAAATAAACGCGTTAAGCCGGTGAAGGCTTAGTAAGCACTACAAGTATAATAGATGATTATTTATTTATTGCTTAATTTTATCAAACATTTAATTACTCATGCGTATGAAATTTCTAACCTTTCTTGCATGTAACATTTAACTTACCATAATTTCACCATAACACACATTCATCCTCATATTCCAACTTACCTCAACGGTAGATTTTACATTTTTATCCCTTTTTCACAACTTAGTCATTTCACTTAATTATCAACATATAATTACACATACACATATAGTACTTCTCTTTCATGTATTTATCATTTCTTTACCTCAATGTAATAATTTGCACATTCTTTCACTTTTCACAATTTAGTCATCATAGCTTTCTTAACCATAGCTCACTTAGCTTATTTATCCACTTGACCCATAATAGACTTTTATAGAACCCATCAGATAAACGGAACAAACAGAGAGTACCGAAGTACTAAACAGAGAGCACATAAGTGCTGGGCAACAGAGAGCACACAAAGTGCTAAACAGAGAGTACACAAAGTACTGAGCACACAAAGTGCTAATCAGAGAGCACACACAGTGCTAATCAGAGAGCACACACAGTGCTAATCAGAGAGCGCGCTAGTGTTCCTTAATGGCATGCCACTATTATCGCAATGGTTCTAACTTGTCTACATGGGCATAATCTCTCATATTCATCATTTCTCATAATTTCATATATCACATTTACATTTCTCTTCACATTTACATAATCATCTATTTTTCACCTTTATTTACTCAAAGGCTTACACAATATCACCATTTTATCATATAATCAATATTCATAATTAAACACATAATATTTCACATATATATTGATCATCACATATATATCATCATATACCTCTTTACTCTTATTTTCATATTAATTTCCAAAGCTATCCACTTGCGTCACAGTCACTAAATTATTTATATCTTGGGATACAGAGATCGAAATTATAAACTGCTTGATGTTTCTGAAACTAGACTCAATCATCTTCTTACCATAAAATTTCCAGAATTTTTACTTAAGCCAATTTGTACAGTAAATTCTTTCAATTTACCCCTTCGCTGCTGCCTGACAGTTTCGACCTTTCTTCACTAAAAATTATCTATCTTTTAGTACAAAGATCAAATTATGTTCTAGTTTGTTTCTATTGAAAATAGACTCATTAAGGATTTATCCATATAAATTTAAGTCTCTAATAATTTTTCTATATTTTTCTATGATTTTTCAAAATCAGAACAGGGGAACTCGAATCTACTCTGACATTATTACACTAAAACTAGTATATCTCGAAATATGCAGTTCCTTTTCTTTCATTGTTTCTTCCATATGAAACTAAACTCAATAAGCTTTAATTACATATATAATTCGACCCTTAACTCATTATATACAATTTTTAGTGAATTTTCGAAGTTAATCCCCTGTTACTGTCCAAACTGTTTTGAAGTGAATTTTTCCCTTCTCATATTTCCTTTGCACTAAATTTCATTTAATCACACCTAATCACCATATTTATAACTAAACATATCATTTTACTCATTTTTATCACAATTAATCATATAATTTAAAGATAATAAATTTTCAATTTAAAATCTTGTAGTACTTACAACTCTAGTAGAAAACTTCCTTTCCCTCTTTGATCTTCTCTTTTCCTTTCTCTTCAATTGAATCATTCTCCTTCTTTTCTTTCTCTTCAATTCCATACAAAACACATATATTCACATTAAAATTATTCTAACATATCATAATCTATGTTTCTAAACCAAAACTAACATGTATTTAAAGAGGAGTTTAGCTTTCTTACCTTAATCACTTGTATTCAACACTAATTCCCATTTTCTTTCTCCTCCAAGACAAGTATGGATGCATTTCTTTTAACAATTGGATAGCTACTACACTTCTCTATCAATTTTATTCACTAATCTTGAAGAAATTTGGAAGAAACTAACTTAATTGGTTTGTATTTGGTGAAAAAAGATTAATTTGTAAGAAAAGCAAAAGTTGAAATGGTGGAAAAATGGTGGCCAACGTGAAGCACCATGGCTGATGGCTTTTATAGCCTTTTCATCATTTCTTTTCTTCATTTCTCTAGACTTTTCTATCAATTTCTCTTTATAAAAATATCTTTCTTTAATAATGGAAAAATTGCACTTTTAGTCCTTGGGCCTTCAAACTTTACACTTTGGCCCAAAACATTGTCTCCAAAAATATCTTCCACCCAATTACTCTTTTGCCCCTCCTTAATCAATCTAATTCTCATAATGACTCATAATTCAATTTGGATAAATTACTATTTAGTCCTTCTTCCTTTCTCACACTTACTAATTAATCCTTAATTTTCTAACTATTTTCTTATTTTAGCTATATAGTCTAATTCTCAATTCCACTCTATTACTATTCCAAATCCGATTCAAGAACGCGGATGTTACATGAAGGCAGCGGCGCGTGCACCGGAAGATTCCAAGTGGTGACACGCGATGACCACGCGCGAGGATCGACGGCGCGCGTGTGACCCAATGCGCGACGGACGGCAACTAGCCCGACCAGCTGGAGCATGGCAGGCCAAGGAGGGGGGAGAGGTTTGTTTTGGAGAGCTTTTTGTTTTTTTTTTTTGTTTTTGTAAAGGCTGAAAGAAATGATTTTTTTTTTCTAAAAAGGATTATTTATAAGCCCTTAAAACGGCATCGTTTTGAGGGCTGAGTTTCATCCCTAAAACGGCGCCGTTCCGGACTATTACTCGAATCCGACCCGAAATCCGACCCGACTTGATTTAGGATCCGCGTGTTTTCAAAGGAGGGGTTATTTATGCGTTCGATCCTTCCGCTTTTTCTAAAATTTTTAATTAGGTCCTTTTTACACTTTTAATTAATTTTAAATTGGCCTAATAATTTTCACGGTTTTTCAATTTAGCCCCTTGACCTTTTAAAAGCACCAGGAGCTGCTACGTGTCATGATTTTGGCTTATTTATGCAAACGGTCCCTTTTATTTCTAATTTGTTTTAATTTAATCCTTAAAATCAGGTTCGCTTTAATTACAAAATTGCCTCAAAAATTTCCATTGTTTTCAAAATAGTCCTCTAACTTCAAGATGCATGAGGGGCTGCCACATGTCACCTGTTTTTGGTTTTATTACCCCGAAGGTCCCTAAATTGTCCAAAAATTCCATTTTTACCCCCGAACTTCCAAAAATCTAATTTTTAACCTTGAAAATCCCATTTTTGACCTCAAAACTTCCAGAAATTCTATTTTTACCCCCAAACTTCCAAAAATCCCATTTTTACCTCGAAACTTCCAAAAATTCTATTTTTGACCCCAAAACTTCCAAAAATTTCATTTTTACCCTCGAACTTCCAAAAATCCCATTTTTAACCTCGAAACTTCCAAAAAATCCGTTTTTACTCCCGAACTTCCAAAAATCTCATTTTTGACCCCAAAACTTCCAAAAATTACCATTTTACCCCCGAATGTTCGAAGACTCCATTTTCGACCTCGAAACTCTCAAAATTACCCTTTTACCCCCGAATGTCTAAAAATTCTATTTTTAACCCCGAATTTTCCCAAAATTACCATTTCACCCTCGAGAATCCAAAATTACCATTTTACCCCCGAGTATCTGAAAAGTCTCATTTTGAACTCCGATTGCATCATTCTTCTTGCTCATCAATATTTGCATTTATTTTTAAATTATTATGCACTCGTATTTTGCATTTTTTATTTTTCGCAAATAATTTATCTTCTTATTCATCTTGTTTCGCGTTATTTAATATCTATTATTAACTACTTATTCATATTTAACTCGCATGCTTGTTTTCAAAAATTGTTTTTCATAAAAACTTTAAAATCGAGGCAATATTCTTATATTTCGAGTTTCGAAAATTTGTGTCTTAACTCACTAGGTGCAATTTTTCTTCAAATCGAAATAATCGAATACCCTTAATCGAGGCAATGTTTCCTTATCTTCGGTTCTGAAATATTACTCCTTAACTTACTAGGTGCAACCTTTCTTCGAATCGAGATAATCAAATATCTTGTTCGTAAAAATTTTTAAAAAAAGGGTTCTACAAATGAAAGCTCGTTATTCCTAGGTCTTGAAATGTCATGTCCTAACTCACTGGACATAACTTTCTGCCTCGATCATTTTGAAATTGCGGGATTTCCAAACAAACCCGATTTCTTTTAAACTTAACTCATGCATTCAAGGATCGTATTTTAAACTTTATTCAAGCTTTTAAATGTTACAAATTAAGCCCCGAAAATAATCAATGTGGTACCAATTTTGGGCGTATGAGGGTGCTAACCCTTCCTAATGCGTAACCGACTCCCGAACTCGTTTTCTGGATTGCGAAGACCAAAATATTTTTCAAAACGAATTTTAAACGTTTTGAGGTGATCCAATCATACCGAACAAAAGGATTGGTGGTGACTCCCATTTCCCAACATTAAAATAATTTTCGAACATCGTTTTAAATTGATTTCGACAGACACTTTTTTTTTTTGTTGAGAGAAAACCAATTTCGTCAAGGAAAGATTTCGAAGGGTTGTTTGTTAGGAGTCGGGGAGCTCTTCAATGGGTAGGTATTGTCTTCCAACGTTGTAGAGAGTTTGAATGCTTGAAAAACTATAAGGTTCAATAAAGTGAGAGAGCGTTATCGGATGCATAAAAATTTTAATTCTTTCAAAAGGTGCATTAATTTTAATAAGTTGTAAATTAGTTCTTTTGAAAATTAAAAACAGTTTTTTTACAACAAAAATGAATATAAATTCTTAGAAAATCTAAATTTTTTTAAATTTTTTAAAAATATATATAATTTCTAAAACCTTTTAAAAATTTCAAATCAATCGATTCTTAATCAACGTGGATGAATGATCAATTAATGATGTCAAATGTCAAAAACCGCGTTATTGATGATGTGGAAAAAAGTAAACATGTGACACATTTTTTATTAGCTGAACATTTTTTTAACGCATTAACTTTTGGTTTAAAATTTATTATGTAAAGATAGTTTAAGCACCAAAATGATAAAAAAATAAAAGTAAATTACCTATATATTCACTCAAGTTTATCTATATTTCTATTTTGGTCATTCATTTCAAAAATTTGATATTTTAGTTATTCTACCGTTAAAATGGGTTTGATAACCAAATAGAATGCTAACGTGGCTTGATATAATAATAAAATTAACTCTAATATTTACTCATTTTATTAATTTAATCATGATTTTGAAAAAAATCAACAAATTTAACTCTTAATATTTACATATTATATCAATTTGATCGTAATTCTAAAAACTGAAAAAATTTAAAATAAAATTAAAAAAATACATAAAAAAATTCTAAAAATTATTAAATTTTATAAAAATATATAAAATAATAAAAAACTGTAGAAAAAAAATAGGAGTTAATTGCTAAGCAATGCCATGAAAGGTTCCCTCTTTCTTTTTTCTTTTTAAAATTTTTGATTGGGTGAATTTTGCGTCTTCGTTTTTTACTCGTGGTTTTGCAAATTGTGTTGAATGAGCATAAATGTGACGGTATTGTAAGAAAAGTTGGCAAAGAAGGCGGCACAGGCACGGCTGGAGGAAACCATCAGAGAGAAAGGTGCGGGAAGTTAAAACAAGAAGTAACAGTGAAAAGATGGTGGGGGGATGAGATGGTTTTAAATTGCAAGGTAAAGAAGATAGTGTTAATATATTAATTGGGTTGTGAAAAATCTAATCTTTGTCTGTCATTTTAACAAACATTTGGTGTGCATTTGTTTTAAGTGATTTGCGGTAGAACTTGATTTCCTCTTTAGCACCTTTATCTAATTAATTAATTACTTCTCAAATTCTAAAAATTCAGAAATTCCCCTTGTTATTATTTTGATTCCATTAAATAATCCAAATTGACAATGAAAACTTAAACGAGAATTTAATTTATTTTTACAATGAAAAATTAAAGCGGAATTCATATAAGCTCAAAATGATAAGCTTGAGAGAACGAGGAAGAAAAGCTTGCGTTGACTGAGAAAAAAAACAAGCGTGGATTTTGGGGGAAGGGAGGTGTGAAAATATATTAATTTTAACAATTTTTAAACATGTTTTTTTATAAATTTTGTTAGTATTATTATATATATTTATAAATTTTAATAATTGCGTTGTCGGAAAAGTTTTCAATGATTTTCCTTTTCTTGTTCGAAAGAACACTACAAATTATTTTACTTGCTAAATATTTTAAAACTTAATTTTCCAATTCATTCTCAATAATGATTTGGTTAGTAGAGGAGTAAGATGTTTTGAAAACTTTAACATCATATTTTTTTTTGTGAATTGTAAAGAAATAGTAAAGTTTTAATAGCGATCGATACGACTCGAATTCAGATTCTATTTAAGCACTTTGATTATTAAACTAAAACATAGGATTCAAATTTTAATATCATGTTTAATTTTTTTTAATGAAATCTATCTTATGTTAAAGCTTTTCCAAATTTAAAAAAAATGGTTAATTTTATCTTAAATATTTCGTTTTTTGAATTTTTAAAAATATAAAATTAAAAACTTAAAAAAAAAAGCAACATTATACTTTAATAGTGGAAAATAAATACATAACCTTTTTGTTAATTTAAAAAAAAAAAAAAAAAAACTCTCTTCTCTCTCATCAATATTTTATCTTCATTCTCTCTTCTGTTTTGCTATTTTAAAATTTCTAATGCTTCTCAAATCTCTCTCATAAAATATACATTTTATATTGATTTTTGAAAATATAATATTTTAAAAATTAATTTAAAATATTTAAAATTTTCAGTTAATCATAAATTAAAATTAAGTTGTAAAATTAATCAAATTTAATGTTTAGGAAAACCCAATCCTATAAAACTAAAAAGAAAAAGTTACTTTATACAAAAAAAATATGGAAAAGTTTTTTTTTTTTTATTGAATACAAAATAACAAATATTAATCAAAATAAAATATAATTTTGAATTTGGGTATCCGATAAAAAATGATTCACCTTATCATCCCTTAAAATTTTAAAAATAAAACAAAAGAGGCTGTCTATTATTTGTTCATTTCTTACTTCTCTTTTGATTCATTAGCTGAGTTAATATTCAGTTATTTGGTTTTAGGTTTTGAAAAAATCCGACACAAGTCTCGATAACTCGAATTTGAGTCGAAATCGAATTTAAAAATTTTTAACCAACTTTTAAAAATAGAAAAAAAAAAAAAAAAGGGAACAGTATTTAGGAGAAAAATATTTTTTAGTATTTTTCATTGCTTCTGCAATAGAAAAAGACTTCAAAAACTTTTGACCCCGAAATTTAAAGGAAAAAATTGCTGATCTTTTTAACTCAGCCAATGAATCTAAAGAGAAGAAAGGAAAGATGTATGTTTCAAATTGCAAAGGAAGTTGGCAAAGGCTTTCTTAAAAGAAATGGATATTTATACTACACAAATTGTACCATATTACTTTCTTAATTCAATTTTTATTACACAATATATTAATTAAATTACAAATTGTGTCGACATTTTTTAAATTACAAATTATGTCGACATTTTTTGGTCAAAGGACATGAGGAAATTATGTCGACATGTTCTGGATATCTATATCTATATATGTAAAGGATGTCCAAGGCATTTCTTTCTTTTCACACTTGACTGAGTAAACAAGCAAACTTTTTTTTTAGATTTTATTACAACCAGTTTTGATCTCTCTAATTTCACACTTTAATTAATTTAAATATCTTATTCTTATTAAAATATGGACATAAATTTTAAAAATGATCAATTCTTTGTTAAATTTCTATTCAACAAATTTTGTTTTGTGAAATTATCGCCCAATATCTATTTAACTTTAATGACGAAACTATCAGTTTTCGTACTACTCTTTTTTATTATTTTGAGGAATGAAGCTTATTCAACATTTCAGCATGCTTAATTCAGTAATTAGGAAGTGATTTAAAAATCATCTTTTAACAACTTAATCTATGTATATATATATAAATGGAAATTCTAAAAACATTCTTATTTGATACGTACCATCGCTCATATTTCAAATTTAAAAACATCCAGATGTTTTAAAAAAAATCTTCTTAATTATTTAGACTAATTAATGAGGTTATAATAATATCGGGAGAAATTTAAATAAAGGGTTAAATCATTATTTTGGGTTTGAACTTGGTAATTATTCTCGCATTGGGGTCTAAGCTTTTTTATTTATTTATTTATTTATCCAAATTAAACCTTAAACTCGACAATGATTCCCACTTTGGGGCTTGAACTTTCTTTTGTCCAAGTTAATCCTTGAACTCGGCAATAAACTAAGAAATCGTTTATCCAATCAAAATAATTGAAATGATAGCATTTTAAGAATGAATCAAATGAAAACAATTTTAAAATTATCATTAAATCCATACGAAATATGATGTCTATAGTCTTTCAATCTCCATTAAGTACCTACACGAGTCTAACCACGACATAGTTGTCAAAGATAACCCGGATATCTTCTCAAAAGATGTGCAAAGTAAGAAATCTAAATCATGGTGAGAGGAAATCCATGTTGGATAATAAGTCAGAAAAGAAATCAATTGGTTGAAAGTAGAGTTTTTAAGACAGAAAAGGGTTAATTAGGCAAGGTTGTGAGATACAAGTTTGGCCTTGTTGTTAAAGAATTCAGTCACAAGGAGGGGATTGATTATAAAGAAACATGTTTTCATATCTCTAAAAAAACTCCTTCCATATCATTAATGGAATTAGTTATCTATTTTGACCTAGATTTCAAGTGCATGTAAAAACAACTTTCCTCAATCGGATTTAGACGAAGAGGTGTACATGAAGCAACTTGATAGGTTCATCTCAACCATGTCTCCCACCAATGTTGTCTACAATTCCATGGTGTTATCTCTTCTTTTGGTCCTATAGTAGGGGTGTTAAATCGGTTAATCGATCCGGGCTACCATTAATCGAATTAATTGATCCTTTTAAACTCTTAACCGTTAATCGAATCAAATTTTTTTCAAAAAACAATTAATCGGATCGAACTTTTTCGATTAATTCGGTTGGCTAACTGAATTAACCGAAATTTATATGTTTTTTTTTTTTGGTTAAAACAAATATAAAACATATTAAACATTAACCAAATTAACCAACCAATTTCGAACCAACCGATTTACTAAGTGGACTAATACTTATATATATTATAATATTATTTATTAAGTTTGGTTAATCCGATTAACCGACCGATTTCGAACCGAATTAACCGTTAACCGAACTTCCAAAAAAATTATTAATCGATCCCGATCGAATTCAGTTGATTAACTAAATTAATTCGATTTTACCTGAAATTTGCACACCCCTATTATTCTATGAAAAATCTTGTGGATTAGTGTATGTATCACATTGTTAGTTGGAGCAAAATCATCTTTTTTGTGTGTGTTATTTCTAGATGATAATACTCTGTTTAAAACCAATGATACAGGTTTGCTACATGCGATAATATAATTACTCTTCAAAACTTGAGTATGAAAGATACGGATGAGGCATTTTGTGGTATTGTCATTAAAATCCATAGGGATAGATTTAACGCATGTTAGGATTATAGTAGGAAACTTATATTAATAAAATTGTTGAAAGTTTTAGATGAGGGGCACAAAGTACTATTACACCCATTGTTAAGGGCTATAAATTCCTTGAACCAATGTCCAAAGCTTGAAATAGAGAAGTAATAAGTGAAAATTATTTCATATGTTTAAGCTGTTTGAAGCTTGATTTGTGCTAAGTCTATACCAAACCTGACGTTGCAATTTGTAGGGGGAATGTTGAGAAGATAATAAAGCAATTTTAACTTATCGATTTGGGTGTGGCTTGAGTTCGAGTCGTATCAGCCGCGTTGTTGTTAGGACTTTACCCTCCCATTATATTTCACCAAAAAAAATTCAAATATGTTTTGTGTTTGCTAATAATTGTAATGACCTAAATTCACAGGCACCGAAAAAGTGAGTTATAGGACCTCCGTCTTAGTAAACCGAGTTCGTAAATAATTATTAGGAGTAATTATGAGTTTAGTAGTGTGTTTAATTAGGCTTTGATTAGGTGAATTTCGTTTAATTTAGAGTAATTAGTAAAAAGGACTAAATTGAATAAGGGGTGAAAGCCTAATTATAGATTAAAAGAAAGAAAAAGGGACTAAAATGACAATTATGCCTATTGCATAATTTGAGGCGGCAAACAATGAGAAAAATCTAAAGATTTTTCATAATTTAAGTTATTATTAATTAATATAATAATATAAATTATTATTTAATTGATATTATTTTATTAGATTAAATAAATATATATATATATATATATATATATATATATATAAATTAAAGCTAAATGTATGGTAATAAAATATACATGTGTAAAATAAATATTAATTTATCTATTATTTAAGTAAATAGATATTTTTAATGTATTAATATTATTACTAACTAATATATATAATATAAAAGAATAAAAAGAAAAAGAAAAAGAAACAAAAGAAGGAATAGAAGAACAGAACAGAAGCTCAAACGAAAATAGAAGGGAGAAAAGGGAAGGAAAAAGAAAAAGGGGAAACTAGGATTTTGAAGCTTTAATCTTTAATTGGTAAGTTAATTAAGCCATTTTCTCTTAAATTAGATGTTTTAGAAGCTTTAGAACAAAGTTTTGATGAAATTAAGTTGAGGTCTTGAAAGTTTTAAGGTTTCTGAACATAGTTTAAGTTGAACAAAATAGTGAATTAGGGATTTAATTGAATGAATTTCAAGTTCGCATTGATAAAGGGATTAAATTGTAAAAGAAGCTATAAGTTTTGTGATAGAGGGATAAAATTGAAAGAAATTTTAAATTAGGGTTTTATTATGAACATTAGATAGTTAAGTAGAATATGGAAGGAAATTGAATAAAAATAAAGTATGAATTGAGAAAAAAATGAGTTAATTAGGATTAAATTGGAATTAAGGTATAAATTGGATAAAAATTCAATTATTATTATAAATTAGTGTTGTAATTAATAGTGTAAATTTTTTTTTTTTTTTGTAGCTAGCAAAGAACCCCAAGCATCGGCACAAAAAGGAAAGGAGAAAGTTATCGAGGAGTAATCGCGAAATTCGGGTTTGTATTACTATAATTTAAATTATTCATTATTTATTGTTTATTTAGATATTTATATTTAATAAGTGAAATTGAAATTTAAAGTGATATGAATTGTAAATTGAAAGTCCCTATTAACTAGTCGGGCTGAGTCGGATATAGTTGGCATGCCATAGGATTGGAAGAGTTCAGTGATACTTCGACCTTGAGTCGATGAGACACTAGGTGTCATTATTTTACTTCGGATAGATTCGATGAGATACTGTGTACCACTTTACTTCGGCTAGGTCAATGAGACACTGGGTGTCACTTTATTGCTTCAAACTACCCGAAGAGGCACTGGGTGCCATTTTGGTATGTTTGGTTAGATCCATGTATCCGCCAAGGTCCGAGTCTCGTTAATAGGGGTAAACAATGTGAAAAAGAAAAATTGAATAGAAATGAAAATTTGAGACATATAAAGTGATATGTGATGAAATTGAGAAATGAGAATGAAATGGTTAAATTGATTTGATATTGATTGGAATGAAAGTGATGTATAAATTAAGATAATTTGTGTTCATGTATTATATGATTGATTATGTGAAATTTATTTGGTTATTTATAATTTGAATTATAGTAATACCACTGAGTATGAAATACTCAGCTTACGGTTGTTTCCGTGCGCAGGTTAGTAAAAATTAAGGTCCTGGTTCAGCATCCAGATCGATCCCGACCTCAGTATAAACTCGGTGATGTAATTCTCCTCTTTTGGTAAAAGTGGCATGTACTAAGTGTTGTATAGGTTACATGTATATGCTTGTAATGTTGGTTGTAAATATATATATACTATATTTTGATATTAGTTTAAAAAAATGGTAAAGTGTATTATAAAATTTGACATTATGTTTGAATGAAAAATGAATAAAGTTATTAGTAAATTTTGAATAATATTAAGAATGTTTAATTATTGAATCAATATGTTAATGAAATGATTATGATTTAGGTGAATTTGAGTATAAATTGTTTTGGTTAAGGGTTGAAATTGTAGGGAATGTTAGATGTTTATAAAGGGGGTTATATCGCATTCGAAAAAAAAAATTTACGAAAAATCTGCAGAGCACCAAAATAAGTCTCAATTACCCTCTAATACGTATTTTGAGCCTCAATGGTCCAATTAAGGGACTTTATGATTATTTTATAGTATGTTCATTAATTATTTATTTATTATTTGTAAATTACCGATATGTCTAGTAATACCCTGTAATCTTGTTCCGATGATGGTTTAGGGTTAGGGGGTGTTACAATTATTAGTATCAGAGTTATCAGGTTTAGTCGATTCTCGGAGTAAATCTAGCTCGAAAATTAAGTCTAAAAGTACATGCCACTGTTGGGTCGAAACTAAGTCGGGATCTTTGGATGCTGACCTATTTGTTTGTTTTTGTTTTATAGATTAAAGATGTCAGATGAAAGAATAGATGATATTGACCAAGAAATGTACATTAGAGACGAAGAGTCGTATGGGGTTAGATGAAACGGAGTCAGTAACACCTAGCGTAAACCAGTAAGAAATCCACCTCCTAGAGTAGATAGAAGAAATGATAGAGATGATTCTAATATATTACGAGTAATTACCGATGCATTACAAAGGGTAACGGGGACTGAATTTATAAGTCTGAAAGGAGTTTGTCCATCAATAGCTGAAAATTAGATGGAGTCGACTAAATTTTTTTTATAGTAATTGGAATGTACCCCTTTGGAATGCTTGATTTGTGCTGTATCGTTGCTACAAGGGGAAGCTTATTTATGGTGGGAATCAGTGGTTTGACATCTACCGGAGGATCAGATAACATGAGACCTATTTCAAAAATAATTTCAAAACAAATATATCGAAGAAATGTATATCGAAGACAAGAAGCAAAAGTTTTTAATGCTGCAACAAGGTGACATATCAGTAATAGATTATGAGAGGGAATTCTCGAGAAGCAGCAGATACGCCTCAGAATTTATACCAACAGAAGTTGATAGTTGCAAAAGATTTTTACGGGGTTTGCTAGACTAGATCAAGGTACAGTTGGTATCTCACCGTATTACTGAGTTTATAGATTTGATTGAACGGGCCAAAATGGTGGAGCAAGTTCTAGGCCTCGATAAAAAGACTGAAAGTGTTAGACCAACTGGGCAGCGTATAGGAACTACTAGTTTGAATCCTCAGCCAAAAAGATCAAAGGAATTTCAAAGTGGATGGAGATCCAATTTTGGACCGGATAGAAGTGGAAGAAGCAGGGGTAAATAGATGATGGTATCCACTGACAGTGTGAGAGGCTCATCTTTGGAAATAGAAATTCTAGATTGTCAGCACTGAGGGAAGAAACACAGAAGGGAATGCTAGAAATTAACTAGGGGCTGCTTCTGATGTGGTTTCACAAATCATTTCATCAGAGATTACCCGAAAATTGATAGTGCTGCATCGGTAACATCACAGAGATCAGTATCTATAGTTAGAGGCAGAGGATCTGGTAGAGGTGGTCCAGTTTTCAAAGAAGGTGTTAAAAGAAGCAACGATATTGTTACCCAACAGTCTGAAGCTAATGTATCGACCAGAGCCTATGTGTTCAGAACACAAGAAGAAGGCGATACCCACGATGCAGTAACAGGTATATTTTTATTGTATTCTGAGCCTGTTTATACTTTGATTGATCCCTGATCTTCACATTCATATATAAATTTAAAACTAGCTGAGTTGGGGAAATTAAAGTCCGTGGTGTCTAGTGTGTCAATAGAGGTGTCGAGCCTATTGGGGCAAACAGTGTTAGTAAATCAAGTGTGTCCGAGATGCCCGTTGATTATATAGGATAAAAATTTTCTTGTTGACTTGTTTATCATGCCATTTGGGGACTTTGATATAATATTGGGAATGGATTGGTTATCTAAATATGGAGTGATTTTGGACTGCTATAAAAAGAAATTCAGTATTCAGATAGAAGATGGAGGTCGGATTGAGGTAAATGGTATCCGTACTAATGCGCCATCACATCTTATTTCAATAATAAAGGTTAATAAGTTACTTCAGCAGGGCTGTTCAGCATATTTGGCCTATGTCATTAATTCAGATTCAATTGGAAGCCAATGCAGTAAAATCCGACAGTTTATGAGTTTCTTGATGTATTTCTCGAAAAACTACCGAGTTTGCCACCAGACAAAGAGGTTGAGTTTGCTATAGAGGTTTATTCGGGTACAGCTTCAATATCCATACCCTCGTATCGAATGTCACCTACAGAGTTAAAGGAGCTGAAGATACAGTTGCAAGACTTATTAGATCGTGGTTTTATTCGACCGAGCATGTCGTCGTGGGGAGCTCTAGTGTTATTTGTTAAGAAGAAAGATGGCTCGATGCGACTTTGTATTGACTACCGACAGTTGAATAAGGTAACAATCAAGAATAAGTATCCACTACCTCGCATTGATGATTTGTTTGATCAGTTGAGAGGAGCTTCTGTATTTTCGAAGATTAACTTAAGGTCAGGTTACTACCAGTTGAAAGTAAAAGAAAGCGACGTTCCGAAGACAGCTTTCCATACGAGGTATGGTCACTATGAATTCTTGGTAATACCATTCGAATTGACTAATGCCCCAGCTGCTTTTATGGATCTCATGAATCGTATTTTTCACCCGTATTTAGACTAGTTTGTAGTGGTTTTTATCGATGATATACTGGTTTATTCAAAGTCAGAGGCAAAACATGATTAGCATCTTAGAATTGTATTACAAATATTACGGGAGAAGTAGTTGTATGAAAAGCTTAGCAAATGTGAGTTCTGGATATTAGAAGTTATTTTTTTGAGACATGTGGTATCGGCAGATGGAATCAGAGTTGATCCAAAAAAGATTGAAGCAATTGTTCAGTGGAAAATATCGAAGAATGTATTTGAGGTACGAAGTTTTCTTGGTTTAGCTGGGTATTATAGAAGATTTGCAAATGGATTTTCAAAGATAGCTTCGCCGATGACTAAATTACTACAGAAGAATGTTCTTTTTATCTAGGATGATTAGTGCCAAAGAACTTTGAAGCGTTGAAGCAAATGTTGACAGAGGCACCAGTTCTGATATTACTAGAGTCGGGAAAAGATTTTGTAGTGTACAGTGGTACTTCTTTGAGTGGTCTGAGTTGTGTATTAATGCAGGATGGAAAAGTAATAGCCTATGCATCTCGTCAATTGAAGCCACACGAACGTAACTATCCGACTCATGATCTGGTACTAGTAGTTGTGATTTTTGCTCTGAGGATTTGGAGACATTATTTGTACGGTGAGAAATGCTACATCTATGTCGATCATAAAAGTTTGAAATATCTTCTTTCTCAAAAAGAATTGAACTTGAGACAAAGACGGTGGATAGAGCTCCTAAAAGATTATGGCTGTGTTATAGACTACCATCCGGGAAAAGCTAATGTTGTAGCTGATGCACTAAGCAGAAAAGCTGCAATTGAATTGAGAGCGATGTTTGCACGGCTCAGTATCAGTAATGATGGGAGTCTTTTGGCCGAGTTGAGAGTAAAACCGGTAATGTTTGATCAGATCAGCACAATTGGGAGACGACAAATTGTTGAAGAAAAGAAAGATGATACAGAATGGTACAGCAGAGAGTTTTAGTATTGATGATTGTGGATGTTTGAGATATCAAAATAGGATTTGTGTTCTAACTAATTCTGAGTTGAAGAAATCGATTCTTTGAGAAGCTCACAATAGTCCATTTGCTTTACACCCCGGAGGTACGAAGATGTACCGAAATTTACGAGAACTATATTGGTGGCCAGGAATGAAAAGAGACATAGTTGAATTTGTGAGTAAATGTTTAACTTGTCAACGGGTAAAAGCAGAACATCAGGTTCCTACTGGACTACTTCAGCCTATTAATATTCCTGAAAGGAAATGAGATCGTATCACGATGGATTTTGTTATAAGATTACCATTGTCAGCAAGTAAAAAGAATGTCATTTAGGTGATAGTTGATAGACTTACCAAGTCAGCGCATTTCATAGCAGTCAGAACCGACTGGTCGTTGAAGAAGCTTACTGAGGTTTAATCCGAGAAATTGTAAGATTACATGGTATTCCGGTAATAGATGGACAGTCCGAACGGGTAATTCAGATACTAGAAGATATGCTTCGGGCTTGTATCATCGATTTTAAATCAGGTTGGGAACGTTATTTGCCATTAGCTGAGTTTATCTACAATAATAGTTTCCAATCTAGTATACAAATGGCCCCGTATGAAGCACTATATGGTCGAAGATGTAGATCATCAGTGTGTTGGACAGAATTGAATGAAAAAAAGATGATTGGGCCAGAATTAATTCAAGAGACAAAAGAAACGATTAAGAAGATTAAAGATAGATTAAAAGCAGTCTTTGATAGACAGAAATCTTATGCCGATTTGAAGTGTCGGGACATTGAGTATTTAATCGGGACAAAGTATTTCTCAAAGTCTCTTCTTGGAAGAAAGTGTTGAGATTTGGCCGAAAAGGAAAGTTAAGTCCTCGTTATATTGGGCTATATGAAATTGTAGAAAGAATCGGGCCAGTCGCTGATCGGTTAGTTTTACCTCCAGAATTACTGAAGATTCACGATGTTTTTCATGTTTCTATGCTACGAAAATATAGATCAGATCCTTCTCATATCATTTCTATTGAAGACATTGAAGTTCAACTTGATTTGTCCTACGAGGAAGAGCCGGTTCAGATTTTAGCAGGAGAGGTAAAGGAATTAAGAAATAAACGAGTTTCCCTAGTAAAAGTCTTATGGAGAAGTCATAGTATAGAAGAAAGGACTTGGGAATCGAAAGAAACTATGAGAGTACAATACCCCCATTTATTTTCAGGTAAATTTTGAGGACCAAATTTATTAAAGGGGGGAGAAATGTAATGACCTAAATCCACGAGCACCGAAAAAGTGAGTTATAGGGCCTCCGTCTTAGTAAACCGAGTTCGTAAATAATTATTAGGAGTAATTATGAGTTTAGTAGTGTGTTTAATTAGGCTTTGATTAGGTGAATTTAGTTTAATTTAGAGTGATTAGTAAAAAGGACTAAATTGAATAAGGGGTGAAAGCCTAATTATAGATTAAAAGAAAGAAAGAGGGACTAAAATGGAAATTATGCCTATTGCATAATTTGAGGTGGCAAACAATGAGAAAAATCTAAAGATTTTTCATAATTTAAGTTATTATTAATTAATATTAGAATATAATAATATAAATTATTATTTAATTGGTATTATTTTATTATATTAATGAAATATATATATATATATTTTTATAAATTAAAGCCAAATGTATGATAGTAAAATATACATGTGTAAAAATTATTTTTGTACATTTGTAAAATAAATATTAATTTACCTATTATTTAAGTAAATAGATATTTATAATTTATTAATATTATTACAATATATATAATATAAAAGAATAATAATAATAATAATAATAATAAAGAAAAAGAAACAAAAGAAGGAATAGAAGAATAGAACAGAAGCTCAAACGAAAATAGAAGGGAGAAAAGGGAATGAAAAAAAAGAAGGGAAACTAGGATTTTGAAGCTTTAATCTTTAATTGGTAAGTTAATTAAGCTCTTTTCTCTTAAATTAGATGTTTTAGAAGCTTTAGAACAAAGTTTTGATGAAATTAAGTTGAGGTCTTAGAAGTTTTAAGGTTTTTGAACATAGTTCATGTTGAACAAAATAGTGAATTAGGGATTTAATTGAATGAATTTCAAGTTAGCATTGATAAAGGGATTAATTGTAAAAGAAGCTATAAGTTTTGTGATAGAGGGATTAAATTGAAAGAAATTTTAAATTAGAGTTTTATTATGAACATTAGATAGTTAAGTAGAATATGAAAGGAAATTGAATAAAAATAAAGTATGAATTGAGAAAAAAATGAGTTAATTAGAATTAAATTGGAATTAAGGTATAAATTGGATAGAAATTCAATTATTATTATAAATTAGTACTGTAATTAATAGTGTAAATTATTATTATTATTTTTGTAGCTAGAAAAGAACCCGAAGCATCGGCACAAAAAAAAAGGAGAAAGTTATCGAGGAGTAATCGCGAAATCCGGGTTCGTATTACTATAATTTAAATTATTCATTATTTAATGTTTATTTCGATATTTATATTTAATAAGTGAAATTGAAATTTAAAGTGATATGAATTGTAAATTGAAAGTCCCTATTAACTAGTCGGGCTGAGTCGGATATAATTGGTATGCCACAGGATTGGAAGAGTTCAAAGATACTTCGACCTTGAGTCGATGAGACACTGGGTGTCATTATTTTACTTCGAATAGATTCGATGAGGTACTGGGTACCACTTTACTTCGGCTAGGCCGATGAGACACTGAGTGTCACTTTATTGCTTCGAACTATCCGATGAGGCACTGGGTGCCATTCTGGTGTGTTTGGTTAGATTCGTGTATCCGCCAAGGTCCGAGTCTCGTTAATAGGGGTAAACAATGTGAAAAAGAAAAATTGAATAGAAATGAAAATTTGAGGCATATAAAGTGATATGTGATGAAATTGAGAAATGAGAATGAAATGGTTAAATTGATTTGATATTGATATGGAATGAAAGTGATGTATAAATTAAGATAATATGTGTTCATGTATTATATGATTGATTATGTGAAATTTATTTGGTTATTTATAATTTGAATTATAGTAATACCACTAAGTATAAAATACTCAGTGTACGGTTGTTTCCGTGCGCAGGTTAGTAGAAATTAAGGTCCTGATTCAGCATCCAGATCGATCCCGACCTCAATATAAATTTGGTGATGTAATTCTCCTCTTTTGGTAAAAGTGGCATGTACTAAGTGTTGTATAGGTTACATGTATATGCTTGTAATGTTGGTTGTAAATATATATATATACTATATTTTGATATTAGTTTAATAAAATGGTAAAGAGTATATTATAAAATTTGGCATTATGTTTGAATGAAAAATGAATAAAGTTATTAGTAAATTTTGAATAATATTAAGAATCTTTAATTATTGAATTAATATGTTAATGAAATGATTATGATTTAGGTGAATTTGAGTATAAATTGTTTTGGTTGCGGGTTGAAATTGCAGGGAAGGTTAGATGTTTATAAAGGCGGTTATATCGCGTTCGAAAAAAAAATTTACGAAAAATCTACAGAGCTCCAGAACAAGTTCCAATTCCTCTCTAAGACATATTTTGAGCCTCGAGGGTCCAATTAAGAGACTTTATGATTATTTTATGTTATGTTCATTAATTAATTATTTATTATTTGTAAATTGTCCGATATGTCTGGTAGTACTCTGTAATCCTATTTCGACAATGGTTTAGAGTTAGAGGGTGTTACAATAATAACAGAAATGTAAGTTAGTAGATACATCGACACTAAATACTTAGCAATTAGGGACCATGTTATGTTTATGAAAAAATGGTATTTTGAAAGTATTTATCTCTTTTTTCTATTTTAATAAATCTAAAAATATAGGTACATATAATAAAAGATAATAGGATTTGAACTCAAGTCACCATAGTTTTTAGGGTAAATTATATCACTAGTCACTCAACTAAAAAAAAAAACAATTTGTTCACTAACATTTTCAAAATTATCTTTTGGCCACCCGACATTAAGTGACTAATAGTGACACTTTTTTAATTGGTATAATAATAATTTTAGTCCTCAACTTTTATATATTCTATCAATTTGACTTTGATTCTATATAAAAATAATAAAAAATTGAAATTCTTTAAAACATTCTAAAACTTTCTAAAAAGTTGTAAAAGTATGTAAAAAATTCAAAAATTAAATAAAAATAGATAAGATTTTCAAAAAGAGATAAAGTGAGAAAATGAGGGAAAATTGTTGTTCATTATATAAGAAAAGAAAAAAAAAGATTTGGAATATAACTTATTTTTATAATTTGAGTTTTGAAAAATAATTTAAATGAATTGAAATTTTGAACTGAATTTGAGAAAGAAAATTTTGTGATATATATTTTTTTCTGTTAAAAATGGAACCTGAATCATTTTTACAAGTATATGTAATATCAACTCTATAAGATATTCTTCAATAACATGAAATTCAACTTGAAAATATTATTAATTTGATTCTATTTTGTTTTTAATTTGTTATTAAATTCTATTGAATGACCATTTTCGTTCTTCTACCTCAATATTAATCAATCTTGAGCTATACTACAATAAAATATTGAGTTTTCTTGTATCAATATTAGTTTTTAATCATATTTAAGATTTACATAGATCTAATTTTTTTTTCGTCTTCATATTTTATGGCAATGAAGATTATTTGTTGCAATAACCTAGCAATAGCTTGAAACTTTACATAGAGTTTTTTTTTTAATTTTTAAAAAATAATTTTGAGTTCTTTAAATAATTTTTACATAGAATTAAGATTAAATTGATAGAAAGTATAAAATGTGAGAACTAAAATTGTTATTGTACCAACTAAAAAAGTACCACCAATACCACTAAAGAGTAGGGTGAAAAAACAATTTAAAAAAATATTAATAATCAAATTGTAACATTTGTAGTGAAATGACTAAAACAAAAACTTATCCATAATTGAGTGACTCGATCCAAGAAATCAAAATAAGATGATCAAACCATTTCTTCCGACTCTTTTTCAAGTTCGATAAATGTTGGTTGATTGTATATTTCATTTTAGTTCTATGATTCAAAGTATCATTTCCTATTTGATCTCTTTGAATTTCACATTCGAAGTTTCGGTTGGATCGATTCATTAAAAAGAATCGATTCAATACATTTCTTATGTACCTATAGGTGTTATATTGGATTTGAATCAAATTTAAGATCAATCTATCTTGATTAACTACTTCCATTATGTTGTTACTAGCAAATACCACTATTTTTGGTTTTGGATATTCCAAATCATTTCCACAGGAGATCCGGACCCATTTTTTCTAATCATTCGATAAAAAAACTCATTTTCTTCATAAAAAATAAGAGGTAGAGCCTATAAATATTTCATATTCGATTCATCCCTGGAGTTGAATACCTCATTCAAGAATTGTTTTTGATCTAATCCGTAAAAATCAATAGAAAAGACAAATCTCTTGTAATAGATTTGACTCGATTGTTGATAGAATGAATATATCTGCCATTTCTTGAAATCTTTCTTCTGATTCAAAATCGTGGTGAAACGTGTATGGTAATGAAATAGATGATATAAACAAAAAATGATTTGAACTTTATAAAATTAATTTTATTATTTCAACCAAAATTAATTTTTTTATTAATTTTTAATAAATTTACAACATAAATAATTTTCACCCGCTATTAATCTAGTATTTATAATTGATTTTGAACTTGATACTCAATATCCTGTCGTATTTCACAGATGATTCTTACCTATATGGCAACAAGTAGAAGAGCACGTACTGAAAGCGATAAGTAGAAAAGGTCAACAACTATGGACGATGGAGTTTCTGTATTTGCAACCGTTGTATGATTTTCTTGGAATTGCAAAATAAGTTACTTTTTGTAGTTCCAATTCGCAACAAAGGTGATGTCTGGATTCATAAATTTCCAAAAGCTTTTTTAAATGGCTTTTCACATATTTTTACCACTGATTTCGCTCCTGATACAATTACCAAACACAGAGATGGGGATGGACTTACTAGAGCAATGTTTTTTGGTCCAGCTGAAGCTGTGGATGCAGAATCTGCCGAAGCTGTAGATGTTTTGACTGCTGTGGGGATGGCTGAAGGTTTGGGGGGGTCAAGTGGGACATCATTTATAGTGGAAGTTGGTTCTCAGGTGGTTCTTGACTGGCTTTTGAGAGTTGAACAAAGGCCAAAGTATATTGCATTTGTACTACAACAAATGGACAGTAGAAGCTTGAATATTTGCAGCTTGCGGTTTAGTCTAGCTGAGCATAATGAACTGGCTTATGCTTTGGCCATGGCCGGGTTTTGCAAGGGAGAGTTGTTTAAAGCCTGGTGGTGATTTTGCAGGCATGGGTTTTACTGGTTCGGCAGGATTGGAATTGTGTTTTTATCGAGTTTGCGAGAGGCTGTTTTTATTTTATTATTATTATCCCAGCTGGTTTTCGGTTTTGTTCTTGGGCATAGGTAGTGGTGTATGCTGGGATGTGTTGTTTTGTGCAGGCTGTTGTTATTAGGTTTGCTGGGATTTGTTTTCTGGTTTGAGCATGTAGTCTGTTGCTGCTCTGCTTTGCTGTATTGGCATGGCCTTGCCATTGCCTTGTGCTATGCTTTCTGACTAAGCGAAAAAAAATATAGATGTGTTCGGTAAATGCATGCCACTGAATTGAAACTCAAAATAATTTTGAAGGAGAAACACTTGTATTTAGATAGAATGATATTAGACTTGACATCTCAAAATTTCTAAAGTTTTCAACTTTATCATCGAGATTTCAAAATTTTAAACCTAATAATAGTTTCATCAAATCAACCTCAACTCAAATCGAATTAAATACTAGAAGATAAACCAAACAAAAAAAAAAAATTCAAACTCTCAAACACCCTGCGGAATTGAAATCTAAACTATAAACTCAAACACTAAATCATAAGCCCATTTCTACAACGTTACTGGAATTAATATACTCTTAAAATACGTAGGTTTATGATATTTTATACAAATTATTCACAAATCACTCCAGTTCCATTCTCCTTAAAACAACAAAAAACACACCCAAGAACAAAATGAAAACAACAGTCAAATGACCCAGATAAACCTCTCTTGAATATCGTTGCGGTTGCCCACAAAACGTCGATCTTGACAGCTCAAGCTAATTAATCTGAGGTCCACTGCCGCCGCTTGTCCCTGGCCTTGTAGGAGTAGAGAGAGAAACCATGGGAAGGCCGCATCGTTGGTGTCTCCCTGCGTTAAACGATACACCGAAAATAACGCCTACATAATTGAAAACTTGCATCTTAAAGTTACATGCATAACTGAAACATGCATCTTAAGTCAAGGACTTGATTCCGAAATAGTGGAGACCAAATGTGATCCACTGCTGGGTCAGTTTCAAATATATCAAAGAAGTTAGCTAGCAAGCAAAGCAACATATCTTACAGTGGAGGGAGGAGGGGAATCAACTGGTGGGTCTGTCTCAGTGGTTGATGGATCTGAATTGTCTGTTGATGAAGGTGGATCTGAAATTTCCTTTGGAGAAACAGGTTGATCATTGTTGAAGCCCAAATTTTGACTGAGCCCAAACTCCCTTTAAATTTATTTTAAGAATAAATTTGAGTAGAAATTTAAATTTATATTAAATTTAAATTTATTTTGAATTTAAATTTAATTTATTTAAATTTATTTTCCAAATTTAAGATTATTATAAATTTAAAATAAATAAGGTTCAAATACAAAAAATGTCCAATTACAAAGCCCAATTGGATCCAAATTCGAAAGACCCAAACTACCTTAAAATCACAATGGCCCAAATAGGCCCAAATTTTACATTACCCTAAAGTCTAATCCCAAGTCTGCTACAACTAAGTGTTGCTGCTGTTGCCTCCCCTTTAGCCAACCAGAAGCTGCCACGTCATCAGCAACTTGTCACCATCTTCAGCTCCAACTTGCGCTGCCACCGGCTGCTCCAATCGCCACTGTCATAGCCGAACCTGCAAAAGGAGAGAATGGACATACATTAAGTACTGTAAAACAAAAAAGAATGATGGATACATAGGCTATAAAAGCCGAATTCATTTCAATTGTAAAAGGGAGGACCTCTTGAAAAAATAAATACAAAACAGAAACAGTACATCATTGAAAAAGATATCAGCACTCGAAGCACAAGAAAGCAGAATACCAAACAGTTCATATTGAGCAAAGTATACATCTACTAGTAAGCACTCATTCGTCAGTGTTAATCCTTAGATTTAAACTGTTAATATCCTTTCGCATATATTCATTAATACCCATTCATGCAAACATTATTACTGTAATTTATTATTTCCATACGCGTTTTCAATACATGTTAATTACAGAGATAAGTATTAACAGTAATATTAATTAATAAGAATAATATTAATAATAGATGACAGTAATAAATAATGACATTAATGACAAGTGGGCGGTTTTCATAATATTTATTAATAATAAATATTTTCTTAATAATAATAATATTAATGACAAATTAAAAAAATGAAAAGTCAGAGGGCTTATCCTCGATCAGCACGCTGTCGTCGATCGCCGTCGCCGAAAGTCGAACCCCGAACGAACACCGCCTTTGCCTCGTCGCGTACGGACTTGCAAAACCCAGAGAAACACAAGAGATTAAAAACGAGTTTTAAAAATTAAGGGTACGAATAGTTTCAACCCTAAACAAAATCGATTTGGTTTTTTTTTAAAAGGGGGGGGGGGCAAAACCTTTTAGATCTAGGTCTAGATCGCTAGGCTAGATCAGGTTCGATCTAGACCTAGATCTGTTTCCTTTTTTAAAAATGGGAGAGTGAAGAAATGAACCTTTTTTTTTACCTTTAAACCGTGGACGGCGGTCGAACACGGAGGCAAATAACAGCACGTGACTGGTGAGGGCAGCAGCGTGTGCACCGAAGAACCCCAAGCGACGACGCGCGAACACGCGCGGGGATCGGCAGAGCGCGTATAGCCCCACGCGACGGACGACAGCTGAGCTAACCGGCCGGAGTTTGGTAGGCCATGAAGAGGATTTGAGAGAAAGGGGGGCAGGGCTCTCGTTTTATTTCTCTGAAAATCCGAAAAATGAGAAAAGGCTTCGGTTTTGCAAGGGCTCGAGGGTTTAAATACCCTTACCAAAACGGCAACGTTTTGGTAGGGGTATTTCGTTACAAAACGACGTAGTTTCTTTAAAGTATCCATGACCGACCCGAAATTCGACCCGACCTAGGATCAACGTGTTTTTGGAGAAAGGGATATTTATGCATTTGGTCATTTCGCTTTTTCCAAAATTTTCAATCAGGTCCTTCTCGTACTTTTAATTAATTCTAAATTGGCCCAATGATTTTTACGATTTTTCAATTTAGCCCTTCGACCTTTTAAAAGCACCAGGAGCTGCCACGTGTCTTGATTTTGGCTTATTTATGCAAATGGTCCCCTTTATTTCTAATTTGTTTTAATTTAATCCTTAAATTAGGTTCGCTTTAATTACAAAATTACCGCAAAAATTTTCCATGGTTTTCAAAATAGTCCTCTGACTTTAGGATGCCTGAGAGGCTGCCACGTGTCACTTGTCTTTGGTTTTATTACCCCGGAGGTCCCTAAACTGTCCAAAAATTCTATTTTTACCCCTAAACTTCCAAAAATTTAGTTTTTACCCCCAAACTTCCAAAAATCCCATTTTTGACCCCAAAACTTCCAAAAATCCCATTTTTACCCCTAAACTTCAAAAAATCCCATTTTTGATCCCTAAACTATCCAAAAATTTTGCTTTTACCCCCGAACTTCCAAAAATCCCATTTTTGACCCTAAAACTTCCAAAAATCTCATTTTTACCCCCCAAACTTTCAAAAATCTCATTTTTGACCTCAAATTTTCCCAAAATTACCGTTTCACCCCCGAGAATCCAAAATTATCATTTTTGCCCTCGAGAATCCGAAAAATCTCATTTTGAACTCCGATTACATCATTCTTCTTTCTCATCAATATTTGCAATTAATTTTAAATTATTAAAGCACTCGTATTTTGTATTTTTGATTCTTTTTCGCAATTAATTTATCTTCCTTTGCGTTTAATATCTATTATTAACTGTTTATTCATATTTAACTCGCATGCTTGTTTTCGAAATTGTCTTTTTTTTCATAAAAACTTTAAAATCGAGGCAATATTCTTTCATTTCGGGTTTCGAAAATTTGCGCCTTAACTCACTAGATGTAATTTTTCTCCAAATCAAAATAATCGAATACCCTTAATCGAGGCTATGTTTCCTTATCTTCGATTCCGAAATATTGCGCCTTAACTTACTAGGTGCAACCTTTCTTCAAATCGAGATAGTCAAATATCCTTTTCGCAAAGATTTCAAAAGGTTTTACAAAGGAAAGCTCATTATTTCTGGATCTTGAAATGTCGTGTCCTAACTCACTAGACGTAGCTTTTCTTCCTCGATCACTTTGAAATAGCGGGATTTCCAAACAAACTCGATTTCTTTTAAACTTAACTCATACATTCAAGGATCGTATTTTAAGCTTTATTTGAACTTTTAAATGTTACAAATTAAGACCCGAAGATAATCAATACGGTACCAATTTTGGGCGTATGAGGGTGCTAATCCTTCCTCATGCGTAACCGACTCCCGAACCTATTTTTCTGGATTTCGAAGACCTACATGTTCTCAAAACGATTTTTTTTAAAACGTTTTATGGTGATCCAATCACACCGAACAAAGGATTGGTGGTGACTCCCATTATTTTTCGATTTTAAAATAATTTTCGAAACTCGTCGTTTTCCAAAAAAGGATGATTTCGACAATCATGATTGGCTTTACTGTTATCTTCTTTCTTTGGACATGGATTAGGGTTTTGCTTGAATCCAGTTTCGAGTCCCAAACACCTGAGAATGGCACCTATAACTTCATGGAAGGACCTTGGGAAGTAATTAGGTGGAGTTCCTTGCAACGTCACTTCCTTTTGCTGATGAAGTCTCTTCCATTGCTTTTTGAGACGAGAGAGAGAGAGCTTCTTCCTTGTACTCTTGCTGGTTTTTATTAGTCTTCATAAATGCCTGGTTCGGTGGACCAGCAAAACTATTTTTAAAAGTCCTTGAGCATTGACGAAAGTACAAAATTATCCCCTCCCTTTGTCTTTTTATTTATTCAGTGATGCAAACTAATGGGACTACAAAAATTTTTAAGAATTGCAATCCCTTTAACTTTAATCAAGATTTTGTATAAAACAAACTAATTTTTTTTTTCTTTTTTATTCAAATATATATCAATGTTTTCGATGATTATAATATTATTGATTCTTTTAGATCGAAGATATGTTTATATGTTATTAGTGTAAAAATAATGATGACAGTGAAATTAAATATTATAACAATACAATAGCGTAAGAAAAAAAATTATGATATTTAAGTATTTTAAAAACTAATTCATTGAATTTTTTATAATTTATATTTAAATATTTATCTGTTTTAAAATAAAAGGTTAAAGTTGAAACATTTTAACCATTAAAATTCAAAATGTAACGGTTCAATTTATCGTATTTGTAAATAAAAATTTTAGTGAACCCAACAAGTGGTTCTAGTGGTAAAGAGGATGTTGTTCATCCTAGGGGTCCCGAGATTGAGCACCTGTGTGTGCAAGGTGTGTGTGCATTGTCAAAATGTTAAAAAAGTATGAACAGATATTACCAAGTAATCACACCAGTATATTCAAAAAAAATTAGTCAACTAAATTTACTTGATAAAAAAAACTTCATCTTATAAATAAGAATTTTGACTCTATTAAAAAACTTTTATTGATTGAATTTATATAATAATAAATAAAGTTAACTTTTATATTAAATTACTTTGTATTTAAATTATTACATTTCATTTCAGTAAAAAATATATAAAGAGAAACTTTGAATTGATGAATCTTGATTTAAGTGTTTATTATATTGTCATTTTATTTTTTTACTATTTATAAGATTTATTACATTTATTTTTGGACTGACCAATATAACTGTTGTTTTTCATTATACTATTGAATTTGTCATTTTAAATATATATTTTTATTTTCATAAAATTTATCACGTTTATAATAATTTTAATTTTACTAAAATATATGGTTGAATAAATTTATTTCATAAGAAAATTTATCATATTTATATATAATAATTATGATTCTATTAAAGGGCTTTTACTAAAGGGATTTATATAATAATAAAAAGAAAAATTATACTACTTTACTTTTAAATAGTGATTTTTAATTATTTATATAGTAAGTAACATTACAGTTCACATAAAAATATATCTATGTAATCTAATATGATAAATTATATTTATATTAATTATATATTATTTGTGAATAATTATGGTTAATTTATTGATTACTGAAAAAAGAAAGGAAATGAAAATTGAAAAGTGAAGAGTTTGATTTACAATATATCAAACTTTTCTAGTTTATACAACGGCTTTAATGATGATTAATGATTTTTTATTAACACTATATCTAAATTAACAAAATAATTAATATATTTTAATTATATTTATTAGTAATTATTTTTAATTTTGAATATTATTGTTTTATATTAATTACATGATATAATAAATATGGTACAAATCCTGTAACTATGATTTGAAATTTTATAATATTATTAAAAAATATTGATCTACATTATATATATATATATATATATTTTTTAATATGATACAAATATTTTAATTATGAATTAAATTGTTAAATAAAATCATATATAGTGACTATGTTCAACCATTCAGAACCTTTGAGGAACTTAACTAAATTTTCAGCTTTAGACCCACGTATGCCGGTGTTGAGGTCCAAAAACAATCTGGACCAAGTACACCTTGAAAATGCATAGTGGAAAAATAGAGAAAAGCACTGTATTTTTTCTAATTCCACAAATAAATTTAAAAAATTACCATGAAGTTTAAAAGCTACAAAATGATCACTGAACTATTCGGAAGTTTTCATTTAAATAGTTAAATTATTTTAAAGTTTTTATTTAAAGTCACAAGATTATTAAGTTTTTTTTTAAAAAAAAGTCCAGCTAACTAATTACAAGCAATTATTGGCAATTGGTACGGTGGATTAATACCTATTGATGAGTAAAAGAACATATCCTAAATTCAAGTCAAAAATATGATTAGTGTCGGTAGGGGTGAGCATTCGATCGAATCGAATAAAAAATTTTCGAGTTAATCGAGTTTTCGAATCCTATTTCATCATCCTATCTCGATTTGAAATTTTTACGAATCGAGTTGAGTGAGATAGAATTCGAATCGAATCGAATATATTTGTTCGAGTTAAATTTAAAAAACTAATTTGGTGTTGTTTAATTTTATGTAATTTTTTAAAAATTATTTTTATTTAAAGTTTTTAAACATGACTATACAACAAAAAATTGAAATAAATAAGTGAAAAAATTCAGGTAAACAATGACAACACAACAAGATTATAATAAAAAAAATAAGCAAAAGTTCAAGTAAACAACATAAGTCTAAGTATCAACAATAACATAACAATATTATAAAAAAATATAAGCAAAAGTCCAAAATATAGTAGAAACCTACACGACAACACCATGCCAAACAACAAAACAAAAAATAAAAACAACACGACAAAAGTAAAAAACGAACAATAATAACACAAAATCATTGTAGAATAGCTTAAGCTTCTTCTTTTGAGGGTTTTAATTTAAGGTTTTTTTTTTAGGAAGAAAAAATAGATTTTGGGTTTACAAAGTTACTATCTTCAATTTATTTTCCAAATAAAAACTAAATAAATATACCTAACCATAATAATAATAAATAAAAAGGAACAATAAATTTAGACACGAAAAGGAGTTGTTTATGAGTGTTATTTAGGAATAAAATTATATTTGGATTTAAAAATATTTAGGTTTAGTTTTTATGAGTGTTTTTTATGAATGAAATTATATTTGGGTTTAAAAATATTTGAGTTTAGTTTGTTAATGGGTTTTAAATATTAGGGGAAAAAATTGGGTAAGATAAATGGTTTGGGTTTTGGGGGAAATGGGTATAGTAAATTGGGCCTGGGTATTGAGTTTGGATAATATAAATTTAAAATTAAAAATAATCTAGTTTTATTCGGTTTATTCGAATTCGAAAATTAAACTCGATTCGAACTCGAAATTCGAAAAAAAATTCAATTCGATTCATTTAACTCAAACTCGAAATTCGAAATCGAGTTTTGCTCCCCCCTAAGTGTCGGAGACCGGAGAGGAAAACTGTTTGGATTTTAGTTTGCAAATTCGTAACATTCAAAGTTGTTTTATGAAAAATAACTGGATTTTAGACGATAATAGAAAAGATATCTTTCTATTGGTTAAGGTGATGCAAATAAAAAATATCATATAGCATCAATTTTAACACTCTAATTACTTAAATAAAATTTTTTAAATAATTCAATGACAGTTTTGTAATTTTTTAAAATTAAGTGACATAAAATAATTTAATCACGGTTTACTCATAAATTTAAAACTCAAATTTTAATATTTATAAATATATTATTTAAAAAAAATAAATCCAGCAAAAGAATGGACAGTTATCCTCTGATTCTTAAGAATTACTTGAACGCATATTAAGAGCTTAAATGACACGTAACGGAGAAGTTAAGAATTACGTTTGAAAAAAAAAAAAAAAGGAGTTTGTGGGAGGTAATTAATAATATTAAAGAGAGTGAGGAAGTTCGGTACCTACTTCTGCTGGGAGAGATGTCAGATGACAGGTAATTAATTCAGCCTAACCCACATATTAAAGGCTTCCGTTGGTTATCAACAGATGAAAAACAAATACGAACAATCAAATGGAAAATTCCTCCAATTTGGATTTTTAATATGTCCTTTCTCTACTCAGATCTCAGGTCCATTCTAAGAAGAATCTCACCAATAAAATAAAATATACAACTCAAATAGAAAAGGGTTATCTTAATTTAATATACATTGATATAAAAATTAAATAATTTATAAATTATGGTTAGAATACAGTAATAAGATACATTGTAATTTCAGAAAGAAAACATGAATTTGAACTTTGGATACGATATTGTTAGGAGGGACAATCATAAACCCTAAACATATTAGTTTTCATAGACCGTAAAATGAACATGAAGGATAGCTTGGTCATACAAAATAATAAAAAAGAAGAAGAAAGATTTCAAGTCACTTAAGTATTTGATTTACATTCATGCTATAACTATATAAAACTCATCCATACATTGCAATTGCCTATGATGAAGGGTTTTTGTAACCCAAAAGACCAAACAATTAAGGTGTCGACTCATACTACTTTCCTTGAAGAAAGCTACATGAACGACGTTAAACCTTGTAGTAGATTGTTACTTGAGGAACTTTCGAGAAATAATTAAAATCCTTTGCTGCGATTCTAGATTTTGTTTCGAATAGTAAACCATCAAACAATCAATAGAATAGGAATCCTCGTCATAGTGGAAAGGTCTCCAAAAGGCATGATTTCTTCGTAAGTGGCAGTAGTGTTTTTAACAAGGAAATTGTTGAACTCGAAGATAATGATCCTCCCACTATGAAAGCTAAAATGGATCTAATGAAATCCAATTCAATGAGAGAACTTGCAGACTTACCAAGAGGGATAAAACTCATAGGGTATAAAATCTACAAGAGGAAAGGAAATGCAAAAGGAAAGGTTGAAACCTACAAGGCTAGACTTGTAGCAAAAGGCTAAACACAGAAAGAAGGTATCGGTTACGAGGAAACCTTCTTTCCAGTAGCCATTTCTCATTCTTTTGTCCATATCGACGACTTCCAATTATGAGATTTGGTAAATGAATTAAGATACCGTTTTTGTGACTATCTTGAAAAAAATGTTTATATGATGCAACCTAGGAGATATATAGTTTATGGAAACAAGTATAAAGTTTGCAAGTTACCAAGGTCCATATATGGACTTAAGCAAGCATCTCGATTAAATTCCTCCAATTTGGATTTTTAATATGTCCTTTCTCTACTCAGATCTCAAAAGTCTTGGATTTGAGTAAAACTTTGATGAACCTTGTGCTTACAAACATATTATGGATGAAAAGGTGATCTTCCTAATTTTATGTGTTGATGGCATTCTACTCATTGGTTATGATGTAAAGACATTGTTATCGATTAAATTGTGGTTAACCAATTAGTTTAGCATGTAAGATTTGTGTGAAGCTAAATATGTTCTAGGAATTCGAATCCTTAAGAATCAAAAGAACAAAGTGATAACTTTATCGCATGCTTCATATATAGATAAAATATTAAAATATCTTGCGATGATCAACTTAAAGAAGGGATCACAATTTTCTATTTCGAGCTTTCATCTTTCTTTAGAGGATTGTCCTAAGATAGCGAAAGAAAAAGAGCATGTGAGAAATATTTATTATACCTCAACAGTAGAATGTTTCATATATGCTATTTTGTGCAGATGTCTGTATATTTATTATGCAATAGGATGGAAAGTCGATATCATGTAAATCTCGATCCAAGACACTAGTAAGATATTAACCACTTACTCAAGTATTTATGAAAAATGAGGGATTATATGCTTGTGTATTTTGAAGGAGATCTAGCTCCTCTCGGATTTATAGATTCTATCTTCCATATGTGTTAGGATTTGAGGAAATAAACATCGAGCTATGTCTCCTCTCGGATTTATAGATTCTATCTTCCATATGTGTTAGGATTTGAGGAAATAAACATCGAGCTATGTCTTTATCCTAGACGACAGGTCTATAGTCTGGAGAAGTGTCAAACAGGGTCATATTGCTGACTCCACTTTGGAGGCCAAATATGTGGTTGCTACTAAGGCAATAAAAGAAATCTAGCTTTCAAAGATTTTTACAGGTCTGAAAACCAGTACTGATATGGTAAAAGCTATTTTGTATTGTGATAATAGTGTGGCAATAGCTAATATCAAGGAAACATGAAATCACAAAAGGACAAAACACATTGATAAAAATATTACATTATCCGAGAAACAGTGGCCGACGGAATAGTAGATGTACTCAAAATCGTATTTGAGGACTACCTTGTGGATCCGTTTACCAATGCTTTAATGGTTAGGAGTTTTGAGAAATACGTAGAAGGTATGAGAATGTGAAATATGACTCGTCTACATCACGAGAAGGGATGGTATGAAACTGTGATTTCATGTCATCCCTATCCCTTTCCAATAGGAATTGTAATGCTATTTTTTATTTAATTTTTTTAATAGTATTAAGTTTAACAATCTGGTTGCCACTGTCGATGCTTTCGTCCCTCCTACTACTGCAAATGCTACCAATCCTGTTGTTAATGCGCGATGCCAATGCTACTTACTGTTTCATACTCTAAGCCTATCCTTGACATCTCGAAAGTTGGAAGTGTTGGATGAGGATAATTTCAAACGTGATAAGGGCGCATCTTCTCTGTGTTGCCTAAATGCAAACTTACAAATTCTTTTGATAAACGATTTGACCTACGACTTCATACTATTATTTTTACACTTAAATAATCCATTAGCTTATTCAGATATAATTTCTTCATTTGAAAGTTGTCAGAATTTGATCCAATTTTATAAAACAATACTTAGGAAATTAGTTGATGGTTGTAAATATATTTTTAAAAGGAAATTTAACCTTGATGATTCTATTGACAAACATAAAGCTAGACTGGTTGCAACATGTTTTACTCAAAAACAAAACAACAGGTTTTAATCACAAGGAAATGTGATAGTTTAATGCTATCACAGAAACATTATGTTCAAAAGCTTTTAAAAACGTTTGGACATTTTGATGTCAAACTATGATGTTTATACCCAATTAAAAAAAATAGAAGCGACTCTATTGCTCCATCTGATCATTAAGAGTTTGGTGCATTTAATGAATTTTACTCGACATAATATAACATACATTGAGCAGATGCACACATAACCCAAATCATGAGCATTAAGCTGCTATAGTCACACTAATGAGACACTTGAAAGGTACAATGAATCGTGTTGTTTAATTTAGTGGATTTCTTGCTGTAGTGATGCTAACTACATCTAAATCCAGATTAGGGTTCACTCTTGGTAATCGTAATTACTTGAAAATCATCTAAACAATTTGGTACAAAACCAACACCTTGTGTGTCCTTACATTGTGATTCCTAATTGACAGTAATCATTGCAAAGAACAAAACTTTTAATGGTTCAAAATAGACATATTCCTATGAGACATAATGTGATAAAACAATGAAGTTATATCCCTTGATGAAGTGAAAAGTAAATTTGGATGATCCTCTACCTATACATATATGAGTAGCAAGTCATTAGTTATTCATCGAGCACTACAAAATTATGCTATTCTTTTGATGTAAATAGTGCTAAAACTGCAAAGAAAATGAGAATGACATGAATCTGTAATATTCATTTGATGAATTGAGTTATATGAGTGTGAAGTGAGCTCGTTTTTATGAGATTTTTTAAAAAGTCTCTAAAGCACTCATAAAAATCTCGGTGCGCGTTGAAGAACAAAATCATGGATATAATATGATTAATGAGAATTTTAATTTACATGATAAAATTTTATTTATAAAAAACACCAGAATCAACGCACTATATTAAAGAGAAAAGTACTCTACAATAAACTTTCCATTATTATTTTGAAATATATGAAAAATTGCTGAAAATTAAGGATATTTCAAAAATAACTTATCTCGCATCAATTAGATAATTTTTTTTGCCTTAAATGTTAGTGCTTCAATTTTTAAATTTCATATTGAGTTCTCCACGGCTTCAGCTTATTGACTGATTCCAAACAGAATTAAAGATATAAAGGTGTTCGCGTTAAAGGTGTTTATGAGTCGAGTTGGGTTTAAGTATAATTCTAACATATTTTATATTTGTCCAAACTTGATCCAACTTAAAACTTGGGTTTAAAATTTTACTCAAACTCGTCCATATTTTTAAAAAATTAATCCAAGTCTATTTTAAGTAAGCCCATATTATTTTTAAAAATATATATTTATTTTAATATTTAATAATTTTATACATTTTCTATTTATTAAAATTTTTATATAGTCATTTTAACATTATTTTAATGTTTACATTTAAGTAGTATTTTATATTTAGGATAAGTTTATTTTTTTAAATGTGTTCTAAATTTCATAATATATAAAAATAACATAATATGAAGTATTATAAACTTAAAACGGGTGAGGTTAGGCCGAGCTCGAACTTTGAATGTTCAAGCACGAACCCGATCTATATTTAAATGAGCCTATATTTTTTTTGTCCAAACTCATTTTTCGAACCTAACCTTTTTACTCAAACCCTTTCAAATTTCAAACGAACCTTCGGACCTGAATGAGTATCTCGGCCATGAACAGATCTAGTTGGAACAATATAAGCATGCCACAACTCAAACCTGAAAGGGCCAAGCAACCAGTGTATGATCAAGTGTGATCCTTAGAGTAAGCTCCCTGACATAACGCTACCAAGTGTCTATTACATTGTTAGTATGTAGCGTACGTTGAGCAGTCTGAGATTGCCAAGTCAAAAACTGGCCCTGAAACCAGGTATAATTACATCACCCCCCGCCCCCTTAATCTTTTATAGCTGTGCTCTTTGCCTTTGCCTTACCATTTTCCGTCCCTATTCCGAATCGTAGTTGTCTTGTCCAGCAAAGCCCAGCCTACCTAACCCAGACCAGCATATCAACAATGCTGAAAGCATGGAATAAGATGGATTCACCTCGTTGTCTATACTTGTTTGGTGGGACATGAGGTGATTCGTCTTTTCCTATCTAAATCTATGTTTTTGGATTTTAAGAAAATGCTCCAATCTATAAGAAATATACTCCCACCATTTCTAGTTTTTGTAATGTTTTTCTGGTAAGAAAGATTTTAAAATGCTGATAAAAAAATTTGAATAAAATGAATGTAATTATTGAAAATCGGGTTGGCCAAATATCATATCATTTCGAATTTAGCCACTGGACAATACATACATTTATATATAGATATTTGTGTCCATTTATTTTCGTAATTGATCTGTTGTACGAGTTGGATGAAATCACCATCTAAATTAAAACACAAGAAAGACACTTCCACTAATTCATTACTCGTCACATAAAAAGGAAACGCAGACAAGCAGTTCAATTGGGGGGAGGGGAGAAGAAAGGCTATAAAAAGATAGCACAGGGCACTTTGAAAACCAGTACACAACTGGAAGCACCCAGCAATACATTTTCCAACAAAGAGTACATAAAATTATAAACCCACAAATGGGATTTTCTCGATTGCACTCTCTTTAGACCCCGTCGCACTTGTGGTACATTTGCTGCAAAAATCAAAATCATGCTTTCCTCGCAGCAGAGCATTGGGGAGAAACGATGTCATCTCTTCCATTTTGATCCAACATTAATTTGGGTCGCCTTTTGTTTAATCAAAGAGGATGATAAGGCACATAGCCTAACATGCTCGTTACGTTTGTTACGACATCATTGCACTTTGTCAGGAGGCTTAGCATCTGCTGTGAAATATCCGTGCTTGTTGTACTACTAGCTGGTGGGGTGGTAGTTTGAGTATTAAGATTGTGAGCATTTCTGGGAGCCACTTCGGTGGGGGCTTTCCCAAAATGAGGAATAGGGGGGTTAACAGGAAACGAAGACGAAGATTGAGGAATGACCTTTTGAATGTTCTTAGTATTAAATTCCATTGCAACAGAAGGTGCAGCAGAATCACCAAAACTGGGATTGTTGTTGAAGTTGTTTCTATTACCAATCATCAATTGATCTCCCCTACTAGTTTCTTCCCCACCCAACATGAATTTTACACGCGCTGTACCTCTACCTCCATTACCCCCACTTGCCTGTCCTGCCTCTTCACTTGTTGGCTTCTTCAAGCAGGACTTCAGCTGGACCGTTGATTGTGGAAGTGGCTGGTGTGCAACCACCGGTGCTGCTGGTCTTTCAACCACAGGATCCTTAACTCTTACGGTTTCACTGCCAGTCTCTTCTCCTCGTGCCTTGTCAGAATCTAGTGCTTCAGCTGTAGGAGCTTCCACACTTCGAAGATGGTATCTCACGTTCACATTGCCAAATAGTGAGTTGGCTCCATTAGCATATCTATATGCAGCCTGAGCATCAATCTTGTGTCTGAACACAACACGGCATGTTGAGGACTTCCAAAACACACGGATAGCTGACTGATCTAATGAGCCAAAGCGTCCAAATCTTGCCTTCAATTCTGCAACTGATGGAAGTGATACCTGAGGAGGAAACTTCATAACCAGCATTGTAGGCTCAACAGCCCTAGGTAGAGACTCCACTTTCCTTGCAGAATCTGGTTTTTTTGGTGGTCTTGCTGGGGGGCCTGTAGTAGGCTGTTCTTTAACTTCAACTTTTGGAGCTTCCAAAGCCCTCAGATTGCCCTTCTTCTCTGCAGCTAATGATTTCAACTGACTAAGTTTTTTCAACCTCTTTGCAGCAATTTCTTCTAGACGATCAGATGGGAGACGCTTCAGTCCAGCTTTTGTTGGATCATCAGGTATTGCAATGGGTCTCACTGGTTTTGAAGGAGTCGAGTCTCTAACATTCTCCTTGGTGTTGTCAGAGCCTTCAACCAAAGGAGGTTTACCAGCACGAAGCTCAGCAGAATCCATCTCTGATGGTGGTAACACAACCAAGCTTTTCTGATAAACAAGTGACCGGTATCGCAAAAAGCATTGCCTAACGATTGTTGGGCTATTCCTTTCCACACCATGAAAGGGATCAAGAGCCAGAGCATGCAAATCACTCAGTAGTTGTGCAAGTTCAAATCCAGAATTTCCCATACCAATGGTTGTGGAAGGCCCAACAGAATTGAATGAGGAATGAGTAGGATCAACATCTTTCTTCTGCTGATTCGCCTGAGACTCTTCTCTAGGACCCAAACCAATCTGTGCGGATTTGGCCCCATCTTTTCCAAGGAGAGAAGGCTTCTTTGGTTTATCAGAGTTTGTTTCTGAGCCATTCTCTTTCTTTTTTTTCTTCTTTTTCTCCACCAAAGCAGAGTTCTCAACACCTATATCAGCTGAAGAGCGCTTTTTCACTTTCTTCACCCCACCCTCAGCACTCATGCCACCAGGGCGCTTTATATCAACTGGGTAAGGAAGCCCACTGGTAAGACCATCTCGAACTTGATCTAATCCCTGGCCTCCTTCCAGTTTTGCAGTGGAATCCATTTCAGGTTTCTGAACTACTTCATATGATCTGGACAATTTTCCACCCTCAGATTTTGGGTCAAATATAACATCACCTTCGGACGGAAAAGTTGCAGACACACCATCACTTTTATTCAAAGATGGCTTTCCATCTATAGCAGCAGCGGGGGCTGAAGTCTGGTTTACATATGGAACTGCATTTCCAGATAAATCTCCACTTGAACTTACACCATCCTTGCTCAAAACAACAGTCTGCTCTTGTTTTACTGGAATCTGAGAAACTGGGGTCCTCTTCTGCAATACATAATCTCCAGCTACAAATGTTGGTGATCCCTCTCTGAAAGTTGATGGCATTGTTGAACTAGCTGCTTCGTCTCTTCGTTTGAATAGGTATCTGTCTTTCTTTGAATGGTCCTTAGCTTTTACGGGTCTTTTAGAACTCTTCGCACCACCTAAAGCTTCTGCGATCACCAGTGGACCACTCAAAGGAGCTGAAAATGGCAACAAAGAAGGCAATAATCTAATAAGAACAAGACATGACAGTGTTCACAATTAAATCAATAACCAAGACAAATGCATGCAATTATTATCGCAGGATGCAAGATGCAGTCGGGCACAAAGACTGCTTCCATCCTTTCAGTGTTGTGTAATACATAACAATGATATTGCAAACCTGATACACAACTTTTCTGTTACTTTTGGCGGTTTTTCATTAACAGGAAACATGTAAAAGAGATACTTAAAGATCAATCACAAGGCTAGAAATCCAAATACAAGTTGTTGCAGTCGCAATATCACAAAATCGCATCACATTTTACCATTCACATGGTATCCAGTCATTATAGTGTTCTGACCCCTCCAATGAGAAGTGGTAGAGACCTTTTCCAAAATAGTCAACATAAAAGAAATTTTTGATAATAGAAAAAGAGAAAGAATAAATATTTTGATAAAAACCAAAATCTACAGGTAAAAGACAATTTCAGAGAGATCAAAATCATAAAAGGAACTCATTTCATGATTGTATTAAGACACATATGACAGATATCATACTGGCACAAACCTGCATGCATTGAATATCACCACTAACGCAATAAAGTCATTAGAATTGCACATCTGACTTTAACCATGAATCATTCAATAAAAAAAATGTGATATCAAAAGAGATACTGTAGAAATTTAAAACAAAAGAATTAGAAGCCATGAAATAAATGCAATAAAATACCAGCTTTAGCCATGTGAGACTTGTAACTATTTCAGCATAAAGTCTCAAGAGTGCAGGCAATACTGCATTAAGAAACAGCACAACATTTGAATTTTAATGTAACAGAGAAGGCAGAACAGATTGCAAAGATCCATGAAATCAAAACCTGAAACAGTCTCCAAGAATCAGCAATGCAGATTAGACAAAGTACCTCGGGGTGCCTCTTTAGAAGGTCGTGTTGGAGCATTAACAGCCAAATTAGAAGGGCGTGGTGTCCGCACCCCAAAAGCCTGCGCATACGTCTCATCATACTCCTCAAACACAGCCTTCCGGAAAGAGCAAACAGTAGCCTTATTCTTAAGAAACTCAATGCTCTGCTGGTCAAAAGCTCCAGTGTCTGATGCCAATTGTTTCACAAATGAAAGGGTCTCACTGGGCTTAAAACTATTTCTTGAATTCCTAATCTGATTCACTGAATAAACCCCACGTGATTCATAATCAGGCACATCAACTTCAAAGTACCCTTGGACATTTGTGGGCCAAAAATTATCTGGCTTCCTGCATTTACAAGCCAAACCAAGACCACGCCTCCGACTTGCCTCATCCATTGCCTCTTCCACAGCTTTGACAAAAGTCCTCGAGTTTGTCTGCTGTGATTTCTCCATAAAATGACGATCGAAAGGGACAAGCTCAGCTGGGTCGAACCATCCATAACTACTATCCCCAAAGAACGCAACTAACACATGTCCCTCTCTCCTTGTCCGGCGTACAGATGAAGATGCAAATGCTTCATTAAATATATGCCCAGGCCACCAAGGATGAGATTTCACCTTTCCCCAAACCATATCACCCACTTCAAACCCATAACTCAACGCCCTTGAAGTCCCTCCACCAATTCTATCATTGGCTACATAATCATCGAACTCAGATAACAAGGATTTATAGTCTGAACCAGTATCCTTCTCCAGCTTCTCTGAATTATCTATTCTATCATTCTCTTCGACGTTTATCATATCATTCTGTTCCACTCGATCATTTACATCAAAAACCCTAGATTCGTCGCCTATTCTTCTATCTACACTATTGGCATTACTCTCCCTAACCTCCTCAGATCTATTATTCTCTGAAACCCTAAAATCTTTCAAATCGTGTTCCATTGGAGAAACCCTAGCTTCTTCATCACAAACTCCTAAGCTCAATCTATTGTCTTCATTACGGCTACCAATAGCTTCATCGGTAGAAACCCTAGCTTTCTCTTCGATTTTATCCGATCGTTTATCAAATTCAGCATCGTCTTTCATAACAGATATCATTCTTTTAATAGCTAAAGCAAAATAAATAAGCAAAGTCAAAGCCCTGTAAAATATTCTAGAGCTTAAATGAGATACATGTAACTGATAAACATACCTTTGTTAGAGAACGATTACAGCAGGTGTTCTTTATTTTTTTCCTGGAAAGTGAGAGAAAATTAGGGAAGAGAGATTTTTTTAGGATAATAATTATAATAGATACAAATGAAACAGTGAAGATAATAAACCATAGACATAGAGAAAGAGGTGTGTTTGGATGGAAAGAAAATCTGGGGATTTTGCGATTTTCCCTTTCTCTACTGCCTCGTTATATTTCCCATTTATTTTACTTTAAAAAAAGTTCGGAGATTATTACGGCTGGTTGATTGTATATAGGGATTTTATAGGACACAACAGCGGTGTACAAATGGCTCAGTACACATCAATCATCGTCCGTTCCATTATTTCGAAACCGTGATATTGATATTATATGGGTTTATAGCGGTCACTGTGAGATTATATTAGTTAAAGTTGGGTAAATTTATAACTAGTCATCTAATTATTATGTGTTTTTATTTTAGTCATTTAATTTCAAAAAAAATTATTCAATTATTAATATTATCTATATTTGATATTTTAGTCACACTTCTTATGAAATTATTTTTTTATTTTAATTTTTGATAAAATAATTAACAAGATGCTAGAATTGACCTTTTGTTATTAGAATAATAGTAAATTTAGTATTTCAATATTTGTGAGTTGTATTAATTTATCTTAATTTTAAAAAATTTCAATAAATTTAGTTCTTAAATTTACACATTTTATCAATTTAATCTTGATTTTTATTTTTTTTTAAAATCAAAAAAATAAATATATTAAAAGTAGGCTTTTATAAAATTAATATTAAAATTTTAGTTAATTAAAAAATAAAATAAAGAATAAATTAATTATAAAAACGAGATATTTGTTGTAATAATTTTTGATGTCGCCTGACACATGTGACACCAATGAATTTATTTTAAAAATTATGTACAGAAAAATATTGTCGCATGATACACGACACCAATAAATTTTAAAAAAAATCTAATAGCCAAAAACAAGTGAAAATTAAAAAAAAAAATAGTTTGAGATTCCAACACCATAAAATAACATTTTCTCTGGATTTAATGATTTAATGGTTTTTTCATGCATTTAATGCATTGCCCCTACATTTAATTTTTTTTCTCGATATTTAATCCCTAAAACAATAGTTTTTTTATTTAATTAAGGGGTGTCGCTTGATATATTGGTAGCATCAATTAAAAAAAAATTCAAATTTTTTATATATTTTTTTAAAATGAAATTTATTAGTTTCGTCAATGTATCAGACGACACTCAAAATTACACTGTATTTTCCTAATTAATTTATTCTTCATCCCATTTTTATAATTAATTAGTTTTTTAATATATTCTTATAAAAATAATAATAAGTATTTAATAATTGACTTTTGATAAAAAAAAAATACGCAGAAGGATTTAAAATATATAAAGAAATGTTATAAAATTAAATATATATTTTTAAAATGTTTTTTAAATATTTTTCGTAATGAAACTTGGAAAGTAGTTTTATGTTTGTTTCTCATTCATAGTTTATAGTAGGATTAATAGGAGCGAAGCCATTGATTCTTTTTGTTCTAACTGTTTTTTCCTCCAACTTTGGATATTAATTTCTCATCACTTGTATAGATCGAGAAGATTGACATCCAAGGCAAGGTAAGTCTATAATTCATTTTCAATACCTTCATTTTTTTAAAACTTTTTCGATTTTTGATATCTACATTTGTTTAGTTAAATAATAAAGCGTTCAATGTCTTTTAAATAAAATCTCAAGTTTTAATCTTATGAATAAAGAAATAAAAAACTAAAAAACATTGACCTATATTTAGCTGTTCGGCTCAACTTGACTCCAAATTATAATTTTAGGATAGATACTTTTTTTCTCAACGTAGTAATTAGCTGGAAAGGTTGTGAACTGAAGAATGAATGTTTATCATCTCACAATCTTGCATCCTACTTAACTCAATCAATCCCATAATTCAAAGAGTAGGGATGAGCATTCAATCAAGTTGAGTCAGATCGAATAAAAAAGTTTTAGTTAATCGAGTCAATGAATTTTATTTTATCAACCAAACTCAATTTTTAAAAAACTATTTGAATCGAGTGATATAAAATTCAAGTGGACTGAACTCAGCACAAATGAAACCTATTCAAGGTCCAAGTCGATGGTCGAAATAGAGAAACAATTGTTGGTAAAAAATCCAGTTTGAAAACGATTCTTTTACACTGTGAAAAATAAAAAAATTTGAAAATAGATCCGATTTGTGATATTTATAGCAATGAACCCTAGATCAAAATGGTACCTATATCTTGAGATAGACAAATCCTTATCGTTCTTGGCTTTTAACCAAACGATCTTCTCTACTATTCTCATACCACAAACTACTTCGAGTGTGGGCTCGAATCAATCGAATCTAAACACATAATTAGAAAATTTCTTTTGTTTAATGTGAAAACAAAATTTCTCTTCTCAAATAGAAATCGACTGAAATTATTATTCCGAAAAATATGTTTAATAATTGAGGATAAATTCTCTCTATTTTTGGATAGAGTAACAATATCTTAAAATTGTTTATATAACTCTACTAGTATCATCTATTTATAAGAAGAGAATGTAGAACTCTTATTGAATTGTAGAAGTTTATTTCAATTAGAAAAACAAACTTCTTCTCTAATTAGGAGTATAGGTGGCGACAATCCTAGTTAATAACCAGGGTTAGTCGTCCACCCTTTTAACATAAAGGGCTTTTAGGTCTCTTCCATATCGGGTCCAATTATAAGTACTTCTCGGGCTTTTAACCTAATACTTTATAATTTGACTCAATCCAATATTTGTTTTTATATTTTCCAAAATAAACTTCAATAAATATATATCGAATAATTTTCTCATCCTAATTTTACTTCAGTAAAATTATGATGATTTTATCCCTGGTAAAATTTCGAGAAAATGTATTTAATATTTAACCATTCAACTTGTTCACTACAATCGAATGATTTATTTTCATTTTCGGAATTTAAAATAGCTTAAAAACATAAACTCATTCTTTCGATCATTTTTGAGAAATTTATGTTCAATTGCAAATGGATCATTTCTCATTTTAATTTTCACTTCCATTTTGAGAAAACCACATTCATTTCCAAATTATTTCATTTCTTCATTTCGGAGAAAATCATAATCATTTATGAATGTTTTCCATTTCTCCATTTTTATTCGTTATGTTCATCTTGATTCAACATGCAATTCATTTTTTGTTTCAACGAGCTAGCGAAGGGACTGATTGGACATATGCAATTGAGGTTCAAATGATTTATAAAGCTCCGACTTTTCGCCTATTAATTATAAATTCATTTAATCATGAAGTCACTCCACTATAGTTTTTGTGACTGAGCTCTCCCCAACGACATATCATTGCGAAAGCAACTTGCTCAGTGCTCGTCAAATGATCTTGTCATAAGTGTGTTACCCTCATAGCATATCCTTAATCTCTTTGGGATATTATTCGTGCTCCCAATATGATCATATTTTATCTTATCGTAACCATCACATCTTCCTTCGTGAAAAGTCAATTACTATCAAATAGTAATTAAGTCATTCATCAAAAAAATGAATGATCCATTATCATGTTTACTTTTCATCAACCATGTGATACCAATGAGATGATATCATTTATACATGTCTCAGACTATGAATTTCACTATTGTGAATGATGCTACATACTGCAAAAATCATACACCCAACGCACTAACTTTCAATTTCTTATCTATTTGAACTCAGGCTTTTACTTACATCAAAGTGTACGAGTCACGCATACATCATTCGTCACCTACTTAAGATTTAAGTATGTCACACCATGAACGTCACAAGTGAATAAATCTATAAGCGTATTTAAGATCTATTCTTCTTGGTTCCAGTCCGATGTATTGTTAATCCCGTCAATCACATCTATATCTCTATATTCTAGGAGTCATTCACTTCCAAGACAAAGCATCTCCCCAATTGGACTTGATAGATGACATGTTTATCTTTTAATCGATTTTCTTATTTCCGATTAAACTAAGGATATATTTAGATTTGTCTATTAATACAAGTTTTTCCGTATCATGATCCGACGATGTAATGTCACTTAGTATTAATTTAAACATTAGACCGTCAATGAGCAACATTTGCTTTCATTTTTCTTTGCGTGCAAAAACATTGAAGGACAATCATACAAAGTATATTAATATAATTAATGAATTTGTTTTATTCATCAATCTATTCGAAAAAAAATTACAAGTTTATAAATGAATATACTACACTCAAAATACCAAATCCAACACTAATTTAATTATAATAAGACATGGAACGAGCAGGAGCTTTCCCAACACGTAACACTAGTTTGAATATCAAATTTAAAGTTTAATCTAGTAAATTTGTTGATAAAACACGATATTCATCCAACATAGAAAAGCCTATTCTAGATTTAAAAGAATCTAAATAAAAATTAAACCAAAACAATTAACTTTAAAAGAAAAAAAAAAAAAAAAACTCATCTTCAATCCAGCCCGTCTTTGAGTAAGTTTTCAAGTAGCCGCCATGCTCAACCCTACCCAAATTTTATGGTCTATATAATAGAGGTTTAAGGTATAAAAAGCTCAAATTTTCTCAAAAAAATAATTAAGTCCTTCTTTTTCATTCATTCATTTGAGTACTTGAAATTTCAAACTACATAGAAAAGGTATTCAAACCTTTTTAAAAAAAAAAAACAATTAAGCTTTTATCTTCTTTTTTTTTTTTTTTTTCATTCAATTAAGTACTTGAACTTTTAAAATGCATCAAAAAGATCCTCAAACTTTAAAAAAAAAAAAAAAAAAAAAAAAAACAGTTAAACCCCTGCATTTATTAAAAATATTTAAAAAATTAAAATCGATAAAAGATATAAATGTTATTAAATTTTAATAAAAATATTAAAATTAGAAGAAAAATATATAAAAAAATTTGTAAACTTTTATAAAATCAAAATAAAATTATACAAAATATAAAGAAATATAAAATTCGTAAAAAAAAATTATAAAAATTATCATACCAAAATAAACATTTATAATTTTTCTATAACTTCTATTGATTTTTATTTTTTTACCATTTTTAACCACATGTCACGTTGTGTTGCGACACGTGATGACTTTAATTGGAAAAAACTAGGGACCATTAACTTTAATGACCAACAGTTGAAGTTAATTGTTAAAGGGATTTTTCGATGCATTTTATAATTTTTTATGATTTCTATAAAATTTTATAATTTTTTATTTTTTACTATTTTTATAAAAAATTTGAATTTTTTATATTTTATTAAAAATTAATAATTTTTCTAAAATTTATTTTTTTTTATAACTTTTTTCTAATTTTTAATAAGAGCAAGGGCTTAATTGTTTTTTTTTTAAATTTTGAGGGTCTTTTTTTTATGTATTTTGAAAGTTTAAGTATCCAATTGAGTGGGGGAAAAAAGTAGGGGCTTAATTGCTTTTTTTGAAGAAGTTTGAGGGCTTTTTTTATGCATTTTGAAAGCTCAAGTGCTCAATTGAGTGCAAAAAAAAGGAAGGACTTAATTGCTTTTTTGAAAAAATTTGAGGACATTTTATATCCTTAAACCTATAATATACTATGCCTAGGTGGAAAAAATATGTAAAAGAATATTTATTAAAAATTTATCTAAGAACTAATTAAAATTTTGATTAAAATGGTAAAGTTGTTAGTTTTTATATTATGATTTTTAAAACTTAAAATTTAAATCATATCATGTGTGAAAATTTATTAAAATGCCTTAAAAACATATATTTGTTTAATGATTTTTAAATTATTTTTTATTTTTAACTTTTAATTAAATTGATATTGATTAACTTATGATACTAAATCAACACTAAATAATTATTATATTTACTATATAAAAAATTCAAGGTTTAAAGTCAAGTACCTAAGGGCGAATTTAGGGGGTTGGCAGGGATCCCAATCTCTAAAATAAAAAATTTTCTATTTAAGCCCTTTAAAATTTTTAAAATTTTAAATTATTAAATAGTAAAATTATACTTTGGTCTTTTTAAAAATGATAAAATTTTGATACAATCCTTTAAAAATTATATTATAATAAAAATTACAATTTAATTTCGATTCCTAAAGAAAAATTTGACTTTGCCCCATACAAATACCAAACACAAATATCTTCCATATAGACCGGCCATCAACAAAAGGCAAGAGGGATAAAGCACCACAGACATTAGGTTTTGTTGGTTGGAATAGAATAAAGTTCCAATAGACATTACGTTTTGTTGGTTGGAATAGAATAAAGTTCCAACGAAATAGGTTTTTTTTTTTTTTTTTAATTGAGGACTGTAATAAGGTTGTTTAGAATCTAATTCAAATTTTTATGTTTATAATAATATTTTTGTCATTTGGTCAAGAAGCAGTTAATAAGTTATAACGAAATAGAACAACAAACTTTTAATGGAATGGTTTATGTGTGTTAAATGTTTTTATACTCTTTCAAATTTTAAAATTTAATTTTTAGATATTGAGTCACTGTATTTTTTTTAAAAAAATATCGATTTTTTTCATTTAATTTTGATTGTTTTCAACTTAATCATGATGACTTAAATTTATTGTTAGATTGATTATGTTCTTTAGTTTATATTTGTCAAAATGTAGTTAATGATGTTATGTGTTTTGGTTGTTCATTCAGTTAGATAAAACCATGACATGTTATTTGTGCATTACGAATGTATGGGTGTAATTGAATTAATTATTTAATCAGATCTAGATTATAATTGATTGACAAAATATCTTATTGGTGCCTATTTGATCTTATTCATAATAAAATTACATCAAATTTAGTAATAATATTGAAAAAACTTTATTATCTTGCATAACCCTAAAATTAATATGATTAAACAGTTTCAGCATTGAAATATTTTGTTACCTCACTTAACATGAATGGCTACCTATGAAAATTACTAAATTGATTTAACATAAACTTGTGTTAGAAAATTTTAATAATTTAATAAGTATGATTTCATTTGTTAATGAATAGTTTAGTTGCAATGGATTTTTTTCATGACATCATTACTAGGTTTTAATAATTCATAGTTAAAGAAGATAATTAATCTAACACATTTATGTCATTGAGTTTTGTTTTTGTGAATTGTTGTTGTTGTTTTTTTTGTGTGTGTGTGTTTCCTTTCATTTAATTTTACTTAGGTAATTTTTAATTAATCAAATTAGTTAGTTTAATTCACCCTTAATTATTTTAACCGCCAATTTGCTAAGTCTTCATTTCACAATATTTGCCTATACAGTCCCTGTGGAGACGATATTCTAAACTTACTATTGTCGAAACCATCCTTTTCTTGCAAAACGACGAATTTCGAAAATTACTTTAATGTTGGAAGATGGGAGTCGCCACCAATCATTTATTCGGTGTGATTGGATCACCACAAAACGTTTTAAAAACCGTTTTGAAAACATGTAGGTCTTCGAAATCCAGAAAAAATAGGTTCGGGAGTCGGTTACGCATGAGGAAGGATTAGCACCCTCATACGCCCAAAATTGGTACCATATTGATTATTTTCAGGTCTTAATTTGTAAAATTTAAAAGCTCGAATAAAGTTTAAAATACGATCCTTGAATGCATGAGTTAAGTTTAAAAGAAATCGGGTTTGTTTGGAAATCCCGTTATTTTAAAGTGATCAAGGAAGAAAGTTACGTCCAATGAGTTAGGACATGGCATTTCAAGATCCAGAAATAACGAGCTTTCCTTCGTAAAACTTTTTAAATTTTGGGAAAAGGATGTTCGATTATCTCGATTTGAGGAAAGGCTACACCTAGTAAGTTAAGGCGCAAATTTTCAGAATCAAAGATAAGGAAACATTGCCTCGATTAATGGTATTCGATTATTTCGATTTGAAGAAAAAATTGCACCTAGTAAGTTAAGGCGCAAATTTTCGAAACTCGAAATAAAAGAATATTGCCTCAATTTTAAAGTTTTTATGAAAACAATTTTGAAAACAAACATGCGAGTTAAATATGAATAAGCAGTTAATAACGAATATTAAATAACATGAAGTAAGGTAATTAGGAAGATAAATGATATGCAAAAATCAAAAATGCAAAATACGAGTGCATAATTAATTAAAAATAAACGCAAATATTGATCATGAAGAAAAATGACATGATCGGGGTTGAAAATGAGACTATTCGGATACCCGGAGACAAAATGATAATTTTTTATTCTCAGGATAAAATGGTAATTTTGGGAAAGTTAAAGGTTAAAAATGAAATTTTTAGACATTCGGGGGTAAAAGGGTAATTTTAAGAATTTAGAGGTCGAAAATGGAGATTTTGGAGGTTCGAGGGTAAAAATGGAATTTTTAGAAGTTCAGGGGTAAAAATGGAATTTTGGAGGTTTTGGGGTTAAAAATGGAATTTTTGGAAGTTTAGGGGTAAAATGGAATTTTTGGAGGTTTCGATGTCAAAATGGAATTTTTAGAAGTTCGGGGGTAAAAATGGAATTTTAGGAAGTTTTGGGGTTAAAATGAAATTTTTAGAAGTTCGGGGGTAAAAATGGAATTTTTGGATAGTTTAGGGACCTTCAAGATAATAAAACCTAAAATAAGTGACACGTGGTAGCCTCTCGAGCATCCCGAAGTCAAAGGACTAATTTGAAAACCATGAAAAATTATTGGGTCAATTTTGTAATTAAACAGAACTTGATTTGAGGATTAAATTAAAATAAATTGAAAATAAGAGGGATTGTTTGCATAAATGAACCAGAATAATGACATGTGGCAGCTCCTGATGCTTTCAAAAGGTCAAGGGACTAAATTGAAAAACCATGAAAATCATTGGGCCAATTTAAAATTAATTAAAAGTGCAAAAAGGACCTGATTGAAAATTTAAGAAAAAGCAGAAGGACCAAATGCAGAAACATCCCTTTTCTAAAAAACACACGGATCCTCCAGGCGGGTCGGGTCGGATTTCGGGTCGGCCATGGGTAATAGCTCAAAACGGCGTCGTTTTTAGCATTCTGAAGCCATGCCAAAACGACGCAGTTTTGGATGACTACATATACCCTTTTAAAAAAAAAAAATCATTTTCTTGCTTCCTTTAAAAAAAAAATCCTGAAACTCTCTTTCAAGCTTTTCCTCCCTCCATGGCCGGCCAAACTCCGGCCGGTCAATCCGGTCGCCGTCCGTCGCGCATAGCCGCCACGCGTCATCGTCCGCAGCCGCGCGTCATCGCGCGTCGTCGCTGCGCCAGGTCACGCGCGCCGGTCCGACCACGTCTCCGTCGTCACTTTTCCTCCCACGCGCCACGCGCCTCCGATCGGTTAGGAGCCTTTCCTTTTCTATCCTTTTTCTTTTTTTAAAACCGTTCTTAAAAAACCCTTTTTTAAAAGACTGTTTCTTTTTATTCCTAATCGTTTTCGATTCTCTGTTTATTCGCAGATCCACGAATGACGAAGCATAAGCGAGGTTCGTGGTTTTGCGACTACGACGGCTTGGACGGCTTCGAGGGTGGCTCCGGTGGTGACCGTTGAACAAAGATAAGTCCTTTCGTTTTTTTTATTAATAATTTATTATTAATATTATTTATTATCATTAATAAATTCATTATTATTGTTATTATTATTAGCATTATTAATATCTATTTAAAACATTTTGGAATAAGTAATAAATAAATATAAAAACGTAATTAATATATATACTTAAAACGTTTCAAGTTTCTTACAACAAAGAAGCATGTAATAAATGTATATCAATTCATACCTTGAGATCAGAAGGTCCCTTAACCCAATTGAAGTCTGTTATCGATTACTGCCTTCTTCGAGTTTGAATACTACTTTTGTGCTTGTGTATGACTTCGTGTATCTGTATGAATTTAAAAACTGTCTATGTATTGACTTTTTGTGAATGAACAATCAAGGTTCGTAACCCCTTACAAAATGGTTTGAATATGGTTTTATAATTAGAATTTCAATCACGATAACTTGTTTGTTGCAATTAAATGTACATCTAATCTTCTTTTTTGCAGGTTCGGTGGTGGACGCTTGTAGCAGTGGCGGTTGGAGTAGCTGGTGGCTCAAGCAGGTGGCTGATGACGTGGCGTGCCCTAGTTGGCCATGGATGAACGGCAGCAGATGCAAGTGGGGTGGCAACAGACCCACTTGTGCTAACTTTGGGTCATTTAGGTGCTTTAGGAAATTTGTAATTGGGTTTAGGTTGGATCGGTTGTAATTAGGCTTAGGCAATTTGAGTCTGTATTTGTGATTGGGCCAAATTGGGCCCAGTATTTTAATTTAGACTTTGTATTTTTTGGACTTTTAATTTTGAAATTAAATTTAAATTTAAATTTAAAATAAATCTAAATTTAAAATAAATTAAAAAAGGGGCCCGATCAAAATTGAGCTCCAACAACTACCCCTCCTTGCTCGTTGTTGTGTAACAGGAATGAAGCAAGGACTAAAAGGAGTCCCAATTTGGTCCCGTCTCACTTCTTAAAACGATCTCTCTTCAATTGGTCCACTTTTCGCTTTGTTTAACCGTTTGATTTTGCCGCATCTACCTCTACATCTTATTCATCATGACTCCATCTTGCCCTAAGGTAATCTTCAAAAAGACAAAATTTGCTACTGTAATTTCACTCCATTCCTTTCAAGGGGATTGTAATTCATCACCGTAGTCTTTGAGTCTGGTTTCATTGACTTGGCCTTCTTCTCAGTATCTTATCAGGAAGATGACTGCGTCGTTTGTTTCAGTTCGCTTCTCTGTATCTCATCAGGAAGACGAATTTTGTCCACTTCTCAGTATCTCATCAGGAAGTTAACCTTTTATTTCTTCGACCTGCTTCTCGGTGTCTCATCAGGAAGCTGGGGGTTCGAAGATTTGCTCACATTGAGCGTGGGTTTGATTTGGACTTCTTCTCAGTATCTCATCAGGAAGATGACCGCGTCGTTTGTTTCAATCCGCTTCTCTGTACCTCATCAGGAAGACGAATTTGGTCTACTTCTCAATATCTCATCAGGAAGATGATCGCGTCGTTTGTTTCAATCCGCTTCTCTGTACCTCATCAGGAAGACGAATTTGGTCCACTTCTCAGTATCTCATCAGGGAGCTAACCATTTTATTACTTCGACCTGCTTCTCAGTATCTCATCAGGAGGCTGGAGTTCGAAGATTTGCTCACATCGAGCCTCGTTTCATTGATTTGGTTTACTTCTCAGTATCTCATCAGGAAGATGACCGTATCATTGTTTGTGGATGATTGCAATCTGCCCCGTGATCGGGGTAAGGTACTGGAGTCCTGCACCTCTTCAACTTTTCCTTGGTGATCTTAATGATTCATCTCGCCATGTGGCGGGGATGTGACCTGTGAAATATGCTTCTATGGACCTCTATGTAGGCCTAAATTAGAAAGTCATGATTAGAATGAATTAAATGCTCCTAACTTGTATGAATGTGTATGATGAATGTCAGATTTATTTATTATTATTCAGGTCGGCATGGTCTGTCGCCCATCCAAATTCTGTCTTTGATGTGTTGCTCCATCCTTTTCTAGGCTGCTCTGGAACTACTTGTTTTTAAGTTCGTCTTCCCATTGGTGATCTTGTTTCGGACTTCTGTAACTTCTGAAAATTCCAGAATAATACTCATAACTTTTTGTATGATTTATTAGTTCATTATCTGTTATTTAGATGCGAAATGCTTGAACAAAATTGTGTAGAAACAAAGTTATTTTTGAAAATTCTATTAAAAAGAGGATCAAAGGAAACAACATTTAGTCGAAAATTGTCAAGTATACAATAAAGGACAATTAGTTGCCCTGGATATCGTAAAATGAGTTACTCTGCACCGACTTGCTTGAGAATCATTCCTAGCTCAGATGAGTGTCTAGAAGATGTAGAGTGATTTGTTAATGTTTCACGTTGTAACCTTCCTCCATCTCGTCGACCCGTTCTTGAATCTGAACTGCCCTTTGCGAGTTTTCAACTCAAAATTTCCTTGGTTCTAGGACGCCCTTTGCCGATTTTCATCCTGAACCCTTTTTTTTTTTTAAATGCCCTTTACGGGTTTTCATCTCAATTCCCCTTTTATTTTTAGGCGAAGTATTTTTCACTGAGTCTGAATTGACGGGGTTGTACAGATCCTTGCCGTCAATTTCTGTTAGGATGAGAGCTCCTCCTGAGAAATCTTTCTTTACCACATAAGGTCCTTCCCAATTAGGCATCTATTTTCCACGGAAATCTTTATATATGGGAAGTATCTTTTTCAAAACTAGATCTCCCTCATAGAATTCTCTGGGACGAACCTTTTTGTCGTAAGCTCGCATCATTCTTTTCTGGTACATCTGGCCATGACGAATGACTTTTAATCTCTTTTCCTCGATTAAATTCAACTGATCATATCGAGCTTGGATCCATTCAGCCTTATATAGTTGAAGCTCGTTTAGGACTCGAAGGGAAGGTATTTCAACCTCAATAGGCAAGACTGCTTCCATACCGTATGCCAATGAGAATGATGTTGCCCCAGTAGAAGTCCTGACTGAAGTTTTGTAGGCAAAGAGGGCAAATGGTAGTTTTTCGTGCCAGTCTTTGTAAGTCTCAGTAATTTTTACCACGATCCTCTTGATGTTCTTGTTAGCTACCTCCACAGCTCCATTCATTTTTGAGTGATAGGGAGAAGAATTATGATGCTTGATTTTGAACTGCTCGCAAACTTCTACTATCGTGCTATTGTTCAAATTTAGGGCATTATCGGATATGATCCTTTCAGGCATCCCGTATCGGTAAATAATTTCTTTTTTCAGGAACTTACTAACCGTAAACTTGGTAACATTTGCATATGAGGTTTCCTCTACCCATTTAGTGAAGTAGTTAATTACCACAAAGATGACTCTATGGCCATTGGAAGCCTTTGAAGAAATTGACCCGATGACATCCATGCCCCACATAAAAAAAGGCTAGGGAGAGGTCATGACATGAAGGTGTGATAGAGGTACATGAATCTTGTCTCCACAGATCTGGCACTTATGGCACTTATTGGCATAATTGATGCAATCGCCCTCCATAGTAGACCAGTAAAACCCAAACCTCATTATTTATCGGCCCATCGTGAAACCGTTGGCGTGTGTCCCACAAATGCCTTTGTGAACCTCCTCTAAGATCTTCTTAGCTTCAATTACGTCGACACATCTCAACAACACTTGATCTTTTCTCCTCTTGTACAAGATTTTCCCATCTAGGACATATTCACTAACCAGTCTTCTTAATGTCCTCTTTTCATTTTCTGAGGCGTGCTCGAGGTACTTTCGGTCTCTCACAAATTAAAGAATATTCTGGTACCACGGGCAATCATCCTCTTCTTCTTCTTCCTCTGCTTCAATATCACAACAATGAGCAAGAGCTTCATGGATACTCATCTGAATGGGTTTTACATCTTCTTTCCTACTCACCTTAATCATCGAGGCTAAAGTGGCAAAAGCATCGACCATCTGGTTTTCTTCTCGCGGGAGATAATGGAATGTAACGTCATTGAACTCCGTGATCAACTCGAGGACCAATCTACGGTAATCCACTAGTTTAGAATCCCTTGTCTCCCATTCTCATTTTAATTGATAGGTTACCAATGCGGAGTCTCCATAAATCTCCAAAATTTTGATTCTTCGCTCTGTGGCCGCACGGATTCCCAAGATACATGCTTCGTATTCAACCATGTTGTTTGTACAGTTAAAATCAAGTTTGTTGGTGAAAGGGTAGTGATCTCCTTTTGGTGATACCAAGATTGCCCCGATCCCATTTCCTGTGGCATTTGAAGCTCCATCAAAATTCAATCTCCAAGGTCGTTCTACCGTGATTGCCCCTTCAGTAGTCGCAATATACATTAAATCTTCATTCGAGAAATCGAAGTTTATCGGCTCATAGTCCTCTAAAGCCCTACTGGCCAGGAAGTGTTCTATCGTACTCCCTTTTATTGCTTTCTGATTGACATAGACTATGTCGAATTCTGAGAGCAGATTTTCCATTGAGTCAATCTCCCATTCAATGCAGCTGACTCCATCAGGTACTTCAGAGGATCTAATTTCGAGATCAACCAAGTGGTATGGTATAACATGTATTGTTTTAATCTACGTGTAGTCCAGACTAGTGCACAACATAATTTCTCAATTAGCGAATATCGCGTCTCGCAATCAATGAATTTCTTGCTGAGATAATATATCGCCCTTTCCTTCTTTTCGGATTCATCGTGTTGGCCTAGTACGCATCACATGGAATTTTCAAAAACCGTCAAGTACAGGATCAATGACTTATTAGGAATTGGAGGTACCAAGATGGGAGCTTTGGGTAAATAATCTTTGACCTTGTTAAAGGTTTCCTGACATTCATAATCCCATACACCCGGGTTGCGCTTTCTAAGCAAGCGGAAGATAGGATCGCATTTCTCAGTCAACTGTGAAATGAACCGAGCAATGTAATTTAGTCTTCCTAAGAACCCTCGAACTTCTTTTTGCATGCTGGGTGGTGGTAGCTCCTGTATGGCTTTGACTTTATCCGGGTCAATTTCAATTCCTCTTTTGCTGACTATAAAGCCTAACAATTCCTCTTTTTACGTGCTGCGTGCTGGGTTTAGCTTTAATTGATATTTTCTTAGCCCTCTAAATAACTTTCTCAGGATTCTTACATGTTCTTCCTCCGTTTGGGATTTCGCAATCATGTCATCGACGTAAACTTCAATCTCCCTATGCATCATGTTATGGAACAGGGTTACCATGACCATTTGATAAGTTGCCCCTGCATTTTTTAGTCCGAAGGGCATCACCTTGTAGCAAATTGTTCCCCATAGCGTGACAAATGTGGTTTTGATAATATCCTCAGGTTCCATCCTTATCTGATTATTCCTAGAGAAACAATCCATAAAGGAAAACAGAGAATGTCCTGCCGTGTTATCAACTAAAGTGTCGATGTGTGGTAAAGGGAAATTATCCTTTGGGCTAGCTTTATTTAAATCTCGATAGTCGACACACATGCGCACCTTTCCGTCTTTTTTAGGAACGGAGATTATATTAGCTACCCATTCAGAGTATTTAACTACCTAGAGAAAACCGACGTCAAATTGTTTTTTGACTTTTTCTTTTATTTTTAACAACATATCTGGTCTCATCCTTCAGAGTTTTTGCTGTACGGGTCTGCTTTCTTCCTTTATAGGGAGTTTGTGTACCACAATGTCAGTGCTCAAGCCGGGCATATCTTGGTAAGACCATGCGAAGATATCTTGGAACTCTTGAAGCAACTCGAAAAGATTCCTTCTGGTTTCTACGAAAACACTTATCCCAATTTTCACCTCTTTCTTTTCATCTTCGTGCCCCAGATTAATAACTTCCACTAGGTCCGAATGAGGTAGGATTTGTTTTTCTTCCTGTTCCATCCTTAACAGATCCGAAGGCAGATTACAATCTTGATTATCTTCAAGGTCCTGAAGCTCTTCCAAACACGTATCTTGCTCGAAGTGAGGTTCTAAGTTAGCGTCAGGGTTGCTCATATTATTGATATTCGAGGATCTGTTAAGGGATGAAAGGAAGGTCCAAAGAGCAAAATAAATTTACGACAGAATGATTATGTGGTATATGTATGAGTATGTATGTATTAAAGAATAATTAATTTTGTTTATTGGATATGTACAAATGGTTTATTAAGCTAAATTAAGAAATGAAAGAATAATTATGGAGAAAAATATAAGATGGAAAGTGCATTTCATTCAAAATAACTGAATAATGACCATGGGCCCTTTTACAAAAAGATCCATATTGCTTTCGAGCCTAAAGCAATAGGTGTTTTCGAGCTTTACTCTGAGGAAATCTTAAAAATTACAGGGAGTTCCTCCACGGTCCAATTATTCAAGGTGCTTCCAGGAGCATACAAACCAATTTTTGATGGATTCCCTTCCTCTCTTTCATCTGATATAGCATTAATGCCTTGATATTTCATGATGCCCCCTTTTGTTCCAATCGTCACTCGCTCCTTTTCCCGCTCTGTTTTCTGGTTTATTACTCCTCCTAAGACGAAAGTCTCATAGATGTGCGAGAAAATCATGGGTTCCCACGAGATGTCCTTTTCAAACAGTCGGGCCCTCCTTCTTTCTTGCCTTTTTTCTAGCTCCTTCCTCTTTTGTTTTGCGTCTGGCTTGTACCCCAGGCCATAACGATCTCGCTTTTCTATCAGCATCAGCACATTAACTCTTCCTTGGAGGTATTTTCCTAGTCTTTTCCCAGGTATAGCTCCATTTCTAACTGTTAATTGTAAGCTCATCCTGGTGGTCGATGGTATTATAGGCACAGGTATATTGCTTCCTTTCGAAATGAAAGTTGCATTGACAAACTCTAGTGAGCGGAACGAGCATTCCACAGCCTCCTCGTCTATTCTCACGTAGGGTGAATCGCTCGTTATGGACGCGATTATTTCCTCCTCAGCATTAATCGTGATTAGCAGCCCTTCATTTATTAGCTTCACTTTCTGGTGCAAAGAAGAAGGTACTGCCCCAGCTGAGTGGATCTAGGGTCTTTCCAGCAAACAGTTATAAGTGGGCCTAATATCCATCACTAGAAAATCCACTTCGTATGTATTCGGCCCAATTTGAAGAGGTATTTCAATCTTTCCCATTACCTTCCTTTCTGTCCCATCAAATGCTCTCACTATGTTATTACATCATTTCATGTGAGAGCTATCAATTGGCAATCTTTACAGTGTAGCTAGCGGTAGCACATTCAGGGCTGAACCATTGTCTATGAGTACTCCAAGTAGCGTATACCCTTTACAACGGGTAGTGATGTGTAAAGCCTTGGTGAACCCTATTCCTCCCGTCGGTATTTCATCATCGCTAAAGAAAATGAAGTTATCAACACTCACGTTATTGACCAATCGATCTAGCTTACAGACAGAGATGTCATTTGCTACATATGTTTCGTTCAGCACCTTCATTAGTGCACTTCGATAGGCTTCCAAGCTTAAGAGCAATGAAAGGATCGATATCCGAGCAGGCTGTTTGTGTAGTTGTTCTACTACACTATATTCACTATGCCTTAAAAACTTTAAAAACTCTTTCGCCTCATTCTCGAATACCGGCTCGTTCATGGGTACTTCGGGCTTGCTAGTTATTTCTTTCTCAGGCTCATACATTCTTGCTTTCCCTTTACTGACCTCTTTTTCTTTATTTACAAGGTCATAATTTTTTCCGCTAATGGTAACATGATTCACGTCCTTCCTAGGTTCCCCCTCTCTTGGTACGGTCACGTTACAATTGTAACTCCATGAGACCTTCTTACTATCCCTGTAAGAAAACGTTACAGGTTTTTGTATGAAGATGCGATGGGTTGTCTGTTCTCTTACCGTGCCACAAATAATCACCTTGGGGCGATTACTTCCATAAGCCTTAGCTGTTCCGTCCTCAGAGGCACAAACATCATTAGTTTCCCCTCCTTTTTCAAAAAATTCCAACTCTCGATTGTCCACCAACATCTGTACCACGGCTTTGAACTCGACGCAACTTTAAATTTTATGCCCCTTAACGGCATGAAACTCGCAATGGTCATCATCCCCGATTATCATACTCTTTTTATCCTTCACGATTATCCCTTCTTTGACCATCTCTTGCCATACCCACCGAAGTGGAGACTTAATTTCTTCAACACTTCTCTTAATTTTATGAGCTCCTTATTCCAGCAAGGCATTCACCCCTTGCTCTTGGTGATTAGGCAGAGGATTCCCAGCTCTATTGGGCTTTGTTGGCTCTTCTAACTTTACTACTCCATGCTTTATGAGTCATTCGACTCGTCTTTTAAAAGCAAAGCAGTTTTCAATCGAGTGTCCTTCTGCCCCTGCATGGTATTCACAGTGAGCATTTGCATAGTACCAAGCCGAGAATGAGGGTTTATATGGTCTTACACGCTGAGGAGCTACCTCATGCGCATCATATAGTATCTTGTAGAGTTCTCCGTATGACATCGGAAGGGGAGTGTATTGAACTCTTCCTCTTTTTGGCCTGATGCCCGGTTCCTACCGCGGGGCATTTTGGTAATTACCAATAGGTGCTTTGGGCTGACCCGTACGAAGGGTTTAGTGTAGCTAGGTTTGTATATACTTGCATTGTTGACCTCATTATCCCTTCTTCTAAGGGCAGGCTTTTTAGGGCTTTCTCCGGTTTCAATTTTACCGGCCTTGATTGCATTTTCAATCATCTCCCCCGATATGACCATATCAGGGAAACTCTTGATGGTGTTTCCTAACAGGTGATTCAGGTAAAGAGCTTTGAGGGTATTGACAAACAACATCGTTGTCTCCTTTTCTGTTAGTGGTGGTTGTACTTGGGTTGCCACCTCGCGCCATCTTTGCGCATATGTTCTAAAACTCTCGTTAGACTTCTTCTTCATATTCTGCAGTGTAAGTTGATCAGAAGCTATTTTTATCACATGACTGTATTGCTTTAAGAAAGCATGTGCCAAATCTTTCCATGAATGAATTTTTGATCAGCTCAATTGATTATACCATCTAATTGCAGACTCAACCAAGCTGTCTTGAAAGCAATGAATTAACAATTGGTCATTATGCACGTGCCCCGCCATCTTTATGCAGAACATGGTCAGGTGGGCTTCAAGGCAGCTCGTCCTGTTATATTTTTCAAATTCTGGAACTTTGAATTTGGGAGGGAAAACCAGATCTGGAACCAGACTTAACTCTTTGGCATCTACCCCATAGGAAATTTTAATTCCTTATATCGCGTCGATTTTCTCCTCTAATCCCCTGTATTTTTCCTCTATTTGTCTAGGGAGATCCTCTCTTATCATCTCGTCAAAGTCTGGGACACCCAGATTCGCAGCATTATCATCTGGGTTAGACCCAGATCCAATTGGATCATTGGCTGGTCTCGACGTGCCTGTGGCCTGTTGCTGCACTCTTATAGTAATAGTGGGCTCCCGTGCCGACATTTCATGTGAAGCCGGGTTATGGCGAGGTGTAAAGCCTAGGAGGACCATTGGGTCCTCTTCTTCCTCAATAGTAGGGCTATTTTCTTTATCGGCCATACTTTGTTTCACTTACGCTAATTCATTCATTAAGCTCTTTTGTACCTCCATGAATTGATTTTTCATTTCTCTGCACATCATGGTCATTTGCTCTTGGATGCGCTTTTGTATCTGGTCTTGTAATTCTTTTTGGATTTGTTCAAGTCTTTGCTCCAAGGCCTTAGTTTTCTTTCAAGTATTATAGCGATGTGAGTTTTTAATGATTACTGATGTAACTGTATTATATGTTTTTTATTAAGTTAGGATCGTTATGTAGAAATATGCAAAAAAGTGATGCGAATAAGATGCATGTATGCAAGAAAAAGGTATGGACTTATAATTCATTTTCCATTTCGAAAACTTCATTTGGATAACAAGTTCCTTAACATAAAGCAAATTACATAAACGATTTTGCTTTGATGCTCAGAGCCTTGACTTTCTTAAAGAGTCTTGATAGCTTTTGACCTCGTTCCGTCTTCGTCTCGTACTATATGCCTAGCTCTTCTGCTTCAACTGCCAGTATTTGCACATGATCAGCTACTTCGTGGATTTGATTTAAAGCCTCACCCATAACATAATCCCTCTCTCTGACTTCTTTTTGGGTTTGCTGAAGATGTCAATCATTTGTCTCCAACGTCATTTCCAAAATCTCAGTTCGTATTTCACTATTCTGCAAAGAGGCTTCTAATTCTTACATCTTCTTATTCAATCTCTCGATCTCAGCTCGACTTGCCTTCAACTCTATTACTGAATTTCGGCTACGACGTCTGTACAAGGATTCCTCCAATTCTCCTACTCGAGCTTTTAATTCGGTCACTTCGGCTTGGCTTTCTAGAAGGCTACTATTTATAGCATTTTCATGAACTTGGGCGTCTTAAAATTTGTTTTTCCAGTGACTTGTTTTATTTTTCTCTTCGCGGATTTCCTACTGCCATTGCTCTGACGTCCTACCTAAACCGGCAGTTCTCATTGACAATTGAAGCTTTCTATAGTCCTTTTTTAGGCTGCTAAGATATTCTTCAGCCTTATTCTTCCCTTTTCTCAATTTTTTCGCTTTTAGCTTTTGAACATCAACGTCCAATCCCAAAAGCACCTTCTCTTGTTCCAGCTTTTCTATCATTTTCTCCATCTCAGCATTTTTCTTTCCGAAATCTTGTTTAATTATTTCTAATTTAGTCGGGATAACCTACAAGTGTTCTTCAATTGGGTGAACAATCTTCAGGTTTGGAACAGAAATATTGTCGTTGATCTTTTTGTTTCTCCACCAATCATATTCTACAGTTATCATGGGATTGGTGCTGAATGCTTTCATTTTTCGCACCTGGTTCCATGCATTTGAGATTTCCCAAATCTTTTTCTTATTGTTTTCTCCCCGATACGCGAATTCACACTGAGCTAACCCCTGAGTCGCGGGGATGAACTGTCTTGATCTGTATTGTTTTGAAACCAGCAAAGGTGCATATCCGGTTGCTCTCCATATTCTTGTCAATGGGATCCAGTCGAGATCTCCGCACCGATAAAATATTTCATCAGGAACGAACCATGATGCTCGCCACTCTATGTCTTCGTCTTTGAGGCTTTGGAGTATGACCATCCACTTTTCTTCTGAGAAGTTTTCTTATCTTTGCGTGGTCACGAACTCTTTCAAAGAGGAGTAATCTTTAGGTAAGTATTGATAGGAGACTTTTTATGTTTTCCAGAAGTGACTATGAAATCATACCATCAATAGCGGTGCGCTAGCAATAAATCGACCTTCTCCCTCCTTTCTGCACGCATTTAAGGATCTGAAAGTTTCAGCCAGTATGGTTGGAACAGGTGTCACTCTTTTACTCAATCTATCAAACAAATCTATTATCGCATCATCTATATGCCCTAAAGCCTTTGGAAAAACGACCAACCCCTAGATACTTAGAGCTAAGATGTCGATCTTTTTCTTTGTATTTGGATGAGCCAATATCAAATCTCGTAGACTTTTCCACGTGATGCACTTGTTATCGCCTTTGACCTTAACTCGAGCTGCAACCCACTGTTCGCTTATGCCAGTGATGTTTATTAATCTTTTAACAATAGTCGGGAGATTTGGAGCTCTAGAATAGGCCTTATCTACCGAAATCTTCGAATAACGGAGCAGAGTGGTGTATTCTTCTATCGTCGGTGTCATGTTTATGTTCCCGAAGGTGAAGCAATTGTAGGCTGGGTTCCAATACTATGTTAAGGCTCTAAAGAGGGATTTGTCTACCTTAACTTCGCACAAGTATGGCAAATCTCCGTATTCTTGGTAAAAGGTTTGTTTCATGTTGTTATCCCAACTGTCCCATATCTCTTTCAACTCTAGCACATTGTTTTGAGCCGTGCTGATCTTGGTATAATCCCAAAGCTCTGACTCATATCCTTCCACTAAGCTGTCCCCCTTTTAGCGCTAAGTCTCCTCCGACCACATGCGCACGACCATATTGTCCTCCACTTTATCAAAGTACTTGTTTTCCATGATTAATTCTCTTATCGGAAATTGAACTTTTGAGTCTATATCTTTCCTTTATATGATGATGAAATGCAATGCAAAAGAGATAAAATAAACAAGTTAGCAAAACACAACAATATCAATATACAAGTATAGCATAGACCTTAAGAGTTTACCTTGAAAGGTTGCTAAATGGTTTAGTATAAATCCTTCTAAAGCAAGTTCCTACGGCTTACTATATGCGATTTTAGGTTCTAAAGTAAGGGTACTCAAACCAGCAGATTCCTCGATCCTCACCCATTACAGGCTCACACGGAAGAGTTCGGTTTAGGGGGACGCATTTCCTACATGTTTGCACGAAAGTGAAACTTCACGAAAACAAGGGTACTTTGTAATCCCGAAAGCGATCCACTATCTTGCACAGAGGTGAAGACCTCACAAAGGAGTAGTTTTCGGCTTCCACTTAAAAAGGTTATATCATATGCAGATGTATGCAAATTTACACTAGCAATATCACATAATATAATGTCACAAAAGATGTCGAGGATCGCATATTAAACAAAACTGAAGCTTAAAAGTTTCCAAAGAAGACCCGGAAATAATCAATTTTGGCTTGATTATTGTTTATTTTTAAAAGTCCCCAGTGGAGTCGCCAACTGTCGAAACCATCCCTTTCTTGCAAAACGACGAGTTTCGAAAATTACTTTAATGTTGGAAGATGGGAGTCGCCACCAATCCTTTATTCGGTGTGATTGGATCACCACAAAACGTTTTAAAAAACCATTTTGAAAACATGTAGGTCTTTGAAATCCATAAAAAACAGGTTCGAGAGTCAGTTACGCATAAGGAAGGATTAGCACCCTCATACGCCCAAAATTGGTACCGTATTGATTATTTTCGGGTCTTAATTTGTAAAATTTAAAAGCTCGAATAAAGTTTAAAATACGATCCTTGAATGCACGAGTTAAATTTAAAAGAAATCGGGTTTGTTTGGAAATCTCGTTATTTCAAATTGATCGAGGAAGAAAATTACGTCCAATGAGTTAGGACATGGCATTTCAAGATCTAGAAATAACGAGTTTTCCTTCGTAAAACTTTTTAAATTTTGGGAAAAGGATGTTCGATTATCTCGATTTGAGGAAAGGTTTCACCTAGTAAGTTAAGGCGTAAATTTTCAGAATCGAAGATAAGGAAACATTGCCTCGATTAAGGGTATTCGATTATTTCGATTTGGTGAAAAAATTGCACCTAGTAAGTTAAGGCTCAAATTTTTGAAACTCGAAATAAAAGAATATTGCCTCAATTTTAAAGTTTTTATGAAAACAATTTTGAAAACAAACATGCGAGTTAAATATGAATAAGCAGTTAATAATGGATATTAAATAACATGAAGTAAGGTAATTAGAAAGATAAATGATATGCAAAAATCAAAAATGCAAAATACGAGTGCATAATTAATTAAAAATAAACACAAATATTGATGATGAAGAAAAATGACGCGATCGGGGTTGAAAATGAGACTTTTCGGATACCCGGAGACAAAATGATAATTTTGGATTCTCGGGGCAAAATGGTAATTTTAAGAAAGTTCGGGGATAAAAATGAAATTTTTAGATATTTGAGGGTAAAATGGTAATTTTGAGAGTTTCGAGGTTGAAAATAGAGATTTTGGAGGTTCGAGGGTAAAAATGGAATTTTTGGAAGTTTCGAGGTCAAAATGGCATCTTTGGAAGTTTGAGGGTTAAAATGGAATTTTTGGAACTTTCGGGATCAAAAATGGAATTTTTGGAAGTTCGAGGGTAAAAATGGAATTTTTGGAGGTTTGGGGGTTAAAAATGGAATTTTTGGAAGTTTGGGGGTAAAAATGGAATTTTTGAAAAATTTAGGGACCTTCAGGGCAATAAAACCAAAAACAAGTGACACGTGGCAACCCTTCGAGCATCTCGAAGTCAAAAGACTAATTTGAAAACCATGAAAAATTTCTGGGTCAATTTTGTAATTAAACAGAACTTGATTTGATGATTAAATTAAAACAAATTGAAAATAAGAGGGACTGTTTGCATAAATGAACCAAAATAATGACATATGGCAGCTCCTGATGCTTTCAAAAGGACGAGGGACTAAATTGAAAAACCATGAAAATCATTGGGCCAATTTACAATTAATTAAAAGTGCAAAAATGACCTGATTGAAAATATGAGAAAAAACGAAAGGACCAAATGCAGAAATATCCCTTTTCTCAAAAACACGCGGATCCTCTAGACAGGTCGAGTCGGATTTCAAGTCGACCATGGGTAATAGCTCAAAACGGTGTCGTTTTAAGCATTCTGAAGCCATGCCAAAACGACGTCGTTTTGGATGGATATATATACCCTTTTAAAACAAAAAAAAAAATCATTTTCTTGCTTCCTTTAAAAAAAAAAAATCCTGAAACTCTCTCTCAAGCTTTTCCTCCCTCCATGGCCGGCCAAACTCTGTCGGTCAGTCCGGTCGCTGTCCGTCGCGCGTAGCCACCACGCGCCATCGTCCGTAGTCGCGCGTCATCGCTGCACCTGGTCATGCGCGCCAGTTCGACCATGTCTCCGTCGTCGCTTTTCCTCCTACGCGCCACGCGCCTCCGATCGATTAGGAGCCTCTCCTTTTCTATCCTTTTTCTTTTTTTAAAACCGTTCTTAAAAAACCCTTTTTTAAAAGACTGTTTCTTTTTATTCCTAATCGTTTTCGGTTCTCTGTTTATTCGCAGATCCACGAATGACGAAACATAGGCGAGGTTCGTGGTTTTGCGACTGCGACGGCTTGGACGGCTCTGAGGGCGGCTCCGGTGGTGACTGTTGAACAAAGATAAGTCCTTTTGTTTCTTTTTTTTATTAATAATTTATTATTAATATTATTTATTATCATTAATAAATTCATTATTATTGTTATTATTATTAGCATTATTAATATCTATTTAAAACATTTTGGAATAAGTAATAAATAAATATAAAAACGTAATTAATATATATACTTAAAACGTTTCAAGTTTCTTACAACAAACAAGCATGTAATAAATGTATATCAATTCATACCTTGAGATCAGAAGGTCCCTTAACCCAATTGAAGTCTGTTATCGATTACTGCCTTCTTCGAGTTTGAATACTACTTTTGTGCTTGTGTATGACTTCGTGTATCTGTATGAATTTAAAAACTGTCTATGTATTGATTTTTTGTGAATGAACAATTAAGGTTCGTAACCCCTTATAAAATGGTTTGAATCTGGTTTTATAACTTGAATTTCAATCATGATAACTTGTTTTTTGCAATTAAATGTACATCTAATCTTCTTTTTTACAGGTTCGGCGGTGGAGGCTTGTAGCAGTGGCGGTTAGAGCAGCTGGTGGCTCAAGCATGTCGCTAATGACGTGGCGTGCCCTGGTTGGCCATGGATGAACGGCAGCAGATGCAAGTGGGATGGCAACAGACCCACTTGTGCTAACTTTGGGTCATTTAGGTGCTTTAGGAAATTTGTAATTGGGTTTGGGTTGGATCAATTGTAATTAGGCTTAGGCAATCTGAGTCTGTATTTGTGATTGGGCCAAATTGGGCCCAAGATTGTAATTTGGACTTTGTATTTTTGGACTTTTAATTTTGAAATTAAATTTAAATTTAAATTAAATTTAAATTTAAAATAAATTAAAAAAGGGGCTCGGTCAAAATTGGGCTCCAACAACTATTTTATTACTTGTCAATGATTGTGTACACTTACACATCACTCGAATAATTTCGAGACAAAACTTAGTAGGAGAGTGATTTAGTCATTGTGCAACGGTGAGTTCGCTAAATTGTTGAGCGTTAAACCAGTGTTAGGACTTAAACCATTGGTTGTACTATGAGAAAGATAGTGAATCATTGCTTAAAGTAAGGCCTGACAGATGTAGAATGAAGTCAAACTACGTAAACAATCTCAGTGTTCTTTATTTCTTACGCACTTTTGATTTCATGATTGAGATTACGATCACAATTCCAAACACTATTTTAACCACAATAATGTTTTGCAAAGGAAATACCTCTCATTTCTCTAGAGTAAAATGTCATAAGATCCATTAATACATTTCTGGAATTTAAAAGGTGAGATTTAACAAAATTAGACTCAAACATCCTCGGTAACCTCTTTCTCTTTCCTCAAACTACAGCCCCATATACTGCTCTGAGGTGAAAAAGGGGTGATAAATGCCATGGGAGCATTAACGAGAAAAGGAATAGTGTTGCATCGAAGTGAATCAATAGTTCATTAAGTGAAGGGTCTGAACTTCACGTTTATGGCAGGCAGGCAACAGGCCTTCATCATGAATTTTTGGAGGGCATATCTTTTGCATGGAGAATTTCTCATGACTTTTATTATTAGGATTAAACTCTTCATATATTTAAAACTCGCAGTAAGATTCTTCTTTGAATTTAATGTTCTCTGAACATTATTAATTATATTTTTAATTTTCAATTTGAAACTTTCACCGATGAACAAGTTCATGAGTCTGATCAATATGCAAAAATTCAATTGTTGATTCAAAATGTTTGTTTTTTGTTTATAATATTTATTTTTTGTTTCACGTTAAAATATTATTACAGTATTTAATATTATTGTCACAACTGTTTTATACTAATTACTGATAAATGCACCGTCCAACCAAATTCATCCCTACTCTAAATTAAATTATAACTATTCCATCTTTGAACATGTTTAATCCAATATTAGTACCCCTAATCTTATAGTTGACTATGGCTAAAAAATGTTGAAATTCTTTGGATGTGACTTCTTAAGTACTTATTTTTTGAAAATTTTACTATAAATGTCACAAACTTTGGTTTGAACTTTTAGGTTTAAAGGTAGTTATAAGTAGCAATATTATTATATGTTTAAAAGTGGATGACTTATCAAATCATGTGAAACCCTTTGAAAAGATAGCCATGGATATCATGTGAAGTGTATCAGGTGTACCCTCGTCCTACATTTAAAACCATGTCTCCCTCCCTTTCATCACCAACCTTATATTACTACCCTAAACCAACCACCAAATCTCCCCCCCCCCCCCCAACCCCCCCAAACATATTTTGTTTCTTTGCATGGTCTTTTTATGTTTTGTCTTTCCTTTTAAGTTTCTCAAATTTGTGTAGTTTCATATACCAATAATAACCAAAAAAACATGAAGATCTTGTCTCTTGGAGTTGTTGCACGTCTATTGGCCGTTGTTGTTATCTTGTTCATGTTTTGCCTATCCTCAGAAAGCCTTCGGGTGCCACCTCATCATGGTAAGAGTTGCCTTAGACTTGTCGTTATGTTGGATCATAACTCAGTTTTTCTACAAAAAATAAAATTTAATTTAGATTGACCCAATGACCCGTTTTTAGTAACGTGTGACGGTAAATAATGTCATTGTCTTTTCTTGCATGTGCAGCAGCCGGCATCCATGGGGAAGCTAATGAAACACAAATGAACCCTAAGGTCCGTTTTCCTCCAAGTGACCCTTATCTCCTTTGTCTAATCTCATAAACTATATATATATATATGGAGATTAGTTTAATAAAAGAGTGATTTATGAGCTGATGCGTTTGCAGGAAGGAGGGGTAAAGGAAGAGTTACGGATGGAGTTATACCCGACAGGGTCGAGCTTGCCGGATTGTTCCCACGCTTGTGGGCCTTGCTTTCCGTGCAAGAGGGTGATGGTTAGCTTCAAGTGCTCCATGGCTGAGTCCTGCCCGGTTGTTTATAGATGCATGTGTAAAGGCAAATACTACCATGTGCCTTCCAACTGACACACTACATAGTATGCATGCAATTTGGTTAGTGGTGAAGAAAATGGAGATCAATGTTGAGTAGTTGATGCTCTTTTGGTTGCATTTGAAGATGAAATTGAGAAAGGGAAAGCTTGTAAATTGTGGAATTGAGTGTTTTGGTTGTTCTAGTTCATTTAATGCGTTAGTAGAACTGAGCTTTATTTTTGTACGCACTGAGCTTTATTTTTGTACGCATTTGAGCCTTCCTTTTTTTTAGTAGAACTGAGCTTTATTTTTGTACGCATTTGAGCCTTTCCTTTTTCTTATATTGTCAGTAGAATATGAAATTCCAAGTGTTTTAGCAATTTGCTTTGGCAACTGTACTGTGATCTGTTCCTTTTTTTCAATATCAGCTATCTATATTTAGTACATAATTAATGCTTAAAATATAAATATTAGAAAAAATGGATTTTCTTTTTCTCATCGATCAATCAGATTTCATTCGAAACGAAATTGGAAGGTTCTGATTACAACATTACACTGCAAAATACTTGTCATAAATATGCAGATCTGCCCATTCCACTTCCATAATAAATATGTTAACTTTGATTTAAACACCACAAGGGTTTTCCTCTGGGTAACAAATTTCTCTCCTTCCCACCCTTCCTCTCCTCTCTCGTCACTTCCTTCAAAACTTTCTTCGGTGAAGGCAGTAATGGCAATTGTCAATAAACTCGACACCATTGTGGGCAGGGGCCCACAAGATGACTTAGGGTTCGTCTCGATGACGGTGAAATTAAAAATAACTGCAACGATTAAATTAATTATTGTAACGTGATGTTAAAATCGAAATATGAGTAATTTGTATACAAATGCGGTGGTGGTAATGAGATTTATGGTAGTACAAAAATAAAATCACCATTAAAGACACAAAATTAAATCTTTTATATAATTCAACCTATAACTTATTTAAAATTTTAATAAATTACTAAATAATATCAATATATTGGCACCTATTCAATATATTTATTAAAACATTTTACTTAATTACTATATAATTATAAAAATATTATACCTAATGAATAAAATTTTAAAATTTAAGGAAGTAAAAATTGTTTATAATATAATAATAAAATCTATTCAGTATTTTATATTTAAAAGTATAAAAGAATGTAAAAGAAAAAAGAGTAACAATAAAAAGTAAGAAGGAATTATAAATGTAAAAAAAAAAAAAAATAGTGGTTATACAATTTTTTCATTGGAGATTAAAGATTCAATAGAAAATTTTTCATCCGTGTGTAGGGGTGTACATAATTTAGTTTTAATCAAATTAATCGATCATAACGAATCATTTCGATTAATCGGTCGGTCATCGAATCTATTTCAATTAAAAATTAATTAAGGATTTTTTTCATTTTCGATTAATGATTAATTCAATTAAAAACTTGATAATTAATTGAATTAACTAGTTAATAAAAATATTAATAATTAAATATTATAGGCACAATATATTACGTTAGCCCGAAATGTAAAAAATTAAAGAATATGTTTTAAACTAATTGGATTTATTCAAATTATTATAATGGGTTTAAAATCATAATAGATTTTTTCTCAAAAAAAATCATAATAGATTTTTATATTTTTAACTAAATAAATAAAAAGTAGAAAGAAAGAAGACTTAATTTTTTTCTTCTTTTCGCTGTCAAACTCAAAACAAAGTCTGGGCGGGCTTCTTGACTTCTTCGATTTTTTTTTGTAAGTCTCAAACTTTTTTTATTTTTAATGTAGTATTTGTTATGATGATTTTAAATTAGTGTTGTTATTATGTTATTTTTTGTTTTTGCTTTCTTTTTTGAATTAAAATTAAAGAAAAATAACATTGCAATGATATTTTTTCATTTTTTAAATTTATTTGAACAAAATAAAAAATATTTTAAAATTTTTTATTAATTTGATTAATCACCTGAATTAATTGAAATAATTTTGATCGATTAAAATATTTTGAGAAAATTTCGTTCCGTTTAATAGTTAAAATTTTTATAATTTTAATTAATTCAGTAAATGATAATTTAATTTGAGTATTAATCGAGCGGACGATTTGGGGCTAAGGCAGTTTTCCCCCACTGGAACGCTTGCTAATTTTGGTGTTGTTAGACACACCATCAGTCCAGTGAAATTGTCACTGGTTGCCAAAATTTTGGCCGGAACTTTTAGCTCCAATGATTACACCGGAACCCGCCCAAGTTAAATGGGGATAATTATTGTTTTACCCCTTTCATTCATCATTGTATTATTCCTTTTATTTTTTATATAATCATATAAATATAATTTAAGTATTATTAAATATAATATAATTTCATTATATATATTATTTAGTATAAATATCATATAAATACTTTAATATAATTATAATTTTAATAATTTTTAGTTATAGTTAGGATTTTATTAATTTATTTAAATATAATTTTTTATAATTTATGATATATTAATTTATATGTTTTTTTTCTTTTCTAAATGTGGAATTTTGGGAGAGTGAAAAGTTTTTTATTGTATTTTATTAAATATTTATTTATTTCAATCCAAAATAAAAATTAAATTTAAATTACTTCAAAAAATAATTTATTGACACATGTCCTGACTCTAGTGGTCCATTCTGCTAGCCATGAAGAATTTTAACATTGTTAGTCTTAGATCTTTATATGTGTAATGGATACCAACTTTAGGGATCAATATGATCCAAAAAGAAATTTAGGGACCAATATAAGAAAAATTACTAAAATTTAAGGGCTATTCAATAAATTAAACCTTATAAATACATTAATTAAGTTTCAACGTGATAATATATTTAAAAAAGTATAAAAACAAGTTTAATCAAATTCATAAATACTATAAGAATTACAAATTTAATATTTAATCGACATTCAATAAATTTATAGCGAAATTACCTTTGGTTTACTTTTGTTTCAAGTTAGTGTTAGTTTGACAAAAAATGGATATAAGATTGTTTTGCAAGAAAAAATATCAATTCAACAAATTTGTTAATACAGTTCGAATACAATAATCCTATATTTACGATACTTCGTTCGAAGAATAATTTTATTTAACAATTAATACGACACAACTCTTGATTTAAGTCTTACCCTCACATCAATGGATAATTGCAACCTCAAAATTATCTCGCAATTGCGATAATCAATCTATTCGAAACCTCGTTTTACAATCAATATAAATCTCCAAAGAGTGTCAAAATATTGAGTAAAAGATAATAAAATGTTCAGCAAAAGGACACATTGTTGTGCGTGCAAGGGTAAATCCGAGAGTTGGTAAGGGCTCTGATCTCTTTTAAAATACTTTTAAAATTTTTAAAATTTTAAATTAACAAAGATAAAATTATACTTTAATCCCCTTAAAAATAATAAAATTTTGATTTAATCTTTTAAAATTTTAATTTTTACTATAATAAAAATTACAATTTAATTTCGACCCTAAAATTTTTTTTTATTTCGCCCGTCTGTGCGTGTATATTAACTTATGAATAGGCTTTGAATAGTTTATCTCAAGTTGAAATAGGATAGGTCAGCATCAAGAAGTTAAATTCCATTTGAAGTAAACTTGATAATTTCCAGACTTTTCATTGGGCATTATCTCATGGACCAAAATTTGAACTGGGAGGACTGAGGAAGTCCATATTAGCCTTCTTCTTCTTCTTCTTTTTTTAAAGGCCTGCTTGATCATGCATAGAAGCCTACTCAAAAAAAAAAAAAAAAAAAAAAAAATCTCTAGTTTAGAAGAATTATTTCTAAGATCTCAAAATTATAGGAGAGGGACGGTGGGGGTGGGGGAGAGAATCGAAGTCGGGGGGAGGGATGGGAAAGGGAAGAGGAGAAGAGGATGGAAAATGACAGTTTCGTTACATTTGTAACGGAAAATGATTAATGGTGATTGATTTGTTATTATCTAAAAATTTAATGGATGAATTAAAAATTGAATAACTATTTTACTATTAAGATCAAAATTGAGTGATTGCTAATGTACTTTACGCTCTTAACACTATTAGAATTAACTTATATGAGTTTATTCAATCGACAGAATATTTATTAAGTCTTTTATTTTTAAAGGTCGGACCTTAAACATTAAAATATGAACTTTAAACCGTGAACTGTAATTTTTAATCATTAACCCCAAAATTGTAAACTTGATTTGAGGAGTATTGCAAAGATAAAACGTTAGTTGCATGGGGAATGTTTGAGAGTTTATGTAATCAAATCATTCTAAATGTTTTTAATGAAATAAGATCATCTAACTGAACAATACTCTTTGAAATCCAAAAAGAAATCTGTTAATATAGAAAACATTAGCATTTAACAAGTGTAGGGGTGATGAAATTTCAACAGTGTTGATCAGAGATTTTAATGACAGCATTTATAAATTGGGGACAAAAATGACTGACACTTGGAAAAATCAAAATATTACTGACACAGAGACTGGAAAGCCTACCCAAAACCTCCCAAGTGGATGGCTCTGCCTCTGTAGTAAATGTCATCAACTTCACTTCTGCTCCCCCAAAATTATTGGAGCTCATAACTTTTAAGGCTTAGTTTCTTACTTAACCCTTAAAACTTTACAAAACAATTATCTTAACCCTCATCGTGTTTTCCATTCTTTTGGCTCTTAAATTTGAATCGTGGAAATAAAACCCTTCGTATTCTTGCGAAGATAAATGATATATTAATTATAAACAGCTACCATACATCGGAAATCATGTTCACATTAATTATCCCATACGAAAGATCACATCAGAAACTGTCTTCTATTAATTACAGAATAGGAGGGTTAGATTTGATATCCATCTACCACGGTTTCCTAATAAATGATTATTAAGTTTAGCATCAAAATTGGAGCTTAAGATTTAGCTTAGACAATAAACACATAGTAATAGGATGAAATTGTAATTTTATTGTAATTATAAAAATATTATAGTTTTCTAGACATGTTTGATTAATAGAGTGTAATGACATCGTAATTTTTTATATTATGTTTGATAATATAAATTGTAATTACATAGTTATATAATTTATTTTAAAAAAATATTAATTTCTATAAAAAAATTATTAGTACGATAAAATAATTTCTAAATGAGTAACAAAAATTGAAATAAATCATCATATATATAATATGCTTGTCCAAAAAAGTAGTAGATAATATGATTACTAATAAAAATAACAAAAAGAATAAGCATTATATGCAATTCCATCTATTTACTCTAGCAGTCCATATTATTAGTTATTACCTCTTTAACACTAAACATATGCTCTATTACTTTTTATCATCATCTGTCGGTCCTTAATCGAATTCACCATATTGAAGTTTGAATCTATGTTTGTGTCATTAAGATTATCAAAATTACCTTCTTCCAAGTATTCCTCAAAGTATGTATTATCTCAATTCTACGTACGAATGAGGTTATCAAGTATGCAACATGCTAATATGATCTAGCCTTGTTTTTTTTATACTATACTGAGATAATATTGTTAATATGATCAATCTTTTTTTTTTAGAACAACAAATATCCTCTCAATCACGTTTTGAAGTTTTGAATGTCTCCAATTAAAAAGTTCGAGTCATCTTTAGTGATTGTGTCTAACTTCATTCTCTCAAATGATATCATACCCACGACTTGGTGTAAGTAAACCTTTTTGTATTTGCATAATTAGCATATACCACATAATATTTGGGTTCACGGTGTTGGGAAATGTGTCTATATTGTAGTAAATATGTAATTTTTTTCTATATATTTTAACGACGAATAAATAAAGTTAATTTCACATTTCACTATTATATCTTTTGTGTTTCTGTATTTCATGTTTTGCATACATAGCAAAATTGTGACAAGCAAATATTAGCTCATTGATTATCTAAGTTCAAACTGATGGTAAGTGACACTATAAAACCGTCTACATTGCGAGAAAAATAACTTACTTCGGTAGATAATTTAAACGAATCCATAATCCCATATAAGAATCAAAGTGAGCATTTGATTCAAATACTTAGAAAGATTATTATGTCGTCTACAATTCCAATTAGGGAGATGACTAGTCTTGGCTATTGGACCAGCTGACTCCACGGGTAGAGACATGGATGTAGTTATTGGAAGAATGATACATTTGACTGGACCCAAGTTGAATTAATTCTAAATTTGTTTCTGAATCAATTCAGTTGTGAAGTTAATGATGTGACTTACCTAAATCCTAAGTTAGTCATTGATCATGCGTATGTAACTCATGTGCTTTGATATAAGTGGAGACTTATGCTCTAAAGATGATCGAGCTGATTACCGGTATGTTGGGTGCATAACTTGTGTATGACATGATTTTACTAGCAATAGTCGAATTCATAGCTTGATTAAAGAGTTAACGATATTCTCTCATTGACATTATGTGGATTGAAAAATATGGAACGTGATCACGGGTTGCTTGTTCTCAAACGAGCAATTTATTACAATCATTAGTTGATAGTGATCATATTAATTATTAAGAAGACATAATTATGACAATGAGATAAAATATGATTGTATTAAGTGGACGGATTAAACTCAAAAGAATTAATGATATCATATGAGGGTAAGACACATTATAAGATCATTGGACAAGGTAGTTTAGACAAATTACAAAATTGCCTCACTGGTAATTTAGTCAAAAAAATTTGTATTTGAAGTGAGCCCACACTCAGTAGACGTGAGCCTAAGGATAACGTAGAAGACTACTCGATCGAAGTGTTTATTCTAAACAAATCATAAAGATGCGATTTTGATTAAGTGTTTATTATTTTAAATAATACAATTAAGTTATTGTTTTTGAAAAAAATTCAAATTTTGATTTTCCCTTAAATCTATTTTTCACTGGTTTTCCAAACTCGATCTTCCAATACACGACATAAACAATTCATAGCTTTGATTATAAAAACTTATATAAATCTAATTTAAAAAAAAAATTACGATAGATTATAACTCTTTTTATAACATGTAAATTAGGGAAAAATAATATAAAATTTATAACATAACCTTTAGAAAAAAAGGTTTATAAAATGTTCAATAACTTTTACAACATTTATTATAAATATGTATATTATAGCACTTTTAGTCTTTTATAACACGAAACCTATTTTTTATAATATATTTTTCAGCCATAACTTTATCTTTTAGAATTTAAATAATATTTTTTTTTATAATTTTACAAAATAGACATAAATTACTTTTTATAATATAGTTTTTAAGATTTATAATATAATTTTAGATTTTTTTTGCTATAACTATCTTAAACACTCATACGTGTTCATGCTTATAATATAAATTTTATAACTTAAATTTGTATAGAAAATATTTCTTTAAGTTAAATCATGTATAACAGTCAATGTTATTGGAACTAGACTAGATCGATTGGACCGGGAGTCGATCAGGGTTCCAGTTCAGAGAGTGGCTTTGAACTGATTAGATCAAGAAACGGTATGAATTGGTTGAACCAACTAAACAATCAGTTGAACCTAGTAAAAATCGTTTGAACCAAGATTTTTGTAAATTTTATATTTTTTAAAATAAATTTTTAATCGTGCCAATTGAACTGGAGAACTGGTGGCATGACTGGTCGATCCTGTTTAAAAAACATTAATGATAGTATGAGTCCTTGGAAAGCTATAGAGTACTTGGATTTGAGTGTAAATGTCCATGTACTTACTCGAATTCTCTCCCTCCCCCTTAAGACTTGAAAAGTGTAATTTTTGGTTTTTTTTTTTGGGATAAATCACAAATTTATACATGAACTTTGATTAAATGTGTAATTTGATACATGAACTTTAATTTAGTTCAATTATATACATGAACTTTGATCGTGGTTCAAATGTATACATAAAATTTTGATTTTGATTCAAACATACACATTTGAAAAAAAAAAATCAATTTATTTTTATATTAGATAAATATATTATTTCTATATGCAATATATAAACATAAAATGTGGTATTTCAATAATTGTGTTAATAATTTTTTAGAATTGAAGTCAATTCAAAATTTCATATATAAAAATACACAAAATCAAAATACATGTATAAAATTACACATTAAATAAAAGTTCATATATAATTTTGAGATTTATCCCTTTTTTTTTTCAAGGATAATACCATTGATTGTAATATCAGTACAAAAAAAAAAAAAAAGGGATACAATCCATTCGAGACACATTGAAAGCTTAGAAAATATTACAACCAAAGACACATTATGCATACTAGCCATACCAAACAAAGCAAACCACACTCGTAACAGGCCCACACCACCTGAGAGTGAGCAAAGTAGGATTCAAACCACGCGTAACATAATTTGATGCGCTAAGATAAAAGGCTGCTAGCAAATCAAAAGTTAGTGGTTAATTGTTAATCGTTAATGTCAACTCAACTAAAATTTAGTTGGTTCAAATCAAAAGTTAAAAATATGAAAAGCATATTACAAAAATCAAATCCCCTAATTAGTGAGGGTTAATTGTGGTTATACTAAAAACAATCAACAACGTTCACGTACACCTATTCGTTAGTCGGATTATTTGTTCAAGTTTGAAAGTCAACTTGAAAATTTTAGAGGATTTGATAAAAAATATTAAGTCTGAAAAATGAGTTTGTACCAAAAATTAGGTCTATTTAAAATATGAGTCAGACTCTTACTTGAACATTCAAAGTTCGAGTCTGAACCAACTCGTTTTTAAGTCTGTAATGCTTTATATTATGTTACTTTTATATATTATGTTATCTATAACACATAAAAATTAAATTTATAGAAATATATGATATTATTATAATGTAAATATTAAAAACTGTTAAAATAACTATATATAAAAAATTAATAAATATAATTAAAAATAATAATATGAGTGGGTCCAAAATGAGCTTGGGTTAGCAATTTTGTAAATATGAACGAATTTAGATAAAATTTTAAACTCATATTTAAAGTTTGGCGAGATTTGAACAATCATAAAATACATTAATATCATGCTTAGGCTCGATCCAATTTATTTCTTTGAAAATTTTATATTTATTTAAATTTTAAATACTATTATTTTTGTTAATTTGTAAAACCAAAAGTATTCATTACCATCGAATTAAATATATATAACTTAAAAAAATTGAAAATTATTTGAATTCATCTATAAATGAATCTAAAAATATTTATATCCAAAATAAAATGAATATAAAATAATCCACTCTAAAAATTAATGAAATAAAAAAAAATCCAAAATTCAAAATTTTATAAACTTAAAATAATTCAAACAAAAATAGATACATTGAATCCACGAGTAGCCATCCCTGAAAATCCTTCATTTTCAACCACATTTATCACGTAATATTTGTTTCTTTTCACATATCCATCCTGAATTCCATGAATGGTTCTGTTGGAAATAAATTCTCTCCCATAATGGTCCATCGTTTACTTCAACCTCCACCTTCCTCTATTTATATTCTTAAAAAATCAACATTTTCCTTAAATTTTTGTTTTTAATATAAACTTCCAAACCCTTAATCCAAAAATATATTTAAACGCATCTGAATCTATAACTTTTTTTAATGGCAAATTTACCCATATATGCAAAAAAAATCAATTGAGAAATTATGTCTTTTTTTTTGAAAATTTTTCAATTTATGTTATTTTTGGAGAGAAAAAAAAAACGCGTTCTATAAGACGCGTTTTCACTGATATGTCATGGGAAACACGCCACATAAGACATGTTTTCTCGTCTTTCTTAAAAACGCAACGCGTTTTCATTGAGGCGCATTTTCATTTATCTGTCAGAGAAAATGTGTCACGTAGGACATGTTTTTTTTTCTTTCCTAAAAACGCGTCTTACGTGATGCGTTTTCTTTGATAGATCAATGAAAACGCGCTTTGTAAAACGTATTATTTTCTCTTTCTCTTCAAAAACAATATAAATCATAAATTTAAAAAAAAAATAGAATAACTTCCTAATTATTTCTTTTTCTAAATTTACCCTTTTTAATGTTGAAATTATTATGCTACACAGAAGAAGTACAAAATAAATTAAAAAACATTACTCTAAAGCATACAATATTATTAGAATTAATTATTATTATTTTATGTGTTCTGTATTTCATTGTTTCATAATTTAATTATTATTTTAATATCACCTTCGTGCTAAGTTGATTTCTTGGGAGAGAAAATATTGTAAAAATAGATATGGTACAATAGTATTTAGTGAAGTAGCTGAAATTCTATAATATCTCGGTGAATTCAACATTTAATGTAAATTTGAATCAACAATATGATGTATTTAATTATTTGTTGTCCAACATTATAATATTATTATAATGTTTCATTATTATTATTTTTATACTAAATACAAATAAATATTTCGTTATCCAAACTCACGGTAAGTATTTGCTTTTGAAGTCGGCATCCATAGCTGACTTTATCTTCTGCCAGCAATCAACACTAGTCCTTCACCCCGGTTCGAAGCATTGCATTGCCCAACAAGTGGTGTTTCAGTCTGAATCTGATGAGCCATTTCTTTGATCAGTTTAACCAATGACTGCACTGCTTCCAAAACTTCAGATTTCAGTCAGTTAGCAACGCTAAGGCTACTTGTTCATAAAAAATAATTTATAGTTGAGCATTTAAGAAGGTGAGTCTGCGCTGTGCAATGGAGACTTTACCAATTTGGACAAACAAACAGTGATATCAATTAATGTTGATGACGGAGCATTCATCGGCCTTCCTATCTTTCTTTACCAACAAGATAATTTAAAATATGATATCATATAAATTTATAAATTAATAAATTAAGGATTAATATATACGAAATTCTCTTACCATTTATACTTCGTATTTAAATGTTTATTGGATTTAACCCATATTTAAACTTAAAATTTAGAGTTTTTTTATATAAATGACTCAAAAAAAATATTTACACACTTAAATAATTAAAATAAGTAGTAAAAATTAAAAAAATGACATTATATGAGTGATACTCCTTAGATTTTCACTTTCAACATTGGTATCAGTTCTAAAAAATGATTTTTTTGGGTGTATTGACACCTCTGTTTTTTTTCAATTCGATGTTATATTGGTATACGAAAATATTAAATTAAAAAAAAAATTGGAGTCTCTGACATTCGTTGATCGATACTACCTTTTTTACATTAAAAAATATTTTTTTGAGTGTTTGCCAATCAATAGCCGTCACCCAAAAAAAATACGAATAAAAAATTAGTTTTTTTTTTTTGTGTTTGTCAAGCCATGGTTGACACCCAAAAATACGAATAAAAAAATATTTTTTGGGTGTTTGTCACCCAATGGCCTACATCACCTTTTCCAGATTTAAAAATATTTTTTTGAATGTTTGGCAAGCAATGGTCGACACCCAAAAAAATACGAATAAAAAAATAATTTTTTGGGTGTTTGGCACCCAATGGCTAACACTACTATTCTCAGATTTAAAAATATTTTTTTGAGTGTTGGGACACCAGAGGCCGAACCGAGCAACTATGTAACGCCTCAGGAAGGTGCACGGCCTTGCCATCCTTGGAGGAACCCGAACCGTTACATGCCAGCACCGAGGACGTCGCGAGGATTAAAACAATTTTGATTTTTTTCGTTAAATTTTTAACTTTAATTTTTAATTATTATTTTTTCAATATATTTTTAATTTTTAGAAAATAATTATTTGTCCACAATTCACAACAAAATATTTAATAAAATATTTATATAATTCAAATATATATTAATACACGAAAATACAAACATTATTGAATATTAATATGCAACAAATTAAATTTACAGGTAAAAAAAATTATAAATAATTGATAATATTAATACACGAAAGGTGATGTTAACCATTGGGTGCCAAACATCCAAAAAATTACTTTTTTATTCATATTTTTTGGGTGTCGATCATTGTTTGCCAAACACCCACAAAAATATTTTTAAATCTGGGAAAGATGGTGTAGGCCATTGGGTGGCAAATATCCAAAAAAATAATTTTAAATTTGAAAAAAATGGTGTAGGTCATTGATGACAAACACTAAAAAAATATTTTTTATTCGTATTTTTGAGTGTTGGTTAGAGCTTGATAAACACCAAAAAAATATTTTTTGGAACCTAAAAAAAGAGGTGTTGGCCATGACTTGGCAGACATCTAAACGAACTAATTTTTTATTCGTATTTTTGAGTGTCGGTCATGGCTCGACAAAAACTCAAAAAAATATTTTTTAATGTAAAAAAGATGGTGTCGATCAATATGTATTAGAGACCCAAATTGTTTTTTAAAATCTGGTCATTTGTGTAGATAAATTGTTTTCGGGTCATTTATATAAAAAAACCCTAAATTTTGTAAGTTAAGTTGGTGCTTTTTATTCGTATTTGATTATTACTATTAGATTTTTTACCTACAATAACAAAATTATTGACACGTGTCATAAAAATAATAAAATATCTTTAAAAACTAAAAAACCTTAAAAAATAAAGAGTTTTATTTTATTTTATATGCATAACCATTTGTCTTGGTTTATTATTATTATTAACTTTTAATAATTTTTTTTATAATTTAAAAACAAAAGAATATGTTTTTTTTTTTTAATTTTAAGAATTTTTTTTTATTTGAAGTACATAATGAATTTGGACAAGTGGTGTCATGATATAATTGAATTTTGAACAATCATTTATTCAGGTTTATTCTAAACTTAAATTTCTCTAATATTTTATATATTTTTATAATTTTAAAATAATAATAGAAATATATTTTTAAAATAAATTATAGCTTTATTAATTAAATCATTTATAATCATTTTAAAATTTGGAATTTATTAAAATTTATTACTTCAATAAGAAAAAAATATTTCTAAACGATTTATAATCATTACTATTTTTTAAGCTAGAGAATTATTTCAATTCTTGAACTTATTTTAAAGTATTTTATATTAATTTTTGAAATTACAAAGAAATATGAAATTATTAGAGAAATACACGTTTAGAATGAACCTAAATAAATTGTTGTCCAAATTCATTTGTATCTAGAAAATTCATTTGTCTAAAGTTTTTGTGCACTTGAAATAAAAAATAAAATCTTGAAATTCAAAAAAAAATTTAGCATATCACACTTACATCTCCATACATCTCCCTATCTAGTTCTAAAATAACTTGTTCACCTATCGTTGGTATGTAACTAGTTCTTGAAGGACCCGATAGGTTGTTTAAACTTAATGATTATTTCCTTTGACGGATCCAATTACTTACTCAATTGGTTATATCAGTTTGTTCTTTGGTAAATCAATTATAACAATTACAAATCGTATCAATTTTTCCAACTATATGACGTACAATGCCGAATCAACAAGCCCTTTTTTGACTTGATGTTGTTACAACTCTGTGAGACAACCGAGCCTATCTTCTAAATCGAAAAAATAACGACTACCGAAATGAAAGATTCGGGTATGATTTTAAGTCTCGCTATTCTCTGTCGAATCAATTATCAATTATTAGCCCTAATTTTTCAAGTATTTTGATATAACGAAAAGTATATTAAAAATCCCCTACTTAAATTTGCAGAAGTTGTTTATAAGTCCTTAAAATTATTTTCAAAGTGTTGGACAAAATTAAACTTTTAAAAAGCCTTGAAATAACTTAGTTTTTGACAAATTTTTGAAGTTTAGAAGACTTCTACCGATACTTAGTGGAACAAGTATAGGTAGAACACAAGGTAGAAAAACCTTTGGAATGCTTCAGACTTTTACCGGTAGAACGATGGTAACTACCGATAGAACTCTTGGTTTTACCGATACAACCAAGACTTCTATCGGTAGAACAAACATCAGTGAGCAAGAAAGTTGTGGCTTGGGACTTCTATCGATACCTTGGCCAGACTACCGAAACAACTTAACTTCTACCGATACCTGGAAGGCTTCTACCGAAACAAGTCAAGTCAGTAGCCAAAGTTTAGCATCCATTGCACTTCTATTGATACTCTGATGGGTTCTACCGATACCAAATGAAACCCTCAGAGTTCTACCGATACAAGGTTGGATCTACTGGTACAACGACTCTAACAGTCATATTTTGCAAAGGCTACTACCGATACAAGTGTGCTTCTACTGAAACAACGAAGCTGCTGTCTGCATTAAATGCTGGTTTTAGTGGCTGCAACGTCCCTATTTTTTTCTAACGGCTACAAACGTCCACAAGGTTGTTAGAGGACTTAAATACAAGGTCAATGCTTCCTATTGAAGTCAACAAATACAAGAAACAAGTGCTTAACTTCAAATAACTCATTTTTCAATCTTTCTTCAATTTTCTACCAAACATTTATTTTACACACTTGTGAGTTAAGTTTTTAATCATTCTTTCAAGTGTTGTAACTGTGTGTGAGAGTGCTTAATTGTTGATCATTTACCTTTTGAAGGTATATTCTCATTCATTCTTATTTTTTATTTTGTGAGGTGTTACTTAAGGTTTTGGGTAGAAAACTTTAAGGGATAGTGGTTCTATCTTACCTTTGAAAAGATAAAGATTTATAAGGTTAAACCTTCCCCTTAAAGGTTCAAGTCTAGTGGATTTGAGAAATCCTTAGTTGAGGAAAGCTAAGGTAGTAGACGTAAGCAATTGAGACCGAACCACTATAAATTTTTGAGTCTTTTGCATTTCACAAATTTACCAAAAACCTTTTAAAACACCAATTCACCCTCCTCTTGGTGTATTCCGATCTTAACATCAACCTAAAGTTAGATTAAATCAAACTACTCATAAATTGAAGAAGAAGAAAAAGAAGAAAAGAAAATAATTAAAATAGGGGTGAGCAAAATTTGATTCAATTAAAAAAATCGAAAAAAATTAAATTTCGAATTATTCGAATTGAATTAATTGAATCAACTTGAATTTTTTTCGAATATTGAGTTTGAATCGAGTTAAATTTTCGAATTCGACTAATTCAAATAATTTGAATAAACTAAATATCAAATCATTTTACTCCCTTTTCCTCAATCCCCCCTCAAACCCTTTTATTTTTCCCAAAAAAAAATTATTAATCCTAATTCTAAATGCCTTGTACGTTAACTTCTCGGTTCTACGGTAAATTCATGTTTTTTAACTTGTACTACGTCGTCTCCAACATGCGTCCTACCCATATAGAAATTAGTAGCATCCATGTCCAAAATTAATTAGAACATGTCATTTCAAGGATATTATCTGGCCAGTCAAACATTGAACTTTTTTGGCATTCTTTCAGGTGGTTCATCTTCAAAATGGCGTTCATCTTTTCTCGATTAGTAGATCATAAACCTTAAAAATTAGTCGGTGTTAGACTCCAAATTGTGCTTAGGGTTAGCTTAGTATTGCTAGAAGTACTTTTAAAAAGTGTCGTGGAAAAGTGATTTTGAGAAGTATCATTGAAAAGTTTGATTTAAGATTTAAATGTTTAATATTGCTGTTAAAAAGTATTTTAAAAAAAATAAAATACTCATTTTAGATATGATGTTATAAAATAATAAATATGCATTTAAATAATGTTCAAATTAGTTAATATTATGATATTTTAATAAGAATATAAAAAATATTTTATTATAATTTATTATTAATATTTTAATATATGAAATATAAATTTTAAATATTTTAAAACAATTAATATTAGTTTTTTTTATAAAAATTAATTTGAATATATAAACTATATTTGAAATATTAAAATATAACCAATAAAAATTTAAATATATAATATTATATATTTAAAATAAATTTTAATAGGAAAGTAATTATATACCCAATATAAATATTATATAAAATACTTTATAAAGGTTAAAATTGTCATTTGCTTTTAAAAGTGCTTTTGCCAAAAAGGAGAAGCTAAAAAAAAAAAACTCCTTTTGCTTTTAAGTTGAAAAACACTTTTCAAAAACAATTTCGACTCCAAATATTGTTTGTTTAGCATTGCTTATATTTTTAACCCCAAAAGCACTTTTGAGTAGAAATACTAAACAAAATCTTAGTAGGATTGGACTTCATGTTATATATTTGAAGAACTATGAACACCTCTCATAGGCTGTTGACATGTTGTTCGATTGTTGCACTATCAACATAGACCTCCATGCATCTCCTAATCTGGTTGTTGAACAATTTATTAACCAACAATTGATATGTGGCCCTCGTATTCTAAAGACCAAAGAGCATGACCTTGTAGCAAAATAACCCATCTTCAATAATGAATGTTGTTTTCTCCTAGTCTTCTTCAGTAGAAAGATCTGATTGTATTTGAAGAAGGTATCCATAAAACTCGTATATTGATGCCCTACGGAAGCATCTACCAACCAATCAATGGAAGAAAGAGGAAAGTTTTCTTTAGGGAATTTCTTCTTCTTTTGTTTTGTAGGCTTAGCTTCAAGATCCACCCATAGGGAATGATTGATGATGGACGAGAGGATTCCTAGCATGTCTACTGTTGACAAGGCAAAAACATCCCAGCACTCCACTAACAGGGAACTTAACAACTAATCATGTGATCTTTTCTACGTCATTCTCATATAACTAGACAACTCCGATTTGCTTTGTTACTTTAGCCTTGAGGAGTTTAGCATCAGACTGTACGTCCAAACTATCCAGGTTCATCATTGTTTTCCCTATCATATTGACCCGTACTGGTGACTTAGAATAAGAAGCACTACAACACGAAGAAGGAGGGGGAGGGACGGACTCTCCTCCGTAAGCTATAGGGAGATGATATGGAAATCTCTAGTTGTCCATTGATTAGACTTGGGTTTTCATCAAGTATAAAGTTATCACGCCTCAATGGTCCTTTCTTGGAGGTGAGTGTGCTCCCACTAAAAGCGAGTGGCTTAAAGGACAAGGTGTCTAGACGTGACCAATCGAGTAACGTAAGGTGGGAGACCACCCAGGTGATCTTCAGATGGAGAACTTGCTAAGTTATGTATGGTGGAGGGTAATTTACGAATGCCTCACAAGTATCTTCTTGTGGTGCCACGTGTTTATGCCAATAGGGGCATAACATATATTAATGTATGAAAAAGGTATATGTTAAATCTAGTATTTTTCTGATTGAATCTTAACTCAGTTGATACCGTTATTATTGTTGCAATCAAGGACTGTGGATTCGAGTATATATATATATATGTAAAATCTAAAATCTAATAATTTGTATAATAAACGCATCATGCATACATTACTGAATTAAGTATTCAAATAATTTTATACTAATTTTCAACAATAACTTATGTTGACATTAATTTTAGAACTAATGTGTTAGAGCCCAATTTGTCTGGGCCCAACCTTAAAACCAAATTGAACCCAAAAAATAAATAATAATTTTAAATTTAAATTTAAAATATTCCTTTACAAACCAAGTCTAATTACAAAAGCCCAAATACTAAACCCTAACCCAAATAAGCCCGATTACATATTTGGCCCAATTTTACAAAAAAGTCAAACCCTAACAGACTACTTATGCTGCTGTTGCCCATGACTAGACCACGTTAGCACCACCACCACCAGCATCTTACACCACCGCCACTATTGAACCTGCACTGCAAAGGAGAAAAGACAAGAGTTTTAATGGCAAGAGAACAAATTATCATGATTGTAACATAGGCTTTAAAAGCCGATTCAAAGCATTTGTAATGGTTACAAACCAATTTTTCGAAATCAATACAAGTCATCTTTTAGCATTTTGAAATCAATACACAAACATTCGAAATACAGATAATTGAAGCATTCAAAAAAATCAATAGAAACTTCCGAAGCAATTAATATAAGAAGTCAAAGCAGATACCAAGCATTCACATATTCAGTATTATCAACACGGAGGCGCGTGACAGGGGATGGCGAACCGATGCCGGAGCCTTAGAAGTCGGCCTTAAAGGCCAGAGAGAAAAAAAGAGAGGATTTCGGAGTTTTTTTAAAAAAAGAGAAGAAAATGATTTTTAAGGGGGAAATAGGGCTTTTACAGTAATCCAAAACGACATCGTTTTGGTATTGGCTTAAAAGCCCCAAAACGGGGTCGTTTCACATGATCTAATCCGACCCGACCCGCTCTTGGCCAGGATTCGCGTGATTACAGTTAATGGGTTATTTACCCATTCGATCCTTTCGCATTTTTCTATTTCTACAATTTTGTCCTTTTCACATTTTTAATTTATTTTAAATTTACCCAACAGTTTTAAATTATTTTCAATTTAATCCTTTTACTTTTGAAAGCCTAGAAAGCTACCACGTGTCCCATTTTTTGGGTTTATTGCATAAAAAGCCCTTATTTTATTTAAAAATTACATTTTAACCCCAAGCCTTTCCAAAATTACAATTTAACCTCAAAATTTTCCAAAATTGCATTTTAACCCTTAAACTTTTCTAAAATTGCATTTTAACCCTTAAACTTTTCTAAAATTACATTTAACCCCTAAACTTTTCTAAAATTACATTTTAACCTTTAAACTTTTCCAAACTTACATTTAACCCCAAACTTTCCCAAAATCACACTTTGACCCCAAACTTTTCAAAAATCATATTTTGACCCTAAACTTTCCTAAATTACATTTTTACCCTTAAACTTTTATAAAATTACATATTAATCCTAAATTCTCCGAAACTTCATTTTTCGACCTCGTTCTTTTATTTCTCTTCGATTAATTGTATATAAAATTTAATTATTTTCGTATTGTTAATTAATCCTTTTTTTTTATTTTGTTTCGCATTTTTTTGTGTATTTCGTATATTATTAATCCTGTGTTTATTTTTGCATTTACTTATCTGCTTAATTTTTCTATTTAATCTTGTCATTATTTGCACATTCGTATTTACACACTCATTTTTAATCAAATCAAATTTATTTTTCGTCTTCTAAAAATACAAATATTTTTTTAAATCGAGACAATATTATTTTATTTTGGATTTTGAAAAATTGTGCCTTAACTTACTAGGTGCGATTTTTCCTTCAAACCGAAATAATCGAATACCCTTTTAAAGTTTCGAAATCGATAATGAAGGAACACTCGTTATTTACGAGAATTTGAGAAACTCATGCCTTAACTTACTAGGCGTGTTTCTTCCTCTTCGACTCGAAATAACCGAGTGCCTTAAAATTTCCAAATCGAGGCAATATTCTTTCGTGTGAAAATTTCGAGGAATTATGCCCTAACATGTTGGGTATGATTTTTCGTAGATTTTTACACAATCTAATATCCTCTTTTAAATTATTTCAAAATGTCATTCAATTTCGAAATTTTGAGAACGTCATTGCTTAACATGTTGGACGCGACTTCAATTCTCTGAGAAATTCGAAACACATAGGCATTTTTCTCTTCAAATTCAATTTTTGAAAATCACGCTAAACAAATCATGCATACAAGAATTGTATTTCAAACTTCACTCAAGGTTTCAAATTTTTGACAATCAAGACCGAAAAATAATCGATGTGGTACCAATTTTGGGCATGTAAGGGTGCTAATCCTTCCTTATAAGTAACCAACTCCCAAACCCGTTTTTCTAGATTGCGAAGACCAAAATATTTTTCAAAATGGATTTTAAACGTTTTGTGGTGATCCAATCACATCGAATAAAAGATTGGTGGCGACTCCCATATTTCGATTTTAAAAATAATTTTTGAGACTGTTTTTCCTTTTCAAGAAACATTTCGACACAATGCATTGTATTTAGTTGAATTTGTTGAGAATGTGAGGGTGTTGAATGAAAAGTAATTATCTAAGGTATAATATTAATTGATGCTTGCAAGTGTATTTTAAATACAACTTAGAATTAAAAAAGATTTTGAAATTTATTGACTTTGACATCATTTTTATAGTGATAATATTGTAATGAATATATCGGTTTAAAATTTTTATTTGTGGATAAGTTATTGATCCAGTTATACAAATCCTGTAAATGCGCAAACCCAAGATTAATATCAATGCGATGTGATGGTCTGATGATTAAGGGTGTTCATCATCTCAAATCTAGTCTATGTTCAAGTTACATTAATTGTATTTGTTGTTCGGGTTTTGTCTTGTTATTATAATTCATCAAAAAAATTAATATCAATGCCTTATTTTAAATCCTATAAAACTAATCGCCTCTACTAAAATAAAACTTTATCCATTTTTTAATACACTAAATTATGATATATAAATTGGATTTTAACCCCTGAAAATGATAAAATTTTGATTTAGTCCTTTAAAAATTATAAATACATAGATTATTCAAATTGTGAAATTATATTTTTAATATCGTAAAAATTAAAATTTAATTTTGATCCCTTAAAGAAAAATTCCTACCTCCACCCTGCTCTTGAAGAAACGTTTTATGTAGTATTTAGTATTGTTTGTAGGATTACCATAATTATCTAATTACATTGGTGATATAAAATTACGATGATGATCACTAGTGATTTTAAATTATTGTATTTGGTATAATATTATAAAGTACTGGTGATTTCAAACTACTACGTTTAGTAAAGTGTTGAGGAACTAAGATAAATGTAAATTTTGGTTGGGGAGGTAAAATAAAAATATACATTAAAAAATTAAATGCCCAAACCTTTGGTTGACCTCTTTTGGATCCATAATTAAAATATTATTTATCAATAAATAAAAATGACTTCTTTGGAAGAAAGTTCTCTCTCTGAAAACCCTCTCTTCGAAGACATTGCCATGACGAATTTCATCCCAAAAAATGTTCGCTTTCGTTGTGATGAGGAGGATTCCAGGGCTGAGTCATCACAAGAAGATAACAATATTCCAAAAGTATCCTGGAAGGACAAGTTGATTGGTAAATCCAGCAATGTGAGTAACACCATAGAGGAGGAAGAAGATTTTGAGTTTATGGAAGGTGATATCCAAAATCGACGATTAATGGCACTCCATCAATATAATTCTCGGACAGGATCACTCAAATTCTGGTTAAGGGTATGAAGAACACAGTCATTCTTAAGCTTTTGGGTCATAATATCAGTTTCATTGCTCTCCAGAATAAAGTTTACAGCCTCTGGAAACCGACTGCTCCCTTCCATCTCATGGTTATTGAGAATGGTTATTTTTGGCTCAATTTCAAAACCAGTACGATTGTGAAAAAGTATTAGCTGAAGGGCCATGGATTGTTTTTGGTCAGTACTTACCGGTTCAGCCATGGTCAATTGATTTCAATCCCGTACAAGCCTTTCTGAGCACTGTAATGGCTTGGATCAGACTCCCGGGTTTACTAAGCTATTTTTACAGGAGGAAAATTCTCAAAGAAATTGGAGGAATATTTGGACAAGTCGCCAAATTAGATATGAACACTGACAGTCGGGCAAGAGGGAAATTTGCTCGCATGGCGGTGTACATTAATCTAAACGGTCCTTTGCTCTCTCAAGTCTTTATCAATGGAAAAAATAAAAAAATCGAATATGAATTTTTGCCCACAGTCTGTTTTAATTGTGGAAGATACGATCACTTTAAAGAGGTTTGTCCCAATCGAATTGGAGGAATAAATTTAGAGAAAGGGGAACCGTCGGTACCTTCGTTGTCGGTGACCGAGGAAACGATCGGTGATGACAAAGAAGAGGAGAGGGGCAATTTCGGGCCTTGGATGTTAGTTGAGAGCAAATCTGGCCGTAAAAATAGGGAATCAATCGGGATTAGAATATGGGGCTAATAAGAAGGAAGGTTCATGATTTAGGGATCTCGCAAACTTGGAAAGCACCGCTGCTAATACTAACAATTCACAAAGTATTAATTCTGGTTTTGCAAGTAATAAGGGAAAGGGAATTTCATTGAATTCCAAATTAAGTGTAGGTAATAAGATCGTTGCTTTAGGGAATAATATTTTGGCTCCCCAAAAGAGTGGGCCGAATGAGCAACAAAATAGGCCTCTTGGACCAACAAAGGAATCTGAAAATTCCCTTAACGGATCGCATATGACCCTTAAACAAAAAAAATCAATGAGAACAGTTTAGAGACAACGACAGAATTTAAAAACAGATTCGGACCCAATCACGGGTTGAGTGACCTGCTTCTAACCTTCAATTTGCAGCAGATTGACGGTAAAATGGAGCAGACTTTGATTCATAGACAGAGCTCCATTGGCAACAATCTCATAGACGAAAGGCACATAGGAGATTCATATTCAAAACCTCATTCCGACAGCAGCATGAAGCGGTCTGTACAGTAGGCACCAATCTCTGTTACGACGCCGGAGGTGGTGGACGTTACCCTTTCTAAGTCAACTAAGGGTTTGGATCCCAATCAGTATTCTACTGTCTCCTTTCGACCAGCTGCTGGAACAACAATAAATGGGCACAAAGGAGGGGGTTCTAGCGTTGGTACAATGAAAGGGAAATTAGGGAAGAAAGGAATTAGTGTAAATATGGCAAATTCTAGGTTGACTAAGAAACCCACTAAAACACCGTTATTGAAAGGAAGTAATTTATTGGCTGGGGTTACTTCGAATGTCCGTCTGAGAGATTCGTGGTGAATTTATCAGAGGCCATAATAGTCCAAGTGGATTCAGTGATGGGCTTGGAAAGCCCAATTACGAGTGATGTACAGCAAGAAGTTAGTGAAATCACAAACTAGTAAAATTTATGATTTTTTGTTTTTCTCGTTTATTTATTATTTTTATTTTACTATGTTTTACATTTTTATGATGGATTTAAACTTAATCATTTTTTAGTGAAATTGTCAAGGATGCGCGAGCAAAAAATTTATTCGAACCTTTCGTGAATTTAACTTACAATATGGGTGTGTTTGCTAGAGCCGAGAGTCAATGGAGAAAAAGCTAATTCCATTATCGAAAATTTTGGTTTTTTCTATTCTCACAAAGTAGAAACTATAGGATTTTCAGGTGGAATTTGGGTAGGATGGAAGGAGGATCTAAACGTCTGTATTCTTCACAATCATCCACAATTCCTCCTACTTCGTGTTTTTGGTAAAGTTGCTTCTTCTTCTTGTAACAGCCCTATACCCGGTTCACACGTATAAACCCAATATAGAAGCATTACATACAGTATCGGAGATTTTAACATGAGTATAGTAATTTTTTTTTTCAAACGACGTGTTTTAATTTATTCTATTCAAAATACATCATTTCAAATCATCAACTTGTAGTAATCCAAAACAATATTTATAACCATCCACTGAAGACACATAATAGTATCATTTGTACATGCCATTTTTACCAAAAGTAATGTACCTAAACTGAAGTCTTCCAATAGTGATGTGATGTGATGAAAGGTCCCCTAACTTGACTTCCACTTCTCGTAGCTTTTGTACCTATGCGTTAAAATAAACGCGTTAAGCCGGTGAAGACTTAGTAAGCACTACAAAAGTAATGAATGATCATTTAAGTACTCATGCATATAAACTTCTTGCTTTACTTACATGTAAACTGTAACTTACCACAATTTCACAACTTACACTTTTATTCACTTTCTGTAGTTTAGCCCATAATAGACTTTCATAGAACCGTTAGGATATACAGAACAAACAAAGAGTACCAAAGTACTAACAGAGAGCACATAAGTGCTGGGCAATAGAGAGCACACACAGTGCTAAACAAAGAGTACACAAAGCACTAATCAGAGAGCACACAAAATGCTTATCAGACAGCACACACAGTGCTAATAACAAAGAGCACGAGACGTGCTAAACAGAGAGCGCGCTAGTGTTCCTTAATGGCATGCCACTAATATCACAATAGTTTTAATTTCTCTACTTGGGCACAATCTCAATTAGCATAATTTCTCATAAATAATATATCTTACATAAATACATCATCAAATACTTCACATTTATATTTTCAAAGTCGTTCACTTGCGTCACAGTCACTAAATTATTTATATCTTGAGCTATAGAATTCGAACTTATAATTCGCTTGATGTATCTGAAACTAGAATCAATCATATTTTTACCATAAAATTTCCAAAATTTTTACTTTAGCCAATTTGATCCTTGCCTCTCTTTTCTTTCTCTTCAATTTCACATAAACACATATAAGCTATAAACTATAATTCAATAATTTTCATGCTAAATAACAGTAAAATACAAATATGTCATGAGAATTTAACCATTTCTTACCTTAACCATTGAATTCAAAATTTCTCAATTTAATCCCTATGCTCTCTAACACCTCAAAATGAATTCTAAAAGAAGTTTGAGGTTTCTACTAACCCCCTTCTATACTTTTCTTTCAGAAATTTCAAAGAAAATAGGAGATTTTGGAGCTTGAAGAGCCTAAAAATGATAGAAGGACCTATTTGGAATAAAATCAAAAGTTGGAAATGAAAGAAAATGGCATGGACGGCTGAACTATGAAAAGAGCTGATATTTTTGACTTTTAATTGATTTTTAACCTTTCTCAAATTCTCTAGAAATCTCACTTAAAATATCTCACTTAATAAAAATGGTAAAATTGCACTCTTAGTCCTTGAGCCTTCCAACTTTACACTTTGGCCCAAAACTTTGCCTACAAAAATATATTCCACCAAATTACTCTTTTGCCCCTCCTCAATCAATTTAATTCCAATGATGACTCAAAATTCAATTTGGATAATTCACTATTTAGTCCTTCATATTTTCTCTCCTTTACTATTTAATCCTTAAAATTTTCTAACCTTCCTTACTTCAAATAAACATTTCTAATTCTCTATTCTATTTTATCACTATTCCAAATCCGGTTCAAACACACGAATGTTACACTTCTATTTTTATCATTTTCGTGTATGGTATTCCAGATAGGTAGAAAAGGAAGACTCTTTAGAGTGATTTAATGTCTATTTTACCCCATGACTCATCACCTTACCTTCTAATGGGAGATTTCAATGCTATTTTGTCCTCAAGTGTAAAGAAAAGTATTCATTCTGCTGGGGAAAATGTAACCTTTTTGGGAATTTTGTAGAATCATGTAATTTGTAAGACCTTGGCTTCGTTGGGCCATCCTTTACTTGGCAGAAAGCGGGCACTTTGGAGAGGTTAGACCGAGCTTTGTCGAATGACTCTTGGATATCGACCTTTTTACAATGTATTGTCTTTCATTTACCTCGCATCAAGTCAGACCATAGACCTATCCTTTTGCAAACTAAACCAGTATATTCCTTGGCTTATGGGTGGCCTTTCAGATTCATTGCTAGCTAGACGAATCATTCTAACTTCCCTTTTTTCCTTAAAGGGAATTGGCACTATTCTAGTAACATAACCCACTATTTATCTAAATTTACTACTAATGTCAAAGTTTAGAATAGATCTGTCTATGGCTTTATAGGTTCCCACAAAAGGAGACTTATGAAGGACCTCTCTAATGTCCAACGAGCCTTGGATCACTCGAATTCAAATAATTTAATTTAGGTTGAAGTTGACATTAGAGATGAGATTGAAAACTTGCTTGATCACGAAGAACTATTATGGAAGCAGAAATCTAAGTGTGAGTGGTTACATTTGGGGTACCGTAATACCAAATATTTTCATGGGTGTACGATCTAGAGATGTAAATTTAATCGTATTACTACTCTGCTCACTAGGAATGGTGATTTGTGTTATTATTAGAATATTCTTCAAATTGACGCAATAAGTTTTTTTGAGTCTTTATATGGCGAAACTTCATTACCTATGAAAAATCTGTCGCCCAATATCTTTCCTCTGTTTAAGAACCAAGACATAGATTTTCTTAGTAAAGGGGTGACTGATGAGGAAGTGAAGAGAGCCCTCTTTGATATGGCTCCCTTGAAAGCACTGGGAAGTGATGGGTATCACGCTATTTTCTTCCAAAGCCAATGGAATGTTGTGGGTAAGGATGTCTATGTGAAGGGGATTTTTAATGGTAACTCCATTGAGCCTGAGTTGAATAACACGTTGCTTACCCTCATCTCGAAAAATGATAGACCTAAAAAATTTAGTTAATTTTGCCCCATCAGTCTTTGCTCGGTAATGTATAAACTGGTTATGAAAGTAATTGCGAATAGGTTTAAATATGTCTTTCCTAACCTTATTTCGCAGGAGCAAGCAGGTTTTATTATAGGGCGTAACATCTCCGATAACATCATCCTAGTTCAGTAAGTTATCCATTGCATGCATAAGAAGAGAAAAAAAAAGAATGGATGGCCATCAAATTGGACTCAGAGAAGGCGTACGATAGAGTTAGCTGGGAGTTCATTGGAGCTTCTTTACACTTTGCCGGAGTATCGGCCTTCTTAATTTTCGTTATCATGCAAGCTATTTCCTCCTCAACCATGCAGATCTTGTGGAATGGAGTCCCCACTGAGAAGTTCAAACTAGCTCGGGGAAAAAGACAGGGATATCCTCTTTCTCCTTATCTTTTTATCCTTTGTGTTAAACGGTTAGGACGTATGATTCATGATAAAATAGGAGAAGGACAGTGGTGTCCAATTCGTATTTCACGATCTAACCCTAACCTCTTTCATATTTTCTTTGCAGATGATTTGGTTTTATTCTGTCAAGCCACTATGGACCAAGCTAAGCTTTTGGCAGACATCCTGAGACAATTCTGTGACTGTTTTGGGCACAAGATTAGTATGAGAAAGAGTAGCATATACTTCTCTAAAGGGATTGAGAGTAACATTTGCTCCTATATCAGTTAAATGTTCGGTTATCAAGTGGTTCAAAATCTCGACACTTATTTAGGAGTTTCCCTCATCCACAAAAGGGTTACAAAGAGCACTTTGAGTTTTTTGGTGGACAAGGTTCGACGGAAACTACAGAATTGAGAAGCTTGAAAACTTTCCTTTGTAGGGAGAATTACCTTAGCTCAGTCGATATTGCTTGCAATTTCGAACTACTTCATGCAATCTATGTTAATTCCCAAAGGTATGTGTGATGAGATCGAGCGTATTGCAAGATAATTTATTTGGGGAACTTCTAATGGTAATAAAAAATAGCATTAGTAAGATGGGATTCTTTGTGCCAACCTAGTTCTCGGGGAGGTATTGGTTTACGAAAGCTTCATGATCAAAACAATTCCTTTATGATGAAACTTGGTTTCAACTTGGTTACTAAGACAAATGCTTTATGGGTGAGAGTTCTCCGATCGAAATATGGTATGAAGGAGCATCTGCCTAATTCCATCTCTAGAAGCCAGTGTTCCCATCTCTGGTGTGCTCTATCCAAGACTCGACCTCTTCTATGTGAAAATTTAGCTTGGTCAGTGGGTAATGGTAAGAGTATTTAGTGTTGGAAGGATCTACGGATCTCGTACATTGGTTCCTTACTTCCCTTCATTCTCGCGGTTGCTAATTTGGATTTGGATTGTTCTCTTTCGGATATGGTCTTAACTGATGGTGCTTGGAATTTGGACCTCTTTCGGGTTTGGCTTCCAAAAGATATCATCCAATGAATTATCAGCATCCCTTCTCCCCATCCCAGTTTAAGGGCAGATAGAGTTATTTGGAATGCTTCTAATTCAGGGACTTTCTCTATTAAGAATGCTTACAGGTCCTTAAAACAAAATTCTTGGGATCATGAGATTCCTCAATGGAAAGGCATTTGGAGATTTCAAGGTCCGCAATGTGTTCTCCTTTTCCTTTGGTTAGCTCATAACCAGAGATTGCTTACTAATTTTGAACGCATGGGGCGGGGCCTAAGCCCAAGTGGAACTTGTGCTATTTGTGGCCATACGGTTGAAGATATCTCTCATGCTCTTCAGGATTGCAATGCTACAAAGGACGAGTGAAAGCTTATCGTTCCAGAAGACCAAGAAAACAAATTCTTTTCTTCTCCTTTCAATCTTGGTTATCTTCTAATCTTTGTGAGTTTGCACGAATGCATGTACATGGAGTGATGTGGGCGACTCTATTTGGGATCATAGCATGGCGTATTTGGAAGAGTAGGAACTTGTTCATTTTCCAAAATACGACTTGGGCAGCAAGTGAGATTGTCAAAGCTTCAATGAGTTGGGCAAGGCAATTTGAGACAAGACAAGTGCTACCCAAAGTAAAGAGTCCTCAATCATACATTCAATCCCACTCTGATGTGCGATGAATCGTCCTTTCTACTGATGGAGCTGTTGAGATAGCATCCGGGAAGGCCGCAGCCGAGGGCATGGTGCAAAATGTGGACGGACGGTGGATTATGGGATTCACCCATTATCTTGGCACTTGTTCCCCTTTCGAGGCAGAATCATGGGGCATATATGATGGGTTGTTACTCATGCTAAATAAGGGATTTAAATAGACTTTTATCCGAACAGATAGCTTGACAGTGATCCAAGCCTTGCTTAAAGAGTCCGATAATGACTCTGGCATCACAGTTTTGAGAAGGGTTTAAAGACTCATGCATTCTGACGGACAATGGCAAATTCAATATGTATCGAGAGAAAATAACTTAACCGCAGATTGTTTGGCCAAGACGGGTCTTACATGGAACTCGGACTTCCAAGTCTTCAAGAAGCCTCCATCCGAAGTTTTGGGAGTCATCCGTAAGGATTTTCCTTGTAATAATGCTTAGTTCCCTAATGTTTTTTTAATTGTATGTTTTAATTCACCAAAAAAATTATTTATCAAAGGAATCGATTTTTCAAAAGAAATATTTATTGAGGAGCATCTCGACTATACGTGGACGTAAGACCATCTATCAAGAGGCGACGTGAGCATCTCACTCTTATTTGGATTCAAACCCTTGACTATGTCCAGTGGTGGAGTAAAAAAAGTTTTTTTGAAGAATTAAATTATATATTTTTACAATAATAAAAATGTAACTTCACCATTTTAACATTTTATATTTTTATAATTTTTAAATGATTAAATCAAATTTTTATCATTTTTAGGAAGATCAAATTGTAATCTTATCTTTACTAATTTAAAAATTTATAAATTATAAAAGAACTAAATAAAAAAATTTCCATTTTAGGCAAATGAGGCTCTTGCCAGCCTCTTGGCTCTGCCGCAGCTTATGCTATAAAGGTAAATTGTTAAAGTATATGGTATCACTTTGGCTCTCCTTAGTGAATCGTACATGATTCTTTGTGGAGTAAGAGACAAAACTCTCTCTGAGGAACAATACTTTCTGTTGTTGTCTTGTTGAGAGATCAGGTTGGCATCCCAAAAACGACACTTTAAAAACTTTTTCCAAAAAATTGGTCCCCTCTCAATATTACTAATTATGTAACACCCAAAATATTTTTTTAATAATAATTCTAAGTTAAACAAAGGATAGATTAGAGAATATAGAGAAGTTGGTAATTATACCAAACATCTGGATAATTAGGACTCACTAGCTTTGTTGCTCTATAAATAACAAGCCCCTCTCCTCTCTTTCCACACAATTAGCAATCAACTAATCCCATATACCAAGTCACACCCAACCAAAAAGCTGGGGAAAATAATGACTAAAAAAGCAGCAAAAGGGCTTATCCTTGTATGCCTTCAACTCTTGCTCTGCTTCTCTCAAACCAACTGCATAAGAGCTAAAGGGAAGGATGAAAGTGAGGATGAGATCAAAGGTATGTTTGTATTTGGGAGCTCCTTGGTGGACAATGGCAACAACAACTACCTTGAAAACACGATGGCTAAAGCTGATTTCTTACCCTATGGGATAGACTTTCCAAAGGGACCATCTGGCCGATTTACAAATGGGAAAAATGTGATCGATTTACTAGGTGAAATGCTGGAGCTTCCCTGCCTTATTCCACCCTTTTCTGACCCTTCAACAAAGGGAAGCAAAGTGGTTCATGGTGTCAACTTTGCCTCTGGTGCTTCTGGTATTTTGGATGATACTGGTTTTCTAGCGGTAAGACACGTACTCTGTTTTTTACAATCTTTTTCACCAAACACCACTTGCAGTTTTACATTCACTATATCTTCATCCTGTGTCCTTTTTTTTTTTTTTTTTTTTCTCTCTTTAAAATAGTCTTCTCCCAAGGGTTCTTTTCTTCAATCCCAAATCTCTTTTTTTTGGAAAGAAGACTTTGGAAAAGTCAAGGATAGAATATAGGTAATTGATAACAAGGGCAATTACAGAATTAAATTATAAACTTTTGAGTTTTTTTTAATTTTGAAAACCAAAATATAGTTTTATCAACATTAACTTCCAATTTTAAAATTTTTTAGAGTAAAAGGAAAATCTTTTATCTTCGGATGTATCCACACCACTACCTGCCCGTGAATTCACATTGTTTGACCAGGAAAAAGAATTGTTGATTAGAAAATAAATACATTATTTTCTATATTTAAAGATTATATATTGATTAATTTAAATTTAATTGATACGAGCATTATAATCAATATAATACATAAATTTAAGCACGTATAATTGTATTTATCTTTTTACCGATGGAAAAATTTTAAAATATAAGAACTATTTCGGGTGGTATTTTACATTTATTAAATTGTGATTTCCTTTGGAGTTTATATTTAGTTGATTTTTTTTCATTTAGAAAGTTTAAGTAGCTAATTGAAAGTAAAAAAAAAAAAAAAAAAATCTAATTACTTCTTTTAAAAAAATTTGAGGACTTTTTACACCATTAAGCCTTTTATTTTTGGTTCTTTTATATGAATTGCCTTGGCCCTTGAGAGTTTGTCGCATGATAGCCAGTAAGTTAAGTAGGAATGGAAATTGCAGGGGCAAGTGATAAGCCTAAATCAACAAATAAGGAACTTCGAGACGGTGACGTTGCCGGAAGTGGAAAAACAAATGGGGAGGGAAGCGATGAAAAAGTACATGTTCATAGTGGGGACGGGAGGCAACGACTATTCATTCAACTACTTTGTGAGAAGAGGGGACTACAATATCAGCCTTCAAACCTTCACTGCCAATCTCACCACCTCTCTTTCCCTTCAACTCAAGGTGCAGTCCTTTTTCCCTCTTTTCTTCTGTTCACACTTCTGTTCTCACCTCTTTATCATTTTCGATATTGAGTAAATTAGTTTTTCTCGAATTAATCTTTATCAATTTCGAAAGTGAGCAATTAAAAACATTTAATCACATCGTTAATATTTTTTTATCAATTTTACATAAATTTAACTAGTATAATAACAAATTTAACTCTCATAATTTGTACATTATATTAATTTAGCCTGCAATATTTTTGTAAATATTGAGGATAAATTTATTGAATTTTTTTAGAATCAAGACCAAGGTAACAAAATATGTAAACATTAAAAGTTAAATTTGTTATTATACCAACCAAAATCATGTACAATTGACAAAGGATATTAACGTCATGATTAATTTCCTTCATTGCTCATTTTCAAAATTGACGTAGATTAAATTGCTTCAATTTTTTTTTTTGAGAGAAGCTAATTTACTCAATTTCAAAATTAAGAGGAACCGGAAAAATCTTTTTACCGTATTCTTTTAATGTTAATTTTTTTAATATTTAGTAATTTTACAAAAAAGATTATTTATTAAATTTCTAAACAAAGACAACTTAGTAATTTTCATTTTAACAACAAATATATATATTTATTATAAGTATTATAGTATTTATATTTGTTTTCCATGCAATATAAACATATAATATATAAAATAAATAGTAGCATATTATAAACATATAATATTTTCTTAAACGAACATATTACATACAATGATTTGTTTTTTAAGCTTTGCTATTTGTTTAGAGAAAAATTTTTATAGTTTAAATTTATACAGTTATGTAATTATAATTTATGATTAACAAATCCGATAATTGTGGGATTATTGCAGAAGCTGTACACATTAGGAGCAAGGAGGTTTGTATTGATGTCAGTATATCCACTTGGATGTGCTCCAATGCTGAATGCAATGCGTAAAGAAGGATGCATCGAAGTTATGAACCAGGCGGCGATTCTCTTCAATGAGGGGTTGAAATCAATAATAGACGCGGCAAAATCCGACATGCCAACTTCTAATCTTGTTTTGGTCAACGCTTACAATATTGTAACTGATATCATCCAAAACCCTAGTTCCAAAGGTAAGAAAACAATAATTTAGTACGAGACTGGAAGGGTTTGATTTAGAATATGATGATATTGTGTTGACAGGTTTCAAGGATGCTAACAATCCATGTTGTGAAGTGGTGCCATTGACACAATTAGCTGGCAATGGAGTTTCATGCAAGAAAGGTGGGAAGATATGTATAAACAGGAGGGCTCATGTGTTCTTTGATGGTCTTCATCCCACTGAAAAGGTGAATGTGGAAATAGCAACCAAGGCTTTCACTTCTTATCTTGAAACCGAAGTTTATCCCATTAATGTTAATCAACTTGCCCAACTTTAAGTTACATTTCCAAGCTTCACATGTATGTATATCGTTTTCCATGACTTCCTTCTACTTGTGGGGATTGTATCTTTCGACCTTAATCAAACACAAATAAATTTAAATTAAGTTCCTCTCAAAAATTGTCCAAAAAGATGTGGGTCGAGCCAAGCTTTTTATGAAATTGTGAACAGGGTCTCTACGAGGGTGCATATACGTCGAAGGATTAGAACTTTAGTTCGTAATCCGTGTGATATTAGGCAATTTCTTTGCTCCAAAAATGCTTAAATCGGCTTAACTCCTAACAATTGAAGATTTAAAAAAATTCCTCCAAGACACCATCAAGAAGCAAAGCGGAAGCAACAAAAGTTGAAAGAACTCAAAAGATGAACAAAGCCACAGAAAAACAAGAACACAAGAGAGAATGTTTGAGTAAACACTCTCAAGAATTCTGTTACTCAATGAAATGATTTACAATGAGGAGAGAGACCTTTTATTTATAGTTGAGCTTCCCAAAAATTATCGGTACAAATAAAAGTATATCAATAATTAGGATTAAAAGCTATCTACAAATCAAATCTGTAATATTACAAAATCATATCTTTTTATGAGTACAAGTCATCTTTAAGATTGCATATTTTCGAAGATTACATCTCATATTTGTCATGCTTTGTACATGGGCCTTCAATCTCTCCAAGCAACGGGCCAATTTGATTGGGTCAAATGACCACCCTTGAACATGATGGATCACACAATTATGTTATGGTTGCGGAATCTATGCGCAACTCATGACACATACACTACAAAATTTTTGTCCCCTACACTTTAATAATTGATTTCCTTTCTTTCAATACGTCGGGTGGGTTTGGATGGGTGGTGCATTTACTTATGATTAATGTAAAAACAGCGGTGACGATAAGATTAAATACTATAGCGATACTCTAGCGTGAGACAAAAAGTAAGCTAAATGCACCGCATCCCATCGCCCATCCAAATCCGCCTTTCATTTCTAAGCTAGCAATTAACAACTTTCGCTCTTGTGAAGGTAGTGTTATATTTAGGTCACACCTTAATTTTTGGGGTTGAATTCGAAGTGAGTAAAATTATATTTAAATCGGATCAGTTTATGTTAGGATTATATTATATTTAAATATTTTTTATCTGCAATGATAGATTTCATTATTACATTCTCATATCCTTCTTCAAAGAATATTAATAGAAACAAAATATTTAGGCATACGCCACATATGTTGCCAATAATATTTCATATCACATTGATAACATAAGTTATCTTTACCTTTTGAAGAGATATCTTCCTACTTTTAGTGGTCCATGATTATATCTTTTGTTTTTCTTTATGTTTGCATTCACTTCGGGGAATAACATGATATAATAGATAAATCATGGTAAAATATAACTGAAGATCTTTAACATCATCATTATCACCATGGCTATTATCATGAGCACTACTATTACAAGTAGTAAAACAACTTTGTTTTCATAATAACATTTATAATCTAATAGTAAAAATCATTTAATAAACAATCAAAATTTTCATGTACGACGCTTGAAAGTTATCCGATATACATTGTACCAAACTTCAATACCACATATATGTTACAAAATCTTATGATGCTTTAATAAATTATTTGTACTTTATAATTCAATCTAAAATGTATAATCCAATCATTTAACAAAAAGAAGTTAATGAGTCAATTAGATCCTACTGAATTTTCTTTTTTCCCCCTTAATCAAAGGCAATTGATTAGTAATACTCTTTCACACCATTTTAATCAAATTTCAAATATATTTAATAACAATAATTTAATCATAAAAAATTTTAATCATCCAAATATCATGCATACTTAAAATCTAATAATAATAAAAAATCTTAGTTTAAAAGAAACCTTAAAAGTAATAATATGTTTTCCATAAAATAATATTACAAAAAATCAAACAAAAGAGAAAAACTTATCATGTAAGGATTATATAAATTTCTTTGTATAAAAAGGCATAAAAAATTTAGAGATTTATGTGTACCTGAGTGGTTAAAGGCTATAATGATTACTCATAGTAAGCAAATCTCAATTGAAATAGCAGCAACTCTAGGAGGCAATCGATAACAACAAATTTTGGGATATTTTTGCAACTAAACAATTAAAATAGAATCGTGTTGATAATGTGTTATAAAATAAAAGGACAGAGAATAAAGAATAAAGAAAATAGAAGAGCAAAAGAGAGAGCATATTTTATTGATCAATAAAAGTAATTTACAATGTTTCTCTAAGGTTTATATTTATAGACATAAAAAGTATAAATGAAATAAAACTCTACTTTTAATGACTATTAAAATTTAAAATTCATCAAAACTTATCTTGATCTTGATGGACATCCACCTAATAAAATATTCATAACAAACACATAATTAAATTTACATTTTAAAATTTTTAAGACTTGAAGTAATCAAAGATCAAGTTGAAAATATTGCTCTCCCTTCACATACACATGTGAAGTCATACACTCAAATCATTAATCGTTCAAGGATATTTGAAAATTATCAACCTCCAAATTCTAACAGTTTAATGGTAAAAGATATCTATGTCAACATGATGCACACTTGGTGAAAACCTGCAATAGTGTTGGCACTTACGGAAATCTCTGAATGAAGAAGTTGATCCCATCATTAAAAAGAAATTTCTTCCACCAATACAGTGTATAATTAACGTAGTTAATGGAAGAATGTGTCGATCATCAATTACATCCGTTGCTGAAAGAAGGTAAGCCCGGTAGCATATGCTTACAAGGCATGATTTGAGGCTCGCACGCATCAAGCCGAATCAAAGTTGAAGGAGCTACCTCTTATAACCCTACGTTTGTGCTTTCAGTGATAAATTTAGACCGTAATATCAATGGCACTAGTACTAAGTTTAGATGCTAGTTTCCTTACCACCTTAAACAATGCCGTCATTGCTTATTTGTTAAATTGCATACTTGTCCATAGGCATCCTCCTAACCATGGTTTCCGTCCATCCTTTGTGTTGGTGGGTGCGTGTTCCTTCTTAGTAAATGTTAACTTTGACCCCAAACCTTCAATATCATGCAACTTAGTAAACCACTACTTCCAATCCTCCCTCACTCTGTGCTTAGCACTGCGTTCTAAAGCTCCTACAAGAAATTCGAGAAATAAACTTGATGCAGGCTGCAAGACTCGTCAATAACTCACAGGGGAGGCTCTTAAACCCATAACAAAATGGCCCATTCATCTCTAACAACATTCAGACGCTTGTTTTACAACAACTGATCTTAATCCTTATAATCCATTAATTTCTTTCGGAAAACACAATTTTATCTTGCCAAAAAGCAACAATTATTGAAATATTTGATTAAACAAAGAAGCTTCTTATAAACAAATTTATAAATAATATTTAAAAGTGAATATAATTTTTGTATTTTTTTTTTTTTTGAATTACAAGGGGAGGGTAAAACACTAACAACAACGAGATTAACACGACTCAAACTCAAACCACACCTGAAATGATAAGCACCCTGACCATTAGATCAATACGTAAATTCATAAATTTTTTATTTAATACATGCGCCGGTATTTTTAAACTCCACTAATTAAAATTTAAAAATTATCATATATCCCATTTGATTTTTCTCCTTTTACTTATCAATTAATTAATGATACGCAATAATTCTTTAACGTGCTCTTTTCCTTCATTTTCCATTGAAAAGAGATAAAAGATAATGATGGAAAGTTAGGAGAAAATTTTCAAATCTCCTTTCATCTTTTCTTTGCTTCTACTTGCATTTTATTTGAATTAGAAGGAAGATCATTATGCTGTGGGTCAACCTAAAAGCTAAGTTATTGTTATGACCATCACAATTATATATATATATATATATTACATTAATCTAAAATTAAATTAATTTTACAAATTTTTATTATGATTAATTCGAATCTCATATTTAATATAATGTTTTATTCTTTTGTATAGTTTTGAACTGTTTTTCCAAATCAATAAATTTATTTCTTTTATTTTAAAATTTTTACTATGTTACCTATAATTTATTTATAACTAGGTTTTTTTACCTGCGGGCTGTTCATATATTTTATAAAATTGTTATTTATTAGAAAAATTGTTTTAAACTTGTGCAATATATTTAAATTTTAGTACGTTATATTTTATTTAGTAGTTTAAAACCATTTATTAGAAAAAATTATGAATATTCTGAACTTTAAAACAAAAGAAATAACATTATTTTTTTTATAAATTTGGGAGAAAATAGTATGAATACATTTATTTGCTGGAAAAATTTAAATATTTGAAATTTGAAAAAGAAAAGTAAATAAGTAGTAAAATTTGTGCACTATTACAAAAATAAAATCATATATACGGTTGTTAAACGGGAAAAAAACTAAATATAATTGGATACAGTTTTTTAATTAAAATAAGAATAAATTTACCTCAAAAACTATATTTATCTCATATTTTAAACCTAAAATTTTAGATTTTATAAACTTAAATCATATTTTGAAATTAAAATTTTAAAGTTTATCAAATACATGATATTTTAAAGTTAGTTTGTAGAGGTAGAAAAGTATACATTTTTTTTTTGCATTAATGCGAAAATTAAAATATATAAATTTATAAAAGGTAAAGTGGCAAAATATAAATGATATGTAGAAGACTATAGTTAATAAATTTAGAAATGATCGAGTCCGAATGGAAATGTATTCTCATTACTCACATCTTATACAGTATTCTTGCAATTAATTTAAGTGTTAGGTGAAATCAACAACTGGTTTCAGTTGAAAAGAAGATATTGTTCATCTTAAGGATCTCGAGTTCGAATATTTATATATGCAAGCTATGTCTACGTTGTCAAAAGATTAGGCATTATAGATTAATTTACTTAGAAAACTACATTTCTCTCATATTTTAAAATTAAATATTAAGTTTTATTGTTTCTGGTTTAATTTCTATAACCCAAGAAAAATATTTTGTGTAGTAAAAATTAATACATTTTCGATTTTTTTTAAAAAAAATTGTATAATTTATCTACATTTAAATATAGACCCACAACTTTTTGTTTAGTTTTGTTTTTTGAAATCTCTTTTCTAATTTTTCAAAAATGGTTTTAAGAAACATAAATCTAAATTTTGAATCAAGAAACATTGATCTATTGTAATTTGATATGTCAAATTAAGTTTTCTCAAGTGCTTAAAGAGTTTGTTTTCAAGTAGTTTATGAGTCTAACGACTAATTTGAACTTGTGTAGGGAGACAACAATGATCAAACCTTGAGTAAAGTTGCATCTAATGTGAGTGTCACGATTCTGATTTCATGATGTCGCGACAGTGAATCCTTTCGCCTTGAGGAAGCAAAAACTTCAACACAAAATCAACACAGAGCTTACTGTCGAGAGAGAGTCGTGATATCAAGGATAGGATAGGATAGGATGTCCTGACATCGAGCCAAAATCGTGACAGAGCTTTCAAGGTCGTGATAGCCCTAAAAGTGTTGAAGTGAAGAAATTGGAGCCATCACCAGTGATGCTACGATACTGAGACTCCCAAAAGCCAAAATTGTGCCACTGTCGAGATTGTCGCGACACTGAAGCCTAACGGGTGAAACACTGCAAACGAGCTTTGACTTGAAACTTTGTATTTTTTTTACATTTTGGTCTATATCGACCTCGGGTTAACAAACGAGCTTTCGTAAGCTTGTATAAGACTCGAAAATGACTATACAATGTTTAATATGTATGTTTTATTTGTAAATGGATGTATATTGTTTGTCGAATTGAATGTTTAATATTTCAATTGTTTTGACAACGAATGTGATATTTTATAACTTAAACCCGACGATAGAGTCAAGTATCAAGGCGTTATAACTAGCCGAGATGATGACCTAGTTAAGAGTAATACCAACTCAATAAAATACTTAATAAATAGTATAAATATTAAATATTAATTTCTTTACTTGTTAAAAGCAGACACGTAAACTAAAAAAAAAAATTAATTTCTTTACTTGTTAAAAGCAGACACGTAAACTTTAAAAAAAAAAAAAAAAAAAAGCAGACATATAAAATTCTTAAGAAATCATAACTAACCCAGACAAGAAATCAAGTAATAATAATTAAATGCAGATGATTCCATTTCCATACATATTCCAACACCAATAATTATTTGTAATTTATGATTATGGTTAAAATTTGATGAATCATTTGATATAAGAGGAGATAGGAATGGACAAATGTCAGAGGTGGACAACAATTGCTTCAAACCTAAGTTTTCACTCTCAATATATATTTGGGATCTTTCTTCCTGCCTACATGCTTCTCTAAATATTATTTATTTTCTGATAAATAAATATTTATATATTAAAAATAACATATAAAAAAAAATTATGTGACAACGTAGAATTATGATAAATGAACGCATTTAGTACGTGGTACTTATAATTTATTAATTATAATATCATATAAATTGTTTATTTTTAAATTATTAATTCACAATGCATAAGGATGACAAATTTTACTAGTTTTTTTGTATTACCAAGTAAGGTAAGTTTATTTAACTCGTTTTTTAGAATTTTGAAGAGTTTTACTTAGATTAAATTTCCAAATTTTACTAGTTTCTTATATCAAGAATTCATTTGGTATTATTTTAAGGCATAAATTGGTGTACGATTTCATCCACATTAATCGAAAGTTGTCTTTTTGTCTCTCTTTACAGTTTAGTTTTTTTCATAAAATAATTTTAAACACCATGAATTTATGAATTAAAACTAAAACAAATATTTTATATTACTTTTGACGTTGGCCGTTAAATCAATTTGAATTTAAAGTATGCTTTTCTATGATTTAGTTTGGCTTTGTGGCATTTTGTACTTTTATCTTTTCTGTTGATTTTTATGAAAGAAGGGTGGAAGGCGGATCAGGAAGTGTACGAGGGGGAGGTGGTACCAGATCTCACCCTTGTGGGTTGTTTATTGACGGTTAGTGTGATCAATTCACTCGATGAAATCAACACTAGCCAATCTCTGGCACCCCCTTGGTGGAGTTACAATTTCGAATTTGGGTGAAAAGAGATATACTTTCAGATTTTACTATGAAGTTGATATTGATAAAGTTTAACAACCATTTACTAATATTCCAAAAGTTTAAAGATAATTTAACAAAAACATAAATTTAATAACTGAAAAAAAATGAAAAAATAAATAAATGAATGACGAAAATAAATGTGAGTGGCTAAATAATTGTTGGATACAAAAATAATTTATGAACAGTACAACAGATTGGATTTTTTATTTTATTTTGAGATTTATCTTAAAAATGATATTTTTAATATTTTGATTAGGATTATCTTTTTATTTTTTTTCATCTCTTATCTTTTAGTTTAAATTAATGAATTTAAATGGAATCAAGATTTTATTTCTTATCTATATATATATGCGTAGGGAAGGGAAATACTGAATTCCAATTCAACTTTTCCTTCCTTTTGTTTTCGATTCTGTTTTTCTCTATCACCTGTGCATTATTGCGCCTTGGTCTATTAATTTTTATTTCTTTTATTTTTTGATCTTTGTTAAAAACTTTTATTTTGGTATTTGGTATTGGTAGGTGTATAGTTGGAAATACTGAATCGATCGTCAATTATATACATTGACATGTTCAATTAAGCAGTTGGTTGAATCAATCAAGGGAAATGGCAATCGAATTTAAACGATCCGCACGATTGAGGTTGTTGGATCGAGTTAGACCCTTCTAGTTCACAAGCCTATCGAAGGGTTGGTGATCTGAGGCTTCCTCGATTATAACTAATTTATTGGTTGAAGTGGGAGACTTGTTATGAAGATTGGTTTGAAATCGGATCCAAAAATCGAGCCTGAAGCTAGGTAAATCGAAACGGTAATTTTAAATATTCAGTTTAGGTTTAAGTGGGAGACTTTTTATGAAGATTGGTTTGAAATCGGATCAAAAAATCGAGCTTGAAGCTAGGGATATCGAAATGACAATTTTAAATATTCAATCTAGGTCTAAGGTCTAAAGTCTAGGGTTTAGCGACTAAAACTTTCGAAGGCCTTAATTCTTCCAAACGAACTGTATATATTTGGCAATTAATGAAAGGCAACATTGTTGGGCTAATGGATCATAAAGGGAATTAGATGTGGTTTGCTAAGCATGAGGGTGAACCACACCCTTTGGCCCTCAGCTTTGGTGGGTTTTACACATTTGTTGCTCAATTTAAAATGTTAAAAGTTGATCTCTGAGTTATTCGAAAGTTATGAATTAAGATTTTTGGTCCTCTTTTATTGTTGTCAGATCGTCGTTTGACTCCGATAATTTCCTTTTAATGATGAGACTTTCTAACCTTTGTCGCTTGGAACTCCTCAACTAACTCTTGATCAAATTCAATACGCTTGACTCATTTTTTATATATATTTTGACTCTTCGTCCTCTTATTTTCTTTTGCCCGTTTACTTCTTTAGGTCCTATTTGCAACTCACTGAAATAATATAAATATTAGTTTGCTTTGATTATGGTTGTGGTGATGTTTGGTAGTTGGTTCAAGTGTGGAAATAACTTGATTTTTAAATTTCTTAGGTTATGGTTTTGATCAAAGCGGAAATGATGAGTCAGTTAAGCGTGAAGGGTTGTTAAATCGACAAAGTTAGAGATGAGCCGTAAGCTTTAAAATGGCTTTAGTAAGGTTTGAGTTGCTGATATTGTTTGACTAACGAGTTAGGGGGTAATGGTGCATAAATTGAGTGATCAAAGTGCAAACTTGTAAACTTACTAATATTTTAATAGTCAACTTGTAACTTTTTGAAGTTGAGTGAGTCAAATTAAGTTCAAACTTACTAATAGTTGAGTGACCTTGGATGTGGTATACCTATGATGAATAGCTTAAAAGATGTCCAAACCGTTTGAGTATACTGTTTTGTAATTAAAAATGCAGTGGTCACACGGGCCAGACACACGGGCGTGTGTCCAAACCATGTGACACATTGTGTGGACACGCAGGTAAGCACACGGATGTGTGGAGCACACGGGCGTGTGACCCTAAATACTGAAATTTCATTTGGTCCGTAATTACTGTATAAGGTGAACGTGAGTTTACCATAAGACTCGTATGAGCTGAATTGAGCCAGGTGAATTGTTTTTGCTTACTTATAAATTGATTTTGAGCATCTATATGAAATTGACTATAGTAATCTCAACTCTCTGTTATACTATAACTATATATTTATATTTGAATATGAACCGTGAACTTCTGATATCTGTTTTATGCATCTTCACGGGGTGGGATTATGATTCGGATGAAGTATATGTACTGCTTTGATGGTTATACCACCCATATTATATCTGAACTGGCAATGGGACTGTAAACACTGCAACTTGTCATACCGACACTATGAGGTGTGTAGGGTTGGATAAGTATTATATACCTACTAGTATGTTAGGTTGGTCGGTGATGGTGTGATGGGTGGGGGTAGGATAACTTCATATGTGTCTGTATTTGCATATGAATTGGTTTCTGTATCTTACCTGCATTATATCTGAGTTACTCTGCTCTAAAATTGTGATGAATTAACAATCGTATTGGTGAGACTGAATCTAATATCTGAATTATTTTTGTTTGTTGAATTGTTTATATGTGCATTGCTTAGGTATTCATGTTACTAATTTAATTCTGTAAATTTCAGGAACTTCTCAAAAATGAACAACTGATAGAGGAGAACTCGATCATTCCTAGGATTATATATATATATACATATCATAGTATGTGTGTTGATAGTAGGATGTTTACGTATTATAAGATTTAGAACATAACTCTTTACTTTTCGATGATGTTTGGTTTTAAACTTAAGTATGAATGGTTTGGACTTGTTCATCATTGATTATGTGTTGGCATATTGCATGTGACCTCTGAGGCTTGTTTTGTCCGTCTAGACTAGATTTAAGGTGTTACATTGATATTTAAAATAAATTTATAATTTCTTTTACATATTTTATAATTTAATATATTATTTTAAATAAAATATTAAATTATTATTATTTTTTAAAAATCTCATTATAAGTTTTAATCATAATTATTCTTTTTGACGTAATGTTTAAAATTATCCATAACTCCTCCTCAACCCGTAAGTATGAGGATAGTACGTTTCAACACACTTGAACCCGTGTCCTCTTGCATTGACAATAATACTCATGCCAATTAAACTAAAACTCAATTAATTATTATATGTGTATGATATATGCAATTTCCTTAGATTAAAAATAAATGAAAAATGTTTACCGAATCCATTAATTTTTTATTTACGAAATCTATTTATAATAAATGTTTTTTTTTTTTTAGAAAATTTTTTTTATTAAGTTTTACTTTTTTTAGAAACTCAATCTTATAAATAGTTTTTATTATATAAAATCCAATTAGCATGAAAATCCTTAACATACAAATAAAAAGACTAAATTCTAAATATATAGATTACAAGGTTTTAAATATATATATTATTGTCAAAGTCCAAGGTTTTAATTATTTCTAATGTTTAAAAAATCTTTTATTAGATTTGAAGACTATTATATTAATAGAATTTTAAATTCTTAAATTTAAATTTAATGCATTTTTATTTGTTTCATTTTACATAACATGTTAAATCAGTATTTTTTTAAAGGAAAATTAACATTATTATTAATTAATTTAAAATATGCTCCAAATTCTTTTATTTTTTTTATAAATTTAAAATTCAACCCCTACACTTATTAAATTTTAAAATCTAAATTCAATTGTTTACATCACCTTAAATTTTTGTCAAATTCACTCACGGTGACGTTTTTAAAACAAAAAAAAAAACTCACTTAATAATTATATAACAAAATAATAACACTTTTAATAAACTTGAATTTAACAGAAAAAAATTTATCGATGTCAATAATTTAACTTGTATAAATCTAAAAAATAAAAAGATTAATTTTTTTGAAATAAAAATAAAAAGATTAAATTCCAAATATAAGAGTATAAGAACTTAAATTTTAACCTACTTGTTAAGTTCAAATTTAAATATTTATTGTTTTCTATAACAACTTTCAATTTTAAATATTTACTGCTTTCTTTATTCAAAAAATATTTACAGTATTCTATAACAACTTTCAATTTTAAATATTTTCTGGTGGGGCTAATCTTGAAGGCGAAATACTTCCCAGACTCTAATTTTGCTGGGGCATGTTTAGGTTCCTCTCCCTCTTTTATTTGGAGAAGCATTTGGAGTGCTAGACGGTTTGTGGAAATGGGAATCGGGTGGAAAGTAGGCACGGGTACGCAGGTGAGAATTGGGAAGACAGTTGGATCCCAGGTCTGGAACAAGGCACAGTTGCCTCTCCTCGGGTTGAGTCAGTTGTATGGGTTTCTGATCTTATGTTCACGGGGGAGAGGGGATGGAACTTGGACTTAATTGACTCTATTTTTCTGCCCGATGAAGCTTTTTTAATAAAATGTATCCCGATGTCAGTGTATGACCAGGAGGAGAAAGTCGTCTGGAGGTCAACATTTCGGACCGTAGTGGGTATAAATTGCAGATTGCTAACAATGTTGGTGCGCCGTAGGAACGCAAGTTGTATGAGAGGTGATTGCCCTCCAAAGGTCCGAATAGCTCTTTGGAGGGCTTGTAAATTCTATTTACCTACAAAGCATCTGTTATTTTGGTGAAGAATTGCCTCTGATACTATCTGCCCTAGATGTCAGTTGCCTGGTGAGGATATAAACCACATATTTAGGCACTGTTCTTTTGCGAATGAGATTTGGGGGGCCCTTGGGTATTCTGCAGAGGCACCTGGGACACAAATGGGGTTTCATGAATGGCTGTCCTGGTTATTCGACAGTCACCAAACCTCAAAGCACAGAGTTGGCAATACAATATGGGCTCTTTGGTCAGTAAGAAACAAACTAATGCATGAAGGATTAAATCAGGGGTAGGAAATTTAACTACATTTATCAGCTGTGAAGAGTTAAACTCCCTGGCTACGATGACTCACAGATCAAGCATCTGGGTTAGAGACGTCTGGACTCCTCCGCCAGTAACTGTTGTTTAAGTGAATGTTGATGCTAGTGTCCACCTTGCACAGCATAGGGCATATTCTGGTGTTGTTATCAGAGATAATCATGGAGAGGTTATGGGTGCCTGCCGCAAACTAACCTGGCCTGTCTCATCTGTTTTCTTGGCAGAGGCGCGGGCGATGGTGCATGGCCTCCAGTTTGCAGAGGACCTGGGTTTTCAAAATGTGATTCTCGGGCCACCATCGGAAAGATTAACAGCACAGAGGATGACTTATAGGAGGTGAGCGCCCTCACCTGGGAGGCGAAGGAAATGGCGAAGCAATTTCAGAGCTGCAAATCAGTTTGTGGGTGGGTAACCAAGCCGCACACATGGTTGCTCAGAATGGCATACGGAATGGCGAGGATCAGTATTGGGTTGAAGACGCTCCCCACAGTGCTCTCCAGGCTGCTGATGAGGACCGCCGACGCTTGGATCCGCCATAGAGTTTGGTCAGGTCTCGTTTTTTCGAATGGGGGTACTTGCTTTTTACTTCCCCTGTGTTGTGCTTTGGCCACCCACTTGAATCTTCAAAGGTTTATTCAGATGACAAGTGTGTGGGTTAGCGACGGTCTCACTACTTTTTCTACTTTTTGGTCTTTGGTTTCTTTTGTTCTTGCCCATGGTTTTGTTACGACTATTGGTTTTCTGTCTTTGATGTCTGCTGTTCATTTATTAGCAGGCGTGGTACTCTATAAAATTTTAATAAATGAGGTTGGCATTTATCAAAAAAAAAAAAAATTCAATTTATTTTTCAACACTTTAAACATTTTTTTATTACATAATAATATTATCTACTCATATTTTTTTAATCTTTTGATAAATCATACATATCTTACATATATAAACGCTCAAATCTAAAATTTTTTGGATAAACAACACTCTTTCTCACTGAAATCACTTAATGAATTCAATACTTTAAACATTTAATTTTTTTTATTTTGAACTCGTCACATAGTTATTATCACATTTTATTTTGTGGCCTTATCACTTATATGAAATTCTTTTTTGACTAAAAAAATTAAAAAATTATTAATTAATTTAGAATATAATTAATTCACGTGACAAAAAAAAATAGACGGTCCACATCAATTAAGAGTCTAAGATTTTATACTATAATGTTTTTTTTATTTATACAATGCACGAATTGATTGTATGAATCAATAATATATATTGTAATTTTTTTTAAAGATTTTATAATATAATATTTTTTTTATTTATACAATTGATTGTATGAATCAATAATATATATTTTAAATTTTTTTTTTAAAATTACCACTAGATTTTAAAGTATATTTTATACAGTACAGTAAAATTGTCACTATATTTCACTTTAATTGATATTGATCATTGTACTTATTTACCACTGTGCTCTTACTCTACATTAAAGTTTGCCACTTTACAGTTATTTGATTGAATTTTGTCTCTAAAGTTTGATTTTTTTTCATTGTGATCAATTATTGATTTTTATCCCCGTATTATAATGAAAGAGCTTTTTGAATAATGAACGATACATTATACGACGAAATATTTTTTAGGATAATGAACAACATGCTTCAAACTATTTAATTCATATTTTCGATTCATCAATTTAGTGCGATATTTTTCGGCACTGCATTCAAAACATCATTTATTATCAAGTTTAAATTTGAAATTTTATAAAATAAATTTAAAAACTAGTTTTTTAAGCAAAACTTTGTATGAATATTTACATTTTAAATAAGTAATATATTAGGAAAAATAAAATATAATTACGTTATAATTGTTTATTTTTTAAAAATATTAAAGTTATGTGTATTCTATATATATACAAATTTTTTATTTTTATATAAGTTAACACTTAAATTTATTGAATTTTTAGAGTTAATTGCATTGAACATTTACAAAGTATGATTCTCATTTTAAATTGTTTTTCAAATTTTAAAATATTCTAATTACATCTTCAAATTATTGATGTTTTATCAATAAGGTCTTTTTATTATTAAAATCGTTAATTCAACCATTAAATAAGATATCAGATCTTATGTAGCATAATTTAAAATGAATATTTGAAAAAAAATGAATACTGTAAAAATGGATATAAAAATTCTAGTTTTGAGATTTCAAAGCTTTTATAGAAATTATTATTTACTCTCTCTTTTCTCGATTTTACTTTATTTTTAGTTTTTAATTTTAAAAGTTACGCAATAATATTTTACTTTTCTTTAAAGAAATTATTTTAAACTATGTCACATAATATTTTACGTGACATTTAATGATTAAATTAAGGGTTAAAAATAAAATTAACATCTGAACTTGTTCACTTTTCCCAAATTGGTACCTAAAATTTTTTTTTGTCCTAGATTGTTACTTGAATTTTTTTTCCGTCCACTGATTTGATATATAAATCTAAAGTTGTTAAGTCTGAAACACGTGACAGAATAAAATTTTGACACGTGGTGATGATGATATCATGATGACATCATAATTTAAAATAATTTAAAAAAAAAACTTTTTTTCCTCTTTTGACTTTTCTCCCCCTGACCCCAAGTAAATTTTCTAACTATTCTTCTTCTTCCTCCTTTTTCCCTCTTTCTTCTATCCTTTTTTTTTTCTTTCTTTCTTCTTCTTCTTCTCTCGACCCAAGTTTCCTTTTATTTGGTAGTGACAACCAATATTTTTTTTTCACCCGTCTTTTCCTTCTTCAACCTTAAAATTCTATTTTTTCATTTATTTTTTCTGTTTGTTTCTCGAGAAAAAGAACAACCCAATTCACATTACCTCTTTTTTTTTTGCTTAAAAAAACCCAGTTAAAATTATCTCTTTTGTTTGCTTAAAGAAAACCCAGATCACATTGCTCTTTTGTTTGCTTAAAAAGAATCTATTCACATTCATTTTTTTCTGTTTGTTTCTTGAGAAAAAAAAATCCTAATTCACATTACTCAATCAAAACATTTTTGAGTCACAAATGAAAAGTACATATGAAACATGCGATTAATAACTAAGGAAAAAAAAAAGAAGAGCAACAAATAATAAAGATCAAACCAATCGCGTTATTCTATATCACTAGCCAAACAAAAAATCAATTTCGTCCAGAAATAAAGATCAAAACGGAAGCGCATTTGAAAAGCGAAATCACCGAGTGAGAAGTGAGGGATGAATTTACCAAATTCGAAGGCGAAGCTGAGAGTGAGTGAGAGGACGAATCAGATTTTGAGTTTTGTTTGGAAGATGACAATAGCCTCAGAAAATTTGTTGAGAGAGAGCAGCAATGGAGTTACTGCTTGTTATGCTCAGTAAAAGGTTAGCAACAAAAGAACAAACTTGGTGGAGTTATCAATCCATCAATCAATTATCCACTTATAATTTCATTTTCTTTACAAACTTGGATAATTTAAAATTGAGAGAAGGAGGAAGAAGAAGAAGGAAAAAAAAAAGACGTCAGAAGAAAGGGTAGAAAGTCAAACGAGGAAAAAAAGTTTTTTAAAAAATTATTTTAGATTATAATGTCATCGTGACATCACCATCGTCATATGTCAAAATTTTATTTTGACACGTGTTTTAGACTTAACATCGTTAGACTCAAGTATCAAATTAATGGACGAAAAATATTCAGATACCAATATAAGAGAAGTGGACAAGTTTGAGTACTAATTTTATATTTAACCCTTAAATTAATGGTTTCAATAATGGAAGGATTTGGTTTATATAACATCAATAGTTTGGGATTTAATTAGAACGTTTTAAAGTTTGAGAATCGATTTAAAGTGAATGTAATAATTTAGGGATGTCTAGTGCAATCATCTCGATTTTGTATGTTTAATTATATTTTTGTCTTCTACAAGTTTAAAATTAGGTAGTGTTCAATGCTTTTATATATTATGATTCTAACGGAATGTGATTCATTGAAATGTGACCACTAGAAAAGTTACTTTGTAACGTTTGATATATATATAGAAAAATATTGATTAAAACACCTGGAAAGTTGCATTATCATGTTTGGTTCACTAAATATTTTCTTAGAAATGTAATGATAATTTACTAATTGACCCTTAATAAATACAAATAATATCAATGTGTTTGGTATTTTACAATAAAATTTATTAGTAATAAATATTTTAATTAAATATTTAATAATATTTTAATTAATAATTTTTAAAACTATTATTTTAATTTATAAATTTAATTAAAAAATATTTTAAATTTATCTTACATATATATTTTTAAATATAATAATGCATATATAAAATCCTACATATATAAAACTTGCTTTAAAATGAATGCTATAATACGATTCAAATTCCAATCAATATATCGAAAATGGAAAGAGAGGAAAATAATAGAAAATAAATACACCACGTAAATAATATACTATGTAGGTAATTAAATATGCATATTGAAAATAAAATTAAAAAAAAAAAAAGACTTTCTTTCAAAGAATCAGTTGAAATACCAAGAGAGCTAGCAACGGAAAGGAAGTAATAACTTCTAAAACAAGATAAGATACGGTTGATTTTGTCTTTAATATTTTTTTTAACTTTTTAACTTATATGGGAAAGCATTTTTCCCACTTTTTATCATGGAAATTATATTGCTATATTTATGAGAAAGTAATTTCAAAGAAAAGTTAGAATCTAAAAAAAATAATATATTTTTTACATGCTTAATGTTAAAATCACTTTCTAACTAATTAAAAGTGTTGATGGAGTTGTTATCGATCATTGAAATCGATGAATTGATAGGGTTGGTGGAGTTGGAGGTTTTTGGGGTTGAGAGTAACATCATTTTGAGAAGTGGTCATCATAAGGTCTACGTTCACTATACCAATTGTTGATACAATACTCAACAAAGGAGGAAATGAGTGGAGTAAGTGGTGGTTTTGTGGAGGTCGATTCACTTAAAGGGGCACGGAGCTGGAAAGGAACAAGAGGACAAATTAACTTTAGTGCAAAGTAGCTTTAGTGCTGGAAAATCGATCCTTTCTCCATCATTAGAAAAGTATTTATAGGAGAGATCCTCTTATCCATTAGCGTGACATGGTAGGATACACATCCCGTCCCGTCCCGTCCTGTCCCGCCAAATGCATAAAGGATATTCACAAACATGGAAGATATTCACTGTGGGCCTTATCCTGTTATTCACTTGATCAGTACAAAGTTGTTATGCTCAAGTGGACCATTTATTACCTTAGGGGTGTGTTCACTTTTGAGGAATATTTTTCCTTAAAGCGGATGCCTAGCCTTTCTGAGGGGAGCAAAGAGTTGGTGCTTTTCTGGCAGATGATCCAACTAAATCTCTTCAAAAGTTGAGTCAACAAGGGAATTAAAGTGTTTGAGTTGGTGACACATGCCCATTTAATAGAGAGGTATAACAAAATGAAATTCCAATAATCCTCCAGAAAAACATCATCTACAATCCCACATTTCATAGCACAATTGGTAGAAACCTTAATGAAATATTACACTACCACAACAATATCAGATTTGTTCTTTTCGGGTTTGCCTTTCCTTCCTTTACCTTCGACCCTTTCAAGGGAGAAATTATTTATGGGCCTTTCCCACCACATCATTCATGGTCCCTTTTCAATTATTTAATGACATTTCAACAATTTTTTCATGTCATTGAGATATAATTTTGGTAATCTTTTTACCTTGAACCTCGAACTTGAAACTCAAAATCTAAAACCCTAAACCTGAACTGTGAATCTTACTTCAAATTTTGAGGTTCAAGGTTTGAAATCAGGGTTTTTAATTCCAAGTTTGAGGTTCGGGTTAAAAGAATTAAAAAAATTATATATCAATAATATAAAAAAGTATTTAAATGTCATCAAATAATTAAAAATAGACTATGTATAATGTGGTAAGAAGGTTCATAAACCACATCATATAGAAAATAACCCTCACAACTCACTTTAATTTGCATAGTCTTAATTAATTAGACTCTCTTGAGCCTGATCCTCACAACCGACACCTTTTGATCTTTGGGCTTAAGAGTCACAATCTATAATCCAAAAATCTCTCATCAAATAAAACCTACTTCCATCTTCGATAGAAATACCTTTTGATCTTTGAACTTAGTTCTCAATATATGATTAATTGATGTTACTGCAAAGAAAACTTAGGCCCATGTGTCAATAATAATATAAATACTCCTTTATATAATATACAGATGATTCTCATTTGCTTTTATAAGTATTTGACCTGATTAAGCAAAGAAGATATTAAGTTTTTTATTTGAATAGCCTCACAATTTTATTTGAACAAAGTTCTGTTGAAATATCAACACCAACTTATTAGAAAATAAGTATAAGTGGTTTGTTAGTAGGAATTAATCCCACATTGCCTAGGAACAAAAGACGACTGGGTTATGAATCTCATATCTCACATTGCTTAGATAAATAAGGACAGTAAGATCTTGGGTCTATATAAAGAGCTATGTACTATGTATTATTCACACCAAGAAATAAGTCAAGTGTTGAATTTTCCATTTGATTTCTTCCTTCCTTCTCTTAGTGTTTTTGAGCTTTTGTTGGGCCGTGTGGTGTTCAACAATTGGCATCAGAGCCTAGTTACGTGTTAATTTTCTTTGTGGTTGCAGTATAGTCTGATCTATCACATTAGAAAATAAGTTTTCACTGTTGCTTGGTTGCTCATTTGCCTATAGGTGTGGTAGTGTGAGAGTACATGTCTAGGAAAGTTCTGGCAAGGAAAAACTTGGTATTTAAGTGATCCGTGTAATCCACCTCTCTTTCTTGGGAGCTTACCTGGTTATTTTTCACATACTTTCACTATTTCGTGTAGTTTTGTAAGGATCATTTGTCGGCATAATGACTAGCTTACACGTTGTCAGCGGAATGAAGAAACTTAACAATGACAACTACAATACATGGTCAACTTGCATGATGTCATATATGCAAGGACAAGATCTATGGGAGATTGTTAACGGTAATGAAATGGATCAACCAAGAGAAGAGTATCAAAGTAACGTGATAAGAAAATGAAAGATTAAAGCAGGCAGGACAATGTTTGCCTTGAAGACAACAGTGGAGGAAGAAATGTTGGAACACATTCATGGTGCTAAAACCCCAAATAAAGCTTAAGAAACATTCGCCAAGTTGTTCTCTAAGAAGAACGATACAAAGCTCCAACTTTTGGAGAGTGAGTTGTTGTCTATGAAGCAAGACAACATGACGATCAAACAATATTTTCACAAAATAAAGCTGATATGCCGAGAGATTTCTGAGTTGGATCCAGCTGCTCCTATTGGTGATACCAAGAATAAACGAATCATTATCCATCGTCTAAATCCAGAGTTCAGAAGCTTTGTTGTTGTTGTACAAGGATGACAAACTCAACCCTCACTTGTAGAGTTTGAAATTTTATTAGCTAGTCAAGAAGCCTTAGCTAAACAAATGGGACGAGTCTCGTTGAAAAAAGAGAAAGAGGCCCTTTACGCCAATAGAGGCAAGTGAAACTTTAAGCAACGTAATAATGGTGAGTTTAATAGTAATCAAGGAAAATGGAGCTCTCGTGAAGGGGAAAGTTCCAAAAACCACGACAACAGTAAAATATTTGAAGGAAATACAACTGCGGAAAGAAGGGTCATATGTCAAAAGTTTGTTGGTCAAGGAAAAAATTCAAGGAGAGTAATGTCGTTACTTCCAAAAGAGAAGAAGAATGGGATGCAGAAGTATTCTTTGCAGTAGAAGAGGAAGAACTAGCTCTTATGACAACAACACCAAGTACAATTGATTATGAAAATGATTGGATTATTGACTCGGGTTGCTCGAACCATATGATTGGAGATAAAGAGTTATTGCCAGACTTCGATATTCTTAAAAAGAGAATTACAGTCTTCTAAGGTTCAGTTGAGTTTAGATGAAATTGAAATTGTTGACGATGAGGGAGAAGAAAGCGAAACTCAAAGTCCGTGGAAAACTAGCGTTCACTACCAACCGATCGAAGAAGGTGAGCCTAGTGGAATAGAAGAACCAACATCACTAAGAAGATCAACAAGGCCAAATTCCAAATACGCTAACGTTGCCATAGTAGAAAAACTGATCAGAGTGAGCCAATGGAGACCTGTGGGACGGCCAGAAAACAGAGTCATTCGAGGAACGTACTGTCGACTTTGGAAAGTCGAGTGATCACTCTTGAAAAGTCTATAAGGGACGTCAGGGAGAAGATCAATGAAGTCAAGAAGGGACTCCCAAGTGGCTTGCAATTCATGAAGGAACAGCTGAGACAATACGTATGGGATACTCTTGGTTCCTTAGAAAACAAGATGACGAGGAAGGATAATGCTTAGCCTTGAAGGAAGAAATCATCGAGCTTAAGGGGGAGCTCAGGATTTACAAGGCTGCATTTGGTAATGAAATGTTGGCTTCGACACTGAAGCAACAGGCGATGAATGTGCCCAAACCGAAAGGGTTTAGAGGGGCAAGGTCCGCAAGTGAAGTGGACAACTTTCCTTGGGTAAAGTTTCAACAGGAATTCAAGGCACAGTTTTACCTAAAGTATGCCGAGAATGAAGCTCAAGCAAGGTTGTGGCGGCTTATGCATCGAGGATCAGTTAGGGAGTGTGTGCGGGAGTTTAGTGAGCTCATGCTCCAGATTTCTGATTTGAGCGAGAATAAAGCATTTTTCTCTTTCACGAATGGGTTGAAGCCATGTGCGAAGCAAGAATTTCAACGTCGAGGTGTCAAAGAACTTACCAAAGCCATGATGGTGGCAGAGTCCTTAGTGGAACTTGATCTAAGTAGAAACAGGTTCGAATCTTCAAAGCCCAATAGGAAGGGCAATAGTGGGGAAGACCATAAGGAAGATGATGTGGGACATAATGATTGTGACAGTGGTAGTAGTAGCGACTGTGGGAAACCACAACATGAGAAGTGGAGACCCAACAACCCGAAAGAGAAGAGGAGTAAGTTGAGATGCTACCTTTGTAGAGGACCGCATATGAAAAAGAATTGGCCAAAGTTATCTTTGTTTTCGGCTATCAAGAGGAATGATAAGCCGGAGGAAGGGAAGCTTGTTAAGAAGAAAGCATTTATGATTAATTCGATGGTACTCAATCCTACCAGGAAGGATGACAATGAAGGGTTGATGTTTGTAGACATCAACATTGCAAGCCTAAAGAAGAGTGCTCTTGTTGACACGGACATGATACATAAAAAAGAAGTTGGTGTTGAGGGGGAGTGTTGAAATATCAACACCAACTTATTAGAAAATAAGTATAAGTGATTTGTTAGTAGGAATTAATCCCACATTGCCTAGGAACAAAAGACAAATGAGTTATAAATCTCATATCCCACATTGCTTAGATAAATAATGACAGTACGATCTTAGGTCTATATAAAGAGCTATGTACTATGTATTATTCACACCAAGAAATAAGTCGAGTGTTGAATTTTTCATTTGATTTCTTCCTTCATTCTCTTAGTGTTTTTGAGCTTTTGTTGGATCATGGTCTGTTCAACAAGTTCCTCCTTTTTTATTGAAAAAATATTTAAAAATATTATCTCATATTTTTTATTATACTATCGAATTGATCAAATGGTTTTGTAATATGTTATTGCTGTTTTAATAATATCCAAATTCATCTAAATAAATTTATATTAAATTAAAACCACATTTTATTTCTCATAAGAAAAAATATTTATATTTGATGCTTTAAAGTCCCATTGGATTGAAGAAAACCTAAGCTCAGAATAAGCTCGGCCTTGAGGATTATCTGAAGATATGGTCGTCTAAGACCCAAGATTTAAAGTGATCCAAAATGTTATTTTTTTAATTTTTAAGAGACTCAATTTTTTTTTAATTTTAAAAGCCAAACAAAATTTATCAAGTATTAATGGGTCTTAAATTTTTTCTTTTAATTTTTAAGGATATAAAATTCTTTTACCAATTTTTAAGAGATTTTAAAAAAAAATCTTCAACTTTTAATAAACTTAAAACCTAATTTTATCATTTTACTTAGACACAAAAAATATCAAGAACGGGTCAATAAACCCAAGAACGGGCCAATAAACCCTAAATCCCAAATTAATCCCTTCCCTCCCTTGTAGACCCTGTTGTCTTTCTCGGAGTAAGGGTTTTTGTTCCAAGTGGTTTACTGCTTCAGCCTTCAGCTTCAGGTATTTTTTCAATTAATTTTATGGTGGGATATTGTTCTATTGATTATTCGATTCAACCTCAGTCTAAAATCACTTCGAGTTTTTCTTTTTTTTTCTAAAGGGTTGGTGGAAAGAAATGCCGCTTTATGATTGTATGCTTTTATTGAAGCCCCATGTGAAGGAGGGGCTCATCGATTTGGTTATAGCAGAAATGGGGTTCTCACTGAGCTCAAATCAATTAGGTTATGGCATCAAGAAGCTATCTGGAAGATACTACCAGGTCATAAACATCGTACTTTTTGTTCGTATTTATGGTTTGATCTTGCTAAAACTGTGTTTTTGTTGTTGGGTTCTGCCTTTTATCCCCTTCGAAGTTTATCTTGCTTTTTTTATGAAATGAATCTTTTACAAAAAAAAATGGCATTGATGTTATTCCTCCTTTTACCAAATCTCGATATTATTGTAAGTTTCCATTACTGGTTCAAAAGAAAGTAGTTGAACCAAAAGCCTTAACCAAACGTTCCCTAATTTCTTTCTAAAAAAAATATTTATTTCTCCTTTGAATCAATAATTTTTTTTTGGGTAAACTACCAAAATAGTCATTTTTGTTTACCTCAGATTATATTTTTGTCACTTATGTTTGAAATGTTATGTTTTAGTCACTTATGCTATTATTTTGTTACAAAGTGGTCGCTCTACTGTTAAGTTTCATTACTTCTCTAATGGCAATCCTACATGGCAGTCTAAATAGATTTTAAATGTCAATTTAGATGTCCAATCTTGTTTTTTCAATTGTAATCAATTTAAAATTTTTAATTAATTAAATTTATTTAATTAAAAATTTGTTTTCATCCCAGCTGAACATCCAAATTGACATTTAAAACCCATTTGGATTGTCATGTAAGATTGTCATTAATGAGATAATGGAGCTTGACAGTAGAGTGATCACTCCATAATAAAATAATAATATTAAGTGATTAAAACATAACATTTTAAACATAAGTGATTAAAATGTAATCTAAAGCAATCAAATGTGACTATTTTTATAATTTACTTTTTTTTTTTTATAAATCTAACTTATTTCTTTTATGTACTCCCAATTTAAAAAACTTTTGCATCGAAATGAAAAGCAAATGCGATATTAGAAACTAAAAGCTGCATGAATAAAAAAAATTAAATAATTTTTTCTATCATATGATACTACAAAAAATTAAGAACTTAACTCAAACTAAGGTCATAGTTTGAGGACCAACTATTAAATTAAGCCAAAGAAAGAAATCAAAGCTTGGGTTGGGGATAGCCCGACATTGGACAGTCTAGTCACCGTGTCGGACACGTGTAAGCAACAAGCCCCTCCCTCTCATATATTCTTAATCAAAAATTTCAGCTTCACGAATCCAATGAAGTTCAAATTCTTCCATTAATCCTAAGGATCTTTCTTCTCCTTTTGATTGAGTTGTGGTCACTAAAGTTTCCAAAAGAAAATTCATCTTCAGTTGTACAAGACGTAAAATCCAGGCGGAGTTGAATTTGTTTGGGCTTTATAGTTGATCTGCATCGTAATATATTAAATGCATATAAGTAATAGTTTTATTATTTCTATTATTAAATCTTATGTTTTACGGGGGCTTCCACCGACACTATTTCCCAAATCTAATCTCAAATCTTGTACACATCATCGATACAATGAATGATGTTTGTCTTTCTGCCCCACTAACCCAATCTTCTTCTCCAAGCATTTTGTCTGTTTATTCACCCTCAAACTAATATCATTCCACTGGGTTTTTATTTACTATTCTTATTATTTCTCTCTTTTGCTCCGATTTATTCTCAGTTTCTTAGTGAAAAATTGAGTTTCAGTGACAGTTTGCCAGAAAAGGAAAAAGAAGTGCCATTCTCGAGAAAAAGACCACCCTTTTTTTCTGGGAAACTGAATTATTTTCTTGGGAAGCTAAGCTCAACATTCTTAGTGGCCAAACGAAACGAGAAATTTTGGATTCCACCCTGAATTTCCTATCGGCACGTTACCCCAATTTGTTCTTATGTTTGAAGATGAAAAATTTTCTTCCTTGATAAAGTTGTATTAATATTATTTTTTGTTTATGATTAGTGCTATAATCCATTGAATAGTAGCTCTAAAGGACCTAAAAGTTAGACATTCCGACCTTAATAGAGGGGCCGCTTTTTAATATATTTCTGATGAATTCAAAGAATTTTATAATAACTTCAACTAATCTTTTTGATATTGCTATTCAAGAATCCTCTTTTTTTTTTTTAATCATTTCTTTGCTTTACTTATGTGTAATAATGAGTAACTTCAAAGCCTGCTTAAATCTCTAATTTTCTTTCCTGTAATAATAAATTTATCGATGCCGATTGTAATCCACAGCTACAAACAAAATTGACATCTCAACGTCACATCCGTTTCTCTCTCTCTTCTCTCTTTATCAGCAAAAGTTGAACCTACTTCACTCACAGATTGTTTATTTGTATTAATGTTTTATGTTTATTTTAATGTTTGTTTTAATAAAATAATATTTCAGTATTTTTGTTCTTGTAATTGTATGTCTTTCTCTTTCAGCTTTTGCCACTTGCCCAGGGCGGTAATGGAATTATCGGCATATGTCAATAATTCAGCTTCCAAATTCTAATTTTTCAAGATGCTTTTAAGATCCTGGGTTTGGTATTATTAATCTATCATCAAAAATTCAACAATGGCCGAACACCCACTTTTCTTCTCCCTTCCATGTCTGTCCCTTGTTTCAATCTTGTTTTTAGTTGTTTTCCCGCCTTCTTTGTCACTCACCATTGAAACCCAAGCTCTTCTCGACTTCAAAAACATGCTGAAAGACCCTTTGAACGTGTTGGATTCCTGGAAAGAATCAGAATCTCCATGCGGATTCTTCGGAGTTAGCTGCGATCCGGTTTCAGGCAATGTGACCGACATTTCACTTGCGAACAAATCCCTGTCTGGCGAAATTTCACGTTCCATTTCAACACTTGGAAATCTTAAAACCATTTATTTGCCTCAAAATTTAATTTCTGGGAAACTTCCTCCTCAGCTAAACCATTGTTCCAATCTCAGGGTTTTGAATCTTTCCTGGAATGGACTGATTGGAACCATACCAGATCTTTCTGGGCTTAAAAACTTGAAGGTTCTTGATTTATCGGTTAACTTCTTTTCAGGCAGGTTCCCAAGTTGGGTCGGGAACTTAACAGGTCTGGTTTATCTTGGTTTAGCCAGTAACCATTACGATGAAGGTGAAATTCCAGAGAGTATTGGGAACTTGAAGAACTTGACTTGGCTATTTCTTGCTAGGTCCAATCTTAGAGGACAGATTCCAGAGTCCATTTTTGAGTTGAATGCTTTACAGACGTTGGATATTTCAAGGAACAAGATTTCTGGGGATTTCCCGAGTTCAATTTCCAAATTGAAGAACCTTACCAAGATTGAGTTATTTTTCAACAACTTTACTGGCGAGTTGCCACCAAGGATTGCTGATCTTTCACTGTTGCGGGAAATCGACATCTCGTCGAATCAGATGCACGGGAGATTGCCGGAAAAAATGGGAAATCTGAAGAATTTGGTGGTCTTTCAATGTTATAATAACAACTTTTCTGGAGAAATCCCTGCAGGTTTCGGTGATATGCGTTATCTTATAAGCTTCTCTGTTTATAGAAACAATTTTTCCGGGTTATTTCCTGCAAATTTTGGTCGATTCTCACAGCTGGACAGTATTGACATATCGGAGAATCAATTTTCAGGTGAATTTCCCAGGTTCTTGTGTGAAAACAGGAAACTAAGGCTGTTATTGGCTCTTGACAACAACTTTTCAGGAGAGTTTCCTGATTCGTATGTCTATTGCAAATCACTGGAAAGGTTGAGGATCAATAAGAATCATCTTTCTGGGAAAATTCCTGATAGAGTTTGGGCACTTCCACAAGCAACCATGATTGATTTTGGTGATAATGACTTTGCGGGAGAGATATCCTCCATGATTGTATTTTCCATTAGCTTAAATCAGTTGGTTTTGAAGAACAATAGGTTTTCAGGTAATCTCCCATCAGTACTTGGCAAGTTGGCAAACTTAGAGAGGCTTCTTTTGAATAATAATAGCTTTTCCGGCAATCTACCTGCTGAAATTGGTGCTTTGAAACAGTTATCTTCCTTGCACCTTGAGCAAAACTCACTGACTGGATTGATACCAGTGGAAATAAGCGACTGTTTTAGGCTGGTGGACTTGAATCTTGCTGATAATGATTTCAGTGGCAATATCCCATCAACAGTTTCATTGATGAGCTCTTTGAATTCTTTGAATCTTTCTGGAAACCAACTTACAGGTCCAATTCCAAAGAATCTAGAAAATTTGAGGCTAAGTTCCATTGATTTATCTCGGAACCAGTTGTCTGGAAATGTTCCTTCTGATCTTTTGACTATAGGTGGAGATGAAGCATTTGTCGGGAATGGACTTTGCATTGACCAATACTCGAAAACGCTTGTGAAGGATACTTTGTTGAATGTCTGCAAGGGCGGGCAAGGGAAAAAGAGGGTGTTGGGGGGTAAATTGGTTGTTTTCATTATCATGGCAGTAGCTTTGCTGCTTGTTTTAGCTGGCCTGCTGCTTGTGAGTTACAAGAACTTCAAGCTCGGCGAATCCGATGTTGAAAACGGTTTGGAAGGTGAGAAGGGAGTGAATTCAAAATGGAAACTTGCATCTTTTCACCACATGGATATTGATCCAGATGAAATATGTAACCTGGAGGAAGAAAATCTGATTGGGAGTGGCGGTACCGGACGAGTTTATCGGCTGGATTTGAAGGAAAAGGGTAATGTGGTAGCTGTAAAACAACTATGGAAGGGGGATGGAATGAAGGTTTTGGCAGCAGAAATGGACATTTTGGGGCAAATCAGGCATAGAAACATACTTAAACTCTATGCTTGCTTAATTAAAGGAGGATTGAACTATTTGGTATTCGAATACATGTTGAACGGGAATCTGTTTCAAGCACTTCGACAAGAGAACAAAGGTGGAAAGCCAGAATTGAACTGGTACCAAAGATATAAAATTGCATTAGGAGCTGCTAAAGGAATCTCTTATCTGCATCATGATTGTTCCCCTCCTATCATTCATAGGGATATAAAATCATGCAACATTTTACTTGACGATGAGTATGAGCCAAAAATTGCTGATTTTGGTGTTGCAAAGATTGCTGAAAAATCTCTCGAGGGATCTGAGTACAGCAGTTTTGCTGGCACCCATGGTTATATTGCTCCTGGTGAGTTTCAAAACAAATAGCAATTTTCTGAGTTAGCATAGACATAGTTCACGTATTTCTGCTATATATGTTTGTGTGTGTGTATCTAATGTTAAACTGTATGATTTTCATTGGCAGAGCTGGCATATACTCTAAAAGTCACAGAGAAGAGTGATGTGTATAGTTTCGGAGTGGTACTATTAGAATTAGTTACTGGTAAAGCATCAATTGAAGAGGAGTATGGTGACGGGAAAGATATAGTTTATTGGGTTTTAACTCATCTTGGTGATGGGGAAAATGTCGTCAAGGTTCTCGACAGTCGGGTGGCCGTTGGAACTGTTCAAGATGACATGATTAAGGTGTTGAAGATTGGCATCCTCTGCACAGCCAAGCTACCCAACTTGCGCCCTACAATGAGGGAAGTGGTTAAAATGCTCATGGATGCTGAACCTCGCACTTCCATTTCTGCAGATATCAAATCAGACAAAACTGGTAACAGTTTTCTCTAGTTGTTTATATACGTACATATATATATATATATATATATAATGTTTGTACAGACACATCTATCAGGGGTTACTCTGATGGGTTGAAATTGGATAACTATATAAAAACTCTTGTATTGGGAATGAATCTGGTTGTAGTTGTTGAAGCAGCTTTGCCTCCCTTGACGGAAGTGGAAACCATTTTTCTTGAAATCTGATGGAAGCTTGTTGTTATTATTTTTTTTGGTGAAGGTGAATTTAAAAAATATTTACGGATCTTATCGGAATTATGAGTTGATTTTAGTGATAGAGTTGTAATTACATTTGTCGTGTGTAAAGAAAAGAAGACGAGGAGTGTGTAGCAGGCAGGTAGACGTATTGAAGTAGTCTTAGCCACATTCGGGAATGTTTCTATTTCAATTCAAATTTTAATGAATATTATTCAATCCCAAGCGCAACCCAACCCAACCCAATCCAACCTAACTTAACTTAACCTAACCTACTCAATGTGGTTGAAAATTGATAGACTCAATGGCCATAAAAAATTATTTGGGTCAAGGGTGTTTAAATTTGGGTTAAAATCGAATTAATTGAAATATTTCGATTCGATTATTATTATTTTTTTGAAAAGTTTTTATTTCGATTAATGGTTAAAAGATTAAAAATTTTGATTAATGCTAATTCGGTTCTTTTACTCCCTAAGCTCATTCTGTCAGATGATATATAGTTTATGATTAACATTCATCTCTCACACGTTTAATAGATGTAGAAATAGATAATGATGTTGGTCTCACTTGAAATCTTTGTGTAGAACAATTAGTATACCATGACTTAACTACCAACTCTGCTAAACAATAAATTTATATAGAAAACTCGTATCTTAACATGCAAGTATCCTTCCACAATTATTAAATAATTTGTGAAAGGATTCAAATTTACAGAGATGTGCAAAGCTTTACTCGAGCCTAACCAGTGAATAAGGTTATATATACGCCAGAGTGTGGAGCCAAATTAGTTGGAGTTGTTGTCTATGGGCATCAAATGTTGACCACACCACGGTGCTTGCTTACATTTTCACAGGACTGAGTCTCAGTTCCCCACTTGAAACTCCATCGAACTCTGTAAACCGCGTCCAATTTCCCTCGCGCTCCATTACTCCAACAATGTTGCCATTCTTTCATTGCCAAATATATAATCTTTCTCCCTCTCGCCATCAAATTACATGTCGAAACAAGTTCAATGGGTTGCTTCTTCTGCAAATCCCACCCCTCTTCTCTCTTGATTTCTTCCTTTCTTTGTTTTGTTTCTTTCAGTTTTTCCTTCTCCACAGTCTCTATATCTGAAACTTCTAACCTCACATTAGTGTGTGCTTTAGTGCCATCTCCTCAACTCAACCGGTCCTCCCTAAATTGTTCTAGCTTTCCAAGTCCTGGGATTCAAACCCCTTTCCATCCTAATGATTCCTTCACTGGGATTGTCTCTGGGGATGGGTTTTTATGTGGTTTGAGACCTTCGTTTTCCTCATCCAATATTTCGGTCATGCATTGTTGGAGATTCTTCAACAGTGGTACTACTATGGAGTTCAAAAGGATTTACAGGGGTCCAGCTCTCAACCAACTCGAAGCTGGAATCTCTCACATTTGTGGTCTTAATGCGACCAATGCTCTTGACTGTTGGCAATGGCCCGAATTCAACCCAACCGGGGATCAAAACTTCTCTGAAATCGCTGTTGGCGAAGGATTTGTGTGTGGATTATCGGAAGATGGAAAAATTAGCTGCCGTGGAAACGTTGCTGGTGTCACTGGCGAAGAGCCTAAAGGGAATTATCAGGTGATTGCTGCGGGCTTTAGGCATGCTTGTGCCATCAGTAGAGGTAATGATTTACAGTGTTGGGGGAATACGGTAGTCGACGATACACCTCGGGGAAAATTCAACGCACTGGCTTTGGGACTGAACCGGAGCTGTGCATTAAGGACGAATGGAACTGTGGTCTGTTGGGGCGAAAATAACTTCAGTCTGCCACAGGAACTGGAAAGGCGTAGCTTTATTACAATCAAAGCAAAGAGAAATGTTTTTTGTGGAGTTTCAACATTGGATTTTTCCTTGTTTTGTTGGGGCGACGCAAGGTTTAACTCCACCTCTATGGTTTTCTCTCAAGTTTTACCGGGGCCATGTAGGAATACATGTCCATGTGGTTCAGTGTCCGGATCAGGCTCATTTTGCAACAATGGTGGATCTATATGCCAAGTTTGTGTGTCAATTGCGCCGTCCTTGCCATCAGCTCCCTTGCCGCAACCTCAAAACAGATCCACAAGCAGTGACTGGAATGGCAGAATGATAGCTTTCCTAGTTGTTGGTTGTGTAGGATCCTTCTCTTTGTTGCTAGTCGTCGGTTTCTTTGTCTTCAGATATTGCAAAGGTAGAGGTTGCCGTGTTCATGATTCAGGTCGCCTGGAGGAAACTGTGTCCCCAAGTCTAACTAACCGCGTTTCCAATCAGCCCCAAGCCTCGTTAGCACACGCAGTTCTGGAGAAGCGTCGGAGCCAATTGACAAGCTTGTCAAACACAGGTGGTTTGGAGGAGTTTTCTTTAGAAGTTCTGACTCAAGCCACCAACAATTTCTCTGAAGATCATAAAATCGGGACTGGTAGCTTCGGTTCTGTCTACCGGGCCATGATGGACGATGGGCATGAAGTGGCCATCAAACGTGCTGAAACGATGACGAGCACTTCATCGTATGCGGTCGGTACCGTGCGTCAAGAAGATAAAGACAATGCTTTCGTTAATGAGCTGCAGTATTTGTCTCGCCTCCACCACAAAAACCTTGTCCGACTACTGGGATTTTGTGAAACATCGGATGAGCGTGTATTGGTATACGAATACATGAGCAATGGCACACTCCGTGACCATCTCCAAAACCTCCAGTCTTCACCCTTCATGTCATGGGCTACACGGCTTAGGATCGCATTAGATGCTGCTAGAGGGATTGAATACTTGCATGAATACGCGGTACCATCCATCATACACCGTGACATAAAAACCTCCAACATTCTTCTCGATGCAACTTGGACAGCAAAGGTATCTGATTTCGGATTATCATTGATTGGTCCGGAGGATGAGGAGTCTCACCTCTCACTGCAAGTAGCCGGCACAGTCGGATACGTGGACCCTGAGTACTACAGGTTTCAACAACTGACCAAAAAGAGTGATGTTTACAGTTTCGGTATAGTATTGCTGGAATTATTAACAGGACTCAAGGCAATCCACTACAACGAATATGGGGTACCGTGGAATGTGGTTGATTTTGCGGTTCCATACATCGGGCGTAATGAAATTCATAGAGTATTGGACAGCCGAGTCCCAGCACCAACCCCTTTCGAAATAGAGGGAGTGGCAAGTGTAGGATGGGTGGCAGCTGCTTGTGTAAGAGCAGAAGGTCGACACAGACCTTCAATGTTGGAGATTGTAAAGAGCTTGGAAAAGGCTTTGACTGACTGTTTGCTTCCCCCCACTTTGTCTCGATCCACCACAGAATCCTCAACATAACTCACCTCACATTTTGCATAGCGAAGTACAGAATTCCTCTATATTCATTCTTTCACATTTTCCTTGTTTGTTGATTCATTTTTGTTCAATATCGAAAATATTTAACTCTGATTCCTGGTGTAATTATATTCGCTACAGATAAATCTATTTAATTAAGCAAATAGTTCGAATATCAAACATATAAAAATTAAATTATTTAATTCTGGACTTCTAGTGCATCAAATTGCCTAGAAGATGCAATAACCAAGAAAACAAAAGAGAGTTGAATCTGTTCGAGTTTGACATAGTCGTTACGATTTTTTCTCAATAAAATTTGGCCAACCAAAATTTCCAATAGAAGGTCAAAACAAGGGAAACTTTTGAATTATTAAAACATCCATTATAGACTTGTTTCTAGATTTAATAATTTATTTTTGTGACAAAATGCCTAGAATTATTTATTGTTCTTTCTTAACCCATAAATAGATAGGAGTGTAACGCGCGCTTGAGCTCACATCCTCCTACGTTGGCAATAATATCCATGCCAATTGAGGTTTTGGTCACAAATTACTTTTATGTTTGTATTTTTTTTTAATATTTTTATTGAATTTGTATTTGTATTTTTCGCATGATGCTTATTAATCGTATAAAAAATTATGAGGTAAACCCGCATAATGTAAAAGGTTAGCCATTAATTATTATTATTATTGTTGTTATTGGTCTCAATTAAGCTTTATTTTTCATAATTAAAGCTTAAACGTTGTTATTATGTGAATGAAATGGGCAACCGAGATAAGTGTTAAAGAAAGGTTTTGGTAATTTATGTGGTATTAGTCACTCGGAGCGGAAGAAATGCTGTTAATAGATCATTTCATATTTATTTTCATTCAATTTTAAACCATTTATTTGTTAGTTTTAAATTATCTTAAAATATTCAATTATTCAACGCCGTCAAGAAGCAGTCCAGATTGCTCCCTCCAGATTCTGTATCCTAAAAACATATACTTTGTATATTTCACTAAATTTTACAAATCCGTAGTGTCAACTCACTAATATCAACAACACGAGGATTCGAATTTCACATTTAAGTTATGGTAAGTGGGAAAAAATGATGGGGTGTACCTACCTACTTATAGTAGCTAGAAAATAGAATAATAGAATTTGTTATATGAAAGGTGAAATCCTTGAACATCTATTTCGATGGAATTTGACATATACTCGTTATGAAGTTATGATTATTTCTTCCATTTTGACTTTGCCCAACTCCAACTAAAACTTAAAGCAAGGAGAAGGCGAAGGTCAAAAGAGGATATCTATGAATAATTATTGCGTGCAATAAAATAAAAGGTTGACCTTATTTGAATTGCACCACTTTGTTCATCTGTTTTTATTGAAGGCGTTATATTTATATTATTTTATCGGGAAAACATTGATGTGGACAGTGTTGGTGATGCGGGGGACGAGAGAAGCCTTCTCAGCGAAACATAGGATGGACTCATCGTCTGGTGACCGGTGTCGCTGCCCAAATACCATCCCTAGCCTCTTTAAGCTGCCACCTAACCAATGGTGTAGAACCCATATCTGAAGGTGCCGGGCAAGTTGGAAGGTGAATTTGATTGGATCCAACACCTCAAAGCCTCGCTCCTTTCATCTTACCCTCCTTGAGTTTGCTTGGAATCCACCTACTTTTATCTCATCATACTCAACTACGGTATTCTTACTCCTCAACTTCACCTTTGCTAACAATCTTTTTCCATTTGGTTAAATTCTGCTATTAGTCCCTGTACTCTTCAAAAGTTATGGATTCAGTCCATGTGTTTCGATTTGATCAAAATTCAATTATTGTACGTCAGTTTTGGTCCCTAAAATTTTAGTTTTAACCCAAACCGTAGTTGTTAAATATGTTTATATATTTCAATTAGATCATTTTATTGTGAATAATTTTAAAATTTTAGTCTAGACACAAATGATAATCCTTAATCCATTAACTGAAATTTTAATAAATAATAGATGAGAATGATAATGTATTTGACGCATCAAATTTTAAAAATTACAGAACTTAAAAAGGATTGAAGCGATGGAATTAAATTACAAATTGGGGAGTGGGGTGTGAGAACATTGACGTAACCCACGTGTCTTGTGTCCGTGAATCATATTTTCGTTAAAAGTAGCGAAACCATAATATTCTCATCAACAAAAGTATCGTAATTATTTAAAATATGTGTGCACTTGAATAAGACTTGAGTCATTGGACAACTTCGATGCTAATATAATTTCTTTTATATTTAAAAAATATTTTAATCTTATTTATATCGGATTAACCCATCTCAATCAGGGTTTAAAGTTAATAGGGATGTTTTATTGAAGACCTCAAAATAAAGCAACATTCGTTGGGCAAAAAATGGTAAATTTGATCAATAAATTAATAATTATATATTTTTTCCAAGTCACAGGACCACACTAATTAAGAATCTTTCCTTTTCACTCATCCATTATTTTGATTACTTAATACTTTTCCCTTCAGTTTTTAAAAATTAAACATTTACCGTTTGAAAATTCTAATCATTCATCCATTTTTAGTAAAAAGTAAAAGAGTTTATAACCCCAAAAGATGTGGCAATTTGGGCATCACCGCATCTTTACTAACAAGTTTAATTATTTGAATTAAATTTAATTTTAATTCATTTTTATAATATAAAAAATGATATCAGATTTTAAACATGCAAATAATAGAACTGAAAGACAAAACTATATAATAATTATGTTATAAAATATTAAGACTAATCGAAGCTGGTTTAGGCATCTACATATTATTTTTAAATTTTATAAACATATTTTTTAATATTTAATTCATAATATATTTTTTTAAAATGATATATATTATTTAATATGCTCTCAAAAAATATATAATATATGAAAATAAAAAATAGCATATTATAGAATTGGAGAACAAACCAAGTCAAGCTCAACCCTTTAGTATTTTACACAAATCCATGTTCATGCTCAATGTTTTTCGTCCAAATCCTTCTAGATGTTGGGTGGGTCTTCGAACTTAAATGACTAGTCTCAATATTTGTATGAGACTAATATTTATGCTTTTATATATACTACAAATTAGTTAATTTAAAAGTATTATATTTTATTTCATAAATATTTTTATTTATTATGATAAAATATATTAAAATTAATTAATTAATTAATTAATTAGACTTTGATATGATTTTATTTAAAGTTAAATAATTCAACTTCAATCTTGGATCATCATAACATGAATAATCTCAATATTAATGGGTTGAATGATAAAAACTAAAATGATGAGATCCAAAAATATTAAGTATCATACATTTAAAATGATTCAAACCAAAATTAATTGAAAATTTTGAAACTCAAAGTTAACCAATTTAAATTAATCTGACCTAAAACAAACCTCATGTGCCCAATTCACAAGTAATAAAAATTTTCTAATTTGTTATCCAAAATCATTTTATCATCTGTACTATTTATGAAACTCTTTATTGAATTGGTGTCACCCATCAATCGAATCCCAACTCAATTAGAAAATTATCAAAAATCATTTTTTTGCTAACAAAATTATATGATTATGTAGATATTTTTTTATATTTTTATAAATCAATCAAAATTTATCCATAATCAAATTTAAACCGATGACACCATGGATATAATTTTTTTTTTCTTTTACCAACTAAAACAATTTTTAATTTTTACATGAAACTTTAATAATGTATAGGTAATATAAATTTATTATCTATACTATTTATAATCTTTTTATTGAGTTAATGTCACTCATCGTCCAGATCTCAACTCAAGTAGGAAATTATCAAAAAAATCATTTTATTTACAAAATAAGATATATAATTATGTGGGTAGTTTTTACTTTTTATATTTGTATAGAAATTTGTACATATTTCACTGGAGGTACACCGTTTAAAGGGTATACGGGGCCTTCCCTCACCCCACAAAAAGATTAAAGAAAATATGGTTTTTTTCCTTAAAATTTTTAGAAAATTTTAATTAAATCAGTCAAAAATTTTTAAAATTTTATTATACCTTTTAATTCTTTTGATAATTATAATTAAATTCGCTTAAAATATTTGAAAATTCTCATTAATCTCATAAAAATTTTAAAATTTTAATTGAACCTATAATTTTTTTAAAAAAATTATCATTAAACTCATAAAATTTTTAAAAATTTTACTAGCCCCCAAAACTTAGTCACAAGACCCGTCACTATATTTTATGTGTTATTATTAATTAATTCCAAACCATATATTCTATTATTTATTGTATGTTATTTTAAAAACACATCTGTGGGTTTTACATATGAGAGTCACACGCATACATGCGTGGTAAAATTTCTAGTATATATATATAACAAGTTTGTATATTCGGATATCTATAAATTTAATGCATTCGTAATAGTAATGTTAAAAAAATAGTTATAACTAATATATCTAATATTGGTAACAATGATTAATTTCTTCATGGCGGGTGCTTTTCGAAAAAGTAAGTAATTAACAGTGAAAAGCGCTCTATTCTTACAAATGAAGATCAAATGTGATCTTATCACAGTGATCACCACATCCCATCTCATAATTTGATGATAATAGTAAAATTGAATTAGAAAAGATGGAAGGTATTGGTAATAGTATCCCGTATCAATGTCACACATAATGTATAACCCTAGAAAAAGATTCTTTGATGGGAGAGCACGTTATTGAGTTCAGGAGCTTTAAATTAGGGATTAGAAAATGGAAACATGGTTGCCAAAAATGGTGCGAATTCGAACCCCGCTCCTATCCTCTTTCTTTTTTACCTAAAACTACATCTTTCTCTTTACCCTTTCCGCCAACTACAATTCCAACGTCTTTTTTTCTCTCTCTCTCTCTCTCTCTCGCTTTTATATACCTCCCTCAACTCCCTCAAAGCAAGCATTGTGAAACAAAAATCCAAACACTTTGGCCTTCTTTGGAATTTGTAATTTTCCGAAAGCTGAAGTGGCCGGAACTGTGGCCTATCCTCAGGTCTGTGCCCCTTTTTTTCATCTTCTCTGTAGAAAAATATAAATAAATAAATAAAAAAGGAAAAGGAAAACAAGGGGTCTGGGTTATATGCTTTTTATAACACTACCCTATTCATCTAAATGCATGGTTTGTTTATTTCATAAGAGGTTTATAGTATCAGCTAGCTAGCGAGCTAGCTAGCTTAGATCTGGTGTCAGAACAAGGGAATCTTCTACTCCTTCCATGAAAAAGATCTCTTTTCTCAGCATAATCACTCGCAAAACTCTTCTTCCAGCAACAACAACAAAACATATAATGGGGTTTTCTTCATATTTCAAACTAACTTCTTCTTCAGAGGCTGTTGGTTCTTTTCTCTGATAACTAACTATAATAGGTTTTCGCTATGTTTTATTATGCTTTGGATTTCCCTATATGTTATGTACAGATGTTTTGAAATCTCCTTCAACTTCACTTTCTTTCATGCTGATAACCTACTGCTCTTTTTTTTTTTTTTATCAGCCAAAAGAGATTTCTTGGAAGATAGATAGCTAGGGTTTAAGTATAGCTAAGTTTTTATCCACTCCCTATTTGCCTGGGTTTTGCATGGATCTGCTTCTGCACTCATGTTCTTTTTCTTCTGAATATATTTTCTTCTTTTGGCAAAGTTGTTCATAAATTAAATCTGACACGATCTTCTCATCTTCCAAAACCTAAAAGCAGGAGTATATAAAAGGGTGAAGATGGGAAGAGGAAAGATAGAGATAAAGAGGATTGAGAACACCACGAATCGTCAGGTTACGTTTTGCAAGCGGAGGAATGGGCTGCTGAAGAAAGCATACGAGCTGTCAGTCCTTTGTGATGCAGAAGTTTCTCTTATCGTCTTCTCCACCCGTGGCCGCCTCTACGAGTACTCCAACAACAAGTAATTTACCTTCTCAATCCCATTCCTTGAATATTGTTTTCTTTGGGCCAAATTACTTGATTTTTAACATTTTTCCCTGGCTTGCTCTCAAATCTTGAAGATCCAAATCTAGCAAGTCGGAGGATTACCGTTTTACTAAAATCTGAATTTGCATAGTTGAGCCAACTCCAATCTAACATCTGATTCAACATGGATGAATTAAACATTAATAAATATTTATTGAGTTAAGACTTAGTTAGATAAAACAATCATCATATCTGATATCTCTAATATTGTATTGATAAAAAAAATATTAATTAATGAAAAAACATTAGAAGAGCCTCTCCAGTGGAAGTGTGTGGTGTAATTAGATAGTAAAGAGGTGCATGTGATTATAGAATCGGAAGTCAAAGCAAAATTTAATCTGATGTTGAAGATTTGACATAGATCCATGTGAAAAGTCATCCCATTTGATTTAAACCAGTGTAGTAGTGTGAAACACAGTGGAGTTTGAGTTCCAATGTTTTCCAGTTGGGTTGTTTTAGACATCTCTGTTACTTCCTTTTGTCTGCTTCTATTTTCAAGCTAAAAACTATCCGACTCTCCAACTCCAATCTTTTGTTTCCTTATCATTCTCTTCACTGAAGATTTTGGCAACCCATGTTTGCTTCATTGCTAAATGCAGCCATTTCAATCTATATGTCTCCTTCCACTTCCATAGCTAAATCCATGCAAAAACGAAGTAGAGAGTTTTTCTTCTCCCACCTCTTACATTGCCGTGTGAGCTGACTTCAATATCACTACTCTTCACCCAGTTATTTTATTCAAAAGTTAATTTGCGAATTGTGATTAAACACATGGTTCCTTTTTCAGAAATAGTAACTAAAGAAACACATGGCGGAGATCTTGTAAAGTCATTTTGGGCAACAAATCACTCTTCCTTTAACTCAATCCAACTTATATTATTCCACTATGGTCCATGGTGCGTGTTTCAACTCCAAACTTATATGCATCACTTCCAGTCCCTAATGCACCATGGAATCACTGATTCTGTACTTGGATTACCCTAAACTCAAATGAACAAGGAGTTGATTATGGTGCTGCTTTATCGATTCTATAAAACTATTGTTGTAGTAAACATAATATTTGTGCTTTTTCTTTTTACGTCCATTTCCTATATCCCTGTTGATTTGATTTCATTTCTTGGGTGCAGCATAAGATCAACAATAGAGAGGTACAAGAAGGCATGTTCCGGTACTTCAAACACAAATACCGTCACGGAAATCAATGCTCAGGTAATTAATTATATTTACCGAATTGAGTGGGGATGAGATATATAAATGGAGTCTGATGTTTGATTTATGAACCGGCCGGATGTAGTATTATCAACAAGAATCAGCCAAGCTGAGGCAGCAGATTCAAATGCTACAGAATTCTAGCAGGTAAACTATAAAATCCTTTGAAGAAAAGAAAAAGAAAAACGCAGTCTTAATTTTCAAAAATGAAAAGAACCTGACTTGTTGTTTCAAAGGATTGCTTTTCCTCCTTTTCCATTTTGTTCTTCAAAAGGCTAATACCCTATTTCTTTTGAACTTGTTTCTTTCAAGGCATCTAATGGGAGATTCGTTGAGTTCCTTGACAGTGAAGGAGTTAAAGCAGCTAGAGAATAGACTTGAACGAGGCATTACTAGAATCAGATCAAAGAAGGTCAATTTTCATTTCACTCCCCTGGATCCCCATTATTTAACTTTAATATAAAATATAAAGAGTTTATTTCACTATACCCTTCATTCTAAAAAGGTCCCTAAACTTTAAAACATTCTGATTTTATCCCGAAACTATTGATGAGGTTCTTCGATTACAAAAATTGTTAATTTAACCGACAAACTTAAAGAAAAACGAACATTGTAAACATTATTGGTTTTAAGATTTTCGAAGCTTTTACAAAAATCATGTGGTAACGTTTTACTTTTCTTTAAAACATTCATTCCAAATTATGTCACATGACAGTGTTATTTAACACTTAAGTTAATAGTTTCTAAAATAGGACATGATTGAAATAACACCGATAGTTTAAGGATGTAATCAAAACGTTTTGAAGTTTAGAGAACAATTTAAAATAAAGGTTGTAGTTTGAAGATTTTTATATAAATATATAGAAATTTATATAAAGCAATAATTATATTTATATTCTGACCAATACCATCCAGCCTCCCTGATTAAATCATTGTTGTTTATTTCTTGTGTGTGCTTACCTGAGTTTGGTTGTTGGTGATGCAACAGCACGAAATGCTGCTAGCTGAAATTGAGTATTTTCAGAAAAGGGTGAATGCTTACTTTCTTATTTACTTTACTTGTTTTTCCCCACTTCTAAATTCAACTCTTTTACACATCTAACTTCAACTCTACCTTATGTTGTAGGAAGTTGAGCTGGAAAATGAAAGTGTATGTCTCCGAGCTAAGGTGATTACATTCATAATTCCTAACACATAAACCAATTGTTTTTGGCATGACATTTGAAAAATAGAAAGGCTGAATTTTTTAAAATAAAATAAAAAAAGTATAAAAACTAAATTGCGAATTCGGGAAGAGTACAGGGACTGATGGCACATTTTAACCTTTTAAGTGTTATATAAAGTATAGACATACCCGAAGATAGGGGGTTGATGGTCGGGCACGGCCCAATTTCCAAAAAAAAAAAAAAAAGAGAACCCATTTTAATCCTAGGTTAATAGGAGTGGGGATACAAAGTCTTGTGTACTAATTCACATTTGATTATAAGGTTGGAAATATAAAATTTGAAGCTTTAAGAGACACTGAATGGGAGTTATGATTAAGAATAGATTGCAGAGATAGAGAGGGTTGAGGAAGCAAACATGGTAACAGGAGCAGAGCTGAATGCTATCCAAGCCTTGGCATCTCGCAATTTCTTCACTCCAAATGTGATGGAGAGAGGAACTCCCACTCCCTACTCCCACCATGACAAGAAGATTCTCCATCTTGGGTAATTGCCTGTTTCTAATCTCTTTGCTTCCACCAATCCTTGGGTTAATATGTCATCTTTCTCAACAACACTGATTGCAGGTAGAGAGAACAAATCTGAAGAGGGTGTTGTGATATTATGAGAGTAAATAAGGATGCATTCCAGCCATATGTACTCTACATATTTTATGAAGCTGTCATGTAATTTCTTACTTGTTTTGGTCTGTCTCTTAAAACCTATACTAGTTGTAAAGTGTTTAATTTTGTGTGTCAAATTTAATTTTTTCTCATACAATATCTAGACTTATTCATAATTTTTTTTTAATTCTTAAATAAGAGGAAAACACACTAACAACATTAAGTTGTTAAGTGACGGTCGATGGTGATGGCCAAAAATGCTAACCCTAGCATTTGTTTATTTCTTATTCAAGTTAGAAATAGAGGTAAATTACGTCAACAGTCACTCAATTTTAAGGTAATTGACAAAACAGTCACTCTGGTTTCAATTCAATCACTCAACTATCAAAAAATAACAAAATAGTCACTAATGCTATAAAAAAGTGACAAATCAATCACCTATTAACATTTTTTATTACAGGCCTAGCAGGATAATTTGACGTGGCCAATTAACTTGTCATGTTAGACGAGGCAAAGTTTCAATTCAATCACTCAACTTTCAAAAAATAACAAATCATGCACTAACGTTATCGAAAAGTGATAAATTAATCACTCATTAACAGTTTCCGTTACAAGCCTAACGAGACAAGTGACATTGCTAGTCAATTAGCTGATGTGACTAGTTAATTTGCCATGTTAGATGAGGCAAAATTGAGTGACTGTTTTTTTTTTCGTCATTCATTTTCTGTTTTTTAATAAATGGCTCAATATTTTTACTTTTTGCATAAATGATCCAATATGTTTATACTTTTTCTTCTCCATCCCAACAATCTCGCTATCATTGCCTCCACCACAACCATCTTTGATGTCAACATTGTTAACCTCCAAACTACCATCCTATCTTTTTTTTTTCTTTTTCAGCCCTCTAACAAAGGAGCCACCATGGTTGGATCCAATTGTCTTTTTCTGTTGCCCAAAGTCATTAACTCTAAAAAAACTAGATCGAAATGGGATTGAAGATAATTTTAAGTCAAACTATCAGTACCTACAACCAAATCGGTAAGGAGAAAATCCTCCAAAGCAACATTCAAGCAATTCTAGACCCAAAACAACTCGAATTTGTCGAGATCTTCATGGGATATAATGATATAAACAAAAGAGTCATTGATTAAGCTAAACAACACTAACCCCATTACCAACATTATCAAGTTGCATAAAACAAAATCATAAGCAAAACAAGGGGAATATCCAAACAAACCAAACAATCGATTGAACCCATGATTTTCGAGAACAAAGGAAGCGATTCCTCCAAAAGGAAAATCAAATGCCGACAAGTGAAATTCTGGGTCAAGTTAGTGATTAGCAAGATCCCAAAGCAGAAATCGGATTGGGTATTGTAGCAAAGGAGGATGAGAGATGGATCAGAAGAAGAGCAGCGGAGATGGTCGGCAAAAAAGTTGAGGTCGAAGTGAGGTAAGCCTTGTCATTGGATAGGGATTTGAATCGGGTCATAGACCTAAAGGATAATCTAGATAGGATATAAAAAATGGTATTTTGGGTTAATGACAATGAAGAAGCTATGGTTCTTTGATTTCTTCCTGAACAAGAAAAATTCGTTCAAGGGTTTTATTTGTTCTTCTTTTTGGGTGTATGATTTTTTAAATTTAGGATATGATTTTTTAAATTTAGGATTGATTTGTTATTTTTTAAAAGTTGAGTGATAAAATTAAAAGTGGAGTAACTATTTTATTATTTACTGTTATATATTTTTTTGAGTTGAAAATAATGTGGTGGTCAATTAACTGTCATGTTACTTTTTCGTTACATCTGTAACGAAAAATAGTTAAAAATCTATTTTATTATTTTTCTAAAATTAAGTAACTTAATTGAAACAAGAATAACTGTTTTATCATATTTATCCTAGAAATAAAGATTTTGTTTTATCATAGGATAGGATGGCAAATATCTAAAATTTTACGAGAAAAAACAAACACTCTTAAATAAAAGGTTTCATTAACCTTTTCAAACAGTTGAAAAGGTAGAGGGATCATCATTACCCATTTATTTAGAGAAGTGTGTATGGTCTCTCTTACCAAAGGTCTTTCGATAACATATAAAATTCGATTTAATTTAAAAATTTTAATTAAAAAAATAAATTTTAAATTAAATAGTTTAAGTTATTCGGATCAATTCGAATAAAAGAATCAAAATTTTCGGTTTAACTTGAATATAAATTACACAATTCGAATTATCCGAAAATCCGAATAAAAAAATTTATGTTGTTTTCATAAATGTTTACCCATTAAATTAAAAGGCAAAACCATTATATTGTTTATGTAGTTAAATAATATTGTACTTCATCTACTAGTTAAATAATTTGTACACGTTAGCAAAATATTGAGTATAAATAATAAAATTCGTTAACTTGACTCGAAATTTGATTAGATTCGATTTGAAAATTTTCAAATTGATTTTGGTTATTAAAATATGATTCGTCAACTCGACTAATTCGAATTTTTTTATTTGATTTGACTCGATTCGATTGAACACTCACATTTACCCTTGATCGATGGACAAGGCATTGAGGACGGTAATTAGTTAATTAGTTAATGAGTTGGGCTTTTCTTTTAGCCTTTATTATTAGTAAGAGGCCTGTTATGTGGGTTATACCTGGCCCAAACGAGTTGTTATTTCCCTCTTATAATTCTTTTCTTTGACATTTGTAATTGGAAATTCTGGGAGATAAGAATATTGTTGAATATAAAAAATTTAGAGTGTTTTTAAAATTTATTTGGAATCTATTCTCATCATTTTTACATTCATATCTTATCTCTTATAATTTTTTTATATATTTTAATTACTATTCAATTACATTTTAATTTATGTTTAACTCGAATACATATTAAATATTTCAAACTTGTTTTCCATTTAAGCACCTAATAATTGAGGTAGATGTACTGATTTGAATTGGATTGACGAGGGTAATTTCGCGGCAGTGGTGAGGGATGACGATGGTCGATTGATACATGGCTTGTCGGGTAATGTAGCAGCTATTTGAGACCCTCGTTCAGCTCAAATTTATGCTATTCCACAGACCTTACAATGGCTCTGTAGGCAGAATTTGGATGCTCTGCTTGCTTGCGGTTACTACTGGAAGGGAGAAGCGTAGTAATACGATCTGGTTTGGTTTGTTGGTTCAGGACCGAGTGTGCGAGGTAAATCTGTTGGCTTGGTTTCCTTCATGCTTATTTTCTTTTGTTTTTTTTAGGAGCTATTTTAATCAAATCTAAATTTTAAGTGAAAAATATTACCTGGAATGCTCATCCTTCCCTAAGCATAACTGAATTTAGAAAAATGAAGATTAAAGTTGGGGAAATCTAATTGAAATAAAAAGGATAGAGAATTGGTGGCATCCCCTATTGAGCAAGTCGCCGTCTTGTTGAATCGATGACGAGGAGAGAGAGTAGGAAGTCTGTGGGATGATTCACTCAAGACTGAAAAACAAGGAGAAAAGAGACAACGCCAAATACATTAAACTTTACGCTACTAGGTTTCCAAAGACCGATGGCAACACGGTTTCCAGAAGCCAATCACACAAGTCATTGCAATATGATCAACATGTTCCCACCCCCGCCCACTATCCTTAGGTATGCACATAATTGCTGTGTATGCGAATAACACAAGTTAGTTGTTGAGCATACATGACAACATCCATCTTCCCTGTCTTAACACTAAGCAACAAAAATTCAATCAAATCAAACTCTTCGGATCATTTATAAAATGTAACTTGACATCAAATAAAAAATTTATTCTTTGTTTAATATATAATTATTTATGATATAAAAATAGTCAATATAATTTAAAAGTTCCTCAAAATTATTGATTTTTAAAAGTATTTATGAAAAGGATCTAGAAATTATGTCGAATAATATTCAAAAACCATAAAACAAAACTCATTTTGTTAAAATAAATTTACAATTTAAAACCGAAATTATTATAAAAAAAAATTAAACCGAACCAAATTATAACAAACAATTTAAAAATCCAAAAAAACCCAACCGAACCAAAATAAATCTGCTTGTTTGCATACATGCGGGTTTTTTATGAATATAACATAAAAAAAAAAATAATTACCAAAATAATACTCCAACCCATTAATTACCAAAACGGTATGTTTAGTTAGATGGAGGGTTATCAAATGGCGGCACTTTAAGGTTTTTCTGACACGAATTTTTTTATTTTTTATTATATTTATATATTTAAAAATAAAAAAATAATATTTTATTGGTGGAGAGTTATCAAGTGGCGGCACCAAAGGGAAAATTTGTACACGAGAAAAATACGAAAAAATTACTTTACACCCTAATAGAGGAACACCAAATGGTGGCACCCATCGAAGATTTTAAAGTGACGGCACTTAAGGATAATTTGCCACTTGTCATCACCTCTTTGTGCCGTGTGTGTAGGGTATTATATTGGTAATTATTTATTTTTTATATTATATTTGTAAAAAATCCTATTTGTGTTGCAAAAATAAATAAGGATGGTTGGGGGTTTATATTTTATTATAAAATAGGAAGGGGGAGCAAACAAACGGCAGAAGAAAGAAAAGAAATATAGAAAAAAAGAAGGAAGAAGGAGAGAAAGGTAGTGTGTTTATTTTTAAATTTATTTTAGTATGATATATTTTTAAATTCGTATTTTATTTATTGAAATTTTATTTATTTTTTAACAGATTTATTGAAGATGTATAATCAATTTTTTGTATGCATTTATTTTGATGGAGTAATTTTGAGAACATCGATTGGATATATATTTGATTGTCGGCAACAAATAGGAATGAGATTTTGTCGAAATGTCTCGGTTGATGATATGAAAGCAAAGATTAGTGCAAAAAATTTTAAACGTTATGGGAGAAGGATCTCAAAACTTTTCTACAAGTTTCCAGTTTCGACAGATCCCATCAAATTCACCGAGATGAAACTTGTAGACGATGAAGACATGGAGACAATGATCACTCTTTATTGTTCGAATCAAAATGACCCAAATACACCGAGTCCATTGTTTGTCGAGTTAGTTGATGTGGAACTTGTAAAAAATGAATATCCAACTCCGTGTATGGTGGTTCCAATATCGTACATAGAAAATCAATCAATCGTACGCTTGATAAACATCGATCTTAATGCTGCTGCACCTGAGAATGATGCAGATAAATTAATAGTAGTATTCCTTTTGATAATGAGGTCGATATTGATGGTGATTCGGATGTGGATGAGGACCCGGATGATATTGACGATGAAGGGGCGAATGACAATGAAAATCCAATCGAAAATCCAGTTACACATATTGTGATGCACAATAATCCTCATGGAGCACACATGGCACTTATAGACTCCGATGCGACACATGTCAAGTTCGCGGAGTACCCTGATATACTACCTGCTTACCGTTTGGCCGTAGCAGCAGATCGTGAAGAGTTGTTTGTGGGCCAAAAATTTGAATCCAAAAAAGAGTGCATATTTGCCATTAAGCGGTATAGCATGAATGTGTCGATAGACTATAAAGTTGCAATGTCTAAACTAACATTGTATATCAGGGAGTGCTGGAAGTCGATGGAAGGTTGCAAGTGGCGGGTGCGAGCTGCATTTATCCAAAAGTCGCAGATGTGGGAGATAAGAAAAATTGATGGGCCTCACACATGCAGTTCAACATGTTTGTCAAAAGATTATCGAAAACTTGATTCCAGAATCATCTGCACACATATCATGCCAATGGTTAACGACAATTCGACCATCAAGGTTTCTATACTGATTGTGGAGATGCAATCACGATTCCATTATCGGGTTTCATATCGAAAAGCATGATTGCGAAACAGATGGCAATGTAATAGTTGTTCGATTGGGATGCTTCATACAATGAGCTGCAAGGGTGGATAGTCGCAATGCGACAGTACGTGCCGGAGACTGCGATTGAGTTGGTGACACGACCTTATTATAGCTTAGATAACAACATATAATCGGGAAGAAGAATTTTTCAGTATATATTTTGGACGTTTGATCCCTACGTTCGAGCTTTTCCTCACTGCAAGCCATTTGTCTAAGTAGATGGGACCTGGCTATACGGGAAATATACGCAGATCCTACTAATTGCAGTGGCTCAAAACGAGAATCAGAACGTGCTTTCGATAATATTTGCCATTGTGGACAAAGAAGACATGGAATCTTGAGAATTCTTCTTAACAAAGCTGCAGAGGTATGTGATTCATAACGATAATATTTGCATCATCTCCGATAGAGGGAAGGGTATTATTGCGGCCATTAAACATGTTGGTGTACCATGAAAATTGGTTTACTGCAGTCGGCACATTACGACTAACTTCCACCGAGAATATAAGAATGCAGACTGATGGAGACGACTTGTGAAAATGGGTAAAAAAATTAAGTTTCAAATTATAATTTTAATGTTTTAATTCGAGACTATAACTTATGTTTTCTTAATATTCCTACAACGTACAAGCTAGAGCCACACTGATTTCGACAAAGAATGACTAGACTTGAGCATGACATGGAAGGTCAAACGAACAAGCCTCTACGCGAGTGGTTAGGTACTATAGAGTCGTGGCAATGGTTTCAAAGTTTTGATGAGGGGTATCGATATGGTCAAATGACGACCAACCTGGCAAAGTCGATCCCCGGCATACCACTTCACTGTTTAAAAATTGATAATCGGTGCGTTAATGCACCATAGGTTTGAGTGGAGGAATGTCGAGGCGAGAATAACAGCAGCGATTTTTGGCTGTATATATGGCGCCCAGATGAACTGCACAATTAATAACATGTCAAGATATTAATAAGAGTAAAGTAATATAATTTAGTAACACGTAACCATATTAACATGAGTCAAATAATATAATTTAACATGTTAATGAATAACATACCCCTTCCCGGCATATTGCTCGAGCATCAAAAGATATAAGGGAACTATGAGCTACCTCCCGATCCTCGGTTTTGTTTTCCATCTAAGAAAACAAAAAACAACTTGTTAGAATAATATAATTAATAAAATATGTTAAATAATTAAAATTATGGGTATATGGTAATCACCTATTAACGAGTGGGAAAACATATGTTTGATGCCTAACGGATGCCAGGAATGACATCCGATAAAATGCCCAAGACTGTAATAGCAGTAGGCATCCACTTATATGTCGAGAAGAAGGGTTTATGACGCGACAAAATTCTTGATACAGCCTCGCAAGCATCGCAGATTCCCAACTACATGAATGAAAATTTCTCAAATCAATTAGTAGAAGCAAGTACATCAAGTGGACCTTATTGTTGTTCACGTCCGACATGAGTACGCCCCTTATCATTTGCATAATATAGACTCAAACGGCCCAAGACACCTCCATTTTAGTTGCATTTTCTCGGCCAAGTACTGAAAATTGGTCCTCAACCATGTAAATAACAACAACGTAAAATCGTTTTTATTACTAGGTAAGCGACCTAGTAATTAGATGCACATCGTTGCCGACTCTTGAAACGAACTAACGTCGGTAACCGGTAGACTATTGATTGGAAGCTTGAGTTGGAGCGCAACATCCTCCAATGTCATAGTGAACTCCCCACAAGGCAAATGAAATATATGGGTCTCCGAGCGCTAACGCTCCACCAGTGCACATATTAACTCAAATCGTAACTCAAACTTTTGGATCAATGCAGCTGATCCAAATCCAACATCCCGCAATTACGGAAGTAGACGTTCATGAGGTGGATATTTGAGGCCCTGTGCACGATCCCTCAATGAACGGTACCCGAGCTCTTCCTGTTCACCGACTTTACTATGTGAGGACATTGCTCATTAATTAATGAATCCGTTCTGCAACTTGAAAAAAATTATCAATTAGTTCAATACATAAGTTTACAATTTTTATTATTTTTACCAATATAATAAAAAAATAATAATTAAATACCAAAATGAATTATTTACTAAAATGATACAAAATAAATATTTATATACCAAAATGGTATCCACACACCATTATTTACTAAAATGGTACAAAATAAATATTTATTTTGTACAATTTTGGTAAATAATGGGATGGGGATATTATTTTAGTAATTAATTATTTTTTATATTATGTTCTGGTAATTAATTAGATAGGTTAACTTTTTGTGAATTTATTAAAAATCTCTTATTTTTATAAAATAATAAATTTATTTTAGAGTATTTTTATCTTTTTATATTTTATATAAATTTAAAACATATATTCACATGAGATCCAAACTAAAAATATTAATTTTACCATTTAAATAAAAAAATATTGTAAATTTTATATTAATTTTTTTATAAATTTATTATATAATTATTTTTACCCGTATTATAAATATACTCTAATTTTATTTGAATTAAAATTTTTAATTTCATACTTATAACTAAATTTAATTATAGCTTAAAAATGGGTTATTGTACCATTTTGATAAATAATCTATTTTAATATTTAATTATTATATTAATTTATATTATTATTTACTTATTACTACTAACAAAATAAAATTACTTTCTAACAAAATTAAATTAAAGTAAATTAATAATAACATAATAACCAAACTTACATTTCTTCATCTCCTCTTAATTTACTAAACTAAATAAAAACATTAAATAACCAATCGATTAAAAATTCAATTAAACAAAATAAATAACTTAAAATAATAAATATTAATAAAAATCAAACTTACATTTCTTCCGTTCTTTTAATCTTTTACTCTTTTAATTAATCTACTAAACAAATAAAATTATAATAACAGATCAATCACATTAAACAATAAAATTAAAATTATTACTACTAACTAACAAATTAAAAAATTTTAAAAATAAATTTAAAAATAAATACACTACCTTTCTCTCATTCTCTTTTTTCTTATTCTTCTTTCTTCCTTTCTTTCTTTCTTTCTTTTCTTTGTTCAGCCGTTGGTCCCCCCTCCCCTCTTATTTTATAATACAATATCCACCAAATTTAATTTTTACCACCCAACAATAAACTCCAATCACCCAATTTAATTTCTACCATCGAAATACCCTACACACACATACACACGGCACAAAAGGGTGATGACAAGTAGCAAATTACCCTTAAGTGCCGCTTCTTTAAAACTCTCAATGGATGCCGCCATTTGGTGTTCCTCCATTAGAGTGTCAAATATTTTTTTCATATTTTTCTCGTGTACAAATTTTCCCCTTGGTGTCGCCACTTAGTAATCCTTCACCAATAAAATATTATTTTTTTTTATTTTTAAATATATAAATATAATAAAAATAAATAAAAAAATTCGTGTCAAAAAAACCCTAGAATATCGCCATTTGATAACTTTCTACCTATCTAAACATATTATTTTGATAATTAACGGGTTAAGGGTATTATTTTAGTAATTATTTATTTTTTTATATTATATTTGTAAAAAAACCCCATACATGCTAATATAATCATAAAACGCGCACGTAATTACAAAAAAAAAAAAAAAAGACATAAAAGTAATAACTAGCACAAATTATAGGCAACAGAGTCAATTTAGGGGGCTGGCAGGCCCCAGTCCCTTTAAATTTTGTAAAATTACTTTTTAAGTCCTTCTAAGTTTTAAAATTTTTAATTTTGATATTATAGTTAGTGTTTAAAATTAAAATGACTATTGTATGCTATAGTGTAACTTCTGATAAAGTATTTTTTAAATAACCTGAACATAGAAAAAACAAAAGAGAACACGGAGCATCGTGTTCCATAAATAAGTTGACACTGTCACCAAAAAAAAGGCGATAATAACATTCGTAACTGATAACCTTTTAATTTTTATTCTGATTTGTAGATTTTATTTATATATTTCAAACACTTTATAAATAAAATTAAATAAAAACACAAGAGATTTAATGTTAGAATAGACATTGGAGCATAGGATTCGGTTTCCAAATATTACCGTTCCAGAGATTTCCCTTCCCCTTCTCGCTGCTTCACTTCACTCTCTTTTAACTCTCTCATTCAATTCAACTAACAGACAAACCAACACAAACATGGCCGATGAAACTCCAGCCCAGAATCCCCCTATGGCAGCAGCCCCGTCGCCGCCAACATCTGCTGTTTTAGAAAAACAAGAAGACCCTTCCCCGCAATCCCATGTACCAGCTGTCTCTGTTTCTGTTACCGAATCTGTTTCCACGACTATAGCTGAAAAAGAAGAGCAGGCTCCGCCACCGGAACCCGCGGCATTGGAACCTGATTCATCGGATAAAGGGTCATGGAAAGAGGAGCTGCCTCCGACGCCACCGCCGCAGGCAGTGGAGTCAGAATCTGGGCCTCCTGCTGTAACCGAGGCACCAAAGGAAGAAAACCCACCTGCTCCAGCAGCAGAAACTGTAGTGATATCGGAATCCGAGTCGCAGCAGGAGGTGGTTACGGAGTCGGAGTCACTGGCGGCGATGATGGAGAAAGAAGAGACGGGAGCACCAGCAGAGCCTACTGCGGCGGGTACTACTACTACAACTAGTGCTCAAGAAGAGGTGGGTGGTGCCGTTGAAGAGAAAAAAGTTCCTCAAAATCTGGGTTCTTTCAAAGAGGAAAGCAACAAGGAAGCTGATCTATCTGATTCCGAAAGGAAAGCTTTGGAAGAACTGAAGCAGCTTATTAGAGAAGCAATAGACTCTAACCTTTTCAATTCAGAATCCAAAAGTGAAGAAAACCCAGAAAAGGAAAAGAAACAAGAAGCAAAAGAGGTATCCATTTGGGGTATTCCTCTCTTAAAAGATGAAAGGAGCGATGTCATCCTTTTGAAGTTCTTAAGGGCAAGGGATTTCAAAGCCAAAGATGCCTTTGTAATGATCAGAAACACGATCCGGTGGAGGAAAGAGTTTGGGATCGATGAGCTTTTGGATGAAGATCTTGGTGATGATATGGAGAAAGTTGTGTTCATGCATGGACAAGATAAGGAAGGCCATCCCGTTTGTTACAACGGTTATGGCGAGTTCCAGAATAAAGAGTTGTACCAGAAAGCGTTTTCGGATGAGGAAAAGCGAATGAAGTTCTTGCGATGGCGAATTCAGCTCTTGGAGAAGAGTATAAGGAAGCTTGATTTCAGTCCTGGTGGTGTTTCCACCATTTTCCAGGTTAGTGATCTCAAAAACTCGCCTGGACCTGGAAAAAAGGAGCTTAGATTGGCAACAAAACAGGCTCTTCAGGTTCTTCAAGATAATTATCCAGAGTTTGTTGCAAAACAGGTATGTTCTCTGTCTATCCATATATAACTATCCTATATATAATGTGAAAATTTGATTGTATATTGGATTCTTTGGGAGATGCATTGATTTGGGTTTCATGTTCTGTTAGGTGTTTATTAATGTTCCTTGGTGGTATCTGGCATTCTATACAATGATTAGTCCATTTATGACCCAAAGAACTAAGAGCAAGTTTGTCATTGCACTGCCATCTAAATCTGCTGAAACCTTGTTCAAGTGAGTGAATTTTTTGATGAATTCGAGTAATCAAAGTGCATATTCCGAGTACTTATAGTCCTACTTAGTGATTACTATCCTAAACTATACCATGTGTAAACAGATACATACCACCTGAGCAAGTGCCAATTCAATATGGTGGTTTGAGTGTGGATTATTGTGATTGCAATCCAGAATTCAGTGATTCTGATCCTGCCACTGAGATGACTGTGAAACCAGGGACAAAGCAAACTGTCGAAATAACAATCCTTGAGGTGCAAATTTCATTGCTTCTTCATGATACATGCTGGTCCATGTCCTCCTTTTCTTATTTACTGTTTTTAGCTGAACATATTTGGCTAGTAAGCATTTCAGTTTTGTGCCAATCATGAATGTAAGGTCTAATGGGAAAAACTTTGCATTGCAGATATGTATTCTTGTTTGGGAAATCAGGGTAGTTGGATGGGAGGTGAGCTATGGAGCTGAATTTGTGCCTGATGCTAAAGATAACTACGCGGTCATCATTCAAAAACCGACCAAGATGACTGCAAAAGATGAACCAGTTGTGTCTCAAAGCTTCAAAGCTGGTGAACTGGGTAAAGTATTGCTAACTGTTGACAACCCAACTTCAAAAAAGAAGAAGCTTCTCCACAGGTTTAAGGTTAAAGCCTTCTGCGACTGAGGGTATACCTCGTACAATGATTTAATTTATTCTTGTCTAAATTTTCGGCAAATCACTTGTTCATTTTTCTTTGTTTTTGCATCTTTGTGAGGAGCATGGTTGACAGCAAGTTGCTCATGGTGTTGAAATTTGTTCTTAGCATGTTGGGTTACCCTGGTGTTGTGCATTGTACATTTCTCTGGTGTATCATGTCTATATTGTGGAACCTTTTACACTGTTATAGATTTGTAAGAACACAAGGGATTGTTTGGTTTATGTAATCCTTTTTTCAGATTCCATAATTTCAATTTGATATTAATTTTTGGACCTATAATCTCATTAAGCATTTGAAGTGCTTTATAAGTTGAGAATATTGATATGTTGCCTTCTTGTTTGGTGTTTGGTCTTCGGCATTAGCTTAGTTTCCTTGTTTCTACCACTTCAAGTTTCATCTTTGACCATCCAGCTCAATCATGGTTTCTAACTTTTTTATGAAAACCATAATATGCTGGACTTTTATAGGACATATAGTAACATGCACTCATTGGGTATGGGGTATGAATATGTTCAGTTTTTAAAATATCATATCCAAATATTTTCATAAAAATGAAAAAGTTGAGGTAACATAGCATTGAGTACCCATAATTCTCCAAATGTCTGACTTTTCTTACCTTTAAGTTGTGTTATTATTGTTGTTGATGTAATTGTTGACTTGGATACTTAGAGTTTCCATAGATGAGTAATCATTCCCCAGGAAAACTTGTAATGATCCCATCTACTGCCCAGATTTGGTTTAGGTTTAGATAGGGATTTTCCTTTCTTCAATTTCATATTAATACAAAAGCAAAACTAATGATAGAAAAACCAGCTTCTATTTTATTGCTAGTTTTGTACATGTTTTACTCTTTTTTCCCCAATAATTGCAATAAAGTAAAAGCAAAAGGTAAGAAATAATTATATTTGCATATATAATCTTTTAAAATAATTATTAATTTCATATTCAAGAACACTTTTTAAAAAAAAAAAAAAACTTTTTTCCCCAAAAGTAAAAATATAATAGAAAGGGCACCATCAAAAGATATCTAGGCACATACTTCAGCTAAGTGAACCACAATGTAGTGGATAAAATACTGAAATAGTTATTGTACATTGGATTAATGAGTAAAATGATTCTTCTTAAAAATTTTATCCATTTTTATTGTTAAAAATTGATCTTTGTATGTCAACATGAAGTATACATGTCAGTTTTTAATAGAACAAACTGTGATAAATGCACTCAAAAATTGTTGAAGCCACAGCTTGGGTTTACCTGACCATGACAACATTATATAGTTTGGGAGAAAGGAGTTGTAAAAACCAGAAAGTAAAAAGGAAAATAAAATGTGAGATAGGGTTCATTGTGCTTTCTTCATTCTTTTAGGTTTGGTAATGATTGAGATTCCTCTTATCAATGGATTCATTGTATGTTTTTTAATTTAGGTACATGCATACCCAAATGCAGATTACCTTTTCACAATTCATATCAACCAAATAAATATTGGTTAAAGCATGTAGGTAGTGGTAGTGCCATGATCAAAACTACACTTTACTCCATATTTTATACAACTAATAATCTAATACTTTAGTGGGTAAATTTTATTTAGGGGTTGAGATAGAGTTTTAAAATTTTGAGGGGTTGAAGATAAAAATTGTATTCTCTAAAAAAAAGCTTAAATTATATAATTTAATTTTTAAGAGGGGCCAAAATTTTTAAAAAAAAATCTATTTATTTGAATGATTAAAAATTTTAAATAATTAATTAATACTTGAGAGGGACTACTAATGATATTTTTCCATTTGGCCGGGAGAGCAATGCCCCTGTCTCACTGGCCGTGAGCCTTAACCTTTCGACTTATCATTATCTTCATAAACTCCTTTTCTTTAGTACGTTTTCGACAATTGGAAAAGGGAAAAAAAAAAACAAGAAGAAAGGGTAAACAAAAGTAGAGCTTGAAAAAGCATACGATGATCTCCAATGGAATTTCTTTTGGAAGACTCACTTATCGATCTTGGCTCACATCTGAACCTTATTGCAGTTATGCTAGTGCAATGGAATGGTTCCTTCACTGAGGAATTGAAGCCTGTAAGGAGATAAAAGATAAGGTATACTGTCCCGTCTTTGTATGAAGGATTGGGACATAGTATGTCAACGAGAGTGAGGGGAAACTGGTGGAAACTGATCAAATTGTTCAGACATGGTTCGCTTCTATCACATTTGTTCCTTGCTGACTTCTATAAAGTTGATGTTGAACAAGTTGAAAGATTAATGCCTAAAAGACCCAAATCTTCTTCTTTCCTAATACAAATGCTAAGGATTGTGAACAAACTTGGTTTTCATATTGTTAGATGTGTGGCTCTTTCGAGGACCGCAAAGGATTAGGCAATTCTCATGGATTGCTTTACGGGATAAGCTCTTGACAAACATGGAGAGGTTCAAAAGGGAAATGTCCAATGACCCTTCTTTTAATGTACTTAGAGATTGTTATGTGGCTCCATCTTTGTGACGCAAGTTAAGGGGTCAGGCAGGTTTCTTTTCCAAACCTCTTAAACCTTTGGTTATTTGATAAAAAAAATCCTGAGACAGATAGGATGGATTGCACTAGCGGGGGACTTGGAGCTAGGACGACGGGGTCACAAAGGGCATATGTGATGGAGGGGTCATTCGTGATGAATTTGCAAACTGGCTAGTTGGATTTTTGCAAGGATGTCGGCATCTGCAGTGTCAACCAGGCTGAGTTATAGGCGATATATAATGGCCTCTTGCTTGGGGTTATAAGAGGGTGGTGGTTGAATGTGACAAATGAAGGTGTTGTTGAAATGCTGAACGATGGCATGGGGAAGGAAGTTAACCGGCCCTTGTAAGAAGTGTTCTTGGGCTGGCCAAGAGGGCATGGGATATTTGGCTTAAACATGTCGATCGGACATTTTGACTTCTCCCTAAGCTTGTCTGACATTCTGTTGTGATTGGACGATGAAAAAAAAGGGTCTTCTGTTAGTTTCTTTATGTATGTATATATATATATATATATAAAAGGCTAGATTCAACTTTCAATTCTCTTGACCATCCGAAGATAATGTTACTCCATTTTTACCATTCATTTGTTGCATAAATAAGTGTGTATAATGGTAGTTTGACTTTTTGGGAGGAATGCAAACAAAACCGTTGATGAGGGTCTCCACAATGAAATATGGTATTGGAGTCATCGCGATGACTTGTGGTTGATTAGGTCTAATTCAAGCCAACACCCACCCAACATGGATGGTAAAGAGAGGGTTTGTTGAGCATTCAATTTTTAGGTGGATTTGGTTGGGTGGGGGAGCCACTCTTTTCTTCTTTTCCAATTAAACTCACCTTCTGAACATCTTTCATTTAAAACTCCCCCGTTATCTCTACATTCTATTATCTCCCAGTAACATTAGATTAGAGCTTCATCTCTACTTAGTCAAGATTAAATTGTCATGTAATCACATCAATATATTAAAAAAAAAAATTTAAACTTCCACGATAAATAAATATCTTTTTTATATTCAAACATGTGTTCACACTTTTATGGAAAGCGACTGTTATTACTTCAACCAACACTTTATTCATCTCACCTATATTTTAGAATTTATATTTTAAATTTCAAGCTTACTATTTTTAAATTTCTTAGTTGCATGCTTTTTTTATTAGGTTAAGTATTTGTGAACAAATTGGTAAAAGTCTCGTGTTACCTTATTTTCATATGGTATTTAATTTAATCGGACACCAACTCAATTAGAAAAATTACACAAAATATTATTTTGTATTTTAAATATGTTATATTATTCAAGGGTGTTATAATTTTTTTATTAAAAAAATTTATGCTAATGATGATATATTGCATTCATAAAACATTAAATTTACCACTAAACCAAAGTTTTATTTTATTAGTAATATTGTTAGTTGAGATGGTGTTACAAATTAACTCAACAATTAATTTAGGATTGATGATAACACCCTGATAAATAATTTTATTCAATTAGTATTTTTAATATGATGAATTCATATGTTTAAATTTCGTAGAAAAATTATTTTAATATTGTACATATTTTATTTATTTATTATTTTTATTATTAATTTATTTCAAATCATACATTTCATTATTTATAATAAAATGCAAATTCATAGTTTAAAAAGTGGGGTGTGATAAAATTTGGAGTATTATTAAAGTTTTTAACTTTAGAAACTAATTTAGAATATTATAATTAAGCTTCTTTAGTATTGTTTGAAAAGCAGAAAAAGAGAAAGAAGTTGGCTTTCCTGGTTTTGCGTTACAATAATTTTATTTGCACTTAGTAATCATTTTTTTAATGTGAAAAATTAAATCTAAAGCCCCAACTGCATTTCTTTTTCCATCCTTTATCGCGTGACTGAGTTCCTCTGCTGGAATTTTCTAATTTATCAAAGGTTTAATTATGACTTCGTATGCATATTTAAAATTTATTTTTTATTTTTATTGTATTTACTATCTCTATTATTTTAATGTTACACGCATTAAAGGTGGAATAAGCAAGCAAAAATATTAAATAATAAATTGTAAGGTTTTTAAATTTGCATTAGAGAAGTAAAGTGAAAACTGATTTTTTAATTTGCTGTAGACATAGATTCTAAGTGGTTTTAAATTAACAACTTGAGTTTTTTTTTTTTTTAAATAGTACATAATTTGATTTAACAAAAATCTTTTGAGAAGTAACCAAATTAAAAGTAAAGATTATATGAATAGTAAGAGCATAATTAGCTGTATAAAAATACATTGGATCCAATGTGCAAGTATAAAGCTTTTTGAATAATAATGAAGATTGGAGCTGTGTTCCAACGGTAAAACCCAATTTAATAACTTAATTTCCATTGATTTGATTGATTTTGTTTTTAAAATATGATAACAAGACAAAGCCTGAACAATAAACATGATTAGCATGATTCGAATTCAGATCACATCCAAAACGATGAACACCTTAATCATCAAATCGTCACATGAGTTCAATTGGTTTTGTTTTTAAGATACTAAAATCACATGAAGAGGCAAAGTTGATTCAATGTTTAAATTGATTTATTTGGGTTGGAGTTTTGTGAAGAACCCAGATTAAATTAAGTTAGGAACAAAACGTTTTTCACATATAAAAGAATGGGAAGAATATTTTATGCATTTAGAGTGCATAAAAGGTTGTGTATTAGTAGTAGGGCATGTGATGGTCTAAAACCAAGTTTACATATGTTGTCTGATGTTGAAATGAAAAGCAAGGGTTATGGAGTCAATAAGTGCACATTGCTACTGAGATGCATTTGGACATTCACAGGACTTGTGTTCCTTGCCAACTGCCCAAACTCAATTGCTTGCACACAGACCTTCTTCTACAAATTCACACTTGCTACATTCTTTCCCCATAATTTAAGCTTATAGCTTTCAGGAATATGAGAGAGGATGTTTTGTGGGAGAGTATGTGTGCGTTCAGTAACAGAATACATATTATGAGGCTTTCGACACCTGTCCCATTATGTGTATGAGTGGGATATAATCTTATTCCTAAAAAAATCAATTCTCTATTTTCTCTCTTGTTTTTATTCTCTAAAAATTTCGGGGTTTTACTAAATTATATTCGTGTGGTATAATTTTATCAATTATAAGTAAATAAGTGTTATCATTAATGATTGTCAACCCGAAATTCAGATAGGATTCGAGTCACTTGCCCGCCACTCGGGCAAGTCTCGCCAAATGGAAGAGTACGAGGAGAGCTCGCAGTATCAGTTCGCATGTGCCCAAGAAACTCGTAGGGAAAGACCGCTAGATCTGACAGACGATTCAGAATAAAATGCGTGTACAAAAATATATAATTATAAATAATGAACCACAACACCTTAATTATGAAATGGGATCAATCATGAATCACAACATCTTTAAAATGGTGGTGGGGAATGTGGTATTATTACAAACCCAACTGTATTAGTCTCAATTAATCCTTCCATAAAGCACTATGGAAAAGAAAGATTCAATTCACACTTGGGGTTGGGCACCCACAAACAGCGATGCTCTGAAATTATTGAATATAATTAAACTATAATATACAATTCTATAAAAGGAGAATTATATATATATATATATATATATGTATATACAACACTAGATTATAGCACTGTGAGTGAAAAAAATAGGTAAAAATATATATTTATCTTTTAATTCAATCTTATTCTTTTAAGGATTATATCAAAAATAGAAGAATATGAATTGGAGTTTGGTGTTTCCACTTAAAGAAGTGATTTAAGTTATTTTTTAGAAATACAATAAGACAAATAATTTTATTTTATGAAAATATAATTTATAAATTTATTTAATTAAATTAATATTTAATTAACTCATGACAACAAACTGAATACTTTTAAATATATTAGAAATTATATCACACGCGTATACATGTGAAAATTACGTACTTAGAACATAGATATTGGTTTAATAATAACATATAATAAATAATGAAACATAAAGTTTGAAATTGATTAATAATAACATATGAAATATGTACCATATTAAAAAGATTAATGTACCCTCAAATAATATAATTTTTTTTAGTCACGGAAGGATAGTTTTGTGATTTTCTTAACCGAATTGGTGTTTGGATGACTCGTGACATTAGCTCAGTCAGAGGCTTTATAAATAGTATAGATAAACAATTGATAGTGTAATTTTGTCTACTCTTGTAGTACGCTTTTTAGTCTTGCTTTTGCAAGTAACTTTAGGGTTGGTTTTGTTGTCGTCCCTCTAGTTTGGTGGATGCTCGGGTTTTTTTCCGATTTATGCCCGCCGCTTTGGACCATCCGGGGTTGATTTTTTTATTGCATTAAGTGCTTGCAATCACTCTTGATATATTGTGCTTGAGTTGTGACAGAGTCGATTGTCAACGGGTTATAATGTTCTATTAATGCTGAAATTGAAGCTTTTGTTGTGTTGATGGAATTTGTCTTTTAACGCGTGCAACGGGTGTTTGTTATTTTTTCAACGAATTGTATGGTCTTATTCTTTGAATGAATGAATGAATTTCTCTTCAAAAAAAAAAAAAACTAAAGTACCATCAAATAATATAACTTATTTTAATTATGAAATAATATTTTTGTAATTTTCTTAACCGAATTAGTGCCCAATTAACTCGTGACACCAACTCAAATATAATCAAACCATACAAATTACTAAAGTTGAGGCCATCATTATTTTCTTTGGATTTTATTTAAAAAAGGTAAAAATACTTTTAAGTTAATATTTATTATTTTATTAAAATAACAATTTTTAAAATAATTAACAATGAAATTAAAATCCGATATTAAGTGACATCAATTCAAATCAAAATATTTATATACAGTATAGATTATAACATATATAATACAAATACATAAATATAATATGATTAAAAGTGAATGCAGGAATGGATAGATAAAAGGGGTTTGTAAGAATAAAATTTATTGCATCCGAATTAAGGGCGTAATTAAGTAAAATTAAGCTCGATTGAACATTTGTTTCTAAATTCAAATTCAGGCTCGGATCAATAATTATTAAATCATGTTTGAATTCTTCAAATCAAATTCAAATAATTTACGAGAATGAATGTATTAATTCAAATGCAATGAGGTTGTGAGAAGGTATTAAGTTAATTCCATGGTTTAAATGTGGAGATGGATGGTATCAACAGAGATAAATGGATGATAACAAATGGTTAATGAACAAAATAGAAAGAAAATAATATAGCAACACATTTACACAAACTTTAGAAACAAAAAGAGTTTTCACAAAAACAAAACAGTTCCTTTTTCCACATTACACACAGTTTCATCCCAGATTCATTTTTAAACAAAATAATAAACCAAAATCCCAATTAACTAATAAAAAAATATATATAATATAAAAATAAATCCCCAAAGATTCTAACTTTATAAAATTAAATTTTTCAATAATAAAGAAATCAAAATCCAACCCCATTGATCATTTCAAAGCTTCAATCAGAATAAGGCTTGCTCTTGGACCGGTAAAGGAGTTTCTTCTTCTTTGATGTTTGATTATCAATGGTGAGAACAACCTTTCCAGGCTCACCCGTCTTGAAGCTATCGGAGATCACCGTTTCATCTGCCGAAGAAACTTTCCTTGTTTTCGATACGATCACCGTATACCCATCTTCGGCGGTCGGCATGAATTCAGCTCCATAATTGACTTCCCATCCCACTACTCGGAGTTCCCAAACCAGATTACACTTCTGCTGATTCAAATACCATATATTGTTTGTTATTACATGAATGGTATACTGAATTGATACTTTTAGTAAAATGATACAAATGATACCTCAGTTATAGGGAATTCAACAGTGTGCTTTGTTGCTGGCTTGATCGTAACCTCTGTGACGGCATCGGCCACGGTAAATTCTTGTTCACCTTCTCTGCTCAGTCCACCATATTGAACTGGTACTTGCTCCGGAGCAATATATCTAATATTTACCCCCAAAATTTATAAGTTATATCAAACTCTATGCACAAACTAATTATCTATTTATGATTAAAGATCCATTCATACTAATCAAACATACTGCAATGAAAGGCAAATTAAAGACTAGAGTAATATAAATATAAACACTTGATCAAGGGCCCTTTTTATGGTCATAGATGAAATGATACCAATGTTCATAAATAGATTCCTATATGAGAAGGTCTTGGATTACCATTTGATGAAACAAGCAAAATTAAAAAAAGGAGGAAATGAATGGAAATCCACTTACTTGAAGAGGGTCTCAGCAGATTTGGCTGGACTTGCACATACGAACTTGCTCTTGGTTCTCTGAGTCAGGAAAGGACTGATCATCCTATTGAAAGCCAAGTACCACCATGGAACGTTGATGAACACCTTCAAGAATCCAGCACCAACATCTATATCAGTTCAAACTTTAACAAGCAAACAGAAATGATCTGACAGAGTTAATAAATCATACTTGTTTGGCCACAAATTCGGGATAGTTATCCTGAAGCAAGTTAAGGGCTTGGTTGGTAGCTTGTCTGAGTTCCTTTTTAGCAGGTCCAGGTGAATTCTTGAGATCGTTCACTTGAACCATGGTATTGATACCAGTAGGATTGAAGTCGAGTTTTCGGATGCTCTTTTCCAGGAACTGGATCCTCCATCTCAAGAACTTGGATCGTTTTTCTTCATCAGCGAAAGTGTTTTGATACAGCTCTTTGTTTTGGAATTCTCCATAGACGTTGTAACAGACGGGATGACCTTCTTTATCGACCCCCTGCATAAAAACAACCTTTTCTAGTTCGTTCCCTAGATCTTCATCGAGCAAGGTTTCGATTCCGAATTCTTTTCGCCAGCTGACGGTGTTTTTGATCATAGTGAATGCGTCCTTCACCTTGAAATCTCTTGCCCTCAAGAATTTCAACAAAATCACATCGCTTTTCTCGTCTGCGAGAAGTGGGATTCCCCATATGGAGACCTCCTCGGGTGGAGGTGGAGGAACTTGGGCTTCTTTGGTCTGTTCGGATTGAGAAGCCACTTCGGCGGAGGGCTCCTCCTTTTCTTTCTCTGCTGGAGGAGCGGTAACAGCTACTACAGACTCCTCAATCGCCTCCACCGTCTTGGCGCCATCATCGTCTACGGCTTCCGCTTTTTCAGCCACCTCTGTTTCCACCACAACCACCTCGGCCGCAGGAGCTTCGGCTGGTGGTGGAGGAGGAGGAGTATTCTCTTCTTCCTTGACTTCAACAGCGGCGGGTGCATCCGTTTCTACCTTGGGTTCCTCTGAAATTTCAGCAGCAGGTTTCTCTTCCTCTTTTTCTTCTTTCTTCTCATCCTTGTTTTCTTCTTCTTTCTTTGGCTCAGGCTCAGCTACAGGTTTTTCTTCTGCTTTGGGTTCGGCGGTGAACTCGTGGATGTTAAGGGCTTCTTGAATAAGCTGCTTAAGCTCATCAAGGGCCTTCGTTTGAGGCTCAGGAAGTTCAGCAGCGATATTAGTTTCCTCTTTGAAAGAAACGGACTGGGTTATTTTAGTTTCTTCCTTGTCTTCAACCTTGGGCTTCTCAACTTCAACAGCAACAGCAGCCGGCTTCTCGGGCTCCGGCAGGGGAGCAGGTGCGGAGGGTTGTGGCTCTTTCTCAGTAACTTCAGGCTTCTCGACAACCACAGGGACTTCCTGGGCGGGCGCAGCGGCGGGTGCTGATTCAGTGTTTAGAGTCTCCTGGGCCATGGGGTAAGTACGAGAGGAAGAAGGAAAGTTGTAAGAAAGGGAGAGGAATGGAGAGTGGGAAAGAGGAAGAAGGGTGGGGGGGTTAAAAATGGCAGAAAGAGAGAGTTGAAGTGGAATGACAGCTAGCTTATCTAAGAGGAGTGGACCCCCCCCCCCCCCCCCGGCAATGTTCCTCTTCCATGTCCAAACCGCTATCTTCGCCACTCCTTATGCGCTGCCTTTCCCTTCTTGGCGTTACATCTTTTAATGGTAACTTTGCGTCTGACTTGTTTCCCTCTCAATTAGCAATTTAAAAAAAGTAAAATAAAAAATAAAATTAGTCATATTAGTTTAAGAGGATTGGTTTAAATAAATAAAATTGTGTTTGTATCCAACAATGGAAGAACACAAAATACCAATAATAGAGGGGATTTATTGTCACACCTCTGGCAGACCTTTATTTACTTTCAGGACAGAGTGGGGGTTGTCCCATTTTTCTTGTTTAACAGTAGGATTATGGAGAACATTAAGCGAATAATAAGTGGGGTCCGTCAGACACAAGCAGTTGCAATCATTTTGTTTACAAAGTTGAACTTATCAAAATTTGAATTTTAAAAATGGTACCTAAAATAATTCAAACTAAAACAGGAAAACTGAGGATGAAGCCACCTCATTGTGAGGTATGCAAAATTGCAAATCTTAGTTGGGATTTAAAATTCTAATCGCAAATATTATTTCCTTTTTCTACCCAAAATATATCATATTACCAAATTAAATATTATATTCCATACCCACATCATCACCCGAATGCCAAATATACTTAAAATTAATACAACTTTTCTTGTTTGGTTAAATTCTAGAAAGGAAAATATATTTATTTCAACTCTAACCTTTTCATCTAATTAGCATCTATGTCAAAATTAAAAATTCTAACAAAACAATATTCTTTATAAAATCATAATGCATCCAAATATTTTTATTTAAAAAAATAAAAAATTGATTGTTAATATCTAGAAAACAAATTCAAAAACTAGAATGACAAAAAAAATTTAATTTCTTGAAAATAAATTTAAAAATAGAAACTTCACAATCCAAAAATTAACTCTTAGTTCCTATTTTAGGATTATTTAGTAGTAATAACTTTTTTATTTTATTATGGGATCTGTTTTAGGGCTAAATAAGGTATATATGCCATTTTTTAATTACTATTTTTGGTTTTTTTTTTTTAAATTAGAAAAATAAGTCGTTTTTGGAGGGAGAGTGTGTGAAAGCATTGGGTGCATTTTCACACTCTCTCCTCGACTTTTTAAGGGTTAAGATTAGAGTTAGGAATTAGGGGTATGGTTTTAAAGGTGAAATCACGAAAGTTTATGGCTAGATTTGAAAGGTCGGGGATGTGATAACGCGCCTCATAACACATACATTTCATATGTCATGCCGAGATAAGATCATTACCTCAGAAACCAATCCTATGAAAGTTAGGTTTCGAGGTGATAATGCTTGATACGGTCACAAGTCGAAGTATAAGTATAAGTCTCAATCGACGACCGTGATGCGGTCACGAGTTTGAGTAAAATCGGGGGCCAATTGATAATCATTATGCAGTCACGAGTTTAACCTTTTTGGATTCCCGTAAATGATGTCTTAGTTATACCATACATAAGATTGTGGCCATAATCATAAGGAAAAACGAAGGGCTTTTTGGTGTAATCAACGTAATTTTTTTCTCTATTTCCAGGCAACGGATATCTTTAACCTTTCATTCTTATACAAAGGTTGGCACCGAGGTGGACATAATAGGGCTCTTAGGCGGAGCGCGGACGTTTCGTCGAATTAAAGCTCAAACTCAGGTCGACGAGGTAACGATTGTAGTTATTAATGGCTTATTTAATAACAACAATCGTTATCACCCCGAAAGGAGCATCATCTTTACTCCAATGTCATAGTCGTTGCCCACTTAAGAGTACTTCTGCGTCCACGAATTAGCTCGATATGATATGATAAACCCGGGTATGTTGGCATTAAGTCAACCATCGATGATAGCATCAGTGTCGGCATCGGTGTACTAGCATCGACATTTGGCTCGACGTTTGTATCGACATCGACGTCGACATGGGGGCATAGAATGCTAGGGATAGAGGTGCCCCAAAATTTGTACTCGTGGGAGGGGTAGAAGTAAGGTGTTGTTGTCACAACCCAAGATTGGGGTCGAAAGTTTAGGCCGTGAGAGGAAAGGTTCGCCAGTGTTCCAATAAACTATGACCATCAATAAGTTAGGTGAACTGGAGGTTCGTCGAGATTTAGATGTGGGCTAAGTGTTCGCCAATGAAGTTTCAGTAAAAGGGTGTTTGCTGAGCAGCAATGTTCGCCAAATGAAGTGGTAAGGGGTTCGTCAGTTTCACTGTGAGGCAGATTCACTAATGTGTTAGGCGAGTTAGGGTTCATCAGTCTATGTGGTGATCGATGTTCTCTAAGTAAGATGCGAATGGGTTCACCAGTTAAAGTGTGAATTGTGTTCGACAGTCAAAGATACAATCATACACAAATAAGGAAAAAGTGATTTAGTGTATCTAAGACTACTTTACATGCAAGTAACAACTTTCTTAGATTGTTTAGGGTATCCAAAGGTATCTAGGACTCTTAGGTCTATAAATAAGACTATTGATTATGTGAAAATCTTCACTAAATATTTTGTTGTCTAAGTCTCTATTTTGAAAATTCAATTCATAGCAATCCAGGTACCTTTTTGCCTTGTTAGGGCTGATCGCCCATAGAGCTAGGTTTGCATGCATGTGTTAATTCTGAATGTTCTATTAGTAATACGTTTGTTTGTTACGAACCAATCGAACCATCTTCTAGTAAGGATAAAGGCAAAATCAAAATCATTTAAGTTTTCCGTTTTTTATGAGTGATCGGTAATTGTTAGATTATGGGATTTCTAAAGTATTTTGATTATGTTTGCTAATGACTATGATATTCTAAACGAAACTCATGTTTTAGCTTTGTTATATGCAAGCTTTATGCTAAGTATGTAACACCCCTAAACTCGGTTTACACGTATAAACCCAATATAGAAGCATTACATTACATTACGACACAAAAAGTCGAGTAACAGAAAATTTTCTTTGAAAATTTTCTTTAAAACTCGGTGTCTTTTAAGACCATTCGAGTCAAAATATTGTATAATAATCATTTCATTTCATAATTCATAACATTCGAGATAACATTTTTTCCACTCATTAGGGACTCATACAAATACCATTGTACATGCCATTTCCTTTAAAATAAATACCTATATTTGGAGTCCTCCAAAAGATGATGTAATGTGATGAAAGGTCATTGAACTCGACTTTACTCCTTGTAACTTTGTACCTACGCGTTGCGTTGAAACAAACGCGTTAAGCCGGTGAAGGCTTAATAAGTACCATAAAAGTAATGTAAAATCATGTAAAAAATCTTGCTTATAAGCTTTTACTTTTACTCATTTATATCATTTAACTTACCACCATGGCACATTTCATACTGTGATTCACCTTTTTCTCATTTTAGCCCATTGTAGACTTTCATAGAACCTATCGGAAAAACGGAATAAGTAGAAAGTACCGAAGTACTTAACAGAGGTACATAAGTACTGGGGAAACAGAAGCAGACACAGTGCTGAACAGAAGCACACACAGTGCTGGGTAACAGAAGCACACACAGTGCTGAACAGAAGCACACACAGTGCTGGGTAACAGAAGAACACACAGTGCTAAACAGAAGCACACACAGTGCTGAACAGAAGCATACATAGTACTAAACAGTAAGCGTGCTAGCATTCCTTAATGGCATGCCACTAATATCATAATGGTTCTAATTCGTCTACATGGACACAATCTCATTTAACATTATTATCCACAACTTATACATCACATTTACATATCTCTTCACATATACATAATCATGTATTTCTCACATTTATTTTCTCAAATAAATCCATAATTTCACCAATTAATTACACAATAAATATTTGTAATTAACCACATAATATTTCACCCATATATCTTTCTCACATATTCGTCATCACATATCTCTTACTTTTATTTTCACATTAATTTTCAAAACTGTCCACTTGCATCATAGTGATTAAATCATTTATATCTTGAGCTACAAAACTCAAAATTATATTCCGCTTGATGTTTATGAAATTAGACTCAAATATATTTTTACCATAAAAATTTCAGAATTTTTACTTTAGCCAATTTTTATAGTAAATTCTTTCAATTTACCACTTCTCTGCAGCATGACAATTTCGACCTTTCTTCACTAAAAATTATCTATCTTTTAGTACAGAGATCAAATGATGTTCTTGTCTATTTATTTTGAAAATAGACTCATTAAGGAATTAACCATATAAGTTTCAACCTCTAATAATTTTTCAATATTTTTTTATGATTTTTCAAAGTCAGAATAGGGGAACTCAAACCTACTCTGACCTTGTTACACAAAAACTAGTATATCTCGAAATATACAATTCCTTTTAATTCAATGTTTATTCCATATGAAACTAAACTAAATAATATTTAATTACATATATAATTCGACCCTTAACTCATTATATACAATTTTTGGTGAATTTTCGAAGTTAATCCTCTGTTCTGTCCAAACTGTTTTACTCAATCACATATTACTCCTTTCATTTTATCATTGTAAACATTCAAACTATGTACCTATATAACAATTTCTATGCTAATAATTCATATAACATTAGAGAAAGTAAACTATAAATCAAAACTTTTGTAGTACTTACAACAACAAGGCTGAATTTCCTCTCTTTTTACCCCTTACTCTATTCTTTTCCTTTGTCTTCAATTTGGTCCCTTTTATTTCTTCTCTTTCTCTTCAATTGCACATAGACACATAAACTTATGAGCTATAATTCAATGATTTTTATGCTAATATGCAGAAAAATACATGTATATCATGAAAATTGAGTCATCTCTTACCTTAGCTCTTGAAATCACAAAATTCTAATTTAGTCCTTATGCTCTCTAACACCTCAAAATGAATTCTATAAAAAGTTTGAGGTGTCTACTAACCTCCTTCTATACTTTTCTTTCAAAAATTTCAAAGAAAATAGGAGATTTTAGAGCTTGGAGGGCTTAACAATGGTGAAAGGACTAAATTGAAATAAAAGCAAAAGTGGGATGGAGAGAGAATAGGCATGGGCGGTTAGACTTATGAAAAAAAATGATATTTTTTCATCTTTTATTTCTTTTTCTTTCTCTCAAATTCTCTAGACTTCTCTTCAAAAATATCTCACTTAATAAAAATGATAAAGTTGTAGTTTTAGTCCTTGAGCCTTCCAACTTTACACTTTGACCCAAAACTTTGCCTCCAAAAATATCTTCCACCAAATTACCCTTTTGTCTCTCCTTAATCAATCTAATTCCCATGATGACTCATAATTCAATTTGGATAAATTACTATTTAGTCCTTACTCCTTTTTCACAATTACTAATTAATCCTTAATTTTCTAACTTTTTCTTATTTTAGCTACATGGTCTAATTCTCAATTCTACTATTTTACTGTTCCAAGTCCAATTCAAGAACATGGATGTTACAAAGTACGCTTTGTGCGAGCTCTCTGTTAGGATAACTACGTGCGAGCTCTCCGTTTAGCTCTACCTAGTGCGAGCTTTCTGTTCTGTGAGCTCCTTAATGAGCCTATCGATTGGTATATCAATAGTGTGAGTACTCACCCATGTGATGTGTCTCATTCTACGTGTTCCTTGCCAGCTAAGTTGGATAGAACTTATTCAACAAGGCATGTCTTCTATTTGAAGAGCCAATCATGTGACCTAAGGTTAACACTATTCAAGATTTCTGTTATGTGCAAGCAGGTCTTACAAGCTCTGTTATAAACTCAAATTTGGTTTGTTTTCAAAAGAAATATGTGTAACATCTGTGTGTTTGAACCGGATTTGGAATAGTGATAAAATAGAATACAGAATTAGAAATTTTAGTTGAAGTAAAGAAGGTTAGAAAAATTTAAGGATTAAATAGTAAAGCAGAGAACATATGGGAGACTAAATAGCAAATTATCCAAATTGAATTTTGAAGCATCATGAATTAGATTGATTGAGGAGGAGCAAAAGAGTAATTTGGTGGAAGATATTTTTAGAGGCAAAGTTTTGGGCCAAAGTGTAAATTTGGAAGGCTTAAGGACTAAAACTGTAATTTTACCATTTTTCTTAAGTGAGATATTTTAAGTGAAAATCCTAGAGAATTTGAGAGAAGAAAAAATGGTTAAAAAGATGAAAATATCATATTTTTCATATGTTAGCCGTCTACACCCTTTTCTTTCATTTCCAACTTTTGCTTTTATTCCAAATAGGTCATTCCATCTTTTTTAAGTTTTTCAAACTCCAAAACCTTCCATTTTCTTTGGAATTTCGGAAAGAAAGTCATAAAAGAGAGTTAGTAGACACCTCAGATCTCATATAGAGTTACTTTTGGGCTGTTAAAGAGATAAATGACTAAATCGAGAAAATTTGAATTCAAGGGTTAAGGTAAGAAATGGTTAAATTCTCATGATATACATGTATTTTACTGTTATTTAGCATGAAAATTATTGAATTATAGCTTATATCTTATATGTGTTTATGTGAAATTGAAGATAAAGAGAACAGAGGCAAGGATTAAATTGAAAACAAAGGAAAAGAATAGAGCAAGAGGTAAAAGAGAGGAAATTTAGCCTTTTTGTTGTAAGTACTATAAGAATTTTAGTTTATAGTCTATATTCCATAATATATTTGAATTGATAGCATGAAAATTGTGGTTTGATTATGTGTTATAAAGATGATTAAGTGAGGTTAGTGTAATGAAACATGAGAAAGAAAATGTTTTCATTGAAACAGATTGGATAGAATCAGAGAATTAACTTTGAAAATTCACTAAAAATGGTATATAAAGAGTTAAGGGTCGTATTATATATGTAATTAAAGCTTATTGAGCGTAGTTTCATATGGAAGAAACGGTGATGGAAATGGATCTGTATATTCTGAGATATAACTGATTTTGTGTAACAAGGTCAGAGTATATTTGGATTCCCCTGTTTTGACTTTGAAAAATCATAGAAAAATGTAGAAAAATCATTAGAGTCTGAAATTTATATGGATAAATCTTTAATGAGTCTATTTTCAAAAGAAACAGTGGGGACATCATTTGATCTCTGTACAAAAAGATTTTTTAGTGAATAAAGGTCGAAACTGTCAAGCAGCAGAGAAGAGGTAAAATTGAAAGAATTTACTGTACAAATTGGCTAAAGTAAAAATTCTGAAATTTTTATGGTAAAAAGATGATTGAGTCTAGTTTCAAAAAAATCAAGCGGATTGTAATTTCAAATTCTGTAGCTCACAATATAAATAATTTAGTGACTGTGACGCAAGTGAACAGCTTTGAAATTATAAATGTGAAGTATTTGATGATGTATTTATGTGAGATATATCATTTATGAGACATGATGCTAATTGAGATTGTGCACAAGTAAACAAATTAGAACCATTGTGATATTAGTGGCATGCCATTAAGGAACGCTAGCGCACTTACTGTTTCGCACTTTGTGTGCTTATTGTTTCGAACCTTGTATGCCTACTGATTTGCGCTATGTGCGCCTACTGATTGTACTGTGTGTGTTTACTGTTTCCCCAGCACTTGTGTGCTTACTGTTAAGTATTTCAGTATTTCCTGTTCCGTTTATCCGATGGGTTTTATAGAAGTCTATATTGGGCTAAATTGTGGAAAAAAAAATGTAGACCAAAGTGAAATGAATGTCAATGTGGTAAGATACAAGCTATTTACTGGTAAGGCGAAACAGTAAATTACATGAGAAAATTTAAAAGTTTATGCTTTGCTTTTGTAGTACTTACTAAGCCTTCATCGGCATAACGCGTTTATTTTAACACGTAGGTACAAGGAATACAAGAAGCTAAATCGGGACCTCTCATCACATCACATCACTTGGAGCTCAAATTTAGGTATATTACTTTTGATAAATGATATGTACTATGGAACTTATATGTGTCTTTACTAGAAGAAGAAAAAAAATGTTATTTGGAAATGTTTTGTGTGATGAAATGAAATAATGAATTTTAGTTGAAATTGTGTTTTGTACTAAAAATCATATTTTATTTCTTTTAAATCAATTTTAAGTCTCGATTTTAATTATACATGATTAATTTACGATATTTTGAATTAATAAGCCTAAAATGCATCGTTTGATAAAAAAAATGAATCAATAAGGTTTTCTGTACTGAACATTAATGAAATACTTATATATCGGGTTTATACGTATAAACCGGGTATAGAGGTGTTACATTTGTTGGTATCAGAGCGAAGGTTTTCTGATGTTTGGGGTCGAGAAATGAGTTCATTAGTACATGTCATTTTATATGTTTATGTGATGATAGGTTATTTAGTTATTTAATTGTTTAAATTATAAATATTTTAGAAAGCAAAGATGTCAGACAAACGAGAAGAGTTTGAAAATGAAAGTAGGGTCTCAAACTCTAATAGAGAAGAAGATCCACATAAGATCCGAGACCGAAGAGAATCAATAAGTGAAGAAAGAACTCAGCCTCTAAGTGAATCAATGTCCCCTCCTCAAGATATTTTAATTGCTACTTTGTTACAAACGATTAACTAGTTGTTACAACAAGTAAGAAACAATGTACAAAATGTGCCTCCACCACCATCTACTAGTGCCCCTCAGCTGTATCCAGTCGTCGGTCTCCTTTAGAGAGATTAAGAAAGCATGGAGCTGAAAAGTTTAAGGGGAGAAAAGATGATGATCCTGTAGAGGCAGAGGAATGGCTCGAGAATAGTCAGAGGGTATTTGAGGAACTACAGTGCACGGAAGAAGAAAAACTATGATGTGTTGTTTCTCTGTTAAAGGGTGAAGCCTACCAATGGTAGACTACCGTATCAAATATTCATCCTGCGGAGAGAATTAATTGAAATTTCTTTGTATATGAATTCAATAAAAAGTACATTAGTGAGCTTTATCTGGAAAAGAAAAAAAAGAGAATTTTTAGATTTAAAACAAGGAAATATGTCGGTAACTGAATATAAACGTGAATTTATTAGATTGAGCAGGTATGTCAAGGAACTAATTACCAATGAAGCTAATATGTGTAGAAGGTTTGAATGGGGACTAAATGAAGAAATATATTTTCCACTTCTACCATTTCATCTGCAAGAATTTTCTGTTTTAGTTGATAGAGCTCAAAGATTGGAAGAGGGACTGAATCATTCAAAAGAAAAGATTGCTGGAAAAAGAATAACAACAGGTTTGCTCCTCTTTCTTCGAAGAAAATGAGAGAGTTTCGGGAACCAAGATATGGTTTATTTTCCACTAGTCAAAGGTCTCGAAGTCAAACGAGACAGAATCAACAGGGAATTTCTATAGTCAATACAGGTGGCACTAGAAGAAGAGCATCACAAATACAATCTCCATATGGACATTGTGGAACATTCCATTGAGGAGAATGTCGAGTAAATACTCGAGCTTGTTTTAGGTGTGGAGCTAAAGATCATTTCGTTAGAGATTGCCCGAGATTGATAGAGAACATTACAGAGCAGTCTGTAAAAGGAAGTACAGCTTCGTATAGAAGTAAAGTTCCCGGAATTTGAGTAATATTAGCATGAGATCAACAAGAAATGAAGTTGATAGATCTGAGTCTCGAAAGCCACGAACATATGCCATCAGAACCAAGGAAGAAGAAAATGCTCATGAAATGATCACTGGTAAATTCTCTTTATTTGACTCTTCGGTAGTTGTATTGATAGATCCAGGTTCTACGCATTCATACATATGCATTTCATTAGTGAAAGATAGAGAATTAGTAGTAGAACTTACGGAACATGAGGTGATAGTTACAAACCCTTTTGGGTAAAGTGAGAGAGTCAATAAAGTATGTAATGGGTGTTCTTTAAAGATTCAGGATTGTGAATTTCCAGCAAATCTTATGGTCTTGTCATTTAATGAATTTGATGTGATCCTGGGGATGGATTGGTTATTGAAATATGTAGCGGTGGTTGATTGCAAAAGAAAAAGAATTTCTTTAAGAACTACAGATGGAAATGAGATGATTATAATTGGTGAGAATTACAGTGCTATATCAAATGTGGTTTTTGTAATCAAAGCTTGTAAAATGATTAAGAAAGGATATGAGGTTTTCTTAGCCTATGTACTGGATACTCGAGCAGAAAAAAGTGAGATTGAAAAGATATCGGTAGTACGAGAATTTCCTGATGTATTTCCTAAAGAATTACTAGGTTTACCTCCTGAAAGAGAAGTTGAATTTGAAATTGAATTAGTTCTGGGGATTGCACCGATTTCAATAGCACCATATAGAATGACACCAACAGAGTTAAAAGAATTGAAGACTCAGTTGCAAGAATTGTTGAATAAAGGATTCATACGTCCAAGTGTATCACCATGAGGAGCTCCGGTCTTGTTTGTAAAGAAGAAAGATGGGTCTTTAAGGTTGTGTATAGATTATCATCAGTTGAACAAAGTGACTGTAAAGAATAAGTATCTGTTGCCCAGAATTGATGATTTGTTCGATCAGTTGAAAGGAGCAAGTGTGTTCTCAAAGATTGATCTAAGATCAGGATACTATCAGTTAAAAGTAAAAGACTCGGATGTGCCAAAGACTGCCTTCAAAACCTGATATGGTCATTATGAGTTTTTGGCCATGCCATTCGGATTGACTAATGCTCCAGCTGCATTTATAGACCTGATGAACAAAATTTTTCAGCCATATTTGGATCAATTTGTTGTGGTATTTATTGATGATATTCTGGTATATTCGAAAGGAGAAAAAGAACATGGGAAGCAACTTCGAATTGTATTGCAGATTTTGATAGAGAAACAATTGTTTGCTAAGCTGAGTAAATGTGAGTTTTGGCTGAAAGAAGTCATTTTTCTGGGACATATTGTATCGGCCGATGGCATTCGAGTGGATCCGAAGAAGGTTGAAACTATTCTCGAGTGGAAACCGCCAAAGAATGTGACTGAGGTAAGAAGTTTTTTGGGTTTGGGCAGTTATTATAGAAGATTTGTTAAAGGATTTTCCATGATTGCATTGTCTTTAACAAGGCTATTGCAAAAATATGTGAAGTTTGGATGGAATGAGAAGTGTCAACAAAGTTTTGAAAGATTAAAAGCAGCATTGACTAAAGGTCCGGTGTTAATACAACCAGAATCTGGTAAGGAATTTGTGATTTATAGTGATGCTGCTTATAATGGTTTGGGTTGTGTATTAATGCAAGATGGGAAAGTAGTGGCATATGCATCTAGACAGTTGAAGCCACATGAGAAGAATTACCCGACACATGATCTCGAGTTGGCTGTAGTAGTGTTTGCACTGAAGATTTGGAGACATTATTTGTATGGAGAAAAATGCTAGATGTATACAGATCATAAAAGCTTGAAGTATCTGTTAACCCAGAAAGAGTTGAATCTAAGACAGAAAAGGTGGATTGAATTGATTAAAGATTATGACTATATCATTTACTATCATCTCGGGAAAACGAATGTGGTAGCTGATGCTCTGAGTAGAAAATCAATGGCAGCTTTGAAGGCGATGGATGCACATTTGGAGATACAATCAGATGGTGAGTTATCAGTTGAGTTAAGTGTGAAGCCAACTTTGTTATAAGAAGTGAAAGATGCACAAAAAAACAATGAAAAGTTGATGATGATAAAGAAACAAGTTGAAGAAGGTAAAAATGGTGAATTTGAGATTGATAGTAAAGGAAATTTGAGGTTCCATATAGTTGAGTATGTCTCCAAGTGTTTGACATGTCAGAAGGTAAAAGCAGAACATCAAGTGCCATCGGGATTGCTTCAATCAATCACCATACCTGAGTGGAAATGAAAAAGAATTACAATGGATTTTGTCACGAGATTGCCACTTTCACCAAAGAAGAAAGACGCTATTTGGGTGATAGTTGATCGATTAACCAAGTCTGCTCATTTTCTCCTAGTAAGAACTGATTTCTCAATGGAAAAGTATGCTCAATTGTACATAGATGAGATAGTTAGATTACATGGTGTGATTGTATCTATTATTTCTGGTCGAGATCCAAGATTTACATCGAAGTTTTGGGAAAGATTACATGAAGCTTTAGCTACTCGATTGAACTTTAGCATAGCATATCATCCTCAGACAGATGGACAATCAAAAAGGGTGATTCAGATTCTGGAAGACATGTTGAGAAGCTGTATTATTGAGTTTGAAGGTAATTAGGAAAGGTATTTACCATTGATTGAATTTACTTATAATAATAGCTATCAGTTAAGCAGTCAAATGGCGCCTTATGAAGCATTATATGGAAGAAAGTGTAGAACTCCTATGTGCTGGACAGAGTTAAGTGAACAGAAGCTCGTTGGTCCTGATCTGATTCGAGAAACTGAAAAAAAAGTGAAGTTGATCCGAGAGCGATTAAAGACTGCTTCAGATAGACAAAAGTCCTATGCTGATTTAAAAAGGAAAGATATGGAGTTCAATGTTGGTGAAAAAGTTTTCTTAAAAATGTCTCCATGGAAGGAAGTTCTCCGATTTGGCAATAAAGGGAAATTGAGCCTAAGATTTATCGGGCCATATAAGATTTTGGAAAGAATTGGTCTAGTTGCTTATCGATTGGCTCTTCCTCCAGAGTTAGATAAGATTCATAATGTTTTTCATGTGTTTATGCTACGGATGTACCGGTCTGACTCATCTCATGTGATTACTCCAGAGAATATTGAAATACAACCGGATTTAACATATGAAAAGGAGCCAATAAAGATACTAGCTCGATAAGTGAAAGAATTGAGAAATAAAAGAGTTTCTCTGGTAAAAGTGCTGTGGAGACATCATAACTCAAAAGAAGTTACTTGGGAAAGAGAGGAAACGATGAAACAACAGTATCCACAGTTGTTCAGTACAGGTAAATTTCGAGTACGAAATTTATTTTAAGGGGGGAGAATTGTAACATTCGTGTGTTTGAACCGAATTTGGAATAGTGATAAAATAGAATAGAGAATTAGAAATGTTTAGTTGAAGTAAGGAATGTTAGAAAAATTTAAGGATTAAATAGTAAATGATAGAAAATATGGGGACTAAATAGCGTATTATTCGAATTGAATTTTGAGTCATCATGGGAATTAGATTGATTGAGGAGGGGCAAAAGAGTAATTTGGTGGAAACTATTTTTGGAGGAAAAGTTTTGGGCCAAAGTGTAAAGTTAGAATGCTCAAGGACTAAAAGTGCAATTTTACCATTTTTCTTAAGTGAGATATTTTAAGGGAAAATTCTAGAGAATTTGAGAGAAGAAAAAATGGTTAAAAAGATGAAAATATCATCTGTTTCATATGTTAGCCGTCCATGCCCTTTTCTTCCATTTTCAACTTTTGCTTTTATTCCAAATAAGTCCTTCCATCATTTTTAAGCTTTCCAAACTCCAAAACCTTCCATTTTCTTTGGAATTTCTGAAAGAAAGTCATAAAAGAGAGTTAGTAGACACCTCAAATCTCATATAAATTTACTTTTGGGGTGTTAAAGAGATAAATGACTAAATCGATAAAATTTAAATTCAAGGCTTAAGGTAAGAAATGGTTAAATTCTCATGATATACATGTATTTTACTGTTATTTAGCATGAAAATTATTGAATTATAGCTTATAGCTTATATGTGTTTATGTGAAATTGAAGAGGAAGAGAAAGAGAAGAGAGGCAAGGATCAAATTGAAGACAAAGGAAAAGAATAGAGCAAGGGGTAAAAGAGAGGAAATTCAGCCTTTTTATTGTAAGTACTACAAGAATTTTAGTTTATAGTCTATATTCCATAATATATTTGAATTTTTAGCATGGAAATTGTTGTTTAATTATGTGTTATAAAGATGATTAAGTGGGGTTAATGTAATGAAACATGAGAAAAAAAAATGTTTTCATTGAAACAGATTGGATAGAATCAGAGGATTAACTTCGAAAATTCATTAAAAATTATATATAAAGAGTTAAGAGTTGTATTATATATTTAATTAAAGCTTATTGAGCGTACTTTTATATTGAAGAAACGGTGATGGAAATGGATCTCTATATTCTGAGATATAACTGATTTTGTGTAACAAGGTCAGAGTAGGTTCGAGTTCCCTTGTTCTGACTTTGAAAAATCATAGAAAAATATAGAAAAATCATTAGAGTCTGATATTTATATGGATAAATCTTTAATGAGTATATTTTCAAAAGAAATAGATGGGGACATCATTTGATCTCTGTAAAAAAAATATTTATAATTTTTAGAGAAGAAAGGCGAAACTATCAAACAGCAGAGAAGGGGTAAATTGAAAGAATTTACTATACAAATTGGCTAAATTAAAAATTCTGAAAATTTTATGGTAAAAAGATGATTGAGTCTAGTTTCAGAAACATCAAGCGGGTTATAATTTCAAATCTTGTAGCTCACGATATAAATAATTTAGTGATTGTGATGCAAGTGGACAACTTTGAAAATATAAATGTGAAGTATTTGATAATGTATTTATGTGAGATATATCATTTATGAGAAATGATGCTAATTGAGATTGTGCCCAAGTAGACAAATTAGAACCATTGTGATATTAATGGCATGTCATTAAGGAACGTTAGCGCGCTTACTGTTTCGCACTTTGTGTGCTTACTGTTTCGCACCTTGTGTGCCTACTGATTTGCGCTATGTGCGCCTACTGATTGCACTGTGTATGCTTACTGGATTGCACTGTGTGCGCTTACTATTAAGTACTTCGGTACTTTCTGTTCCGTTTATCCAATGGATTCTATAGAAGTCTACATTAGGCTAAATTGTGAAAAAAAATGTGGACCAAAGTGAAATGAATGTAAATGTGGTAAGATACAAGCTATGTACTGGTAAGGCGAAAGAGTAAATTGCATGAGAAAATTTAAAAGTTTATACTTTGCTTTTGTAGTACTTACTAAGCCTTCATCGGCTTAACACGTAGGTACAAGAAATACATCACATCACTTGGAGCTCAAATTTAGGTATATTACTTTTGATGTAAAATGACATGTACTATGGAACTTATATGTGTCCTTATTAGAAGAAGAAAAAAAATGTTGTTTGGAAATGTTTTGTGTGGTGAAATGAAATGATGAATTTTGGTTGAAATTATGTTTTGTACTAAAAATCATATTTTATTTCTTTTAAATCAATTTTAAGTCTCGATTTTAATTATACATGTTTAATTTACGATATTTTGAATCAAAAAGCCTAAAATGCATCGTTTGATAAATAAAAAAAAGTTTTACATGACCAGAGTTTTCTGTACTGAACATTAATGAAATACTTCTATATCGGGTTTATACGTATAAACCGGGTATAGAGGTGTTACAATATGGTCTCGCAAGATTTTAATGCGAACCCTTTTTTAAACAAGTTTTTAAAATAAAAGACTTTTAAATTGTTTTCACAGAAATATGTTTTTCAGATGCGAACTGGGTCTTGCATTCGCCTGCGAACCCAACACGCAAAACATTTTTAAACTATGTTTTTTACTTTTTTCTATTGTTCTCGGGAAAGTAGATCGTGAATGATTTAGGCGAGGTTGATGATCCGGCAAGGCACTTGACTAATATTGGTAAATCATAATAATGGATGATGGGTCTATAATATGTTGTTTAGAACAATATTATCTCGTTGATTTGATGAACTATTTGTTGAAGGATGAGTTTAGTATGTTTTATTTTTAAGTTAGTTTCATTCCTACGAACCATAACTTAAGTTATATACGTTCTATTTCTTTAGTAATAAATAAATCGATGTTATGCATGCAGGTTTATATTGTTGGTTGCAAACATTGTATAAATTATTTGCATACCTCGTTACATTATCTTATTTACGTGCGAACCACTTACAAGATATATGAACCGTGGTAAGATTGTATGACTTGTAAAACCTTAGGGACATTTACATATTTACATGCATACCCTTAGCTTTGCGAACTCTCACATGTATGCGAAACCCATATTTTATTACGACCCCTGTTTAAGTGTGATAGTGTCGTTTGCATGCAGGTATTCCTTGTTTGCGAAGCTTGATATTTAACGAAACTAGGATGTACGAATCATTTTAATGGTTAACAAACTGTTAATGTTTTGTGAACATAAGATTTAAAAATCATTGTATGCGAGCTATGTTTGCATGTTATGTAAACCTATAAGTGTGATGCAAACCTGTAAATATTCTAAGTGTTTGGAATTATTGTTTCGCATAATAGTGAACTCTAATGTGTTTGCATGCGAACCCTTGTGTTTTGTATATGTGAGCTTTCTATTGCTTGTTAATGATTAACATTATGTTTGCGTGCTATGTATAAGTGGTGTGTTAAAGGTTAGGTTGGGTGTTAACGTAGAGTCACTTTGGTGGTTAATGTGGCATGCCAGATTTAGGTCGGATCTTTTCGATTGGATTCAGGGTGTTACAGTTGTGGTGGTGCATAATGTGATGCTTATGAAAAAATACGGAGTTAGTGAAATAAACAGGAATAAGTGGAGTGAACTAACCGAAATGTGGCGTAGACATCGATAACGCTTGTTAGATCGGACAATCGCAAAATTGTGGATGAAATATAACCACAAAGCTATGATCAAAATTACGTAACGTGGATTAACATTAAAAAAAATAAGGCATAATGACAAAAATAGCCCCTAACGTTTAGGTGTTTTATCACTTTGGCTCTTCTCTTTTTTTAGCTCATTTTCATACATGACCTTTTTTTTTGTCAAATTGATCATTTTTAAAAGTCTTGTTGACATGACCGTTAAGGAACTAATGACACTAACGTGACAATATTTTTTCCAGCTGGGCACGTCCACATAAGTATCTATTGACGTGGCACTATTTTGTCTTATATGCCACATCAGCAAATGATTTTAAATTTATTAAAATGTAAAAAAATTTAAATTATTTTTTAAAATATAAAATTATTAAAATTATTTTTTTTAAATAATAAAATTATTAAATAATTTTAATTTCCAATTTCATCATCTTTTTCATCATTTTAATTTCCTGATTTTCTTATATTTTCTCATCAACCAAACATCCAAATTTAATCTTTTTTTTTCACTTCTCTATTACTTTTGTTGTGAATCAAACCATCCCACTTGCAAATGTCTCATCCCTCTCCTCGCTTCTTTCTTCTGTCTTAAATAGGCCACAAGCTGCAGATGTTGCATTGAGGGATCACATGGTGGACTAACTGAAAAAAGAAAACTCATATGAGATAATCTCACAACAACAAGATTTTGATGATTAAAAGTTCAAACAAAAATACAAAAGAAAACCATGGGTGAGAAATTTTTTACTAAACTTTCATTGGAAATATGAACAAAATCATGTTAAAATAAGGATTTGGGATTGTTTCAAAACATTACCCTTGATTTTTCTTAGAGTACTTTCCATTTTCTTTTTGTAGCCTTCTCAATGAATGGAGACTTTCAACACCCAAGCCTGCAAAAAAAAAAAGCTTTGAAAAATCCATTAAAAAATGGATTTTTGCCAATGATGATGCATTGAAAAGAGTTGCAGATGCTGGGTTTTATTGGATAGAAATATTGAAGGGAAAAGCTAAGAAAGAGGCAGTATCCGTTATGGGGAAGTGGAAAGCCCGTGATATCTTGAAGGCACTAGAGTGGACATATGATCCAGAGGTGGACAAGAAGTTATATGGTCTGAAGATATGTTTGATGATGAGAGTGAGGATCTAGATTTTTATGGTAGTGATGATGGAAACAGTTCTGATTATATACATAAGGAAGATTTTGGTGCATGGAGAGGGAGGAGAAATTTGTAGGTGAGATGGTTTGATTCACAACAATAGTGATAGAGAAGAGAAAAAAAAAAGATAAAATTTGGGTGTTTAGTCAATGGGAAAATGTAAGAAAAATCTGGAAATTAAAATGATGAAGAAGAGATGAAGAAGAAGATGATGAAATTGAAAATTAAAATTATTTAATAATTTTATTATTTCAAAAAAATAATTTAAAAAATTTTATATTTTTTAAAAATAATTTTAATAATTTTAAAATCATTTGCTGACATGACATATAAGACAAAATTGTATCACGTTAGTAGATGCTTACGTGGACGCGCCCAACTGGAAAAAAAATTGTAACGTCAGCATCGTTAATCTCTTAATGGTCACGTCAATAAGACCGTTAAAAAATATCAATTTGACCAAAAAAAAATTATGTATGAAAGTGAGCAAAAAACGATAAAAACCAAAATGACAAAACACCCATATGTTAAGGACTAATTTTTTCATTATGCCAAAAAACTACGAAATGTTGAAAAGATTGCAACCAACAAGTTCAAAATAGTCTTCATTGTCGAGAAAAAAGATTAATTTGAAAAAATTCATCATATTTTTTATAGAAAAAATCTTTCCTTAAGCCAATGAAGAGTTTAATGACAAAAATATTTGCTACAAATCTTATCAGTATCAATCAAATTGATTTGGAAACTTTAATGAAGCAAATAAGATTTAAAAATGATATTGATTGAAAATTAGAAAATAAGATTTCAAATATTCGCCCTTACTCTTCACATTGTATCTAATGTTTACGGCTCTTCAACTAGACAAATCATTTAGTATAGTAGTTGATTTGATGTAATTCTATTTCATTTTCAAAAAATAAAATTCTCAACAACAAACTTGATAAAAAATAATTTAAATATTTAAAAAGAAATAACATTATTCATCTAGTTTTCTTAAAATCTAATATATTCAATTATCTTTTTCTCAGTTAATTATTATTACATTAGTATGATTTTCACTTTCTTATTGAGTTAATTATTTTTATAGAATAAAATTTAGAATGAATAATATGTTTTAAATTTTTGTACTTTTTTAATGTTCATAATTTAGTCCTCATGCCTTTATTTTTAGAAATTTAGTCTCTTTACTTTCGAATTTAAAAATTATCGTTCAATTATTGAAACCGTTAAAATTATTCTGTTAGATCATTGATATGATATTTTGAAAATAAAATAAAAACATCACTTGATAGTTATATATAAAAAATGACATTGTAATAGATTTAAATTTAATTAAGAATATGAATAGTGTTAACAACTATTAAAATTCACATAAGCATTTGAATCAGAATAAAATATTTAGACTAACTAAATATATTACAAAAAGTAAGGTTCTAAAATTATGTAAAAATTAAAGTATAATAATTAAATATCAAATTTAAGAATAGAATAAGATCTAAAATTAAAATCGAACCATTATTATATAATCATAAAAAGTAAAGAAATTAGAAAATTAATCATCATTTTATAATGGGATAAATCTCAAAATTATATATGAACTTTAATCTATTGTACAATTCTATACATGTTGTAACAGTTTGATTTTCAGTAGTGTCGAAAATAGTGGTTTTAAGACCACAACTTCGACGAGTCGAGTCATAAATTATTAATTATTGCACATTTATGATGTCATTAGTGTCATATTAAATTTTGGAAAAGAATTTTATAGTTTGAATAGTTAATTAAGCAAAAAGCACTATATTGTAAAAGTTGTAAAAATAGAGTATGATAAAATAGAGGGACTAAATTGTAAAAGCTCTTTGGTTGTTCCTAGTGATGATCCAACTCCACTATGCTCAGTGTGGACAAAGAAGACCTTTAATCCTGATCATCTTTAAGCACAATTACGCAGCATCTGAAAAACTAAGAGACGTTTTGAGATCGATAAAACGAGTAAGAATTTATTTTTAATAAGATTTGATCTTGAGGAAGATTTAGAGTTGGTAATGGAGGGAAGGCCGTGGTTATTCAGACGGCAACTGATCAATTTCCAGCGTTTGGTGGAGCTAGTCGAGCGTAGTAAAATTCGGTTAGTGGGTTTTCCATTTTGGTTGAAAATTGGTCCCTGTCCACCGAAATTTGAAAAAAATGACTTGATCCATACGGTGGGATCGACCTTTGGGGGTGTTCTTAGATCGGAGGTAAAAGGGAATTTATGTCGGATATGAGTTAATTTGGATGTGCAAAAAAAGCTTAAAAGAGGAATTTTTCCTTCGGCAGGGGATCAACGAAAATATTGGCTTCCCTTCAAATATGAATCGTTACCAGGATACTGCTATGGTTGTGGCTGTATGGGTCACAATGTAAAGGACTGTGACGAAATATTAGCAACTAAAAAGGACAAACCGGAGGATGAACTTCCTTATTCAATTGCCCTTAGAGCTGAATCTACTGCTGTTGGTAGAGAAAGTATGATCTTTGGAAATTCTGCAAAGACTAATTTGCGACAACGTGTATATGTGAGAGAGGATAAAAAGGATGTTCGATCAGAGGTAATAGCCAAAGGGAAGGATGTGGATGATGTGTCGTCGATAGTGTTACAACAACCATCCGAGATAACCAGAGGAGAAGCTACAGGGTTACAAAATAAAATTACTGATTTTTCTCCTCATGAATGTGATTTTAAGAAGGATAATTGCCTTCAATCCGGGGATACAGTATCAAGAGGAATTTTAAGAAGTAAAGGAGATTGGGGGAATAAATAAAAAGAATCTTTGGGTATTAAAGAATTAGAAGTAGAAAGTCAAGGGGTGGGTCCCTTAATGCCGTCAAAGTTGGGCACGAGGAAACGTCAAGATTTTTTGGGAATAATAGATTCAAACATAGTTTCAATGGAAAAAAGTCTGACTAAACGAAAATTTGATGAATAGAAGGTTAACAAGCTTTTTGACTCATCGGATTTTTTAGGCAGTAAGAAAGCTAAGGTTGAAAGGGAGGAGGGAGTTTGTTTAGAATTTTTAAAGGTTTTCCAATGTGAATCCACTACATATTATCGACGGTTACCAAGGGGCAAGCCGACCGATATAAATGAAAATTGTATGTTGGAATGTCCGGGGATTAGGGAGTCTTTGGGCGGTAAAACGGCTTCGGTATATGCTGAAGCTTCATAAGCCTCAGATAGTTTTTCGTCATGGAAATCAAGTTAGATTGCAAGCGAATGGAGAAAGTTCGAAGAAGTTACGATTTTTTGCATGGAATCAATGTTAGTGCTGAGGGTTCGAATGGTGGATTATGCTTAGCCTGAAAAGAAAATTTAAATGTTACTCTTGCAAGTTATTCTATGAATCATATTGATGTATCTATTCAATTTAATATCAATAAAACGTGGTTATTTACTGGTTTTTACGGTGCGCCTGTTGTTAAAAATAAATCTAACGTGTGGAATATTCTTATTAAGTTGAGCTTACATAGAAATCAACCTTGGCTTGTATGTGATGATCTAAATGAAATTATGTTTTCCTTTGAGAAAAAGGTTGGAGTCCCAAAGGATGAAAGATGAATGGAATTATTTCGACAAGTTATTGATGATTGTGGGTTAATGGATGTTGGTTACTCCGGGTCATGGTATACTTGGGAACGGGGGAATTTGCCTGAAATAAATATCCATGAGCGTTTGGATAGAGCTTTAGCTAATGAGAGTTGGTTCTCTTTTTTCCCTTGTGGTCAAATTAGACATTTCTCTCATTTAATGTCAGATCATTATCCTTTGCTGGTGAGTTTGGTAAAAGAGAGGAATAATATAGGCATTAAGAGATTTCATTTCGAAACATGGTGGATCATGGAGGAGACTTTCGAAGGGACTATCTGACGCTCTTGGGATTTCTCAACTGGATCTATTTTTACTAAATTGGATACTCTTCGATAGGATTTATTAATTTGAGAGGAAATTATCAAGAAGAAAAATCATGGAATTAAGTGACAACTTATGAAAAAAGTGGAGATGTTAATGGATGCAGATCGTAATGATGATACATTGGCAGATTTAATAGATGCAAGAATTCAATTGAATTTGGAAGTTGAAAAGGATAAGGCTTACTGGGAGTAAAGAGCTCGTGCAAATTGGGTTCGAGTGGGCGACAAAAATTTGGTTTTTTCCATAGATTTACCTTGAGCAGAAAACGAATCAACACATTTCTAGGCTTATTCGAGATGATGGAGTGGAGGTTGCTGATGAAATAGGAATAGGGAATCTTGCTACATAATTTTTTGAAACGCTTTTTACATCAAAAGGAGTGGGTGACACTTCACGAATTTTGGAAGAAGTGCAACCGATTATAATGTCAGTTCATAATGCACAACTGCTGAAAGATTTCACCGGTGAAGAAGTTTTTGATGCTTTGAAAGGTATGGGCCCCACAAAAGCCCCAGGTATTGATGGTTTCCCCGTAATGTTTTTTCAAAAATTTTGGAGTGTTGTTGGTAATTCGATTATTTCTTATTGTTTGAGTATCCTAAATGAGGGGAAAGAGGTTGTCCAATCTAATAAAACGAGCATTGTTTTACTGCCTAAAATTCAAAGTCTTATCAATTTAGCCAATTTTTTACCAATCAATTTCTGTTTGGTAATCTACAAGATTATAGCAAATGCTATTGCTAATAGGCTTCAAGGGGTGATAGGGTAGTGTATTGATCATGCATAAAGTGCGTTTGTATCGAGGCATTTAATATCAGATAATGTATTATTGGCGTATGAAGTTTTTCACACTTTACGATAAAAACGGATTGGAAAAAAAGGTTTTATGGCTGTCAAATTGGATATGAGCAAGGCTTACGATCGTGTGGAGTGGGTTTTCTTGAATGTATGATGATGAAATTAGGTTTTGCAAGGAAATGGGTGGATCTAATTCTTAATTGTATCACGTCAATTTCTTATTCAGTTAATGTGAATGGTGTGCATGGGAATGACTTTAAGCCTTCAAGGGGATTAAGACAAAGTGATTCTTTGAGTTCGTATTTATTCCTCATTTGTAGTGAGGGTCATTCGGCTCTTATGCAAAGAGTGAGAAGTGATGGTTCGATGAAGGGGGTTCTTGTAAGTAAAAGAGGTTCACACTTATCGCATTTGCTTTTTGCGAATGACTGTATTTTCTTTTCAGAGGCAACGGATCATGGGGTCCAAATCATCAAAGACGTTCTTAAAGTATATGAAGAATGCTCAAGTCAGTATGTAAATTTTAATAAATCTATAATTTATTTTAATATGAATAGTGATGAAGATTTTAAAAAGTTTGTTTCACATAATTTGGGGATGAAGGAGTCTATGAACCCGGAAGCCTATCTGGGACTGCCAAATTTTGTAGGCAAGGGAAAGTGGGCATCTTTTCAGTATTTGAAAGACCAAATGTAGTTGCGAATTGATGGTTGGTGCACCAGATTTTTATCTCAAGGTGAAAATGAGGTGTTTATAAAGGCGGTATTGCGGGCGATTCTTACGTATGTGATGTCGTGCTTTTTATTACCTAAGTCTTTTTGCAAGGAGGTTGAAAGTCTTATGGCCAACATTTGGTGACAAAAGGGCAAAGGAAAACAAGGAATTCATTGGTGTGATTATGGTTTTGCATGTAATTTGAAAGAACAAGGTGGTTTGGGGTTTCGAAACATGTGTCTCTTTAACAAGGCTTTATTAATTAAGCAGGGCTGTCGCCTACTCAAACTCTTTACTTAGTCGTGTCCTAAAGGCTAAATATTATCCTAATTTTGATTTTATTCATGCAAATTTAGGGACGACGGCATCATTTACATGGAAAAGCATTTGGGCTGCGAAGGTGACTTTATGTTCTGGTTTGGGATGGAGGGTGGGTACAGGTCAGCATATTTCGATAACTGAGGATGCTTGGATCCCCGAAGCAAAAAATTACAGATTATTTGAGCAAATTCAAAGCATGAGAGATTGTAAAGTTGCAGTAGTAATCGACCCTATTTCTAGAACATGAAAGGAAGAGTTGGCGATTAATACCTTCGGGGAACAAGATGCTGGTCGTATTCTTCAGATCCCTTTGGCAAGGACAATTCATGATGACATGCAAATCTGGTACGGTGAACCCTCTGGCGAATTTACAGTTAGAAGCACTTACAAACTATTACAAAGTTTAGAAAGTGATCCTATGGCTTATGCCTTACAGGAGACTGATAAAAATTTTTTACAAATCCATCTGGAATTTAAATTTGCCATCGAAAATGAAGATTACATTGTGGAGAATTTCATGGAATTTAATTCCTACCTTAGTCAATCTACAACGATGAAGGCTGGTTACTGTGACAGTTTGCCCGAGATATGGTTTGGAGGGAAAGTCAATGGATCATTTGTTTTGTTTCTGCTCTGTATTAATTGAAATTTGGTCAGAACTTGGACTACAAAATATAATACACAATAATGGACTGGATTTCAAACAGTGGTTAACCTAGGTGTTTAATGGATGTTCCTCATCGAAACAGTAGATTTTATGTATAACACTTTGGATAATTTAGAGTGATAGGAATTTACGAGTTAATGAAGGAAAGATGTGCACAAGGAAAGAGGTTAGTATTTTTGTTAATCAATATTCTACTTAACTGAAATTGATTGAAGGCAAAAATCTTACCTTTACGAGAAGTAAAGTGAAATGGAAAAAACCAACTGGGTTTTTTCCAAAGCTTAATTTTTATGGGGCATTTGATGGGACAAAGTCTAGATTAGTGAGTGGGATTGTGGTTCAGGATACTGTTGGTTTGGTTATGCTTTCCTGTGCGAAAATTCATGATCGAGTTCCATCAAGTTTCTCAGCGGAAGCTTTGGCTTGTCTCTTCGCTGTGAGGGTTGCATTAGATCAAGGTTGGACGTTGATTGAAGTAGAAGGGGATGCCCTATCAGTCGTTAAGAAATCTAAGTTTGGTCTTATTGATTATTCACTAATCAGCCCACATATTGTTGATATTCATCAGGCAAAACAATAATTTCAGAATATTGTTTTCATTCATGTTCCTGTAGAAGCGAATAACCTTGCACATAACTTAGCTACAGAAACTTTAAAGCATAATGAGGAATTTTACCTTGTTAAGGGTGTTTTAAGTTATGCAGAAGGTACGATGATGGCGAACATAAGTTGGGAACCAGGTTAGGGAAGATATGGGTTTTTTTTTTAGAAATAGAGTTTTTTTATTAAGATATGAATTGGCAGTAGAGTGCTTTGAATCTTCTAGTAAATTGGTCTGCAGAATTTTAATGCTTATTTTGGGGGCAGACGTTTGCTTTTCTGATTAGGCAACTTTTTGATGATGATTTATCTGTTTTCTCTCTTAATTAAAGTCTTGTTGTTTTTTAATTTTTCTCTTTCCGATTTATTTGGGTTTAGTTAATTTGTAGGGCTATTGTTTGGTTTATTATTTTGTTTGGACTGGTACTTTCTTGGTTTAAAGTTGAATAAAGCCCAATTAGATGTTTTGTTTTTCAAAAAAAAATTAAATATAATGAAGTTTAATTAAGATAAGGATGGGTTGATTAAGCTTAATGATGAGAGTTGAAGAAATTACAAAAATACCATTAGTTATATATATAAAATTAAAAGAAGAAAAAAATAGAATATTTTCACTTCTTCTTTTTCCTCTTCACAAATAGGGTAAAAGAAAACTAGGGTTTTGCATTTCGAAGTTTGAGCTTTGATTTAAGTAAGCAAATGTTATCCGTTTTTAGTAATTTTTATGTTTTTTAATTCGTATTAGCTTAATCTAGATAATCGAATAACTAATTTGTGAAATTTTCAAATGTTATAAAACTTGCCATTGATGAAAATACTTGTTCTTGAAAATTATGGATAGATTTGAATGCTTGATGAATAGAATCATTGATTTTGTATAATGATTTTTTATGAAATTAGGGTTTAAGGATTAGATTGTGGAAATGGAAAAATACATATCCTTGTTGTGAAATGGTTGAATGAGGATGTTGGGTGAACATCTATGGATATTCGGCTGTTATAGGATTGAATGAAAATGGTTATTTTGCATGTTTAGACCTTAATGACTAAATTGAATAGAAGTAAAATGTTAAGGGTAAAGTATAATTTTTCTCAAAAGGATTAAATTGTGTTAAATGATTTGATTGTGTGATTTAATGTAAGAATTGGATGATTTGTGGATGTAGATTACGATCGCGCCATAGATCGCGAGAAAGGAAATTTAGCAGAATAGTCCCTGGAGTTTAACCATAACTGTAACCTAGTCCAATAAGTTCGTAATGTTAAATTCTTACTTGTAACTGCTTATAACTGCCTTCTTTTTGGTTGTTGATGATTAGTACAGTAAAATTAAAGATGTGAAAGATAGAACGGTAGAAGAAGAATTTCTCGATTTTGTATCAAAGATAATGGTCCGAAGATCGAGATTCCTACATTTGTTGCGGATTCTCTAAGGCATCGTGAGTCATTGTAAAGTGAATAGAATCCAAGAATAGATTACAGGCCCTACGATGGCTGAGATTTATGCATGATCGTATATTCTCGTCAGCTTAACGTGAGCAACATCGTAGGAAACGGATATACCGTATCGATGGCTAAGAATAGCATCGTCTACTAGTAACAGGCATGACCTCTGGGTCAACAGGGAGTAAAATGAGTATCATGACCTTTGAGTGAACAGGGAGTAAAATGAATAACAATCACTGAAGTTTAGTCCTGTTCTGGCTCGTCAGATTTATAGAGTTGTTTACCTAATATTGTTCAATAAATTGATAAACTTTTGCGAACTTATTATGCTATGACGCCTACCAGTGAATTTTTTGTTATTTTGTAGATTTCGTTTTGCAACTTGAGGATCGGATCATCTTAAAGACATCACACTATCCCGAGAGCTCGTTCGATAGTATTTACATCACTCGATTATATGGCATGTACTAGAATGGATTGAATTGTACCTCTTGTATGAATGAATGAATCTCAATTGTGAATTCTAGATAAATGTTAAACAAGTTAGTATGTTAGTTAAATGTGATAAACATACTATATGTGTTGTATGCAAGGTCTTGGAAACCATGTATAACGTATTGGTATACTTCTTGAAGTTATGGAGTAATGAATGCTTGATAAACTTGTAGTTTATGCTTGATTTATTTATTTTTGTATACTTGTTCCAATAGAACTCATGCATGTAACGGTAGAAGTACAGGATAGGAGAGAGGTTATTTATTGACTTCGGTTGTATCGGTAGTTGCATAGTAAGTTTCGATAGTTTTGTGTATACTAGTATCAGTAGATAAGATGCTTGTATTGGTAGAAGTTACAAGGTAAGACTTCTTAGCTCTCTGGAGTTTTTAGTATCGGTAGAAGTAAGACTTGTTTCAGTAAAAGTTACACTATATCGGTAGAACTTTACCAAGTATCGGTAGAAGTCTACACTGTTTCTAAATTGCTTACTGACTTGGCTATTACCGATACTTGTCCAACAGTTTTAATATATGATTCATGTTGACATTTTTACCCTTTTCGAGTTATGTTAACATTCAATTGATGATCCATGTTGTGTACTTTGTATTCCTCTTTTAATATATGATTAAACGAAACAGAAACATTAGAAATAAACGTTATATAAGATTGGACGGACATCAGAATCCTAACCGACGATGATTTCGAGTTTTGGGTGTTACACATGTACTTTGATTTTGTGCACTTTTATACATGAAAATCCGATTTGATCTAATTCTCATAAATTATTAACACCATTATTTATATAACATAATTTTATTTTTATATATTACATACACATATAATTATATTTATCCTATATAAAAATAAATTGATGTATTTATTTTTTAAGATATGCATGATTGAATTAAAATTAAAGTTTTATGTATGCATTTGACCCACAATCAAAGTTTCATATATATAATTGCACCAAATTAAAATTTATGTATCAAATTATAAATTAAATCAAAATTCATGTATAATTTTTAGATTTATCCCTTTTATAATTTCAAGAAAAAAAGAAGAGAAATATAATGAACAGGTGTCGTGAAGGAAAACGTTAAGATTTCCTCTATATAGCAATAATAGCATATATTATGTTAATTGCATCAAATATCTTTAAATTAGACATTCATTTTAATTGGTCTTAAATTTTAAAATATGAACTCAACGAGTTACTCCAGTGAAAAGAGGATAATGTTCATCTTAGAACTCCCGGGTTCGAGCACCTGTGTGTGCAATGTGTGTGTGCCTTGTCAGAGGATTAAGAAAGTATGAACAAATACTACCATGTAATCACACTAGTATATTCAAAAAACAAAAACTATCATTCCCTCTTTTTAGTTTTCGATTTTACTTTATTTTTAATTTTAAAAAAGTTATGCGACAACATTAATAAAGGAGGTGTATGGTAAACAGAGTTTTGGGCCTTTTTTAGTTGATTTGGGCACAAATGAAGGATTGGATAGTCAAATCCTCTAACTGTAGTGTTTAATGAAATATTACTTGTATAATATGATTTCTTATACAACTTTATATTAATTGAAATATGCTACTTGATAAATTTATTCAGAGTGTGACATAATTATCACTAAGAATGTAGTTTACAATTATATTAATACACTATTAATATTTATTCATTTTCACAATGTTAATATTTGCAAATAAAGAACTCAAGAAATTTGTTTATTTAAATTTTCAAAAATATCCACTAATTAATTTCCATAATAAATGTTTTAATTCTTTAGCAATAATATTTTATTTCAATAATTTCACTCAATAAAAATTAAAATATTATAAATAAATAAATAAATATTTAACAATAAAATGTGACATGCTTTAAAAAAAAAATTAATAAAATCAATTAGTCAAACTAATCACTACAATCAACAATAAATTACCAGGCAATTGCTAAATAAAGTTAAAATATTGATAATTTAAAATGTAAGTAGAAAATTTTTAAAATTTGAAACTCAATTTAAAATATAAATAATAATTTAAGTTGTTTGATGGAATTAACTATAATATTTTCTTTTTCACTTAAATATATTAGCTTTGAGTGAATTTACATATTTTATAAGAATTCTTATTTTGATTTATTTTATATGTTTAGAATATAGTTTTAAATTGACTGAAATATATTTCATGGCAATGATTTGCAGCCCGTGTTATAACGATGACCCTGGTTCTGCCACGTGTCTAAGCCCTAGAAACAGGCTGTTATTTTATCAAAACCACTCTTTTTTTATTATTTTAAAATTTGAGAATTCTCATGATATCTTTGGTAAAAAAAAAAAGGGCGGCCTATAAAAGTGAGGGAAAAAAAACAGATTGAAATGAGTGGGACCCACTCCAATTGGGCAAGTGGTTTTTTATTTCCTCTGCTTCTTAAAGCAAACCCAAAGCTGTCTGGTTTTTCTTTGCTGTCGTCTCGAGGGTTTTTCGAATTTTAAAAATTCAAATTTGTTTTGTATATTTTTATTGTTAATTAATGGACCGTTTGGAATAAAGAAAAGACAAAAGACAGCGAAATTGGGTGGAGAATATAGGAACGTGCCAGGGCTGATTGTTGTGTCCGGACCCACAACAGGAATTGGCTAATTGTTCCAATCTCTGCACTTGTTCACATTATTACTACCTTTGTTTTTATTCTTATTTATACTTTTTGTCTTTTGTTTGATAATTAATTCTATTATATTATTTTACCTTAATATAATATTTGATATCTGAATTTGATTTTTTTAATTTGATATCTAAATTTTTTTGACCCAATTTAGTATCTAAACTTGATATTTTTCTTAATTTGGTACCTAAGCATTTTTTAGTTCAATTTGGTACTTAAATTTATTAAATGTTATACAAATTACACAAAACACTAATGGTGTTAATTTTTTTTTTCATGCTACAAAATTATTACCAATATTAGAGGAAATTCATGTTTTAAAAAAATAGATATTAAGCTTACTTAACAAATTAATATTAAATTTAAATAAAAGATTTTTTAAAACCCCAAATTAAAAGAATTTCATTATTTTCAAATTATAAAACTAAAAGTAATTGAACATATACAATACAAAAAAAATCATATCATTTTTTTATATTGATTATTTTTGCTACCTTATAAAAAAATAACATTGTTAGTATATTGGAGTAATTTGTAAAATGTTTGACAAGTACCAAATCTAACAAAAAAAAAAGATTATGTGCCAAATTAGGAAAAAGAATCAAGTTCAGGTACCAAATTGGACTCCCAAAAAGTTTAAATACTAATTTAAGAAAAAGTGTCAAGTTTAAGTACAAAATTAAGAAAAATTGTCAAATTTGGTTACCGAATTAGACCAATAAAAAATTTTAATACCAAATTAAGAAAAAGTGTCAAGTTCATATACCAAATACTATTTTAAGCCTGTTAATTTATCAATTTTGAAATATTTGTTAATTGTATTTATATATATATCATTTTAATTAATGAATTTTTAATGTCTTTATTCCATAAAATATTGTATGTTTAAAATCATTATACCTGTCTTGATTTATATAAAGTGATGATTAAAATTTTTATTAATTACCCATTCCACATGAATTCTACTCTAATATAATAAACATTGTACCCGATCCAATATATAAATCGTTTCATTTAATTTAATTCAATTTTAGATAGAAATAATTTATAAATTGTAATCTTTTGACATAGAGCAACTCGAGGTAAGGGTGGGTAAAGTTTAATTCTGATGGGGTAGTGTCTAAGGATGGAGCATCCATTTGGGGAAGGGTGGGGGGTAATAAGAGATTCTAAAGCAGATTGGCAATGGAGCTATAATTTATATTTTGGTATTGATTCTGTCTTCAAAATGGAAGCGCGTGCTTTATTGGAAGGATTGAATCTTGCATGGGATAAGGGCTATAGGAAGATTGAAACGAAGTGTGACAATGTGTTATTAGTCAACTTACTCTCTTCAGGTGGTGGCACACAAAGTAATCTTGTTGAAGTACGTTTGTTGTATCAGTTACTTGATCGTCTTCAAGATCTTTGAACAGAGTTGTTGACCATATGGTAAAAATTTCTATGCCAACGAATGGATTATTTCGAGTTTTTCACACACTCACGTTTTCAGTTCTTAGATTATTAGATGATGATCGCACTCAAACGTTATGCTAATATGTGTTTAATTTTATAATCGTTTTTAACTGACTCTTTCTACCAAAAAAAAAAATTGAATAGGTGGGTTGTCTGAATTTTATTTATTGATTGGGTTTAGAATGGCAAATTTAAATATGAGGTTGCATGTAAATCGATGAGCTGAACGGATGCAAATTCTATATTATTGCATCAATAATTTAACTGATAAAATTTCAAATTATAAGATAAATATAAATAAAAAAGGATTGATGGAACCATTGGGGATGTGGACTTATAGAGAGAGAAAGAGAAAGAGAAAGAGACGGGTAATTAAATGAGATTAGAAGAATCAGGAATCTCCCATCGCCGCAACCACCCCATTTGCATGTTTTATTAGCAGTTAAAAATATTTCAGATGTGTTCCTACTATGAGGTGGGAATTAATTTAGTTTTTCTTAAATAAATAAATAAAACAATTTAGTCCAGAAAAGAGAATGGGTACTCGATGATGTTTTTATTAATATGGAGACTAAATTAATTGGACAGGAATGAATTGCTCCATAGAGCAGAGTGAGACAGGTAGGGTCCAACTAACATCGAAATGGTCAAATACGTAAGATCATAAATGAATGTAATGACAAGTACCCACCGATTCTGGGTTTTATTTGTAATGTTGTCAAAAGTGGAAGCGTGTTGGTATAGAGGTGTAAGAATGCAGCGTTTTGCATGTTAAGAGCTGGAGGAATATACACCTCCACACTACCTAATTACTTCAACCACACCCATTACCCTTGTTTCTCAATCCAAAATCCTTTATTATTTTATTTTTTTTATATTTTAAATTTAAATCCATCTAAATACGATTAAAAATCCCATAAATCTACTTCAAAACTATATTACTTGTTCCACCCGATATGATATACAATATTTGAGTTGCGCCAACAATCAATAAATATCGAGTGCAATGATAAGGTATTTTATATTTTCGAAAAGAAAATTCAAATTCAAACTTTGAATTACTATTTGCTCGTGTGAGAGTCCAAGCTCATTTAATTGTTTCCTGTTTAAAATAGATATTATTTGTACAATTTTTGTTAATTTAGTCTCTATCTTTTAAAAAATTAATTTTTCATATTTTAAATAAAAAATAGGTTCTTAAAAAATATATTTAAAAAATAAAAACCCATATCTTTAAAAATAAAAATTATAAAAAAAAACTCTTTATAATTTTTAAAGAATTAAAAATGATTTTTAACACGTACAAAATTAAAAAAATTCCAACATAATTACTCATTGGGAACCAAAATCGACATATCGCGGCTGATTTGAGATCTCATATCTATTTTTGACACAACCAGTACCTCATAGTCATCCCAAATCGTCCTCTGTGATACCGATTTGGGGTTTCCATACACAGCTGATATTATTTCGGTAATTAAAAAATTTTCCTTATCATTCTGGTAAATAATTTTTTCCATATTATTCCCAAAAAAAACTCCCATAAATCGTTTTTTTTTTTTTTAAAAAAAGAAAAGGACTGGGCTTTTATTTAAAATTAAAAGAAACATAAAGTAAAGAAGGCAAAATAAGAAAGCAAAAGGCCGTAACAAATTAAGCGGCCCAAAACCTAATGAAAAATCTAAGGAGTTCGATCAAACTTTAATATCAAATATATTTGTCCAAGTTTCAGCTAATGACGAGAGACTCATAAATTCTTTTTATTATTTACGATATATTAAATGTTATGAATATTTTTATAGTGATATTTATATATTTTGATAATTAAAATTAAATAAAAATAATTTCATGGACTAGATAATATTTTAAACCTCGATGAAATTTTGATAATATTGAAAAAGGTTGATGCTCATTCTTTTTAACAGTTCATGTTTAAGTCTCACCATACACAAATGTTATGGATAGGTTTTCCTTGGTAATATTTTGGATATATGTTCTATCACGTTGAACTTTTTTTGAATTTATTCTGATTTAAGTTTATAAATATTCTAGTTTTCAGTTTGTTATGTTTATTGTTTCTAATTCTAATTCTAACGGATTGATCATATATTATTTGTAATTTGTATGTTACTTATTGTTATACACCTCCGCCAGAAAGATATGTTCAAGTCCAAAAGGTATTGTTGACTTGCATTGACTCTCAAAGTACAATTATCCGACTCACTTCAAACAAAACTTATCACCCGTGTTCATAGGAGAACGTTATCTTACGTGAACACACCTCCAAAATAATAAGAAATCGTTTAGGCTTAATTATTTCATAGTGATAGAATCTCATATTACGTGCCCGTGATTATCCATTATGTGTTTAACGGGATTAAACGTTTATATGACCAACATTATACACCAGTGAACAACGAGACTTTTTCCTATAAATATCTTGGAAAATTATGGGTAGAGAATCAACTTTTTTTAGACTCTAAAATTACTTTTAAGTATTTATCTTTTTAATTAGTTTATCCCATTGTTCTTGTTCCGACTCTAAACCTTTATAGATGAGCTCATCTTCAGTACACCATTTTAATTTTTTCCTCGCTCCGCTTTATTTTCCTCCCTTTTTATATTCTCAAAAACTCCTTTAAAAAATAATAATACTCGGAGCGAAGATGAACTGTGAATCATGTTCTATAGTAAATCCAATTTAATATAAGATAAGATTTAATTAATCGGATAACGGGATGTAAAGACTGAGAGAATGTGTTATACATATAGATGTAAAGGCCCAATGGACATCTCTATATCTAAAACTCCAACAACCTAAGGCCCATCGTGAGAAGAATCATCTATCATTGGAGGTCCTTGTTGTGATAATATACCTTTCTTTTCTGAACCAATGGTGTAGTGGGAGGACTAAATATAAATAGGGTAAATTCTCCAATTAGTCACTTAACTATTACCTTGTTTTTGTTATGATTTATGATTATAATTTAATTTAATTTTTATAATTAAAAATATCATAGTATATTAATAATATTACTTCTACTTAAAGATTAAGTAAATAATTACTTAAATTAATAATTAATTATTATTTAACTTGAAAAAACTAAATTACTTGACTCCATCTTTTATCTTTTTGGCTGAATATATACTTTCGACGACATCTGAAATTATTTGTTAATTTAATAATTCCAGTAATGGTAATGTCGCTCTGGCGGAGTGGTTAAGGCGTGTGCCTGCAAAAGTGCATGGGATTTTTCCGCGAGAGTTCGAATCTCGCAGGCGACGTTAAATATTTTTGGTTTAAATGGCCTATTAATTCTTCTACTTATTTAGATTTTATGATTTAGTCTTTGCACTTTAAAAGTTAAAATTATAATCCTCTTATTTTTTAAATTAAAAAGTTTTAGTCCAATTATTAACGTTAATTTTAAGTTTTGTGTGTAAAACTCGTCAACTTTTTAAGTACAAGGACTAGATATATTTTAACCAATTTTTCTTAACTTTACATGTGAGACCCATACGTTAAGCATTCTAAGGCTAAGTGATACCGAATTCACTAAAAATGAAGTTGGGTTGTTTTCATGGAGATTGGTTTGATTAATTTCGTAATTCCTACAACCAAAGTGCTCTGTGGTTAGTTTTGTACCTACACGCCCTTTACTTACATGCAGAAACAAAAGTGATTTTAAATTATAATATAAGTAAATAATAAAAAATCTAAATAAAATAGAATAATGAAAATTTGAAATTAAAATGAATTTAACCAATATGTTAAAAACTCTAGCCTAGACACGATTTCTGTTTCGGTTTTGAACTGATCACAAACTATGGATCACATTTCACTTGATGATAAGTCGTTTACAGAGATCGAGAAACAACCTTAAATCTCCAATTCTTCCTTCATGTTAAATTAATTACGGGAATAGCTCGACAATTAACTCTTACCAAACGAATAACCTCGAGATCAACTCCCATGATTTAAAACAGATTGTTAATATGCTTGACGTCACCCAACTGCACACTCAATTGAACTACGTAAACTTGTTCTTTTAGTAAATAAGATAACAATTGTAGATTGAGTTATTTTATCAATAGTGTATTGCTCCAAGCATCGAACAAGAATCCCTCTCGAAATGATACTCAAAACGAAATTAATGAAACAATCCTTTCTCATAAACCAGAGAAATAGCAAATATCAATGTGAAGAACGTAGCACTGTTTTGGATCTCCTAATTCTTAACACCGAATTTTGTCAGTCATAGGTTAGATTAAAAATGAACTGCTTGTTAAGAAAAGAAGTAATAATAGAAATTATTAAAAGAAATTTAACTCAAAAAAAATAAAATAGAAGCAAGAAAGAGAAAGCAAAGTTTGTGAGAAAGAAAAAGAGACCCCTTTGCGTCCACTTTTTGCGAGAAAGGAAAAGAAAAGAAAAGACGACAAATTTGATAAGTAAAGTTGCTTCTATGAGATTTGTAGTGAAATCTGTAGAGTACAGATGAATTATACATAAACAAACCTCAAGTTTCAGTTTCTTCGTTATCTAATATATTTATATTTTAGTGATGTACATAATGGTATAGTATGATATATGCACATCTTTTTTCTTAAAAAAAAAAAAAAAAACCCTCTCCATTTGAAGCAGATGGATGTAAAAGTTATGAAGCAACTCGAATTTTATCATCTCTATAATAAGATATTTTTGGGAAGGAATGAATGAAATAGCAAGAGAGGCGAGGGAATTGCTGATGGAAAAGGGTGGCGGGAGGTGCATTGAAGTGATGGACCCAAAGGGATGCAATCTGGTTTCTTGCAAACAGCAATGCCTTCAACTCAAGAATGGGAATGGAGTGTGCTTGGCTAATGTCAAACAGGGTTATCAATGTGTTTGTTACATCAATTGCTAACTGGAAATTGATTTGGGTTTATTAGAATGCATCAAATAACCCTCTTCCTGTATTTTGTTTTTTCTTCTTTCATGCTTCCTTTTCAATTGTTTGCACAACAGATCATTTTGAACATGATACCAAGCAAAATCATTATAATATGATACATATATAAACATAAAGCAAACACTAAATTATATCATAAAGATTCAAATTTTGCATAAATATACACAAGAAAGTAACATGAATAATCGTTTACCGCATAAGCTATGTCATGGTGAGACGGAGAACGACACTGTAGATTCGTTGAATGCTACTATTCAAGGATGACCATACGAACCACCAGAGCCAAGCTCCGAGTTCCATCTACAAGGTACTTCGCGGAGCATAAATGTAAGATTTTGCAGAACATAAATAGAGAGCCAATCCCAAGGCACTAAGTGCAGCCATCAGCCAATAGAAGTAATCAAGATGTGCCCTATTAAGGTTATTTGCAAACCAGCTATCTTGGCCACCCCCACCAGTCATCTTGTCAATGGATGAGATGAGAAAGCTACTCAAAAAGCTTCCAACACCAAAGATGCTAAGGTAAAGTGCAAGGCCGACACTCCTTAATTCCTTCGGCGCCTGATGATAAAAAAATTCTTGAAGACCAACCATCGCAAACACATCAGACAATCCAGACAGTATGTACTGAGGGAGCAGCCACCAGATGCTCATTGGAACTGTTACATTTGGCTTGTCTACTAACCCATATTCTTCAGCAGTTTTAAGCCTCCTCATCTCTACTAAAGCAGCAATTAACATTGATATGGTAGATAGAAGCATTCCAATTCCGATTCTTTGCAGCATTGTAATTCCAGCCGGTTTCCCAGTTAAGGCTCTTGCTAAAGGAACAAAAATGCGGTCATATATAGGAATGAAGACCATGATTGTAAGGCTAATAAATGACAGAAGTGAAGCAGCAGGTATTTTAAACCCTGCTGTAATTGATCTGTCCATGGTAGCCCCTTGCTTGGTAAAGAAAGTTATCGTTTGAGCATAGACGACGGCATAAAACAAGCTTGCAGCCCATACTGGTGCAAGCCTTATAACAGTCTTCGCTTCTTCAACCTCTCCGATGCTACACACCTTTCCTTGTTCTTTTGAACCATCAGGAGCAAGCAAAGCTTTATTGAGGAACCTACATGTTACAAAAACCATATCGCCATTTAAGAGATGTCTGTGACGGAAAAATGTAAACAGGGACATTGTTTTCATAAGCCATATCCTAATTTTCTTGTATGCAAAAATATCTCACTTACTTGAATTGCTTGGAACTTTCAGTTGGAAGAGTTCCTCGAGCCTCTTCCTCTGCAGCAATTGCTGAAGATGTTGTTTTCCAATTCCTAACAGCCAAAATGAACACTCGACCAATTCTCGGAAATGGGTTTTCTTCATCACCTTTGATACTATATCTGTAAGTTGTGGTTCCAAGCACAAAAACAAGCAGACCAACAACCATTACACTAGCAGGCATCCCAAATCCAAGAATCCAACTGAGATTGTCTTGGATGTAGGTTAAAATCCAAAGGGTTATGAAGGTGCCAGCACAAATACCAAAATACCACCAATTAAAGAATGAACTTTGCGCTTTGCACTCCTCTGGGTCTTGCCTATCAAACTGATCTGCACCAAAAGCTTGAACACATGGCTTGTGCCCACCTTGTCCAAATGCTACTAGATACAGTGAGAAGAAGAATAGTACCACTTGAAATTGAGCAGAAGAACTTAATATGATATTATCTGTACTTTGGTCACCAGAATTGCTGACAGAAGGAAGTGCAGCTGACAGACTCAACAAGCCTAGACCCTGTTAAATCATTCAACATCACGTCGGCACAGAAAACATCAAGCAAGTACTCTAATCAATTACTGGAACAAATAAAATAATCTTAAACACTGAAATTTCAGGCATTATGAACTCTCTTAAAAAAGAAAGGGAAGTTGTTTTACCAAGATGTAAAGAAGGGAAGAAAAAATGATGGTGCGGTATCGGCCAAGTAAAGAATCAGCAATGAAAGCACCCAAGAGTGGCAGAAGTGACGCCGCCCCAGACCAGGCGTTGACTTGAGCTGCGGCGTCGGCAGTGGATTCACCGAGAGGCCCCGTCAAGTAAGTTATGAGGTTTGAAGAGATGCCATAATAAGCAAACCTCTCAGCAATTTCAACGGCAATGATGAAAGAAGCGGATCTCCAGCCGCCGGAGTTAGAGCGGCGGACGGGACGACCTTTGTAATCAAGGGAAGTGTCAACGGTGTCGTCTAAAAGTGGAGTTTGAGCAGTGGAGAGATTGGAGATCGCCATTACTTTTGCAAAAGCCTTGCAATTTGGATATACTTATCTCCGTCATCCGTAAAAGACAAACACATTCATGTCGGATTCGCTCCGTGCTTTTGCTAATCTTTATAAATAATAATAATAATAATGATGTGAATCTTTTCTGGGTAAACTATCCAAATAGTTACGTATGTTTGACTCAGATTACATTTTAGTCATTTATATTTGAAATGTTACGTTTTAGTCACTTACGTTATTTTGTTGTAACATTTTAGTCATTGAGCCGTTAATTATCATTAACGTGTAATGATAAGATGACGTGGTACTTTAAATCATCGTTTCAAATGAAAAATTTAGGTTAAATTCTATAAGTAATCCTTATAATTTTTCATTTTGAGTAATTTAATTTTTTTTCTTTTATGTTCTTTTAACTTTTCTTTTTCTTTTTTTTTCTATTCTCTTCTTCTTCTCCCTCTATTTTCCTCCCTTCTATATTTCTTTTAACGTAGTTTTTTATATTTTTCATTTGTTAAAACTAGTCCACAAACTCACCTCACTAAAAAAATTTGTTCAAAAGAATAAAAGAAGCTCGAGGACCAGATTAAATATTAAAGTTAAACTTGAGTACCAAAGAGTATAGTAACCCCTCTTTTAGTTATAATCTTTTGATTTTTACTGAAAAAATATTTATAAATTAGAAGATTAAAAAAAAACTTATGAACAATGTACCCTTAATATTTATTTTATAATTTATGAAAATTAATTATTTTTAAGATTTGTGATTGCCTTTCTAAACAATATTATCTTTAGAGTTCGGTTTTACGATCTCTTCATTCATTAGAGTCTAATATATCTTACCATGATACCAAATACTTGATAAATAAAAACTTATTTGAATACATTAAAAATGAAATTTATTTTTAGGAAAAAAATTGTGTTTCTGAGCATTTTGGTAAGAATATATTTTTAAAAAGGTGGAGTCACCGACTAATGATAAGAGTATTTTTTTTTGCAATTATAAAAATTATAAGATACTCAGTTAATTACTTGATATTGTATTTTTTTATGTTTAATTGATAATTTTTAGAATTAACATAATTACAATTTTAACCGTATATCAATTTAATTTTGATTCACATTTTATAAATAACGAATGTAGGGATGTGGCTTTGTTGCTGTTTTGGGGCATTTGTTGCAGCGCATTCCTAGGTTTTCTGGTGGTTGAAACCATGTCCCTATTCCGTTTGCAAAGGGATGATATCCCTATTCCCCGCTGATTGGAACTCGGCATGCCATATGAGGTTACTGATCAGCCGTGCTGCCTCTTTTTTGGTTTCGTTTGCTTTTTGTAACCTTTTCTTCTCTCCATTGACTGGACTTTCTTCCATTTAAAAAAAATACTATTCACGTTATAATTTCTAAGCCTAATATAAATACTAATCTCGTAACAACAACAACTTTAAATGTACTTTTTCTCGTTAGTTTTATCTTATTCTTAATCCTACTATGTACTTGTTTTATCCCTCTCCAATTTATACACGTGTCAACAGGATAAATGGTTTTGATTTTTTTTTACTCCATCTTGAGTGACAACTAAGCCATGGCATTTTTTGATGGAGTGGGGGTAATTAAGTCAATTTCACTGCCTTTTTTTAAGAAGAGAAATTCGTTGGCAAAATTAAAAAAGAGAAACAGCCGAATGATATGGTTTATATCTTAGACGGGTCCATAAAGTTTAATAGTTTATTTAATTAAGTCCTTATATTTTGTTTTCACTTACATGGAATCCCTATTCTTTGATTCGCTTATAAAAACCTTTAATTTTAATTAGTTTTTTTTTTTTTTTATGACATTAACATTTTGTTTAATTTTAATTTCTTTTTGTTTATGTTGTGGCAATTAAGTAGAATAGCATGTGTGCGGGCATTTATCTAGCTACAATTATAATTTACGAGAAATCCATTTTTGTTTAAGGGAATCGTTGGGTTGTTTTGCACAAGGAGTGAGTTGCAACATTTGTATGAGAATAAATTAGTGCATGAACACTAGTAGCTGGAACTGATGAAGCTGGATTCAATAATTATGGTGCTAGATATCTTATTTACATCCTACTTACAACATTTGTATACCTGCCTTCCCTATTTATAAATGTATTTTTTGGCAAAATACAAATAGAGAGCCAATTCTAGGGCACTAAGTGCAGCAAGCAGCCAATAAAAGGAATAAAGATGTGCCTTATTTAAATTATTTGGAAACCAACTCTCTCCACCATTTCCACCTGTTGCTTTGTCAATGGCAGATATGAGAAAGCCACTCAAAAAGCTCCCAACACCAAAGATGCTAAGGTACAGTGCAAGACCAATGCTTCTCAATTCATTTGGCACCTGATCATAGAAAAATTCTTGAAGACCAACCATGGTGAGCATCTCAGATAACCCAATCACCACATATTGAGGAACCAACCACCACACACTCATTGGAACCGTGACTTCCGGCTTCTCCACCAATCCATATTCTTGAATGGTTTTGAGTCTCTTCATTTCTACTAAAGCACCAAGTATCATTGATATGGATGATAAGAACATCCCAGTTCCGATTCTCTGCAGCATTGTCATTCCAGTAGGTTTTCCGGTCCAGGTTCTTGCTAGAGGAACAAAAATACAGTCATATATAGGGATGGATAGAACAATTGTAAGGCTGATGAATGACTGAAGAGATGCTGCCGGTATTTTAACACTTGCTGTAATTGATCTGTCCATGGTAGCACCTTGTTTCGTAAAAAAAGTCGACGATTGTGCAAGGACAACAGCATAAATCAAGCATGTAGCCCATATCGGAACTAGCCTTAGAACAGCCTTTGCTTCTTCAACCTCTTCGATGCTGCACACCTCTCCATGTTCCTTTGAACCGTCCGGAGCAAGCAAGGCTTTATTGAGGAATCTACCACATTAGAAATGCAGAGTCTCGTGTTAGAGATAAACATTGCTAGGAAGACTTTCGTAACCCAAACCAAAGGAGGAGAAACTCAAATATTTCGGCCAAGTTGAAGTTTAGAAAACCACAACAGAACACAAAATATCAATTTACAATTTCCAAGTGCCAAGAAAACCTGCATTGATTGAATTGCAATAGTCCCAAAAATCAAATTTATCTTATATGTTGTAACCAACAAGCAACATGAATAGTTTTCCACAATTTATTTATTTTTTCCTTTGGGTATGCTTGTGTACGACATTCAATACAAATATTCATATGAAAGCCCTTCCTTTATACATATAAAGATATACATGTTGGCTGATCAATCCCAAAAGCTTAAGTCAATAGGGAAGGACCTGATTTATCATATTTAAGTTCTACCATTTATGATCCTAATTTTGCTTTCTATATGTGGAAAACGTTTAACTCACTTGTATTGTTTGGAGCTTGCTGATGGCAATGTCCCATGAGCTTCTTTCTGGGCAGCTACTGATGATGTTCTCCAATTCCTAACTGCTAAAACAAACACCTGACCAATTCTTACGAATGGACTTTTTTCATACCTTTTAACACTATACCGGTAAGTAGTTGTTCCACACAAGAAAACAATCAGTGCAACAACCATGATAATACAGGGGATCCCAAACCCAAGAACCCAACTAAGGTTGTCTTGGATATAGTTTAAAACCAAAAATGAAATTAAGGTGCCAGAACATAAGCCAAAATACCACCAATTAAAGAAGGAACTCTTGGCTTTGGACTCCTCTGGGTCCTGTGCATTGAACTGATCTGCACCAAAAGCTTGGACACATGGTTTATGTCCACCTTGTCCAAATGCTACAAGGTAGAGTGAGAAGAAGAAAATCATCACTTGTAACTCAGGAGAAAGACATAGTATGCTGGTATGAGCCTTTTGGCACCCATAAGTGTTCAGAGAAGGAAAAGCTGCTGACAAAGTTAGCAAACTAAGCCCCTGTAAATTATTTAAATATCAAGTCAAAAGGGGAAAAAGAAAACACCTCAGCAAGTAGTCAACACGTTAACAATATAAATAAATGAAGCTCAAGCGCCTTTAAAGAGTTTGCAATTGTTGAAAACTATCTATCCTCTCAAGCAACAAGTTGCTCAAGTACAAGTTCCATATATTATATACTTTCTGACAAGATGTGGGCACTGAATCAGACCTTGTTAAAAACAGAAGCAGAAATATTCCGATAGAACAAATTGTGTGCACAAGATGCTTCATAAATTATGATAGAAAACAGAATATTATCAAGGCTATTTTTTTGTTAACTGATGTGTGAAAGAATGGTATGTTCTTTTTCAACCAGAGGCTGTAATTCTCAGCATTCTGAAAAAACATTAATAATAATTCACTTAAACGCTCCTTAGCATGGTTGAATGATTGATCACCTATTGCAGCATAGTTGTCCCAATTGTTAACAGGTTGCTGAAAACCACAGCTTTATGCAACATATCGTAACCTCAGAAATGTGGTTCAAGATCATGCTAATGTTTACACCAAACAACCTTCTCCCTTGCTTATTCATGCGGATACTTGAATAAGTTCTCACTTCTCAGTGGTCAAAGAGAATTAGTATATGATCTACTCGAAGTTGCCACCAGTATGAGAATGATGCATACTTATTTTCATCCTATAATATTTGATTGGAAATCTAGAATCGTGTAAAGAAAAGAATTTCACTTATGTTACCAAAATGTAAATAAGAGAAGCAACAACAATGGTGCGGTATCGGCCAAGAAAAGAATCAGCAATGAATGCCCCCAAGAGTGGCAACAGCGCCGCCGTACCAGACCAAGCGTTGACATTGACGGCTGCAGTGGCAGTGGACTGACCCAGAGGCCCGGTTAAGTAAGTAACAAGGTTGGAGTCGATTCCACAGTAAGCAAATCTCTCACCAATCTCTACGCCTGCAATTGGATTCATTTTCATATACTTAGTAATGTATCAAATGGGATGATCGAGTAAAAACTAAAAAGCAAGGGTCACCTATTATGAAAGAAGCAGATTTCCACCCGCCACTGTTGGTTCTCTCGACAGGGCGGCCTTTGTAGTCAACGGAACCGTCGATGCCGTCTTCCTCTAAGAATGGGGTTTCAGCGCTGGAGGAGTCATCGGAGATTGCCATGTCCGTTGACCGTCGGGACTTGGGACAGTTCAAGTAAATAAATCAACCAAACGATCAAGTATTAAAACCATTTGATGACTTATTGTGGTTTTTGTTCTCTGTTTTTCTTTTTCCTCTTTTTGAGGTTGAAACGACTTCATGTAAAATGATATTTAGTACCCATTATTTAAAAAATATTTAATCAACACGCGTTATAGGTGAAATATACATCATGATAATAATTTTAGTTTTTTTTTTTCACTTAATTGCAAAAATTTCTTATTTCATTATTTAATTTTCAAAATTATTTATATTTAATTATTTTTACGTCAGTTGTAGTGTGATAATGAAAGTTTAAGGTGGACTGTTTTCTATTAATCTAATAAAAAATTTAACCTTCCAATATTTTTAAATTCAATTTTTTCATTGTCGTTTCTTGTCCCTCTCAAAGACAGGGTGGAAATTAAATTGCACAATTTTTTTTTTTATAAAAATTAACTTAAAATTTTATCTTTTTCAAGAGTTTAAACTGTAATTTTACGCTATATTATTTATAATTTTATAAATTTTGAAAAACTCCAAAAACTTTCATTGCTTCCTCCTTAGTGTTCCCCTGATCCTTGTCATGAGCTATTATTTGATATATTTAAACGTCTTTTCAACTGATTTCATGGCTTCCCTTAATCACTTTCGATTTATTCTTTTAGCACCTTCACCGTCTCCTCTTCAAAACACAAATTTTCATATTCCAGAGGGAACACCTTAAGCTAATTGTATAGGGGAGCAATGATTGAGTTCTTTATTACCACCAAAATAACCAGAGTTCAAATCCAGTTACTCTCATCTTTGATTAGGAAGAAGGAAATTTTCCTTGAATGTTCCTCCATTGGACTGGAAAATAAGGTATAAGATTGCAGTTGGGACCGCAAGAGGACTCCATTACTTGCATAAAGGGCGTAAAAGAAGGATAATCCACCGAATCTTCTATTGACTGCAGATTTTGAACCTCAGATATTCATACCAAATTTGCTCTGTTTTGACTTTCTTGCATCAGTCTAATATTGAGTTTGATGCTAGCCGTTTCTGATTTTGCAATTAATGGGAAAAAAAAGGTTTAATTGAAGAAGATGATAAACAGTGGCCCGGGTCAAGAGGAAAAAAAAGTCAATATGATATGGCATTCACGGTCAATTGTTTCACGTGGGCATGTGGCTTTTTGCCACCGTGTAAACAAAATTGAAAACAAAAAAAATCCGGCTAACCGGATTCGAGCCAGTGACTTAAGGATGGCTAACAGGTCTTTACCCACTACAGTCCTCCGCTACCAACTGAGCTAAGGCCGGTTATGTCTGGGAGTCGATATTCACAATATCTCGAAGGTATCTTCTAAATCGCATGCTGTGTTCCATTGTGAAAGCTTCGAATAACTTTTATTTAGCTTGTAACATGCATCGAGGCTGGAGCCATGCCATCCGAGCAAAACTAGACTCAATATTTGGCATTTTGGTGTTGGAACCCAAGCAGCGATGTACTCTCAATTAGAAGTGAGTAAAACTCGATTCAAATAAAAAAATTTTAAAAAAATTTGAATTTCGTATTATTCAAATCCAGTTATTCGAGTTAAATGAATCGAATTGAATTTTTTTTTTCGAATTTCGAGTTCGAATCGAATTGAACTTTCGAATTTAAATAACTAGAATAATTCAAATAAACCGAATAAAATTATGTTATTTTTATTTTAAATTTATATTATTTAGGTCCAATTTACTTTACCTTTTATCCCATTTTCTCTTAAAACTCAAACCTTTTTTATCTTACCCAATTTTAAAATTCATCCATAAATTAAACCCAAATATTTTTAATTTTTTACCTTTTACCTTACCTAAATATAATTTAGTTCTTTAAAAAAACTCAAAAACTAAATCCAAAATCAATTTTCTCTTTTTAAAAAAAAAAACCCTAAATTAAATAAAAATATATTTTTTTAAAATTATATAAAATTAATCAACACTAAATTAATTTTTTGTAATTTAACTCAAACAAACATATTCGATTTGATTCAAATTCTATCTGATTCGACTCGATTCATAAAAATTCAAATCGAGTTAGAATGATGAAATAAAATTCGAAAACTCGATTAACTCAAAAAAAATTTATTCGATTCAATCAAGTGCTCACCCTTACTCTCAATTTCTTATTTGATATTATAGATAGACAACACCTTTCAAATGACCTTCACATCTTGGAGCCTCTCAATCTTATCATGATCCTATCCCAAAAAAAGTAAAATAAAAATTTAAAGATTGGAAACTAAATCAATTTGAAATCACAGAGGATCCTAAAAGTAGCAACTAGCAAGCACAAATTCATACATGAAAACCTTCAGTTTACATTGACGACATGTTACAAAGCCCATGTGAAGTGTTACAAATTCCACGTATCCCAAGGAAGAGCTAGGTTAGAACGTATTACATATACATTGTGCGTTACAGTAGCAGGCAGACAAAGTATCCTCTATTATATATATACTCATCGTCAACAAGAAGAGTTGAAGCTTAGGCGGTGGGCGAGGTAAAGAAGATGCCAAGTGAGAGCCATTAGAGTAACAACATTAAGAAGTGAGGATTTCGTGTTTAGCTTCTTCAGCCTCTCATTCCGCCTTGCCATCCTCGACTTCACCACTTGCTCTTCTGCAATGTTGGCTGCTGATGCTGGGCGGGTTTCCTTGCTTTTCGTTGTTGCCCCTAGCCCCCTGCTTTCTTCAACAACGAAGCTATGATCTCTCCCTCTTCCTCTTCCTCTTCCTCTTCCTCTTCCTTCTTCCTTTTCCATTTTCATTCTCTCCAACATAACCTGCATCACACGCATAATAAGTTGCAGAAAGAAGCAAAACTGGGTGGGACGAATTACTGAGCTCAGTACGCAAATCAGTACCTTTGACGCTTTAGGCTCGAAATATTGTGCATTGACCAAAACCATTAAAGAGGATAACAAAAGATTAAAAGCTTGAAGCATCTGGTGCTTGCTTGACAATAGTGTTTTGCTCTGCCCCAAAATGTACCCCAGCAAAGCCATCCCAATACTATAACCCATAGCTTTGAAGTAAACAGGATATAGTGTTTTGCTCTGCCCCAAAATGTACCCCAGCAAAGCCATCCCAATACTATAACCCATAGCTTTGAAGTAAACAGGATATATCTTGCTCTGCACCACCCCAAATTGCTGCCTTGGCAGCACTTCTCCCAACACATTGCTCGAAATGAACGTAACCCACACACCCACTCCATAAGCTGAAGCTAATCCCACCAAGTTAGCAATACCCATCACCGGATTCAATGCCTCCATTGTACTCACGTACTTCGCCCCATCAAATAATTTGTTTGCACTACTTTTACCCTTCATTGCTGTTTTTTTTCTTGCCCCTTTTGCTTCTTCCCCGTTTTCGCGCGCCATCTCCATTTTCTCTATACCATTGTTCACTATATGACACCAGGCCGTCTCGGTCGTGTCTTTTGCCGTTCCCACACTGTCCATGGCCTCATCAATGTACTCTTTAGCGCTTTCTTTAAGATGTCGGCCCTTTTGTGCTACTTCCTCTTTCTCTTTGCCTAAAGCACCATCGACAGCCCCCTTCCCTTGCTGGGTTGTGTCTACGACCTTGTCTTTGGCTTCATGTGCAGTCTCCGACACCTTATCCTTAACCTCATGCACGGTTTTTGAAACCTTGTCTTTAGCTTCATCTGCGGTGTCTTTGGCTTTACCCAAGACAGTGCCGATTGTTCGAGTGCATTTCCCAAAAGCATCACAGATAAGTTCCCCCGGAGATTGTCTTCCGGAGCCGGCTTTTCCTTCGGGTGAGATGCCTTGGCCAAGGTTCGGAAGCACGGAGGCGGCTTCTTTGAGAGCCTCCTTACCAAAATATTCCGCCGGTTTCGGTTGCTGCTGGGGCGGTGGGGGCGATGAAACTGAGACATCGGTGTTACGTTTGCCGTCCTCATCATGATCAGCGACAATAACTGTATTCCCTTCTTTCACTCTAACATGTTCCCTTTGTGGGGTTGGCGACCATATTCCAGCAGCCGCCAATGAACCGAGTACAAGACTCAAGGCCAAAATGTTGATCATGTCTCTTTATCTTACTGGTTATGAGAAGGTGTTGGCTGCAAAACGAATGGAGATTTGAGGATATGTACCATAATCCACGTTGCATGTAGCAAGCAATCGAGAAAGCGACGCGTTTGCACTGAATCGACAACGTTGTTCCGTACGTGGCTGCTTTTGAGGGCGCCCTTGCTGGGTTTTTTAGTTAACAGTAAAGAGAAAATTCGAGAGGTGGTCCTAAACTATTGTCGGAAAGATAGAAAAGAAAGCCATAGAACTAGAGCCCTTTGTTTGGATTATCAACACTACAGCAGAGTAACTAGGCATATTATTTTAGGGTCAAGCTTACCAAATTATTAGTAATTTTTTAATTATTTTATTATGAAAAGTTACAAAATAATTATTTAAGTGTTTAATTTTGTTTTATTGTTACCAATTGATTAATGGAAGTATTATTTAAAATTGACATAATAGCAATTTTATTTTTTAATATTTATAAATTATGTCAATTTAGTTTTGCTTTTAAAAAATTTAATTCTCAACATTTTCACATTGTATAATTTGATATTTTCATTTTGTAGTTTTGTTTTTCTTTGTAACAGTAGTTTTGTTTTTCTTTGTAACATGGAGAGTTAATTTTAAAAGAATGAGAAAAATGAAAATTATTTTATTGAATTTTTTACTGTTTCTATTTTTGTATGTTTTCAATCAAATTTAATTGATAAATTTATTTTTTAGTTTTTTTAGGTGAAAGGTTCACAAAAAAAAAAAAAAATTGAGCAAAAAATCAAATTACGCAATGTGTAAATGTTAAGGATTAAATTCTTTTTAAAATCAATACTAAATTGACACAATATATAATTGTTGAGGGTTAAAATTGTTATTATGATAATTTTAAAAGTTGTCACCGTTAACCCGTTGGTGATCCAAAAAAATAAATTTAAATAGCTGGATGATCATTTTATAATTTTTTTATTGAGTGATTAAAAATGAAATTTACTAATAATTGGGTTACTACCAGTGTAGTTTACCCATCTTGGATAATTAAAATTATTAAACGAAAGAAAGTAAAACAATCTTAACAAATTTTATGTGATTAAACCGTGAAAATGAAATGCAATGATTTATTATGATAGGTTTTAATAATTATGACTAATTTACCCAATGCTTAATTGCATTAAACAAAACAAATAAAATGAAAGTAAAAAAAGGCTTAAGCAAAGCACTTAAACTAAAAAAAAAAAGCCAATTAAGCCCTTGCTTTTTGCTCTCTTTTTTTACTCATTTAGGTACTTAAATTTTTAATATGTATAAAAAAAGTCCTCAAACATTTTTCAAAAAAACAATTAAGCCCTTGCTCTTTTTTGCAATCAATTAAATACTTGAACTTTCAAAATACATAAAAAATACCCTAAAACTTAAAAAAAAAAAGTAATTAAGCCCATAATCTTATTAAAAATTAGAAAAAAATTGTAAAAATTAAAATCAATAAAAGTTAGAAAATTATTAAATTTTAATAAAAAATATTTAAAATTTACCAAAAAATTATAAAATATATCAAAAAGACCCTTTGACCGTTGACTGTTAAAGTTAATGACCCCTATTTTTTCAATTAAAGTCATTACATGTTGCGACACAGCGTGATATGTAATAAAAAAATAAAAATCAATAAAATATATAAAAAAATTATAAAATGCTTCCTTTGGTATGATAATTTTATATTTTTTATGAATTTTATATTTATTTACATTTTGTATAATTTTCTTATGACTTTATAAAATTTCATGATTTTTTTTCCATATTTCTATATATTTTATAATTTTTTTACGATCTTTATAAAAATTTACAATTTTTTTTATAAATTTTAACAATTTTTATAATTTTTTTATAATTTCAAATAAATTTTAATTTTTATAATTTTATAATTTTATATAATTTTATTGATTTTTATTTTTTACAATTTTTTTATTTTTAATAAAAGCATAGGCTTATTGCTTTTTTTTGAAAAAGTTTAAGGTTTTTTTTTTGGTTGCATTTTGAAAGTTTAAGTGCCCAATTGAGTGCAAAAAATAAGCAGTGGTTAATTGCTTGTTTTGAAAAAATTTGAAGGTCTTTTTTATACATTTTAAAAGTTCAAGGGCTCAAATGAGTGCAAAAAAAAAAATGCTTAATTACTTTTTTTTTTTTTAAGTTTGAGAACTCTTTACATCTTTAAACTTAAAAAAAAATAGAGTTGAATATCTCTTATTTTTCTTTAAATTACTTTTTTTTATTCATCCATTTTGGGGTTAGGGAAATAGAAGCAAAAAAAAATATTTTAACTGCAAATAATTTTTTTATTCTCCACATTCTTTTAGATAAACTATATTTATGTAAATAATTATAAAGGAGAAAAAAAAGGAAAGGGTAAATTACCTAGTTGGTTATTCAATTTTAAGGCGTTTTCATTTTAGTTATCCAAAATGAAATTTTTATAATTTCGTCACTCAACTTTCATGATGTTTTCATTTTAGCCACGCAATCATTAATCTCTAACGGTAATTAACCTGTACACACCACATCATCCTCACACTTTCATTTTGATCACTCAATTTTTAAGTTGCTTTCATTTTGATCATCCAAAAAATAATAATATTAATCTAGGTAAAAAAATTAAAGATTAAAGTGAAAAAATGCTAGAAACTAAAATAATGCTTTAAAATTTGTCAAATTGTACTTGTTTTCCCATTACCAAAAGTTCTAATTTTTTTCAATATTAAAATTTTGAATTTCAATACATAAAAATCAATTAAATAAGTTATTGAAATTTTTATCCGTTAATACTGCCAATCGATTTGTTACTATAATATTGAAATTAATTAATTTAATTAATTGAGTCTCCTTTTATATCTTAAATTTTTATTTTATGTTTTCAAATTAAAATCAACTCAAATAAATCATCTTTAATAATTGTACAAGAAACTCAAATTTCTTTTTATTATATGATCTCGAATCTTTCATGCTAAGCTAAAAGCAAAGAAAAACTCGTACAATTAATTTAATTAATTTTATATTTCATGTCAAACAAAACCCTGAATTTTTCATCAATTCTTTACCCAAATGAAAAAAAAGTAATTAATTTAATTAATTACAATTATTTTTATTTGCTTTTAGCTCATTATGAGAGATTTGAGATTATTTAATTAAAAGAAATTTAAGTTTCATAGAGAAATATTAAATATGAGTTATCGAGTTGATTTCATTAAGAATGATATGGAAACATAAAATAAAATTTTAAAATTTAGATGGAGATTATTTTAATTAATTCCAATATTATAGTAACAAATCTATTAACATTATTAAGGGATAATTTTTTTAACAAATTATTTAATTAATTTTTATGCTTTGAAATTTAAAATTTCAATGTTGAAAAAACGTTAGAATTCTTGGCAATGGGATAAATAAGTACAATTTAACAAATTTTTAATGTATTATGTTAGTTTCTACTTCTTCTTTTTTACTTTAATCCTTAATTTTCTTTTACCCCAATTTAAACTCTAAAAAAGGATTATTATTTTTTCGGTGACCAAAATGAAAGCAACATAAAAGTTGGGTGGCCAAAATGAAAGTGTCAATATGATATGGCACGTACAGTTAACCGACGTTAGAGATTTAGCGGTTAGGTAACTAAAATGAAAACGCCTAAAAGTTGAGTGACAAAATTGTAAGGATTTCATTTTGAGTGATCAAAATGAGAGCATCCTAAAATATGGGCGACCAACTAAGTAATTTAACCAAGTAAGTAACTTAAAATATGTAAATGAATGTAAATAAAAGTTAAGAAAAAGATTGAAATGATTTTTAAAGGGAAATTTATTAATTCATTCAATAAATGAGATCATACAATTCGGGGAATAACAAATACCTATTGTACATTCTAACGGACTAACCCCATCAACATAATAAAAGCTTCAGTTTCAACATCAATGGAATATTGTTGACAATTGACTCTATCACAACTTAAGCACAACATGTCAAGAGTGATCGCAAGCACTTAAATACAATAAGGAAATTAGCCCCGAATGATCCAAAGCGGCGGGCATAAATTGACAAAAGAACCGAGCATCCACCAAACTAGAGAGGACGAAATCACTCGCAAAAGCAAGACTACATGCATAAACAAAAACTAAAAAACGTACTATAAGAGTAGACAAAAACTTATAAAACTGAAGACTTGTTAAATAATGGAAAAACAAATAAAAAAAACATATAAAACTTAAGACAACGCGAGTCTAAACTTACTCATGAAATCATTTATTATTTTGAAACTCTTAAAACAGAAACAGATTAAGAAGTCAACGAAAAGCTACCCACTTTCTAAAAGAAATTATCGGTGGTCAGTGGTATTTCAACGATGATAGACACCGTCATCTATCCATCACAACTTGTGAAAACAACAAATATACCCACAAAATAAATCTGTAAACTGAAAAGAGAGAAGATAAATGTAGTGAATGTGAAGAAGAAAGAAAAAGAGGATTGATGGACAAGAGAAAAAGACGGGCGGTAGCTATCCAGAAGCAAATGACTTGGAGAGAAAAAAAAGTTTTAAGGTTTTTATGAGATAAGACTTAATTGATTTTTAAAAATTATAAAAAAAATTAAAAATTATAACAAAATTATAGAAAATTATATAAGAATTATTCAAGGGATAAAAATTATTGAAATTTAAACAATTATTGTATTAGTAATTTTAAACTTTTTATAAAATATAATATTTTTAATAATTTATATATATATTTATAAATTTCTAAATTTTATAATATTTTAAAAAATAAAAAATTTTAATAAAAAAGCATCACCACTTTTCAACCAAATTTATTACTCATCACTCATATGTAGCCATCAAACACTAAACTCGTTATCACTCAAAACTTGCACTTGACTCCTCGTACAAATTTGATCACCATCACATTCAAGCTCCCTATTTTCTAATTACCAAAATCGAAGATTTAAAACCTTCAAAATAAAAAAAACTTAAAAATATTAGATTTTTATATCTTTTTAATAATTTTTATATTTTACCATTTTAATAAAATTTATATAATTTATAAAATTTTATAGTTTTATATATAATTTTTCATGATGTATAATTTTTTACAATTTTCTTGTATTATTCATAGATATTATAATATTTAATAAATTTTATAATTTTTCAATATTTTCTAAAATTTCTAAAAATATATATAATATTTTTTCATAATATATTAATAATATTTTATAAATTTTAATTACTTTTTCTAATTTTTTTAATTTAAATAATTTTAAACTTAGATAATTTAAAAATTAATTAAATCCTTATAAAATAAATAAATAACTATTTAAACCTTTATATAATAATTAAAAAATTAATTAAACCCTTTAGTAATTTTCTACGACAAATGTCATGTCAATCGCCACTTCATCTTTTCTTCGTATCAATTGTTATGCCAACACTTAACGACTCAAGACTCAATTAATTGATAACTTTTAAATTTCGACTTAGGAACTCGATTATAATTTTGGTTAAAGGTTTAATTTATTTTTAATTTTTTTAAGATGATTTTTTAGCATTTAGACCTTTTATTTAATGTGTTGATAATATATTTATATCGATTTTGTACGTGGGCCACTTAAAATTTGAAATTGCAACATGTCCACAATTTATTAATATTGTACAATTACTTTAATAGTGATTTAAGTTATTTTATTGTTATAATATTTTTTATATTTTAATTATTTGAAATATCGATTACTTACATTAATCATACAAAATAAAAATAACTAAACAACAAAATAATGAAATACGTATATTAGTCCAACGATTAATTATGCTTTACATTTTTAATATTGAAAAGAAACTGTGAAAATAAAAAAAGAGTGTTAAATATTTCATTTAGAATTAAATTAAATTTATATAAGGATTATTATTTTTTAAAAATGACATCAAATTAAATTGGATGGGCCGTGGGCTGCTTTCAGTTTGTTGGATTTGGGGTTTGTTATGTGATTTCGAGTATTGGGCCTTTTATGTTACATTTTAGTTTCAAGTCTTTTTCTTTCAGTTCGTGGTTTCTAATTCCATCATAGCAGGTAACATATTTTATTTACTATTGTGTTGTAATTAAATAAATTAATTACTATTGACAGAAATAAATAGAATACTAATATGTCTTATTTATTTTTAAAATCTTAGTTCAGATTGAACACGGTTTCCTTGGTGTTCATTGGATTCAGAGATTGAACGTTGAAATTTTAAACATCTATTCTCGCAAGTCTAATCCCACGACTCTAACATACCAACCAACAGATTTTTCAATTCCTTGTGTGATTCATTTTAGAATCGTTGTGTTATTCTCGTAACTGAATTTATGTCAAATGAGTATTTTACATGAGTTTTAATTACTTTTTCGTATTAATCAAAAATAAAAATCGTACTTATTATTTTTATTCTCTGATAATTGTATTCGAATGTTTATATAAAACTTAATGTTTTAATAATCGACGTAATAATTTATTTGGTCCTCTAATTTTATTATAAAAAAAAATATTTTAATTTCTCACTATTGTTAATCCTTAAACACGTATTTCTTGTTAAATCATTTTAAAATAGATGAAAAAATTAATGTTTTTTTAACTTTATTGATGTGACGTGTACGTGGATAACAAGTTATCATTTAATTGATTTTTTAAAGTTTAGTAAACTCAAAGAATATAAAATTATTTTTTAAAATTAAAAATCATTAAATCATTAAAATATATAAGACATAAAAATTAATATTTTTAAATTTTTAAAAAATTAATTAAACGCTGTCCAAATGGCAACCCATGTGCATGCCACACTAACAAAGTTAACAAATATTAATTTTTCCATCTATTTTTGAGTGATTTGACAAAAAAATACAAATTTAAGAACCAAATGAGATCCTTGATGAAATAATATCTTACTTTTTACTATTTGATGGCACAAAGGTATAAAACATAGTTATATATTTTACTTTTTACTATATTTTTATCATAGATATGATCTACGGATAAAATAAAATAGGGGAAAAAGCATACTGCATCCTTTCGGTTGATGTTCATCAATACAAAGGGTGCTTCTTTTACAATATCAATTGAATCGGAAAAAAAAAATAGTTTTATAGTTTAAAAATAAATAAATAAAAATAGAAATTTTACCATAAATATATACGCGTAAAAATTATAAATTTAAAATATAGATGTATATTTAAAATAACATACAATAAATAATGAAATGTATAGTTTGAAATTAGTTAGTAATATACAACACATTAAATATGTATGATATTAAAATAAAAAAAATAAATTAAATTATTTATCATGATATTGTCATCAATCTTGAATCCGTATCAAATTAACTTGTGGCACTAACTCAATCAAATATATTATTAATATGCGTGCGGAGATCACAGATTTAGAATACAAATGTGTGTACATTTCCGTAATTTCCCTAACCGAGTTAGTGCTCGGTTGACTCGTAACACCAACCCAATTAGGGGCTTACATAATAGTATAAATTAAAATGAAGCTTTAATTGAGTGGTAAATTTAAGGTTTCACTAATCTAATTGGCATATGTTCAAATACCACCATATGCATATTTTTATTTATTTTTTTTATTTTTTGTTAAAATAAAAAGACTAAAGCGCTCTAAAAAAATGTAACTTATTTTAATTACTGAAGGATATTTTCGTAGTTTCCCTATTCGAGTTGGTGCTCGGTTGACTCATGACACCAACTCAATTAGGAGCTTAAATAATAGTATAAATATACAACTAATGGAGCAGGGGCGAAGTCAGAAATTTTTTTAAGGGGGCCGAAGTTAAATTGTAATTTTTATGATAGTAAAAATGCAAATTTTAAAGGATTCAATCAAAATTTTATCATTTTTAAGGGGGTCAAAATGTAATTTTACTTTTACTAATTTAAAATTTTAAAAAATTTCAAGAGGCTAAATGAAAAATTTTCCATTTTAGGCGTCCCTGTAATGGAGATAATAAATTGAGCATATTAAAACAAAAAAAGTAAAATTTATATTAATATTAAGTTTTAGTTGAGTAAGTAAATTTAAAGGTTTATTAATTTATCAATTGACTTGGGATCAAATCTCATTATTAGCATATTTTATTGGTTCTTTTTAAATAAAAAATTAAAATATTTTAAAACAATATAACTTATTTTTATAACAAAATGGTATTTCTATAATTTTTCTAATCAAGTTGGCGACCTAATTGAGAGTGACATCAACTCAGTCAAGAATTTAAATAATAGTATAGATAGATACATAAATTTGATAAGAGAAAACATCTTTATGTTAAAACTTATTTTTTTATAGTTTACTTAAGAATCATTATATGTGTAATGGTAAATAATTTGTTTATAAATCTATTAAATATGAGTTTAATCCCGAAATATGTTAATTTTAGCTCTTTTATTTAAAAACCATATAAATGCATGAAAAGACAAAAAGATCATCAAAATAAAAATAGTAGTCATTCGATAAGAAGTTATATTAGTCATTTCTTAATTGAGTTGGTACTCGGTTAACCTATGAAATCAATTCAGTCAGGGGTTTTATTAATAGTAATTATAGATAAACAATTGATGGATGTGATGAAGTATGGATAATAAAATTAAAATGTACAAAAATTCTAAAATAAAGTTTTGTTAAGTGATAAATTAAAGGTTTTATTAATACAATTGGTTTAAGTTCAAATCTCATCATATACATATTTTAACTATTTTTTAAATAAAAAGACTAGAATACCCTTGATTAATATGATTTTATTTTAATTATGGAACGTTATTTTCATAATTTCTCTAACTGAGTTGGTGACCCGATTGAGGGTGACACCGACTCAATTAGAAAATAATAATTTAGATTAGTAAAAATAATTTTAGATTGCTATATGTATTTTAAAATTCTGCTATTATTTCATCTACTTTACGAAAGTTGTGGATTTAGTCTTTGTACTTTAATTTAATCAATTTTAATCCTTTTATTTTTTTTGAAACAGTCAATTTTAATCCTTGTACTTTTTAAATTTTGAAATTTTAGTCCTAACCCAAACATAAGCAATTAAATTTATTTGGTTAAATTCAATTACTAGACTTGCATTATGCGTACAATTGTAGATTTGGTCCATCTTCTACAATTGATCATTTTAAGTCTTTATACTTTTCGAATTTCGAATTTTTTGTTTTGATACAAATAAAAATCGCGAATCCATTAACTGAATATGTAGTGAGTAATATGTGAAAATGTTATACATAATATGTTTGGCGTATCATATTTTGAAGTAACTGGACTTAACAAATGTTTTACTATTATTTGGTGAGGATTGAAATTTTAAAATTCATAAAGTACATGAGATAAAATTGCTCAAATTGAAGTATATGGACTAAATTCATAACTTTCATAAAGTACAAAGATTAATAAATAAAATTTAACCTTAAATCAATCATATATATATATTTATAGTTATCCATATTTATTATTTAATACTGAAATTATCTATTTAATATCCAATATTTGGATTAAATAAAATAATTATAAAAGTGGGTTTGAAATTGAATGAATGTGATGTTTTAAGAAGATTAAGTAAGGTGAAGCCTGAAATTGATAGGATAAGAAAACAATTACCAACCGAAATCATCTGTATACAAATAGAATAAATTATCACATTCTCTTTCCAAAAGTTACTTTTGGATTAACACTGCAAAAAGTTTGGTCATTACTCTCAATTTTAATTTTAAATGCGGAGCCACCAAATTCAAATTTGGAGAGCCTAATGGAATTTGACTTTAAATAAAACAATTTTTCATAAATTCATGATCTGGGTTCCATTCCAAATTTCCTATTCTTTGCTTTTCTAACTTTAATTCTTTAAAAAAAAAAAAAAAAAAAAAACAAATCACTAACGTTTATTGCATGAAATTAGAGCCATGAATTATATTTTTATAATTAAAATCTTAATGATTTATATTCAGTGGTAATCGCACAAATTGCAACTTAGCTTAAATCTTTGTAATTTACTAAAATATTTGGGCTCTTTACAAACCCCTCTTTTAGAATTTCTAGCATTTTATTGAAGTTAAGAGAAGATCTTTCAAATACCTTCAATATGATGGAATATTTAATTTTTTTTGTACTATTTTATTCCTTATTGTAAACATCGTCGAAGCCAAATTTGAGGAGATCAAAAATTTCTTTTGATAAGCTAAGAGGTTTTTTCCATTGTCTTGTGTACGAGATTAAGACCGTTTTATCTTATTCGTTGTAAGGAACTTGTATCCAATGGCAGTGTCAGAAGATTTTTTTTTTGGGGACGGATTTAAATTTGTATATTTTTACAATAGTACGAATGTAATTTCATTATTTTAATAGTCCATATCTTTATTATATTTAAAGGGTTAAATTAAATTTTTATCATTTTTGAGGGGGCCAAAGTGTAATTTTACCATTACTTATTTAAAATTTTATAAATTATAAAGGGCCTAAATTAAAAATTTACCATTTTAAGGGGCTATAATATATATGCAAAGGGGAAAATTACAAAAATCTTAAACTCTAGAAACCTACTTATATTTTTGAAAAAATCATAGTGTAAATTTATAAAAAAACTAAATCGAAAAAATTTAAACTTGAGGGACCATGACCTCCTGGACCTTAACGTGGCTCTACCACACTGCTTGTATCATTATGCTTTCAAGTTGAATATTTTAGCAGGTGGGAAGAGGGATCTTGTTTAAATATAAAAATAAAGTTTTAATGGAAAAATTATTTAATTTATATATAAAAACAAGGTTACAAATTGACAAATAAGTTAAATTTAAAACACATCTTATACAAAAAAAAAAAAAAAATTATACAGAATTATTCTTTGAATAAAATCTCAAATATAGAAAATTTATGAACCACGTAAATAAACTTTACACACGTAAGTAAAATTTGATGAATTAATGGTCCAATGTCATTTTATTGGAAAACTTATTAATTCTTTGGATCATTATAATAGGCAATTTTATTTGAACTAAACTGATAAATATTTTTCTTTGATTTTTAAATTTGTTGTACAGAACATTATTGTTCTCCGTTCTTTGCAGCAGATGTGTTGCTTCTTGAATAAAATACAAATATTTATAATAAAAAAAATCAGACGAATTAGATAAGAAATATACTAATACTTATGAGATTCATTATCTACAAAAAAAAAAAAAAAATTTAGGATTTAGGATTTAATTCGAATTTTATCTTATTATTATTGTAATTCGTAAAAAAAACAATAATTGGGTAAATTTATTGAGGCTTGCTAATAATGTATTAAGCAAGATAACAAGATTCCATACGGAAAAAACCAAAGAAAGCTGGCTTTTATTCTTCTCCACAACCATCAATATACCTCAAGGCCTTGGAATGGCTACAATCAGACATTAATTTGTATAGAGATTACAATAGAAGGAAATGAATTATTTCGAATATTGAACTGTGGCCAAATACGCCACCTTCCTCTTATCAAGTGGGATAAAATTATGAAAGCAAACAGTACTTGTTTAGCAATGCAGTTTACCAACTCCTGCACAAATACTCGTGTCATTTGTGGGAACCATCATTCACCCTTCCATGAATAACATACTCCACACATTTATTTAGGGGAAAGGGTCCAGAAGAAAAATGATCCCACATCGATTGACTGAACATTAGACCCTAGTTTTATAAAACGAGTACCACCTTTCCACCAGGGTGTGCTTTTCTTTTTCTTTTTCAAAATAACAAAATTGAGAGGAGCGTTTTCACTTTCGAAAGAAACAAAATAATCAAATTTGAAGATTAAATAAATTATCATATTTAAAAAACTACCAAACCATGGTCGGACCTGACCATAGATGCCTTTTCCAGTGCCTGAAATCATCATTGCACAACTATGAATTTGAGATTACACATTTTATAACCAATTTGATATTCAAATTTTAGTATCTGTTTTTGTTTCATTAAGAAAAAAATATTTCCGTTTAATTTTAATTAAAATATGAACAATAATTTACACTTAAATGTAAGGTTCTAAAAAAAGAGTTGTATTATTAAAGTTGTGAAATAAAACCAGGCAAAGAGATGATGAACTGGAAGAAAGGGAGTGGAAAAGGTAGGATGTACCTTTCCATTCGTACGAGTTTGATGAAACAAACAAAATATACAGAAAATGTGACAAAGCACGCACATGCTTCCTAAACCCTTTCATGATTCCCTTCTTCCTCGTCCTCTTCTTATCAGTATTAAAAATCTTTCCACTAACAACTTTGATACATAAAAATCTGTTTAAATAGTCAAATGTAGGGCTTAAAATGAATTAATAATAACATATAAAATATTCATGTCATTAAAATAAAAAAGATTAAATTGTTTGTTATGATGTTATCATCAATCTTGAGTCGGTGTCGAGTTAATTTGTGACACCAACTCAACAAATACATTATTGATACTAGAAATCTTGATCACGCGCATAACTTCTTAACTGAGTTGAGAGTGACATCAACTCAATCAGGGTTCTATTAATGGTATGGATATACAACCGATGGAGGTAATAAAATGTGCATATAATAAAATTAAAATGTATAAAAATATTAAAATAAAGCTTTACTGATGTAATTGATGTGGCTTCAGATCCCACCATACACATATTTTTTTTATTATTATTTTTAAGTGGAAAGATGAAAATACCCTTGACTAACATCACTTATTCTAATTGTGAAAGGGCATTCCTTTAACTTTCTAACCGAGCTGGTGACTTAATTGAGAGTGACACCAACTCAACCAGGGATTCGATTAATAGTATATATATACGACTGATGGAGGTAATAGAATGTGCATATAATAAAATTAAAATGTACAAAAATATTAAAATAAAACTTTAGCTCAATCGTAAATTGAAATTTTTACTAATGAAATTGGTGTGGATTAAAATCGCATCATATGCATATTTTTTTTAAATAAAAAAACTAAAATATCCTCGAATAATATAACTTGTTTTAATAATAAAAAAGATATTCCTATAATTTTATAACTGAATGAGTGACCTAATTAAGAGTGGCACCGACTTAACCGGGATTATTATTATTATTATTATTATATATATTATTGCTGCTTAAACATGATTGAACCACATGTTGACAACTCTTTCCACCCACCCCAATCATAGGGTTGAAAGAAAATATAAGAAATAATTAATGCAAATTAATGTAAATAAATAAAAGAATGGGTACGTAGTCAATTTTCTTTTAGTTTTATATTAGAACTAATTAGTTTCAATTTATGAATGAAATATGATTTATTTAGAAATTTATAATACTATATGCTCAAAATTTAAATAGTAGATAGATAGATAACAATTAATTAACAAAAAAATATGTTGATATGGTTTCTTCAACTTTCGGCATTTTCATACAATTTTGATCCTCCCATCATTTTCTTCTGTTTCAAATGTCTCAACTCTCAATTAAAACTTTTTTTTTTTTTTGCTATTATTCTATTCCTTTTTTACAACAAAAAATTATTTATCAATATTAAAATTAGAGGCATAGCTTTAAATTCATAAAAAGTAAAATAATTTGTAATATACATGGAAATTAAAAGTGTGAATTTTGACATGAAGTCGAAAATTAGACCCTATCAATTTGAATTTAAAATCGACTCAATTTAATTTAACCACGAAGAGTTAACAACTTAAATTCGATTCGCTTCAAAACCATATCAATAATATTTTTTTATTGCTTTGAACTATAAAATTGGGCGTATTAATTATTAATAATAGATATTATTTTAAATTAATTATCATTTAATTAATGTTACAGTTATATACAAGTTAAAATTTATCATTACAAACAGCATCCGACATTTGAACATTTTTAAACAAATAAAATTTAAATAATACTATACAAACAAGAAATTATTAGCATTGGTAAATTTAGAGTACCTAAAAAATAATGGAATATTAAAGTATTGATTTTTGAAAGAAAAAATTTCAAATCATATTGAAATAATGATATCACGGGAGAAAGTAACAATATTAAAAATAAAGAAATCAATAGCCTTATTAATTCAATTTTGACACATTTGCAACCCTAATGTTATTGGTCCCTCCCTTTAAAGAACATTCACACTAATCTATACCTATATATTAAAGTAAGATCCAAAGGATACTATTCATGCTGACATATGGCACACATCTACCATGGGCTTCTTTTCCACATTTTATAAAAGTGGTTAAATTTCAATTTTGGTCCTTTTATTATGCTTAAATTTTGAGACTTAATCTTGATATTTTAATTTCTAACATAATTTTGTCTCTATATTTTTTTAATGTTATTAATTAGTTTAAATTTTTTATAATGTAATTAACTAGTTCAAATAGTTAGTACTTTTAACTTTTCAATTAAAATGTTATGTGGTTATATCTAATTTAAAAGTAGATTAATAAATCCAAAAAATAGAGGGATTAAATTCTTGAAAATAAAAGTAGGAGGATTAAATTCCAAATGTACGAAGTGTAGAGACTTAGAGTCATGGTTGTTTGAACCGGTTGAGTATCGGCCCAAAGAGAGGCATTAGACTAGTTGACCCGCAAACCAATTCAGGTCAGTTGAATCAAGCTAAAAAATCGATTGGTTTGGTTTTTTTTATTTTATTTATTTATTATTTTAATGTTTTATTCAATGGAACTATACGAACCAGTGACCTAACCCATTCGATCACTGGTCCAGTTCCAAAAACTCTTGCTTAGAGTTTATTTTAGTTTTCAAAATTTACACTATAAATTGATATAAACAAATAATCAACCCCATGCGAGCGTGGATACACCATACTAATTAATATTTATTACTTTGAAAAAAGAATGAGTTTTTAATCATTTTTTGACTGAGTTGGTATTTGATTGATTCGTGGCACCAACTTAACTATAGATTTTAATATACTAAATGTAATTTTGAAAATACTTAAGGTAAAAAAAAATTGAGTTTAATATATCAAAATTTTGTACTAATAAATATGATCTGATATGCACTAATACAAACTGGTATTGATTGAAACAAGTCAAAACATACCAAAATTTTGACCAAACGAAACCTAAATTACTTGATACCAATTGAAGATCGAAAAGAAGCATATCAACCGATACGAATAGTACATGTGCAATACCGACTATCATATTTATTAATTCAAAAATTAAACCACTGCACGAAGAATACTTTGCTTTTGGCTGAAAATTTTAAAATATTTAATAATAATAATAATAATAATAGGGCTGAAAATTTTAAAATATTTAAATTTACATTCACTTAAATTATAAATCCAGAAAGCAACATCCATCGAATATTTAAATTATTAAATTGTTTTTAAATAAATATAAAAATAAACCAATAATACTTAAATTTATAGAAAAATAGAAAAAAATACATCTTATCCCTAAAAAGGTTTGCTGATTGTTGAAATTGATGTTGATATTTGAGGAAGCAGCTCCGGTCCCTCGTAGGAGTCGACAAACCATTACTCAACATGTTGAAAACAACCCTTTCTTTCTTTCTTTCAATTTCATATAACCTTTTATGAATTTTTGAAAATAGATATAATGTTTGCGGAGGACCCACAAGATTTTTTAGGGATCGAAGTTAAATTATGATTTTTACGATAGTTAAATTATATTTTTAAAAGATTAAATTAAAATTTTATCATTTTTAAGAGGGTAAAACATAATTTTATTTTTATTAATTTAAAATTTTTAAAAAATTTAAAAATCTAAATAAAAATTTTCCCACTTTAAAAGAGATCAGGCCCTACCATCTTTTAAATTCGCTTCTCATATTAAATAATCACATTTTGTTATGACCATATTTTTCGTTAAATATCAAAAAACCATGAACTTCTACCTACTCAATCTCAAGGTCTTAGTTTGCTATATAATTTTCTACTCCCAACATTTTGGTATAAGATGTCAATCCTCAATTAACAATATGTGTTTTAATTTAAATTTATTAATATTTTTATTTGTCAATATGTGGTGGCGCAAGTGTTATAATAATAAAAATAAAGTACAAACTTTGTAGTTGAAATGTCAAATTTTTGGAATAATGGTGCGGTTAAATGTTTCGATTATTCGGTGGAAAATTACAATACTATAGTTGTGGACGACAGGGTCTCTTTTTTTTTTTTTTCATTTGATGAAATCGGTGATAGGCTGTTGGCTCATGTCCTATTTTTCTCCTCCATCTTTTTCAAAAAATTTCCGTACTTGATATTTTATTACGTGTAATTTCGGTTTAATTACCACGGAAATCATGTTGTGAAATAAATTTAATTTGTTAGGGGAGTCAAAAAGGGTAACAAAACAGGGTTGAGAGAGTAGATATTGAGTTCGGGGTATGGTCCCCACTTTATTTGGGAAAGGCAACTTTTAAAAAGTTAGGGACCCCACTTGGTGTTGCGTGCAAAATAATTAAGTGGGAAGGCAATGAAACCTAAAAAGGAAAAAAAAAAACGGTGTGCCGTATTGCTAAAATGCGTTCAACTTCCTGTTACGGGAAATATTAAAACTTAGGGTTGAAGGTATAGCTCAATATGAGTTTACCGCCAAAGGGAGGTTTGCTTGTTATTCTGCTATGTACACCATTTGTACGTCTATTATCTGCTTGGCTTTACTGACTTTTAAAATAAACATGCAATTTCTACCTACCTTCTTACTATAATATTTATGTGTGTATGAGTCGAAACAATAAGAATTAAATTGTTAGAATAGAAAAATTATAGAGATTACGATCTTAAATTTTCATCTGAAATAATGATATATCGTGCAACGTCAGGATGTCATTGTACCTTAACGTCAGTTAACTGTTCAATGATCAAAATGAATTAGGTTGGCAATGTTATGATCATTTTCTAATTTTTTCAAAGTTTTGTGATCAAAATGTAACAAATCAATAATAACAGCACCCATATTGTAACCTTTTAAAATTCAACGATAACCATCTATAAAATCATTAAATTTAGTATTAATATCTTTTAATAGTTTTATAAAATCATTAAAAAAATTAGTAAAAATCACAATATCGAGATTTGGGGCTGACTCCTTCAGATATCAACAAAGAAGCCTCAACCCATACTCTAAGAAAGATGTCTACTTTTTTTTTTTTCTTTTTCTTTTACTAACATCATGAGTGTCACATGATTTAATATATGATAGCTAAATTTTCTTTCACAATCATGGTTACGTCACATATTCTAATACATGATGGTATTTGTTCGTATTTTTTTAATCTTTTTGACAACGCACGCGAGTGCTCGAACCCGAGTTTTTTAAGATGAATATTATCTTTTTTACCATTGAAACCACTCGTTGGGTTCAAGTAAGTTATGTTTTTTATAATCCTAAATAGATAAAAGATGTAAATTATCGAGTTGTTCTGAATTTTTTTTTCTTTTTTTTCTTTTATTGGGCGGATGAGATTCGAACTCTAACCACTTAAAACAATAATTAAATGAAGTAAAATTTAAAATTTAGTATCTTAGAAATCACAATTTTGAATAAGAAAAACAAAGCATTCACCTAAAGTGATGTTGAAAAGAAGGCGGGTGGTAGGTGTGGTTGGAATCTTCAAGAGCATCAACCACAACAAAACTCAAACAGTGACTTAACTATTTGGCAGCACTCCATTTTACAAATCCAATTAAATCATTCTACCAACTATTAACAACATCAAATCAAAATTTTTATTTTTATTTTAAAAAAGATGTTATTAAACTAAATTAAATTCTAAACTTTTAGTCTGTAATGTAATTAAAAATAAAAGAAAAAAAGAATTGATAAGGGAAAAGCAGAATTATGAAATAGTTGACCTTCTAGGCCAAGGACTTGAGAGAATAGAGTAGACAAAGGGGTTAATAATGGATCTGCCTATTCCCATTGAAAGGTAAGCATATCACTCCAACTCCGCTTTTCTCCCAAATTAAAAAAAACTTTTATTGCTCAAACTTATCACTTCGGCCTACGCAGGCACTGGTGGGTCATTTGTCCAACGCACCACCGACATATCATATTATAAATAAATATATATTTTATTTAAATAACACAGTCTTTTAAAATATGACACGGGTAAATGAATGTCCGTCTTTTTAATATCTGAATCCGTTTTAGATCCAAATATTATTGTTTTAAATCCAAATTTTATAGAATATTCAAATTTAGAGATGATTCCTTTTAAAGAACAAATAAAAAAGTAACGTGGTGGATGCCTTCATATGTGAACGTTCCAATTCCCCCAGTTCAAATCAAACGAGGTGTATTCGAGTCTTTTGAAGTGAGGGAAAATCCACTCCGGTGAAAGCATAAATAATATCTTCATTGATTTTTAATTACTTAGTAATCAAATTATTATATACGACTTCACTATATCTTGGTTGTTTATAAATTATATACATTTATTCTGTTTTGGAGGGAATTTTATAAAGCTAAACAACGTATTTAACAGCCAAATGTCTCTCACCGCTATAATTCACTTTGTTCCCACTTAAATCCGAATGAAATTTAATCTCGTTCCTACATTTATCAAATCTCATCGCCATGACAACTAATTTCATTGTCACTGCGATTATCCATCCAAGATGATAACTACTCACAGAGAGTAGTTATAAAATCCTAAGCTCCACCACAAATTTCTGGATTTACAAAAAGAAAAGAACATAAAATAAAAGGAAAGGAAAACAGAGGTTTCTTCTCTACCACCTAAACATGATCTGAAGATGATGTAAATGTTGAAGGAAGAGTTGGATCCATGATACAATTGCCCAAATAGCTTTTATATTTGCAGGGAGAAAGATTATTAGGAAACAAATGTGGGCACCAGAATATGCCTCTACGTGACTTGAGGGGGGCCACCTCACCAAATGCCAATTCCCCATTTTCTTCTTTTTCTCTCCCTTCAACACATGTTTCTGTCTTCCACACTCCTAACGCAATGAACATCTCCTCTCCTTCTTCTTCTTTGCTTCTACTCTTCTCCTTCTCTTCATTTCCTTAATTCTTCCCGGGGGTTTCAGCGCTTTCCCATTTTCTTATTACCATGACTAAGCTTCTTGTTGAAGTGGTCGATGCCTACGATTTGATGCCTAAAGATGACGAGGGTTCTTCAAGCCCCTTCGTGGAAGTTGAGTTTGATGGCCAACGTCAGAGGACCCAAACCAAGCACAAGGATCTTAACCCTTCTTGGCATGAAAGCCTTGTTTTTGATATAAGCCAGCCCGGAGATCTTGACTACAAGATCATTGATGTCACTGTTTATAATGATAGGGAAGGCAATCATGGTCACCGTCGGAATTTTCTCGGCCGAGTCAGGATTTCGGGGGCTTCCGTCCCCTCGTCGGAATCCGGTTCCAGCGTGCAGCAGTACCCGCTTGATAAACGTGGCCTTTTCTCGAATATCAAAGGCGAGATTGCACTCAAACTTTATCAAGTCCGTGATGAAGTTCCTCGGGAGCAGGTACAACGTGCGGTTCCTGCTAGTGTGGTGGCTGAAAATGAAGAAACTGGACGTTTCCAAGAATCCCCTCCGTTTCAGGATATCAACGTTGGACGTGTACAAGAATCCCAGTTCCAGGAAACGCCATTTCAGGAGATCAACAACGCCAACAATTTTGATGAAGAGATCAAGGTAGAAGAAAAGAAGAAGAAGAAGAAGAAGAAAGAACCAGAAGTCAGGACTTTTCATTCTATAGGGAAAGAACCAGAAGTGAGGACTTTTCACTCTGTAGGGACTGGAACGGGCGGTCCTCCACCAGCTCCGCCTCCAATGAAGGAAAAGCCACCAGCGGTTGAGATTAGAGCAGATTTTGCTAAAGCAGCAGCACCAGCGGCTAGTGTGATGCATATGCAGATGCCGAGGCAGAACCCCGACTATATGTTGGTGGAAACTAGGCCACCTGTGGCGGCACGATTGCGGTACAGGGGCGGTGACAAGACATCGACTACTTACGACTTGGTGGAGCAGATGCATTACCTTTATGTAAATGTGGTTAAGGCAAAGGATCTTCCTGTAATGGATATTTCAGGAAGCCTTGACCCTTACGTGGAAGTGAAGCTTGGGAACTACAAAGGGCAAACAAAACACTTGGAGAGGAACCAAAACCCTGTATGGCACCAAATCTTTGCTTTCTCAAAGGAAAGGGTGCAATCAAACTTGCTTGAAGTTGTTGTCAAAGATAAGGATTTTGGGAAAGATGATTTTGTTGGGAAAGTCGTGTTCGACGTCATGGAAATCCCACTTCGAGTTCCACCAGATAGTCCATTGGCTCCTCAATGGTACAGATTGACAGATAAGAAAGGTGACAAGGTTAAAGGCGAAATAATGTTGGCTGTTTGGATGGGAACACAAGCTGATGAGTCGTTCCCTGAGGCATGGCATTCCGATGCTCACAACATTAGCCACTCCAACTTGGCTAATACGCGGGCCAAGGTTTATTTCTCCCCCAAGCTGTATTACCTTAGGGTTCATGTCATGGAAGCTCAAGACCTCGTCCCGCATGACAAAGACCGGCTGCCGGATCCATATGTTAAGGTGGTACTTGGTAATCAGATTAGACCTACAAAGGTAATACAGCGAACCATTCATCCAGTTTGGGATGATCAGCTTATGTTTGTTGCCTCCGAGCCTTTTGAAGATTACATTATCATATCGGTTGACGATAGGATTGGACCTGGTAAAGATGAGATTTTAGGGAGGGCAATGATTCCGGTTAGAGAAGTGCCTCAAAGATTAGAAACTGGTAAGCCACCGGATCCCCGGTGGTTTAATCTACTAAAGCCTTCAAAGGCGGAAGAGGAAGGTCAAAAGAAGAAAGACAAATTCTCAAGCAAGATCTTGCTGCGGATTTTTATGGAGGCAGGGTACCATGTTCTTGATGAATCTACACATTTTAGCAGTGATCTTCAGCCATCATCCAAGTTCCTCAGGAAGCAGAGCATCGGGCTTCTCGAACTTGGGATTTTGAGTGCAAAGAATTTGCAGCCTATGAAGATGAAGGATGGGAAGCTGACTGATGCATATTGTGTCGCAAAGTACGGAAACAAATGGGTGAGGACTAGAACTCTTCTTGAGACTCTGTCTCCTCGATGGAACGAGCAGTATACTTGGGAAGTTCATGATCCCTGTACTGTAATCACCATTGGAGTGTTCGATAATTCCCACACCAATGGGAGCAAAGATGATGCAAGGGATCAAAGAATCGGGAAGGTGAGAGTTCGGCTATCAACTCTCGAGATTGATCGTGTTTATACTCATTATTATCCTTTGTTGGTTCTTACACCTGGCGGTTTGAAGAAGAATGGAGAACTTCAGTTGGCATTAAGGTTCACTTGCACTGCGTGGGTTAACATGGTGGCTCAATATGGTAGGCCATTGCTTCCCAAGATGCACTATGTCCAGCCTATACCAGTTATGAACGTAGACTGGCTGCGCCACCAAGCAATGCAGATTGTGGCAGCAAGATTGCAGAGAGCAGAGCCACCACTACGGCGGGAAGTAGTTGAGTACATGTTGGATGTGGATTACCATATGTGGAGTCTCAGAAGAAGCAAAGCAAATTTCCATCGCATAACGTTGCTTCTTTTGGGGGTCACTGCTATTTGCAAGTGGTTCAATGATATCTGCTACTGGAGAAACCCAATCACAACATGTCTGGTGCATGTTTTGTTCTTGATACTTGTTTGCTACCCAGAACTAATATTGCCTACAATTTTCCTTTACCTGTTTGTGATTGGGATATGGAACTACCGTTTCAGACCTAGACATCCCCCACATATGGATGCTCGACTTTCACAAGCAGAACGTACACACCCCGATGAGCTAGACGAAGAATTTGACTCGTTTCCAACATCCAGACCATCAGATATTGTACGAATGAGGTATGATAGACTGCGAAGTGTTGCTGGTAGGGTACAGACGGTGGTTGGAGATCTGGCAAGCCAAGGGGAAAGGGCTCAGGCAATACTAAGCTGGCGTGATCCAAGAGCAACAGCAATCTTCATCATCTTTTCCTTGATCTGGGCCGTGTTCATTTATGTTACTCCATTCCAAGTGGTGGCTATTCTGTTTGGTCTCTACTGGCTGCGTCACCCTCGCTTCAGGAGCAAGCTGCCATCTGTCCCTGTCAACTTCTTCAAGAGATTACCATCAAAGTCAGACATGCTAATATAAGAAACTAAGGTCACTTCCATTATTATCATTCGTTTAATCAGAGTATGTGAATAAAGATGATTCGGTGAATAACTCTCAGCAGATCTTACCTGGAGATGGGGGAGAGAAGAGCAATCCACTACCCCATTACAAAGAATCTCACTTTTCCTGGTTCGAATATGCACTTTCACAGCTTTCTTCAGATTTATCTAAGAAACCCCACCATTCTTTTCGGCTGCTATTCAAGATTTTGCTTTAGTTATCATGTGTGCTTCATGACTGAAAGCTCAATATGTCCACATGGGTGCTGTAAAGGAGTGAAAAAGGTAGAAGGAACTGTAGGCCAGTGCCTGCAAGTGTCAGAACTAGTTTATATTTATAGGATGAAAATGTTTATATAATAAAAATAAGATGAACAATAGTTCTTCAAATCCCTCAATTTCATTGGCACTTGTGTTAAAAAGAACAAGAAAAGGCAATTCTGACATTGGAAATCTTCCAAAACCAAAAGGAGAATTTCAGACAAAGGACTATTCATTTTGATAGTGAAGTCCTGAATTCTAGATGCAGTATTACTGCAACAATCATCAAAAAGCTTACAAAGATTCCAACAAGTAGAGCCCTATCAACAAAACCCCAGCTGCCCGGGGCCCAATCCTGCTCATTCTCTAGCCCCAAGGCGATGTCATTCTCCACCTTTTTTTGCGCATGGTTCCTTCGCTTCCTTATAAACCAGTGAATCGGATTTTTGCTGGCTCGATTTTCCATTGGACTATCATTCTTGGAAACCGTGCATTTATCCAATTTAATCTGTCTCCCGCAGATGTCTGGTCCACAAGAGCAAGGTTCTGGCTCCTTTGAACATGCACAACTCTCATACTGGTTGGAGCAAGGTGAATGTTTCTCCTGATTAGAAACCTTAACCGGAGCCATTTTTACATTTACTTCGGGAAGAGTCTCGATCATTTCTCCAAACACTGACCATCTTCCCACAGATGTTATCTTAACGATAGCTGAAGTACCCAAAATAGTTTCAGGAGCAACTATGAGAACCTGCACATATCCCTTGGTATGGCCAACCTTGGGATAATGAAATGAATATGAGCTTAGATATTAGCACACATTATATAAAGCCTTTTGATAAAGTAACAAGTTGTAACTATTTCCAATAAAAGGTTGAAGCATAAAGCTGTTTCTAACAACTGGCACCCACAAGCTAGACATTAGATGGCACTGAAAATTGCATTTAGATAAATTGTGAGCACATGAAATGCCAAGTACCAATTTGAAATATATTAAGAGTGAAACAGAAATGCTAGACAACTCTTGCAGACTTTCAAAACAGAAGTAAAAAAGAAATTTCCCACGTAGCATTGAAAAAAAGGAAGAAAAATTGAATGCAGAGTAAATCAATTAAACACTAAACGGGGGGTTGCAACTTGCAAGGGCAGTTCATTTCTAACAAAAAATAGAAGAAATCAAGTTCACCAGAAAGCAAGACACCAGGACTATAAACACATTAATAAGTCATCGCAAAGCAACCCAACAGCAGGGTTTCAGTCCACAAACATCAGAAAATAAATCTAGTTTAAGCTGAAATCTATTTGATTAACCAGGGCCAAAACGCAGGAGAAGGAAGCATACAGAAGTTGTGCAAAAGTTTATTTTACCAGTAGCAAATCTTCTTACCAAATGAATTCCATCAGTTGCAATTTCAGTAATCCATATTCTTTCAACTTTGCCTTCCATTCCATTGTACGGTGTAAAAGCTTCAAAAACAGAAGTTAATTCACGGCTCCGATTCTTCACTATAGTACTTGGGACCTTTTTCATCCTTGCAGCAGGAGTTCCTAGTTTTAGAAAGATCATACAAATGAACGTCTTAGCTTTCTATAGCTAAGAGCTAATAAATGGACAGTATTTACATTGACCAAGTAAGCTATCAAGCATAGTTTGTTTAGCAGATGGAACTTTTGAATTATAAAGTCAAGTGATGTCTTAATATCTCAACTTTTTGGAGTTCATACATATGATCACAGCCACAAATCTAGAATCTAATACCATTTCAAACATGGATTTATCAGAACCAAATACAGCTAAATACTGCATAATCTTCTGAATGTATTAGCAAAATCTCATTAGCATAGCCAGATAAGGGCTAATAATTTGTTTAGCTCTAAACTACAGAAATTATCATTCTCTCAAATAGGTCAACTATCAATGTTAATTGGCTAATTAGGCAGTTGGAGCTTCATTTATTAACCTTAAATCGGTTTGTACTACATAATTTTTATTCCTAGCATTTGGAATTTTGGATTATCTATCATCTACATCTCACAAAAGGCAAATGCTTGCAAAATGTACACAATGCTAAAACTAAAATTCTTGTTCCTTCAACTTTAGGGGCTTTTATTGACTTTGCTCAGGGTGATTTCTAGAAAACTTTTTATAAAATTAACCTTCATGGTTTTATATGTTGCATTTTCTTATTAAAGGCACGCTGCCTCCTTGACTTAAGGTTTTTCTGTAGCAATGCTCACAGAACATAGATTGAAATAAAATGTATTGATGGTTGTGGTCCTGTGCAAAAGGAAAGGTTAAACATCTGAACTAAAACCAATTGGTAATAGGTGGAGGGGCCAAACTTTAATATAACATGTGAAACTTAATATTTAACAGATGGAGGATAGCACTACTTAATGCTCCCCTAATGTCTAGCTCACAGGGCCTACAGATGAACAATCTCACCAGGGGTCATCAACTTCCCATGGGATCAGGTAGGAAAAATAACATGACAAAATCAAGGATTTCATACCATGCTTTGCATCCCACCTAAAACCAATTGATAATAGGTCAAGGGACCAACTTTAATATGAAACCAAAGGAAACCTAATACTTAATATCTGGGGGGTAACACCACTAAACAAAAATCAAGAAAATCAAACAGCTGACATGGAGATTGGGAAACATTTTCAGAACTAAACAAGCCCTAAAAATCTGTATTTTACACCCTCCATCCTTGTAGCTGCTAGAAGGAATAAAAACCACTGAAATAAAATTTTTCTAATTTTAAATTACTCATTGAGGATTTGTTTGTCTAAGTTTTCTAGTAAAAAAAAAGAAGCTGCCTTTGACATTGAAACATAGCCTAATGATTGCTACAAGAATACAAGTGCTTAAATGGATGCATAAGTAATTATGTATGAATATCAAGGAATTTATGAGCTCCAATGTAATATGACAGAATATGCCTTGCAAGTGACCTCAGATTAATAATTGGTAAATGAAGGAATGAAAGAAAGATTTAAGTTTTTAGTAAAATAAAGTCAGAGGGAAGAAAAAAGAAGTAGAAAATTATAGTAAAGAAACTGGAACAATAACCAACACCATACCAGGTCTAGGATAGAACTGCGATATATGAACTTGAGAGAACTTGTATTCTTTAATAAGGTTTACTGTTTGAGAAAAATCTTCATCAGTTTCACCTGAAATAACCCAAAAATGATTAAAAACCACTGAACTAAGTCCTTAAGCAGCTTATTTAAGAGTAAATGTTCTGATAAGATACTCAAAATATTTGTGATTGGATAGAAGTTCCTTCATAGGCCTGATTCGGGAGGCTTTGTAGCCAATTTGGGCTTGCGTGTTGAAAAGCTTACCTTAGCCCATAGGAACGGAGTAGATCAGTTCTTGGGCTAGCTGCCTGCCCAGGCCACAAGCCTCAACATCTTTCAGGTAAGATTTTAAAGCAAAAGCCAGAGCTCAAGTGACTATTTTATTAAATACATAATTTAATTTAACTTTAGTTTAAATATATATTTAAATTTAACTATTAATATAATATGATTTTGTACTATTTTAACAATAAAACTTCAGGTACATGTGTTGGCAAGAATAGCTCTACAAGGTTTGTGCCGAATTGAAGTCTAGGCCATGGGCACCACTAGCTTGAAGTTCTCATAAAATAAATTATATTATATTAACATAAAATCATTTTGATTTTTGAAAATTGAAACCAATCAAATAAGATTTGTTGTTCAATACACTAATAGCTTATGTTGGCTTGATTCTGAGCTTGTGCTAAAATCCTGGCTCAGCCAAACCCAAAGCAGGCCAGGGTTTCTGATGTGAGCAGTCATACAACCCCAGGGACAAGAGTGTAACCTGAAGAATTCCCATTAGTAGAAAACTGTAATTCATTCCGAACTGAAGAGAGATGTTTTGAGCCGGCTTATGTTCAAAAACAATTCTATATTTACCTTCCACCTTTATTCTAGGTATGGGCATATCAATAGTTACAAAACTTTTTTCCTAAGTCTCTAGAAAAACAGGGATATCTAATTTTAGTTTATTTAGGCTTTGTTTTTCATTGCTTTTCAAAGTGCTTTTGGGGTGGAGCTATAAGCAATGCTAAATAGATAGCTTTTGAAAAGTACTTTTGACTCTAAATGCAAAAGCTGTAATTTCTAGCTTTTGCATTTGGAAAAGAGTCAAATGACTATTTAACCCTTATTTATAATCCAATAAATTTTATGTAATATTTATATTGGGTATAAAATTATTTCCTTATTGAAATTTATTTCAAATATATAATATTCTACATGAAAATTGAATTTCAAATGATTATATTTTAATATTTAAAATATAATTTACATATTCTAATTAAATTTTACAAATAATTAAATGTTAATTGCTTAAAAATATTTAAATTTTATATTCATATATTAAAATATTAATAATGAGTTTTAATAATAAATTATCTTTTATATTTTTTACTGAAATATAATAACATTAACGCATTTAAACATCCTTTAAATGCATATTTTTTTACTTTATAACATTATGTCTAAAATAGAGATTTTATTTCTCAAAAGCAGTTTTTGACAGCAACATAAACATTTAAATCTTGAATCAAAATTTTCAAAAGCACTTTTTAAAAGCAATACTAAACTAACCCTCAACGTTCCATAAAACTAGAAAACATTTTCAGTCATTGATTAAAAAATCAGATCTAGCTGACCGGTTGAACCAGAAACAAGTAGACTATCCCAGTCAATATAATATATAGATCAATGAACCGGTTTAGGACATATTTTTTATTCTTTTTTTTTCTCAGTAATTAATGAAATTTAAACCTATAACCTCCCAAATAGTATATTCAAGACCATATCATTAAGCCAAAAACATAATTTTCTTAATATTTACTGCATCTAATATTTATTTAACATTAAAATAATATTTAAATATTTATTTTTTAAAAGTGAACAAAGTCCAACCAGTTGACTGAGGTAATAACCATATGATCTCCAATCCAACTTTTTTTAACCTTGGTTTCCATAATCAGTTCTTTACCTTATTGGATCGAGATCATATTTAGAGTTAAGCTAGATATATAAAATGGAAAATATTCCAAAAATAGAAGGGCCCTACGGTGCAAACTAAGAGAATTAAGCACCACAAAGGCCCCTACATATGCTTTTCACTATATATAAATCAATGATGACAAAGAAAAGAGACAACTACTAACCAGGAAATCCACATATTATATCAGTTGCAATCTGCATCCCTGGCACAAGTTCAGTCAAGGTATCTACCACAGTCCTAAACTCGCTCACAGTATATTCCCGATTCATAGCCTAAAACAATAAAAAAATACTTAGTAAGACAATTATCATTTAGCATAAATTTAAGGACACTTATCTGCATTAATTACAATTTTTTATTTTTTTGTTTTAGTTACTAAATAACAACTTTAAGCCATTAGCCAAGATAAAGAGACATTATATGACCAAATTTTGGACTTACAGTCAAGACAGCATCACTCCCAGATTGAACCGGAACGTGAAGAAAGGAATATACACAAGGATGACGTAAAACTGCTGCTATCTCTTTCAGATGCTCCAAGATAAAAGGAGGATTGGTCATCCCAATTCGTAGCATTGTGCTTCCATCAGGAGGAAGTTCCGCAACAATGGCATTCAACAAAATTGGTAGGTTAACCCCAATGTCACGACCTACAAGATTGCATGACCTATAAGGACACTCTCCATACATATTCATATATGTGTGTGTGTATGCAACTAATCTATTAATCTTTACAAATATATGAATGTATGCTTGTATTTGAAAACTTGAACAACATTTTCAACTAAAGACGCTGCAAGAACAAAACTCTTAAATCTAAAGTTTCTTAGGCATTATGGGCAGACACAAAAAACTAAAATACCATATGCTCCAGTATCTTCACTGCTCAACCATATCTCCCTGACCCCATCAGCTATAACGGTTTTGACACGCTCAACCTGCATTTCGGAGAGGTTAGTAAAGACAGAATAAAAAATAAAGTGTAGTAGCTCAGCTACATTACTTACAAGACTGTCAACAGTGTAGCTCCCTAAGTGACCACGAGCATGCTTTGTCTTGCAATAAGTGCAAGCACCTAAACAACCAACATTAATCGGAAGAATCTCAACAAACTTGTTCTTTCTGACCTGATATAAGATTAAACAAATTTGAGTTAAAGTAATCTTTAAGAGTAAAAAGTTATCATCTGTATGCTATTTTGAAATTATCCACACTTTTAATTAAGGGAAAATTCCGGAACTTTTAACAATGAATTTGGTACCAAGATTCAAAAGCTAACTATTATCCATTAAACATCATTTCCACGTGAACATTGTCAAAGCTAAAGAACACATTGGTACTAAAAAAAATGCAGCTTATTTCAGTTGCTTTTTTCAACATCACCTATTCGATTCACCTCACTTCCCAATTGCAATCTCTCCCACGCTAACTTTTTTGTAGTAATTATATTTTTCTGATAAATAAATTTATAGATTTATTTGTTTTACCTATCTAGGTAGGAGGTGTTAGACTCTAGTCAGTGCTTTAGAAATATGTCCAATACAACTAGGATAGTCATAAATCCATTTAAGTAATTGAAGTAGCAATAATTAACAGTTCAAACCTTAGGAAGGTCCAGCGCTGGCAAAGTCTTGCGGTTCAAGAGCCGCACCTCATGCCCTTTCAAGGTCTCTTCTACAACTTCAACAACACGGTCAATTTGCTGGACTCCAACTATACTAATCCCTTCTAGCTCTTTCAGATCTCGACTTCCTTGAGGAACACACCCAGCAACCACCAGTGGCTTTTTCGCACTTTTACATTTTGTTATTAACGTGTTCATTGCTGACTGACTTGGGTTTTTCACCGTGCAACTGCAAAACAAACCAAAAAAAGATCAAATTATTAAAACATATAAGCATAGATACCAAAAATAGTGTTTGAAGGGAATACTGTGTTAAAGAAAGTGTGTTTAGACAAATGCTAAAACAAAGAGAATATAGTGGAGTGGTACAAGAGGTGAGACAGCTCTTAGAAGTTACGAAAATTTCTTTTTAAGACAAATGTGTAATTCTTATATGGTCATTCTGATGCCTCTGAGGATAACAGACATAATAACAGCTGCACATGCAACATATCTTAATGAAACCATTATTTATCTCAATCATGTGCTGCAGAATGAATAAAATAATAAAAGGTAGAGGATGGCAAGACAAATATTTATGCCTCAATACATGATAAAAGGTAAGTGGCTTTCCTAGTAAATGAAAAAAGTTCAAAGGCTCGTCTACAGGAAGCAGATGCCTCTCATTCTGTGATGCCTGCTGTTTATTTAATGTCAGACTAGTTCACACATCTTATAATTATCACACTAATCAGAAGTTAATACACAACAAGATTTCATATTGAACTCTTCAAGAAATGCAGCTTCTGCTATAATCTTGATATTCCAATAATTTATGATAATTAAAAAACCAATGCAGAAAAGTTGGGCCAATGGCAACCAGAATTCATCTATCTTTCTCTCCACCATGAATGACCCATGCAAGCTGAAGAACTTTTCAAAAATTAATATCTATGACACCTCCAGCAAATTTGGGATTATATGACTTTATTTAAAATTACTGTTATTTGCATATACTGATATTTCACATAGTAAAGTAATACATCCATTCAAATCCTTATGAAACAGATAATAGAGGAATTTTATTGAGGTTGTGAGAACCCGATGTTTTGATAATTTCATAACTGTTAAAACCATGGTATATATGTACTTATCTCCAGTACTAAAAGAACATTAAAGAGAATAAGGTAATGACAATCAAGAAAAAGATAATAACAAATTAAATTAATTCAATGGTGCAAAGCCTTACGTATTTATTAGCCAAAGGTCTCCCTCCTCAGGATTGTCAGATATTGCATAGCCAAATGCTGAAAGCTGACCTGCCATATATTCACTGTCACTCTGACAAGATGTCAAAGTATCAGATAAACTAAAAGCAAAAATCAAATTGAATTCTAGACTTGGAAAGATGTATGAACATGAGTGAGTGCACCTTTATTCTTTTTCACAACAAAGAACGTTAAAGCTCAATTACAAGATCAGGTTTGACATGTAATCAATACAACTAGTATCTTTAATATTAAAAGATTTTAAATTAGTATAGATAACAAGATGTGTTACAAAAGCAATTTTTGGTTGGATATAAGGTTTTCTCATCTTCAATGACTTTCAAGTGTTAACCTATGTTCATACCACATTATTTCAGAAAATAAAGAAATAAACTCAAATTCACAAGACATAAGAGCTCAAGGCAGGGTGCCTACTATTTCAACCATATAACATCCATGAATTTCAATCATATCGTGAGGATAAGCATGTAAGACACAAACTATTGGTGAAGCTAAGTATTTGAGGGAACAAAAACAAAGAGCTAAAAAAGAATTTAGTATTCAGATATATACGACAACACAAAAACGCAGTTCATTGAGTAAACCACAGGTTTTGGGTCTTGTTTAAGCTCAAAACCACCCATTAAGCTAATTCCTAAAACATTACAAATTAAAAAAAAAAAAAAAAAACTTGCCTGGTTATGTGAGCATCCAAAAGTCTTGACATAAATAGTCTGCAACAAAGAAATTGAAAAAGAAAAAGAATGAATAACTATTTACAAATTGATAAATGATAAATATAATAATATTAAGTAAGAAGGACCTGAGTGCCAGGGATTTTGGGAGGATCATTCATTTGAGAAACCTTGCTGGGTTTGGCTTTGTTCTTCTTCCTGGGATTAACTCCAACTGCATTCAAAGGTAACCTAAACCCAGGAGGAGCTCCGCCGCTGCCGACCAACAAATCTTCTATGTCTTCCATTTCCTCGACTTCAGGGCCGCTGCTTGCAAAGTGCAAGATAGAAAAAGGCAGACCAGACCTCTCTGTTCTGCCAAAAAGATAGATTCGGGTTCTCTAATCGGGCTTTTGCTTCACTTTAATTCATTCCAAAATTAAAATAAAGACAGAACTTTCTGGGCTTTTGTTTTCTGAGGTGAACAAAAAGCTCAAAACAGCCCAAGTTTTCTGGTTCCTAATAAAGCATACCAGAAAAAAACCTCTCCAGTCCCTCTCAATTTTGAAATTGAATAAATTAGTCCCTATCGAAAAAATTGGAGCAACTTAATCCCTTTCAATTTTGAAAGTGAGCAATTGAGTACAATTAATCACGGAGTTAATGCCTTTCATCAATTGTGTAATTTTGATTGGTATAATAACAAATTTAGCCTTCGATGTTTACATACTTTGTTAATTGGGTCTTGATTCTAAAAAATTAAACAATTTTAGCCTCAACATTTACATATTTAGAAAAATATTGCAGGCTAAATTTATTAAATCATGACCGAATTGATAGAATGTGTAAATTATGAGAGCGAAATTAATTTGTTATTATACCAGTCAAATTTATGTAAAATTGACGAAAAACATTAATGATGTGATTAATTATCCTTAGTTGTTCAATTTTGAAATTGAAAATGATTAAATTGCTCTGATTTATTTGGAAAGAAAAAAAATTGCTCAATATTGAAATTTAGAGGAACTGAAAAGGTATTTGAACCCATATATACTATGAAGGTTTTGAAAAATAAAGGGTTAATGCAACATTTGCCAACAACTAGATTTATTTTGGTTTTTTTTTTTTTTTTCTTTTTTCTGTTTTAGTATATGAAATTACTAATTAAGTTTTATTTTAGTCCTTGAATTTAAAAAATTACGAAAGTCTATTTTGGTCTATTTATCATTAAGTCTAATATTTTTAAGTGATGACATCACATAATCTCAAAGTGTTATATTATAAACTTATATATTTTTCCAAGTTTAAGGATCAGAATAAATTTAGTTGTCAAGTTTAAATACTAAAATAGAAAAAAATACAAATACGAAAATAGAGGAAAAAATTATATTAACCAAAAACAAAAAAAAAAAAGGTTTAGGGTGCAACGGAATTAAGTGATAGAGAGAGGGTAGGCAAGCCAAGTGGCCTTCATAGATAATATAAGTAATGGCATCCATTATCCAGTTCTCTTCAGCCTGAATTAAAAAGAAAAAATTTTGTGGTGCTATTTTATTTATTTATTTACAAGTTCAAGGGTTGAGCATTTCATTTCCACTGTCATCTCACAATGCCAAATCTCTCAGCTTTACCACATCTTCCTCAGTACACTCCTGGGATGCTAATTAATGGAAATAAGCAGCTAATTAAACCCAGAGCTTTCACTGTCTTTGCTGCAAAACCTGGTCCCTTAAACTCGGTAATTAAACTCTCTTTCTCCTCTTCTATCCTCATTCACAGGCTACTTTAAGCTTGTTTACTGAATATTACATCATTGCAATATATGATTTATTGGTATACAATGAAATCATTCACACTATATATACATATTGCAGATCTTGAAAAGATGCCAGAAATGTGGAGGCAAAGGAGCTATAGAGTGTCCTGGATGTAAGGTGGTGTACTTTCTTAGACTCTACCTTGTGCATTTCTATGGTATATATACAAGTATTCTTTTAGCTAATTCATGTTAATTTCATTGGGTTTACAGGGAACAGGAAAAAACAAAAAGAATGGCAACATCTTCGAGAGATGGAAGTAAGTGTTGTGTATATATTTATGTATGTGTGTGTGTGTGTAGAGATAAATTAGGTTCTTATAAAAGAAAATGAATTGTTTCAGATGCTTTGATTGCCAAGGATTTGGGCTGAAAAGTTGCCCTAATTGTGGGCAAGGAGGGCTGACACCTGAGCAAAGAGGAGAAAGATAGAGAGAGTTTGAGATTTTCATCCAACATATTGTATCTAATCATAATCTCAAAGCTTTCCCACTCACTTTACTTTTTATTTTTATTTTAATCTTCCCAAGTCTCCCATATTCATCATTAAATTATTTTTTTTCAAAAGTATTTTTATGCATGTTTGGAATTCGAGAATTAGATAAAAATTTAAATCTGGATTTTTAAATCTAAATTCTTTATTTAAATATCCAATAAAAAGTATGGATTTAAATCTAAATAAATTCGTGCTCAATTTTGAGATAAATTTTAAAACTTAAAATTTTCAAAATCCAAAAATCATAAACCATTCTTTCTTGAATCAAATTATATTAAATCCTTCTTCAATTAAAAAGCATATCAAGTTTCCAGAGATATGGTTTTTGCTGCTTTGGCTTTCTTTTTTCAAGTTTTTAATATAATTTTTTTTTATTTTTCAGTTTAACCCTCAAATTTTAAGAATAGCAAAAAAATAAAAAATAAAAATTTTACAATAAATTTTATGTTTAGATTTGAGTGAGATTCTTAGACTTGGGAAGAATGCAAAAGATGATTTGAAAAAGGTTTATATGAAGCTTTTTCGTTTTTCTCTACTGAGAATGTTATTAGAACGATAATGAATAAAGTTTATAAAAATTATAAATTTAGAATTTTTGAGTTTTTCAAAGTCACTAATTTACACGTAAGTTTATCAAGATTTAATTATACGTGCTTAAATATAATTATATTTAATTATATCCTTTTGAGGATCAAATTGATAGAATTTGTAAATGTAGATGATTAATTTTATTGAATTATTTAAAATTAGGATCAAATTGATAGAATGTGTAAGTATTGAGGACTAAATGCGTTATTTACCAATTACAAAAAATTGGAGTGAGGGACCGAAGTTTCAAAAACCACCCTTTGGTTTTAGTATTTGAACAGCTCGTTGGATTGGGGTCTGGGTTTTCTTCACCTTTGGATTCTGAATTGAAAAGGTTAGTCTGTTCCTTCTTTACCAAAATGCTTTCAACACGTAATTTCCTTTTCGAATTCAGATAATTGCATTCCTGTTGGAAAGACTTTTTCTCTTCAACAACACCTCCTAGCACCCACCTCTTCTTGAGCACTAGTTCTGGTGGTGCTCTCGTCTCTTTTTTCTCCATCATCACCGCCAGTGACTCCGACTCCGGCTGCAACTCAGAGGCCGCGGTGTCTTCTCTTCATTTTCAGCTTTTATAATCGTAGAAACAGCTGCTACATGAGATGGTACGGCTGGTTTACTACCTTTTACAGTGTTCTCCTTATCTTTTTCTTTAATAAAACTTTTTGCATTCTGATGAAGAAAATAAAACCTAGAATTTTCAAATATAGAATAGGCATAATAACAATATTTGCCCTTTAACGTTTACTACCTTTTACAGTGTTCTCCTTTTCTTTTTCTTTTCACAATGTCAACCTTATCGTTTGAATTTTTATCAAATAAGCCTGGTTTGGATGGAAACCGTTAGTCAACTAGCGGTCAATTAACTTTTTTTTGTTGCAACGGAGTGACACCTCATTTATGCTTACTATTACTGGCGTGACGTTTTAAAAATATAAATTTTAAAATGTTGTTCCAAAGTAAAAATTTGATATATATATATATATTATTAAAAATCAATCATTTAAATATTTAATTACTTGTTTTGTCCATTTAATTTTTTGAGAGGATCCCTTGTTTTATCTCTTAAATCATCCAAAAATTACTAAAATTCAAACGAGAAGAACAAAACTAGGATGAAAAAGTAACTTGCAAAACCACAAATCAAAGGGTAATCCAAATCTCATATCAAAACATTAAAAAAGAAATCTAATTGATCTTGTGACAAACGATTATAATCCAAAATATAGTTTAAATTATTCTTGAATTAAAACTAAATGAATGTGTAAAAACCAACATCTTAGCAATTCCAAAACAAAACAAAAAGCAGAGGCTACGCAATGCATGCAATAAATTATATCAACTAAGAATACTTACACCTACTGCTACAAGTATAGGTTGAGATGGCAGATACTAGAAAAGTTCAATACAGCTATGGTTTCCACAGCAAATTGTTCAACTCAAGCACCAAACTACTCAGAGGTTACTCATTGTATCCGTATTACGAACAAGCCGGATCTGGCCCCAGATCCATCATTGCATCCATTTGTGGTGGAGTTACTCTTCTCCGAACCAGCATTTCCACAGTGGGGCATGTTCTCTTCTGCCCGCCCCTTGGCTTTGAGCGGAACTGCTCATCAGTCTCCAGGAAGTTGCCCTGCACAAGAAACAGTTCAAAAACCATAAAACTTTGTCTAACATGAAAAATAGTAACACAAGACAAGAACCTACAATAGAATTGAGCCATTGATAACAAATAACTTACAGGAGTATATACGTGGCACCCTGATTTCTCATGGTTGTCTCTTACATGCTTGTATGAAAATCTCATACCACAACCAAAGAAACTACATGCAGAAGGCTTGAGTTCTTCATGCACAGCCTTGACATGCTGGCGAAGATTTGATTTCTGTAAAAGAATATTTCAACATGTCAGTGAAAAAGAAAAATGTAATTGATCAAAAAATGATTTTAGTATGAATACTCGATTAGTCCAATAATTTCACATTCAACTTATGTGTAAATTAATCTGAGGTTCACATCTTACAGTTGAAAATGTGTGAAGACAACCCTCAAAATCACACTTAATTCTCTCTGATTCAACCTCTCCTGACTCGTGTGATCTGAGGTGCCTCTTGATGTTCTTTTTCAGCTGCTTTGCTCCACATATTTGACAGTTAATATATGCATGGCTCGATTGCACATGAACCTTAAGGCATTGCTCATTAGTAAAATACTTCATGCAACCTGGTTCAGAACAGAAGGCTTCCACTGAATCCAGCTTAACTGTAACAATTAAGGCATTCATCAGATAACATATTGACTAATACAATTCAATCAAAGAGTGCATGCCTCTTTTCTTTTTCTTTTTCTTTTTTAAAAATAAGGAATATAAGATTAAAATGAATTAAGATATTATATTATGAACGCCATTCAGATTTAGAAAGATGAAATAAGACACTTTGCTACGATTTTGAAAACTGTAAAAGAAAAGAAACTTGCCATGAGAATCCTCGTGCTTTTTAAGCTTTGACGCAAATTTGAACATCTTTCCACATCCTACTTCTTGGCAGACATATTGCTTCTGACTTCCAGCATCCAAGTCAGACGACTCTTCATCATGAAACTCTTTTATATGCCTTTTCATATTGCCTTGGAATGCAAATTCTCTATTGCAGTTCTCAATCAGGCACTTAAAGAGTTTTCCTTGGTGCTGAAGAAGGTGGCGATTCAAGTGGTCTTTCCTCCTGTAGCTAGCATGACAATCTTCAACCGAACAAACAAATGGCCTCTGTAACAAAAGAAAAATTATTAGAATTACTAGAACATAGCAACCAATATCGATGCATGCATGCACATTAACAAGTCTTCAAACCTCAAAGTATACCACACCGCGTGATTGAGGCTCACTTGATGGAGCTTCTCAGGAGGTCTCCCAACCTGATACTGGTCCATTCAAGTTACAACACTGCAGCCTCTCGCATTTTGGAGTTCTTTTTTTGGGATCCAATGCTTCACGCTATAACATCCATTGGATACATTATAAAATGAAGTGACTCCTGCAAAAAAGTATTCGGTCATAAATCATAAGTGGAAATCTATGTTACACAGGCTCTTCATTTTCACAATTGCACCTTGTCTTACATAGCATGAAGGTATGATCCTCCAAATATATAAATAAACTTAAAACAATTGAGCTCATCTATATCAAACATATACTCGTATCCTTCACTCAAACAGGTAAGAGAGGTGGTAATAAGATACAAGACATCATGATACAGAGATGGGTTGTTTAGTCACTTATCATATGATTGTCTAAAATTGCTATAAGATTAAGGCATATAAAACAAATACCAAAAACATGTTAAACCATGAAGTTGGTTTATGAGTAAGCCAAATCTTCAAAAACTACCTTTCTCCTATATATCTAAATATGGCATATAGCAAAGTATCAGTTATTGGGCAACCAAAAGGACTATTAAAAAAAAAAAAACCTTTTTGACCGTGAAACTAATTGCAAGTTAGAAAGTACCTCAAGCGAGTGGCTTTGCAAGTGTTGCTTCAAATAAGCAGGCTTCTTGAAAGAAGCACCGCACTCTTCACATTTATTTGACGATGAAGCTCCCTCTTCTTCCTTTCCCCCTTTATTTACTTCGTCCTGAACCAAACCCAAAGTTCAAAACAAAAAGAAATCTTCAGAATTAAAGCCAACTTGAATTGGAAAGGAAAAAGAAAGAAGAAGTCATTGGCAGGTACCGCATGATGAGTGAGGATGTGGGAGTTGATGAGAGACTTCTTAGATCTGCAGATTCCACAAAATTCACAGTAATAACGCCTTATGTCTTTGAAGATGGCTCCCCCTACTTTTTCTTCTTCCATTACTAATGGATTTTCGCGGGGACTGGTTGTTAAGGACAGCAAACAGGCGCGCCGCTCTGCAAACACTACAATGGAGACACAAGATATTCATATATACCCTAATTACCCAAGTATTTGTGGTTGAACACGGCCTTAGAAGGTAATGTTTTAATAGACGGATCGGCCCATCCAATTTTCTTTCAAAATATTGAATTTCTAAATGCTTTTTTTTTTTTTTTTTTCCAATTTCAAAATATTGGAAGGTAATTGTTTCATAAAATTGCATTCATATTAAATTTTATACTACAATTTAAATGTAAATATAAAATAAAATATTCATTTATAGTTATATTTTACTAAAATGATATCCACGTGTATATATAGACTAAATAAAATGGACTAACAAAATAAATAAAATGAAAAAAAAAAAGTAAATAATAGAAAAGTATAAATAGTTTTATAAATAGAAAACTCTTGAAAATGAAAATGGATTGGTGAACTAAGATTAAAGCTATGTAATGTTAAAAAAAGTTATAAAATTTTCAAAATTAAAAATATTTAGTATGAACATTATTTATTAAAACCAAAAAATTAAGAAAAAAGTATGAAAAGTTTGTTGTTGTTTTTTCTATTTTTTGAAAGCTATGTAATGTTTTTTTATAGTAGTAGCTTTTCTTAGCTTTAGGTCTTTGTTGTTTTTTTCTTTCCTTTACTGTGAGAGTGTTGGCCACCCTCAAATCAATCGCATGTTATAGGAGTATCCATTGGATCATCTTCCTTCAGTTGTTACTTTGTTGGAAACAAGGATGAGTGGTGATGGAGCAGATAGGGTGATTCGAAAGCTGAATTTCCCCAAGTCCCTTAGAATCGAAGTTCATGGTTTTTCAAGCGGCATCTAGGTTCTATGGGATGACTCGGTGAGCATTGATGTTTTGATTAACCATAACCAATTTGTATATATGTTACTTTCATCACATGTCTCGAAGAAGCCATTCTTTTTCACATCAATGTATGATAGCCGAATGGTATGAGACCAAGACTATATTGGGAGAGATTAAGTTTCGTTGCTCATCAGTCAACAATAGTATGGATCATACTTGGAGGTTTTAATGCTTTATTACTCGAGAATGAGACACAGGGTGGTCCGGAAGTTGAGCTGCAAGCTTTTAAGAATTGTGTTTAACAATAACCTGAAGGATCTTGGTTTCACAGGACCCAAATTTACAAGGAGTGGAGGGTGCCTTTATGAACGTCTTGATAAAGTATAACGTAATTTGGCTTGGGAACTACCGGAGCCTATGTTGATAATGTACCATCTGCCAAGAATAAAGTCAAATCAAAGGCCTCTGTTATTGAAGACTTTAAACCATTTCACTACTTCTCCAGATGGCTTTCACATATTGGTTTCAATGAGCAAGTCAAGGCAAATTGGGACAATCACAAAGCTTTGTCAAACACGACAAAGCACTTTGCAGTTGTTGTGACAGAGTGGAACTCACAAGTGTACGGGAGCATTGGATTCAAGAAAAAGAAGTTGATAGCGAAACTTCAGAGTGTACAAGCAGCACTCAAGAGGCGTCGCTCTTGTAAGCTAATAAAAAAGGTGGATCGAGACTTGAATATTGAGTTGGAGACTATTCTTGATCAAGAAGAGTTATTGTGATGACAAAAACCTCGGATGCACCGGTATGGAAAAGGTGACTGTAATACTAGATTCTTCCATAGTAAAGCTCTTTGTGGAAGACGGAAGAACCAAATTAGAGCTCTTTTCTTTGAAGATACATTACGGTGCTTCGAGGGAAATAAGTCGGAAGTAAAAGCAATTAGCTGCTATTATGGAGTTTTCCCTTTGCATACTACGTATCTGAACCTAACCCCAGGTTAGTATACAATGGAAGAGATAAAAAAAGGTGTCTTTGACATGTCTCCTCTTAAAGCCTAGCGGAAAATGGATTACATGCTCAGTTCTATGAGAAATAATGAGATGTGGTTGGGCAATTGGATTGTAGCATGATACCGGGAGTTTTTAGTGGTGGTCAACTAAATCCTTTCTTTTACCAGACAGTATTTGTTCTTATTCCCATTAAGGCTAATTCAAAGTCTATTTCAAAATTTTGCCCCACCAATTTATGCACAGTACCATATAAAATCCTGACCAAGGAAATTGTGAATAGGTTAAAATTGATCTTACCTAGTGTTGTTGATCTTAATCAAGTCAAATTTGTAGTCGGATGAAGCATATGTGATGATATAATTATTACAAACGAAGTGGTTCATTATGTGAGTTTGATATGGTAGGAAAGGTGGGATGAAAACCAAAGTTGACTTGAAAAAAACTTATGATCGAGTGTGTTAGAACTTTATGAGTGATGTATTTGAAGATGTAGGGCCGCCCCCAAGACTCTCCATGTTAATTATGAACTACATATCATCATCTTCCGTGCAATCCTGTGGAATGGACAACTTATGGATAACTTTTTTCGACCAAGGTATTTTACAAAGGAGATCCTTTGTCTCCTTATTTATTTGTCATTGGCATGGAATGACTTGAACATTTGATTGCCAATATAGTTCGAAGAAAGAAGTGGAGGTCTATTAAACTTGGGAAAGAGGGATCAAATATCTCACATTTATTCTTTGTAGATGATTTAGTCCGTTCCGTTAGTGTACATATGCCGAGTAAATAAAAATTGCACTATACAAGTGTCACGGACCTAATTGTAATATTCATGTGTTTCAATGGAACACTAAATGTTTTAAAGATCGAACCCAAAAGAGATTGGGTGACACGATGAATTAACATAAATAAAGCATGCAAGTAAAGCGTCTAGCTACCTAATACCTAAAAAACATGGTACCGCAAACCATGAAATTGTCGAATTAAACTAATGTATTAAATAAAGGACTGAATTGTAAATGTAACAAAATTATAATTGAAATAATCAGAGAATAACGTAACAGTTGATTAATGTCCGTGTTAATAACTAATTCTCATATTAGGGAGCTAAATTGATAAATTTTCTAATCGATTTAATTTTACCTTTCGGTCACTAATTGATCTCTCGATATCACTTGGACTAAATAGGAACAATTGGAGCACCTTTTGTGGAGAGTTAATGTGTGAGAAGGTATTGACTAATCATGTGAGATGCAGCAGGGGAATGGGCATGATCGATGATCCATCATATAGTGTTTTGTGGCTGCTCCGAAGAAACAATTCTGCACGTATTACGAGATTGTTGTTTTGCCAAGACTATATGGTGAAAATTGATCCCATTAGATCACTATGATAGTTTCTTCTCTTATGCAGCACAGGAATGGTTTATGGTTAACATGAAGAATGTCTTTCACATAAGGCCTGAACGAGTATTGTGGCTTACACTGTTCGGTTTTATCTACGAGGAAATTTGGAAGCAGTGTCACATGTTTGTGTTCTAGCAAGCAAACTGTTAACTTTAATAGGTTGATATCACTTTGCTGGAGCTTGGCTCTGGATTTTAAAATGTTGCAGACAAAAAGATGAGATCAACCGATGCAAGACCTAGGAAGTGGACACCACCTGACCAAGGATGGGTCAAAGTCAATGTTCATGGGACAACCGGTGAGTAATGCCAAAGATGGTGGTGTTATTCAAGACTCACAAGGCGTATAGATATCGAGTTTTAGTGGGAATATTTGCACTGCCTTGATTCTTCATTTTCGCTATTCGCTATTCGCTATTCGCTATTCGCAGATGGGTTGAAGGTGGCTTGGAATAAAAGTTTTCTAAAGGTTATGCTTGAAAGTGACTGTGAGGAGGTTGTACAAATGGTAACATATGTGAATGTAACTGAATACAAGTTCTCTTGGTTTACGTATGAGAAGCATGCTTCATAGGCAATAGGAAGCAACAATTAGACATGTTCCGAGGGTCTGCAACCAAGCAGCTGATTATATGGCAAAATTTGTAAGAAATTCAAGCAATGGTTTACAAATATATGATCAACCAGATCTTAGACTTTGAGGCTGCTTTGTGGTTTGTACTTTGTAGAACAGAATTCTTGTTGGAGAAAGAGATTGGAAATTAAACTTTATAGTATTTTTGGATATATTAAATTTGAGAAAATCTATGCAACAAAAGAAAAACAACAACAACAAATCATTGACAAAGAGGAAAGCAAGGATGAGAGTTATGAGACTTTTAGTAAAATCTTCATACTTTGTTGAAAGGGAAGAGATTAATAGAAGAAGATGATAAATTATAATAAAAAGGGTATTTTAAATTAAAATAATATATTAATTTTACCTCTTGATTTAGTTTGGATTATAGGGTTAGGAAATTGTGTACTAGTAGTGTAAGTAGATCCCTCCGTGTGTGTGTATATATATATATATTTGATGATTAAAGTATTTAGGAAGTTTCTGTATTATAGAAACATGATTTTAACTTTACATGTTTAATTTTTTAATTTAATTCTAATAATTACACTCGATTCGATTTGACTTAAATTTTATTTCACTCGACTCAATTCGAAAAATTTGTTTATTTTGAGAGAAAGAGACAAACATCAATGCGAATCAAGAGGGATATTAGCTAAGCAATTTGTCGAAAAATTGTTGGGTTCTTTTCTTGTATTTTTCCAGTTTTGATGGTGACTATGAGTTAATGTTTTTCGATTTGAAGATGATGGTTTGATTTCAGGTTGAAGTTGTTTTTAGAGTATTTTTGGAGCAAAATGTGTTTTTTTTTTAGCATGGTTTTTTTTAATTATATATTTTTTTGTATTTAGGAGTTTTGATACTTTATCAATTCTATTAAATTCATCATCTGTAATATATGAGCTTCTCTCACATTATGTACATATGTTTTTTTACGGGTTTTGTTTGGTTTTTTGGTGATTTACTTGGCTTTTGTCTGATTTTTCAACTGTATTGTATTGATTGATTCGATATTATAGTTAGACGAATATGTATTTATATTTACAATTTGTATCTTATCTTATAATTATTATTGTACTATCTTTTATTAGTGAAATTTTCAAAACAAAAAACAAGGTTTTTTTATTTTGATTTATAAATTTAGATTTTTTTTAAAAACTATATATTTTTAGAATTCTAGAAATTTTAAAATATTTACGTTATTTTTAAGTTTAGTTATATTTTTTAAAATTTTCATAATAATTTTAGGGGATGATGTTGCAATTTGGTCATGCCATATATTCTTAAATAGTTAAATCATAAAAAGTTAAAATCGTTAGAAAGGGTAAATTCCCTAGTTAGTCACTCAATTTTTAAGATATTTTCATTTTAATCACCTAAGTATTAAATCTCTAACAGTGATTGTCTATTCACGCCATATCATGTTTACACTTCCATTTTGAGCTCTCAACTTTTAGGTTGCTTTAATTTTGGTCACTCAATTTTTTTTAACTATTAATCAGAGTAAAAAAAACATTAAGGATTAAAGTGAAAAAACAGTAGAAACTAAAATAATGCATTAAAATAAATTAAATTAATTGACATTTCAAGATTGAAATTTTAAATTTTAAAACATCAAAATCAATTAAATAAATTGTTGAAATTTTTTATCCCTTGATAAAGTCAACCAATTTGTTACTATAATATTGAAATTAATTAAATTAATTCAATCTCTTTCTAATTTTTAAAATCTTATTTCATGTTTATAGATTATCTAAAATCAACTTAATTAACACATATTTGATAATTGTCTATGAAACTTAAATTTCTTTTGATTATATAATCTTGAATATTCCATGATAAGCTAAAAGCAGAGAAAAATTCATTGCAACTTATTAAATTAATTGTTTGTTTTCTTCTTTTAGGTAAAGAAGTAATAAAAAAATTCTACGTTTTTGTTTGGCATGGAAGATAAAACTAATTAATTGCACTGATTTTTATTTGTTTTTAGCTTAACAAAGAGGATTCAAGATTATATAATCAAAAGAACTTTGGGTTTCGTAGACAATTATTAAAATGAGTTTTTTATTATTATTTTAATTTGAAAACATATAATAAAATTTTAAATTTTATAAGGAGATTAAATTAATTAATTAATTAAAATTTACACCAAAAAATTAATTAATTAATTAATTTAACTATTTTCGACAGACAATATCAAGGTATTAAAAATTTTAAATAATTTATTTAATTGATTTTGATGTTTTAATATTTAAAATTTCAATATTGAAAAGAAATTAAAATTTTCGACAAAGAGATAAATAAGTATAATGCGATAATTTTTTAATACATTACTTTAATTTTTATCACTTTTCAATTTAATTCTTATTTTTTTAACCTTAATTAATCTTTATTAATTTAACTAGCGTTAAAAATTTAAACGCTTGAGGGGATCTATCAATCACTTCAATCAATAATTATCTTTATATTGGGCTATGCACACGAGTTGGAATCTCTTTTGGTGGAGAGTAGAATTGCTGAGGAAATCGAGTTGACGGTTTGGAAGCCTCCTATTGACCCTTGGGTTTGTGTAAATTTTGATGCGGGATTTTTCAATGACCTACAAACTTTAAGCACGGGGTTTGTTGTTAGGAACTCATAGGGGTTAATATTAGACTTGGCTTGTTTTTGGAGGGAGCATATACCTTGCGCGTTGGTAGTGGAAGCTTTGGCGGTGTGCAGGCCATCCGATTTTCCCAGGATTTGAGGATCTGAAGAGCGAAACTTGAAGGTGACTCTGCGGTGGTCATTTCCCAGCTCAACGGTTTTGATATTGACAGATTGAGGGTGAGTAGCTACATTTGGGATGCGAAGCAATTAGTGATAGGGTTTGGACGATTCAAATTCTAGCATATCAAGAGAGGTGGTAATAGGGTTGCTCGCCTCTTAGCTCGAGAAGGGTTCCTCCAAAAACAAGATATTTGTTGGGTGGAGAAAGGACCAGCGTCAATACAAGAGGCGATGGAATGAGAGGCGAACGGGGGCTCGATTTTGCTAACAGTGATGTGCTCATAAGTAGTGAATGCTAGATTTGGATATTGACTAGCAGTTGGTTTGCACGGTTTCAACTAGACCTGATCATGGACCGGATCACCCGATCCGACCTGAAGGCTTGCTAAAAAAATGAGAGGGTTTGGACAAAAATATAGGCTCGAAAAATGGACTTGTACAAAAAGTGAGACCCATTTTCTAAACAGGTCAGGCCTCGGGTAAAAGTTTTTTTGCTCGGGCTCGACCCGATCCGACCTGAATAAATTAACCATTTTTAATATAAAAATTTATTGTTGTTTTGGTGCTTTTTTTACTGTTTTGATTGTTATTTTTTGCTGTTTTGGTGTTGTTTGTTTACTGTTTAATTTTTTTACTGTTTTGATTGCTGTTTTGGTGCTAATTTTTTACTATTTTGATGCTGTTATTTTTGTTATTGTTTTTGTTGCTATTTTTGCTGTTATTTTTGTTAATTTTGTTGTTGTTTTGCTATTATTTTTACTGTTATTTTGGTTATTTAGATGTTATTTTTATGCATTTTTACTATTTTTCGTTGTTTTTTTTTAATATTATTTGAATATTGTAGAACTTATGTTTTATTGTTAATTTTTCTACTACTTTATTTGCAACTATCTTAATATAAAGAATTTTTAATGTATTTTAACTTTGTTTATTTTTTAATGTTTGTTTTAATGTTTTTAATTTTATTTGATATATTATATATTTTTAAAATTTATTGTATATAATAAAATATTCTAAAAAAATTAATATGGGCCGAGCCAGGTCGGGTTTGGGCTTGACTTCTATAATTCGGATCGGGTTTGAACAAAATTTTAGGCCCATTTTTCGACCTGAACCTAGCAATTGGGCCTAAAAATTTGTTGAAGCCTGGTCCAAACTTAACCCGACCCGACTCACAATCAACTCTAATTTCAACTATGGGTGTTGATCGATCGCAGATTCTAATAGTGTTGAAAAAATTATCGATCATGCATATGAGGGGAAAGGAAGACGAAAAGGTTGCTTTTCCCTTATAAGGTTGCTTTTGACTTTTGTTTGTTTTAATTGTTTGTATTTATTTGGGATGTGTTGTATAATTATGGGCGAAGTTTATAAAATATTATTTTTTAAAAGTATTTTTAAAATAAAAACATTATTAAATAAAATGTTTTTGTCACCAAAATTTTTTTTTTTGCTTGGAAAACTAGAAAATTTTAACTTTTTCTCAAAAATATTTTTTGACTCAAAAACACTTTTAAAAAGTATTATTAAACTAACCCTAAAGACTTAAAAATGTTTGTTTTGCATTTTCTATTAAGAGTTAGTTTAACAATGTTTTTAAAAGTGTTTTTGAGTCAAAAAATATTTTTGAGAAAAAGTTAAAATTTTCTTCATCTAATTTTAACTAAAAAAGTGATTTTTCAAAGTATTTTTAGTACCAAAAGCACTTTTGAAAAATTCAAAAACACTTTATTTGGTAATACTTTTATTTCAATAGTGTTTTTTGTATCAAAAGTACTTTTGAAAAATAATACTAAACAAAGTCTAAAATATGCGAATTTTATTTTAAAAAAAAAAACCTTAGAATGACTAAAATAAAAGCTCTTTAAAAATTAGATGATGATAAAATTGTAAAAAAAAATTATTTAAAATAACCCAAATGAAAGTCCATTAAAAATTAGTCAATCGAGTTGATAGAATATATTGAGTTTTTTTATTAAAATAATACAAAAAAATATTATATACCAAAATAATATATTCTCCCCATTATTTATTAAAATGATATACTTGGGAGAGTGGTGTCATTTGGATAGGTGGCATCACTGTTGTTTCTGACATTAAAATAATTTATTAATATTAAATAAATAAAAAAATTATTTAAATAATAAAATTAAAAAAAATACTGATACGGGTTTAGGTCAAACTTGGTATTTAAATACGAGTTTGGTATTTTTAGGTGGTGTCTTCCTGATAGGCGGCACCAATGGTGCCTAGCTAACAGGCGGCACCTAATCCCAATGTCTGTTGCTGCTGCTGCCCCTACCTCTATTGCCCCCTGTTGCTCCTACCACTACTGTCAGCTGTCTCTCCATGCTGCTGCATGAGAGAGAGGCAATATGGGGACCTTAAAATGGTCCCCAAACACACAAAACACACACACTTGAAGAAAAAAATCAAAGAAAGAAAAGAAGAAGAATAAGAAGGGTGAGAGGGAAGGGAAGGAGAGAAAAGAAGAAGAAGAAAGGAATGTATGTTGTTTAGGGTTTGATTATTATTTAATTTTTTGTATTATTCTTGAAAAAAATTCATTTAAATATTATTTAAATTTTTTTTCATGTAAAAAATTTAAATTAAACTAAACTTATATCCTAAACAAAAACATATTGTTAATGTTCTTAATATTTGTATTATAAATAATATTTAACAAGTTAACAACCTCTTAAAATAATCGCAATTGTAAATATAAAAATTTGCATTCGATCTCATATATAAACAACAAAAATTCTATCTCATTCTCCATTTTTCATATAACATTCATCAAGTAGGTGACCGAATTATAAATCCTATTATGGTTGCTTTGAAGAGAAAAATAATTGAGGAGGAGTTAGATTGTGATAATTTTGACAGTTTTTTTTTAAATATTTTTTTATTAAAACTATATATATATATATTGTGATGCTTACATAAAATTTTGTTAACTTTGATTTATTATTTTGATATAATAATATTTAGAAATAAGTATATATTTAAATAAATGAAAAATATGTTTCTACTATATTAAAATTTTTAAAAAATATTTTTGAATATTAAAAATTTGAAATAAAAATATTTTTAAATTTTTAAAATGACAAATTAAAGAAAAAATAAAAAAATATTAGTAATTATTTTAATATTTTTAAAAAAGAAACATTAAAATGTGGTTAATTGCCCTTCGTGGTAATTATTTTTTAAAAAGTAAAAAAGAAAGAAACATAAATGTAGTAAATATTTTAATATTTTTTTCATCAAACAAAACTCTTATATTCAATATTTATATTTTAATAAATTACGAAATAATTTTTTAATATAAATTTAACACTTAACCCGTAAAATGTAAGAGTAAATTCAATACTTAAAATTTTAATTTATCAAAGTAATCAATATATAATTATTTGTTTTTATAAATATCAAGAATTTTAATTACTTCTAGTTAAAAATTGTATTAATTACTTTTGACAGATTGATAATCTTAATTTTTTTATTGCAGATATGAATATAGATTCGTTAATTAAGGATGATGACTACATATCGGCATCTATATATGTACAGGTAATAAATTGTTATTTGTTACATTATAAAAAGTTCATTCAATTTACGATATTAAACTAAGTTATATTAACTATATCGGTAATTTAATAGTCTCAGGATGTGTACCGAAAATTAAGGGCTCGCGTGAATGGGATAAATTATGAACCGGACGAACTCATCATGCCATACTTGATTGTAGCTGGATTTGGAGCTGCTTCGCTGATCCGGACATTCGATTTGCGTTACGACTTAATTTCCGCTTTGGTCAAGCGGTAACGGCCAGAGACCCACACGTTTCACTTACCATGTGATGAGTGCACCATCACACTAGAGGTTGTTGTACTACAGCTTAGGCTTCCAATCGACGGGATGCCCGTTACGAGGTCATCGACGGTATCTGACCCGACGACCCTTTGTGAAAGCTTATTGGGAGTCTCACCCAGTGATGGTGAATCAAGATTCACGGGATTGAAGTTCACATGGTTGAGGGAAAGATTCTACCATCTACCAGCTAATGCCACCGAATTTGATGTGATGTGTACCGCTCGGACTTATATATTGCACCTTATAGAGGGTGTACTGATGCCGACGGCAAATGGAAACAGAGTGCACATCATGTACTTGCCCCTATTGATCGATTTTAATGAAGCGGATTAATATAGTTGGGGCTCGCAGTACTAGCGATGTTGTATCGTAAGCTTTGTCAATGCACAAAGCCTGTTGCCGTTGACATTTGCGGGTGTCTAATATTTTTACAATCGTGGACCCTATATCGGATGCCTTTCTTGGCTAATATCAAACACCTGCAATACATTTTCCCACTTGTGAATAAGTGATAACATATAATTTTTGTCCACAATTATTTGATTTTTTTGTATGTAAATTTGATGTAATAAGTTGTTTTTCGTAGATGGCGTGGGAATCCGAATATCGGAAGGTCATTCATGGTTCCGATATATCGACAGATGATCGAGACATATGCGGGGGAGATGGTAAGTTATTCGTGACATGCAATTACATGAATCTTCATTTATTAATATTAATTGAGTCGTCTTACTATAACAATGTTATTTAAATTTGCAGTTCCTTTGGATGCCCTATTTAGTCCCTGAGGTGGCGACTACTATTTTCGATTTTGCCCGCAACCACTCGCACTTGTGGTACATTGACGCACAAGTTATATGCTTTCAGACAGTCAAGTGGTACAATGGGGATCGAGTACTTCGACAATTCGAGTACATACAAACTATCCTAAGAGACCCAGTTGATTTAGAAGATATTCATGGTATCGATAAGAAGGAGAGATCGAGAATGAACTGAGGGCAAGTGCACAAAAGATACGTTGCGATATGGGTGAGAAGGGTGGAGTGGATACCTCAACGTGACATAGATCACGGTTTCACTTTTGAGGTATCCGCAGAGTATAAACAGTGGTATTTTCAGACGGGGAAACCATATATATATGGTGGGCAAACAATTTTAGTCCCCCCGTTCATGTTACCACGTGGGCATCACTTTCAGCCGCTTGAGTTTGAGCCACAGCACTACTCGGAGCCTGCCTTGAGTCGAAGCGTAACACCGAGCCGACGCCTAAGTCATATCATCCAGGGTGGTCAGGAATGCATATAATACGAGTTAGTCAGCGCACGAGTATCATTCAGAGTTTCTCGAGTCCAGTACCGATAAGCAGGATCCGAGATCGTCTTTGATGTTTGATATCTTCAGCCCGATACCACCACAGTTCTCTACTCCTTTCAGTCCGTTGCAGTACTCTACTCCTCATCGCCCATTACCATTGCAGAACTTTAGCCATGACTCATCATCATCAATGACACCCAAAGGTGCGGAAGATGATGACATTGAACGTTGTGAGCACCCGCAACGTGCTCGTCGACCACCACAATGTTTTACTCCTAAAACCACACCATCGAACCATCAAATGCGATGAGATGAGCCTGAATTAAATATGTTTATGTTTATATTTATGTTCTTATTTATGTTTATGTCTGCAAATATTTTGTATTTCTTTTTTCTACACAACAACTACTTATGATCGTTTAATGTCATTTGCTAAACCTCATTAAATAAATACAAACATAAAAATTATTAAATAAATTCAAATTTAAACAGAATTAATTCCAAATTCAATCATAAACTTAATTAATTCCAACAGAAAAATGACTAATAAAAATAGCTTAAGCCGGGCCCGATCCGGATGACTGGCTAATATGGTAGGTTCGTTGGGGGCAATTACGTCGAGTATGTCCAGCTACCTTACATATTCCACACAGCTTGCTGCCGTATATTTTCTCCATAATGTCTATTTCGTTGTAGATTCTGAAAACATTCGGACGACCTTTCGGATTCCTTCATAAACCTCTGTTCGGTATAAGCTCGAAAGTCGTCGGAGGCACCTCCCATGTGGACAAGTCAGGCAGGATAGGGAACTCGTTTTCCCAATTATGTAATGTGCGCTGGAGAGTGTAAACGGGGTCGATGAAATGTTCAACATTGAGCGACACTTTAGCACAAGCTGCAACGACATGCGCACATGAATAACGAAGTGTATCGAACCTCATGCAATCGCAGTGTCTGTTCTGCAAATCAACCCCGTATGACCTAGGTGGGATATCAAGTTTTTGCTCAATTGTCTCTGTAACTTGAAATCGTTGAAATTGTCGTGAATATATTTCAACGTTCATCGTTCTCGCTCTCTGATGGTTTGCATCCATTGCATTCCTGACTGCTTAGACAAAAACGTGTCCGGCGTTTATCTGGTCTATATGTCGCGTCCCCATTACTGGTATCAAAGTAACCAGCCTGTAGAACGTAGTCGAGAACACAGATGAAATCGGAAGATGTCGTATTCTCTTGAACACACCATTAACCGACTCTGCCAAGTTGGTCGTCATTTGATCATATCGATTCCTGTCATCAAAACTTTGAGCCCATTGCCACGGCTCCATGGTACCCAACCACTCTCGCAATGGCTTGTTCGTTTTACCTTCCATGTCACGCTTAATTCTAGTCATTTTTTTCCGGAATCGGTGTGGCTCTAACTCGTACGCCGTAGGAATATTAGGAAAACATAAGTTATACTCTCGAATTAAAACATACAAAAATATAACTTAAAACCCAAATTTCTTTACCCATTCTCACAAGTCGTCTTTGCTAGTCTGCATTCTTATATTCTTTATGAAAGTTGGTCGCAATGTGTCGGCTACAATAAACCGATCTCCATGGTACACCGGTACGTCTAATTGCCGCAATAATTCCCTTCCCTCTATCGGAAATGATGCAAATATTATCGTTATGAACAACGTACCTCTGCTGGTTCGTCAAAAAGAATTCTCATGATTCCATATCTTCTTTGTCCACAATAACAAATGCTATTGGGAGCACGTTTTAGTTCCTGTCTTGAGCCACCGCAATTAGTAGAATATGCGTATATTTCCCGTATAACTAGGTCCCATCTACCTGGATAAATGGCTTGCAGTGAGGAAATGCTCTAACACAGGGATCAAACATCCAAAATATATACTGGAAAATTCTTCTTCCCGGTTGTAAATTGTTATCCGAACCATAATAAGGCCGTGTCACCAACTCAATCGCAGTCCCGGACACTGGTATTGTCGCATTGTGGCTATTCACCATTGCAGCTCATTGTACGATGCATGCCAATCATCGAACAACTGTTTCATTTCCATCTGTTTCGCAATCCATGCTTTTCAATATGAAACTCGATAATGAAATCGTGCTTGCATCTTGACAATCAGTGTAGAAACTTTAATGGTCGGATCGTCCTTCACCATTGGCATGATATGTGTACAGATAGTTCTGGAATCGAGTTTTCGGTAATCTTCTGACAAACGTGTTGAACTGCATGTGTGAGGCCCAACAAATTTTCTTATCTCCTACTTTTGCGACTTCTGGATAAATGCAGCTCGTACCCGCCAATTGTAGCCTTCTGTCCAACACTCTCCAATATTTAACGTCGGTTTAGACACGACGACTTTGTAGTCCACTGACAAATTCATGGTATACCGCTTAATGGCAAATACGCATTCTTCCTTCGAGTCAAACCTTTGACCCACGAACAACTGTTCAGGTTTTGATGTAAGTGTCAATCAATGAGCAGACATTATATCAAGGTACTCTTTGAAATCGATTGCATATACTGTATCAGGGTCTATAAGTGACATGTGTGCCTCAGCAGGATAATTGTACATCATAATACGTCGACCATCCGGGACCTCGTCATTCAGGCCTTCCTTATCGATATCATCCGGGACCTCGTCCATATCAGGATCGTTATCAATATCGTCCTCGTGATCAGAAGGATCACTACTATCATATCTATCATCACCATCCACATCATTATCGGGTACAACATTAAGATCGATATTGATCCCATTGATTCCATGAGCTGCAGATTGATTATCAACGTAGGATGTCGGAGCCATCATACTTAATGGAGTGGGATCTTCAGCTCTCTCAACATCAGTTAGCTCAGTAAATAACTGAATCGGTGCATTTTCATTACTCTGATTCCCACAATAAAGAGCGATCATTGTTTCAACATCTTCATCATCTACGAGTTTCATCTCGGTAAATTTGATAGGATTTGTTGAAACTGGAAACTTATAGAAAAGTTTTGAGATCTTTCTCCCACAACGTCTAGCAATTCTTTCACTAATCTTTGCCTTCATATTATCCACCGAGACATTTTTACTAAATCTCATTGCTAGTTGCAAACGACATTCAAATACACATCCAATTGTTGTTGTCAAAATTTTCCCATCGAAAGAAACGCATAAGAAAAATTGATTTTTCATCCGTTAAAAGAAATAAATAAGATTTTTTACACAAATAATATTAAAAAATTATTTATTATAAATAGAATTACAGTTAAAATTTTTTGCTAACCTTCTGTTTCCTTTTCTTCTTCAAAAATTTTGCTTCCTTTCCTTCTTAAAAAATTCGCTGTTAAAATTTGCTTCTCTTCTTTTCTTCTTTTTCTCAATAATTTATGTTTAAACTGATCTGATGGAAGGTTTAAATAGTTTTGACAAAGGCCCCACTAGTGCTGCATACCCAGTAGGCACTATTGGTGTCGCCTACCCTAAAGGCACCAGCTGTCAAATTTTAATTTTATTTAATTTAATTTTCAAATTTTAATATTAAAATATATAAAATTAAAAAATTTAGCACCACTCACCTAAGTGTACTATTTTGATTAATATGAGGAGTATTATTTTGATAAATAAATATTTTTTTATGTTATTTATTTAAAAAATTTGAGTTAGTCTTATTGAATATTTAATTTAATTTTTCAATTTTATATTATTATTTTCTACAATTCTTATAAAAAATATTATTTTATTATAATTTGAATGGATTAAAATATATATTTATATTTTTTAAGTTATTAATTTTATTTTTTTGTATTATATTTTGGTGTATATTTTTTTTTTGTATTATTTATATAAAAAACCCTAAAAATTCGGATAAAAAATATAATGTGGGGTTGGTGCAGTCTGCCAGATAGGCACCTTTGGTGTCGCCTGGCAGGTAGGCACCTCTAGTGTCGCCTGTCTGATAGGCACCACTCCCTGTACCACTTCCGTATTTAAATATCGGGTTTATATTTTATCGGGTGTTGTTTAATATTAAACAAATAAAATAATTCTTGTGTCAGACATCACAGTGATACCGCCTACCCAAATAGCTCCATTCCCCCAAGTGTATCATTTTAATAAATAATAGGGAGAATATATTATTTTGATATGTAATATATTTTTTGTATTATTTTAATAAAAAAAACCCGAATGTATTGATAGAGAGAATGAGATGTATACTTATTTATTTTTTTATAAAAACACGCTTTTAGATATTTTTCTTCCGAGAGGAACACTACCATTTGGATATTGAACTGACAGCAACCCCGCTACCCAAAATGAAAAAGAAAGAAAGAGAAAGAAAAGAAGAAGGCCTTTAAATAAAAATGAAAGTGAGTAAAAAGCGGATACATACATACACACATACCTACCAAATCCAGCCCCATCTGCCTCCCCTCTCCTATATCCTACCAACTTGGTCAAATCCCACCTCTCCTCCAAAATTTTAAATCAATTTCTTAAACGAAATTACGAGTTACAGTAACAGCACAACATAGACTGTATATATTGGCCCTGGGAAACCACCTTTCTCTCTCCCCTCCCTCCCTAGAATAAATCCTCCCTTCTCACTTCCTTTCCCAGAAAAACAAGCTCCCCTTTTCTTCCAAATAATTATTGCATATATGCATATCCCAAAGCTGTTCTGTTAATCGGAATTATCATGGGACGATCGCCCTGTTGTGAAAAGGCACATACCAATAAAGGTGCCTGGACCAAAGAGGAAGACCAACGCCTCATTGACTACATCCGTCTCCACGGTGAAGGTTGCTGGCGTTCCCTCCCCAAAGCTGCTGGTACTAATATTAACCCAATAATCCTAAATCTTTATTCTGTCTTTTTTATTTTTTTTATTTTTGCTTTTAGTAATTTGGGTTTTTGAATTCTGTATGCAGGACTGCTTAGGTGTGGTAAGAGTTGCAGGTTAAGATGGATAAACTACTTGAGGCCTGATCTTAAGAGAGGAAATTTCAGTGAAGCTGAGGATGAACTTATCATCAAACTCCACAGTTTACTCGGAAACAAGTGAGACTTCTTCTTCTTCTTTCAGGAAATTAAGCAACTTTTGCATTTCTTTTTTTTTTTTTTTCTGACAGATTGAATCTCTAATGGCAGATGGTCTTTAATAGCTGCGAGATTACCGGGAAGAACAGACAACGAGATCAAGAACTACTGGAACACGCACATAAAAAGGAAGCTTATAAGCAGAGGAATCGATCCACAAACTCATGGTCCACTCAATCAGCCCACCAACGCCAATAAATCCACTGAAATGGGTTTCAGGAACGTACCCAAAGCTTCAAAATCCACCTTTGCTCCAAACCCATCTCGGGATTTCAATTTCAATGAATTTCAAGTTAAGGCCAAAGCAGAATCCATTGAAGAGGGCAACTCTAGCAGCAGTGGAATGACTACTGATGAAGAAGAGCAACAACAACAAGAAGAACAGGACAAGCATGCAGGTAATAGTCAAGAGTTAGATTTGGAGCTATCAATTGGGATTAGTTCATCCGGAAAGAACAACAACTCAACTGGGGTTTCAACTGCTAACTCAGCCGAATCCAAACAGCTGTTAGACAAAAGCAATTTCCAGATTCTTGGACAAGCTACGGCGGCTAAAGCAGTCTGTGTATGTTGCCAGTTAGGGTTCGGAACAAGTGAAATTTGCAGGAACTGTCAAAAGTACAAATGGGTTTAATACATATTGTTAACCTTGGGATTCATATACTGCTCAATACTATTCTATTTTTCTTGTTTTGAGTAAAAGGTAGACATAAATGCTTAATTTACTAACCCATGCTAAATTACAGGCTTTATTATTGAATTTGTCGAAGGAAAAAGAAATTTCAAATTACACTTTATCAATATTACATCAACTAATTCTTTCTCAATCCTTTCAAACTTGATAATAATAATAAAAAGGCTCCCATAACATTTAAAAATTCCTTGAATTTTATAAAAAAAAAAACAAAATTAATATAAATTGCCGTTTTTAATAAGAAATACAGTTAACCAATCAATTGACGTATCATGTTCTTATTATCTTTTTACTATAAGAGTAGATTGCATTATTTTTAATTATTAAATTATAGATCAATTTTATCAATAAATATTAGAAATCGAAGAGAAAAGTTGTTTAAATTTTGAGTCATAAGAAGAAAAGAAAAGAATTAGATAAGAATGATGTGTAATTACTGAATTTATTAAAAGTAATTTTTTTTTATAATAAATTTTCAAATGAATAAGTTCGACACATATACTACAATATAATCAAATATTTTCATAATTAGATAACTTGAAATTACTAAAAAAGTTATTGATGTCAACGTGCAGCTTTGATGTGGATTAAGAGTTATCCATGTGAGGGTAATTGTTTAATGATAATGATGGTTTACTTAGATGGGTAAGATAATGAGAAACAATTAATCAATCTATTATTACCATACACCAACAATTAAACACATACAAACTTTGCACTAATCTTCACTTATATTGAATGAATGATTCGCACCAAATAAGAAGTCTAAAAAATGAATAAACAATTAATAAATGTGAATGCATATGCTATCAGTATGAAAGATTAATCTGATTGCACCGCAGTGGCAGTGGCGGTGAGCGGTGAGCGGTGAAGTAAACAAAATGAAATTCTTATTTTATTTCTTTGTGTGGAAGAAAAGAATGAGTGGGACACATACGGCGGTAGACCTGCAGCTTCTCTCCCCACCTCATTCTAATCTTTCCTACTTGATAAAGTGGAGTCATTATCTCTTTTTTTTTTTTTTTCACGTACCCCGTTTGTCCTTTTAGATGGAGTTAATTTCCAGTTTTAATTTTTATTTTATTTTACATTATAATATTATTATCATATTTAATTTTACCGTCGTTATTTTATATTGATCACAAATAAACACACATCACGCATTCAAAGAAATCTCAAGTTCACAAGTTAATATAATTATTTATTGTGTATTTATAATCTCAATTACAATCATATCATTATAATAAAAATAGTTAACACAATCATAATCAACCATCCAAATGTACAAATAAATAAGTTGATAATTGAAATACATCTAAACAAAATTTATACATAGATGGAGTTAATACTGTGATAATATCGGACTAAAAACACGCATATAATCACGTATTTATTTAATAGAACTTATCTATAAATTTTAATAATTTAAATTATATTTATAAGGTTTTGTATATCTATTTAATTTTTTAGCTTTAATATAATAATAATAAATAGTCTAAATTACCATGAAAGTGTAATTCAAGATTTAATCCATTGAAATTTTTTAATTTTAATTTAACAATAAAAATACTCTTTTTTCGTTTAAGTAAGAAACAATTCCAAAAATAGATATAGTGTGTGTATAAATTTGAACAATTTAAATTACAATGAAAATGTAATTTAAGATGAACGTGAAGTTTAATTCAATATCTATGGGATTCTATCTATTCATAATTTATACTTAGTTGTAATATAATAAAATTAATATTTTATTCGACTTTACCTATGCAATTTTATTAGTTTTAATATAATAAAAAACATTCCGAGTTAGAAATAATTTATAATAATATGATATTATTAATTACTTATAAATTTAAATAGCTTAAATTACAACTTTTGTATAATTCAAGATGAATATAAAGTGTAAATTAATATTTATCGAACTTTATTTATTTAAATATTTTTATATAATGCTAATATGATAATTTCTTATGTTTGGAACATTATCGAATTATACTCTAAACTTATCAAATTATATTTTGTGTATTTAAAATTATAATAACTTATAATTTTTTTATTAAATTATAGGAATTATGTTTATATGTGATTTTAATATAAGAATATGATTTATATATTTTAAATTATTTTTATAAACAATTTATTATTTGCTTAAAAATACTTAATGTTTCATGTATTATTATAATAATGAAATTAAATATCATTTAAATTATCTTTGTCTAAAATGGAAATTTTAATCTATATAATACTCTTTGACAATAACATTAAATATTTAACCGCACTTTTCAAAAGAATTTTTTTATTTACTTTTTAAAAATAATGCTAAAATAACTTATGGGGCATGAATCATGATATATATTAAAGAATGGAAAGGAATTTATCCTAAAAGCGATCTGCATTCAATTACAATTATATTTGGGCATTGTTTGGAGGAATTGAAACGAGAAGAATATATGCAATTGCAAAGATAAAACCCAATCTCCTTGTCAAAAGCCATGAATATTTTACATTAGGTCCGGATTTCAAACCCCTTTCATATTTACATTAATGAATATACAACTCTCAACATCGTCTCTAAACCTAAATAGTTTGAATTATAATATTAATATTTCAAAGTTTTAAAAAAATGTTTATTGAATTGAGAGATAAAATTTTGATGTTTTTTAAGTAAGAATTTAGCTTCGGGTCTTAACTTGGTTTATTAATATAATTTTTTAAATACAAGTAAAATATCAATAAATTGATTGGGTCCTAACTCGATTAGTATTAGTATTGTTGTCAGTGTAGGAGAATATGAGTTCAAACTCACTGAAATGCATTTATTTTCATATTTAAGGGGTATGAGATTATACCTAATTCTAAGCATTGTATAAAAAATAGTACAAAATATAAAAATAAAATTATTGAGTTTAATTAATAATATTATTAATTATACACGTTATATACATTTATTTATATTATCTAAATACTTTTTTATATTTTATGTTGTATTTAAAACATAATTATGCAAAATTTTAAATGGATACAAATAAGATTTTTATGAAAAATTTAACTTATTAAATACATAACGAAAAAGTTAATAAAAATCGAATTTATTTAAACTTTTTATTTGCACAACAACTAGTATCATAGTTTATTTTTGGAAAATTTTTATAGTATAAATAAAGTACAAATATCTAGATATGTTAGAACAATTAATATAAAGTTATAATATAATCAGGGTGAAGTTAAAAAAAAAAATTTTTTTAGAGGGATCGAAGTTAAATTATAATTTTTACGATAATAAAAATACAAATTTTAAAGGATTAAATCAAAATTTTATCATTTTTAGAGAGGTCAAGATGTAATTTTACCTTTATTAATTTCAAATTTAAAAAATTGTAAAGATTTAAATGAAATTTTTTTTTTCATTTTAGAGGGACTGGTCCTGCAAACCCTTGAATATAATGGATAAAAAAAAAGTTGGACAAAATCGAAAAACAATAGACAATTTATCCATGAATATGCAAGGGACTCACGCATAATAATTGTATATAATGAGAATTTAACCTGAATCCTAAAAGGCCTAAGATGTTTATCTTAATCAACAATATACTAAAACAGCATGTGATTAAATGTGATGATTAGTTGTTCAAATATTAAGATGATGTAAAATAATTAAATTATGAGTGATTTAAAACAATTTAATCAAACTGGACCCCACGTGCATGGTATCTTAAAAGAGGGTCCACTAACGATGGCGGTTCTTTCTCTTTTTATGTAAGATATATATATCCTTCTTTTTTTTTCTCTTTTCTTTTTTAATCTCTAGCCGATGTTCGAGTAAAATCGATCGAACTAAATTAATTCGATTAATTGATTGGTTAATCGAATTAATTTAATCAGAATCAAGTAATAATTTTTTAAAATTTTAATTAATAGTTAATTCGATTCCAAATCGATTAATCAATAAAAAATTTATATTTTTATATACATTTTACATATATAAAATTTAATTAATTCGATTCATGCTACTTTGAATCGATTAACCGATTAGTGTCTAAAATTTTAACATATCCAAATTTATTTCCCACTATAAATAAATCATACAAATAACTCACAAAGACTCGCGTAGACGTTCTCTCTTCTTCAATTCCCGTATTTTCTGATAACAAAAATTTCTCTCGCAACTTTCACTTCTCCTCCTCTGTCAGTCACCGTCTTCCTCCTCTGTTCACTTCCTTAATTAATACATAAAAATCAAGACTGGAAATTATATGAAAAAATAAAATAAAATGAAATCCAATTAAAAAATAATATATCGGTAATGAAATTCTTTTAACTTCACAATTCATGCATACATATATATATATATATATATATATATATATAAATTTTAAATTGATTTTATTAGTTTAAAAGTACCTTAAAAGATTTATGTTATTCGACTACTCTCGTATTTGGAGTATAAAAGTTCAGACGAAGGTTGGTAAGATAATCGTGTAAAAAAAAAGAAGAAGAGAAGAAATGTAATGAAAATTCATTTAAAAACATTGTGACAAGCTAGCTTTTAACGTAAACAGACGGAATAGACATCACGAGATGCCGAGTGGTGAGGCTAACGAATGGAGTAAGGTTTAAAGTTATTAATTCCGATATAGAAAATCAATGGCAGACAATTACGATAATTAATCAGAAATGGAATTTAAGCATCTTTGATTGATTGGACGAGAGCCAAATATAAAATGGGATGAGATAGAGGAACAACATGTGACATGTTTGGGAGGTAGGTAACCGAATCTTGTATTTTAACAATAACAAAATACCACAACATGTGGTTAGTTACAAGTAGATATATTAGGTCTCTCGTGTTTTGTTAAGATAAATTATATTTTATATCGGATAATGATACAGCTTAGTTCCTTCTCAATCCATGAATAAGAGAGTAATGAGTTTTAGCGCACTTGCATCCACATCTTCTTGCATTGACAACAAATACTCATGCCGAATCCAATCCACTGATTATATTCTTATTTTTTAGTTAAAAAGTATTGTATCGAGAAAGTATACTTTAAATGTAGTTAAGGGTAGGTAGTTGAAGAAGAACCAAAAGATGGTATGGCAGGGAAGAACATGGGGACATGTGGGTGATGGAGTTCGGTAGGAGAATGAGATTCCAATCCAGCATTAATGGGGGAACGGAGATGGGCACCCAAACATGGCCTCACCTCCCTTTTAAGAAAAGTTTGATTTTATTTAATTTTAGCCATACCTAAGCTTCTGCCTAATTCCTCTAGCTTTCACTTTCCAACTAAAACATTTTTGATTAAAAAAGGTTTTTTATGTTTAGATAAGAAAGGGATAAATTTTACAGATTACACGTTACCTAGTAAATTGGCATAACACGAGTCAGCATATTGTACCTTTTTACCCTCCCTGCCCGCATCAGATGAGTGTCATTGTTGGAGGCCATAATTGGGGGTGTCTTCGGCTCAGTTTGGTATACCGATTGCCTTGATGATGGTTGTGAAGTGACCTTAGCTTAGGCCTGCCAATATTTAATTTCCCACAGTGTATTGTTGTTTGTGGTGGACCAACAGCTTGCCAATGTATTTTGGTCTATGCATCTACATTTCATTTATCCCTCAAGTTGTTCCTAAGTTCCAATTCTATCATTACGTGTTTATCTTCAACATATTATCCTTAAGTGCCACATAACTCCACTTCAATTGTTCCAAGGTTAAACTTACCATATTTCTTTATCTATTTTCAAAATTAAATATGTGGTTGAATTAGTTAAATTATTGATTTTTTTTTTATTTTCAATTTCTTAAATAATCCATTATATTAAAAAAATTTAAAACACAATTGAATAACAATAATGACGTAAACATCAATTTTACATTACAAATTTAAAATATTAACAATTTTAACTACTGATGCAATCGTAAATTAATTAAAAATATGATTAAGATAAGTGCACCTATCAATTAATAGTATAGTTACGGTAAGCAAATATATCGTTCACATGAGAACCAAAAGTATTAGTAATTATTATCTTTCTATTATTTAACCAACAATTTAGAGTGATCAATTAAAATTAAAATTAACTAAATCAATTAACTAAACAACACAACAATATTAAAAAAAAAAAAACTACAGAACAAATAAGGAAAACAAACGATTAACAACCAAGAAGCGAAACAATACTCAAGAAAAAATCCACCTAGATTTCATCTGTTATTATTAATTTTAATTAAACAATTTCTTCACTTAGTATCTTAATCCGTAAAAATCCCTAAATTATGTTAATACTCCTCTTCAAGCATAAAAATAACCGACTCTAAATTGATTAATTGAAATTTCTTTCTAATTAAAACTCCTATTGTCGCATTAACTCGATATATGGATCTCCTATTAGATTTGACTCTAATACGTAGATTTATGTCGTCCTATTTCGAGGATTTCATGCAACTCCACTTAATTATGCTAGATCTACTCTTAAACAATGTCTATTCTTCCTCTAATTTAATCACATCAAACATGAATTAATAGCCTAGAAATATTAAACTAAGGACTAAGCACACATAATTGAGAACAAGATCCAAGTATTTATTGCGTAAAATCGAAATCAAAAGACAAAATTCATTATAAGGTTCATCTCCCTTAGGTATTTAGAAAGTTAGTTCATAATCGCAAATAAAAACATTCAAAAGACAGTATAACACAAGAAATAAAGAAACTTATAATAATATTCAAAGAAGTCAAAAGAAGATCTTCAATCTTGATGGAAATCTGCTTCAAAGTCGACTTCAATAGTGTTTTTTAAGTTGTTTCCTTGACTATTCTATGATGATTTACTCCTTGTCATATCTGGTATATATAGGTCTTAGAGTGCCCGAAAACCATAAAAAATACGTTTTTCCGCGTGTTTTGTATGCAAATCGTGATTCCACATGGTCTTGCACGTGGTCATTTGGCTCTTAAAATTTGCTCCAATTTTTCGATTTTTGCTCATTTTTCGCTCTTTTCGCTTCCAAATGCTCTCCTAAGTATAGAAACATGAATTAAAAGGATTAGAAGCATAAATTTCACCATTTTACATTGAATAATCATCCAAAAGCGCATTAAGAATGGGATTAAAACATGTTACTTTTAACGTTTATCAACTACATAAGTTATACATTACAAAAAAAAAATATGAATTTAGGTTGGGTTTGGGTCAATTGATTAATGGGTTTAGGATTGAGTTTTTTCTAGTTTGCGCCAAGAATTTTGGCCTAAAAACATAAGAATCTACTTATCAATTCAATTAATTCTCGGTTTGTGGTTTAAATAAATTCATGATTCAACTTATTTAATATTTTTCTTATAATTAATATATCAATCAATTTTTAATTCGATCGACTGATCCTATCGCGTTTAACCAACCATGCTATTGGTAATACTAGAGGACTACTTTTTGCTCATCCCTTCCAACCGACTAAGCTATTATCCATGGCGAAGGCTAACCTATATAATAGTCTCTTTCCTGGGCCTTTTCCATCAACTAGGCATAGAGGGATGTCCTTGCATGTTTCAAAAGTTTGGATATTTATTTTTTGGACGACAAAAGTTTGGATAATAGATATTTATAATTTATAATTTTATATTTTTATATACGTATGCAAAAATAGTTAACTAAATATTAGGATATACATGAACAACATAATAAAATATTCTTACAATAAATAGTTGTTTTTTTAAAGAAAAACATATATACCAAAATTTTACTTATACTCGTAAACCACATCAATACTTTCTAGCTTTCTGTCGTCAAACAAAACCGAAAACATATTGCCATGTGTCAAAAACTAATATGTCTTAATAAGCCGAGCACATGTTTTATTTTTTCTTGCAAAAATTAATTAAGCCATTTCTACTATACTCAAGGTATACAGTAAATTACTCTTTTTTAAAACATGTATAGTAAATTACTAAAATTAGAATCTTTTCTTGCGGCTGTTCCAGAACACTTCGGCTTTGTTTATTATTGACTTCTAAAAACTTTTCAAGCAATTTCAGTTTTTTATGTAAAAAAATTTAGTAAATAGGTAAATTTTCAAATCAAACCAGTTTTTCAAACTAACTTTTCAAGTCAACCCAAAAAGTTAAAGTTTTTAGCTTTCGGCTTTTCAAAAGTTAGTTTGAATGGTAAATTTATTTTATATTAATTATAAAATATAAATATGATTTATATACTCAAATTAGGCTGTACAAATAAATTATATTAAGTTTTAAAAATATTAAACATTTATATTTCATATACCACAATACTAATGATTAGTTACCATAAATTACTTTATTATATTTTTAGTATAATTTAAGTTGAATATTTATTACTACCAAAATAATAATTTGACAGTGTATTAACAATAACATGTGAAAATAATTTATTTTACATTTGAGTCAAATATATATATATATTGTAATTACTTATAACTTAAGTTTATAAATTTCATGTATCATAATACTAATGGATTTAAATTTATATGTTTCATGTATTACTTATATCATAATATTAATTACTTAATAATTTAATTTTAATATAATTTAAGTTGTCATATTTCATATATTACAATATTAACGAATTTTTATCTTCTCAAAAAAAAAAAATCCCAAACATTTTTGAAGAGCACTTTTCATACGTCAAATCTGTCGTGTTTTAACCGTAAGGAGATTAGGATGGAATGAGGGAGCGGTGAGTGGAAAGAACAGAAAGGATAAGAACGAAGGAAAATATGGACATGGAAAAGAAAAAGTGGTGGTGGTGGTGGTGGTGGGGGTTTGGTGGGATTAGGATTTGGCTGACGTTGCATTTTACAACTACTTTTCCCTCATTCCATTCCTGATCTCTCTTTTCTCCCTTTAACCGTTATCCACCCCTTGGGAGATATGACCTAATTTATTATTATTATTCAACACATTGAATGAATTACCAATCATCTATAATAATTGATTTGAAGAATAGAAAATATTCAGGATCATGTAGCTGACAAATATTTTATAGAACATAGTAAATTATTAAAAATAAATATTTATAATAAAACTATACATAACAAATTTTAAATTATTTGTTTATTTTTAAAAATTACATTACAAAACCCAAAATAAATAGATTTTGGTATGTGGTTATAAACATTGGTGATTGGACACAATAATAGCAGAATCACTGGATTTAAATCGTACAGAAAGAAGAAAAAGGCAGCAATGTAGAAGGTGAGGCGAAAAACCCAGTTTTCTTTTCCTTGTTCTTCTTGAGGCCACAGCAAGGAAGGAAAGAACCCATTACCAATGACCATTGTTTTGTTGGTTAGCCACAATTGTATCCTTTGCTGATTTCATAGATTGTGACTGCTTCAACCACTCAGCCTTCTAGATAACTGTCTTCTTCTTGTATAAGTCCGGAAAAAAAACTATATGAAACCGTTATTTATATCTAATTTTATGTAATATTAATATTTTTATTTTGAATTTTTATTTCATACCATTTTTTTCTCATTAGGTTAGTGTTATAAAAATCACCCTCCCATTGATATAATAGTTATATTTAATAATTTAAAAATTTATTACTGAAAAGTATTATTTATTCATCATATTTTAATGTATGAGTTAAAAACAAAATAAATTTAATTGGTAATTTTAATTATTCATAAGAAAAATGGAATTTTATTTTACTTAATTTTATGACGTTTTATATTTTACAATAATTTTTACTTTATCTTTCTATTTTTAATTTTAAATTTGTATTAGTTATTCTTTATTTCATGTTTTACTCTTATAACACACAAATAATAAATAAATTATTTTCTCGTATTATTACACTAATAGTCAAACGTGCCTAGATAAAAAGATACTATGTTTCGGTTCGTTCATTTGTCAAATTAATTAAATAATCATAAATAAGATTTAAAACTAGTTTAATATATGAGTTCCACACAAACAAACTACAATCAATTTATTTAGGGATGAATCTTAAAATTATGCATGAACTTTGATTTAATGTGCAATTGTATACATGAACTCTAATTTGGTGCAATTATGTACGTGAAACTTTAATTGTGATAATAAGAACTTTAATTTTGATTTAATCCTACACATTTAAAGAAATAAATACATCAATTTATTTTTATATTGGATAAATATAATTATTTATGTATGCAATATATAAACATAAAATGATGTTTTATCAATGATTGTATTAATAATTTACAAGAATTAGATCAAATCAAAATTTCTTATATAAAATTGCACAAAATCAAAGTTCATGTATACAATTGCACATCAAACCATAATTGATGTATAGTTTTATTATTTATCCTATTTATTTATACTAATTTATTATCACGTTCCATTTCAATAAATAAAAACCACTTTTTTTAATTAAATTAATATTTCGAAAAATATCAAACTTTTTATTAAATCAAATAATAAATGATTATGTTATATATAGATTGCTTTAGGTTAACCTCCGCTTATAGTCATCTATTATTTTCAAAATTAGGATTTAATATCTACATTTTAATATGATATAATTTATTTCATATACATATATCATTAATTAGTCAAAATAGTTGACATCCTCAATTAATTCAGTTAAAATATTAATGTCAAAAATTTTCTCTTAAAAATATTTATTTTAACTTATTATGTCGAAATTATTTTTTGTGGGTTAGAAAATTGGTTTTTTTTTTAAATCACATCAAATTGGTGATGTGATATATACTTTGTCGTATTTTTTGTACACTCAAATAAATATGATGCATTTTCTCCTTTTTTTTCATCACTTTTAAATGTGCAAGCAAATTATCAAGAATAAAACTTAATAAGGTGTATATTGTTAGAATAAAAAATTTATACAAAACTTAATAAATCAGGATATATCGTGTCAAATTATTAAGAATAAATCAAGAATAAAATTAAATATGTAAGCATACTTTGAATCTATCAATTTCTTGAAATATTTGAATTATATGGTTTTGATCTTCCAAATTAACACACAAGTAATTTAGAGAAGATGACTCTCTTTTCTAAAGATGAGATGTCAAAAAAGTTATGTATGTGTAATTTGGGGATCATAACCCTAATATATAACTTTTGCATATTATCATCAATTAGAAATTAGTTATTAGAGAATCTACATATACTTGATGCATACTTTATTTAATAACCGAAGCCCAATAAGTCTTAACCAAATCAAATCACTTTTAATTTGGGCTAACTTTTTATGATAGTAAATAATAACATGTAGTTATTCTTATTATATATGTTATGCCTATACTATCTAACAATCTTCCACTTGGACCCCACACACACGCCCCACACACACACACACATATATACCTTATAATCACATGTCATTATATAATTTTATGAGCTAAAAACTTTATTATCATATCCAAAAGGTATTCCAAAAATCTCGCCCATTAATTATGTTATATAGAACTAATGTGATTGTCGTTACATATATCGTAACAAAATCTATCATTGGTCACACATATTAACACAATCAAATTACATAGATCAAGTATGGATGTGTGCCATGGAAATACATGCAATGTGATCTAAACATGTCTATTCCCAACCAGTCTTCCTTAAGCTTAGTGAGATCAAACTTTATCAAGATTAGAATATAAATAAACTAAATAAATATTATTTTTGCAAAAAAAAAACCTTAAAATATTTGTAAACTACAACAGTTAAAAATTTCTCTATAACAAGAAAGAAGTTAAAATTACAAACTCGCACTAAAACAAAATATTCTGAAATGACATTACACCCATATGAGCAGTGTGCTCATAAAAACCTTGGGTGGTAGTCCCTTAGTAAGCAGTTTGTTCCAATATGCTTTATCGACACCTACCCATTTTGAACTCTTACTTTAACAATAAGAATTTAGAATTTATATGCTTTGACTTCGATGTGCTACTGTTGTTATTGGACTAAAGGGTTGCAAATTACTGTTACAAATTGCACTTTAGTGACAAAAAATTTACATCCATAATCCATTAAAATCGAAATCTGTATACCTAACGACCTCTAACTTATCATACCTTCTATATGTGAGAATGTAATGTTTGTTTTCTGATGATAATGTATGAATTGTTTGGTTGCTTCCCAACAATGTACACAATATCTGATAGCGTTCAAACCTGGACATACATTAGGCTTCCCATTGCTAAAATATAGGGAATCTTATGCATTTCCATAATCTCAAAATCATTCTTGGGGCATTGATTGAGACTATGGTTACTCCCATTAAACTTGTGATATATACAATCATTAACCAAAACCATCTCAAAACCGAATAAGATAATCACTTGATAAATATTGTAATACTACTAATGAGAGGCATGCTTAAGCCCATAGATGAATTTCTTTAATTTACAAACCATTGACTTTTCATCATCGAGCACAAAGTTTTCTGGTTGCAATATATAAATGGTCTCATTAATGTTACCATTAAGAACGCAATCTTGACATCCATCTAATGTGCTTTAGTTCTAAGATGTCTACAAACACCTGTGTGTATTAATTCTAAGATGTCTAGTTTCATGTTGACACTATATCTCACAATTTACACACACATTAAAATCCGAAAAACTAAGGAGATCGAGAATACCGTTAGACACAAATCTCTTAATTCTCCTTTTGGAGATATGACCTAAACTCTTGTACCACTACGAAACTAAATTTTCTTGGTAATTCGCATTTTATCTATTACGATGGTGAGCAATGATTCATTAAATGAAACAATAATATCAAGTAAATATATACTATCATAACCTAATAAGAAATCGAGACCAATCAAATTTGAATTATGAAATAGATTCCTTTTTTCATTTTCAAATGAACAATAATAACCGAATTTGTCCAATGCTGAAATGAAAATCAAGTTCCACTTAAAAGACGGTACAATAAAAGTCTCATTCAAATCCAAATAAAATCTAGTCCTTAGCTCTTCGTAGTTTTGGCAACTTTACATAGACACTAATGTGAGTTGTTGCACCGGAGTCTATCCAACAAATGTTTCTAGGTACTAAAGTTAATTAACCTTAAAACAAACAAAATTAAGTGGTGCATCGTTCGCACCACAAGAGAAACAACCATCCTTAGTTAAATCTTTTTGTTGTTTCTTTTTCAATGTTATATCCGCAACTTTCCTTTTTTTTATACCACATTGAAGTTAGGTTTGCTAAGAACGTACAAAATTTAACCCTTTCATATTTTATAAATCTCTTTTCAGTGTCGAGAATGAATTTTTTAGTCGTTTTAATCTTATCAGACATAATAACCTTGAATGTTTCAATGCATGCAAGGCTTTTAGGTAGATATAATCAGTGTTGTTTGAACTAGATCGGCTGGACCAAAATCGATTGAGATATTGGTCTAGAGAGTGACTTTTAACTTGTTACATTGGGAATCGGTATGAACAAGATAAAAATCGATTGAACTACATTTTTTTTTGAATTTAAAATTTTAATAATTTTTTAATCAGACTAGTTGGACTAGTTGACTTGGCCGGTTCAACCGCCAGTCCAGTTTAGAAAAACATTGGGTATAAAAGTCGCTAAATCAATCAAAACAAGTTCACATAATATTAACTTGTAAGTGACATCCGATTGTAGTAATCAAACACTAACAATAAGAACATGTCAAATAATAAATTTTCTTTTGGGTTGATTTATTACTCACATATAAATCGAATGAACGTTACATTTTATTAACACAGTTGCAAATGTAATTTTATTAAAGTTTTTTTTGATGAATTACAAAGAGAAGACAAAACCTTAACAACAATGCGATCGACACGACTCGAACCCAGAGCAGACTTAAAGCAATGAACATATTTGACAATCAAATCAACACATAATATTCTAATTTTATTAAATTAGATTCACGTAACTTTTTATAATTTAAAACAAAATAATTTAGGTGACAATTTCCTTTTCATTTCTGCAACTGATGTGCAAGATGACCCGGTTGGACACAGTTTCCTTTTTGCTCAAAGTTAGGGAGCATTGACAATGGAATAGCATTAGCATCATGTGAAGCGACAACACTTGTGGAAACATTATGTTCCCAAGAAAAAAGGAGTGGAATAGCATTAGCATTAGCATTAGCATTAGCATTAGCATTAGCATTAGCATTAGCATTAGGCCGTTGTCCTTAAGGCAGGAGATAGCTCCAATTAAACCAAAAAACGATGGAAAAGTTCAATTGAGTTGAAGAAAAGGGCTTGCGTTTTGTACGATTTTATTGACTGGCTCTTTTGTGGGATTAAGAAAAGTGTGGAAGGAAGTGAAGAAAATGAATAGCGAAAGCAACAGGGTTGGTTTTGTTTGCATTTATTTCCTTTGGGCTCAAAATTTTCAAACCCATTTATTTATTTCAAAAAGTGTTTTACACTTTCCATGTTTGATTTAACATCATATTCATCCAATCCCCACAACCAAAACCACATCAACCTCTTGCACTCAAAAAAAAAAAAAACCCACATCAACCTCTACTTCGGGAGGCCTGACGGCAATGCCACCAACTTAGATTCAACAGATAGTCGCTCAACACAAGCATTGGATTGAACTGATTTAGGTTTTTTTTTTTTTTAAAGGAAGCTTAACCAAACCCCTTTAAATCCTACTTTCACTATAAACACCATCTTACTAGCATGTGTGAGGCCTTCAACAACAACACTGAGCCTTGGTGAAGGACCAACGAGCAGTACCATATCCCTTTGCTGTGCTCCTACTCCACACCAACACAAAACTGATATCCCAACCTTATATGGTATTAGCACATTAATGCTGTCTTCAATCAAGGATGACACCCTCTTGCTAATGAAGTCTCAATGATGGCGTGAAATGCAGCCCAACACCTCACTTCCCTTAGTTGTCCTTAATTTCTTCTCCTCTAGGCCCCTAGCTCACTTATGGTTAAATTCTGTTATTAGTTCTTGTATTTTATGAAAAAGCTATGGTTAAATTTTAATTTTCGATTATCACCCAACGATAACTGTTAAATTCATTAAGTTTTTCTATTTCTAAAATCCAATGTGTGAAATATATTATCATATGTGTAATGTCATGTCAACTTGTTATTTTCACATATTACTCACTAAAAACTTCAGTTAATGGATTAATGACTGTCATTGCGTTGGGAACAAAATTTCAAGATTTGAAAAAGTATGAGGACTTATAATGATCTAATTAGAGAATACGAGTCAAATCTACAGTTGTATACATAGTACAAGACTAATGATTGAAATTAATCAAAAAAAATTAAATGCTATTGTTTGGGATAGGGCTAAAATTCCAAATTTCAAAAAATACAAGAACTAAAAAAGATCAATTCAAAAAGTGAAAAGAAAACAATTGATCAAACTAAAGTATAGTAACTAAATTGACAACTTTTGTAAAAAAATAGGGATTAATAACAAAATTTAACCTTTATCATTGATTGCCTATTTAACAAAAAATAAGTAAGGATTTTCTTTGTAACATCATTTAGTTATTTGATAAATATGGTGCTAAACTCTTTGGATGACTCATGCTTCAACCACAAAGCTAGAATCGTTCTTGTATAAATAAGCTAAACGCTTTGATCATAAAAACATAAAACAGCAAGACATAAATTCTTAATAGAACTTAAGGGTATGTTTTGGTCAGAGGTTTGGTGGAGTAATATTTAGGCTTAATGATTTATTTGCTCCTTCAAAATGTTTTAAAATTATTTTAGTTTTTAATTTAATTTTAGTTTTTTTTTTTTAATTTTTAAACTTGTGTTTTTGTCAAGTCATCTCAAAATGAATAGAAAAGTTAATATTTTTTTAATTTTGCTGACGTGGCATACACGTGGATTGTCACGTTATCCACACGACAATCCACATGTATGTCAAGTCAACAAAGTTAACAAATATTAATTTTTTTATCCATTTTGAAGTGATTTGATAAAAAAATACAACTTCAATAATTAAAAGAGACAAAAAAAAAAATTAAATTGAAACCTATAATAATTTTTTTTTTTTTTTATAAAATTAAAAGGCCAAAAAGTTGATTTCACTTAATTTTTATTCTATCAAAATTTGTAAAAGTCTAAAACTAAAATTATTTAGGTAAAAATATGGAAGATTTTTGAGAAATTTCCAATTAAGATTTCAACATCTCAAATTCTTTACTTAAAATTCTCTATTTAAAATCCATTATTCAAAATTTTTAAAATCTCCTCTCACTTTATTCATATGGTTATGGTGCTACTACACCAATAAAAACTTAAAAATATGATTTTTTTAAGAAATTAGGATATTTATAATTGGTAGCAGTAATTAATTGTTTTATCATAAATATTTTTTAAAAAATAAACGATGGGTAGCAGATAGAACTGTTCATGGATTGGGTTATTCGTCCAGGTTCGAAGGTTCCTTCAAAATTTGGGAGGGTGAGTAAAAATATTAGGTCTGAAAATGGGTTTGGGCAAAAAAATTAGACCCATTTAAAATATGAGTTAGGCTGGAGCTTGAACATTCAAGGCCCGAACTCGGCCCGACCCAATCCGTTTTAAATTTATAATATTTTATATTATATTATTTTTATATATTAATGTAATTTAAAACACATTAAAAAATAAATCTATAAAAATATATAATACTATTTTAATGTAAACATTAAAAAAATATGAATATGACTATATAAAAATTTTTAATAAATAAAAAAATTTATAAAATTATTAAATATTAAAATAAAACAATATAAATATTTTTTTTAAAAAAATAAAAAAAACTAATATAAGCGCGTCTAAAATGAGTTTGAGCAAAATTTTAAGCCTAAATTTTGGATCGGACCGGACTTGAAGAAACATAGAGTATATTAATATCATACTTGGGCTCGACTCATGAACACCTTTAATAGCAGATGAAGTGATTAAGAAGATGTGCCCAATGAAATATGTGAGGAAGCACCCCATCTTCTCTTGGTAACATTCTCGGCAAAGCATGGTTTCCCTGTACCACACCAAAATTACATGCATTATAGCTTCTAGGTTTTTGAGGCACTTGTCAAAACTACCTCTGTAAGCTGCTTGGTGGTATTCTGCTTCTAACCACGGTTGTTGTTGTCACAAAAAAGAATCTGGCACCACAAATTCAAGTTACAGCCGCGTTTCAAAGCGAAAATGCCACCATGGTCTACCTTTTGCAGCGCGGGGTGAGGCTGTGTTTAGCCACCCAACTTCGACTCCAGATACCTCTATTGATCTTATCTGATCTGAAATTAAATATTAATTTATCTATTTTGAACTCCTCAAAAATATATTTCACATTTTACATTATTTAGAGAAATAAATTATTTTTGTTGACCGAGCAAAATAGCATTTTGTAGAAGGCGCTTCTTTTGATATATCATGTTTTCTGGTTGAATGGTGACGTGCTCATTTTTCATTTTTGAGAGAGGATTCCAACCTGAGCCATATGAATGATTTAACAATTTGTTCAAGAAAAATGACATATCAAAGAAATGTACATTTTGTATTAAATGTATTTCAAAAGGTGGGTTCGACAGGGCACTTTTGCCCATGTTGCCCATTCAGCAAAAACAACCAATTTTACTGAACAGTGTAAATAAAGGGGTTAATTTGTTATTGTTTAAATTATTCTGGCAATCGTTAATTACGGATCCATGTACAAGGAAAGAGTCGAGCTGAGATAGGGTTATAGATATATCTTTTCAAAATTGAAAAATTACGTGTAACGCTGTTGATTTGAAACCTTTAAACGATGTGAATCCAAGCCGCAATAAAGTGTCTCGACCTCTACGTAGTCCACCCAGTCAAGCACGAACAACAAAAATTCTTTGAATAATTTCAAAGAGAATCCAAAGTCAGCTGCTAGACCCTTTGAATTTTTCTTATTTATTGACCCCGCATAATCAGGGATTATATTTCTTTTATTAATATCATGTATTAAAACAGAATAATTCTCCTTTTACTTCGCAGAGAAAATAATTGAAGATATTGAAATTATATTATTTCTAAAAGAATATTAACTTCCATAAATATTAACTCTAAAAGATGTTGCGAATCGTATCTACCAAGCAATCCTACTCACTATGTAATTCTATCAGCCTAGCGATATTATTCGCCATACAATACTGTTCATTAGGCAATACTTATTTGCCAAGGATAAGAATCTGCAATATCGTATGTAGGAGGGTATACATCCATTCTATTGGCATGAAGACTGTTCACTTTAATCATAGGGTGTGACCCTGTAGGTTCTTATAATGTTGATAATAATACTAGAACATTTCTAACGTTATAAGCAATGAGTGGCGTCTAACAATGCATCATTGCTACCCAAATTACAATAAGTTTTGATTCGACATAACCTTTTTGTGATAATGTTTTCATGTATCGTATCTTTTTATCTTTTATATCTAGATTGGACATAAGTCATGGTATAGTCACACTTGTATGGTCCAATATCATACTTTTTTATAATCTGAGTAGACTATATTAAATAAATAAGTGTGATATCTTATATCAACTTATTTGAGCATGGTCATGCATTTTTAGTCTCACTCCATCAAGTGACTCAAGATATTACTTCCATTATGTAGAAGAGATAAATCTTATCTTGATCAATCATATCCCATTACACAGATTATGGTATACCCAATATTAGTCTTTATATTTCAACCTGTTACGGTAGACATTTGACTATATCAAAATATACAACTCACAATATAAGGACGACGATGATATAAAGTATGAGGATCATATACATAGTTATTGTTGAAACCCAAATTTTGACCGGGCCCAAACTCCCTTTAAATTTATTTTAAAATTAAATTTGTTTAAAATTTTAAATTTATTTTAAATTTAAATTTAATTTAAGTTTAAAATTATTTTCAAATTTAAAATTATCATAAATTTAAAATAAATAAAGCCCAAATATAAAAATTAAAAGTCCAAAATAATTACAAAAGTCCAAATTACATTCTTGAACCCGAATTTGGCCCAATTGCGAATATAAACCCAAAATTACGTAAAATCTATTACACCCAAAAACCCGAGCCCAAATACAATTCCAAACATAGGGTCCAATTACAAATGACCCCAACTGACCCAAACTCTATCCTAGACACCTAAATACAAGCAGGGTCTGTACTGTTGCTGCCTCCTTTCCAACCGTTCAAAATAGGCCACGTCAGCAGCCTAGTTGCTCACCAACAACTTGCATCACTGCTCACCTGCCACCGCCACTGCTGCTACCACTGTCGCTGCAACTTGCAAAAGGAGATAAGACAAGCATTTAGTTGAATAAAACCAAAAACTCATCATTTGTAATTAGGCTATAAAATGGAAATCGAAAGCATATTAGAGGGACTTTTTTTTTTTCTTATGCTTTTGTTCTGTAGAAAACACTTGAGATCAATACACACGAACAGGAATTCACAGCAATCCACAGTCAGTGTTTTGGATTCTAAACAGAGAGTCAACAATCATTATCAACAATCAAAAGACAAAGTATTATCATTTAAGAGGTACCAATAAATACACTTATTGTATATTTATTGTTCTGAGGTATTGTGTTTCTAATATATGCATGTATGTATATTTAGTGTCTAATGCCTTTATTAATCACTCTTTTAAAAAGGTTTTTCGAAACTGTAAATACGTTTTATGTGACATTAATGCTCAGTAATAAATGATATTAATAAAAAATATTAATTATTAAATAATAAAAAACGGAAAGTCAGAAGACTTATTCTCGATTGGCCTGCCGTCGTTGGTCGTCGTCGTCGAAAGTCGAACCCTAAACGAACACCGCCTACACCTCGTCACGCACGGATCTGCAAAACACAGAGAAACATACGAAATAAAAATGGATTTCTAAAATCGAGGACATGAACGTTTTCAACCCTAAACAAAATAGATTATTTTTTTTAAAAGGGGAGCAAAACCCTGTAGATCTAGGTTAAATCGGGTTCGATCTAGGCCTAGATCTGTTTTTTTTTTAAAAAAGGAAAAATGAAGAAAAATGAATTTTTTTACCTTAAAACCGTGGTCGGCGGTCGAAGACGGAGGCGGACCCAAGCGCAAGACTGGTGAGGGTAGCGACGCATGCACCGGGCTACCCCAAGTGACGACGAGCGATGACCATGCGCGGGGATTGGTGGTGCGCGTGTGGTCCCAGGCGACGGCCAACAACTGGGCTGACCGACCGGAGTTTGGCCGGCCACGGAGGGGATTTGAGAGAAAATGGGGGGGGGGGTTTCAGGTTTTATTTGAAATCCGAGAAAATGAAGGTGGGAGTGTTTTTTTTCAAAGGGTCTGGGCTCGGCCAGGATCCGATTCGACCCGACTCAGGATCCGCGTGTTTTTGATTAATGGTATATTACTGCGTTTGGTCATTCCGCTTTTTTCAAAATTTTTAATGAGGTCCTCCATGTACTTTTAATTATTTTTAAATGGGCCCAATGGTTTTCACTATTTTTTAATTTAGCCCTTCGATCTCTTAAAGGCACCAGAAACTACCACGTGTCAGGATTTAGGCCTATTTGTGCAAATGGTCCTTTTTATTTCTAATTTATTTTAATTTAATCCTTAAATCAAGTTTTGCCTTAATTACAAAATTACCCCAAAAATTTTCCTTGGTTTTCAAAATGGTCCTCTAACTTCAGGATGCCTGAGAGGTCGCCACGTGTCACCTGTTTTTGGTTTTATTATCCCGTAGGTCCTTAAAATATTCAAAAATTCCATTTTTACCCTCGAACTTTCAAAAATGCCATTTTTAACCTCGAAACTTTCAAAAATTCTATTTTTACCCCAAACTTCCAAAAATCCCCTTTTACCCCCAAACTTTTAAAAATCCCCTTTTACCCCCAAACTTTTAAAAATCCCATTTTTGACCCCAAAACATTCAAAAATTCCATTTTTACCCTCGAACTTCTAAAAATCCCATTTTTGACCCCGAATTTTCCCAAAATTACCGTTTCACCCCCGAGAATCCAAAATTATCATTTTTGCCCCCGAGAATCCGAAAAGTCTCATTTTGAACTCCGATTGCATCATTCTTCTTTCTCATCAATATTTGTATTTAATTTTAAATTATTAACGCACTCGTATTTTGTATTTTTGGTTCTTTTTCGCAATTAATTTATCTTCTTATTTATCTTACTTTGCGTTTAATATCTATTATTAACTGTTTATTCATATTTAACTCGCATGCTTGTTTTCGAAATTATCTTTTTTTCATAAAAACTTTAAAATCGAGGCAATATTCTTTCATTTCGGGTTTCGAAATTTTGCGCCTTAACTTACTAGGTGCAATTTTTCTTCAAATCGAAATAATCGAATACCCTTAATCGAGGCAATGTTTCCTTATCTTCGATTCCGAAATATTGCGCCTTAACTTACTAGGTACAACCTTTCTTCAAATCGAGATAATCAAATATCCTTTTCGCAAAGATTTCAAAAGGTTTTACAAAGGAAAGCTCGTTATGTCTAGATCTTAAAATGTTATGTCCTAACTCACTGGATGTAACTTTCTTCCTCGATCACTTTGAAATATCGAGATTTCCCAACTAACCCGATTTCTTTTAAATTTAATTCATGCATTCAAGGATCGTATTTTAAACTTTATTCGAGCTTTTAAATATTACAAATTAAGACTTGAAAATAATCAATACGGTACCAATTCTGGGCGTATGAGGGTGCTAATCCTTCCTCATGCGTAACCGACTCCCGAACCTGTTTTTTTGGATTTCGAAGACTTACTTGTTTTCAAAACGGTTTTTTTTTTAAAACGTTTTGTGGTGATCCAATCACACCGAATAAAGGATTGGTGGCGACTCCCATTTTTTTAACATTAAAATAATTTTCGAAATACGTCGTTTTGCTTTAAAAAAAGGATGGTTTCGACAGTTATAACTAGTGACTATTACATAATAATCTAATAAACATACTTATGGCGGGTCAGTCCAGTATGATGTTCTCTAACACATACTCATGTGTTGATTTTGACAATTCTATGTCAATGACAATCGTTTGTCATCAATCAGCTATACACTAGTCTCAATGCATTATTATTGTCCCAACCCATAATAATACTTGACTATAGAATTCATATACTTTATTATTAATCAATTTATTTATATACATAAAAAAAGAAATTAAAATAAAAATGACAATGTCTTATTAATAACGAAGTAAAATGTATATGTAATTACAACCATCTCATGAATGTTCTTTGGTCATACTCTAACAGTGTCCAAAATCGTCCAACCTTCATCAGTAAAAACACACTTGGAAATACGCCTCAACTTCATGAGAACCTATCCCATTGAAGATAAGATTTTTTTAAAAAAAAGTTGGTCATACTCTAAGAGATGTCCTTTTTGCAATACTCCTCTAGGAAGGTGCTCGCACATTTTGATCAACCTAAACCAAAATTTAAACTCTTCAAACTTTCAACCATTTGACATTCTTTATTGTTCTCAAACTCACCGTTGCTTAGAGAATAAACTCTTTAACTTAAACAACTAAATACATGACAAAATCGAGACCTTTGCACAAACCTTTATAATTGAAAAGATTGGTAGGTATGAGTTATTTCAAATAACTTTTAAACGAGGAAATGCGACAGTTATGGTATGATTTATTTTGTTATTATTAATTGTTTTACTTTAATAAAACTTTTATTGATGAATCTCAAAATTATACATGAATTTTGATTTAATGTCTAATTATACACGTGAAACGCTGATTGTAATCATACACATTTCAATAAATAAATGCACCAATTTATTTTTATATTGGATAAATATAATTATTTATGTATGCAATATATCAACATAAAATGATGTTACATCAATAATTGTGTTCATAATTTACAAGAATTGGATCAAATCAAAATCCCATGTGTACGATTGCGCATTAAACCATAATTCATGTATAGTTTTAGTATTTATCCCAAACGTTTATAACTTAAAGTCATTTTTCTTACTGTAGGAGAAAGTGAAAGAAAAAATTGTGGAGTCTCAAGTTATTGCACTGTCCATGAATTCATGTGGTATGGAAGACTCTGAAATTGAAGAATTGACCACACTTACGGGAAAGAAAGGAAAGTGCTCATTCGAAGGTATCGACTTAGGTTCATCGCCATCTTCCTACTTCATCATGGTTTACACAAGAAGTGTTTCAGTCTGGATAAAGTGATTGAATTAGTTTCTGAGCCGATAAAAAATCGAAAACTGGGACAAAACACTGGTGATTGAATCGATAAGTGGTAGATCTTGAGATTGAATTTTGGGAAACTTAATTAAAATTTTTAAAAGTTCAATGAGAATTTTTTAAAGAAATTGAGGGTTTAATTTAAAATTTTTGTAGAATTTCAAAAAATTTTAAGAGAGCTTCATTAAAATTTTCAAAAAAAAAAAAATTTAAATGGTATAATGAAAAGTTTCAAAATTTTCGGTGGAGCTAATTAAAATTTTCTAAAAATTTCAAGGGAGAAATGTAATTTTTTTTTTCAAAATTTTAGGGCTTAATTAATATATTTTTTAAAAGTTTTAAAGGAAAAATGAATTTATTTTCAAAATTTTGAGGGTCCACGTCGTCCACCATTACAATCTGCATCTAGAACCGATTAAATTAATTTATAATTTTAAATAATTTTTAATTATTTATTTAATTACGATTGAACTTACTTTGAGATCAATGATTTTTATATTCAAGCCATCTCTTTCTTTAGATCGACATATCGATGAATTTTTGATCCAATCGATCCGACTTATTAGTCCGATGAAGTTCCAAAAACATTATAATTTATTGAGTTGAATTTTTTTTTTTAAAAATTACCTCTTAAATTAAATCTACAATATTAAACCAAATCATTAACTTTATCATGATTAATATTTTATATTTATTTTTGGATTAATATTTAATACACTAACCGCAAATAACTTTAAAAAATTGACATGTTTTTTTGATAATTTATTATACCTCGACTCTCACTTTAATTATTTTGTATATATAAATACACATGATGAATGTAAGATTTATGTATTAAAAAAAATTAAATATAAATCAAATTTCAACTTATGAATCTCTTTTTCCTTTCTAAATTTATTTTTAAATTTAATATTTTTTCTCAAAAACAAAGAATTAATTGATGAAAAAATTATGTTAATTCAATAAAACTCAACCTATTAGACTCGTTGAATCCTCCTGTATTCAATTTTCTATTCTACAGGTGAGGAATTGCTATATAAGTTGCAACTAAGAAAAATTGGTGGTATGATTTCGTTAAGTGGGCACTTCCTATTAGAGATGCAACATTCATTGGATTAGATATATTTCCAATGTCAACTTTATTTTAATTTGGTTTTTAAATTTTAAATATTTTAATTATATTCAAATTATTAATATTTTGTTAATTAGGCACTTTTGTCATTAAAGTCGTTAATTTAACGGTTAAATGACCTGTCAAATCTTATGTATCTAAATTTAAAATAAAAATTTTAAAAAAATATAATACTTTTTCAAAGCTTTTGAAAGTAAAAACAAAAAATAAAGTAAAATTGAAAAAAAAAAAAAGAAGTAAACAATAGAGCTTTTATAAAAAATTCGAAAACTTTAAAACTAATATTTTTAAAACATCCATTTTTACGATATTTATTTTTCTTAAAATTTCTATTTAAATAATGTCACATAAAGTTTGACATGTCATTTAAAAGTTGAATTAATGATTTTAGTAACGAAAGGACTCAATTGATATAACCACAATAGTCTCAGAATGTACTTAAAATGATTTGAAATTTAGAACCAATTTTAAATGAAGGTCATGATTTAGGGGTGCTCAATGGAATTAACTCTTTTCTTATTAGCTATTATCTTTTGTATCGTTTTGGAGTGTTGCTAATTAGAGGTGAGTAAAATTCGATCCAATTCGAAAAAATTGAAAAAAAATCAAATATTGAGTTGATCAAGTAATTTGAGTTAACTCGAATAACTAATTCGAGTTTTAAGTTCGATTTGAGTTGAATTTTACAATTCAAATAACTTGAATCATTTGAATAATAAATTAGTGTAAATACCTCTTTGGTCCTTGTCAATTTTGAAAATAAACAAATTGGTCTCTCTCTCTCTCAACAAAAATTTCAAAAAAAAAAAAATTTCCAAAAATTCAAAATACTAATTACGATTCTAAAATTTATATTTTTTTAAAAAATTATAAATAATATCTAAAGTTAAAAATTTAAAAATTTTCTAAAATAATGATTTTGGAGACTTAAATAAGGTGGTTAATGATTCAAGATTATCATACTAAAATAATTTTTTTTATTATTTTGCTTTGAAATTTTTTTCAAATATATATGATTTCAAATTTATGTGCTCTAACATGGAATTAGTTATAATGTAACAACATTTTAATTTGACATGTTTAATTTTTTAATTTAACTTGAACAATTTAACTCGATTCAACTCGAATTTCATTTCACTTGACTCGATTCGAAAAAATTTCAAATTGAGTTAGGATGATAAAATAAGACTCGTTTAACTCAAAATTTTTCACCTGATATACTGGTGTGATTACATGGTAGTATCTGATAATACTTTTTTAATCCTTTTGACAATGCACACACACCTTGCACACAAAGGTGCTCGAACCCGAGTCTCTTAGGGTGAACATTATCTTCTTTTCTACTGGAGCTACTTGTTGGGTTCAATTATAAAGAATAATTTTAAATGATGAATTTCGGTTGAGATGCGACATTTAACATACTAAGAATAAAAAAATATACTTGGAATATTGTTTTTCTAACTGAAATTTTAATTAGGGAAAAGAAGAGTTGAAATGAGATTGGATGGTCAAACAGTGAAAAAAGCCAATTACTTGATAATCGAACATGGAAGAAGAAAGGGTAGGATTAGAATGGGAAAGGGCAATTATTGTTCTGAAAAGGGAGGGGTAAGCAAAGGCTAAAGCTTGATTTGTGGATTGATAAATGGGAAAGACGGTTAGACATGAAGCAAGTGGCAAGATTCCTTTTTAATTGCCATTTCCTTTGTCTTTTATCAAACAAATGGACAACCAATGGAAACCCCGTTGCAGCAAAGTAGTGGGAAAAGATGTATAAAACCTAATCCTTTGATGTCAAGACATGTGGTTCACATTGACCCTCTCCTACTTTCTTTGAGAGAATAATTCTTCCATAATCTTCTTCTTCTCTTTCCTCTCTCTTCCCATTTCACTAAATCATACATGGTAAATACTTTTCATCCTGTTACTCTAGTAGACAATGCAGAGCGATTGCTGCATCGGAAGTAGGGTAGAAAAGAAATGTTGGGTGAGAGATAGAGTTGATTGGATGTAGTTAGATAGGCAAAAAGAAAAGCAATTATTTGCACCAAAGAGTAAGGTTGGCGTGAAAATATTCTTTATTTTGTTATTATCTTATTCTTCTCCATATTTTCACACTTCTAATAGTTGGGAAATGGAAATGATGGGATGTGCTAGTTTAATGGGCAATCTTTGACACCCAACTGCACATCAATTACAACAGTTCAGCATCCTACTAGAGGATCAAGGCTAATAGCTAGCAATCAACAATCCAAAAATAGTAACACAAAACACATGCATTTACAAAAAGGTAAAAAAAATTTCAAGTAGAAAAATGTGAGTTGAATCTGGGAATTGTATCATTGGGAATCTGTAGCTGGATTTTCATCTCCACTGTCACTGCCTTGAGTCTGATTATCATGAAGCTGCTGCTGTTCCAAATTCATTTTTAGACCCACTCTATTATTGTTGCTGTAAACATTCATTCCACTGCCAAGTAACCCCATGTTAGTCTCTGCCACTCCTAAACCAAGCTGTTGACCCCCGGCCTGCTGTTGTTGCAATATCATTGAGCCCAGCTGAACCGGATTCCCTCTACCCCCACCTGAATAATGAGCCGGGAATTTCCACATCTGGGCTTCTGGCACTGTGACTGAAGCTGCTGTGGCGCCACCGCCTACCGGCAGCATCCAAAAGGCATTACCTCCATTGGTGGTGGCCGGTGCAACGGCCCACATAGCTGGAGCTGGCATGACGTTGGCTGTGTGAAACAAACCGGGTTCTTGTTCTGGCATTCCGGTTCTCTCCGGTTTAGGAGAATTCGCGTCTATGGCACCCGTTTCAGCATTGTGCTGAGATGTTTCTTTGAAAAGGTCATCTCTGAATGGCTTTGTAGCGTAGTTGTCGTTAGGGTGACTGCCACTTCTCAAGTGAGTATCGGGGTTCAGGAGTTGAGGGTAAAGTTGATGATGAAACCCTAGCATGGCGGCACTGTTGCCTATCCTTCTGGCCTCATCTCCATTACTGTTGTAAAAACCTAAAGCGCTGTGGAAAGAGAGAGGTGCGGATTTTGATGAAGGAGCTGAAATGGTCGATCCACTGCTGCGAAGTGAAACGTTGAGAGTGGAGAAATTGGCTGGGATAGTGCCGGTTCCTGTTGCAGCTATGATGGCAGGTTCCGCTTGTTGAAGCAGCCACTCGATGGTCTCACCATCCGATTTATTACCCAATTCTCGGGTGAGTTGGAAGACCCTGGCAGCGCAGACGGCGGGCATTCGGATGCGACGGCCGCGGCCATCGACCTTGGTGTGACGGTCTTTGGTGGGTCTTTTGGCAGCAGGAGGCTTACAGAGGGAAGAAGTGGAAGTAGGGGAGGAAGAGGGAATCCCGATTTGGTTGGAAATGGAGCCCATGAATGAGACATGATGACCCGGGGCCTGAGGCTGTGCCTGAGTCTGAGCCTGAGCCTGAGCCTGGTGAGAGGAGGTCCCATGTGCGGCACCAGCAGCAGCTTGTGGTTGACCATCACGGGAGACTAGTTGCAGTGAAGCCTCTTGTTTTTGGCCATGGTGATGATGATGATGCTCACTGCTATTGCTGCTTTTATTGCTCTGTGACTCCATTATCTGCATATGGGGTTTCCAAGGATTTGTTTGTCTGCCAAATTAAACCGTCTCAAAAATGGAGGCCCTATATTATTTATTTTGCTATCTCATTTATATAAATATTTTATATTTATATTTATATTTATGTGTAAAGGGAGGGTTATGAGTTGTGATCCTAACAACACCACCGATGTTAGTGCGTGAGGATCTTCTTCTCTTCCTTGTGATTGACTGCTGCTACGCTATGCTATCCACTGAGAGGAGTAGGTGAGAGAAGCAGCAAGCAGAGCCAATCCAAATTTAAAGCTTAAAAAAGAATCAGTAAATTTTTTAGCACTACCCCACTCGTGGGGGCCCCTGCCTTCTCTCAATCATAATTTCTCATCTGCTCCTATATCTTATTATTATTATTGTTCCCACAAACTTTAAAAACTTGGGTAATTCATTCACCAATACGGCTCCAGAAGCACACTCCTTTCATTTCAATTTAACATGTGGATGAAATTTATTCCGATAATAAAAAATATTCATGTCCAGGTGTCTGTTCCTTTTACAAAAATAATGTCCCATTACATTACTCCTTACGGATTGAAGCCGTTGGTTTGCCCTATTGAATTTGCAGTTCTCTTGTTTAAACTAATTATAAAAAACCATCAATCTAAAAATATTTTTATTACTCTAATGATGAAATTGAAATTTTACAAATTTTGAGATCCTCATTTGAATATTAAAATGGAAGGATTTTTAATTCAAATTTGTGGTTATAATAAAACAATCCCAACCCAGATGAAACAAGGATTGGAAACCATGCTCAACTTGGCTAGGAACCACGACTTAGAGGTGCGAAATGTTGAAAATGTGAAAGGAGAAAGACCCAAGTCTATTAAAGCTTTTTAAGCAGCATAGGATTTTTCTTTTCTTTTACAGCTCACTGATTGGGTTATTGTTGATAATGACAACGATGATGACGCTGCCCAACAACCCTCGTATAGTTTTGGTATATATACATGTATAAGGGTGAGTATTTCATATATTGCACTGTATTTCTTTCTTTTTTTTTGTTACTCTATTAGTAATTTTAAAAATTGAAGTGGGAACGAGGATGAGTTCATCTTAGGAGATCCGAATTTAAAAATCTGTGTGTGCGTTGTCAACGGGTTAAGAAAATATGAACATATACTACCATGTAATTACATTAATATATTAAAAAAATTAAGTGTTTTTTTAAACATTTTATTATATTTATGTATATATTTATAAAATCTTAGAACATTACTCACCATGTATCAAATAATTTCCTTATATTTTTCATCCAAAAGTAATTACAATATATAAAATTACATACAATTTCTTGCCATTTTTACTTCAAAGTTGTGGATTTATTAGTATTATTTCTTTAATAAAGTACTTTTGAAATTTAATTTTGACATTTTTTAAAAAATTATCCCGACACCTAACAATATCGAGATCTTTAAATTACATCATGGGATTAGAGTAATGACTTTTAGATTTTTTAATTAAAATTTACATGCATGGATGTCAACATCATAGATCTTAGGTATCAAGTTATCATTAATATGTGATATATGTGTGTGGTTTTTGTCAAAATTAAAGTATTAATGATTAGTAATAGTGATTAATTTTTTTTATCGTAAGTACTTTTCAAAAAGATAAATAGTTGATCACAAAATATGCTCTTTTCTGTATGTGGAGATTGAACTTTTAACCATATGATTAAGTAATGATGAGATGAGTAACCACCTTATCATGTCTTATGATTAATATATCTATGATTAATATGTCTTATGATTTTTATACTTTTTAAGTCAAAAAATCTCCTCAAAATCTTCACCTTATAATTGATTTTTTTGAACCCTATTACGGCTCTATTGAGGGAAGAGAATTATATTGCTATAATAGGATGTCAATTTTTTTTATAAACTTATTAGTTAAACAATTATTTATGTGTTTTGTTGTTAATCTTTTATTTTAGTATTAATTTTTTATAAAATTAAATTAAAATTGATTTATTTACATTTTTATGTGCTTACTAGGTTGAGGAATGGAATTTTCTAATTCGATAAAACGTATATTATTTGATGCAAGATGAACAGTATGGTCGACTTAAAAAACGTCTAGGCGTAACGGTTTTTGTAAAGGTTGTTGTGACTTTTTTAAATAAATAATACAAAATAAATAATTAAGTATCTAAATGGTTAATGGTATGTTAAAATTATTATTTATCAAAATTACATGTTTGTAATAGTGTTTGAGGTCAAAGGCATGGAGTAGACGGCACCAAATTTATTTTTTTTACTTAATCATTAAAATATCATTACAAAATGATATGTTTTATTTTTTAAAAATATTTTTTAAGAGTGAAAGGTGTGAGAGAGGTAGCACCAGTGGAAGACCTGTCAGGCGGCATCAATGAAGGATTCCTGATAGGCGGCACCCAGTAGACAACCCCTATTTAAGTAGTGTTTTTGCACGATTTTGGAGATAAGAAATGAAGAGGAAAAAAATTGGGTGTAGAAGAAAAGAAAACAGAGAAGAATTTTCAATATATATATATATATTTGAAATAAAATATCGAGAAATTTAATTAATTTTACAGATTTAGTATTGAAGATGAATAATCAATCACGCATTGCAATTAATCAATTAATAATTAGAATTAGTTAAAATATACTATAAGACCATGTAGTTTTTAAAATTTGAAATCTAGTCCCTATATTTTTGTTTTTAACGATTTAGTTTTTCTACTTTTTAGATTTTAAAATTCAAGTTTAATTGTTAATACTATTAAATTTGTTGATGTGACATTTTGAAATAAAAAACTCACTTGATAGCTATCTAATTAAAAAAATGGTGTTATACTCCTACCTTAACCACTGGTTAAGGGTTCGATCCTTGCCTTGGGTATGAAGCAACTTTAAAACTTGTGGTCAACATCCACCCCTTAATGGACCTACAAAATGCAGATAATTAGTTATTAAGCTCACTCCGATAGATACCTTGAGAAATAAAAAAAACGACGTTTTAATATTTTTTTCATAATTTTTACAATTGTTTTATTTTATGTAATTTATATAAGTTTATATTTTTTTTGTTATTTTACTATTATTTTTTTTTATTTTTTTTGCAATTTTTAATAGTTTTTATTATTTATATATATTTTTTCATTTATAATAAATTTAATAATTTTCTATATTTTTTTGTATTATTATATTTTTTAATTTTAAATATATATTTTTTTTACAATTTTATGATTTTTAAATAAAAATATCAATTTTCATCATATGGTATAATATTTACATGTCAAATGACGAAATTATAAAAAAAAATGACGAAATTTTATTTTATTTTATTTTATGAATTTTTGTATTGATGCATCATTCTAATGCTAAAATGGGATAAGTAGCATATTTTTTTTGTATCCATAAATTTTTTAATTCATATTAATTATACCAATTCGTTCCAATGAATTTCCATCACACTAATTGTATTAGGCTATGCATGAATAATAGTAAAAATTATATAAAAATTTAACCATTTACTATTGTCAAGGCCCCCTCAAAATTTTGAGGAAATCTCATTTTTCCTTAGAAACTTTTAAAATTTTAATTAGGACTTTCCAAAATTTTTGAAAAATTTCGACTCTCCCTTAATTTTTTTTTAAATTTTTTTTCTCTTAATTTATTTTAAAAAAAATTCTCATTAAAACTATAAAATTTTTGAAAATTTTATTAGACCCTCAAAATTTAATCCTAAGATCTATTATTAACTATTATGCTAACAACTTAATTGGAATGTACTGATCAATCAAAAATAACTTTTAAACTTCAATTTTTTTGAGACACACTTTCACATTTAAAATATAATAAAAAAAATCCACACTCAATTATCAAAGAAAAAACCTCACACACCCTTCATCTTCTTTTATAAAAAACCCACTCACTTTTCGGTTTTTTTGTTTGTCGAAACCATTTTAAAAACGAGTTTCGAAAATTATTTTTAAAACTTGAAAATGGGAGTCGCCATCAATCTTTTAATTTAGGTGTGATTGGATCGCCTAGAACATTTTGAATTTGTTTTGTAAGAAACGTTTGATCTTTAAAATCTAAAAAAATAGGTTCGGGAGTCTGTTACGCGTAAGAAAAGGTTAGCAACCTCACACGCCCAAAATTGGCACCTAGTCGATTATTTAGTGTCTTAATTGTTGAAAATCGAAGATTCGAGCTGAAATTCAAAATACCATCCATGAATTAGACGTTAAAACAAGATATTCAATCATTTAGGTTTAAAACAAAATCACACCCAACACGTTAGGGCATAATTTTTGAATCCCCTAAAACAAAAGAATATCAAACGATTATCAATTTTGAGTAAGATACTCGACTATTTAAGTTCAAAGAAAGGTCATGCCCCATACGTTAGGGCACGATCCTTCAACTTTCCTTAAATAAAAGAGCATTGCTTTTTAATTTTAAACAAATCATGTTTCTTTAAAGAAATGATGTAAATTTATTTTCAAAAAGGGAGATGATTTTAAGAGGATGGGCGAAAATGTATAACAGAATAACCATTAACGATTTTAAAGAGGTCGTTCGATGTTTTAAGTTCAAAAAATATAATATCCAACACGTTAGGACACTACTTTCCAAATTCCCCAAAATAAAAGAACTTTGTCTTAAAGAGATAATATATTTGCAAAGCATACTATTTAGCTAGACTATTTTACAAAAATATTTGAGTAAATGTGCCTTTCATTTTCAAATAAATTGCATGAAGTAAATGAGACAATGATATGGAAAATGACAATAGTGCAAATAATTAAAAGGATGGATAAAAGTTGTACTAAGTAAAATAAATTAAAAGCTTAAAACCTGATAAGACGAAATGATTTAGAAAAGAAATTTGATCTTTGTAAAAATTGAAGGCAATCGAATTCAAAAAAAATGGTTCGAACATTATTATTGAAAATAAAAATAAAAATAAAACTTAAGGCGGAATAAAAAGATTTTAGACCCAAATTAGAAAATTCAAATAAAATAAGGGGAGGGGGGCTGGATGAAATTTTCCATGTTCAAAAGATTTGAGACTAAATTATAAGAAAAATAAAATTCGAGGTTAAAGTTTAGACATAAAAAAAGAGGTTCGGGAATCAGATAGTAAATAGACCCAAAATCGAAACACGTCATGATATTTTAAGAACTTAAACTGTCGAGGGACTAAATTAAAAGAGAATATAAAATTGAAGGCAATTTTAAATTAAATTTACAAATATGATAAGGACGAAATTATACATTAAAAAACGCGGAAGGGCTGAATCCACAAATAAACCCTAATGTGAAAATGCACGGACCTTGACTAGAGCGGGTCGAGTTGCGTCCGGGTGCCATAAAACGACAACGTTTTGCCCTCAGACTCATACTCCAAAAACAACGACGTTTCAAAAGAGGTATAAAAGCTAAAATCCGGCTTAAAAATTCATTTTTGACCATTCTTTCTCAAAAACCCTTTTGTCTTTCCTTTTTTTTTCTCTCAAATATTTCCCTCTGCCTCCGACCACCGACATTGAGGTTCCACCGAGCCCCATCTCTTCCAACCGTCACGCGTGCCACCATCCACGTTGGTTAGGTAAAACCTTATTTTTTACTTTTCTTTTCGAAATTTTTTTAGATCTAGTTGCAAAAATGTTGGGTTTTAAAACAAAATATGAACAATTTTGATTTTTATTCACTTTCCAAATAAACCCCAATTTGGGTTTAAAAACTTTTAAAACCAAATATGATTTCTTTGCTTTTTACTTATATTTATTTTTTTAAAACTAAATCTCTATTTTAAAACTCAAAATCAAATCTGGCTTTGCCCTTCTCTCTTTTTGCTTAAAGGTTTTAATTTATTTTTTTGAAATCCGATCTTGTTTTCCTCGTTAAAAAGCTTTTAATAGGTTTTGTTTTTAGATTTAAAAAAAAAAGGTATTCTTATTTTCCTTTTTGATTCGACAAAAAAACCAGATTTTATTTTATTTTCCTTTTAGAATCTCACAACATTGATTGTTGGAAGATTGATATTTGGAAAATGAGCCACCCTTCATCAAGGGTGGCTTCCTCGACCATTCATGGTGGTAGCGGCGCCTGAAGAATGGGTAAACCCTACCCCCCTTTACTATTTATATTTCTATGTATACATGTAAATGTTCCCTTTTCGAAACGGGTATGAAAAAATAAAACATGTATAATACTTTAAAATTTCTTTGGAAATTTTTGCTTGCATTCGAATATCCCTTGCTGTTTCTTTGATTTTTTTGTATCCTTTTTTGTGTTGATATCGTCTGTTTTATAGATTCAAAATGACTTTTATAGCCAAAATAAATTACATGAACAACTATTCTTTTGCACCTGTTTCTTTGTTGTTATTTACTTGTTCTCCTTTGCAGGTCTATTTTCATGCTAGTGATGGGGTCTCTTGTGGTCAACCGACGGTGGACACTGCGCCCTTGCCATTTTGGTGCAAAGGACCGACGAGGAGGTCTTGGGCAGGGGAACAGCATTGGGCAGAGAGGTCTCGAGAGCTAAGCAGTCTCGGGAGCCGAGGAGTCAACGGTCAACAGATGAAGAGTCACGTGGATGACATGGCGATGATGTGGCGCTGACGTAGAGTTGACGAGGTGCTGACATGGACACATGCTAACGTGGCAGTGACGGCTTAGGAAGATTAGGGTTTTTTGATATTTTGTTAAGGTTTCGGGCCTTTTGGGTCAAGTTTAGACTTGGGTTTTGAGATTGGGTTTGTAATTGTTTTTTTTTTTGTAAATGGAATTTGAAAAATTAAGGTTTAATTTGAAAATTTTATTTTTTTATTATTTTATTATTTTTTGGGTTTTATTTGTTTCATTTTTAATCCGATTAAAATTAGGTCTCTACAGCTGCCCCTCTTTGTTCGTTGCTGTGTAATAGAAACGGAGTAAAGACTATAAAGAGGACCAATTTTATTTAGTTTTGCTGAACCTCGACCTTGCCATCGACCACCTTAACTGTACCGTATTTGATTCTTTGTAGTTTTGAGATGTTATGATTACGTCTTGCCCCAAGGTAAATTATAAAGTGGCAAAATTTATTGTTGTAGTTCCACTCCATTCCACTGAGATCCATTATTGCAGTTTTAATTCAACTTCGCTGCAACTTCAGGAAGATAGGATTTGAAGTCGAAGCTTCCTCTTGTCTTTACTACAACTTCAGAGACATAAAGACTTGCTATTTTGATCTGATCTATTGTTGCTTCAAGATAGAAGATTCATCGTTATGACTTTAATCTGCTCTTTTTTAGCTTTAGGGTATGAGATTTGCCATCGTGGCTATAATGTCTTCGTGGTACTAGATTCGCCGTTGTAGCTTAAATCTTTCCTTCCATGCTTTGAGGTACGAGGTTCGCCGTTGCGACTTAAACTTTTCCCCATATATCTTCTCGGTATTAGATTCGCCATTGCAGCTTAAATTTTTTCCTCCATGTCTTTGGGGTACAAGATTCATCGTTGCGACTTAAACTTTTCCCTTCGTTATCTTCGTGGTACTGGATTCGCCGTTACGACTTAAATCTTTCCCTTCATGCTTCTGAGATACAAGGTTTGTCGTTGCGACTTAAACCTTTCCCTCCATTATCTTCGTGGAACTGGATTTGTTGTCACGGCTTAAAATTTTCCCTCCATGCTTCTTGGTATTGGATTCGCCGTTGCAGCTTAAATCTTTCCCTTCATTATCTTCGTGGTACTAGATTTACCGTTGCGACTTAAATCTTTCCTTTCATGTTTCGTGGTAATGAAACCTGTAGAATATGCTTTAATGGGCCTTTATATAGGCTTGGATGTCATGATCAGGTTGAGTCAAATGTTCTTAACTAAATGAATATGCATGATTAATGTTAATTTCAAAAATTAATTTCTTTCGCTTTGGAATTATCATCTTATGTCTTCTTAAATCTACGACGGGATTTGCAGAATATTCTTAATTTGAACCATTCTTTTTAGGTTTGATTTTTTTAACTGGTGGTCCTATTTAGGGTCCCTGTATTATTTAGGAAATTTATAAATAACACTCGCAGATCCTTGTATACCTTATGATATGAGTCTATTATCTATTATCTTGGTATGAAAATACTTAGGCAGTATAGCGAAAGAATAAGATTGTATTAGGGTCAAAGCTCGAAGAATTTTAGAACATTGACCAAAGAACAATTGCCAAATACTTACAAGGAACAAAATAATTACAAGGAACAATATTAGATGCCTTGATATCAAATATGAGTTTCTCTGGTCCAAGGGTCATTTTTCTGCTTGATATGCGTCTAGAAACCTGGGGTACTTCGTTGATGTCCCAAGATGTAAAGTTTCTCTGTCTTGTCACATTTGAAGGAACAATTGCCCACTTTTGCGTCATGTTTGAGTTGCCCTTTTTGGGTTTTCAACTCAAAACCCTTTTGGGTTCAAGATGCCAATCTTTATAGGTTTCTGTCATTTTTGCAACGATCTTCTCGATATTTTTATTTGCCGCTTTCACCGCTCCATTCATTTTTGGGCGATATGGAGATGAATTATGATGTTTGATCTTAAATTGCTCGCAAACCTCCGATATCGAACTATTATTCAAGTTCAATGCATTATCCGATATAATCCTTTTGGCATTCCATATCGATATATGATTTCCTTTTTTAGGAACTTGCTAACTACAGACTTTGTAATGTTGAAATAAGAGACAGCTTCTACCCACTTGGTGAAATTATCGATAACTACAAAGATGGATCTATGCCCGTTAGAAGCCTTCGATGAAATTGGCCTAATAACATCTATGCCCCACATAGAAAAAGGCCATGGAGAAGTTATAACATGCAGTTATGATGGGGGTACATGAATTTTATCGTCATGAATTTGGCACTTGTGACATTTCTTAGCATAGTTGATGTAGTCATTCTCCATAGTGGACCAGTAGTATCCAAATCTCATAATCTGTCTAGCCATTTTGAATCCATTGGCGTGTGTTCCGCAAATACCCTTATGGACTTCTTCTAGGATTTTTCTTGCCTCGATTGCATCAACGCATCTTAATAACACCTGATCTTTCCTTCTCTTATACAAAATTTCTCCATCTAGGACGTACTCGTTTACGAGCCTTCTTAATGTTCTCTTATCATTTTCAGTAGCTTCTTCGGGGTATTTACGATTTTTCACATATTGAAGGATGTCTTGATACTAAGGATGGTCGTCCTTTTCTTCCTCTTCAATCTCGTAATAATGGGCTGAGGTTTCGTAAATGCTCATTTGAATGAGTTTCATATCTTTTGGCCTGTTTACTTTTATCATTGAGGTTAGAGTAGCTAGAGCGTCAGCCATTTAGTTTTCTTCACGTGAGAGGTACTGGAATGTAACCTTATCAAATTCCTTGATCAGCTCGAGGACCATCTTTCGATAATCAATTAACTTGAAGTCTCTTGTCTCCCACTCTCCCTTGAGCTGGTAGATTACTGATGCTGAATCTCCGTATATCTTCAATACCTTGATTCCTCGTTCTATGGCTGCTTGAATTCTCATAATAAATGCCTCGTATTCTGCCATGTTATTCGTGCAATCGAAGTCGAGTTTACTAGTGAAGGGATACTGGTCTTCTTCTAGCGATACTAAAACTACCCCGATTCCATTGCCTGTGGTGTTTGAAGCACCATAAAAATTTAATCTCCAAGGATGCTCTAACGCGGTCCCCTCTTTAGTGGTTGCAATATACATTAGGTCATCATTTGATAAATCAAAATTTATTGGCTCATAATCTTTTAAAGCTCTACTAACTAGGAAATTTGCTATCGCACTCCCTTTTACTACCTTCAATGCGGTTGACTCCACCATGTATTTAAGAGGATCTAATTTCGAGATTAACCAAGTTGTGTGGTACAGCATGTACTGTCGTAATCTTCGAGTATTTGAAACTAATGCACAGCATAGCTTTTCGATCGATAAATACCCTGGCTTCATAGTCGGTAAACTTTTTGCTGAGGTAGTATATAACTTTTTTTTCTTTTCAGTCTCATCATATTGGCCCAGTACACATCCCATAGAATTTTCAAAAACTGTTAAGTACAAGATCAACGGCTTATTAGAGTTGGTGGTACTAAGATTGGAGCATTGGATAAATAATGCTTAAGCTTGTCAAAAGTTCTTTGGCACTCATCATCTCACACACGTGGATTGTGCTTTCTAAGAAGACGAAAGATGGGGTCACATTTCTCAGTTAGCTGTGAGATGAATCGAGCGATATAATTTAATGTTTCGCGAAAACCTCGAACTTCTTTTTACGTGCGGGGTGGTGGTAATTCTTGTATGGCTTTAACCTTATCTAGATCGATCTTAATTCCTCTTTGGCTGACTACAAAACCTAACAGCTTGCCCGAAGTGGCTCCAAAAGTACATTTGCTGGATTCAACTTTAACTGAAACTTTTTTAACCTCAAGAACAACTTCTTCAGGACCCTTACATGTTCTTCCCCTGTTTGTGACTTTCGATAATATCATCAACATAGACCTCGATCTCTTTATGCATAATATCATGAAACAATGTCACCATGGCTCTTTGATATGCTTCCCCTGTATTATTAAGTCTGAATGGCATCACCTTATAACATAATGTCCCCCATATTATAACGAATGTAGTTTTTGCTATATCTTCAAGGTCTATTTTTATTTGGTTATACCCGGAGAAATCGTCCATGAAAAAGAATAGTAAATGATCTATCGTGTTGTCTACCAGGGTGACAATGTGAGGTAGTGGGAAATTATCTTTTGGGCTAGCTTTGTTCAAGTCTCGATAATCCACAAACATACGTACTTTTTTATCCTTTTTAGGAATAGGGACTATTTGGCCACCCATTCTGAATACTTGACTACTTGGAGAAAACTTGCGTCAAATTGCTTTTGAACCTCTTCTTTTATTTTCAACAATACATCCGATCGCATCCTTCGAAGCTTTTGCTGGACAGACTTACATTTCTCCGTTATTGGGAGCTTATGGACTACAATGTCGGTGTTTAACCCAGGCATGTCTTGGTAAGACCATATGAAGACATCTTTGAATTCTCGGAGTAACTCAATAAGATCTTTTCGTGTTTCTGCCGAAATATTGGTTACAATTTTCACCTCTTCTTTTCATCTTCATTTTTTATGCTCACAGTTTTGACTAACTCTTTATGGAGCAAGATCTGTTTTTCTTCTTGTTCCATCATTCGCAGCAAATCAAGAGTCAAGTTACTAGCTTGATCATCTTCAAAGTTATGAGGCTCGTTGAGACGCATATCTTGCTCAAAATAAGGCTCGGAGTCTGCGTTGCTAATATCATTGATATCCAAAGATCTGTCAAAAGAATGAGAGAGGTCCAATGAACAAAGTAAATTTAAGAATGATTGTATGGTATGAGTATGAGTATATATATACAGAATTCAAGAATGATTATTTGTGTAGATTAAGTGTGAATCAAATTGTTTGAATGGAACGAAAGAATATGAAGAGGTATTTGCTTAAAAAAGATAAAACGCATTTTCATTAAAATAATGGATAATAGTCAAGTGCCCTTTTACAGAGGATCTCTATTGCTCTCGGGCTTAGAGCAACAGGTGTGCGTTTGAGTATTACACTGAAAAGATCCTAAAGGCTACAGGGAGCTCCTCTTCAGTCTAGTTACCTAGAACGTTTCCTGGTGTATATGGGTAAATTCGTGATAAGCTCATTCCTTCGCCTTCTTCAAAGATGGCATTAACGTTAAAGTTTATCGCAACTCTTCTAATCTTCTTCTCTTTTTCACTCATCATTCCACCGAAAACGAAAGTTTTTGATATATAGGGAAAGACCAGTGGCTACCACTTAATCTTTTCCCCGACCAGTTGTGCTTTTCTCGTTTCTCACTTCCTTTCTATCTCTTTCTTCTTTTCTTTCATATTTGGCTTATACCCAAGACCAAAACGATCTCATTTTCCAAGTGGAGCCGGCGCATTGATTGGCCTTGCAGGTATTTTCCGAACTCTTTTCCTAGCAGTGCCTCTTTTTTTAATTTTTAATCGTAGACTCATCTTTGTCGTCCGTGACAACTTCGGTTCGGGGATTTTGCTTCCTTTTGCAATGAACGTTGCATTAGTGAATTCTAATGACCGAAAGGAGCATTCCACAGCCTCTTCTTCTCTTTCTACATATGGGGCATCACTTATCACGGATGCGATAATATCCTCCTCTGTATTTATTACAACCAATCTTCCTTCGGTTACCAGTTTAAGCTTTTGATGAAGTGAGGATGATATCGCCCCTGCTGAATAGATCTAGGGCCTTTCCAATAAACAATTGTATGAGGGCTTAATGTTCATTACCATGAAGTCACTTCATACGTATTCGGGCCAATCTACAATGGTATTTCAATTCGGCCCGTCACTTTTCTTTTCGTTCCATCGAAAGCTTTGACTATGCTGTGGCATGTTTTCATATAGGAGCTGTCGACTGGTAATTTTTTCGGGATGAGCAGTGGTAATACATTTAAAGCTGAGCCATTATCAATGAGCACTCAGGGTAAGGTATACCTCTTGCAGTGAGTAGTGATGTGCAAAACCTTTGTTAACCCTATTCCCCCAAATGAGATCTCGTCATCACTAAAGAAAATAATGTTGTCAGCGCTGATGTTATTAATTAGATGATCCAACTTGCACACAGATATGTCATTAGCCACATACGTTTCATTGAGTACCTTCATCAGTGCATTGTGGTGGGCTTCTGAACTTAACAATAGGGCCAAGATTGATATGCGTGCTGGTTGTTTGTGCAACTACTCAACCACACTATACTCACTATGTTTTAAGAATTTCAAGAATTCTTTGGCCTTATTCTCTGCTTCTGGCTCATTTACTGGCTCAAGCTTGCTGGTTTCTTTCTCTTCTGGTTTAATTACCAAGGCCTTCCCTTTAGCCGCCTCTTTCTTTTCTCTTTTCAATAAATAAAATTTCCCACTACGGGTAACCAGACTTACGTCTTCTTTGGATCGCTCTTCTTTAGGCGCTATTATATTACACCCGTAATTCCAATGGACCTTATTACTATCCTCATAATGGAATGGCACTGGTTTTTGTATAATGACATAAGGCGTTATTTGCTTTCTTGTTTCGATAACCTTGGGTGCGAGGATAATTATTACAGAGCGATCAAGCTTATTTGTTCCTTTTTCTTCAGAGGAACAAATGTTCTTCACCTTTTCCTTTTCTTCGAAGAACTCCAGTTCTTTACGGTCTATCAGATCCCGTACCAAAGCCTTGAATTCCGTGAAATGTTGAATCTTGTGTCCCTCAGTGTTATGAAACTTACAATAATTCTTGGGTGTCATCGTCGTATCTCCATCATTCCGTGTGATTACTCCTCTATCAATCATTTGACGCCACACCCATCTCAAAGATGATTAGACCTATCCGATATTGGTCTTAACCCTTTTACCTTTTGCTCTCGCGATCACATTTATCCTTTGATCGGGATGAGTAGGTAAAGGGTTTCTAGCCACGTTAAGTCTAGACGGCTCATCAAATCTTATATGTTTCATCTTAATTAGTCTTTCCATTATCTTTTTGAAGGTAAAACAGTTTTCGATGGAGTACCCGACCACTCCATCATGGTACTCGCATTGAGTGTTTGCGTCATACCATTTTGGGAAAGGGGGTTGTACTGGATCTGTGTAATACAGGGCCACTGCATGTTGATCGTATAACTGTTGGTAAAGCTCTTTGTATGTCACTGGAATAGGGGTGAACTAAATTCTTTTAGTGTTTTTCTTTGAGCTTGATTCCAATTTCGGGGGATTTTGGTAATTATTCGCAAGAGTTTTAGATTACATCATCATGATTGACTTTGTATAGTTTGGCCTATACATGCCTATATTGTTTATCTCAGCGTCTTTCCTTCTAGGGTTAGATCTCTTTACACTTTCCCCGGCGTCAATCTTTCTGCTTTTGATTGCGCTCTCGATCATTTCTCATGACATAGCCATATCCAAGAAACTCCTTGTCGTATTTCCCAATAAGTGGTTGAGATAAGATGCTTTTAACGTGTGAACGAAAAGCATAGTCGTCTTTTTCTCCGTTAGTGGTGGTTGTACTTGAGTAGCCATATCTCTCCATCGTTGAGCATATTTTGCTGAAACTCTCACTCGATCTTTTCTCCATGTTTTGCAAGGTGATTCTATCAGGAGTTATGTCAATAACATGACCGTATTGTTTCATGAAGACCTAGGCCAAGTCCTTCCATGAACTGATCCTTGTACAACTTAACTGATTGTAACATTTTACCGCGGATCCTACCAAACTATCCTGGAAACAGTGGATCAGTAATTGGTCACGATGGACATATCCTATCATTTTTCGGTAAAACATAGTAATATGAGCTTCCGGGCAGCTTGTCTTGTTGTATTTCTCAAACTCTGGAGCTTTAAACTTTAGGGGCAATACTAAGCTTGAGACTAGAGTCAGTTCCTTGGAATCTATTCCATAGTAGGTGTCAGCTCTTTCTATTGCCTTGACCTTATCTTCTGTTCATTTGTAACGTTCCTCTATCTATTTGGAAAATTCTAGTTTTGTTCTCTCTATCTTCATGATTTCGTCAAAATTTGGATTGATAGAATTTGCAGCATTTTCCCCTGGGTTAGACCTTGATCCAGTCGGATAATTAGCTTGGCCAGAGGTACCAATGGGATGTTGCTGTACTCTGATGAAGATGGGAGCTTCTTGCGAGTTTGTTTCTGGTGAAACTTGATTGTGTACTGGGGTAAAGCTAGGGGTTATCGGGGGTCTTCATTCTCCTCCATTGGGCTTGTTATAGGGTTTTTTCCTTTCTTCGTTTCTTACAATAGTTGAGTTAGTCGATTGATTATGTTCCCTTGAGACTTAATGATTTGGTCTCTCATATCCTGTTGGACCCTTGCCAACTGATCTTGTAGCTGTGCTTGCATTTGTTCTTACATTTCTCTTTGTAACTATTCCAGCCTTTCTATTCTTTGGTCCATCACCTTTCGGGTACCATAAGGATGTGAGTTCTCTACGTTTTCGGGTTTAATTGTTTCAAGTTTTGTTTAGTTAGAATTGTTGTGTTAAAATGTGAAAATGTAATGCAAATGAATCCATGTATGCAATGTATGAGAATGCATTGATTTTGAATTCAGTTCCAATAGATAAACTTTACTAGAAGGCAAGTTTCTTTATATAGAACGAGTTACATGAATAACTTTGCTTCAGTGCTTAAAGCCCTAACTTTCCTAAGAAGTTCGGCTAATTTTTGTCCTCATGTTGACTTCGATTCATATTGTATGCTTAATTCATCAGCTTTGATGGTTAGCATCTGCACGTGATCAACTGCTTCTCGCATCCATGTAAGTGCTTTACCTATGACATAATCTCTTTCTCTAACTTGCCTCTGAGCTTGTTGAGTGTGTCATTCGCTTGCTTCTAAGTTTCTTTTAAGAATCTCGATCCTTATCTCATTATTCTAGAATGAAGTTTCAAGCTCTTGCACTTTTTTTCTCAACTCTCTATTTTCGGCTTGACTTGCTTTGAGTTCTATGATAGAATTTCGGTTGCGGTGTCTATGCAGAGATTCCTCCAATTCAATGATTCTAGCTTCCAGGTCAATTATTTGGGCTTTTAGCTCAGCCTTCTCAACTTGGCTTTCCAATAATTCCCCCTTTATGGCGTTTTCTCGAGCTTGACCATCTTGAAAATTCCTTTTCCATTGCTCTGCTCTTTCTTCTTGTTCCCGAATCTCTTGTTGCTATTCTTCAGATGTCTTGCTAAGCCCAACATTCTTTATGGATTGACGAAGTTTCTTGTAATGTTTCTTCAAATCTTCCAAGTCCTCTTCGGCTTTATTCTTCCTTTTTCTCAATTTTTAGCGTCTAACTTGTGAATGTCTACATCCAACCCTAACTTCATTTTATCCACCTCTAAAACTTCTATCCTTTTCCCAAATTCCAAGCTCTTCCTTTCAAAATCCTGCTTTATGATGTCCAATTCTAATGGAGTTACTTGTAAGCAATCCTCTAATGATCTGGTATTAATAAGGTTCGATGCTGAAATATTATCATTAACTCTTTTATTCCTTCATCAATCCTATTCTGACGTCGTCATCAGATTTGTGGGGAATACCTTCATCCTATGCACTTACCTCAATGCATTTGTTATCTCTCTGGCCCTCTTCTTTTAGTTATCCCTTTTGTACGTGAACTCCCACTGGGTCAAGCCTTGTGTTGCCGGTATGAACTGCCTTGACTTGTATTGTCTTAATACAAGTAGAGGGGTGTATCCTATGACTCCCCATACTCCGAGTAAGGGAACCTAGTCAAAACTATCACAATGATAAAGAATCTCGTCGATGATAAGCCAAGATGTCTTTCATTTTACATCCTCTTCTCGGAGATTTTTAAGAACTGCCATCCATTTTTCTTCAGATATATTCAACTTTTTTTGCGTCGTTACAAATTCTTTCAAAGGTGAATAATCCACTGAGTATGCCTTATACGAAATCATTTCTTTCTTCCAAAAATGGATATGAAACCAAACCATAAGAAGTGGTGCGCAGCCAATAAACCTTCCCCCATCTTCTCTCCGACAAGCACTTAGCGACCTGAAGGTCTCAGCGACGATGGCCGGGACAAGTGTAACACTTCTACTAAAACAGTCGAAAAGATCCATAACTGCATCCTCTACGTGCCCTAATGCTTTCGAGAAGATAACCAGCCCATAAATACTCAAAGCGAAAAGATCGAGACGTTTCTTCATATCCCGGTACGCTAATATCAGATCCCTCAGACTTTTTCAAGTGATACATTTATTATCCCCTTTTGCCTTGATCCTAGATGTCACCCATTATTCACTCATCCCAGTTATATTTATCAACCTCTTTAGAAGGGTCGAGACACACGCAGCTCTTGAGTAAACCTTGTCAACTTTCGGGCAACAGATTAACGCGGTGTACTCCTCCACTGTGGGCATCATGTCGAAACTCCCAAAGGAAAAGTAACTATACGCAGGATTCTAGTGTTGGGTAAGAGTCCGAAAGAGGTGCTTGTCTATTTTTACCTTGAGTAGATAGGGTAAATCTCCATATTCTTTATAAAACACTTTCTTCATTTCGTCATTCCTTTGACCCCAAATATCCTTTAGCTCCTGTACGCTGTTTTGAGTCACATTTACTTGAGTATGATCCTAAAATTTCGATAAATGTCCCTCTATCAAACTGTCTTCATTCTCGTGTTGTCTCCCTTCTGACCATAATCGTACGGCCATGTTATCTTCCACTCTATCAAGAAACTCGTTTTCCATGTCAAAGCCCTTTATTTGGTAATCGAATGTGAACCAACGCCTTTTCTATAACGGAAATGCAATGCACAAAATAAAACAAAGACAAAATAAAAAATGTCAGTATGTTAATCACAAGAGTAAAATCTAGCCATGAAATTATAACTAAGAGCAAAAATAATAACACATCTCTCCTATTTAGGTGACCACTAAAGGTTTGTTGCGACGTTTGGTAGTCTCTTAAAGTCAACTACATGCGGTTTGAGTTCTAAAGTAAGGGTACTTGAACCAGCCGATTCCTCTATCCTCACCCATTATAGGCTCATACGGACGAGTTCGGTTTAAGGGGATACGTTTCCCATATGTTTGCACGGAAGTGAAACTTCACGAAAACATAGGTACGGATGTATTCCCGAAAGCGATCCACTATCCTACACGGAGGTGAAGACCTCACGAAGGCATAGTTTCATACTTTTACTTAAGGGGTAAAGTAACCGATCAATGCAAATGCATGGAAGCCTCACTTCGATAGTGAACAAATTAAACTAAAAAAAATCAAACATGTGAACATAAAATGCAAGGATCACAAATTAAATTTAACTCGAATTTTGATTTTCAATCAAAAGACCAAAAATAATCGACTCACAGCTTGACTCTCTTATTGGTCCCCAGTGGAGTCGCCAAGCTGTTTAAACCATTTTAAAAACGAGTTTCAAAAATTATTTTTAAAACTTGAAAATGGAGTCGGTAACAATCTTTTAATTTAGGTGTGATTAGATTGCCTAAAACGTTTGAATTTGTTTTGTAAGAAATGTTTGATCTTCAAAATCCAGAAAAATATGTTTGAGAGTCTATTACGCGTAAGGAATGGTTAGCACCCTCACACGCTCAAAATTGGTACCTAGTCGATTATTTAGTGTCTTAATTGTTGAAAATCATATATTCGAGCATAAATTCAAAATACCATCCATGAATTAGACGTTAAAACAAGATATTCAATCATTTAGGTTCAAAATAAAATCACACCCAACACGTTAGGGCAGAATTTTTGAATCCCGTAAAACAAAAGAATATCAAACGATTATCAATTTTGAGTAAGATACTCGACTATTTAAGGTTAAAGAAAGGTCACGCCCCATACGTTAGGGCACGATCTCTCAACTTTCCTTAAATAAAAGAGCATTGCTTTTTAATTTTAAACAAATCACGTGTCTTTAAAGAAATGATGTAAATTTATTTTCAAAAAGGGAGATGATTTTAAGAGGATGGGCGAAAATGTATAACGGAATACCCATTATCGATTTTAAAGAGGTTGTTCGATGTTTTAGGTTCGAAAAAAATAACACCCAACACGTTAGCGCATTACCTTCCAAATTCCCAAAATAAAAGAACTTTGTCTTAAAGAGATAATGTATTTGCAAAGCATACTATTTAGCTAGACTATTTTACAAAAATATTTGGGTAAATGTGCCTTTCATTTTCAAATAAATTGCATGAAGTAAATGAGACAATGATATGGAAAATGACAATATAGTGCAAATAATTGAAAGGATGGATAAAAGTTGTACTAAGTAAAATAAATTAAAAGCTTAAAACTTGATAAGACGAAATGATTTAGAAAGGAAATTTGATCTTAGCAAAAATTGAAGGCAATCGAATTCAAAAAAATGGTTCGAACATTTTTATTGAAAAAAATAAAAATAAAACTTAAGGTGGAATAAAAAGATTTGAGACCCAAATTAGAAAATTCAAATAAAATAAAGGGGGGGTTGGATGAAATTTTCCATGTTGAAAAGATTTGAGATTAAATTATAAGGAAAATAAAATTCGAGGTTAAAGTTTAGACATAAAGAAAGAGGTTTGGGGATCAGATAGTAAATAGACCCAAAATCGAAACACGTGGTGATATTTTAAGAACTTAAACTGTCGAGGGACTAAATTAAAAGAGAATATAAAATTGAGGGCAATTTTAAATTAAATTTACAAATATGATAAGGACGAAGTTATACATTAAAAAACGCGGAAGGACCGAATCCGCGAATAGACCCTAATGTGAAAATGCGCGGACCTTGACTAGAGCGGGTTGGGTTATGTCCGGGTGCCGTAAAATGGCATCGTTTTGCCCTCAGACTCGTACTCCAAAAACTACGCCGTTTCAAAGGAGGTATAAAAGCTAAAATCCGGCTTAAAAATTCATTTTTGACCATTCTTTCTCAAAAACCCTTTTATCTTTCCTTTTTTTTTTCTCTCAAATATTGCCCTCTGCCTTCGACCACCGACGTTGAGGTTCCGTCGAGCCGCATCTCTTCCGGCCGTCGCGTGTGCCACCGTCTACGGTGGTTAGGTAAAACCTTATTTTTTACTTTTCTTTTCGAAATTTTTTTTAGATCTAGTTGCAAAAATGCTAGGTTTTAAAACAAAATATGAACCGTTTTGATTTTTATTCATTTTCCAAATAAACCCCGATTCGGGTTTAAAAACTTTTAAAACCAAATATGATTTCTTTGCTTTTTACTTATATTTATTTTTTTAAAACTAAATCTCTATTTTAAAACTCAAAATCAAATCTGGCTTTGCCCTTCTCTCTTTTTGCTTAAAGGTTTTAATTTATTTTTTTGAAATCCGATCTTGTTTTCCTCGTTAAAAAGCTTTTAATAGGTTTTGTTTTTAGATTTTTTAAAAAAAATGTATTCTTATTTTCCTTTTTGATTCGACAAAAAAACCAGATTTTATTTTATTTTCCTTTTAGAATCTCACAACATTGATTGTTGGAAGATTGGTATTTGGAAAATGAGCCACCCTTCATCAAGGGTGGCTTCCTCGACCATTCATGGTGGTAGCGGCGCCTGAAGAATGGGTAAACCCTAACCCCCTTTACTATTTATATTTCTATGTATATATGTAAATGTTCCCTTTTCGAAACGGGTATGAAAAAATAAAACAAGTATAATGCCTTAAAATTTCTTTGGAAATTTTTGCTTGCATTCAAATATCCCTTGTCGTTTCTTTGATTTTTTTGTATCCTTTTTTGTGTTGATATCGTCTGTTTTACAGAGTCAAAATGGTTTTTATTGCCAAAATAAATTACATGAACAACTATTCTTTTGGCCCTGTTTCTCTGTTATTCTTTGCTTTTTCTCCTTTGTAGGTATATTTCCATGCTGGTGATGGGTCTCCTGTGGTCAACCGACGGTGGAAGCCGCACCCTTGCCATTTTGGTGCAAGGGGCCGGTTAAGGGGTCTTGGGCAAGGGAACAACATCAGGCAGAGAGGTCTCGGGAGCTGAGCAGTCTCGAGAGTCGAGGAGTCAACGATCAGCAGATGAAGAGTCACGTGGATACGTGGCGATGATGTGGCACTGACGTAGCGCTGACGAGGTGCTGACGTGGACACATGCTGACGTGGCAGTGACGGCTTAGGCAGATTAGGGTTTTTTGATATTTTGTTAAGGTTTCGGGCCTTTTGGGCCAAGTTTAGACTTGAGTTTTGAGATTGGGCTTGTAATTGTTTTTTTGTAAATGGACGTTCAGAAATTAAGGTTTAATTTGAAAATTTTATTTTATTTTTATTTATTATTATTATTTTTTATTTTTTGGGTTTTATTTGTTTTATTTTTAGCCCGATTAAAATTGAGCCTCTACATTGTAAATTTTGATTTTATTGAATGATGTATTTTTATTTGTGGAGTTTATTAATGAATATTTTATATTTGAAATTTATTCAATATCATTTATTTGATATTTTTAAATATTTTTATATACATATATTAAATATATATTTTTAAAACATCAATAAATCCAAAACGGTATACTAAAACAAATCGGTAGCAATACTTATCAATTTCAATAGAAAAACAATGTATTCATCGATGCAGTATTGATTACTTTGCGTAAAAGAGAAAAAATGAAATGTTGGAAAAGACACTTAAATCAAGAGAGAGAAAATAAAATTAGAAAATAAAACAATTTGAATTTATTTAAAAACATTTTAATATATTAATATTATATAATTTTCTTATGAGTAATTTTCAAATATAATGTATTAATTATATAATATAAAATGAAAATATTTTATACTTTAAAGAATATTATTTTCAATACACTTACAAATAATATTTTGTTTAATTTTTAATTATATTTAATATAGTAAACTATAAGAAAATTTAATACAATATTTGTTTATTTTAATTTTATTCAATGTTATTTATAAATTTTTATATTAATTTATTTTATATTTTATTATTAAATATAATTAATTTATATTTATAAAAAAATACGATCAAAATATAAATAATATATTTTTATAATTATAGGGTAAATATGTTTTTTTTTTTCTTGTTACTCCTTGCTTATCCCCTATCAATATTTTTCCATGGTTCTCTTTTATCTATGATCCTTCCTTTTGTTTGCTTAAGAGATAGAAAATTATGTTATAACAGCATCATCAAAAGTAGGGATGAAGTCATAAATTTTTTTTAAGGGTTGGAATTAAATTGTAATTTTTACGATAGTAAAAATACAATTTCACCATTTTAATAGTTTATATCTTTATAATTTTAAAGGATTAAATAAAAAATTTATCATTTTTAGGAGGACCAAAGTGTAATTATACCTTTATTAATTTAAAATTTTAAAATTTTTAAAGTGCCTAACAGAAGCAAATCTAGAGGAGCAAATCTAGGGGTGGCAAAAGCCTCGGCCTCCCGAAAACATTTTCATTTAGACCCTTAAAATTTTTTAAAATTTTAAATTAAAAAAGGTAAAATTACACTTTGGCCCCCCTAAAAATGATAAAATTTCAATTTAATCCTTTAAAAATTACATTTTTACTATAGTAAAAATTATAATTTAATTTCAACCCCTAAATTTTTTTTTTAGCTCTGCCCTTAGGCCTAAATGAAAAAAATTTCATTTTAGGGGGCCGGAGCCCCTGCCAACCCCTAGTTACGCCCCTAATGAGAGGAATTAGAAGTTGTTTTTAAAAGTTTGCTTTCATCTTTTGCAAAATTGAATAACATTGAGATGGTTTTAAGTCGAACGTTTTATAATATGATCATTGCCATGGACATTGGGTTGCCCTGCTGGAATGTAATAACATTGTACTTTGCATCTTTAGTTTTGCTGTTGCTAGATGTTTCATTAACAAGATTGAGAAATTTTCGGTTTTAGTTTTCCGTTTTTTGACATCTGGTTTTCACCCTTTATTACAGAGAAATAGAGAGTGAAGCATCTGGAAGTAGATAAATATAAAATAATTGCAGTAGTGGACATTTCCAGTAGCAATGGCTCTTGGAGGCACTGCCTGCAAAGAAGTCGTCGAGTTTCATTCCTCTGTTGCAGATTATGACATAGCTTCAACAACATTTGAGAGTAGTACTACTAGTACTACTACAACAACGAAAAGTGGTGTTAATTTAGTTGGAAAACATGGAGCCACGAGGGTGTCTTAAGGCGGAGGCCTCCGAGGGAGAATGTGCAATCGAAGAAGTCTTAACCCCTCCAACGCAAGAGGGCAAAGAAAGGAGTGAGTTAAGTGTCGGCATCGTGGAAATAAAGGAACCGAGGATGAAGGTTACGAGAGTTGCGATGGTTGAGAGAAATCGAGGGCAGAGACTTTGGAAGCACTAGATCGAGTCTGAAATGATGCAAGCACAAGAAAACCGGGTCAAGAGATTCCCAGTTTGTCCCTGAAAACTCTAGAAGTCTGAAAAAGAGACCGAATTTTTGTAGAACCGAGTGTAATTAAGCTTGTTGTCATTGGCATCGAGTCTAAAGCTGCACGTGGTTGAAGCCAAAATCTCGACTTGTGACATACACACATAATCAGCTACTTATTCAACTTAATAACCAATATAATAACCCATTGAATCAATTTGCTAAATTTTAAAATTTTAAACTAAACTAAATTAAAGGCACCCAGCCCCAGTAGATTGAAATAAAATGCTTTAGGTGCTAGACCGAATTTGTTAAAATAACTTATAAATATTTACAAGAGCCAAAATGCATTTCTTCCCTTGTAAGCTTGTAAATTTATAATTTTTTAAAAAATTAAATAATAATTTTATCATTTTAGGTGAGATAAAATATAATTTTATAATATATTAATTTATAAATTTTCAAAATTTAGAAGGGTTAAAGAATAAACTTTCATTTTAAGGAAAGTAGGTTGACCTTTGTGTCACAAAGTTAAACTTCGCGTCTCTCAATTCATGCGATTGCGATTTTTTCGACTCAAATGCGCTTAAAGTAACATAACTCTTGAAATTGAGAATTCTTGCAGAAATTCTCCAAGGTACCAAAGCAAAGCGAAAGCAAACTTAAAAAAAGAAGAAGTTACGAACAAATAAAATCACAAAAAGAGTGTGCGCATCCAAGTGTTTGAGTAAATGCTTTCAATATATATATTTTTAACTCAGAAAGAATGAAGTGATTACAAATGAAGGGGAGACCTCTATTCATAATTGAATTCCTCCGAATCCAACAATATAGATCGATTTCTTTTAGGATTTACAAGAATTGATAAAATACAATTTGTTAAGAGTGTTTCAATTCAACCAGAATTCAAGTTGATGGGCTTTTGCTTGTATTCATCGGACCAGTTTAAGCGGGTCGAATGTATCTCATTTCATCTATTGATCTCTATAGAACATTCTGTGCGTATTGATTATGGACTATGATCTGCGATCCGTGATATTGACCTATGAAGATGGATGTTATTTAATTTAAAGGAAGCCATTCGGGTAATTTGTTGTTGGCCAATACTTATTCTGCAATTTCGGAGGGTTGCTGCGATGCTTGATTTCAGCTGGAGTTTAGAGATGTGCCGTGGTAAAAAACTATGTTATTGTAACCTGGAAAATATGGAAAAAAAGGTGCTAAGGCTTATTGAGAAAAAAACCTGTAACAGCTTTGATTTTGTCCAAAGTTTTAATGACTTTTTGAGATACGTATGGGGAAGCAGAGGACACAGCAAGGGGAAGACTAAAATAAACAAGAATGCTGCTGTTGATAGTAATTCAGGTGTAGCAGCAACGGGTGGTCTACTTCAATCGGGATAATCAGGGGTCTTGGATTTGGTCGAAATATTGGGCCTGCGCCCGTGCTAAAAGCAGAGCTTCTGTCAGTAATGGATGGCTTGGCAAAGGGATTTCGGAAGATCATTTTAGAGAGTGATAGCTTTACAGGCTGTGCAGTTGGTTATTTCTGTGTCAGCCTTGGATAATACCTACAACATGATGTACTGCGATGGCGGTGGGAGGTGGGAGTGAGACCTGCTGCCAAGTTTTCTATGAAGGTGATTGCAGCGTTGATGGTCTACGAATCTCCGACTCCTGGGAGATGGTACTGTTGGTTATGTTGTTTAATCATTTTGTTCCGATGTCACCTGGTAGCATCTATTTGGCAAGGACGGACAAATCCAAGCCTGGGAACGGAATCTATTTTCTCTTAAATCTCTTTGCCTTTAACATTCAATATTTAGTCATTTTTAAACAAAAATGTTGTCTGAATCTAATATTTTTGTCATCACTCTCAATTTTCGTATATTCAAAAAAATAGGATATTACTATTCTGATCTTCAACCCAAAAAAATGGTAATACTATTATATAATATATATAGGTCTAAATTGCAGAGCTACGCACAAACAAACCAGTGTTTTTATTTTATAATATGGAGGACAAAACCTCAAAAAAATCCTCCATTATTATGGCAATACCAATATTAAAGAAAATAAACAAAAAAATGTGGATCAAGTAATATAAATGATATATTATGTCCCACCCCCCATGGCCGTAGTTATAAACTCTAAAGCCTAAGCCTAAAGCTGCAACTACTGCTGGAAATTCTGATGGCATTGTTAGCAGATAAAGTATCCACCACAAGGCGGCACCTAATCCTGAACTTCATTTTCATGAGCTTTAAGCTCCCCAGCTTAATCCTCACAGTCTGTCTAGCCCTCACCCTCAAAGGTATGTTCCCCGTCATCTGCCGCTGCTGTTGCAGTGCCGCCAGCAACACGGTACCGTTCTGGACTTGCCCCGTCATCGGCAATAACAGCACGGTCGTGTTCCGATGACCTTGGTAGAATTTGGGTAACGCCCCTTCACATAGTTGGGTCTCATTGTACCATACGGTTATATGACTACCTCCGTCATAATATATTCCGATTCTTCTATTGGGGTTTCTGGCGGTGATGTTAACATCGAAGCCAGCAGATAAGCTGGAATCAGTGGAGTTGAGATTTGACTGCGTAACCCGTAGGCCGTCGATAGAATACTTGGGTAGCTTTGGCCGGTAAACAAGGAATAAGATGCCGACGATAATCCCCAGAATGACGATCAGAAGCAAGAGAAGAGACAGCGTCCAACACATGCACCTGCAACAACAGCTTCTTCTTTTCTTTGGAGCTGCGTGGGAGTTGAGTGGACGTTGCTCGACAGGGTTACCGGTGTCGGATTTAGAAGCGCCTGGAGGAACCAAGGGAGCACTGGGGGCGGTTTCTGGCGGCGCTTCCACGTCTTGGACGGGATGGATTTTCTGTTGGTCCGCCATTGATGATGTAATCAATTAAATTGAAGCCTCTAAGGGAAGCTAACCAAATGGTTTTATAGAGCAGGGGAAGGGAGCTATTGATTTAGTCATATGAGAGAAGCTTCCTTCATTTGACTTTCTTTATCCAAATTCACCGAATCCTCCGCATTCATATTACAATCCTGTTGTAACTAAAACACGTGGTTATATATGTATTTCACTATACAAATTTATTTTTCGTAATAAAAAATTTGCGACTTAGGAACAGATGGGCATTCGGAATTGTGATTCAATTGACTGTAGACCAAGTTCAAACGCGTGTCTGGTAAATCAGCACTAATTCTATTTTTATATTTTTGGATTTGGGAAATCAGCACATAGGCTTTGATGGCAGTTCAATGCGATATGTTTTACTTATTTTTTATTTTATATTATAATATTTAATTCTATTATCACTATTATTTTATATTATACCGCCCATTCAAATTTATGGTTATAAGTTGGACATCAGTTCTTTCCAAATGATAATAATCACGATTATAGCAATTATAATGGTTGAATTTTGCTATTAATCCTTATACTTTTCAAAAGTTGTAAATTTAATTTTCATACTTTAATCGAAACAGTAGTTAAATATATTTGTTTAAATTCAATTACTAGTTACGTAATATGCGTACAATTGTAGATTGTTGATTCATTAACTGAATTTTTTAGTGAGTAATATATGGAAATAATAAGCTGACATAACATTAAACATATGGTAATATGTTTGACGCATCAGATCTTAGAAATAAAAAACTCAATGAGTTTAACTAATATCATTTGGTGATGATTGAAATTTAAAAATTCGAAAAGCACATGGACTAAAAATGATTAAATTAATATATAAGAACTAAATTTACAAAATTTAAAAAGTATAAGGATTAATAGCGGAGTTTAACCAAGTATAATAATAAAATAGAAGCCTGTACCTGAACTGACGACACATATCAAAATCGATGTTGAAAAAAGAAACAAATAGTAGAGAAAATTGCAGGGATGAGTGATAAAGTCATAAAACAGAGGAGCCGCCTTCAAAATTGAATTTTTAGGGAAAATCTTAAAGGGGGAAAGGCCGTCATCTCGTATGTAAGGAGGGACAAATTTGGAATTTCATGAATAGTTTTCTTTTGGGGATAAAATTAAATAGTATTTTATGAATTTTTAGGATGAGAATAATTTTTTCAATTAAAATGGAAAAGAAAATTAAAAGAAAAAAGGGATGAACGGTTTTTTTTCTTTCAGTTCAAGGTGTAATTAATTTAAAATTTTTAATTAATTAAATTTATTGAATTAAAAACTTATTATCGTCTCAGTTGAACGTTCAAGCTGGCATTTAAAACCCATTTGGACTGCCACATAGGGTTGGCGTTAGGGAGGTAACGGAGCTTAACGACAGAATCACCACTTCGTAACAAAACGATAACATAAGTGACTAAAATGTAATTTAAAACAAATAAAAGTGACTATTTTTATAATTTTCCCTTCATTTTATGTTATTATTATTTATTTTTTTTAAACATCTTTAGCTTTTATTTAACTGGAAAACAAAGACCATGGTGTCATGACTCTTAATAAAAGCTTGCTTCGATTTTCAACTTCGAATAGTTTTCAAAATTACAAAAACAATAATAGATTTTTATTTTTTATAAGTAACCCAACAATCAACGGTTTTGTACTTTTCAAAAGGACAGCATTACATTTCACAATTCTAGATTAAAATAATCAATCAAAGATAAATGGAATTGCAACTTCAACAATTTTGGTTCTGAGTTCAGATTAATTGATAATTGTAGACACGCTTTTAACACGAATAACTATATTTGACTCAAATATTTATAAATATTTAATTTATTATTATTTTTAAATTCAAATTTAAATATATGAATGCAAATATTAAATATTAGTACTTAAATTCACTTTATTTTTATGGACACAAATTTAAAATATGATACGTAACTCCTTTACTTTTTCTTTTTTTTTTTACAATTTTTATTTAATTTTTATCGAATTCAGACATTCAACAAATAATTTCATTAATTCAAATTTGGATAATAATATTGGGATTTAATGCGGATTATAAACAAATTCGAATTTGGAGAAGTGAATGTTGGAGATAGGTGACTTTGGAATGGTAAAAAGCAAATTGTTGTTTAAAGTAGTGCAGAGGCTGATATTTAGATCGGTTGGTGATGGAGTCTGTGAAGTGTTGTGGATTAGTAAACTTGTAGAAGACTTCCATGAAGGTGAATTGGGACGACAAAGTAGCAATCTCCATTGCTCGTAATCAAAATTTTCATGATAGAACTAAAAACATTCAAAGTTGATACATCCAGTGTCATATTCAAGTTCCTTTTTTAGATTGACAAAATTTTCTTTGCCGTTTCGGCCTTAAAAATCCGACCCTGAAACAGCAAAATGTATCATTTTATTATAAATGTAAAGAAAAACCAGCTACTATTCACCAAAATGGAACTTTTGCTCATACCCTAAATAGGCAAATGCCAAAGAATAGTGTTATAATGAAATTTGACGGTCCTCTTACCTTCCGTCTGTTTTGTCCCCTCTACTCAATTCACGTTTTGTTTTGTTAGTTTGAGTGTTTAGCAATTCCAGGAAGATGATCTCTTTATCAATGGCTTCCTCTGTTTGTCCTCTTCCAAAGCGATCATCCCCAAGTGTGATGGATCCTCTAGCATCATTTTCGCCACTAAATATCCAGCTATTGACCATGTCTGGTACTTCCTTGCTTGTTTGCCGATAAATCTCCCGAGTTTTCCATCATAATATTCTGGCCAGCCATCTTTCAACAAACGCGTCTCCGCAAGATCAATTGCATGCCTTGCGATTTGTGGCCTTCCCGTTTTAATGCAAGCAGCTGTTAGCAACCACAAAAGCACTGCATATACGAAATAGTGGGAAACTGCACACGGTCACATTCTAACATCCAATAAACTCAGCAATATCTTCAGCTGGAAAACTGAAGATGAAAATGTTAAAACATCAGTAGCCTCATGATTCCTAGTTCATGACTCTTGAATGTCAAATACAGATACTTCAAGAAAAAAGAAGAGTTGAAACAACATAAATCCCACTCATCTACATGGCAACCACTACTTTCTACCAGCTTCATAGTTTAACAAAACGTCAACAATAACTTCGGTTCTTATAAGATCAAAAGCATTATAATGGTGAAGATAGATAATAAATCAGAGAACGATGGTAATACCTGGCCAAGATCCTCCATTGTGATAACTCCATCTTGTGTTCTTAGGGTCACAACCGGTGATAATTCGCCATTCATGTTTTTCTATTGCAGGATAAGTTATTTTTAAAGGCATTTCTCCAACAAGTTCATCCCAACGGGCCTCAATAAGATCCATAATAGCCACTGATTGCTCTGGTGTTGCAAGAGAAGATAAAATTGCTATACAGTTACCTAAACAAAACCATCGGAAATCCATCCTTGCAGGACTAACATTCCCAACAAAGTAGCCACCACGTGTTGGCATAAAATCAAATATCCAGTCAGGAATAGAATCAGGAATAACATTAAACTTATTTACTGCAGTGTGAGAGTACTCCTCAGTCTTATATCTGTAAATATCATTTAGTTGTTGAAAGTCAAGCCAAAAGTAACTACGCATGTGATAGCTCAAGGCATGTAAACGCTTCTCAATTCTTTCAATGCAATCTTTTCCTTCGGCATCATGCTTCAGCATTGATAATGCACACCTCAGAGCCATATAGAAAAGCGCTTGAATTTCAATAGGATAACCATAAACATCCTGTAAAATAAGTTCACATCATAATTGGAACATGCAACTAAGACTCCCTGGTCCCAAAGGGAAGGACTGGTAACGATAAATACAAAAATATCAATTTCCATCACCTCCATTTGATTTTCTATTCAGAAAAGAAAGAAAATAAGGAATTCATAAAGCACTAATGCAGAGGCATAAAGCAAATTAACTTCGTAAGTATTTTCATCAGCATAAGTCATCAATTAAGAGGAAAATTTGAAGAATGCAGTTAAGGTCCATTTATACAAAAAAAAAAAGGGGAAGACAATAGCTAAAAGGATTTCTAGGGAAACATGAATGCAACAATTAGTACTAAAGTACAAGCATAACTTGGTGATCAATCTTCAATAGGCAAATACAATTTCTAATTCATATACAAATTGTTTCCTTGATGAATATTTAACACCCCCAAAATCCCATATTGGAAATTTGAAATGAACTAAGGAATATAAATAGAGACCTAAGTGTAACGATATGACAAAAACTGTAACACCCAATTGGCCAAAACATACAATACCTCAAAGGCTGGGTCATCACTATAGAAGAACATAAAGAACATTGTTCCTTAATAGTTAATCAAAGCCAAAAGAGCATTTGAGACAAACAATGTATTATTGGTAAACTATGACTATTTCATACATATATTCATATCATATATATGATATTAAATAATGTCAAATTCACTTGCTTGATTAGCTTACCAAGCCTCTACAAGATTGGTTATCAATTAAGAGTATGTTTCTTTATGTCGTACTGCTCTATTCTATCTGCTGCTATTCAGCAGTAGTAATAAATAATAATTGGATGTACATAATTTTTTCCATGAATTATCCATATCTATCCAAATTCCAATGTTCATAATGCTAGACACTTTTTATTTCTCAACTTCCTAGCATATCTCACATAAAATAACTACAAGACATGTAAGGAAACTTACGAAAAGGAGAGAGCACAAATATGCACAAAATAGAGAGACAGATTAAGAAGTGAAGGCTGGGTTACCATTCTTCGATCGATCATAGAGCATCCATCAGCACAAAGCAGTGTTGGAAATGTATCAAATCCTTCAGCTAAACACAGAGTAAGTATAAGCCTCATCCCTTTTTGACACTCAGGCCTCTCAGCTAGTGATAAATCCCCAGTAGATTTTGTGTATGCACGGAGCAGAATGATCCACCAGAATCCGGAGTCAACTGGAGCAACTCTTCCAATGGCACTCTCTCCAAAATCAGCAATAATCGTGTCCAATTTACGTACAGGGTCATGAAGAACTTTGAAGCTAGCTGGCATTGCTCCTTCTCCTAGCTTGAACCTATCTACTTTTTTCTCCCACCCTTGAAGTAGTAGAGTCTTCAAGAGAAAGTTCTTGACTATCTCAGGCTCTCCATTCATCAGAAAAGCCAAAGCACTAGGTACAAAATCTCTAACAAAAACCTGAACATATCAACAATTTATTAAAACATGAACAGTCCTAGAAAATTTCAATATCATAACTCACCAGAAGGTAACTGATTTTCGGCATTAAACATAATTGCAGATATTTTGAAATTTCCTCAATCTTAACTTAAATAAAAATATTCTAAAAACAAATATGTCAGTGATCATTTAATTTAATCTTCCCATTTTTCCCTACCAAACCTCATTTTAACAATCAGAATTCTTTATTCATTTTAAAGTTCAATTATTGTTCATGTTTGGCGTGAAGTTTCACGTAGTCAAATTTATTCAACTTGGACCAAGGTTTGTACTATTAAATGATCTTGTCCCACATTCAATTAAGACCTGACTTTGTTATAACCTTATATCCAGGCAACCCTTCCATTTATGACCGATTAATTTTAGGATGGATGCTTAACAAATGATCATATTCAATAATAGATGTCATAATTTATAATTTCATAAATACGCAACAAGAATTTCAATACTCCTAAAAAGGATGCCCACCATCTGATGAGAACTTTACCTGATCATAGTTCAAAACTTCCTCGGAAGCATGATCATATGCAGCAATGGTACCAACTAGTTGGCCTCTGAAATACACCAAAGACCTCCTGAGAGCCTCCCACGCTTCAGCCACAATGGGGTGCGGATCGAAGGAGTTTCTATCCCAAGAAGCCGGAGTATCAATACCCGACCTCCCGCAGGGCGAGTGCATGCCCTCATAATTGTCATAACTCCCTCTTGTGAGAATCATAGGGATCTCACTGAGTGACCTTTCATCAAATGATCTTTGCCTCTCTATGTTAAGCCTCGGCTTATCAAGGAGGCGTGAGAGATCATGATCATCCATTTCGGAGAGGGAACAAATTGAACTCACATTTCTAAGTCCCATCACTTTAGTCCCATCCATTTTCTTTGTCTAAATTGCACAAAAAATACAACTCTCGAGTTTCAGAACAAGAGATTTATGCTCAAAAAGGAGAAGATAAAAGGATTAGATCCCAAAATATTTTAGATAACAAAAATACAAGAGTAGCAAAGAAACATGCTTATATAGAAACTGAAATGCTAAGACTATATTTAAAAGTTGATGAAGTAAAAGCCTTGCTTTGTTATCCATTCAACAATCATTTGCGCCAATCACGCCAATGGCTTACTGACAAACTTGTGTAGGTTTCAAGTTGATTGGCAGGAGATCAGGATCCTTGTGTTTTGGAAACCCTCTTCCCCTTCCCATTGAAATGTTATAAAGAAAAGAAACAATCATTTGCCTTTTTGTCACAGTGCAGAGAACAAAATCAAATTTAATCAAGAAAATAATCATTCTATATGGATTTGAGGATAATGGACATTAAATGAATATATTTTGAGTAATCTACAGCATTATACTTTACTAAAGGAAAACAAATTAATCAAGATTAAGAAAAATTGAAGGAAACAGATTAAGCTGCAGAAAAACCAACAAAGAGTACGAAAAACAAATGAATAAAAGAAATAATACAGATGAAGTCACCTGAAAAGTAAAACCAGATCTGATAGTCAGCCAAAACATCAAAGAAACAAATCAAAACACCGAAACACCTCCCAAAAAAAAGGAAAAGGAAAGAGAGTAAATATTCATATAATAATAAGGATAGAAAAAGCAAACCTTTAAGAAAGCAAAGATGTTGGAGAAGTGAAATCTCAGGCAAGCGCAACAGAGATAAAATTACTGAATATTTGGCCGGAAAATGGTCGAAGAAAAGAAAAAGCAAGCATGGCGTGAAGATATGTTATTTATAGAGTGAGGGAAAGAGAAAGAAAAACAATTGTAGTAATAATTACAACCGTACGACTACCGTGTCTTTCTCTGCCCTTTTAACAGCATAAAAAGGGAAATGATGGGATGGGACTAAGTTTACCGGTAATAGCCGGTGAAAGCAAGTGTCAAATGTCCCGCGCGTTACCCAACAGCACTGTTTGGAAATAAATCACAAGTTTTGATTTTCCAATCTTACAAAAACAAATATATTTTAACTTTTTATTTAATTTTATAATTATTTTTAATAAATTTAAATAACTTTTACTTTTTAAAAATTATAAATTTTTAATAAACTAATTAATTCTTGACTTAGCATAAGTGAATATCACATCAATAAAAAAATTTTCATCTATTTTAAGATGATTTAACAAACAATGAAAATTTAAACATTAAAATAAATAAAAAATTAAATGGAGGGTTAAAGTGAATTTTTTTTGTAAAGTTAGAAATTATTAGCATAGGTTAGGTTTGTTTTTCGACTCTTATTGTTTCCGTCAAAGTATCTTTTTTATTGATATTAATACGTATGGATATCGATGTATTTTAATATATCGTTTCGAATTTATTGATATTTATAAATATTTTTCACACATGTTTATAGTTTAATATTTAGTCACTTAATAAGCTATATATATTATTGATACATTCAAATATTTTTCAATTACATGCAAAAATATTATATGTGTAGTCTAATTTTTAGTTTTTAAATATCAAAATTGTGTATCAACCGGTATAAATTGGTACTCACCAATATAAGTTAGTATTGACTAAAACGGGCCAAAACACATTGAAACAATCGAAATGCATCGAAATTAAACCTAGTCTACTTGGTATCAATTGAGAACGGAAACAATACATACTAGTGACATGGGACTAAAACTTTAGTCTTGCAAACAATGCAGTCTTAGGCAAAAATTTAACTTCAAATCCGTCTAAGTTAACCTAACTTTTAGAAGATCATAATTATCACAAAAATTCTCCAAAGGCACCAAAATAAAACGTAAGCAAACTCAAAACGAAAGAACTAAAAAAAGCTACAAAAAGCATTGCACACAATGTTTTTGAGTAGATGCTTTCAAATATATTCTTTAATTCAAGAATGAAGTAATTACATATGAAATGCGAAGGTTCTATTTATAGTTAAGCTCTCTCGGAAGATGATAATTCTCATGAAAATGCACCAAAATAAAATGAAAGCAAGCTCAAAGCGAAAGAACTAAAAAAGCCACAAAAAGTAATGCACACAATGTGTTTGAGTAAATGCTCTCAAATATTTTCTTTAATTCAAGAATAAAGTGATTACAAATGAAGTGCGAAGGCTCTATTTATAGTTAAGTTCACTCAGATCCAACAATATAGATTGGATTCTATCAATGGTTGAGATTAGTGCCTATTTACGGGATGAGAGTCTTTAAGGGATTTAAACTCTATACATTGTTATTCTTAAAGATAATTATCCTGATAAAATACAAGTTACTGGAGTGTTTGTAATTCAATCAGGACTCAAGTAGATAGGCCTTGAGTTTCTTCCAAGCAATGGGTTAACCTTGTTGGACAGAATGACCCCAAGTAAACATGAAGGATCTAAAACATGCGTCTCAATTGTGAGCTCCTTTGCGCGGCCTGTGACACTAGTTGATATGATTGGTATTGGTATAGTATTGAATACCTCGCTCTTCTTAATCTAAATTTGGGTTAATCTATTTGCATTTAATGTTTACTTTGTTACCTGAGTTTCTTTTGTTTCACTTTTTTAATGTTGAATTTGGTGTCAAAGATTTTTCAATTTAATACTTTTGAGTTTTCTTTTTGTGTGTCTTAATTAAGTATCTAAGTTTGACTTTAATATTTAATACCTGAGGCAGTGAACACCCTTGACCATCAGGCCATCAGTTCGAGTACCTGTATGTGCAAAATATGTGTGCGTTTTCAAATGGTTAAGAAAATATGAATTGATACTCATATAATCACAACAAAATATTAAAAAAAAACCTCTTTTATTTTTAAAAAATAATTGTTTGATACTATAAGTTAAGTTAGAATCTAAAATACTATAAATCCATTACAACAAAGTAAATTATATCAAATAGAAATTTGATTTTATCAATAGAAACCCAAAATTACAACTTAATCATAACTAATTCAGAACAAACAAAGCCGACCTTTCAATACATATATGTATCCATCAAATATATAGGAATAACCAAACGGATTTAGCTCAACATTGCTTCATATTTCTAACTAAAGACTCCAGATTTGATATTTGGTGAAAACCAATACATGTACAAACAATGGTTTAGAATCTTAATAGTTGGGCAACAACGTTTAATGCTTCCATCCTCAAGATTGTGAACACCAGCTTCATGAGAAATTGATGGATAAGGCTATAATCCATGTCATGTAAGAAGTAAATACAATTATCAAGTTGGTCATAATTTCTACTGCTAAGCAGCCTCTGGCTCCCAAAAATAATGATTGATTACCCAGATCAGTTAATACTGTCGTATGCAATGTATCACCAGTTATTTGAATCTTTTTTACTTGGAACGTAGCTGCTTGAAAATACATTAATAAGTTTGTGTGATCACCGTCGTCATTCCAAGAGCTTATGCTGTCAAATATTTGAGTAACCACTAGTAATTGGCCATTTGATTCCTCCAAATACGACCATCGCAAGCAGTCCTTATAATACAAAATTCTCTCATCGGCATTTGCAGCAAAAATAAATGAGTGGGTGGAGGTGCGGAGCTGATCAACTTCAGATTCACACGTTGGCTTCCTAAAGTTATGGACTGAGTTTGAAAACAAGGATCTTGATTATTATTTTCCTCATCTAAACTCAAAGTGCAGGCATATAATTCTCCATCAAAGAAGGAGAAATTTCCATAAAGATATCCATCAGGTAATAGCCCTTCAACGATTGTCCATCTCTCATCCTATGGCCTACATAGTGCCAAAATTTTATTATTGACATCGAATGTTATCGCTACTATGCATTGCGATGCATCAGAGGAAGATACTTCAACTCCACTTATTATGCAAGCAGCAGGGTTCCATCCAGAGCGTCTAGCAGTGAAGCTATCTTCAAAACTTTATATTGTCGACAATGGTGGAAGCGGAATTTGGGACCTTGAGATGGGATCAAACAAGAATATTCGTAGATTATCAACATTCGTGCCTGTGGCAAGTAAAAGCCAACCTTTAGAACATCCAGAAAACCAACCTCCTTGGGCGGATCCAGGGAGATTCAACTTACGAACTTTGCCCTCACACATATCAAAGAAACTCAAATATTGAGAACTTGGGTCGTAAGGGAGCATCAGCCATAGTAGCTGTGGAGTTCGCTTTATATTTGATCTCCATTGCTTGCAGACAAGGTCGCACCGGATACGATCTTCTAAATCCAAACGCTCAAAGATTGAACTCAATATGTCATTGGGAGTTGGTTCCAAGGTGCATGAAACGTCATCTTGCTTGTGGATGACTTCAACCATGGCCTGGCCTTGGAGAACCAACAGCAACCTCTCAATAGATTAAACGCCAAAGTTTTACAGGCAAGAAACATATATTTGATCATCCTCATTATGTTATAGGAAAAAAATCGATGAACCATAAGTGCTTCTATAGCTATGATATAAATATCCATAAATTGATTTAAGAGTTAAAGTATGATCAGGACTTTCATTCCTAATTTTAAGATGGAATAGTTCCAACGAATCACTAAAAAAGCACAGTAAATTGTGTTGGTTCATTTTTGGGATTGGTCATTAATATTTCCTAGTTCTAATTGAATTTGTAAAATAATAGTGTTTTATTTAAAGAATTCTATTTCACTCATAATAACATTATCTATTTATAGTATGCGTAATGTCTTTGTCTCATAATAGGTTAATAATGCCAATAGTTATAGGTGAAGATGGTGCCCAATGTTCGATAAATTTAGCGAAAATTAAGGAATAAAACCTGATTTGCAATATTTGCAAAGTTGAGGTCTTTCAGTAAATTTCCTTTTTATGATTACATAATATTTATAATAATTTTTAATAATTCTTTTGATAATCTTTAATGTATTTTAAATTTATATATATTTTTTGTAATTTTTAAAATCTTTGATATTATAAGTTAAGATAGAATCTAAAATACTATAAATCGATTAAAACAAAGTAAACTATAGCAAATAAAAATTTGATTTTATCAAAAGAATGAATAAAATTTTTCCCTCTTTCTAATTTGTAACCGTCCTATTTTTTTCTTTTGTTTTTGATTAGCCGGCGACGACATCAGTTTTAATGTTGGTCGTCGATCGTCGGTATTTCTGCCCCTTTCTTTTTTATATTCAGTTCTTTTTTCTTTTATATTTTATTTTTCTTCTAGTTTTTATTTGCCTTTGTGACACGTTTTTCTTCTGTCTTGTGGTACATTTCTGTCTTATAGCACGTTTTCATCTACTTTTGTGGTAGACCTGTGTTCGTGAATAGTTTTCTCACAACGCTCGGCTCTAATTTGCAGTTATCGATGGTCTTTCAGTGGTTTGATCTTCTTTTGTGATTCGTTTGTCGATGAAGTCAGATTTGTTTTATGAAGCAATCTACAAGATTGTTGATTTCGCTCACCACTCTTACTTCGATCCTTAAGCGTGTAGGTGGATAGAAAAAATGAGTTTTGTTTCATGCTTCTTTTCTCCAATGTTTCATCTCATCCCTATCGTTGCAGCTCACTGGATGTATTTTGATGGTCTGATTTTTCGTTATTTTTCTCTTTGTTTTGTTATTTTTCGACTACATTTTAATTTCATTTGAAATGTTTCTCGATTTTAATTTCTAATAAATTTAACGAAAATATTATTCAAAAAAATAATTTAGAAGTCAACCATCTAAGTCTAAAACCTTTCAATACATATATGTAGCCATCAAATATATATATATATATATATATATATATATATATAAAAAGTATAACCAAACGGTTTTATCTCAGCATTGCTTCATATTTCTATTCAAAGAAACCAGATTTGACATTTGGTGAAAACCAATACATGTATGAACAATTGTCTTGAATCTTCACACTTGGGAAACAACGTTTAATGCTTCCATCTTCAAGATAGTAAACACCAGCTTCACGAGAAATTAATGGATAATTTTGTTCCTGAAAGCTATAACCCGTGTCATGTAAGAAGTAAATACAATTCTTATCAAGTTTGTCACAATTTTCTACTGCTAAGCAACCTCCGGCACCCAAAAATAATGATTGATTACCCAGACCAGTTAATAATGTGGTATGCCATGTATCATCAGTTGTCTGAATCTTCATTATTTGGAACGTAGCTGCTTGAAAATACATCAGTAGGCTTGTTCGATCACCGTCGTCATTGTCGCTGTCACTGTCGTCCCAAGTGCTTATGCTGTCAAATATTTGAGTAACCACCAGTAATTGACCATTTGATTCCACCAAATACGGCCATCGCAGGCAGTCCTTATAATGCAAAATTCTCTCACTGGCATCTGCAGCAAAAAATAAATGGGTGGGTGGAGGTGTGGAGCTGATCAACTTCAGATTCACACGTTGGCTTCCTAAAGTTATGGAATGAGTTTGAAAATAAGGATCTTGATCATTATTTTCCTCATCAGAACTCAAAATGCAGGCATATAATTCTCCATCAAAGAAGCAAAAATTTCCATAATAATATCCATCAGGTAATAGCCCTTCAATGATTGTCCATCTCTGATCTTGTGGCCTACATAGTGCCAAAATTTTATTATCAACATCGAATGTTGTCACTACTATGCATTGCGATGCATCAGAGGAAGATACTTCAACTCCACTTATTATGCAAATAGCTGGGTTCCATTCAGAGCGTGTAGCAGTGGAACTATCTTCAAAAATTGTCGACAATGGTGGAAGCGGAATTTGAGACCTTGAAATGGGATCAAACAAAAATATTCGTGGATTATCAACATCCGTGCCTGTGACGAGGCAAAGCCAACCTTTAGAACAACCAAAAAACCAACCTCCTTGGGCGAATTCAGGGAGATTCAACTTACGAACTTTTCCGTCACACATATCATAGAAACTTAAATATTGAGAATTTGGGTCGTAAGGTAGCATCAGCCATAGTAGCTGTGGAGTTCGCTTTATATTTAATCTCCAGTGCTTGCAGACAAGCTCGAACCGGATACGATCGTCTAAATCCAAACGCTCAAAGATTGAACTCAATATGTCATTGGGAAGTTGGTTCCAAGGTGCGTGAACCGTCATCTTGCTTGTCGATGACTTCAACCATGGCCTGGCCTCGGAGAACGAACAACAACCTCTCAATAGATTAAACGCCAAAGTTTTATAGGCAAGAAACATATATTTGATCATCCTCATTATGTTATAGCAAAAAAAAAAAAAAAAAAACAATTTGATGAACCAGAAGTGCTTCTATAGCTATGATATAAATATACATAATTTAATTTAAGACTTAAAAGTATGATTAGGACTTTAATTCCTAATTTTAAGATAGAATAGTTCCAATGAATAACTAGAAAAAGCAGAGTAATTGTGTTGGTTCATTATTAGGATTCTTCATTAATATTTCCTAGTTCTAATTGAATTCGTAAAATAATTGTGTTCTTTTTTTAAACAAGTCTATTTCACTCACAATAACTTGTAAATTGAATTCGTCACTATTTATTTTAATTTATAACTTGTAAATTGTAATTGTGGTATTGAATTACATCCTATGCAGGCAGCCCATCTGTCAATTCAAAATTCTCCACATTGGTTCCAAAAAGGTTCAGTCTGAAGCCCAAGGCCAGACGCATCACAAATCAAAATGAGATCATTCATTACGATATCATTAAATTATTTGGGCCAATCTCATAATTCTTTTATAAATAAATTTTTTAAGTTTGACCCGAATTTTTAAAATTTTATTTTCACCTCCGAATAATAAATTGATGGCTTCACCCCTTAAAATATTATAAGCCCCTCCTATCATTCTCGTAGGCCAATAATCATCAATGAACGAAGTAGCCTCTACTATAGGGATGAGCGTGACGAAGGAGTTAAAGCCCCTCTTTACTCGAACCAGTGATTAAAATATGTGAAAGGGCCCTCGTCTTTCATCTTTCAAACGGATCGGTTATGATCAAATAAAGATCAGATAAGCACCTTCTGAACCAGATCCAAGAACCAAAAAAGAAATTCTGGTGATAGGAGGAATCTGTCCAGCCTACAGATGGTGAATTTCTCCATGTAAACTGACCTTCTTACAGAGCTTATCGAGTTAAAATCCCCACCAACGCACCAGAGGATGTTGGATGACTGAAAACCCCGATTTTATTAGTCGAAAAAATGATATAAAAACTAAAATCAAATTAGGGATATCAAAAAGAGATCATTGATTGAAATCAAGTTAAAGTAGGAAACATCGAAGTTAGAGCCGCCTGAGAAAGCAAGGGTGTATAGAGAGACAACTAGGAGGTTGATTACAAGAACAAAAGCTTAGAAAGAATGCAGAAACCGACAAGCATTAGCATATATATGACAAATAAAGTTTCCATAGTCCGCTTTCAGTTCCATCACTTCCATGTACTATCATATGACAAAGGATTTATTCTTTCTTTCATCGATACCATGTCATGTGAATTGTATCAGAAAAAAGTGTTTTCAGATGGATGAATGAATTGATTACCAAGTTGCTGAGCCTGAAACCAAAAGCTGGTTACAGCTAGTGCCCAGTTCCACGTCGACCTCACCTGCATGGTCCATGCCTTCATGGCTAATGCCTTGTGGATTGATTTCGAAGTAACAATTGTTTGAAGTTGAAATGTATATATATACATGTATGCTAAAATAAATAGGATGGCGGATGTGTCAGTTAAAGTTGGAGCCCAAAAACCCGACATGGAACTTCAATAATTTAAAGTGGGGTTGTAGTTCGTTTTCAAGCCCTCTAAGACCTTATGGCAAGTTTTTGTCATTGGTAACTCACAAATGAGGTTTTTGAGTTGGAGGAATGGAGGGTATGCCAATACCAGACTGCAAGTGAAAATAGCTCGACTCGCTTTCTTTCTCTCAATGTATAATATTCTCCGTATTTCTTTCAGACCTTATCTTAATTTCACGAGATATGGGAGGCACGTGGCTTATATCAACTCGGCAGCTTGCATGAACGTATAAATCTGTTCATATCATTAATGTTGATTCAAATATATTTTTTTAAAACACTCAAAAATTCAAGATAATTAATGACCATTTCTTATAATTGGATGATAAAAATAATAATGGAATCACTACTAATATAAATCTGAATAAATATGAATGCATTTCGTATATGAAAATTTCATTTATTCTACCTCCTATATAATGGCCAACAATATACCACGTGGCTATAGCAAGTCTATTTTGCAACATGATTGCATGGAAGAAACAATTAGCAGGACATAAATCATGGCAGAAGCACGACATCACGTGCTTTGAAACTATGTTTAACTTGCATGGGATACTTTTCTAAATCACAGCTTCAATAAATAGCAACAGTTGTCTCGGGGATTTAATTGAAGCTAGAGAGACGAACAGTAGCCTTACTTGGCTGCCTGACCCTCCATCAATCTCTGTCTCTCTCTCTCTCTCAAAACCAAAGCTTTTACATACCTTATCTTCCATTATAATGAAGGCAAGCCACACCTCCCAACTTCTCTATATAAATGCTGTAGAGCATCCCCTTTTACTTAATCCAAATATCTTTCATTTTTTTTTTCTATTGAATACATATACGTATCTATAATTCATTCCCACTCTTTTCAGTTTTCTTTTTTCTCGAGTGATGATGCGAAAGAAGGTAGAGGTTGATAAAAGGAGTAGAGCTCCAAAGGGCCATTTTGTGGTATATGTAGGCACTGAAATGACAAGGTTTGTAATTCCAACATCGTTCCTCAACAACCCTATCTTCCAGCAATTGCTTGATAAAGCTTCAGAAGAGTACGGATTCAATAACCAGAACAGGATTCTTCTGCCTTGTGATGGGTTTACTTTTCAAAGCCTTACTAAGTATTTGGCCAAGCAATGCTCTTAGACATCTTTGGTCCATTTTCAGCTCTTGAAAATTGCTTAATCATGGTGATGACAAAGCTTGTATTTGTCAAAACCTTGTGTGATCTGTTAATAAAAATGCTCAACTCTTAATTTTCAATGGTTAAAATTCAATTCGTGCATAAAATAGAACATCAACTTTATCTGCTTTGCTATTATACATAGTTCTAGCTCATGCTACCATCATATATTTGTATTAGACGTATCAATTATAATGCAAAAATATTTGGGAAAAAGAAATGAATTAACTATAAAAAATAATTAAAAATATTTATCATTTAATATAATAAATAATTAAAAATGATTATATAATTAATTAGAATATTTATAAAAAAAGTATTATGATATATGTTAGGCTTAATAAAACATTTAGTACCTGAACTTGATATTTTTCCTAATTTGTTATCTAAATTTGTTTTTACCCAATTTGGTACCTTGACAATTTTTCTTAATTTGTTACCTAAATTTTTTTTTATCCAATTTGGTACTTGAACTTGGTATTTTTACTTAAGCTTTTTTTTTAGATTCAATTTAATATCTAAATTTATTAAATATTATAAAAATTACGTAAAACAATAATGATGTTGAATTTTTTTTTGTTATGCTACAAAAATATTTTCAGTTTTAGAAAAAATTCACGTGAAAAATAGGTATTGAACTATAATTAACAAATTAATATTCAATAAAATTATTTTAAGCCTACATGTTATTATTTTATTAAATAAAATTAAAAATTCATATTTGTTTAATAAATTCATAAAAATAAAATAATTTAAGACTTTTAGTATATATCATTCCTAGTTTAGTCTCATTGATAGTTATTTTATATTCTCACCTCACCGTTATAATTACCCTTTAATCCAAATGCACACTCCACCATGATTTTGATCTCACTAGTACAATGTCCAATCTTACCACTACAATAACTAATCTCACATCACCGTTATTTTTAACCCTATTGGAGGCAATCTCACTAGTAATCCAAAGATAGCCATAGGCTCTCTTTGGATAAGAAATGAGATTAGTTCCGGTGTGATTAAAAATAACGATGACAGTGATATTAGTTCATGTAGTAATGAGATTAAAATTGGTGACGAAATATGTGTTTGGATGCGCATTGAGCTAAAAATGACAATGACCATTGATCTAAAATTATAATATATTTTGTTGATTGAGTTTTAGCTCAATTGGTATCCAACATTTTTGTTAGTGTAGAATGACATAAGTTTGAGTGCACTGAAGAGTATTTAAATAGAAGGATAATGCGTTTCAACGCACTCAAACTAATGTCTTCCTACGCTAACAATAATGATGATGCCATTCAAGCTAAAACTTTGCAATTTGATCTTAATTCGTACTCGGGTTGACAAAAGAGTTTTCATAAGCTCGATTCAGACTCATAATTGATTGTTTAACATGAATTGAATGTGATTGACACTTAATTGCATGTGTGAGTTTTTTTTAATGCGTGTTCGATTGTAGTTGTTCTGACAACGAATATGGCACTCCATAACTCGAACACAATAATTGGATCGAATAAGAGGTATTACAAACCTCCTCCTGCACTAGATTTCACTGCCTTAACCTCAGCCATGTCAATGGTTTGCTTAAACTCATCATCTTTTTCTTTATTATATGAAACATGATCCGTATGCTTCAAAAAGTTAAAAATTAAATGTTTTTTTTCTTTTTCGATTTAAATCATTAAAATTAATAATATTTTTCTCAAAATTTGCTAAGTTCAAATATTTGTTTTCTGTCAATCACATATTTTATTATATATGAAAGCAACCTAATCACATACTAAGTTATAGAAAAAAAAACAATAGATACTACTAATGTTCATGATTGAACGAGAAGCTTTGAATTGAAAAAAAAAAAAAGTGTATTTAATTTTAATTTTTTAAATACAAAAACTAAATTTCAAATTCTATCAAAGTGCAAGGACTGATAGAAGATTTTAACCAATTCATAACACCGAACCCATACACCACCACTTTAAATATGTACATATAGTTATTATATTTGCATTGATCTAGAAACGGAAACATGGAAAAGTCCCACAAATGGTGTTTCTGGAGGAAACCGAAAATAAAAGCAGCCCCTCCAATGCTCATAATCTTATTGCTGCTCTTATGCATATTGGAAACAGGAATTAGTTCGACAGCTGATCAGTTTAAGGTAGATGGGAAAGTGTTGGAGTTAGACGAATCCAACTTTGACTCAGCTATTTCATCTCTCGATTACATCCTCGTTGACTTCTACGCCCCTTGGTGCCGCCACTGCAAGCTCCTTTCCCCCCAGGTTTCACATTCTTCATCCAATTCTTGTATGGTTTTTTAGATATCATTTCGTTTTTGTTTTTCAAAGTTTAGTTGAATTGGTTTGATTCTAATCATATTTGGTAGTTTTATTTCCTTTTCTTTTTTGTTTTTAATGTCCCATAATTGTTGTACCAATAACCTAAAATTGCTTACTTGCTTTTTCTGCATCGCAGTTAGATGAAGCTGCTCCTGTTCTTGCAGGATTGAAGGAGCCAATTGTGATAGCCAAAGTTAATGCTAACAATTTTACCCGTCTTGCTAGTAAACATGATGTTGAGTAAGCGTCTATGACACTTTTGTTTTATAAGGTGGATTAGGAATAAAATTTCCAAAATTTGTTATGCATTTGGTTTGCAGAAATGTCAGTGTTGGCAATCGAAATGAAAACTGAGAAACTGTTTCAGCAATTCTTTGCTTTGGGAATAATAGACTTCTAAGTAAAAACCCATTGTTAACTGTAATAAATTATTTATTTTTATGCATTTCTTTCTATTTTATGCAATGCATGTCAGTTGATGCCTTTAATACATAACCGTAGGACATGAATGATCTGTTTGTATAAATAAAGCACAAACCTCAGGCGACTTCTAAGTAAAAACCCATTGTTAACTGTAATAAATTATTTATTTTTATGCATTTCTTTCTATTTTATGCAATGCATGTCAGTTGATGCCTTTAATACATAACCGTAGGACATGAATGATCTGTTTGTATAGTAAAAATTGGAATTTGCAGTGCCTACCCTACCCTCAAGCTCTTTATGCATGGTGTTTCTATGGAGTATTATGGACCAAGGAAAGCGGACTTACTTGTTCAATATCTGAAGAAATTTGTTTCTACCGATGTGTCTATTCTTATCTCAGACTCTGCCATTAGTGATTTTGTTGAAGAAGCTGGTACTTCCTTTCCTATATTCATAGGGTTTGGCTTGAATGAGACAGTGCTTTCTAACTTAGCTGTTAAGTACAAGAAAAGGGCATGGTTTTCTGTGGCAAAGGATTTCTCTGATGAAGCCAAGGTATTGTATGACTTGGAAAAGGTTCCTGCTTTTGTAGCTATTCATCCGAATTATAAGCAACAAAGCATTTTCTACGGCCCTTTTGAAGGTTAGTTTATTATCAAGTGTCTTTTATCTAGGTTAGCATTCAACAATGCATTTCAAGTGCCTTTCAAATACTACATTCATGTCACATCGCTTATCTTTTATCATGCACAATCGACTGTGGTATTAACTATGTGTCTTGCCATTTCTTTATGTTTTTGCATACAAGTACTTCTTATAATTTTAATGATAGAAATTGGTTTTGTGGTGGATCATAGGAAGGTAGTTGAGTTCTTATTCATCTTTTTGGGGTTTTACATAATATCCTTTACATGCTATATTGTTTTTGTTTTTGTCAGACAACTTGATCTGGTATTTCCTATGTAAGGCTTAGTAACTGTGGAAAAAATAAATTTAGTTTATTAAAGGATTTAGTAGAGTTACCTGACCTATTGTAATTTTAAAACTTTTGGGTAAACTTTACTTGAACCTGGAAAACAACTTGATAGGATAACTGTAACACAAGCTAATAGTAATATTTATGGTGTGAAATGTGGAAATAGAAGCAAGTATGACAAAAATTTTGTGCAGTTGAATGTTTTTCATATAAAAAGAAAGTAGATTAAAGGGAAATTATAGTCATATGGAAAGGGTATTGTGGATTAGATTAATGATACATGGGGTTTGTTGATGGCAAGTCACATTGTTGTATAGGTTTGTCATGTGGAGAAGGATCTGACCCTAGTAAAATGAAGGGAAAAAAAGCTAAAAACATCTCTGTGCTTATAACATTGAAGAATAATCTTATAGCGATTTATTGTTACTATGAACTTATGTGCTTCAGGATGCGCAACTTGTACGAGAAAAGAAAAAGAGAAGGAACTATTAGAATGCTAGTGAAAATGATGGATGAGTGGGCATACAAGGTAAGTATAGATAGTGTTGAGCTGTAGCATATTTCCATGTTCTTGCAGTGATTATTTGGTTTGCGTTTATTTGCATTATCCATAGGATTTCTACTACCCACTATAAGTAAGGCTCCTGTTTCATCTGCTTTGCATGCACTTATATCATGTGAAATGATTATTCTTTCATAGTCGAATAATAAGCTTGATTAGTCCATCCTCAGACTGGGAACATTAATTGTTCATGTAAATAGGAGCTTTGTCATTCCTAAATTTATAGTCATGCTCAGATAGTGGCATTTAATTATTTCAGTTTGTCTGGGAGTCGGAAGGTTTAATTTATTGTATTCTTGAAAAGACTTTCATTTAAAGGCATATATTTTTCTGTGTCTTTTGTTTTTTACATTGGTTACTAAATGCATAGTAGTCAAACTCAAGCATTCTGAATCAATTAAATCATAAATGAGGATATAGCGGAGAGATGGCTAATTTGCTTTTCAATCTGTAAATTTTCTGTCTGCAAAAGGAAAAGAAATCTAACCTTTCAGTTTCAATCATGCAGGTGAACTTTTGGAGGATTTTATAAAACAGAATTTTCTCCCTCCGGTGGTGCCCTTGAACCATGAGACAGTGAAGCTATTGAAAGATGAAAAGAGAAAAATTGTCTTAACCATCACTGCAGATGAGAATGAAGACCAAACACTGAACTTGATCAAGTTATTGAAGGCTGCTGCATCTACAAATCGTGATTTAGTGTTTGGTTATGCAATGGGAAGACTTCGCTGATAAATTTGAAGCTAATGAGAAGACAAAATTACCAAAAATTATTGTCTGGGATGGGGATGAGGACTACTTTTCTGTAAGTATTAATTCTTCACATATTATAGTTCAATTCTAAATCCAAGATTTAGTGCCTCTAATGGTAGTGATTAGCTTGTTTTCTTATTTTAACATAATTTATCATCAGGGCAATGATTCTTATATGGTCATCTTGATTATGATCATTGAGCATGGCCATCTTAATTGTAATTAGATACTGGATATTGCGAATACATTTTGATGTTTATGATTATATACAAGGGAAAAGGCTAAAATTGATCCTTCAGCTAAGTTTATTATTTTCAAATCTAGTCCCATAACCCTGACTTTTCACAATCAAACTATTCGAACTCTTGATAAGGGATCAATTTACTCTATTTTCTGTCACAATTATTTGAGTGCTATTCGGGTGTCTGAAACAAATGTTAAATAATTCAATTGCAACTGTAGTCAACCTAAAGCCTAAATCTTGATCCAAGTCTAACCTAAAGATTGTAAGCTCAAATCTTATGTCTTGAGAAAAGAAAATCTTGAGTGCCAATCTCTATTTGCTACATTGTCCTTGTACTGCCTTTTTTCTCTCAATGTTTCTAATTTTCCATCCTCTAGATTAGTGACTGTTCACCTGCTCTGATGCTGAAATTGATTTTAATTGTTATATTTGTTGAGAAACTGAAACATTTTCAGAGCATCAGTGACTGAGGTTAAGTAGAGGGTAGAAATTAAGGGAAGTGTGCTTAGGAGAGAAGGACCAAAAACATAAGTTTGAAAGGAGGAAAAAAAAAAAAAAAAGGTGCCATTATCACTTGAGAAGTGATATATGATGGTGCCAAAAAAGAGGAAAAGAAAAAACTGAGGTGAAATAATGGACTATTATCATGTTAGAGCTTAATGTGTGATGGTTTTGGGTAGTAATGTAAGTGAACTGATGCATTTTCTTGACAGGTCATAAATAGGCTTAGTTTGGGTTGTTCATGTTTATTTATTCAACTAAACAAATGAGTTCAAATATATCTTTTCAGAATGAGTTTTTAGATGAGTTGGAGTTTCACACATGGGTGAGCTTCACTGGTATACATTCTAGGATAGACATGTTCATAACATGTTTAGCTGCTAGCTTTTTAGTGTTTAAACAGTAAAATAAAGATTGCTGAGCCTTGTTGAGAACTTGTTTAAAAAGATTACGGTATACATGACAATATTAGGTTTTTCTTTTTTGGCTATCGGTTCCCCGGCTTTTCATCCTTGGTAATTGGGTATGAGTGTCAGACATGGATGTGTCCTTTATGGGTACAATTAAATTTTTTCCCAAGTTTATTCATGTATTGGGAGGGTTGTATCTCGATACCCTTGTTCGAATATTTGTTGAAAACATGTTTTGGACACAAGTACTTCAAGCAAAGGATGAGGCCTAACAACATAGGGATGCTCCAGTTCCCACTCTTAGGGTGTTGTTGAATTTGGAAAATCATAGAATTGAGTGTTACATGCCAGATTATTCACGGATATATGTCAAATGCAACCTAGTACTTAAACTTGGAATTTGATATACTGTTTACCCCTATCAATCAAGCATACTTCATTATTTGATGAAGAAGGTAATTTTATTGATCTTAGAACTTTACATGGTAAAATTAGATTGTCTTCAAACAAATCTATTTAAAGTTGACCACTTTATCTAGCTATTGAAGGACACCTAATGCTTTTGGTACTGAACCATCAAAAGCATTTTAACCCTATTATCTTTTCCTGATAGAAAAAAAAAGAAGCAATGCTACAAGTCAGTATAGATCTTATCATGCATCTTTCTAAATCTTTAAAATGTATTAACCCTTTCTTTAACTCTTATTCGATACTGGATCTGTCACCAAGTGTTAGAAAATGGAACTGAGCTCCATAATTAAAGAAAGAGCAGGAGAGTGTTCGCATGCAAACTTTAGTCACTGTTTCTTGAATTCACTATCCCTACATCTTTTGAACCTGTAAAATTGTTTCTAAAAGCGATACGATCATTCATCCAGGAAGAGATATAATTGTTGCATTTTGGTGGTTATTCCTTTGTCTCAACATGTTTATTTCTTGCATTTTAAAAGCAAAAATGCAGATTAGCTGACGTGCTACATTTTGTTGATATGCTAGGTTTTTGGTATTGAAAGCCTTGATAATGAGGATCAGAGGTCTCAAATCTCACGATTCCTTGAAGGATATAGACAAGGAAGTACAGAAAAGAAAACAGTCAAAGCGCCATTATTTATGGGTTTCTTCAACTCGGTAGCTGGCATCGTAGCTTTCTTCATAATTTTCATTGTCGTTGCGATGATGATCTTGATGATCGTACCACTAATCATTATTAGTAAAGACAACGAACCTGTCAGGGTTGGCAGTCATGAAGAGGTTGGTCGTGCTGACAACTCCGAGGCCGAAAGCAGTCAGCATGGACCTGGGAAGAAAGGAGATTAAATCAAGGTATAATAAGAGAAGGATTTTAAAGATGACATAGGCAATAGAGTTGCAGAGAGGGAGACAAATATGTGAACATGCTCTGTTAAAACCGATGAGATGCTCACTGTAAGGCGCCTTGTTTCGCGAGCCATGATACTAACAGTGAGAGCATTTTGAGCTTGTAGTATTTCTTGAGTCCATAATTTTTAGTGATGCATTTATAGATTACGGACGGGTTTAATCTTTAATGCTTGTGGTATTTTTACTTTTTCTTTGTACTAACAATAAAACAAGAAGGGTTTAAACCATGAGTTTATTTGGATAAAAGAACTAAATAATAGCTTCAACCATTTCCCACTCGAAAATAAATTGAAGATCACTATATTGTTTATTGTTAATCTAATTTTCAAACTTCATAAAAGATTGGCATGTACCTTAATCTCAAACTGAAATGACTTGATTAAGTGTTAGATTCAACTAACCCGACCCCAAATTGATCAAAAATGTCAACTCAAAATGAACTAAACTTGAAAGTGTTAAGACATGAAACAATCTAAAACTAAAATATTTGGGACTCAGCTTGAGCTATAGCAAGTACCATGAATTCTCTTCTCTCTCTTTTTCATTAACTACCCCATATGGGCTCTTAACAGTTAATCCTTTCTCTAACTGGTTTTTTTCTAGAAAAATCCTTCTTTTGTACTTTTAACTCGTGCAGAGCTGCAAACATCCCAAATACCCCACTTATTCCTCTAAATTTTTCACAGGCAGCAACAATTCACATTAAAGTTAAGATGATCTTGCAGGTAAACAGTTGACAACCATTTCTCATTTTCTTCTTCTCTTCACCAACAAAGCAAGGCATGCAACGATTTTAAGTGTCAAAAAGGATGGGTTTGAAAATAAGGTTACATCCAAAATTAGAGTAGTTCAAATGCGATAAACGCATGAAAAAGAAACATATATAACATAAAGCTAATATAAGCATGACTGCCCATATGCATCTACTTAATTAAGTAATACATAACTATATTCACAAGACTGATAAAACAACGTTCACAATCCTCTACCCAAATCTCGAAATCTCAAGTTTGAGTACCTCAATTACGTAAAGCAAAATATCATTCGGGGAAATAAAAATAAACGTCATAAACCTTATGTTACAATGTACAAATTCAGCAAGTTAAAATCTGGTTATTGGATATCAACACAACCCATATCACGAAGGATTGAATAATATTTAAGAGCTGTAGGTCATTCCATTCTCCCAAATTCAGCTCATAATTACTTTACCTCATTAACATTCTGGAAGGGATTGAGCAGATGCAAAAGGTGAAAAACTAGCAGCTGACTCACTACAATGCAGTGGACACAGCCGGCGACTGGAAGATCCGACTAAACTTGGTGATGCGTTGCTTGGGCTTGGAAAATATTGGGACATGTATCTTGCATTAAGTGGTGAAATGGATGGGTAACTCAACGAGGCAGGTGAAACCAACTGAGAAGAAGCATTTCTAAGGTCTACTGAGCTTCGGCTATAGCTCATGGAAGGAGAATGATGGTAGGACCTAACTGATGGCTGAATAGATGGAACACTGGCAAGAGAATGAGCGTGAGAAGCCGGTGGAGATGTCCATGCCACTGTGTCAATTTGTATGGATGATGATGATGCTATCCGAGATCTAACACATGATAGCACGGAGGACACTGAACTTGGGCTGGTTGAAAGCAATGGTGTACTTTCTGATGCTGGTAAATCACCTATGGTGGTTCTTGCATCACGCTTGCAAACAGGGCAAAATGTTCTCCATGTTGTAAGCCAAGAATCAATGCAGAAGGCATGAAACTCTGAAAATGCCAGAAAATATTAAGACATACATGCATATTAAAAACTAATAATAAATCAAAATATGGTAAACAAATCAAGTAACTAGTTGAAGAAGCTTTACAGAAGTCATTGAGAAGGCAAGAATGAAAGCAAGAGTCTACATTCACAACTCATGTTTTGGTGTCCCAAATAAAACTGGTGAGTAATAAACAAAAAACCAATTTAAAATTGATATTTCCTTCAAATTGTCCTCAAGAGACATTTCTTTGGGGGAGGGAACGATAAGGATATAATTCAAGTACTTGTAACCTTGATACAGTTTGCTTCGTAAAGCAGCCCATAAAGACATGGACATACACTACTGCATTTTCATTAACCTTCTCAGAGAAGCAACGTTATTCCTAGAAATCATAATATAAAACCAAACAACAAAAAAGTAATGCAGGATAGAGAAGGGTTGGTTTTAAACCTAAAGCAGAGTGGGAAACTGAAAGGCAAGAAGAAAGAAGTCTGAGCTTGCATGAAGGTTTCATTAAAAGTCATGACCTGGCACCAGAAGGATTAATACCTAAACCTGGGGTTAGTTAAATTCAATCCCGATGAAAGCATAACAGTTGCTCGAGTTTTCATGAACTTGATACTATTAATTGGAAGAAGTTAAGACTTCTGGATATCCTGAACCCACAAGGACTTTCCGTCATAGGACAACAGGATATTCACTACTTCCAAGCACAAGGACCTAAAACTTAACACAGTGATGCAGAAGTTGTTTAATGTTTATTTATTTATTCTGCTTTGTGCTTGTTTTTAATTTGTTTCTAAGTAGTCAAATGACTACCATGAGACTTTTTATTGAGGCTTAGACTTGAGATTAGTGGAGCCTTGAAAAATTGGGCTAAGCTTTAGTAATATGCTAATGACCCTAGTATGGATAACCCTAGGGATTTATATTCAATATTTGGTATTTTTTCAGCCGTAATATTATATTTTCTGTGTTGAGAGATTTCTAAACCTTAGAATACTTCTTTTATCATCCCATTACAATCTCTACCTACTTCTCAACTCCGGCTATCATCTTATACTGCACCATATAGCTCTGTGAGCTAGGTGTGATTCTATATTAATTTGATAGCAGGTAAAGATCAAGAACCCCAGATCTCTTTGGCATTGGTATTTTTTCTTCTTCTTCTTGCCCTAATAAAAAATCACATCAAAATTTTAAGATCTTCCTGACAATTCAAACAAATTTTTTTATTCAAGATAACTAGAGTAGAAGTTAGTGTAGGAATTAGGATTAGTCCAACAATAAAAACAGACCAGGACTATATATTCTCAGCATTTGATCTTGCATCTTATTCTTACAAAGATTACCAAGCACTTCCTAATTTGAAAGTCGTCCTTACAATTCAAATAAATTATCTTCAAGGTAAAGACAACAGCCAAAGAAGTCATAGACATGCTTTTGAAAATGATAGAAGAATTTGAATCTCAGATCAATAGATTTCCTAGAGACTAATTCCAGTACCTTGAACACGATGCTACATAGTCATTGAGCAAGAAAGATCAATTAGACTAAAATGGGAAAAGAACATTTAGCAAATACTTACAACAAACAGAGAGTTCGTATTGCGGAACTAAAAGCTTGGCTCACTAAGCTATGAAACATTATGTACTTAAAAATCTGGATCATATTTGAAGGCTAAGATTTTATAGTTATTTAGTAATTAATTTAAGAAGAATAGTTTTAGCATAATCATCAAAGAGCATATTCCCATCTTTAAACAGAATGGAATGTGCAAGTATCTGAGGACAGTAAACATGTACTATAAGCAGGTGAGTGCATGTACGCATGTGATCTGTCATCAATGGGTAATTTAGATTACTTTATCTGAGATTATATTTAAGACGAGCAAGTACCAAATGATAATCAGGTTTAAACACTTGGTGGGATAACTATATATAAGAATCCATTTTCCCATCCAGCTCTAGCTTGTGTATTTTGAGACTTTTTTTAATGCAATAAAAAAAGCATAAAGAACCCATTAGTCACATCATCTTTAATTAACTGAGAAATATTCTTTTGTATGAACAAAGGACAATCAATGAGAAGAGAGTCACATCGAATCCCTCAAGAAGGAGTTTATGATGAGGAAAGCTATTCCAAATTCACAAAGGAGTTCTGTGGCCCATTTGAAATGGCTCAGAAGTAATGTCCATTTACCCCCCCCCCACAAAATTCCCTTATTTGAGTTTTAATTTGAAAGAAAGGAATAAACAAGAATTGTTAGCATCTGACGCTTCTAACTTAATCAAAATAAGCACCATCCATCTCCATTTAAATTTAACATTGCCCTATTGTAAACATCAAAAAATCATTTAGCTAGAACAGAAATAGAATAGCCACCAAAAAATGTCTCATGGAATGGTGGCCTAATCACTATGCAACATACATGCAAAAAGACACCAGACTACCACATTAAAACAAATATAATTACCACAGAAAAATAGCAAGAAATGTCATCCTCAGTATTGTAAGAAGCTTACTGTGATTACATGGAAGAATCCGGAGCTTCTCTCCAATGGTATAATCTTCAAGACATACTGTACACGTTCTTGAAGTAGAATTATCATCTAAGACAGCAGTGAATATCAAGCTAGGCATTGCTTTTAGTAAACGCCTGCTCATTCCATGAAATTCACGAACTCGAGAAGATCGAGGACGTTCACGCCTAATGTGATATCTGCGTACAAAGAAACAAGTCGCGAGCACAGCTGACATGGCAAGTAGAGAAATAAAGGAGATGGCCATGATTGACCATGCTGAGTTTTCAAAAGTTGGGCTTAGCCAAAGCTCGATATCAGGAGACCCAGTATACTTTTTGAGTATTTCACCAGAAGCTTTGGAAACAAAGACAGCATGTATCTTTATGCCAGCAGCATTCCCTGCCACTGTAAATATACATTATGAGGAAAAGTTAGAGGCACCATATAGAAAAGCATAAATGTTGTTCAAGGACAATGATAATGACTGATAGAAATAAATATATGCCACAAAGGGATTACTAAAAGATAATAATAAATTTGGAACAGAAAAAAGATATGCATAAATGAACAATGGAAGCATGTTTATAGATGTGGATAAAATAAATCTTGGTAAAGGTTTGGTCCTAATTCTCACTCTTCTTGATAGCCTTCCGTTATCCAGCAAGAAGATGCCACTATACCATATAACATATCTTTAATGTCAGCACTCTCAGTTTATTTTCAATATGCTTAAGCAAACAGTATCTCCCAGACAGCTTATTCCAACATCCAAAAAGCTATTTGTTGAAGATGATTCAGCAATTACAGGTGTGATTAATTAAAGCAATTATAATTTGATTGGTGTAATATTTTACTCAGCCAGAAGTAAATCTAAAGAAGTAATGATATCAGCATGATCAGTTATCATAGTAAACTGTTTATGGGTAATATGCACACTGCTTTAAACAATCACATAATACACAATTGAGTTTTACATGAATTGAAATGAAAATTCAAAGTTATTCACACAAGTAATGCCTCAGAAACAAAACCAAGAGTGGAATGTTATCATGGAGACCAGATAAATTGCAGAGTGACAGAAGAGAAGATTTCTATCTATAATCTATGAGAAAACAAAAATATGGCGTACCGACCACCGAACTATCATCCATCAAATATGAACTTAGGAGAATGCTTATGGTCAAAATGTCTGCAAGGGTTAAAAAATGATGAGCACTTGAACTGATGCAATCAATACTTAGTAGAAGATAACGACAAAAGTCAATTCAACGGATTTCAAGAAGCCAACAGGTTACATACAATGTACAATTTATTTCTACCAGCATATCCTGTTAAAGATCTTCTAGAATCTATTGACAACAAAAAGAAGGTCTATTATATGCATTTAAATAGTGCTCCAATTATGATTACTGGCAGTAAATTGCTTGAATGGCCCAAGTATCTTTATAGAAAGCCAAGTATACCAAAAGTCAAATATGCAATTTCAATCATTGAAAACAAAAAAAAAGGTGATTTTAAAGAAATAGGACATTACTTGCAACCAAGAAACCATCATCATTGTCATAGACAATAGCGGCTTTGAATCCTGCTGTTTGCACTCTCCTTACTTTATCATCAAAACTGCATCCTCCTCTAATAACCAGCGCAAAGGGGTAAGTAATATTGGAACCTTTTTCAACTTTATTACTCAAATCCGAACAGGCATCAACAGGATTTGCCAAATATAATACCCCACATTTTCCTGTCCCTTCAATTGCCGGAGCTGAAAATTACCAACCAACAACAAACATCAAACAAGAAATCAATTATATTTCCAATAAAAATAAGCTTCAAATTTTCTGTTTAATCAAACATAAATTACTTCAATTTGTCATTAATGTTCAGTTTATATAAACAAAACATTAAATCACATATTTCTTCAAATTAAATAAGTTAACCACAATGAACAAAAAGATAATATATTCAACTTGGAGCTCTCATAACACCTAAAGATCCAATCTTTTTCTTGAATTTCCAACGCTTTGTCAGGATCCAAACAGGAAAAGCTGAAAACATATCTTTAAAGAGAAAAAAGAAATGAGCTTACCGAAATTGGCCTCAACATCGTCAAAAGAGAGCGTAATGTTGTTCCCAATCAGCAGCACACTAGCTGATGTCATCCAACAAAAACCCAGTAAACAGAGAAACCATAACAATAACACCACAATACCATTCATCTTCATCCAAAAATATTTTTTTTTAAAATCCTAAAATAATCCTAAATCTCAGTTGAAAGAAAAAGATATGTTTCTGTTGGGGTTTGAGAATGAAATGGATACATCAGCTTCCATTAGCGAAATACAAATGGATAGAGAAACAGAGCAACAAAAATATAAACCCTAATTCTGCTACCAAAGTTCTATGATTTACAGTAATTTCCTATTTCAATAGAATTTTGTTTGTTTTCCTTTTTGCTATTAATTCAAACAAATTCGCAGAAACGAAACCATTTATATTTTTTTTCCTTCCGTTCCAATTCGCAATTATCTGATTATGTGACAGAAAAAAGAGAAAGCGAGAGCGAGTGAGAGAGAGAAGATTTTATTTTTGATACATAAATATATTTATTTTATATTTGTTGATGAAAGCTGTTCAGTTTTTTTTTTTTTTTTCGGAGAGTAAAGCTGTGGGTGTTTAGTTTAATCCGGGAAGTTTGAGCGTCTTTGCCGCGGGAATTTAATAAAGTTTTGACCTGTTACACAGGTAAACGGTAGACATTATTATATTTAAAATAAAAACTATATAAAATTGTCATCCCTTATTATGATATGGTTAAAGATAATTTATTTTTCGCTTAATACCTCTTTTGGCCCCTCTACTATGCTAAATTATCACTTTAGTACTTATACTGTTTTTTATCAGTTTAGCCCATGTACTTTACTTTCATTTTGTATAGCTTGTTACCTCAATCCAATTTTCCGTTAAAAATTTTAAATCAACTAATGACACGCTGCCTTATGTCAAAAAAGAAAAAATATTTAAAAATCTAATCATTAAAAAATCATTAAAATTATTAAAAATATTAAAACTTAGAAAAATTTTATAATAATAACTTATGAAAATTGCCATAAAATTCTAAAATTCCAATAATAATAGTAACTTAAGTTTTTTATTTATAGGGCTAGTTACAATAGTTTAAAATAAATTAAACTATTAATAATGGAAATAAAACTCTTTCGTACAAATGAAAATTCTCTAGTGAACCAAAGAAAAAGTCAATAATTAGGTGACCTATGATGTAATTTATCCTAATATTATCATAGCGAGCCCCGCAGTACCCACGTTCAACCCCTGGTAAAAAATATGAGCAGACAAGTATTCTGGGACTGGGAAGTGTTAGATATATATGGAAAGGTGACGGATGTTTTCATTTCTTTCAACCGTCTCTACCACGTAAAATCTGAGGATATGACATTAGCGGAGATGTTCTCGGCTACAAAGGATAACTGCACTATTATTTGGGTTTATTATCAATAAAAGCCCTTATTTTTTACTTACGAAAATTGATCAAATTAAAAATTATTTATGAAAATAAGCTAATTTTGTAAAAATACGCCCACGTGCACGTTATGTCAAAGGTTTTTCAGGTAAAACGCATCTATTTAGGCAGCTTTTCTCGAAAGAGCGTCAAAATGAAAACGTTTTTTGGGCAAAAAAGCGTCTACGTGGACGCGCTTTAACCCGTGTTTGCCACATAGGCACCAATGATCTAATGGTTAATTTTACCGTTAACCAATGGTAAAATTCAAAAAATATTAAAAAATTAAAATATATATTATAAATACTCCTCCCCTTTTATTTTTCACTCAATTCTCTCGATTTCCTCATAAAAAACTCTCTAAAGCTCTCAAAATTCTCAAAAGTTTCAAAATTCACTAAATTTTTTGCACAAATTTCTCAATTCATCGTGTTAGCAATGGCCCAACGATTTATCCGTCTCGATGAAAAGCATATCTCCGTCGACCAATTGCAAATGGTAAGAGTTAATTTTAATTTGTTTATATTATTTATTTATTTTATTTTATTTTTATATTAACTTTTAATAAAAGAATTAATATATTTTTAATATTTACATTATAATATATCATATTTAATTTTTATATGATATAAATCACATAATACATCAAATAAAAATTATATATTATAAATTTGAAAACAATAAAAATAATTAATTTTTAATCAACCATCAACTCACTTCTCATAAACATTAATATTTCAATTTTCAATTTTATAATTCTTTCAATTTTATAAAAATAAATAAATAATAAATAATTATAAAAATGGGCCAATAAATAATTATAAAAATATTTAATTTTCAATTTTATTTGTAATAATGGGATATTTAAAAATAAATTTTAAAAATAAATTATAATAATAATTAAATAATTTGAATAAAAATAAAACAGAAAAATAAATTTAATTCTTTCAATTTGTTATGGATTTTTTACTTAAGATATATAAAATAAATACTTAAATTGTAATTTAACAATAAATAATAAATATTTATAAAAATAATTGAATAATTTAAATAAAAATAAAACAGAAAAAATAAAAATAAATTTAATTCTTTCAATTTATTATGGGTTTTTCACTTAAAATATATAAAATAAATACTAAAATTGAAATTTAACAATAAATAATAAATATTTATAAAAAATAATTAAATAATTTGAATAAAAATAATATAAAAAAATAAAAAAAATTAATTCTTTCAATTTGTTATGGGTTTTTTTACCTAAAATATATAAAATAAATACTAAAACCCTAATTTAAAAATCCTAAACCTAATTAAAACCCTAAGGCCCAAAATTGCAAGATTACGTTTTGAAAAACATGGAGAAAAGGAAAAGCACGTCCACGTGGAGGCGCTTTTCATGAAAAACTCCTGACATGACGTCTACTTGGGTGAGTTTTTGCAAAATTGGCTCATTCTCGTAAATAATTTTTAATTTAGTCCATTTCCGTAAATAAAAAAATAAAGGCTTTTATTAGTAACAGACCTCTATTATTTAGGAATAATTACGCTCCAATTTTATAAAAAAAAAATATTTCAATTTTTATTTATTTATTTATTTTTACATTTGAATTTGCATTCCTTATCAAATTACTTTGAAATGGATGAAAATATTATATTTTTATTAATTTCATTGACATGACCATTCACGTGGATTGTCACATGTATGTCACATTAACAATTAATTAATTTATTAAAAAAATAAAAATATTAAAGAAAAAACACTTTTTTTTTATAATTTTCATACTTTTTTATTTTTTAAAAAAAATTAAATTATTTTTTTGAATTATTAAAAATTTACCCTTTTTATATGAGTTTTAAATATAATTTTTATCTCTCGTAATCAGAACCCTTACCATTTTAAATTTTCATCGAATCAAGATACAATTTTAAAGGAGATAATAGTGTACCTAACTCTATTAATTCCTATAAATTAAAGCATCTGGATTACCGACAGCAAAATGCAAGTTTTACTATTTTATCATCCGAGAATCTTACATGGGAGGAAAAAGAAAACAATTTTATGGAACAAGCACCCCGCCCTGGCCGTGGGGTGCCGCACCTGGTTGGTGCCATAAAGTTTAGGAACATCATACATTCTTTTCCCACGCTTATGGGCCCAAAATTTTTTGGGATTAAGGATGGTGAGGACAATCTTTCGTGGGCTATCCCTTCGGCCTGTCGTATCCGGGTTAAAGCAAAATCTACGAGGAACAGGGTGAAATGATGTTCAAAGGTGATGGCCAAGTTGGGAAGAGCAGTGGAGCTGACATAGTTGAGTTGATGGGATTTAAAACGGCTTTGGAAATGTGATGATTCCGATGCTTGTGGCTTGATTTCACTCAATCATCGCTTTGAACTGCATCAGCAACAGCAAAACCAAAGGTTAGACCATTGAGGCTGTGCCAAACCTTAAGTAGATGGATTTCTAGCATCAGAGATGCCTGTTGTTTCATCAAAATGGAATGCATGCATGTTAACTATGTTCAATTAAAAAGGTGCAAGTGAAAGAGACGTTAACCTCCGATTCATCTATATGTGCGATTCTGGTTCTGAGCAGAGAAAGAGGTTTGTTTATGGAAGGCTCTCCATCTGCTATTGGAGTTAAATGCCATTAATGCTGGTAACCCAACTATGATCTGGTATACTAGCAACTTAAATGCTTGCAGTACATATTAATGGCTTAAGTTTAAGCCAGAAAAACGGGAAAAACAAAATGCAGTAACAATTATCTATATACCAAAGAATGTCATGAAAATTTATATTTTTAAACTGGGCATTGGTTATTTTTTAATTTTCCTCTTGGTATCTTCTCGATTAATCCAACTGTTACATCTTTTTTTTTCTTTTTTAAACTAAATCTATAAATTGGCATCTAAAATATTTCATTTTTCTCATTTTGATACCTAAACATTTATTTGGGCACAAGTGTTATTTAAACTATTTTTTTTTTCCCCAAATTCATATCTTGTTAATTCAACGGTTAGTTAAATTGTTAAGTCCATATAAATAACCAATTAAAAATTACACGTGGCAAAAAAAAAAAAAAAGCAAAGTATTACTTTCTTTACATATGTATACTTTATATTTTCTTTCTTTCTTTCTTCTTCCTCATCTTAGGCTCCTTTTACAAGTGTGAACATTTCGAGTTTCATGATTTCATCAAGGTTTTCAAAATCGGATCAATGGTCAAATCAATCAAGCCACTACTTCTTGATTTGATCGATTTTTTTGATTCGATCAAATTAATTATTAAAAAAATTATAAAAATAAAAAAATGAAAAATAGAGAAAATAGATTCAATCGGTTTTTTAGCTCTATTCAACTGGTTTGTATCGATTTGTGGATCAATCGATTCAACTCCCATCTTCAAACCAATACTTCGATCGGTTCTAGGTCCAATCAATTGATTCTGTTTAGTTCTAAAAACACTGATTTCAATCAATGAAAGAATTTTTTCGATTATATAACAATATTCGATTTTCAATGATATCGGCTCAAATTTGAGATTTAATATTTATACTTACTTTTTGGCATATTTGACATCTCAACTTTTACAATGTTATTATTTAGTCTAAATATTTTATTCTAATTAGAATGCTGACGTAAAATTTAAGAAATTTATTTTGACTTTTCAATGGTTGAGTCAAATGGTGGCATGATTATAAGATTTCGTATTTCAGTCGAAGGAATTCCATTCAAATTTACTAATGGCTTAAATATTAATGGTAAGACACATTGCATTCCCAAGAGAAGGACCTAAGTTTGAACCTTGAAGACGACATTGTTGGGAAGGACAGCCACGTACCCCGAACATGAACCGTAAAACGGACATGAATAACATCAAATATATATATATATGCATGAACATTGTTTATTTAACTGATAATAACATTGTTTTTCGTAATTTGTTTTCTTAATTATCCTTAATCATTAATTATATTTGTGGAATCTATTATTCATATTTATATAAAGAGATTTTTTATACTAAAAAAATTAATTATTTTTGTAATTTTGCAGAGATGCTAAATTTTATTGGTAAGCTTTAGTGACAAAACTAACCGGACGGAAAAATATTTGTATTGGATGACAATTTAATTTTTCTTAATAAAGAAGTTTTGAGTATAAATATTTCGTTTATTGTAGTGGACACAAAATCAATAGAAAGGTAAAATTTGAAGTTTAATATGCAGGATCTAAAAATAATTCTAGAAGTATTTGCTAAATTGGCAAGGATTCCACATAATATAAAGACAAACCAAAATGGCTAATTTTGGTATTTCAAATCCAATTGGAATAAAATTTAATGAAAAAGTTAAAGATTTGAAAACTTTGGATGGAAATGATGCACTTTCATTCAAATCGATAAGTGAAGTTAAAGGAATTTAAATAATATATATATATATATTGAATTTGAAGTGATATGTAGCATTTTAAATGTTTAATTAAAATTTTTTATTTTAGATTTTTTAATGGTTTTTATTTTAAATTTATTATACTAAATAAATATTTTCTAAAATTCTATTTTTGAAAAATTTTATTCTACAACTTTTTTTTTCCTAATTTAGAAATGGTAAGTACGTTCATGCCTTGTATTGATTAAAAATAGGCATAATTATATATAAAAAAAAATTACCCTTAATGTTTGTGGGTTTGAGTTCTTAATTTTATTTTTTTTTTGGATTTACACTCTCAATATTATGATTTTTTTCAAAAATCAATTCAATTTTAACAGTAAACATGAGTTGACCGTCAATCAAAAAATAAGTCTAACGAAATAGCATATGTGACGTACTATAAAGCACAAGGTCATAGATGACATCATCTATAAAAACAAATTTCATTTTTTTTTCATTTTGTTTCCATCTTCTTTGTTCTACTGCTCTATCTCTTTTCCTCTCTAGTTGTTGTCACCATTGTTTCAACCATCGATCGATTAGATTTTCACATCAGCTTATTTACTATAGTGTTTGAGAGAGAAAAATCAGAGCCATAGATTTCTAATCTTTTTTTTTTCCTCTTTTTTTTCTGCTAGATCTAGCATTATCTAAGTCGATTTTCTTTTGTTTTTGTTTTTGGTTCTCTTGAGAAGGCAAAACGACGCAGAGGAGGCTTTGTTGAACGTTGTTTTCTCTTCGTTGGAGGTTACAATTACGTTTTGGAAGAGCTAAGGGAGGCTGATTAGTGGATTTATTATGTTGGCTGAATTTGATTTGGCTTTGGTATTTCCATGGATTGGACCGTAGAAGAGCAAGCTATACTCGAAAATAGGTTACAACAGTGAGTCCTCTTTTTGCTTTTTCCTATAGACTTTGGCAACGATGACGTTGCCAGAGATTTTGGGACCGTGATCATGAAATCCGATTGCGGACGTAATACTCGCGATCAATCATCATATTTGTTTAAGCCTCCGACTGTGGTTGCGACTAGCCCGATGAGGGCTAGGAAAGATGGACGGGATGTTGATGATGATTAGGAGGAAGAGGAGGAGGATGGAGAAGGTTTTGGGATGTTTGTGGTGAGAACACGATGAGGTGTGAGAGGGAAGGCGACAATGGTGGGGGTTGGGACGTGTGGAGAGAAAAGGAAGCAGAGAAGGCTTCTTGGAGTTAGAGATGAGCAGACTACGAGAGTAGAAAGAAATGAGAGAAGGGATAAGGCATCTTTGACACGTCATTTACCTATGATTAACTGACGATTAACTCACGTTTCCAATTAAAACTAAATTGATTTCTGAAAAAATCGTAACGTGGAGAGTGTCAATAAAAAAAAAAGTTAATAACTCAAACCCAAAAATCCATTAACTTTGAGGATATTTTTTTTACAACTCTGCCTTAAAAATAAAGGGTATGAAAATGGAAGTCCATTATTATAAAAAAAAAATGTTACAATTAAGAATAATATGAATGAGTTAGGAAACAAAAAAGAAAAAAGCAGAAACTATTATACACATTGCCATGCAGAGGCTGTAAGCAAACACCTGTCTTGCCACCCTAATAAAAGAGCCTTTCCTTCATCTCTTTCAAAAACTCTAAACCCACCATTAACCTCTCCTTCACACTGAAGAGGGCAATAATGAGTGGTGATTTTCAGCAGAAGTTTTGCCTGTATCAAACACCTTGAACTCAGTTTCGTCCCTTCAAATCCATGGCTCTCCATCCTGCTTTTCCATGTTTCCATCTTCTCATACCTTGAACTTGATTTATTGTTTTCCTCATCCTTGTCACAGTTAATCATACTTTTGATCTCTTTCCCAAGATGATTTTTCTCAATGCTTAACCTCTCAGCACTTTCTAGTGGGAGGCAATCGTCTAATGAATCAAACATGGCTGCAAAATAATGTAAAGATTCCATAAATCTCGACAAGAAGCTCCTTGGGCTTCGACCACCTTCTTGTTCAACCAACACAACAATGGAAGGCCTATGCGAATGTACTGATTTTAACGTGTCTGATATTTTCATGGAGTTATTCAAAGTATTCAAATGAAAAACTAAATTTACAGCAACCGTTTCATTTTTCTTCTTCCGAAGGTTAATCAGCTTGGATCCTCTTAACAAGCCTTGGAATTCAAAGACCAGACTGCGAAACCCTTTGGCAAAGCTCACTAATCTGTTCTCGGTTTCTTGCAGTTCTGCAAAGCTTGTTCCGAAGCCGGTTAGACGAAGGGATATCTGGTTACCACCGGATGCCTTTTCGGAAAGAGATTGAATGAGAGAAGGCCATTGAAAGCCATTAGCAACATCAAAGTCAATAACATGCAATGCTCGGTTATTGATCTCTTCTTCTTTCTCAAAGGCTTCGATTATAGCCTGGTTGGCAGTGAAATGAGCAAATTGGTAATAAGGAGACACCCTATAAAGACAAGTGAAAGCTAGAAACTGTTCATTGGCCGTCGGTTCCTTCATGATCATGTCGTAGAAAGGGGATTTTCGAGTGAGAAGCCTTGCGAGTAACCCATCAGCGAAATAAGCAACGACCCTTTGTACTGAATCCCCCATTAATGACACAGACTGATAAAGTTGAGTGAGATTGTCCACGGCTGAGTTCACATTATTCTCATCGACTGAAGTTGTAGTGATGAGCAACAAATGGATTAAATGAAGAGCTTTCCCACCTTCAACCACACCTTTTCTCTTGTGATCAAGCTTTAACATCTCCTCTCTTACTTGAAGAAGCTTAAATATCTTCCCTTCACAACCTTCACATGATGATGGAAGTGGAACGCTTCTCTTCCTCTTTCTGTTAATCTTTTCCCCACCGGGATCCGCCATAATTGCCAAGCTGAGATTCAAAGGCTCCTCTTCATATGCATCATCTTCCATGACCACTTTCAAGAGAAAAGAACTAAAGAAACATATATATAGATCCAAGTGAAGGATTTTTATGACATTAACGAGGCTAAGCCTTTTTTATGGGGTAGTTATATTCCCTTGTGTCATTACATGTGATGGGAACCCCAAGATGAATATAAGAAAAGAAGGGTGACATTGTATTCTCAAGAATCATTTTCTTGGGTGTCTTAGGTCAAGAAAACATTTTGATTTTCTCACTTAAAATAAATGAAGATTTCAAATATGCTTTTGGAAAAGAGATGTGAAATGTAATTTGGCAGGCTTGAAAGATGCCATCTTGAAATCGACAAAAAGCAGTGGGAAAAATGATGGAATCAAAAACCAAAACTTACCTACGTCCCTATGACTAGACTTTGTCCGCACACGCAATTTTGATATGGACTTTTTTCGTTTTCCATTCAAAATTGGTCCTTTCTCAAACTCAGCTGAATTAGTATGTGAACTGTGTGTTCTAAGATTTGGCATGCAATCATAACGTCTCACAATGCTATTTACTCTACCTATATTTTGAGATTATGTATCTCCTTGCATAAGCGATATATTTATCTGAATTAATATAAAAATAAGAGTGACGGTGAGATTAAATATTATATTGTAAGATAAAAAAAATTAAAATAATGTATCGAAAGTAATTGTCCATCCAAAAAGATCCTACATTCTCAACTTATAATTCTTGAGTAAATTTCATTGATGCTTAAGTATTTTTTATTAAAATTTTAGTATTAATATTTTTTTTTTTGTGAATCACAAGAGAAATGGGCAAAACCATAACAACAACGCGATTCGAATCCATGCCACACTTGGACGATGAACACCCTGATTATCAGATCAACACACATGATTTTATTTTATTCTCGACTTTAAATTGTTAATATTTATCTGATAAAACCTCTTAAATCTTTTAAAATATATGATATATTTATTCATTTATATAGGATTTAAAACCGTTGTATGCTCTAAGCAAGTTTTGGTATTATTTAATTTATTGGTAATATAAAATTTTTTTAATATATCAAATATTAATCCATTTGATTTATTTATATATATTATCTATATAAATGAATGATTGAATAAATATAAATTGCTTCATAATTTAGATCTTTTACGCAAGTATTTAATTACTTATAAAACCACATTATTATAAATATTTTTTTAATTTTCAGTTCTATTGGATATGCTTTATTTCTTTTTGGTGAATAAAAATATAATTTAATATATCTAGTGAGGTTAATTGCGTTTTAGGTTTGAAAAATTATTTTTGATATTATTCATGTCTGTTTCATAACCTATGTTTGAAGCTTGTGGATGACACATAAATAAAAAGTGGATGACTTGTAAATAAATACTCTTTTTTCATGACTAAGAGGGTTCGACCTCCTATTGCTTTGTATTTAAAGTTTGATCTTTAATACAATTTGCTTTTATTCAGGAGTGAAACCAGAAATTTTTCTGGGAGCGGAATTAAATTTTATATTCTTTTGAGAGCTAAAATACAATTTCATAATTTTAATAATTTATATCTTTATAATTTCACAAGTGACCTTAAAAATAGACATGTCTTCCTTTTTTTTAATATTTTTTAACATTTTACCATATTCTTATAGGACACTTGTCTACCCTTGATCTTGCTTGTAGAGTTTAAAAGATAGATCGTAGTTAATTATTTCAATGAAATTAATTGTTAATTAATGTTAGTTTTGTTATTTTATTAATAACTTATTTTTAAATGTACTTAATTTAATAACATAGTAATTAATATAATATTTGGTATGTCGCCAATGAAGTTTTTAGACTTCACAAGTAGGATTAAGGGATTAACAACATTTTAAAGTTGCTTGTGAAATAAAAAAATATATACACTATTGGTATACTAAATATTAACTCATAATATTTTTCTCTTTATTTCATATGTTTCTTTAATTAAACTCGTATTTTAGTATATATTAAAAATAGGTGGGAAAATTATAAATTCATGTTTTATAAATAAGAGAGCATGTTTGGGAATAAAATGGAAGATAAGGATATACTTTCAAGTAATTTTGTATGCTTGATTGTAGTATATATGGACGATGGCAACATATAATTTTATTTTTTTGGTGAAATATAAAAATAGGAAGAAATCCGAATAAGAATAAGAATCGCGACTAATATGATTCGAACTCAAATCACACCTAAAACAGTAAACACCGTAATTATCAAACCATCACATGGGGTTCACGTATAAAATTATTATATCATATGGGTGGCCAAAATGGTATTCCTCAATCTTGGGTTCTTAAAGGGCATTTTAGTTGTTGGATTCATTGCAGAAAACAAAAAGAAAAGACTATAATCATCATGGTTCGACTTGAATGATGGATGAGTTTGCCGATCCAAGGAATATACATTGGGAGCAACGTTTGAATGTGTCCTCACAAGCAACCATTGGACCCCCAAAACAATATTGCATGAAACATGGGATCTTGTAAGCTGGGATGGACAACATTATGCTACCTAAAACGATGGATGGGAGTGTGAGGCTGACATATGGCAATTTCCCCAACAGCCAATACTAGAATAGAGGAAGACAAAGAACAAGTACAAAAATGATCCCTAAAACCTGGGGATGATAACAACATTGACGTTCATCTGCTACCATTTCTCTTACTTACACCAAACAGGTTCTTAATCGGCTAATTTTCAGCAATATACTGAATTTTTCTTTTTATGAGAAAGTAGATTGTTTTTTTAATTTATTGATTTACCGTTATTTTTGAAAAGAAAAAAGAAAACACGTCTCATATAGAATGTGGTTTCAATCATGTTAGCTAAAAATGCATCTTATAAGAAATGTTTTCATTGAAAAATTAATAATTTAACTTTTTTGGTCAAGTGGTTAAGTGATAGTGTTTTTATCCGTAAGTCTCAAGCTCTATTCTTCTCTTACTCATACTTGTATTGTTTTAATTCATGTTGTTTAAAGCTTTTTATTTTTATTTTTATTTTTACTTAATATTTTTGACATATTAGTTTTGGTTAGATGGCTAGATAATTGTGATTTCATCTTGAGTCCTAAGTTTGATTCCTCTTATAAGTATTTTAATATGTAATTTTTAGTTCATATTGTTTAAAGCTTTTTTATTTTAAACAATAATTCTTTTATTTATAAAATCAAATAGTAAATATGTGATTATTTTTTAAAAACATGAACCAATTCTTTAGATATATATTTTTTATATATAATTTTTATATGTCAAATGTTTATTTTCTCCACTTATATTGTGGGGTATGGTGATTTCTAATATTATAAAGTCAAATAATTATTTCAAATATCATTATTATTTCAAATAGGTAAAATATTTCAAATATATTTTCTTTCTAAAAAATTTAGTATTATTAGTATAATATATTTTGTATTTATTAACATAATTTATTTGATCTACGAATTTAACTTATAAATATTTTTTACAACCTTAGGAAAACGCATCCATTAAAGATTAGAACTAATAACAATTTTGGAGAATTTTGTATTTACATTTTTAGGGTTATTTGTTTTTTGGTTTCAAAGTTTAGTTTTTATCTCTATCTTTTATGCTCTTTGTTCTTTTGTCATAATAGTAAAATTATATTTGCCTGTGATTTTTATCTTTTTTTGAGGAGGGGGGAGAGGGAGGGTTTCCAAGTTAAATTTGTGTGTTCAATTACTCAATTTATTCCACTATTTTTTACTTTTTCGTTGCTTAATTGGATCGATCCCCAATAATTTTAAATACACGTACAAAAATATATAATTTGTCAAATTACTACACTCATGATATGGATTGAAAAATAAAATATTGCACATACAAAAATTATATTTACTAAAAATAATGATATTGGCAATAATTATTTGATTTTGTAAATAAAAGAGTTAATTAATTAAAAAAATGAATAAATCATAAAAAATAAAAAACAATATATTTATTAATTATAAACATTAATTAAAAAAAAAAAAAAAAAGCTTGAAACAACATGACATAAAAAATACATCTTAAAATGCATATAAGAAGAATTAAACTTAAAACTTAAAGATAAAATCACAATTATTTAACCATCTAACCAAAAGAACTAATATGTCAAAAATATTAATTAAAAAAACTTAAAATAATATGAAATAAAAAATACAAATGTGAGTAGAAGAGAAACTGAACTCGGGACTCAAAAACAAAAACACTAACATTTAACCATCTAACCAAAACAGTTAAGTTATTAATTTTCAATGAAAACGTGTTCTGTAGAACACATTTTCAATTGACATGATTAAAAATACACCATGTAGGACGCATTTTCTTTTCTCTCTTTAAAAAAAACATAGATGGATAACTTTCGAAAATTTCATCATGCTTTCTCAAATTAAATTTTTTTAGCATATACATATAAATTGCCCGTTGTTAATCACATAATATAAAATATTAAAATAAAGTTAACCCAACTTTTTTTTTCTTTGCTTTAGTTTAGAGGATTTGAGTCTACTTTTTAGGGTAAGTAAGGATTCGTATATATCAGTTAAATGTTTGGTAAGATTAAAAGAATCGAATCATTGGACATAATAAAAAAAAAAAGAAAGGTACTTTTCTATTCCTAACTTAGTCATATGAATAAATTCGCCCGACTACTTTCATTAAAATTTTAATTTTTAAATATTTACAAATAAATTTTAACGTTAAATATTTAAAATTTTTAATTACGTTAGTACGACGAGTCAACCAAACATTACTAATTAAAAGTATAGCAAAATCTTTAAAAAAATAAATATATAAAAAATTAAAATTTTTAATTGAGTTAATATGATGAGTCAACATAATACTGTCAGTAAAATTTTTAAATTTTACAAGCAAAATTAAGGTGATGACAAGTGTGTTATTGAATATAGTAAAATATTTAAAATATATATATATATATAAAAGAACACATGACAATTTTTTAATTATGCTTAAGGAATTAAAAAATTATTATACCAAATATTAACCCTCTGTCAATTATATTATTGTGAATGTGTTTTTATTTTTTTATATAAAACCAATAAAATTACTATATAATGATATTTAAATTTAGGGTGATTATTTGGTACATTGTTAGTATTTTTTTTAATAATTTTATATATCTTAGTAAAACATTTGTTAATCCTCTAATACTGCTTGTGGAGTTTAAAAACTCCATTGATAATGTACTAAATATTTTTCCTTAAACTTAAAAAAAATTATAATTTTTAAACTCCGTGTATTGACCTAATAACCAGGGTGTTTACCACTCACATATGACCTGGGTTCGAGTCTTAAATTACCAATATTAGAACTCTAAGTCTTAAATTACCAATAAAAAAACGTTAATACTTGCTCTTTTAAATTGTTGGCAATTGTTTAATTACGGACTAATTTTGAGTATAATTTTAAAAGTAAAGCTTAAGAATATTGGTTTCGCATAATGATTTATTTGACCATTCAATTTTATAAAATAAAAAAAAAAAAAAAAAGATTTTAGGTCTTCACTTAATTTTTCGTTTCTTTTACTCTTTAAATTTACATTTCTTGTCAAATTACCCCAAAACGGATGAAAAAATTGACGTTTGTTAACTTTGCTAATAGGACATCCACGTACATGGCACATCAACAAAGTTAACAATAGAGTGATTTGACAAATAACATAAATTTAAAAATTAAAAAAAATTAAATAAATAATAAAAAAGACTCTTTTTATAAAATTAAAAAATCAAATAAATTGTTCAAAACATGTAATATAACTTATTCTAATATAAAATTTAAATTTAAATCCTCAAAATTTTATAATTTTATCTCTCCCCCTTACACATAATTTTTGACTTTACCTTAGTCTATAAGTTGACATTCAATATGTTTGAATTTTTTTTAATCAAAATCAAGATGTCTACACTCAACGTCAATCGTAATGATTAATATTCTTATCGTGAGTGTTTTTCAAAAAAATAAATAGTTGGATATTAAATATGATTTATTCTCGTAATTGGGATGAGTAAGAGATGAGGTGAGCCACACCTCGTGATGAATGGGTTTGAAAGTCAAACCATGACATCTACAACTTAATCCCTTTTTTTGTAAAAAAAAATAAAGTAAAATAAAGAGATTGATGTAAAGGACCGTAAATCTATTGAAAATAGATAGCTGAGATTACAAGGTGATACCTACTTGGCTTTCGTTTTGTCATTACCTTGGTACCCATACTTTGAATATTCTTCATACACCATTAAAATAGAAGAGGAAGCTTCTAGTCTGCTACCTAAATCTAGAATTGAAAAAGAAGCCACTTTTGTCTTCATTTCTTGCCCTCATTCCTTACACACAAAAAACCTTTCATTTTTAATGATTAATTCTCCGTGTTTTATAAATTTATTAAAAAAAATAAACGTTGATCACGAATTTTACAATTGTTTTAATTTTTATCTCTATTGCTGGTCCCAAAAAAACCCTTTTCTCTCGCTTGATATTTTTTATTGCATCTTTTTATTAAGGATAATGATTATTCCATGAGCGGTCTGAAGATAAATTTAAAAAAAAAAAAAAACTATACAAGAGGTGTAGGGATATAAAGTTGTCATGTGTCTCTATTTTTTTTTATTTTTAATGTAATTAAAGACACAGGTGGATGCAAAAGGGTAGGTAGGCCTGATGTCTCAAGAATGAAAAATTTCATTCCAACCTCTTTAAAAACCATTGAAATATAAATTTATATATGATAATATTATAATTTGACCCCAAAATAAAACAAAATTACTTAATGATCTTCAAAGATAATGAAATTATAAATAAATACATGATAAAATTATGCTTTAATTTCTCAAATATTTATGATCAATTCTGACCTCTCTTAAAAATTTTCTAGATTCACTTCTGATTAAAGAACATGCGGTAGTGTTATAATTCGTTTATAGAATTTTTTTTCATGAATAAAAAATAATCATTAAAATAAAATTAAATATAAAAAATATTAACTATTTTTTTTTTGGTGAATTACAAATAATAAGGCAAAGCTCGAATAACAAACGCGACTCGAACTCAAGCCACACTTGGGACGTTGAACATTCTAACCATCAAACCATCACATGGGGTTAACATTAACCATGACTCCGGCAAAAAAAGGCTGCAAAAATATTCTGTATCAAATAATGATTAATCATTTAATTCCAAAACGAAATTACGGAAGAGTTGATAAAACTTTTGGATGAAATTTTGATTTTGACATGCAATTTAAAGTAATTACAGCACCCTAATTAATTGGAAGAGGAAATTTTCATTTCAAAGTGCTTTCATTAAGGGAAGAAGTATGATGGACAACACTGTTTTTGCACATGAGCTTGTTAAAGGCTACATAGTAGGAAGTACAGGTCACCAAGATGTGGTAAGAAAATGGAGTTGCAGAAAGCTTTTGACTCCCTTAATTGGTATTTTATTCTTGGTGTGTTAAAGAACTGGGAATTTGAAGAGAAAATGGTTAAATGGATTGCTGCATGTATTATATCACTCCTACATATTCCACTTCTCTTAATGGAGGGCTTGCTGGCTACTGGGAGATCCACTTTCTCCCAATCTTTTTGTTATTTCAGTGCATGTTTGATCTAGGCTTCTTGATGTGGCAGCTATGTGTGGGGTCTTCCGGTTCCATCCTAGATGTCACAGGCTCAAGCTTACTCATCTAGTCTTCTGGTTTGCAATTGAATGCTGCGAAAAGTGAGCTCTTCTTGGACATCATCAAAAGAGTTGATGGTTTTCAGCTTGGTAGGCTTCTTGTGACATATTTGGGAGTAACAAGGAAATTAACTGCTACAGATTGTGCTTCTTTGATCGAGAGCTGGTCTTCTAAGCAACTAAGCTATGCTAGAAGATTGCATGTAATTTACAATATTCAAGCTTGCGGGTGCCGACAATTTGTTTTGGTGCAAGAGTTAGCTGGCATTAGATTTGTTCACTTAAAGCTGAGGGTGGATTAGTTTTGAAATTGGAATAAGGCTTGCATTTTATAGCATGTTGAAGCCATTCTTGCTGGAGAGGGCTCGCTATAGATTGCTTGGCTTACGGAGTATGTTCTGAAAGACGAGTGTTTTTGGGATGCCACTGTTGGTTCTTCAAGTAGTTTGAACTTAAGACGAGAGACATGGTTTCTATTCTTCTTTTTGAGGTTTGTTTTCTAATCTTCTCGAGATTGTGGAATAGCTTGAAGGCAACCAAACAAGTAATTTATAAATTTTTCTCATCATTCATTCATTAAAAATAAAATAATTATTCATTATCCTCGCTTAATTAATTTAATTAGAGATAATATAATTTGTATTAGTTTAATTAAAGTAACTTTTATTTTATTTTATATCTTCCATTTCTTTCAATTTCATGTTATTAAACTCGATATTTTTTTATACCGGCACATATAATTAATCCAAAAATATCTCACTCACATTATTTTCAACGCATTTGAATTAAATCTGAATCTTAAAATCAACATCGAAATAGCTTTAATTGAGCACTATCCCAATTTAAACAAAATTAATTTTTTCATCTACATATGGTATGTACTTGGCATGTGCATAATTATTGAATTACAACGGATGAATTTTTATTTAAGAAACAGGTAAATAAATATTTAAAACTTGATTTGATTTTGATGTGAAATTTTATTAGCACCTTCAGCTTAAACTGAATGAAAATACACAAAATTCCTCGTTCTGATGAAAGAAAAGTGATAATATTTAACGAGCTTCCATTAATTTTTTTTTATTTTTTGTTATTTTTCATGTTCATTTTACGATTCATGTCCAGGGTACGTGATTATCCCTTTCAATAATGTCATCTTCAAAGTTCAAACTTGAGTTCTTTCTTTGGGAATGCAATGTGTCTTACCATTGCACCCAACCACTTGTTGATTTCACTAATTTAATTTTATATTATTAAAAAAATTAAATAAGATTAAAACTGTAATATAAAAATTGACATGAAAAATTATTATTTATTTATTTCCAGTTAATCTCTAAATAATATATCCACCAATACGATACTTAAAAAAGCTTTAGGCAAATGACCAAGTCGAATCGTGAACAAGGTATTAAAGTTGAAGAAAACCTAAACCCCCAAATATCAACCTCGAAGTTCTATTTTATGAATAATATATAGAAAATTAAAACAAAAAATTAGCATCCATTCAAGGGGCTTGCATAATTATAATAGCTTTTCATCTCATGCGCAACTAGTTTAAATTTACAATTCCATAGCCAGTGAAAGATTTCTAACTGTACGAAACAATTTTACGTCACATTAAAGATTCCAAAAGTAACCAACTAATAATGAAATACTATAATTATTTTGAGTTTAAATTCCTTATCCTCTTGAGTTACAAGTATTTGGAATTTACCCTACTCGTGTTTCCGATCTTCAAATGAAACATTATCGACACTGCAGAAGCCCGCATCGTTTAAGTTCCTAGTCTTCCTGCATTACAAGAATCAGATGGATGTAACTAGCAAATAGATAAACAAGTTGATAGTGCATAAAAGGATGAGCATATCTCTACCTTAAATGCTAGTATTCAGTTTATTCTCAGTTCAAGCACAATGCTTCTCCAGCTCTCTCATTGAAGCCCCTTGAGCAGTTGTTTCATTTTTCACTCACCAAAATCTTCATTAGATACTGGAAGCAATCATCAATAGTTAGTTTTGAGAGATAACAGAGCATTTAAAAAGTAAATAAGTTGAATCATGAATTCATGATTCCGAAAAAGGGTGTAAATGAGATAACTGTACTTGTAAGCTATTTGAATTCAATTCGGAAAAAGCTCTAATTCAATTCAGTCTTTGTTGAGCTGAGCTCAAACTCGAGCTACTGGGTGACCCGAGTTCAAGTATCTTATAATCAGTTAGAGCAATTCAGGAGCCTAATCAAACTCTTTATTCATAATTTTATGTAATATTAAATTACTACTTTACCCTTAAAATATATAAACTTGAACCCAAACCCTAAATTTTGTTTTCTAATTTCTTCCCTTCAGCCTCCGTAAAATCACTTCTTCCTTTCGCTTCTTTTTTATTTTTTTTACTACCACATCAGCTTTAAAAATTTCATCATTTAAATAAAAAAAGAATGTATACAAAATGAGCACGAGAAAGTAAATAGTATATACGAGCCTAATTGAGCCAAGCTTGAAAAGTTTGATGTTTTTTGAGCTGAGCTGAGCTTAAATGATTGTGTCCAATCGATCTTGAGCTGAGTTTTTGAGCAGCCAGTCTCAAATTAAGCTCGAGCTCGAGTTTCTTACTATTCAAGCTCAGCCTGACTCTATTAAAGACCTGATTCTGGAGACACCAAAAGTATTCTTGAAAATTAGAAACTGCCAAGAATGTATTCTATGCAATACAGCATACACCAAGTCACTTAATTTCCAGATTAGTCTTTTATGTAATCATGTAATATTGGAACCTTACCAGCACTTGGGGCTTAACCATTTGAGAAATTAGATCTACTTTCTCGAGTAGATTTATTAGTTTCTTCCACCAATCTAAAGAAGTTAGATAAAACGTTTGCATCGTTACTTGTGTCCCTTTCAAGTAACCATTCTTCTTGAAGATGAACATCAACGTCCCTGTATAATAAATAGGGAAACTTTGGAAATCAAGAACCACATATAATTAAGGAACAAAACCATAAGGAGACATTGACCAAGAAAACATGGTGCTCAAAGGAAGGAAATATGTTACCTCCTCAAGGCTAGAACTTCATAATTTCTCCGCAGATAATCAGCATACTTTGTGAGGGCCTCTTGTGCATACTGTCTGCCAACAGTTCTCACTGATGCTGCATTTAGTAAGTTTTCCAGTGAACCATGCTTTTTTAAAAGCTTTAAGGCAGTTCTCCGACCAAAACCAGGAACAAAATGTTGAATCCCAGGAACACCATCAACCTCGTCACCCATGATGCATCCTACAAAATTACTTAATGATTACTATTGCACATCATCCTAAAGGTGGTCTAGAACACTAGGGAAGAAATGAGGATATGCAAAGTCAAGGAACATTCATTTACCGAAAACCCAAAATAAGTATTGGAGAGCAGTATATTCTTCTTATCACACAAGTCACTACCAGAATATCCCTTCCGAACTTTCTTTCTGGAATCATTAAAGAATATGATCTAAGTATTACCTTTTTTTACTTTTATATCAAAGTAACTTCCATGTTAAGGCTCAATTCTCAAAAATGTATTTACTATAAACCTTAAAATTCATGGAGGAAAACCAACATAAACCAATCCCCTATGTGATGTGTGATAACTTGCTGGTTTAACTTGATTGGGATTCATGCCATACTCCCCCACCATTTTTCTACAGAAGAATGAAACTAAAGTAATCCTAGTAAATACATTTCAAACATAATGTGGGTAGTTTTAGGTTATTTATCTTACTGGACCAGGTACTGCATGCCTAAAATAACACTACTAAAATATTGTACAGAGCAGCCAAAAAGCTATAGCATCGAACATAATTTATCAACATGCATATGAATATGTTTAAAATTCTATCAACAGTTTAATAATTGCAGTCTTGATATCACCAAAAAAAATTTGGCATGCACACTTACTAAGGCTCAAGTCAGAGTGTGGATCACAATTATATTGAGCCATGTAGTGCTTCAGAGTATAAAAGGACCACCGCTTCAACTCCACCAGAGGCATAACAATTTGAACTTTTTCAGAAATCAGCTGCTTAAAATCCTTATCAGGAGAAGCAATAACCACGCTATATCCTCTTTCTAAAACTTGTTCCACCAGTGTGGCCACAACATCATCTGCTTCATTTCCTTCAACTTTTAGGACCTGAATGATTTAGGTTATTAGATGAAACCAATAAAACAAAAAGGATAGATCAACCAAAAATTTAGCATCAACAAACCATCTGCATAATGTCCTCGGAACAACTACGACACTGAGGAATATGGTGGCATGTGGATTGAAGTCATAAGATGCAATGTTCTTGCCAACAGATAGGTATAATTTTCTTCTAAACAAGATCTATTTGAAATCTTAACAATTATTTGAATTAAGCTAGTTACCAGTCTCTTTAGCCATCTAGTAAATGAAATCAATCATCCTTGTTGTCCTTAAGCAAATTTAATGCAAGGACAAGTTGATTTGGCAATTTGCATACAATTAGTTTCTATATAACCTAAACAGATTATGCTGGATACCAAAACACCACAATCATAATCGAGAGCATTCTTCCATAAATTTATAAACCATATTACTTTTATAATCTAAGCTTATTATTGTTTCTGTTTCTCAGAATGAAAATAAAACTAAAGAGGTTTACTTACTGGCACATTGCATTTTCTAAGAACATCCATGATGAGCTGCTGTGGTCTCCCAACTTCACCCCTGACATATTTTTTTGAAATTGTTGATTGTGGAAAGAATTTCCTCCTATGCGCTTTATATGAAGGTAATAACCGTCTCCGCAGCTCATTACAGTTGTCACCATCAAAAACCTGCAACAAAAACATCAACCATGTTGCTGCATCTACAAACATAAGATTGAAGTTTGCTTTTCCTTTTTCTACATCCTTTTTACATTTAATCTTTCATTCTTCAAAATTTGCTGAAAGGTAAAGCAAATTATACGTCGCAAAAGCAGCAACATCATATTTTTTAAAACTGAGCAGTTATGCAAATTGTAACACATATTCAAACATAATTGGATCATATAAAAGTAAAAGCTCGCATTTTTCTATGGACATAGTTGATATTTGAACATTCAATTCTTCAAAAACATAAGTAATTTTCTTTACATCCAAACAAACTTTTCGATTTTACTTGGAAACAAAAGACAAGCAGCATTCACCGAACGCAATCTAGGTGAACAATTTTAAAATTTCGCGAGCAGTATTTGATTCTCCTTACTACTAATTATTTTAAATGAGCAAAAGCAAGTGTATGAAAGCAAGATTAACTAAATGAAGCATTAAACACACCAATGATTCACCAGATGCTTACTAAAATATTATCGGATAACAAAATGAAGAGATAAAAATCTTACGGCAATAACAGGGTCGGTGAGGCAGACTTGAGAGAAGAAAAGAGAAACCCAGTGACCAAAAGATTGTAAGCTTGGTTTATTTCCTGCATAACAAAGCGGATTAACGTCCAAGAAGAATACCCTTTTCTTGCCTTTGCTCTCTTTGTTATATTTTTCAAGACATTCTCCTTCTCGCAAAACTTGTCCACGAACTGTTCGATTAAAAGACCCAAAAACTGAGGACGAACAAGAAGAAGCAGCAACGGCGGTTCTAATCTTCCATGCTTTGGTGCTTGTTGGGACAACTTTGGTTGTCTTGTTTCTGGATTTCCAACTTGAAATTGAATGAAATGAGTTAGGGGGCAGACAAGGTGCGTGAGAAATCCAGGCTGCCACTGTAACTTCGACCATGTTGCTTATCTCCTCCCTATCACATTGGAAACTTTATTTTTTTATTCATTTCTTTTTAACAACAGAAATGATTAAATACGAAAATGGATGTGTAGTATATATTTTAATATTTTATCAATTTCATTCGAAATTATAAACCATATTTGTTTGGTGTTTAACACCTCCTCTTAATTTGATATTTAAGATTTGTTTTCCAATTTTGTTTAGTGATTCAAATAAATATAATTTTATTACAGAAATCCTGCAAGTAAACGATGAAAGATTCAAAAATAAATTATTAAGATGACAAAAGTCACATTTAACCTAACAAGACGTTGAGGTCAATTAATCTGTAAAATTAATGATTAAGTTTAAACAATTCGCACAGTTAAGATCGTTGATTTAAATTCGATCCTTTTAATTTACAAGTTTAATAAGAGATCAAATTGTAAAAAATTAATTTCAAAATTGTTCGTTTAATAAGGATTAATTGTCAAACTGGTGGTTATTTGAAGTTAAAATCAAATTCGTGTTTGAAGGTGGAATGTTATTATTGGAAAAAGAAACGTTTATTTTGTCGCACATTTTACACTTGTTTTATAATAACCTTAAATTTATACTTAGAGTACACTCTTTAACCAATAAAGGAATGCCACATGTATTTTAAATTAAATAAAAAACTTATTGCATTAATTTAAAAATTAATAAACACTAGCATGATGAAAACAAAAGAAAATCAACAAAGTTCTTAATGTTCATCACTTCAACTTCCACTTCTCATGACCACATGAAGAAGTCCAATGTTCCACCCCAAAATACATATTCATCTTTGTTATTTTTGTTATTTTTATAATATTTTTAATCTTTAAATCGAACGATAGTACACATTTAAATATGCTTGAATTACATATTTATAGTTATTACAATAATAATGATATCAATAGAGATAAAATTTAATCTACATTTTTATAGTTGAGCTAAAAGATTATTTATTTTTCAATTTTTACGTATTATTTTGTGAATTTGTTATATTAGAAATCGTAACTCTTGATTAAATTTTGAACTTGCATATAATATTTCTCTCAATCATTTTGCCATTGGTTAGAGTTGTGCTTTAATTAATCATAGTGAAAATCAAACAAGATCATTTTTAATACACTTATATTACGTTTGATTATTAGTGTAATATTTTGAAAAAAAATATTTAACACACATGTTTTAAAACAGTTAAACATAAAATAAAAAATAATTGTACACGTTAGAAATATGAGTAAAAGCTTTTATAAAAAATAAGACATCTTCAAAATAAGTGAAAATTTTTCTTTCGTTTTGCCACAAACAAGTCGTGTGAGTGGCTAAAAAATACCAAACGTGTTTAATTTATAGCTAATCAAATATTAAAACATGTGGAAAAAATAATACTCCAACTAAACGTAACATTAGAGTAACATATCTTTTTATTGATAATCTATTCACTTTCAATATGATTTATGTCATAGAGAAAGATCCTATCTTTGGCATTCCTATTCGAAACTCATTTTTATGATGAATCAAAGCGTGACAATTTTGATTTGGTATCACTATTGTCATATGAGATTATATTTCATAGATACTTGCGTGATTATACAAGTAAAATTTTTCATGATTCATCATGTTCGATGAATTTTTCTAATAGATTATATTAATCTTAGTTCAGTTGGCATTAATAGTAATGTTAGCGCAAGAGGATGTGGATTGAAGCTTGCCTAAACACGTTTATTCTACTATTTAAAGGTTGGAAGAGCGTATTAATAATTTTAAGCATTCTATAAAAAAAAAAAAAAAAGCTAAACATGTACCAACATGTTTATTCTTGTTATCAAACTCATTACACTTGTTAGAATGGCAACCAAATTTAAAAATAATCAAATAAATAGGGGGAAAAGATAAAATCAGTTGAAATTATTAAAGAGAAGGATAAATAAGAAAGCTTAAACTTGCATTTTTATTTATTTACTGAATTACATTTTTTTTTCTTTTTCTCTCTTTGCTTTAAGAGATTTTATTAAAGTACAAGAGACCCTCTCATAAATACAAGTGATACTTTAGAATGAATCCATGAGAGGAGTGTGTGCTTAGAAAATAGAAATAAGTGAATCAAGGGCACTTGCCATTCTTGTACTTGGCATAGCAAGGGCATACTTCCTTGCTAGCAATAGGGCCAGGGGGCACACACCCATCGCAGGTGTTGCAACAAGCGGTGCATGTTTTAATGCACATCTTCGGCTTCCATGACTTGCTGCACCTTGATGCACACTTCCCCTCGCATTCTGGGATTAGGGGTTTTCCATTAATGCATACATTCATATATAAAGCTATTCGAATAGTAGAATTACTCATAAACTCTCTTACCTTGCCTTTGGACTTGGGCTTCAACCATAACCATCCCAATCTAAGAATTGTCAAGAAAACACATGATCAGTTTTGTGTTGGTGCCTTAAAATCATGATGGATTGAAACATAAATTGCTGTTTAAAACCTTAAAATATGGTACCTCGCAAGCTAGGAAAAGACACAGAACAGCAAGCAACAGGGTTGTCTTGATGGTGGCCATTCTCAAACTTGTTTCTCTTTATTATGTGTGTCCTTTCCTTTTTTATTATGGTTACTTTCAATGCTAAGGAGGGGTTTTTATAGGATAGAGGTATGAGTTTTTGGCACCATCTTTGTCTTCCATTATGAATCCCCAAACTAATTTTAGGAGGCTAATTTCTAATTTTAAACAATTTAGCCATTCTTTTAGGGGTAATTACCCTAAATATATAATAATTTGTAACAACATTCAACAAAACATGAATACCCTCGTCAAACTTAATTTTCTATATAATTACTCCCCTATTTTTTTTTTATGAATTATAAGTTGAAGGCAAAGTCCTAACAGCAATAAGATTACCGCAACTCGAACACAGGCCATACCTGAAGGAATGAACACTTTGTCCATCAAGTCAACACATGGAGTTCAATTATTCCCCTAATAGAATAGTTTGTTTTACTGTAACATCTGTGTGCTTGAATCGGATTTGGAATAGTGATAAAATAGAATAGAGAATTAAAAATGTTTAGTTGAAATAAGGAAGGTTAGAAAATTTTAAGGATTAAATAGTAAAGGAGATAAAATATGAGGGACTAAATAGCGAATTATCCAAATTAAATTTTGAGTCATCATGGGAATTAGATTGAGTGAGGAGGAGCAAAAGAGTAATTTGGTGGAAGATATTTTTGGAGGCAAAGTTTGGGCCAAAGTGTAAAGTTGGAAGCCTCAAGAACTAAAAGTGTAATTATACCATTTTTCTTAAGTGAAATATTTTGAGTGAAAATTCTAGAGAATTTGAGAGAAGAAAAAATGGTTAAAAGATGAAAATATCATCTTTTTCATATGTTAGTCGTCCATGCCCTTTTCTTCCATTTCCAACTTTTGCTTTTATTTCAAATAGGTCCTTCCATCATTTTTAAGCTTTCCAAACTCCAAAACCTTTCATTTTCTTTGGAATTTCTGAAAGAAAGTCATAAAAGAGAGTTAGTAGACACCTCAAATCTCATATAGAGTTACTTTTGGTGTGTTAGAGAGATAAAAGACTAAATTGAGAAAATTTAAATTCAAGGGCTAAGGTAAGAAATGGTTAAATTCTCATGATATACATGTATTTTACTGTTATTTAGCATGAAAATTATTGAATTATAGCTTATAGCTTATATGTGTTTATGTGAAGTTGAAGAGAAAGAGAAGAGAGACAAGGATCAAATTGAAGATAAAGGAAACAAATAGAGCAAGGGGTAAAAGAGAGGAAATTCAGCCTTTTTGTTGTAAGTACTATAATAATTTTAGTTTATAGTCTATATTCCATAATATATTTGAATTGTTAGCTTGGAAATTGTTGTTTAATTATGTGTTATAAAGATGATTAAGTGAGGTTAGTGTAATGAAACATGAGAAAGAAAATGTTTTCATTGAAACAGATTGGACAGAATCAGAGGATTAACTTTGAAAATTCACTAAAAATGATATATAAAGAGTTAAGGGTTTTATTATATATTTAATTAAATCTTATTGAGTATAGTTTCATATGGAAGAAACGGTGATGGAAATGGATTTGTATATTCTGATATATAACTAATTTTGTGTAACAAGGTCAGAGTAGGTTCGAGTTCCCCTATTCTGACTTTGAAAATTCATAGAAAAATGTAGAAAAATCATTACAGTTTGAAATTTATATGGATAAATATTTAATGAGTCTATTTTTTTTAAAAAAAAACAGACTGGGACATCATTTGATCTCTGTACAAAAAGATTGATAATTTTTAGTGAAGAAAGGTTGAAACTGTCAGGCAGCAGAGGAGGGGTAAATTGAAAGAATTTACTGTACAAATTGACTAAAGTAAAAATTTTGAAAATTTTATGGTAAAAATATGATCGAGTCTGGTTTCAGAAACATCAAGCAGATTATAATTTCAAATTCTTTAGCTCACGATATAAATAATTTAGTGACTGTGACGCAAGTGAACAACTTTGAAAATATAAATGTGAAGTATTTGATGATGTATTTATGTGAGATATATCATTTATGAGAAATGATGCTAATTGAGATTGTGCCCAAGTAGACAAATTAGAACCATTGTGATATTAGTGGCATGCCATTAAGGAACGCTAGCGCGCTTATTGTTTCGCACTTTGTGTGCTTACTGTTTCACACCTTGTGTGCCTACTGATTTGCGCTTTGTGCGCCTACTGATTGCACTGTGTGTGCTTATTGTTTCCCCAGCACTTGTGTGCTTACTGTTAAGTACTTCGGTACTTTCTGTTCCGTTTATCCGATGGGTTCTATAGAAGTCTACATTGGGCTAAATTGTGGAAAACAAATGTGGACCAAAGTGAAATGAATGTCAATGTGGTAAGATACACGCTATATACTGGTAAGGCGAAAGAGTAAATTACATGAAAAAATTTAAAAGTTTATACTTTGCTTTTGTAGTACTTACTAAGCCTTCACCGGCTTAACGCGTAGGTACAAGGAATACAAGAAGCTAAATCGAGACCTCTAATCACATCACATCACTTGGAGCTCAAATTTAGGTATATTACTTTTGATGTAAAATGACATGTACTATGGAACTTATATTTGTCCTTATTAGAAGAAGAAAAAAAATGTTGTATGGAAATGTTTTGTGTGATGAAATGAAATGATGAATTTTGGTTGAAATTGTGTTTTGTAATAAAAATCATATTTTATTTCTTTTAAATCAATTTTAAGTCTCAATTTTAATTATACATGATTAATTTACGATATTTTTAATCAAGAAGCCTAAAATGCATCGTTTGATAAAAAAAAAGTTTTACATGACCCGAGTTTTTTGTGCTGAACATTAATGAAATACTTCTATATCGGGTTTATACGTATAAACCGAGTATAAAGATGTTACATTTGTTGGTATCAGAGCAAAGGTTTTATGATGTTTGGGGCCGAGAAATGAGTCCACAAGTACATGTCATTTTATATGTTGAAGTGATGAGATGTTATTTAGTTATTTAATTGTTTAAATTATGAATATTGTAGAAAGCAAAGATGTCAGACAGACGAGAAGAGTCCGAAAATGAAAGTAGGGTCCCAAACCCTAATAGAGAATAAGATCCACATAGGATCCGAGACCGAAGAGAATCAGTAAGTGAAGAAAGAACTCAACCCCTAAGTGAATCAATGTCCCCTTCTCAAAAAAATTTCGATTGCTACTTTGTTACAAACGATGAACCAGTTGTTACAACAAGTAGTAAGAAGCAATGTACAGAATGTGCCTCCACCACCATCTACTAATGCCCCTCAATTGCAACCCTCTGTATCCAGTCGCCAGTCTCCTTTAGAGAGATTAAGAAAGCATGAAGCTGAAGAGTTTAAGGGAAGAAAAGATGATGATCCTGCAGAGGCAGAGGAATGACTCGAGAATAGTCAGAGGGTATTTGAGGAACTACAGTGCACGGAAGAAGAAAAGCTAAGATGTGTTGTATCTCTGTTAAAGGGTAAAGCCTACCAATGGTGGACTACCGTATCGAATATTCATCCTGCGGAGAGAATTAATTGGAATTTCTTTGTATATGAATTCAAGAAAAAGTACATCAGTGAGCTCTATCTGAAAAAAAAAAAAGGGAATTTTTAGATTTGAAACAAGAAAATATGTTGGTAGCTGAATATGAACGTGAATTTATCAGACTGAGCAGGTATGCCAAGGAACTAATTACCAATGAAGCTAATATGTGCAGAAGGTTTGAATGGCGACTAGATGAAGAAATATATGTTCCACTTCTACCATTTCATCTGCAAGAATTTTCTGTTTTAGTTGATAGAGCTCAAAGTTGGAAGAAGAACTGAATCGTTCAAAAGAGAAGAGTGCTGGAAAAAAGAATAGCAACAAGTTATGCTCCTCCTCTTTCTTCGAAGAAAATGAGAGAGTTTCAGGAACCAAGATATGGTTCATTTTCCACTAGTCAAAGGTCTCAAAGTCAAACAAGACGTAATCAACAGGGAATTTCCATAGTTAGTATAGGTTGCACTAGAAGAAGAGCATCACAAATACAATCTCCATGTGGACATTGTGGAAGATTCCATTGGGGAGAATGCTGAGTAAATACTCGAGCTTGTTTTAGGTGTGGAGCTAAAGATCATTTTGTCAGAGATTGCCCGAGATTGATAGAGAACATTATAGAGCAGTTTGTAAAAGAAAGTACAACTACGCAGAGAAGTAAAGTGCTCGAGAATTCGAGTAATATTGGCATGAGATCAGCAAGAAATGAAGTTGATAGATCTGAGTCTCGGAAGCCACGAACATATGCCATCAGAACTAGGGAAGAAGAAAATGCTCCTGATGTGATCACTGGTAAATTCTCTTTATTTGACTCTTCGGTAGTTGCATTGATAGATCTAGGTTCTACGCATTCATACATATGCATTTCATTAGTGAAAGATAGAGAATTAGTAGTAGAACCTACGGAACATGAGGTGATAGTTACAAACCCTTTTGGGCAAAGTGAGAGAGTCAATAAAGTGTGTAATGGGTGTCCTTTAAAGATTCAGGATTGTAAATTTCCAACAAATCTTATGGTCCTGTCATTTAATGAATTTGATGTGATACTGGAGATGTATTGGTTATCGAAATATGCAACGATGGTTTATTACAAAAGAAGAAGAATTTCTTTAAGAACTACAGATGGAAATGAGGTGATTGTAATTGGTGAGAATTATAGTGCTATATCAAATGTGGTTTCTGTAATCAAAGCTTGTAAAATGATTAAGAAATGATATGAGGCTTTCTTAGCCTATGTTCTGGATACTCGAGCAGAAGAAAGTGAGATTGAAAAGATATCGGTAGCACGAGAATTTCCTGATGTATTTCCTAAAGAATTACCAGGTTTACCTCCTGAAAGAGAAGTTGAATTTGGAATTGAATTAGTTTCGGAGACTGTACCGATTTCAATAGCACCATATAGAATGACACCAGCAGAGTTAAAAGAATTGAAGACTCAGTTGCAAGAATTATTGGATAAAGGATTTATACGTCCAAGTGTATCATCATGGGGAGCTCCGGTCTTGTTTGTAAAGAAGAAAGATGGGTCTTTAAGGTTCTGTATAGATTATCGTCAGTTGAACAAAGTGACGGTAAAGAATAAGTATCCGTTGCCCAGAATTGATGATTTGTTCGATCAGTTGAAAGGAGCAAGTGTGTTCTCAAAGATTGATCTCAGATCAGGATACTATCAGTTGAAAGTAAAATACTCGGATGTACCAAAGACTGCCTTCAGAACCCGATATGGTCATTATGAGTTTTTGGTCATGCCATTCGGATTGAATAATGCTCTAGCTACATTTATGGACCTGATAAACAAAATTTTTCAGCCATATTTGGATCAATTTGTGGTGGTATTTATTGATGATATTCTGGTATATTCGAAAGGAGAAGAAGAACATGGGAAGCATCTTCGAATTACATTGCAGATTTTTAGAGAGAAACAATTGTTTGCTAAGCTGAGTAAATGTGAGTTTTGGTTGAAAGAAGTCATTTTTCTAGGACATATTGTATCGGTCGATGGCATTCGAGTGGATCCGAAGAAGGTTGAAGCTATTCTTGAGTGGAAACCGCCAAAGAATGTGACTAAGGTAAGAAGTTTTCTGGATTTGGCCGGTTATTATAGAAGATTTGTTAAAGGATTTTCCATGATTGCATTGCCTTTAACGAGGCTATTGCAAAAGGATGTGAAGTTTGAATGGAATGAGAAGTGTCAACAAAGTTTTGAAAGATTAAAAGTAGCATTGACTGAAGCTCTGGTGTTAATACAACCAGGATCTGGTAAGGAATTTATGATTTATAGTGATGCTTCTTATAATGGTTTGGGTTGTGTATTAATGCAAGATGGAAAAGTAGTGGCATATGCATCTAGACAGTTGAAGCCACATGAGAAGAATTACCCGACACATGATCTCAAGTTGGCTGCAGTAGTGTTTGCACTGAAGATTTGGAGACATTATTTGTATGGAGAAAAATGCTATGTGTATACAGATCATAAAAGCTTGAAGTATCTGTTAACCCAGAAAGAGTTGAATCTAAGACAGAGAAGGTGGATTGAATTGATTAAAGATTATGACTATATCATTTACTATCATCTTGAGAAAGCGAACGTGGTAGCTGATGCTCTGAGTAAAAAATCAATGGCAGCTTTGAAGGCGATGAATGCACATTTGGAGATACAATCAGATGGTGAGTTATCAGTTGGGTTAAGAGTGATGCCAACTTTGTTATAAGAAGTGAAAGATGCACAAAAGACGATGAAAATTTGATGATGATAAAGAAGCAAGTTGAAGAAGGTAAAAATGGTGAATTTGAGATTGATAGTAAAGGAATTTTGAGGTTCCATAATAGGCTATGTATGCCTAATCAAGAAAATTTGAAACGAAAAATTTTGGACGAAGCTTATCATAGTTCATTTGCTATGCATCCGGGGAGTAACAAAATGTATCATGATCTAAAGTCATTTTATTGGTGGAAAAGGATGAAACGAGATATAGTTGAGTATGTTTCATAGTGTTTGACATGTCAGAAGGTAAATGCAGAACATCAAGTGCCATCAAGATTGCTTCAATCAATCACCATACCAGAGTGGAAATAAGAAAGAATTACAATGGATTTTGTCACGGGATTACCACTTTCACCAAAGAAGAAAGATGCTATTGGGGTGATAGTTGATCGATTAACCAAGTCTGCTCATTTTCTCCTAGTAAGAACTGATTTCTTAATGGAAAAGTATGCTCAATTGTACATAAATGAGATAGTTATATTACATGGTGTGCCTGTATCTATTATTTCTGATCGAGATCCAAGATTTACATCGAAGTTTTGGGAAAGATTACATGAAGCTTTGGGTACTCGATTGAAATTTAGTACAGCATATCATCCTCAGACAGATGGACAGTCAGAAAGGGTGATTCAAATTCTAGAAGACATGTTGAGAAGCTGTATTATTGAGTTTGAAGGCAATTGAGAAAGGTATTTACCGTTAATTGAATTTACTTATAATAATAGCCATTAGTCAAGCATTCAAATGGCGCCTTATGAAGCATTATATGCAAGAAAGTGTAGAACTCCTGTGTGCTGGATAGAGTTAAGTGAACAGAAGCTCGTGAGTCCTGATCTGATTCGAGAAACTGAAGAAAAAGTGAAGTTGATCCGAGAGCGATTAAAGACAGCTTCAGATAGACAAAAGTCCTATGCTGATTTAAAAAAGAAAGATATGGAGTTCAATGTTGGTGAAAAGGTTTTCTTAAAAGTGTCTCCATGGAAGAAAGTTCTCCGATTTGGCAAGAAAGGGAAATTGAGCCCAAGATTTATCGGGCCATATGAGATTTTGGAAAGAATTGGTCCAGTTGCTTATCGATTGGCTCTTCCTCCAAATTTAGATAAGATTCATAATGTTTTTCATGTGTCTATGCTACGGAGGTACCGGTCTGACTCATCTCATGTGATTACTCCAGAGAATATTGAAATGATGAATTTTGGTTTAAATTGTGTTTTGTAATAAAAATCATATTTTATTTCTTTTAAATCAATTTTAAGTCTCGATTTTAATTATACGTGATTAATTTACTATATTTTGAATCAAGAAGCCTAAAATGCATCGTTTGATAAAAAAAAAAGTTTTACATGACCCGAGTTTTCTGTACTGAACATTAATGAAATACTTCTATATCGGATTTATACGTATAAACCGGGTATAGAGGTGTTACATTTACATTAATTAAGTTTCCCTTCTTTATCTTCCTTGAATTAAAATTATATCCCTTTTTATAATTCTTTTGTTTTTATCTAAAATCATGTTTATATATATATGAAAATATTAAAAATCAGTAACATTTCACAAATAATATTATTAAAAAGTTAATATTCAAAATACACTTGAATGATTTGATATTACTCCAAATTTACTTTTAGCTTTACTCTTAAAATAGAGTTGGAATCTAATTTAAAGATTAAAAAGAAAATAAAACTATGTAAATTAAGTTATTAAATAAAAAATTACATAAAAAAGTTGTATAAAAATATATGCTCGTTCAAAAATATATAGAATTTGTATGTAAATTAATAAATTAATCTGTATGATTTCAATAAAATCTTTAATATCTTTCTCATTTATCTAGAAAGAAATATTTGATTTATATTATATATGAAATTCAATTTTCAATAATTAAAAAAATGAGTGCATGAATGAATGTGTAAAATTTAAATTTTAGGGACTTGAAGCGTATATTTATATTTTTCAATATTGGATATTAAAAACCGTATATAAGGACTTAATGTTAAGAAAAAAAATTAAATTTGGATTAAGTGTATACATGTTTACATTTTTTTCGTAAGCTATGCCTAAATCAATTATAGCAAAGATTATTAATATATATGATCCTTATTATATGAATGAGTATTCAACGTTGGATATATTTCTATAAAGAAAATAGATTGAGATAATATTTATTTTAAACTTTAGTCAATAAAGACACATACCAAATAATTAACATACCAAATGGCAAATTTTTGACTATGTCACATTAAAATGTTTTCTTTAATTGTAACTTTAAATTGCTATAATATATATATTAAAGATCAAATTCGAAATTGATCAATAATACTTTTAATAAAAGACAATAATGCTTTTGTTAATAAAATTTATCTATTTTTATGGTGATGGTGAATAGTAAATAAAAATTTACTATAAAATTTAAGAAATTCAGAACCATTCAATAGTACAGGGAAAAACACGAAATAGTATAGGGAAAAATTGTAATTTATTTGTCTTTCAAGGAACATCGTGGAGTGTCGAGGAGTTGGTCAAAGTTTCATACAACTGGGCTAAACAATACACCTCATTCAATAATGCAAGTGTCTCAAAACGGCTAGTATCAAACTTAGTCACACCTCTACTTGAGAATTGGATTCAATTGAACATTGATGATGCATTTAAAGGGGATTTCGAGGCTACCTCGATAGGGGGTTCCACGTGACAGGTACGAGAGTTGCATTATTGGCTACAATCGATTTATTGGACTTTGTTCTATTTTAGATGTGGAATTATATGATATTTGGAATGGTCTGTTGATTGCACTGGACAGAGGTTTCGACAGGTTAATAATTTTTTCAGATAGTCATTAGACGGTACAAGCTCTACAAAGCAAGTCTACAAAAGTTTCAAATTCAGCTTTGATTAAGAATTCATATGTTATTGGCTAAGATGGTACATTGGTCAATTTATCATGTTTCCAGAGAACTAGACAAAGATGCTGATAGGCCAGCAAAAATGACGATTGGTTACAACGGTGGCCTTCAATTTTTTGGAACACCTCCACGGAGGCTTGAGTATTTATCTAAATAGTTCTTTGTAATGTTTTTTCTTTCACAATAAGAAACACTCAATAGTATTTAGAAAGAGGTTAAGAGAAACCTTTTAACTATATTTATATATTATCTAACAAGTCAAACTTTTCGAAACAATACAAAAGTAGCATTTTATTTATATTTTCTTATGAAAACAAATAAATTATTTTTATAAATTTTAATGTGATTAGAGATCCACTTAAATAATGTAAACTTTTAATAAATTTAATAAGTTTTATGTTATTTATATTTTAGTAACCTAACAATTATATTATTAATCTGATTTTTTTAATTGAAAAAACCATATTTATCAATTTATATTTAATGATTGAATGTTTTGTATATTGAGCTTAATATTTTTAATTTAAGCAAATCAACATGCATGTTCTATATATTCAAATAGATAAAAAAATGTTTTTCTCTGAAAACTCTCTCTGTGAAAGTCCCAAATTTGAGGATGTGGCTATGGAGGATCTAATCTCCAAGAAAGTTCGGTTTAGGGAAAAGGATGATTCTTCGAAGGAAGCAGGGAAATCAGATTCGTCGCTTGCACCTATAGTTTCTTGGAAGGAAAAGTTGTTAGAACCACAAACTCGGAGAATAAAGTCTATAAGGATGAAGATAACATTGAGGTCTTAGATGGGGAAATTCAAACATCTACTGTTATTGGGACTCCGTCTATAGACTTCTCGGATAGGATTTTCCAAATCCTTCTCAAGGATATGGACAGCATTGGGGTCATCAAACTTTTGGGACGAAGCATAGGCTTCTCTGTGCTCCAAAGTAAAATATATAGTCTTTGGAAACCGTTTTCTTCGTTCCACTTAATAGACATTGAAAATGGCTACTTCTTGGTTAATTTTCTGAACTGTTTTGATTGTGAAAAAGTGCTCTCAGAGGGGCCATGGATCATATTTGGGCAATATTTGACGGTTCAACCTTGGACCCTATCTTTCAACCTCGCCCAAAATTTCCCGAGCTCAGTGTGTAACAGCTCGATTTTCAGTGGTGTCGAAAACAGTGGTTTCAGGACCACAACTCCGATGAGTCAAATCGTAAATATTAGTTATTTAATATTTGTGATGTCATCAGCATCGTATTAAATTCTGGTTATGAAATTTCATCGTTTAATTAGATAATTGAATAGAAAAGACTAATTTGTAATAGGTGAAAAAGTATAAAATGTTTAATTAGAAGGACTTAATAAGTAAATAAACCAAAAGAAATTGGATAGTGGAATGTCATGAATTAAGGGTAATGAAAAGATTTGTTAAGGCTTAAAAGTGATTAATTAAGTTAATGATAAAAGTCACAAATTTTACAAAATTGTCATTGTTATATAAGTAAAATTAACAGAAGAAAATAACTCATTTTTCTTCTTATTTCATCTTCTTCATTCGGCCAAAGAAGGAAAAAACCTAGGGTTCTATTGTTGAGTTTTAAGCTTTGATTTGGACTACGACCGTACCAACGATCGTGAAAAGGGAAAATTAGCAAAATAGTCCCTAGGATCCATTCACAACTGCAATCCAGTCTGGTAAGTTTGTATGGTTAAATTTTAACTTAAATTGCTTATTCTTGTAATATGACTATTACAGTGAGATGAAATGATACTCGAAATTGTGGATGACAAGTGTGAATGAAATACGAAAGATAAACAGGTTCGAGCTATAAACGAAAGAGTCCGATGACTAAGTGTCATCGTGAGTAAATGAATCCTCTACGGATTAAAGGTCCGATGACTAAGTGTCATCATGAGTAAACAAATCCTCTACGGATTAAAGGTCCGATGACTAATGTCATGACTAGTGTCATTGTGAGTAAATGAATCCATGACGAAATAAAGGTCCGATGACTCAGTGTTATCGTGAGTATATGAATTTCTATACAGAACAAGGGGGTCCGATGACAATATGTCATCGTGAGAATTAAATGAATAAGTTCCAATGCGGAACAAATGTCTAATAACTTTGTGTCATCGTGAGTAACAAATACGAATGAAACCTACCCTAGATGTAAACAATGTTCCACTTGGTTAATTAGATTTTTTTGACTTTTGAAGTTTGTTAAATCTATTAACTTTATGAATTTATTAAGCCTTAAAGTGCTTACCTGTGTATTTGCATTTGTTTTGTAGATTCACTTTTACTGTTCGGAGATCGGATCATCTCGAAGCATCACACTATCCCAGAATTGTTCGGTAGACTTTTACATCACTTGGTTAATATGACATGTACTAGGATGATGTTACCTTTTCTTTTTACTAAGAGTTGTGAAAAACTATCTTATGTTTAATGAAATGTTGGGTATAGTTTTAAGTACCCTGCATTGACATAAATCTTGCATTGGTGTTGTCTTGAATGCATAGTTAAAAGCTGTGCTTATATGGAAACAATGAACTTGTGTTGGGTTTAATTTTTTTTAGATTTAGCTTACTTGTTTCGGTAGAACTCATGAATGTTTCGGTAGAAGTGTAGGGTAGGAGAGAGGTTGTATATTGACTTGAGTTGTATCGGTAGTTAAATTATGAGTATCGATAATTGTATGTATAGAAGTATCTGTAACACCCCTATACCCGGTTCACACGTATAAACCCGACATAGAAGTATTACATACAGTATCAGAGATTCTAACACGAGTATAACAAAAAAAAAATTTCAAACGATGTGTTTTAAGTTATTTTATTCAAAATACATCATTTCAATTCATCAACTCGTAGTAGTCCAAAACAACATTTATAACCATCCACTGAAGACACATAATAGTACCATTTGTACATGCCATTTTTACCAAAAGTAATGTACCTAAACTGAAGTCTTCCAATAGTGATGTGATGTGATGAGAGGTCCCTTAGCTTGACTTCAACTTCACGTAGCTTTTGTACCTACGCGTTAAGCCGGTGAAGGCTTAGTAAGCACTACAAAAGTAATGAATGATCAGTTAAGTACTCATGCATATAAACTTCTTGTCTTACATGTAACCTGTAACTTACCACAATAGCACAATTTACACTTTTAACCACTTTCTGTAGCTTAGCCCATAGTAGACTACCATAGAACCATTAGGATATACGGAACAAACAGAGAGTACCAAAGTACTAACAGAGAGCACATAAGTGCTGGCAACAGAGAGCACACACAGTGCTAAACAGAGAGTACACACAGTACTAATCAGAGAGCACACAAAGTGCTAATCAGAGAGCCCACACAATGCTAATAACAGAGAGCATGAGACGTGCTAAACAGAGAGCGCGTTAGTGTTCCTTAATGGCATGCCACTAATATCACAATGATTCTAATTTTTCTACTTGGGCACAATCTCAATTGGCATCATTTCTCATAAATAATAGATCTCACATAAATACATCATCAAAAACTTCACATTTGTATTTTCAAAGCTATTCACTTGCATCACAGTCACTAAATTATTTATATCGTGAGCTATAGAATTCGGAATTATAATCTGCTTGATTTTTTTGAAACTAGACTCAATCATATTTTTACCATAAAATTTCCAGAATTTTTAATTCAGCCAATTTGTACAGTAAATTCTTTCAATTTACCCCTTCAGTGCTGTCTGACAATTTCAACCTTTCTTCACTAAAAATTATCTATCTTTTAGTACAAAGATCAAATGATGTTTCTGTCTATTTCTATTGAAAATAGACTCATTAAGGATTCAGACATATAAATTTCATTCTCTAACAATTTTTATATATTTTTTTATGATTTTTCAAAGTCAGAACAGGGGAACTCGAACCTACTTTGACCGTGTTATACAAAAATAATATATCTCGAAATACATAATTCCTTTCTTTCACTTTTTTTTCCATATGAAACTAAACTCAATAAGATTTAACTAAATTTATAATTTGACCCTTAACTCATTATATACAATTTTTTGTGAATTTTCAAAGTTAATCCTCTGTTTTGTACAATCTGTTTTACTAAATCACACATTAATCCTTTCATTTTATCATTGTAAACATTCAAATTAGGTACCTATATAACAATTTTTATTCTAATAACTCACATACCATTAGAGAAATTAAACTATAATTCAAAACTCTTGTAGTACTTACAACAAAAAGGTTGATTTCCTTCTCTTTCACTCTTTGCTCTTCTCTTTTCCTTTGTCTTCTAATTGATCCTTGCCTCTCTTCTTTTTCTCTTCAATTTAACATAAACACATATAAGCTATAAGCTATAATTCAATAATTTTCATGCTAAATAACAGTAAAATACATGTATGTCATGAGAATTTAACAATTTCTTACCTTAACCCTTGAATTCAAAATTTCTCAATTTAATCTATATGCTCTCTAACACCTCAAAATGAATTCTATAAGAAGTTTGAGGTGTCTATTAACCCCCTTCTATACTTTTCTTTCAGAAATTTCAAAGAAAATAGGAGATTTTGGAGCTTGGAGGGCTTAAAAATGATGGAAGGACCTATTTGGAATAAAATCAAAAGTTGGATGGAAAAGAGAATGGCATGAACGGTTGAACTATGAAAAGAGCTGATATTTCTTCCTTTTAATTAATTTTTTTTACCTTTCTCAAATTCTCTAGAAATCTCACTTAAAATATCTCACTTAATAAAAATGGTAAAATTGCACTTTTAGTCCCTAGACCTTCCAACTTTACACTTTGGCCCAAAACTTTTGCCTCCAAAATTATCTTCCACCAAATTACTCTTTTGCCACTCCTCAATCAATTTAATTCCCATGATGACTTAAAATTCAATTTGAATAATTCGCTATTTAGTCTCCCATATCTTTTCTCCTTTACTATTTAATCCTTAAAATTTTCTAACCTTCCTTATTTCAACTAAACATTTCTAATTCTCAATTCTACTTTATCACTTAAATCTGGTTCAAGAACGCGGATGTTACAGTATTAGTAGTTTGCATGCTTCTATCGATAGAAGTTATAGGATGAAAATTTAGCTCTCTGGAATTTTTAGTATCGGTAGAAATTATACTTGTATCGGTAGAACTAGTACAAGTACAGGTAGAAATCTGCACTGTTTAGAATTATTCATTAAATTGACTACTACTGATACTTAACCTTCATGTACCGGTAAAAGTTCCCTAAAATGTTGGAAATTTCATTTTTACCTTTGACAAAATAATATTATGTTTAGATATTATTTTAAATAGTGAGAAATGATTTTTTTTTAATTGAATAAAGATGTGAACAATCGAATATGCGTAAGAGATGAATAGTATAATATGAATAATAAACATCGAAATCTTAATCAACTATGGTGTATGAGATTTGGGTGTTACATTTAGTGGTATCAGAGCTTATGGTTTAGTCGTTTCTTGGATTAAATGGTCATGTTTGATGATTTAAAAGTACATACCATATTGAACCTGTGATAGTGTGATATAAATGAATCCAATCTAACTAAGATTTTTGCAGATAAATACAGGATGTTTAACTCCGATAAAGAGGAAACTAATGAGGTAAACAACAATGCTTCGACTAATGACTTTAAGGCCAATCATAGTGCATCAATATTACCGATGATAGAAAATGAAGTGAAGAATATGTTCTTCGCTTTGATAGGGCAATAGTTCGCAGAATTCATGAGGAATAATCTGATGACATCACCCCCTACACGGCCTATCGCACAACCAGGTGCCCAGTTGGTAGTACCCCTAGAAAGACCTCTCCCACCTCTAGTGGTAGAATCGAGGCGTCGCATCCTTACAGATAGAGTTAGAAAATACGAAGCTGAAGACTTTCGAGGCAGTATAAAAGATGATCCTTCCAAAGCTGAATATTGGTTGAAAAATAAGCAAAGAGTCTTGAATGAAATGGCTTGTCCTGTTGAAGATTATGTAAGGTGTGCTGCCTCATTGTTGAAGGACGAAGCTTATCACTGGTAGGCTATGATCATAGCGATGATGTCTGAAAACGAAGTTATTTGGGATTTCTTCCAAATAGAATTTAAGAAAAAATATGTCAGCAAATGGTACCTGGATAAGAAGAAGAAAGAATTTTTAAAACTGAGATAGAAATAAAACGATGGCAGATTACGAACGAGAGTTTGTGCAGCTGAGCAAGTATGCCAAAGAAGTGGTACCAATTGATGAAGCTATGTGTGTCTATTTCGAAGAGGGGCTAAATGACGAGATAAGAATGATGGTGGGTGGTTCTAAAATTTGATCGCTAGTAGTGTTAGCGGACTGAGCTTAAAAGATGGAAGAAATCTACAACAGCAAGAAACAGAGAGAAAGGAGGTTTCAAGAATTTGGAAAGAAAAACATTGCCAGGACCTTTTTTATACCATCGCTAAAGAGATTCAGAGAAGAGGCTAGTCGAAGCCCAGTATCTTCGAGATTTCTGAGTAAAAGTAAGTTGGAACCACTAGAATCTAAATTCCAGAACAAAGCCGTAGACAGTGTGGCTAGCGTTCGTAATATACCTAGTCTGATATGTGGATATTGTAAGAGGAGTCATGCAGGTGAGTGTCGCAAGATGAAAGGGGCATGTTATCGATGCGGAAGTGTATATCACTTTGTGAGGAACTATCCGATGATATCTGAAGCAAAGGAGGAATATAGTGTAAAACTTCCTGCTACACCACAAAAGAATAGACGCCCAGGACAGAGTAGCGGTACAGGTGAAAACCGTGAAGATAACAAAGATACTGTAGCCAGATCTGAGGGTCGAGCACCTGTACGGACTTATGCTATCCGAGTTCGAGAAAAGGCTACTGCTCCTAATGTTGTGACTGGTATATTCTATCCCTTTAATGATATTGTGTATGCATTAATAGACCCGGGATCGACTCATTTATATATTTGTACTGTATTAGCTACTGAAAAGAAATTGCCCGTTGAGTCGACTGAGTTTAATATACAAGTCACAAACCCATTGGGTCATAGTGTCATTGTTAATTTGATATGTCATAGATGTCCATTGAGAATTCGAGACTGTAAGTTCCCTACTGATTTGATGTTGTTACCATTTACTGAGTTCGATATAATTTTGGGAATGGACTGGTTAACTAAGCATGATACAACGGTTAATTGTAAACGAAAACAGATCGATTTGAAATGGTCGACGGGAGAAGTAATCACAGTTTAGTTTGAGAAGTTAAGCAGTGACACCAGAATAATCTCATCGTTATCAGCACCGAAGATGGTTCGTAAAGGTTGTAACCCATTTTAAACTTATATACTTGATACTCGGAGTACCGAAACAGAGTTAGAACATGTGCCAATTATCAAGGAATTTACAGATATGTTTCCAGAGAAGTTACTGGGTTTATCCCCAGTCAGAGAAGTAGAATTCGGCATTAACTTATTTCTTGGAACTGCATCGATCTCGATTCCACTGTATAGGATGGCACCCATTGAATTGAAAGAGTTAAAGGCACATTTACAAGAATTGTTGGACAAGGGCTTTGTCCGACCAAGCATATCGCCTTGAGGCGCATCAGTTTTGGTTGTAAAGAAGACGGATGGATCAATGAGAATATGCATAGACTACAGATAGCTGAACAAGGTAACAATCAAGAACAAATATCCATTACCTCGTATTGATGAGTTGTTTGATCAGTTGAGAGGTGCGACTGTCTTTTTTAAAATATATCTTCGATCTGGAAATTATAAGATAGGAGTAAAATATAGTGATGTATAGACAACCGCATTCAAAACTCGATATGAACACTATGAGTTTCTGGTAATGCCATTCGAATTAACTAATGCTCTGGCAGCGTTTATAGATTTGATGAACCGAGTTTTTAAATCTCAGCTAGATAGATTTGTAGTGATGTTTATTGATGATATATTGATTTATTCCAAGTTAGAGACAGAACATGTTCAACATATGAGGGAAGTTTTGTAAACAATGCGAGAAAAACAGATTATGCTAAGTTTAGCAAGTGCGAATTCTGGCTCCGGAAAGTGGGATTTCTAGGCCATGTAGTATTATCGGAAGGAATTTGGGTTGATCCGAGTAAAGTGTAGATTATTCTCAATTGGAAGATACCTGAGGTACGTAGTTTTCTGGGATTAGCAGACTATTATCGTCGATTCGTGACAAATTTCTCTATCGTAGTCTTGCCGATGACGAAATTGCTACAGAAGAATAGTCAGCTTGTGTGGTCAGAAAGGTGTTAGCAGAGTTTTGATCAGCTGAAGAAATTGTTGACAGAAGCTTCGGTATTGACACAACCTGAAACGGGTAAAGAGTTTGTTGTATATAATGATGCATCTCTAAATGGTTTGGGTTATGTATTGATGCAAACAAGACAGGTAATAGCTTATGTCTCCCAATAATTAAAACCGCATGAATGAAATTATCCGACCCACGTCTTAGAGTTAGCTACCATTGTGTTTGCTTTGAAGATCTGACGACATTATTTATACGAGGAGAAGTGTCACATATTCACAGGTCATAAAAGTTTAAGATATCTGATGACTCAGAAGGAACTGAATTTGAGGCAACGCCGGTGGTTAGAATTATTGAAAGACTATGATTTAGTAATTGAATACCATCCAGAAAAAGTTGATGTTGTTTCTGACGCTTTGAGTCGAAAATCATTATTTGCTTTGAGAGCACTGAATGCTCATTTTTCACTTGAAGGTGATGGTTCTGTTACAGTAAAACTTCAGACGAAACCGTTATTCTTACAGCGGATACGAGAGTTACAGGAGGATGACTCGAAGCTGAGGGCTAGAAAAGAATTGAAGCAAAATGATGCAACAACTGAATTTATTACAGATAATGATGGTATGTTGTACTTCCGGGGCAGAATATGCATTCCTGATAATTTTGACTTAAGACAGGATATTTTGTTAGAGGCTCACAGCAGTACTTACTCTATTCATCCGGGCAGTGTGAAAATGTATAACGACTTGAAGAAGATGTATTGGTGGCCAGGTATGAAACGAGAAATCTTAGAGTTCGTGACTGGATGTTTGGTGTATCAGCAAGTAAAGGCTGAACACCAGGTACCGTCTAGACTGTTGCAGTATATTACTATTCTTGAGTGGAAATGGGAACGGGTTACCATGGATTTCGTTACAGGATTATCGACAACACCGAAAAAAAAAGACTCGATCTGGGTTATAGTGGACAGATTGAAGAAATCAGCTCACTTTATTCCTATTCAAGTGGACTTTCAACTAGAGAAGCTGGAGAAATTGTATGTATCTGAGATAGTACGATTACATGGAGTTCCAGATCTATTATCTCTGATAGAGATCCCCGTTTTACTTTGAGGTTTTAGGGTAAGTTGCATGAAGCCTTGGGCACCCGATTGAATTCCAGCATTGCATATCATTCGCAGATGGATGGTCAGTTGGAAAGAGTGATACAGATACTTGAAAATATGTTACGGTGTTGTATACTTGAATTTAAGGGTAGTTGGGAAAGATATTTGCCATTGGTGGAGTTTGCATACAACAACAGCTATCAGACTAGTATCAAAATGCAGAACGCCATTGTATTGGTCAGAGTTGAGTGAAAACAAGTTAGTTGGAGCCAACTTGATTCATGAGATCAAAGACAAGGTACGAGTAATCCGCGACTTCTTGAAAGCAGCATCCGACTGACAGAAGTCTTATGCATATCTTAAAAGGAAAGATATAGAGTTTTCAGTGAGAGATCGAGTTTTCTTGCAAGTCTCACCTTGGAAGAAAGTGCTAAGGTTTGGAAGAAAAGGGAAGCTAAGCCCTTGGTTTATTAGGGCTTATGAAATTGTTGAACGGGTTGGTCTTGTGGCATACAAGTTAACTTTACCACCAGAATTAGAGAAAATCCATAATGTGTTTTACGTTTCGATGCTGAGACGGTACAGGTCGGATCCTTCACATGTGATTTCGCCCTGTGAGGTTGAAATACAACCAGATTTGTCATATTCCGAAGAACCAATTAAGATTTTAGCTCGTGAAGTAAAAGAACTGCAAAATAAAAGAGTATCATTAGTAAAAATTTTATGGAATCGACACGGACTCGAAGAAGCTACTTGGGAAACAGAGGCTTCAATGAAATCATAATACCCTACTCTGTTCATCGATAAAAATTTTCAGGACGAATTGTAACAGCCCGATTTTCAGTGGTGTAGGAAACAGTGGTTTCAGGACCACAACTCTGACGAGTCAAGTCGTAAATATTAGTTATTTAATATTTATGATGTCATCAGCATCGTATTAAGTTCTGGTTATGAAATTTCATCGTTTAATTAGATAATTGAATAGAAAAGACTAATTTGTAATAGGTGCAAAAGTATAGATGTTTAATTAGAAGTACTTAATAAGTAAATAAACCAAAAGAAATAGGATAGTGGAATGTCATGAATTAAGGGTAATGAAAAGATTTGTTAAGGCTTAAAAGTGATTAATTAAGTTAATGATAAAAGTCACAAAACTTACAAAATTGCCATTGTTATATAAGTAAAATTAAAGGAAGAAAATAACTTATTTTTCTTCTTATTTCATCTCCTTCATTTGGCTAAAGAAGGGAAATACCTAGGGTTCCATTATTGAGTTTTAAGCTTTGATTTGGACTACAACCGTACTAATGACTCGTGAAAAGGGAAAATTAGCAGAATAGTCTCTGGAATCCATTTACAACTGCAATCCAGTCCGGTAAGTTCGCATGGTTAAATTTTAACTTAAATTGCTTATTCTTGTAATATGACTATTGCAGTGAGATGAAATGACACTCAAAATTGTGGAAGACAAGTGTGAATGAAGTACGGAAGATAAACGGGTTTGAGCTATAAACGAAAGAGTTTGACGACTAAGAGTCATTGTGAGTAAATGAATCCTCTACAGATTAAAGGTCCGATGACTAAGTGTCATCGTGAGTAAACGAATCCTCTACGGATTAAAGGTCCGATGATTAGTGTCATTGTGAGTAAATGAATCCATGACGAATTAAAGGTCTGATGACTCAGTGTTGTCGTGAGTATATGAATTTCTACACGGAACAAAGGGGTTCAGTGACAATATGTCATCATGAGAATTAAATGAATGAGTTCCAATGCAGAACAAGGGTCCGATGACTTTGTGTCATCGTGAGTAACAAATACGAATGAAACCTACCCCAAATGTAAACAATGTTCCACTCGGTTAATTAGATTTTTACGACTCTAGAAGTTTGTTAAATTTATTAACTTTATGAATTTATTAAGCCTTAAAGTGCTTACCTGTGTATTTGCATTTGTTTTGTAGATTCACTTTTGCTCTTCGGAGATCGGATCATCTCGAAGCATCACACTATCCCGGAGTTATTCGGTAGACTTTACGTCACTTGGTTAATATGGCATGTACTAGGATGATGTTACATTTTCTTTTTACTAAGAGTTGTGAAAAACTATTTTATGTTTAATGAAACGTTGGGTATAGTTTTAAGTACCCTGCATTGACATAAATCTTGTATTGGTGTTGTCTTGAATGCATAGTTAAAAGTTGTGCTTATATGGAAACAATGAACTTGTGTTAGGTTTAATTTTTTTGAGATTTAGCTTACTTGTTTTGGTAAAACCCATGAATGTTTTGGTAGAAGTGTAGGGTAGGAGAGAGGTTGTCTACTGACTTGAGTTGTATTGGTAGTTAAATTATGAGTATCGGTAATTATATGTATAGAAGTATCGGTAGTTTGCATGCTTGAATCGGTAGAAGTTATAGAATGAAAATTTTGCTCTTTGGAGTTTTTAGTATTGGTAGATGCTTGACTTGTATCGGTAGAACTAGTACAGGTACTGGTAGAAATCTGCACTGTTTAGAATTGTTCATTGAATTAACTACTATTGATACTTGACCTTCAGGTACCGATAAAAGTCCCCTAAAAAGTTAAAAATTCCATTTTTACCCTCGATAAAATAATATTATGTTTAGATATCGTTTTAAATCGTGAGAAATTATTTTTTTGAATTGAATAAAGATGTGAACAATCGAACATACGTAAGAGATGAATGGTATAATATGAATAGTAGACATCGGAATCCTAATCGACGATGGTGTATGGGATTTGGGTGTTACACAGTGATGTCTTGGATTAGATTACCGAGACTTTCAAGCTACTTTTATAAGAAGAAGATTCTCAAGGAGATAGGAAGGTTAGTAGGTAAAGTTGTGAAATGGGATATGAATACAGACAGTAAAACCAGATGTCGATTTGCTCGTTTGGCAGTTTATGTGAATTTGGACAAACCCTTATTTCTCAAATTTTTGTTAATGAGAAAGTTCAAAGAATTGAGTATGAATTTCTTCCCACAGTCTGCTTTCAGTGTGGAAGATATGGACATGTGAAAGAAGGATGCCCTCAGAAGGTGAATGTTCCTGAACAGGAAAAAGAAATTGCTACTTTTGTTCCGGTAATGGGTGAGCAATCGGTGGATAAAAACTTTGGGGATGAATCCATTGAATCCTACGGTCTATGAATGCTGGTCGAAAGAAGGAATTAGAGGAAAATTCGGGATCCCGACCAATCAAAATCTTCTCTGTCGGCTGGAATAAAGGAGGGATCCAGATTCTCAGCTTTGTCTACAAGGGAACAATCTTCAGAAAAAGATCCTTCTAATTTGAATAAGGAGCAGAATTTTAAGAGGCAGAAAGGGAAAGAAATCATGGATTCTGAATTCCCTGATAAGTCTTTTAAGAATAGAAATTCAAATATGCAAAGGGACCGTTTATACTTGTAAGGACCAGTTATAAAAAATAATAATTTGGGGGGGAATATTTTCAGCAGATCAAGTAATCAGGCCAACATTGCTAGACCACCTAAGCCCATTTTGGTGAGTAAGGCTACTGTCTTTAATGATAGTGGAGCGGGTAAAGGCCCAACATAGATTGTATCAGCTTTAGAAAATAATTCAAGTTTGAGACAAGTTGTGCTAAACAGTTCGGGCAGTAGCATGGAATAGGGCTTACGGGTTAGGAACATGGATTTTCCTGGTTCAATTATCGAGTGTGATGAGCCTAAGGGAGTTGATTTTCCTACCAATTTTGATGACTTAGTAGGAAATTTGGAGGGACTTGCTATGGATTGTGAGGATGGTGGGCATCTTAACCAGTACGTACCTAAGCAAATCCCGTTTGTAATTGTGGATGTACCGACTTTAAACTCAATCGGAGGTCTCTATCCAACAAAGCACATAGCTATGATGTTTAAGCTGAATCTACCTTCGACAGTCGACAGAACAGTAGTGAACCTTGAAGTAGATGAGGCAAGATGGAAGTGCTCATGCCGTGATGATGGTAAACGGCAAGAAAACCAATACCCACAAATATGGCTATTTCGAAGGGGATTCTAAAATTCTTAAACCCATAAAAATCGGTCAAGCAAATGGGAACAAGTTCAAAGCTGGCAAAGGTCATAGATTATTCTTGAAGGAATCTATAGCTAATTTGGCAAAAGTTATTTCCACTGTGACAGGAGTAAATATTGTTAATCCTCCGGAGGGGAATAAAGATCTGCAAGAATTTCCTTCGCAGTAGTATTTGTTTCAGCAGTTTCGTAAATGGTTATATGGTGATTTCTTTAATTTGTTTTAACAATTTTTTTATTAATTTGGAAAATGGTTATATGGTGAATATTTAACAATTTTCTCGTGGAATTGCTAAGGTTGTGACAGTGGTAAGTTTCCTCAGGTATTTCATAAATATAATGTTGAGTATAAACCTGATATTATTTGTCTTTTAGTGCCACATATTAGTGGTAAGAACACAAATTCTGTTATCAGAAAATTAGGATTTGTTATTCTCATCATGTTGAAGCCATTGGTTTCTCAAGAGGAATTTGGGTCGGTTGGAAGGATCAAGTCAATATCTCTGTCCTCTTTAATCATCCCCAATTTATACTTTTGCAAATTTTTGGTAAGGAGTTTCTTACTCCTATCTATGCTTTTTTTTATATGGAAATCTTGACAGGAGTAAACGCAAGGTGCTATAGAATGAATTGAAAAATGCTCTGCCCCGGGATCAACTTTCATGCCTATTCATGGGAGATTTCAATACTATTTTATCACCCTCTGACAAAAAGAGTAGTCATTCCACAAGTAAGAAATGTAAATTATTTAGCGAATTCATTGACTCATGCAATTTGTAAGATTTAGGATATGTTGAGCCTTCTTTTACTTGGCAATAAAGGGAGATGATGGAGAGATTGAATCGAGCTCTGGTTAATGATGTATGGTTATCTGCCTATCCTCAGACTCTACTATCTCACTTGCCTCGTGTCAAGTCTGATCACAGGCCTATTCTTTTAAAGACTTTTCTGTCATGCTCTTTAAATATCGGAAGACCCTTCAGATTTTTGGCTGGATGGACTAAACACGTGAAATTTCCTTCCTTTTTAAAAGATAAATGGAGCTACTCAGGTGATATGGCACAATCTCTACATGTCTTTACTAAGCATATAAGAGAATGGAACAAATCTGTCTATTTTTATAAGGACACGAAAGAAGCGACTTATGAGATCCCTCAACCATATTCAGTCTATTTTGGAACGTTCATACTCTAGTCGTCTTGAGTACCTTGAATCGGGAGAGAGGGATGAGTCGAAAAATCTTTTAGACCATGAAGAGATGCTCTGGAAATAGAAAGCCCGGTGCGACTGGTTACAGTTCGGGGATCGTAATACCAAGTTCTTCCATGGCCGTACGCTTCAACTTCGTAAACATAATCGCATCCATACATTAAAAATTAATGGTGATTGGGTTTCTGATCAAGATGTTCTACAAGATGAAACGGTTCGCTTTTTTGAGAAATTGTATGGAGAGAAGAAGGATCCCATTAAAGACTTATCGACTGAGTTGTTTCCACGCTTTAGTATACAAGATGTTTCCTTCTTAGGAAAAACAGTGACAGAGGATGAAATAAAAAGGCTCTCTTCGACATGCCCTTGAAAGCTCCTGGCAGTGATGGCTTTCATGTGCACTTCTTTCAAAGTCAATGGGATACGGTGGGTAATACGGTGTGTACTTGGGTTAAAGGCATCTTTGTTGGGAATTCCATAAATGATGAGCTCAATAATACTCTAATAGTGTTTATCCCTAAAAGGATCATCTTGAAGATTTCAGCCAATTTCGGCCCATCAGCCTTTGTTCGATGCTCTACAAATTGGTAACGAAAATTATTGCTAATAAATTCAAATTGGTCTTTCCTAACATTATCTTGCAGGAACAAGCTGGGTTTATTGTAGGGAGGAACATTTCAGATAATGTCATCATAGCACAAGAAGTTATTCACTGTATGCCCAATAAAAAAAAGTAAGAATTGGATGGCTCTTAAATTGGACATTGAAAAAGCTTATGATCGTGTTAGTTAGGATTTCATTAGAGCTTCACTTCAAATCGTTGGGACCTCGGAGTTTCTCATTTCGATAATTATGAAGGTCATATCCTCTTCGACTATATAGATTCTATGGAGTGGAGTGCCTTCTCAAAAGTTTAGGCCAGCCAGGGGAATTCGTTAAGGGTGTCCCCTTTCTCCTTATCTTTTTGTTTTGTGTATGGAATGGTTGGGAAGAATCATCCAGGCATAGATAGGTGCAGGTAATTAGAGCCCCATCAGGCTTTCTAGATCAGGTCCAGACCTCTCACATCTCTTATTCGCTGATGATTTAATGATTTTCTGCAAGGCAGAAAGAAAGCAAGCGCATCTTCTGTCGGGTATGTTAAAACTTTTTTGTGATTTCTCTGGTCACAGGATTAGTATGAGCCAAAATCATGGGAGATGACATTCGTATAGAAATTAGACAAGTTTTCGGGTATCAGATTGTTCACAACCTAAGTACGTATCTTGGTATTCCTCTTTTACATGAAAGACTCACTAAAAGCACCCTTAGTTTTGTTATGGATAAAGTCTGGAGGAAACTGGAAAATTGCGAGGCTAGGAAGCTTTCTATTGCTGGCAAGCTAACCTTAACCCAATATGTTCTTCTAGCTATCCTCAATTATTTCATGCAATCGATGTTTATCCCAAAAGGTATCTGTGATGAGATTGAACAGATTGAAAGATGTTTCGTGTGGGGCTCTGGAAATAGTTAGTCTAAGCTTGCTTTGGTGGGATGGAACTCTATTTGTCAACCAAAGGAAAGAGGTGGCCTTGGTCTTCGTCAGCTTCACGATCAGAATAATGTCTTTCTCATGAAACTTGGACATGGTTTGCTTACTAAAAAAGATACTCTCTGGGTTCAAGTTCTTCGGCCCAAGTATAAGTTAAAAGATCAGATTCCTCACACCATTGTTAAAAGCCAATGTTCACATCTTTGGCGTTCTCTTTCTAAGATCTGGCCTATTTTATGTGATAACTTGGCTTGGTCAGTTGGGGATGGCTCTACTATTATATGTTTCTCTGATCCATGGATTAGGGAGGTGGGGCCTTTAAATTCTCATATCCCTGCTCAGGTTAATCTTGATTTAGAATGCAAGTTAAAATACATTGTTATGGAGGATGGTACTTGGAATCTTGAGTTTTTTCGAGTGTGGCTTTCAGACAAAGTCATCCAACGTATCATCAATATTCCTCCTCCTCATCCTAGTGCGGGTAAGGACAGAATAATATGAAAAGCGTCTGCATTTGGCAATTTTTCAATTCGTAATGCCTACTGGTCCTTGAAACAAGAAATCCTTATTGAAATTTCATGGCCCCCAACGAGTTCGTTTCTTTCTATGGTTGGTTTACAAGCAAAGATTACTCACTAATGCTGAGCGCACTAGACGTGGCATGGGGCATAATAATGCCTGTGGTATTTGTGGACATGTGACAGAGGACATCATCCATGTCTTTCGGGATTGCAAGGTCGCTAGGGACGTGTGGAAGCTAGTTGTATCTAATGATCAACAGTACAAGTTTTTTTCTAAACCCTTCCCTTCTTGGTTCCTTAGTAACATCTGCTCTTTTGATTTTGTACAGGATAGATGTGTTTATTGGGCGAGCCTTTTTGGATTGATACTTTGGAGAATCTAAAAAAATAGAAACCTATTCATATTCCAGAATAGTATGTGGACAGCTCATGATGTTGTTAAAGCCTCTGTCAGTTGGGCCCGTCAGTTTCAGGAAAGTATGATTGCTCATTCATTGTGTACTTTGCGACAGCATATTGTAAGCCCTTTAGAGGAGCTGTGGATCCATCTCTTCACTGATGGAGCGGTGACGAGAGGTTCTGAGCTAGCTACTGCAGGGGGTGTCATTCAAACTGGAGATGGTAAATTGTTTCTAGGATTTAATCATTTCCTGGGAAAATGCAGTCCTTTGGAGGCTGAGCTTTGGGCCATAATGGATGGGATCTTACTCTGTTTACAGAAGGGACTTAATCGAGTTATGATCCATACAGATAACCTAGAAGTAATTAATAGTTTGACTACACAGAAGATGGATGACTTTAGGATCACTATCCTCAGAAGAACACAACGATTACTTCACTGTGAAGGCCAATGGAGGTTTCGATATATACCTAGAGAAAAGAAATTACTGGCGAACGTTTTGGCCAAGTTAGGTCTCTCGTGGAAATCAAGTCTACAAGTGTTAAAGAAGCCTTCTAACGAAATGCTTAGCTCTCTCCAACATGATATGGAGAATGATTTACTATCTTACTGAATTGATGTAATTGTTTTTGTTTTTTATCACCAAAAAAAAAAAACATGCATGTTCTATAAAAATATCAATATATGTTTTGAATTAACTACGAAATGGAGGGTAATGAGAATTGACCAAAAGTAGAGATAAATTTAATTATAAATGAGAAAAGGATTTTAAAAAACAGTTGGCAAATAAAATAAAAAGCATGCTGTAGTAGAGTCCTAAAGTCATATATTTAACCCATGGCGTATTTCTGGGTCCAAGCGTGAGCAGTAGACTCGTACTTGGCTCTATCCGTCTTGCAATTTCTGGTTCCAAAGGATCATCTGGGTTTGAATCCGCCAGCAACGAACATATCGACAATAACACCTTTGGAACTGTAAGTGCAGGGCTCCACTGTTCTTTCAAAATATCAAGACAGATGCTGCCATTGCTGTTGATGTTTGGGTGATACACTTCTGTCTTGAAGGATACCTATGCAAGCTAGTAGATCAGTACGTAAGCTTTCTCTAATTTCTTAAAATTGTTTTGTGTGCTTCCTTTTGTTACCTTGGGTGGTTTGAATGGATAATCAGGAGGGAAGTGAATGGACACCAGAAACACCCCATCCGCATAAGCTCTATCTGCTGCTCCCCTAATCGTTGCTTGCCAATGAAACATGCCATCTCCTACAGCACCTGTAAACAAGTACATTAACTTGTTTCTCTGCAACACAAACCAAAATTGAAACAAGAGAAATAAACCACAACAATGACCACCAACACCACCACGGCCACCACCACCCCTAAATTATTTAGAAAATTAATTTTATATGGTAACAAATGTTGATATTAATAAACACAACTAATAATATCATAGTTTAATTTCAAAAAAAATAAAAATCATAGTTTACAAAACTTTACATTAAAAATCATAAATATTTAAGGGATAAGAATGACTTATGAGTAATTATGGTCATTGTATAAAAAAATAAATATTTTCTTTTTCTGAATTTGCACAAATAATTATCCAAATCAGCAAATACTCAAACCCTAAAAAATAAAAGGATAAACAACATCTTATATCATTGAATTATTAGAAAATTTACATTCAAGCCACTCAATTACAAAATGATCGCTAAACTATTCAAAAAAAAATGATTTAAATTACTAAACTGTTAAAAGTATTGCTATATGACATTCTATGCTCATATCACTTGCACCAATCAAAAACTCTCATTTCGCTTTTCTTATACAATTCAATTTTTATTTTTATAAAATAACTTTAAACATCATAAATTTAATAATCAAATAGAAAAAACTTTTTTTTCAATCTCTATCATTAAGCATCAAATTAACTTGGATCTAAAATATATTTTTCTACCTATCGAAAGATACTGATTGTAATGATCGATGAATCGTTGCTCAAAACTCACTAACTAAACTTTTTTTTTTTAAACTTAACAACACAATAACTTAAATAAATTTTTTTGAATAATTCAATAATTATTTTGTAATTTTTAAAATTAAATGACCAAAACGTAAATTTACTAATAATTTAGTATCCTTGGATGTAGTTTACCCAAAATCAAATTCAATATAATAGGAATACAAAATAACGCAACCGAACCTGCTCAGAAAATAGTTCCACTTACTAAACCAGCCTTACTTTTAAGATGTGCAGTCTTTTCATTTCCTTCAATACATATTTGAACTTTAGTATGGCAGATGCAAACTCAGGAAAAGAAATGAATGGTTGGTAATCAAAATTTCATAGAATAATCATTTTGACAATTAATGCTGATTTGTTAGAGTTATATCAATCTTCAAGCCAACTCCAAATACATACAAAATGAAGAGGAGGAAAGGAACTCCATGATACATTCATAAGTTAAGGCTCCTTATCATCCAATCCTCCACAAGGAATCTTAGGACTCGAGTGTGACAGCCGGATAGTCTTGGTAGCCTGTAATGGTTGTTATCCTTATCCGAGTATTTGGCTGCAACAGTAAATCATCAAAAGCTTCATATAATTATGAGGTCGAAGAAAAACATCTAAAAATATTCTTTTAGCATAGCTCGAACTGCTGTGCATTTTTGGAACATATACAGATAAGAAAAATGGTGAGGTTATATCAAGCCCGACCTTGGGGTCATTTGGAGGTGCAACCGTCAGAGCCCAAGGCTAAAAGACATCCAAAATTTTGATTTTTTTAAATTTTTAAGGGGCTCAATTTTTTTTTTTTAACTTTTAAAGGTCAAAAAAGAAAAATTTACCAACTTTTAAGTGGCCCCAAAAATTTATTTTTTTAGCTTTTAAGGGCCCAAAATTTTTTTTACCAATTTTTAAGAGACCTAAATTTTTTTTTTCTCCAACTTTTAAGGAATCTAAAGCCTCATTTTATTGTTTTGCCTAAGGCCCAAAAATGTCAAAAAGGGGCTTGGGTTATATATTTAGCACCTATGAGAAAGAAATGTCAATATCAATAAAGTAAAAATATCCAGGACTCTATTGCATGGACTCAGCAGCTATGCTGGCAACCAGTTCGAAGTCTGTGGCTCCATGAGCCGGGTACAAGAGGCAAATTGCACGAGGACAGCTTCAGGAAGTGGCATCAAGCCAGAAGAGGGAACAAAAGATGGAAAGGAGGATAAGAGGGCAGTAGTTTTGGTTTAGTTAAATTGAGAAAACAGATGATAAGAACTAAATTTGTCAGCCTAGTAATTCATGGCTCCAAAAATATATGAGCAAATGACAAATGGCAGGAAACCAAGTTCAGGAAGAGTTCCCAGGACCAAAAGAGACAACAGCTCATGTGAAGAAAGAAGGCTTCGGTTTGGTGGAGTTGCATTAGATAACTGGATGACAGAATTAATCTTACTTCGCTGCTTCTCCGAATACAGCAGATGGCAAATAAATAGATAAATAGAATAATAATACATAATAACATATTTATTTGACATACCAAACAATTTAATCACCATAAAAAATTATATTTCTGTAGAAATAAGAATCCTAATGTTCAGTAGCTAGTTCACCAATCAACTTTTAAGCCAAAAAGTCATACCTGCCGATGTCCAATATTTCTCCGATAATTTTTCTTCTTCTTATATTTGAAGACAACTACTTTTGGATTTAGTCCCTGCAAGTAAAAAGAAAATACATGGGTTTTCCAATATGATAAAAAGGGTAAATGCAAAATATCAGGAGGTAATATACCTGCTCCTCAACAACAGCATGTACAGCAGCATTAGTTACCACAGGTTTTCCGATATATGTAGTTGTTTTTGTTCCCACAAGTAATACCTTGTTTAGAACAATCTGTGAAACAAAAACAATTTGATCTTTTAAGGAAGTAGACAACAAAATATGAAATTGAAAGTTGACAGCCTATGAAACGACTATACTCTGGAATAAAAAGTTTACACAAGTCTAAAGATGGAACAGATGCACATGTTATCAGAGCCAGGCAACACCATCTACAGCCATTACAAAGATTAACGAAAGCAACAGTTTTCCAGGAAACATATCAAGTACACAAAGCTCTTAAATTTTAGGTACTTAGGAAGGTCCCTGTGTCCACAATAGGCATCTCAATTAAGTTCCTAATACTTCACACATAAAGTTAAACTGATTCAACATCAGTAAGGGAACAATTTGAAAGGGAGGGCAATAAAATTACTCGACTATAAAAGTTTATAAATTTAGAAAAAGCCCACCACAGGCTGAAATTGGAGCACATTAGTAGTAGGGAGAAAAAAGCATAGTCTTTGTTTGTCAAATCATAACAGAAAGAGTTTACCTAAAATTTTCAAATCACAGCATTGTTCTAACACTAACTTAAAAAACGTGAGACAAGTGCAGCAACAGTCATACCAAAACAAGGACTAAACTTTTTTCTCATCTATTTGAAGTGTTACAAAGATGGTAATTCACAAAGAACAGAGGGTTAGAGTTCAACCTAAAAACTCTATTCTAACGCCTACCCTTCATACCACATGAGTTAAGTCCATGTTGCATATAATCTTTAGCTTTACAATATTAAGTTTGTGCTTAGTGGGAAAGCGATACTAATGTGTTCTCTTCTTTCTTTTCTCATATATGTAGTCTGTAGAGAGCTACTATATCAGAGATATGTCATTTAGATTCCTATTATCAAAACTTTCAGGTATGCTCTCACATACATCTAGGGATTTTTCAATGTAACAAGCAAAGACTTCATTATGCTCTTTAGATCTACAGATTGCTGCTCCTTCTTGGCAATTCAACTATGATAACAATCTTGATCGACAAAACCCAAATGCCTAAAACTAGCTCTGTACCTTCCACCACGGTAATCTGTGCAAACAAAGAAAGCTACATATCCAAAATTTTCATGTCATAGATGAATGAAGCAATACACAATCAATCAATTCTTTGTTCCAACAAACAACACTGCAGTTCCTAGAACAAATGTATCAGCAAAATGCATTCCACTATGTTTGATATTGATGCCCAAAGCTTTCATAAAAAAAGAAAAAAAAACAATGCCCAAAGCAAGCAAGGAAGAAAAAAATGGGAGAAATATTGTAAAGTCTCCAACAAAGATAAATGCTTGACCAAGGAAAGCACGACAATGGTCAAGGGCCAGCTCTAGTCTATTCAAATGCATGCTAAATAACAAGAGCTTAATCTTGCAGGAGATACACCAGTGGACAGAATACACTATCCAGCAATCACTTCAGAAATATTGAATGACTATAACACCGAACAAAATTTGTATGCAAAAGCTAAAACCGCCAAGAAAGATAACACCATCGCCATTTCACGACCTCTCCATGATAATGGAAGCCAAAGTATATTCCAATTATTTGGTACAACTTTTGGCTGTTTGCCTTTCTCCCCTCTCCAAATTGTGATATGCATAACCACGTATGCCATGTAAATAAAAAAATGCAAGCAAAAGTGACAACATTACAAACCACATCACGACTGCAAGCTTGTTTTAACCATTCTTGACCGTGCAAGGAATTCAAATATTCAAAAAAGATAACAGCTCCTGAAGTAAATAAAATTCACAAGAGGATCTAAGAAAACGTAAAAAATCTGAATCACCAACCTTATCGTTGACATTTGCACCTTTCAGTCTCTGGGTGTAGAGATATCTTCCAGGGAAAACAATGTATTGGCGACCCCCAATCTAAAACAAAACCAAAAGAAATTAATCGAACACGTAGCAGGCAATAAAATTTTGTTAGAAATAAACAGAACTATACATTAAAACCAAAAATACATTCAGGGTAGTAGCTAAACTACACTAATAGCACTTAAAAATTCCAAAAACGCATATAAATTCTAAACTCAAAGCCATAACTCACCAAAACAACAGCAAAAATCTCTTCCCTTTTGGGTTCTTCGTTGGAAGCCTCAACAACCAGAGCTGGTTCTGGTTCCGGTTCTGGTGCTGCTTCGGGTTCTGGTTCGGGCTCGACGTTATCAGGTTCAACATCGACAACGGCAGCGTCGGATTCAGAAGATTTGGGGATTGTAAAAAATGTGGGTGTTTTGGAGAGGAGAGGAGGAGAAGTGAGCTTCAAAGAAACAGGTTTAGGGATAGAGAAGATGGGAATTTTGGGAGGAGAAGAAAGAAAGCAACTTTGGTGGTGACGATTTGAAACGTTGCATTGAGTGGCGAAAGAAGAAGAGAGAACCAAAGTACTAAAGGTAGCAGAAGACGCCATTGGTATTGAGTATTGCAGATGAGATTAGCCCACTGCAAAAGCAAGAACTAAGCATTCACCTCTAGCGCACAATAGACTTATCCTATCCATTTTATTGTCTAATGTCTAACATACCCTTTGGATTTTATTTTCAAAAAGAAAATAGATAAATATGATTAGATTTGCATATGTTATAATTAAATTTAAATAATAATTTATTTATAACTAATAATTTGAAATTGATTCATCACATTATTTTTTAAAAACAATTTAATAACTTCACCCTTAATCTATAATTGATTAAAATATATAACATTTAATTGAAATTTTATTTTGTTGTAAAAATATTTTTTAATTAATTGAATTGTCATTAATTAGTAATTAAAATATTGAGTATGATTAATAATTAATAAGTGTGATAAAATAAAATTATAGAGAAATAACGGAGAATAAAAATATAAGTTTATATTGTATACTCATAAAAAACGGCTAATTATTCATAATAAAAAAACGGTTAATGTATTTTTTTCCTTTAAAATTAATAACTAATTTTTTATCTATTTAGTAGGTGAATTTATAACTTTTTCCACTTTAGTTTCTATTTTCTATTTTCTTTTTTTAGTACATTAACAAAGATAAAATCATAACAAGATTAGATAGGATCAAGTCATTTCATAGCAATCATCATGTAATTTTTAAAGAATTTGACTTGGAGATTGCATATATTTATACATGCCTAAAGGCCTTGCAAATGTCATTACTACCAAATCATTGGCAACTCGTTTATCTTCTCTCTAATCCTCCAAGGACATTGAGTCATTTCTTTAATAACTCGCAACACTACTGAGTGATGAAACTCAACTGATTCGTCTTAAATTAACTGGATTGCAGTTATATTAACCATCTCAAGCACAACCCTTTGAAGACCTAAACTCCAAACAAGTTGAAGACCCTTCAAAGCTCCCCACAGTTCGGCATTTAAAATTGGATTATATAAAAGTGATGATATGACATTTTTAAATTGTGCTACATCATCACTTGAAATTTTAAAATTATATTTTTTCTATTTTATATATTTTTTAATTTTCAAGTGATGATGCAGCATCATCTTAAAATTTCATGTCATCACGTTTTTATGAAATTCAAGTTCAAGTGTCAAGTGAATTTATATCAAACTAATATATATACCAAAATAAATTTAAATGCTAAACTCAAAGGTCAAAAATTATCTTAACTCAAAAATATTTACAATGCTTTCCCAAATTTTATTTTTATAAATATGATAAGTATGTATGATACAAAATCTTAATTTGGGCATATGTGGTAAAATAGTTGAATGAAGATTGCAAAAAAATCCAACATGCTTATATTTTTATTATAAAAAATCAAGATCATGATTTATTGAATCTTATGTGATGGTCTTATGATTAAGGGTATTCATCGTCTCAGGTGTGATCTAAATTTGAATTGTGTTAATCGTATTTGTTGTTCGGGTTTTATCCTAGTATTATAATTTACCAAAAAAATCATGAGTTATTATGATTTTTGTATATATTAATCTAAATATTTTTGGAACTCAAAGTTGTCTCAACTTTGCACTTAACATATGAATTTTTTTGTCGATAGATTGACATACATAAAAAAACCATTAAAACTATTCGATATGAATAAAGCACATCAATTACATATCATATTCAAGAGAATGATAAATAAAATTTTATATCGTTTATAAATATTTTATATAAATAATGACTAATAAATAATAAATAATTATCTTTGTCTTCCTAATTTTTTCTTCTTTTACTTTCATTTTTTTATTTTACAATATTAATATATTTTTTGACAATCAAACTACTGATATATATTACAAAAATAGGGGTATAAATTTATTTTATATAATTGACCTTAAATAAAATTACAAGTGCTAACATTATGAATTTTAGTTTTATTAAAAAAAATATTTACAGAATACAGCTTCTTGATTATTCTTTTTAAAAAATAATAGCATTTATTATATTGAATTAATTATTTTAAAATAATAAATTTACTTTTTCTATTTCTATTTTCACTCACAAAATGCAAAATTTGTAATAATAAGAGAAAGAAAATCCAAATCGGGAAGCTTTTAGCTTTGTTTCCGGCTAATTGTAAAAATACGTTGTCTCCATTGAAGGAGAGTGGAAGCGAGAGAGAGAGAGACAGAGAGATCCCATCTGAGATATTTGTGGCAATGAATAAGAAAATTGCAGGATCATCCTCAAGACCAAGAAAGCCCACAGGTACGGTTTTACCATACCAAACCCAGAGAATAAGGGACCACTATTTCTTGGGCAAGAAGCTTGGGCAAGGCCAATTTGGCACCACCTACTTATGTACCCACAAGGTTACTGGTCTCCGTTACGCTTGCAAATCTATCCCAAAGCGCAAGCTCGTCTGCCGTGAAGATTACGATGACGTCTGGAGGGAGATCCAGATCATGCATCATTTGTCTGAGAACCCATTCGTGGTTCAGATCAAGGGAACTTATGAAGATGCCGTGTTTGTTCATTTGGTTATGGAGCTTTGTGCGGGTGGGGAACTTTTTGATAGGATCGTGGCTAAAGGTCATTATAGTGAAAGAGAGGCTGCTAAGCTTATCAAAACAATTGTTGGTGTCGTTGAGGCTTGTCATTCCCTTGGGGTTATGCATAGAGATCTCAAACCTGAGAATTTCTTGCTTGATACTCCCGCTGATGATGCCGTTCTCAAGGCTACCGATTTTGGCTTGTCCGTCTTCTATAAACCAGGTTGCTTCTGGGTTTTCTTTTGTTTCTATGTTACTCTTGATTCTCTTTAATTAAAGGTGCTTTTTTTGGTTGAATGATTAATGTAGTTCTGTAAGAACCATGAATAGAGTTTTCTCTGATTTTGGTTTAATTATCTGATTGGAAGTTGAGGATTTTATTCATTCTTCGACACCTTGCGGTAGGATTTTGATATCTGATATTGGTTGTTTCCATGATTGGGATTTCCTTTTGATTTTATTGTAGTCATGTTGCATTAAATTGAATTGATTCTTTGAAGGTCTTCGGATAATTAATTTTCACCGTGATGATTCACTGCATGTTCTTCAGGTACTGTTCATTAGGATCAATTTCCCTTAGGATATAATGCTTGGTGTGTATTTTTAATTTAAAGAAAAATTTTTGAGGAACTTCGGTTCTGGTTTTTCGAATGGAACAATGTTCTGTTATGGATAGACCATCTTTTACAAAGGTTTTATGGTTTCAGTTTTTGTCCATAATGAATGCACTAAATATCTAATTCAATTGAATATATTAAATGAGATGGTTCAATGATCAGCATGTTTTTCGGAAAACTCCTTGCTGATGTAAAGATTAGCACCATTAGATTATTGTGTTGTGCTTCATTACTAAACTCTGCTTGTAGGAATCAGCTTTGAATTTCTTGTGCACCTCTTGCATTCACTAATGCTTTGCCTTATATTTTTCTGTGAATGTTTTCTTTCATGGTTAATGAGGCTTACTTTTTTTTTTATCCTTTTTCATTCCAGGACAGTATTTTAGTGATGTTGTTGGGAGTCCCTTTTATGTTGCGCCGGAGGTTTTGTTGAAGCATTATGGACCAGAAGCAGATATATGGAGTGCTGCTGTTATCCTATACATCTTGTTGAGTGGGGTTCCGCCATTTTGGGCAGGTATTCGTTTCAATACTGTACTCCCTGCAATGGTTGGTGCCATTCTTGTGTTCTCATATCGTAAATGTACTTACCTTCCTTCTCAACTTGCAGAAACTGATTCAGGAATCTTCAGACAGATTTTACATGGAAGAGTTGATTTTGAATCTGAGCCATGGCCTAGTATATCTGAAAGTGCAAAAGATCTGTTAAGAAAGATGCTTGAAAGGGACCCACAGAAAAGAATTACTGCCTATGAGGTTCTATGTAAGTTAGTTGAATACTATGTTATATATTTTATTATTTCTTTTCTATAACATGGGATGACAGTGCCCTATCTTTATTGTTGTGTATAAGTCACAATTGTGGGTTGATTTATGCATCAGGTCACCCATGGATTGTGGATGACAGGGTTGCCCCAGACAAACCTCTGGATTCCGCTGTATTATCACGTTTGAAGAAGTTCTCAGCAATGAACAAACTTAAAAAGATGGCTCTGCGTGTATGTGATTTTCATGTTTTTCATCTTACTAATGATCTCTAGCTATAGGAAAATTTTCCCTAGAATCTGAAAGTGAACTTATTATCTAGTTATCTTTTATACTGAATTTAGTGTCTTCTTGCTGAAGGATTTTTATTGCTTTATTCATGTTCTGACTTATAGAAAGTAATGAGTGATATCTAAAATTAGAATGAATCCTTTCTTGGGCCACGAGAATAAAAATCATCAAAGCCTGAGTGTTTATGAGATCAGTAATATCTGATATACAATTCAGATTTGTACAGATAAGAAAATTAGTCTGCCAAAGTTGAGCAATAAGATATGACAGTTCTTGGCATTTGAGTATTGATGTTGTTTTTGCTATCACACTGTAAACTGTGGGTATGGTCTTATGAAAATGTATTTTATGTCTGAAGCACAGGTTTGTGGCATAATAAATAGAGAATAAGAATGGAATTTTGTCTAGGTATAAGATTCAGCTTCATTTTACACTCGATCATGGAAGATATAATTTGCAGCTGTTGTTTGCATGGTGTAGCACTGTGATCCAATGCATTCTGCAATGAAATATGTTGGGTGTTTATATTTGATATGGAACCCAACTATTGCTTATTTTAATTATTCACTTGGGTGGCATTATCAGTTTTTATAGAGAAACAAGCTTCTCCTTTCCCTTCCCCTTCCACTGAACTTTTATTGTTGATTTTTTGTGTCTGCGTTAGACTCTCATGTTTATGTCTCTGGCTTGTTTTACTCGAAATTGTTTGTGGTGAATTGAACTCCAGTTTTGGCTAAAGAGGGCTAAGTCAGACGGAGTTTAGGGGTCTGGGCTTTGAAAGGTTTCTAGGTGGAGGCAGTTATGTTGTCCATAATATTGAAATATTGTTAGTAAGCTATCATACTGAAATGATAGCCCCTGTAGTGGGCATCTCTTTTTGCTACAATTTGTTGTAACTGAAGTGTGGCAGTACGATCTTAAATTTCCTATTCCTGAAAATCTTCTTGAGCTTGATATATGTGTAGTGAACATTCTTCTTAAAATAACAAGTTTCAAACCATCAGCACCCACCAAGCAAGGGGAAGAAAAAGAAACAAAAGGAGCCTTTCATGCCAACAACTCACATGAAGGGTGGGCTAGAGATTGGGAAGAAGCAAAGCTATCAGTAGCAGAATTAATTTCCATTTTCAGTAATGTTATAAATCATGGTGGTATAAAAAAAAGTAGCTTATCACACAAGTAACAAGTTCATCATTCATATTTTTTGTTGTTACAATGGTTCTGGGACTGTGGTCAGCTGCAAAATAGAATGCAACGTCCATTCTTCATTTTTGTTTCTCCAGCAAAACAAACTTTTGGTGTTGGCTACCTTAGCTTGGGATTAGTTGGGTGGAGGCTGGAGTCTGGAATTTAATTTGTCTTAGCCTTGATGGTGGACATCTTTTTTAGCTTTAGTTGTTCGGAGTAGAGGTCAGGATTCTAATCTCTTAAACTTTGATGCATATTAACTTCATCTGTGGCTTGTGATAGAGTACTACCTCATACCATCCTTTCACCCTAAGACGTAAAACTGGTAGCAAGTAGTTTCATGAGAACTATAAGGGGCATGGACTGCAGCTTGGGATGGAAAGAAGCCAAAACTATTGTAACTCTGTTTTTACTCAAAAAATTTTGTTTTCCTTTTCGGTTAGATTGTTCTGCTATAATTCATGATTGTAGAAAAATAGTTTATTTCTCAAAGTTTATCCCTTCATATTCATACAATGAATACAACATCTAGTTGCCATCTTTGTGTTTGACAAAATAGGCATATGCATGAAAGAAAGCAGCCACAAGACTTAATTTTCTGTCTTGGTTGTTTGGGTCACTCTGGCAAATACTATTCATATGTTTCACACATCTTTTATGATGGAAAATAAATTCTTTTGCAGGTCATAGCAGAGAGACTCTCTGAGGAAGAAATTGGTGGCTTGAAAGAGTTGTTCAAAATGATTGATACAGACAACAGTGGGACAATTACATTTCAGGAACTCAAAGATGGTTTAAAGAAAGTGGGCTCTGAACTTACAGAAACGGAAATCAAGGGTTTAATGGAAGCTGTAAATACACCTTTTTGAGTTATTGAATTTAATGTTTGTGCTATAATCTAAGTTTGGTACTCTCCACTATTACAGCATGGTCGAGTCTCACAATTTCAGTTATTATTGCCTTGGGAAATTTGGCAGGCTGATATTGATAACAGTGGAACAATTGACTACGGTGAATTCCTTGCTGCTACACTGCACATAAATAAGATCGAGAGAGAGGAAAACTTAGTTGCTGCTTTCTCCTTTTTTGACAAAGATGGTAGTGGTTACATCACCATTGATGAACTTCAACATGCTTGCAAAGAGTTTGGTCTAGGTGATGTGCATCTGGATGAGATGATCAAAGAAATTGACCAAGATAATGTAAGTATATCATGCCAATCGGACATTCAAAATTTGAAGTTATTCTTTCACATTCTCTATTCTAGAAGTTATATAGCCCTGGTTTTCACATATCATCATATTGGCCACATCGATGTTATCACTGAGATGAACGTGTACAAGTATATTTATATTGGAAAAGATGAATGTATTACTTGTACGAGTACAGTTTAGTATTAAAGTTTCTGTTCATTCTAGCTAGATACATAAGCATGTAGGTATAAAACATCAAAATTGTAATTTCTTATTCGCAAGTGTTCGTATGAATCTATGATTACATAAAATCGCAGGATGGGCGAATAGACTATGGGGAGTTTGCTGCAATGATGAGAACGGGTGATGGGGGTATGGGAAGGAGCAGATCAATGAGAAGCAACCTGACCTTCAATATAGCTGATGCTTTCGCAATGAAAGACCCAACACAGGATATTAAATGAAACCATGTTACCCGGATATGAGTGTCGGATACAGGTATGTATCCAGCACAGGTATGTCTAAAATTTTCAACATTTTTCCATGTATTTAGAAGGTCCTTGAATTGTTATATCTCTATACCGATGTTCGGATATGCACATCCCAAACGGGTGTCGAACACAGGTATTTCAAGAAACGGAGAGTCGTAACAGCATAGAATGAAATCCAATCTCTTGCATAGTTAGCTGCACTTTGTCAAACTGAAATCGAAGGTTAGTTACACTGACGTAACGTTCCATTTGAGTTGCCATAGGGTGTCAATGCTTCTTTAGGTTGATGGATGAATTTTATTCACTCATTTACTTAGGAATGTGAACTGTCATTTTCTTGCCTAGCTTAATAATGGTTAGAGGAAATGGCTCAGCTGCTATGCTTTTCAGTAGAATAAATAGTCATTGTAGTTCACTAATTGTCGGCATGATAGAAGTTTGTAGCCATCAGACAATTAGTGCTTGTAATTTTCTATTTATAATGAAACAATAATGTTTGTTGCTTTAATTTGTTTACCGTCATTATAGTTTTTCTTTACACATTCTTAGACACACAGAAGAGTTTCACTTGTACTAATGAAAAACTATTAGTTTTACAGAATTCTGTTATTTTTTTACTGTTTATATTTTTTCTTTTTAATTATTGTATTATTAATTTATGCATATCAAATTTTTGTTGGATTAAAAAAATTTCCCTTATTTGTATGATATAAACAAATAACCATTAACTAAATATAAAGAGATGATATTGAACTATTTTGATCAATGACCTTATATTAAATTAAAATATTGATTGATCTTTGTTTATAGTTTCTTATTAATCTTGAGATCCTTTAGTGATTTTAAAATTTCCCAATTGATATGTTTTTTTACTATTAAATTATTGTTAATAAAATTTTATATTAAATTATAATATTAACTAATGTTATTTGTTATTTTCTAACCTTGAAATCCTTGTTAATCTAAATTTTCCTTGGTTACAATTTTTTTATCAAATTAAGATATTAAACGAATCGGTATTTCTGTTTTTATTAGTACTAGACCTCTCTGCACAAAAAAAATAAAAATAAAATGAGATGAGATGATTAGAACAGAAAAAAAAAGAAAAAGAAAAGCTAAGTGGTGTAGAAAAACTAAAATAGTTGTACTTGTAGTTTTCTAGTATAGTGTTTTATTTTCTCAAAAATCAAATTGCTAAACATATTGTGTTTATTTTATAATTTGATTTTTTGCATAATTTTCTCAGTCAATTAATTCTATTGAGTTTTAAAATGAAGAGAGTAGGATTCCATTTTGGTTTAGGGTTTTTTTAAAAAGTTATTTCTTAATTATATGATTAGAGTATGTCATTTTTCAGACTATTGTTATTAATATGTTTGAAGTTATTTAAGTATAGGATAAATCTCAAAATTATACATGAATTTTGATTTAATATGCAATTGTATACATGAATTTTAATATGGTGTAATTATACACGTGATGTATTTTTATATTGGATAAATATAATTATTTATGTATGCAATATACAAACATAAAATTATGTTATATCAATAATTGTGTTAGTAATTTACAAGAATTAGATCAAATTAAAATTTCATGTATAAAATTATATAAAATTAAAATTTATATATACAATTGCACATTAAACCATAATAGTTCATATACAATTTTAAGATTTATCCCTTTTAAGTATAAATATTATAAGTCTTATTCTATTAATAAATTACAAATGAATTTGAATAAACTATTTCTATTTCCAACCATAAATGTATGGTGTTTGTAAAACTTCTTAATTAAGTAATTATATTTATGAAATAATTGGTAACCTTGACATTTAATTTTGAAAAAGAATAACATGTGTTTATAAATTTCTCAAGTCACCTAAAAACTTTTATCATTTTTTAAGTTAAATAAATAAATTTATAAACTAACTTAACATGATCAAAATTGTTCAATTTATTTGTATTAACGCATAAACTTGTTTATATTTGTATGAAGTTTATTTATCGTTCGACTATCATATAATTAATAATATAATTATTTGTGTGCTTATTGTATTTATAATATAATTATTAATATTTTTATTTAATTATTATTATATATATGTTTATTGTTTGTTTATTTTTCACAAACATCAATGGTAAATTGTCAGAATTATATGTTAAAAAAGAGAATGAATGGTATGAAATTGTGATTTCATATTGTCATTCTCATTTTCCAATAAGAAAATGACAAATAAGAATTTTAGCATTTTTAGTTGGATTTGAATTTTTCCAGTAGGAGAAAATTAAAAATCAAGAGTAAAAATTTGATTTGTCGTACAATCCTTTCTCAGGTTAAGAAGCATATTCGGGAGATTATTGGTTTAAATTAAACCAGTAAACATAAACATATATTATTTATTTGAATATAAATATACATAAGTTTAAAAATAAACAACCAATGAGAGAACCTAAATTCAAATTTTGCAGACAACATTGTTGAAAGGGACAATCACGAATATTGAATATGAACCGTAAAACAAATACACATAAAATAAAAGAATAAAACAACCAAAAAAATAACCAGAAGCCCATCATTTGCAGTCCAAAAATGGAGAACAAATTGAAGTTGAATATTTAAAGAATAGAAAGGTGAATTTGGGAAGGAAAATATCAAAGCTGGCAGAGGAAGGTCAGCGATGAGTTAGATATGTTAGTAGTGAAGTGGGCAATGCGGTGCAGGCCTAGGAGGAGGCAAATCCAGGTGCCAATCTTATCTCTCTCTCTCTGCTAGCGTATTAATTTGTGGTAGTGCTTATCCACTGATGTTTTCATTACTCTTATAGCCTCTTCAGTTGACTGCAATAGTAACCCCAATCACGCCCTTCCCTTGTTTTCGTCATTTGACAATGCCATTCTCAAAATCATATTATACTTTCCAATTTCATCCATCTCCAATAATAATTCAAACATGAAGAGAGAGCGAAAGAGAAAGAGGGGATGTTCTGGGCCAGAAGAAGACGAAGGTCGCAAGTACTTTTGTTCTTGCTGTTTGGTCATAAATATTTTGATGAGTGTTTTAGGTCATCTACAAATGGAGCCTTCTCTGGTGCATCATCTTTTCTGGGTTGAGGAAATGCCCACCCATATCTTTACATGTATCAAACCTGACAAACACTTGGTTTCCTTTTGTAATAAGTATGTTGTATGTGTCGACTGGTGGTGAATGTGCATTTTTCCTATCCTGTAACCATATGAGCTGCTGGAAAATCCTTTTGTCGCCAACGCAGTAGATTCCTATGGAACAAGATGCTCCCTATAAATAAGTTGTATGAAAATACCATCCTAACCGGCAAGAGATGTCAGGATCAATTCTCCTACAGAGTTATAACTGTAACATTTTCCCCATCATCCACTGATTTATAACAGCTATAAGAACAGAACATGTTTTATATCTTTTACTGCCCCACATCTACAACACCTTGTCCATATACCGATTCCTTTCTCCACCAATCTACCATTACAAGCAACCCATCCATTACTCTATTCCTCAACATATTCCAAACAATGCCACAATAATTTAATAAAATTTTATTATTAATCTTATTATCCAATACATTTTTTATTAATATATTATATTTACATTTTGTTACCTATTTAGATAATTTGTCTCGGCTATTATTGATAATTTTTTTATAATAATTTAGAATTTAAGATTATGTAGTTGTGTGATTATAATTTATACTACCAAACATGACTTAAAGAATTACAATGTAATTATATTATGTTAGTCAAACATGTTTAGGATTCATAGTAATTACAAGAAGGTGTAATTACTACGTTAATAATTTCTCAATATTTACACTTTCATCTAATTACTTTGTGGTAACCAAATACACCCGTAATAAATAAATCTTAAAGGAGTTTATGGTATTTTGTTTAAACTTGAAGGGGGTAACTGAATATTTTTTCAAATTATAAGGTCAATATATTTTACACTAAACCTTGACAAATGTCTTTTACCTTATTTTCTATATGTAATTTTATTTAATTTAAATTGTATAAACCCAAATAATTTAAGTGTAAATCCTGATTAATTTAGAATAAAAATTGATGCTAATCCAAGTATTAAATCTAAGTTATCGCTTAAGTCTTAGCTTGATCAGCATGGACATTGTTGCCAATATAGGAGAACGTGGGTTTGAGTGCGCTGAAACACATTATCCTCCTATTTATCGGTTGGTGAGGGATTATGGATAGTTCTAGATATTGTTTCAAAAAGTGTAGATATGATTAAAACTTATAATGATATTATTCATAAAAAAAAGTACTAAATCTAAGTTGGTCTAACCTAAAAATATATATCTCGTATCAACCTCCTCGATAGTCTTCTTGTTAGCATAATTCTCATCATTGCCGGATCTTAAGGAGCTCGCAGACTCACAGGCTTGACCTAAGAGCTAAGCTCGCAAGATAGCGAGCAAAACTCGACCCCTGTATTGCGAAGTTGCATGAGCTTGACACTAGATAACACATGATTAGTCTAAAGTAAGGTACGTGTACACGTGCATGAAACCTACTTAATTTATTTTATCAATAAACAATACATATCATATAAATAAATAAATTACACTATCCAAAAAACACATTAAAAATTACTCTACCACTTCTAATATATATCATATATAATTTGTTTGAAATTCTTCAAACCTACATTATTGTGATAACTGGTTGAGGCAAAAACGATTTTACTGATGAAGCAACCTTTCTTTTGGGGTTGAACTGTTGGATGTGTAGTGTCGGCCACCCAAAGTCCTTGAAAACACATTTCGATGAACCTGAACCTAATTTTAGGCAAAGAGGTGATGTTTTCGTCCTAAAGAGACCCAAAATCAATGATGATGTCCTAGAATTCTAACCTTCATTCGTTGAATTACAATCATTGACGTGGAATCAACCCAGTCACCCAAACAATCCTTGATTGCGGGTTGGCTGCCATGTGTTGTTCCATTTATCTTTCTCTGCTAAACCAATTTGTCGTTCGTTGAATTATATGCATATAACTCTGCATTGATGACGATCATGACATCAAATCAACCTTACCAACCATTGGAATCGTTGGTAGCTCCTATGTGATGTGTCAATTCTATTCTCACTACAAATCCAATCTATGGGGGTACAAATTTATGGGAACTCATCTATTTATATCAGAGAAGTTTTATATTTCTATACCCAACTTTAAAAGTTGTGATCACATAAAAGGTTAATTGGTGTACCATTGACCAAAGTGATGTACTATGTAGTAAGTATTTTAATCAAAATTATGTACTCTTAATGTTTGAAATTCCTAATCAAATCATGTATCTTTACTGATTAAAGTTAATCTATGTATATCAAAGGAGAAAAGTAAACCGTGTATTGACATTATAATTGTCGAAACCATCTCTTTTTGAAAACGACGTGTTTCGAAAATTATTTTAAAGTTGGAAAATGGGAGTCACCACCAATCCTTTATTCGGTGTGATTGGATCACCACAAAACGCTTGAAATTCGTTTTGAAAAATATTTTGGTCTTCGCAATCCAGAAAATGAGTTCGGGAGTCGGTTACGCATGAGGAAGGGTTAGCACCCTCATACGCCCAAAATTGGTACCATATTAATTATTTTCGGGTCTTAATTTGTAAAATTTAAAAGCTCGAGTATAGTTTAAAATATGATCATTGAATGCATGAGTTAAGTTTAAAAGAAATTGGGTTTGTTTGGAAATCCCGCTATTTCAAAGTGATCAAGGAAGAAAGTTACGTCCAATGAGTTAGGACACAACATTTCAGGATCCAAAAATGGCGAGCTTTCCTTTGTAAAACTTTTTAAAATTTTCGGGAAAAGGATATTCGATTATCCCGATTTGAAGAAAGGTTGCACCTAGTGAGTTAAGGCGTAATATTTCAGAATCGAAGATAAGGAAACATTGCCTCAGTTAAGGGTATTAGATTATTTTGATTTGAGGAAAAATTGCACCTAGTAAGTTAAGGCACAAAGTTTCGAAACTCCAAATAAAAGAATATTGCCTCGTTTTTTAAGTTTTTTATGAAAAACAATTTTGAAAACAAACATGCGAGTTTAATAGGAATAAGTAGTTAACAGTGAATATTAAACGCAACGTGAAATAAATAGGAAGATAAATTATCCACGAAAAAATCAAGATGCAAAATACGAGCGCAAAAAAAGTTAATGAGAGAGAATAATGATGTGATCGGAGTTCAAAACGAGACTTTTCGGATGCACGGGGGCAAAATGGTAGTTTTAGAAGTTCGAGGGTAAAATGGTAATTTTTGAAAGGTTCGGGGTCAAAAATGGGATTTTTGGAAGTTTAGGGGTAAAATGGTAATTTTTAGAAGGTACGGGTCAAAAATGGGATTTTTGGAAGTTCGGGGGTAAAATGGTATTTTTTAGAAGGTTCGGGGTCAAAAATGAGATTTTTGGAGGTAATAAAACTAAAGACGGGTGACACGTGGTAGCCCCTCAGGCATCCTGAAGTCAGAGGACTATTTTGAAAACCATGGAAAATTTCTGAGGCAATTTTGAAATTAAAGCGAACCTGATTTAAGGATCAAATTAAAACAAATTAGAAATAAAGGGGACCATTTGCGAAAATAAGCCAAAATCATGACACGTGATAGCTCCTGGTGCTTTTGAAAGGTCGAGGGGCTAAATTAAAAAACCATGAAAATCATTGGGCCAATTTAAAAGTAATTGAAAGTACGAGAAGGACCTGATTGAAAATTTGGAAAAAAGCGGAATGACCAAATACATAAATATACCATTAATCAAAAACACGCGGATCCTGAGTTGGATCGAATCGGATCCGGGCCAGTTTTAGGGAAACTACGCCGTTTTTATGCCTAATACCCTCACCAAAACGCTGCCGTTTCGGTGAGGGTATTTAAGGCCTAGACCCTTTGAAAAAAAACACCCTTTCTTTCATTTCCTCAGGTTTCAGAAAAAAAACTGAACCCCCCCCATTTTCTCTCAAGTCCCTTCCGTGGCCAGCCAAGCTCCAGCTGGTCGACCCAGTCATCGGCCGTCGCGTGGGACCGCACGTGCGCCACCGGTCCCTGCGCTTGTTCATCGCGTGTCGTCGCTTGGGGGTTCTCCGGTGCACGCCCCGCTGCCCTCACCAGCCACGCGCTGTCATCAGCCTCCATGCTCGACCGCCGTCCACGTTTAAAGGTAAAAAAAACTCATCCTTTCATCTTTCCTTTTTTAAAAAAACAGATCCAGGTCTAGATCAAACCAGATCTAGCCTAGATCCAAACGGTTTTCCCTTTTTTAAAAAAAAATATTCTTACTCCCGATTATTAGAAAGTCCGTTTTTTAATTCCTTAGGTTTCTCTGGGTTTTGCAGGTCTGTGTACGACGAGGTGTAAACGGTGTTCGTCCGAGGTTGGACCTCCGGCAACGGCGACCGAGGACGGCAGGCCGACCGAAGATAAGTCTTCTGACCTTTCGTTTTTATTATTATTATTCATTAATATTATTAACATTAAAAATATTTATTATTAATAAATATTATGAAAACCGCCCACTTGTCATTAATGCCATTATTTATTATTGCCGTCCATTATTAATATTATTCTGATTAACTAATATTACTATTAATATTTATCACTGCAATTAGTATGTATTGAAAACGCATATAATAACAATAAATTATAGTAATAATATGCATGAATGGGTACTAATGAATATAAGCGAAAGGACATTAACAGTTTAAAACTAAAGGGCCAATCACTGACGAATGAATACCTACTAGTGGATGCGTACTTCGCTTGGTATGAAGCGTTTGGTATTCTACCCTCTTATGCTGCGAGTGTTGATATCCTTCCTTAACAACTTACTGTTTCTGTTTTCATTGATTTTTCAGAGAAATCGTAACCCTTTACCATCGAAATGAATTCGGCTTTTATAGCCTATATAGTTATCATTCTTTTTTGTTTTACAGTATTAAATGCATGTCCACTCTTTCTTTTTGCAGGTTCGGCCATGGCAGTGGCAGTTGGAGCAGCCGGTGGCAGTGCAAGTTGGAGCCGAAGATGGTGACAAGCTGTTGATGACGTGGCGACCTCTGGTTGGCCGAAGGGGAGGCAACAACACTTAGTGGAATTCGGCCGAAAGTAGTTTGGGTTTTGGGTATTTTTAGGCAATTTGGGCTGCTTTGTAATTGGGCCGTTTTGGTTTAGTAAGGGTTATTTGAGTTTGGGCCCATTTGGGCTTAAGAATGTAATGGACCTTTGTAATTATTCTGGACTTTTGTATTTGGGTTTTATTTTAAATTTTAAATTTAAAAATAATTTTAAACTTAAATTAAATTTAAATTTAAAATAAATTTAAATTTTAAACAAATTTAAAGGGAGTATGGGCCCAATCAAAATTTGGGCTTCAACAATAATGAATTGTGTACTATATAAAGAGCATTTGGTCTCTTCAGAGGTTTTTTTTTTTGGATTAAAATCAAAACATCAAAGTGAATATAAAATCAAATTTTTATTGTTGTTTTGTTTGGAATTTAATTCTATAGCACTTATAATAAGTCATAATCCAAGTTTCAAGATTCTAGTTTAGGGGTGAGCAAAATCTGATTCGATTCGAAAAATTCGAAAAATAATTTAAATTTTGAATTAAATAGTTTTATTTAAGTTAATCAAGTTAATCTAATCAAATTGAATACAAAATTATGTTTTTCGGTTTAACTCGAATATGAATTATACAATTCGAGTTATCTAAAAATCAGAATAAGAAAAGGTAAAATTACGTCGTTTTTATAAATATTTATCTTTTTTAAAGTTAAAAGTCAAAACCATTATATTGTTTAGGCATAATTGTAAAAAAAACTCCCAAACTTTGGGGGCTTTAGGATATATGCCCCTAACATTTTTTTTATTAACACCCTTAACGTTACAATTTTTCAGAAATCAATCCAATTTTAACAATCAAACGTGAGTTGACCATCAGTTAAGTACCAGACCACCGAAATAGCTTATGTGGCGTGCCACATAAGCATAATGATGGTACTGATGACATCATCAAAATAATATTTTTTTTCATTTTATTCACCTTCTTTCTCCCTCTCTCCCCTTCTAATTATTTTTCCAAATTTTCTCAAACTTTCTCTCTTTTCAAACACTCATTTTCTCTCGTTATTTTTCCAGATTTTCTTAAACTTTCTCTCTTTTCAAACACTCATTTTCGCTTCAGTTCCCTCACTTCATTCTCGATCTCTTTTGGCAACCCACACAAAATCCTCAGATTTGTCTTTCACAAGAATAGTATCTCAAAACTCTTAGAATCTTTCTCTTTGTCTTTGTATAAAAGGGTACCTGAGATTCTCATCATTTTTAAAGAAACTGAAGCAGAGACTCTTCACCTTTTTCAACATTTTTTCCTAGAAAATTTTCAGATCTGACAGAAAATTCTTCGATTATCTACCATATTGTTGTTCTTTCAGAATATTACTTTCAATTTCATTTTTGTTCATGAGCATGGTTTCTCATCTTATAGCTTGAAAATAACAGCAAAGTATATAATTGCTTTTGTTGCGGGATCGTTTTCCATTGCTTATGTATTTGATCTACTTATTTCTGATAATAAGATTTTTTTGATGTACGTTGTTGTCTTTTGAAGCTTTTTAATATTTGATTATTGCATAGTTTTAAGAATTGGTCTCTCATTCCCAACTCAGGGACCATGCCTTCCACTGTTTCAAAAAAGGGATGGTGGGAAGACACTGACAAAAAAATTCAGGCTTGGCCTTGTACAGCTAGTCCTCCAACCATGATGAATCCCATCAGTCGCTAGAATTTCTTTGTTAAGTCTGGTTCTGAATCTTGAAGGCCTAAGTCTTTCAATGATTTCAGTTTTAATTGCTACTCCCTATGAATAAATTTTGGTGCTAGACTTTGTTTAGTTTGGCTTTGCATTTGGGGGGCATTTTTGTTCTTTTTATCTTTTTTGAACTCGATCTGTCTAGAGGATGATATTGTTCATGCTTATTCTCAATAAATTTTTGCGAAATTAAAAATATGTTTGAATTTAAAAATAAAAAATAAAATGGTGAGACTAAGAATTTGTGATTTTTTCACAATAAAATCACCGAGAAAGAAATCAATGTCAAAGAGTTGATGACAGCGACAAATTATAATTCAAAGAAAAGTGGATTTTTTTTTTCAGAACTTTCGATGAATCTCTGGAAAACTCTCGGAAGAAAGAAAAAAAAAGAGAAAAAATGGGTGTTTGGAAAGAGAGAAAGTCTTAGAAAATCTGAGAAAACAATTAGAGGGAAAGAGAGGAAGAAAGAAAAAAAATGGAGATGGAAAAAATGAAAAAAAAATATTTTAATGACATCATCGATGATGGCATTCGCTTATGTGACATACCACATGGACTATTATGTTGACCTGCAATTTGATTAATAGTCAACTCAAGTTTGACCATTAAAATTGGGTTGATTCTAAAAAATTGTAACGTTAAGGATGTTAAAAAAAAGGTTAGGGGCATATATCCAAAAGCCTCCAAAGTTTGGGGGCTTTTTTTACAATTATGCCTATTGTATATGTAGTTAAATTATCTTGTACTTTGTCTAATAGTTAAACAATCGATCCATGTAAACGCAACATTAGGTATAAATAATAGGATTCGTTAATTCGACACAATTTGATTCGATTCGATTAGAAAAAAATTCAAATTGAGTTTGGTTGCTAAAATAAGATTCGTCAACTCGACTAACTCGAAATTTTTTGACTCGATTCAACTCGACTCGATCGAATAATCACCCCTCCTCTAGATGTCATAAAGTATGTAATTTTTATTCGTAGTGACGGCCCCCTAAAATGGTAAAATTTTAATTTAAGCATTTTATAATTTATAAAATTATAAATTAATAATTGTAAAATTACACTTTGGTTCCCAAAAATGATAAAAAATTGATTTAACCCTTTAAAAATTATAAAAATATAAACTATTAAAATAATAAAATTATATTTTACTATCGTAAAAAAACATACAATTTAATTTCGTCCCCAAAAAAATTTACTGACTCCACCACGATAACTTGGTATACGTTTTCAATTTTAGATTCGGGTGTTGAGTTACATGTAGAGAAATATGAACACGTATCCTAAATTCCATTTCGTCTTTAGCGTTAAGTTTATTCCCCATAATTTTATACTTTCTACATAATTAAACTCAATATTTGTAAGATGTTTTGGAAAGGCCTCCTCCGCTCGCGAAAGAAGCTTACAGATTGACCCCTCTTGGTTGCTTCATTAAAAATGTTTTTTTTGAATTGTTTTGAAGTAGTTGCCGTGCTCTTACCATTGATCTGTGATGCCCGGTAGAAAAAACAAAAGCAAGTGGGGAGGGCATGGGAAGTATCCAAGTGATTTGGGGTTAGTGGGCATCACGTGCCACTTTCGTCGTGTGGTTGACACGAGTCACCGCCTTGAATGGCCGATCGGAGTGGGTCCCGCTTCCCACACATGTGAACGACCCGACCATCTCTCTCTCTATTTGTTTCCCGTGCCTCCACCATTTAGGAAAGCCTCCTTAGACTGCTAGCTACGTTTGACTCATGCTTTCCACTTTCATTACGTTATCGGAATTCTAAAATTATTATCATTAAAATATAAAAATATCTACACCAAAAACTCTATTTGATCCCTCTTCATTTTTATGTTTGAATAAATTAATCTCTTTAAAATAAAAATAACTTAATTTTATTCAGTTTTATAGAAAATGAAATTAAATATAGGAGTTGGTGGCTAGATTCGACTTTAGTGGATGGTAGGATGTCACAGTAAGAAAAAAGGGGAGCTGTCAAGTTAGCAAAAGCGGAGATGAAAGGTCAGCCCTGACGTGTCCCTTCTCCCTTAGAAAAGGCTTCCCTTTCATTATGCCTTTTTAGGAGAAGATGCTTTCTTTTCTTCTATTACATCTATCCACACATCATGCTGTCCCCTTTAATTTTGAAGGTCCAAATTCAATTTTAAAAATGTTTGGTTTCTAATTTTTTAAAAAAATTATACAATAGAAATATTATTAACTTTTATAAAAAAATTATACACATTCAAATCGTATGATTTGTCATATTAACATTTTAATAAAGAACCAAATTGGTGATGTTGAATTTTTTTTACTTAACTTTAATTTACTTTTAAATTAATTAAAAGTTAAATTTTAATAAACTATATACAAAGTGGCCCAATACTTATCAGAAAGAAAGTCAATTTAATTTTGCACGTGTAACTTGTAGAGATATTTAATCTATTCAAATATTATTAATCCCCAAGCAAAAGAATATAAACTCTGCAAATATAAGATCTATATGAAAAGATGTGATCATCAGAATCACATGGAATATTTGAATTTTTTTTATTATTAATTTTAATAACTCTATTATCTTATTTTTTAAAAAAATTAAATCAGAAAGTAAAAATTATAAAAAAAATTTCACCTGTTAGAGGTGTCTATCTGTGTCGAGGCCTATGACAGCCATTGTAAAAGATTCATCTGCCTTTTCTAAAAATCATTACTTTAATCCAAAACTAGAGTTTCCTATCCGCCAACTCATACCACTTCAATTTTCTTTATATATTTTTAAGTAATTATTATCTAGTTAAATGTTTGTTTAAATTTGGATAGTTATTTATTAAAATAATTATATTTTTAATATCAAAATTAAATTATTGAATTTATTTCTTTAAATATTAAATAAGTTAATAAAAACAATTTTTTAGAAAAAAAATATCATTTTTTTAAATTAAGTTATAAATTCATAAACTTAAAATTTAGCTCGAGCTTTTTATTGTTAATATTTCACTTCCTCATCATTATCTTATATCTTACTTCAAAGATAAGAAAATACTAAATCTAAGAAAAATAAATAAAGAAATGGTTGCAAGAGGAGATTATATTTTTGCTTGTTTATATTTATATAATTAAAAAAAGAAAATTTCATTAATTAATATTTGATTTTGGGTTCGAATCACTAATTACGTTACTGTTAGAGTTTTACTCTTCTTTCGCAATTCATAAAAAAAATTATCCTCACTAACTAATAACATTATAAAAATATGGAGATCAAATTAGATTAAAATTTAAATATAAATACCAAAACAGAAATTTTGAGCATCTCCTAAGATGTGGAGAGAGAGTCTTATGACATTCTTTTTTTATATAGTTAGTAGTATGTTACCTACAACATTTCATATTAGATTAATTAATTTTTGGGTCAAATTATAGATTAAATATTTGAAGGTTAAAATATATTTTAAGTTTATATATTTTTTTATATATTTGGAATTTGATCTCTATAATTTATTTTTAAGAATATATCCTTTTCAAATTAAAAAATCAAAGTACAATTGCTTGTACCATTAAATTTAAAAAAAAAAAAAAGACCTTACTTAATAATTATATAAAAAAAAAATGACATTACAATGAACTTAAATTTAATAATGTTAACAACTCTTAAAAAACTACAACATTTTAATCAAAATAAAATATTTGAGCTAACCAATAATATTGTAAATGTTGAGGTACCTAATTATGTCAAAAAATTAAAATATAAAAATTAAATCTTAAAATTAAGTGTAATATAGAGAACCAAATTAAAAATTGACCATTATTATATACTCTATACAAAAAACAAAAGGGTAGACCAGCGTAAGGGCTGTGCCACTTTGTCATGTTTATAGTTTCTTTGGCCTAATTCACAATCTTACCCTTGATTTATTTTAGCACCTAAATTTTTTTTTTTTGTCTTAATTTGGTACTTAAAGTAGATCTTTGTTATATTTTTAATCTATTTTTTGACAGACAAAAAAAAAATCTTATACCAATCACAAAGTGCCATATGACATCTTTATATAAAAATATTTTTATTAAAATTATATGTACACATTAAAAATATATATAAAAGGAAATAATATATAAAAATTTCAGAGATATATATTAAATCTAGAAGAAAAAAACATATGAATTATTAAAATTTGTATAAAAGGAAGTACATGTGAATGATATACTCACCTCATATTTGTGAATTTTAGAAACATGAATATCATATAGTTAGCGGATTCGTTTGTTAAATGTATATCGAGGTAAGATAATGTTTTAATTCAATGAATTTACTAAGCATGTAAATGCTTACTCTATTTCGTTTTTTGTGTCTGTAGTTGGTATTTTGCGGAACTTGACTATCGGATCACCCCAAAGCTCACACTATCCACCTTCAATCTCAATAGACTTTTAAATCATTATAGACTCGATTATGTGGCATGTATGTAGGTTTGAAATGTATAAGTTTTCATCTTGAGTGATAATGGTTATGGTTCATATGAATTACTTGTCCTTGAATGCTTATAAAACAAGTATATAAGTAAGTTAGATGGCAATATGACAAGCTAAGATTAAAGCATTTGAATGGTTAAAATGAATGATATGGATATAGATGGTATTCATAAATTACAATGTTATGCTCAAGTAGGTGAGATGCCTAGTGCCAAATGAGGCATGTTAAATTGGTGTTTATGATGGAGTTAAATGAATGTTTTGTAGATGTTTCAAGAGTTTGATGAATTCATAGATTGACATATTTACCAAATGGTTAATTGATGTGCAATGAGTTGAGTATACTTGTGATTGGTTAATAGATTTTTTGAAAAGGTTTTATGCAAGTTTAAGTGTCCATTTGATCATCAATTAGGCTATTGTTGTAGTTTGGCATGAAAATGACACATTTTGTACCACACGAGCTGGCACATGGTCTTGCGATACACACGGGTTGGTGATACGATAGTGTGATCATTGAAATGTAAGAGACATTGGAACCACGTGATTCCCGTTTGTTACATGATTTGGCCACACGATCGTGTGTCACACACGGGTTGGTGACACGATCGTGTGACTACTGGAAGAATTGATTGATTTCGATCCACATGGCTACAGTGAGTTACACGGCTGTGTGACCCCTATTTTGCAAAATTTTTTAAAAGAGTTTCTAGTTTAGTCCTTATTTGTTCTCGGGTCAACTTAAGAGCTTTCGTAAGCTCTTTTGAGGCTCAATTTTGATTGAAATTCGTATGAAATTATGATATGTTGTATTTTTTTTAATGAAACACTGAAGCTTGATTTGCATGTGATATGTTCTAGTAATTGTAGTAGCATTCTGTAGCTCAGATCTGACAATCGGACCGGGTAAGAGGTGTTACATTTAGCTCGGATGGGTAACCTGACATAAATATACTTAGCTCAGATGAGCAACTAGTATGATGTAGATACTTATGTATTCGAGTCCGTTTACTAAGGTTCATCGGGCGAAACGTATTATACGATACGAGAAATTGAATTGAGATAAAAAAGAACTAGATGTTCAAATGGAAAAAAATGTTGAATTGAATATGAGAAATGTATTTGAATGAAATGTATGTGATGGAATTATTCCTTGAATGAGTATGAATTTGAAAATGTTATCTAATATGTCATGAACTAGCATATTAATCACTTATAGCATCATATGGTTTGATTGTGGTATAATACTCACCTTTTTAAAGTTGTGAACGGTCATGTTTAGCTAAATTATGCCAACCTTGTGGTAGCCTAATGTATTTAATTAAACACTAAAGTAAGTTTTTGTTTAATGCCTATGAACTTACTAAGCATCCTATATGCTTACCTTGTTTGTTTTTCTCTTTTCCTTGTAGATCGTTAGCTTGGAAAACTCGTCAAGCTGTATCATCTCGAAGCTCACACTATCCTTGATTTGGCAGTTATTTGTTCATCTTGAGTCAAGAATTGTGGCACGTATATAAGTTGTCTTGATGTTATCATTGATGTATGTAAGTCTTTATGAGTTGAATATGGTATTGAACTCGGTTTATGTGATTTAGATGTTGGTCTTGGTGTGTGGATTAAAAATGCATTGTTTGGCAATTGTGATACCTAGTTGACTGAGTATACTTTAATTTATATGCTTGAGATATGTATGACATATGAAACTGTTTGTTTTAAAGTGGATAGGCATAGGTAAAGTTGGTATGGAGTGACTTGGTGAATATGAGGCAATTGACATTGAACTGTTGAAATTTAAATGATGTTTATGTAATGAATGTTTTGATGGAAACTTGAATATAGTTATTGGAACTATTTGGCATGGTTTTATGTATGTTTTGAACCAATTGAAACTGATATTTGGTGCATATATTGTATGGTTTGGTTGGAGAGCATGACTTCGGTTTCGGATGTTGCAATGTTGTCATGATAGTGAGTGATGTCGTGATGAGCTAGGGCTTGTCGTTGTGACGTGACATACTATGATGGCCACGTTGTAATGAGAACTAGATGAAGTCGTGATGTCAATCCATACATTTTAAAAACTTTGCAATTTGGACCTATTTCGTACTTGGGTTGATAAAAGTGCTTTCTAAGCCCGATTAAGGCTTGGAATTATTTGTTTAACTTGGAATGAATGAGGTTAACATTGAATAGTATGTGTAAATATTTGTTTTAATGTGAATTTGACGATAGTTGCTCGAACAACGAATGTAGTCGTAACTCGGACCTGACGATCGGATCGAACGAGGAGTGTACACCAAATCACATCAATCCCACCTAAAGGCTCCGTTGTAAGATAACAAATCCTCCAATCACAAAGTCCATGTGCAAGAGGCTCACCATAACTCAACTACTTGTTTTCCTTAACAAGACACATGTTTGGAGGGATCCACATTATGCATGCGTGAGGGGTTAAAACTACATGAATTTATATTTCTTGATGCGCACAAAGCCCAATAAGAAACAACACATGTATTTCGACTTGATTTTGTTCTTCATCTAAGTGGAGCCAACCCAAGTTAGCATTTTCAACTTGTAGCTCTTTCAATCAACTTTCCAGCGTATCTTGAATCGACTTCTATACCTCAAGTTATGATCAACTTATTAAAATATGTGCAGTTCAATAAAGATCCCACGAGTCAAATCGAGAATTTCAAAATTTCAAGCATGAGCATGTGAATTCATTGTTGGCATTTTAGTAATTTGCTTTATTATTACTTGTGTTTGGACTGCCTTATTAATCAAGGATCATCTGATTGCCCTCTGGCTTCATCAAGGGTAACAACGCCATTACATAATAATTTTTGTTATTTAATTTGTTTAAACAATAAGATTATGATTAAGTCTAAGATCGAGTAAGCTTGCTTGAAGACAAAGGAATGATTGTTTCCTTGTTCTTCAAGTGGCTTAAAGGTCTTTTTGGATGACGATGTGTTTATCTGCGGTTAATGTAAAAATAACGGTGACGGTGAGATTAAATATTGTAACGATACTATAGTGTGAGATAAAAAAAAAAAATAAATGCATCGCACCAAAAATCAATGCCCATCCAAAAATATGCTTTGTGCATTTATGTAACTTTGAGAATTAATAAATTTGAGCTTATTTTTCCTTTCAATAAGTGAGGATTCCCTTTGATTTATTTCAAAAATTGTAAAATTATCAAAAATTCGTATATTGTGGCGTTTTCAATTCTTAATTCCGATTATCTAGATTTTAGTAACAAGTTGATTAAGGGTTTAGAAGAGAAAAATTTCCAATTATCTACCTAGGGTCAAGATGGAAAACCTTTTTTTCCCTAAATCTTACCTACCTGAATACGAAACACTCAAATTCACATCACACGTCAAGCCATATAACCCCTCACACTAATTAAATTGTAAAAAAAGAAAAGATATTTCCACGTACCTAAAACTCAGCTAAACTCATAAGAAAATCTTTTATTTTCTCAAACCATCATAAGACCATGAATCACTCTCAACATATTTATGTGAACCCTCACAATCTTGATCATTAAATCTTATAACAACAAACATATGTATCATTAAAATTGCATTGTACTATCTCTCATTATAATATTGATTTATATTGAAAAAACTAAATAAGTGTCGCACATAAATAATCAAACTCAAAGAAACTTAATTTGAATATTTAAACTTTAAGCTTTGTTATATAATTATAATAAGATATATAATAATTCGATCCAGAATTCAACTCGAAATTCAATTCGATTATCTGATTTGAAATGCCTATGATTCAAATAACCCTAAACATTTTGTTTGGGAAGGCTTCTACTCTGTTGGCTGAACGAAAATATCATTTCTCCATATTATATGTTGATACCGTGTATTAACATTAGGTATAACTCGAACTCTTAACATCGAAGTGTATGCCAAAACCCATTAACTTGTTTTTGTCTTGCTTGTTCTCTTTGCTCTTTAATGAATTCAGGAAAAAAACTGTTCTGAAAATTTAAAATATGAATTGAGCAAACTCAAAACGTAATTTGCAAGAAATAAAAAATATATCTAAAAAATTATGTATATACATCATAATTAGACTTGTTTAGAGAAGAACAATATATCCGGTACGATAAAGGAATTAAAAAATTATTTAATTGTAGAAAAATTATAAAATAAAATAATGGAACCTGGACTGAAAAAAAGAACAAAAGAAATTAGGTGGAATGAGCTGCGGCCGAACCTACCATCAACACTTGTAAATAATAATTGCTTCCACTAACTTAGGTTCATTAAATGAACCAATTTTCAGTTTGGACAATGCATGCAGCAATTCCTCCCTTACGAAAGAGAGAGAAGGGAGCGCCGAGCGCCGTTTAATAGCGCACTTCCCATGAACCAACCATGCCAAGCTGCCACCTGTGTTGTTCTTCTTCCACGTAGCACTTATATTTTTGGCTTTGGACAATTTCGATTGCGTGGCACCCACTCCCTTCTTTACCTTTTTTTAATATTTTTTGCCTACATATATACCCCCTCCCCCATTTTCCTTTCTCTCTCAAATTCCTCCCTCAGTTCTCTCCTTACCTCCTTTTCTTCTTCCTCTTCTCTCTCTTGGTTACTTGTTTTTCTTTTCCTTTCCCGAGAAAAGTTCAAAGGAAAGCAGGAAAATAATGCCGGGTTTTGGTGGTTTGGAGACTCCTAGTCCTACAACCACTGGGGATGGTCCATGTCATTCAAAAGACACTTCTCGAGATTTGCGTGATCACCTCCCTTCATTAATGGCTTCCTGTTATCCTATCACTCTCAAGGTAAATAAAAAGAAAAAAGAAATCTCGAGTGAGTTCAGTGTGTTGAACTACCCGAGTCAACCAATCATTGACTCGTTTTCGTTTCTTACCATTCATTTTGACCTTCTTATTTGACCTTTTCTAATAATATTCTTATCTATGTTTTATTTCATGCAGTTCATCGACGTGAGCTATAAGGTGAAGGTACAGGGAACCAACACTCAAGGTCGCAGTATTAAACGCATGCTTAGCCATGGATCAACACTCTCTGATCAAGGAACAACGTGTAGGGCCCAAGAGAGGACGATATTGAACAATATCACTGGCATGGTTTCACCAGGAGAAATGTTGGCTATCCTTGGTCCTTCAGGTAGCGGCAAATCTACTTTCCTCAATGCCTTAGCTGGTCGGCTCCAACACGGCCATGGTCATTTCACCGGAACCTTGCTTGCCAACAACAAAAAACCCACTAAACAAATGGCAAAACGCACTGGATTCGTCACCCAAGACGACGTGCTTTACCCTCACTTAACAGTTCGTGAAACCTTGGTGTTTTGCTCCCTTCTAAGGTTACCAAACACACTGTCGACCAAGGAGAAGATTTCAGTGGCTGAGACGGTTTTATCCGAGTTGGGGTTATCGAAATGTGAAAACACAATCATTGGGAACAGTTTTATACGTGGGATTTCGGGTGGAGAACGGAAAAGAGTAAGTATAGCTCATGAAATGCTTATAAACCCTAGTCTGCTGCTTCTTGATGAACCGACGTCGGGTCTGGACTCCACAGCAGCACACCGGTTGGTTTCGATTTTGGGTTCGTTGGCTCAAAAGGGGAAGACCATAGTCACATCCATGCACCAACCGTCTAGTCGAGTTTATCAGATGTTTGACTCAGTGTTGGTTTTGAGTGAAGGAAGGAGCTTGTATTTCGGCAAGGGAAGTGAAGCTATGAGTTATTTCGAGTCCATTGGATTCTCACCGTCTTTCCCTATGAACCCTGCCGATTTCCTCCTTGATCTCGCTAACGGTACGTCAGCTTCAACTTCTTCTTTTTTTTTTTTTTTTTTTTTTTTTCTGTTGTTTGCTTTCTTTTCATTAGTTATAGCGGAGTTAACTCGATTATACGAACAAGCTCAATTCCCTTCTACTTCCGTTTTCATGTTGTTGTTTACTTACTGTAGAGTTAAGTTATTTTCTTCAAATTTCACCGAGTATAGAAAGAGGGAAAAACCCATAGGGGGGAACACAACACTTTCCATCATTAAGACTAAGATCATATCGCATATAAATTCCCCATAGGAGTAAGATTTCAAAAATAAAAATATGGGCAAATGAGTGGTGGGTCAGTGTATTAATTAAAGGTTGTGAAACTGTATAATAAGGTGGATAGAAATGGATAGTGCGTATCCTTTTATCCTGTCCTTTCCAATGGCCCCTCCATCCATCCAAAGAAATCTGTCTTTTTTATTGACGAAGATTTTGCATAAGCTTAGCTCATGCGATGATTATACACCACGAATTTGATCATTTAATCATCAGCTAATCTTTAGGATGGCCATTGTCTGCCTTCATTGAATGACTGATCTTGTCACTTATATGTCTCTCACAAGAATCTGGGTTATTTCTTTTCTACCGCACAGCAGTAAGTGCAAGAACGGTCTAATTGTCTACCTTCCTTTTTGGAATTAATTCAGTGGAGTTCCTCCATTGGGGAGTAGGTGGCCTGGTGTCACTACTATACAAGTGAGTTATGACTTGGATTTAATGATCTCATTCTCTTTCTTCTCTATTTTTAGGGTCTAAACTCGAAAGGAAATTAATCTTAGATCAATTTAGTAATGTTTTTAACCATAGGTCAAAATCTAATGCCATTTCTAATTGTTTAAAAAATGGTTTTGACCTTAATACCTACACATGGATAGCTCTCCATAATATATTATTATTCTTTTTCATTATACCATCTATTATATATATGAGAAAAAGTATAATTGATGAATTTTTTTTCTTTATAATTTGATAAAGTAATGCTTCATCATCTTGTTCACTAATAACTTACAGATTTATATATTATAAAAGATTCGAATAAAATAACGGTGTTCGTCACTGATTCATATAATCCGTAAAAATTATGTAGATAATTGTGGATGGAGTCTCTTTTGATGCAGCAAATAGGACATTGAGTTTACGGTATGAACTCTTGGACAATATGATCTTAGTAGAAAGGGGGAAAAAGGGTCATATGGCCAATGACGCCATTGATAGCGTTAGAAAACATCTTATTTTGTATATAAAGCTAAAGGTGCTTTCTAGCCAATAATTCTTACTATAGCTTATCAAATAATTGCTGTATTTGGTCCCATAGGCTGTCCCTATGCCACCTTTACACTTGTCGAAACTTGACCTTCATTCTTAGTATAAAGATTGAAACATATTTTCAACCTTTTTTTCTCCCTCTTTTAAGACCCCAACTATTCTCCAACTCAGGTGTTGGGATATGTTTGAAGACCAACACGTATGTCGTTTTCTTTGCATCTTCCTAACACCCATTTGTCACAAAACTGGAGATTAAATTTGTCAATATATATACATACATACATACATATATATAAGCAAGTGGTGGCCCAACCATAGTGGCAGGGACAGCACCAAACCCGAGTAGAGACCCACCTTACCCACCAACACTGGTCGGCTTTTAATCTTCAGTTTTAGCTTTGCTGAGCCTTACTCAAATCTTTGCTACTATATATGTTATTAACCATTAAATTATTTCATAATGGGTGCTGCTTTTCCTACTATTTCTTTTACTTGTTGCATCAGTAATATTTAGTATAAATTGTCAAACAATGGTGCTGTCCTTGTTTTGTTGAACTTTACTGTTGATGATATTTCTTTAAACAAGATTTTCTTTTTGAAACTTTTTTGCTGTAAAGGAAATCTAACCCCCACTCGACCAACTTTATCGAAATTCTTATTTCTATAATGTGTTGATACGTGTATAACTGGAACAATGTTCTAAATGCTTTGATTCAACTCACGTTCATCTATATTCATACACGTTACATGAAGTATATGCTTAGAGTCCCTGTTCTTCACACTACTGATTGATTTTATTTAATATTCTAAAGTTTTGGACAGATATTTGTCAACCACACTTGGGGTTAGGATGCTTTATAATTTAAAATAATACATGAAGCTGTTTTTTTAATGACTTTTAAGAATATATGCAAATTTTTAGAGAATCATATTCATCACGACACTCTTGTTTCTAATGCCAGATATAAGTATAAATTTTTTAAAAGGTTTGTAATGAACAGAGGATCATACCCCCAACTCATGTTTGAATATGAATACTCGAGAAAAATAAATAATAAAGAAGATCGTGATTAGATCCTAAATTTCCTTGTATATGTTTCAGGTGTGTGTAAACTTGATGGAGTAAGCGAAAGAGAGAGGCCAAATGTAAAGCAAACCCTCATTGCTTCTTACAACACCCTGTTGGCTCCAAAAGTTAGAGCTGCTTGCATGGAGAGCACCCCTGTTTCGGCAAAAGACTCGCATTTCATCAGCACCCGTCCTTCCGAGCAAGGAAGGAACAGCAACAGAGTCGATCTCTCGACTTGGTTCTATCAATTCAGGATTCTGCTTCGAAGAAGCCTTAAAGAAAGAAAGCAAGAATCATTCAACCCCCTCCGAGTCTTCCAAGTCATCACCGCCGCAATACTGGCCGGTTTAATGTGGTGGCATTCGGATTATAGAGACATCCAAGACCGTCTGGGTCTCCTCTTCTTTATTTCCATCTTTTGGGGTGTCTTGCCATCGTTTAATGCGGTATTCGCGTTTCCTCAAGAACGTGCTATCTTCATGAAAGAGCGTGCTTCGGGTATGTACACAATGTCCTCCTATTTCATGGCACGGATAATCGGAGACCTCCCCATGGAGCTCATTCTCCCCACAGTTTTCCTTATTGTGACATATTGGATGGCTGGATTGAAACCCGATTTGGTAGCGTTCCTATTGACATTGTTGGTTCTTCTCGGCTACGTGCTCGTCTCGCAAGGGCTGGGCCTCGCATTAGGGGCATTGATCATGGATGCCAAACAGGCTTCTACAATAGTTACAGTCACAATGCTAGCATTTGTTCTAACAGGAGGGTACTACGTGCATAAGGTCCCATCATGCATGGCATGGATCAAGTATGCTTCTACAACATATTACAGCTACAAGCTGTTAGTGAACGTCCAATACGGCGATGGCAAGAAAGTGTCATCGTTGTTGGGTTGCTCGCACCGTGGAAGCAGCACGGTTAGCTGCAAGTTCATCGATCAAGACATTGCGGGGCAAATTAGGCCCGAACTGAGCGTGGGAATCTTGATTATAATGTTCATAGGATATAGGTTGATGGCTTACCTTGCATTGCGGCGCATTAAAGGCTGAGCCTTTGAGTATTAGATTACAGATTCTTGTTATTTGTATAAGGCCCTTATAATTTTAAATTTTTTTTTTTTCAAAATGCCTGAAAAAGAAAGATTTGTTTCAGGTTGGTCTAAAAATTGACGTTTAGTGGTGAATTTGGATCACGCTAACTGCACCCGAAGAATCATGAAGTAAAGTTTGCAAATTCTGAAACTACGAAGAAACGGTTCTCATTAGTGAATTTGTAGTTTTTTGTTTTAAGTACAAAGATTTGGTCTTTTTTATTGCGCAAAATTGTAGAGTTTTCTTTTAATAATTTTATTTTATGTGACTTTGATACATCTGTATACTCTTTATATTAGTTTTTGTTTTATTTTAAATTGTTTTTTTCTTATATCGTGACTCCATTTTAAAAATGATGCATTATAAAAGGGCAGAATGCAAAAAAAAAAAAAAAAAAATCAAGAGAGAAAAAGGGTGATGGGCTTAATCCCATCCCCTAAAGCCCAAAATCCACAATTGTGTTAAGTTTGTTTGCTGAAATCAAACCATAAAAAGTAACCCATTTGATATATAGGGTTGCAGATGATACATAAAGAGAAGTCCGACCTTTCTTGCTTGACACCATTTCAGGTGGTTAAATTTCAATTCTAATTTCTTTGTTTTTTTCAGATTATACAAGGATAGTTAATTTTTAATTTTGATGTTTATATTTCGTTTTAAATTTGATATTTAATTTTTATATTTCAATTTTGAAATAATTTAATATCTCAACTTTTATAATGTCATTAATTAGTCTAAAAACTTTATTCCAATTAAAATGTTGATGTGAATGTGAATTTTTAAAAATTACTAACACTATCAAAATTCTCCATTATATTCAAGTCTATTATGGATTCATTTTGTTACATGCATATCAAGAGTATTTTTTTTTTAATTTCAAATTGTCACACCAAAAAAATTAACATATAAATTTTAACGGTGTTAACAAATAGATTTACATTTCTAAATTAAAAAAAAAAAAAGACTAAATTTTTGAAAATAAAAAGTATGAAAATTAAATTCCAAATATATTAATAGAACAAGAAGTTAATATTACAACCTTTACATTTCTACTTCATAATTTGAAAAATATATATTTAACCCAACGTAAAACATGAGTGAGAATCATACTAATATTCACATATAAAACGAAACCATTTCTTTTTTGACACATGTCTAACCGTTCATATCTTTTTAAATCTATTTAATACAAATAAATAATCAATCCAACACAATATAAAATAAAATAGATGGGATGGTGATTATGTAACGGTGATTTAAGATATAAAGCACGTTTTAACATGGTAATAATTTGGTAACCAACCTAGGAAAATAAGGTAAATAAATATCATTTAACACTAACTATTGATGAACAACCTATCAAATCATTAACCGCCAAACTTTATTTGTACCTAATTCATTAAAGGGTTTAACTGTACGATTCCTAGTTTTAGGTTAAGTTAAACCACTAAAATACTCACTCTTACATTTTAATCATCTATATTTGAAATTTTATGTTTTAGTTGCTTGTGTTATCGTGTTGTAATATTTTAGTCACTGAGTCGTTAATTGTCCTCATATTTTTTTGAGCAATTTAATTTTTTCTTTTATGTTCTTTTAACTTTTTTTTTCTCTTTATTTTTCATTATATTCTGCTTCTCCTTCTGTTTTTTTTCCCTTCTCCATTTTTTTTAACATAGTTTTTCTAAGTTTTTCATTTGTTAAAACTAGTCCCTATACTTTTATTTTTTTTTGAACAATTTAATTTTTTTCAAGTGAGACAAGCTTGTGGACTAGTTTAAACAAATGGAAAACATAGAAAAACTACGTTAAAAGAAACGAAAAAGGGAGGAAAACAGAGGAAGAAGCAGAAGAGAATGGGAAATAAAGTTAAAAGAATATAAACAAATTAAATTGCTCAAAATAAAAATAAAAAGACCAATTGTAGAATTTAACCTAAAATTTTCGTTTGAAATGATGATTTAATGTCAACTTACCGTTACACTGTTAAAGGCAATTAACGGCTCAGTGACTAAAATGTTGCAACACAATAACGTAATTAACTAAAACATAAAATTTCAAACATAAGTGATTAAAGTGTAACTTAAGACAAGTAAAAGTGACTATTTTAATTTAACTATACCTATGATTGGTTTCAGTTTTAACATTTTTTTGGGTATAATTACGGGTTGTTTTTTATTTGTTTTATGGGTTTGGGTGGAGGGCCATATTCATCTCAATCATGTAGATTTAAAAAAAGAAGCCTACATTCATTCTTCCCAAACACTTGTTAATAATTCCAAGAGGGGAGATTAAATGGATAAGATTTTAGTTTAATCAGTTATTTTGGTTGAATTGATAGTTGTATTAGAAAAGAAACATAAATCTTAAATGAGTATTAAAAAACTTTCCAGAAAATGAGTATGAAAAATAGTAAATATTTTAAAAAAATTAAAATTAATTTTAATTTAAATGATAAAATTGTGATAGTAAATACATTATACTCTAATTATATTTTTATCTAAATTACTTTATTGGTGTTTTATTTTTTTTTTTAATTTGAAGGATTTTAATATTATTCAATTGTATATTAAAAAACAATTCATGTTTAGGACGAATACAAATATCTCTAATTAAAACTATGATAATCAATTAATAAGTTAAGAGTAATATAACTTAAAATTAATCCTCATTTGACTTTTACGAATACAATTCTTTATATTTTTTATTTGAGATTGTAAATATAAATTATTTACTATTTAGTTAGTAGAATAATAAATTATATTATTTATAAATTAAAAATAAATATATCCTAACACACTAAAACACTTAAATATAAATTATATTATTTACTATTTTTTGTTTGAGATTGTAAATATAAATTATTTAGTATTTTTTGACAGTTATACTAAACATTTAAATCTTAAACCAAATTTTTCCAAAGCACTTTTTAAAAGCACTTCTCAAAAATAATACTAAACTAATCCTAAAAGATAATTCTACAACCAAAAACACTTTCGGCTTAGAAAAAGCTAAAAAAATTTAATTTTTTCAACGTTAAAAAAGCAGCGCACTGTGATTTTTTTAGCACTGTTTCAACCCAAAAAGTGCTTTTTGAAAGCACAAGTGAACACACCTCTATATATATATATTTGTAATAAATTTTCCCATTATTTGTAAATTTATTTAAATTTAATTATAAAATGTATTATTTGATATATTATTATTAGTATAATAAAATGAATTTTACGAGTTAACATATCTGTCCATCGACAATTATAAGTTGAGGTATTGGGGTGTGCTTTTATGCTCTGTTAAAAAAAAGATTTGTCAGAACCCCATATGTTAATTTGATGGTTAGAATGTTAATTGTTTCAGATATGACCTGGGTTTTAGTAGCGTTGTTGTTAGAACTTTGCTCTCCTCATACCATATATAAATATAGATGGCATTGTAGTAGCTAAGGTTTGGAGATTAGATCAGCTAATTTGACCCAAAGCATGAAATAAAACATTGGGATAACGACAATATAAAGTAATTGAACCATGAAAATAGAGTTTTTGACCTAATGCCTGTAATTATTAAATAAGGGATCTTAGTTTGGAACAACAAAACGAATCTAAATTGTGGGTAAACTATTCCGCTAGTCACTTTAAATTAGGATTGTTTTTATTTTGGTCACTGAAAAAAAAGGAAATTGATCAAATTGGTCACTCAATCATTAAACGGTAATGGAAGACTAACGATACATGTAACACACTGTTACTCGACCCGATCACCTAGTCCGAGCTACAAGATGTTACATTTGTTGTCGGAGCAACTAAAATCAAAACATTTAATTTAACATCATTATAAATTTATATACAAGTAAGTCATGTGTATTAATCAATACATAATCATTTCCGGGTATTGTACGAGATTGCTGAAACTCTTTTGTTAACTCGGGATCAATATGGATCAAATTATAAATATTATAAAGTTTTGAGTTACAATGTGAACCTTGAGTTGTTTCTCGTTTCGACGTTAGGGGTTCGTTGTTGCAACGTGACAAACTGTTACTTCAAAAATCAACATGTTACATGTCTAAATGACCTGAAATCACACATATATACTCTTATTCAACCCAAAACAACTATATACCAATTGAAGTCAAACCAAAATGTGTCAAAATAATACTTCACAATAACATCAATTACCAAATTGTAACTTCAACCGTTTGCAATACAAAAACCAACCAAAGATTCAATCAAATGCATAACCATTAACCTTAAGACTCCAATTTAACCATTCACCATATGAACATATTCAAAACACAACCCCTAAACATTTCACTTTCCTAAATAAGCATAAACTCTAAATATTTCATATAATTACAATATGTACAAACTTAACCATTTGAAACATTTAACTAAGTGTTCCTAGATACATGCCATAAGATCAAAACAAAATGAACTATACAAACTTTGTTAAGTAAAAACCGATGGTCACTTCCTGAGGCTTCAAGAAATACCTACACCTGAGCAAGGAACAAATAACCGTACGCTAAACAATAAAGATTAGTTGTTGTAACACCCCTACACCCGGTTTACACGTATAAACCCGGCATAAGAGTATTACATACAATGTCAGAGAATTAAAAACGAGTATAATAAAATTTTTCTTTCAATTCATGTAAATTTTCAAAACAATATTAGTAACTTGTTTATTAGGGACACCTAAGTATACTATTTGTACATGCCATTTTTCTTCAAAGTAAATTACCTAAACTTGAGCTTCAAAAGTGATGTGATGTGATGAGAGGTCCCTTGCTCGACTCTAGCTTCCGTAGCTTTTGTACCTACACGTTAAAATAAACGCGTTAAGCCGGTGAAGGCTTAGTAAGCAATACAAGCATAATAGATGATTATTTATTTATTGCTTAATTTTATCAAACATTTAATTACTCATGCGTATGAAATTTGTAACCTTTCTTTCATGTAACATTTAACTTACCATAATTTCACCATAACACACATTCATCCTCATATTCCAACTTACTTCAACGATAGATTTTACATTTTTATCCCTTTTTCACAACTTAGTCATTTCACTTAATTATCAACATATAATTACACATACACATATAGTACTTCTCTTTCATGTATTTATCATTTCTTTACCTCAATGTAATAATTTGCACATTCTTTCACTTTTCACAATTTAGTCATCATAGCTTTCTTAACTATAGCTCAATTAGCTTATTTATCCACTTGGCCCATAGTAGACTTCTATAGAATCCATCGGATAAACGGAACAAACAGAGAGTACCGAAGTACTAAACAGAGAGCACATAAGTGCTGGGCAACAGAGAGCACACAAAGTGCTAAACAGAGAGTACACAAAGTGCTAAACAGAGGGTACACAAAATGCTAATCAGAGAGCACACAAAATGCTAATCAGAGAGCACACACAGTGCTAATAATAGAGAGTACACAAAGTACTAATCAAAGAGCGCGCTAGTGTTCCTTAATGGCATGCCACTATTATCACAATGGTTTTAACTTGTCTACATGGGCATAATCTCTCATATTCATCATTTCTCATAATTTCATATATCACATTTACATTTCTCTTCACATATTCATAATCATGTATTTTTCACCTTTATTTGCTCAAAGGCTTACACAATATCACCATTTTATCATATAATCAATATTCATAATTAAACACATAATATTTCATATATATATTGTTCATCACATATGTATCATCATATACCTCTTTACTCTTATTTTCACATTAATTTTCAAAGCTGTCCACTTGCGTCACAGTCACTAAATTATTTATATCTTGGGCTACAGAATTCGAAATTATAAACCGCTTGATGTTTCTAAAACTAGACTCAATCATCTTCTTACCATAAAATTTCCAGAATTTTTACTTTAGCAAATTTGTACAGTAAATTCTTTCAATTTACCCCTTCGCTGCTGCCTGACAGTTTCGACCTTTCTTCACTAAAAATTATCTATCTTTTAGTAAAAAAATAAAATGATGTTTATGTATGTTTCTATTGAAAATATACTCATTAAAGATTCATCCATATAAATTTCAGTCTCTAATAATTTTTCTACATTTTTCTATAATTTTTCAAAGTCAGAACAGGGGAACTCGAATCTACTCTGACCTTATTACACTAAAACTAGTATATCTCGAAATATGAAGTTCCTTTTCTTTCACTGTTTCTTCCATATGAAACTACACTCAATAAGCTTTAATTACATATATAATTCGACCCTTAACTCATTATATATAATTTTTGGTGAATTTTCGAAGTTAGTCCCCTGTTACTGTCCAAACTGTTTTGAAGTGAATTTTTCCCTTCTCATATTTCCTTTGCACTAAATTTCATTTAATCACACCTAATCACCATATTTATAACTAAACATATCATTTTGCTCATTTTTATCACAATTAATCATATACTTTAAAGAGAATAAATTTTCAATTTAAAATCTTATAGTACTTACTACTCTAGTAGAAAACTTCCTTTCCCTCTGTGATCTTCTCTTTTCCTTTCTCTTCAATTGAGTCATTCTCCTTCTTTTCTTTCTCTTCAATTCCATACAAAACACATATATTCACATTAAAATCATTCTAACATATCATAATCTATGTTTCTAAACCAAAACTAACATGTATTTAAAGAGGAGTTTAACTTTCTTACCTTAATCACTTGTATTCAACACTAATTCCCATTTTCTTTCTCCTCCAAGACAAGTATGGATGCATTTCTTTTAACAATTGGATAGCTACTACACTTCTCTATCAATTTTATTCACTAATCTTGAAGAAATTTGGAAGAAACTAGCTTAATTGGTTTGTATTTGGTGAAAAAGGACTAATTTGTAAGAAAAGCAAAAGTTGAAATGGTGGAAAAATGGTGGCCAACGTGAAGCACCATGGCTGATGGCTTTTATAGCATTTTCATCATTTCTTTTCTTCATTTCTCTAGACGTTTCTATCAATTTCTCTTTATAAAAATATCTTTCTTTAATAATGGCAAAATTGCACTTTTAGTCCTTGGACCTTCCAACTTTACACTTTGGCCCAAAACATTGCCTCCAAAAATATCTTCCACCAAATTACTCTTTTGCCCCTCCTTAATTAATCTAATTCCCATAATTACTCATAATTAAATTTGGATAAATTACTATTTAGTCCTTCTTCCTTTCTCACACTTACTAATTAATTCTTAATTTTCTAACTATTTTCTTATTTTAGCTATATAGTCTAATTCTCAATTCTACTCTATTACTATTCCAAATCCGGTTCAAGAACGCGAATGCTACAGTTGTACTTTCATGATTCAAGATAATATAACATAAGGTAACATTAACAATTTGTCATGATGCTTATAATCTCAATGCCTACCAATACATATTCTGTATAGTAACACAAGTATATAATCAATTACATATGAATATATAAAATTATCAAGGGCAAACTAATTAAACTATCATAGCAAATGAATGATAAAATCCAATTACATATAGCAAAACCTATCTTTACGCCTTAGCTATCAATACGAATTTATAATTTAAACATTCTAATCCATTCGTTATGACATACAATATCAAGTTCATTTCATATAAAAAATCTGTTAAACATATCATCTAAATTTCTTTCTGCTCATTCATATTCATTTTGGCTCTATACTCTATTATTAATTTATTTCATTACCTTTTCAAGTTTTCCAATTCTAATTATAATATTATGCCCGATGCAACCCTAGTAAAATGGACTCGGATACACGGGTATGTTGGAAAATAATGTTTACTAGGAAACTTTGAGGTATATTATTTATGGGTAAAATTGAAGTTTTTGAATAATAAATATTATTATTATATTCTACTCCATGAAACCTTTAAAACGATATATAATATGCTCAAAATGATTGAGAAATGAATGAGAAATTGAAGCTCAAAGTAAGCTACATGAAAATGATTGTTAAAAAAATAGTGCTTAAAACCTCATATCCCACATTGTTAAAAGTGTGGTATATAGGGAGGGTTTATAAGCTAAAAGCAACATGTTGATTAGTAAATTACTAAATTAAAGCTCTCTTTCAAGGGGTGTTGATCAAACTAAAACTAATTAAAGGTGCACCTGCACGACATGAGTGTCATGAAAAGTTTGAATTGGTCAAGCCTTACTAGGCCTACTAAAATTTTTAGCCCATTTAAATAATTTTCCTCTTCAACAAAACTATCCTTTGGTGTTCCAAAGGCAATTAGCTTTATTTATTTTATTTTTTTGTAACTCACCATGTTAGTAACCTACAAAACATTACGTTTGTAACTCTCCTCATTATGTTTGTTTTAAATTTCATGTAACCGTTTCATAAATTTCAATATAAATAGTCCTTTCTTCTTTCCATTTTAACATATCAAGTGATAAAGAAGAACTTTTGCTCTCTCTCTCAAAATTTGTTCATATTTTCTCTCAAAATTTCAGTTCTGTTTTTGATGATAGAGGAGGCTTGGTTAGCATTCGATTGTTACAAAAGTTGTGCTGCTTTTGGTAACTGATTGTTTTTGTATCTTGGGAGATAGACATCCAAAAATTCTTTAGCACCGATGAGAGGAGAGGACGAGTCTGTCTTAAGGAGACTATTTATACAGGCCTCAACGGGTTTCTATTTACAATACATCTACAAATACTACGTAAAGTATACTTGTTATTTGTTTTTAAATTTATTATTAAATTTAAATTATATTTATAGTTTTTATATACTACCTTTTGTCTAACAAGGTAAACTACATTACACCAGATAGCTCGTAAGATTTTAAACTACACAACACCAGATCACCGACGTACAAAGCTCATAGGCATCAAATGCATTATCATTTATACATCCCTCCACCACAACAAGGTCTCTGTAGAGACATATAATACTCGATTATCCACGACAAATGTTGGATCTTGATATAATTTGTAATGATCTCTATATAATCACATATCTTGTACAAACACGCATATAACCTTATTGGCTTGTCAATCGTATCCTAACATTTTACTAAGTCACATGGGCAACAATTTTACATATATGCATTTTTATAACTATAATCATCATACTCATATATTCATACCCTGTATTCAGTCACATATATTTTCATACCCTGTACATTGTTCTATCGCATAACAATCATTTATCGCATTTCATTTTGCAATTTAGTCCGTATATCATTACTCAATCATAATCACAACTATAATCCAATTCATCATCAAATAACATGTACTACTTACCACACAACATATTTTTACCCATTTACCATTTCACATAACATAAATCAAGTATTTCATGCTAGCTTTCATTTTATTCATTTTAATCTTATATTTCGATATCTCGCGTCAAATTCAATCAAAACAATTCATACTATCACCATATACTTACCTCAATGATAAATAAAGCAATTATAATATATATATATATATATATATATATAAGCAATTATATCTATCCTAAATCATAAAAGTACAAATCGAGGTTTTGCGCTTCACTCGTCAACGGTTTTCGTTTTTCTTTTCCCTCTCAATGGTTCAGTGTTGTTAGCTACAAATCACAAAACATTTCATACAATCAATTTCCAACCATTTCAGAATCAAATACCAAATTACATTGATTTTTCAATTTATTCAATTTAGTCGAGACAAACATAGCTTTCAATTTAGGGCCTTGGACTAGAATATGATTTCATCAAAATTCATTAGGGCTTCCGAAACCGTATTATCTGGTATCATCGAAAATTGGGTTGTTACACCCTTGGATAAAATCTCTCGATCTTGTTACACTGGAAAAAAAAAATCAATTCCTATTTCATTATAAAGTCTCAATGACCTTGAAACAAACCCAACTATCCAAGGTAATGTCTTGAAGACCCTTGGACCAAACTCTCTCCAATATGATATTGTCAACTCAATGGAACCCTTTCTTCCAAATCAAAGTCTTGAAGACCCTCAAAGTAAACCTCGTTAATTGAATATCGAGTTTCAAAGATCCTTGAATCAACTTTCAAGCAATCTAAAGAAGAAAAAAAACTCCCAAACCTATTTTCAAGGCTAAGTCTCCACAACCGTTGAAGCGAACTACATCCAGCCAAAATCAAATCTCAAGACCATTGGATTGAAACTTTGTTGAAGAAAAGGATTAAAGGAATTATTCAGGAATCATAACTCTCAAGTTTGATAATAAACCTATTTTATTTGTCTTGAATCATTCAGGTCTTATTTGATGCAAAATTTTTGTCCACAAATTTCTAGCATGCCACAGCGGGACAATCTCTTCCTTTTATTGCTTTTCTCCAGAGTTTAAGTTCATCAAAGTTGTAATGACTCCCAAGAAGAACCTTTTTAACAATCTAAATCTTCAAGTATTTTCCAACTCAAAAGTTAGAGGAAAAAATATTAACAACAACCATTTTGTCAATTCTCATGATCAAGTTTGGATGTTGTAGTCAAGGGGACAACAGGCAGTCTTCCTTTTAGGAATAAGTGGCTTCTCTTTCAAAATTTGTGGAATTTATTGTAGAAGCATCAAATGAATGGATGATCAACTTTCTTTAATAATGGTTGTAGCTTGTATCCCCCATATTTATGCACGTTCTCAATGAACTGAATTTGTGCACGTTAAGACCTCACCTTTCCAAGGACAAACAATGTTGCATAGATTGAGTGATCACTTCCAATCAACTCGAAGTAGATCAAATCCAATCTTCAATATCAATCTTAATATTTAAAACGTCGCCCATATCAATTATCCTTGAAATAAAGACTAATCCAGATCTTTTTAAAATCATATCTAAATCTCTTCGAAAGTATAATTCCACAAATAAATAAAAAATTATCTTTGAAAGTTCTTGACTCTAATATATTTTGATTTCCTTTAACAATATATATATATATATATATATCCTAGTTTTACAGCATAATATAAATTTAAAAAAAAAAAAAAAAAACATAATCAACTTAAAAATACAACATTGCAACGTCAATAAAAACAGCAAATTGCACTGACCAAAAAGTATAGTTTATCATCCACCAACAAATATTTAATATGCATAATTATGCCTAAGTAGTTAGAAACTATAGGATGATAAGCCTCGGTAGTTGGAGACTATTCCTAATATAGCCTCTAAATTCTACTTTACTTTTAACTATTTTGATCAGGATTTGATTTGTACACACAAGTGCTTGAACCCGAATCTCTTAAGATGAACAACTCTTCTTTTCCACTAAAACCACTCATTGGATTCAATACCATTATTTTTAAAAGTTAAATAAATATTTTTTTTAAGATAAAAATGTTTTTCATCGCATAATTTATAATTTTTTAGTTTGGAAAATCATGTCTTTAACCCTCATTTATCATTTAGTATATTTTTTATAATAGTATTTTTATTTTAAAATTTGTTTCAAATATAATAAATTAAGTCTTAACTTGATTGGCATGAGCATTGTTGTCAATGCAGGAGAACGAGAGTTTGAGTATGCTGAAATATATTATTCTCCTATTTATGGGTTGAAGAAGAATTATGGGTAATTCTAATATAGATTATTACGAGCGTACTCCTATCTTTTTTTATTTAAAAAACTAATTAAAAAAGTTATAAATGTTAATATTTAAACCCCTACCACTAACATCTATAACCTCTTTTATTTACCATTCCAACCAAAGGATATCTTTACCCATTTCGATTAAATATTATATGGTTTTATTAAATCTATTATAAAGCTATTTTAAAAAATTAAAAATGAAGAGAACTTTGTGAGCAAAAGTGAAAGGTGGTGAGTGATGTTGAAAACGAAAAATTGTCCATTTCAACTAAAGATTGCACATGAATTGGACATTATTTACTCTCAACTCAGCATCGAAATTATGTGAAAACATCTAATAATTTTGGCCCAAAAATAATGCAGCTCTTCGCTGTTTAAGCTTTGGATTGTTCTGCTTTCTTTAACAACACATGTCTGCTACACTTATATATCTACTTGTATGATATTCATCAAAAATATTAATCTTTTTCTAATATAATGAAAAAAATTTATAACAAATATTAATGGCGTTATATATAACACATGTATCCATTAAATGATTCATATTTCAATAAATAACATTCATAATAAAATATGAATTATCACTAGGTAGGTTGGCGTCAACTCCATGAACAGGAACAGCAGCATCTCTCAACCACTTTCTGTATTAACCCCACTGAATTATCATTCACATTCTGTCCGTATTGTTGCTGGGTTCTTTTTTTTCATTTTATGTTGTAGACTACTGTCCGAATTAAAGGAAAAACCTAATCATATAATTTGTTTGAATGAAAATAAATTTTTGATGGTTGGACGATTTCATGTAATTACAACTATGTTAGAATTTATATAAATAGTTACTATAAAAAAAATTGGTTATAATATGTTTTAGGTTTCAGTATTTTTTACGTTATTTTATTTTTTAGATTTGAAAAATATAAGTTTAATTGTTAATACGATTAAAATTTTTATATAAAATTTAAGTACAATTTAACGTCATTTTTTTGTCAAATGGTTATTAAGTGAATATTTATTTTATTTTAAAATGTCATATCAGTAAATTTAATAAAAATATTTTTAAAATATTGACAATTAGACTTGAATTTTAAAATTTAAAAAATAAAAAAAATTAAATTTTTGAAAATAAAAGTAAAAGAAATTAAATTATAAATGTATGAAAAGCATATTTTAACAAAAAAAAAAATTATATAAAAGTTGCAATCAAAATCAACCGTTAGAAGTATTTAACTAATCAAAATAAATATGTGAGAGTAGTTAGGCATGAATTACATGTGATTTTCAAAACACAGAGCTCAAAATCTCAATACCTCAGTTACAAGATAAAAATCATAATAATAATTCTATTAATATATAATTTAGGTTTAAATGTGTTAGAGGTCTCTATACTTTTTTCGATTTAAAAATCTTTACTCTTTAGTCTAACTTTATAATTATAAAAAAAAAAAAAAAAAAAAACTTTTTAATTACATTTATAATTTTATCAATTCGGACTTTACTTTTTTTAAAGTACATAATATTATAAAAAATTGTTATATTTTTAATAAAAAATCATTAAAATAATTTTTTTTAAAAGACTTTAATACTATTAAGTTGAGTGATGATAATGTGTTTTCATTTAGTCAATATCAAGTTGAATTTTAATATAATTTTTTTAATTAAATTAAAAAATTACTTGTCTACATTCAATTTAATACCTATTGAAAGAATAATGATCAAACTTTAATAAGATTTTATTACTATTAAAGATTTAAAGAAGTAAATAACACATTTGTTAAAAGTATGTAGATTTTAAACCTCATGTATTGGCCTGAAGGTTAAGGATGTTCATTATTCTAGGTGTAACTTGGATTCGAGTAGTGTCAGTCGCGTTATTGTTAGGATTTTTCTCTCCTCTTGTAATTCACCAAAAAAAAGAATTTGGATTTTTTATATTTTTATAATTTAATGAACTGTTAAATTTTTATTTATTCAATTTTTTTGGGGAATTTTAAAAAAAATAGGAACTTTTCTGAAAATATAAAATTTTAATTTTTAATAATTTTATCTACTTTTAAAGTGTATGGACCAATTTGAAAAAAAAAACTTGTAAACATTAAGGCTAAAAAAATTAATCTTTTTCATAATTGCAAAATTAGAAGAAGAGATAAGTTTAGAGATTAAATGTTTTAAAATTAAAGTATAAAGATTAAATTTAAAATTTAAAAAGATTAAATATGTTTAAACTTAGAATTGTGTGTTGGTAAACTATCAAAATAATCACTTTTGTTTACTTCATGTTACATTTTAGTCACTTATGTTTGAAATGCTATGTTTTAGTAACTTACGTTAACATGTTGTAACATTTTAACTACTGAGCCGTTAATTGCCATTAACCATATAACAGTAAGCTAACGTGACACGTTAAATCATTATTTCAAATAAAAATTTTAGGTTAAATTATACAATTGATCTTCATATTTTTTCGTTTTGAGCAATTTTATTTTTTTTCTTTTCTGTTCTTTTAACTTTTCTTTTCTTTTTTTTTCCATTTCTTTCTACTTCTCCCTCTGTTTTCTCTCATTCTCCATCTCTTTAATATAATTTTTTTATGTTTTCCATTTGTTAAAACTTTTGTATGTTTATGAAAAAAAAAGAGGCTAAAGTTAAAACCAAAATAAAACTTGCTTCACATATTCTCACCCCACAATTACAAACCCTCATTGTTCATCATCGCTTTAACGAATCAATTTTGATCTCTCAATGACCTAGTCCACAAGCTCGTCTCACTCGAAGACCTTGCCAATCGTGACTTGTGGCAATCCACCCTCAACAAAGTTTCTCGAGAACGTTCCCTTAACCCACCCCCACAACCACCTTATCTATCTTACCTGTAACATTCTTGCCTTCTTGAAACTACGTTGTTTCACGAATTCTTCAAACAAGCTCTACACTCTCAATGACTAAAACAACCACCATACCATACGAAACTTACCCTCAACTTTACCCAAATCGGTTTGGTTCCATGCTCTCTTTCTCTCTTCGGTTCATCCATGCTCAGCTTCCAATCAAGCTTGCTTGGGAATATCCAAGAAGGTTTAGATCAATTTTATCGTTTGCTTAATTTATTCTACAGAAAATAAAATAAAATGATATGCATAATCTACACGGTTCTGTGAAAGTTTAGAAACAAATTTTTGTTTTTGTTTTGAATATAAAGAATTCAATTTATAGTTAGATTTGATTAAGGATATGATTTTTTATATTGATTAGTTCGACCCAATTTTAATTTCAAAATTAGGTTATATTCAAATCAAAATTTGATTAAGAATGATTGATATTCGATTTTAAGTAAAATTCAATTTAAAAATCATGTGAAAGAAATAAGGATTTGATTTATTTGGTGGGCAAAGATTATGTTTATACAGTAAAGAATATGAGAGGAAAGAAAAATAGAGGGGAAGAAGAAAAGGGAAATAAAGAAATAAAAGGAAAAAAATTAAATTGTTCAAAAAAACAAAAGTATAAGGACTCATTTTAACAAACGAAAAACATAGAAAAACTATGTTAAAAGAAATGGAGAAGGGAGGAAAACGAAAGGAGAATGAGAAGAGAATGAACAAAAAGGAGGAACGTTCAAAGAACATAAAAGAAAACAATTAAATTGCTCAAAACAGAAAAAATATAGGGATCAATTGTATAATTTAACCTTAAATTTTCATTTGAAATGATGATTTAGGATGTCACGTCAGTTTACCATTACACCGTTAACGACAATTAACGCTCAGTGACTAAATTTCAAACATAAATGACTAAAATGTAACTTGAGACAAATAAAAGTGATTATTTTAATATTTTACCCTTTGTTTAAAGCAAAAAGTGGATTAATGAAATAAAATGGTGTATAAGAACAAGGGCAATAAATCAACCACAACAAATACGGATATAAATAAATATGTAAGAAGGTCAAACAACACCACACAAATTGATCTCCCCCTCCATTTTCTCTAAAGCTACCTATGGGTTCCTCGTCAACTCATATTAGGCATCATTACCAAACGCCAGCGGAAGAATGTGGCCCCATAATTCCGGCCACCAAAAACCCCTGGTTATCATCCTCACTGAGATCTTCGTATTTTCCCGATGATTCGCCTCTCAGCCCCGCAACTCCATTCCGATTCTCAGGTGTACCATTTTCTTGGGAACATTTACCAGGGATCCCAAAGAAGCTACATAACCACAACAACAGAAAAGAGTCCATGAAGTTGCTGCCATTGCCTCCCCCGACTACCTCACGAACCTCCTCAAAAACCTACAGCTTCGAAGATATGTTAAGCAGGAAAAAGGCATCAGCGGGCGCTTCAGAGTGTTTCCGGCAGATGGACCCATTTTTCGCGGCGTTGGTTGAGTGTTCCAAGGAAGACCATGATGGTGACGAGGAAACTGCAAGAGATCTGTGGACCGGAGCTAAGGTAACAAGAAGTATGAGTGACAGGTTGGGGTTTATTAATCTTTACACTTCTTGTAAAAGAAGCTGCGCAGTTTCGGAATCAGTAGTGTATCTCCCAAGGTCTCGAAGAAGTACTGATTATGGGTTAATTACTCATCGTCGTCCTCGTTAAATGTAAGCTTAAGTTCACCCCCATCAATTATCACTTTGCAATGGTGGGGTTGTGATCATATGGTATTAAATAAGATAAGAAGTTTGATTCCTTTTACTTTCGTCTGTTTTCTTTGAAGATGAAGACCAGGGATGATGTCTTCAAGACTAAAAGTCTTTTGTAATATAATATTTAATGGAGAGACGAAATTAGATGTGACTGTATTTCTCTCTTTTCTTCTGCTATTTCTTTGTATTGCACTTAATACACTCATTAAAAGCTTTAAATTTTCTATTCACATTGCTTTAACGAAGGAATAGGAATAGGAATAGGAATAGGGGTGTTAGTAGAAATAGATTGATAAAACAATAATATCGATGGGTTTGCTGTTGATCATGTGATGCTTATGGAGAATATGAGTGAAGATTACATAACCCCATGTGGGAGCAAAGCTCCATAGGAGGACAAGCATAGAAAAAGACAGATCTTCACGAAATTTAACCCATTATAATACTACTTTCTGTATTGGGATGGACCCTTTAACATCTTACTATCATTACTATACTTAAGTTTTTCTTTTTTTTAAGTAGAATATGAGTTCAAAATCTTAAAAACAATGCGATTAACGCGATCCGAATCCAAATCACATTTGAAATAGTGAACACATTGACTATCAAACAATAAAACAAGCCCCTCAAGAAAAATGTGAATTTAAATATTTAAAAAAAAAAAAAAACAATAAAACAACGTATTAAAGAGGATACATTGAGTTATTAAGGAGAATGCGAGGTGCCATTAATTGTCTTTTTCCAATTTCGCTTTCTAATTGAGGACAGGATCATCATATTTTAACCATTTCCTTTGTTTTTTGAAAGCAATACTCTAACAATTTCCAATGTCATCGTATAGGGACCATTTCAAAATTTTATGTTTAATTCTTTTCAAAAATGACAAGATTATATTTTAATCTCTCAAAAATTTACAATTTAAAATTATTTTGTTTTTAAATGTGCCCTTTCTTTGAAAGCGGTACAGTGTAATTTGGTTTATATTGAATCTAATTTCCAAAAAGAAAATAATTAATCAAATATTTATTTTTAATTTAATTTCTAAGTAGAAATATAAATGCCTTTTAATTTTTAAGAAATAATAAAATAAAACCTTAAATCAATCTCAGCCAACATGGATAAAATATATAAAAGTGATTGGAGTCTATTAAAGCCATAAACAAAACCTGCAACAATGTATAGATATATTTTATAAATAATGAGGAAAAGCTGGTCAATTGGCCATAAATTCAAATTCAAAGGCTGGAAAGGAAAACCCAAAGCAAAAAAGACAAGGGAAATTGGTGTTATATTCTAATGTGTTACTAAAGAGAGGATGGGGAGCATAAAAGATCCTTTTTGTATGGATTGGTTTCAATAATGTCATTATATATCTGTAAATTAATTATTCTGAGGCTGCCAATTGAGCCTTAACTCGATTGGTATGGGTATTGTTGTCAATGTAAAAGGACGTGAGTTCGAGTACAATGAAACGCATTATCTTCTTATTATTTAGTGGTGAAAGACTAAATTGATTTGTTGTTGTTGAAGTTGTCTACCAAGTATCATTATAAAAGTAAACAAACTTTCCAATAATAAATCCTTAAAGATAATAAAGTGAATCAACCCAGGAAATTGTTCCTCAATATGAACAAATACGTGTAAGGTGTGGTGAACGACAACCTTGTATAAGTAAAGAAATCAACATTTAAACAATAGATATCTTTCTGTGTTGACTTCTATTTTGAATTTGAATAATACGAGTTATTAAGCTATTAATCCGCATCCAAGTTTCTTGGCTGGTAAATTTGACTCTTATAGCTACTTGAAAGAGTTCTACTGAAATTGAACTCTTTCAAATTTACTTAAATAATTTAAAATCAATTTTGTGAATTAATATCTTTTAAATAACAGCGAATAATTTCTTACTATAAAATACGTCATTTTTTATCCAAACTCTATTAAGAGAAGTAAGTTATAAACTCCAATAATTCAAAGAGTCCACTAGTGATAACACACATTGCATTCTCAATGAAAGGAGCATGTCTAAATTCTGAAGATGACTTTATTTGAAGGCTCTATAGAAAATAAAATTGGAGTGCACAAAATCAATTCATGTTGAGATCTTTCTGCAAATTTTGTAATAGTTATTTTCACCTTCAGTAGGAAGGCGTTTGTATGGAAGAGAACCTGCTAAAATCTGCTTGGTATATAATGTCAAGACTGTAGTAATCTTAGGATTGGTTCGCTTGTGATTGTTCATTCTACTGTTGGCTTAGTAGTTGATTATGTTCTTTAGGCGAGGTCCAGAAAACGTAGGTCTGGTTCCTAACTGCATAATCAATTCTTGTGTAATTATATTCCTCGTATTTACATTATTGTTTCAAAATGCCATTAATAGTGTTACAACACTTTGAACAACATCTAAAAACTTTACCACTCCAACTCTGGTCATTGGCTCTGCATTATTTGTTGAAGCAAGATGTGATGTTGAAGTCGAATGTCACTCAGCAGCGTTCACTGTAGGTTGTCACTGAGGCTGTTAAATGGAAGAGATCTTTGGATCTGTTAATGTGCTATTATTCTGAAGACCCTAAAGTCCATTTGTGGAGATCAATTCTTAGCTTTTGAAGATTGGATCGGGTTCAAGTGAATTAATTCAACTCTTGAAATGTGGAGATTCGATCGAGATTGTGTTGTTGATTCCGGAGAACATATCTTTGACTGATGGTGCTTTAAATGTTAATGTTGTAATTGTTACTTTTAAGGAGTTATTTTGTATTCCATTAGATTTTATGTTGAGAGCTTATTGAGAGCATTTTTATCTAGGTATTAAGGAACTATTTTTAGAGCAAGTGCAAATTATATTATAAACCTTGAATATTTACTGCCCAAATTTTAAAAAGGGAGATATGGAGATGAGTATTCTAATTTTTGGGTATAAATGTGACATCTTTATTTTACCGAGCTGTAGTGACCACTAAAGTCAACCACTTCCATTAGTTGTTTCGGCAAACAGCAACTGTATGTTGTAACAAGGACTTTGTTAGAAATCAAATTCTCTCTTCTGGTTAATTACCAAGCCGAGCATCAATGTCTAAGTTCCAAACTGACATTCATAGAGAGGAGTCTATTAAACCCAACTAGTAGAGTTCAAACAAGGTTCGGCCAAGAACTAATCATATAATGCCATACCTCATTTCATCAGTCGACAGGGAAAAAGCAAAATGCCAAGTCAGTCAATCATTAAAACATCGGACTATGTCATCAAAATTAACAAAAAAAAAATCCAAACAGGTCACAACTAGATTGAGATTTTCAAACATGAAGTAAAAGGTCAAAAATACCCCGATTAAAGTAAAGGGATTGTTGGCCAAAATCAAGTAAAATTATTAGTTCAGCAGCTTACAGGTACAGTCCTAGCAGGAAACTAATAAGCTTAGGTTAATGATCATATAAGTAAAGAATTTTTACAAAGAAATATTTACAATTGACATCTTACTCACTCCGACTTCAAAAGCTTAAATTGAGCTCTCAAGCGCAGGTTTTGCTTAAATCGGACTCAATGAAAACGCACAATAAGAAATTTCATTATATATATACTATCATCCAAAATAATACTAGCTTCTTTTATTGGCTAATGCTACCCGATCAAATCACCGACAATTTTCAACAATTACACTATGCAGGTGCACGTATATGTCCAAAACCAGTGGAAACCGAAGAAATACCATTTTTATCACATAAAAACACGCACCGTGTTACATGGATCTCAAATACCAAAAAAAAAAAGGTTACAAACAAGCTCGAAACAAAGCTATGATAGATATAACAAATACGAACATGACAGCTCCCGTTCCGAGATGACTAATTTTTTACTTTCAAACCAATAGCTTTTAGCAGAATCTGGCAAAGCTTGGTACAACTTGGGATGGCAGCTGCTGTATCAAAAACACATTGATATATTCTCAATCTTTGTGTTGCTCACCTCTCAAAGTAAATCCAAAAGAGGTGGTTGTTCAGATGTTGGTTTCGCATAAGTTGTCCTTGAAGCTGAACTTGCCCCCCTACCTCGGCCTCTTCCTCTACCCACAGCTGTTGACGGTGGCGGTGCGAGTTTTGGAGCAGTCTGCTCATTCTTGCTAGAACCAAATATAGACCCCAGATCTGCTGATTTCTGGTTGTTGTAAGAACTCGTTGAAGCTGAAATACCACGGTTTTGTTTCAAGAATCCAATACTGCTCTGGGAACTTCCGCCGTTCAAAATACCTGAATTCGAGGTTGAACTCCCATGATTAGTTCTTAGTATCTCCCCAGAGTTTTGGTTGCTGAACCCCCAACTATTGTTGCTGCTCTCTGTTGGGTGGTTCATGGTGCCTGGGGCGCTTGTAATAGAACTGAATCCATAATTGTTCATGCCTGGTCCTCCCATAATACCATTATTAAAGGTTCCAGAATCATTTGAGGAGGCACTAGGCCGTGGAGGCCAGTTAGCAAAAGGATCTAAATCTTCAAAATTTGATGACAAAGATGTTCTAGCATTTAATTGCTTCTCACCAATGCCTGACTCTACAGCAACACCTGAAGATGGACGAGGAGGCCACTCTATGTCAACTGCAGGACAAGAATTGGATGTTTGCTGGCTAGATACAGTAGATATTAAGGAAGATTGAGATTGTGTGGGTGCTGATTGAATTGACTTATCACCCAAAATAGAGTGAAAGGATAAATTGTCCTTGGGAGGCTGGTGGGCAGTGTGACTGGCATTGGCAGCTGCTCTGGTAGTAGGACCCCAGTCTTCATCCCATGCTAGGCTGCTTTTTGCAGAAGCCACAGTTCCATTTGCTTTGCTCAAGGCTTGAGATTGAAGCCCGTTGGCAGTGATAGCAGGTTTTACATCTGGGACTCCAGAATCAGTTACAGTAACCCCACGGTTTTCTTCTATCCTTCTGTGTTAAAACAGAATTAGGAATCGCATCATAAGAAAATGTTAGAAAAAAAAAAAAAAGAGTTTGTTATTCAGAGAAGAAAAAAATTTCATTTTTTATCATGAAAGCACAACAATAATAACAATACCTAAGAATATCCTTGACAAAGAGCATGTATTTGGCAAACTGCTGAACATTCAACTGTTGGGCCGTAAGAAGAGGTGTGAGTAGAGGAAGGATATGCTCCGCGGCGAATTCTACTCCATACTAAACAAGATGAATGGGAAAGACAGATAATGAGCTGTATGCCCTCCGGAGGCCCCAATATACAATAGAAAACAACTTAAGCAACAAAAGGTAGAGTCTGTCATTACCTGCTTGAGAATTGAGTTTGAAACCCCTAGGGTACACATAAGAGTTGGAGCAGAATGATCAACAGCGGTGCAACGTTGAATGGTTTGCAAGACATCCAACACAGCCTGTCTATCAAGTGTGTTAACAAAATCTCCCAAGCAGAGCAAAGCACTGACCCTGACCTGCTCAAATAAACATAGAGGTTTAGAAAAAAGTAATCAAAATTAATAGACTAGTGCAGCTATGTATTTTTTTTTAAAAATAAATACTTTTTAAGATTTTCAAATTTTGAAAATGAAAAAGGCCCCCACAAGCTACACATAGTTACATTACATAACAGTCTTGGTCATGACATCTAAAATTCAAGACTAAATCATTTTAATATTAGGTAATTGCCTAAAAAACTCGTACATACCGCAGCAATAGTTGTTTTCAGAGCTAAGCCATGAACCCGAGGCAGAATGACTTGTTTCACAAGCTGACGAGCATAAAGAATGAAACATTAATTCAGTAAACATAAGGAATTCCAACATAAAAGAAACACACAAGAATAAAGATGGACATACAATGTGTTTAATTTCATACCATCAAATCCATATTTCACGTTGTCCAAATTCCTACTTTAATATATTAAAATAAATAATAGAAAAAGCTGCAATGCATTAAAAATAGCTTAAAGATACTTGAACAAAACCCATAAGGCAGAACAGCTAGTTGTGAATCATAAAAAAATAATTTTAAATAACCTGTTGTTAAATGTTAGTACCAGCATTATTGCTAAGTATCAGAAGCACTATAAAAGCTAAAAAGAACTCAATATTTTGACCAAGCTCATCCTTTAGAATTCTTTAACATGAAAAAAAGCTAAAAATCCACTATGAAGTTTTAGGTATTGTATGTAATTTAGATTAAACACCAATATACTGCTATAAAGGGAATGAAGCTCATGCAATGGAGGAGGAAATCTATTTTGCCCATTTGATGCAAACCTCGTATACTTTCCGCGAAATTTAGCAACAATGAATGAAATCAAACACTAATTCCAATAGTGGTTCTTGTGAATTTCCATACAATTGATAATATCGGTCCCTGATTCTATAAAGTTAGCAGGTCAATATTCTGTTTCAATTGATAATATTGGTTATCACTTCTTCATAAGCAATGGGTTGATAATTTGTCTTTGTAACCTATTGGATGATACCAGGGTTCGATTTCAATCCTTGTTGCTGAGTTCATGACACGTATATGAAGTTCACATCAGTTCTAGATAAGGGTCTTTGCTTTTGAAAAAAGAGAAACATCAAAAGTAAATTTATGGAACGAGAAATTTTATGAGTTGATGAACAAAACTTAACCTAATAAAAAGTGTTGGATAAACTATGAACTGCTTTAATAGAAAAAACAACACTGTGAGACAAACCACTATGTTTCTTTACAGTAATCCTTAAAAGACAAAGAAAAGATGGCTTCTAAGAAACACACATGCGCAGACAAGAAGAATGAGATAGAGCATGTTGGTAAAACTCTAAGTAACTAATAAAAGCTTGGCAAATCATACAAGAAGAATGCCAAACAAGGCACAAAATTGCATGCTGTGTTTACCCATTAATCCTCAGACAACTTCACATTTGCTTCATTTCAAATCCATACAAAATGCAGCTAAGAAAAAGAACAGTACAACTTTATTCTTTCCTTCTGCAGGCAGTGTAATTACCTTCTTTTAGCAACTAAAGAAATGATTAGATCTAAGTCTAAAATTCGTACATTCATCTCAGCATCTATAGTCTAGGGATGGTCTACACATCCAACAATGAACAGGCACAAATGACTTACACTTTTCCCAGTACTTAATAATTGATAATAACAACCGCAAATAGTATCCAAGTCAAAAGGAATCCAGAAAATTTTCTGATCGTCTTCTAACAGATTCACAATCCATTTATGATCAGTATTATTGCATATAACAAAATATAGGAAATGTAAACTTCTGACAAAGGCAATCCATTTAAAAAAAAAAAGATGACAATCACCTGTGTATCAAGTTGCCTGCCAAGGATTACAGATTTTCTCAAAACTTCCTCTTGTATGCGAGGATCATTATCATCATAAGCTCGAAGAAGCATAGGCAATACATGGGATACTAGGTGCTCCGAACTTGTCTACAGTAAATAGAATAACTATAATTAAATGATTGAGTGTGACTCACAATAAAACAAGCCTTTGAAGAAAATGGGAAACATGATGCTGCAATTTCATAAAGGAGCATTTTCAGCAATTATTATTTAGTGGGATTGTAGCACAAAAGGTCAAAAATTTGAATGTCACCACTGGAGGAAATTATATCAAGCTTATTCATTTACATGATTTTCTCTATGTTTCTGCAATTTTACGGACCCACTAATTAATAGCAGTATAGAGATTACTAACCATAGAAATCTAAGTATACATATTATATGTCCTTCAGCTAAATAGTTATGATGGATGCAAAATTGCATTATTTCAAAAAAGGTATCAGAAAATTTTGAGCAATGATATTTCTCGGGAGAAACACCACATTACTTTTATGAAGTATTTCTTAGTACTTGAAATATTAGAGAGAACAATACCTTATAACCTAAATAAAGTTTAAATATAATATTTAAAAGAAAAAAAAAGTACAAGGGCAGGGCGAGAAAAGAAGGATGCAAAGATAATTGACTTATTAAACCACTTCAGATTTTCTCTTGTTACTAAGAAATTCTATGCGCTTACTTGTAAATCTGAAGTACTAAAGCTTTATGGTTATATATGGTATTTGGCATATATATTATAGGATCCTAGTTTGGGTTTGTCTTATCCTATTATGTTTTTGTTTTAAGTTTGCTAGTTTTTTAGAGTCTCAGTAGTTGTTGAAGTCAATTGAAGTAGAACTTCCATTTTCTTAGGACTAGGAAAGCTCCAGTCTATATAAATTAAAGGACACCTTCACTTGGCAGTATTCTATCATTGTCTGATGCAATACACCTTAGATCTGATTCCTACGGAACCCCATCTGTGAAGCTTAGGATCTTTCTTTCTTCTTGATCATCTGCTGCAGGCAACCTTATGTTTGACTACCCTTATCAATCTCTTCTTTTCCTCTTTTTCCTTTCTTCTATTTCTTTGTTTCTTAAGAATCTCATAGTGAAATTAAAGCCTCACTGCCTAGCTGCCATACATCACTGACTGTGGAGGAACTGTAGGGTTGGGGAGGGGATATCCAAAGGCTAATCAACAAGGACAATATGGAAGGCAGCAACCAGTATCATCAACTGAAATGGCTTTCTTGAAAATCAATTGAGCACCCAAAATAATCAGAAAAGTAGGTTACTAAATACTGTTCCAAACCACAGATATCTAATTCGTCACCTTTATCCATATCATGTAATATGTTACAAATTAGCAACTTGTTCATACTCACTAAGAAAACCAGACCACTCTATGCTCTGATCCTATTGAATGAACAAAAAAGAAAAGGAAATTTTGTCACTTGAGAACATTCTTTAGAGAGGATAATACTTAAGTTACCTTGTCAATAATAAGCTCCGCACGCTTCACCAGCAACAACAAGGTCTCTCCTGCAGCACTGCTCAGGACAGGCAAAAGAGCTGGCAATGTAACTAGCTCGAAGTCATTTTTATCCTACAAATCATTAGAAGTAACCAGTTCATTACTCAAAACAAGATAGAAACTTATGATTATACTAGATACAACTATAAAGAGTATTAAGGATTACAACTAGATTCATCACTTCATTCACATTTTGTTAACAAAGAACAGAATGAACTAAGAGACAATAACTCGCCCTACATTACCTAATGATAAAACATAAAGCTAATTGTGGTCAGTTTAGGTAACATCATGGAAACAGAGCTCAATTAAGAAAGATAAAGTTAATCTGCCATTTAGTCAGAAAATATCTAGCATGCTGAAGATATCAAAAGAAATCCCTAATTTCACAACTATCAAGAAAGATTAGCATGAAGATACTTCAAAGACCAACACAATCTCCAAGCAATTCTTTTTGAATTCCAATTGCAAATAATAATAATAATAATAATAATAATAATAATAATAACAATAACAATAACAATAACAATAGTAACAATAATAAAAAATTCCATTGATGTGCCAAAACCTGATTAAGAGAAAAACAAGCACCTGTGACTCGGCAATCGTGAGAACCATTGGCAGAATAATTGGCTGCATAACCGAATTCCTTAGTTCTGCACAAAGCGGCGGAAGTACCTGCATTTAGAAAATATTATGAATTGACTTGTTTTTGTCAGGAAAATACAATAGATAATATAACTGAATCACTAGTATCAACTTCTCTAGCTCGCTGAACTAAAAATATCAACAAAATAAAAAGGATGACAGATGACACTTGAAAATCTAGAAGAATATCAAATGCCTCACCCATGAGAGAGAAAGAAGCTGGGAGAAAGGAAGGAGAATGCATATGAAAATCACATCATGTCGCTCACTTAATTTCCAAATATTTTTAGAGGAAGACTCATTTTTAACAACTAAAATTTACTTAGTAAAGCAACAGTTAGGAAAATTAAAATCTCAAACCTTATATCGCAACACACGGGAGTCAAAATCTTTCCACATGTCAGATAAAGCTTTTAAAAACTCAGACTTCTGCATGTTATCTCTTTCCTGCAATAAAAAAAAATCATCACCCAAGAATTTAGCATTTTATAGCACTTAGTGGCGTTTGATACTTTGACATGTTAAGATTTGAATGTGATTCCAAGGAATGTGATTGGCAAGAACATAATATTACAACATTTGGTATACATGGGAAAGTCCATGTTAGAATCCTAACAAAGTTACATTGATTAAATAATTATTATGATGGACTTAAAATAAATATCAAATGAAATATTTGTTATGATTTTACAGTAAGAAAAAGTACTGTACAAATACAATGAAAATAAACAAATAAGAAAAATTTTACAAAAAAAAGGTAATTTAGTCTCAGAGATAAAATTTTAACTTTCCAACTACATGGGAAAGCTAATTATCCATTATTATTCAAAGGAATCACATTACCAAGTTTGAGTGAAAGTAATTCCCAAAGGAAAGTTAACAGTCCTAGGAAAGTCAATATTTTTTACCATACCAAAAGCGGGAATCACACTCCCACCTTAAACTCCTAGAAAAGTGATCACTTTACATTATACCAGACCCCCTCTTATTTCAAGCAAATTACTCCTAGATGATTGCATTTGATGAGCATATGTTAGACAAGCAAAACTTAAAATGCATACAAGCATGTGGTCGAGGAAACGAAGAGCGCGCAACCTAGTATCATCCCGGAAAAATGGAGAACCTGCAAATACATTACATCAAATTCAAAACCATTAAACTAATCCAAATAGTAGAGTTTCAACACCAATTCAATAATAATTTATGTGGAACTGACAGAACACTTCAAGCCATTTGCTTTAATTTAACTACATATCAAACTTATACATCATGCAGCAGTTTAAAAACTTGATAATAAGGGCCCAAGTCTTTCATTAATAGCAGAAACATAATGCATCAAACTCAAAAAAAGAAAATGCCATTTTTTTATTTATTTATAATTAATTTTAATTGTTTATGATGTAAAATTAAAGATTTTATATTTAAAATAGAGAAAATAACTGAAAAGTTCTATATAATTTTTTTTTAAATATCATAAGTTATTGATTATTTGTTATTTACTTGAAAAAAAAATTAGAAATATTAATAAAAAAATTTTGAAACTTTACCAAATAATATTTAAAAGGCATAAAACAAAGTTCATTTTGTCAAAAAAAAAACAAAAATTAATATGGAAAAACGAAATGAATTATGATGGACAGTTCAAAAAATCCAAAAAACCTGATCGAATCAATCTCACCCCTATCTTAAAATGTTTGACTGTAAACAAACTTGCATGAGGAGAACAAGCTCTGCCATTCGAAAATAGTTTTTTTTTTCTTTTTGTTGTTTGACATATAAAAAATGACAAGGTCTAGAGACTGAAATAATCCAAGTATTACCAGTAAAATCCAATGCTGATGGCCTGATAGATTCATTTGCAGAGAGCATCCTCTGTAAATCATGGATTAGTTCTGGTGGAATTGAGGAGAAGGCTTCATTGGATAAGTATGCCAACGTATTCATATACTGCAGGAAAAAAACACAACAATAAACCACTAGTACTATAAAACCGATCTAGAATGAGCATAAAGCAGAGAAGCTGAAGGATGTTAATATGCTAACTACAGTATTATTATACACAAATTTAAAAAGACAAATAGGGAAGGGGGGAATGAATGATATAGAGCTAGTAGCCACAAAATGCAAAGGGATATATTGTTTGACATGTTCATTTGCACTTGTTGATTTACAGTGTCTTTAAAACACTCTTTGACGCATACTTCTCTAATTTGCATGAGGGAACAAATGGACAACATGTAGGATGCATTGCAACATCTGAAAGTGCGGAGCACATATATATCCCATGTGAGTGACTAGAGATAAAAAAAAATGAAATTCTATTTAATTTCTTTTACTTTTTTTTTTCATTAATTGTACCTTCACTAGTAGTAATAAAGTGCATAATATCAAATTCTCTATTCTTAATGTTTGATTGCTGATGCCGTGATTGTTTGGTTTTCTTTTATTTCTAATACTTTTAGCAATGTTTTAAGTAATGGGATCAGTGTACAGTGGGGTGCCATCAATAAAAGGCATACACAAATACTTGATTTAGCAGATTTACCGCTTATTATGGATTACTGTGTTAGCTCAAATAATCGGAAGATCACCAAGAGGGGGTGATTTGGTGTCTGAAATTTTTGCAAAGATAAACGGACTGAGAAAAATCAACACCAAAATGCATAAAACTTAGGCCTCACTTGCCTATGTCCTCTTCTTTAGCCTTACTTGCCAAAGAGTTCCCAATTCACTAACTTAAATTGATATATTTCAAGGACAATGTATAACCTTTACAATCTTTGTTTTGTGTATGCTAAGATAGAAACCTCTCCCCTTATCTTCACAATGGCTAAAGATAGAAATCACTCCAGATTTCAAGGCTCAACTAGCAACCTCCCCAATTACAAGTGGAAGTATTGTAAGTTGGAGGGTGAAGCTAATATTTAGATATTCATGTTCCAAGGAAGATGGTCTAGTTCTTTTTGTTACCAAGGAAGACAGTATATTAATTGACGCACTAATATGTCCCTATCACGCGTGTGGTAAGAGGGAGTGGTTTGAAACCAATGAAACCTTCAAAAAACTAGTATACTTAGATGCTGCTTCACCTCCAAAATTGTTGGCATGGCGATTGCTGGTTTTGAGCTATGTGGTGGTAAGCTTATAGAATTTGTGGTTCATCATATTCATTGCAAAATTTTGAGGTCGACCAAAGGACTAGAACATTCAAAATCAAATATTGCAGATTAGACTATCATAATATTAATTCCTATTTCCTGATGCAAGATTTGTGGAGATAAAAGAAGATAACCTAATACTTGAATTGCCATAATCATGTATGGTAAAAGGTAAAAAGAAACATGTTATGTTTAGAAGGAGAATAGAAAGGCTAACACATGTAATACTTGTTTATCAAGCAAAAATTGGATCAATTCAAAAGGATAAAATTATAAATTAGTAAATACCATCTTGACATTGTTGTGACAGTCAAACAAAGGCTTTCGAGCAATTAAATGGTAGGCAAGGCATCCAAAGCTGAAAATGTCAGAAGAACATCCAGCTGAAGATGCTTTACAACGAACCAATTCAGGTGCAGTGTAATTCAAAGATGGCTGAAGAGGAATGACAGAATCTTCAGTATCATATTCCTGCACAGACCACATGAAATCAGAATATGATAGCTAAATAAAGATCATTACTGCAACAAGGTAACTTCATCCATTATGATGAATGACTTGATAAATTAACTTAAGAAGTATACTATATTTATGAAGATAAAGCACCACATAGCCAACAAGTCAAAATAAAAAACATGAGAAAGCAAAGCCTAAAAAGTAGAAAGAAAATTTACTTGAAATAGAAACATTGACAGCAAAGCCAACAAGGATGTTAAAGAAAGGAGTTAAAATGGCATTCCTAAGATGCAAAAACAGTAATAAATATGATAAATATGTATGTCCATATGTGACTTTTATGAAATCATATTAAGATATAAATACGCACTACGTTCATATTCATGGTGCTAGGGCCACCTAACAAAGAAGGCACCACGTTAAGCAAATTATCAATAGTGTATCAGACTACATAACTAATTCATGAGAGTGAGCCTTAGATTGGAAACGGAGAAGTGCTTGACATGGGTAAATTCAAAGTTTTTCCTCACACATACATGGTCAAACCTCCATGCCCGCATCCATCAGAATAGCTAACTTGTACCATATTTTGAGGTCAGTGGTCAAGTATAAATATTTGAATTAATATGAAAAACATTCTTGAATTTTCTTTGAGTGAAAGAAAGAGTTGCATTTCTTCCCAACTCCACCCACCCTTAAAACTGGAGTTAAACCCATAAAATATCAAAGTCTTACTTACAGAATAATGGAAGGCCTGTATATTAGTCAAATCACTAGAGGCTTGGTCTTTTGAGATAGCAAAACCAAACCCACCAAGCTTCCAAGCTCCATGCGATGTAATCAGGACATTCTGCAAAGTACAAAGTATTTAGACAAACCTATAACAGCAGTTATCCGCAGCAATCTATCCGGCAGTCAAAAACAGCACACTAAATAAACTCTTTTATACAATGGAAATTTCATTAAAAGAAGCAATAAAAAATGAAACAAGGAGATAAGAGCTGAAGGCCTAAACAAACTAAGTATGAAAAAGACGAAAGTTTTGGGGGAAAAAAAAGAAGAGGATGAATCCATGAGGACAGCCATAAACCAACAGTAGTTCTTTATAACAGCAAATCAAAATAATTTTGTAAAGAGGGAACAAAGATCCTCAAGCATTATCAATAGCCATATCAGTAGAAATCAGGAAAATATTTTTACAAAATAAAACATTAAAAAAGGTAAAGAAGTAACCTCAGGTGATATAGCGCAATGAATAAGACGTGCATTGTTATGAAGAAAATCCAAGGTTTCTGCAATCTGAAGCAAACCATGCTTCACCTCCAACAAACCCATTTCCTGTGAAGCAAAGACACATTATAAAGGACATGATGGTTAAGACATAACACGATAGCAGATAATTCAAGCACTCAGCATTCCCAGTGAAATTTTCAAGAACAAGTTTTACTCTTATACAAAGACAATTCTAAGGCAAACATATTCACTGTTCAACAGCAAGAGGAGAGTCAATTTTCTTCCAACCTATAACTCAATAGCATTCCATTGTGTTCCAATAGAGCAAAACTAAAGAAGATTATACTAAAAGGGACTAAAATTTTACAATTATCCTAATTGGGAACTTGTTCTTAAAAGGGTAAGTATATCATTTGACACCGAAACTACATTCAAAACGTCATTTAAATTCCAAATAATCAAACGGATTCTAATGTATTCCACTTCAATGACTTTTACTTGTGATTCCTATAAACCATTAAAAATGTAAGCTGATAATAATTTCAATGTATGTTATAGCAGTAATAGCACGTAAACTTACAACTTTAACCTTCTACTTGGTCCACTCTGAGAAAATAAGAATATTGTTTTACTACTCAACTCAACTCCACTCAGTAATCTGTCCATTTCTATACTTTCCAACATACCATTGGATGGGTTAAGGTTGAGACCTCTGAACCAAAAATAAAAGTGAAAACCAAGTGTAAGTCACATATTTGGGCACACCAAATACATTCCAAACTCCAGCCTAGCATGGTGAAAACCCAAGCTATAATACTACAAAATCATAATTAAAAATATTGTTTAAACAAAAGATTTCATCATTTTGCAGCCCAGGTCTACAATTAGGTTTTGCTTTTTTAACAAACAAGAGGCACTATTTTATGGGGCTTATAACAACAAAGAACTCATTGTCCAAGGAAAAAGTTGCATCAGTAATTGCTAAGACCATTGATCCAGTACTTCACTAAATGATTTATAGTGATCACAGGTATGGGAAATTTCTGTGTTGTTAAACGAGACCAGATTATAGAACCTCAATACTATGATTAACCATTTTCTTAGAAGTTAGTTATGATTTCTAAAACTTAAAGATTTCCCTAATCCAGTCTATATTAGTAAGTCTTCCCCTATCTTTATTCTCTATCATCAATTTGCAGATTTGATAACATAGAATACTGACAAGTTGTTAAACTTACATATTTTTTGAAATTTTCTCAGTAAGTTCAACAAAGACACCACTCGACATAGCTTCCTTTTACCTAACCAATTCCTGCAATTGTCCGATTAAACCCTACTGTTTTACAGGGCAGAAAATTCCACCAATCCGTTTCCTTGCTGTCTGACACCTTTTGCCTCTAAATAATAAATACAGCAACAGTGTTTGATCACCAAGCAACCACAATTTCAACACTTGCAACTGACTTATTTGTAACTTGTAGTCCGCAATGCCCATTCCTCAATTTTAGCAACTGTTCTTCTTAAAAGGTCAGATACTCTCAAAGCTCCGTTGGTATAGAACAAAAACAAGCACATTGCTAAGTTTATCTAGTAGAAACTACAATTCACCATTTATAGTAATTCCACTAAATTGGATAAAGATACTCCAATTACACAATCAAGCACAAAATTGATCTTAAATAACTAAGACCAAAATTAGAAGCCTTAGTACTAGATAACTCCGCCTGCGCTTGACAGCCAGAGAAAAACCTCATCGCCTCGTTTGATATGGATAAAGATCCTAGAGAAGTACATTACTGAATATGAGCATTTACAGTATTACCTAGTAGTACACAAATTGGTCTGCTGAGATCAATTCACAGATTTGGATCAACTATAACTATTTAACATCCAATAATTGATACCAAGCAATGGAGTAATTAAAAAAATTGAAACTGAACCAAATGCAAATTCAATCAGGAGAAAGAAAGTAGAGCACGTACCATCCCTTTAAGGTCCTTAGGTACCTGGGCAACATTCTCGACATTTCCAAGTGTATTAGCCACCGACGCAAACAAAGGCTCCGTAACCATGGCCATCGCATTCTTATTCTCATCCAAAGCCTGCACCACATGGACCACTCCAGGATGCCTGAGCCTCACCAGCTTCGCAGCATCGGCCCGTATCAGATCCAAGAAAGAATCTTCGGCCACCTTGGAAAGCCCTGCACGCGAACGTGCCTCCGATAGAACCTTCTTGTCCAGCAGCCAAACACATACCGTGGGGTACTGGTGGGGGCGCGTTCCGTCACGCGCCTTGGCGGAGTACAACTTCCAGGCAAGACCTGGGCCTGCAGAGCCGATCTGGTCAAGGAGCTCATAGTCCTGGAGAGCTTTGGGACCGGTTACCTCCTGTACAGTTGTTTGTACGGTTTTCTCGATAACCGCAGCTGTTTTGGCCAGGGCTTGCGTAAGGGTTTTCATGTTGATCGACATTTTTTCTGGGTTTTGTTTTTGTTGAGCATAAAAATGAATGAAATAAAAAAATTATTTATATATTCAAGAAATAATTGAAGGAATTAGGGAAGAGGAAGAAAGGACGTAATCAAGCAACAAAGAAAGAAAGAGAGATAGAAGAAGAAGAAGAAGAAGAAGAAGAAAATTCAATTGTGGTCTCTGAATCAGACTTTGGTTCCCGGTTTCTTCCCTCTCTCTATCGGCTTTCTCACCTTTTGTCAATACATATTATGCCCTGTTTCTCGTTAGTTTTATTTAGTCCAACCCATGAAAATTTGACTGCATGACTTGGTAGTTGCGAGTATATAAATGTATATATTTTCACCCGATTTTATTAAAATTTATAAATTATATTATAGTAAAATATTTAAAGAAAAAAGAGAATATTGTTCATAATAAAAATTTTAAGTTCGAATATTTACGTATGCATTGTTAAAAATATATTAAGAATAAGTGAGATTTTAGTTGAAAAGATTAAATTAAATGTTTAAAATTAATGTCTCAAGTTTAAATTTTATTATTGTATTATTTTTAGTAAAAATGAAAAGGCAAAAACAAACTCGTATTAATATTTATTGCTTTGTATGTAAAAGGACATTTTAATAATTTTTAACTAAATTGATATATAGTTGATTTGTAACACCAATTCATTCAAAAAATTAATACAAGTATACATAAATATATAATATAGATAAAAAATATAAATGTCCTTAAAATAATATTTGTTGTTTTGCAAAAGAGATGAGCTTTTGATAATTTTGCAATTGAGTTGGACCCATATTGATGGGTGTCACCAATTCAATCAAACTCTTAATATATAGTATAGATATATAGTGCAGATTAGTCCTAATTGTGAATGTGAAATTTTTTAATTAACATAAGAGTATATTTAAAATAAATAATGGTGAACCCAACAAGTGGCTCCAGTGAAAAAGAGGATGTCGTTCATTTTAGGGGTTTCGGATTCGAGCACCTATGTGTACAAGGTGCATGTGACTCTTGTCAAAGAGTTAAGAAAGTATGAACATATACTATCATATAATCACACCAATATATTAAAAATAATAATAAATAAATAATGGTAAAGCAAAAAAAAATTACTAAAAACTTTATCACACATCGTTGAGTGATAAATTTAAGATTTTATCAATACAATTAGTATGAGTTCAAATACTTCCATGTGCATTTTTTTAAAATAAAAGATTAAAGTAACCTAAAAAAATATAACTTATTTTAAATATAAAGTACATTTTTGTAATATTCCTAATCGAATTAACGTCCGATTGACTCATGATGTAAATTCAATCAAAAACTTAAATAATAATATAAATAATAAAAAATAGGAAAAAAAAAAAGGTTGAGTTACTTGGATAATAAGAGAGTGGATAACAAATGATGTTTTGGTTGTGCTAATAATATTGAAATATCCAGATTTTGATGGTCGATATTCGAGTTTTATCTTGCATAAATGTTACACATTGATTTTTTTTATTTATTTTAAATTATATTTCGATTTTAACTCTATGCATGGGCCTTGTTTTGATTTTAATTTATTGGATATGTAACAAATTTAGAAAAGAAAATGATGTAAAAATCAAGCCTAACTTTAGTTTAAATGGTAAAATTGAGGTAATGATGATTAAGACGTATTGAGATTAAATCGTTGTCATATTTATGTATTTTTTTATATATAAAAAATATAGAAAAAAATAATAATCTTTTTAAAAAATAATGGATTTTTTAATATTTTCACAACTCAATTGAGGGTGGTGGTAGAGCAGCCTTAGCCAAGCTGCCGCTGGCACTATTTGCTTCTCTAGGGACAGCTTTCTTCAACACCCAATTCTGGATAGCAGCAGGTATTAACTAGATCTGTCACTAACATCACTATTCTTATTTGGCACCGTAATTTAAATCATGGGAAACTGATTACTGAGAGCAATGAAAGTCAGAAATGGAAGAAAATTGCGTACTAATAAAATAAATAAAATTTATTTCATCGATAAGGATAAAAGAACAAGATGGGCATGATCTTGATCACATCAAAAGGAAAACTTGGTTTGTATTATCTTGACAATGGAAGCCGCAACGACGGATACATCATGCACCACTTTGTTCATATCCGTCAGCGGTGATTTAGCAGGGAACTCTATTTCACAAGAATTGGCCTCTATGGCTGCATCATTGGCGCCTTTCGCTGCAAACTTGTAGTCACCCGTCTTGAGAGCTTCGTTGATCTCAGGTACATCTCCCCGTATAATCACGTTATAGCGTTCAGCGCAGGATGTTAAGGCCTTCTGCATTTCAGGGTCAAGGGCAAGTCCATCCTGTAGTAGCTCGTCGATTAGATCAAGTGTCTCGGTCGCTCTAGTTTTGAGTGAATCCACCATGATCTGAGCTAGCTTCTTCACGCTGGCGTCGCGGCTTTCGGGGTTTGATTTGAGGGACCAAAGGCAAAGATCATAGAAGGGTGTTTGCTTGCAAGTTCTCTCTATCAGATTCTGGCTGCCTAGAAGAAGGATTGGGCGGAAAGCGGTAGCTTGACACACAAGGAACGCAAATATTATTACAATCAAATTCTTCATCTTTGAAAGGTGAGGGAGGGTTAGAACTGATTAATAATGAATGAATATATCATGTTTTGTCAGAAATGGTGTTTTTTTTTTTTTTTATAGTGAAATATCATCAAACAAAGTCCAAAATGTAGGGAAACATCATGGTTTTGACCAAATCATGATCATGCATCCTATTGAAATGCTATCACTGAGGTTTGGCCTTGAAGCTCGGTCGAGCCTTGAGGAATGCCTTAACCAAAAGTCTTGTCATTTGAACGAAAAACATGTTCAAGTCAAGAGGATGTAAACCGGACTTGGCGCTATGCATTTATTCGATTGGAATAATTTTAATTGAATCACTTCAAGTCTTAAAAAAATATTACTACAATTATTATGATCATCACCATCACAATTACTGAGTGGACTACAACCTCTATAACTAATTTAACTTAATTTTTCTACACCTTAATTGATTTTAATATTCTTACTATCAACTACTTTCGATTTATTATCTACACATTGTTAATGATTATGTATTTCTATGAAGAATGATAAAATAATGATTAATGCTGCAAGCTAACCAGCTTTTGCCTCATCCCGAAAGTTTGAGACATGAGAGATTTTTTTATTCGAGTCTCATTTTATGTAAACTTGTGAGATAAAATTAAATTAATTGTTAAATTAGTTATTTTTGTGATACCATTAAATTTATTATAACATTAGTTATTATATTTAATTTTAAAAGTATAAATTGTAAAACTATTTATTTAAGTGTTTCATTTTTATATATACCTGCTTAATCATTAATTTTATATTATAGTTTAAGTTAGAAACAAAATGTTTTCTTTTAAATCTTAAATTTGATCAAAAACATTATCTTAAATTAAAAATATATATATTTAAGTACAATACAATTTTGTATTCTTTTTTAAAAAATTCCTAAGAACTTTTCTAGCCATTAAATGACTCTACTTTTACTATTTAAATGCATTACATGTAAAATTGATTGATTCTTAATTTGATTGACATGATCAATGTTGTCGGTGTAAGAAGATGCAAGTTTGAGTTATTTTAAATTTAAATTTTTTGGGTTCAAATTATTTAATATTTGGATCGATTTTAATTTGGGTAGAATTAAATGAATTCAAATCATTTTTAAGTTTTATAAGTTAAAAATATTTTTATTTTGAATATAATAAATAACTTTTACAGAATGGTGTTCTTTTAAAAATATCCATTTACGATTAAAGTTTGATGAAAAATACAATTTATTTATTAAATAATTTTTAAATAAAAGAACTGCTTTACCCTTAATTAATTATTATTCTATATGTTATCTTCAATCTATATATTCAATAATTTTTAATTAAAAATAATTAAAATATAATTAATTATAAAAACATTTTAATTTTTTAAATTAAAATATAAATTACATTATATTTTAATATGATCATATGTTAAAAAATTGTATTTTTCAATTAACATAGTTAAGTTTTTTCTTCTTTGAAGTTATAAGTATATTGAAATTATAAAGAATAAACGTTCGAATAATTATAATAAAAATTAATTATTATAAAGCACAATCAAATTGATAATCATAATATATATAGACCTAGATTAAAAAAAATCTATAAATGACAACATGAACTGAAAACTGATAAACCTATGATCTAAATATTAGAAAAAGAGTCAGTGACACCTTATACCCAGTTTAGTTATTGGATCCGAATATAAAATGTCACATTTCGTTATCGAAGCAACTTACTTTTCTATTATTATTATTTTTTAAAAGAAAACGTAGTGGTAAAATTATTTTATAAAAATTTCGGTAGCATTTCTATCTATTTACATAAAATCCTCCTGTAAAATTTACATTTCACAATATAGTCACATTAAAATAATCTCCCAAATCAATTCCTAACACTTCAATTTCTCAAAACATTTCAATAAGCTTGATATCTACATTTAACCATTTCATCAAAACATTAATTATAAAGTACTAGTAAAAAAGACATAATAAATATATATTTAAATTTAATTTATGACACAATATATATATAAGCCTATGTACATGCCATAAATATTAACCAAAAAATAAACTTTTCACCAACTTCATTTGAGCTGATTTTCGGTTCTTCGGATGTTATTGAAACGATCTACCAAATCTAACTACCGACGCACGAAAAAATAGACAACCGTACGCTGAGCAATTTTTATGCTCAATAGTGCTAATATCATATAAATCATTACATAAGTATTAAATATAGATTAGTTAATAAAAGTAAATAAATAACAATAAGCTTTTTAATCAAATTTAAAATCACATAATCAATTTAATTCACACAATAAGGAAATTCAAACATATTCAACTTTTGTTTTTGCTTTTTTTTCAATCTAAACTCCGTACTAAAATTTAGACTAATAATCAGATACACGAATCCACCACCTCGAGTTGTTCTGCAATGATGGCTATCAGAGTAATCTACGATCCTCAAGGAATTGGGACTGCCCACGATCCTCTGGGAATTGGGGCTAACAATAATAAAAACGACCAATTTGGTCTTTTCTTCCTCGACCTTATGAGAATTTGGGGAGATCTAAATCCTCTGATATAAAGATTTTATGGCATGCCAACTATATCTGATTTAGTCTAACTTAGTGTACCGAGGTAAAAATCAAGTTTCATAATCCGTTTCACCTCAATTCTATTTTCATATCATGATCAAATCATATATTTTGCCTAATGTAAAATTAGGCTTCCAATTCAAAAACATATAAAATATTTTCTTGCCCAAACATATAAAATCATAATACTCAAGCTCAAACCATAACCATGAATTTGCTAAGTTAATCATTTGAAAAATAAACATGTTCCATCTCAAATTATAATTTTATAAATGTTAACTAAATAATTCAACTTATTCAAAACTCATAAAAATAATATAAAAATAAAATTAATATAATTAATCATAATAGTCTAATTATTCTAAAGTTTTATGTAATGAAAATAAGATATTAGCACAAACATAATTTTTAATCGCTTTACTTATTCTCTTTGTCTTTCTCCTTCAAGGTGTTCGCTTCATTTTTAGCTACAATATGAGCAATTCAATACGAAATAATATCATTTACCCATTTTAATACTAAAACTAATAAAAACAACATAAATATGCATGATTAATCAAGTTAATATATTAAGCTTCCAAATTCGAAATTCTAATATCTTATAATTCGATTATTCGTTTTCAATTTCGCCTTCACCGGAGTACTCACTAATTCATAAGCTATCATTTAGCACCAATATTACTCAAAATAGTCAATTTTCTCTACTACCCTTTCACCATAGCCAAATGAACTTCCCATCCAATTTCATTTCTTTTTCACACTTCTAACAAGCTAGAATTCTTCTTCTAATCATTTTATATCAAGAAAATATACATATTTCACTTAAATTTTCTAATCTTCCATCAATGTTCTTTAATGACAACTTCCAAAATACTTGATGAAATAAAAAAATTATTAGTATATATACGTAGAACAAGCTTCAAATATTCAAAATTTATGAACAATTTGAAGAAAAATCACACTTTATGCTTGAATTTTGAAAAAAAATGGTGAAAGAAAATATTTCTTTCCCCCCTTTCGTGAGGAACAGAGAACATGAAACAAAAAGCAAAAGAGAAAGATGAGAACATTTCTTTCTCTCTTTCTCTTATATTTTTATTATATTAAATAATAAAATATTATTATTTATTATAATATTTTTTGATAATAATAAAAAAAATCATTGATTTTTTTAAGTAATGATAAAATTGCCATTAGATCCCTTCCATCAAAATAAAATAGAATATTTACACTTTAGTTCCTATGCTTTTCTAACTTATTCAATTTAGTCCTTAACTTGATAACGAATTTTTTAACTAAACACATGCTCCTAATAATAATTCTCTATTTTTTCATGTCTGATAGTTTCTTCAAAAAAATGATTATAACTTCTTATGCTACTATTTATTATAAATCCTTTATTCAAGGACTTCTACCATAAATATATATATTTTTAAAGTGGGGATGTTATAATTCTCCCCCTTTAAAAAAATTTCGTCCTCGAAATTTATCTAAAGAGTTGTGGATATTGAGATCGCATTGTATCCTCAGGTTCCCAAGTAGCTTCTTTTATACTATGATTCCTCCACAATTCTTTTACCAAATGAATTCGTTTGTTTCTCAACTCTTTTATGTCTCTTGCTAAAATTTGTACTGGTTCTTCTTCATACGATAAATCAAGTCGTACCTCAATATTTTCAATTGACACAACTTGTGATGGATTCGATCTATATCTTCGGAGCATCGGTACATGAAACACATTATGGATTCGATCTAATTCTGGTGGCAAAGCTAGTCGATAAGAAACAGGCCCAACTCTTTCTATAATATTTTATAGTCCAATGAACCTTGGACTTAATTTTCCTTTCCAACCAAATCTCATAATTTTTTTCCACGGAGAGACTTTTAAAAATATTTTATCCCCCTCTTCTTACTCAATTTCTCTTCTTTTTAAATCAGCATAAGACTTCTGCCAATCTGAAGCTGCGTTTAATTTTTCTTTAATCAATCAAATCTTTTCTTCTGTTTCTTGAATTAATTTTGGGCCAACCATCTTCTTTTCGTCAAGTTCAGTCCAACACAAAGGAGTACGACATTTACGTCCATATAAAGCTTCATATGGTGCCATCTGAATACTTGATTGGAGACTATTATTATATGCAAATTCCGCAAGTGGTAGGTACCGTTCCCAATCAGTATCAAAATCAATGACACAAGCTCGTAACATATGTTCTAACAATTGAATCACGCGTTCTAATTAGCCATCTATCTGACGATGAAAGGTTGTGCTGAAATTCAATCTGGTACCAAATGATTCATGCAACTTCTTCCAAAATCTTGCAATGAATCGAGGATCACGATCCTAAATAATAGATTTTGGCACACCATGCAATCTCACTATCTCAGCTATGTATAATTCTACAAACTTATCTAATGACCAGTCCGTCCTTACTGGTAGAAAATGAGCTGCTTTTATCAATCGATCCACTATAACCCATATGACGTTATGCTTCTTTCGAGTGAGAGGTAAACCACTAACAAAATCCATAGTTATTCTGTCCCATTTCCACTCGGGAATCGATATAGGCTGAAGTAGCCTGTCGAAACTTGATGTTCAACTTTTACCCTTTGACAAGTAAAACACTTTGTAGCATATTCTGTAATTTCTCTCTTCATACTTGGCCACCAATACGTTCATACTTGGTACTTCCTGGATGCATAGCATAAGGACTATTGTGAGCCTCTTGAAGTATCTCATTCTTCAATTCCATCTTGTTTGGTACATAAATCCTTCCATGAAATCCTACACAACCATTATCTCCAATATCAAAATCTCCCGGGCCACTGTGCTCAATTGTTCTTCGTTTTTCCATCACCTTTTCATCATTTTGCTGAGCCTCTCTAATATGCTCAATTAACTGGGGCTTCACTTTTAATTTAGCTAATAAGGCACCATCATCACAAACACTTAACTGTGCAAACATTGATTTCAAATCAGCCAAGGATTTTTGGCTCAAAGCATCAACAACAATATTTGCTTTACCTGGATGATAATCAATCACACAATCATAATCTTTTAAGAACTCTATCCAACGACGTTGTCTCAAGTTCAATTCTTTCTGGGTGAGAAGATATTTCAAGCTTTTGTAATCTGTGTGGATGTAGCACTTTTCACCATATAAACAGTGTCTCTATATTTTTAATGCAAAAACCACTGCTGCCAATTCTAAATCATGCGTCGGATAGTTACGTTCATATGGTCTTAGTTGTCGTGAAGCATATGCAATCACTTTTCCATCTTGCATCAAAGCACAACCAAGACCATTAAGTGAAGTATCACTATATACCACAAACTTTTTTCTCGATTCTGGGAGCGTTAACACTGGAGCCTCGGTCAACAATTTCTTGAGCGTGTCAAAGCTTTCCTGGCACCGCTTATCTCATTTAAATGGTACAGTCTTTTGAAGTAGTCGGGTTAAGGGCAAAGCTATCTTAGAAAATCCTTCAACGAATCTCCTGTAGTATCCCGCTAATCTTAAAAAGCTACGAATTTCTAAAACATTCTTCTGTTGTTTCCATTCTAATATGGCCTCAACTTTCTTCGGATCTACACGAATACCTTCAGCCGAGACTATATGCCCAAGGAACACTACTTCAGATAACCAAAACTCACATTTGCTAAATTTCCCATAAAGTTGTTTTTCTCGTAATTTCTGCAGTACAATCCTTAAATGTTGATCATGCTCCTCCTTAATCTTTGAATAAATTAAAATATCATTAATAAACACCACTACAAACTGATCTAAATATGGCTGAAAAATACGATTCATGAGATCCAGAAATGCTGCAGGAGCATTAGTCAACCCAAAAGGCATCACCAGGAATTCATAATGTCCATATCTAGTTCGAAAAGCAGTTTTCAATATATCACTTTCCTTCACCTTCAATTGGTAATAACCAGATCTCAGATCAATCTTAGAGAATACCGTTGCGCCTTTCAATTGATCAAATAAATCATCAATACGAGGCAAAGGATATTTATTTTTTATCGTCACCTTGTTTAACTAACGATAATCGATACACAACCGTAACGAACCATCTTTCTTCTTTACAAACAACATTGGTGTGCCTCAAGATGATACGCTGGTTCGTATAAAACCTCAATCTAATAAATTTTGTAACTATATTTTCAATTCTTTCAACTCTTTTGGTGACATGTGATAAGGGGTAATAGATACTGGAGTAGTTCTCGGATATACTTCAATTGCAAATTCCACCTCTCGGTTAGGCGGAAGTCCTGGTAATTCTTCAGGAAACACATCTGGAAATTCATTCACCGTATGAATTTCCTCTAATTTGTAACATCTACGTTCTTGAACCGGATTTGGAATAGTAATAGAGTAGAATTGAGAATTAGACTATATAGCTAAAATAAGAAAATAGTTAGAAAATTAAGGATTAATTAGTAAGTGTGAGAAAGGAAGAAAGACTAAATAGTAATTTATCCAAATTGAATTATGAGTAATTATGAGAATTAGATTGATTAAGGAGGGGCAAAAGAGTAATTTGATGGAAGATATTTTTGGAGGCAATGTTTTGGGCCAAAGTGTAAAGTTGGAAGGTCTAAGGACTAAAAGTGTAATTTTTTCATTGTTAAAGAAAAGTATTTTTATAAAGAGAAATTGATAGAAAAGTCTAGAGAAATGAAGAAAAGAAATTATGAAAAGGCTATAAAAGCCATCAGCCATGGTGCTTCCCGTTGGCCACCATTTTTCCCCCATTTCAACTTTGCTTTTCTTACAAATTAGTCCTTTTTCACCAAATACAAACCAATTAAGCTAGTTTCTTCCAAATTTCTTCAAGATTAGTGAATAAAATTGATAGAGAAGTGTAGTAGCTATCCAATTGTTAAAAGAAATGCATCCATACTTGTCTTGAAGGAGAAAGAAAATGGCAATTAGTGTTGAATACAAGTGATTAAGGTAAGAAAGCTAAACTCCTCTTTAAATACATGTTAGTTTTGGTTTAGAAACATAGATTATGATATGTTAGAATGATTTTAATGTGAATATATGTGTTTTGTATGGAATTGAAGAGAAAGAAAAGAAGGAGAATGACTCAATTGAAGAGAAAGGAAAAGAGAATATCAAAGAGGGAAAGGAAGCTTTCTACTAGAGTAGTAAGTACTACAAGATTTTAAATTGAAAATTTATTCTCTTTAAATTATATGATTAATTGTGATAAAAATGAGTAAGATGATATGTTTAGTTATAAATATGGTGATTAGGTGTGATTAAATGAAATTTAGTGCAAAGGAAATATGAGAAGGGAAAAATTCACTTCAAAACAGTTTGGACAGTAACAGGGGACTAACTTCGAAAATTCACCAAATATTGTATATAATGAGTTAAGGGTCGAATTATATATGTAATTAAATCTTATTGAGTTTAGTTTCATATGGAAGAAACAGTGAAAGAAAAGAAACTTCATATTTCGAGATATACTAGTTTTAGTTTAATAAGGTCAGAGTAGATTCGAGTTCCCCTGTTCTGGCTTTGAAAAATTATAGAAAAATGTATAAAAATTATTAGAGACTGAAATTTATATGGCTGAATACTTAATGAGTCTATTTTCAAAGGAAAGAAACGGGAACATTATTTGATCTTTTTACTAAAAGATAGATAATTTTTAGTGAAGAAAGGTCGAAACTGTCAAGCTGCAGAGAAGAGGTAAATTGAAAGAATTTACTGTACAAATTGACTAAAGTAAAAATTCTAGAAATTTTATGGTAAAAATATGATTGAGTCTAGTTTCAGAAAAATCAAGCGGATATTAATTTCGAATTCTTTAGCTCAAGATATAAATAATTTAGTGACTGTGACTCAAATGGACAGCTTTGAAAATTAATGAGAAAATAAGAATAAAGAGATATATGATGATACATATGTGATGAACAATATATATGTGAAATATTATGTGTTTAATTATGAATATTAATTATATGATAAAATGGTGATATTGTGTAAGCCTTTGAGTAAATAAAGGTGAAAAATACATGATTATGTATATGTGAAGAGAAATGTAAATGTGATATATGAAATTATGAGAAATGATGAATATGAGAGATTATGCCCATGTAGACAAGTTAGAACCATTGTGATAATAGTGGCATGCCATTAAGGAACACTAGCGCGCTCTCTGATTAGCACTGTGTGTGCTCTCTGATTAGCACTTTGTGTGCTCAGTTCTTTGTGTACTCTCTGTTTAGCACTTTGTGTGCTCTCTGTTACCCAACACTTATGTGCTTTCTGTTTAGTACTTCGGTACTCTCTGTTTGTTCCGTTTATCCGATAGGTTCTATAAAAGTTTATTATGGGCCAAGTGGATAAATAAGCTAAGTGAGCTATGGTTAAGAAAGCTATGATGGCTGAATTGTAAAAAGTGAAAGAATGTGCAAATTATTACATTGAGGTAAGTGAAATGATAAATACATGAAAGATAAGTACTATATGTGTATGTGTAATTATATGTTGATAATTAAGTGAAATGACTAAGTTGTGAAAAAGGGATGAAAATGTAAAATCTACCTTTGAGGTAAGTTGGAATATGAGGATGAATGTGTGTTATGGTGAAATTATGGTAAGTTAAATGTTACATGCAAGAAAGATTAGAAATTTTATACGTATAAGTAATTAAATATTTGATAAAATTAAGCAATAAATAAATAATCATCTATTATGCTTGTAGTGCTTACTAAGCCTTCACCGGCTTAACGCGTTTATTTTAACGCGTAAGTACAAAAGCTACGGAAAGCTAGAGTAGAGCAAGGGACCTCTCATCACATCACATCACTTTTGAAGCTCAAGTTTAGGTAATTTACTTTGAAGAAAAATGGCATGTACAAATTGTATACTTAGGTGTCCCTAATGAACAGGTTACTAATATTGTTTTGAAAATTTACATGAATTGAAAGAAAAATTTTATTATACTCATTTTTAATTCTCTGACATTGTATGTAATACTCTTATGCCGGGTTTATACGTGTGAACCGGGTGTAGGGGTGTTACATAATTTCAAACTTTTCGCAGTCGAATTCATAACATAAGAAACACTTCACAACCCTGATTAATCAATTTATCTGCCTTTATTGCTGAGATAATTCGGGTAGAACCTACTGGTTTCATACCTTTCACTTCCATCTCTTCACCATTTGAATCTTGTATCATAAACTTTTTCTTTCGACAATCAATAATTACACCATGCTTTGACAGCCAATCCATTCCCAAAATAATATCAAATTCATCAAATGGCATCAACAATAAGTCGACTGGAAATATTTTACCCTGAATCTCAATAGGGCACTACCTACATACTTGATTTACTATTACTAAATGTCTCATTGAATTTGAAACATTAATTCTAACCTCAGACATCTCAACTATTAATTTCTCGGTTTTAATCAACCCAGTTCTCATGTATGAATGTGTAGAACCCGGATCTATTAATGCATGAATAAATATAAAAAAATAGAGAAAAAAATACCAAAAACAATGTCAGTGGCATCACCCTCATCTCTAGTCCTGATAGTATAAACTTTGGCAGGAATGGTAGCCTCTGCACGACTCGCAGATGAATCAGTGACTCTCCCTTGACTGCCTTTACTATTGGCACCACCTCGAGTACTGCCACGACCTCGAGCTACAGAAGTTAATTTCTGAGATGCCACAGGAGTAACATCAACCGACTTCGGACAATCTCGAACATAATGCTCCATCGAACTACATCTAGTACATGCTCCGATCTTATACCAACATTCTCCTTTATGACTTTTTTCACAATAATCACACTCATGTATCCAAACAGTACGGCCAGGACGGTCTGTTCTAGTTATTAGAGTAGATGACTGTCTAGATCGACTTCTGCTATCAGCACCAATTTGAAGTGAAGTGGATCTCCCTTGACTTTTGAAATCTCTAGCTCGTTTAGAAGGTGGTTATGAGCTAGAACCAATCGGCCTTTTTTCTTGAGTTTTATCATCCACTTTCTCTTCATCTAACCCCATTGCTTGCTCTACCATTTTGGCTCTTTCTACCATATCAGCAATCTCTATAATCCTATGAGAAGCTAACTGAACTTTAATTTCATCTCTCAATCCCTGACGAAAGCGTTTGCAGCTAGCTTCATCAGTAGGAACCAATTCTGGAGCATACTTGGACAAGTGAAGAAATTCTCGTTCATAATCAGTAATGTTCATTTTTCCCTGTTTCATTTCAATAAACTCATTCTTCCTTTCTTCTAAATACAGTTCTCCAACATACCTCTTGTTAAATTCAATTTGAAACAACTTCCAATTAATCTGATCTGCTCGATGAGAACGAACCACTGTTCTCCACCAATGAAAGGCATCTCCTTACAGTAGAGACACAACACACTTTAAACACTCAGCTGAGGTGCATTCTAATTGTTTGAATATCCTTTCAACCGATTCTAACCACTCTTCAGCACTAGAATGATCAACACCTCTCACACCTCTAAACTCAGTTGCCCCATGCTTTCTTACTTCTTTAATCAAAGATCCTCTCTGTCTAGCGGAAGGTGCAGGTTGAGGTGCAACATCAGCAACTCTTTGTAACAAATCAACAACAATACGCAATAGTGGATCTTCACCTTGAGTTGTCTGTCTCTGTCTTGAAGTACTCGGGGACTGATGAACACTAGTTCCCTCATCATTAGGTGGATTGGGTCTATTTTCGTCTTCTATTTCTCGTTCAATAATATCTCTTGATTCCTCAGACATTTTACTATACAAAATTTCAAATAAAGCAATTTCAGCATCCAATTTCAGCTCAAACTAAATATTTAATGATGGCATGTACACTAGACTTAACTATACACAATACATCAAATTTTTACTCACACAATATTAGATTCGGATAGCTCTTATACCACTCAAATGTGATATTTTATATTCGAATCCAACAATTGGGTCGAGTATAAAGTGTCACAGAGCCCATCTTCATTACCTGGGGAGACAAAAAAAAGACTCGATCTCGATCATCTGTTCCCTCTCTTCTGCTAGATTGGAATTCCCTTACTGCTTCCATCCTTACATTCGTTGATCCATTGTATCAACATATCTATATAGTATAATACAAATATAGTTTAAATAGTATAGATTAAAAATGTTTTATTATGTATCAAGAAATATTTTATTATAGTAGAAATATTATTTAAATGTGATATATTAATATATTAAATCTATTATAATAATTTTTTGTATTACTAATTGTACACATGTGTAGGAATATATTGGGAGAGCAAAATTTGATTTAAAAGGACTCAAAGTCAGACTAGAGACAACTCCCCAAAACACTGTGACAATTATTAGAGTTTTCTTTAATTTGTACCAGAAAGAACCTAAAAATGTCACTCAAATTGCCTCGATCATCTTCTAAAGAGGAGAGTTTGAAGTCCCTATTGATAGAATGTCAAGACGTTTTTGCTAAGACATCAATAGATATGCCAACCATTCAAGGCTCATTGGAAGTGGTGGACCCTAATGCTCAAAACAAGAGAACAGAAAATTCTCTGATTAGAATGTCGCGACTACTAGGGAAGAAGTGAAGAAGCTGTTAACTGCATCTTTCATTCGGAAGGTCACCTACCCAAATTGAGTCTCCAATGTAATCATGGTGCTCAATCCGAATGCTGGTGAAATGTGAGAGATGAAGACACTCGCCAAAGCTTGAAACAGATTCAAAGACATTTTTCTATAAATTTTTATAATCAAATAATTTTTCTATAAATTTTATATTTTTAATAAAATTTAAATAATTTTTTATGTTTCTAAAAAATATAAATTATATCACATCGACATGATATACATGTCAATGTTACAATCACGTCAATAAAACTTAACAGTTGAACCTAATTAACATTAATGAAGGATTTAATTGATTAATTTTTCATCTTTAAAGATACAATTGGATGCAAAATCTTCTTGAGCACTTAATTGATTTTTTTTTATGAGGGCCTTTTTTACCATTAAGCATTTTCTTAATGTATTTAATTTTCTATTGCGATATCATGCGGTAGACTAAGACAAATTCCTTGAAAAATTTCAACCGGATTGGCATCACCTAACACTAAAATTGCAATATCATGAATCACCTGAGAAAAAAAAGTCAGAAAAAAACCAATTCGTGTGTTTTAAGTGTCTAGGAAATAAGGTGGTATGAGCACAAGTCCAAAGACTGAAATAAAAATAGTCTGCACAAGGTAAACAAAAAGAAAGCATACCAAATCTTTGACATACAGTTTTTATTTAAATTTTTTTTTTTTTGGGGGTTCACAATGAGATAATTTTCCTTAAAAGTATAAAGAATTGATGATTATGAACTCGGTACTGAACTTGAAACTCTTACTCCCCAGGCCCCCCCAGAAAAAACCAAAAGAAAAGAACAAAAAAAAAAAAAGGAATTGAACTACTTAACTCTATTACACAATTCCAATCATCCAATGCCAACAAGGATACTATTAGTTGATGGAAATCGCCAAGATATCTAATTTTCATTTATGCAGCTACAGATCCAGAATTCACCTTCCTTTGCTCACCTACATGTGTAAGAGCAGCATCAATTTGTGCAAACACATTTTCCTTGGCCTCATTTCCATTAACCTGAAGATACAAACATTACATTCCTTCATTTAATAAATAATCTAAGATGATCGAACTCAATAGAACCCAGCAACCAGTTTCTCTGCGAAAATTTGAATTTAGCAGACAATAGCTTCACCTTCGGAATGGTCTCAAACAATACAGCAGTCTGTCGTCTTTCAATTTTAATTCTCAGAAACAGTTACCAGCAGTATTAATCTTTAAGTCAATTAACACATTAAACACGAAATTTTAAGCTGATACCAGTTGACATTTTCAAGCATCAATAACACAAGCAATCAGAACAATAATCCAGGATTTAAGCACATCACTGCATCAAGAACAAGAAGTTGAAATTTGAAGCTAATGATGCTGACATATAACTGGGATCCCAGATAAAGGAATCATGACTTATGCACATCCTCATGCTTAGACAGTTTAGATTCTACTTGCTTCATCTGGCAAGGACATTTCAGATGTTGACTCTTTGCCATTGTAAACAATAGACTTCTTCATGAAACATTTCCTAGCAATCTGTTCCAAAGACTCACATTAGTCATTGACATCAGACATCAACTTTCACTATCCATATTTTATGGTTGCCTTTGTGGGCAAGACAAGTCAAAAGCGCCAAAAATAGAAGGACAAGTAAATTTCTTTTAGTAATATTCTTACTTAGAATGATTTTTTAACAAGTATTTTATTATAATTAAAAGTCCTTTAATTATAGTTTTTTAGTTTCTTACTCTACAAGAATAAAACCTTAAGTAACCTCTATTTAAGAGGACAATTTCTAGTAATAAAATAAGACAAATTATTCCAATTTATATAGGTCAAGACTCTTTCTTTTCAACAAGTCTGAAGTTAGGAGATCTCTTCAACAGGTTCTAAGGTTAGGAGCTCCTTTTGGCCCGTTCCATATATTAATTATAAGTTATTCATGTGGCAGGAACCACAATTAGGGAAAGGCTTCCTCAGCTAAAGACCCATGAACTGCCGATAACTCAATCTATAACCCACAACCATAACAACTTGGTATCAAAGCCAAAAATTAGGTGATCCCATTCCCATCGCAAAAAAGGAGTTGATGGCTTTGTTACAAGAAATTCAAAGAATTAATGAAGAAAGAGTGAGAGAAGCCTAGTCATGAATGGCAGCAAACCATATTCAAATTGAAGTACAGGTGTTAGGTATGTGTCTAGGTCTTTGACTCATCAATCAAGTTAAACTCAAGACTTGAGGATACAGCGCAAAAGAATTAAAAGGATACAGGTCCAAGGACTAGTTTTATGTGCACTTAAATACTAATATTTTCAAGTAATATATAAAACATTAATATCATACATAATTTATATATTGAATTATTTTATTATTTGGATTGGATTTATATTGGATTAAAATAATTTTAAAAAAATAATCTAAAATATATTAATTTAGCAAGTATTTATTGCAATTAAAAGTCCTGAATTTTAGTTTCCTAATGTAACCTCCATTTAAGGGTCAATTCTTAGTAATAAAATAAGATATAAATCATTCCAATTTATAGAGTTTTTAAGACTCTCTTCCTAACAAGTCTAAGATTAGGAACTCCCTTTGACAAGTTCATAATTGATCATAGCTTATTTACGTGGTAGGAATCGCAAAAACGGAAAATCTTAATCAACGCAAACTTTCTTATAAAAATTACAGTGACTCGATCCATAACCAATGACCATAACACCACACTAGTATTCACAATAGCCCCTACCATCTCTGGTGCCACAATATTCCTTTTTTTCCTATCCTGCCCTTAGTTCACATTATTCCAATAATTAGATGACTCGAAAATTGAAAGCTAGTCTTTAATAGTCTAATTTGATCTTATCATATGGTTTTCAACAAAATAAATAACCAAAGATCTAGAAACAAGACTTCAACCAATATGACTGGATTTGTTTGGATCTTCAATTAAATCTAGTAGGATTGTAAATAAATTCTAGCCTTATATAAGGTGAGAATACAGGAACTGAATTGAAAAGCATAACTAGAAGAGAGAAAAAAAAGGAAAGAAAATCATAGCAAAAAGTGAAATATTTCAAGGAAAGAAGTAGCCATTACTAGTTTGATGAGTCTAAAAAGAAAGATTTCTATACCTTATGTTCTTGGACAAAGGAATTCACTTGAGACTTGAGATAAATGACAATGCTTTTAGCAAGGATTTGAAATTTAAGTATAATTTAATTTTAAAAATTACTCCCAACACTTAATTTTACAACAAGATGCTTTTCCTTCTTTCACCTTTTATAATTAGAACATTAATATTTTTCGCCTTCAACTTCCAACGTTTAAATTGAAACTTGACTGGTAAATTTTATCCACGGTCCCTACCCTTTTAATTTGGATCTACTTTAGTTCCTAACCTTTACATTGTCCAGTTAAGTCCCTAACTGGCGCATCATGAGGACACTCCCTCGACACTCCCATGGATATTTTCCTCAGTTAATGAAAAATGTGACAAAAGGACCAAAGTAAAATCACTTGAAAGATACAAATAGAACAAAAATGTAGTTAGGAACTAATGACTAGAGTAAAATGTTCGAGCTCATTGATAGAATTTACTTGGAACTAGCCATTTTATGTCACCAAGCTAATACTCCCTTCATTTTCCCATTTTAACCAGAAAAATCCTTTTATATTACACATCATCAAGTTAGCCACCACTTAAATTATGAGAAAGCATTCCATTCACCACCAGTAAAATTCTAGGCTCCACAAGCAATGTTACTAGGGTGACATGTACTTCTCAGGGTGCAATACTTTTAAAGAAAATAATAATTAGAGCAGAAGTGAGATACGTGGAAACATCTAAACTCACTCGTGGAGTTGAAAAGTTTCGACTACAAAGGCACCAAAGACCACCTCTGATATATGTCGCACTAAAATGAATGAATTCAACACATTTTCATATTCAAGGGTTCATAAGAAAACCTTGATAAAAAAGTGTTTGGCTCTTAATCTAGGAAGACCAAAATTTGAATCTCTATTAATTATAAAACCAAACCAAACTGCATATATAATTCAGTTTTTTCATTTTCTCATCTTTATTTGCATGACCCTATGCAAGCTTTGAATTAAACCAATTAACGACATAGAGAAAGAAGTTAACATGCCTTGACTGTGATATCTTTATAAACAGATAGTACAGCATCCACATTTTGATGATGTGTGCGTAGCCGCAACTTCACCTACAAATTGCAAATAAGAGAATGCAATTTTTCAATTTAACAACAGGGCACAACTACAAATGAAGAAGAATCCCCAAAAATTAAAAGCACACATAATCCCAGCTCAATAGCAATCAAACAAGGAATATCAGACATGCCTTTTCTTCAGTATCGTCAAACCGTTGTGTAAGCCTGGATGCAATTTCATCCTTCTCCGGGGGTGAATATTTCAAGTGGTATATCTTCCCCGTAAGAGGGTCTAACCTTCGTCCAACCACTCTCTCAACAAGAATGTCTTCAGAAACCTGGAAACAAGTTGCACATGTTACATTAGAATACAATTATTGTTGAAAACTAATTTACAAATGAAGGAATAACAGGATGCAGTATGTTGTTGATGAATTAAAAGAGCAATAAAACATTCTTACATCCAACAAAATGAAAACATCAGGACGGATCCCATGATCCTCAAGAGCAGCTGCCTGGGATGAGCTCCTAGGATAGCCATCTAAAAGCCAACCCCTTTGTTGAGAATCAGGTTGCAGCAGACGCTCCTTGACCATCTAATGCCAAAACTACGGGATTCATGAATAAGAAAAGCATTCTATATGAAGTGAACAATATCTACCCTACCATAACAACTATTTCATTAGGGACTAATTCTCCTTTCTCCATGTATTCCTTTGCTAGCTTCCCGTTTTCACTAGCGGCAGCAACTTCTGCTCTCAGTAAATCTCCAGCAGCAATATGCACCAAACCATACTGAATAAACAAATATTATCATTTTATCCTTCCTTTATTCAAAAACAAATTAACTTCAGTTGAAAATAAGAAAAACCAATGCAACATATAAAGTGATCTTACTTTTTGGGTGATGAGCTCACATTGTGTACCTTTACCAGAAGCCGGAGCCCCTGATATGATTATCTTCAACGGCTCTGCCTTAGCCGAAGCGGCAACCTGCCATCATCCACGATTTAAAAAAAAAAAAGCAACAAAATCCATACAGATTCAAATAGGAAGTAAAAAGTGAGAAGGGAAAATTACGAGGATATTGGGGGCATTTGAGGAGGGGAGCTTCTTGAAACGGGAACGCGTTTGATTAGAACGGAGAGTGAGGGGACTGAAAGAAAAGTGAGAAGGGAGGAGTAGATTAGGGTTGGGGTTAGGGAATTTAGTAGAATGAGGGGAAAGGGAGGGAGACAAAGAACGGGAGGGAGAAAAAGAAGTGCTGCTCATTATTAGCATTGTCTCTCTCTCTCTCTCTCTCCCTTCGCGCTCTCTCTGTCTGTGGACAAATCTAGACCAACTTAGGAAAATCTATCCCGTCTTACTTCTAACGCCCGCATCTCTCCCCCTCCCTAAATTATATGGTATGCAAAACAAAAATTTTGAAATTATTTCCAAAAAATAAAATGTATAAAATAATTATCTTATGTTTTATAAAATTAAAAAACTAAAATAAACGTTTTAACTTTTAAATTTAATTAATAAATTTATTCCGGTTCAAACATATTTAAAAACAAACATATTTTTTCAACTTTACGAAAAAAAAAAAAAAGATGCTAAATACGTTTTCATATTTTAATTATTATTAATTTTCTTCAGTATTAATTACATTTAATTATTTCTTAAAATTTTGTCACGAAATTAAATAATAATATATAATTTTAATTTTAAAAACATGATAATTAGTATTATATTGACTTTAAATACACAATATTTTGAAACTATTTTTAAAATAGAAATATTATAATAATGGATGGTATGGAATTTTATTTTTATATATAGTTTTTATCTTAATTTTAATTATTAATTAGTGAATGTAGAATGTTAATTAAATTTAAATATTCTGACTATTAAATAATTTGTTGTAATATTATTTATATATTTAAATATCTATTATAATTTTTAAAAATAATGATTAACTTAAAATTATTTTAAAACAATTTAAAATTTACAGTGACTTATTATGTAAAATTGTAAATTGAATTATTGTATATATAAATAAATTGGAATGACTTATTATAAAAATATGACTTGCAAAAACACCATTAAAATTTATATAAAAAGGCAAAGGAGTGCAATTTTCCTCCACAATGTTTACCTTCATTCTTTGCCACGTGTCAAAATGTTATATTGTGAACACATTACAAACTTAAGAAGCTTATGATATATAGGTTTAATTCACGATTTTGGTTTGAAGTATATCCATTTTTTTATATTGATATTAAAATTTTTTTTTATCTTAATTTGGTACTGACAATATGTTTCCATTATATTTTTAGTCCATTTTTTAAAAAAGATTTTATAGCCAATCACAAAATACCATGCAGTGTCTTTTATGTAAAAAAATAAATATTTTCTTTTGTTAAATGTGTATAAAAAATAAAAAATAAATATATATAAAAAATTAAGAAATATATATAATCTAAAAAACCATATAAACTATAAAAAAATTATAAACTTAATGAATTCATTTTAAAGAAGTTCGATAAATATTCAAAACGTTTCTCTCACCCAAAGGAGTAAATATGCATGCATGCTACCCAAATTAAGGTCATAGTTACTCAAGGCTCAAGCCACCAATCTTACCACACAAAACAAAAATGGAAGTTAAATGCCACATTCTAGTACAAGACCAAGAGGAATATGAAACTGACATTTTTATGCCAAGACTAAGGACCCTCTAGTACATGGTACTAGGAATCAAATAAACAAATACAAAAATTTCATACTTTTCTACTTTCGCGAAGGTGTGAGTTGGAGTTTTCGAAATGAGACGAGCTTCTGGATCAAAATAAATCTAAATGCAAAAAATAACGATGTGTTAAGTATAAAGCTTAGTAATAATTAAAGAAAATAAAACATGAAATTTACATTGTTCAAAATAAAGAATAGCCGTAAAAAACTAAAATGAAGTTACAAGCTATATATCAATCAAAACGCAATGAACATAAACATCACAATTTGGAGAGAAACATTTACATGATTTACACGCATATTTCTCAACACTTCATTTTCATTATCAGAATTTAGAAAATTCATCCTTGCTAATCTCAATGAGATACGTTTTGGATATTTGGATTTCAATCAAATATCAATACACTAAGTTGCGCTAAAATGTATTCGATCGAACGCCGTTTTACTCATAGCCCTTACAATGCACATAAGTGCTATGCCATAAGGCTAGTTTCACTAAACGATATCTTCATCAACTAAGTAGTTTTGTCCTAATTCGTTACTACTACTAAGATATGTGGTGTCAACAAAATTTTCAATGTAAAAAGGCCTCATAATTATCCAGAAAAATTCCTCCCCGTCACACACTCTCATAAATACTAATATTTAATTATATTTAGGTTCCAAATAACTAAAATACCCTTGATGTCAAATTTATAATTTTACCCCTCGACTCATATTTACTCCCCATTAAACTTGAAATCCTAAAAATAACTTAATATGTTTTTTAAGGACTTCCAAAAATTATTAAATCAACCAAAATTGAATTTTTATAGGATTTACGAATAGGATTCTTGGAAAGGTCTCGTACAGGGCGTTAGGAAAAGAGGTAGACAAAGATGGGGAATAAAAAGTTTCCTCCATAAACTGATAGCAGTGGGGCAGTCCTTGGAAATATGAGAGTTTTTCTATTCAATGTTACATAAAGGACAAGAACCGACAATCTCCATACCTTAAACAAAGCAATGCCTTGGTACGAAGAATTTTGCCAAAAGGAAAAGAGAAAAAGAGAGTTTTGGGATAAGGTGAAGCTTCCAAATCTTATTCCAATCCTTAGAAACGCCAAAGGATGGGTGCAAAAGATCAAAACCCAAGTGATAGGTAGAGCTAAGTTTGAAAAGGTCCCATTGGAGGTAAAAATTCCAACACATATAGCCAGTTCCTTTCTCAAGAACCGAAAACGGGGTGGCCGTGAGATTACATGCAATATTAGTAGGAAAGGGGAAAGAGATGGAGGAAGGTAAGTCAGCAAAAATCACTATCCATAAGAGCATCCTCACCCTTTTGGATCAAAGAGCAAATAGGACCAAGCCTAGTAAAATTGTCAAACCAAAATCCATCTTTAGTAACCCATCTAATTCCTTTCCAAAATTGTTTTGATGCTCCACAGAGCTAGCAAGTGAGATGAATTAAAGGGCGGGTTTGAGCCATTCTAGTGTTTGGCTTTGAGAGGTTTTGCTCGTAAAGCTGCGTGGGTATGGATGTGTTTCCGGCAAAGTTTTAAGAGTTGAGCTTGATTTTGCATCTTCATTTGTTTAATGTCAAGGCCTTCATCTCTTTTGGATTTTGTACTCTTTGAGCTAACACGATGATGCTTGGTATGGTTTTTAGATCCACCCAAAGGAAATTCCTACTGGAACCTAATCTTCTGACCTGATTCCTATTTCCTAACCCAAAAAAAATATATCAAGGACCTTTTAAATGATGCTGGTCCTTGCCTTTTGGCTTTTTACTTGGGGTTTACTTCTTTCTGCAGCTCATTAGCAGTGTTAGACCATCTTGCTGCAACCTTTTTTTCTTGAAAGGCAAAAGGAAATGTTTTATTAATCAAATACTATGAAATGCAGAACAGCAAGCAGGTATCTGAACATAAACTACAATTCCATAATACATAACACCATAATCCCAGAATCACACATCACAAGCTAATTTCAAGTAAATCTTCTTTAACTTTCAAGTTAGTCCGAAATTCTTTCTTCTTCTTCTTTTTTCTTTTTGGTGAATTACAATAGCAAGACAAAGCCCGAATAACAAACGCAACTAGAGCGGCTCGAATCCAAGTCACACCGAGGACTCTTGACCATCAAGCCATCACATAGGGTTCTCGAAACTCTTTCTTTCTTTTTAGGCTTAATAATAAATTTGGCCATTAACGTTTGCATATTTTATCAAAATGACCCTAATTGTATTTTTAAACCTTTTTTGACCATCAACCTCATTCTTTCATACCTTTTGTTACCGAAAAGTTTTTATACTGAGTTAGTTTTTTTATAAAATTAAGTTTATTTCTTTAAATTAAGAGTTATTTTTTAATTTAATTTATTATTTATTTATTTTGTTATTCTACATGTAATTATCTTATTGGGTTATCTAAGTAATAAATTACATCTCATAAAAAATATTTCACATCATCCCCGTTAATTTTTTTAACAATATTTTTATTAAATCTGTTAAAAAAAAGCATATTGAAAAGAAGAATAAAAATGATGATAAAAAAAGACTCAAAAATACAATTAGAGTCATTTTAACAAAACATGCAAAGATTAGTGATCAAATTTATCATTAAACTTTTTTTTATTTCTTTGCAACTTTGAAATTATTGCTCTTTTAACATTAAAAAAAAAAAAAAATCAATGACAATTCAAGAGAGACAAAATCAGACGTAGTAGTTATGTTTTTTATACAATTTTTACTAATGCCCCCAATTTTCAAATAATTAAAATAAAAAATAATACACACTTAAACATACTTAAATTTATATTTTGACTCTTTCTTGTTATTGCAACAACAACATTAGCTGAATTAAAACGGAATCAAATAAAATATATATGTTTGAGATTGGAGAGTTTTAAGGTTTTATAAAGTCACAGTAAGATGAATTTAGAAGACCACTTCACCCTGTTATCATTCAACTTGTAATTTGGACATGAACCATAGGATCATTTGATACAATCATCCTCTTTAATTCCCATAAATATTTTTCTGCTCCCTTACACCTAAACAATTGATAGCCTGATTCGGATATATGGTGCGAGAAGTCACCGCTTTTCTATCCTTCTAGTTTTTGGTATAATGATTTATTTGACCTTTTAATTTTATAAAAAAAAATTATTTTAGTTTTCCATTTAATATTTAATGTTTTTTAACTTTTAAAGTTATATTATTTATCAAATCACCCCAAAATAAAGAGAAAATTAACATTTATTATCTTTGCTAAAATAGCATCCACGTAACAATGCACATGTATGGTACATTAGAAATTAATTAATTTTTAAAAACTAAAAATCATTTAAAAATGTATATTTAAATTTTTTTTATAAATTTTCAACTTTTTAATTTTTTTTTATAATTCTTTAGAATTTTTAAAAATTTTAAAAAATTAATTAATTCTTAACGCGGCATCTACATAACAATACATGTGAATGCGACATTAACAAATTAAAAAAAATTAATATCAATTTTAGGGTAATTTGATAAATATCACAAATATAAAGACTAAAAAAGACAAATAAATTAAGTAAAAGGATAAAATGATTTTTTTTTGTAAAATTGGAAGACCAAATGTTTATTACTTTATGGATTTTTAATTTTTTTTTTTTGGAGAATTACAATAACAGGGCAAAACTCGAACAATAAACGTGATTAGCGTGACTAAAAACTGAAACACCACATAGAGCGATCAACACCCTTAACTATCAAAACATCACATTGAATCTTAAATTTTTAATTTTAAACATAACATTAATACTTTTTGAATCTTGAAATTATTAATTTCTTACCTTGAATTAATTCTAGGTCATGCAAATTTGACAAATTAATTTCAAATAGTTAAAAATTATAAAAATAATTTTTATAATTCTTTTGAATTTTAAAATATATATATTTAAATTTTTTATAAATTTTCAATAATTTTTAAAAATAATTGTTATAATTCTTTTGAATTTTTAAAATTTAAAAATATTAATTAATTCTTACCGCAACATCCACATTACAATCTACGTGAATGCCACATCAATAAATTTAACAAAATTTTTTCATTTATTTTAAGGTAATTTGATAAATATCACAAATATAAGGAAAATAAGACAAATAAATTAAATAAAAAAATAATTTTTTTTTTTTTTTGTAAAATTGGTGGAACAAATGTTTTTTTAATTTAATTTTTAACATAACATTAGTACTTTTTGTATCTTGAAATCAATAATTTCTTACTTTGAATCTGTTTAAAATTAAAAGAATTCTAGTTCACGCAAATTTGAGAAATTAATTTCATTTAGTTAAATATTATAACAGGAAAAACAAAAACCAGTAATGAGTATAAGCACAGCATTATATTTCTTAAATAATTTGTTTTTGAGATTGATTCACCAAACAATTTACATCTTAATCAGAAAAATATGCTAATGGTCCAACCAAGCAAGCAGTAATGTAAGTAGACGGCTCGGAATGTGCATAGTCGGATCGATCATCTGGGAATCCATCGTTCTGATTTGGACCTCCAACAACAGCTCCAACCAAAATGTTGGGGTTGGGGTTGGGGTTGGGGTTGCGGTTGGGGTTCGAAGAGTAGAAGAAGGGCTGGAACCCATCGTCGCATCAATGCTTTGAGGGTGTTTTGCCAACGATGGCAATGAAGAACCCCTGTGGTGAATTTTCTTGGGAAAATTCCGACCAAACCCAACCATGTACGACATTTTTAGTGGATTCTCTCCTAGTATGTAATCCACCTGCAATTACCAGGGTTAGAATCTCATAAAACTAATTTAACCATTGTTCTTGACATTATGAAAGAATTGAAAGCATATCTTGCCCGTCTTTTTGCAAGTCCAATTAGTGAATTCGGAGTGACGGAGAGGCTGCCACAGTTAAAGGTCTGCTTCTTAGCATTCATGTACTCGCCATATGTGGTAAGTAGAAATGATATGGATGTTACATATTGAAGGTTGCTTTCAGGTAACTTGTACAAAAGACCACCTTGAGTGTATTGGGTAGTTGAATATGGAGAATTGGGTAAGATCCTACACATAAAACTTTCAGCTTCTTGATTGAATTGATCAAAATTTTTATCTTCGCCCAACACTGCCATCTGTTAGTAATTAAGAAAAAGAAAAAAATTTATTTAAATAAGAAATTTCATATGCTGTCACCCTTTATAAAAATTCACTACAATGTAGAGAAATTGGATTGAATAATATAATGTTAATTACCCTGGATAGAAGAACTAGCACCAGCATATTTGTTATCCCAGCTGAAAATGTCAGGTCCATCATTAGCTCCCAATGTTTTCAAGAAATTATAGTAATAAGCATCATTTGTTGCTCTAAACAACCATGCTACACCCCAGTACAACTCATCCTGCAACCATTAATACAAAAAATTAACTATATTGTTGGTCTGGGTTGCCATCCAGTGCTAACAGTTCACAGACAAAAGAAAGCACATCTTACCTTATATCCAGAATATGAGCAGTAAAACGGGCAGACTGCTGATCCGAGTGAGTCACTGTAAGCACCACGATATTGGATAGCAAATGCCATAACTTTCCTTGCTGTTTGCAGCAACAACTTCGAGTATTTTGGATCCACCCTACCGAAAACTAAGGAGGCAGCAGCCAATGCCGCAGCCGTTTCACCAGCAACATCAGAGCCAGGGTTGCTTGCTGAGACAGAGTACACAGTTCGAACAGTGTCCATGTCCTCAGGCCGCTCCCAGCACTTGTGATCCACATTGGGGTCACCCACACCTACATAGAGCTTTCCGGGCTTGGCATTGGCACATTTGAGGAGATAGTCAGTCGCCCAACGGATGGCTGCCCTTGCGTCATTTTAACTGGGGACCCATTTTCTTTCCATATTCAAGTGTGCCCCATGAAAGCATTGTGGTGGTGAATGCCATTGGGAAGTTGAATTTCACATTGTCTCCAGCATCGTAGTAGCCACCAGTCAAATCTACCTGAATTCGACTCAAAATGCAACTTGTTATTTTCACTGTAGACCATATACAAGTGTCAAAAATGAAAATGAGAATACGCACATGGTCAAGGGAGCCATCAGAAAGACCAGAGTTGGACCTCCATGAAACTTGCTGATTGGCAGGCAGCTTGCCTGTTCTGACCTTGGAAGAAGAGAAAGGATTTATGAAGTGCATCCCTGTAATTGGGATTTCCTTCCACTCCAACACCCCCAAGCAGTAGGAATCCCAGTGAACACAAGAAAATCAAGAGAAAGTTTGCCTTTGCCTTTGCCATTGAAACTTGCTTACCTGATTGCTTTCTTTTTACTTGGGTATAATTCAACAATTGTATGGCCATTTATAGGAGGGAATGCTTGTACAAAATAGGTGCCCAAATCTCAATAACGCAAAATCAGCCTTTTTAAGCCTAGAATAAGTATTCTTTATTGTTGTTTAAAATCTTCCTTTTCAAGGATTAAAAAAATAAGAAAGTTCAGATATCTTGTTATAGTACATGTCAATGTCATGTATCAGACCATCGCACACAATAAATTTCATGGAAATTTATTATTAACATTGGGATAATTTAATTCACATGAGTTGACTCGATCCAGAGAATTGTCAGTCAAGCTTGTGAGATTAAAGCTTGAGTGACCCAATGATGCAGATTTGAAAATATAGAGTATTTTGACAAATATGGAAACTAATGTTAGAAGATTGAGGGAATCATATCTTTAAGATTAGATTTGATTTAATTTGATTACATAATATTTTAAATCCAATGATTTAAGGTATAAACTAATTTCGTCCGTCAATATATCTTGATCTTGATCATCAATTGTGAGGGGAGTTCAATTATAAATAGGAAGTCTCCTCTCATTTGTAAATTACTCTATTCTCATTTCTTTGTATTGTTTTATTATGAATATAATTAAGAGTGTTTACTCAAACTTTTCTTTTGTTTTTTGTTTTTTTTTTACTTTTTCTTCTTTTGAGCTTTCTTTAGGCTAAGTAACTTTCGTTATACAAATTGGTGTTTTGAAGAATTCCTTTTATAAATTCTCAATTGTGGTGGTTAGGCTAACTTAGGCGTGTTTGGAAGAAAGGATCACTTAAGATCACACGAAATGCGAAATTAAAATTCTAGTCCCGTGACAAGTAGCATCAGAGTTAAAAGTTGTGAAACCGTTGAGATGTCGAAAGAAACTATTATATTACTAATAATATATTAAAATATAAAATAATATATAATATATTAAAATAAAGTTTAAAATATATTTTTATAAAATTCTAATAACTCAAAATAATATATAAAAAATAAAAAATGATATAAAATTTTTAAAATATATTTAAATTTCAAGTAATTGCAAAAAAATTTAGAAATTAAATACTTTTTAGAATTTTAGAATTATATATTTTATAATTTTATAAAAAATTAAACTTTTGTTTTTAAAATTTTACAATTTTTTACAATTTTTTTACATTTTTGTAATTATATTACTAATTTCAACCTATTTTTTTTCAAATATAGTATTTTTTTTGTAAATTTTATTTTTATAATTTAAATATTTTTCTAGATTTTATGTATGTTTTTTAAAATTTTTATATATTTATTTTCATTTTTTTTTATATTTTTAATGTGTATATACATTTAATAAAAGAAAATATTTGTTTTTTTACATAAAGACATCACGCAACACTTTGTGATTGGTTATAATATTTTTTTAACTTCTACAAAAAAAAAGATTAAAAAATATAACAGAGGCATACTTTAGGTACCAATTGGGAAGTCATTGATATTTTAGGTATCAAATTGGGACAAAAAAAGTTTAAGTACCAAAATGAAAATTGGGTAAACTTCAAGAGCCCAATTGTGAATTAAGCCTAATATACAATATACATTGTATATGATATGATATGATACATGTTTTTCAATTTTCAAAAAATAGAAAATAAAAATTTTATTCGAGTTTAGTCCTGTTATTGTAATTCAAAAAAAAATGAAAACTTTATTTTAAAAAGATTAAAACATAAATTAACCTCAAAATTACATCTATCAATTGTGCATCTTGGTGCTTGAAGTTGCAAATCATAATACATTTTACCTCACCTATTTAATAACGCTAAAAAAAACTAATGAGGCATGCTCTCCGTATGTAGGAGTGTTCAAATTTTGGTTAAAATCGAATTAATTGATCGAACTAATTTAATTAACTGAATTAATCGAGCTTAATAAATAACATTATATATTATATGTATTAGGTTATTTATTAATTCTGTTAATTCGGTCAAATGAACATTATCAATTTATTTATTTTATACGTATTATACTTGTTTTAACAAATAAAATAAAATATATAAATTTTGGTTAATTCGATTAACCGACTGAATTAACTGAAATATTTTGGTTCGGTTAATTTTTTTTTTTTAAATTGGTTTGATTAACAGTTAAAGGATTAAAAAGTTTGATTAATTCGATTAATACTAATTCAGTTCAATTAACCAATCGGTTAACCGTTTGAACACACCTATCAATATGGCATGTCGTTCTATTTTTTTTGTAAAATAAATTCAAATAATCAAAAAGGAAAATAGCGAAAAAGTTGAAGAAAATAAATGTTTTGTGTTTTTGTTGTTTTATTTTTCTTTCTTTTTTCATTATAGTTTCATGGTTGCTATCATTTAGGTTACTACTTTTTTTAGAAAAACACAACACAAAACGATTACATCAATCAGTTCATAGTAAACTAATTTAGAATCATGATAATCAACAATCAATAAGTCTTTATCAAAATCGGTGAAATTCAAAACAGCTAGAGTAAAAAGTTTTTTATTGTAACATATTTAGCCATGCGATCCGCAACTTTATTCTGAGCTCTCAAAGTATGATGGATTCGTACTTCTCATTTCCTACGTAGTAATTGATGTAATAACATTAATTCTATCAAATTGATGTTTTGCAATTAATTATTGTAATAATGTTTATATAATTAAAAAAAGAAAGGGTTTTAAATCATAAAATTTGAATATTTGCAGTTGAGAATATGTAAATTATGACATAATTAGCATAATATAATAGATCATTAAATTTGATATTAAATTAGTAAAATAATGACCATTAACGAGGCAAAAATAGGGTTGTCATTTATGAATAATTCGATGTATTGGTTTTCTTTACTTTTATGGAAATTGAGAGATAGAGAGGTACAGTGGTTTTAGGCTATAAACAAATTTTCTACTCAAAATTTTTATACATTAGCTTTAATTTAGCATAATTATATATATAAAATTTTAATTGTGGTTTAAATATATATATAAAAATTTAATTTTGATCTCGTCATGAATAAATATAATTATTTGTGTATGTTATAAATAAATATAAAATTATGTATCAATAACTGTATCAATCATTTGTAAGAATTGGATCAAATTAAAGTCAAAATTCATGTATGAAATTGCATATTAGACCAAAGATCATTTATAGTTTTGAGATATATCCTTAAATTGACATGTTTAGTATAATTTTTAAGAAACAAGACCAAATTGATACATATATATAACAACTGACGGTTAAATTTGTTATTATGTCAATTCTATAATTATAACACCATTTTTCTGTTACCAATACAAAATTTAACGATTGATAATAAAAAAAAAACAAACGTGTTTAATTGAATAATCATTTTATAATTTTTTATATTCGAGTGATAAAAAGACTTAAACATAATTAAGTGACTTGCAGTGTGATTTACCCTATTATTTATTATCAATAAAAGCAAGCATGACATTACTTACAAAACAGTGTGATACATCACTAACCCAACAAAACAAGTTTTTAAGAAGAGAAAGTATAAAATTTGAAATATCAAAATAAATATCAGTCATCATTAAAATTCTATAACCAAAATTACTAACTTCAATAAGGGTGTTCAAACGGTTAATCGTTTAATTAATCGAATCGAATTAGAATTAATTGAATTAATCAAAATTTTTAATTCTTTAATTGTTAACCGAATAAATTTAAAAAAAAATTAACCGAATCGAAATATAACCGACCGAATTAACCAAAATTTATATATATTTTTTATTTTTTTGGTTAAAACAAGTATAAAAGATATAAAATAATAAATTGATAATATTTATTTGACCGAATTAACCGGGTTAAAACTACATATAATTTGTATTATTAATTATTAAGTTCAATTAATTCGGTTAACCACCCGATTTCGAACTGAATTAATTGATAACCGAACTTTTAAAAAATCATTAACCGACTTTCGACCAAATTAGATCAATTTATCGATCGATTAAACGAATTAAATCAATTCGGTTATAGCCGAAATTTGAACACTAACACTATTATCTTGCTTGGTTAGAGCATTCTAACGTCGGGCGCCTTTCTGAAAAATGTGGAGAACTCAACTACACCGAAAACTCATTAGCATAGTCTTAGAATCATGAATAAGAGAATCAAGCAATAAGTTTTTGGAGAGTGAATTTCCACGAGAAAAATTAAAAAAGAAGCTGATTAGCAGTGTTAGTTTACCCGGGGTTTACTTCTTCCTGCAGCTCATTAACAGTGTTAGACCATCTTGCTGCAACTTTTTTTTTTCTTGAGAGGTGAAGGAAATATTTATTAATCAAATAAAATGAAATACAGAACAGCAAGCAGGTATCTGAATTCCATACCCCAGAATCACACATCACAAGCTAATTTTCAGTCAATCTTCTTTTAACTTTCATGTTGGTCCGAAACTCTTTATTTCTTTGCAACTTTGAAATTAATGCTCTTTTAACATAAAAAAAATTAATGACAATTCAAGAGAGACAAAATCAGGCGTAATATTTATGGTTTTTATACAATTTTTTACTAATGCCCCCAATTTCCAAGTAATTGAAATAAAAAATAATACACACGTAAATTTAGGTTTTGATTCTTCCTTGTTATTACAACCACTTTAATTTAATTAAACTAAGATGGGATCAAATATGATATTTATGTTCGAGTTATTGCAACAACTTAAATATTAATTAAAATAAGACAGAATCAAATATAATATTTATATTTGAGTTATTGCAACAACAATAATATTAATTAAACTAAGACGGGACGGGTTCAAATATACTATATATGTTTGAGATTCGGGGGTTTTAAATTTTTATAAAGTGACAATCAGATCAATTTACAAGACCGCTTCACCCTGTTATCCTCTGATGCAATCATCCTCTTTAATTCCCACATATATTTTTCTGGTCCCTTCCACCTAAACAATTGATAGCCTGATTCGGATATACGGTGGGAATGAAGGGCAATGCACAAGTCAACTTTTCCTCTCATTTAAGTTTTTGGTATAATGACCTATTTAACTCTTTCACTTTATAAAAAATTTATTTCAGTCCTCCATTTGATATTTAGTGCGTTTTAGCTCTTGAAATTGCATTGTTTGTCAAATCACCAAAAATAAATGAAAAAATTAACATTTTATTAACTTTGCTAACATAGCATCCAAGTAGCAATCCACATGTATGCTACATCAACAAATAATTATTTTTTAAAAATTAAAAAGCATTTAAAAAATATATTTTTAAATTTTTTTTATAAATTTTCAATAATTTTTAAAATTATTTTGAATTTTTAAATTTTAAAAAATTAATTAATTCTTAATGCAACATCCACATTACAACCCACTTGAATGCCACGTAAATAAATTTAACAAAACCTTTTCATCCATTTTAAGGTAATTGGTAATTTGATAAAAATCACAAATAAAAGGACTAAAAAAGAAAAATAAATTAAAAAAAAAAGGAAAAACAAATTAATTTGACAAATTAATTCCATTTAGCTAAAAATTATAAAAGGAAAAACAAAAACAAGTAATGAGTATAAACGCAGCATTATATTTCTTCAATAATTTGTTTTTGAGAATGGTTGGATTCTGAATCTAAAAAGAAAAACAAACAATATTAAACATTTGTCCCATCTATAATCAATCATCTGAGAGATTAGATTGATTCACCGAACAATTTACATCTTAAACAGAAAAATATGCTAATGGTCCGACCAAGGAAGCAGTAATGTAAGTAGAAGGCTCGGAATGTGCATAGTCAGATCGATCATCTGGGAATCCATCGTTCTGATTTGGACCTCCAACAACAGCTCCAACCAAAATGTTGGGGTTGGGGTTCGAAGAATAGAAGAAGGGCTGGAACCCATCGTCGCATCCAATGCTTTGACGGTGTTTTGCAAACGATGGCAATGAAGAACCCCTGTGGTGAATTTTCTTCGGAAAATTCCGACCAAACCCAACCATGTATGACATTTTTATTGGATTCTCTCCTAGTATGTAATCCACCTGCAAATCCAACGGTTAGAATCTCAAAAAATTAATTAATTCGTTGTTTTTGAAATTATGAAAGAATTGAAAGCAGATCTTGCCTGTCTTTTTGCAAGTCCAATAAGTGAATTTGGAGTGACGGAGAGGCTACCACAGTTAAAGGTCTGCTTCTTAGCTTTCATGTACTTGCCATATGTGGTAAGTAGAAATGATATGGATGTTACATATTGAAGGTTGCTTTCAGGTAACTTGTACAAAAGACCACCTTGAGTGTATTGGGTAGTTGAATATGGAGAATTGGGTAAGATCCTACACATAAAACTTTCAGCTTCTTGATTGAATTGATCAAAATTTTTATCTTCGCCCAACACTGCCATCTGTTAGTAATTAAGAAAAAGAAAAAAAATGTATTTAAATAAGAAATTTCATATGCTGTCACCCTTTATAAAAATTCACTACAACGTAGAAAAATTGGATTGAATAATATAATGTTAATTACCCTGGATAGGAGAACATTAGCACCAGCATATTTGTTATCCCAGCTGAAGATGTCAGGTTGATCATTAGCTCCCAATGTTTTCAAGAAATTATAGTAATAAGCATCATTTGTTGCTCTAAACAACCATGCTGCACCCCAGTACAACTCATCCTGCAACCATTAGTACAAAATATTAACTATATTGTTGGTCTGGGTTGCCATCCAGTGCTAACAGTTCACAGACAAAAGAAAGCACATCTTACCTTATATCCAGAATATGAGCAGTAAAACGGGCAGACTGCTGATCCGAGTGAGTCACTGTAAGCACCACGATATTGGATAGCAAATGCCATAACTTTCCTTGCTGTTTGCAGCAACAACTTGGAGTACTTTGGATCCACCCTTCGAAAAACTAAGGAGGCAGCAGCCAGTGCCGCCGCCGTTTCACCAGCAACATCAGAGCCAGGGTTGCTTGCTGAGACAGAGTACACAGTTCGAACAGTGTCCATGTCCTCAGGCCGCTCCCAGCACTTGTGATCCACATTGGGGTCTCCCACACCTACATAGAGCTTTCCGGGCTTGGCATTGGCACATTTGAGGAGATAGTCAGTCGCCCAACGGATGGCTGTCCTTGCCTCATTTAACTGGGGACCCATTTTCTTTCCATATTCAAGTGTGCCCCATGAAAGCATTGTGGTGGTGAATGCCATTGGGAAGTTGAATTTCACATTGTCTCCAGCGTCGTAGTAGCCACCAGTCAAATCTACCTGAATTCGACACAAAATGCAACTTGTTATTTTCACTGTAGACTATATACAGATGCCAAAAATGAAAGTGAGAATACGCACATGGTCAAGGGAGCCATCAGAAAGACCAGAGTTGGACCTCCATGAAACTTGCTGATTGGCAGGCAGCTTGCCTGATCTCTGACCTTGGAAGAAGAGAAAGGATTTATGAAGTGCATCTCTGTAATTCGGATTTCCTTCCACTCCAACACCCCCAAGCAGTAGTAATCCCAGTGAACACAAGAAAATCAAGAGAAAGTTCGCCTTTGCCATTGAAACTTGCTTACTTGATTGCTTTTTTTTTTGACTTGGGTATAATTCAACAATTGCATGACCATTTATAGGAGGGATTGCTTGTATAAAATAGGTGCCCAAATCTCACAAACGCAAAATCAGGCTTTTTAAGCCGAGAATCACTATTCTTTATTGTTGTTTAAAATCTTCCTTTCAAGGATTAAAGAAATAAAAAAATAAGGAAGTTCAGACATCCTGTTATTGTACATGTCAACACCTTGATCTTGAGGATATAATGGCTGCTGATTAGTCGCTTTGCTTTAACATCAATTGAATTGAGTTGACGACTTGGAATCATTTCTGTTCATACCCTTTCTTCACTTTTTTTTTCCAGATTATTACTTGCTTTTACCCTACTCCTCCAATCCCTATTTTCTTTCAGCTTCATGTGTTTTTTTTTTCCTTTTTTCTGGGGGGGGGGGGTCTTATTAATTCTCAGAAGTCTACACCTAACCAAACTAGCAGCTCCTATTGAGATACCAATCCAATTATTATTTTTATACAATTTCTATTATTATTCATAGTTCTGATAAAATTCAATTATTATACAAAGTAACACTATTATACGTAAATATTTTCAATCTTATCGTTTGATAAAAGAAAATTATGATATTAAAATTCATAACCATATTCTTAATTTGTAACTTAATCATTACATTAATAAATTTTAGACATTTATCTATTTTTACAAGGTAGAGCAAAATTATTTGATAGAGTTATTAAATTGTTTACTTTTTAATCAAGAGTCTCTCTAAATAGACGATATATTTTCTTATGATTAATATAGAAACAATAATAATAACAAAACTAAAAGCACCGCACCATCTAAAACAACCTTAAATTATTGTGAAGCCAAAAGCTAATTGTTATTATTTTCCTCGAGAAAGAGAAAATTAAAGTTTAATAGTAAAAGCAGATTCCAAATCAGTGAAGCATGAAACATGAAGACAAGAATGGAAAGAGTAGGACCAATGCGCAAATTAATGGATTAGAAAAAGTTGTGCCTTAATTCTTTCATACAAAACCTCCTCGGTCAATGGGAAAGCGAGAATGATGATATTGTGGGGGTGCTAATTGGCGGAAACTGGGATTCATGTTTTGGCGATGAAAAAGGGCGGCATGACTCGTGAGGGATGAAATGGCGCATTTTTTGGGAGACTCTCAGCCATGGATCGCGCAAAGAATTCGGCGCGCCAAACCATAAATAAAATCAAAATGGATATACATTTCTTACTAATGCTGCTTTTGGCACTTCGATTTATTTCCATGCTTTTGATTCCTTTACTCTCTTTTTCCACCATGCTTTACGACCAATTTTCTCCTTTAATTAATTATTTTTCATGTTTCCTTTAGACTTGCATAAACAATGACTCAGAATGAATAATCATTCATTAGTGGTTTTTTAACATATATTAGGGTTTACTCTTGAATAAATTTAAGTGACTCACTTGTAGAATAGTGTTTAAAGTATGATAGAAACAAATTCCATGTAATAGTTTGATGGTCAGGATATTCATTACCTTAGACGTGTACTAAGTTCGAGTTGTGATAATTGCATTTGTTGTTCGAATTTACTTTCTTATTGTAATTTATCAAAAAAAAAAAGGTATGATAGAAATCATGTACCCAAGGTTGTAGACAAGCTTTACTTGGCTCTGTTAATCCAAATCTTACTCATGGCAAGTAGACTCCACGCTAATACTCTTTGAAAGCTATTGGACCAGATGTATATTTTAAACTTGTATGCTTGTTTGTGTGTTTGGTCTTCTTTTTTTTTTTTTAAATAAATACAACTCGTGTTTAGATTACACAAAATAAGATGATTTCGATTGTTTTAATCCCTTCTTTATTGGTATAATTCAATTGACCTGGCATTTTTTATCTTTTGCTTGCTTCACAAAAATGTAGAATGAACTATTGGGAAATTGAATGTGGTATTGGTACGTTTATGATAGTTGACTCAGTACATTGTATTTGTATATTATGTATAGTGCATGCTATTTCAATAATTCATACGCGGGTCTCTTAGGATGAACAACATCCTCTTTACTACTGGAGCCACTCGTTGGGTCCATGATTAAATTAGTTAAATCATCGGTTTTCGATTTAATTGTTTTGATCAGTTTATTTGATTTCGTTAAATAAATTGTTAAAAATATTTTTAAAATAGAAAAAAAATCGATTCAATCGATCCAATCGTTAAGTCAATCGATTTTTTAACTCAGTTCAATTAGTTCTTATTGGTTCGTGAACCAATTTAAATCTTCTAATTGGATCATAACCCCAACTAATTCCTGATCCAACTAGTCCAACAAAAAAATTTGATACGATTCAAAAATTCATTGGTTCTGTCGAAATAAATTTTTGAATTTTTAATTGATTTGGATAATAAAATTTTAAATTCCACATTGCATATTATACCTTTTTTTTTTAGCATGGAATGAAAAATATTAACACCTAAGAAATTAACTTAAATGTATCTATACAAGACTTTATCGTACCAAATTATAACTTTTTATAAGTATAGTTTCATTGCGCATGTACGGATTTATTGTATTTATTAATTAAATAATTATTATTTTTATAATAGTAGGAAAAATTGTTGATATATATATATATATAGAATAAAATTGTTGATATATTTAAAGTTACTGTGATGTGTCAATGGAAATGTTCATTTTCATCACATATTTCATTACCTTTGTTGCTGCGCGGTGTTCCTTGTCAGACCAACAAGCCTCATCCTTGATCTGACCCACCGGCCACCTAGGGCTGAACGCAACAGCACCTCTAGAGGACACAACAACAACTCGTTTAACCTTGGCTTCAACACATGCTTTAAGCACATTAAGTGCACCCTTTACGGCCGGTTCAATTAGACGTATGGTACATCGCATTCATTATCTAAATTGGAACTAAATGATGTCTTTTGCTAGATAATTAATAATTATGATTATGATTTAATCCCACTCAATTCTAGTGTCGAAGTACTCTTGACTGGGTCATATCTATGGAAATATTTAAATCAATTTTTTAAGTTCGAGTCCTACTTAAAAAATGGGTTTACTTTTTACTTAAATCCGATCTAATTTAAGAAAAGTAAATTTAGATTCGACTCGATTTGCTTATTTTTAATTTTTTTAGATTAGTTTTTATTTTAACATAAATTTTTAAAAAATATAACACACTGAATACTCTAAAAATGCTAAAATAAAAGTTTTCTAATACATTAAAAATACTTGTATTAAAAAATACCACCATAAATATAATAAATGTTTTATTATATTAAAAACACAAATAAATATAATAAACATTTTAGTGCATTAAATATAATTTTTAGAATTTTATATTTTGGGTTGGATTATTTAGTTTGGTAATGTGTTTTTTAGGTTTTGAGTAATGGATTTAATTGTTATTGGGTTAGTGATTTAATATAAATATATATAATTAATATAATTTTTTTATAACATAATGTATTCGGGTTTGGGCAAAAAAAATTTGCTCAGGACCCATTCTATATAAAAAAAACGGACCTTAAAATTTATCCAAACTTATTTTTCAAATTTTATATTTTATCCAAATCTTTTTATTTTTTGAACAGATCCTCGAATTTGGATGAAAGACCCAATTCATGAATAAGTCTATTCTAATGTGAGCTCCCAACAAAAGACTTTTAGCTTATTTAACTAGCATATAAGAAAATACCAATAATTCTAACAGCATTTCATTAGATATTTTGGCACATAAAAAAATTATTATTAATTCAATTAAATAAGAAAGTTTGTTGAAAAGAATCAAAATTTCGAGTTTTCACTAGAAATTTTGGCATAGTTTGAGAAACCTATACCAAAATATTCTATGATTTTTCTTTAAAAATATTCGTAACCCTTTAAAAATTTTGATATTTGATTATAAATTTTATTATAAACTCATATAATAAAATTTGATATCTAACGATTATCCTTAAAAATTTTGATATATACCAAAAATAACCCAATCTTAATAAAAGAATTTAAAAAAATATATGTGGGTCACATAATTACTAGATTACTGGAAAAAAGAAATTAGTTTTACAAGTGAGCTCATGGGAAGCTCACCCTAAGAGCTAACCTTGGAATTTTTGCAAGGCTTTATCAAATCAATTTTGTTTGGATTACATTGGTTGATTAGATTGGTTGGATTGAAAATTAATTAAAGTATCGATTCGAAAAGATATTTTAAATCAATTTATTCAGAAATCGATACGAACCAAAAAAAAATTAGTTTAATCAAGTAGTTAAATAAATTAGTTTAATCAAGTCCCGTATTAGTGAGGATTTTGATAGGGATATCAATTGCACGGGGCGGGTGTGGATAAAGCGAATATAAGGTCATACTCTCACTTGTCCCACCATTCACGACAAATCTAATTTTTGTCCCCATTCCCACCCGGTTACTCGCAAAATCTATACCAATCTTCATCCAATTAAATGCGAAGTGAAATTAAACCCTGCGAAATTCGCCCCACTAATAGCCCTAAATGTGAAAAACAGAAACAATCTACAATCTTAAGTTTCCTTCCATCAATATTTTCATATGTTGTATCTCATTTCATTTTAGCTAATACCAATGGGTAACAATTTGATAAAAATTTTCATCATTTAAATAAACTTTCAATATTTTTCTCTTTCAACCATTTTATTTTAAGTTAATATTAATATTTGATACATTGATATCGTTTTTTTTTTTTTAACCTTAAAAGTAAAGTTAAAAAACTGTCATGTGTTACATTTCCATTTATATATTATATTTTAAATATTGACTTAATACACATATTGAAACGTAAACTATACCTTTTTTTCATCTTGATACTTTTTTTTTTGTCACAAATATTTCTTAAATTAATCCATTTGTCAGTCAAATCATTAAATCTATTTAAAATACATTTAATCCACAAATTAGTATTTGAATTAAAATCCGCGAACCGAGGATTATTACCAAATTTACTAACAATAGAGTAGTATAAGGAAGACTTGGATTTCATTACGTGGACTATATACGATTAGTGGTTTTTACACACTGTAAGTAACTACCAGCTACATAATAGCATATTACGTTATTGCATTTTCTCCATGAAATTTCAACTATGATTTATATAATATAGTATGTAATTGAATTAAATATATAATTTTTGGGTATTCTTAATGTTTGTTTTACAATTTAAGTTCGAGATTCGTGATTGTCTCTCCGCACAATATACTAAAAATAATCAATATTATATAAAAGCTGCAAAATGAAGAGTCACAAAAGAGACCCGAAGTCTAGCTGAGTCTCTTAAAGTCCGAGAACAAAATGAAAGAAACAGAAACAGAAACAGAAGAGAACGAATAAATTGGAGATATCTAACATACTTCAAATCACCCCAATCAAATATAAAAAGAAATTTCTTTAGTCAGTTTAGTATTATGGGAACTATACTACTAGGTCAGAAAAAATTTTCAAGGGGCCAAAATTAAATTCTCTATATTTTTATAATTTTTAAAGGATTAAATCAAATTTTTATTAATTTTAGGGAGGTAAAAATGTTATTTTACCTTTACTAATTTAAAACTTTTAAAATTTTAAAAGACTAAAATAAAAGATTTCTCATCTTAGAGGAGTCGGGGGCCCTGCCAACCCTCGTATCCACCCTTGTGTACCACTTAATAAGTACAATATCAATTATCAACGATTTTTAAATCGAATAAGTTAAGCACAAAACTTGACATATTTAAATGATATGTATATCAATAATCAATACTCATTCCCATTATCATCCACCGAATCTCCGTAAAATCATAAATTATTTATCGATTTCGAATTTAATTCCCGGTCTCATCCACCAAGCCTCCGCAAAGCCATAATTTACATACATGTAGCATATATTTTTCTTTCACCCACATTTTCGTTTCTTCCCATTCCAAAACATTCATATATATATATATATATATATACCTATCTTTCATGCACGTTTGATCTTCCCATTGACTATAAAATGTCACAACATCAAGTAGAGCATTAAATCGACATTATATGAAATATTTTGAATGTCGTCAGCTTTTGATAATCATTTAAATATTCTAATCTAATTGAATTTATCTTAAAATTTTCACATTGGACCACATGTATAACCTCAACCGGACATGCATTTAATCTATACCAATTTGGAGAGCAACAACTTTTTAATAACATAATTAATCAAGGAAATCTGAGTTAAATTTACTGTCTTTATGTAAATTTATCATGATTATTAGTAGTGTACGTACCGAAATCGAAAATTTAAAGGTTCAAGACCTTACCAGAATTTTTTTCTTTTCTCCAAAGCCGATTCCGGCTACACCAACTTGCCCTTCCCTTTATTCCTTTGACCGTCTCCCTCTTTATTAGCAAAGCTTGAGAAGTTATCTTCTAAACATGCAAACCCGTAGCTCTCCCTTCACCATCGTGAGAACCAAAGAAATGAGCTGAATTTCCTTCTTTCTTTTTCACTCACCGTCCCTCTTCCCCTCACTTCGGCCGGCCCAATCAACAAGCATGCATGCCACAAGCCCACCAAATCCACCATTACCCTTCTACTAACCATTAATGCTCAACTAATCTAGTTAGCACGTAATGACTAGTTAAACTATCCATCACCGATTAGCTGGCCGCCCCCTTTAATTCACTTTTCCTTTCTTTAAATTATTACCTACAAATAGAAAAGGCTTAATTCGTGATTTGACCCATTAAGTATACCCATTTTCTCACTTTGGTACCAAAACTTTTTTTAAGTCCCAATTTGTTACCTAAAGTATCAATTTCCACTATTTTCGGTCCCTTTTGTAACGGCCGTTAAAAATATCCGTTAGACAACTTCGGCCAATGGAAAAGTGCCATGTGGCATGTTTTGGCCAATAAAAAATGCCATGTGGAAATTAAAATAAAAATATTAAATTTAAATTTAAAAAAATAGAAAACTATAATATTAAATTTAAAATATTAAAAAGTGCCTTTTTGGAATATGGAAACAAAGTACAGGGACACATTGGATATTTAGAAACTTTAGGTACACATTGAACATTTTGCTATAGTATTGGAGGTAAATATGGCATTTATCCTTAAAAAATTATCATGTGTTTTTATTTTTAAAATATTTGCCTATACGGTTAAATACTTGTTAACCCTTTAACTTTGTGTAGTCTAAAAGCACCACTGACAATATACCAAATATTATTCTTTCATTCAAAAATGTAACGTATAATTTGTATTAGATAATAAAAATAATAGTTTAACTTTCTTTTTACATATTTGATAATGGTTTTCGGTGTACTAACGACACGAGTATGTGTGCTATTGTGTCGGACTACTTTCATAATTTTTTTCAGCCTCATTGAGCCTGTCCCTTGATGTGCTCTTTAAGCCAACAGCTTGTGCTGATGAGGGTGATAATGAATCCAGTTAAGTTTGAACGAGCTATTTTCAAGATGCACCCAAATAAAGTGTCTGAGTCGAATGGTATGAATCCAACATTTTCTTAGAAGTGTTGGTCTCTTATTAGCGCCGATGTGGTTTCTCAATGTTGTCAATGGCTCAAGATTAGCAAGTTTTTGGTTTCTATTAACGACTTGATTCCGAAAAAAGATAAGCCTTCCTTTATGAGAGACTTACAACATATCACGTTATGGAATGTTGTGTATAAATGGGCAGCCAAAGTTTTAACAAATCAGATTAAGTGTTGTTGTTTAATGGTGGGGACGGTGAGTCAACCAAGGTCTTCAAGGATATTTGGGTTTGTGTTGATGATGATTTTTATGTTCACTTGTCTTTCCTGCCCGGTTGTGAGGATATGAAAGTTAAGGATATCTTCGATGGCAGATGGTTGTTCCCGAGACATTATACTTGTTAAGGGGTTGTTGACTTCGATCGATGCCCAACATGTGCTTAGTATGCCAATTGGTCTCTACCACCCGATGAATAGTCTTATTTGGCACTAAGATAAGTTTGAAGTGTACTATGTATAGTGAACCCAAGGGGTTCGGGCTAAAAAAAATTATCAAAATTAGATATTAATGACATAGGAAAAGTTATTGAAATGTCATTAAATAATTAGAAATAGATCATCGATGAGGTAGTTGAAAATATCTATAAAATATTTTTTCCTTATTTTATGGGGGCAATTTCAAATTTTACAATCACATTCCTAATAAAGTGCTTAATGAACCAAACTCATCAATGTATCTTTCTCATAATTTTAAAGGTTTAAGGGTGTAAAAAACCCTCAAATTTAAAAAAAAAAACAATTAAACCCCTTTTTTTTTTTTTCCATTCAAATGAGCACTTGAACTTTCAAAATGCATTAAAAAGATTCTCAAACTTCTTCAAAAAAGCAATTAAGCTACTATATTTTTTCACTCAATTGGGTACTTGAACTTTCAAAATTAGTAATGAGGATTCGAAATATCACACATTGATCAATCAAAGAGAGATTCAACAACTAAAAGAAAGATCGATTATTTGGGATCCTTCCTTTCTTAAAACAAAACGAACGAAGATAGAATCAGACCAATTCCCCAAGTGCCTTTTTGGATATTCCTCAATGTCCTGGCTATTCACGGAACGTGAGAAGCGGATGAATAATCATCTGCTTCCGAAAGAAATCGAAGAATTTCTTGGGAATCCTACAAGATCCATTCATTCTTTTTCTCTGATAGATGGTCAGAACTTCATCTGGATTCGAATCCTACTGAGAGGTCCGCTAGAGATCAAAAATTGTTAAAGAAAGAACAAGATGTTTCTTTTGTCCCTTCCAGGCGATCGAAAAATAAAGAAAGACCTTCAAAAATTTAAAAAAAAAATTTAAGCCCTTGCTCTTATTAAAAATTATAAAAAATATAAAAATTATTAAATTTTAGAAAATTTATTTAAATTAAAATTTATGAAAAATTAGAATTTTGTTTATAAAAATCGTAAAAAAATAAAAAATTATAAAATTTTATAAAAATCATAAAAAATTTATAAAAATGCATCAAAAAATCCCTTCAACAATTAACTTTAACTGTCGATCGTTAAAGTTAACACCCCTAGTTTTTTTTAAATTAAAATCATCACATGTCGCAATATAATGACATGTGACGAAAAGTAATAAAAAAATAAAAATCAATAAAAATTATAAAATATTTCTTTTGATACGATAATTTTATAATTTCTTTATGAAATTTATATTTCTTTACATTTCGTATAATTTTCTTACAACTTTATAAAATTTTATAATTTTTTGTCTATATATTTTATAATTTTTATGATTTTTATAAAAATTTACAATTTTTATATTTTTACGATTTTTTCTAATTTTTAATAATTTTTAAATATATTTTTTAAATTTAATAATATTTATAACTTTTATTGATTTTAATTTTTTTTATATTTTTATAATTATAATAAAGTCAGAGGCTTTTCTTTTTTTTTTTGAAATGTTTGAGGGTCTTTACAAAAAACGTAAGGACCTAAATGCTTTTTTTTTTAAAAAGTCTATTTGATGCATTTTAAAAGTTAAAATACCCAAATGAATGCAAAAAAAAAAAGCTTTGTTGCTTTTTCTTTTAAAAAATTGAGGGTTTTTTACACCCTTAAGCCAATTTTAAAATAGTTCTATTCATAAAACAAGTAAACATCTTCTGTTTATTTAGATTGTCACAATGTTTAGCATGAAAGAAATGCAAGTTGTACGACATTATTTTGAAAATGTTGAACACAAGTGGGGACTCTCCTGCGACCAGGAGGAAACTAGAGCACATAGTGACCAGAAATTAAAATCACAACCAAAAGGCTGTTTTGTATATTAATCCAAGATTCCAGCCTTCTTATAGCTCTCAATGGAATCCACAAGAGTTTCTTCCAATGGCCGATAACTCCACCCCAGCCTTTGTAATTTCTCAGAACTAATCCTATCTTCCTTCCCTCCCTCAGTAAAGCTGCCATTGCACAAGTGATTGAGGATCACAAAGAAGAAAATCATACTTGAAAAATCCCCAAGCCATGTATAATAATAATGATGATGATGATGATGAAGTAACATACAAATTCTTAAAGGGTGAGACTAGAAGACGCTAAATATTCTGCTGCAGCAAGAGATGTACCTTTTAGGATAATTGTATTGTGGAAACATACTTCTCAACTTGTTAACAAGATCACGTGCCATGATCATGTGAGCCGTGCATATGTACCTTCCTTCAGCCTCTGGCTTCTCATACACCAGAAGCAGTGCCTGAGCTACATCGCGCACATCAACTATATTTCGAAGTTTGTTTTCCATAGAGTCGTATCCCTCTGCACATCAACACATCATAATAAAAAAGAATGCCACCAGAAAAGATATCATGTCTTTCACTTTAAACCATATTTTCCTTGTAACTTCTACTGAAACACCATGGTTGGAAGACAAGAAAGTAGAATAATGTCCTGGCTCCAGCAACAATGGACTCCAATCCAGTGCCACAAATTTAAGATTAAAATATGATAAGCCAAGTAAATTAAGCTCCAAGACACTATTTTATAAATTGCAAGGCCACAAGGGCTTAATGAATCTATGCCTAAAGAAGTAGCAAAGTAACCATCCAGAATATCAAGTAATTTCAGTAGAACAAATTTTGAGGTTATGAATTGCTTGAATCTAAAACCATAAGACGTATCATTGACATTGAGCTCATGCAAACCCGTTGCACAAAGCCAAGCAATTAGCTCTCAGATTGGAGTACTAGTGCAGAAGCATATGTAGGAGTTGAGACCACCTTTTAAAAGCTTAATGAGAATCTTGCTACTAGCATTGATGGTGGACTGCAGAAGTGGCCCCAATATGACAGTAGGACAAACAGTAACAACATCAAGCCCAGACTTTTTTGCAAACTCAAAAGCCTCACTCTCTGCTTCTGTCTTTGAAAGGCAATACCAATTCTGGCACAAAAAATTAAACAAAGCAGTTTGCTTATTAACAATGAAAAAGGATATTAGGAAATCTAGAATTTTTGTAGTGAGTCATATACCTTTGTTGCTGCGCAGTATTCCTTGTCAGACCAGCAAGCCTCATCCTTGATCTGACCCACCGGCCACCTAGGGTTCAAGGCAACAGCAGCCGTAGAAGACACAACAACAACTCGTTTAACATTGGATTCAACACATGCTTTAAGCACATTAAGTGTGCCCTTTACAGCCGGTTCAATCACTTCCTCCTGAAAAAGAAACGAAGTAAATACAAACATACATACACATATATATTTGTATATATCAGATTAAGGGATGACGGATGAGGATTGAAGAGGAAATGAAACTATAGCTAGCTAAGGACAGAGTCCGGTTTAGGTCCCTTGGATGCTGTGTTGAAGTGAAAGTAGGGATAGTTCCTTTCCAAGTGTGTATAGTATTTTTTTTTTTTTTTTTGGTGAGTAAAAAACAGAATTAATTACATCAAAATGTTCTGGAAAAGATAGAAATTGTTTGTCTTGTCAGCTTCCAAGAAATTGAGAGCTGAAGAAGGCGGGAGATCATAGATTTGTAAGTCTCCTTTTTTGGTAGTATATTGTAAGGGCAATAAGCGTATTCCATCTAGCTGACTTATTTTCCCCTTAGGTCCAGAGCCAGATGGATTAACTAACCTAATCCCTAAGGGGGCCTCGCCATGGTAGGTGCTCTGATTTTGGGTGATCGACAAAGGCTAGGCTAGGCTAGGCTACATCTGGTAATACACAAAACTAATGGGAAAAGATCACCCCGCCCCCCAAAAAAAAAACAAAAAAACAAAAGGACAGTTCTGGAAATAAGTCGGGGCACTTTGACCAAGTTAATGAAGAAATAGAGGGTAGGGTTTGTCATGCCTGGGGATTAGGAACGATGGTGGAGGGAACGGGAGAGGCAACATGGAAGACACCGGTGCAGCCTGCAATGGCGGAACAAAGAGAATCGTAATCGAGAAGATCGGCCTTGAAGAGTTGGAGGTTGTGGGATGCACTCTCAAGTTGATTCAAATGGGCATATTTGGCATCCCCTGCAAAAGCAATGAAATTAAAAGGGTGTGGGAAGTCCCAAGAAGAGAAGTAGATGATGAGTTAGTAGTGTAAAAAGAACCAGTCTGTCTAACGGTGCCGTGGACTGTGTAGTTGTTGGAGAGAAGATGCTTGACAACCCAAGAGCCAAGGTAGCCGCCGGCTCCTGTCACGCACACTTTTCCGGTAGCCTGAGCCATATTTTCTCGCACAATATTGGTTTATCTTTATCTCTAAGACTCCGCCTATTTATTAGTTTTGAAGTTTCTAGATGAGTCAGCTTTTCACTCCTCACATGAAAGTCACTTCTCTGACTCTATGCGATTGTTGTTTTTTCGAAATTCATTGTCTTTTTGCTCCACTAAACATCGAAAAAGTTGTTTCATCCATCAAAATTAATATTTTCATAATTAGATCTAATCCATCAATTCGATAATAGTTTAGAGATTGAGATGGAATCAATACAAATTAGTTAAATATTTTTTTATATTTTATTAATTTTTAATATTTTATCTAATCGAATTGGATTAATAAATCAAAAACCATTGAGATTTATTCAACTATTAACTCAATTTTAAAAAAAATAAAAAATAATATATTCATGTAAGAGAAAATAATGTTTTTTTTTACCACACGACAATTTTTAATTGTTTATTTTTTTTAATAAATTTAACTGTTTAACAAAGATAACTTGAAAAAAAATGTACTTAACTACACTTGTGATTAAAAAATATTTAGATATCAAAATAAGAAAAATATAATTTAAATATCAATTTATGCGTTAAGCATTATTTTTAAATAGCTTTAAAAGTTTGACTAACAAATGTACCAATTTAAGGAAAAAAATTATTATCCGTGACAAAAAAAGTTTAGGTACCAATATGAGAAAAAATTATAGTTAATTATCGATTTGTGAGTTAAGCTTTAAATATTTTAGGCTTAATTCATGATTTGACCTCTCAAGTATATCATTTTTCACTTTGGTACCTAAAGTATCAATTTGCTTATTCTTTGTCCATTTTGTAACGGTGTTAACAAAATTCGTTAAGTAACTTTGGCTAATGAAAAAGCGTCATGTAGCATATTTTGACCAATGAAAAAATTTCATGTGGTAATTAAAATAAAAACATTAAATTTAAAATTAGAAAATAGAAAACTATAATATAAAATATTAAATTATTAAAAAAACCTTTTTGGAAGATGGAAACAAAGTATAGGGGGCACTTTGGCCTTTTAAAAACTTTAGGTATCACATTGAACATTTTGCTAAAGTGTAGGAGGTAAATATGTCATTATACCCTAAAATTTTGTCATATGTCTTTTTTTTTTAATATTTTTCTTGTCAACCCCTTCACCAAATATTATTCCTCCATTCAAATATATAAGGTATGTTATAAACAAAAAAAAAGTAATAGATAAATGATGAGTATGAGAATATGAGAATTTGTATTACATTCTATATCTTCATATTCATCCTTTATTTATTATTTTTTTTGTCTATAACACGTTACTAGCACGAGCTTGCTCGATAATATTCAATATTTTGTTGGAGAACAAGTAATATAAACGTACAATGTTCTTGTTAAAGCAACAAGGTTAAGGGAGGTGAATTTCTATGTGTGCTTGAAAGATTTTGAGATTTCAATATTCTTAATGAAAAAAAAAAAGTTAAAATGATGCTCATTTTTTTCGTATTTAAATATTATGTTTTATATATTCCATGATATGCTTGTTTATGATCTAAGACTTTGAATAAGATTGAAGTATCAACAACTTGAATATTTTTATTTAAATATGTATATATTTCATGACATATGTCATTGGCATGATTAAAAATAAAGTAATCATTTTTTTAAAATTATTTTATTTGGTAACCTTTACCAAATGTACTACGTTGCATATTATATTATTATTTTTAATACTAGAGGCTCATGTTTAATATTTGGATATGTCGTATGAAAAACTTAGAAAAAAAGTTAAATATACTTGTACTGAATATATATCCAGATGCATATGACATAGCGTATGGTTATTTGTTTCTTTGCGGATGAAATTTTCTATGGAAACCTTGATTATAGTAAATAAAATAAAGTGATGTCTCTAGCTAATATTCCATAAAACATTTTTTGGAATATTTTATTGTTATGTTGATTAAATTCTAAGGTTGACCTTAATTATCATAAGATTTTAATAGATCTAGATGATTATATTTCTATACTTAAGTTTGAATAGACATGAATAATAGTGCTTTCTCGCTTTAATTGTTAGCTTAGAATATAGAACTTGACACGAATAATTATGAGAAAGTTACCATTGTGAAAGTTCAATGATTATCATCTACATGAAGAATTAAAAGTGAAACATCTAACTGTGAAAGATCCTCTTGATTCTTGAATGATGTAATAATTTGAAAGAATGATTTTACCATTAAAAAACGATAATACTCTCTAAAGCTTGCTATGATTGAAATATCATATGTGCTCCTGCAGTAGCAATATTGTGAAAAAGGCTTTAAAAAGTATTTTGAAACGATCTCATGCCTTTTAGTGAAAAATACTCCATTCCCTGATGTGAATGTTATAACACATTACAATTATGAAAAATCGGAATATAAAGATTGTGGTTGTCGTTATAATTGAGGATGTGGTTGGAGACATACTAATAATTGTTATCATGATGGTTATAATAGTGATACTTCTAACCACTAGAAAAGATAATAAGGAAAATCAAGAAAATGGAGGTTAAAAATATTCGAAGGTTATTGAAAATTCATGCTACCAATGTTGAATAAAAATGCATTGGTTACGTACCTGTCGTATGTTTAAGCATCTAGTAAAATTTTATCAAAGCATCCAATTAAAAAAAAAAAAAGGAAACAATATTAAGACAAATTTTGTCCAAAATGATGAAATGGATGATAATTTTTTTTTGAAAAAAAGATAAAAAAATTTCATTATGATGCTAAAATTGGCCATGCATATAAGGATGATTAATATGTTTTTAGTTTGTGTCAAAATTTTGTTGAGATCCAAGCATTGAAATTTAATTGTTTGATTTAAGAATCATTAGAATCAATGTCTACTTGATATTTGCTTGGGGATGATCTCTTTCTCTTCATTACAAAAGATGCTTATAATCACTACTTCTCATCCATGGTAACCTAAGTTAGTCTAATCAACTTCTTTTAAAATTTAATATGATTTTTATTAAGAAATTTAATTTATATAATTCTCTATCCATAATTCTATGAATTTTTAAATCTCTTCACGTATTTAGTTATTGAGATTTTTATGCGGAGATAAATGTTTTTATTTTTATTGGTTCATTTTAAATAAAATTGATTGGTTTAATTTTGATTTTAATTAAGATATATGATTATTGAGAGTAAAAGTATTTGTCATGAATTTTGAGATATTCACCTTATTTGGATAGTTTCATAATTGAGGTGAAGATTAGAAAATGTTTATGTTTAAACCTTTATAGTTGTAAATTTACTTTAATATGAAATTATAATATTTTACATTTTGTTGTGTTATGGTATATATAAAAATATATATTATCTAACCATAGTGATTTATTAGTAACATGAATTTATTATTTATTATGTTTAATAAATGTTTTATTTATACCTATTCATTTTATTTTTATATGAATAAATTAAGTATTCATTAAGGATATATAATAAAATGATTGCATGCTCCTGAAGATCTAATACTGAATCAAACTGTAAAAAGCTCTTGAAGAGCTTATATTTTATCTCCTTGAGATGTAAAATTTTGTAAACATAAGATTATTTTTCAAATCAATAAGATATATGTTGAAGGAAATTTTTATGTGTTTTACATTAAAATCATGGATAGAAATGACATGAAATACTCATGTTTTTGTATTATAAATATTCCCAGAAGGAATACACTATACTTATATAAATGACATATGAGATAGTGAAAAAAAGTTCATAGTGTTGGTATGACCGATTAGACCATCCTGAATTAATGTTGATGCAAAATAATTTGATGAAATTTTTTATGAATTTATTGAAGAATTAGAAGTTATATTTTAATAATTTTTATCATACTAGTTATTTGGACAACATATTGATCTAACACCAGCTAAAGTTAGAGGTTAGTTGCATTTTTCAATGATAACCAAATAATATATGAGCTCATGTATCACATGTGTGCGACCCGAAGTTTGCAATACTATTTCTTGAAATAATTTGATTGTGCACAATCTCTATAGAATGCAATTTGTGCTAACAACGCTGGTGTATTATATCTCTAGCATAATTTTCGTAGTTTTAGCTGGGATAATTTTAAGTTGTATATTATCTATGTATGTTATATTTAATGGTTAACAAAACTATGCCTCCATTTATTTGCTTAACCATTAATATAATAATTGCTTTACAATAAGCATGTAATTTTATTTGCATCAAGCCAACATGTAAGAAATATTTGTCTCGTGAGAATTGACTTTCATTTATAAGTCAATGAATTCCATCTAATAATATCTGGATGTGCAATATCTATTTCATATTCCGCAATAATGCACTAAAATGGATCATCTAATATGAAGTTGAGAAATTTTAAAATTTTCATTAGATATTGAAGGAAGATATATTTATAATTTTGAAAAAAAAAGTATTGTCATGTTGCAAATTTTCTCGACATTAAGGGGAGACAAATTAGTTAAATAATTATGTCATCATTTTTCTTTTGTGATCCTCACTAATATTATGTGCACAAAGTTTGAAGGATAAAAATTATTTGTTAGATATGTTTAGTGTTGACATTTAGAGATTCCATATACTAGCTGATACATATACCAGCTAAAATACTCCAAATAATTATATGTCTCAGAAGGACAATGTGATAAAAAATAAGTCTTGAGCATGCTAGAAGCATGACAAGCTAGTCGACGCCATAAAACAAAAAATCATTGAAAGAAAAGAGAAAGAAATGAAGATGGTTACATACTAAAAGAAGGAGGGTACTCTTGAAGAGACCCAAGACATAACTTTGATAAAACCCTAGAAGAAGTTCAAGTACCTGAAATTATGAATATAATGAGATATTTCAATTAGTTATGTCATAACTAAATATGATGGAGTTGAAAAAAAATGAAATTGTTGTCGACGATGATAATATACGTAGAATACTTCAATATTATGGAAAAGTAAGGATCTTGAATGAAAATATACTTGAAAGCATTGAGATGAGAACAAGTCATCAAAAATAAACAAGTGTTTCTATTATAACTTATGAAATGTATCTCGGACAAGAAGTCCTGTAACATCCGCGTTTTTGAACCGGAGTTGGAATAGTAATAGTGTAGAGTTAAGAGTTAGAATATGTGGTTAAAATAAGAAGATTAGGAAAAAATTAAGGATTAATTAGTAATTGTGAAAAAGTATGAGGGACTAAATAGCAATTTAGCCTAAATGAACTATGAGTCATCATCAGAATTATAGAAATGAAGGAAGGACGAAATGGATAATTAGTCAAAAATAAATGATGAGGTTATCATGGAATTATGGTGATTAGAGATGGGTAAAATGGTAATTTAGAATATTTGATATTTTTAACATGAGTAATGATTGAAGAAAGGACTTAAGTGTAGAAGTGATGAAAGGTCTAAGGACCTAAGGAGAATTAGACCATTTTTTGTAAGTTGAGATATTTCACCAGCAATGTCTGGAGAATTAAAGAAGGGATGATTTTATATCATCCATTTCCTCTTTGCTTTTGCCGTAACTACCCCCATCTCTACCCATTTCTTCTTTTCATTTTCTTCATCATTTCTTCACCATTTCTTCTTACATTTCTAAGGCATCCAAGCTTCAATCTTCCATTTTTCTTTGGAATTTCTTTAAGAAAATCATAAGATTAAGCTATTAACTACTTTAATTTCATGAGAAAATCCATATTTGAAGTGTTAAGGAGCAAGAGCTCAAGTTGGTAATTTGGAATTTTCAAGTGTCAAGGTAAGTAATGGAGAGATTAGCATGTCATACATGTTTAATTCATGTTTTGGCATGAAAATATTAGTTGCTGGAATTTTTAGCTTACATGTGAGTATATGTGTTTTGTATGAAATTGAAGAGAAAGAAAAGGAGAAGGACTCAATTGAAGAGAAAGGAAAAGAGAAGATCAAAGAGGGAAAGGAAGCTTTCTACAAGAGTTGTAAGTACTACAAGATATTAAATTGAAAATTTATTCTCTTTAAATTATATGATTAATTGTGATAAAAATGAGTAAGATGATATGTTTAGTAATAAATATGGTGATTAGGTGTGATTAAATGAAATTTAGTGCAAAGGAAATATGAGAAGGGAAAAATTCACTTCAAAACAGTTTGAACAGTAACAGGGAACTAACTTCGAAAATTCACCAAAAATTGTATATAATGAGTTAAGGGTCGAATTATATATGTAATTAAAGCTTATTGAGTATAGTTTCATATGGAAGAAACAGTGAATTAAAAGGAATTGAATATTTCGAGATATACTAGTTTTTGTGTAACAAGGTCAGAGTAGGTTTGAGTTCCCCTGTTCTGACTTTGAAAAATCATAGAAAAATATAGAAAAATTATTAGAGACTGAAATTTATATGGCTGAATCCTTAATGAGTCTATTTTAAAAGGAAACATACAGGAACATCATTTGATCTCTGTACAAAAAGATAGATAATTTTTAGTGAAGAAAGATCGAAACTGTCAGGTAGCAGAGAAGGGGTAAATTGAAAGAATTTACTGTACAAATTGACTAAAGTAAAAATTCTGGAAATTTTATGGTAAAAAGATGATTGAGTCTAGTTTCAAAAACATCAAACGGATTATAATTTCAAATTCTTTAGTTCAAGATATAAATAATTTAGTGACTATGACGCAAGTGGACAACTTTGAAAATTAATGTGAAAATAAGAGTAAAGAGGTATATGATGATATATATGTGATGAAAAATGTATATGTAAAATATTATGTGTTTAATTATAAATATTGATTATATGATAAAATGGTGATATTGTGGAAGCCATTAAAGAAATAAAGGTGAGAAATACATGATTATGTATATGTGAAAAGAAATGTAAATGTGGTATATGAAATTATGAGAAATGATGAAAATGAGAGATTATGTCCATGTAGACAAGTTAGAACCATTGTGATAATAGTGACATGCCATTAAGGAACACTAGCGTGCTCTCTGATTAGCACTGTGTGTGCTCTCTGATTAGCATTTCGTGTGCTCTCTGATTAGCACTTTGTGTGCTCAGTACTTTATGTGCTCTCTGTTGCCCAGCTGTGCTCTCTGTTTAGTACTTCGGTATACATGATTATGTATATGTGAAAAGAAATGTAAATGTGGTATATGAAATTATGAGAAATGATGAAAATGAGAGATTATGCCCATGTAGACAAGTTAGAACCATTGTGATAATAGTGACATGCCATTAAGGAACAGTAGCGCGCTCTCTGATTAGCACTGTGTATGCTCTCTGATTAGCACTTCGTGTGCTCTCTGATTAGCACTTTGTGTGCTCAGTACTTTATGTACTCTCTGTTTAGCACTTTGTTTGCTCTCTGTTGCCCAACACTTATGTGCTCTCTGTTTAGTACTTCGGTACTCTCTGTTTGTTCCGTTTATCCGTTGAGTTCTGTAGAAGTCTACTATGGGCCAAGTGGATAAATAAGCTAAGTGAGCTATGGATAAGAAAGCTATGATGGCTAAATTGTGAAAAGTGAAAGAATGTGCAAATTATTACATTGAGGTAAGTGAAATGATAAATACATGAAAGATAAGTACTATATGTGTATGTGTAATTATATGTTGATAATTAAGTGAAATGACTAAGTTGTGAAAAAGAGATGAAAATGTAAAATCTACCATTGATGGAAGTTGGAGTATGAGAATGACTGTGTGTTATGGTGGCATTAAGGTAAGTTAAATGTTACATGCAAGAAGGGTTAGAAATTTTATACGCATAAGTAATTAAATGTTTGATAAAATTAAGCAATAAATAAATAATCATCTATTATGCTTGTAGTGCTTATTAAGCCTTCACCAGCTTAACGCGTTTGTTTCAACGCGTAGGTACAAAGTTACAAGGAATAAAGTCGAGTTCAAGGACGTCTCATCACATCACATCATCCTTTGGAGAACTCCAAATATAGGTTTTTATTTTAAAAGGAATGACATGTATAAAGGTACTTGTATAAGTCCCTAATGAGTGGAAAAAGAAGTTATCTTGAATGCTATGAATTATGACATGAAATGATTAATATACAATATTTCGATTCAAATGGTCTTAAAAGACATCGGTTTTTAAAGAAAATTTTCTGTTACTCGACTTTCTGTATCGTACTGTAATGTAGTGCTTCTATATTGGGTTTATATGTATAAATCGAAAATAGGGGTGTTACAAGTCCAAACACTCGAAAGGTGTAAAGCCAAGAGGAGTACATGTTAGCATAATAGCGGAAAAAAAATACAAATCATAATATATAGAATTGACTTGTAACAAGAACGTTCACAAGACACCTGATATTAATTATGCAGAGACATACTCTCTTCTGGTGGATGCAACTACTTTTAGATTCTTTATTAGTTTGGCAATAAGAGAAGGACTTGATTTACAACTAATGGATGTAGTTACAACATATTTATATGACCTACTTGATAATAACATTTACATGAAACTCCCAAAAGGTTTTAATCCGCTAGAAGCAACTAATTCAGGTTCTCAAGAACATTACTCAATCAAATTAAACATATCCCTTTATGGATTGAAACAATCTAGGTGCATGTGGTATAATCGTCTTAGTGAATACTTATTGAGGGACGATTATAAGAATGATCCCATTTCTCCATGCATTTTTATAAAGATGTTTGGAATAGGATTCATTATAATTGTTGTGTATGTTGATGATTTAAATATCATTGAGACTCTTGAAGAGAATTTAGTGATAATGAAGTGCTTAAAGAAAGAATTTGAAGTGAAATACCTTGAAAAGACAAGATTTTGTCTAGGGTTAGGATTACAAATTGAGCACCTAAATAATGAAATCCTTATGCATCAAACAACATATATAGAAAAAATGCTAAGAAGATTTTACATGTAGAACGCACATCCGTTGAGCACCCCAATAGTTGTTAGGTCACTTGAAGTAAATAAATTTTATCCTTAGGAAAATGATGAATTTATAGAATGCAATATAAATTCTCATATTCTCATATTCATCCTTTATCTATTATTTTTTTGTTTATAACAAGGTATAATTTGTATTAAATAATAAAATATAATAGTTATTACTTATGCTCATGATTATATGTAATAGTTAAAATATATTAAATTATTGTTATTTTTATGAATATATGATAAATTATTTTAAGCATATTATTTCATAATTAATAATATTAAAACTAATAAATGATATTATTAGGTGAAATATAAATTAGGGGAATAGGCCGATTTTAAAAATAATTATGGATTAGGCTGATTTTAAAAATAATTACAAAATAAGCCAATTTTAAAAATAATTACGGAATAGGCCGATTTTAAAAAGAATTATGGAATAGGCTGATTTTAAAAATAATTAGGGAATAGGCCAATTTTAAAAATAATTACGAATTAGGCTGATTTTGAAAATAATTACAAAATAGGTCGATTTTAAAAATAATTTTAAATACACCAATTTTAAAAATAATTATAAAATAGGCTGATTTTAAAAATAATTATGGAATAGGTCGATTTTAAAAATAATCATGGAATAGGTCGATTTTAAAATAATTACAGAATAAGCCGATTTTAAAAATAATTACGAAGTAAGCCAATTTTAAAAATAATTAGGGGAATAGGTCGATTTTAAAAATAATTAGGGAAATAGGTCTATTCCCCTAATTATATTTAAAACCGACACAAAATCCTAATTTTTTTTTTAAAAATCGACATATTTGGCTTATTTAGCCAATTAATTGTATTATTAAAAAAATTTCTCTTTTAAAAGTGGTTTAATTATTTCAAAGTCCCTTGATTACTAGGTAAATTTTTTCTTGGGCTTTTTACACAAATAACCCAAAAATATAAATATTTATGGAAACGACCTAGGTTGAAATACTATAACGAAAATGACCTAAAATCTACAGTGTCAGGTGATGGCAACACCTTGATAGTTGGCACCAAAGTCAATCATTGTGTAATCATTCCTTGTTGATAGAGTCGGGATAAAAAAATGAACTTTTTATGTCGACTAGCACCTGTATATATTTTTTGATGTACTTTTTAAAAATACGAGTATTTTCTGGTTCAAAAAAAATTTTAATAGGTGACCAACATCAGAATTTTTTTTTTTTTTGTCATTATTGTTGGTGTTGGTGTTAGTGTTCTCATTATCAGCACCAGTGTGATTTTTGAAAAAAAAAAAAATTATGTATTTTTTTTTTCAAAAATCACACCGATGCCGGCAATGAGAACATCGGCATCAACACTAACAATTTTTATTAAAAATATGAACCGATGTCGGCAACGTAAATGCCGTCACCAAAAAACATTGAAAAAAAATTTAAAATTTTTGTCCGATGTCGACCACCTACACGTTGGCACCTATTAAAAAAATATTTTTTTAACCTCAACCCAATCAACAAGCAATAATTACACGATGATTGATTTTGGTGTCGGCCATCAAAGTGTTGGCATCTCTTGATACTGTAAATTTCAGATAATTTTTGTAAATATTTATAAATTTTAGATAATTTACGTAAAAAAGCCATTTTCATAATTCTTTAGTTTTAAAAAAAAAAAAAAACCTTAAGGAGCAAAAAACAAATTGCAACAACATTTGGACTCAACTACAATATCCAGAAGCCAGAACATATATTCTTTGGACAGTGTATTTTGCCATAAAAGATTAAGGTGCCATCAACCAACCATTCCAACCACATTACAACTTTCATAAAAGTATTGAGGAAATTTAACTTCATTATTGCACCCACATTAGCAGCCTACCAACCATCCTAGTCTTATTTTATTACCATATTTGATGTTTTTAACTTTATAAAAAAAATCAATTTAATCTTCTATATAACTTTCATTTATTTTAACCTTTAAATTTAAGTTTTTTTTCTATCAAATCATCTTAAAATGAATGAAAAAGTTAAAGTTAATCTTATTTTATTATTATAATTATTTATTTGGCCCTTTTAATTTTATAAAAAAATTATTTTAATCTTTTATTTAACTTTCGTTTTTTTAACCTTTAAATTTAAATGCTCTTTTATCAAATCATCTTAAAATGAATGAAAAAATTATTACGTGGTTGACACATCAGCATTTAACTAATGTTTAAAAATTTTAAAAAAAATTAAAAATTATAAAAAACTATTTTTAAAAATTAAAAATATTAAAAAAATTTAGTATTTTAAATGTTGATGTTTCATCTATGTGGTAATTCACGTGTATGTCATATCAACAAAAATAATAAATGTTAATTTTTTCATCTATTTTTAGATGATTTGATAAAAAAAATGTAAATTTAATTGTTAAAAGAAATAATAAAAAATTAAATGGAGAAAAAAAATGATTTTATTTGTAAAATTAAGAGGACAAAAAAAATTATTATGGCTATTTTATTTGTACCAGCACAAACCTTACGAGTAGATTTGCTGTCTACGTCAAAACTCTTAATTAATTAATTGATTGATTTTATGGTAATGAAATTATGTGCATATCGACTTTTAAAAATTAATTTTATTTTCATAATTCATATATCAATATGCTTTCATTTGACGATTAAAGCTGAGTTCATGGTAATCTTAAATTCTGAAATTTAAGTTTTATTTTGTATAAAGATTAAAATTATTTAAATTCTCCCTTTTAACATTAAATAGGAAGTTAAATGTATTAATATGTTTAAATTTATATTTTTTATATTAATAATTATATTAATATTAATCGAATTAAAATCGATATTTATAAATATAATTAAGTAGATGTATTGATCGTAATAATATTCTCATAAATATATTAATATAATTAGCTTAATTATTATTTTGGTTGTTTGCTATTGTAATAATTAAATATAGAATAATATATTAATTGTAATTAAAGTTGTATGTATGTGTTGTGATAGAATATTTGCCGACAAGATACCGAATTGCTATATGCATAAGTTGACAACGCAGCATGAAATACATAATGAGTTGGCTTATATTGATTGGTTGGTGAAATTAAGAGAATACGAAGTCTAAACTATAATTTCTTATTATCACGTTGCAGCCTTACTCTCCCTGGAAAACAATATATTCGGTAAATTAAACGGGGAAAAGGAATTGGAGCCACAACAATGGGGTCCAACTCCAAACCTCAGTCTCCATCTCAACCTTCCGTCAACATCAAGCTCATCCTCATCTGTGCTTTCTTTCTTCTTTTCCTCCTCCTGGTTTTTAGCACTACCTCTTCTACCAGGCAACAACAAGAACCATCACTATCATCCTCCATTTCAGAATCCCACATTGCAAACTCAACAACAGCCTGCCCGTCTCTTCCCCTCACTCCATCATGCACCAAAGCCCCGCCGTCTCTAGCCAATGCCCTCATCCACTACGCAACCACCAACATCACCCCACAACAAACCTTCAAGGAAATCTCGGTGTCGGCAAGAGTGTTAGAGAAGAAAGCACCCTGCAACTTCTTGGTCTTCGGCTTAGGCCATGACAGTTTGATGTGGACAGCTCTTAATCACGGTGGGCGTACAGTCTTCCTGGAAGAAGACAAGGCATGGATCGAGCAGGTGAAGAAAAAGCTTGCCGGTTTGGAATCGTACCATGTTGAATACGACACGAAAGTTCACCAAGCAGATGCTCTGCTAGAGACGGGGATGAAAGAGGAATGCAAAGTTGTGGGTGACCCTAGATCCTCCGAGTGTGAGCTTGCTCTCAAAGGGTTTCCGAGTGAGATTTATGAGATAGAGTGGGATCTGATCATGGTTGATGCCCCCACTGGGTTCCACGATGATGCCCCTGGAAGAATGAATGCTATCTACACTGCAGGGTTGATAGCTAGGAACAGAGCAGAAGGGGAGACTGATGTGTTTGTGCACGATGTGAACAGAGTTGTGGAAGATAAATTCTCAAAGGCATTTCTTTGTGAAGGATATTTGAGGGAGCAACAAGGATTGCTAAGACATTTCACCATTCCCAGTCACCGGGCTCGCTCTGGTAGACCCTTTTGTCCTTGATCACTTCAATTACAGGCACTGCTGCTCTCCTCTGGTTCTGTTCTGCGCATCTACTAATTTTCACGCATTTTCTTCCCTACTTTTGTTGATTACAGTTCACAACCCAATGAAGTCATATGTATTAACCCAAGCTTCAATTTCTTCCCCCATTTTTGTTATCCCTAATATCTTCCCACGTTGAGGTTTCATTTCCAGATGTGGGGGTATGTACGTATTTTCATGTAAAAGAATACAAAGAAATTGATGAATTGAAGGGTTTAGCATTAAATTTCGGCTACATTAGCGGGAGGTGGTAAAGCAGCAGGTGGATTTGAATTGTCTTCTACTGGACTAAAATTTGGATATTTTTGGATTTAAATAATTTCAGGTTTAAAGTTTCTAGATTTAAATAAGTTTATTAGATGCTGAAAAAATTAATGTAACAAATAAATTTATAAAAAAATAATTTAAGGATGGAAATGACAAATACATTAAAAATGATAACGATTTAGGTTTAAATCTCGTTAAATGTATGTTTTTAGATTTTATATTATTTGAAATGATAAAAATATAATTATAATAATCTTTATTATTTTATGAAATGATTGATTTTCAATAATTGTTCAATTGAGTTGGGACACAATTGAAGGATGACATCAATTACATTCTTAAATATAATAATAGAAATATTGTCACGTATGCTTGTGGAAATAACAAATTTAGAATAGAAATGCGTGTTTAAATAATGTACATGGTTTGAAATTAATTAATAACAACACATGTAATATGTATGTTATTAAAATGAAAAAAAAATTAAATTGTTTATCATAATGTTGTCATCAATCTTGAGTTGTTGTCGAGTTAACTTGTGAGATCAACTCAATCAAATACATAATTAATATACAACTGATGGAGGTAATAAAATGTGCATAATAAAATTAAAATGTATAAAATTATTAATATAAAGCTTTAATTGAGTAGTAAATTAAAAGTTTGCTAACTCAATTGATATGAGTTTAAATCCACATACTATATTTTTATCGATTTTTTAAAGTGAAAAGAATAAAAATAATATTATTTATTTTAATTATGAAAGAACATTCCTATAATTTTTTAACTAAATTGATGCCCGTTTGACTCATGACACTAACTCAGTCAGGAACTTAATTAAGAGTATAGATAATATATAATTTAGATTAGATTAGATTTTACATTATTTGAAATGACAAAAATCTTGTTACAATAGTGTTTATTATTTTATAAAAAGAAAGATTTTCGATAATTGTTCGATTGAATTGAGACTCAGTTGCAAGATGATATCAACTCAATATGCCTCTTAAATGTAGTATAGATGTTATCTCAAACTCGAACCATTTTGATATAAGCTTCTTTAAGTTCGGATTATTTCGAATTCAAATTAGCTAATTTTTATTCGGACAACTTAAATGGGTTAAAATATTCTTAAGATATAAATCATAAATGTTTTTTTTTTTTAATTTTGATTGTAAATGATAGTTTTATTTTTACATAATATAAAAAATTTAAAATTAAAATTGTAAAAATTAATAATGATTGATATAAATATAAAACTATACAATTATTTGAAACATATTGTATATGATAAATTTAATTATATTATCATTAGGTTTATGATTGAATTGATGTTACAAATTGTTTAAATACTTATTTAATTAAAAGAAGACTTAAAATATTTTTAAAATAAACTTAACGATTTGACTATTAAATGTATCAAATTGAAAAAAAAAAGATATTTAGATATTTCTTGTGATAAAAAAAATATCTATCACGATGAGAAAAAAACATAATTATCAACTTGTGGATTAAATCTTTTTATATAAAATTTATAAAAATAAAATAATTTAAATCTAAATGATGAAATTTAAATTTAAAACATCAAAATTTTCAAAATCTTTATCATTTCAATCAAAGTCTTGTTAACTTTATATATATATAAACAAATATAGTTTTACATATTCGACGAGAATAAATTAAAAAAATTATATATATATTATATTATAAATTTTGTTGGTTAAATAAAATAAAATAAATTGTATAATTTACTTGATTAAAATGGACGAAAATAGTTCTCATGCAATTGCTCGCTCTTAACTGGATTTCGGATATATAATTGTCAAGCTCAAAATCAAACATCTTAGTTAATAATTTACACAGCTGTAGATGGCCCAATAATTACACAACGGTTAACAAAACAACGGGAAGAAGACAATGACAATGCTAAAACTTGATTTAACAAAGCCCCCTACCGACGAAAGCCATTTCCAGCAACCCCTACCAACAAAACCTTGATTAAAATTATTCCAAATAAAATATAAAAAATCAGTTAATTGGTAAAAATATCGTGTTATTTTTAATTTTAGTTGATATTAAATTTAAGATTCAAATCTTGATAATTTCCTTTTATCTCAGATAAAAAAATAAAATAATAATTAACAAAATATATTCATAAAAAGTGTTAATGCTCAAATTTAGGGTATTTTATTCAAATGATCTAAATATTTTTGTTATTAATGAAAATGATTCAAGTTCAAAAATATTTTTTAGAATGATCTAAAATGAACAGTAAAGATTCTAAATGGCCGTCCAATGGCCGATACATTTTTAGATTCCACCCCAATGATTGGTGTCAGACAAAAAATGGTATTTTTTGGTCTCGGCCATGCAATGATCGACAGTTATGTATTTTTTTAATTCGATATTATATTGATATACGAAAATACGAGATTTTGAAAAAAAAATTGGTGTTAGCCAATGCTTGGTCGACACTGTCTTTTTTAATCAAATAAAAAAAATTTTGGCGTTGACCCTGCATTGGCTGACATCAGTATTTTTTATCAAATAAAAAAATTTTGGTGTTAGCCAATGTTTGGCCGACACCACCTTTTTATTTGGTCTTGGCCATGCATTGGCCGACACCAATATTTTTTATCAGATAAAAAAAATTTTGGTGTTGGCCAACACCTTTTTATCAGATAAAAAAAAAAAATTGGTGTTGGCCAATGCTTGGCCGACACAACCTTTTTTATCTGATAAAAAAAATTTGTGTTGGTCATGCATTGGTCGACACCACTTTTTTTATCAAATAAAAAATATTTTTTTCATGTTGGTCAATGCTTGGCCGACACCACCTTTTTTATCTAATAAAAAAATAATTTTTTTTTGTGTTGGCCATGCATTGACCGACACTACCTTTTTATCAGATAAAAATATTTTTTTTGGTGTTAGTCAATGCTTGGCTGACACCACCTTTTTTATCAAATAAAAGAACAATTTTTTTTTTGTGTTGGTCATGCATTAGCCTACACCACCTTTTTTATCAGATAAAAAAAAAAATTTTGGTGTTGGTCATGCATTGGCCGACATAAACTTTCTCTCATTTCTCTATATAGAGGGTTTAGGTTTTGATTTTGAAATTGTAAGTAAGAAATATTTTTCTTAAAATAACAACAAAATGAGAGTGTTTTTTATTTATCATTAGATGAGTGTTTTATTTTGGGGGAGAGTTGTGAAGTGTACAATCGAATTTCAAGGTTGAGCTATATATTGTCATGTATTGCCAAAGTTGAATTATATATTGTCATGTGAAGCGGCAAATATACGTCTTCAATGGTTAGACAACTTTTTGTGTCTTTGAAAACTATCCTCAATGTCCAAAGAATATGGACATTATCTACGTTGGAAGAATTGTTATACTACAATTCAACAGAGTTATTGATCCAACGTAGATGATATATTTGTCACTATATGTAACTATGTGGTATAACCGTAAAGGTTATGCTATCAAAGCTCGATTGACTAAAATCTATCATCGAATGGCCGACCGAGACGACCTGGCTAGGAATTTCTTGAAGATGATCCCATATTGCTTGAGGGTTACAAGAATTTCTTGAAGTTGGCTAGGTATTCAAGAAGATTGACATTATCTAACCGAGAAGAGTTGGGCATGTTTAGGGTTATTTAGGTTATTTTGTATTATTGTTGTTCAAAATTTAAAATTTCGTATATTAATATTAACAATTATTTATAATTTATTGTATCTATAAATTTAATTTGTTGCGTTACAATAATCAATAATATTTGTATTTTATTGTATTAATATAATTTCGATTTATAAAAAAAATATTAAATATTTTATTGTGAAAATGTTAAGAAATAATTATTATCGACAAATTAAATATATATTGAAAAAATAATAATTAAAATTAATGTTGAGAAATAAACGAAAAAATCAAAAGAACAAGAGTTTAGTTAATGAGAATAAAAAATTAGTTTTTAACTTATAAAAAATTAGTTTTTGAGTTTTTACCATCAAAAAATATTTTTGGATGATTACCATCCAATAGTCGACACCCAATTTTAACCCCAGTAGTAGATATATATATATATATAAAACTGTCAGTACTAAATATTTGAGCTTTTTGTTTTCATTACAGTACAAAATATTTGTGTTTTGTTTGTTGAGAGAAAATCACAAGTTTTTTCAAGATGAGTTCCAACATTTTTTTTGTTTCTATTCATTTCGATGGAAAAATTATCAATACAGATGATAAAGGTTGTGTATTTCAAACCCGAGAAAAAATCAGAATGAGATTGAACAAGCGTGTTTCACTAGAGGAATTGAAACGAAAGATCAGTACAAAGATAACTACTCGTTGCGGGAAGCAAATGTTAAGACTATTTTACAAATTTTCATGTTCATCAGATCCGATCAAGTTCTCGAAAATGGAGCTTGTTGATGATGATGATCTAGGGACAATGATTGGAATTTATTGCCCCTCTAAGATCGAAAATCTCTGCTCGATTGAGTTGTTCGTGGAGATAGCACAACTTGAACCAATTCAAGTTTTAAATCTAGTAAGCCAGCGTTCTGGAATAGATATTGATCTTAATGTATGCTGGGAAGATCAATCGGGTATTAGAGGGTCAACTCTAGAAAATTCAAACATCGGTGGATGTTCGTATAACATCTAAAACACGTGTCATCGTCTACAATTTCATCCGGAGGTGTTGGCCTCCATAGAAGATGATGACGAAAATGAAGCTTTGGAAGACCCCGATTTGGATGACATCCCTGAAGACTTAGATAAGGAGGGGTCGGTGGAGGGTGATGATGTTAACATCCATCCAGGAGAAAATACGAGCTCGAGTATAGTTATCAGGAATAATCCTGGGGCCTTCACGAGCAACGTAGACCTAGATGCGGCTCGAGCTCGTAAGTTTTTGAAATATAAAAACATAGTTTTGGCTCACCTACTCGATGAATAAACCGACGAATAAGTGTTGTTCATAGGACAACAATTCGAGAATAAGAAGGACTACTTAAATGCAATAAAGCAATACAACTTGAAGTTAGCTGTGGATTATAAAGTGACGAAGTCGTCGCAGTCTTTGTAAATCGGAGAATGTTGGAAAGCCGAGAGTGGGTGTAAGTGACGTATCCGAGCCGCGTTAATGCAGCGGAGTCAGCTATGGACAATAAGAAAAATGAAAGGTCCTCACACATGCACCATGGCTCGGTTGATGCAAGACCATCGGAAGTTAGATGCAAAGATCATATGCAATTACATCATGACTATGGTGAAAGCGTCCCCGTTGAATAAGGTATCAGTCTATGTTACGGCTATGCAAGCTCGCTTCAATTATAAAGTTTCGTATCGGAAGCCATGGTAGGCGAAGCAAATGGCGATGTAAGAGTTGTATGGTGATTGGGATGCGTCATACAACAAGCTTCAAGGGTGGATAGCCGCGATGCAAGAGTATGTACCAGGGGTAGTCACTGGTTTGCAAATACTGCCGTATGAAGGTCTAGATGGGATGATTGATACGGGAAAATGACGTTTTCACCGATTGTTTTGGACGTTCGACCAGTGTGTTAGGGCATTCCCTCACTGCAAACCGATGGTGCAAGTTGACAGAGTCTGGCTGTACGGCAAATACACGCAAATACTAATGATTGCTGTTGCACAAGACGACAATTGAAATGTACTTCCGATCGCTTTCGCCATAGTCGAGAAAGTTCAAGTCGTGTGAATTTTTCTTAAAAAATTTGAGGACGAATGTTGTTAGGCAAGACAATGTTTGCCTTATATCGGACAGATCGAAGGGACTACTTGCTGCAATAAGGCAATCGGAGGTTTCGTGGAGGTCCGTTTATTGCATCAGGCACATGTTGGCAAACTTTTATAGTGATTATAAAAATAAAGGATGGAAAGTAGAACTCGTGGAAATGGATAAAAATTATTGTTTGTATTTTTTATATTTAATTTAATTTTAAATTTTATCAGTGTGTGAATTATTAAAATACTTATTCGAAATTGCATATGCAGCTTATGAATTTGAATCGCGGAGATTCAGGGAAAAGTTCGCAGAGCTTAAAGCTAAGATGAAACATTTACCAAATGGTAAAAATCTTCGTGGGTGATTGGGTAGCGTCCTGTAACATCCGTGTGTTTGAACCGGATTTGGAATAATGATAAATTAGAATAGAGAATTATAAATGTTTAGTGAAGTAAGGAAGGTTAGAAATTTTTTTTTAAGGATTAAATAGTAAAGGAGAGAAAATATGGGGGATTAAATAGCGAATTATCCGAAATAAATTTTGAGTCATCATGGGAATTAGATTGATTGAGGAGGGGCAAAAGAGTAATTTAGTGGAAGATATTTTTTTTGGAGGCAAAGTTTTGGGCCAAAGTGTAAAGTTGAAAGGCTCAAGGACTAAGAGTGTAATTTTACCTTTTTCTTAAGTGAGATATTTTAAGTGAAAATTCTAGAGAATTTGAGAGAAGAAAAAGCTGGTTAAAAAGATGAAAATATCATCTTTTTCATTAAGTTAACCGTCCATGGCCTTTTCTTCCATTTCCAACTTTTGCTTTTATTCCAAATAGGTCCTTCCATCATTTTTAAGCTTTCCAAACTCCAAAACCTTCCATTTTCTTTGGAACTTCTGAAAGAAAGTCATAAAAGAGAGTTAGTAGACACCTTAAACTTCTTATAGAATTAATTTTGAGGTGTTAGAGAGATAAAGGACTAAATCGAGAAATTTTGAATTCAAGGGTTAAGGTAAGAAATGGTTAAATCCTCATGATATAAATGTATTTTACTGTTATTTAGCATGGAAATCATTGAATTATAGCATTTAGCTTACATGTATTTGTGTGAAATTGAAGAGAAAGAGAAGAGAGGCAAGGATCAAATTGAAGACAAAGGAAAAGAATAGAACAAGGGGTAAAAGAGAAGGAAATCAGCCTTTTTGTTGTAAGTACTACAATAGTTTTGAACTATGGTTTAATTTCTCTAATGGTATATGAATTATTAGCATAGAAATTGTTAGATAGGTACTTGATTTGAATGTTTATAATAATTAAATGAAGAGATTAATGTGTGATTTAGTAAAACAGTCTGGACAGAACAGAGGATTAACTTCGAAAATTCACTAAAAATTGTATATAATGAGTTAAGGGTCAAATTATATATTTAATTAAATCTTATTGAGTTTAGTTTTATATGGAAGAAACGGTGACGGAAATGAATCTGTAAATTCTGAGATACAACTGATTTTGTGTAACAAGGTCAGAGTAGGTACGAGTTCCCCTGTTCTGACTTTGAAAAATTATAGAAAAATGTATAAAAATTATTAGAGACTTAAATTTATATGGATTAATCCTTAATGAGTCTATTTTCAATAGAAACAGACGGAAACATCATTTGATCTTTGTACTAAAAGATATATAATTTTTAGTGAAGAAAGGTCGAAACTGTCAGGCAGCAGCGAAGGGGTAAATTGAAAGAATTTACTGTACAAATTGGCTGAAGTAAAAATTCTGGAAATTTTATGGTAAAAATATGATTGAGTCTAGTTTCAGAGGCATCAAGCGGATTATAATTTTGAATTCTGTAGCTCAAGATATAAATAATTTAGTGACTGTGACGCAAGTGTACAGCTTTGAAAATATAAATGTGAAGTATTTGATGATGTATTTATGTGCGATATATCATTTATGAGAAATGATGCTAATTGAGATTGTGCCCAAGTAGACTAATTAGAACCATTGTGATATTAGTGGCATGCCATTAAGGAACACTAGCGCGCTCTCTGATTAGCACTGTGTGTGCTCTCTGTTTAGCACGTCTCGTGCTCTCTGTTATTAGCACTGTGTGTGCTCTCTGATTAGCACTTTGTGTGCTCTCTGATTAGCACTTTGTGTGCTCTCTGATTAGCACTTTGTGTGCTCTCTGATTAGCACTTTGTGTGCTCTCTGACTAGTACTTTGTGTACTCTCTGTTTAGCACTGTGTGTGCTCTCTGTTGCCTAGCACTTATGTGCTCTCTGTTTGTTCCGTATATCCTAACGGTTCTATGAAAGTCTACTAAGGGCTAAACTACAGAAAGTGGATAAAAGTGTAAGTTGTACCATTGTGGTAAGTTACAGGTTACATGTAAGAAAAGCAAGAAGTTTATATGCATGAGTACTTAAATGATCATTCATTACTTTTGTAGTGCTTACTAAGCCTTCACTGGCTTAACGCGTTTATTTTAACGCGTAGGTACAAGGAATACAAGAAGGTAGATCGGGACCTCTCATTACATCACATCACTTGGAGCTCAAATTTTGGTATATTACTTTTGATGTAAAATGACATGTACTATGGAACTTATATGTGTACTTATTAGATAAACAAAAATGTTGTTTTGTGTGACGAAATGAAATGAGGTATTTTGGATAAAAAAAAAAGTTGCATGACTCGGTTTATTTTAATGTAATACTTTTATATCGGGTTTATGCATATGAACCGGATATAAGGGTGTTACACGTCCAAACGTATTAATGGACACAACGTTACAATGAGGGGGCTCAGTATGGCCAGATGACAACTAACCTGGTCGAGTCGGTTAACTCCGTCTTGAGGCGAATACGACATCTACCAATTGCTGCTGTTTTCTCGGCAACTTTATTTAAGTTGGCCACATTGATGCCTAGGATGAGGCAGCGACAAGTGGCACAGATGGAGGCCGAACACGTGTACATTGAGGACATTAGAAGGGTCATGGCGACAAACAGTCAGAAAACTTGAACGATGTACGCAGAAATTTATTCGCGGGAGTTAGAGATTTTTCGGGTTTTAGAGTACATCGGTCGTTGCTCGGGTGTTCTGCCGAGGTCGTACGCAATTGATCTGGCAAACAGGCGATGCGAGTGCTACAAATTTCAAACTCTTCGATATCTGTATGCGCATATTCATGCAGCGTGTGCAACTACAAATTTAAATGTGGAACAATTCATAGATGAGGTGTACACGCTGCAAAGCACATTGCGTATATGAGAGAATGAATTCCTCGTAATGCCTGATGTATCGAACTGGGAACTTCCATTGCTTGCTTTCGAGATGCTGTCGGACTATAGTCTCCACAGAAAGCCTAGAGGTCGACCACCTTCGACGAGGATTCGCTCTAATATGGACATTAGGGAGACGGGAGAGCCGAAATTGGGCAGTGTTTGTCAAAGACCTGGCCATAACTGATCCACTTGCCCACATCATGTCTATATTTCCGGTCAATCCTCTCGTAATGCCGGACAGTTCGACGAAAAACGAGCGCATGTTCACGAGTATACATGAACAATATTTGTGTAAAAATTAATTTAAAAATTAAATTAAATTGAAATTAATTTCAAAATTAAGGTACATGTTTACATTTAAATTTAACTTCATAATTACACAAGTTTGAATTTAAAATCCTAGTTTAAATTTGAAGTTGAAATTAAAATTGCATTTAAAATTAAAATTAAATTAAGTTGAAATTGTAACTTTAAATTTGCAAAAAAAAAAAAAAAAAATTTAAAATTAATTATTTAAATAAAAAATATTAGTATAATATTTTAATTTATATCAAATAATGTGTTGATTTGACAATACATTATTTACCAAATTCAAAATTTAAAATTATTTAAATAAAAAAGACTACTATAATATTTCAATTTTTATAAAATAATGTGTTATTTGACAATACATTATTTATTAAATTCAAATTTTAAATTTATTTAAATAAATAATTATAATATTTTAATTTTTATCAAATAATGTGTTGATTTGACAATAAATTATTTACCTAATTCAAATTTTAAATTTATTTAAATAAAAATTTATTATAATATTTTAATTTTTATCAAATAAAGTTTTGATTTGACAATACATTATTTACCTAATTCAAATTTTAAATTTATTTAAATAAAAAATTATTATAATATTTCAATTTTTATTAAATAATGTGTTGATTTGACAATACATTATTTACCAAATTCAAATTTTAAATTTATTTAAATAAAAAATTATTATAATATTTCAATTTTTATCAAATAATGTGTTGATTTGACAATATATTATTTACCAAATTCAATTTAAATTTTTTTAAATAAAAAATTATTATAATATTTCAATTTTTATCAAATAATGTGTTGATTTGATAATACATTATTTACCAAAATACCCTTAATTTATTTTAAAATTACAAAAATGCCATTAATGGTCCCTTACTATAAATAGCATTGGGCCACCCAAATTCCAGCTCACCAACACCTTCTGACTACCAATATCATCATATTTCACCGTATTCCAACCTTTGATCACTATTGACCATCGTTTTACGTCGTATTCCACCATTTTCAAACCTCTAATCACTGTTGACCATCCGTTGACTGACAAATTCAAACCTCCGACCGTCGTTGATCGCTGTTGACCGACTACCATCATTCACTTATGGATCCCAACGTCATCCTTAATAGTTATAACAACCACCGAGTGGGCTGTATTAAAAAAGATAAAGACTCTTATTGGATGGTTAGATCCCGAACACATCATCCAGGCTATAAACCCCATCCATTAGCTCAGCAATATCTAGAAAACTTAGGGTTCAGGTATGCTACCCGCATTAAAAAAATGTATATCCGAGCCAACTTAGTAACGACCTTAGTCGAAAGATGGCGTCTGGAGACCCACACGTCCCACCTCCCGTATGGGAAGGCAACTATTACGTTAGAAGACGTAGTAATCCAGCTCTGGTTGCCCGTTGAAGGTGTTGCATTAATGGGTCCGGGTTCACTAGACTATCTTTGTGGCACTTGCTACCGATTACTTGGCAAGGTACCCCCGGACACTAATAACAAAAAATTACCGTTCTTAAAATTTACGTGGCTGACATAAAACTTTTGACATCTCCTTAAAAATCCAACGCAGCTGGACATTATCTACCATGCTCGCGCGTTTATTCTACAATTACTCGGTGGTATCCTCATTTCGGACACTAGTAATAACATAATAAGCACCGCGTACCTCCTATTACTGGTTGATATGAAGGCAGCTAGGAAATTAAGTTACATTGTACTGGGAGCTTTGTCGAGTGACAAATCACAATGCGGATGCCATGGGCGGTTGCACGTATATACTCCAATCATGGTTATTATACCAACTGTCTTCTATCGCGAACGTCGAACACATGCCATATAAGCTGCCACTAATTAATAGGTGACTCGATAAATCGATTTTATATATTTTTAAATTTTATTAAATATTATTTTTATTATTACTATTTTTCAATTTTTTAGATGGTCTTTATATTCGGGAATTGGGCGACCCGACAAATTGCCCCATTTTTGTATGTGGATAGATTAATATGGAGCAGATGATGTAATATATATTTTCGAATTTTTTAAAATATTTTTTTCTATTTTTGAAATGTTTTTTTATTTTTTTAATTCTTTTAAAATAATATTTTCGAAATACTTTTTTACATATATTTTTTATATTTTCGAATTTTTTTAGCTTTTCAATTTTTTTAAAAATTATTTTTTATATCTTTGAAATGAAATTTTTTACATATTTTTTTTATATTTTCAAAATATTTAAAAATACATTTTCGAAATATTTTTTTACAAATTAAAAATCTTATATATTTGTTTACATTTTCGAAATATTTTTTCTAGCCATGAAATATTTTTAATATTAACTAAACTCGTGTTGTTTATACTGTGCAGTTCGCGTGGAGGCCATATATTTGGGACGAAATTGCACCTTTCATTCCACCATTTGTTTACCAGCACGAATACCACTTGTTCTCGTGTAGTGTACCGGTATTCAATTTTCATATGGTGGAATGGCATGCTGGGGATCGAGTCTTGCGACAGTTCGGTACTATGCAACGTATCCCAAACCCTCCCTTCCAACTCGGTGAAGTCCATCAGCTCGACAAAAAGGGAACGATTAGAAACAAAATAAATTGGGCCCATTATCTTGAGCCATATATCATGCTTTGGAATTATCGGGGGAATAGGTGTTGTACCTTGTATTTGTGTAACGATGATTTTTCCAATACCCCACAGTACAAGCAATGTTATATGGCATACAAGATGTCGTTGGTTCATATCGGGTAGAATATGTTGGTTTCGAAGAGACTTATTCCGGAAGGCAACCGATGGCGTTCGGCAAATAACCCACGTCGACACCGTGGTCGGATCCCCGATTCAGATTCCAAGCCCAAGGATGAGGCCGCGGACCAACCCGACGACCAGCCCGAGCAACAACTCGAGCCCCAATATCAAGAATCCGACTCTTCGTCTTTTTTACCGCAAGATCAATATCATCGTTTCATGGAGGAGATTTTTGCGGTCTATCCCGACCCTCAACGTTCATATTACTTCAGTTCATCCTCGTATCAACCGGAGATCCATCGAGAAGAACGTACACCGACAATGGAGGATTTTTTGGTTCGGTACCTCCGATCACTCAACATACTCCCAATGACGATGATGAGACATATGATTTTACCATCTTTCTACGTATGCCGATTGGGACACCGAACATTGACACCATCGAGGCCGAACCGACGAACACCTATGTAACGCCTCCTCAACAAGGTGCACTACGGCCTCGGTCTCACCGAGCCCAGAGGAATCCGATCCGTTACACGCCAGCACCGGGGACGTCGCCCGGATTTACTTAATTTTGATTTTTTTCGTTTATTTTTTAAATTTAATTTGTAATTTCGTTACATATTTTAAATTTAATTTCTAATTTCGTTTATATTTTGAATTTAATTTCTAATTTTGTTTATATTTTAAATTTCATTTCTAATTATTTTTTTCAATATTTATATAATCTTTTTCAATAATATTTATTTCCCCACATTTTCAAAACAACATATTTAATACTTTTGTATATAATTCGAATTTATTTTAATACAAGAAAATAGAAACATTGTTGAATATTCCTAAGCAACAAATTAATTTTACAGATACAATAAATTACAAATATTTGTTAATATTAATATACGAATTTTAAAAATTTAAACAACTAATACAATTTTTTTTACAGATATAACAAAATACAAGCATAGATAATGTCCATCTGCTTGAATACCGAGCTACAAATGTTAGTATCGAGAAACTTTCTCGGGTTGCTAATAAACATGACCTTTTTTCGATTAAGACACAATGCAGTCGGTCTCGGTTACCTGTTAAATGGCGGAGAAAGTCATCCGACCTTTGACAGCATAACCTTTACGGGCTTACCACACCGCCCGCATACAACGACAATATATCTACGTTGAATTAGCTATTCATCAATATTTCTCGTGGTAACAAATTCTTTCAACATAGATAATGTTCATCTGCGTTGGACATCTCGGATAGTCTTCAATGGCGCATAAAATAATCTTACCACTGAAGATATATCTTTGCCGTTTCACATGATAGCATATAATTCAACTCCGGCAATACATGACAGTATATAATTCAACCCTGAAATTCGATTGTACACTTCACAACTCTCCCCAAAACAAAATACTCATCTAATGATAAATAAAAAAAAAACACTATCATTTTATTGTTATTTTAAGAAAAATATTTATTACTTACAATTTCAAAATCAAAGCCTAAACCTTATATATAGAGAAAGGAGGGAAAATTGGTGTCGGTTAATGCATGGCCAACACAAAAAAAAATTATTTTTTTATCAGATAAAAAAAGTGATGTCGGCCAAGCATTGGCCAACACAAAAAAATATTTTTATCTGATAAAAAAATGGTGTCGGCTAATGCATGGCCAACACCAATTTTTTTATTTGATAAAAAAAGCGGTGTCAACCAATGCATGGTGAACACAATTTTTTTTTATCTAATAAAAAAGTTGGTGTCGACCAAGCATTGGCTAACACCAAATTTTTTTATCTAATAAAAAAGTTGGTGTCGGTCAAGTATTGGCTAACACCAAAATTTTTTGTTATTTGATAAAAAAATGCTGGTGTCAGCCAATAGATGACCAACACTAAAATTTTTTTATCTGATTAAAAAGGTTGTGTCGGCCAAGTATTGACCAACACCAAATTTTTTTTTTATTTGATCAAAAGGGTGATGTCGGTCAAGCATTGACCAACACCAAATTTTTCTTTTCAAAATCTCATATTTTCGTATATCAATATAATACTAGATTAAAAAAATACATAGGTGTCGACCATTGCATGACCTAAATAAAAAAATATCATTTTTTTATCTGATACCAATTATTGAGGTGGAATCTGAGATGTCGACTATTGAATGACTATTTAAAATCTTTACCATTCATTTTAAGTAATTCTGATACATATTTTTAAACTTGATCATTTTCATAAATAATAAAAACTTTTGAATCATTTGAATAAAATATACTTAAATTTAACTTCAAACCATACCAATTTTCTCATTTAGTTGCCTAAACATATTTTTGTCACACTTTAATATTTAAATTATTATTTTATTATCCAATTTAATCCAATTTTTGTAACCTAGTTAAAAAATATTAATTAACATAAGACATCAATTTAGAAGTACCAGGTGACACCTCCGACCATTTAAAATACGACATGTGACATTTGAGTTTATTGAAATAAATATATATAAATTTCATAAAATTTAAAAAATAGAAAATAATTTTAAAATTTAATTATTTAAAAAAATATACCATTGACTTTGATTACAAATGATTAATGATCCACGTTAATCGTCGTGGACCGATGTTGACCAAGTGTTGTCAAACATTGATCAACTGTTGTTGACCAAATTTTCATTTTTAATATTTGAATATTTTATAGAAATTATATATGCAATTCTTTAAATTATTACAATTTTTTAGAACATATATATATTCTAAAATTTTAAGTTAAAAACTTTTTTTTATTTTTTAATTTCTAGAATTTAAATTTTGTGCGTTAATTTTTTTTTCAGTTGTTTGAATTTTTGATATATTATTTTGAATTTTTAAAATTTCTAACATTTTTTGGGTGTTTTAAAAAAAGAAGATTATCAAATTAATAATTTAAATATAACAGTGGAATAAAGAAAAAAAATTAATGATCGAAAAACAAGTATAATTCAAAAGCTAAATTGAAAATAATTTTAATCAATGAGGTCTTAACGAGATTTAAACTGAAGCTCAAAATTTGTTAATTTCAATTGATCAAAGTTTATTATCTTTATTATAATAATACTTTTGACTAAATTGATGTGAAATTAATAAGATTGAAAAATAATTAAACAAATAATAATATTATAAAATATTTACATGTTTTCTTTTAATAACTGAAATAACACGTGTATGACTAAAAAAGTTGGAAGTAATAGTGCAAGAGGGTGCAATATATCATTTTACATAATATATTTGCTGTCATTCATATTGTGGTTGTCGCTGCTTGTAAATTCCTTGAAAGAAAATAAAAGAATCTCAAATTAAAAAAAAAAAACTGAAAAAGCTGATGGTCTTTCTGGTGGAAGTACAGGTAACAGTTGAAAGACACTTTCCCCCTTTTTTTCTGATCCTCAGTTTTTGGGTTTCTTTTTTCCTTTGATTCCTCCCCATCTTTTTGATGATTCGCTCTTTTGTTGTTGTTGGTTTTGGACATTGATTTACAGTAATCATCCTATCTATTCTTCATCTTCCTCTGTTAGATATGGAAGCTATCAAGAAGCAGGCTACCAAGCTCAGAGAGCAAGTTGCCAAGCAACAGCAAGTAGGGTTTTCTTTCTTTTCCTTTTTAATTAAGCTTCAAAGTTTCAACTTCAGGCTTTTGACTGATAAAAAGCACTCATATAGATCACTATGCTTCACCAATTTTCCTGCTATCTTACAAGGAGTTGATTTCTAATGTTAAAGTTTTCCTTTTTCTTCAATTTCATAGAATACGTGGGATAGAATTGTTAAGATATATACCGTTCTTTTGATACTCTGTCTTTTTCATTACTGTCGGTAGTTTCTAAGGTAATTTTCAAATATATGGTTCAAATCTTTTCTATATTGTAGGCAGTACTTAGGCATCTTGGGCATTTTAGTAATGAAGACGTTACTGTTGATGAAGCTGATCTTCAATGTCATCAAAAGCTTCAAGACCTGTACAGTTCTACGAAGGCAGCTAAGGTACATTTTTCAATCCTTTCTTAACCTGTCCTAGTTTCTAATGAAGTGGTTTAACTTTTAACTTGTAAATAAATGCATATCAACTTACACTTCTAAACTATGCTTGCAGCACTTGCAGCGGAACATCGTCCGTGGCATAGAAGGTTTTATTGCAACAAGCTCAAAGCTGATAGAAATATGTAAGCATGGTTGGTTCATTTACTGGGTGTTGATCCCTGTACAAAGCTGATTCATGGTTTTCACCTCAACTGTTTTAGCTAGGAAGTTGGCTGATGATTATTGCAAGTATGGAGTTGAAAATCAAAATACTGGTTCTTCTCTTGCAAAAGCCGCCCTTCACTTTGGCAATTCACATAAATCAATGGAAGATGAAAGGGAGACCTTGCTTGGGATCCTTGGTGAGCAGGTAATTTCTTAACTTTATTACCATATACTAATTGTTCTTAGGGGCTTCTTGTGGAAAGGAAATTATAGGTATTGTTAAAGATAATTGTAATCTGCTTAAAATATTATTATGATGAAATAATTATAAGAGATGTAGAAAACTGACTTGGAACATTTATTTTTTGGGTTATATAGTTTCGGACAGACAGCAATATGGTTTGTGAAAAACAAATGAGACATTTAGAGACTAGAATGCAAGCATGCAAGTATGCCTTCTGATTTGTCTTGTTAGGCATTGTCTTCACTCTTCAATAGTTTATGCAGTTGATGATCCCCTTTTGCATTGTCTTCAATTAAAGAACTAAATATTCTTTCACTAATTTGTGTATGATTTGCTCTCATGAACTAGTAAATAAGAATAAAACTTTTCAGAGTTTATTTGTGACGAATTTTATATTAGTAATTATTATAGTTCAGTAGATTCAAGAATAAATTAGACTTTATACATAGTTGGTCAGCGGAAGCAATCACTGCTGTGAATCCTCTGGCACTAATAAGAAACGAAACTTGCGGATTGAGAACAGAAGAAAATAAAAATGTGACTTCGATGAATTTGAGTTTTCAATTCTATTATACAAGCTACCTTGAAAGCAGTGGCCTTCAAATGGATGTGGTGCAGATTACAAGATGGAGAGTTTGATGCCTGTTGTTGATTCTAGGCATTTATAGACTAGAAGTGACAATTTACTGATCTATTGTTTCCCGAGCATGATTTCTAGTATGTATATCTATTTATACATAATGTACATAACTGCCTTACCAATTGAATGCAGCCTTATGTATCGAAATATGTGGTCGAATAAAGACTTTATTATCTATAGCTTTTCCAAATGTAGTTATAATTAGTTATCATGTGATAGTTGTTGCTAGCAAACTTGGACTGGTTTTCCAAAAATTGGATATTCTGATTTGACCATATTCGAATAGATTATTTGCCCTTCTGTTCTGTTCTCTTTGTTTTTAACATGCCAAGGATGCACTTGATGCCAAGTATTGCTAGGAAACAATGTTGAAAATTTAAGATGACATTTATATATCCTAACTTTGATATTCCCTCCTTTTTTATGTTTTCTTTTTCTTTTTCATGCTTCTAATTGTGTTACAGGTTTCATATATGTAGGTTTCTGAGCCACTACGAGCATTAATTACAGGAGCTCCTCTAGAAGATGCTCGGCACTTGACCCACCGATATGACAGATTCCGCCAAGAGGTTGAAGCTCAGGTATTTTATTGTTTTAAATTTTGGAGTTGACCAATTTCAACTGTCAGAATCTAGCTGTGTGAACTTTGGTTGGTTAGACCATCGAACAGAAAAGGTATCAAAAATTTGGATGTACTGTGCTGACTGCAGTCTACTGTAATCTCTTGAAATTATTATTATTGCATGGCTCAGACAATTCATAAAAGGTTTATCTAGTTAACACAAAAAATTAATCTGTGTGTTCGCTGACAGCATAGGCAGGGTAATTTTTTTCTTAACACATTAACAAGCAAAATTATGCTTATACTTCCTTCTTATTCCAATAGAAATATGGAAGCAGTTAAATGCTTTTTCGGCTCTAGTGTCTAACCTTTAAACAATTTTATCATATCTTTTTATAGCTTTCTTCGTAATTCTTTTTTATATGATTATTTATTCTCAGCCTTTTTTTCGCCCCTCACAAACAGGCGGCAGATGTTTTGAGGCGTAGATCAAAAACCAGAGAAGCTGATATATCTGCAGAAAGCTACATGAAGCTTAAACAAGCAGAAGCAAGATTGGCTGAACTTAAAACCTCGATGATGGTTCTAGGAAGAGAAGCAACTGCTGCCATGTTGTCAGCTGAGGATCAGCAGCAAAAGATTACTTTCCAGCTGCTTGTTGCAATGGTATTGCTAATTTTAATTTAACCATTTTCTTTGCAATGCCTGTAATGAGCCTGTTTCTTTGGTTCAGAAAACAAAACTGTTTTTCTGGTTCTCAGCAGCACTATGTTTACAGCTACATAAGATTGACCTTCAACTGAAAGAAGTTTTGCAACTTTTATTTATGCAAAAAGAATGGTCCCATTTTGAGGGTTCCATTTGAATGTACATTGGTAGTTATAAATTTTGTTTAACAAATTATGTAGCTGCTTCGTTTGACTTGTAGTCCAGAACAAAAAAGTCCTTGTCAGAGGAAGATGAAACTTTAGTGGATCAAGGTTAAAAAATATTAACACACAATAGCTTTTCACTTATCAATTTTTTAAAGAAAATAATCTAGTAGTTTCCGAGTGTCCAAATGTGTTGTGTCTGTTTTAAAATTTTCCTTTTACATACTCTCATTTGACCGACTTGTATGTCGTGTCAAATTCTTCCCCATATTTGATACGGGGAAACTGCCCTGCATGGTATGTCCCTCATAGAATGAGGATCTCTCTCCATCCCTCGTGCTCTCCATGTGTGTGTGAACACACATATATATGAAAGTAGCAAAGATTTTTCCTTTCAAGGCTGTATCACTAGGGTATTGTCTGTCTGATGTTTCAGACTTATCTGTGAGATAACTGATGTAGTCAACTTAGTCTTGACTCTTCAGTGAGTTCATATTTTAATGCTCATCACCCTTAGATGTAATGCTCAGGTCCTTGGCCCTCACCAGAATCATTTCGCAGGTTGACGCTGAAAAATCTTATCATCAACATGTTCTTGCTAGTTTAGAGAAGCTACATGCTGAGGTTTGTACTTAATCCCCCTTGGCTGTTTTATTGTTCTTATGACATCTATAGGCATCGGCATCAAGTACATGAGTTTTATGGGGGCCAAATTTCTGTTACTTTCGATTATTTTTTGAATATCCAAAAGGTTATGATCAAAGTTTGCTGCTGGATAGATGATTCTAGAGGGGCAGATGAACGAGTCATTGAACTCAGTGACGTTGCAGAGAGAGGTGAATGTCACCTCTGCACATGATAACTTTAGTTCGAATAAATCTGAAGCTCAGGGAAGCAATCAAAGCAATGTATATTTCATAGCAAAGGTTTAGCTTTTGAACTCTTCTGTTTCCTTTTTTTGGCCCCTCTGTGAATAAATTAAAGTCAGGAATGTATTCTCTGAATAAAGTAAATGTAGACATGTCAGTTTACTCCTCTTATATTCTATGTTTCTGTTAGTGATCATATCAAGCGGGCCCATCTTATGTTAGGTAGAAGTTTTTAGAGACTTTTGAAACAAGTGTATTTTGACAGTAGCTAAAATTTACTGAAAATTGCCCGGAGTGTTGGTCTTGTGTAATGAAGGAAAAACATGAACCTAACACTGAAGTTAGCTATGGTTTCTGCAAAATTTGATTCAGTCCTCTTATGCTTTCTCAAATGTAGAATTACAGGAATTTTTCCACTAGGGTAAACAGCCAGTTAGAATAGCTGATTGACAGCTATGAAAACCTGTACATTTTAGGATACTTGAACCTCCTCTTCTTGTTTTGCCAAAAACAAAAATGATCCTCTTCCTAGATTGGAGCTTTAGTTAGCCACTTAGAGTGATTTTTTTTTTCAGATTGTCACCTTTCTGTGTTCCTTTCTACAGACTTCTTTGAGTCTCTTATCTGTCTCTCTTGTGCCTGTTAGAAAAAAGAACATTTTTTATTTATTGCCGGAAAACTCAATGGAGGCTGATTGAAACCCTTCCTTGCTGTTCGTACTGCATTTGAGTTGGCTAGGGTATGATCAACCTTGAGACTTGTGACATAATTTAGCAAATGGACGTAATCATTTCTGGCATCATATACCATTTTTTTACATCTTAAAAGTAAAACTTTATTGAAGAAATCCCCAGATATTAAATCCATTAGTGGGATGCCAATTTTTAATCGGTTTTTATATTGTTGTGCATCAAGCTCATGTAGTTGGTATATATATATATACACATATTTTTGGTTGTTTGTGAAGCTGGCTTGGTTTCAAGTGCTTTTAGTTTACAGTTGCGGACATGATTGAGATGTTTGTTTTAACAGGTTGTACACCCATTTGATGCTGAAGCAGATGGGGAATTAAGCTTAGCAGTCGGTGATTATGTTGTGGTTCGCCAGGTATGAGCTGTTTCTAACTGCAGCGTTAGCTGGCCTGGTTAAATGTTTAACGTTGATATTCTAGGTGATAATAATCATACGTTTGGTTGTAATGTAATACGAAAATTAAGGTGGGTCCTAGTGGATGGTCGGAAGGAGAATGCAAGGGCAAGGCTGGATGGTTTCCCTCTGCTTATGTAGAAAGACAAGAGAAAGCACCAGCAAGCAAGTTAATTGAGTCGAACTCCGCAGCCTCAGCCTGATCTACTATCATAAGGTAACCACTCTGAGGGAGTTGAACAGCATAGTGGTAAACAAAAAAGTTGAACACGCCCCACCTTTGGCCTTTGTAATAATGTAAGTATTACAGAGTACATTTATTAATACTATACATGTACAATTGTGTTTGTATTTGTATTTGTATGGCGAATTACGAAAGCTAGTTTGATTCAGTTTTGCGAAGAAGATTCAAGAACCATTTCTTTTTCTTGTTCTAAAATAAATCTCTCACTTTTTGTCTTGTCTCTTCATCTCTCAATAACCATTTTGATTTCCTGTTTAAATGGGCAGTATAATTAACTCCTGTTTGTTTAAATCAAATAGATAGTAATACTTTCGTGGAGCAGATTGGAGGATCTTTCTCCGAATTATTTATCTGTCAGCTGTCCTAGTCAGTTAATTTAAGAGCATTCATAAGTAGGCCATGGCTTGATGAAAATGGCATTGGCTCTCTAACTCTTTAACTCATTATTCACTAACCCCAGCTTAAAACAAATACAAAATCTGAACCCATGATGACGTTGATTCCCTCAAATCCTGGCTCATTTCCATTTCGCACCAAGTCAAAAAGTTTATGAAGATTGAAAAGACCCATAGAACATGGTTTGCCAGAAATGTGTTCACTGAAGAAGCTCTGCTGTATGCTGTGTTTTAAATTGGTTCTGCAACGTCTTACTGAATAGATCTCTACACCTAATAAACTAAATTGGGTGTACTAAAAATGCCGAAGTTATTTTAAGAGTTACCAGATTTCTGTGTATTTTCATTTCAAGAAAATTGGTAATGGCAGATTGGCAGGCATAGATGCAGTATAGCAGAGGATTTAGAGAAGCAGAAACCTATAGTTTTTGTTGGAACATTTTGAAAACATCCTTTTATAAGCAAAAGATTATGTTCCATAAATGAAATGTTATGTCTTCAATAAGAATTATCAAGAGTTGCACCTTTTGATTATTTAGTGTTTTCCTATGTCCTAATTACTTCTAAAGTTTTTTTTATCAAATATATTTTATAATAATTTTAAAAGAATAAGAAGTCAAAATGCGACAAAAGTGTAAGCTTTTTTCTGATGGGAATGTGTTGAGCGTTGCAAACTTAAGATGGAAAGGTAGTTCTTTTACAACTCAACAAATGAATGCAACATTCTTGCTTCACTTTCAAAAAATCCAAAATGCTTGTGCACGTAATTTTCTAAGCAACAGGCTCTGCCTGCACAACCCTGCCCTTATCATTTGTGCATGAATCATATTAACAAAGAGCAACGATTAAAATAGGAAGTAGGAACCAAAATGCGGTTGCAATAAGCAAAGCCATTAAAACAGCTGTACATAAAAGGCATAGGGTAATTCGGGAAGGGAAGAGCTTTGTAATGCTTTCTAATTTCTGCCAAATATCTCTCACATCTATATATTCATCTAAACTTTCACAATCTCAAAGCCTATGTCCTCCTACTCTACACACACACACACACACCTATAATCAATTGTTATCATGCTTAAATTGACCATTTCATGTTTCTTAATGCTAAGCTTAAATTGCTTGAAATTTTCACCACCTCTAGAGCTTTGAACTTCATTACCTGTAACATAACATTATCTGAAAATATCTCAGAATTCGTTACTAATGGATCTGGTTAAGACACAATGTTTTAAGAAGTGGGCACATGCAAAGCCCCAGAAAGGAAAAAAGGAAAAGCGTGAGAGATACCTGCCTTTACAGCATTAATTTTTCACATTCAATTCAATGGGACTTTTGGTTTCAAGATCCTATGAACAAGGAAGATGTAAGCTTTCACAATCTCCTCCTTGAACATGAAAAGTACAGAAGCAGCAAAAACACTCTGTACTATCTTTGTGCTCATCCCCTTGTAAAAGCCAGGCAATCCCTCATACTTCATCATTTTAATTATTGCATCTACTGTACCTGTGCAGCGAAATTTTCCAGTTAGCATTCTTGCCAACACCAAATAAAACATGGATATCAATGTCACATAGCAGATGAGCTTAAGGCAAAGTCTTCATACTTTAGACAAGGTTACAATGGATGTAGATGTCAATTGATATTTACCTCACTTCTGCATGCAGATGAATAAGACCGAACAAGACAAGGGAAAAGGATATTGGTAACTAAACTAGAATCAAATATAATGCAGCTTTGTATAAGGTAGACCATGAATATAGAATGGAACTAAACTAGAGCATGTAAGAGATGTAGAACAATCAAAATGCAGGCATAATTGAATACAAAATTCCTGTAACTTATAAATGCAGCTTCCTGAAAGCATCTTATGGGCATCAGGTAGTTACTGGCTACCCATCAGAAAGAATAAAGGTTTGGAGAAATGGCACAAAATCTGACACTCAAAAGATGAAAAATAGTAAGATGTAAACTATAACTATTATAAGTTCACCTCAGCCAGTACAATATCTTTCTACAGATAAATTCTGGTATCAGGAAGATTAAAAGAATTTGTCCAAACTCCAAAAAGTTTTAAATATCATGATAGGGCCGAATTCCTTTGGTAAACAAACCTGAATATCTTAGTGATATATTCCCACCAATCTCCTGCTTTGCTTGAAGCCGAGACTGTACAAGTGTTTAAGAGAACAAATAAAGTAAGAATATGCTTCAAAAGTGTTGGTGCAAGACAAAGGACATAACAAGGAATTGTAACACTTTCATTTCTGCCGAAGTTTACCTTGACAACCAGCAGTGGGTATGTTGTTACAGTTGCCCCAAGTTTTGCCAAGGCTCCTAATAAAAACACCTGCTCACAGAAACAGCAAGGCAGAAAAAAGTAGAAATTTAGACAATACTACCGTTCAGATTTTTTATGGAATGGACCAGCTCCATAGTGGGGAGGTTGAAAAGTCATTGAGGTATTTGATTTTTCAACTATAGGTTTCAAATTGAACATTTGACAGTAGTTAGTGTACCAAATATGCGATTAACCATTTCTGAATCTATCTTTTGTTCCAAAAGTAGAAAATTTGATGGGCAAGAAAGTAGTCTACCAATCAGATGAACCATGCATAACAAACAAGGTTTCTAAGTATTTTGACATCAATGGTGAAAAAGGAGAAAGGAAATTGAAATAAAAATGCAACTCCAAGATGATCATTCGGTAATGCATCTCAAAGATTATGTTGTACCTCCAAAGCTGTTACATTTTTTAATCCATGCTTATTAGCAGAACGTTTTTCCTTCAGACGCTTTAATGAGGTCTCATATATCATGAACTGGATTGAGGGATTACAGACCTGGCATAAACAAAATCTTCATTATTCAGATTCAACTAGATAGTTTATCCACGGTTTACATAGATTAAATAGAGACTAACCATAATGAGTGTAGGTATGATGCCTTTCCAGAATCCTCTAATTCCTGCTTCGGTAAAAACTTCACGGGCCTAGCAATGAATGAACATAACGGTTGTCATTTACATCATAATCTGATAAAATTATGCATAGTTTTGAAGATCAGAAAATGTATGACTAGCAGTTTTTAAGAAGCTTTCCACTAAAACTAAGGCTAAGTAAAAATCTATTTAAACCAATAGAGAAAAGCAACCAGAGAACATGGTGAAACGAATTATGTCAATGGCAACATTTCCTCAAACTCCGAACCCACAAGGCATTAGAAAGAAAAGGCAAGAGAGATACGAACCGCATGAATGGTTCCATAAGGATGAGGCTTTGTTGACTCAAGCTCAGCCAATTTTTCTTGCAGTGTTGAACCTATTAAGCTGTTTTCAGAAGCCTCCTTCAATAGAGCTTCCTTTTTGGACTCCATAATTTTTCTTTCTGCTTGAGTATGAGTCTGAAGTAAAGACAGAGAACGCCCTGTTTATTATCTTCAGGGGATCACAAGCACTATATAGACCAAACAGTTGTTTAGTGAGCATTCCATTCCATGACTATGAATTTTTGTTCTTTCAAGACACTATGCATTTGTAGGAAGTTAGGTGGAAAATAAAACTCAAATATAGTTAGTACTGATGAGATAGAGCATCATTCACAAACATCAATATTGGAATATTCACATGAACTGAAATTCCACACATCACTAGTTGTACAACGGAAAAGAAGGCACAAAGAAAGGCAGCAACAACAACAACAACATTAATAATAATAGAGGTATAGTAAAGGGAAGAAACACAAGACCTGCATACGGGTCACAAGAACCCATATTGGGTTTGTCAGCAATACATTCAAGGACCTGCAGGGTCAATGGGAGAGATCATTTAGTCAATTATTATTGTTCGAAGTGGATGGAAAGCATCTTCTTTATTCAAAATCATGACATGACAAGACCACATTACTTTTCCCAACTTTCCTAGCCCTGGTCCGATTAATTTTACGGCAAGCTGGGGATGTATATTAAAATTGAATAAAACTATTATTAATCCTTATACCATGTCTTAGCACTCAACTGGACGGACAAAAGGATGGGAAGTTAGTATTGTATATTAGATAGGATTGGAATGGAATGGCGTATAATAAAAGGGATGAGAGTTACCCTGCAAGAGCTGCTACAACAAGCCAAGAAAAGATGCCAAGGGTGCCATCCCCACGTCCCTTTTGCTTACGGACAACAGCAATAGCCTCAGCCTTATTTTTGAATAGCTGATAAAAGTAGTAGTAAATGCCCTGCCGACATCACAAGATCATTACTACTAACAAGAAGAGCATAAAGAGGTGAAAAGCAGTGGAGGGGGCAAGCCAAAGGCAAAGGCAAAGCCAAACACTACCTGCGAAGCAGCAGTTCCAAATAAAGAAGGCTTAAGACCAGAGTAAAGTCCTCCCCAGCCTTCGGTTTGTAGCACCTACGTGAAGAAATGAGAATCTCAAGTGGAGGCAAGGAAACAGAAGAAGTTTGAAAGAGGAAAAACAAGGGACGTACATGGAGGATCTGAAGAAGCGTACCAGCAGCCACAGTAGGGGGTTTGGGTTTGGACTTGGCGATTCTTTCCGTTTGTTGACGCGTATTCACCTTCGTTATGGAAACCATTTACATGAAAATTGAAAGACAAAAAAAAAAGAAAGAGAGAGAGAGAGAGAGAGAGAGAGAGAGAGAGAGTATCCACCGTCTGAAGTGGATAAGTGAGGATCTGAGCAATGATTCCAGCGCCAGCTCCTGCCACTCCGTTAGCTATAGCATTGGAGTTGGACATAATTGGATATTCTCCTGCTTTCACTGCCTTCTCAGTCTTCTTCAGTTACTAACTTATCCTCTACTTCCTTCACTCTTTCTTTCCCAGCCTTACTTTCTCTTTTTCCTTATAGTTTACTTCCTTGCTTCTGACTTCATTTTCATTAGCCCACTTGGGCTATCGGTATTTACAGCGATGCTACGTCCTGCTTTCTAATTTTTAGTATGCAGATTTCAAGCATTTAATTTTTAATTATTTTTTAAATAATGTATTTCAATTATTGTTAAACATCATTGATAATTTTTTTAGTTTTTAAATAATATATAAATTTAGAATCATACTAAAAAAATAAACTATAATATTAATTTGAAAAAGTAAAAACATAAGGTAAAACAACATGCAACAATTTTAATAATAGCTCACGATAAATATGAAAAATAAACTGTTTTAAAGGTGTTTGTTTTACACAATATAAATAACTTGTGGAAATTAAAAAAAAAAAAAATTAGATGACTTCATTATCAATTAAAATAATGTTATAATATAGGATTAAATTAAAAGCAAGCCAAAAAGCGAAAGGACCGAAAGGGATATTATCCCCTCATTCCCAAAACACGCGGATCCTTCGAGGATCCGGGTCGGTCCAAAACGACGACGTTTTGGAGCTTCTGAAGTCAAACCTAAAATGGCGTCGTTTTCCTGGCCTATTTAAATTTTTTTTAAAAAGTTTCCATTTCATTTCCGTTCCAAAAAAAAAACCCTTTTCTTTCTCTCAAAAAGGTTCCTCGGGCCGGCCACTGGTCCGGCAGATCTCCGCCGTGGCCACCGGTCATCGGCGACGGAGACCGCCGCCTCGTGTGGCCGGAATAACCTATCTTTTTGAGCCGTTAGACTCCTAAAACCCAGATCTGATCCTAATTATCCCTAAAGTCGAACCTAACACCGAAAAATTCCCCTTTTTCTTTACGGTTTCTTAGAAAAAAGAAACCTTCTAAATTCCTCTTCCGGCGAACCTCGATGAACCCGAAAGGGTTCGAAGGCCTTAGGCCAGAAGGGTCCTGCCCTACATGGGGGACAGGGCCCCGTCCGTTCGTGGTGATGAATCGACGAAAGGTAAAAAAAAAAAAAAAAAGACAACCTTAGATATTTTACGTTTTTTCTTTTTTTTTTTTGTAGGAAATTATAAAGCGAAAATATACCTTTTAAAATTTTTCTTTGATTTCTTTCTTGTGTGTTCCTAAAAATATTACAGAGGATTTGGTTTTTTATAGCCCGATTTAAATACATATATTATGTTTTTCTATTTTTCTTTCTCTGTTCTTTCTCATTCTTTTTTCTCTGTATTTTTTGCAGGTAACGTCGGCGTGGCAGGGCGTGTTTCTCGGATCAACAGTGGTGGTGGCAGAGGGACGTTGGGGGGCGTGCATGCTGACGTGGCGAGCGGCGGCCGAAGGGTGCTAGGGTTCTGTTTGGTGGTTTAGTTTTTTAGGTCTGGGCTTTAGATTGGGTAATTGGTTTATAATTTTGGGTTTAGTTTTTGTATTTTATTTATTTTTTGTAAATGGACAATTTCTTTCGAAAATTGAATAACACGTGTATTACTAAAAAAGTTTTGTGCAAGAGAGTGTAATATATCATTTTACATAATATATTTGCTGTCATTCATACTGTGGTTGTCGCTGCTTGTAAATTCCTTGAAAGAAAATAAAATAATCTCAAATTAAAAAAAGAAACTGAAAAAGCTAATGGTCTTTCTGGTGGAAGTACAGGTAACAGTTGAAAGACACTTTCCCCTTCTGTAGCTTACCAAGCCTTTTTTTCTGATCCTCAGTCTTTGGGTTTCTTTTATCCTTTGATTCCTCCCCATCTTTTTGATGATTCGCTCTTTTGTTGTTGTTGGTTTTGGACATTGATTTACAATAATCATCCTATCTATTCTTCATCTTCCTCTGTTAGATATGGAAGCTATCAAGAAGCAGGCTACCAAGCTCAGAGAGCAAGTTGCCAAGCAACAGCAAGTAGGGTTTTCTTCCTTTTCCTTTTTAATTAAGCTTCAAAGTTTCAACTTCAGGCTTTTGACTGATAAAAAGCACTCATATAGATCACTATGCTTCACCAATTTTCCTGCTATCTTACAAGGAGTTGATTTCTAATGTTAAAGTTTTCCTTTTTCTTCAATTTCATAGAATACTTGGGATAGAATTGTTAAGATATATGCCGTTCTTTTGATACCCTGTCTTTTTCATTACTGTCGGTAGTTTCTAAGGTAATTTTCAAATATATGGTTCAAATCTTTTCTATATTGTAGTCAGTACTTAGGCATCTTGGGCGTTTTAGTAATGAAGACGTTACTGTTGATGAAGCTGATCTTCAATGTCATCAAAAGCTTCAAGGCCTGTACAGTTCTACAAAGGCAGCTAAGGTACATTTTTCAATCCTTTCTTAACCCGTCCTAGTTTCTAATGAAGTGGTTTAACTTTTAACTTGTAAATAAATGCATATCAACTTACACTTCTAAACTATGCTTGCAGCACTTGCAGCGGAACATCGTCCGTGGCATAGAAGGTTTTATTGCAACAAGCTCAAAGCTGATAGAAATATGTAAGCATGGTTGGTTCATTTACTGGGTGTTGATCCCTGTACAAAGCTGATTCATGGTTTTCACCTCAACTGTTTTAGCTAGGAAGTTGGCTGATGATTGTTGCAAGTATGGAGTTGAAAATCAAAATACTGGTTCTTCTCTTGCAAAAGCCGCCCTTCACTTTGGCAATTCACATAAATCAATGGAAGATGAAAGGGGGACCTTGCTTGGGATCCTTGATGAGCAGGTAATTTCTTAACTTTATTACCATATACTAATTGTTCTTAGGGGCTTCTTGTGGAAAGGAAATTATAGGTATTGTTAAAGATAATTGTAATCTACTTAGAATATTATTATGATGAAATAATTACAAGAGATGTAGAAAACTAACTTGGAACATTTATTTTTTGGGTTATATAGTTTGGGACAGACAGCAATATGGTTTGTGAAAAAGAAATGAGACATTTAGACATTAGAATGCAAGCATGCTAGCGTGCTTTCGGATTATGTCTTGTTAGGCATTGTCTTCACTCTTCAATAGTTTATGCAGTTGATGATCCCCTTTGGCATTGTCTTCAATTAAAGAACTAAATATTCTTTCACTAATTTGTGTATGGTTTGCTCTCATGAACTAGTTTGTTTGTGAAGCTGTTGTGTGCTGTAAATAAGAATAAAACTTTTCAGAGTTTATATGTGTGGAATTTTATATTAGTAATTATTATAGTTCAGTAGCTTCAAGAATAAATTAGACTTGATACATAGTTGGTCAGCAGAAGCAATCACTGGTGTGAATCCTCTGGCATTAATAAGAAACGGAACTTGCGGATTGAGAGGAGAAGAAAATAAAAATGTGACTTTGATAAATTTGAGTTTTCAATTCTATTATACAAGCTACCTTGAAAGCAGTGGCCTTCAAATGGATGTGGTGCAGATTACAGATGGAGTGTTTGATACCTGCTGTTGATTCTAGGCATTTATAGACTAGAAGTGACAAAATTTACTGATTTATTGTTTCCCGAGCATGATTTCTGGTATGTATATCTATTTATACATAATGTACATAACTGCCTTACCAATTGTATGCAGCCTTTTGTATCGAAGTGTGTGGTCGAATAGGGACTTACATGAATTTTATTGTATGCATCAATTACATGAATTTTATGGGGGCCAAATTACTGTTCCTTTGGATTATTTTTTGCATATCCAAAAGGTTATGATCAAGGTTTGCTGCTGGATAGATTATTCTGGAGGGGCAGATTAACGAGTCATTTCACTCAGTGACGTTGCACGGAGAGGTGAATGTCGCCTTTGCACATGATAACTTTAGTTCGAATAAATCTGAAGCTCAGGGAAGCAAATCTGTTAATGATCGTATCAAGCATGTGTACTTTGATAGTAGTTAAAATTTACTGAAAATTGCCTGGAGTGTTGGTCTCGTGTAGTGAAGGAAAAAAATGAATCTAACACTCCAAGTTTGCTATGGTTTCTGCAAAATTTGACAGCTGTGGAATTACGGGAATTTTTCCACGTTAGAATAGCTGATTGACAGCTATGGAAATGTGTACATTTTAGGATATTTGCTGTCATTCATACTGTGGTTGTCGCTGCTTGTAAATTCCTTAAAAAGAATATAAAATAATATCAAATTAAAAAAAATAAAACTGAAAAAGCTTATGGTCTTTTTTAGTATAATCTCAAAGAATGGAAACACTGGATCTTCTCTTGCAAAATACTTCTAATCCATAATTGTTTTTAAAATTTGCTTAATCTGTAATTATTTTTAAAATTTGTCGGATCCAATAATTAATTTTGAAATCTGTCCGTAATTATTTTTAAAATCTGCCTTATCATTAATTATTATTGAAATCTGCCTTATCTGTAATTATTATTGAATCTGCCTGATTTGTAATTATTGTTGAAATCTGCCTGATCTGTAATTACGGATTAGGGAAATATTAAAAATAATTATGAATTAGGAAAATTTGAAAAATAATTACCATTTAGAAAAATTACAAAAATAATTAAGGAATAGGAAAATTTGAAAAATAATTATGATTTAAGAAAATTTGAAAGATAATTGTGGATTAGCAAAATTTTAAAATAATTACAATTTAAGAAATTAATAAAATTAATTACGGCTTAGGAAAAATTTAAAATAATTACAATTTAGGAAAATATTAAAAATAATTGCGGATTAGGGAAATTTGAAAAATAATTGCGATGTAGGAAAATTTGAAAAAAAATTACGGCTTAGGAAAATTTTAAAAATAATTACAAGTTAGTAGAATTTTAAAAATAATTACAGATTAGGAAACTTTTAAAAATAATTAAGATTTAGGAAAATTTGAAAAATAATTACGGATTAGTAACATTTTAAAAGCAATTAGGATTTAGTAAAATTTTAAAAATACTTAGAGATTAAAAACAATTTAAAAAATAATTACAGATTAGGCTGTTTTCTTGATCTGTAACTATTTTTGAAATCTACCTGATCTGTAAAATCGACCTAATCCTTAATTATTTTTATAATCGATCTATTCCCGTAGTTATTTTTAAAATCATCCTAATCCTTAATGATATTTAAAATCATCGTAAACCATAATGATTTTTAAAATTGGCCTATTTCGTAATTATTTTTAAAATCGATCTATTCCGTAATTATATAACATGCATTATTAATGTACGACTATTTAACAAACATGCCTAAAGATTTTGTTCTTTTCATTTACTTAGCAAGATAATAGAAACAATGCTGCATTCATTTATAGCCCTTGTGGTGACACACAGTATATAAAACAACAATCCCACACAGGACCAAGATTACAGAATAAATTATAAAGGTGAATTAAAACCAGAAACAGGAGCCCAATGAATTGATACAATTAACACTAAATAATAATGGTACAGTTTCATGAGACTCGCAATTCCCGTTCACAACCTCCACCAAAGTCAAACTACATAAAATTCCTACTGAAAGTCAAACAATCAGTTAGACCACACATGAACTAGACCATACCTATTCCCCGTATAGATCTCATTGCGCTCTTCGTCATAAAAAAGAGCAGTGATATCTTCCAATGCTTCTGCCACCGTGCTTCTTATTTTAGATGAACTGCTTTGCACCTTTGACCTGCAACCACACTCGACATCGCAGCAGCTACACTGCTTTTCCACTGGGAAACCATTACTTGCTCTTATTTTAGCAAGGCATTTCCCAGTCAATATATTGCTGATGTTAATGGACCCTGCCACGCCAGGAATGAGATATAAAAACCTCGCAAGAGATATAGTTATCTAAAGGAGTAAGAGTGATGTGAGATGGAATCTAAGACAAACATTACCAGAATAAAAGAAGACACAGGAAAGAAAGAACATAAGAAATACAAAGTTCAAAGAATGAAAAGACATACCATTTCCTTCAGACAACGGATCATCAGAATCAGCCTTGCAGTAAGAGATGATAAGATCCTGATCACTTGTGATGTATATATTATTAGTGTTGCAGTCAGGATGCCACAAAAGGTGATCCTCAAATGAAGTTACAAGTTCTCCACGGAAGTTCCAGACAGCCACTGTCCGGTTTCTAAATGTCAGGAATAACTGGTTCTCATACAGAAATATAAATGCTGATGGGGTCATAAATTCATTTTTGCTAACTTCTGTTAGCTCAGAGTTGCGGACCTGTATGAGAATAGATTAGATTTTCTTTTTTAAGCTTTAACAAATGAATAAGATTGCAATGTATTGACAAAGATACTTACATCAAGAATCTGAAGGTTTTCATTTTCCTGCTTCACAAGAAGCTTTTCATTGAACTGTTCAATGAAATCCACCTTCTTATTCCGGTGAAGAAGGTGGCTAAAAGATTTGAGAACGGTACCATCCTCTATTGAGAGAATCTTAAGAGGAACATGGCCGCCAACTTTAGTGAAAATCAATAACATGATCCCTGGACTGTCAACAATCATACAAAGAAACAAAGTCAATTACATACAGTGACGAGAAGCAAACAAGATAACATTTGATTGTTAATTAGTACTTTACTTTTGCTTCCATGAGAAAGATGAAAGCTTGTTTTAGACTAAACGATACTTATTACAAAACTATAATTCTTCTGGAGAAAAAAAATGATTGTTTACATTTTTTTCAATCCTATCAAACTGTTATTCTACAATGTTTTAATCTCATTTTACCCCAATTTTTGCTATCTATCATTTGAGTTCACTTTTTAGGAAGTAGAAAGCAAGTTGTACAAAGAACAACTATAAGGAGACTAAATTACCAGATACTGATAGAAATATAAGATAAAAATATCATCCAAGTTTCTGTTTTCCTATCATTGAATGAATTTTTACTTTTGTAGCAAGGAGATATAACCATCATGAAAGGAGCCTTACCTGATCTTAATCTCTTGAACATTTTTATCCGATATGGAATATAACATCGTATAATTTTTGAGGTCAAATACCTTGTATATACTGAGTAAAAGATAAAAACAGAATACATCAAACTCATTAAATCTAGTTATGGATCCAACTATTATAGTTTAACATAAAGGTACATTCATATGGATGACTACTTACCTATCCTGTGCTGAATATGTGAGTACCTTCCCATTTACATCATCAAACTCCACAAACCCAGGCCACTTCAGTGACTCTGATTCAAAAAGTGCAAAACCAGCATCAGGTTGACCTCTTCGAATGTATCTGCCCATAAAACCGAATTCTTTCAGAAAGAAAACAAATGAACATTACAAATTACAATGTCGAGATGCAGTATTTCATCTTTTTATTTGAGCCTTTTTTTCCCCATTTTCTTCTTTCGGCTCCAGTTTGGGATAAGCTTAACGTTGTAAAGAGGTTTTAAAAAAAATGACATACTCAATTCTCGTGCTTCTGCACTTCAAGGAGCTGAAATTGTCAGAAGCATAAACTGAGACTGTGATAAGTGAGTCATTGTTTTTGTTGTAAAACAAGCTTCGTATAACTTCATCAGCAGTGACATTTAGAAAGCATATTCTTCGATTAGTCTCTGCACCCAGCAACAATAAATCATCAAGATTCCTATTCTCATTTTCATTCCAAACAGAAATAGAAAAGCCCATCCAAATAAGATTAGAAGTGCGAAACAAGGATCCTACCTCGATTGAATGCTGCACATACACCAGATTGAGCAAGAGCAAATACAATGTCTTGTGCAGCTACGATCTCTATAATCTTTGATCTCTTCCTCAGAAATGGTAATACCATTGAACAATGTCCTTTTGGATCATGAGTATCATATTCCTCCTGTATGTTATGCAAAATATAACCAAATCTAATAAGCAAGCTCAAGAAGAACAGTAATACACAGAAGCTAGATGAGTAACAGATTTGGAAACTGATATTTTAGTTGATAGAATTCCAACAAAATGAGAGGAAGAGATGTCCTCTTCCACTCTCCTACTTAATACATGTATTACTAATAAACCAAAGCTAAACTGATTTAAAGATAACATGTTGGTCAGAATACCATCAAATGTAGATAAAGCACCTACATCTTGTCAGCCCATGGTATTCTCCTACATTTCTTACTCCAAAATTTCTCAATTAAAGTGTTACTAATTATCATTCACGGAAATTGTGAATTCAACATCAGGAATCTTTTGATACAACAACGAAAGTGCATCAGGTTTGAAGAGCAATATCTCATAAAGCCAAAATCGAAAATTGTCTGCGCTCCAGCTGCTCTAGTTGTTTATTATTAGAACAAACAAGTGCTTGGAGCAGAAACTATTAAATGGACAATATGTACAAAACCAATTTGAACATATTAATGATGCAAAGCTAAGAGTTTCCTTCGTTACCTTCCACAACTTTGCAACTAGGGTTAAAATGTTCAAAATTTTATTCGTATTTTCATTTTGAAAAATGAAAAGGAAAAGGATTAGCGCAATAAATAAAAAATAAAAATAAAAGTTAGGGCAAGTAACTAGAAAAAAGAAAGAACCTGCAAGCGGATATTACGGAAGCGCTCCTGGGCGTCGGTGACGGAGAAAGCACGGTGTGGCTTAGAGCAGATTTCTCTTCGTTGAAGTTTCTTGACACTGTTAACGAAGGCATCGGGTCTCCCTCTTTTCTTAGATGCGAGTATTCTCCGTCCGCTGCAAGGCCTTGGGCTGACGGCTATCCTCCGCCCACCATCCATATCTTTTATTTAGCTCTTAAAGAAAGCCCTAAGAATGGTTGATATCAGCTCCCATCAAATTCTAGGGCAGCGACTATCTAAACCAAAAGAGTCCCTCATCTTTAACATCTAGCAGTAGCGGAAAATAAAGATTTGATTTTTAAAGAGAAAAAGTAAAAGGATAGAAAAATAAGGTTTCCTAGTACTACTAGTAAGAAGGAGTAACTAAGAACCTCTTCGCTTCGCTTTGCTTTTGCTTCTTTCCTTTTCTATGTCTGTGAGTTCAGATTCCAGTGAGCATTGCATTGCCGTCCGATCTCTTTTTCAAGTTTTGAAATTGTAAATTATTAGTATTATTTATTATTATTATCCCTCCGTCGGTCTAATGTTTCCAAACTTGGGCTTTTGTTTCTTTTTTCATTAAGCACCTAAGGTACTGCTAATACTGTTATGTTTGTTTCTTTTTCTGCTTTTCTTTTAATATGTTAAAATATCACCTGAATTTTTACAAATTTAAAATTTAATTTCTATATTTTTATTTTAAATTTTTAATTCTTTAATTTTTTATATTTCAAAATTTAGATCTAATAGTTAACATTGTTAAAGTTATTTTTGTTAAATTCAAATTTATTAAACGTTATTTTCTTTAGTTATATTTCTACCAAATTAATTAAAAAATTTTAAGGTTTATATGTCAAAAAAGCCCTTAAGAAAATGCAAAAATATATCAATTAAACATTTGAATTAAATTTGCACCCAATTAAGTTCATGTCGTTAATTAAAATAATCAATTAAGTCCCTCTATTAATAGTTTTTGTCATTGATCACGTTGACTGTTAAAATAAATTGACAAACCAATCAGATAGTGACATGTTGCAACTTTTGGTTTAATCTAATATTTTTCTCATAAAAATATTAAAAATCATAAAAAATAAAAAAATTCAGAAAAATTATCAAAAAATATAAAAATGATTAAATATTAAAAAAATATGAAAATTGATATAAACTTATAAAAATTATCAATATTATCAAAAATATAAAATTCTAATAAATTATACAAAATATAAAAGTAGTAAAATATATTTAAAATATTTATTTTTTTATAAAAACGTATTAAAATTTTATAAAAATCATAAAAACTTGAATTTGACTGAATCAATCGATTAGACCAAAATGTGCAAAGGTATCAGTCTGAAGAAAGTCATTAGATCAGTTGATCCGGGAACCGGGTGATTGAATCAATTTTTTTATTTTTTTACTTAACTGAACTAGACGGATCAGTCAAATTGACAAACCGGTAGCCTGATCGGTTCGACCATCGGTTCAATTATCCAATTATTACCATTTATCAAAATAAAATTTTGGTTTAATAAAAATTATTAAAAGAATAAAAAATCGGTTCAACTGCTCAGTTCTCAAGTCAATCGGTCTAATGACTTCTCTCAGACTAGTACCATTGTTGATTTTAGGTTAATCGGTCCAGTTCAAGTTTTTATGTTTTATATAATATTTATAAGTTTATATAAATTTTAATATTTTTTTATAGTTTTTCAATTTTTTTATTTTTAAGAATTCTAATACGTTTTTAATTTTAAATAAGTTTATTAAGTTTATATTTTTTAATTTCTTAAAATTTTATATTTATAATATTTATAAGTTTTTATACTTTTTTATAATTTTAATAATTTTAATATTTAATATATTTATTTTCAAAAATCTTTTTTATAATTTAAGATCTTTTAATATTTTTATGAGAAAAATATTATATTAAACAAGAAATTGCCACGCGTCACGATTTAATTGGCCCGTCAATTTATTTTAACGGTCAACGTGATCAATAACAGAAATCATTAACAAAGGGACTTAACTGATTATTTAAGTTAACGATAGGAGCTTAATTTGTTGCTAATTTAATATAGGGGCTTAATTGATTTTTTTGCATTTTTAAGGGCTTTTTTGATATATAAGAAAAAATTTAATGATGTTAACAATTGGACTTGAAGTTTGAAATTTAAAAATAGAAAGACTAAATTCTCGAAAATAAAACTACATAGATTAAATTTCAATCTTATAAATACTACAGAGATTTATGAATTATTGTAACACCTGTTCATGACATTTCAAGATAATATACCAATAGATTTCCCAACAACTAATACCATATTGATATCTTTCATTTAGAATTTTTATTTAACTAGTTGAGATTGAAATTTTGTTAGTTGGGATATGGACTATTTTGTAAGAAGAGTTAAATTGGTAACAAGTCTAAGGCATACATTTTATCAAAGAAAGAAGATGAAGGGTTTATGTGGTAAATAATCCAAGGGATATTTTTGTTATTATACTCGAAAAACAGACTGAAAATTTTAGAATCTCTTCTTTCTAATGCTGATCAAAGAGTAGAGAAAGGGGAGGGAAATTTTCTTTTCTTTTTTTCCTGCTTTCCTATCTATTAAAAAGATTTTTGGTGTTGTTGAAAGGAACACACCATCTTCCCCCATCACCTTTATAGTTGGGGGGGGAAGAGATTGATTTTTGGTGTTTCTTTGATAATCTTTGAGAGGATTTGGGTGCCTAATGAGAAATCCTTAGGAATCAACTTTTGGGAAAATCGAGTTGAGTTAAATAGGATTTTTCTATGGGCTTATGAAAGTGAGAGATTTAATTGCATCCATATTAGTTGATTAAGGTTTTTGAAAGATTAATTTTCATTAATTTTATTAATAATAATATTCTAATTTTGTTATCGAAGCGAAATAAAAAACAACTTTCAAAAGGAAAAAACTATCCATTAAACAAAGATTTACACTGATCTCACTCCCCTCCTCTTCCACATTGATTTGCCACGCCTCATTCTCCCCACCCCCCTCAATGGAAAGCCTTGCCAACTCTTCCGCCATCTTCGCCACAACACCTCCAAACCCTGATGCCACCCCTTCCACCTTGCGAGAGAAACAACAGTAGAAACCCAACGAAACTAAAATAAGTGCTATTGGAAGCAAACTGAAAAATGTGCTATTAACAGTAGACTCGATGAATGAATTTTAGTCTTCTCCCATTATAATTGAATTATTATTTGGTAACTTTGGTGGTAAAGTTTTTTAACCCCACATACGAGTTTAAGAAACCATAATGTGTTTTGTTTATTTAGTTTTTATTTTTAAAAGGGTATTTATTTGATACACTAATAAAAATTTTTAAATTTTATGAGGAGATTAAAGGCATGATAAGTGACACATTTATTTATATAATTATATTTTTATTTTTTACCACATATTATAATACAATTGTCAAACTTTAAACTCACTTATAAAATCTAAAAAAAACTCGACTCTATCAAATAATTTTTCTTTAATTGAGCACAATTAACAATTTCTTAGTATGATTTCCCTAAAAAAACAATTAGTTTAATTTAATTTAAGCAGTCAATTTGGAGGGTTTATTTTTTGTTAAAAAAATTGGGGACTAAACATGGGACCTTAGCACATAGCATATGATAATTATGATACCCAGAACTGCGAGTATTATCCAAATGTCGCATAAAATATATGAAAGGAAGTTGTGGAAAAGAAAAGAAAATAAAAGCAGCCACAAGTGAGAATGAATATTTTGTAGAAGAGAAGAAACAAACATGGAGTTGGAAGCTCTGCTGTGCAAGAGATCGGAGGAACCAACATCTTCATAAGCTGTCAGTCCTCAAGGTCAGCAGAAACTATCCCATCCCAGAATTTGACTCCCCAACCCCAACTGCAGTGCACCAGCTTCAATTACCAAAACAAGTTTCCCCTCTCCGGTTGCCAAGTTCAAGGAGGCCAACCACAACCTCGAAGACCCTCCCTGTCGCCTTGGGACCTCAAATGAAGCTCTTGCTCACAGACCTAACTTGACCTCTTGTCACCCAGGTCCCTTTTATTTGTTCATTTACTACTGCTATAGCTATTTTTAAGAATTAGTAATTGTTCTAGCCTTTCTTTTCTTTCTACTCCATGTTTTAGAACTGCCACTAATAGTAATTGTAATTGTAATTGTACAGGATATAAGCAGTAACTATTACATACTGGTATTGCTGGTTCTTGCTGCCGCTGAAGGCCTTGGTGTTTCTGCTGCTCAAATTGGCAAGGTTTGCGGCGCACTAGTCAGTGCTGTTGTCAGGTGCCTACCTATTACTCTTAGCTAACATTGATTTTTCATCCAAATTGATAATGAATGTTGCAGTAATTTATTGGTGGAGACTATGACAGTAAGGCGCCCACACTCTTTTTACTTATTCTTGTTCCATTTCATGTATACGTATAGACAAAGAGTAAGGTCATCCAACACAAGAGATGGTGGGGACTGCTATTTCTAGCACCACTTCTACACAGATAATGATGATACAGAGAGGTGGTAATGCTGCTGCTTTTCCATCCAAATCCATGGAATTGCGATGGATGCGCAGCAACAGTAGAAGAAAGAACTCAAACCTAAGTTCAAGGGACTTTGGCGGCTTAAAATCAATACCACTACCACTGGTGATGCCAATTTACATATCAACGGACCCTTCACACATTAATCTTCAAGAGCTCAGTGAACTGTACACTTGTTGTAATCATTCCTGCCACCGATTCCCTAAGGTGGACCCACACACCGGCATAGTTCAAGAAGTCATGGACTTGGACAAGCTCCACATTGCTCTCTCCCACAGTTGTGTGGTTGTTTCAGTCTTCTGCAAACATCAGCATGTCAAAGTGACTAACACCACTAAACAAAACCAAAGCCAAGAACAGCAGGAGCAAAGAAAAACAGGTCTTGTAGGAGATTTGATGGAGAATGTGATGCCTGTCAACCCTTCCAATGGTCAGCTTGTGGGCTTTGGCCGTGCTGTTTCTGATCTAGGATTGACTGCATCCATCTACGATGTCATGGTACTTGTCTTCCCATCCATCTTTATGTAATAATATCCTTTGGCGATTATGGGTTGAATTAGCACCCCAACATCTTTTGACGACCTACCTCTTTAGCATATATATTTGAAGCAATGCTTGGATATTCGTTCTGTGATTTAAGCCAATCACACAACGTTAAACTGTTGGAGTATCAATCTCAACTCTTGAGTGTATACTTTTTAAGGTAAAGGGCTAAGAGTGTATACTTTTTAAGGTAAAGGGCTAAGTTATTGACTGTAATATGGCTTTTGGATTAGTACCATCATTTTTATTAGTGATTGCTTCTTCATTTTTATTTTCAAATACAAAATTTGGGCTACTGTCCAACCCATGGACACCTTACACCTCTAATTCTAATTCAAAACTTAATCACTGTTTATATTCTTATAATTGTTGTTTTCTGCATTCCAGGTTGTTCCTACTTTACAAGGCATGGGAATTGGGACAACAATAGTTAAAAGGATTGTAAGGTTTGTTACTCTTATGTTTCTACTAATTCTGAAACTTTTAACTGTAGTAGTTGTGTTATCAAATTTTCCCTCGACATATATGCCTGCTCTATGTAAGCATGCAACTGTAATATTGTCTTCTTTTAAACAAGAGCCAGTGCTTGCATGCATACTCTGCTTCTTCTAGAAATGAGTATCATGTCACCTGCTTCAGAATCATAATTCTTATAGTTGAATAGCAGATAAATTCTATTTTTTCTAGCATTTATTCAAGTTTAGCTGTCAAATATAAAATAAATGCCTCAGGAGTCAGGAACTGCACAATGGAGATCACATTATCTCGTAAAATCCTTATTCTTAACCTGCAGTTTGTGAAATGTATACTGGTAGTTACTGAACTTATATATTGGAGTTTAACATTTTTGTTCTTACCTTTGCTTCCAGAATGCTCACAAGTAGAGATATTTATGACATAGCTGCTCTTTGTTCCAGAAAGGAGAGGTAATTCTTGTCATTGTGCTGAAATGTCATAACCTATGTGTTCTCCTCAGTAAGTCTGTTTCGTATCTCTCCTGGTTTTATTGGTTTTACCAGTATGCTGCCTCTCTTTCTTGCTTTGAAACATGTTGCAAAGTCCTTCTAACAAAGGCTGGTCAGGTGTATTACAATTAGCTGGTATCTTACTGATTGGTTTTTATGATATCTGGCTCAATGGCTTTTTTCTGCTCCCTTCACACCAAATTAAAAGGGCCTAAAATGTGATTATATAGGTGCTTTCATTCTTTCATTGAACTGCATAGTTCATCTCATTCAGTAAACATCATTATATAGACTAGTTGCAGAAAAGTTCTGTAGAAACCTGAGAGAATCAAGGGAAAGGGGGCTGTCGAGGTTTGAATCCTCGACCTAGTGTCAACCAAGACTTGAAAGCAACATGTCATTTCTCAGTTGCCACTACACCAGTGGCTTGGTTACATGGAAAGTTGGGATTGAAAAATTGAAATATTTATATATATTTACACACATATATATGAGGTTACTTTGGCTAGGTCATTGATGAAATGATTTGTATTAATTGTTCTTGAAAAGCATGATATTTATACCTTATTTCAGGTTCTTCTTCAAAGCATGTGGATTCAGAGATGATATCTTGGGTTCTACTACGATGATGTATAGTAGGACACTTTCCAGTACTTGTTTTGAAGGTGAGCAGATGGTTAAACAAGCTGGTCGAAAACTGTTGTTGGTTCCATCACTCCAATTGCCGTTAGCATCTGCCAAGACAACTAAACCACAAAGTTGAACCGCATCAAACATATCCTTTGTGCATTCAAGCTTCAGTTTCTCTTTTATCTTAGAAGATTGCCTTTAATTTTCTAGTCACATATTGATTTTGAAGTATGATGTATGTGAGTTTAGTTTTCTGCAATTAGACTTGTTGGTGGACCGAAACGGATTGAGTTCGTGGAGAAGCTGAAACAAAAAATAATTCGGGCTACTCATCCAAAAGTTGTGCTTATTATTCATTTTCTTTGTCTAGTTTCGCTTCAGTCCAATATGAGAGTATTATCTATAATCTATAATGTATATATTATATACAAAGGGACGAGTTTTAAAAAAATATTCTATCATATTACTAAATCGATATTTAAAAATAATTATAATATTTAATTTAGAATTATTAAATAAAAAAAAGTTAGCGTAAGATATATGATTTGATAATTACATATTTAAAAATAATTATAATTTAATTTATAATTATTATTTAAAAAATTAGTTAAAATGATTATAATTGAAGTAAAAGTTGACATAATTTTTTTTTTTTTTACAATTACAATCATTTAAAATCATTTTTTTTATTTTTACTTGGTATTATTTTTTTCTACATATTAATTATGTATTATTTACAATATTTTTTTTTTTTGTTTGTTCGAATGCTTTAATAATAGGAATTTTTTTATTAGAACTACATATGTATTATCAAAATAATTAGTATATTTTAATAATGTTTATTAGTTATTATTTTAAATAATGATTACATGAAGTAAGATTATATGATATGTTAAAAATAATACAAATATTTTAATTATGATTTGATATTTTTAATATTATTAAAAATTTTATTAATTTACAAAATATCAATATTTTAAATAATATATTGACTACTATTCAGGTTAGACTATTGTGTTTGCATTTTTCTTTGCATTTGCATGTTTATTTCGAAAGCTGAATGGGAGTGAAGGGTCTTCAAGTTTTATGCATGGCGAAGTGTAAGCTTAAAGGGTTTTGTCCCATTCAACTGTGATTCCAAAAAATATTTATCACTCAAAAAGTGTTTTTTTTTTTTAAAGCACTGTTGAATAAATTGTAGTTAAGTTTTATTTTTTCATTTTTCTAATATATTCTTTTAATGTTGAAAAAATTAAAATTTTTAGTTTTTTTTAAGTTAAAAAACACTTTTGGTTGGTGAATTATCTTTTTATCCTCTTTTTTATCTTCTTTGTCTTTCTCTTAATTTTTTTGTTTTTTTTTTATTTCACTTTCAAGTTCAAATCACCTCACGAATCAAGTACTTGTGATATCTGTTTAATCCTTATATTTCCTCTGTATTTCTCTTTAATTTAATTCTTAATATTTTTACTTTCCCTCTCTACAATAAATCTACCCAAAGAAATCGAAACATAAAAAAAATCCCAAGAAAAAGAAAGATCAAAGACCTTTGCTTTTTATTTGTTTATTTTTTTACGATACGTTGGAGAAGAGCCTTCATTGAGAGGAAACAATTGGGTAGTTGATGCTTCTCATTGCCAAAATTGTTCTTTTCAGTTCACTTTCATCAATCACAAGATTTTTGCTTTTGACCATTTGATTTTTTAAGGGATTGTTGTTTTTTATAATCTCTATTTCAATACTCATATATCAATTTTTTTTTTTTTTTTACTTTCTAAATTTGTGGGTTGCTTTTGATTTTTAATTGAAATTTTAGTATTATAGATTACTTGATATATATATATATATATATATATATATATATATATATATATATGAAATAATTGTGTTGGACTTATTTTTTTGCCTCTACCTTTTTACGCAATCTCAACTCCCCTCTTATAGAGATGGAATAATTTTTAGTTCTCGAATTCCCAAATTATTTCCCCTTTGTATTTGTAAATCCTCACCTTTTTTGAATGCTATTTTTCATGATTTTTGCTTTTTATTTATTTATTTTGGGATTGATGAACTGATTGATCTCTGTTACATGATCAATAGGGTGTTTTTGGTTTTCTGCCTGTAATTTATAAACTGATGTTGTTGGTTTTCTATGTTCCATTATATTGTTCATTGCTTTGGAGCTTTGCATCAGGATTTGTTATCTGATTTTCTTTGTACAAGTTAACAAGTGACGATTCTATAGTTTTGAGTTCGTGATTCTATAGCTTTGCATGTAATATTTTAATTTGTTAATTTTATGTTTTTTTATGTTATGTTAATATCTAATATGAGTTATATATTTAAATTATATTTTAAAATAAAATAATACAAATGTGTTAAATTCATTGATTAAAAATAAAAAAATTTAAAATAATACAACAATATTAATATCTAATTACAAATATTTAATGATTATATTTAAATATTTAAAATATACTGTATTTATTCTAATTAAATTTTATAAATAATTAATATTAATTACTTAGAAATATTTAAAATTAATATTTCATATATTAATATTAACAATAAGTTATAATAAATTGTTTTTTTTTTATATTTTTACAAAAAATATCATAATATTAATTAATTTGAGCATTATTTAAATGCATATTTATTACTTTATAATATCATGTCTAAAATGAATATTTTATTTCTCAAAAATACTTTTTGACAACAATGTTAAACATTCAAATCTTTAATCAAAATTCTCAAAAATATTTTTTACCATACTTTTTAAAAACAATGATAAATTAGCGAACATTTGGAGACATATGTGATAACAGTAGGGACATGACATGATATTTTTGCAAAAAGAGAACTAAATCTACACACTTGATTGGTTCCTTTTTATGTATGCATCGCTTGAATTCCTAGCCAATATTTATAAAATATCTTGTATTAGTTCCTTCCTGTCTGCAACTAATTTCCATTCCATAATTGTTCAGCTAACCCCATAACTGAGAGTCACTGACATAAGGAACATGCAACAAAAACACCAGTGATATATGGATATGAAAATCAGTGGGCGGATGGGGTCCCTTTTAGATCCCATGTTTCGATAGTATACATCGTCATAGCACTAGGGCAAAAGTACATCATGTTGATAGTTTTCATGCATGCAAACTGATAAATTGATGTTTTGTAATCAGTCTCCTGTCTATATATACACCCAAAGGCCATGACCAGAAACGTGGAAAAAACCTTCCTTACTATTGAAAGAACGATCTTTGCTTACAATACATGGGGTTTTCATTTGGTCTTTATTTTCCAGTTTGATATTCCACCGTAAATGAGTTTGTAGGGTCCAAAATTTTGGTTCCTATTTGGATTTCCTTTGAAAGCAACAATTCAGAGAGTTCCATCTTCTAATTAATGCTTTGTCTGCTATCTGGGATTCATTTCAATGCGATTGAAGCTGCTTTCTGCTATGGAATATTAAAGAATTGTACTCTGAAACCTTGCACACCATATATACATATTTTCTTACTGTGATAACAGGGAAAATAACATGTTAATTTTCATGTCAGTAAAGGATTAATAACCACAATTTTACCCAAAATAGTATTTCCTTGCGTTTGTTTTGTTGCCTGATTTTACAACCTGTTTTTAGTCGGTGAAAATGAGAAATTCAACTAGTACTCGCATTACCTTGTAAATAAGAAGCACCATCCCACATGGAAAGTACACAAGAAAGGAACACAAGCGAGGCCTTATAAATAAGGAGCAGCTAGCAACTCCGCAACATACTTACCTGGACGGGGTTAATGGGTGATCAACAAGGCCCATGGCCTAGGTAAGCGACTTCCATTGCACTTGGGAGGGGCGCTTGCCTAAGGTCTCCTCAAAGTAGGAGAGCCTACGTCATAATTTGTGGCAGTGGGGGCCTGCGTTCGCGCGGCCCCTGTTTATATTTAGTCCAAATTTGTAGGATTTAGGAGGCAAAGTCCAAATTTATACGGTTTAGGACGCAAAATAAAAGCCTTAAGCTCTATAAATTGTTTAATCTACCTTTAGATATAATATAGTTTTGACTTTATCTGTAAAATGAATCCATATCTTTCGATATTGTTTTGAATTGAAAATATATTAGACTGCCTAGTATCTTTAAATTTGTCTAGGCTGCTGTAAAATATCATTTTGGATGACTGATGAAATGTTCTTTGCTGCATGGAATCGTGAGACCTGATTTAATAGGCCTTCAAATAGAGGACGGTTCTTGCTGGTTTCCCCTACATATACTGCAATGTGGTGTTCCGGAACATGTTTCGACTTCGATGGCACATTTGCTTGGCCTTGGCAAATCCAGTGGATAGGACAGAGAGCTGGATGCCATTGAAAAATGTTTAGGGAAACATATATATAATATTTAAGTTTCACATGGTTCTGTTTTGTCCAGTCACAAAGCATACTGTCCTACCTTTCCAAAGAAGCTTAAAAAACACAGTGTATAACTTGTGAAACCGTGTCCGAAATACGGATTGTTCAACCCCTTTGTTTCAAAATAACAAGCATTAACTTTTATTAGGCCAGAAATTTTGAACATCAAAGACATCTCAGGCATTTTGGTTACTTACTCAAGCATTGAACATAGACTTAAGCTATGCTATGTTGTTTGATTGTTTCCACCACATAGGAAACTAGCTCGGTTGTCGCAAACTCGCAACGTCTCAAAATGGCCTAGCGGATCATGAAACATGTTCCATAGAAGACAAAGGTGCTACTAACATTTTCATCCAAACTGTTACTATCGGGGCTAAACTCGAACTGTTACTCGTAAAAGAAACACCATTTTCATCCAAAACTTGGAAAATCGAAAAACCAGATTGTTGATTTAATTTAAGCTGTGAACAGCTAAGGAACATATCTGGAACAAGGTATAATACAAAATTACACAAGGTTGATTACATGGAACATACATACACATATATCAACTGTTCAAGATTGTAGTAATCCTAATGAAATGCTCCCATCGGATGGTTGAACCCGAATTCTTCCTTGGCTTGATCTAACAGGTCTTGAAACAGAGGATTGTTGAAGAAAGATATTGGAATCACAAACCTCTTCTTGTTGCTTTCTCCGACATAAACCGCAACATGGCCTTTTGGGACATTCAACGTTCATCGTAGCTTTTGCTTCTCATGAACCAATCCAATGCCCATCTTTGAGTAATAACTTTTCTAAGGTTTAGTGTTTTGATATGGTATACCCTAATCACACACACACCAACTATATGTCATTGAAGAATGTTTAAGAACATATCAGGTGAAGTTGAATTGGTTAAAATCTCCCGTGGTTTTGATTTTTCTTTTGCAAGACAACCTCTGCTACTAAATGGTAAGATATTTGATAATCTTTTCCTAATGAAAGATTGGGATGGGGAGCAGGTTTGATATCAGGGGCGAAGCCAAAAAAATTTTTTAGGGGTCGAAATTAATTCGTATTTTTTACGATAGTAAAAATACAAATTTTAAAGGATTAAATCAAAATTTTATCATTTTTAGGGGCGCAAAGTACAATTTTATCTTTACTAATTTAAAATTTTTAAAATTTTTAAAGGCCTAAATGAAAAATTTTCTATTTTAGAGGGCGGGGCCCTACCAACCCTCTGGATTCGCCCTTATTTGATATAATTATTACAAATTATTAACACGACTATCGATATAGAATAATTTTATGTTTATATATTACATATACAAATAATTAATTTATTCAATATAAAATAATTTGATATATTTATTTCTTTAAATGAATATAATTAAATCAAAATTAAAACTTTATGTATATATTTGAACTACAATCAAAATTTTATGTATATAATTGTAAAATATCAAAATTCATATAACAAATTGTACATTAAATTAAAGTTTATGTATAATTTTAAAATTATCCGTTTAATAATTACGATTAATCCATGGATAGCACAAGTAAAAAAAACTTATATACTATGTTAGAGGATTCTCTTTATAAATATTAAGTTTGTAATGTACTCACGCTCTAAAATATTGGCATGTGGTAAGGACGGAAAGTAAGCAATTATGGAGGGGTAAATTACAATATAAACCCTTTCCCCTTTTTATGTAAATTTTAAGGATGTTTTGCAAGTTATATTTTTATAGTAAACTATTTCAATTTGTTTATATTCAATGGTTAAATTTATAATTTTACATAATAATCTATTTTGATTAATATATTCTTACATTATTGATCATAAATATATTTATTACAATATTTATAATTTTAATATATTATTATCAAAGAATATAATTCATAAAATATATGTTATAATATAATTCATAAAATCTATTCATTTATCATAAATAAATGTAATTTATTTAATAGGAAATAATATATAGCTCTATGGATATTTAAGTGACGAAATTATTTATCGTATATTAAATTAAGATAGAATAATAGTATATTACATAATATTATTAATTATCTTTATTATAATATTGATACAAAAACATATTAAAATAGTTAATAAACCCGTACATGAATTGCTATATTATCATAAATAATATATTATAATAAGAAATTATAAATTGTTATGAATATTTTATTAAGTGGATGTCCATCAATATCAAAATAAATTTGGATGAACTTTAAATTCTAGTAATAATTAGAATTAGAGTTACATCTTATTTATACTTTCTATGTCTATAAATATATATTTTGGAGAAGCATTGTAATTTACTTCTATTGATAAATAAAATACGTCATCTCTTTTGCTCTCTCATTTTTTTTTTGTTCTTTACTCTTTATCATTTTATTTTATAACTTGTTATCAACACGATTCTTTTTTAATTATTTTTCTTTCATTCGTCAATTGAGGCCGACGCACTATGGATAATCATTATATTTCATATGAATCAAAAGAAGATTGAGTTATTAATTTATATTTATTATAAATTGAATTGAATGTGATTATCTTTGTGATATTCTTTTGTCATTATCCCCATTAAGGGGTTGAAAGCAAAATATTTGATTGTGATAGGTCTACTTAAATTGTGGAAGAAAAATATGAGCAATAGAATATGGTAATTCTATTTAAAGCTTGTTATGGTTGGATGCATTAGAAGTTGCAAGTTTTTGATATATTTCTTGACACAAATATTGCATATAATTTAGATATTTCCAGTAGTAAATATCATAATGGTACTTACATATGGATACAAAGTGAAAGAAATGATAGTAAAATTATCAATTTGCTACAATTTAGTTCAAATTGAAACACATGTTAAAGTAAACTAGAAGTTTACTGGTACAAATATATTTACTATTTGACATGACCAATTAAACCATCCTGGATCATAAATGATGCAAAAATTAATTGAGAATTCATATGGACATTTATTAAACTAGAAGATTTTTAAATTTAAAGAATTCTCATTTGTTGATTGTTCTCGATGAAAATTGGTTGTTAAAAACTCATTAGCTAAAGTTGAGATTTAATGTCTTGCATGAATATGAGCCCTTAATCTACCATGTGGATGGTTTTGATATTATATGATTTTGGTAGATACATCTACAAAATAATTACATATGTATTATCAACTTACAACCTGTCGTTTGTAAGATTGTTTGAATAATTAATTTCAGATCATGCAATTAAGACAAATCATCTTGCTAATTCTGATGAGTTTATATATCAATCTTTTATTGAGTGAGTTTGAAAAGTTTTGTTAAAAGTTTGTTATTTATGCGTATAATGGTTTTGAGAAATTATTGATTGAATGCCTTTGATTAATAGCTAAACCATTACTTATGAGAATTAAACTTTCTCTTTTACCATGAGACTATGTTGATTTACGTGTTGTACGTATCAAGCCAATAAGTTTTAAATACTCTCCATTACAATTGATTTTTGGTTAAGAGCTAAATATTTCTCATATTTGAATTTTTGTATATACATATATGTTTCAATTGCTCCACCACAACGGAGAAAGATGAGTGAATCTTCAAAGAAAGTTGAAAATATATATTAATTATGGGCCTTATTTTATTAGGATATATTAAATGTATTGGATATTTAATTATGACATGTGATTACTATTTTGATTTGATAGTTTTCCCGATATTAGGGGGAGAGTAATTTGAACCAGAAGTTCAACAATAATAACTCATTAAAGTTCTGAATATGAAAATTTTCATAAAAAGAAAAAAATCTAGGTGATAATATAGTGAAGACGAGTGCTTTAGAAGAGATCCAAGACATAACTAATAAGTAAAACTTCAAAAAAAGATTCAGGTACTTGAAACTGAATATTAAAATAATGAAAATAAGAGATCTCGATAAGTTATATCAATTTGAGAAAATGTCGAACCAATAATAAAAGTGGTTGATAATAGCTTTGTATGTAATATTATTTTTGAAATAATGAAATAAAAGGAGGATATTGAATAAATCTCTTGGAAAATATATATATGGAATAAATTGGTCAAAATAGAAAGACGTAACTCAAATACAATTAAATGCGTGGAGTTTTTGGACTAACAGTCCAAATACCTAAAGGTATAAAGTCAGTGAAGGTACAAATGAAGTAGTTTTGCAAAGACGAAATAAAAATATGAAGTTTTTTGCTAAGTCCTAGCATTGATTATGAGAAAATATAATAATTTTTTGTGAAAGATGCAATAATCTTTAGATATATTATTAAATTAACAGTTCATATTTACGTCTCATGGTTGTTGTTACGACCTTTTTTGAATCACTATATAGTAACGTTTATATTAAAATCCTTGAAGGATTTGGAATGTCAAAAGCATATTGAAATTATTGGAAAATTATTCATTTATATGAATTGAAATAATTGAACATGTGGTAAATTTGACTTAGTCAATAGTAATTGAAGAATGATTATAAAATAATTCAAAAATAATTATTTGTGTTTTTATAAAAAAATCATAATTAAAGTTTGTTATGATTATTATTGCAACTCCTGAAGAGATCAAAATATATTTCCCCAAAAATTTTTTTCACTCATGACTTTCAAAAGAATGGTGATATAAATGCTTAACAGATACAGTCAAATAGTGATTTGAAAGACTAGTATTCAAGATTGAATACGTAGAATATAAGATATTATGTGATGTTTTTATGAGGGGGAGTAAATACGTGTTGTACTCTTTTTCTCTTAACCGATGTTTTGTCCTATTGAATTTTTCTAATAAGGTTTTTAATGAAGCAACATATTATGCGTATTATAGATATGTGTACTCTTTTTCCTTCACTAGAAAAGTTTTTTTCTCACAGGATTTTTATCTTAGTAAAGGTTTTAACGAGATACATTATCTATCAATGGGCATCTAACGTAGAGTGTTATGAATATTTTATTAAGTGGATATCCATCAAGATCAAGATAAGTTTGGATGAACTTTAAATTCTAGTAATCATTAGAATTAAAATTCTATTTCATTTATAATTTTTATGTCTATAAATATATAAATTGGAGAAGCATTGTAATTCATTTCTATTTATCAATAAAATATAATCTCTCTTCTGTTCTCTCATTATCTTTGTTCTTTACTTCCTGTCTTTTTATTTTATAACATAAATATATTAGTGTAATATATTTTTATAATATATCATCAGTTAAAATATTTTAATTTTGTAATAAATCACATTAGATTAAATCATCAATATTATTATAAAAAAAAGATTGTTTATAATATTATTATTTATCTTAATTGATTATATAATTTATAAAAAATTATCTATAATATTACATTTATTTCTATTAAATATTAGTAAAAAGAAATTATTTTTATTTTGATAATATTTTTCTATTAAAAATTTGATTATATATTTAGAATATAATTTTATTAAAAAATAAATTTAATGAATAATTAAAAAAAAAAAAATAGATAGGCGCAACTTCACGCAAAGATAGGTGTATATATTATATTATCATTTAACAGAAGGAAACACAAAAAAAAAGAAAGAAACATGGAAGCTTTGTTGTGTAAGGAATTGGGTGATCCAGCATCAGCCTCAGTCGGAAATGAATCGGAACCGTCTTCGTCGCCAATTGAGGTCATCAGAAACTATCCCATTCCACAATTGAACTCTCCAACTGCTGTGAGAGTCAAAGTGAAAGCCACCAGCTTGAACTTTGCCAATTACCTTCAAATTTTGGGCAAGTACCAAGAGAAGCCTCCCCTCCCTTTCATTCCTGGCTCCGATTATGCTGGAACTGTTGAAGCCGTCGGCCCCGCCGTCACCAAGTTCAAGGTGGGCGACCACGTCTGCTCCTTCGCCGTCTTAGGCTCCTACGCTTCCTTCATCGTCCAAGACCAATCCGTCCTGTCCGTACCCTGCATAATTTAATTTTATTCAATTCAATTCAATAGTACTGATTCTCAAGCAAGGAAGGCTTAATGGATTAATTGATGTTTCTGATTCACTAGGTTTGGGTTGCCCAAAGGGTGTGATCTGGTGGCAGCTGCTGCACTCCCTGTCGCCTTTGGGACCTCGCACGTAGCTCTTGTACACAGGGCTAGCTTGTCCTCTTCTCAGGCACTTTGTCCCTCATATTTCTTCATTTATTATTACTAATTACTACTGGTAATGGTAATTGTAATGGAGATAAGTAATAATTATTACATACAGGTATTGCTAGTTCTTGGTGCCGCTGGAGGCGTTGGCTTTTCTGCTGTTCAAATTGGCAAGGTTTGCGGTGCAGTTGTCATTGCTGCTGCCAGGTGCTTCTTCTTTCTCTTAGCCATAGCATTGTGTTTTTTTTTTTTTTTTTGTTCATTTCAGGACTCAAAAGTATTGGTATCAACAAATCCCAGGGGAGCTGAAAAGGTGCAGTTTTTGAAGTCCTTGGGTGCAGATCATGTGGTGGACTTGACTAATCAAAATCTAACTGCAAGTGTCAAGGGGTTCCTCAAGTCAAGGGAACTAAAAGGGGTTGATGTTCTCTATGATCCTGTTGGTGGCAAGCTTACTAAAGAAAGTATGAAGCTCTTGAATTGGGGTGCTCAAATTCTTGTCATTGGTTTTGCCAGTGGTGAAATCCCTGTCATCCCAGCTAATATCACTCTTGTTAAGGTAATTCACCTTTTTCTCTTTCCCTCTAAATGCCTGCTTTAGTTAGCTTTCCTTTCCCTGTTGGACTCTTTATTGTGATTAATACTGCCCAAGTACCTAGGAAGATTGACCTGCTTATATGTACCTCATGTCACCGTTCCTAGGATTTTGTGATAATCTTTCCTCAGACCTGATATGGTCATCTTTACCTATATCATTTCGACAGTGTTTGCTTTTTAGGTAAATCAAAGATTTGTATGTTAAAGAATTAAATGTAGTTTTTATGAGGCATGGATCGGTGCTTAAGCTAATCTAATGAAGCTCACTAGTTAAAGTCTGGTTAAACTAGTTAATAATTGTTATAGTCACTTGTTATTAGTTGTTTGTATTGAGTAGCCTTCTCACGAGTATATCTTATGCAGAACTGGACTGTGCACGGACTCTACTGGGGTAGCTACTCAATACATCGACCTGCTGTGATCGAGGATTCCATCCGGGAGTTACTCTCCTGGATGGAAAAGGGATTGATTACCATTCACATTTCTCATACTTACAGTATATCAGAGGTCTGAAGCTACTACCAGTATTCCATTTTCCTCCTTTGTTCTTTTTTTATGTGAAGCTCTAATTTATCAAGGAAAACTATAGGTGAAAGATTTAGAGAAAGTGTTTGAAAATTCATGTCTTAAACCTCAAATCTCTTAACACAAGCAGAGTGACTCTGCTAAAAGCCAGGTTAGCCCATGTTTAGAGTTGCAGCAGAGTGAGGGTTGCCTTGGGCCCAGCCAAATTCTATCCATCACATTAGATTTGCATCTTGACCCGAGAGAGGAAGTACTATTCGTCTGTATTGCTCATTTTGGAACTAGTGGGAGTACTATCATAAATCTTGTGTTTATTATCAGTCCATTTCTATTTTACTTATGATATTGTCTTTTCAGGAAAACAGCTAGTCCTTATATAATACCCATTTCAAGATGAAATTCTGTTGTCTGTCATTATTATACATGATCCTATGATGGGTGCTGATTGGTTTTTTATTTTCTTTCTCATGTAGGAGATAATGTGAAAATTCCACTTTTGTAGCATTGTAAAAATAGTTTCTACATTCTACTTACTTTTGGTCCTTTCCGGATTACAATATATCTGAGCTCGTTTGATTGTTTGTCATTGGCAGGCCAGCCTTGCATTCTCTGCACTGAGAGATAGAAAAGCAATAGGGAAAGTGATGATTGTATTTGATGATATGCGAAGGTCTAAGCTTTAAGCGATTAGGATTTAACTGGGCCAGGAGATGGGCATTCCTTGCTCAAGCGCCGAATCTAGAAATAATATAATATGGAAAATAATGAGGGTGTCAATGGATGGCTCTTCTTTGTTTACTTTCAGGATGCAGCTGATTGGCATTTAAGGGGTTGAAAATATGGAAAATAGTGAGGGTGTCAATGGATGCACTTTGTTTACTTTCAGTTTTGTACTTGCGTTGCGTTTTTATTATTTGTAATATGCTAAAGGTTTTCCTGGGTCGAGTTTGAATTAGACTTAAGCATGATAGTAATACATTTTATATTTGTTCAAGTCTAGTCTAATTCGAAATATGTGTTTAAAATTTTATTTAAATCTGATGGGTGTCGAAACCATCAAATATAAATATTCCTATGACAAATAATACAAAACAGTAGTATAAGACAGTAAGGTCGATTTCATAGGGATTGGTTGTTGTAATCTACTCTCATGTCTTTCTCTCGAATGTCGTATCGAAGGGCATGTCCACGATTTGTAACTTTCTTCCTAAAAAATAAATAAGAAGGGATTTAGAGAAAAAATGTTAAACTAAAATAGAACGAAAATAATATAAATAAAGTGAAATAAATCTTGATGCAAAGTAATAAATCGAGATAAAAATGAAAAAAATTATATTTAATAAGCTTAGTCTCAGCCTCGGTTCTCTTCAAACTTGAATCGATCCTCGAAAATTGATCTTCTCTTTTTAATCAATAAGTTGGTTAGCGCTCGAGAACGTTTCAACCGTCAATTTTTTCTCCTGTAGTCGGTTTCGGTACGACCTGCAAATCGACTCTTGTCGAATGTCTAACCACATCGCATATGCTCGCAATTTAAGATGTTGTTAGCCTTGCGTTCTGAAAAGCTCAACTCGAATTAACAGCCTCAATCGTGTGGATCGTTTAAATTCGATCTCTATCACCTTTGACTCCTGGACATGCCAATTTGTTCGTGGGAATTCCAATGCAGCATGGCTGACTCGACTTCTCAATTGTACGCCACCCTACTTCAACCCAATGCGCGCTTTTTGGATTGGAGTCAAATTAATTTTGAGGGACGAATTTGTACTATCTCATACACCGGAGTGATAACGAGTACCGATTGTAAAAGGTTTTTAGCATAGTTTCATAACTCACGATTATTTCTTGACAGAGTGATAACCGGGCTAAGACTATAAAGAACTTAGTGGCACATGATTTTAATCATGCTTGGTGGATGATGATGGATTATTTGTAGTTTAATGAAAGATGAAAATAGAAAAGGATTAATAAAACAATTGGACAAATTTTGTAAAGGAATAAAAATGAAAATGGAATTGACAGAGAGAACTAACGAAATTGAAAGGAAAAGAAATAAAATGCATAATTTCTTCAATTACTCACAAATCAAAAGTACATTTTCAATTGAACTCAAAAGATCCTATTTATATACAATTGAATTACTAAAAATAATTTGACTCCTTCTAAACTAAAATTCTCATTAACTTAAAATAAATAAATTTTAGTCAAAATAAAATTAAGAAAATAACAAACTTTGAACATAAACTATTGATCATTTCAACTAAGAATCTCTTTGCAATTAAACCCTCACTGTTCCCAAAACCCTAATATAGCCAATCTCTTCACATATTTCTTCAATTTAATCCACTTTTATTGACCTGTAGGTAAAAACACCAATTTGTGTATCTGATAAAAAAATGTAAAAAATTAAAATATTTTCCTAAAAATTAATCCAAAATACACAAATAAAATTACTTAAATAATTTACTTATCAAAACCTACTCATATTTTAGGAATAACTAATCCAAACTTATTTTAAATATGTTCATATTATTTTAAAAAAATAATAAAAAAATATAGTTACATAATATAAAATATTACAAATATACAAAAACATGTTAATTAGGTTAAGTTTAAGCCTTAAATGTTTTAAGTTTGAGGTCGATTCATATTTTAAATCGACATAATATCTTTGTCCGTTCAATACTTTTATCATCCAAACTTTTCAAATTTTGGATGAACTAGCCTGACTATGTACGAGAAGTAAAATGAATAAGTCATAAGCTTTGCCTAAAAGTGCTTCCACTATTGAAGCTTGATGTTGCTACCACCTAGAGTTGCCAACGGGTGACCCTATAATGTATGGAATTTGAAAACATCCAGGGAAGAGCAATCCAAATACAGGGACCCTTTCCGAACTTTATGCAGTTAAGCATGGAATATTAAAAAAAAAAAAAAAAAACAACCCAATGTTTTTATGCAGCCGGGACACTGGAATTGTCCGGAAGAAACGTTCACTGCAAGCTCTATAGATCACCAGCAAGAAAAATGAATGTACCAGGAAAAATGTCACTGATATTGAGCCAATTAGTTCAGTGCAATATTTGCCGTTACCAGCAATTTATTTACCCATACACAAGTACCTGGAACAGCAATTTCTTGCACACTATATAGTAAGACGCATCGATTCAGGAAAAAATTTCAAGATATGTACATGTGATAGATGTAGGGTCCCATGTTTACAAGATCAGAAGCATCTGTCAGTATTCAAGTTTCGGTTTTCAGAAACCGGACATATTCCTGCTGCAACATCTCTCCCCCATGAACGGGATCAAAACTGCACCTGTAGAAACTGATAATAAGAAAAGGTTTAAGACTGAGAAATTAAAAAGAGAACTGACTAAAGAAAGAAAGGTGGAGGGGGGAGTAAAAGGAGATATATCTTCTGATTGTGAAGTTCAGATTGGTACTCAAAGAAACACAAAACCGAGTTGTTAAAGTACTTGTATGTAATACAGTTTGGAATATTTCTTAAGTTCATCATCCAAGCTAAACATGAAATATATAGCATTTTAATATCCTCACTTCACAGTTTATAAAAAATTGGATGTCATACATCATAAAAAGATGTAAAAGAACTTCAAGAAAGCAGTGTACATTAGAAATTGACAAGAAACGGGAAAAATAAACTCCATGGAAATGGATTATTGCACATCTTCCTATTATCAGGTCAGAGAAGTAGCGGAATTGTTTGATGAGAGAATGACTATAGAAAGTTTAAAAATTCGAGTAGGAACACAATTATGCAAATATATAGTTCTGCATAAGATACAAGAAAGAAAGGTGTAATAAGAGGAGGGTAAACATATCCAAGGTCCGTAACAATTAATTAAACCAACTACTAACCTTCAAAATTTCCTCCTACTAGTTGCATAATTTCAATAGGACATCAAGCACAATGCATGTATAAGGATCAAATAATATTTTGAATGATGTTTGAGAGAATGAGGAGAAGCAATTACCTGCCGTTCATGCCAACCACAACAACAGTGTTTTGAGATCCAAATGCTGCAATGAATTGGGTATCTTCAGGTAAGTGAAACCGAGCAAATGACCATTCTGAACTAAAATACTTTGGTAAAACCCCTGGAAAAATGTCAAAAAGTTGATACGTTTAGAGAAGCAAATACTCAGCTTTTAATTAATATAACAGCAACCAACTAAATTCTCATCCATCCTCGTCGTTATACATCAGATATTCTATGAAGTTTTCCGTACCTGGTGATTTGTTGACTCAAATTGTTTGTAACAAACAAAATTGGCTTTTTATTGGAAATTTCATGAAATAAGTGACATGCAATTCTGTTCTAACAAAGTAACAAAATAACTACAAAGGCTAATTGTATTTATTACCGCTCATAAAAGACAAGGATGAACTAGGGTTGGCACCAGTGCTTAGAGGGATAAGTGCATCAAGTGAGGTTGAAGAATTCTGATGCAATAATGCTGGACCTTGTACAGAAGATTGTTGAGAAGATGCATCGCCCCCAAAAACTCTAACTCGAAGGTGAAATATATGAACAGTGCCCTTATCACTCGAAACAGTCAACCATTGGACATTTGGTGAGAGGGCAATGCTATAGATATCTGCTCTGTCCACTCCTCTTCGCACCTACACAGACAGTAACTATGATGAGTACCTAAATTACAGAGAAAGTAAGTGGAGATGAGCATAATGCTGCAGTGACCAGCATGCTAATTGCTGATATAAGTGGTATTACACCTCCTACTAACACTGGTCAGGCCAGGTTTAGGGGCAAAGCTTGAGTTAGCAATGTTTTCCCTTGAATCAACATTACTTAGTACATATAGATGAAAGCATATGATTATTGATGAACATATCCTCAAATAAAACAAGTATAAGTTTAGGAGAAAAGAAAACCGTGGTCCAGTAGTGTACCTCTTGTAAGCGAGTTCCATCCATGGTGTTGAATATTCTTATCAAGGTGCCCTTGGTACTAGCGGTTGCAAGAAGTAGGCCATCAAATGTCAAGTTCAAGCAGGCAATATGAGAATCATGAGCAGTAATTAGTTTCATTATATTAAGGCCAAAGTGTTCAACTCGAATCTGGCCTCTATAAAGACCAGGACAAGCCAATACAGATGTATTAGAATGGTGAGAAAGGCAACAGAGTCCCCTAGGATTGGCCAAAGTCTCAATTTGATGAAGAAGCTTAAGATCCATAAAACCGTAGACATATATCTTGTGCTCCAGAACCACAACAATGCGATCTTGTCTTAATTTGACAGCACGAACCTCAGACCTAAATGCAAATTCAGCAATGCAGAGACTTTGATGATCATCCCATATTATAACTTTGTTTGGAGGATGCAGGGAATTGGATTCCCCACCGACAAGTGCCAAGATGTTGCAGCGGAAAAGCATTTCAACAATTTTGAAACCCCCGGTTTTGAGATTGCGCTTGAAGGTTTCCTTGAAGGGTTGGCAATTATAAATGCGGAAATCTTGGGAGGTGCCAGCAGCAAAGCAGCCATAATCCTGGTTCCAAGACATGGAGAGTAACTCTATTTGGTTGATATCAGAGTCATCAGGGATGGGGGTAAAGGATGGCGGGTCATTGGGGACGGGGGGTTGAGTAGGTTCCATGGACGGCCTTGGAAGGAGAGGTGGAGATGTGGAGAGTGTGGTTGAAGTCATGTGTAAGTGAAAGCAAAATGATTAAAAGAAAAGGGTGATCTACTGTTATTGTATTGGTTGCATTAGTTTAGCAGCACATACAGACAGCGGTCTTGCAAATCTTGATGCCACCAAGAACCATGTAAGTGAATGAATGCTGAAGAACTTAGCTAGCTGTAAAACAAAATCAAGAATGCAGATATTCAGAAACTATTATTTACACTTTCTTTTTTCTTTCTTGGTAAATAATAATCGTCACCAAAACCTAACGATTGTCTAGTAATTAATATTATTACTAAAGCAGCATTAATCCAAGAAATTTAATTATGACGCTCATACAGTAATTTAGGAAACCAAGAATTATCATTTCATTTTTTATTGCAAAGCTGAGCAGCAAGATTGAAATATATATATAAAAATGGAAATTGAAATAGAATGCAACATTGGGTAACAAGAAGCGAAGAAAAGGATTGAAGAAAGAACTGAGAAACGGACCAGTGAGAAAGGAAGATAAACGGCAATGAAATCTGCAAAGACAGACAAAATCTGGGGTTTGCTTATAGATCTGATCCGAGGCCACAAACAACTATGTATTCATTCGCCTTCCTCCGCCTTCTTTTCTGTTTCCGTCTTTCATTTTCTTTCTGGTTGTTATAATACCAAGAAAACTAGAAAATATTAGTCAAAATTAAAAAGCTAGAAAATAAAATGGTAAACGTCGCCTTTTTTTTTTTTTTTAGAGAATATTTACATTGGGCCAAGCAATGCGCAGTTGAAGTCCCATATTAAGCTTTTCTTTTTTTTATTATTATTTTTTATTGTCTATATCAATTTTGAAATTTTAATTTGGACTTAAATGATAAAAGTTAAATTTTTCCATTAGTCCTGTATTAGGTGTAAATTGTAGATTTAATCTTTATTTATCAATTTAATAATATTTGCTCATTCGTTTAAATTTAAAAAGAAATATTATAATAACACAACTTCACTTTATTAAATTCCGTCCCGAAACAATAGAATTCAGATAAAGAAACAACTAAAATAGAATTTATAAAATCATATGTAATTCATAGCCTTGGTAAAATAAATGATAAACTTTAAGTAAGCTTAAACAAAGTTTAAAATATTTAGGGTGAGTCTGGATGAGAGGTGGCATGCGGTGCTTTTAATTCACTTTTTATTTACAGTATTTAATTTTACCATCACCGCTATTTTTACATTAGTTGCAGATAAACACACCGTCCATTCAAATCCACCCTTAATAATGTATACACACATGCTGAGGCATGAAAGTCTCTGATAGTTACATATACTCTAGAATGAGCTACTATTGAAATGGGTGTAGAGGCATTGACAAGCTTTGGATCCATAGTTGGACACCACTGGAACATCATTCATCGACATGACATCACCTTCTATATTTTCATCTAAAGCATTCAAAATGACACTTTTCTATGTTCAGGTAATCTCTAAATTCAAAGATAAGATTCACAATATTTGGTTTTAAATTAAGCTTGATAGTATTTTGACCTCCGTAATTTGAAAGAGTAAACAGTAAACGAGCGATCTTTTGATAAGTTGATAAAAAAAGTAAAGATGATACAAACTAGTTTGGTATGAAAAACGAAAACGTGTAGAATTGGGAAAGATTACTTTGTCAAGGTTAGCATATACACGTAAGTTTGGGTTAGCATATTGAGTTACAGCAAGTACAGTACTTCCCATAATTGGGTGCCACAGCAAAACGCCAAACTAAGCAGGTGAAATGTTAATAGCTGTGGAAAAACAAGAGAAGTTGAAGTACTAAGGAGAGCATAGTTGCCCCCATGAGAGCTTGCCTACAAAAAACCTTGTGGTTGTAGGCTGATGCCACCCCTAGTTGGTCGAAATACCTGTTTAGAGTGAAAAGTTCTACCACAAATTTTTACTCTCCATCCTTAAAATTTATGGCCAAGTGAAATGAAAGAAAAGAACACTTGCCAAAAGCCATCAGCAAGGGTGGGAGATACATCTTTCCCACCACCATGAAATGCTCCACCCGATTCAGAAACCCAAGCTCCCGACCATGGTTTAAACTTGTTGAGAGCGTCTGAAACATCTTTATAGGTTTGAGTAGCTTGATTCAAGTAAAGTGGTTCTTGAATCTTTGTAATCAAGTCTGGATCATCACCTGCATTCGCATAAATCGGATCAAGATTATAGATAGACATTGAATCTTGGCATGTACAGATACAAGGTCCAAGATTGTAGATATGGTGTGTGGTTCCATCAACTCCTTGTCTTGACACTTCGAGGAAGGTATTAAACAATTTCTTATTATGAAAACAACTCTTTTGCATATTGTTTAGCCTTGACCTTTGCACTTATCCAAACACCGTAGGGTCCATTTCCTGGGAAGCATATTGATAAAAACTTGAATCAAGATAATTAATGAAGTCAGCTACCAATGTCATCCTTTGGAAATAGTGTAGTCCATATAAAGTCCCCTGCATTTAGTCATTGCAAATTACCAATCCAAAGACTTTGTTATTCTTGACTCTTCTCTTCTGATGAGAGCATTTAGCTCGAATGTAACTTTTGCACTTCAAAAATCTACATTAATAGAGATCAGAGTGGATGGTTTGGAAATAAAAGAATGCTGAAGGATAACGTATTTAAAAGAGTGAATAGAAATTTTCACTCTAACTGCCTAAAAGTCAGTGGTATATAAAAATGTGGTTTCGAAACCTTATTTTTGATGTTTGGGTCCGTAAATATTATTATTTAATATTTACAAGATTAGTATAAATATTAATTAAAGTTTGATTCTTTAATTTTGTCAAATGGATAGTTAATTAAGGTACAATGTTGTAAAAGTGGTAAAAGTTCATCGTTATGATTTTTAATTTCCCAAAGGACCAATTGAGAAATTGGACCACTATCTTATTGCGAGTGGTGGGCAGTGGGCACTAGTTGTAACCCACCAAATTGATTAATCAAGTTTAAGTTTAATAATTAAAGATTAATTAAGTTAATTATGATTTATTATATAATAATCTAAGTATAAATAATAAAAGAAAAAAGAAAAACAACACATATTGCTCATCTTCTTCACTTTCACGAAGCAAGAAAAAATATAAGGGTTTTATGCTTTTCAACTTTTATTCCTTCATTTTTGGTAAGTATTCAAGTTCTTTTCTTGTAATTTTTATATTTTTGAGGTTCCGTGAGCTTGATTTAGCTAACTTGTGTTCGATTTGCAAAACTATTAAAATTTCTAAAGGTTAACTTGATTATTTTTTGATGAAATTGGTGTTAAATGGTTAGATTTTAAGTTATATATGAAAAAGGACTAATTTGTAAAGTAGAAATGGTTAGTTTTGAACATAAGGATTAAAATGTAAATAATTTGAAATTGGTATGAATTTTTTGTAATTATGGATAGTAGAGGGTCTTAGAAGATGTAATTGAGATCGATTTCAAAATCGAAGCTCAAATTTGAAAGTTATGACAATTTCGGTTTTATGGACTAAATTGAATAAAATGAAAAAATTTAGGAAAGATTCGAAAAGTGAAATTGAACTGACTTATGCTTATAATATGATGTTATAAAGTATTGGAATTAATAAATTGAATCGAATTATTATATAGATTAGGAATTAAATAAAACCGAGGATAATTGGGAAAAAGGCAAAATTTATTATTAGTCATTGAAGATTCGATTGTTTGTTGTTTTGTTACGTAAGTTTATATGATAGAGTTGTATTTAATTATTACATATACTTGAATTATGTATTTTGTATGTTCAATTGTAATTTGAATTATTTACGATTTGGTATAAAAATGTGAGATATGGACTAATTTTTGAAGAAATGATAAATTGAATATGATGATTTTCAGTTTGAGGCATTTAATGAATTGATAGTTTAGTATGACTACTTGAATCTAATTAGTTTGAACTTGATTGATTATTGAGATAAAAGACTAAATTGAAAATAGTATAACTTGGTGAAATTGTGAAATTGGCTTGGAATTGAGACGAATTATGATATGCTATGTATGAAATGATTGTTATATGTGTTAAGTATGCCCGAGTGAACGTATTAAAGGATAGGAAACGATTGACATTCCAATAGGGTTATTTGCGCATTGGTATGGTTTATATGTGATGATACGGAGTTATTACTGATTATATCAAAATCCAACATTTGTTGCAGATTACCGAGTTATACGTATTTACTGAGACTCTAGTGTGGTGGAGGGACGTATCATTATATGATTATATGTTGCTTACGGGCTTTGCACTTTGGTGCCTTAGTGTGGTGTAGATATTTATTATAGTTCATCGGGATAATGGATTAATGAAAAGGAGAAATGACAGTGAAATTTTATGAGCCAAATGTTCAAATGGTTATATGATTAATAGATTGTACAAATGGTATTGAATTGTGGAATCTATGTGTATAGTACTAAATTGAATAGTATGTTAAATGTTGAATTGCTATATTGCTTGGTTATACAATGAACTCACCTTATTCTTGCGTTTTGCTATGTTAGGAAAACCTTATCGAGTTAATTAGTTTGATATAATTAATTGTAATTCGAGGTTAGTTTATCGTTTAAATACTTACGAACTTACTAAGCATTCAATATGCTTACCCTGTTGTTTTCCCTTTCCCTGTATATTACGTGTCAAGCGGATCGTCGAGAAGCTCACACTATCCTATTGTTAATTTGGTAATCTTTCGAACGTTCTAAAGTCCGGTCATGTGTCATGTACATAGGTGTTATATATGAGTTTACTTGAAAATGATAGTTTGTTTGAAACTTGGTTAACGGTTCTTTTTGAGAAAGTTGATGTTCATATTATATATGTGTGTATGCTTGGAATTATGTTAAGCTTTAGATGAAACATATGAATGAAAAATTGGAAGTGAAATGGTTTAGTTGATTTTTGAAATGGTAAAATGGTTGTTTTGGTTGGCTTTGTGCAAGTTTCAATGTGCTTCTAAGCACCATTTGAGTAATAGAGTTGGTTTGGTATGAAAAAGATACAAAAATGTGATTTTTGACTTTTTTGGCTTAAAGATATCAGTACCTTAAGTAAGGATATTGATTGTCGAAACCATTTTTTGAAAAAAAAACAAAAGCAAGTCTCGATTTTTATTTATATTTTGGAAAATAAAAATGGAATCGCCACCAATAATTTTTTAAAACAGGTGTAATTGGGTCACCTTTCGAGATTTTTTTAAAAAATCATTAAAATAATTTTGGTCTTTGAAACCATTAAAACGAGCTCGGGAGTCAGTTATGCATAAGGAAGGATTAGCACCCTTACACGCCCAAAATTGGTACCTAATCGATTATTCAAAATCTTATTTGTTGAAAATTAAAAATTCGAGAAAAATTTAAGTCGTGATCCTTAAATGCATAAATGTCAAATTTATTCTATTTTGAAAACAAATTTTACTTCCGAAGAAAAGCTCGTTATTTCGAATTAATTGAGAAAAAGTCACATCCAGTAAGTTAGGACGTAACAATTTGAATATTCGAAAATGACGAGCTTAAAAAAATATCGTATTTAAATTTTAAAAGGATATTCAATAATCTCGGTTCAAAGAAAAAAAACACACTCAGTGAGTTAGGACATGATGTTTTCAAATTCTCGAGACAAAGGATATTGTCTTGATTTATTAAAACAATTTAAGTATTTAAAAAAAAAACTTTTCATGTTATGCAAAAATATGAAGATGATTTACAAGTATACATAATAAAAAACGATATATAAATAACATACAATAAAATAAAATAATATACATATAAGATAAAATAAATAAATAAATAAAATTAAAACCAGGTCAAATTTGAATTTTTGGAAGCTTCAAGGGCCAAATCAAAATTTTTGGAAATTTTGGGGGTCAAATTGGATTTTTTGGAAAATTTAGGGGCTAAATTCAATTTTTTGGAAAATTTAGGGGTTAAATTTGAATTTTTAAAAATTTGGGGGTCAAATTAAAACCTTTCCAATCGTTGATCCATCGCTCTTGTCTTGGCACGAGTGTAGTAATGATATGGTTTTTCCAGAGTAACTTGAAAAATAATTTTAATTAATTAGAAACGTCATTCTTGAAAATTTTTTAATGTATGAAAATGCAATGCGAAACTTTATGAATACATGAATGCAAAATGCAAGAAAGGTATTGACTTTCAATTGAATTATGATAGAATAACCTTACTACAAAAGGAATGTCTTTACATAAGATAATTACAAATAAGGCATTGCCTTAATGCTCAAAGTTTTAATCTTTTGAAGGAGACATGCTAACTTTTGGCCTTTATCAGACACTGACTCATACTCTATGCTCAAAGCATCTGTCTGGACAGCTAATTTCTGCAAGTATTCTGCCACTTCTCTCACTTGTGTTAATGCTTCCCCCATGACATGGTCTCGGTCTCTAACATACCCTTGAGAGTGTTGAAGTTGCCTATTACTTATCTCTAGAGTTCTTTTGAGGAACTCGATCCGAATCTCACAGCTTTGCAGTGAAGCTTCAAGTTCTCCAACCCTTCTTTTTAATCCTTCATTCTCAGCTTGGCTTGCCCTTAATTCTGTTGCAGAGTTACAACTACGATGCATACACAAAGACTCCTCTAACTCGATTATTCGGGCCTTCATCTCAGCTTTCTTGACTTGACTCTCTAATAGCTCGCTTTTTATAGCATCTCTTTGGACTTGAGCATCTTGAAATTTTCTCTTCCACTAATCTGCTCAAACCCTTTCCTCTTGGATTTGTTGCTGCCACTGTTATGATGTTTTACCTAACCCAATAGTTCTCATTAACTAACGAAACTTCTTGTAATCCTTCTTCAAATCATCCAAGTCCTCCTCAACCTTTCTCTTCCCTTTCCTTAGCTTATCGGCTTCTAACTTTTGGATGTCAACATCTAAACCCAACTGCATCTTTTCCTCTTCTAATGCTTCTATCTTTTTCCCCAATTTGGAACTTTTCTTCTCAAAGTCTTGCTTGATGAGCTCTAATTCTAATGGGACTACTTGCAAATACTCTTCAACTGGGCGGACATTGTCGGGATTTGGCACGGGGATGTTTTCATTGACTCTCTTACTCCTCCAATCGTCATACTCTTAGGTTTTCATAGGATTTGCTGAAAATGGCTTCATTTTATGGGCTTGATTCCAGGCATTTGATATTTCCCGGACTCTTTTCTTATTGTTCTCACCCTTATATATAAACTCATATTGAGCCAAACCCTGAGTCGTTGGGATGAACTAACTTGACCGATAATATCTCATTACTAACAAAGGAGCATATCCCACAGCTCCTCATATCCTTAGTAGCAGAACCCAGTCGAAATCATCGTATCGATAAATAATTTCACCGGGAATGAACCACGGTGCTCGTCATTCTATGTCTTCGTCTCGGAGACTATGGAGTATTGCTATCCATTTTTCCTTAGAGATATCCTCTCGTCTTTGTGTAGCAACAAATTCCCTCAAAGGAGAAAAATTCACAGAAAACACTCGGCCAGAAACCTTTCCCACTTTCCAAAAGTGGCTATGAAACCATTCCATCAGTAGTGGTGCGCATCCAATAAATCTCCCTTCTCCCTCTCTTCGACATGCATTTAATGACGTATAAGTTTCAGTCAAAATTGTCGGAATAGGTGTAACCCCCTTGTCCAATCGATCGAATAAATCAGTGACCGCCTCATCTATGTATCTCAACGCCTTGGGAAATATAACCAGTCCGTACAAACTGAGAGCTAATATATCCACCTTTTTCCTTGCATTAGGATGAGTTAAAATCAAATCTCGCAAACTTTTCCAAGTGACGCATTTGTTGTCGCCCTTCACCTTGATTTGAGCTGTAACCCATTGCTCACTCATTCCCATAATATTCATCAGCTTTTTAAGAAAAGTTGGCACATTAGCGGCTCTCGAATAGACCTTTTTAATTGAATTTTTGGGCAACAAAATAGAGTGGTATATTTTTCAATCATGGGCACTATATTCATGTCCCCAAAAGTGAAACAGCTATAAGCTAGGTTCTAGTGCTGTGCAAGGGCTCGGAAGAGATACTTGTCCACCTTAACTTCTAACAAGTATGGTAGATCCTCATACTCTCGGTAGAAAACATGCTTCATTCCATCATCCCACTGATCCCAGATTTCTTTCAACTCTTGCAATCTATTTTGAGTCACACTGATCCGAGTGAAATCCCAATAATCAGATACATGGCCTTCAACTAGACCATCACCTTTCTCATGTTGTTTATCTTCTAACCATATACGCACGGCCACATCTTCTACCTCATCAAGATATCCTTTTTCCATAACCAGTTCTCTACTTGTAATTGAACTCAAGTCAATACCTTTTTAATATGAGGATGCAATGCAAAATAAGACAATAAAACAAGTTAGTACCCACAGTCATAAAACAAAAATACAATAGAAAACCTACACATCTATTAGGTGGTCTCTAAAGGTTTGGGATAGTTGTACCTAGGGTGAGCACTTAAGGCTCATTATATGTAGTTTTCGGTTCTAAAGTAATAGTACCGAAACCAACAGTTTCCTCAGTCCTCACCCATTATAGGCTCATACGGACGAGTTCGGTTCAGGAGGACACATTTCCCATATGTTTGCACGGAAGTGAAAACTTCACGAAAATATAGGTACGGATGTATCTTGAAAGCGATTCACTATACTGCACGGAGGTGAAAACCTCACGAAGGAATAGCTTCTCTCTCCCACTTAAGCGGTGTAGTAAGAAATGCATGTATGCAGAAACATAGCAATATCAACATACATTTATCAAACAACATATACATCACAAAAATGAAATGTAAAGGATCACAAATTAAATTAAATTGAATTTGAAATTTTCAACAAAAAAGACAAAAAATAAACGACCTATGGCTTGACTCTCTTATTGGTCCCCAGTGGAGTTGCCAAGCTGTCGAAACCATTTTTTGAAAAAAAAAATGAAATCAAGTCTTGATTTTTATTTTGGAAAATGAAAATGGAGTCGCCACCAATAATTTTTTAAAACAGGTGTAATTGGGTCACCTTTCGAGATTTTTTTAAAAAATCATTAAAATAATTTTGGTCTTTGAAACCATTAAAACGAGTTCGGGAGTCGGTTACGCATAAGAAAGAATTAGCACCCTTTACACACCCAAAATTAGTACCTAATCGATTATTCAAAATCTTATTTGTTGAAAATTAAAAATTCGAGAAAAATTTAAGTCGCAATCCTTAAATGCATGAATGTCAAATTTATTCTATTTTGAAAACAAATTTTACTTCCGAAGAAAGCTCGTTATTTCGAATTAATTGAGAAAAAGTCACATCCAGTAAGTTAGGACATAACAATTCAAATATTCAAAAATGATGAGCTTAAAAAAATCTCGTATTTAAATTTTAAAAGGATATTCAATTATCTCGGTTAAAAAAAAACACACCCAGTGAGTTAGGACATTATTTTTTCAAATTCCCAAGACAAACGATATTGCCTTGATTTATTAAAACAATTTAAATATTTAAAAAAAAAAAAAAAAACTTTTCATGTCATGCAAAAATATGCACATGATCTACAAGTATACATAATAAAAAAATATATACATAACATACAATAAAATAAAATAATATACATATAAGATAAAATAAATAAATAAAAAAATTAAAACCGAGTCAAATTTGAATTTTTAGAAGCTTCAGGGGTCAAATCAAAATTTTTGGAAAATTTAAGGATCAAATTGGATTTTTTGGAAAATTTGGAGGCCAATTTTGAAATTTTAGAAATTTTGGGTGTCAAATTTGAATTTTTTGGAAAATTTAGTGGTGAAATTAGAATTTTTGGAATATTTAGGGGTCAAATTTAAATTTTGGAAAATTTAAGGGTGAAATTTGAATTTTTAGAAAATTTGGGGTGAAATTTAGATTTTTGGAAATTTTAGGGTGAAATTTAAATTTTTGGAAAATTTAAGGGTCAAATTAGAATTTTTGGATAGTTTGGGGGTCGAAACATAATTTTAAAATAAGGCAAGGGCTTAGTACGAAATAAACCTAAAAATTCTGACACGTGGTAGCCTCTAAGACACTTTTGGGTCAGGGACCAAATTGAAAACCAAGTGAAATCGTGGGGAAAATTGTAAAATAAATGAAAAGCACATTAAAGGACTTAATTGGAAGCAGTCGAAAAAGCGAAAGGACCACGGGAAAAAATTCTCTTTTTTTGAAAACACGCGGACCCTAATATGGGTCCGGATCGGGTCGGGTTGGACGGTTAAAACGATATCATTTTGAAACCTTTTGAGTTAGGCCAAAACGACGTAATTTCAATAGCCTATATAAGCCATTTTTCTTTTAAAAATTTTAATTTTTCTTCTTTATTTCAAAAAAAACCTCTTTCACCATTTCTTTTTCTCTCTAGTCTTTCTCCCTTCCGGCCATCAGATCGCCGTAGCTTCACCACGACCACCGGTCGTCGACAACGGAAACCACCGTACCTGGTGGTTGGAAACTCAAAAGAGTTTTTTTTTTTACAATTTTTTTAAAAAAAAACATAGATCCATGCTTGTTTTTTAAAAATTAAACCAAATCCCTTAAAAAACCTAAAAACTTAATTTTTTGCGATTTTTCGAATCTGTTTTGCTCTTTTTCATTTTTTCTTAAAAATCCCTTCATCGGAGGACTCCTCACGAGTGCAACGGCGATGGACGGCCATCGAGGTAAACCCTAACTTCCTTTTTATTTTTTATTTATTTAGTATTTATTTCGAAAGAAAAAAATAAACAAAATAGATAAATAGAATATAAAATAATATACCTTAATCAATTTGGTTTCTATTGCTGTGAAGTTGTGATTTGAAGAAAATCTCGTATATTTCTGTATATTTTCAGTAAATTTTCGATATTTTTCGTCCCTATTTATATCTCATTTTTTTGTTTTTATAATACATTTACACAACGAATTTCTAGATTTTTCGAAGTGAGATTAAACAATGTGCGCATGGTGGACTCCGAATCTGAAGGAATCAGCAACAATGACGGCGGTGGCGATGCGGGCGTGGCTGATAGTGGCGGCGACGACAGCAAAAGGGGTGCTAGGGTTAAGGTTTCTTTTGTGTTTTGTTAAAACTTTGGGCTTGGTTAAGTTTGGGTTGAGTAATTGGGTTGGGTGTATTTGGGTTTTGGTTTATTTTTTTGATGTAATGGACTTTTAATAATAAGGTTTATTTTGTTATTTTATTTATTTATTATTTACATTTATAAAATAAATAAATAAAATAAGAAATAATTAAAAAATGGTTTTTTAATAGTCCGGACAAATTGAGTTTCTACATTGATACTTAGTGATTTTCTTCAAAATTTCAAATATCGAATCTTAAAATAGTATCAATACAGAGATAAGGTATCAATACCTTAAAGGAAGTATCAATACTTTAAGTATAATATCGATAACTTTTGTTTTAAATCAATTTATTTGAAACATCGAAGCTTAGATTGATTTGGTACCTAGATGGGGTATCAATACCTGATCTAAAAACTTTGAAAATATTGCAATTTGGTCCTTTTTCAAGCTCGGGTTAGCAAATGAGTTTTAGTAAGCTTGTATAAATCACGAAAAAGATTGTATATCATGATATGAATGTATTTATGTTATGATTGGATGTTTGAATGATTTATTTGTTGATTATTTGAAGGTAGTTACTTTGACAACGATTGTGGCGTCCTATAATTCTGACCCGACGATCGGGTCGGGTGAAAAGTGTTACACTCACCCAGTTTGATTGAAAAAGTTATTGAGTTGAAACCATCTTTCCAAGGAAACGCACCCCTGAAGAACCCAAAAGAAATCTCAACACTTTTCTTGAAACAAAGGCAATTCTTAACCCTTCTTACTTTGTATACCACTTGGTCTTGTAATGAATTACCAACTTTGATTCTTAAAGAGTTTAATGTTGAAAGTAGTTCACCATAATTAATCTAAAGTCTTTCACAAAATGTTTGAACTATGCTTAGTCTAACCAGTTCATACAACCACATTTAAGGTGGCTTCCTATTTTGGTGATCTCTTATCCTAGTTTTTGTAATAACATTTTCTGTTCTTAGAATACGATATTCTTTATAGAATAAAAACAATCGGTAAATCCACGAGGATATCGTTAAAAACTTACCTTTTATGAGAGAGAGAATATAATTTTTGTGCTTATTGTGTGCTCAAGTTTTAAGTTTAATTTCTACATTTTAATTTTTGACATAATTTAGTACTTCGATTTTTATAATGCCATGATTAGTCCAAATACTTTATTCGAATTAAGGTACTTACATACATGTGCCCAAATACTCAGCCTTTTACTTCTTTCTTGAGAGTATATAATGGTCAAATTCCAATTTTTGTTCCTATGTTAAGCTTAAGTTTTATATTTAATCTCTATACTTTAACTTTTGACATAATTCGGTACATACCATAATTTTTATAAAATCACAATTAGTCTAAATACTTTATACTAATTAAAATGATTACGTACACGTGTCCTACTACAAAACCTTCTAATTTTTAGGAAATTATATAACAATGATCAAATTTCAATTTTGGTCCCTATGCTATGTTTAAATTTGAAATTCAATCTATATACTTTAATTTTTGACATTATTTGGCTTCTTAACTATTTTAATATCATTAGTTAGTCTAAATAATTTATTATGATTAAAATGTTGCCTTGAAATTTTAAGAATTGCACACATGTTTAAAACTCTTTGTAAAACAAGTCCATTACAATGATTTTTTTTTTTGTTACATGGTTGCCTAGTGATTTTTTTTTAATAAAAAATTTCAATATGTCACACTAGTGAGTTGAATAGAAGAGTTTCAACGGTATCAATAATGTGATCTAAATTTTTAAATCAGAAAAGTAAAAGGACTAGATTCTTGAAATTAAAAATATTTTGTTTAAATTTATAATGTAAAAAGAGTATATGAGCTTAGAGCATATTTTTACCTTCAATTTCTTACTTTATAATTTGGTCCACAAAATTAATTGACCCAATGCAAAATGTGCTCCCGGGGTCGTACTCGTCTATTATATTATTGCACGGTAGGATAACACTTTAAGACATAAGCTTTTTTATCTTACGAAATAATTATTTAATATTAACGAAGTTTGTGAATGATTCTCGGATTTTGGGTTTAAATTATCCATATTACTAAGTACAAATTATTTAAAGATGTGGTAGAGAGGCATCCAATTATCGTGATTGCTAGTCATAAGTTGATTAAAACTGGTGCAAAATAAAACTATTCAATTTCCATTGTTACTAATCATAAATCGAGGTGGTGTGAGATTGTTTTTTGAGTTTTATCGAATTCAATATTTTCCATCATTGAAGAAAGAAATTAGTGAAGGAATTGCGGAGAGGTCCGTATTGTTTGGTTTTCAGATTGTTGATACACGGTACGGGAGTGAAAGAAGAGAAGATAAAGTGGTCTTGAAGAAGATTTTTTTAGTAAGAAGACAAAAGATTTTTTGGAGAAAAAAAAAATAAGCTGTGGATTCTTTGGCTTGTCTTTTCCCTCAAATAGTGTTTAAAAATATTTAAACCATGAATTTTTCGGATCAAATTTCGAGTTGAATCATTTTTACTATGATTATATAACATAGTTTGATGCTCCATGGAGCTGTGTAGAGAACTTCTAGTGTGAGCTGTAATTTTTGTTTCTAGAAAAATGGCTTTAAAGATTGGAAAAGAAAAAAATGTGATACCCAGAACATTGCTTAATTTGGTGGATAAACAAAGAAGAAACATATAAAATTTGCCGACAAATAGATTCTGCAACTTCAACTTGCAAAGTTCGGAACAAGTAATTTGAGAAACGAGATTTTCTATGACCACCATGCTGGATTTCGGACATGGGGGACCAAACTCATCAGATATTGTTTAAAGTAACAAGAATCTAGTGAACTACAATACCATAACTAATAAAGTACTAATATATCAGGTGAAAATGGTGGCTGTAGAATACCAACTACTTGGGGACCACATTGTATATAGATTGCAATGCTTATACCTACTGTTAGTAGTTTGTGTAAGCAAGTGTGATAGCATCCATTATATATCGAACACTGCAAATTATCTCGGTGAGGCAAGTTCACTCATACTCATTTATTCCCAAAGTGGAGTTTTTGGTTAATGCCATGCTTGTTTCTAAAACAGGAACTTCGCCAAAGAGATCCCCTCAGGCCTCAACCATATTAGGCAACACATCTCACAAGCCCCAATGCATGAATACTACCATTCCCGATTTCTATATATATATATATGGTTATCATTTTAATAAAAACAAAAATAAGCATCATCAACGCAGATTGAGGGGATGCAATACAAGTTCCAAAGTGTCATGTTTGAACTGCTTTTGCATAATATAATAAAATAATGGGTTTCTGCCTCAATGCGCACTTTCAGTTGCAGTAAACAGAAAAGAAAAATGGGTTCTAAACGTACTTAACCTTCTCGGAAACCAAAACCCCCACAGATATATATTTATGTTAAATCTGTACTTGAAACACACATAAACGAGCCGTAAAAGCCGGATGTTTCCGCAACTTTTGTAATCACACAGATTTTTCCTATGGCCCTCACTTACTTTGAAACCAAAACCGATACCACTGAAACACACCTTGAAACAAACACATGATAACACGTGCACCAAACCGTACGATGTCTGACAAAAAATGCAAGTGTAAATTTTGGGAACAAAGACACATGGCTGAGAGCAGATAGCACAGTCAAGCTCAAGAGACATCAGTATTTACTTGCACACCTTTTATTGTCTCTCATTAATTCATCAAACCACATCTCTTGTAGGCCATTTTAATAGTTCCATCAGAGTGGACTGGAGTAATGGTAGAGCCTGGACGTATATACAGGTGTATAATATAAGTTAGAGAAGCAAAGGCCAATACATGCAATACAAGGTACACTTTTCTGAATATATCTGCAATAATGGCCCCTGCAAAAGTTAAGTAGTTAACCAACCATTCCCATTTGACAAGTTAGATTGCATGCGCGGCACTTTTCTCCAAAGTTTGGTTTTCCTGTCCAGTAAAAAAAAATGAAATACCAAGTGAGTAAACCAGTTACCCCATGTCAGAGAAGTACCAACTCTTTGACCAGCCATGTCATTAATGATCCAACCCCTGTTTGTGTAAATTTACTTACAAAGAAAGAGAGGCTGGTCGATGATGATTTGAACTAGCCAAGTTGGTACGGTATCTGAACGTGTGATAATGAGGTGAAAGATTGATGGTGTCTCTTTCTCAAAAATAAAACATGCAATTTGGGACAAGTAAGCTATATAGGTAAAAGCCTATATATAGTCAATTGTTCAAATCCAAACTTTTTTTAACTTAATGTCAACCAAAGTTTCAAATGAATGAAACCAATAATTTAGTTACTTGGTGGCACACAAATTAAACAAGAGAAAAGAACAGGTTTTCGGTGGTACAGACAGATAGATAAATGAGGGCAACAGAAAGAAGGAGCTCCCTTCAGTCCAAGCATGGAGAAAGAGGGATGCAAAATTATCTCCCGCTTCATTCACACAATCACAGTAGTAAAAATCTCCAATCTATTTTCTACTGAGTGTTTGAATGAATGAGTCGGCAGCTAGTTCAACCCCCTTGTTCCCATCCGTGAGTGGGCTGAAGGAAGCTCTCTCCTGCCATTTCTCTAACTTCCATTAATTCCCTCCTTCCATCCTTCCTACAAACAATTTACCACTTCCCCAAATTAGAAAATTAATCAAAAAGTTCAGTATCACTAACAAAGCAAAATAATTAATCTTCAACATTAACTACATTACTTTTGTTTTTAGCCGATCTAATCATGCACTATATAAGTATAACCTATGCCCAAGGTTCAGTCAGCTGAAGCAGCATTCTGACAAACACCAAACTAGTTCCTAATAAACCAAGCTTTGTGATTCTAGGTTTAGGACCAACATGATGCCCAATAGGATGAAAGAGAAAGTAAATTAACAACAACTCAACCAAATTACTGACAGAAATGAAACGAGTGATGAAAGGAACTCATGGTAGAGAAGAGATTAAAGTCGGAGTTTCTCCGTCCAAGTCCCACCACCAGGTCTGAAACACGGCAGGCTCAATCAATACAGATTAAAATTGAACGCATTGAATAAAGAAGATCAATCCTATGAGTACCCTTTGACCATCACATTCAGAAAACGTAATCTATGATTCAACACCGATTGAAAACACTCGACATGAAGCATTATCGAAACCACCACTAACTATGCATAGAATAAGCAAGCATACGAATTTAAAACATAAATATTATACTGCTCTACACAAAGGAAAAGAATGATTAGATCCTATAAATCCCGGTGGCGAGATAAAGATGAATTGCGAGTTAAGGGGAAAAAAAATAAAAACATTATCCAGCCACGGTTAGCTTCAAAGATACAATTTAAGAGATGAGATAGAACTTACTGTTGTAAGCGGCAAAGCATGTGCGTATGTGTCGGCTGATGAGTTATAGGCTATAAAGCAAGTACTAAGGAGAGGGTGGGGGAAAGCTAAAAGACGTTATAGGAATTAACCCTGGAAACTTTGACAGAAAGACATTAGATCATAGAAACCAATTTCCCGGATAAGATATGATACAAGTGAATATATCAAGTAAACATATATACATATATGAACTAAAATAGAATGTAAAGAAAGAGAGAGAACCAATAAAAGTAAAAGCAACGTGTGATTCTGGATCTAATTCATTTATCTTAACCTAACCGCTAAAATATGTATGTGCTCCTCTAGTACTATTAACATTCATATTCATGGAGAGAGTAATTATGTTGGGTTAGTGATGTAAAAAACCCTAAATTTGTAAGTGATGCAAGTATTGCTTAAAACCCTAATCTCAGGAAATAAATGAGAAGAAAAAAAATTAGGAAAAAGAAATAATGGAAAGGCCCTGGAATGGAGTGCAACTGCAGGTAGCAAAACTAGGAAACGGAGTAAGAGAGAAGGTGGAGCATAATAATAGAAAAGAAAAGAAAAAGGAGCTAGCTGCAGAAATTATGGATTGTGGAGGCCAGGATGAGAGGAATGAGTTGTAGCATGTATGTATATGTATGTGTATGTATGTGTGTGTGCGTGTTTTGTTCATGGCAAAGTAAAGGAAAAGGATATGGGTCGTTGTTGTCATGAGAGTCAGATACAGGAAAGCGACCCAACATCTGAATATATCTAACGAGGGAAAGTGGAGAATAGTATGTAATGGGGGAAAATGAAGGAAAAAGAATATTATCAAGGGATGAAAAAGCAAAGCAAAGCACAGTATTGGATGGGTAGCCTCTCTCTATCGCATTCTCTTCCATCATCCATATAATATTTTAATTTCACTTTCCATCCCTTATAAATTGGATTAAATTATACACAACATTGAATGATTTTTTTAAAAAAATCGAAATTAAATTATATTTTTATAAGAATTAAAATACAATTTTATCATTATGTTGTTTTATATTTTTATATTTTTAAAATGATTAAATTTAAATTTTATCATTTTGGTTCAAATTATAATTTTCATATGCTATAATTTTATAGATTTTAGGGGTCTAAAGAAGAATTATCCCTGGGTCGCCTCATACTTCCTACCCTTCTCCCCTTACTCAATTCCTTCATACCTAATAATAAATTAGGTTTAATTATGCCTTCAGTCCCTATTCTCTTCATACTTCTGAGTTTTAGTTCTTCTACTTTTAATTCCAATAATTTAACTTCTCTGTTTATCTAATTTAAAAATTAAAGTTCAATTGAAACTAATAAATGATTCTAGTGAAAAGAGTATAATTTTCATTTTAAAATATTTGAATTTAAGTATTTATACATATATTTTATTATTTTTACACTAATCACAAATAAACTTACCTTTTTTTTTTTTTTTTTTTTTCTCTTGCTTCAAAAGAAAACAGAGAATAGAGCATTGATATTGGGTGGTTGATGGTGTTAATTCAGATACAGGTAAACTTTCTGGCGCTCTTGTCTGGTGTCATGGTTTGTGGAGGCAAAGCAAAGCATTTTTATAATATATATAGATAAACCGATGAATATGCTTCTGTAGCTATATATAAAAGTAGTCATTGAAGATTTGATGTGAGAGAGACGTACAATGACCTAATCCTCTGCTGGGGAGTAGTGACTCAAACTCACACTCACCTCACTACACCCCATACAACATTATACTATGTTGCTTTTACACTGTAAATTTGCACATTCTTTTCTTAAAGCTCTGATAACCTCACAGAATCCCATATGCCATAAAAAAAGTCCTTTTTCCCCTGTCTGCATCATAGATAGAGAGTGAGTGACCTTGTGGAGACCACTCTAACTATTCTCATTTGCCATCATCATCACTCATCAGTTAAATCACCCCCCCCCCCCCAATTGATGCTAAAAGTAACTTTTCAAATTTCATAGCCCAAATCCTGTAACTAAAGTGAGTCTTTTCCATTTCGGTGAGACTTGAGATGAGGCAATTTAATCGCCTAAGGTAGCTCCTCAAGCATATATCCATCACTCCTTCAACTTTTGCTATAATTTTCTGACATATATATGGCCATGTATGTTTTCACTCCTCTAACTTTAGCCATTCATCATTAGACCCGCTAAGAGAGGATGGGAAGTGGGACTGAATAAAAGCATCATCACTACCTTGTACATACATACATACATACAATACAATACAAAGAGTAAATCTCTTTCTGCAAGTCTGCATTGGATTGTATACATGATGAAAATAAACAAGAAAGACACAGAATAGGTGTAGACTGTAGAGAGTAATAATTCATCCAATACATGATTGGGGGAAAAAATGTTTCTGAGCGGTGTGTAGGTTGAGACTTGAGGGCTGAGGGTATTAATATGTCACCCAGATTACCAGCATTCAGGACATACTATGACCTTTTATTTTTTATTTTTATTTTTTATACGTAGAATGAAATATCACCAGTTGTACAAATTGATTTATGCCGACAACTGGCACCACTGCACTAGGGGAACACTCGGAATTTTTACTGGCCCACCACACGCCATTGATGCAACACTATGACCCCAATCTGAAATCCTGATAATAATTCTTCTCCCTTCGCAAGCTGAGAATTTCTATACATATATGTATGCATACACAAACACACAGCAAGGCACCCACTGTACAATGACAAGCCATCAGCCAAAAAGATGGTAATTTCAATAATTTTGGGTGTGACATGGTGCTAAAATCTGGGTCCAACACAACTGGGAAAAAGACGAGCTGTTGGTTGAAGCGATAGTACTCCCGTTCCGTAAGAGTGAAAATACAAGAAATGCGCTTGTTGGGGCACTCTTTAGCCACTCCTGGAAAAACAAACTTGTAGGCCCATCCCCTTATGACTGTTGATCTGCAGCTTTAACAATAACTCTTCAGAGAGTCTCATCTCAAACCTGAAATGTGGAGGTACTAATCAAATTTGATGCATAAAAGCTTTTGCTTCCTGCCATATTTGTTACTCTTGAGAACACAAGAGATGGAGTACAAAATTGTTGGCATGCTTTCTGGAATTTTTGGAGTAAACGATCATTAATATTCCAAGTTGGTATATTGTTTATTCCTTTCCAGCTTCAGATCTGAGCCATGATTTGAAGGATGAACATCATACCATCATCCAGAGATTTAGAAAACACCAAGAGATGAAAATTCTAATCCAACAATCCTAGGTAAAAGTATCGTGGAGGCTCTTATAGTAAGAGTTAGATTGAATTTTATCTCCTCTGCTAAAAGAATAGACAAATGAGTTCATCTTCATTAGATTAAAGAGTAAATTGATCCTTCTTTTATAAATTTCATCCATTTTTGCTGTCATAAATTGATCATTGTACGTTAACATGAGGTACGTGGCACTTTACATGTCAATGTCTAGTTATTCCGTCAATCACATTAGTTTTTAACTATACTAATGGATGAAATTTTTAATAAAAATGATAAATTTACTCTTTAATCCAATATACAAGAACTAATTTAATCATTTTTTGAATAAATGGAACGAAATGCAATTCACCTAGGGGTCCTCATGATACTTTTACTTTTGTTAGCAGCATTTCAATGGTTATGGATATAATAGAATAACAGAAAAAAAAAAAAAAAAAAGTCTTAAAAATCTTAAGAGTAAACTATCTGTGAGTTAACTAATTTTTAGAGAGCTTTCATTTTAGATCCAAAATGAAATACATGCAATTTTGTCCTAACTTTTAAAATTCTTTCATTTTAGTCACACAAACAGAGATTAATTGTACACACCGCATCATATTTACCCTTTTATTTTGGTCATGCAATTTTTAGGTATTTTTAATTTTGGTCATTGAGAAAATATCTTTTTTTAAGCATTAACCGGATGAAAAAAACATTAAGGAATGAACAAATAGTAGAAACTAAGATAATACATTAAAAAATTTATCAAATTATATTTGTTTATCCCTTACTGAAAGTTCTAAATTCTTTTCTTTTTCAATATTGAAATTTTAAATTTTAAAGCATCACATTCCTTGATAATGTCAAATGATTTGTTATTATAATGTAAAAATTAATTAATTTAATCTCATTCTAATTTTTTTTATATTTCTAAATTAAAATCAACTCAAATAACTCATCTTTAACAATTTATCAAACACAAATTTATTTTGATTATATATGATTTTGAATCTTCCAAACTAAATTAAAAGTAAAGTAAAATCCTTACATTTAATTAAATTAATTTCTTGTATCATTGTATTAAATTATTTATGGTTATATTAAAATATTAAAATATCATTTATTTTTATGTTTAAAATTTTAAAATATTTCATGTATTTTTTATTTTTCAAATAATTTATATTAATTACTTAAAAGTTATTTAAATTTTATATTTAATGTATTATTATTTTAAATTATTTAAACATTGTTTAAATTAACAAATTTGTCACTTTTCAATATCATTTTTAAAAATGATATTTTCACTTTTCACCGTAATTTTTGACAATAATATCGAACACTTAAAATTAATAAACTACATTTTTTTACCACAAAAAAAAAATACATTTTTTCAAAAACTTTTTTTATAAAACACTATTCAAAGAACTAGCGTAATTCTAATATTCATGATTAATATATTTTGGGATAATTCTAATATTCATGATTAATATATTTTGGGTTTACTTACCCGTTTTTCATACAATGGTAATTTTAGATCTGTGTTGGTTAAGGTTTAGTTCGATTGGTATGAATATTGTTGTTAATACAGAAGAATGTGGGTTTGAGTGTTCTGAAGTGTATTATTTTTTTATTTATGAATTGAAAAAAAGACTATAAATAATTTTAAACATTATATAAAAAACAGATATAATCAAATTTTATAATAAAATTGATAAAAAAATAGATCTGTTGTTTTAGGTAGAGTTTCTTAACTTTTCAAAGTGAATGGAATTGGAATGCCTTCAAAGGATTTTATTACTTTACAATCCATGGTGGAGTACTATAGCGACCGCAGTTTAAATGTGCTTAAAATAAATGTAGATCTTTCGTGCCACATCAATCATAATTTCATATAATAATTTAATGCCACGTAAAATACTTCTTCATGTTATTTTTAACTAATAATTTTTTTAAAGAAGCTTTTTTAAAAAAAAAATACAACTTGCGACCCACATGCCTCACATTTCTCCATTATTCCTTCTCCATCCATCCACACTACCTGTGTTTAAGGAAGAAAATAGGGACGAAATCAAATTTTTTTTAGAAAATCGAAATTAAATTGTATATTTTTATTATTTTACTTGTCTATATTTTTATAATTTTTAAAGGATTAAATCAAATTTTTATCATTTTTAGGGAGCCAATGTGTTATTTTACCATTAAAATTTTAAAATTTTAAAAAGTCTAAATAAAAATTTTTCATTTTAGAGATGGAGCAAAGCCCTTATCAGCCCCCTTTGAGTTTGCCACTGGAATAAAATATTCACTATGAAAGTTAAATAAAGAGGGAATGATGCATTGTGTGGGAAGATAAGTTACAAATTTTTTTAAATTTAGCAAACAAATACCTTTAAAATAATAGTAAAATTAATAATAAAATAAAAATTATACAATACCCAAACAATAAAAATAAAAATAGTAACAATATAATAACGAAATGGTAACAAAACAATAACGAAACAACAAAATAATTTATTTGGACTGAGCAGAGCCCAAGTTAAAAGAAGCCTTCTCAAGACATGATCCATTTAAAAAACGGACCTTATTTTTTTGGTGAATAATGGGCCTTATTTTTTAATTTCATCAAGTGATTTTACTTATTATTTATGTTCTTCATGATGGTTGCTTCAACTACATATTAGTTTTTTATTTATTGTTTAACAAAATTATTATTTTAAGAGCTTCTATAAACGAAAAAAAAAAAATTCATATAATTTATTAAAAATAAATATTAGCTCTATTAAGATTTGACCTTATTTGATTCTTTATTAGTACAAGGACTAAATTAACCCATTTAAGATTTGTGAGACTAATCTGATCAAGTTCCTATAATAGAGGGACTTGGCAGGGAATTTCATCTATAGAAAACATAGATGGTGCTGGGCTGGGCTTAGACAAAAGTTGTATGAGCCCATGACAGAACAGTTTTAATATATAAAATGTTAGGGCAAAACTAGGGTTTTCGGATTTGGCTGTTGCTATTCCTTTATCTCAAATCTCATCTGCACCAGCCGACGACATGGGGAGGAGTAAGTTTCTTCCTTCCCTCCTTTGCTTACGATTACGATTCTTCTTTTTTAATCTTTACTGCTATACTTGTTTATACTTTGTGATTTTCATGTATTTGAGTTTTTCACACGATGCAAGAAACCCCTACGGTGTTGCTCTTTGCTATAATCTACTACTCATTGCATAATGTAATTGCTTTCAGATACTACTAAAAATTCATTGGAAATGTGTTCTAGGGGTCATTTTTTATGTTGAATTACTACGCTGCATTTGTGGAATCTATAAAGCTTTATACTTTTGTTTGCAAGGGCTGGTTAACTTAGATTTCCTGTCTACAGCACTTTTCAAGTTTAATTGTATATATCTCTTCTTTCTTGCTTGCACTGATGGCTTAAGGTTCCTGGAAACTTTACCTTTGGAAACGGTTCATTCTATTTCATGGGTTCTATCATTCTTTCCCCAAGAAGCTATTGTTAAATTATGTTGAATTTGAGTCATTCGCATTATGGGTTTCTAAAATTCTTTCTTATAGGACCTGCAAGGTGTTATCGCCAAATCAAGAATAAGCCTTACCCCAAATCTCGATACTGCCGTGGTGTCCCAGATCCTAAGATCAGGATTTATGATGTTGGGATGAAGAAAAAAGGTGTTGATGAGTTTCCTTTCTGTGTCCATCTTGTGAGTTGGGAGAAGGAGAATGTCTCAAGTGAGGCATTGGAAGCTGCCCGTATTGCCTGCAACAAGTACATGGCCAAATTTGCAGGGAAGGATGCTTTCCATTTGAGAGTGCGGGTTCATCCCTTCCATGTTCTGCGTATCAACAAGATGCTTTCATGTGCCGGTGCTGATAGGCTTCAGACCGGAATGAGGGGTGCTTTTGGGAAACCTCAAGGAACTTGTGCCAGAGTTGACATTGGTCAGGTTCTGCTCTCTGTTCGTTGCAAGGACAGCAACAGCCATCATGCACAGGAGGCCCTCCGTCGTGCAAAGTTCAAGTTTCCTGGTCGTCAAAAGATTATTGTTAGCAGGAAGTGGTACGCATTTTTCTTTCTTAAGACATTGTGTTCTTAAACTTGTATTGTATATACAGTACATATGCTCAACAATAAGTCACCTAAGTTCTGGAAATATGGTATACTATCATTTATGGTATTATTATATGTTACATTGGTAGGGGATTTACCAAGTACAACCGTGCTGATTATCTGAAGTGGAAGTCAGAGAACAGGATCATGCCAGATGGTGTCAATGCAAAGGTAATATTAAGATTACTTTCAGATATGGGAAAATGTTATATCTTTCAAACAGTGGTTTTGTTTATTTATTTTCCTAATCGGCATATTTAATCCATTATAGCTATCTGTATGTCTTAGGAAAGATGCTAATTAGATGACATTCTGCATGTTTTTTTTTCACTTCATGAAGCTAATTGTTTGTCCTTATTTTAACTCTGTTACTTTTGTTTATGTTCATGATCTAAACATATAATAGTGTATTTAGAACATGTTTATTATTGCATTTCTAAACTCGAACTTGTGATTTGTAATTTGCAGCTTCTTGGATGTCATGGTCCCTTGGCTAATCGTCAGCCTGGAAGAGCTTTCCTCTCTGGATCAGCCTAGACTCTCAACTATCCAGCAAATTTTTAAGTTCTCTCTAAAAGCTTTCTGTTGAACACATTTCTGGTTTATCGTTATAGTTGTGTTGCCTTAGTGGATTTTCGGGCTTAAAATATTTGGTTTAATGAATTGTTATTCAGACCATTATTATGGAATTTAATTTTATTGTTATTATTATTTCCATATTGTTGTTTCCTTGAGAAGCCTGGCGTCGTTGATTGAGTTTCTGACTAATGCATTTTGCCTTTGTCGTTTTCTTCCAATTGTTTTGTGAAATATTTCCTTCTTTATGCTGTCATTAAATTGGACAATCAGTGCAGAGGTGTCCCATTTTACATAACCTATTCTTTGGTCCTTGGTGTGAATAATTTGACTCTTGTTTTAGTACCAAGTTCTATATCATCTTATTTTTTTGTTTTATAATAAACTTAATTTTATTTACCCTAATTATATGAATTGAAGAGCAAAAAAAAAAAAAAAAAACAGAGACTCATTTCCCAAATTGGGTTTGTTGATGGTGATTCTAAACCGTTAAAAACATATATTAATAGTTTAGATATCATAATGAATATTTTAAAAATACAAATAATTCATTGGATTTTTTATGAAAATACAAATAAAAACACTTAAGTTTTTATGAAAATATACATGTCGAATTTGACATTATCTTGGGATCTTATTTGGCTGCCTACCAATTGTGTGAGTTGCGCAGAGATTTTTTTGCTTAACGATATCTTACATGATCCTTTTTTTTTTTTTTTGAAATATTGAAATTTCATAATTCGTGATTTAAAATAATTGGTAAATATAAGATAAATTTATAATTATATATACAGTGTAAGATTAATAATTGAAATAAAAAAAATTAAGAGTTAATGTTTGAGTTAAAATTAAAATTTTAAATTCAAAAAAATATAAAAATTAAAATTCACCAATTCAAAAAATACAAAGACTAAAAATAATCAAATCAAAATATATGAACTAAATCCATAACTTTTATAAAATACAATTAATAGTAGAATTTAACCAAATCAAAAGAATTATTTTAAGGGCACTTTTACTAAAATATTCTTTTTTACTAGAATGATATAAACCTAATTTTATTTACTCAAAGAATTGAACAGGGAAAAAGATTGTGGATTCTCATGTCCCAAATTGGCTTTATTGGTGGCGATTTGGGCATGGTAAACGGTGACAGAAGCAAAACATGTTTGCGTAATTTTAGTCTTTTTTTATATTTTGAATCGATAAATTTTAGTGTTTTTGCTTTTCATATTTTCAAATTTTAATTTTAACTCAAACATTAATTATTAAATTTATTTGTTTAAATTCAACTACTAGTCCTATATTATAAGTATAATTGTAAATTTAATTCATGTTTTCCAATCAAATTATTCTAAGTCATGTATTATGAAATTAACACAAATGATAATTATTGATCCATTAATTAAATTTTTAGTAATATGTTAAAATAACAAACTAACATGATATTACACATGTAATAATATGTTTGGTGCATCAAATTTTAAAAATAACAAAATTTAATAAATTTAACAATTATCATTTGGTGAGTATTAAAATTTTAAAAATTGAAATGTACAAGACGAAAAATAACCAAATTTAAAATACATGGAACAAATCTACAACTTTTACAAAGTACAGGGACTAATAGTAGAATTTAACCTTTTGATTTTGGCCAAGCATGTATGTATTTAGCATTGCTTTTAAAAAACACTTTTGAAATAAAAATATTGTTAAATGATATACTTTTGAGCTTTTTAAAAATGTTTTTGAGACAATGTTTTGAAAAAAAACTTTTTTGGTCAAAAACAAATTTTAATTTTTGCTCAAAAGTTCTCCTCGGAAGCATTGCTAAGCTCACTCTAAGAATCAGTAGAAAACATCAGCTGCAACACCAAATGCAGAAAGCAGAGTTATTTTAAACAAGTCCAAAAACATAAATATATAGTTCATACATAGTTTAACTGTTAAAGGAGAGAAGCTAGATAGCAAAGCCATCGAATATCAAGCATTTCTCTGAAGAAATGAGGCGGCAGGCCTCACATAGCTGAACCCCTTAAAGGGATTCTCACCGAATGTAGGACTGGCAACTGGAGAATCAATAACCGGCATGCTAGTCCAGCACTCCTCAAAATTAGCTACGCACTGCTTTCCTGCAACATCAGGGAGAAAACTCGGCCTAACCTCCCGAGCCTCTAATTTCTTCCAGTTAATGCCCTTGAACCATTTATGGCGTTTGATCTCCTCACTACCTCCTTTTCCACAACCCAGACGCTTACTTGCTTCTTTCTGCAACAGCTGAAGAGAAAACAAACAACCTAGACCATGATTTCTTATCTAGCAGCAAGAAAATTCAAAGACCATGATATGCCCTGGAGCAACATTAAGAATTGCATAATAACCCAAAGAAACCATTAGTTTCACAGCTGTAAAAAATTTACAATTATTTTGCATAATGTGTAGTAAAACATTTAAGTTCACTTCTGTGAACTTAAATAGATGAGAATGAGGATTTACCCCCTTGAGGATTGAGTGTGCTTCACTTGATAAAAACCCTGGCAGCTTAATCTTTTCCTTTATTATTTTATCCTGGACCTTTTGTCTGTTTCCCCCAGTAAAGGGTGGCTGCAAAACAGTTAACCAAAGCGAGGGGAGCATATGAATATCAAAGAATTGGCAGGGTGCATGCATGAGACACTAAACATGCACTTTCCCAAACGTAACAAGAAATCAAGATCTGAATATCATAAGAATGGAAACTTTCACCAAGAAAAGGCTTTGATATGTCGAACATAAATAAAATTATCAAAACCAATATGGTATACCAACCTTCCCAGTAAGCATTTCATACAGTAGAATTCCAACACTCCACCAATCAGCAGCCTTGTCATGGCCTTTGCCAAGAACAATTTCAGGTGCCATATATTCTAAAGTTCCACACAGAGAATTGGATCTTGTATTTTCGTCAAATTCCTTTGCTAGGCCGAAATCAGTCAGCATTACCTGGTAACATACAGGTAGCAACAACCACCATGAAGCTAGTTTAGAAATCAGTTAGTGCAATTTATGCTAAACGTAGAACACAGGTTCCAAGTCAAGCAATCATATTGATTGTGACCACTGCAAAAACCAACGTCCAGGTCAGACATGCACGATGACAAATATTTCAGGTTTGGAAACATGAATTTTGCTATAAACATGGACATAAGCACAATAAATACAATCTCTAGTAGATTAAAAACAGCATTTGCATCCAAACATTCACAGCATTTTGCAGTCTTACATGTCCATCTGCATCCAGAAGAATATTTTCAGGTTTTAGATCCCTGTGCATTATGCCATTTGCATGGAGATGAGAAACAGCAGATACTATCTCTGCAGTATATATGCGAGCCAAATCTTCCCTGAAGAAGGAAATGCAAAATGTTGGACATTGTTCCAGAAATTTTACATCATATAAGGTAAATAAATAAGCAGTTACAGCTAACATACAATACCATACCTGAACAAGCCTTGGCGATAAAGTTGGAAGAAAAGATGTCCCCCATTAACAAAGTCAAGAACAAGATACAGCCTATATTTGGTCTGCATGAAATGATAAATGGATAAATATGCATCTATACTACATTTGACATCCACTGCAAAAATATACAACTTGCCAAAATTGTCAGCATAAGTACACTCATATTTCTACTAGCATGGGATCATTGAAACATGTGAATACCGTAAGAGAATAAACAACCATAAACATAAAACATGCTTCTACTAGCAAATCATTACTTGGAATGAGTATCTGAGCTGCACAATGAACGGGTGGTCCACTTTTCCTAATATAGCCCTCTCAGATTTCATGTATTCAGCATGATTTTGCTCCATAATCTTATCCTTGCGCATGACTTTCATTGCATATATGTCTGAGGTACCATTCCTCCTTACTTGATAAACCTTTGCAAAAGCACCTCGGCCAACAACCTTTAAAACTTCAAAATCTTCAAGTCCCACAGATTGTTGTCTCAAAAGATGAGTCTCTATATGGTCATCAGGGTTTTCCAGAATAACATCATCAATTGAAGGTTTCTTAAGCTCTTTTTGAGCCTCTTCCCTTACTCCTTCTACAAGTTCCAAGGAATCCCCTGTTTCACGTAATGTCAGCTTGCTAAGCTTCAATGACTGGCTAACATATGTTGAGGGGCCAACCAAGGAATGTGAACGGTTACAGATGACAGCCGGATCATCATAAAGCATTTCATTGGATTCAGTTGCAACAACCAGATTTCTAGGATTCTGGGAGTTGATTTCCATTGACGGTTGAACTGGGGCAGGTCCAAACACATCCGAGAAATCAAACTCAAGATGATCAGATGTCAGAGAATCAGGTTGCCCCATAGGGACAAGCAACTGATTTTGGAATGCTTTGTTAATGCGGGACTCATTTAAACTAGATAACTGAGAGGAAACCATGCTGGTTATGAAATGACGTGGTAACTTTAAAAAGGCTTTGAGGCTAAGGCTAGAAACTTCCAAATGATTCTGCCATGCAGTTAGATGAGGAAGGGCACCGTACAATGGCCTTAAACAAGTGGAAGTTAATGAATGCAACAGGGGTTCCAAGAAAACTTCGAAGCAAGCAAGCCAAAATCCAGACAAGAAAATCGTTCTTGTTTCCCGATTTGCAGGAAACTGTGGATGCAACAGTGCTGCTTGAATTCATGAAGATCAGGTTTGCAAAGCTGTAGAGTGTAGACCAAGGCAACATCAAGTCAGTTTCAGCTGTAAATGGAAGTCTATCATGTCACCTTAACGTAGTATTAAAATACAAAAAATTAAATGTATTTAAAATGGAAAAAGAAAAAAGATCGCCCAATTGTATGTCTTATAACGACTTGCAAAGAAGTGTGAATAGTCGATGTGAAGTAGCTAAAATATCTACAGTGTTGCAACATTAATGAAGAAATGAATTACTGCATCTTTCTTCCACAAACACTATCCCTTTGTTTTCTTGCATTTCAGGTTTCAAATTTGATTATTAACCTCTTCTGTAGAACAACTGAAACTCAATATTAAAGTTCCATCATTCGACTTCATGTTAGGCTAAGATGTGCAGACTGCTACAATTCGCAGGAGGAAATTCAATTGGATAAGTTTAGGGTAAACTACCTGTTAGTCAATTTAAATAGGGGTTGTTACTATTTTGGTCACCCAAAATATTTTTTGTTAATTTGGTCACCGCAAAAAAAAAATATCAAATTGGTCACTTCATCATTAAATGGTAACAAAAATCTAACAATTGATTTCCATCACTATAAATAGGGGTTGTTTCTATTTTGGTCACCCAAAATTTTTTTGTACTACATGGTAACGGAAATCTAACAGTGCATTTCCATATTAGTCACTCTAAATAGGGGTCATTTCTATTTTGATCACCTAAATTTTTTTTGGTACAAATGCAACATTGGTATTCTATTACCATTTAATAGTGAAGTGACCAATTTAATCAAAAATCTTTAGATGACCAAATTAACAAAAAAATTATTTGGGTGACCAAAATAGGAACAAGCTCTATTTGGAGTGACCAAAAGTGTAATAATTTACACATAGCTATTTTTTACCTGATATAATTGGAAGCATCTTTGATATCTAGATTCACTTCTATAATTTATAATGCTATTTTTTTCCTGATTCATAAGATATTCTTTTCATCTAACAATAAGCGTTCAAATTAAAGCACATTTTTCCTATTTGATTTATAGCTCGGAAATTCAAATCAACAAACAGTTATAACTTCTACCAAAGTCCAGATTACGAAATTCAGTAACATGGTGGTAAAAAGCAAACAAAAACACTTATAATTCATCACGAAATTATAAAAACAAAACAACGAAATCATAGTCAGATCTGTGCAAATTATTCCAAGGACAAATCAGAAACGCAATTTGAAGCTCAAAAATTGATCCTCAAACCATTAACAAGAACAATTCATGTGAGAAAAAGCAACAGCAGTAAACAGAAGAGAAAATCTATAAAATGAAAAAGAAGAAAGGAGGGACCTGTGGAGGATTGCAGAGGCAATTCGGAGACGAAAGCTTTCGCGAAAGAAAAAGAAAAGGTTTTAAAAAAGTGAGGGCCTCGTTTATAGTTTAAAATAGTAATAATTAAAAATAAAATATTCGATTACGGGTTCTTCTGTATTTTCGTGGCAAATTTTTTATTGTTTGACAAAAGGCAAGATCGAGAGTAGTGGCTAGGCGTTTTGGATTAGTCAACATCTAGAGCCGGGCCGGGCTGGTTGGGTAAAATAAAAATTTTGCTTTTGTCATTATTAAATTATATTTTTTGAACCAACAAATATTCGAGTGTAATAATAATACACATTAGATTTTTTTTTAAAAATATAAATTTAAATTTTAGAAATAATATTATTGAAAAAATAATCACAAATCTCGAACATAAATTATAAAATAAATATATATAATATCAAATAATAATAATATTTTTTTTTAGAATGATTCAAATTAAAATTATTTTTAGGGAAGTTAAAAGTTCAATTAATAAACTACAATTTACAAGATTATTGTTTATATTAATTAAAAACATAAATATATAAGGGCATTCATGGAATTAAAAAATAAAATTATATTTTACTAAAATTATATCTATATCAAAATAATAATTTTATTATATAATTATAAAAAGTATTTATTATATTAAAAAGTTTAAATAAAATACTCAAACAATAAAAATATCAATGAGAAGAAAGAAAAATATTAAGGAAAAGTTTAATAAAATATTAAAATAGTAAATATTTGAAAGTTAAAAGTGTTTTCAACATATTTGAAGGTATTTTCCAAACTAAGAAAAGGAATATTCTTAATATTCCATCCCAACATAGTTTCTTTTGAATCCACAAGTGTCAATTTGTCATTGCTTTTAGGAATTACTTCTAAAAGATGCTTATTTAAAATTTAAGTATTTAATATTATTAAAAAATATTTTTAAGAAATAAAATGTTGATTGTAAATATGATATTATAAAATAAAAATATTTAAATAATATTTAAATTTGTTAATATTATGATATCTTAATTTGAGTATAAAAAAATAAATTATTGACAACAATAATCATACCAATTGAACTAAGACTCAATCGACTTTTTTATACAAAATTTAAATTACTCATAACTCTTAATTCATAAATAAAAAAAATCATGTTGAACATACATCATTCAAATTATTGCAACGAAAATAATATTAGCTAAATTAAAACTCATTTCACGTTTCAAATTAAACCTAAATAACTTATGGGTGTCTCATTTATATACTTCAATAAATACTATCAACTAGACTTGTTCATTGGTTGAGTTACTCGTCTAGGCTCGAACGTTTATTCGAAATTTGGGAGGAATTGGGTAAAAATATTAGACTCGAAAAATGAGCTTAGACAAAAAATTAAGCCCATTTAAAATATGGGTCATACTCGAATTGCTCAATCCCGAGCCATCTTTTTAAGTTTATAACAGTTTATATTATGTAATTTAGAACAAATTAAAAAAATAAATCTATACTAAGTATATAATACTACTTTGATATAAACATTAAAATAATGTTAAGATGACTATATAAAAAACTTCAATAAATAAAAAAATATTAAATATTAAAATAATATAATATAAATATTTAAAAAATAAAAAAAATGGGCGGGTTTAAAATGGGTTTGACTTAGTCTTAGTAAATATAGACGGGTTTGGACAAAATTTTAGCCCATATTTCAGGCCGAGCCGAGCTTGAACAAACATAAAACATGTTGATATCATTCTTAAAATCCGACCCGACCCATAAACATCTCTGCTATCAACAGGGTGGAATTATCCTTCTACATCTCTACAATTTCGTCCTAATAGATATATAATTATTTATTGGACCCTACATATCATAAAAATCTGATAATTTTAGACATAAGGCAGTAAAACAATCTACTTGCATGGGCAAGCTTCAAATCTCTGATCTCTAATGCATATGATTTTTCAATGACAATATAACATCTTTAATCGATATCAACATGATAGAAAAAGGTTTGGACAAGATTATCTTTATGAACTAATAACACTTAAAATATGATTAATGGGTGAATATAAAACACCATTTTACCCTCTCTTCTTTTGTCACATCTCTTATATGATGGTACACCATAATAATGTCTTTTTGTTGCTTGAGAAGCTCTCATTTTTAGTGTTATAAATAGTTGTTTGGTTGTTACAATACAAAATGATAGGTCATTTGAGTGTTTCAAATAAAAAAAATACGTTTTAGGAATTTTTTATCCGTAAGATATCTTTACTTTCTAGTGACATCGCAATAAAGTCAGATTTCATATATATAAAGCAACAAATGCTTTCTTTGTAAAACCCCTTAACTTGAGCTGACAACGGTCACGATCAGATGACGTTACATTCGATGCTCGGAGGCATCATCACTGACACGATCAATGGACGATGACTTTGTAACGATTGGGTGACTTTGGTATATTGTACAATTAATCTACAATGCCTATAAGAGGTTTTAGGCCCGACTATATGATCTATGTTAGCTTTCGGAGTTAACTATGAGGTATTGTTATCTTTATGGTAGATATCAATAATGGCAGAGTATGATCCAAAAAAGAACATACGGTGGTTTCTTAGCTATAAGAAATGTCTATTGTAACAGTCTGAATTTCAGTAGTGTGTGAAAATGGTAGTTTCGAAACCTTATCTTTGATGAGTGAGGCTGTAAATATTATTAATTAATATTTACGAGTTTATTTTGAATTATATATATTGAATTTTGGTTTAGAAATTTTTATTTAATTGATAATTAATTAAGGTACAAGTGTATTGATCCCATGTTTAGTAGTGTCGGAAAGTGAGGTATCCAGACTTCGATCCTTCGCCCCCACAGATCCCCATTAAGCACCAAACAGGCGGTACGGACCATGCCGCACAACTTGAAACCATATAGGACTATACTTCTTCTATTAGACATTGATTATAATAATGTTGTTTAATCCTTAAATAGATATAGTCAAACTCTTATTGTATGGTATGTTTTTCAACATAGTGAATTTCTGCTCTTCTGCTCGTGATTTTTCCCGATAAGGGTTATCCATATAAAATATGTGTTCTTATTTTTCTTTTTTATTGCTTTGCTATCATTCCTACTGTCATTATCAACGTTGATTATAACAAATATGATTTGATTATAGTTGAATGATTGGAGTTATACCTTTGAAGGGTTAAGTTGAATTGTATATTAATTGAAATGTTTTACCTAGGATAGAATGAGTTATACTTTTATTACGTGTTTAAGTTATGGAAATACCGTTGAGTACTCTACTCAGCGTATGGTTTGTTTTTCTCTGTGCACAGATTAGATTTATTTCGAGATTTTTCGAACATTGTCCTCAACATCCCATCCGCAATTTCTTTAAAAATATATTTTTATTTTTATTAGTAGATTTTGAATTCACTTTATTGCACGTCCAATTCGTTAATTTGGACAAAAGAAGTCATCAAAATAACATGCGAAAAATGATTCCAAAAGATAACAAAGAAGTGGGCCTGCAATTTATTACTAGCAAATCTTTTGCATTATCATTTTCTTCTTCCCAAACCTCTATAAATAGCCTTTAGTTTCAAAATAAGAGTCATCTTGGGGTTGAGATCAAGATCATTTTCTTGCTAGTGTTTATTAATGTCTTTATCCTTGTAAATCTCAAGTTTCTTATATCTAATATGTTTTTTTCATCTAAGTTTGAGTGGTTTAATTGTTATATTATTTTAAGTTTTCAATGTTGGAGGTGAAGTGTGAAACTCTTGGAAAATATTAAGGTAAATTCCATACTCATCATTTGAGCTGAAATTAATTGTCAATCACTTGTCATGATCATACTTGAAAAGTAAGATTTTTTTGACATAATGAATGCTTGAATAAATTAACATTGGTTTGTTGTAGACATATAAAAATTGGTATAACAAATATCTGAATTTTTTTTCATAAGTTTTGAAGTTATATCAAGTGATTATAATTCCATATGTTATATTTTTGGACTGAACTTGAATAGTTGAACTTTCATATTGCACTATCCTTTGTTTATGGATTCATTTGCTAAATCTTGGACTTATATTGGACACTATTTTGATGGGCATACCTTTGCTTATGAATTCATATGCTTAATTATTGGACGTAAATTGTCAGATTATCCGATTAGAACCTCTATTTTGTGTGGATTCTAATTGAGTAATAACACTGAACACTAAAATTTAATCTTAATATGAAACCCAGAGTGAATCTCTCTAGTCGCAGCATATTTTCTTTCAAGTATTTGTTTCTTTTATTACTTTTATTTAATTTCTTGAGTTGATTTTTATTTTTATTTCTAGTGTTCTTTGCTCTTACTTTCGTTTTCGACGCTCATTCCAAAGTTAAGTATTAAATATTTGTTCTAACTAATATTTTTAATTTTGTAAATTCTAATCGAGTTACATGTGGATGAACCTAGAACTCTCAAAATTTTATTACTTGAATATAACCCCTACTTAGATTGCAGAGCTAGAAAGTGTCTGTCAAAAGATTCACCCATAAATATGAATTCTCCATCCTTGAGCTCTTCATATGTCATGAACACATTGCTCCTAAGAAGTCACATGCCATGTGGCCCCCGAATCAATCCACCATCATTGTCGGTATTGATCATAAAAATCTCAATAGGCGTGAAAACTAAATCATCCCTTTCTGCGACCACATTGGTTTTATCTCTGATGCAATGGTAGACTGCTTTAGCAATGCGCTACATTTTCCCTCACAAATAGTAGGGACCCTATTCTTTTTCTTTTTCAGCTTGTCGTTCTTAGCCTTAAGTCCATTACTTTTAGAAGTGCCAGTGTTCTTTTTTTAAAACTTTTGATTTGAGTTAAAGGTTGTATTTGAAGGACCGTTTAAAGACGATGCATAGTAACATCAATTCATTTGCTAAAATTTTAATCTGATTTATGAACTTTATTTTCAATTTGAATGTACGCCATTTAAAGACACAGATTTTCTTGTGTTTTAAATAATTTTTATGTCCAGTTTTGCTTCTAAGGAGTAATCTCAATCTCAAGGCTAGCTGTGATAAAACCAAACTTGGTAATTGATAAGAAAAGAAAAGAAAGAATCTCAATACAAGCAAAATAATAAGTTGAATTTCATAAATTAAAAGGTAAATCATGAAATCATTATTTCTGAGGAAATGTAGGTTCCATGATTGATTGATGGATTTCACACTCTAAAAATAGCAACACAAGAATGAGGCATTGACTTTTATAGAAATGGGGGTGGGGGGGTACTGACTACTTATATCCAGCTGAAGTTGCTGCAACTTTAAGGAGTAGGCCGAAGAGTGAAAAAGGGGCAGAGAAAAAGGGGCTGTGGTCACTATCCAAAACATGCACTTGAGATGGCGGCCATCTCTTTATCATCGCCTCCTGTTGCTCTGGTTTTACAACATTATCATGCATCGTCTTAATGTATATCCGCCCCACTCTCTCCACCATTTCCGCATCTTCTTTGAATCGAGCACTCTGCAATGCTAGGATCGGTCCTGGCCTTAAAAGCATTGCTGCTAGAGTTGAATCCTGCACCAGCCACCATATGGGTGTTATTAAAAAAGAAAAGAGGGTGTGTGTGTGGGGTAGAGTGGCATGGCAAAAGCACAACATAGGAGAGACCAATTGAATAAAGGTAGTGTCAAACTCAATAATACCTCTTGAGGGCTCATTTGATAGATGATTTTACGTTGGAATTCCTTTTTCACAATGGCAGTGGTTGGAGGCTGCTCAGCTCCCAATCCAAATCCCAATTCGTACACATCACCAAATTGGGATAAATCAGGTACTCCCTGTTTCACATTTAATTATTGCTTACTTTTTCCCAGGATAATCATCATAACTTTTAACTAACTGCAAACTAATCATAAAATCCATTAAGCAACAAATCCCAAATTGATTATAATATATATGCTTCTACGATCCTGCTTTTCTCTCTCAACTCTCAATCATTGGCGGTAGATTAACAAAACTAGTAGGCCAGGGGAGAGATAAAAGTAAAGTTGAATTGAACAATGGCATTGTGGGCTAAGGCCAACTACAAGGACATGAAAAGAATAAAAGTAGAATGCATGTAGTTAGTACTTTTGCTGCTTCATCAGAGAATAAATGCATGCAGTTCATGCAATAATTGAAGGAAGGGGGACTTATATCCATTGATATTGGCTGTCCGTCTCAAAGCATGGAAACAAACATTACAGAAGACTAATCCATGTCGAGCTGGAAACGATTATGATAAATCCCTGGTGAGGCAGCTACCACAGCTTATCAGTGAGAATCAGAAGTGAAGTTTCTAGTTTTGGGAAAACTGATGGGGGAATAGATTCTATTGGTTGTAATCTTGTGAAAGGAACCAAAAGTAGCGTTGGGTTGGCCTTGAACTTATTCTCAGAAGTAGGTAAGGGCGTTTTTTATTCCCATGCAAGAGCCTAAAGGAGGGAGTGGGATGGGAATAGGACGCATGTGGTGGCATTGACAGAATTGAGGTATGTGTGTATTATTGATGCTTCTTTTGTCCTTAACTTCACCAGAGAACCACTCCCTTGAAATGGTACAGAAAAGTAGAAAGACACAAACATGTTGTGTTTCCTCCTCCTCTCTCGACCCCTGTTTGTGCAGTTCAAAATAGAGTACTCAAAAAGGAAGAGATAATTTGGGATTATTTACCAACCAGCCAACCACCTCTACAGGTATTTGTAGACTAGTATGTCATGTATTGCAAGCTGTGAACCTCGAACGGTTACCGAAAAAAGTAATGCACACTGAACACTGAGATGTAATGTCTGTAAAGTTGGATTCCTGTATGTATATTATAACACATGGGATTAAGGAAATGGCTGACAGCCAAGCCTATATGAAAATAGTTGGCACTTGGAAACCATGAACCATCTCTTAGCGTTACCAACAACCACCACTAATAATTCAAAAACCAAGGGTGCGTACCAGATAAAAACTCAAACCCAGAATTCAACACACCACAACAGCATGAGAAAACTAAGAAGAAAAGGAAAAAGATGAGTTGGTTGGAGAAGTTTATTACATCTTTGATATCTTGATCAGTCAAGAAGCCTGATTTTAGCATGGTGGCTGCTACATACACCGCCAGACGGATTTTGTTGGCGAATTTGTGAGTGGCTTGGGTTACACTTAGCCCTCCAGCACTATGACCTACCAAAATTACCTGTGAATTATATGATCAGATGAGCTCAGCCGAGTGTCTTTGGCCGCATATCATTTATTAATAACATGGAAGAATCGAAGATATATCTGAAATAATAAGAAGAACCTGTTCAGTACGAGGCAAGGCAGACATGAAGTCCATGAGAGGCTTGTTATAATCATCAAAAGCTACAATAGAATTAGCATCAGAGCGATCAGTCCCTGCGCCTTTGAGGTCTATGCATGAAACCTTGTAACCAGAATTCTCCATGAGGCACTTGATTTTGTACCAGCACCAAGCTCCTCCACCAATTCCATGAACCAGCACAAAGTGTGGATTATTCATGGCTGCTGTTTCCTTTTCTGTCATGCTCATCATCACCTCCTCTCCCATGCCTGCTTTCTGTTTTGCTGGTCAAGGCAAAATCAGTTGCTTTGGAAACTCAGACACACACACCCTTGCTGATTCTGCATTTATAGTTGGGATAGTCAGAAGGGTAATTATTTCTGCTTCATCTAATCATCATTACACAAAGCTGTGTTCCTGTGTAGCCAGTTTCATCATAAACCATAAATGAAATTCCAACATATAGGGTCTATCAAGTATCAACGGCTAAAAAGAAATGGAGATATGTGATTGTACAAAGAATGGTTTTGTATTGCTTTTTTTCGTTCACATCACATAAAATAAAAATGATTTTATTTACTACGATTGTCAGGCTTTTGAGAATTTAATCCAATATCATTTGCTTGTTTATTACCAAGAAATTGAAGGCCAACAGTATCTTAGTATATTTTAATCCTAATATTTATTTTATTCAGTCAATGTATGGCGGCACAATGACACAGTAGAGAAAAGGAGACCCCATCCGGACGACAAGCATATAATCATATTATAAATTAAAATTGAATGAATACATCAATTTGGTTGGTGAAAAAGAAAAGAAAATATTTTGGAATTTGACTTAGTTTAACAAAATTAAAGATTTTGCGTATCCACTAGATTAGTTAATATTTATTTATGGATTAAATGCAAAAATTAACAATTTTACTTTTATCATTATCAATTTATGACTACACTACAATTTTACATTTTGATGTACAAAATGATTATTGAATTATTCAAATATTTTCATTTAAGTCATTAAATTATTTGAAAGTTTTTATTAAAATATCTGGGTTGTTAAGTTTTTCTTTAAATAAAAAAAAATTGACTAGCGAACTCCAAGTGTCGGTTCAACAATTGGTACTGTGGATCAGTACCTATGAACGAATATAAGAACATATCTTCTATCTAAATTAATCTAACGGTTAGTGACGGAGATTAAATAAGAAAATTATTTGAATTTTGGATCACAAATTTGTGATGTCTAAAACTATTTCATTAAAAAAACTTAATTGCAGGAAATAAAAATTTATTACACAATTTAACAGAGAAAATCATAAAACAATAAAATTAACAGTCAAATAATTTAAATAATTTTTTTAAAATAATTCAATTATAAATTTTTAAAATTAAATAATTAAAACATAAATTTATTAATAATTTATTTACATAGTTTACAGAGAGTTTATTACGCAATGGTGGAATAAAAAGTAGGGGATAAATCCCTGAAATGAATGAGAAATGAAACTTGAAATATTACAACATGTGTTGAGTTTCTATTCCACCAAGATGGGGTACTTTTCTCTTCCTTTCTTTTCATCATCAGAATCAGCAAAAGCAGGAAATGGCTTGGGGAGAAGCCTATAGCTAGGCCAAGCCCCTCAAATTTCCTGTTAATCTGTCTAGTACATTGCAATGCAATGCAGTCAACAACAACAAAAAAAAGGCACTACAGTTCCACAACGTCAACACCATTGAAGCTTGAAGTTAAAGATTGAGAAGAGTAAAAGAGACCCAATTTCCAAATAGAAAAATGGTATGAATTAGAAAGTCAGATTATAGATTATTATGTGAGTGCAAGTGGAGCAATACCAATACCAATAGTTGAGCTGTAGTTTTCACATCAAGACTTCGAGCAAATTACTCAAAATGGGCTTTGTCAAATGCATTTGTATTCTTATACAATATACATGTTTCTTCCTTTCTTTTGGTAATAAAAGCTGTCCACCATATTGGGAATTTGTTGCTTATCTTATATGACATCTTGATATTTTCCTATCAAACATTTTACTTAATTCAATTCCCCGTATATGCATATTCATGTATTCAACACTTTATTGGACCATTGACAAAGATTTTTATAATGTAAACGAAAACGTATGGTTTTGATTCACCGACTGCATCTGAAAAGCTGCCCTTACTTAACAAACAAATTTAATGGGTTATTTAGTTTAATGTGGAACATTCCAAGTCAAAAACACCGATCATCGGTAGCTTAGCCCCACGTTGAGGGGATTGGCCATTCGCCTTGCACCGTCCAAATACTACCACATCCACAATTAATAATTTAAGATACAGACAGCTTCCACTTGTAGATTTTGGATTAACACTTCCTTAATTCCCCCCTTAAAACCTGCTAAATAACTGTGGAAAAATACAGGCAGATTAATCAATTCAAATCTTCAAAACAAGAATAAAATACTGAAAGCTAGCTAGCTGATGAGACTCTGAGATGGAAGTCAATGATATATATATATATGGATGTGCTATAGTTGTGGGAGTTAAATATATATACATACAGACATACATACATATCTTGGTTTAGGTGCATTGGTTCACATGAAAAAGGCGGCCCTTTCTTTTGGGTACTGCAAAACTTGGAGGTATATATGTAGATAATAATGGTAATAATAATAATTAATATATTTTGAGGCGTGTATGCAGTTCAGTGCAGTGCAATGCAATAGTACTGTGTCTGATAAGCAAAGTGGTGAAGCCACCTTGGGTTGTCTCCTTGAGTGCGTGATGGAGCAGCAGCTTTTGCATATAGATACATACATATATATTTTCTACTTTGTCTTTTAACTAATTTCCAAACCCAAATTAAACCAAATCAAGCCGCAGCTCAGCTACTACAGGCTGATCTTTGTTTCTTGTGGCTTACTTTGCATGGACGGTGATATTAGTTTGGATGAGGTAAAAATAATTGTGAGATATGTGTTTTGGATTTAAACATAAATGATAAATGATGTTAAAAATATTATATTAAAATAAATGTATAATTACATTTTTATGAAAATTTATTGAGAAATATGTTTTATTGATTAACTAAATTTATTAAAATTCTATTCTTTAAAAAAAATAATTAAAATTATGTTTATATTAAAAATAATATAATATAACTATATTTTGAAAATTTTGAAAAAGGGTAAAAATGAGTTTACCCATTTCACTGGAGGTCCAGTGATTCACCAGACCCTAAACTCACTAGTTGGAAATTTGTGATCAGTGTGGCACGTTTTTCCTACACGAAATCTTCCAAACAGCTTTCAACTGAAGTTGTGGTGAGGTTGAAAAAGAAATAAAGCCAATAGGTTCTCAGGATTTCAACGCACCACAGCGGTAGAATATATTATATTAAGAGTCGGTTTGCATTGTTTTTATTTAAAAATTAAGTAAATCATTTTTTGTACATTAGATTAAAAAGTAAATTAATCTTTTTTATTAAAAATTATATTCATTTGTAAGGTTAAAAATTCGCTTGATTGACGAAACAACTAAACAATGACATGTGATGTGTGTCATGTATATATCATGTTGACGTATAGAAATCAATTTTAATAACATAAATGGATTAAATTTTTAGTAAAAAAATCAATTTATTTTTTGATCTAATATAAAGGGGCTAATTTATCCATTTTCAAATAAAAAAAATACAAACTAACTCTTAATATAAAATCCTCTGTGATAATCTTACCATTGGAGAGCCTAAGAATAAGGGATGACTACAGAGTACAAACGGAATGCAAATTCTAATAGTGGAGCTACCTCGATTCTGTCACAATCCTACCCAACATTGGAATAATACCAATGCATTAATTTTTTTTAACAGTAAAAATAAATAAAATTTTTAATATAAAAATTAATTTATTTTTTGATTTATTTTTAAAATAAAAAATATAATTTAATTTTTAATATAAAGACCTTCATAAAAAAATCTAAAACTGAGCGATGACTACAAAGTACAAACAAAAGACTAATTCTAATAGTGAAGAGATGACTACAAAGTACAAATGGAAGACAAATTCTAATAGCGAAGCTACCACAATTCTGCTACAATCCTACCCAGCAATGGAATCAATACCGATGCCCTATTTTTTTTTTTTTTAATATATGCTAAAGCCCTATTGGATTGATAGTTAAGGGCAGGAAAATACCGTCCAAATAGCCATCCGTATGCTTGGATTTTACACTTCTATGCCAACCTTTCTATGAGCTCGATTTGATGATTACTTAATTTAGTGTTGAGTACGTAATACTATTTTGCTAGTTAATACATTATCGTAATTATAATTAGTTTTTCGTGTTTTATTAGATTTGTAGTTGTCTTATTAAGATCAGTATTTTTTTTTTTTTAAAAGAAGAAGAATAGATTTAGAATAAAGATACAGATGACAACAAAAATTTTAGATAAAAGTTAAATATGAATAAGAATGATAATTCGGATGAATATCATCCTATAAAAATTATGATTATGATATGATTTGACAAGGTTTTGACAAGATTTTCACTAAATGTGTAAAATCCTTTGCTAATCCTTCGAGCAATAAACTACTAAGTATGATCTTATGTCACGGGCCAAAGTTTAAAGCCTATGACTATTGCACACAATGAGTCCCATGGAGGTCTGTTATTGATATTGGGATCATTTAACTCACATGAGCTGATTAGATTCAAAGAGCTATTGGTTAAGCCTATCATATTGAAGCCTGGGTGGTCCAATGATGAAGCTTTGGCAACTTAAGGCATCTTGACAAATATGGGAACTAATCCTAGAAGATAAGGAAGAATCATATCTTTAGGATTAGATAAGATTTGATTTGAATGTGATCCTTGTAAATCCCATAATTTAAGGGATAGGCCAATCTCATCCGTCGATGTAATTCGATCTTGACCGTTTATTGTGGGGAGCTCAACTATAAATAGGGAGCCTCCCCTCATTTGTAACACACTTCATTCTTTGTGAATACAATAGAAAGCATTTACTCAAACTCTTCTCTCTTGTTCTTATTTACTTTGGCTTTCTGTTGTCTTTTGAGCCTTTTTTTGGCTAATCGCTTCTGCTATATAAATTTGGTGCCTTAGAGGAATTCTCTTGATGAATCCTCAATCGTGAGAATCAGTCTGACTTAGGTGTTTTTAGAGCAAACAAACGACCTAAGGCCGCACGGATTGTATGGAAAAAATCTAAGTCTGTGACACTTACATCCTCTCTGTTCTTCAAGTCTACCTCTAAACTTTTATCATTGTTTTCTCTTTCTCAACAATTTGATCTTAGAAGGGTCTAAAAGTCTCGAAGAAAGTTACTATTGCTACCATGCTTGCGGCGGATTAAGCGAAAATGTTGATGTTGTCTCGAAGAAAGGCAAATAGGAGTTGTTTCTCCTGGGGACTGAGTGACTTGCTTATATTCGTTGTGCACTCAAGATCAGGTTGACTAAGTGCAAGTGGCTCTACTTCGTTGGTTAGCTGAGTTTTTGGCTAAGCATGCTCTCAATGGTCAACATCTTTAAAGGTCAAGGCTCGTTCAAAGGCAAAGTTGACTGGAGGTGTACGTTGGTTTAGGTCTGTGAGGTTTTCAAAACTTGATCTTGCGGGATCAATGTAGTCATCGAGGGTCGTTATCTTTCTACAAGGTATAACCATGGGGTTTACATTGTCAAATTTAAGAGGACTGGATTTGGATTAAGTGTGAATGAGGTAGCTACAATGGTGTAATCTATGGTCTTTTATTAAAGTCTCATAGACGATACGTTCTCATGTCCCCAATTGTCAACTCTCATGTAAAAATTGAAAAGTGTAATTACGGTGCTCTAATTACACTCATTTTAACGTGATTGACTAATTACAATGCTTGACCAAATACAAGACACATGTTAGTTACAGATAATTATCATTGTCCTGTCTCAATCATGCACGCATGGATTCCTACTTTCCATTCTATAACTAGACTTTGGATGGCAATTTGGATTTTGAATTTGGATACTTGATCTAGATTTTGCGAATTCAAATAAGCCCCTTTATATATCCATGATTTAAATTCACTGATAATCTAAGTCCTAAAATGTTCGAACAAGAACTTTTATATATAAAACCATGTTTTAAATACCAATACTTTTCTTGAACTGTAATTATAATTTGCACAAATTAATAAATACGTATAAAAAATAATGAAATATTTTTCAAAAAAATATAATAATTAATAATAGAATTAAATACAATAATTGATAATTAAACTAAGAAATAATATTTGATGCATCATCGATACGTAAGTCTCATGCACCATTGGCCAATAATAACATGACACCTCATCATTAAATAAAAAAATAGACTTACAAATAAATACTAATAATCTTATTCAAACATAATTAAATAATAATTAATTATAAATCAATATTAATAACTATCGGATTTAGGATCTTAAATTTAAGAGTTTAAGGTCTAGGGTTTTGATATTTGAATTTAGGTTTTTAGAATTTATTTATAATTAATTATTATTAAACTATGTTTAAATAAAAGGATTAGTTACATTAGTATTTATTTATAAGTCCTCTACTATTTTATATTTTTATTTAAAGATGAGGTGTCATGTTTTTATTCATCGATGGAGTATGGAACTTATGCATCGATAATGCACAAATAAAGTAATTATTTTCAGGGGCGAAGCCAGAAAATTATTTTAGGAGGGACGGAGTTAAATTGTAATTTTTACGATAATAAAAGTGAAATTTTCAAAGGATTAACTTAAATTTTTATCATTTTTAGGAGGGTTAAGGTGCAATTTTACCTTTACTAATTTTAAATTTTAAAAAATTTTAAGAGCTTAAATGAAAAAATTTTCATTTGAAGGGGTCAGGGCATGATTATTTAAATATGTTTATATTTTTGTGAGGAAAAAATATCTTATTTAATATCTTCTCTTTTTTTTTTTGAATAATACTGATGTGATTACATGGTAGTATTTGTTCATATTTTCTTAACCCTTTGACAAAGCACAAACACGTTGCATACACTGATACTCGAACCCGAGTCTTTTAAGATGAATAGCATCCTCACTGAAATCACTCGTTGGGTTCATTTAATATCTTCTCTTAAATCTCATATAACATCTCTTAATTTTTTTTCTTATACCAATATTTTATAACTTTTTAAAATTTAATAATCAAAATCTAAATTTACTAATAATTTAATAATCTTAAATATAATTTACCGGTTGTTTAAACACTATTGGTGATACCCAATTTCTTTATTTTTTACTTTTTTGGATTTTCAATTGTATGTCTCTTTCAAAGTGACTGAAGCCAGGCTACCATCATTCACAACATGGGTCCCTTCTCTTCCCTGTCTTCCAACATCCCCCTCTTACTTCATGCTTATAAGTGTATTCATATCAGCATATTTCATCATATTATAATTAGTCCTAAAGTATTTTTATATTTATCTTTTTATACATTAATAATTCATACTATATACGAGGTTGTCGAAATTCCTAAATTTGTAATTATCTCATTTACTGTTTGATCAATTTAATTAGTCAAATTACTTTAAATAGAAATTTAATTAATATTTATAAAATATTATAGTATGATTTGATTTTCACAATGTAGCACATATTATATTATAAAAATAGTATACATGCACATTTAAGATATATAATATATCAATTGTTATAGTTGTGTGTGCAAATTATGAATATCATAATTTTTTATATTATAAATATGCATTTTTTATTTATGACATGTAACCTAGGTGTGATTAATTTTTAGGTTATAATACGTACAATTAACATTATATAATTAAAATAGATTATTCATGATTATTAAGCCTAAATACAATTATATTATTTTTATTATGTAAATTCGTAACACCTTTTATCCGATTCGATTGTCAGACCCGAATAATTAAGTGTCACACAAATTTAAAACAACTAAGAAATTAATTAAAACCTTAATTCATCCTTTTTTTTATATATATTTTAATTTTTAAATCATCGAAAATATCTATCTTTGAAAACAATCTGAATTTTTACAATTTTTGGAAAGATGAACTTCTACCGATACTTGAGTTAGCAGGTATCGGTAGAACTCAAGTCAGTAAAGGTTTAAAAATTACTACAGAATCCTATCGATAGAACTCAATATTCTACCGATACAACTCTAGGTTCTATCGATACTACCTATCTATCTACCGATATAACGAATTCCAGAGAGCAAACTGATTTTAATCTGGAATTTCTATCGAAACCTAAAATTAAACTACCGATACTACTGTAAAACTACCGATACTAAAAGAACTTTTACCAACACATCACAATCAGTAGCTAAAATACGTTTCTCTTGTACTTCTATCGATACCACAAATCACCATCAGAGTTCTACCGGTACTAGCATACAACTACCGAAACAAGTTTTCAATTTCATGATTTATACATTAGCATATTAATAGAATTCATCAAAACATCAATTAACAATTTCCCAAAGTTACTAAGGATGTTCATTCCGCCATAATCAAACAAAATACAGCACATCCTCAATCACGACCCTACACTATACATACCCGACTCTCCCTAGGTACATACCGACTCAAAATAAAGCAAAACTCACTATCACTTGAGTGCGGGATTTATTTTTGGATGCCGAATCGTGTGATTACCAAAATGTACCTAACCTGCGCGTATAAAGCAAATATACGTTGAATATATCTCAGTGGCATTCTAATCACCTAAACATTTAAAGCAAGTAAAAATACATTTAAAGATTTAATTAAATTTCTATCCATGCCATACTAATATCCTCTCTATAATCATCGTCATTGAAACATCAATTACATTACACATTTCACCAATGTTCATATTCACATATCCTAATATCATTATAGATATTCAAATCCATTCAGTTACCAATTCCCATTTCACAACAATTCCATTTCATTTCTTACATTTCCATGTTCATTTTGCATATTACCATATGCATACCCATGTCTCATTTTCTTTGATATTCAATATATATATATCTCATAACATATTCATTTCATACAAGTATAATATTCATCATTTTAACTCTTTATTAATACGACTCAGACTTTGACGGATACACGGATCCAATCAACACACCGGTTTGGCACCCTGTGCCTCGTTGAATAAATTCGAAATAGAAATCGCGCCTAGAGCTATAATAAAGTTGACACCCAATGTCTCATTGATTAAATTGAAGTAACTTGACACCCAGTGTGTCATCAACTCCTGGTTGAAGTAACCTTGAACACTTCATATCTTAAGACATGCCATTTATATTCAATTCGACCCGAACAGTTAATAGGGTAATCATTTTACTTTAATACCAAAAATATACTTAAACTTTTTGCCTTTAATCATAACATGAATGCTTTTAAATTCAATATAATAATCATCATATGATTTTTCCACATCATAAATCGAATTCATACATTTATTCATAAAAGAGTATACGTTTGATCCTCATATATATTCATTTAATTCAAATCAACTCAATTGAGTAGAGAAATTCATACCTCAACTCCTTGCCTTGTACAATTAATTATGTGATAATTTATAACTAGTTTAGGTTATAGAAATACCAACCATAAATTCCGAGCTATTCGTCGACAACCTTGTCCTTGTCCTTCCTTTTTGAGGAGTCTGGGTCAACATTAGTTATGGAATTAAAAATACAATACACTCATCAAAACACAACAATTTTTTATTCTAACTATATTTAAATCTCTATTTCTCATTCTTACAAGTATTTTACCAAATTTCCACATTTGGTCCTTACCATTTTAAATCAACATTTCATTTTATAATGTAGTTCCTTTTCACTTCTAACTCAAAATATATCAAATTGATCCTTAAAACTTCATCTATTGAACAATTGTAATATTTAATATCTTTGATTATATCGAAAAATACGATATGAGTATACTAGCTTAAGATACCGAAATTTCAAAAACATAAAAATTAAGAAAAAATGACTAGATTAAACTTACCAAATTGAAGCTTAAACTTAAAGAAAACCCCTAAACTTTCTCTTTTCTTCCTCTCTGCTTCTAATGCCAGAAGAAAGAAACAATTGCTTTTATTTCTCAACCACTACCACTTAGCTAATCACCACCATTTATTTTCATTCCTTATTTTATTTTTTATTAAGAAAATATCAAGCAATGTTCTAAGCCACAACTTGCCACCTAAGGGCACTGAAAATTTGAATGGAGAATTTCCCCATTTATCCCTCCTATTTATTTTCAATTAAAATCCTTTTATAACTTGTACTTTATCACTTAAGCAATTTAGTCCTCACACTTAAATTTAACACTCCACAATTAAAAACTTCCTGTTCAAAATCAATTATTCTACAATTCATATTCGTAAATATTTTTATTGAATATTTACGGGTTCAATTTACAAACATGGAGTCTCGAAAAATACTTTTTTCGACAACTCCGAATTTGGGTCGTTACAAAATTTTTATATTAATGAAAATTGATGCATAAGTTTAAACCCTAAATGGGTAACCAATTTTATGATAGATTATAATATATACAATTAAGAACTTCATGTGATGGCTTGATGGTCAAAGGTGTTCACCTCCCCAAATGTGGTCTGATTTCGAGTCGTGCTAATCGCGTTTATTATATATATATAATTAACATTGTATAATTAGGGTAGATTATTAATGATATATAACTCTATCATACAATGATATTGTAATTTTCATTTTTATATAATGATATGTAAGTTTAAACCTTAAACCTGGAACTTACTTTGTGGTAGATTATAACTTATACAATTATAATTTGTTTGGATTTCTATTTATTTATTTTTGTTAATTATGAATAAATTTTATTTAAAATTAATTATTTTTAAAATTTTATATTATTTTTAAAATTTTAATTTTAGCATATTAAAATTTGGGTATATGAAATATGATTGAAAATGTTAAATTCAAACTTTTTATGGAATCAAATATTCGACAAATAATGATATTGTAATTTAGATTTAAATAATAATACTCAAATCATTTACGAGTTATATTAAATTGTGTTTTATCATTAATCTAGGGAATCTCTGCCAATTGGAACTGTTAGTACCCAAAGAGGCCCCTGAGAACAGAAAGCCTAGCAACAAAAATGGTTAAAATATCTAGAAGGTCTTTGTATTATAAGAATTAGATCAAATTAGTATCTCTATTATTAAGTGGATCAATTTAATTCCTATACTATTAAAAGGAATCAAATGATTCCAAATTGTAGCATAGTTAATATTTACAGTATAAAAAATGGTTTGAAAATAATTTTTTTCCAATTGCAATTCAATTCCAAATAAAAAATTTCATTTATAAAATCATAAAAACTTTAAAAATATTAACTCTGCTAAACAATAAATGGTAACTCTATTTGAATCTTGACTTTTTTGAATCTTTTTAATAATGCATGAACTAAATTGATCTATTTAACAGTTAAGTAACTAATTTGTTAAAATCCATATAATAGAGGGACTTTTCAAGTATATTGACCTAACAAAAAACAATACAAATATTTTTAGGATGGGAGAAGAGGACCTTCATTGGGTTAGGCCTAGGAGTGGTCTCCCCTTTTATTTGAACAACACTTTGTTTCTATAGGATGGACCAAAATAACTCCTACAGCCACAAACAACTGAATTCGTAATCTACAGAGGTATTTAAACAGTTAATTGAATCGAATGAGCATGAATCGAATTAATCAATTTTTTTAATTTTTTAATTATTAATCGAACTGAAATTTATATATTTTATATTTTTTTGTTAAAACAAGTATAAAACATAAAAAAATAATTAATAATTTTCATTTGACCGAATTAACCGAATTAATAATAATCTAATACATATAATATATAATATTATTTATTAAGTTCAATTAATTACCCGATTTCGAACTGAATTAATTGTTAACCGAAATTTCGAAAAACTTTAACCGACTTTCGACTGAACTAGATCGATTAACCAACCGATTAAGCGAATTAGATCAGTTCGATCGATTAATTCGATTTTAACCGAAGTTTTAATACCGTTACCCAGAAGCACAAATCTATTATACCCTCCCTGTGTGGATAAAGATTGACCATTCAAACATCTTTGATCAATGTTCCAGGATAATGCAGTTGGTTTTGGATCTGTCGTTTGCACTTCACTTTTTCAAAGTTCACATGCCTTTTTTGATATATTGGAAATATTATAACTCATATTGAATTTAAATATTATAATATGAAACAGAAGGACCATCCATAATTCCTAGTTCTGGAAACAAAAAGATGAAAGGAAAGGAAAACTCATGGAAGCTGGCTCTGGGCTCCGTTGACTTGTACACTCCGATAAATTCCAAATATCATCATCCCTCATTTCAGTTTGTGTGGCTAACCATAACCTTGATTTCTTTTCTCATCTATCCATAATATTAAATTAATTGAGTATTTATTAATATAAGGGTTTAAATCGCATCAATCTCATTTAATATATAATTCGCAAATGTCACTTTCGACTCTATAAGATAGGTAACATTTCTTAGTTTTTAATATAAAAATATCGATTGAGTCTTAATTCGATTGGCATGAGCATTGTTACCAATGCAGGAAAATGTGAGGTTGAGTGTGTTGAATAACATTATTTTTTTATTTATAAGTTAGAAAAAACTATGAATAATTTTAAATATTATGTAAAAAATAAATACAATCAAAAGGTATAATTTAAATCCAATCAATAGCATTATCAAACAAATTCCATTCAATTGAATTATATGACATTTTTAAAATAAAATAATTTAACTATATAGCCATCATAACATGTGTGAAATGTCCAATAAACAAATAAAAATATCGAACATCTAATTGTAAAGTTGTCCAATGCTTCCAAAGATTCAAAATGAGTCTACTTTTTACATGATTTTTATTTTATTTTAAACATTTTCTACAATTTTATCAAATAAAAATAAAAATAAAAAATAAATTTCTAAATAAAAAGTAAGAGGTTTAAATATATGGAAAAGTCCAAGGAAATGTAATGGAAAATACGTTGAGAGCTACGTTTTGATATGAATTCAAACAAAAAAAACAAGTTAAGCTTTCCACGTGTTCTTTTTTTTGGGCGTTTCAAATTTCCACAATGTTGGAGTATTTCTGGTTGAGTGCAGGCCATATTTATCTAATTATCAAGTCATATTTCCAAGTTTCCAACCTATAAATCAGAGACGTCACCTCGCATTTGTCATCATCAATGTGAAAGGGTTTGAATTTTCTATATTACCCTTCTCACTCCATCTCACTTTCCTTACAATTTCCTGTCATTTGCTTCTCCCCTTCCTCCATGTCTTTAAATCTTATCTCTTCTTCTCCTTTTCACCTATTTATATAAGAGTAAGCAAAGCAGAACAGGTGAAGGGGAGTCCACCAAAAATTTGGGTTTTTAAAATTTTTCTAAATAATAATAATTATGGGAAGCGTGTCAGCTTGGCCTGAAGGAGTACTGTCAAGCAGTAAGGGAAGAGTGATAGAAGAACTTGTTAATGGTCAAGAGTGTGCTAAACAGCTTCAGATTCTTCTCCACAATTGGCTTGGAAAAAATGGGCGTCTCTCCGCTGAGGAGCTTGTGCACAAGATCTTGGCATCTTTCGACCACGCACTTTCTTTGCTGACTCCTGTTGGATCTGCCGAGGATTCTCAGAATCAGGCAACTTCCTACGATGATTCCCCTTGTTGCAATGGCAGCTCTGAAGGTACCACTAACAGCAGGAAGAAACTTGCTTCTAAGGAAAAGAGAGGATGTTACAAGAGAAGGTAACTAAAACGCACACACCCAGCATGTTAATTGGATGTTCATACATAGATTCTGATGTTAATGGGATGTTTTTACTTGCAGGAGAGATGAACATGCGTGGACAGTAGTTTCTTCAACCGTGGAAGATGGTCATGCATGGAGGAAATATGGACAAAAGCAGATCCTTAATTCTAAGAAGCCAAGGTATATTATTCATTTTGCAATTCATCCCAAAAAAGAAAAAAAAATCTTAAAGCCATTATGGCAGGTGCTCAAGTGTTTCAATTATCATGAACAGGAGTTACTTTAGGTGCACTCGCAAGTACGATCAAGGTTGTAGGGCGACTAAACAAGTCCAAAGACTGGAAGATGATGGTTCCCAAATGTATCAGATCACTTACATTGGAAGCCATACCTGCAGACCAGGCTCATTCAAGGCTCCCCAAATCATCATAGATTCTGAACCTCGGGAATCTTACAACAAGTTCAGTTATGGCAGCAGCAACCCCAAAATCCCAACCAAAAAGCTGCACGAAATCACTCCACCTGTAAAGCAGGAAGCCAAGGAAGAAACACCAACAACAAGTGGTCTTACAGACATGGATTCTGTTGTGATGTGGAAAGACATAATAGGTGCTGAATATGGGGATGAGGTCTCTAACGTGTATACAAGCGCTGAAATCACTTCCCAGAATTTGGAACTGGACCTTGTAATTAAGCCTGTAGAGTTTGAAGACGATTTCCAGTTTGATGAAAGTGAGTTCGTCTAGTCATCATCATTTTAACTGTATCTACAATAGCTTGTAATCAGTAATGTGGAATAACAATAATAATAACCATTGAAACCTTCTCCAGGTGTGGAAATCTCTTTTCCTTGGAATTATAGGAGAAACTTGCTAGTCATCATCGTATTGTCCACCGAATCAATGCATTCGTGGAATTTTTCTTGATTTATTAATGTGAAGCAGTAATGTCATGGCATCTTCCCAGGAAAAAATGCAGAAGCTTGGCTCGTCTTTGTTATTACTATTATATATCTACAAGATGGGTCCCTCCCCCCCTTCACAAATATGAACTTTCAAACTTCTTGTGGAAAAGAATGTGGGGATGATAATTAAAACAAAACAACACCGCGGATTTGAAACCCCTAAAGTAACTCAATTTACGTTTTTGGTCACTCATTTTAAAAGTACAAAATATTTTTAAATTATTTAATTTTTTTTATTTAAGTCACTTAATTATTCGAAAGTTTTTATTTAAATAATTTGACTGTTAAATTTTTTTTTTAAAATCTGGTTAGTAAGTTCCAAGCAACTATTCAAAAATCGATATGATTTATCAGTAATCATCAATGAGTAGAAGAACATACCTTAGATTCAAATTGATTTGATTGCCAGTTTCAAAGATCGGAGAAGAAAGTAATTTAAATTTTGATTAATAGATTCATGAAATTCAAAATTGTTTTATATAAAAAAAAAAACATTTGAATTTTAGAATAGAAAGGGAAGGAGAGCTTTCGATTGGTGCATATGATGCGAATGAAGAAGCCCATACAACAACGATTTTAATAATTTAGTGACTTAAATGAAAACGTTCGAATATTTCAATAACTATTTCGTAACTTTTTGAAATCGACTGACCAAAACATAAACTTATTAATAATTTAATGAATAGTTTACCTTAATTGAAAATTTGATTCTAATATTTTGTAAAATCAACTAAAAATGTAAACTTAATAGGTTGCTGATTTTTGGTGAATAAACTTGCGGAAAGGGTCATTGAAAAAGAAATTTAAGTAAAGGTTACCAGTCATGAAAGCGACAAATCATCCGATGAAGCCAATGTCAATTACAATGAAGTTAATGTTGTTTAGATTTTTGTGAATATCGATTTTCCTTGCACACACAGGTGTTTGAACTCAAGATCTTTAAGATGAACAACATCTTCTCTTTCACTGGAGTCACTTGTTAGGTTCTATGAATATCGATGTTGGTTGTAAGCATCTTAGCTAGTTTATTAGCGATCTTATTTTATAGATATTGAAAAGATAATCTCATCATCTAAATTTATTGCAATTTAATTCACGTATCCTATAAAAGTTGAAAAGTTAGCCCATTGTTAGTAAACACAAACTTGAACTATTGTTTTTTGTTAACTTATTACGGATAGAAATTATTAAACAGCTCGGGTTTTTTTATAATTTCATCATGCATATAAATAGTTGAATTATTAATTTTTAAATAAGTAATTTAATGAAAAGGTTTAATAGTGTTACACAATTAAATTAACTTTTCAATTTTCATAAACTATATAATCAAGTTTTGATAATTTAAAGTCGAAGGACAACTTAACAATGTTCTAGATTAGAAACTAATAACTTATTGGTTTAATTGAATGCACCAAAGAGTACTCAGTTGGTGATCATGCCTTGATTATTAGGTTTCCTAAGATCCATGATGAATAGCTTGAATTTCCAACCCGAAATCAACAATTGATTGCACCCATTTAACGCACCGGTAAGCCTGAATTCAACAAGCCATGAATCGTCAATGTAAAAAATGGTGGCTGATTTATGCACCCATTTCTTTTACTACAAAAAGAATTATTGTTCTTTTACAAATTGTCAAAGTAAATTGCTTAAAGCCATGAGACGAGTGAATTAATCAGTGGTGGTAATCAATTGTTTAATAGTTTTTAGGTATTTTTCGGATGTGATTTGTGAGTTTTTCGAATTATGTTTTGAGTGTTAAAACACTTGTAATTTTCACCGTTTTATTATACTGATTTTTTTTTTCCTTTGTAGAGGTAGATTTTAAAGTCGAGCCACATAAATATTTTTGTCTCTTAATTTATTTATTTTTTTGCACATTATTTTTGGTGGCGTATCCTATTTATTTCCAATAAATTAAGTTGTGGTTGCATTGACATATTTAGTCCAATCCATTCCAAAGAAATCGGTATTGAAGCTTTGTTTAAATTGTTTTTGTAGTATTTGCAAAATGGTTATGCTCGTGATATTTTTTTTTGGTTGTTTTTGTTGTCACTTGAGATATTGATATAGCTGTAAGTGTATTGTCGACTAAATACGAAGTCGAGAAATTGACCAAGAAAAATAGTTTCAGATTATGGTGCATCAAGATGCGGGCAATGTTGGTTCAACAAGGATTGCTTAAGATGTTGTTTGCTAGAGACAATTACCAAACACGCTTTCGGAAGAGCAGAAAGACGAAATACTGAAGAAAGCACACAATGCTATTCTACTATGCCTAAGCGATGAAGTATTACGAGAGGTAGCCGAAGAGACCATCGCATCTGGTTTGTGGCTCTGATTAGAAAGCAAGTACAGACGAAGTTATTGACGAACTGCATCTACATGAAGCAACATCTTTACACCTTAAAGATGGAGGAAGATACGGCTATTTCAAACACCTTGACACTTTCAACTCTATTATTATGGATCTCGATGATATCGATATTAAAATCGATGATGAAGATCAAGCATTGATTGTTTTGTGTTCTTTGCCTTGCTCATATGAGAACTTCGTTGACACTATGATGTATAGTCATGATGATGTTCCTCTTGAGGAGGTGAAAAATGCCTTAGGTTCTAATGAGTTGAGAAAGAAATTCATTGGTAAGGGATGTAAACAATCCAGGTGAAGGTTTGATTGCTCGAGGAGATCCAAATCAAGAGGAGGACAATGAAGCAAAACTCATCCTAGATCGTAGTCCAAGAAAAGAATATAATGTTATTACTATAAGAAGTTTGGGAACGTAAAGAAAGATTGCCCAAAAATGAATGATAAAGCAGAACTGCATGAGTGGTAGAATGATCGTGCAAATGTGGTTGATGCAGAAACTTGAAATGATGTCGGGTTCATTTTGGCAGTACTCGATTCTTGCACTGGTAAGAGGCAGATTCTTGATATGGCCGCTACATTTTACATTAACACCTCCAAAGATTTGTTTCAACATAGAAGAGGCGTTCTGGTTCAGTGCTAATGAGAGATGACCTCGCATGCCAAGTTGTGGGGATTGGCACAATTCGTATAGAGTTGTTTGACGACATTTCAGAACCTTGTCAAATGTTCAACACATTCCAGAAATGAAGGAAAAACTTGTTTTTCTCAAGTGCTTCGGACAAGAAAGGCTTTAGATGCTCCGGTGAAGGTGAAGCGCTGAAAGTATTCTTGGGCACTGTGGTTGTGATGCGTGAACATTTAGAGCAGGGCCTTTATTTTTTTGGATGGTCCAATGATTACGGGTGCTGCATCAGTGCCATCATCAATTAATCTAGAATCTGACACCACTAAGTTATGACATATGAGACTTGAGCATATAAGTGACAGAAACCGACGTCTTTTAAGTGATGAATGATAAACTCGTGAGATACTTTTATTTCCATATTAGTGCAACATTAAGCCATTAGAGAATCTTCCATTATTGTTGCATTTTGAGCAACATGTCCTTCTCGTTATCTAAATAAAGGGGGCAACCATTATGGTACAAATGGGAGTTCAAATTAAAAAAATCCTTATGTATGTAAGATAGTAAAGATTGTATATGAGGAATGTTTTGAATATTATGTGAAAAACTGACAAATGGGACGTGCTATTTATAGATTTCAGTCACACCGGTGAGTGGCAAAGTCGACTTAAATTTCCCTCGACCTTTTACAAAATTCCACAAGAGGTCGAAGCCCATCAGAAATGTCCAGGCCCAGTTTTGCCGTCATTGAATTTGGAAAATGGAGAAATGAAGGATGATGCGGCAGAGCATGGTGAAACCGCGACGCGCAGAATCAAACCTCTTTGAACATCGACCGGATGTAGTAACTGAAGAATTATATAATAGGGATCTATTTTTATTTTATTTTTAAATAACATAATAAAAGAAAATATTGGCAGATCGAATCGAATTGGAAGTTGGAACCTCCTTCTTCAGCTTTTTGTCCATCTCTCTATTCACAGATCATCGAAGAAAAAAGATGTTGAAATTCCTGAAAGGAGTGGTAGGCGGATCTGGAGCAGGGCTCAAGGATCTACCTTACAACATTGGAGATCCTTACCCTTCTGCTTGGGGCTCTTGGTCTCACTTTCGCGGCACCTCCAAGGCACTACTACTTCCCCACTATTTCCATCCCTTTTTAATCTCTTCCTTCAGCTCTCATAAACCTTTCGATCTCTTTCTTTTCTTTCTTTAATCTTTTCAGGACGATGGATCTCCGGTTTCTATATTTTCTCTTTCCGGAAGTAATCCGCAGGACGGCCATTTAGCTGCTGGTCGAAATGGTGTCAAGCGTCTTCGAACTGTAACCACTTCATCTTGCTCCTTGCCTTTCTATTCCAATTGCTTCCTCTGTGTTCTGTCTCGTTATGGCTTCTGCTAGAATAACCCAATCTCTGGAATTGCATATTACTGTTAGTTTCCTATACTTGTTTCTTGTACAACTCAATTCCTGCTTGTTCTGATCCGAAAAGATTAGATATTTACTTGTTATTTCTTCAGAACTTATTTTCTTTCTGTGTGAAAGATACCCGTTTTGCTTCTTTCTTTCTCTTGCGTTTTAGAAGATGAAACTGGAGTCTCTGTTGTGCTTGTATAGTTTCTAGATTCTGGACTTCGGTATGAGTTTCTCTGCTTCTTTTCGCAGGTGAGGCATCCGAATATCTTGTCATTTCTTCATAGTACTGAGGTTGAATCTTTTGATGGTTCTAGTTCGAAAGTTACAATCTATATTGTCACGGAGCCTGTTATGCCATTATCAGAGAAGATCAAGGAACTCAGTTTAGAAGGTACACAAAGGTATATCCTCTTAACTGTGCTAAGTCTGTTGCTTGTGTTTGTTATTTTGCTTTTCCTAATTCCCAGAATGAATACACATTTTAGTTTCTTATATTTGAATTAAATTATGCTTTATTTGAAATTTTATTTTTCCCCTTGATGCCATCATACATAGAATATGATGAACTTAATTTGTTGTTTAAAGCCATAATAATTTTAGATTGTGATTTCTTTTTTTGGTAGGGATGAATATTATTCTTGGGGGCTCCACCAAATTGCTAAAGCCGTGAGCTTTTTAAATAACGACTGCAAACTTGTAAGTATTTGGAACTCTTCCAATTACACCTTTATTCATTGAAATTCTAAAAATTTGTAGTCATGCAGAAACCTGTTTGCCAAGGTAATAAAAGGATTTTCTTTTTGTACTTGAATTAGTCATGATTGAGTGAGAGTGATTAGCAGGTCTTATCTTAGGGGAAGTGCACTACATTCAATGGAATGAATGTTAATTACTGAATGTGATTCTGCAATTTCTTTATTTTTAACCCACTGTTATCTCTTTCAAGATCACTCTTTTCACTAGCTTTGAATGGTACAGGTTCATGGCAATGTTTGTTTGTCAAGTGTTGTTGTAACGCAGACCTTGGACTGGAAACTATATGCTTTTGATGTTCTATCAGAATATGATGGGGCCAATGCCACTGCTTCAGGACCGATGCTGGTAATGCTTGTTTTTGGATGTGAGCAAGTGTTTTCAACTATTTTGAATCTCAATATAACAAATATACTATTTAACCTTCAAATTCAAGTAGGTATTTATGGAATGAAGTCTATATCTTCTTAAAGAAGAGCAAGGTTTTTTTTTTTTTTTTTTTTCTGAATGGAGCATTAGAGATGCGACCCATAAAGTAACTGAGAGGCCATATAAGTGAAGTTGTTTCTCATTCAATTTTGACATTGGAATTAACTTTCCATATTAAATTCAGGATCCTTTCAATCCATGTATTTTTTCTGCATCTAATTACATAGGTGAAATGCTTTATTCAATTTTTGTATAATTTTTTATCATGCATTTTCTATTTTATATATTTTCATTTTTCCATCAAATGCTACTATGCTATGGAATCCTTTCTGCAGACCAGTCTCTCTCTCTTTGTCTTCTCTCTCACCTTTTTAGGATTCTCAAAATCAACTTTTCATTCTTTGTTGTCAAGATTGCCTGTGGATAATTGAATTTAATCTTTTGTTTCCATCAGCAATATGAATGGCTTGTTGGCTCGCAATACAAGCCAACAGAGCTGGCAAAGTGTGACTGGGCCACGATCAGAAAATCTCCACCATGGGCTATTGATTCTTGGGGTTTGGGTAAGTTTGCAATTCTTTCTTTTGATATACTGGTGTAATAAATTAGGTGGGTTGATGAGTAAACAGCTAATTTGTGCTAATTCTTTGAGCATCCAGCTCTTTTCACATTGATCTTTTAGGTTTTTTTACATCATGAAGTTTCATCAGGACAAGAGTATGTTTCCTTGCATGGGTTTGGAGTTGGAGTTGATACTGACTATTTTTTATCTCTGTTAGATGCTAGTGTTGACTGAGAGTGATGCAGGAGCAGAGAGTACATAGCTTTTGACGTTCTTTTGGCTATGCTGCTAGTGGGCGTTCATTTGCTTGAGCTTATACGTTTAGATTTGTTTCAAATTTTGAAAAACCTTCTCAGCTGTTGTTTATGTGCTCTGTGTGTTACAATGACATTCAGAAAAATTATATTGACTTCAACCATGACATATCTGTGATTTGGTTCACTTTTGGTTCTCTATCTGATACTTTTGTTTCTTTCTTTTTCCTGTCTGATAATCTATACAATATGAACATTTTTTTTTTTTTTTAAATTTGGTAGGATGTCTTATTTACGAGATTTTCTCTGGCATGAAGTTGGGAAAAACTGAGGAGCTGCGCAACACTGCCTCTATTCCAAAGGTTTGTAGTTACATTACTATTGCTATTCGAAATGAGTGTAGCGTATTTCAAATTTATAGTTATTATTGGCGGTCGCATTCCTCAGCTAGCAATAGCGTTTATATGTGCTTTTTCGTTGATCCTTTTCAAGGTTCATTTTAGTATTTATCTGCCTAATTTCTTGTCTCACAGTCTCTGCTTCCAGATTATCAGCGGCTCTTGAGCTCCATGCCTTCTCGCAGGTTGAATACATCAAAGCTTATAGAAAATAGTGGTAAGTGCCCTTTGCTTTGTGTCCTTGTAATTTTGCCAAAAGTGTGAGACATCCAGCAAAGCAGTCTGCTTTATAAGCATAAGATTTTTATCTTCAATCTTGGACCAACTAACCTAATTAATGACCTTTTTGGAGTGGCACGGACCACAGAGTAAATTAGTCAAGCTGTTTTCGTGGATATGTTGTATTCATTCTGTTATTTCTTGGTTGTGGAATCTATATTTTAGGATCAGTTCTACCTCTGAACAGCAGTTGAAACATTTTATGTACATATAGCCCTTTATGTTTGGTTATTACTACTTCATGGGAAGCATTGGGAGATTAAAGAGGAAAATAGTTCTGAACTCATCCCCTATACATACGAAATTGTCTTGGGTAATGATTTGAGATGATAAAGAGAGATGGTACACTTCTTGGAAGTGAAGTTATGCTTAAAGCTTTAGGCTTAGAAACAGCAATCTCACTGTTCCTCGTTATTGTAATAAATTTTCCTTTATCAGAAGGTTCGATCTGGAACTCTCTGTTCTATATGGTGCTTCTCTTTGGTTCTTCTGAAGTCTGCTTTGTGAAATTGATGCCATTTCTTTTTCTTCTTTTTTTTTTTTTTTGGTTTTTGTGTGTGATCTTTTTGCATATGTTTCCACCCATGGTGTATTTGTTTTGAAAATTCCTTCTTCTTCATCATGTTTTTGCTTTGTGCTAATACCACATTCTAAAATACTTTTATTGCCAGAATATTTCCAAAATAAGTTGGTGGACACCATACATTTCATGGAAATTCTTAGTTTGAAAGACAGTGTTGAGAAGGATACTTTCTTTCGAAAGCTTCCTAATTTAGCAGAGCAGCTTCCTCGCCCAATTGTGTTGAAGAAGGTGCAACCTTTGGAACTTGAGTGTGATAAGTTAACTAAGACCAATCATCCATGGTTTCAACAGCCAATTTATGATTTCATAACTTGCTTTGCAGTTACTTCCTTTGTTAGCCTCTGCCCTTGAATTTGGTTCGGCTGCTGCCCCAGCTTTGACTGCACTATTGAAAATGGGTTCTTGGCTTTCTGCTGAAGAATTTAGTCTGAAGGTCATAGTACTGTTTATTTATTGTTTACTTTAGGCATATGATTTTATGTTTGATTTAAATATAAAATCCAACTTTGTTTAAACATGTAATTTCTGCTCTATTACTTTTGGCTGACTGGATAATATCTTGGCTTCTCTGGTGTAGGTACTGCCTACAATTGTGAAGCTTTTTTCTTCTAATGACCGAGCCGTCCGAGTTGCTCTCCTACAGCATATTGATCAATACGGGGAATCTTTATCTGCTCAAGTTGTTGATGAGCAAGTATGCAATCCATGGCACATATGTTACTCCCTCATTTGAGCAGATTTTCGTTGCTTATTTCAAACTCCTGATAATATTGCAAATTATTAACTGTTGGTTTAAATTTTTACAACTAGGTCTACCCACATGTTGCTACTGGATTTGCAGACACGTCTGCGTTTCTTCGAGAATTGACTCTCAAGTCCATGCTTATATTGGCTCCCAAGGTATGCTCAAATCCATCCAGCTGAGCCTTGAAAGCAGGGAATTCTACCTTGGCTCATCATCTATCTCTTAGTCATTTCTCTTTGGAGAGAGTATAGTGTTACCAGTCATGTTGGTGACTTATTCAAGTTACTTTGCTAATCTTACAAGCTTGCAATGTTTGAGAAACCAGTAAAGTTTATAAACTTTTCTTTACTTGACTTTAGTCAAAAGATGTTGGAACTAGGAGACAATGTGAAGATGGATTTCAATAACTAATTGTGATCCATTGAGTTTGGGTACATACTCCCTAGCGACCACTGCTAAAAGTTAGGATCTTCAGATGAGTACCAATAAGATAAATTGAGTTTCGAAACATATTCCCTGTTATATGCCAATTGTCTTAGGTTTTGTCTAAGGTCTTGTGTGTGAAGTTCAATTGCTTGTTATGTTTTTTCAAGTACAATGGAGGAGGAAGAAGTATTGAAAAAAGGAAAAAGAAAACCAACGAACTCAAGTTTGAGTTTGTTATGAGCTTGTGATTTTAATTCCCGTGCTGCTATATTATCTCCATGATCTTGCAATCTTGCTTCATTGTCTATTTTCTTTAAGCTTTGTGATATATTACTATTTTTATGTAAAAATGTGATTTGAGTCTGTTCTAAGTTTTGTTCTCTCATCTCCATTGCAGCTTTCACAACGTACTTTGTCTGGCTCATTATTGAAGTATCTTTCCAAGTTACAGGTATGCATCATATTTTGTTGTATATTATTCTATGTTCTTTTTCTGGTTAGTTTATATGAGTTTCATCGCCATCATTTTGCAAGGGAAATATTAGAAAACAGAACAACCACAAGTTTCTATTTCTATAACCTTAGACCCGCATGACCGGTTTATAATAAAATCATTATTATATTTACATCAAGTTGAACCTGCAAATTCATAAATGATAATAAACTGTTAATTTATTGCACATCTAACTAAAAATTATACTAAATTTATTTTGCAAATTTTAATTTTATGGATTTAAATATCATATTGATTAAATTATTTTCTTCATATATTTCGAAAAGTTAATAACAAAGGAATGTTTTGCTGTATATAACACTTATATAGATTGCCTTGAAAATATTAAAGAAAAGAAATAGGTATGGGTCCAACACCCAACTGCCATGCATTGGTTTGGTTTGCACCAAACAAACAAAAGGCCATGCAATGGTGCAGATTGTCTTAATTGACAGTGAAGTCTATTATCTAACTGGATAAAAAGGTTCACTGGTTTCAGCTTAAAAGATTAGTGTTGGAGTTGTGTCTAATTTCCCATATGAAAAACATTACTATTATGAGAATGGTAAGTTTCTCTTTTAATTTGTTTGATGATTTTTTCTGTTTTGAAGTCATGTTCTTATGTACGTTTTGGCAATGTTGTGCAGGTTGATGAAGAGCCTGCAATTAGAACAAATACCACCATATTATTGGGAAACATTGCAAGCTACCTAAATGAAGGGGTTAGTTGATTCTTGGCCAATCCTTCTTGAATATTTTAAATTACCTGTTCCTTGTTAAAGTTCAATTAATTATGTCCTGCTGAAAATTGTCATCTCTTGCCCCAAAATTGTAGACACGGAAGAGAGTTTTGATCAATGCATTTACGGTCCGTGCATTGCGTGATACTTTCTCTCCTGCCCGAGGAGCAGGTACACACATGTTTATGGCTAGTTTCTGATACTCTTGGTTTTTTAAATGTGCTTTCTTTGATTTTTAAAGAATTCATGTTCTTTGTTTTTATGTTGTCATCAAACTAACATGAAATTATGTTGTGGCAGGAATTATGGCTTTATGTGCCACTAGTTCTTATTATGACATGACTGAGATTGCTACCCGGATTCTTCCAAATATTGTTGTACTTATCATTGATCCTGACAGGTTATGTTATTCTTGATCAGTTTATTTCTTGTCAACTTTTTATTTTTATTCATCAGCGTACATGAAGAATGTGCTCTCTTGCCTCTTAAACAGTGATGTAAGGTCAAAGGCATTTCAAGCAGTTGATCAATTTTTACAGATAGTGAAGCAGTATAATGAGAAGGTGAGCTATAAGATGTCTTTGCCTCTCCTTTTCTTTTCATTGAACTTAGGCAAATGCAAACTTACTATAGTTTCAGTTCTATCAAGCACACAATTAAATGCAATTTCTTATTATCTCTAACTTTCTCTTATTTTCTTGATCAGCATTCTGATGCATCAAGTATAAATTTTCCATCCTTAATGAAACACTTTGAAGCTCATATTTTGTTGATTTTAAGCAGTAAATCATGTTATGAAGCAGGCTAAAACTTCTTAATAATGTTTGTAGCTTTTAGTTCTGCAACTGTTGGTGTGGTTTCATCCATTTGCTGTTAACCAGTGTGTGGCTATTAGACATTTCAAGCATTTAAGCGATATATAACTAATTATGTGTTCTTTTCGGTTCAAAATACATCTTGCTGCTTTTATGTGTTTATCTCTCATTGTTATACATTCTTTGTCTTAAGTTCTGGTGAGGATGTTTTGATTCAGCCAATAGTGAAGGCATATCAAACATTGTGGTATTATTAGTAGCATTATCTGGATCAAACTATAGTTTTTATACAAGCGTAAAAAAATTGAAATTTAAATATTCAACGTATGTTCTAAGAAATTTTGCTATCATCTATGCTATAGTATTTTCTTATGCTAATGTTTTTGTGCATTGTTCTTTACAGGGTAATGCTGAAGATACTTCTGGTGCTGGAAGTTTAGGGATTTCATCAATGCCTGGAAATGCTAGTTTACTGGGGTAAGTTGAGAATTTTTGCTGTAGTAGGGCCATATGATTGTTACCATACAACAAGATGGTTCACATAGAATCAATGACCTTGAAAACTTGTGTGTTACAATTTGTTTTCTTAAGCAGCTAGCTTAATTAGTTAAATGATTTACAAAGGCATGTCCAGAATTTTTTTATAGTCACTTGATGGATAATGTCAGTTCTCTTTTCCTAGGATGTAATTTTGGTTGTTGACTGCTAAAATTCTAATCTTGCAGATGGGCCATGAGTTCCTTAACTCTTAAAGGCAAAGCCTCTGATCAAGCTCCAGTTGCTACCGCAAATTCTGTCACATCTGCAACCACCACAACCTCTACAGCCAGCTCAGGTATTTCTTGCAATTATGTGACTTTTAAAATTTGGTACCTACTATTTTGGAAATAAGTTAATATTATGCTGCACTTTTGGTCTTTACTTTTGTCTGATTATATTTTGTGTTCATGCAATAATTCCATCTCTAATGTTGTTTTTCTACGACAATCTTAGGACTAATAGAAACTCCAAGTACAGCACCAGTCCACCGAGTAAGTTCCAGTACAGATTTTGCAGATCAACCAATGCCTCCATCTCCTACTTCAACCGATGGCTGGGGAGAAATTGAAAATGGCATTCATGAAGAACATGACACTGACAAAGATGGATGGGATGATATTGAACCGCTTGACGAGCCAAAGCCTTCTCCAGCTTTGGCAAATATTCAGGCAGCTCAGAAGCGTCCTGTTTCACAACCAGTTTCACAGCCTAAACCACAAGGTAGTATTCTCCATTCAATTCTGAAATGTAGGAACTAAACCTCTAGTCTTAATGTTTATGGTCCAAGATGGGAAAATATGTGATGTGTTTACATTTTCTATATGCATGAACAGTCGTTGTAAACATGTTAAAATTAGTTGAATAAGGATGTGAATAACCATAGATGATCTAGATTTGCCCTTAATCTCTGGCCAAAAAACAAAAAAAGATTTACCCTTAATCAGAAATTTGTCATTATTTAAAGTTTTCTTCAATGAGTGCCCCAATGGCTCTCATTAAAATTACTGTATGTAATATTATCTTATCTTATCCCATGCGTTGGAAACAATGAACAAAGCTATCAACCAACTATTAATACATATTTACTACAAATAATATATTAGCTAAACTTAAAGCTTGCCCTAAGAGCATTTGTTAGAACTCATATTTACATGCAGTTGAAATTGGAAATGCCTTGAGAATTTATCATCAATCAGTTCTCAGGGATATTGGTCATTAAGTCATTGGATATGCTTGTTTAATGAGATATTTGTGAAATTTTGAAGATTTACATTTCGGGTGGATGTTTTTTTGTTTCTATGCTTTAGCTTCTACAAGTTTGAGACCAAAAAGCACAGTGAAGGCGGCTAAAGATGAAGATGATGACTTGTGGGGTTCTATAGCAGCTCCTCCTCCAAAATCTGCTTCTAGACCATTGAATGTGAAAACAGCTGGAGCAGTTGATGATGATGATCCCTGGGCAGCTATTGCTGCTCCCGCTCCGACAACCAAGGCAAAACCTTTATCAGCGGGAAGAGGCAGAGGAAATAGAGCAGCTGCTCCCAAATTGGGTGCACAGAGGATAAATCGGACATCCTCAACTGGGATGTAAATTACGAGGGAACATAACGCAAATGAAGGAGAAAAAGATCAGGTTTTGTACACTTTTCTCTATCTGGACTGGCTTCACATTAAAATTTCATGAAAGTCTTTGTTGTCTACCAAGTAGTATCTGATACTGTGTTTCATTTCCTCTTGGTATATTATTTGATTTGTAAGCATTCTTTTGAACAAGATGTTGCCTGCTGCCTTCTTGTTCCACAGTTACTATAAAGAGACTGGTGTGCAGTTTTGATCATGTAATTGTATCTTGTGTAGTGAACACTATAAACCAAGTTTAGATGTATTCCTTTGAAAGAATAATAGAAAAGTTCAGTGCTTTAATCAGAGTTTGATTTTATATACTCCCGGGTCAGATTGCGGTTCTAAGTTAGACCGTCTGTATTTGAAGTCTCCATTGTTTGAGAAAAAATATATAGAAGATCATAATGAGAATAATGTAAAGTAGTTGAGTTGGTCCAAATCCAAGTCCAAGCGAGCAACATGATCATCTCTTCAGAACTTATCTGATTTACCGTCAGTCATGGTTTACACCAATCTAAAATGTGTCCTAGTGTTTTGGCTCAACAATTTTGTTATAAAAGCACGGCTCGGTTAAAATATAGCTATTGTTTCAGCTCATTGGAATTCACAGTTTTGGTTGTAGATGATGTGAACACTTGTCCCTCACACATCCTCACACGGTTGATGTGTGGATTTGCGGATCTACTTTATGATCAAGTTGTTACTACCCTGATTTCAAAGTTGATCGAGGATGCTGTACCTTAAGCTTGTACTATTTTGAGTTGGCATTGAATTTTTGTGGTAGGGAGTGAAAACGCTGTCGTGGAAATAGAGAAAAGGTATTAAGACTTAATACGCACTTTGATATATGGTAATTTCATGTGTATAGCATCTGACATACAGGAAGAGGTGAATCCCTCCCTCTTAAACAATAACTAAACCCTAAACCCTCTACAGACCAGCTCAAACTAGCAAATACACCTTCTTTCTTTCACTTCATTATATTTATGTTTATGTATATATCTGTGGCATAAATAAAATAAACTACCAAAACTAGTTACATGAGATGGGAAGCTTACACCACATAAACCATGCCAACCTCTAATAAAGATACTGGAGGCACCTTGAGTGCAACATCTGGTCCCCGGCAATTCCTTCTCAAGAAATTGTACCCAAAATTAATGGCCAATCTCTTTAAAATAGAAGATCCTTGCTTTGCTTCTACATATGTGTGGCCTAGTATGAATGCAGTCCCTGCTTCTTGGGCTGTCATCAGATCCCTCAGCTCTTCTTCCAACTGAACATACATTTTGGTTTGCACATCAGATTCGGAGTCATCATCATCACTCGCAAATCTAACTCTTCTTTCAACAGCTCCCGCACCCACAGCCTGCATCTCAATCACATCCGTCACACTCTCTACTGTTGAGAATCCAATAGATACGCTTGCTGGTTCCACACTTTCCTCAATTCCATAACCTGGTGTGCCAGAAAATGCTACTGTCCCTATTACTGCTAATCTGTGTTCACTTGATTCATTAGAGTGGGAAGCATCATCTTCAGCATAAGTACTAGTGTGCTGGCTCCGATGCCAATCATAGCTGATGAAATCAGCCAGTCTGGCAACTAGCTCCGTTTCAAAAGAATCAATATCCTGGTGTACATCTCGGTATCCATAACGAACAATGCACCTATAAGACCTATGAGCAGCAGGGCCAACACGGCCCACTAGATAACGCTCAGCTGGGGGTACAAAAGGGACAGGTACCGACTTTACACACACAAAGACGAGGATACGGTGGTAGGCTGGAAGGTTAGTGACGAAACGAGAAAAGTTAGCTGGGATGCCTGAGGTGAGATCAGTAAAAACTAAGCCAATACCGGGTACTCGAGCAACTCCTAGGCTTGGACCCAATGCTAATAGCCATTCTAGTGACACCTTATTGTGGAGATCAAATTCATATTTCTTAATGGTGGCATAATGCCATACAAACATGATTGTCATGAGGAAAAGGGCCAACAGAATAGGAAGCCAAGCACCTTCTGTGAACTTGGTGAGTGAAGCTGAGAAGTAAAGCAACTCAATAGAACCAAAGAAAAGAAGAAAGGAAAGAGCTACAGCGGGAGGTTTGTTCCAACAGAGGATAATAACTAGGGACATGAGGCATGTTGTCACTAACATCACAGTCATCACTGCCAATCCTGATACCAGTAAGAGCAGAACTTTAATACTGCATCAAACTTCTTTCAAAAGAATACGAAAATGGAAATTCGTATTATGTTAGAGAATTATTATCTGCAATGCATGAAGTTTAAGTGTTCAAACTTACCTGATGCATTCCCCATGTGTTTTGTGTCTCTAAATCCAATAGTCACAGTGATGCAAAGGATCATGAGCACCCAATTTATTTCAGGGATATAAATCTGGCCATGTATCTTGTCGGAGGTGTGAATAACCTTTACTCTAGGAAAACAGCGAAGTGATTGGCTCTGATTGATGATTGAGAATGTTCCGCTAATGATTGCTTGGCTTCCCACAACAGAAGCCAGAATCGCTATTACTAACACTGGCCATCTCACACTTTCTGTATACACACACACACACACACACACACACAAAAAAAAAAGTGATGCGGTCAAATTTATTTGTCTACAACCACGAATTCAGATATGTACCCAACAGAGAGATACTGCAACCCTTTTAAGCTGGGGAGACATGATAAACTAAGATGGTGTTATCCTGCCAACACATCTGTCAATCTTTCAGACTATTTCTTAGCTCTTGGAGTAAAAGGGAGGTCAATGATTAGACTTGAAATTTACATTCCTATTTCATCAGTCAACTTCCTACAATTTTTTGTTGGTTTATAAACAGATGATGGGAGTATACCTGGAACCGAGACATAGAAACTGATGTGGTGACTTGTATGATGATGTTGAGACAAATAAGCAGCTTGACCCATATATGCCAATATAAGAGCTGGATAAACCAGAAAGGTGAAAGCAGTCTGCAGCAAGACAAAGGTTAAATTTCAATGTAGTAGCTGACTTTGAACTCAATCGAATCAGTAACCATCAACCAAAATTTACAAGGTATTAGTGTTGAGTTACCTGAATTGCAGCATAAGAGAAGTGACCAAGATCAGCAAACATTGCCTCTGAGCCTGCATGGATAATCAGGTATAATATTGGCAATCATTGGTTGTAAGTTGTCACAATGAAGTTAAGCTATGGTATTAGTTATCGATATATCTCTAGTTTCAACAAATTTCAGATGGTATTCTGATGACTTCGCTTGAAGACTGAAAAATAAAAAGATACAGGACACGGTTCTTGTTATTTGGATATAACAGCAGATAGTATAATGGGGCCTTGCAAATCAGATCATGCTGAGATGTTTAGCTTGAATGATAGGATCCATGGTCAGCCTTGAGTTTTGCGTGAGTATAATTATTGAATTTTACTAAGGATACAGATATTCATTTGCGGGGTTCAGTGTATGATTACTGAGAAAAGGTTTCTCCATTTTGCCAACATAATCTAATAATGTCAAATAATGATCTTCTCGTAACTGAGAACCAACCTTAAACATGGGCAAATTTTAACTTATGTGCCATGCATGGATTACTTTGAGCTAAGGAGATTACATTGAACCTATCAAAGGTAAAGTGGCCAAGGACAAAATGAAGATGAAAATTTACCATATTTATCTGTATTTAAACTCACCTGTTATGCAGAGAAGTATGCCTCCCAAAGACATCCATCCACCTTTCTTTGTCTTCCTCAAGAATTTGAACATGTAATATGGAGATAGAGCTTGATAGACATGTGGGTTCCAGTGGATCATATTGTATAAGCCAAGGGCACTGATACAAAGTAGCCATGTTAACACTATGGGAGCAAATAAAAATCCGACCCGATGCGTACCATAGTGTTGAAGTGCAAAAAGACACACCAAAATGAAGCAAGTGATTGGAATAACTGCATCTGCAAAAGAAATGGCATGAATGTCAAATAAAGGGGCAGATATAGATAACTTGAAAACAAAAACAGGAATGTAATATATGGAAGGCCAACAGGACCTAAGGATGGAAGAAAATAGAAGACTGAAATATGCAGCTTATTGTTTAAAAGCCAAGTCTGAAATTAAACTCCATGTGAATCAGTTTGGAAAGCATCTTTCGTATAAGTGCAATATATTGTATGCTCATGCATGAAGCTGCAAAAAAGATATCAAACCCACCATTCCGGTGAAAAGAAAAGGGAGTAAATGTCTCCTTATCTGAAAAAGAATTTACCAAGACCGTAATGTTTTATATTCTCTTCAAGAATCTCATAACTACAGTATTTTCTTTGTTCTCATTATTTCAGAAACAGTTAAAACCAAATTCATCATTTGCCTTCCCATCAAACAGAAAAGAAGAAAAGAAAGGACAGGTTACTGTTGAATGTTCCTTGCGGGCCAACTGGATTTTATTCACCAGCTAGATGTGAATGTTTAATCAGATAAGTGAAGGTTTGGCCCCTTTATAGCATCAGAGGCTTCAATGCTATTTACATTTGAGAAGATCTAGAATAGTAAGCTCAGGAGCTTACACTGGTGATGCTCCTTGGACATGGATAACTCAAGGCCAGAGACAGCAGAGAAAACTACATATCAAAGTATATATTAATTAGTCGGTGACTAAAAAAAATTAGTTGCAAATTTAAGCAACCAACTGCTAGGAGGTTTACCTGAAATTGCTGGAGTGAGAACGCCATCTCCAATCACCATACAAGTACCTAGGAGAACCAAGATTAATAAAGCAGTGTGCAAGACCTTATGCTTCTCAAGGTGCACTTTTACTCTCGAGCTGCTCCTTTTCTCTGGAGGGTGCTCAAATTTATATGTAGATACTGCTTCATCAGCAACCTGTCTGTTGGGCAGAAGACTGACTTTTGCATGTCGGCATATCAGAGAATACAGTGCAAAAGTCCCTCCTGCAATCGATAAAAGGTTTCAGTTTAATGGCTAAATGATATGGATGAGAAAATTGCTTAAATGCTTACCCTCTCCGTTGTCATCCGCTCGAAGAACCACAAACACGTACTTGAATAAGGGGACTAACGTAAGAGTCCAGAAAACAAAGGATAGAACACCAAAGATCTCTTCATTTGACTCTGAGTGTTGAATGTCTTCAGCAAATGTGCTCTTGTAGACATAAAGAGGGGAAGTACTCAGATCCCCATAAACCACACCTAGACTTTGGTATGCGAAAAGCAATGCCGTCTTCCAAGAGCCCTTCTGCAACACAATTCCAGAATAAGCTACTCTCCTACCAACTGATAACAGCATAATTCCTTCAACCAAATAATCTAATCCTACTTATGTTCCTAAATACAAAATCTAAATCACCAATAACTTAAAATAATTGATGGATGTATATGCACTTTGTGCTATCAGGTTGAAAGTTAAATGCACAAACCTTTGAAGCATCCGAGAGCTTGCCATACTCATGATCCATGATAATTATACCTCAATTTTCAGCCAGAGTTTCTTGCCAGTGAACCCTATTTAGCTGCTGATAAACACTGAAACAATATGCCAAACATAAGTGGCACAATCCAACACCGGGAATTTGGAAGAAATAATTTTAAACAAGGAAAAAAATAAGAGAACTTTCAAGATGAAATTTCCAAGGACATCCGGGCTATCCCTCCATTACACACCCGCAAATAGAGGAGATAAAAAGCATGTCTCATTCACCCACATGGCTTCCATACCTCTATAACATCCTCCACCCAAACTCTTTGAAAGCTATGCACATCTTAATCAAGATCTCACGGAAAGTTTGAAAACAAAAAGCCAAGTGACACCCAGACTCCAATTAATAGAAAATTTATGGAATCTTAAACAGGATTGAAGCTCAGCTACGCTATAATTATACAGACAGAATTCTTAAATGCTCAAGGGCCCTCATTTCTTGTACATAATATTATTTTTATGGTTGACGAAAAGTGGAAGAAACTGATACTTCATCCTTCCTCAATTTTTAATCCAAAAAAAAAAAAAAACACTATGAACCCTCTTACAACATTAACCCAAATGGACAGAAGCAGAAGATAAAAACAATCAGAAAAAATCAATATAAGTTTAATACATGTATATATTTATAATATAAAAGCAAATGCAATAGTTTCCAACCAACGTTTTGTGCAGGCTAGGAAAGAGAATGATATATCACCACCAACAGCCAAATACATGAATTAACTTATACCCAACAAAACCACACCTTTCTCTTTCTCAGATTTGTAACTGAAGCTTAGTAAAACCTTTCATTTTCTTTTGCTTGATAAAGCTCGGAAATTTTTTTTTTTTAATTTTGCAGTAAAGGTAAAGTTGCTCTTATATTATTAATTTCTTCAATAATGGAGTTTGTTTGGTAGTAACTCAGAAACAAATGAAAGAAGACAAAGCAAAACCAATTTACCCCTCTCCATTAGACCATTCAGAACAGTTAACAGACCCTCTTTATTGTAAATGAAGACTATATGAACATAAGATGGGCAGCCCCATGTGCTGCAGATAATCCCCATGAGATGAATCCAAATGCACTTTCGTCTTTTTAGATTAAAAAAACCAAGCATTTTGATTACATCATCCCTCGTCCTTGTTACTGACTCCCTGTCTATTTCTTTTATCAATATTAAACTTCATTCTGGAAACAGCTGTGGCACCCATAGATGATAGGTAGATAGATAGATAGATAGATAGACAAAACCCATTAAAGTTACCAACTTTGCTGAAAAAACCATCCCCCTTAACGTTTACTGAAACAAATACAACTAAATAGATAGAGAGAAACTTACCCCAGTCTTCTCTTCTGGCAAATTTCAATGGCCACCAAATGGAGACCTCGGTGCATTTAGCTCTAGATTCTACACAACCTTGGAACTTCCATTTATGGTAGCTGATATGTGCAAAACCATAAGCATGTGAAAGGATCTGAGTTTTATGAGATCAAATGATGCTCTTTTGGATGGATTTGAAGATCAAATGAACACAGACTTGAAGGTTTCAACCGACAATACGAAGGTTGTTCAGTAAAACAGAATCAAAATTGGATTAGAGAACGTGGAGGGAAGCTATAGATAATTTGATTCCATGAAAATGGATTGATGGAGCATGATTTTTTTAATGAAGAAATCATATAAGGAGATTATCAGGAGCGGGAATATTGGCAAGCTTGACCAATATAGCCTTTAGACTTTGGTCATTTCCATGTCATGTAACTTGTGTTCTTCACTTTAAACGTAAACTTGGGTCGCTCCACGTCTCTAGCTGACTATATACGCTAAAAGCTTGAAGATGAGTGCAGTGAGATTTAATTCGATTGGTTTTTAGTGTACAAAATTACGTGTTCAGATATATATTAAAATGTATTATTTATTTAAAGGTAGAAGAGAAATTAAGGGTAGTTTTAATTTTTGTATGAAAAATATATAAAAATTTAATATTAAAAAACTTGAAAGGAGAAAAGTATGGTGTGTGTGCAACGTGTTAGCATTAGGAAAGTCATTTACTTTCCTTTTATATACAAGTATAAAAAATTAAAAATTAACCATTTATATAAAACAAAAAGAATATGATAAATGTTTGTCACGTGTGAGCATAAGGTTAGACTCTCTAAATTATTAGCATCTTAACCAAATGAAAAACAAGAAAGCTTATTTTATTCTTCTTGATTTTCACTTCCAGAACTTTCAACTACTGTTATTTTGGTGGTGTGTGACCCTTCCCTCAGCTTAATGCAATCTTCACAATAATATAAAATTCAAGCATTAAGAGCAGAAAAATGAAATAAAAAGAGATTAATTTAAACCAGAAATATTAAAAGTTTTTCTTATTTTAATCGGTAATCAAAGTTTATTTTTTTGTTTTAAATATAAGATAGTTTTAAAATTCGTGATTCACATTTACTTTTTTAATGAACCTATAAAATATAGATAATTAATTATTGGATATTTTTGAATAAATACATTAAAAAATAATAATAAAAATTAATCTAGTGTAACTCTAATTCGTAAATAGATTGTGAAATGATACCTACAAAACATTAATTATGAAGGATTTAGTGGGGTTGAGAAAGTTAATGCCCGGTGAAAGCAGCTTTCCCTTTAGGAGGAAGACAGCTTTGGCCCTTTGGGGTAGCTTTAGACTTTGAACAAAAGGGATGGCCAACTCCAAATTGTGCAGTTGGCATTTATTGGCAGGTGAAGTGTAGTCTTTTCATTTCTCAACGGTAACTTTTTGTTTACACTTATGTAAAAACAATCCTATACCAAAAAAGTGTATGGAGTAGACCTATTTATGGATCTGGTTATTCGTTCAAATTTGAAGGTTCGTTAGTTCATTCGAAATTTAAGAATATTTGGATAAAAATATTAGGTTCGAAAAATAGGCTCGGACAAAAAAATTAAATCCGTTTAAAATATGGGTTGAATTTAAGCTTAAACATTTAATATCTGAGCTTGGGCAGCCCTATCCATTTCTAAGTTCATAATAATTTGTATTATGTTATTTTTATATATTATGTACTTTAAAAAACATTAAAAAATAAGTTTATACTAAATATATAATACTACTCTAATGTAAATATTAAAATAATGTTAAAATGACTATATAAAAAATTTCAAAAAAAATAAAAAAAAAATATAAAATTATTAAATATTAAATATTAAAATAATATAATATAGATATTTTTAAAAAAATTTAAAAATAATATTGGCGTGTAATATCCTCGCTTTTGAACCGGAGTTGGAACAATATTGGGAAGGAGTCAAGAGTTAGAATATGTAGCTAAAATAAGAAGATTAGAAAATTTTAAGGATTAATTAGTAAATATGAGAAAGAAAGAAGGACTAAATAGAAATTTAGCCAAAAATAAATTATGAGTCATTATGAGAATTATAGTGATTAAGGAGGGACAAAAGAGTAATTTGGTAGAAGATATTTTTGGAGGCAATGATTTGGGCCAAAGTATAAAGTTGAAAGGTCCAAGGATTAAAAATGTAATTTTATCATTATTAAAGAAAGATATTTTTATAAAGAGAAATTTATAGAAAAATCTAGAGAAATGAAGAAAATAAATGATGAAAAAGGCTATAAAAGCCATCAGCCATTGTGATTCACGTCAGCCACCATTTTTCTATCATTTTAACTTTTGTTTATCTTTCAAATTAGTCCTTTTTCACCAAATACAAATCAATTAAGTTAGTTTCTTTCAAATTTCTTCAAGATTAGTTAATAAAATTAATAGAGAAGTGTAGTAGCTATCCAATTGTTAAAATAAATGCATCCATACTTGTCTTGGAGGAGAAAGAAAATGGGAATTAGTGTTGAATACAAGTGATTAAGGTAAGAAAGCTAAACTCCTCTTTAAATACATGTTAGTTTTGGTTTAGAAACAAAGATTATGATATGTTAGAATGATTTTAATGTGAATATATATGTTTTGTATGGAATTGAAGAGAAAGAAAAGAAGGAGAAAGACCAAATTGAAGGAAAAGGAAAGGAGAAAGCCATGGAGTGAGAAGAAATTATCTACAAGTGTTGGAAGTACTACAATACTTAAATGGAAAACTTATTTTTTTTAAAAGTATATGATATTATTATATGATTAATTGTGATAAAAATGAGTAGAATGATATGTATAATTATAAGAATGATAACTATGTGTGATTGGATAAAACATAATGTAAAGAGACATGAAAAAGAAAACATGTCCATTAAAACAGTTTGGACAGAACAGATGATTAACTCCGAAAATTCACCAAAAATTGTATAAAAAGATTTAGAGATTGAACTAAATATTTAATTAAATCTTATTGAGTGTAGTTTTATATGGAGGAAACGGTAATAGAAAAAGAGTTCTATATTTTGAGATATATTAGTTTTAGTGTAACAAGGTCAAAGTAGATTTGGGTTTCCCTTTTCTGACTTTGAAAAATCATATAAAAATATAGAAAAACTATTAGATACTGAAATTTATATGGTTAATTCCTTAATGAGTCTATTTTCAAAAGAAACAGATGCGAACATCATTTGATCTTTGTACTAAAAGATATATAATTTTTAGTTAAGAAAGGTCGAAACTGTCAGGTAGCAGAGAAGGGGTAAATTGGAAGAATTTACTGTACAAATTGGCTAAAGTAAAAATTCTGAAATTTTTATGGTAAAAATATATTTGAGTCTAATTTTAGAAACACCAAGCAGATTATAATTTTGAATTCTGTAACTCAAGATATAAATAATTTAGTGACTGTGATGCAAGTGGACAGCTTTGAAAATCAATGTGAAAATAAGAATAAAAAGGTATATGATGATATATATGTGATGAACAATGTATATGTGAAATATTATGTGTTCAATTATAAATATTGATTATATGATAAAATGGTAATATTGTGTAAGCCTTTGAGTAAATAAAGGTAAGAAGTACATGATTATGTATATGTGAAGAGAAATGTAAATGTGATATATGAAATTATGAGAAATGATGAATATGAGAGATTATGCCCATGTAGACAAGTTAGAATCATTGTGATAATAGTGGCATGCCATTAAGGAACATAGCGCGCCTACTGTTTAGCACGTTTCGTGCCCTCTGTTCAGCACTATGTGTGCCCTCTGTTCAGCACTGTGTGTGCTTTTGTTTAGCACTGTGTGTGCTTCTATTTAGCACTTTGTGTGCCTACTGTTGCCCAGCACTTATGTGCTTTTGTTAAGTACTTCGGTACTTTCTGTTTGTTCTGTTTATCTGATAGGTTCTATAAAAGTCTACTATGGGTCAAGTGGATAAATAAGCTAATTGAGCAATGGTTAGAAAGTTATGATGGCTAAATTGTGAAAGGTGAAAGAATGTGTAAATTGTGACATTGTGGTAAGTAAAATATTGAATACATGAAAGGTAAGTACTATATGTGTATAAGTAATCATATGATGATAAAATTAAGTAAGCTTAAGAGGCTAAAATAGTCAAGATTTGAAAAGTGGATGAATGTGTATATATGTGATAACAAGATAAGTTAAATGGTATACATATGTGAAAAGTATAGATTTTATATAATAAATATTCACACGTATATTAAAATGAGTTAATAAAAAGTTTAGAATTATTAATTATTCTTGTAGTACTTACTAAGCTTTTATCGGTGTAACGCGTTTATTTCAATACATAGGTACGAGATCTCCGAGAAGCTAAGGTGGGATTAGGTTCCTCTCATCAAATCACATCAACATTGAAAAGTACAAGACAAGGTATACTTATTTTGAGGTAAAATACATGTACAAATGGTACTTATACGTTCTCAGTAAATGGGTTATAAATGTTATTTTGGAATAATATGAACTTATGAAATGAGATGATGAATTTTGAATGAAATTATGTTTTGGACTGAATTGATTTATTGGTAAAGTTTTATATGATTTCAGGGGGTTAGTTTAAAGTTTTTAGCTATATTTATTGATTTTAGAACAGATGTATCGATATTTTTATGGTGGTATCGATACTAGAGTTTTAGAATGCCCTCTAGGTATCGTTTTTGAAAAACAGTATCGATATTATTTAAAAATTATCGATACCTATACCTAATGTATCGATATTTGCCCTGTTTTGAGTAAAAATTACATTTTCATTATTTTCAAATTGGTTTTAAGTCTCGATTTTAATTTTATAAGATTGTTTTATGATATTTTGAGTAAAATGGTTTAAAATTTCATCGTTTGGAAGAAAAATTTTATTATACTCTTTTTTAATTCTCTGGCACTGTATTTAATACTCTTATATCGGGTTTATACGTGTGAATCGGGTGTAGGGGTGTGTACAGGGCGAACCTAAAACGGACTTGGGTTAGTCTTTTGCAAATATGATTAGGTTTAGGCAAAATTTTAAGCTCATATTTCGGGTCGGGTTGGACTTGGACAAACATAAAGTATGTTAATATCATGCTTTGATCCAGCCTGACTCGACCCATGAGCATCTCTAACGTGGAGCTAAGAATCATGAGCTTAAATTTTTCCTAAAATGAAATGGTTAAAATGTGCTATTAATCCTTGTACTTACATAAAACTTGAGATCTAGTCGTTGTACTTTAAAAGTTAAAAATTCAATTATCTCACTTTTTCAATTTAAAATTTCTAGTTCAATCAAAATCAAAGTTGGTAAGTTCTATTAAAATTTGTTAATTTAATTTGTTTATTTTCTATCAATTAGATGCCAGTAGTCTAATAAAATTATCAAATTGAAAATTTTTGAATGAAACTAATTATGATTTTAATGATTAGATTGAGATTTTTAAATTAAAAAACATAGAAAAACTTAATTTAAAGTACATTGATTAAATTTTAAATTTTATCAAAGTATAACAACTGATAATAATTTTAAAAAAATTAAATATATAGTTGACCTGTTTTGTGGAAACTAACAATGTAATTTATAATGAATGACCCTTTGACTCCGTTTAGGATCTAATTCCCCCACCTTAAATTTAATTGAGACCAGTGGAAAAGCGTACTAAAAATTATAAGGAGCCCATGAACATCCTTAAAATGTTAATTTTTTAATTTACATTTTTTTATAATTTATAAAATTTTAAATTAGTAGTGGTAAAATTATACATTAGTCTCAAAAATAATAAAAAATTAATTTAACTTTTTAAAAATTATAAAGATATAAATTATTAAAATGATGAAATTACAGTTTTACTATCGTAAAAATATACAATTTAATTTTAACCTTCCAAAAAAATTCCAAACTTGGTTGAGTCCGAGTATGATTGCCAACTATTGGAGAGTCAATATGATGACAAAATGCATGATATGAAATTGAGTTTGAGATATGAACAGAAACTTATCACTTTTCACTATTACCATATAAACCGAAACAGTTGGATTCCAATTATTACTTCAAAGCTATAGTTGGAACTGTTCTTTTTCTTGTACGTAAGTTGGAATTGATTGCTGCAACCCAGAAAGGGATGGCTCATATGCTTCCTGCCATCAAAATTAATCTTCCCTACAAGCAATGCAACTTGTTTTAATATCAAGAGATTCATTTTTGGGTGCATGGAAGAAACACTAAGCGTGATGTGGGGTGTAGGTTACCACTCAACTGAAAACTGGAACAAGGAATGAGCCTAACCCCACCCTGTCCCTGCCTATTACAGGCAACATCAAGCAGCCTGGAATTGTTGGTGTGGGACTCCGAACTTAGGCTCAAATATCTCTAGCATCTGTGTGTCGTTTCGGCAAATCTTGTTGGCATTTGGACAGTTGAAATTGCATGATCAAATGAAAATCTGAAGCCCAAATTAAAAACATTGTCCAGTTCTGAGCATCGAGCCCGAACTTCATTATAAGGAATTGGAAAATGGGAAGCTGCCATCCTTATGAGCATGTGTCACGAGTCACGGATCAAAATCCGTGATCATTACGTACAGAACATCAACTGATTGAATGGAGCTCATTTAACTCACTTGAACTTGTTCGATCTGTGAAACATATAGAAAAATTTATCTATTTGAAGCTTTTGTGGCCCAATAAAACTAGAGTTACTAAAATAATTATTGTAAATCTTAAAGGATAAAAATATATAAAGTTTAAATTTTAAACTCTCATTTTGTAGATAAGCACAAATCTCAATTGTTAATGTAATCCGATTAGATCTAAAAGAATTCAATTATAAATAAAAGCTTTCCTCTCATTTGTAATCCCACCCAATTGTAAACATTCAAAGTAATAAAATAAATTTGAGAGCATTTACTCAAATTCTTTTATTTTTTCGTTACTTTTTTTCTTTTTCGACTTTATTTCGATGTTTTAGAGAATTTTTTTATTTTTCGAAAGTTAAATTAACTTGAACAAATTTAAACCTAAATGTTGACTTAAAACCACGTGATTTATTAAATTAAAGTTCTAATCCCGAATCACATCAATAATCATAGTATTAGGAATAGCTTTGTATCTTCTGCCTATAAAAAAAATATATGTTCTCAGAAAAAAGCTCAACAGATTGCTTTCCAAGTTTACAGACATACATTGAGCCTGCCGGATTAATTAAAAAATCCAGTGAGCCGGCAAATTTTTTAATTGACACCGGTTAGACTTTCTTGAATAATATTAAATATTATATCATATTTAACTTGAATTTTGATCCCAACGCCTTTTTTTTTTTTTGAACGGGATCCCAGGGCAACTATTGATTCTTTCATTTGTTTTTTCACTAAAATAAATACTTTTCTCTATTTTTACTTTTTTATATAATATTATTATATTAATTTCTTATTTCACGTGATGTATGAGTTGATTATATTTATTCATAAAAATGATATTAAATAATTCTATAGTGAAATTTATTTATTTATTTTAATATCTTAGGTATGTATTATGATAAAAGATTAAAACAAAATATTCAAAAATTAATAAGTAATATTAGTTGACTGCATTTTATACAAAATAATTTATATAAAAAATTATTTTGAAAGGTCAAAAATAAGAATAATTAAAAGTAGTAAGACAATAATAAATTTTAACTTAATATACTCGGATTAGTGATGTTGGGATAAACTCGATTTAAGAACGGACAAGTAAAATAACAAAAAAATTGAAAAGATCAGATACAAATATTTCATGTGAGAAAATTCCTCCGAAGAAGATAAAAATCACGGGCAAAGGTAATTTTACTATAACGATAAAAACAAAGAGTGCAAAAGATAGAGATAAAACTAAACCCTAAAACTCAAAATAAAAATCCTTAAAACGTAAACACAAAATTCTCTGAGTTATTTTTCTAAGGTGAAAAAGAGACTAAATTCGTAGGTCAAATAATATTAAAATAACCTACACTAATCAGAGTTTAAGTGTGAACCTAAAAATGAAGTTTAAGTGAGAAACTAAAAACAATATTTAATTAGGTGAAAAAAAGTTAAAAAATATGAGGCATAACTTCACAAATCTCCACCTTGACTCGTATTTGTGCTTAGAAACTGAAACACTGTTAGCTTTCGACTCGTGCACTGCCAAATCAAAATTAACTCGAGTCTGATTTTTATGAACATAGTGTCCTAATTTTCCAAAATCTGCACTCAAAAGAGAACCTCTCTTCAACGAAACAGTCATACATTTTCTCTTATATGACCAAGTTATCTTCGCTCTAAGGGAGTTGACTTTGACTCCATAACGGACAAGGGACATCCAATTTCATCAGTCACCGTAGAACTCAGCAGAACATAAAGACTGTCGATCATTTATGCAGGTATTGATACCCATGACTAAAGTATCGATACTAAATTGACATTTTATTTCCGAAAAACTCAATTTCAAACATCAGATATCAATACCTTAAGTCAATTTTGCTCAAAAACATTTAGAAAAATTTGCTAAAAATCAACTTCAAAGTTTTCAAAGCAATCCAACAATTTGAATCATTATAAAGCAATCCAAAACACTCCCAATAACCCCATTCATCCAAAAATTCGTAACACATTCGTTATTATACACACCAATCTCATGAAAGCTAACTTTAAAGATATTATATATTTTTTTACATAAATTCAACTTAAACAAAGTTCATAAAATTATCGAGTTAGTCTTTTTTTTACTAAGATTTACGTGATAAGTCTATGTACATGTCATATTATTAACAAAATGTAAAACCATACTCTTATTCAAGCCCGGCAATATGATGGGACGAGTAGGTCTCAGAGCACTTCTAGCTTCTCTTTTCAACTTCAACCTACGCATTTAAAAAAACACATTAAACTAAAATAGCTATTGCAAGAATTTAATTGTAAACCACATATCATATTGCAATTTAATAAGGGTTAAATATAAAATTGGTACTTGTAACTTGTCAACTTCTTTTAATCTGGTACTTATAAATTTTTGTTTTAAATTGATACTCGAACTTTTCTTTCTCCATTATATTGATACCTAAACCTAATAATGCTAATTTTTTTATGACGTGACAATTATGACCAATCGAACGCTACCATGCGTCACCTACTTTGACCCTTGGTGTGAAAAAAATATATTAAAATTATTTTTCTTAAATTAATTAAAAAAATTTATTAAAATAAAAAAAAAAATCAAAATCCATTGAATTATTTTGCATTGGTTAGTGAGAAGTTTCCATCGATTGCTGAAGAAATCTTTTCGATTACCAGAAGTTTTCATCCTTCAACATCAAAAGCATCTTTTATTCTTTATTTTATTCACATTGAATCCTTTCACCAGACATTTCCATCCTTCAACATTTCTGTAAAAGCCCTTCCGATTACGAAACGTTTCCATCTGAGAAACCCTTTCAATCACCTAGCCATCTGAAAAATTGTTCATCATCTCACTGAAAGAAACATCGTTTCATCATCAATTACTCAGCCTTTCATCTCAGTTAAGTGGTATTTGGATCAAGATTACCCTAGTTTCTTCATCAATTACTGGCAACCCTTGACAACAACTCAGATATCTCCTCCATTAATCCCTAAAATACCAATAGATGATGAAGTTAAAGTAATCTTGATTAGGATACCACTTCACTGAAATGAAGAGTTGAGTAATTAATATCATAAAATATAATATATGTTATAAATACATCCCTTTTAGCCTATCATAAAATATAATATATCTTATAAAAAATATCGATATCATATTAATGATTATTGTGTAAAATATTTATAAACATGATTCATTATTAAGCAGAATACATATAAAAATTTATGGATATATGAATTATCAAGTTACATTATTTTAAATATCAATTCGTATGGTTCAGCATCAACAAGCTCACCATCCTACTTTTTCCATCAGTAAGCAGTTGTGTTGAAGTAATTTGCAGCTAGAATTTAGGCATATACAAATGCTATTGCAGATGGAATGGGTAAACTAGTTGATAATGGTCACCATAATCTGCTGGTTTTTTACCTGCTTGTCTTCTTTGGATGTATCAGTCTATTTTTTTTTTTGGCGAATTACAGAAAAAAGTAAAACCCTAACAACAACACGACTAGTTCAATTTGAATTCAAGTCATATTTGAAGCGATGGACACCCTGACTATCAAGCCAACACAATGGTCATCATAGTCCGCTGGTTTTTGACCTGCCTGTCTCCTTTGAAAGTATCAGTCCTTTTGAGTAGACCAGGTCATGACATTTTTCCATTCAAATACTAATAAAATAATTAAAATGACATAATAAATTAAAACATAAATACAACATACATAAAATATAAAAATTCATATAACACGATAAAAATGCTCAGCACTTTCCTCCCACATGCCTCATCTCATGTGTTTTCTATTTCTTCAATAATAATTAAGAACTCATTCCTTCCCTAAGTTTGTCTTCTTTTAAGTGTGAAATTCATGTATCATATAATTTATTTTTATTATGTTTTTTTTTTTTTAAGAATTCATGCACAACCACCTCATACATTCCCTTTTTAAAGTGTGAAATTCATGTATCATATAATTTGTTTTTATTATGTTTTTTAATCCTTTGTTTTATTGTATTGATTTTATAAAAGTAATACTAAACAATTAACTCTTAATTTTTACTTTTAATTTATCTTATTTTTATGTGAAATTTTAAAATTATTATAGGGATTGTATCAAATTAGTCCTTTTATTATTAAATAGACTAATTTAGTCATTGTATTATTAAAAAGAATCAAATAAATTAATATTTACGGTATGAAAATATTATTTATTGTTTGATGGAGTTAATATATTTAAAGTATTTATGGTTTTATAAATGAAATTTTTTATTTGGAAAATTGAACTACAAATGCCAAAAAATAATAATTTTCAAGATATTTTTTATAAAACAAATGTTAACTCTATTACAATTTAAATTTATTTTATTATTTTTAATAATATAAAAATTAATTTAATCCATTTAATAATAAATAGACTAATTTGATATAATTCCTATATCGATAAATATATGTATTTTTCTCTTTGAAATATTACTTTGACTGTATTGTATCATAAATGTGCTTTATTAAAAAGGGGAAACACAATGTTTTCATAATATCTACTTCGATTGTATAACTAGTATGGTTATACCCAACGTGAGTTAATTATTTATTTTTTAATTAAATTATAGAGTAAAAATTTAAAAGTTAGAATATGTATTTTTTTATATTTAGAAATTAATTTTCATACGTATTTTTATTTTCAAGAATTTAGTTTTTTTATTTTTTTTTATTTTAAAAATTTAAGTACATTTGTTAGCATTGTTATATTTTTTTGTTAAATTTGCTAATGTGATATTTTGAAATTAAAAAGATGCTTACTTAGTATCCATATAACAAAAAAAAAAAAACATCGTAATGGACTTGAATTTGATAAAGAATTTTAACGGTGTTAACAATCCTTAAAAATTTACATCAATATTTAATCAGAATAAATTATTTAGACTAACTAATGATATTATAAAAATCGAGGTGTTAAATTATGTCAAAATTAAAGTATAGAAATTCAATTTCAAATTTGAGTGAAAAATAAATATCAAAATTGAAATTTAACCTTTCTTATGTAATCTAGAAAAAAGTAAAGGGATTAAAGATGAAATTTAACCATAAACTATTCATGTAAAAAAAAAAAAAAAAGCTTTCATAAAAGTTCTTCATTATTGGGAAAGACAGTCACACACTCCGTACATGAATTGTAAAACGGACATAAATAACATAAAAAAAATTTCTTCATTGTCATATAAATTTGTAATCACGTATAGATGCTTAATTTGAAAAGGGAAACACCACATTTTCGTTTAATACAATGTTCATAAAAAATGTATGAAATATTTTACCTTAATTTATTTAGGAATGTGGTAGGTAAATATATTGATATAAACCAATATTAATTTAGAACTTAATATGTGCTTATATTTTGTACTGGTATATTAAATTAAGAATTCAACATTTCTGATTAGCATCAGCATTAGGAAGATGTGAGTTTGAATGTATTAAAGCGTATTGTCTTTCTATTTAAGAGTTGAAAGAGAGGTTATGAATAGTTTTAAATATTGTATCAAAAAGAACATATACGATAAAAACATATAAGTAGATTAATGTTTAAAAAAAAACATTTCTAAAGTCAAATTTCATTTTTAAAATATATATCAAAGAATCAAATTGAATAAATATGTGATACTTTTAATAAATGAATTATTATCTTATATATTGTTAGTGGAGTAAAAAAAATGAATTGAAATGAACACAAATACCATCTATTATCTGTAAATGGATACTTCTAAGACCTTTCTTGGTGGATTTTCATAAATTTGTAAACTTTTCTTCTTGTTAAATGTCATTTTGACTAGACAATTAACAACTTGATTATTCTTTCTAAAGACATGTTTTAGGATCCAATAGTCTTCATGTACCAAAATCTGATGAATCCGTTTATCAAAGCAGAATTTGAAATTACAAATGAACTATCTTGGATATCTTTAATCACTTACAAACTGTCAGAATAAATCACTACTTTGTTATAACCATGCCGTTGGAGAAGGATCAAACCATAATCAAGGATATATTAAGCAGATATTAACAAATTAGTTCGTAATAAAACAATGTATGAAATCATTCAATTTGATGAGATGTCAGGTTATAATAGGATCAAACCATAATGAAGTAAATATTAAACAAATATTAACAAATTATAAAATTATCGAATTTGATAAGATGTCATATTATAATTTATTTTTGAAAGATAGTGCCAGTTTATAATCGACATTATTTAAAATTTGAAATTATACAGATTTACAAGAAAAGCCTTGCTATTATATATATATATATATATATATATGAAATTTAAATTTTATAATATTAAATATCACTTAAATTAAATGTGGCGTAAGGCAAGTTCAAGGAAGGAAGAGGATGTGGGGTAACGTGGAAAACAAGTTTGTGTTCAATGCCTGACTGACTCCAATTGTAGACCGACGACCATCTTCCCTTATATTTCATTTCTTTATGTTCTAACTTCTCATTAAGAAATTTTGAATTCAAATTAATTCGTTGTTAAATTAATTCAATTCAAAATATTTTGAACGGTCCCTATGAAATAGAGGTAAATTTAGTTAATATCATTTTTAAATTGAAGAAAAAGATCTTAAATTCAGACTTATCCGTAATTAGAAAAAATAAATAGTGTAAAATGACCCGATTGACATAAACCCGCAATTAGGGGGGTGTATTAGACTAATACCTGTAACTTTCACTCCACTATTGTCCCATTTACCCCTTGTCGTGTTTACTTCAAATACTAAGAATATTGTTGACTTAATTACACTAATTAATCGAAAATTACATTTAATTAACTTCTTAACCGGATGCTAGTAATTGATTGAGTCTTTGAAATATAATTTTTTTTTTTCAAAACACCTAATTGATTGTTAAACAATGACGTGATTACTGACATAATGTTAAAAAGAAAATTATAATGTGAAAGGTTTAATTTATTTTTAATTATTTAAGTTTAAAATATATTAAAATGTTTTAAAAAATGAGTATTTTATAATAATCTTAATGTATGTTTAATCCTAAGATATACGCTAACCACTTACAGACGTGACTAATACTGAAAGATAACATAATCTATTAATTTGTGTGGAAAATGGAATCATAAACTATTAGAAACCCATAAATTCAACCCTAAATCTGGAATAAAATAAAAGGGTAAGTGAGATTAATTTGGAAGAATATTTTTAAGTCAATGTAGTAGCGTGTGTAATCAGCGCGTCAAATTGCATTTTCCCTACACTTTCATGGCTTTAAACCCCCCCCCCCCCCCCCAACTGGACTTTGTCAACTCCACACACCACACAGACAACCATTTCCTTTCCCCCTCCCTCTTTAAATATATATAATTATAACCCTCTTCTTCATCCAAACCTCACAAATCCTCCTTCTAAAACTCATTAATGGCGGCCTCCAACAAAACCCACAAGTCTCACCTCATCACATCACTCTTCTTCTTGGTCATCTTCTTATCTAATTCATCACTTTCTTCGGCTAGGCTTCTTTCAGCTACACAACCCACCTTGAGCCTTGCTCTTCCTTCCGACAAACCCCACCAGGATCCTAAGCCCACAGCTCTGCCATGTGACCATATGGTTCCGTTCAAGAACTTCCATGTCGGGGTGATGAGGAGGTCTCCATCTCAAAAACCTGCCGGCAAGTATGGACCCTCGTTCCTCACCATGCTTCCCAAGGGCGGACATGTACGGTCGTCTGGACCTAGCGGAGGAAGCAACTACATCAAGACCTAGTTCAACCATGGCAGATCGATTCAACATCAAAGCTTTGGTGCCCCACATGCTCTCTCCTTAGAGTTTTTTTTCTCTTTTTGATAAGAAATATTAGTTATTCTGTATTCATTTTGATTTTGATTTTGATTTTTTCTTTTCTGATTGCTGAGTTTTTGGATAAGTTAGTGAGAAATTTGTATATAATGATTACAGCATCATAGGGTCTAATATACTGAGTTATTGTTTTTTTAATCAACTCTCAACGTAATTCGAATTTAAATCACATTTGAAACGATAAATATTTTAATTTTTAAATCGTCACGTGAAATTCTATATATATTTCAAATTAAAGCAAGTGTCATCAAATGTTAATAAAGATAATTTTTGCCAATTATAATTGAAATCCAATAATTTGGGGTCAGATATGCTGACAAAAATACAAATACTAGGGAGGATGATTCCACTTATATTTTACTAAAAATATTATTAATGGATTTTTTATTAAAGAAATATTTAGTAGTGTCAGCTCCTTTTTATCAATTATTCATGCCATTCCGTATGGTTGAACAGATCAAAAAGAAAAGAAATAAAAGCAAATAAATTCCAACTACCTTTAAATTAGATAATTTTAAAATGGATCAAACTTTATTTTGACCAACATGTGTCCACTATATTAATTTATGTGGATAGGAAAAATGTAGAGAACTAGGTTAGGATTTAGGGTAATGTAGAGGGTTTGACTGGCAGCCTCAGAAGTAGTCCAATTTAGTAGTTGAGCTGAGTCCTGTCACCAACTTTCCACTAAAATGGTCGTCTTTGAACTCTCCAGTCTCAAGTAAACCTAAACGTCATCAAAATCACTCAACTCGGCCCGTGATTTCTACAGGCCAATACCCTCTCAATGTGGACTCATCATATGCGTACAATTGTTTTATTGTCCCAATCAGGATGATATTGATTCGGCTCGGTCCGGTCCGGTTGAGTTAGGTTTTTAAAGTTTTTAAATTTATTTATTATAATTTGGTTGAATTTAGTTTAATTTTTTTCATATTTTTTTATTTTGATTTTTAAGGTTATTTTAATAAAATAAGATTTATTTTAAGTTATTTGAATATTATTTGATAAAATATTTTTGAAAAAAATAAATTTTCAAGAACTTTTCATTTGTTTAAATATAAAATATTTATTTTTATATTATAAAAAATAAAATTAATTAAATATCAAATAAAAAAATAGAATTCGATTCGGTTTCGAGTAATCGTGATTCTTAAATTTGCATTCCATAAATTATTCAAACACTTCGATTCGGGTTGATTTTCTATTTTTCTTGCTCAATCCTGTCTCAAACACCTTGGCTCAAATGCAAATTGTCAAGAGTCTGTAACATTCGCGTTCTTGAACCGGATTTGAGTGATAAAATAGAATTGAGAATTAGAAATGTTTAGTTGAAGTAAGGAAGGTTAGAAAATTTTAAGGATTACATAGTAAAGGAGAGAAAATATGGGGTACTAAATAGCGAATTATCCAAATTGAATTTTGAGTCATCATGGGAATTAGATTGATTGAGGAGGGGCAAAAGAGTAATTTGGTGGAAGATATTTTTGGAGGCAAAGTTTTGGGTCAAAGTGTAAAGTTGGAAGGCTCAAGGACTAAGAGTGCAATTTTACCATTTTTATTAAGTGAGATATTTTAAGTGAGACTTCTAGAGAATTTGAGACAGGTTAAAAATCAATTAAAAGTAAAAAATATCAGCTCTTTTCATAGTGTAACCGTTCATGCCATTCTCTCTTCCATCCAACTTTTGATTTTATTCCAAATAGGTCCTTCCATCATTTTTAAGCCCTCTAAGCTCCAAAATCTCCTATTTCTTTGAAATTTCTGACAGAAAAGTATAAAAGGGGGTTAGTAGACACCTCAAAATTCTTATAGAATTCATTTTGAGGTGTTAGAGAACATAGGGATTAAATTGAGAAATTTTGAATTCAAGGGTTAAGGTAAGAAATGGTTAAATTCTCATGACATACATGTATTTTACTGTTATTTAACATGAAAATAATTGAATTATAGCTTATAGCTTATATGTGTTTATGTGAAATTGAAGAGAAAGAGAAGAGAGGCAAGGATCAAATTGAAGAGAAAGGAAAAGAGAAGAGCAAAGAGTGAAAAGAGAAGGAAATCAGCCTTTTTGTTGTAAGTACTACAAGAGTTTTGAATTATAGCTTAATTTCTCTAATGGTATATGAATTATTAGCATAGAAATTGTTAGATAGGTACATAATTTGAATGTTTACAATGATAAAATGAAGGGATTAATGAGTGATTTAGTAAAACAGTTTGGACAGAACAGAGGATTAACTTCGAAAATTCATCAAAAATTTTATATAGTGAGTTAAGGGTCAAATTATATATTTAATTAAATCTTATTGAGTTTAGTTTCATATGGAAGAAACGGTGATGGAAATGGATCTGTATATTCTGAGATACAACTGATTTTGTGTAACAAGGGCAGAGTAGGTTAGAGTTCCCCTGTTCTGGCTTTGAAAAATCATAGAAAAATATAGAAAAATTATTAGAGACTTAAATTTATATGGCTGAATCCTTAATGAGTCTATTTTCAATAGAAACAAACGAGAACATTATTTGATCTCTGTACTAAAAGATAAATTTTTAATGAAGAAAGGTCAAAACTGTCAGGCAGCTGAGAAGGGGTAAATTGAAAGAATTTACTGTACAAATTGACTAAAGTAAAATTTCTGAAATTTTTATCGTAAAAACATATTTGAGTATAATTTTAGAAACATCAAGCGTATTTTAATTTCGAATTCTGTAGCTCAAGATATAAATAATTTAGTAACTGTGACGCAAGTGAACAGCTTTGAAAATATAAATGTGTAGTATTTGATGATGCATTTATGTGAGATATATCACTTATGAGAAATGATGCTAATTGAGATTGTGCCCAAGTAGACAAATTAGAACCATCGTGATATTAGTGGCATGCCATTAAGGAACACTAGCGCTCTCTGTTTAGCACTGTGTGTGCTCTCTGTTATTAGGACTGTGTGTGCTCTCTAATTAGCACTGTGTGTGCTCTCTATTAGTACTTTGTGTACTCTCTGTTTAGCACTGTGTGTGCTCTCTGTTGCCCAGCACTTATATGCTCTCTGTTAGTACTTTGGTACTCTCTGTTTGTTCCGTATATCCTAACGGTTCTATGAAAGTCTACTATGGGCTAAGTTACAGAAAGTGGATAAAAGTGTAAATTGTGCCATTGTGGTAAGTTACAGGTTACATGTAAGTAAGACAAGAAGTTTATATGCATGAGTACTTAAATAATCATTCATTACTTTTGTAGTGCTTACTAAGCCTTCATCGGCTTAACGCGTTTATTTTAACGCGTAGGTACAAGAGCTACGAGAAGTGGAAGTCAAGCTAGGGGACCTCTCATCTCATCACATCATATCACTATTGGAAGACTTCAGTTTAGGTACATTACTTTTGGTAAAAATGACATGTACAAATGATACTATTATGTCTTCAATGGGTGGTTATAAATATTGTTTTGGATTACTACGAGTTAATGAATTGAAATGATGTATTTTGAATAGAATAATTTAAAACACATTGTTTGAAAAAAAAAATTGTTATACTCGTGTTAAAATCTCCGATACTGTATGTAATGCTTCTATATCGGGTTTATACGTGTGAACTGGGTATAGGGGTATTACAGAGTCGCACTGAGCTAGTCAGAAAGACCGATTGGATATATATAATTAGAACTCCAATAATTTGTACTTCAGTGTAATCCGAAATTATTGGGCGTAAAGCGTTTGTAGGTGCCTTTTTAAGTCTGCCATTAAATCCCAAGGCTCAACCTTGAACAGGCGGTGGAAACTACCAAGTTGGAGTACCATCGGGGCAGAGGGAATTTGCGGTGGATCGGTAAAATGCGTAGAGATCGAAAAGAACACCAACAACTAAGGGTGAGAAAAATTCGATTTGATTCGAAAAACTCGAAAAATAATTTAAAATTTGAATTAAATAGTTCAAGTTACTCGGATCAACTCGAATAAAAACTTAAGTCTTTCAGTTTAACTCGGACATGAATTATACAATTCGAGTTATTCGAAAATCCAAATAAGAAAAGACAAAACTATGTTGTTTTGATAAATATTTACCTTTTCTAAAGTTAAAAGTAAAAACCATTAAGTTAAAAGGCAAAACTACGTCGTTTTCATAAGCGTTTACTCATTAAGTTAAAAGGCAAAACCATTATATTATTTATGTAGTTAAATAATCTTGTACATCGTTAACTAGTTAAATAATCGATCCATGTAAAAGCATCATTGAATATAAATAATAGGAATCATTAAATCGACTCAATTTGACTCGAATTTTTTTGAGTTGATTCGATTCGATTTGAAAAAAATTCAAATTAAGTTCAGTTGCTAAAATAAGATTCGTCAACTCGACTAACTCTAAATTTTTGTAAAACTTTATCATATAAGCTTTTACAATACTTTTTTTTTCAAGAACTCTTATGATACTCTTAAAGTATTATAATTAAATAATAACCTTTAAATCATAAATTATCCGTACGTGGAGGTTTAAATTTATCTAATATCATAACCATATTAATATAAAAAAAATTGAATTAAAATAAATAATCATACAATTTTATTTAATATGCACAAATTTGAAAAAAAAAAAAATTGATGAGATGCTTTTTATTATTAATTATATTACTAAATTAACATTAAAAACACTTTATTATTATCATTATTGTGTGATAATGATAAAAGTAATATCAATTAATATGATAGTATATTGGTTTGAAATTAATTAATTTTATCATATCTTTTAATATATTAATTAATAAAATTGTAAATCTATAAAAGCATTCAATATAATTGGATAAATAAATAATAATAATAAGAACCCAAAATTTTTAATTAAATATTTCAATTAAATAATTATAATTTTTATACGTAAATATGATTTTATTTTAAATATGCTAATAATTAATCATGTTAAAAATATTTTTTATAATTAATAGATTAAATCTATAAATAAATTATATTTTAAATATGATAATAACTATTTTATTAGGAATGTTGTATTAAATCTCGAATATAAAACTAAGAGATAGGTTTTATATTCATGACAAATTATTAACAATTATAATTATTTTATTCATAATATTTTCATTATTATAGTTATTATCACTTAATTTATACTTTGAATCTATATTAAATTACATTAGAATAATTGATACTCCAGATGAGGTTCTTCGCAATCTGCTTCAACAGGATGTTTTAAATACGATTTCATGTAATTTTTTTTTATTTAAGGCTTCTTACTACCAAAAAAAAAAATTACATTTACTATTTTAGATTAATAAATCATATTTTAGGGTTTTGTTTCCATCACAAAAAATTTTCATTATTATTTGATAAGTTTAATTATTATTATTATTTGATATTTGATAATTTTATTGTTATTTGATTTTAAATATTATGTCAAAGATAATGAAATATTAATGTAATGATTTTTTGCGGTAGAAATTTTGATTGAAATTATTTTATCTAATTACTTAATATATTTTTTACTGTATATTATTTTTCACTTTTCTATTTTCATTTTAAAATGTTATTCTATTCTCTCAATTATTTTTCAAAATTATTATATTTTATTATAAATTAAATATATTTTATTAAATTATAAACTAGTTTTATTAAAATTCCCATGATTTACTATCCAATTGTTAAAATTTGTATCCAATAAATTTTCCTACTTTAATCAGTGATCGAAAATTCGATCTTCACCTGAATATAAAACAACTTTAAAATTCATGATCAATATTTATCTTTTTAATATACGTAAAAAAAATAAAAATAGAGAAGATTAATTACTAGTACACCACCATTAAATACATTGAGAAATTAAAAAGAAATGGAAGGCGGGGAAGTAAGTATTTGATGATGATATTGATATGGTCTGCAATGTCTAGAAATCTTGATGGAGTCCCATGGAAGGTTGCGTGCCACTTATCCCATGTAATGTAGGGACTAAATTAGAAGAAAACCCAACTAAGAATCATTGCTGCCCAACATTTTCCCGCCATGCTCTCTCTCAATCCTAAAACCCTATCCCCTTCCCCCTTCAATCCCAGGTCCTTTCTAATCCCCAAAAAACCCTCAATCTCATCTCCATCCTCATACTTTAAGTCCACAACTTGCTGTCAACCCAATCAAATAACCGAAAGGGGTATCCTTTTCGACACCGGCGACACCTTCTTCCGCCACGAAAGCGTCACCGGCCGAGACCTCGGGGTCCTTTCAGCTGCACTCTACAAGCAATCCAAAGGCCAGTTAAGAGTCCTCGATGCAATGTGCGGCTGCGGAATCCGGTCACTTCGCTACCTCGTCGAATCCAAAGCCGATTTTGTGTTAGCCAACGACGCAAACGAGAGCCACAGGAGGGTTATTTTGGATAATTTAGCACAAGTCGAGAGGTTGGAAGGGGGAAAAAAGAGATGGGTAGTGACGCATTGCGAAGCCAATCGGATTTTAACGGATTGTTATTTGCAAAGGGATTATTTTGATTATATTGACTTAGATTCGTTTGGGAGTGATTCGTCTTTCTTTTTAAGGGCTGCGTTTAGCAGTTTGAAACTTGATGGATTGGTTTATGTTACTTCCACTGATGGGTATTCATCTGGCGGTCACCGCCCTTTTCAGTGAGTTTTTTTTTTTGTAACCTCCATTGTTTCTTCTCTTGCAATTTTGGTTGCCACTTTTCAATTTCAAACAATCTAACTAATAATTGAAGTTTTGGTCTGTCATGGCAATTTTGGTTGCTACTGTCTCTCGTCATGTCTTGATTGGTTTTATTTCTGCTATTGCTATAGTAGAACCAAATTGAATAGTTTCATTTCATGGTTTGCTCCGATGGGTGTTTGCAACTGCTGATGTCCTAGCATATTAAGAGTTGTCTGTAGACTCATGCTAATGTTTTTTAATGAATTGTTTTTCGATTCAGTGCCCTGTTCTCACTGGTTTTGCTATGCATCAAATATAAGTTTCGATAGCTGCTTAAATAGTGATGTATAAGAGTCTTTCAAGCCCTTATGTGCTCCCTAATGAATTGGATTAGGAATCATAGGTAACAATGATATTGGATACTTTCTGTTTTAATTGTCTCCGATGAGCTAATTATTGCTGTTTATGGGTGTATATATATAGTTCATTATCAGCATTTGGAGCATATGTTCGTCCAATGCCGTACGCAAACGAGCTTGGTTTGCGAATCCTTATAGGTGGTGCTGTGAGGGAGGCTTCTGTTCTAGGTTATCGTGTTACCCCACTTTTTTCATACTACTCTTACCATGGACCTGTTTTCAGAGTCTTGCTCCGAATGAATCGAGGGAAGCTACCTGAGAAGAGGTGATATATATATATATATATATATAATAATCTGTACCTTTTCTTTTTTTTTTTTGGTGAATTACAATAATAGGGCAAAGCCCAAATAACAAATGCAACTAGTGCAACTCAAACCTAAGCCACACCCGGGGCAGTGAACACCCTGACCATCAAGCCATCACATGGGGTTCATAATCTGTACCTTTTTAGCCGTCTTTTAGTACTTATTTGATGTTTTCATATTAATGATAGGGATTATGGTTTCATCTGCTACTGCAATCGCTGTGGAAATTCTCAAGCAGTTTCATGGGATGAACTTGGTCAAATTAGATGTCCTTGCAATAACTCAACAAAAGTATAATTTCGTTTCATGATGTGTGTGCATTTAACTCATGAAAGCTTCCCTTACTCTCTGCAATGTCAAAAAATGCTTATTCTATACCCACGTAAGCATTGTTTCTGCTTTTGCAACTGGAGGGGATACAGGCTTAATGCTAAATTTGCTGTCAATTTTTATAGGATGCTGCATCACTTGTTGTATCAGGCCCTTTGTGGACAGGACCTCTTCATAGTGGTGCTTATATCATGGAAATGTTAAATTTGGCTGAGCGGTGGGGGTGGGTGGGCAAAGATGCAGGGACTGGTCTAGAAAAGCTGCTGAAACGGATGTTGGAAGAAAGTGACCCCAGATTACCATTTGGATATATCAAACTGGATGAGGTCCCTCCCATGGTTTTTCCCCCAAAAACATTTGCTCTTTTTCTTGAATTGCCTGATGTTAGGTAATGATTTTCGCTTCAACTTTATCAGGTGGCTAGTCGTGCACAAACAAATACTCCTTCCGTAAGTACTATCATGAGCGGCCTTCACAAGGTATTCTACTTCTATGTGCTTCTCTACTCACAAGCATTCGAACTGCAATTACGTAGGGAAGGATGTGTTTTGCTCTTGTAGACATAAGAATATCATGGGACCTAGAATGACTTGCTTTAAGACAAGGAAGGTTTAGCAGAAAAAAGAATAAAAACAAGAAAGAAATCAGGATAAATATAGGGTTAGTTTAGAACGACTGGGAAGACTTTTACTGTTTAGCTGAATACTTGATTTTCCATTTAGTTGATCCAATATTCCCAAGCTCCTTCAGGTAGAAATACTAAATGATTCTAGGAATATGAGGATGTTTGTGTCATGGCTCAAAACCAGCAATGAAGTAACAGTGTTGTTTATGTTGCAGGAGGGGTATGCAGCAAGTAGATCACACATTGCCCACAATGCGATCAAGACAGACTGTCCAATGGCAGGATGCATCAGGATTGCTAAGAAAATACATGGGTGCTAAGAATTACAAGCTTTGAAGGCATTAACCTTAAGCCTGTAACAGCTAGGGAACAGAAGCAGCTCCCAGTTCCCTACCTGCTGTTATACTCATTTAAAGAAGAAAAGCACATTGCAACTCAGCTTTGAACAACCAGACATTTCTAGTCGGATGGATAGAGTTGGTCTAGCTTGTTTGAATCTTGGAACAAATTTTGACACTCGCTTGGTCAGAGATGGGATTCTAGTGTGTACAACTAATGGAGAGTTGGGGGTACTCGAGTTTGAGCTGACAATCAATCACACCGGGATCTGTTGAATCTAAAGATTATAGCTAACCTTAAATTGTTTGGGTCAAGAAGATATCACATCTGACCAACTTTTGCGTGTTTTATGTCAGAATAAGTCTTTCCAAAGCGTTAAAGAATTTAAGTCTGATGCTCGTTGATCCCTACACTACATCTTGAAATAAAATTATATAATACCATTTTACTTGCACGGTCTATTACTTGAAAACCCTCGTTTATGTACAAGAAACAAGCTTGCAACCTGGATAATACTGTTCACTCTGGAATCTATTTTCAATTACACTTTCATTGTTAACGACAGATTTTTATGTAAATGAGAAAAGTGACGTTTCAAGAGCAAGTGAGGTTCATTTTGGATAGTCATATGCAACTAAACAGAAATTACGAAATTCCAAGTTCCAACTAGTATTCTCAACCACTCAATAGCTTCCAGATTTAACAAAGTATTGAACTTAAAACAATAAAAAAGCTCCCTACATGATCCAAGTTCTTAAAATTCAAGCAACCATATCTCAAAGCAAAACATGAAATCGAAGTTCATCTTAAACTTCAAGAGCCTTATGCACGAGCAGGAATCGCAACACCAGGACGAGGAGCCTGACCAGGCTGACCAGGCTTTGGCATATCATCCTGAAAAGATTTGAAATCACAACAATTAACAAAGATTCTGAAAGAAGAGGAAAAAGCATATATTGTGTAGTGCAAATAAATTTTTCTTAGCAAATATATTATTCTTTATTATTAAAAAAAAATATTTCAGCAAATCAAGTATGATATATCCAAATGATGCTAAAATCCCAACACTTATAGATACTTGCATAACCCGCCATGCATAATCTATTGGAAACTACCTTATGATGATCAGCGTGCCACAAAAAATGGCAACTGACAAAGTGATTTAAATGGATATTTAATATGAGGGAACAGTCCATCCCAAAAGCAAATAAAATTTCAGCAAAAGGTGCCAGATCACTCCCTTGAAATATGCAAAGCATGGATAACAATCAGAAAGGTAGGGATCTCTAAGTTTCAGGTGTAGCTTCTACAAACCCTTTGGTCTCTATGAGCTCCAGTCCACATAAATTATCTTAATTCTAAGGAATTTTCCATCTGGTAATGATCAATAAGCCACCAAAAAAGGCGACTGACAAAGTGATTTAGATGAATATTGAGTTTTGATGGACTTCTTCATCCCTAAAGCACTTAGAGAGTTCTGCAAAAGGAGACATGAGTCCCTAAAGAATAGCATCTAATGATAGTTATGGACAAAAATCAGCAAAGTCAAAGTTCTACCAGTCCCGTGGATGACTTCGATATATCAGTTATTTTAGATTCATGACATTTTCCATCCCAAAATGATCATAAGCAACAAAACAAGGCAGATGGCTATTAGGTATTAGGGACTAATTCATCTCTACAGCCATGGAAACTTCTGCTCAAAGGGCAGACTAGCAGTCCCTGAAGATTTTCCAAAAGATCCTTATTCTCAATTTATATAATTCATAGGTTACAAAATCTAAAAGGAGTTCATTAGCTCAAATTCCATTAACATTCTTACACTAATGATAAACAACCCAAGCAAGGTCAGAACCACATTCCATTCACATAACAAAATAGATCATTAAGAGAGAAAAGCATGAAATCAGGGATTATAAGATGTACCCTGCGTCTAATGAAGCGCTGAGGTGGGTCACGTTTCCTCCTGTCAGTGCGGGATCGGACCCTCACAACGTGGGAATGGATCGCACACGAAACACAGTATTGCATCTTCACATACAGCTTGGGCAGAGTGTAAGCTACATAACATCAACCAAATAATGGATCCAAAAATAAGCAATAAAATCAGAAATTTTGGTTTTATAAGAGGCATTAAATGAGGAATTACTGTCATAGACGCAGGCTTCCTGGACATCCCTGACAGCAGCTTGCTCCACGATGTTCCTCACAAGAAATCTCTTGATTGACTTATCCTTTACTCATTCGAAACAAAAGGTAAAAGAATAAGAAAACAATATATGTGTGAAATAAATCATAAAAAAAACCCGAAGACCCAGGTAAGAAAACCATATGTGAAGTACCTTAGGGCAACATTTTCCACAGTTAGAGCAGCGGATGAACTTGACATGGCCACGACCATGTTTGTTTCGGCCACCATTCCTACGCTTGAATGTCTACAAAGCAATAAAGATCCAATCAGAGTAATCAAACTAGTGAAAACTATTAAATTTTGATAAAGACCCAGAAGCAAACAATAAAGATGAAATGAAGAACAGACCATGGCTAGAGGTTGAAGTGTTTTTTAGAGGCTCTTGGTTTCTGCTCGCTAACAACTAGGATTTTGGCTTGTAAAGAAAGGGCAAGTTTAGGGAGGAAATGTTGTTTTTATATCACGGCGAGTTTGTCTCGTGAAGCCCTAATTTTTCACTTACACAAAAAAAAAAAAAAGGAAAAATTCCACGTTTAGTCACTAGTATATTATTTGAATTACATTTTGGTCACTAAATTTAAAACAAAAAAATTATTATGTGATTACTAATGTTATTAATTTGTTACGTTATGACTACTGAGACATTAATGGTGTAATGGCGAGCTAGCATGACCGTTAATAGTATTTTCTTAATTTTTCCTTTCCATCCTTTTCAAGTGAACTCTCGCTCTCTTCTTTTTCTTCTTATCATTTTCACGGTTTCTATTTCTCATATTCTCAAAGCCTTCTTCAACAGGGGTGAATTCACGGAGGTTGGCAAGGGCCTTGGCCCCCTTAAAATAGAAATTTTTTTGTTTAGGCCCTTGAAAATTTTTAAAATTTTAAATTATTAAAGGTAAAATTACACTTTGACCCCTAAAAATGATAAAATTTTAATTTAATCCTTTAAAAATTACATTTTTAATATCGTAAAAATTATAATTTAATTTCGATCCCCTAAAAATTTTTTTTGGCTTCGTCCCTGTTCTTCAGCCTCTTCTCTTTCTTCAAAATATTTTCCTACACTTTTCTTCCATTGCAAGATATTTATATTATTTTCATCAACAAATATGATCAATACCAACACATTTTTTTATTAGCTTTATCAACTTCCATAGGAAATAATGACAATATTTGGTGATCGAAGAAGAGTGTAGGGTGGCTTCTTGGAAGAGAAAGAGGTTGAAAATGGTTATGAGAAGAAGAGAAGTGGAGACCATGAGAAGGATAAGAACAATAAGATGAGTGAAGAATGAAGTGAGAAAAAAAAAAAGTTCACTTGAAAAGAAGGGAAGGTGAAAAAAAAAACATTGTTAAAGGCCACATACTCTTGTTGTTACACCGATAATGGTAGGTAATAGCTTAGTGACTATTACGTAACAAATCGATAACGTTAGAAATTATATAATAATTTTTTTATAGTTTATTAATCAAATTGTAATTTAAACCATATATAAGTGATTAAACCTGTAATTTTTTCTTTAAAAATTCTCAAATTTTTGAGTTATTTATGTTATTTTTATTTTCTTTTTCGAGAGTGATTCAATGAACTTTTTTATACGAATATTTTCATTTTTTAAATATTGTTGTTTTGAAATTGTTTATTAAAATGCACTTTTTAACAAAAAATACAATTTTTTAATCTTGATACTCATGTGTATAAAGATCAGGTCAAATATATTGATTATGGATTGCTCGTAAACCCAATTACTTGAATTTAATACAATGAACTTCGGCATTCATAAATATCGAAGTTGTTTTGAATTAAACTCAGATGATTGGGCACACACATCATACAAATACTCTCCTCCCTTTATTTTATTTTTAGGCTAAAATCCAACCCCAACTACTCTTCTTCTCTCCTCTCCTCTCCTAAGCACTCTAACTCTCAAGCTCTCTTTCCTAATTCTCAAACTCTAAACTTGAATTTCTATCCATGGTAAAATGGGTCTATTAAGGCTATAGGATCACAAACCAGCATATTGCATAAGCATGGTAAAATCTTGTATCATGAGATTTTGTTATTATTACATCTTAATATTATTTTTTGTATTGCAATAAAGTAAAATTTAATTATTAATTATTTTTATAAGTATTAACAAGATAAAAATTAAATTGTTTGATCTCGGATAATCTAAGTTTTAAAATCCTCAAATATGATTGAATTATAGATTGTTTAAATTGGTATTTTAGGTACTTGTTGCCTTAAATGAATGACAGAAATGAACGATAGTAGTCAGATCCATAATTTTCCCTTTCCTTGCAATAAAGTGACATTAACATTGAAAAATGTAGCTCTACTCGCATGTTCCTTGCATTTGATCCATGCCCAGTACCATCCACATTGTCGAGTACAATGTCTTAAAATAAGAAAGATGTTGAAGGGTGTTGAGTGAAGTTTACATGGTAGGAAACACTAATTGAGGTGCCCCTAGTTACTGATACAAATGCTAAAGAACTCGATCGGTATGCCAAAGCTTACATACTATACATAATCAAAGGAATGCTAATGCTTTACATGTCTGGTTATTTTGTGCATTATATATATCTATTTACTGACAAACTTTCATGTAATTAAGATATTCAACTAGGAATATGTAATTATGAATTTTTTTTACTGGATGATTTATAAAACAACCCAGATAAAAATCGATAAAATTTACTGTTGATGTCTACCGAAACATACTTCGATGTGGATGCAAATACTATTTATAATCCTCATCCCGTTGTAGCCATATAATGTTTCTCTATCAATAATGTAAAACTATAACCATACTTGATAAATTAGAACACACCAAGTCATAAGTATTTATAATATGTCGTACATTTAATACTTGAATAGATTTGGAGTACCTTGGTTCATACAATTACTACGAAGACCTTACTTGGATTTGATCAGAAATCATTCTACACGCATATCAACAAGTAACTTATTTGTATAATTGTATTTAATTAATATAATTATTATCATAAATAAATATAATTATATTTATTATAATTTGTATGCAGTTTGTGTGGATATCATTGTATCAACAAAAGCATTCGAGTACATTGATCTAGGGAGGGCACTTCAGCCACTTGTGTGCTTCCACATCGTTGAGCAATAACACAGTTGCAAGGTGAATAGAGGCGAAGCTAAAATTTTTTTTTAGAGGGGTCGAAGTTAAATTGTAATTTTTATGATAGTAAAAGTGCAATTTTTAGAGGGTTAAATTAAAATTTTATCATTTTTAAAAGGGACAAAATATAATTTTATCTTTATTAATTTAAAATTTTTAAAAAAAATTAAAAACTTAAATAAAAAATCTTTCATTTTAAGGGAGACCAGAACCCTTGCGCTTCGCCCCTTAAGGTGAAACGATAGTTCGGCCTGGTCCAAAAAAATCCAACAGAATCCAATAACTTTAATTCGCTTTGTATGATTCAATCGAAAGAGCCCAAGACTCAAAAATATATTCTATTTTCGATCATGCATGTCATTAGCTGTGAGATTATCCAATATAATAATTTTGAAGCATCACAAATATAGGTTGTGAGTGGTTTAGGCATAATGATCAACCACGTCTATATAGGAAAGGACAACATCAGAAGATTAACAACAACATGTTTTGACAAGCCATTGACGGTGGCATTCTCGAGTTACAGAACCTGTTGGATTGATTGAATTTGGCCCACCTATTATCTAACGTCTGCATCTTTATATCACTCAAGCTATTGATTCGGTTTATTATGCACACTTCGTTCTCTGATAAGGATGTCAATCATGAACATGTCAAAAATTTGGCCCATGTTTACGTAATCATTTTTAGATTGAACAGTATGCACTGAGGTTAAGGTTTATGGTTTGATCTGATTTTTAGAATTAACAAAATTGTTTAAACTTGAGAACATCAATTTGAATTAATTTAAGAAAAATTACCAACACATTGATCAATTATACCAAAGTTCAATAGTGTTGCGCTTGTCCCTCAACACCCATTGGTGTCGAAATCCAATTTATAGGCTAAGGTTTATGGTTTTCCACAGGGTTTCTATGGGCTGAGGGGTTTTCTATCGGAACCGGACACCAAAGTTCAGGTTCCTTCTGAAAATTCCTGTGCTTTTTATCTCATTTGTATCTATAAAAAAGTAAAATTATTGGGGTCAAAGAGGATCAAAGTTAGTTCATCATCGGTTTTATGAACTGCAAACTAGGATAAATACCAAGAAAAACAGAGAAATAACCATTCATTCAATGCTCTATCATAACACTGATCAGCCTCGGAAGAGAGAAGAAAGAAAACCCAAAAGCAAGGGTCACTCAAGGGTAAATGTAAATGTAATTCACCAGTGGTACAAGACACCTTCTAATTTTTAAGCATAAAGCTTAATATTTATTAAGTTTCATACAACACATACACTATTCTTCTTGTTATTCTCTTTGCCATTGTCAACCAAAAGACAGCATCCGACAAGTTGCCTCCTAATTCTCTACATCAAACCTCAAGCACTTTCTTTCTCGTACACTTCACTTGCATATTTCCAATTTATGACCTTCCATACGTTCTTCAGGTAATCAGGTCGAACGTTCTTGTACTGCACCATTAAAACATATATCAAAGAGACACATAAGAAAAAGTACACCAGGATATCAAAGAGACAAAAATATTCCCAAAGTATACCATCTTTATAAAAGATGGTTGAATAAATTATACAATTATTTTTTCAACCCCTCCCTCATGTACACCCCGTGTGATATATAAAGAGAGTAAAGATATATGACTCAAATTCTCTCATACTCGAGGCATTGGCAAATATATGGTGTGCCCTCATGAGCTTATTCAAGCAACTGAATAAAGTGAACACATTATCTTTCTGAGATGCAAGAGGGCAGAAGTTTCAGTTTATTGAATGTAACCAACAAAACAAGATTTTTTTTTTCTTTTTCAAAAACTAAAATAACAGTAAAAATTCTGAAATCAAAGCAGAGGATCATTGATGTAACAAGGCTACATTGGCATTGTCATATGCTAATCTTTGATTTACATTTGAGCTCATATTTTAACAGACAACTAAAGTTTGAAAATTTACCTGTAGATAATATGCATGCTCCCAAACATCTATCCCGAGCAAGGGAACTAAATGTGGCCCTTTGGTCACAAGTGGATCCTGCAGCAAAGATTTCATAATTATATTATGCCTTTCACCTCAACTTATAGTTTTTTATAAGCAACTTTTAAGAGGGGAGTATAAACTTCACAAGACTCCAACTTATAGAAACCAAGTAGAGGTGACCTCTCTAAAAAAGCTCACATCATAAGCCTAAAAGGTAATGGGCAACCCTGTTACATGGTCTAACTTCCAGAGGCCATAATCTCATATAAGATATTCTCAGTTATTAAAGTCTTCCAATGGAGCGGAATAAGCAGGGCCACAGAAATAAGTAGGTTCACATTCAAGTGAACAAACCAAGAAGTCCTATAATTGTTCATGAATGACTTTACACTAAATATTGCAAGCATACCTGATTTGCAGTGGTTTCGACCACAAGCTTATTCAACTCCTTGTCCAGTCCAAGCCACTGTCAAGAAAATAAAAGTAAGCAAACAAGAGAAGTAAGAGTAAGCACTAACAGATGGAAACCATTTATGACTGGATGCCCAAGGAAACAAAAAATTAAGTGAACCCTTAGCAAACAAAATCACTGACCACCCAACCAGAGCCTTGCACAGCAGCACCCTCAGCATTCATCTTCTGAACCAAAGATTCCAATGAACCAAAGTTGGTATCAATGGCCCAACCCAAAGAACCATGTGGAGGCTCACCTCCTCCTTCCTGTCATGTAAATGGAATGAGGTAAGCGGTAATCCATTTCAAAGAACAAGCTTTATTACATATTTACTACGATAGATTTGAAAAACATGATTTTAAAAAATGAACTTACACGAATAGGGGCAAGATTCTTCCAAAAAATTGAGTGGTTGACATGACCTGCATGAGGTAACAACCATTCAACATGACGGGAATTCAGTATAATAGCAAACAAAGGACTAAAAAAGAAACATCCTAGTTACTAAGAATCATTCATCAAGCAAAATTGAGCTATGCTAATATCTAATACAAATTTTTTTAATCAAAATTGTTCTAAACTGTAAAATCGATGGCCCTGTTTGGCAATTGGCTGATAGCTAATTGCAGTGGCAGGTTTGACCAACTGATTCTATTAACTGTTTCTTTAAAATTGTTTGGTAAAACTTAGCTGACAGCTGATATGTGTAAACTGTAAAGTGACAAATAAGGGCATGGCACATTTTATTGTTAAATATTTATTTGTTTATGATACTTTAACTTTATTGGGTGAAATTATTGAAATAAAACACTATTAAGGGATTAAAACATCTATTATGAAAATTAATTAGTGAATATTTTTGAAAATTTAAATAAACAAATTTATTAAGTTCCTTATTGCAAATTTCAATATTAATAGTGCATCAATATAATTGTAAACTATATTCTTAGTCAAAATGATATCAAGTAGCATATTTCAATTAATATAAAGTTGTATAAGATATCATTTTACACAAGTGAATTGAAAATAAATGTAGCAAAGGGAGTAATTTTTGAGCTAGCATGGTCAAATATATCATTCCCAATCAACTGTGAAAAACGCTAACCATCCCTGTGTTTTTTGTTTTGTAGGTTTTAGCTCAACAAGATATTGCAACATTCACCAACCACTAGGGTTTGACTACCAATCCTCCAATTATGCTCAAATCAGCTGTAAATTAGTAGGTTTCAGCTCAACAAGATATTGCAACATTCACCAAACACTAGGGTTTGACTATCAATCCTCCAATTATGCCCAAATCAGCTATAAAATCTGTTTACCAAACACCTCCGATATATTTGTTATTCCAAAAGATTATATTTTTAACATTTACTAATTCCAAAATCCTATTCACTTTAATTCCCGTCAGCAAAAAGCAAGTAAATTAGCGGAACTTAAAAAGAGGCATTGCTCACAAGTTTCAGAGCCAGAAGAAAAACCCCAAATTCTCAATCTTTGAACGGCACTCAGTCACTTAATTGAAGCATTAAATAAAAAAGAACAAAAAAAAATACCTCCGCCGTTGAACTTGATGGCGCTTTGCAACTTAACGACGGTGGAAGAATCACCTTTCTGGATAGCGTCATGGAGCTGCTCCAAAGCCTTGTTATAGTTGGTGATGTAAGTTTGGTGATGCTTCTGGTGATGGAGCTGCATGATCTCTCCACTGATGGCGGGCTCGAGTGCGCCATAGTCGTAAGGAAGATCGGGGAGCGAGAAGGTCTGCAAGGCTCGAGACTGAGCCAACCTGGTAGAGTTGAGAGCCAAGGTTAGGGTTTTCCTGGTGGCTAACGAGCGAAGGGCCATTTGGAGACGCAGTAGATTCTTTTTTCTCAAGTACAACCAGAAATGCGAGCATGATACATGAAGCCTCTAAGAGTGAGGATTTTATATATTAGGAGGAAGAGCTAGCCTCACATGCGGGTGGGGTTTTTTCGGATTTACATAATTTTCCATTCCATAATAAATAGGGTAAATTCAAAAATAGTCATTTTTGTTTCCCTCAAGTTACATTTTAGTCACTTATGTAAGTATTTTGTTACGAAGTGATCACTGTGCCGTTAAGTTCCGTTACCTCCCTCACGGTAATCCTACATGACAGTCCAACTAGATTTTAAGTGCCAATTTGAATTTTCAAAGGGAATGAGAATAAATATTTAATTAAATAAATTTAATTAATTAATTTTTTTAAACCCTAAACCCATTTCCACACACTTATCTTCCATCTTCATTTTCTTCCTTTTTTATTCCAATATCTTTAGTTACAAATTTGTCTCAAAGCTTGAATCTTTAAAACCCATTAACCCAAAGATTCAATATCTTTGATTCCAATATCTTCTTCCCGTTAAGTTTTTTTGAATTAATGAATTTCAAAGATTCAAGTTTTGAGACAGATTTGTGATTCAATTCTTTTACATCATCATACTATCATATTAATGGTGAATTTAGACGAACGAAGCTTTTATATGTGATTAAAGTAAAAATAACAATAATGATAGAATTATATATTGTAACGATACATGTCAATATTTTTCAATCACGATAATATCTTCATGTTCTTTGTATTGTTCTCTGTATCATATTTATATTTTCTAAATTGTACAATATAAACTCAATTTTTATATAAAACTTTGAAATAAAAGTCAAAGTGACTCATCATCTAAATACAACATAAGCTCAATTTTTATATCAAACATTAAACAAGATTATCTATTCTCAACCTTGAATTCAAATTTAAAATTTTTAATATTAATTAAAAAACTCAATTCAAGAGATAAAGTTAATTGTTTTCCTCAAACACATGGATTTAGTACATAATTTAGCTCAACAATCATCTAATCCAATTTAAATTTTCTTCCTACCAAATCAAATATTGATAGAGGAAGGTTTTAACAGATTCAATTTGAGTTTAGAAATGTTTCTCAAAAGTGTTTTGAGAAGAATCTAAAATTTTTAATTTAAAAAAATACTTTTTGACCAATTTTTAACTTGGGAGAAACACTTTTTCTCTCAAAAAACAATTTGTTTAAGAATATTTTTATCCCAAAACTAAGGGTAAGTATTTAATCAAGTTGAGTCGAATCGAGTCAAAATATTTCAAGTTAGTCGAGTTGACGAATCTTATTTTAGCAATCGAACTCAATTTGAATTTTTTCGAATCGAATCAAATCGAGTCACAAAAATTCGAGTCAAATTGAGTAGAGTTAACGAATCCTATTATTTATACCCAATGTTGCGTTTACATGGACTGATTGTTTAACTAGTAAACAACGTACAAGATTATTTAACTACATAAATAATATAATGGTTTTGCTTTTTAACTTAATGAGTAAGCATTTACTAAAACGATGTAGTTTTATTTTTTAACTTAATAGTTTTGACTTTTAACTTTAGAAAAGGTAAACATTTATCAAAACGACGTAGTTTTATCTTTTCTTATTCGGATTTTCAGATAATTCGAATTGTATAATTCATATTCAAGTTAAATAAAAAAAAATTATTTTTTTATTCGAATTGATCCGAATAACTTGATTAACTCAAATAACTTAAACTATTTAATTCAAAATTTGAATTATTTTTTGAATTTTTCGAATCGAATTAAATTTTGCTCAATCCTACCCAAAAGTGCTTTTAAAAGGCAATATTAAACACACCCTCAATGGATGAGAGACACCCATTTATCTCCCTTTTTTTAGTCATTATAATTTTTATCGTTATATTATACAAATTTATTTTTTCATATTTTAATTTAACATTAATTAATTTAAATAGTTAATAATTTTTATTATTTTGATTAAATTACTGATGTGAATTTTTTTAAAGAAGAAAACATTTCTAACAAAAAAATCTATTTTAAAAGTAGAAAAATCAAATTAAAACATAAAAACCGAATCTTAAACTTAAACATAGCAAAAAGACTATAACCATAATTTAACCTAAAACAATTTATACTCAACACAATTACTTGTGTTATTTAATTTTTTAAATAGTAAAAATAATTTCAATATCGTAACTGTTTTAATAAATAATTGTAGTATACTTTTCAAAAAAAAGAAAAGGAATCTTGCGGATTCACGGGCAAAACGTCAAAGAAAAAGGAAAAAGAAAAAGAAAAGAAAATTGAGGAAAAAGAGGTTGGCATGATGAGTCGAGTACATAAAAAGAAATGATTGGCTATCAAGACATAGACAAATGTAAGATCCAAAGTGTTGGTATCCAAATTGAGTGTTTGTTCAGTTTGCTTGTTCAACTGATGGCGAGATCAGAGTTTGACAAGGAGAGGTGGTGGAATTGGAATTCAGGGTGCTATTGCAGCCACCAGCCTGTAAAACGATGGGTATTCTTGGTTTTTAATCAAATAGAGGACACGTGTCATTTTGGGTATTGTTTTGTTATAGTCGATTTTTTTAATTGTTCAAATAACTCGTTATTTTCAAGATTTAAAAAAATAAATCGATTTTGATAAAAGTGTGTGAAACCTAAACACGTTTTCTACTGACATGTCAGGAAAAATTCATCCAGCTAGACACATTTTCACACACATTCTCTCCAAAATCAATCTATTTTTTTAAATTAAAAAAAAAATCTATTTATTCAATTAATAAAAACCCCGAGCATATCCAACATCCAAATTGGAGGAGATGAAATTTAATTTCTCCAATTAAATAAGAGCTTTAGCCTTTAACATAATTAATCATTGTGGATTAGATTTTATTCAATTTCAATGCAAACATAAAATGAAAAGCACTAAAGTTTGCCTTGCACAGCATCAAACATCGCTGGTAATAATAAAAGAACAACTTTCAGTTGAGAACCAAACTAACCATTATCAAAAGGTCATAGTTTTCCACAGTAAAAAATAACAAGTTACTTTCAGTCACATGGCCAGCAAGCAAGTATACACAAATATTTAATACCATTAAACTTACTGTATCAAGGTGATAAGAGGGTGGAGTTTACAATAAGTCATACATTCAAGTTAAAATACTCTTACAAGTTGGAATATTTGTATAAAGATGGAAGCATGGTAATGAAATTGACAGTTCCTTTCCTAATGGAACAGTAAATATGCATTTTGTAATGCTTTTTCTTTTGGTAAGGAAACGGGTTGGATTCGAACCCTAGACACGAACCAACTGAGCTACTTAGCAAGGGTGTTTTTCTTCTTGTGCTGGTTTATAGTTACTATGTGAAAACATTCTGAATGTTAAAAGGCTGAACTTCCAAAATACAAGATTAAAGGAATATTTCATTTGGTACCCAAATGATGACTAAAAGCCTAGCTCAAATCAATAGAGTGTCCAAAGTATTCTTTTGGCATATTTAGAAGCACAAAAGGCATGCTTAGGTCTAACTGCTATTCTTATGTCCCCAGAAGACAAATTTGTTCCGCTCTATTTTCGTTCTCAATTCGGTGAATTCTGTTTTCTTATGCTAATACTTACAAGTTCCAAACAACTAAGAACCAGACTAAACTATGTTCGATATCGAAAAGGACAAAAATCGATATGAAAAGATTAAGGTCTCTCCTCAATTGAATCTACATCTGCCATGCATGTTTCAGTATAAATGCATGACATGCTTAACTTAAAATTTTCAAGTCTTGTTGAGTCAAAGAATTGCTATCACATTAGATTGCAAAGTCTTAATCATGTGCTCCACAAGCCAATGCGAAGCAGCTTCCTCGACTGATGTTTCCAAAAGAGAAGATAAAAGCAATTATAACAATAGTGGTAGTAGAGCAGGAGGAAGGAGGTTCCTTGACAACTTTCTGGGTTGGTTTCAGAAAATTAAGGTGACATTCTTGCTCTCCTTACTTTTGCACCCAGATGTTGATCTACTTTCTTCCTCACTCCCATCTAAAAGACTTCAAACTTTCGATACATGGAATTATGTAACTGCCCTTAACTTCCTAGCTATTCTAATGCTGTCTTAAGATAACATGGGATGTGATACACCAATGTACTACTTCTAGAAGTTGTTTTCTAGATAGTGAAAGCACTCTATGATTTAGAGTATACATATAGATTATGGAACAATTGTAACACCCTTATATCCGGTTTATATGCATAAACCCGATATAAAAGTATTACATTAAAATAAACCGAGTCATGCAACTTTTTTTTTTATCCAAAATACTTCATTTCATTTCGTCACACAAAACAACATTTTTGTTTATCTAATAAGTACACATATAAGTTCCATAGTACATGTCATTTTACATCAAAAGTAATATACCAAAATTTGAGCTCCAAGTGATGTGATGTAATGAGAGGTCCCGATCTACCTTCTTGTATTCCTTGTACCTACGCGTTAAAATAAACGCGTTAAGCCGGTGAAGGCTTAGTAAGCACTACAAAAGTAATGAATGATCATTTAAGTACTCATGCATATAAGCTTCTTGCTTTTCTTACATGTAACCTGTAACTTACCACAATGGTACAACTTACACTTTTATCCACTTTCTGTAGTTTAGCCCTTAGTAGACTTTCATAGAACCGTTAGGATATACGGAACAAACAGAGAGCACATAAGTGCTGGGCAACAGAAAGCACACACAGTGCTAAACAGAGAGTACACAAAGTACTAGTCAGAGAGCACACAAAGTGCTAATCAGAGAGCACACACAGTGCTAATAACAGAGAGCACGAGACGTGCTAAACAGAGAGCACACACAGTGCTAATCAGAGAGCGCGCTAGTGTTCCTTAATGACATGCCACTAATATCACAATGGTTCTAATTTTTCTACTTGGGCACAATCTCAATTAACATCATTTCTCATAAATGATATATCTCACATAAATACATCATCAAATACTTCACATTTATATTCTCAAAGTCATTCACTTGCGTCACTGTCAGTAAATTATTTATATCTTGAGCTACAGAATTCGAAATCATAATCCGCTTGATGTTTCTGAAACTAGACTCAATCATATTTTTACCATAAAATTTCCAGAATTTTTACTTCAGCCAATTTGTACAGTAAATTCTTTCAATTTACCCCTTCGCTGCTGCCTGACAGTTTCGACCTTTCTTCACTAAAAATTATCTATCTTTTAGTACAAAGATCAAATGATGTTTCCGTCTATTTCTATTGAAAATAGACTCATTAAGGATTAATCCATATAAATTTAAGTCTCTAATAATTTTTCTACATTTTTCTATAATTTTTCAAAGTCAGAACAAGGGAACTCGTACCTACTCTGACCTTGTTACACAAAATCAGTTGTATCTCAGAATTTACAGATCCATTTTCGTCACCGTTTCTTCCGTATGAAACTAAACTCAATAAGCTTTAATTTCATATATAATAGGACCCTTAACTCTTTATATACAATTTTTAGTGAATTTTCGAAGTTAATCCTCTGTTCTGTCCAGACTGTTTTACTAAATCACACATTAATCCCTTCATTTTATCATTATAAACATTCAAATCAAGTACCTATCTAACAATTTCTATGCTAATAATTCATATACCATTAGAGAAATTAAACCATAGTTCAAAACTCTTGTAGTACTTACAACAAAAAGGCTGATTTCCTTCTCTTTTACCCCTTGTTCTATTCTTTTCCTTTGTCTTCAATTTGATCCTTGCCTCTCTTCTCTTTCTCTTCAATTTCACACAAACACATGTAAGCTAAATGTTATAATTCAATGATTTCCATGCTAAATAACAGTAAAATACATGTATATCATTAGGATTTAACCATTTCTTACCTTAACCCTTGAATTCAATTTTTCTCGATTTAGTCTTTTATCTCTCTCACACCTCAAAATTAATTCTATAAGAAGTTTAAGGTGTCTACTAACTCTCTTTTATGACTTTCTTTCAGAAGTTCCAAAGAAAATGGAAGGTTTTGGAGTTTGGAAAGCTTAAAAATGATGGAAGGACCTATTTGGAATAAAAGCAAAAGTTGGAAATGGAAGAAAAGGCCATGGACGGCTAACTTAATGAAAAAGATGATATTTTCATCTTTTTAACCAGCTTTTTCTTCTCTCAAATTCTCTAGAATTTTCACTTAAAATATCTCACTTAAGAAAAATGGTAAAATTACACTCTTAGTCCTTGAGCCTTTCAACTTTACACTTTGGCCCAAAACTTTGCCTCCAAAAATATCTTCCACCAAATTACTCTTTTGCCCCTCCTCAATCAATCTAATTCCCATGATGACTCAAAATTCATTTCGGATAATTTGCTATTTAATCCCCCCATATTTTCTCTCCTTTACTATTTAATCCTTAAAAAAAATTTTCTAACCTTCCTTACTTCACTAAACATTTATAATTCTCTATTCTAATTTATCACTATTCTAAATCCGGTTCAAACACACGGATGTTACAACAATGACTAGCGAAATAAACACAAACTTATTTGCTCTCAATAGAGCTAGCTTCAGGGAGACAAATATACTGCTCATCTTAATAAAAAGAATGTGGGTTTCCACAACTTTGTGGGGTTTGTGAATTCTCAAGCAATGAAGAAAGTTAACGCTTGATAAAAGTACCATAGAGGCCTCTGTATTACGAGTCAGATTGCATTTTGCCCGTTTTACTTAGAAAATGGGTAAACTAGTCCCTATACATTAGATTAAAAAGAAAATTCGTCCTTTCTATTAAAAATTTCATCCATTTGTATTGTAAAAAATTGGCATAGTTGATGGAATAATTAGATAATGACACGTGGAGTGCCACGTCTACCTCATGCTGATGTACAAGGACTAACTTTTAACCGTAGAAATGGATATAACTTTTAATAAAAGGGCCAGTTTGCTCTTCGATTTAACGTATAATGATTAATTTACCCTTTTTTTGAGCAGAGGAGACAAAATGCAATTTGACTCTTAGTATAAGGGTTTCCATGATACTTTAATCGTTAATAATCTTGTTGAGTATGACTCATATTTCAGTCAAATTTGAAAAATTATCTTATAGTTAAACTCTGTTTATTTGTTTCAATCAAACTCTGATTAACCTAAATTATTTTATTATTATTTGACCTAAGATTTTAGCCTATAAATAGACTTTTTTACAATTTTAGAAAATACACCATCAAATATTAGAACTTATAATACTTTTGGAGAATTTTGTATTTACGTTTTAAGGGTTCTTTGTTTTTGGGTTTCAGGGTTTAGTTTTTCTCTCTATCTTTTGTACTCTTCATTTTTTTTTTTTCACGTTAAATTTGTATGTTCAATTTCTTAATTTTACATGTTCGTTGCTTAACCAGATCAATCCCCAACAACTTCAATAACCTGTTATTCTTTACCATCTATGTTGTTTTTTTGTCTCTGCATTATGAGTTAAATGGTTTCAATTCGATCGAGATGCTAGTTAAATGGCTCAAAAAACTTCCTAAAATAAGTATACATGTATTGCATCTTGGAAATCATGAGTAACCTTGCTTCTCTCTATGTTTGATTAATCACCAATAATACCTTTTTTCTATGTTGTTAAAACTGTTGTGCACCTTGTTTAGAACCAACAGAGAAAAAGGATAAAGCTACCATGCAAAGGATTTCAGCATAAAAAATTAGTAAAAGTTTGTGGTTTCAGACAAGTATTTAAGCATATGACTTTGTGCTTGTCACAAGAAATAATCTTTCCAATAGGTGAGGCTCCAAAAGGAATAGTAGGCAGGCAATTCTTTTCGTAGATATTGACCAAACGTAGTTCTAATATGAAAAACATCTACAAATCTGTTGTTTAAGCATCTAATCAAATGTGTGAATAATAATAGAAAGGTGCATGTACCCCTTGCTCACCGGAAAATTAATTTAAACCCAGTTTGATTTTCACTTATCAGCAAGGTGAAGTTATAGCTTCATCACCTTCTTCCTCATCCTTTTCCATTTACGAAAATTGCTATTTGACCCAAACCTAATCTAAAAGAGTTGAGCCATTTCAAATTGTGTATCGATTTTGCGCCTGAATTTCCAAAACCTATATCAATAATCGAGTAATTGGATAACACAAATGCCTATTTCATATTTGAAGCTACAATAGCACTTGTTGAGATTCTTTGACCGCAACAAATGCTTTTCCATTCGAGGCTAGCATTTTAACTTTACCAGACAGATGGTAGAAAAATGAGTTGAATACGATACAAGTAATTCAACAAATCAACTTAGGAAAGTAATCCAAGAGGACGACAAATAATAGATATGACCACATCTTTGTTACTCATTTGACAAGTAAAGGTGGTGCATCTTCTCAGCCTTCAATAGTCTCCCTAATCCCGATGCTCCATTCAATTCACAGCGCATGCGTTGTTATTCTTAAACAACCTTCCTAAACTTGTCAAGAGGGAAATGGTATCTCATTTATGAGGGGAAATTACCTAAAAGTGTTCGGACTGCATTTTGGCTGCAGAGAGGATACTACCTTTCTACCATAGTCAGAAGCAAATTTATCCAGATATTTTTTTAATGATGCTTGCAATTTATGGCTGACTCCATGATAGAGAACAAGCCTTCTACAGTGTATTTGTAGCTCAGGGTTAAAGTTAGCCTTTAAGAATATATCCTGATCTAAAGAAATAGCCTTTAAGAAAAATAAAATTCCCTACTCCTAAAAAGACTGCGAAAGCTACGGTCAATTTGCTTAATAGGCAGGTTTTTTCTTCTTCATAATTTAAGGTAAGTCCAATTTCTCACTATATCAAGCAAGCCATTAATTATTCCAGCTTTGTTTAAGGTTAATTCTTGCTAGTGGTATATGATTTTGCATTGTTTAATATCCGTGTTTGGTTCATAGGTGATGGAGGAGCTGATATCATTGGGGAAAATCATAGTGCCGCTAGTAATTTCCGGCCTGATTTTCTACTCGAAGTCCTTAATCTCGATGTTCTTTTTGGGACATCTTGGAAAAATTGAGTTAGCCGGAGGCTCATTGGCAATTGGATTTGCGAACATCACCGGCTACTCAGTAATGAAGGGTCTAGCTACGGGGATGGAACCTATATGTTGCCAGGCTTTTGGAGCCAAAAAGTGGACAGTTCTTAGTGAAACTTTTAAACAGACCCTCTGCCTACTATTTCTAGGAGCCATCCCAATCATCGTGTTATGGTTGAACATGGAGCCAATCCTTCTTTCAATTGGTCAAGATAAGACCATAACATCAGTGGCAAAGGTATTCCTCACATACTCTATTCCTGAATTGCTTGCCCAAGCTCTCCTTAGTCCTTTAAGAATTTTCTTAAGAGCCCAAAGTCTAAACCTACCTTTCACAATTTCCGCAACTTGGGCCATGATACTTCACCTTCCAATCAATTACTTCCTTGCAATATATTTGGATTTGGGGGTTAAAGGAGTTGCTCTAGCCTCTGCTTGCAACACATTAAACATAAATTTAGCCTTGTTAGTTTATCTTTTCTTCACAGAAACAGCAATAAAACCTTGGAATGGTCAAATGTTAAGCAATAGTTATCGAGATTGGCACTCACTAGTGTCGCTTATGATTCCAAGTGTTGCATCTGTGTGTTTAGAATGGTGGTGGTATGAGATAATGGTGGTACTTTGTGGCTTAATTAATAATCCAGAGACAAATATGGCTGCAATGGGGATTCTTATACAAACAACAGGACTTTTATATGTTTTTCCTCATTCTCTTAGTGTAAGTTTATCTATGCGTATCGGGCAAGAGTTAGGTGCTGAAGCGCCTGCTCAGGCACGGCAGATAACCATTACAGGACTCATCATAGCGATGGTATGTGGAATACTAGCTTTTACTTTCACAATTGCAGTAAAAGATGTGTGGGGAAAGTTGTATACACATGAACCTGAGGTTTTAGCATTGACATCCGTTGTCCTACCAATATTAGGCTTTTGTGAGCTTGGTAACTGTCCTCAAACAGCAGCTTGTGGGGTCCTGATAGGTTCTGCTAGGCCTAATCTGGGTGCTTGTATAAATTTTTGCTCGTTTTACCTTGTTGGTTTGCCAGTTTCCATTTTTGCAGCTTTTGGATTAAAGATGGGTTTCCTTGGGTTGTGGTTTGGGCTTGCTGCAGCACAAGCTACATGTATGTGTATGATGATTTGCACTCTAGTTTTCACTGACTGGAAGCACCAAGCTAAGAGGGCTAAGGAGCTGACTCAAGCCACAAGAGACCACAACAACGATTTAGAAGTCAATCTTCTAAGTTGATTCTAGTTTGCCTAAGGAGCTGACTCCAACCACACAAGACCAAAAAAGCTAGTTAGATGCGGATCCTCTAAGTTCATTTTAGTTTCCTACTATGCACAAGAACAGTCCTTTGTTTCGTGAGATGATAAAAAAAGCTAGTTAGAAGCAGACCCTCTTAAGTTCATTTTAGTTTCCTACTATTCACAAGAATAGTCCTTTGTAATATGAGATATCCATCCTAAGACATAATCTATACTAGCAGAAGATCTTCATGTGCCTTTTGCTCCTTTTTCTTAGAAGTTTAACATTATTATTTCCAATTATTCCAACAAGGAAAAGTTAATGAATACCCTAAAAAGAAAAACAAGACTGGTCAAGAAAGCACTACTTTTCTACAACATGTAATATGCATTAATAGAGTAATTAAACTTATCTGCTAGTCACTAAAAAGTCAACATGAATAAGTTTTCATTGAGCTTTAAGAACCTAATTGTGCAATATGAAACAAACACCATCAAACAATATAGAAGATTGAACCTGCACAAGTTGGAGAGACAACAAGCCAAGAGCCTTCATGCAGGCAAGTCTTTTGCTTCAATGTCAATGGGGACGACATCAGCTGGGGCTGCACTTCCGTTTTCGACTATGAAAACCATCATTTTGTCTACAACAATTCAGAAAAAGGGTAACCTTAAAAGTTGCAAATCATGCTAAGAGAAGCATGCAATGCAGTATTAGATAAAAAGACAACAATGATCAGACAAAGTTATAACATTGATATCCTTAAACAATGTAGAGATTATTGTTAGAGTTAGAGAGACAGGCAAGGAGTACATATCAAATAAACCAACAAATTTAATTGTTTAACGAAGAGTTTATTTCTTTTGTGACGTCATATATATTATATTTTTTTACTTCTCAAAAATAAAATTGAATCAGATAGGGATGAAAACAGGGGAAAAAACGAACTTACTTTTCTTCCCTAACAAAATAAATTGAAAAGTGGGTTTTTTTTTTTCTTGGCTTTTTTCGTCAATTCTGTGAGAGATTTGAGACCTTGTAATCTTGTTTGAAACAGGGAAAGCTTCGTGCAAGATTCAAAATTGGTGAGTTTTTCATTTCTGGGTACAAGTTAAAAGGCAAAAAAGGGGCGTTGATTGCAATTAATGGAGAGCTCGATCAACACCTATGGAGAAGAGACAAGAAACCAGACACTGCATTCCACTTCTTCAACAATATCTTCCGATGGTTACCGTTTGTTTGGTCTTCAAGGTTCTCTTCACCAGTTTTTAGGTGGTGGCAAAGGTAAAAAATTCGAAACGAAAAAGGAAACCTATCTCTTATTTGATTTTCCATTTTTTGCTCTCTCATCTTTGGTCCTGTTTTTCGATGAAATCAGCTTAGTTTCTTTAGTAAATAAGTGATTAGTGGTGGGGAACTTTGATATTTGATGAAAATTGAGTTCGTGTTTGGAGAGACAATTTGGTTGGTGTCCCTTTGGAAATTGGAATGAACTATCAGGGTAAGGCAATTAAAACAATAATAATGAGAAATGGTTATGTTTGATTAACTATTCATTTGTGCATAGGCCCAAAGTTTGCAACTCTTACAATCTGAGCTGCAATGTTTTACTTACTTTTCTGCTCTTTCCCACTGGTTCAATGATATCTCCAATTTCACTATGCTATGAATTGGTTTGATATACACAATTGATGAATAAATTTTGAGAGTTAACCGATTATTGCATACGACCTTAATGCTTTTGACAATTTTCAGTGTGTACCCAAATGGTCATTTCAGTACACATGCTCACACATCTTTTTGATGTGCACCCATGCCTTATAAATCCTATATATCCTTGGCTCTTACGAAATTTTAAAATCAAGAGCAGTGAGTGAGCTAAAAATAAAGGAAGTCTATGGTTAGATTTTGGGTGTAGGGGTAGAGGATGTAATTGGAGTGTTCTTTGTAAATCTCTTGTTTTAGTTAAATGTTCCATAATCATCATGTCTTGTGGACGTAAGCTGAACCACAGGCAAAATTCAATCAATGGAAATTCACTCCATGGAATATCCCTTCCCCACCCTTTTCTTGAAGGACGTTCATGGAGTTTCTTGGGGGAGAAGAAACAATATTGATGATTTTATTTAGTTTTCCCCTGGTGGGATACTATCGAACTTTCCATTTTACCTGTGCTCACTAATGTATTCTTGCTCTTAGAGGTGAAAGTTTTGATTTTTAACAATTCTCCGCCAACATTCTTCTTTTAGAATAATCTCTAACTAGTATCATGTTGGGAAAATCTTATTCTGCAATATGATATTGTTGCTCTGGCTCATTATATTATCACCCGTATAAAACTAGAGCATTTGTTTTTTGGCAATAAATTAACTAATTTTGCTTCTCATGTTCCCAGCGGCTGATATTCTCTTGTGGAAGCAGTGGAGTGTTTCTTTTGGCATTATCGTCATTGCTACTGTTGCTTGGCTCATATTTGAGAAATCTGGATTACCATTGTTACCTATTTGTTCAGATGTTTTGGTGATATTAATTGTGCTTCTGTTCATTCATGCCAACTATGCTGCTTATGGAAATAGGTATGACTAGTATTGCCTCTGTATGTGTTGATTTACCTTTTAATACTGAAGTTGTTTTCAACAATGATGTCTAGTTATTATTCAAGCAGACAACTAGAAACATTACCAGACCTTGAATTGTCAGAGGAAATGGTTAACACTGCTGCTGCATCATTGCGTGTTAAAATCAATAATGTGCTTCTTATGGCTCACGATATGACTCTTGGCAGTGATTTTCGGCTTTTATTCAAGGTCAGTTTAGATCACTTGTACTACAAACAAAGGGGAACAAAATCAACCATAAAAAAAAATTGTATGTATAGAGTCTATAGACATTGTGGAATTGTTAGTTGAACTATGATTAAGTTGTGAATTGTTTTTCAATCATTAGTTACTAGTATCAAGGCGTGTCTTGGTCTGGTAATAGGAAATAGAGCCTCATTGCTCTTACTCTTCATTTTTCTTGAAGTACCCATTCTAAAACATATTCGGACATGAAAATGGGGATATGATTCTTCAAGGACTCTACAAATCCATGGAAATCTTGGAAATGATGGAACATAGTCACACTGAAACTTGAGTAAAACAGAAATAAGAGTAGAAGCTTACTCTGTTTACCTTCCACCCCCCCCCCCCCCCCCCCTTTCAACTCCAACCAAGATTTTGGAGTTGAGTATTTTTCCCACTTTATTAAGTAAACCAATTAAGCATTTGTAGATTCCCCATTTTGCTATTTTGTCTTTTCCCAAACAAGTTTAATCAACAGAACTAGCCAATTTAAATGTGACTTCTAACTTTTAGTTCATTTGGCAGGTTCTGATTTGTCTGTGGCTCATTTCTGCCATTGGTAGCTGTTGCTCCTTCTTCACACTTGCCTATGTTGGTAAGCAAGTTCATTTGTCTTTCATCTTTCTTATGATTCATTGATGTATACATGTATCCTTTTTGTAGCTGATATAATATTAAATGTAACTAAACTTAGTGGTTTAATCACAACCTCTTTGGTTTATTTCTAGTAAGCAATCATGAACTATGTTGCTCGGACTCTTCGTTTTTCGTAAATTCTCATGTTAGACACATATTTAGACATGGTTATGGGGACATGATAATGATCCTCCAAAGATTCTCCAAGTACATTAAAATCTTGGAAAATATCAGACATACATATATTTGAAACTTACACCTGAGTTCAAGATAGGTTATCATTTTATGTGGTTAAAACTCCAAAAACCTGATATCAAGCTCCTATCACAAACTTCCTTTCTTGACCTTGTGGAATCATTTACATATTTGTTCCTATTTTTGCTGATTAATTGCAAAATGATGCAAGGGATCTTAAATCATGTACTCATTTAATTATAATGTATTTGTCATGTCCTGATGCCAGGAACCGTCTTATCTGTTACTCTTCCGGCCTTCTACAGCAAATATGAAGAACATGTGGATAAATACTGTGGAATGATCCACCAAAAAATTTCCCAGCACTATAGGATAGTAGATGAGAGAGTGATCAGAAGAATCCCCCCTAGTTTATCCTAAGGTAAAGACATCTAAATCTCACTGTTTACGTAGAATAGTGATGCTTAACTCTTGCTGTTTCACTGACTGTTACAATGGCATCGACATTTTGCCTCCGCACCTTAAATGAAAGAATATTTTTGTTGGAACATTTTCAAAATTTATATAGTGTTCCATTAGTTGCAAATGAAAAGAGTAATCAAAAGTTATATCACTTGATTTTTAACCAACAATCGTCACTATTCATAGTGATGAGTTATATTTTTTAAATTCAAAAGTTACGTGACTTAATTATTAACAAATAGTCAATATTATTCAAGTAAATATCTATGAAGAGACATGAGATTTCCTATAAATGAGAGTGAACTTTCATTTGTATGACACCAAAAAACATAAAAATAAAGTTTCTTTCTATTCTCCCACAATCTTTTATGTTCCTAGATTGTTTTACAAAGAATTATTGCAAAAATTCTTTATAGAAATTGATATTCTTGCTATGTTTGCTCAGTGCTCAATGGATTATTTTCGTTGGTGTAAAACGTAGACAGTCATTGTGCTTCATTGTATCCTCGAAGTTCATTTGTCAGTAACTTGTTTTGCACACCATAATATAGGTGGGGTGAATAGAACCTTAAAGAAAGTGACATTGATACACGCCTTGAAGTCTTTATTTTTTTCATAAATTTATTTTTATCCCTACTAAATGTAACACTTCATACTCAACCCGATCATTAGGTCCAATTTATGGGATACCACATTCGTTGTCGGAGCAATTACAACCAATTATCATTCAATTAAACCATTTATATATGCTATTAAGTATGATATGCATTCACCATATGTTTTAAAATCATAACTAGATCTTATACAAGCTTACAAAAGCTCTTCAGTTAACCCAAGTCGAATAAGGACTAGAATGCAAAGTTTTCAAAACTTTTTAAGTTGGCATTGCAACCACATTAGACCCATGTCGTGACATCACCGATAGAGGCTTAACATCGCGACTTCAGATGTGCAATGTCATGACTTGGAAAGAAGTAAATTGATATTGCGACTTCAAATAGGAAACGTTGCGACGTTGGAGATTGGTGTCGAGACATCCTCATGCCTCATGCCTTATGCCGGTGTTGCGACATTGAAGACAAATTCCATCAACTCTTATGATCTATGATTGTCAAAATATGCAACACAACGGTTTAATGACTCAACATACAAAACATTTCATCCCATTATGATGTTCAAGTACACAATTCTAACCTTTTAAAACTTAAGCACATATATACATGTTATAACAATTCATATGTCATCCTCCATTTATCATTCCCTAATCAAAACACTCCATTGACCATTTATAATGTTAAACGGTTAAAACCTAGGTACATGTCATATATTGAAACATAAATAATTGTACAAACATTATTGAGTCGAGAACCTATAATCCAAACGTTGCTTCACCTCTCGAGACCCACTGATACCTGTGCACAAAATAAACAAACTGTACATTGAACAATAAAGCTTAATGATACTTTCATGATTCAAGTCATAAGATGAGCATAATCGTAATAAAGATTCAATCAATATATGCTAAGATTCATTTATATCAATTTACATGTTCTCTATTCAAATGTCAATCTCATATAATAACCAATTGAAACATTCAATACTATGCCTTATGTTGACATGTATACAAACAATCTCATTTAAGATTCAAACACATAAGCATTTAACTATATGATACTCAATCCTCATTTTCAATCAATGTCATTTGATCTTTCAACTTATGATTTAATTCTCTTTCTCGAGTCTATTGACTAATTAATATTCGATTCGGCCCCCAAAGCTCGTTTTTAACTGATTCGCATGATCTTTCACATGCATTATATAATCACATTTCACATTTTTATACATATGATACCATTTCACATTTCACCTCAATTCAATATCATTTATCGAGTTCAAATTTTATAATCCCTATTAACCTAACTCAAACTTGGACAGATACACGGATCATCCAACCATCACACCAATCTGACACCTAATGCCTCTATAACACCCCTAACCCGTCTTCATCGTCGGATCAAGGTTACGGAGCATCACGATACGAACGAAACAACTATTCAAAAATATTAATGACATTCAATAACTCAATTTATCCTTAGTAAAAATACATTTATGGCCCTTAAATTAAGTGTAACACCCCTATACCCAACTCGACTACCAAGTCGAATATAGGAATACCACATTTAAGTGCCGAAATAATTATGGCTAAGTTCAATTATCTAAACCTTTTTCCAGTCATATTTTAACTCTACGAATATGTTTTTAACATATTTTTAGTGTATAATTCATACCAATTCTAATGCACATGTCATAATTCATACAATTCTCATATTCATGGATCGATTCATGTACTCGTATATATATTTTAAAGCTTTATTTACCCGTTGAACGAAATAAAACCACGTTGAATACTCGGGAGCCTTGCTCACACAAAATGTGTTTGTACATGTAATTGTAACTGTATCTGTAATGCTCACATGAGCTGTGAAATAAGCCTGCTCACACGAGTTGTGGGTCGAGATGTTAGCTACACGATGTTGCTCACACGAACTGTGGAGAATCCGCAACAAATGCAAGACCTCAGCCATCGGTAGGACATTCAAGGCCAGCATCCGAAACCGTATAATCCTCAATGACATGTAATTTGTATCCTAAGTATTCAAGAGGTTCAAACGGGATACTTTCAATTCCAAACCTTTAGCTCATTCCGTATTATCCTCTCATGTATACACATCCATAAAGTTCACATTTTTCTCATATAATCATAAAATATAATAACTTGACGATTTAATTCAAGATACATTTTAACAATTTATATTCAAATGGAAATTTTACAAAGTACAACACCACTTAATCAACATCTAAATAGAAATTAACAAGTTAATTATTATATGAGTTTACCTCGACTAACATGATTGTGGAAATAGAATCGACAACTAATTTGAAACTTTAACTTTTTCATGATTTAACTCCGTTTGTTGCGTATCTTGATTTAAATAATAATTTCATTCAATTAAATAATTAAAAAATCTTTAAAAAAATCAATTCAAACCTATAATCCATTTTAAGGTGATTTTATAAAATTACCCTTAATATTTTAACTTTTGTGTAAATAAGTCCTTCCACTCAAAACTCACAATTAACCACAATCTATGAGATACCCGGTTAGCCTAACTCCCTATAGGTTCATTACCACCCAAAACTTTCACCATTTCATATTATTATCAAAGAATGTTACTATTTTTTTTAAATAAGTCCATAAACACAAAATCAACAAAAATCACTCAACAAAACTTATCATTAAATTCAAGGATTTATCAACTAAGTTCACAAACTCAACTATCTCACTCGTGGCAAGTTTTTAAACTCAATAATTTCACAAATTAACTATTGGGTTAGCTAGATTAAGTTAAAACGAATTCAAAAACATAGAAATCATTAAAAATGGAACCAAAATCACTCGCCAATCAAGAAATGAAAGCTTGGCCGAACTCAACCCTTAACTATGGTGAAAATCGGCTGAAACTTCTCAAGGAAGAAGATAACACCCATGTTTTGCTTTGTTTTATTTTATTAATTACTTTAGTTACCAAATTGTCCTTTTAAAAAAATTAAGGGTTAATTTAGCATTACTTTTGAGGAGTGCTTTTAAAAAATGCTTTGGAAATGTAATTTTAAAAAGTACTTTTAAAAAGTTTGGTTTAAGATTTAAATGTTTAGTATAGCAATAAAAAAGTGCTTTTGAAAATTAAAATGTTCATTTTAGACATGTGTTATAAAATAATAAATAAACATTTAAATAATAATTAAATTAGTTAATATTATGATATTTTAATAAAAATATAGAAATAATTTATTATACTTTTTATTAATATTTTAATATATAAAATAAAATTTTAAATATTTTTTAAACAATTAATCAAAGAAAAGAAAATATCATGTGTTGAAGAGGTGAAACCGTAATTGAACTGTCAAAAGTGCTTTTGAGATGAAAAAGCTAAAAATTTTAACTTTTCCATATGATAAAAAGTACTCTTGAAAAGATCAAAAAAAATTTCAAAAATTATTTGTTTAGAAGCATTTTTACAGTAAAAAATACTTTTTTGAAGCATTGTGAATAGGGCCTAAACTACATAAAAATCTTCACCTAATCCTGCTCACACTTCACATGGAATAATCACCATTCAAGTTCCCTTATTTATTTTCGATAGTCAATTTATACCTTTAACTTTTATAAACAATTTTTATAGCTTGTGATTTAACTCTTTTTAAAATAAATTAATAATCAAAATGTTAAAATTTATTAATCAAATTTTAATATGACTCTAATAATTACTATAAATATTAAATAAATAATAAAATATCAATTCGTTTGTTGAAATCGTGGTTTCGAAACGACTATTTCTAACACCACTAAAAACGGGCTGTTACAACCTCATTGGAATTCGAAGTATATAAGTTGTGCCCAGTGTTCATCAATAAATAACCGAAATATAACTCATACACAATCTAATTTTATGGTATGTCAACTATATCAAGCTCTGCCCGAACAATTAATAGAGTACCAATAATCTAATTTCATTTTATAATCAATTCATATTCAATATCATAATTTCATTTCAATTCATATCAATATATATATGTCGAACATCACATAACATGATTCATTCCATATTTAGATCACATATCATGTTATTTTCCACTTCATTCAATTCAGTCAATTCTCAATATTCAATATCATTTAATACGAATTAATTCATATGATGATATGAGTTTACCTTGATAGTAAATCATGCAATCAACATATATATAATCAATAATCTCGAATCATAAACGTACAAACCAATAATTCAACTACTCGTCAACGACTCTTGACTTTCCTTTCTCTCATGACGACCCTACGTCGTCTTTAGCTACGTTCGGTAATTTAATAAAATAAAACAATATCAGATTTCATCCAATTCATATTCAAACACATAGTCACTCATATTTGACATTTTTATTTAATTCAGTGTCAATACTCAGGATAGGCATATTTTTCGATATCTAGCATCAAATCAAAATCTGATTTCACATTCTTTCATTAGAGATCCTATACTTTCTATTTACAATATAATCTCATGAAAATTTTTAATTTATTCAATTTAGTCTCAAATATTTCAAAGTTATCTAACAAACTTAATTAGCTTTACAATTTAGTCCTTATCGTGATCTAAGTTTATTAACTATCATATTCAAGTCTAATTCATCAATTTTTCTATAATGACAACTTGCTAAAAGCTTAACAATTGAACAAAATTGATACATGAGTTATCTAAATCAAACTCCCATAATCAGAAATTTATGAAAATTTGATGAAACTAGCTTGCTTACCTTGGAAATTTTGATTTAGCCGAATGAATGAGGAACTTGAAATTTTCTCTTCTTTTCTTGCTTTGGACGGTGGAAAAAGATGAGAATTCTCATTTTTCTTCCCACTATTTTCCTATTTATAGTTAGTTCAACTTTAACTAAGCTTACTTAATTAGTTTAATCAAGTTGTTATTGTACTTAATCAATCTTTAATTAAACAAAAGTGGAATCAACATCATCACCCACTAATTCATAATGGACAATGGTCAAATAACCATTTTGGTCCTTCGGATAATTGTTATCTAGGTCCTCGAATATTTTCTAAAGTAAAATTCAATAGCGATTGAACTTTTAAAATTTAGTCTCCGAGCTTTAATTAACTATTTTGTTGGTTACTTCTTAAATGAGTTCCAATATATTTTCATAATAACTTCTTTAATCTCTATATTTCATTCTTACGGACTTGGTTTAAGGAAACGAGGTTCTGAAACTGTATTTTTCGACACGTTTCACCATCCGTTGAACTGCAATGTCCGGTAAATGATTCTTCTGCATTGGAGTGGATAGATAGAGATGGTTCGGGATTTCTACCGACCTGCTATCGCTAGTTTCCACATGACTCAGAGTCTGCATGGAGCTTGTACAGTTGTTTATGTCTATACTTTTCCTAAATAAATTTGATGAGGATTATATGTCCGCCTACTTGCTTCTGTCAGTCAGTTTTCTTCTATGGTTTTGGATGCACCATGATTGTCATCAGGATTGGGATGCTACTGAATCTTCATACTGATATATTGCGCTAACAAGTTAGCAATATGCATGTTATAGACAAATGAAGGTCTATGTCTAAGTATAATATATTTGTAGTTAAAAACATTGGCTTCTTGCAACAGGTAGCTTGAGCATTTTGAACTTTCTTTTTTTCCTGCTGGAAGGAATAAAAGTTCCAGTTTGTACTGAGATAGGCTGCCAAAAGCAACCACCAAACTGGGATTTATGACCAAAATCATACATAGAAGCTAACAGAAGGCAACTTCAGAATTAAGTAGAGAAATCTTTTAAATATATATTTTGATTCATTTCATGGCATGGCTGTGATGAATTAAACAAAAGCCAAACAGATGAAAATATCCTTGATCATCATCAATCAAGTAGAGATATATGTATAGGCCTAGCGGGTGCCAATAAATCACCTCAGCAACTGACAGCCATATGGGGCCGGCTGAGCCTCTCCTTTACCCTAACTCTCCTTCTTATACCTTCCCCTATCTCAAACAATGGCTATTACATATACAAGCTCCCATTTAAAGACCCTCTACTGTCCTGAAACTCTAGAACTGACCGCCCTCAAATGTTTGTCCAAACTGCCAATTTCCCGGTGTCACGTTGTAGCTGGTCACAGTCCTTCCGTCGCTTGTGGTGACTTGGAATGAAAGACTTTGACCGTTGAGGTAAGAGTTGCTCTGCCAGTTTTGGCCCCAGTTCCTCGACATTGAATTCCACCCTGTTTTGGAACCTTTGATTGATACTGACTGAACATCTCCAGCACCACCAACATTTGAAATGAGGACCAAGTTGAAGTAAGAGTGACCATTGATTGTAAACCTGATTCCTCCTTTCTTCATACAGGGGACTCTGTTTAGACCGACATGAATTTGTTATTCAGGTGAGAGCTCAAATCATAGTTTTAGTACATAATTAGTGAAGGGTTTTCTAAGTTTTACCTTCTGAATGAAATGGGGACGATTCCAGCCCGATACTGAGCAATTTGCAAGAAGGCTGGCTCAGCCAAGTCAAAGTGCTGTAGAGGAGGATTGCACCAGCCACCATTGTCATTGGACAAAGCCAAGTTGGGGGGGCAGAAGTTGGTTGCGGTGACGGTAATGGATCCAGGCAGGCACCATTTGGGGTCGCTGTCACACCTCATTTCATAACAAGAACCACAGCTGAGGCCATTGTTGAACAAAGCAGTGCTAAGTGCAGCAGTGTTGGTCCCATAACCTTGGCTATATAAGTTACCATATCCACAAGCTCCTCCTGAAATAGCAGCAAATGGAAAACTCTCAGATTAAGTAAGCTTTTAATAAGTTATAGACCATTTAAAGTGACCAAGTCCAATAACGGAAAATACACAAAAGAACTTGAAACAGCAAGTTGCTTTAACTTCACGTTACCCCACACTAATTTTTTTAAGTTAACTTACCCATTGTGCCAGATGCATCACCGCCCCCATAGAATGTAGCATGACCACCTTGCCATCCTCCCCCATAATCACCAAAGGCGCCTCGCAAGCAAAAACCGAAGACAAAAAGCAGAAGAGAAGTTGCAGAAACTGCTGATATTGCCATTTTTGACAAATAAAAAGAGGCTAATCAAAAGGCTGGTGTGTGCTATGTTAGTGGTTGACGTTTGTGACATAAGAGGGCTGGAAAGAAAGGGATTATATAGGAAACAAAAGGGCGGTTCGATGTGGACTTGAATAGAAAGAAGAGACAAGAAAGCAATTGTGATGTTAAACAGAGAAAAGCAAGACCAAGAAACAGATTTTCGTATATTCGGGAGTCATTTACAACGATCAAACCCTGCACATGCAAATGTTCCAGTTAAGACTTAGGCCCCCACCTGCACATGCATTTTGATGTATCAACCCTTCCCTGACCACCCACTTGGTTTCATCTTAATCTCTTAACTGCTCTCCTTTAATACTACACCTTCCTTACGTGTAGTTCCATGGAATTTTCTCCTTAAATTCCCTGAAACCCCGCCAATCCCTCGGCTCGATCCGATTGCTTTTATTTGGTACCAAGTAGTCATTTTAAACCATTTCGCTGTCAAACAAATTGTAAAAATGCTGGTTGTGGTGAATAAGACGCCAGCAATGTCTTTCAACCATTCAAATCAGTAACATAAGGACGACATGTGAATGTATTTTTCCTTCTGATGTTCTTGTAAGCATATACATGTATGTATATGCATGTATAATCAAATCAATAACTTTTTCTGTCAAAGCAATTGGCTGTTTAACAGGGAAAGCTGAGCATGTTATATTTAAAAACATCATTTTTTTTTGTTACTGCAATGAACAGCTTGTTAGGTCAACTTTTGCTTAAGCTTAATCCGAAATACGTTGCTGAAACCAACAATATAGTTTAGGGTTGACGACACATGCGCATCAATCTATACATGAATAGCATCGTTGAAGGATCATTGAAATCATCAGCGGACGTGGGATTTTGTAGTTTCTCACAATGATCACTTCGTTCTTGGATGAGTTATAATAATAATAATAGGAGGGTTATGTAGAGAAAGATCTGATTAGATTAGATTAGAGATAGGGTGGAGCCTACCATGTTAGGAAGCACATGCAAGCTCCGGACTTCACAGTCCCTTAGCCCTTATATTCATGCAGACATCCTTTTCATTTCAATTTCAGTGGTTTTCTGTTGTAATCCCTTACTTATATGATAAGATAAATGAAAACATCCAAAATATAATTATATAATATATGAGATATCAACCACATGATGTTGATTAGTGCTCTTTTCTGTTTGACAAATAAAACAAAGGGAAGATCGAAGAATCAATAATCATGCTTTCTGCTACTGTTTATATTCACCGTATCTTGAAATTTTGTCTATTCCAAAGTGGAACTATTAGAATTGTGATCTGTTGTATAATATTTTGCAGTAATGGCACACTGATTTCAAATTTGATTTCTAAACAATTTCAATCATCTTTATCCCAGCCCCATTTCTACTTATTAAGAGAAAAAAACTCTACCAATTTGCAGAATTCTAAATTATATAGAAAAGTCAAGTTTTGTGGCTTTCAATACCAAAAGAAAATAATAATAGGTTCGTAAATTTGAAATTTAATTTTCATATTTTTATTTTTAAAAATTTAATCTCTTTACTTTTTAAATTTTAAAATCCAAGTTCAACTATTAAAATTATTTTGTTAAATTCAAGTTCATTACAACGTATTCTTTTAGTTACATAGCTACTAAGTGAGTATTTTTATTATCCTTTCAAAATGTCATTAACAATTGCATCTAAAATTTGAAGTCTGAAAAATAGAGAGATTAAATTCAAAATCTGTAAGGAGTGTAGGAAGCTATGGCTTATTGAGGTTTATAAATTGTAGAAATAAGTTAGGTTTGGCATGAAGTCTCAAGAGCCCCTATAGCTCAGTGGTAGAGCGTCAGTCTTGTAAACTGAAGGTCTGTAGTTCGATCCTGCATGGGGGCATTATCATTTTTGTTGTTGTTTTTTTTGTTTGCCTATCAGATACGAATGGAAGAGGAATAATAAAAAGCTAGATTTGGATCTTTAATTAGAACAGTGACGAAGATTTCTTGAATTTGGTCCCTTTGCTTGGTTCAGATTTCCCGTCTCTTATTTCTCTTTCTATCAGTAAGGAGGATTAAGATTTGTGACCATAAACCAAAGGTTGAGAAATAAGATCCAGAAAAAAAAAAGGTCATGTGGATTTATATCCAAATGTAGCTGTGTTTGGTGCCAATGAGAGTTCCCTTCTCAAGGGATTGTCTCTCTTACTCCCACTTCAAACAGACATCTTCAATGGTCATGGGACCATTAACTCAATGGTCATGGGACCATTAACTCAATAGTCATTTTCCGACATCATCAACCAAAAAAACACACCCACTTGGGGGGCTGCCAAATTCCAACATAGATCAGTTCTAACTAAAAGTTGTTCACCCCTCAGCCATGTGCATTCAATTGGAACCTCACTTTGTAGGGCAGCTTCACCCCTTCTAAGGTGGCAAGGTAGTTATGTTTTGATGACCAAACCCTACATGTTCCACATATTGATTACGTAAAACCCAACCTGTGAACGTAAAACCAAGGTAACATGTATTCACCTTCAACAGCACTTCCATTGTTTATTTCTATTTGGTTTTTGTTTGAATATTTTACTTTTATCATTGGAGAGTATCATGAATTCTGTTAATACTTTCTTATTATTGCAGTGTATTTAAACAACTCACAAGTGAATGAATGAAATCTATTGGGGATCAACCCGTATAAATAGCGAGAGAGAAGATCAAAAATATAAATTTTATGTGAAAAACCCTCAATTAAGAGGATAAAAAATCAGGAGCAAAAGAGGTTTTAGCTTTCCACAATAAAAATAAACAAACGAGAGTACAATATGAAAAAAATAAATCTGGATGTACCAAATGTACAAAGCCCAAACTTGAATACAAAACCCTAACTCAGGTACAAAGTTCTCTCCATGACTATCATGCAACTTTCTCTAAAACCCATCTAGTTACTACATATTGTCGTCTCATAATTGACCCATCAAAACAGGGATACAGTTGCCTCTTTATATAAGCTAAGATTAAATGTCAAATCATAATAAAATATCAATTTGACTTCCATCGATAGTGAAAAATACAAAAACCTTGATTTAAATATTGTCTCTCACGACATTAAGACTTTGTAATACCTTTCTATACACTTCAAAGAGTAGCTTTTGCTCAACGTCGACATTGACATACGGTGAAAATAACTAGAACTCTATTACATGAAGCATTTCTCATGATCTTTTGCCACTCAAAAATCCTAATTACAAGTCATTAACAGGCCTACTCATGGGTTGGATCACCCGTTTAAATTTGATGGTCATCCGAAAAATAGAGAGTTTGAACAAAAATACGAAACCCAAAAAATGAACCTGAGTAAAATTTAAGATTCGTTTTCTATATGGGCCGAACCTTGGGTAAGTTTTTTTCTAGAGCTCAACCTGAATATATTATGTTATAAAAAATATTATATTAATTATATATGTTAAATAATAATTATATATTTATATTTATATTAAATAATTAATCCACTAACAATTAAACTTTTATCCAAAACCTAAAAAAAATTACCCAACTAAATAACCCAACCCAAAATATAAAATTTTAAAAATTATATACAATAAAATATTTATTATATTTATTTGTGTTTTTTAATATAATTAAATATTTATTATGTTTATGGTTGTGTTTTTTTAATATAAATATTTTAATGTATTTTTAATGTTTTAGAAAAAATTTAATTTAGCACATTTTGTGTATTGTATTTTAAAAAAAAAATTAAAATAAAAATTAATATAAAGAAATTAAATATGCATGGTCCGAGTTAGGTTTGAGTTTATCTTTCTCAAATTGGGTCAAATTTGGGCAAAAAAGTAAACACATTTTTTGTGTTAGGTTAAACTTGAACTTAAAAAATTAATTTAGATATCTTGCATAGATCCGACTTGACTCATAAACACCTCTATTCGTTAAGAAGTTTGCCACCCTCGACTTTAGACATATGCTAATAAATAAACTAGATCTGAAAGTCTAAACCATGCGTCTTTGTGGGTCTCTCTACCATTCATCACTGCCATCAAAGCTATGATCAAATTTCCTCGAAAGCATATTTTTCCAACGATGTATACTTCTTTGAAACAGTCTTCCCTTTTCAAAATATATTTGCCCAGATGAAACAAAACTTTAAAAATCTTAACATGGGATATGCCCACCTCTAATTCTTCCTCAAATACAAAATATTACCCCTTCAAGACCAACTCTTGAATTACCTTTGCCTAGTTTAGTTCAAACATCTCAAGTCCCATCTCCATAAAATCAACAATGGTGTGCCCCTTTTCGAGGCTGCTAGTATTATTACTACATTTTCTTCTGTTTCTTTCTCGTATGTTAATCGTATTGATAATTCCGTTGTACATCATTTAGCTAGTTGAACTCGTAATTATATGGATGTTTTGCACTTTGATTTTAATTATTTGAATGTCATTCATGACTCGGTAATGTGTGATGTTATGAATATTTAATAAATTTTCTTTTTACTCTTGAAAACAACAACAAACACCCTCTCCTCATTCACAGGTCACTCTAACGATGCCATCCTCACCTAAGCAACGCTCCAACGAACCTCGCCTAGGTACTTCCTCTCCACCTGCTACCTACTCTTTTGACAATCATGCTACTTGGAACATCACAATCCAACCCATCCATGCTTCACAACATCAAAAACTCAAGCGGTTCCTTATTATTTATTCGTTGAATGCCACGGTAGAATCAATCCACCACCAACGTCCCTAACAATACCTCTCAAACCCCAACTCTTCCGACTCCAATAATAGCCCCTAGCCAACATCTACCTCACCCTCTACTAACTATACTAGCACCACCACAACTAACACTAACATCTCTCATTGAACCAAATCCATTGGCCAATCCATCAAATCGAATGATAACCTGTTCCCGAAATAACATTCACACGACATTTTTTTAATCCCTTGGCTCTTCTTAATCCAAACAACACTCCTCAAGCTTTTGTCCAAGCCAACAAACTCTGAGTGAGGAAATGCAATGAAAGTTGAGTTTGATGCATTGCAACATAACTAGACTTGGGGATTAGTTTCTAATGACCCTATGAAGAATATTGTGCAGTATAAATGATTGTTTAGAATCAAAAGAAAAGTAGATGAACCCATCAATTGATCTAAGGCTCGTCTTGTTGCAAAAGGGTTCACTCAGTGACCTAAAGTGGATTTTCATGCAATATTCAATTCAGTAGTTAATTCAACACAACTGGGTATTACATAAACTCAGCGCCAACAATGCCTTCTTGTCAGGCAGCTAGAAAAAACAAGGTATATGTCTTAACCTCACATTTATCATATTTTCAAGTTATGCAAAGCTATTTATAGACCGAAACATACGCCATTGGCTTAACTCACAACTACATACAATCGTGGTTTTGTGTGTAGAAGAATTCGAGGGAAGATAGTTTCGAAGACGATAGTAAACTTCGAGGCACGGATGACGCTTTCCAAAGAGAACTATTTGCCCCTACACAAAGTTGCTAAAGGGTTAAGACAAAGGTCCTCCCGAGATACAACAAAGTTTTGAATTTCCTTTTGATTAGAAAAATCACGGAATTCCCTAACTTTTATTCTAATTTCTGAAAATTGTAATTGATTGCAAAAGAAAAAATGTGAATTGTTGTGAGCATCATAGTCCATCTATTTATATGCACTCAATGGACACATTTTGAAGAGTCACAACCCTTTCAAATTGGATGGACACCTATTGAAGAGTCACAACCCTTTTCATATTGGACATACCTCTTGGAAGAGACTTGTCCCATGTCCATTGGATGATAAGTCATCATTTTTCAATTAAATTTGAAAGATCATCACTGTTAATTAGCAATCTATATATTTCCAACAATCCTCCACTAGATTGCTAATTCCAGAAAATAAGTACACAATGATTAAGCATAAAGAAAGGTGTCCGTAGATTGAACCTTTTTTTAGTGCAAATTTCTCATAGTATCAAAAAGTGAATGGTGGCTAGTCGCTTGAACCATCACTCTTAAATTCAATACCGGAAAAATTTCACACTTAATCGTAAAGAAATAGAGTAAGAGTTTAATTGTTTTAGCACCGTTATGGCCATGTGCTCATCCCGTTTCATGAACATGTACGAGATAAACCATAAATAAAACCTCGTTGAAGTGGCACCACGTCATGTCCGTATAGGTGGATTTCATGACAATTAATGTCCATCCATTAAGAGTAAAACTCATCCTCCTAAAATATAATCACTAAATCATAGTTTTTAGTGCACATAGTCATTAGATAACTTGTTATTACTCTTTGAACCTTGAAACTAACTTTTGGCTAGAAAAAGGTAGGGTTTCTATTATCAATGACTCAATTAGAATGGTTTTAATCCCATCTTAGTGGTGGTACTTTTAACTAAATCCCTTGACAAAACTTTTGTCAGTGGATCCGCTAAATTGTCAATTGACTTAACATAGGTAACAGTTATCACACCGTCCCTAATCAATTGTCTCACATACTCATGTCTCAAACTTATATGTCTAGACTTTCCATTGTACACCTTATTGTATGCTCGAGACATGGTTGATTCACTATCACAATATACGGAAATGGCGAACCTATGTTGTGGCCACAATTTTATATCTAGTAATAGATTTCTTAACCATTTGGCTTCTTTGCCCGTAGCCGCTAAGGCTATAAATTCAACCTCCATAGTTGAATGTGAGATGCAAGTTTGTTTCTTGGAGGCTCAACTAATGGCTCCACCTCTGATTGTAAAAATCCATCTAGATGTGGACTTATTGTCACTTAAACTTGTAATCCAACTTGCATCCGAGTAACCTTCTAGTACCGCAGGATAATCACTATAGAATAATCCCAAATTTTTTGTTTTCTTAAGATAACCAAAAATCCTACAAATTCCTTTCTAATGATCGGTACCAGGACAATTTGTAAATCTCGTCAATTTGCACACAGCAAATGCGATATCAGGTCTAGTGCAATGCATTGTATACATTAGACTTCCAATTGCGCTGGCATACTCAAGTTACGCTATAATCCTGCCTTTATTCTCACTTAACTTGAAGTTCGAATTGTATGGAGTGTTCGAATCTTAGATATTCAAGTGTTTGAACTTTTCCAATACTTTCTCGATGTAGTGAGATTGGTTTAATGCAAAGCCCATTTCATGCTTTTTCACTTTTATACCAAGAATTGTATCTACCTCGTTAAGATCTTTCATCTTAAAATTCAAGGCTAGATACTCTTTGGTCTCACGAACACCTTTCATGTTCATCCCAAAAATCAACAAATCATCTACATAGAGGCAAATAATTACACTGTATCTATCAGTGAATTTAGTGTAAATACATTTATCCGCACCATTATGTAAAAAACCATATGACAAAATAATAGAGTCAAATTTCTCATGCCACTGATTAGGGACTTGTTTTAAACCATATAATGATTTGATCAACTTACACACCTTGTGTTCATTCCCAGGAAGCACAAAGTCTTCTGGTTGTTCCATGTAACTTCTTATTCGAGATCACCATTCAAAAAAGTCGTCTTAACATCCATTTGATGTACATGTAACTTATGAATGGATGCAAGTGCTATAAGAATTCGAATGGAGGTCATCCTAGCCACTGGTGCATAGGTGTCAAAATAATCTAGGCCTTATTTTTGCCTAAATCATTTAGCCACCAACCTAGCCTTAAAGATTGGAGAACCCCCTGTTGGAGTGTTCTTCCTCTTAAACACCCATTTACACCCGATAGGCTTCGATCCTTGAGGAAGATCAACAAGAATCCAAGTATTATTGGACAATATTGAATCCATTTCATCATTGATCACCTCTTTCCAAAATATCGCATCCCTAGAAGTCACGGCTTCACCATAGGATTGTGGATCACTATCCACATTAAACATTATGAGGATCTTCTTAATTACGGATTCTCTATTTCCCTCAACAAGGAATGCTAGAGATTGTGAGGAAATGAAATCGGGACCAAAGTCCTTTACTTTTCTCACTCTTTGACTTTTCCTCGGTTCTATATCCTTATTGTCACAAAGACTTTGTTTGATCACTTGATATCATTGGTTGATTTTCTTTTTTCGAATCCGTTGAATTATCGAAAAACTTATTTTTAATTAATACAACATCTCTTGTTTCAATTATCGTATTTGACTCTAAGTCAAGAACACGAAATGCTTTAGAATGGTGGGCATATACAACGAATGCACCTTTGACGGCTCTTGGGCCTAACTTTGTTCTCTGTTGGTCGAGAACTCTATAGTAAGCCAAACATCCCCACACTTTGAAATAATATAAGTTTGGCATTCGACTCTTCCATAACCCATATGGAGATACTTTGAATTTTCTTGATGGTATTTTGTTAAGGCTATAACACGCAGTCAATAATGCTTCACCCCATAAATTATATGGAAGTTTAGCATTTAACAACATCGAATTAACCATATCCTCTAAAGTACGGTTCTTTCTTTTCGCAAAACCATTTTGTTGCTAAGTATAAGGCGCACAACACTCATGTACCACATCTTGTTCCTCACAAAATACATTAAATTCATTTGAAAAATATTCACCACCTCTATAACTATGAAGCATTTTGATTTTCTTACTAAACAAATTCTCAACCTCGTTTTTAAAACGTCTAAACATATCAAAGGCCTCGTCTTTAACTTTCATGAGATGCACATAAGTAAATCTAGAAAAGTCATCTATAAAAGTGATAAAATATCGTTTCCCACCTCTTGTTAGAGTTTCATTTAATTCACAAACATCTGAATGAATTAAAATGAATTAAATCTAACACTTGCGAATTCCTTTCACACTTATTAGGAAATGGCTTCTTGGTAATTTTTTATTGAATACAAATTTCACATTTATCCATAAATTTATCATTACTTAGATTGATATAACCATTCTTTTGCATATATTGTAAGGTTTTAAAATTAAAATATGCTAAACGTGCATGCCACAAAGAATAAGACTCAACAATATAAGCAGAAGAATTGATTTTATTTATATCAATGCTCAACTTGAACATACCCTCATTACAATTTTTTTTTCCTACATATATATCACCCTTAAGCAAAACAAACTTATCGGATTCCAAGATAACCTTGAATCCCTTGTTACACAGAAGACTCACAGACACTAAATTCTTTCTCACATCAGGAACATGCAACACATTGGTCAAAGTCAATTTCTTCCCAGATGTGAAGTTGAGTTCCACAGTCCCTTGACCGAGCACCTTAACCAATTGATAGTTGCCCATAAGCACTTCACAGTTTGCCACTAATACATTATTCTTAAATTGTTGTCGGTCATTACACACATGAACAGTAGTACCAGAGTCAAGCCACCAATTATAAGACTTATCAGTCATGGCTATGTTGAGTTCGGTAATCATACCAATCTCCAAATTCTCAACCCCTTCTGTAACCATGGCCACTAAGTTCATATCCTCCACCATATTGGCATTGAAAATTATGGTATCTTGCTTCTTTTTGAGAAGTTTACAATCTTTAATGTAGTGTCCTTTCTTATTACAATTATAGCAATTGCGAGTTTTTTTCTTCTTGTTTTACATGTCATTGGTCTCGAATGTGGCATTTCTCTTACCATTTCGAGAGGTCTTGGACTCGCTCACATGGTTCACTTTAGAACTTTGGGGAAGACACACTGCATCACGCTTTCGAGTTTCCTCTTCAATGCGTAAATGCCTAAGTATTTTCTCCACAGTGAAGTCCTCTGCCATATGCAGAAGTTTCTTCCGATAATTGTTCCAAGACAAGGGCAATTTTGAGATGATAGCCCCGACTTGTAACATTTCCGGAATAATAACTTTCAAATCGCGAAGTCTGCTTACAAGGACTTGTAATTCATGGAATTCAAAATATTTCATCATTAAAAATTTATCGGTACCTTGTCGCTCGGTGTTGTATTTCTCTTCAAGAGCTTTCCATATTTCCACCGGGGATTGCATCGACATGTAAAGATCATACAATTGATCGGACAAGGTGTTAAGAATGTGTCCACGACATGTGAAATTATCTTCCTCACGCTTCTTCTTGAGTTCGGCCACTTTCACAATTTCCTCGGAATTTGCATTAGGGGCAGGATCTTTCATGGGTTGTAAGTTTGGATCCAAAACGTATGCCACATTCAAGACAGTAAGGAGGAACAACATCTTATCCTTCCAACGATAGAAGTTTGAGTCATCAAATCAATCAAGTTTCACAAACTCTTGGTTCATCACTTTAAATGCGGTGGTAGCCTCCGTTGCCATCTTCAAAATAGTTCTCTTTGATTGTAGAAGAATTCGAGGAAAGATAGTTCCGGAGACGATAGTAAACTTCGAGGTACGAATGACGCTTTCCAAAGAGAACTATTTGCCCCTACACAAAGTTGCTAAAGGGTTAAGACAAATGTCCTCCCGGGATATAACGAAGTTTTGAATTTCCTTTTGATTAGAAAAATCACGGAATTCCCTAACTCTTATTCTAATTTCTGAAAATTGTAATTGATTGCAAAAGAAAAAATGTGAATTGTTGGGAGCATCATAGTCCATCTATTTATATGCATTCAATGGACACCTTTTGAAGAGTCACAACCCTTTCAAATTGAATGGACACCTATTGAAGAGTCACAATCCTTTTCATATTGGACATACCTCTTGGAAAAGACTTGTCCCATGTCCTTTGGATGATAAGTCTTCATTTTTCAATTAAATTTGAAAGATCATCACTTTTAATTTGCAATCTATATATTTCCAACATTGTGAAATCAGATATGACCTATCTCTATTCATATTCATTCAACCTCAAGCAATAGTCTACCTACTTGTCTATGCTGACGACAATATCATCACAAGCTATAAGCCATCTCTCATAAACAATGTTATGTCCTCACTTGCTACAAGGTTTTCAATTAAAGACCTTGGTTCATTGGCTTGCTTTTTTGAGTGTTGAGGTTCTCAGACAACGTAATAGATTCGTTTTCTCTTAAACAAACTATATCAAGGAGCTACTAGCCGAAGAAAACATGGAAAATTTCAATCTGTCCAAGACCCCCATGAGCAACACCAAGATTTTTTGCACTATTGATGGTGCACTACCAATCAATGCAACCCATTTTCGTCATGTAATAGGCGAACTTCAATACCTATCCTTTACATGACTTGACATTAGTTTATCTGTCAACAAACTTTCTGAATATATGCATGCACCCTCTTAGTCACATTGGAAGGCAACTAAAAGGATACTTAGATGCCTTCGTGGTACCTCTCATTGTGGCTTCTGTATCATTTGAAGCGATAACTTCAATATGTTTTCATATTCTTATGCTGAATGGGTAGACGATATTAATAACCATAGCTCAACCTCCAGCTACATTATATTCTTTGGCCTTAACTCAATTGCTTGGTCATCTAAGAAGCAACATATTGTTGCTCACTCTTCTTCAACAGAAGCAGAGTATAGTTTTGTTGCCAATGTTGTCATTGAAACTACTTGGGTTAAAAACCTATTGTTAGAACTTCACACCCCGCTAAAGAAATCTTCAGCAGTCTATTGTGATAATGTTGGAGTTACTGATGTGAAAATCCTATCATTTGCAACTGCATGAAACATATTGTTGACTTTCACTTCGTTTGCAGTATGGTCTTGCATGAACAAATTAATGTTATCCATGCTCACGCTACGGATGTGGATGCATTCACCAGGCCACTAGGGAAAACAGCATTTGATCGTCCTCTATTCAAACCAGGCGTCGTTGTACATTGCCTACCTTAAGATGGGCATATTGGCGATGAACAAATCTTTGATTATTACTTGATTGATGGCTTTCTTTGACCACTTCTTTAGCTTTTGTTTTCTATTTGTTAGTCTTTCTATCTTGTTTTTGTTTCATTAAATTAGCTTTGTCATAGGAGAGTATTATGAAACCTGTTCATAGTTTGTTACCACTGCAGTGTAATTAAAAAACTCAACAGTGACTGATATCATATCAGCTTTCTATTGTCCATTATTGAATTTACAACATGAAGCGTTTTTTTTCTCATTCACAAAATGCTGATAAACTCCAGAACTTGATCTATGTTGCTCTGGCATGAATATGGGGATTTGACCCTCTACAAAAACCCTCTAAATACAGAGAAAACTTTAAATGAATTGAATATACACGTGTTGGGTACAAATCCCAATCTGAAATTCACACCCGAATTTGAGTTATGTACATGAGTGGACATTTTATAAGGTAGCACAAAAGCATTAAACTGGCAGCGAGTCATTTCTTAAGAGTCTCCTTACACTAGTTTAATCTGAGCTACACATTACTCTAAAATCATAAAGGTTAATTGAAAACTCAAAGGCACAACAATCAGATAGCCATATACAGTTACAGTCGCACGCACATCCATTTGGAAAGGAGAGTGAGTGAACGACTGAAACAAATAAAAACAACTTAAAAGGAATTCAGCAGCAATACAACTTTAAAACAATTCTTAACAGACAATACAATGGAAGCCACCAGCGATGTAGCATTAATCTACTCCTAAGGATCAAACCTCTATTCTCACAACATTGCTCCAAAAGAAAAAGGAATCTGAATTCCATGAAAAAAGAATCTAGAACATCTAATGACCTAGCAAAGCTACAGAAAAACTAAAATTCCAATCACATTAAAAGAATCGACTCCAAACAAATAGTACCTTTTTTGATGTCAATAAGGTCAGCCTATGAACAATCCAACAAAGAGAGCAGGGCAAGATGTAGACCAGCAAAACTTGTATTATAATGTTCCACTGCTTTCACCGGCAGAAATTGAGGGGCTTTCAGATTTCACTAAGTGGGAACTCCTGCTGCTGATATCAAGCCCCTGCAATCGACCAAGAGGATCCTGTCGCATGATATCGGCAAAGGCTTGTGAGTTTGAGGAAGTTATCATGGATTGATTATGTGTCAACATGTTAGATCGCAAGGGATGAAATGGTGGCATTTGTATATTCTGGGTGTCAACTCGCATATGCTCTGGCTGGGGAGGAAAGAAACAAGATTGGTTATATGGTATATGGTGCATTCCCAAATTAAAGGTATCTGTGGGTGTTGTTATTTCTCCAGTAGCAATCTTGAGCCTCTCTACTTCCTTCTTCAGCATTTCATTTAGAGCTGCAGCCAGAATTGGACAACAAGAAAACCACATACAGTTAACAACTCTCTACAGTGTTTTTTATAAATGAAATACCAGAGACATGATAGAATCATGTCTAGATCCCCTACATGCAAATGGACAATCACTAATGGTGCCTAAAGCTTGAGCTCTAAAATTAATGTCTAGAACACTATTTAAAATGCACACCCCTGGTTTTGACTACTCTGGTGCCAGTTTGTTTTGTTTCTTATCAATATCATTTAGATATGGTAAAAAAATTGCTTAACTTGTGAAGAAAATAAACATGTCCATGCACAAGTGAGTGTAAACTAATGAGTGCATCCCATATTGGAGAATTTTTGGTCACTAAAATAGTCTGGATAGAGCGTACCATCACGTAGCTGAGCCTGTTGCTCCATAGCTTGTAGCCGAAGCTTAAGCTCTGTGTTCTCAGCAGTTAAGCCTGTTGTATCTCTCTAGAAAGACCACAAGAATTAAGACTATTAACATTCAGGTAATAATCAATATAGAAGCATTAAATCAAACATAAAACAGAACACATCAAAACTAGTGGCAAATCCAGAAAAATAAGATGCCTTTATTGAGTTAGAAGCATGTGCAACTACATCCACAGAGAAAGAGCGCTCTCAATTGCAAAAAGAACTAAAGCCCCCAGCTGCAAAAGCTATTGTTTTATTAAAAAGTAGAATTGTCTAATTTTAATTGTTTAATTTGTAGATACGACATTCTCATAAGAAGGAATGGAAATAATCACCACAACAAACAATCTCAGAAGTTATGTAACTAGACAGGTATGCATATTTTAGAACCTGGAATAGAGTTAGTTGTGCAGAAAGAATAGTTGCTTCTGTTTGAAGTGTTTGAACTTTTCTCTCAAGTTCAGATATATACCGGGCCTTCCTCTCTTTAGAGCGAGCAGCTGACTGCCGATTTGCAATGATCCTACACAAATTATGTATTTTCTTAGCAAAAACTTGAAAGCAAACACAAATCTGACCATACGATGAGTTTATCAAATCTATGAGAGAAAATTTTGCACTAAGTTTCAGGAGTGTTGAGCAGAGAGATGAGAACAGCTCTAGCTCAGCCACCTCACCCAATGCTCATGCATTTAAGGCAAGATACACCTTGTCAGTATTTTATAACTAATAGGATTGGAGTTTAGAAGCTCTCAAACACTAGAAAATAGTGAATGGAAAAAGGATAAAACATCCCAAATGTAGAAATCCTTTCGCACATGACATAACCCAACCCATTATTGTAAGTTCCGAAGTTTGGAAAGACAGCTCCTTTGCACAAAAAGATGAACTTAAATGAAACCAACAGCATTCAAATGTGCGAGATGTAGAAACATTCAAATTATGATTTCAATGAAATCCATAACTTTCAATAAGTCATTTTATTGATGTTTCAGTGAAGTTCACCATATTTAGTTAATCTAATGATAGTTGCATCTTTGTACTGCATAGAATACGGTCACAGGTCCAGACTTCAAAATTAACACTTTCTAAAGGCAGGGTGTGCCATGATAAATAGGTATATATTACAAAACAGATTATCAAACTTTAAGAGAGAAGGATAAAACTATTACGAAAAAAATCCTTTAGAAGAAGATAGAGTGACAAGGTCAATAAGTTTACAATCAGGAACAACTCTATCAGATTAATTGAAGCTAAACTATGCTAGTATTTATGGAGAAAACGTTCAATGAGACTGACATAAAATATGAGCTACTCATGACTATACCATTACAGCATTAGATAGTGAAACAGCCCATATATATGTTGATATTCCCCTAGACAAGCAAAAGATGTACTTGGCGATAGATTATGCAATAAGAGATTTGATTTACTATTAGAATTATGTTAGTTGGATTCGGCACTTCTGACTACAGTATTTCACAAAGCATTTATGCCATCTCCGAATCAAAGTACAAAACAAATCATGAAGAAAAATTATATATATATGTACATGTATAAGAAAAACATATTGCATTGTCCAACAAAAGAAGCCAAACACACAACACAAATAATCCCTAAAAAAGCATGCATAAAAAGAAACCTTGTAATTCACATGAATTTGGTTCGTAAAAAAGCATTAGGCCCTAAAATAATGAGAATCCCATTAATCGAAGGGTGAGAAAGGACAACTGAAGCATTACTTGTCAAAAATGATAGCCAAAACCATAAGTCCAAAGAGCGCATGAAACAAGAACATTAGCTAAGAACCATTAATGATCCATATATATAAACCCAAATTCTTAAATGCATACTTTCCAACTCTCAATTTCTTTCAAATTCTAACCTCCCCGAAATTTTTTTTTCACATTCCAACTATTTAAATTCCTTGCTTGGGGTTCCTAGTAAACTCCATTCAGAAGCACCCAAAACATAAGGGGGAAAAGGTCAACTTCATCATTAAGATAAAAAGAAAAAAAAGAACAATAAAACAATCATAATGCCCGTGAAAAGAAAAGGAATAAACCAACCAAAGAAAAAAAAAACTCGTATAAACTAAATATATAATTTCTTTAAACAACAAAAAGATTTACTTTCTTCTAAAAAAAGTTCCAAACTTGCAACTTCTACTACAATTTGATAAGTACCCCAATCTCAAATTCACTTTAAAAAGCCCAAAAATAAAAGAGTTTGAGGGAAAAAGGAAATAATTCCACAAACCTTTTGGCTTTCTTTGGGTCAACAGTCCACAATTCAGCAAGCTTATCAGGTGACATAGCTTTCTTAGCTTCAATCGACTCCATTAACGAGCACCCATCAATCGAGTTACTATACCTATGCCTTCCTTTCCCTCCTCCATTATTCTTCTCTCCCTTCCCCGACACGCCACTCATTTCCTCTCCCTCCGGGTTCCGACCCGAACCACCACTGGAAGACCCGGCAGCCCCTCCTCCATCTTCCGACCCCTTGGATGATCCTCCCAGCTTCTCAATATCCACGTAACTGCAAAACAAGTCGTCTTCGGATCCCAACCCTTCGAAGGGGTCGGAGACGAGATCCAAGTCGTCGGGGATCCGAAACTGGACTTCGGAATGGGCTCGCCTGTGGTTAGAGCCTCGAAATGAGGTTGGGTTGGGGAAGGAGGGCGTGGTTTGAGTGGTGGATGATGATGCATTGGAGGGAAATGGTGGATCGAGGTTGGGGTCTAGACTTGGCGGGTCCTGCATTTTTGGTGTTTCCTTTTTAGATTTCAGATCTCAGAAGATAAATGTGAGAGGAAAATATCGCTGACTGTTGAAATCTTTTCCTCTTCAGCTTTCTTCTTTCTGTCTCTGCCCCAAAAGAAAACATTAACAGCCACTTTGGTTCAACACAAAGCAATATAACTGTAATAATATTTTTTCTATTTGATAATGAAATAGATTTGTAATAATATAATTATAATAATAGTAAAATTTATTTTAATTAATTGAATATTGTTATTATTATTAAATTTTAATAATATTATTAATAAATATAATTTAATAAAATAATATATAATTTAATAACATTTTTAATATATTTGTCATTTTATTAAATGTTTGTTCAACAAAATAAAAGAATGGATTATCATTCTATGAATACGAAGAAGTGTTATTCTATTCTTCTAACCAAACATGATGTAAAAAATATCTCTAAAACGATGAGAACTCGCATACTATAATTATAATAATGATTTTTTATATTTGAATTATATAAAATAATCAACAAAAAAAGATTTTATGCCCTTAAACCCATTTTGATTTAAATAATTACATTTACGATTATTACATTCTTACAATTATATAAATTATAACTATCGCTAAATTGTCATCAATATTATTGCCATCAACATAAATTATGAATAATTTTAAGTTTTAATTAAAAAATATTAATAAATTTTAATTTTAATCACTTAATTATAAAAAATTATAAAATAATTTACATTATTGAATTATAACATTTTGACCACTCATTGTAATGAACTGATAACATGTCACATTAACTAATCATAATAGCTAATTTGATCACTTATATAACAAAAAGTGAGGGGTAGTACCTCTTGATTCTTTTAATTATAAATCCAAAGAAAAATCTTAGAGAATAATAATTTATTTTTTGAAATTATAATTTTTATAAAAAGAAATCTTGAAAGTTTAAAACATTCATAAAATTCTAAAAAGTTAAACTCTAAAAATGGCAAAAATAATAATAATAATAATAAAGTAACAAAATATATTTTTTCGATACAATTTACTCCACAAATTATTCATGTTTAAGAATTATTTGTAAATATTAATTCACAATCCACACAATTGTATCATTTCATAATTAAGTGATCAAATTATATATTTGCTAGTTTATTGACTATGAGTATCATTTGTCCAATTGATTATTATGATATACAAATGAACGGATAAATGATTGAAATATGCTCAAAACTAAATCAAAATATGATGTGATAAACCTAAAGTCTCAAAAGTTTAAGACATCAACTTTTACACAGATCATCTATATCATAATTAAAACTTCCTAATTGAATCAATGTCTTAAGCTAGAAACTCGGCTGAATTTTTTAATATAAAATCAATAAAAATGAAATTTAAGGTTTTACACTTCGACTAAACCTACATTTGGGTTTCTATTTTTTTATTTGATTGCTTCTGCTGTGCTTTTTACCTAATAAAGCTGTCGACATTATTGTGAAAATGTGAACGAGTAGTTGAGGGGCATAAACCCATAATTAATTAACTCATCTCCATCTTTATTGAGTTGGATGTTGAAATTAATTCGATTTAATCAAAATTTAATATAATTAAAAATTTTAAAAAGAAAACTCATGGAACAATAATGTTAAATAAATTTAATAAGTAGTTGAAGATAATGATAAAACGTATTATATTTTTAAAAAAAAAATTTAAATTCAAATTTTAAGAGTAACAATCATAAATCTCGAATATTAATCGAAAAACGATCATCACGAATATAAAAAGTTAATGGTAAACGAAGGTTTTAGAGTGGAGATTTGACATGTGGACCTCTTGATTTTCTTTGTAGGTGACCCATGGAGATAATGTCATTGCCCACGTGATCTCCATGTGCCTCGCTCTTTTCTTGTAGCTGTGGTTGCTCTTTTGGACCATTCTCAGCAACTGCTTGAGCTTTGCAGTGTTCAAAGTACTGCAAGCTCACGTTCATGAATTCATGGAAAATAAATTATATATGAAGAAGAGATAACATCAACATTTTCATATCATACCTTTGTACTTTCCTTTAAGGATTTTTAACAAAATAATGTTTTAAAAGTTTTCTTTAAAAATTTAAATAATTCATAAAACATGAAAGAATTACTTAAAATATGAATCATTTTTAACATATTAAATAATTTATAATATATGAAAAAATTATTTAAAATTTTATTACAATATAATTAATTTCATGTTAGAACACATCAATTTGAAATTATGTGTATCTGAAAATTCTTCCAAAGTAAAATAAGAGAAAAAAAAAAAGATATTTCACTATAATAAATTTCAATCATTAATTTATTTATTTAGATCCCAAAATTATTATATTAAAACTTTCAAATTTTTTAAATTTTTTATATATTCTTTAGAATTTTTAATATATTTATTTTTTATTTTTTGAAAACTGAAAACTGGGATTTTATTATATAAGCTGGGTGGGATAAGAACCAAATACAAATAAAGAAAGCAAAAACCGGAATAAGCTAAAACTAAAGCAGAAAATCGAAAATGAAACAACAACTGAAAATAAAAACCCAAAATACGAAAATTGAAAAGAAAACTAATAAAGCCCAACCCATCTGCAATGTATCCGAAATGCCCAGTCGGATTCTAGACCAGCGTCTTCATCTACGCCAATTATTTTGAATTTTTTTTTTGTAGTTTTTCTTGAGAAAGAAATAAATTTACTCATTTTAAAAATTGACAGGAATTAAAAGATTATTTACGTTAATTTATTATTTAAATTATTTGAGTTATTCGAATTATAAAATTAAACTCAATTTGAACTCGAAATTCGAATTACTTATTTGAGCTAACTCGAAAAAACTGAATAACTCAAAATTCGATTTTTTTTTTAGTCGGAATCAAATTTTGCTCACTCCTAATTTCAGCTAGAAATTAGCATGACCATTGGCATCTGTTAGCGCAACTAATCTTTGTTAACGTAGTTTAGACACAACGGTCTTACGATCACGGAACCTTGCCAAGTGAATGATTTTTATTCAACAATCGTCAAGATCCCCTATTGGCTTAAGCCCAATCTACCTTTACACAAAAAAGTAATTGCAACCTCAATATCAACAAATCACTCACCTAAATACCTCACAATATAACCAATAAACTCTCCAAAGAATACCTAAAATAGTGTCACAAAATAACCACGAGAACACAACAAAGTTGTTCACAAAGACACTTAGAAAACTGCTCTTGATGTGCGAAACAAAACAACCTTTTTATAGGCCTCTTCAAGCGGCCAAACAATAGTGTTTTGATAGGCTTTAAACTCCTATTTAAAAGTTGAAATTATCCCATTAATTATCCTTAGTATTTATCACATAAAAGTCTTCATAAACCAATCTTCCAACTGCTCCAAAATTTTATTGAATAAATATGATATTTATCTCTAAAATTTTAATAGTAAGATTTTCATGGTTATCCAATCGCTTCAAGCAATTCGGTTGGGAGTCTTAGTAACCTAGTAGACTCATGCTTTAATTTTGTCAAATATGTCACATTCAAGTGGATCGAATTAAGTAAAAACAAAACCTATTCAAAGCCTAAGTCTCTAGCACAAGTAGTGAAACAAATTTGTTATAACAGGACATGGAATGAGAAACAGCAACTTTCCGAACAATCTCTCCCTTGACAATTTTGACAAAACCCTGCAGCAAATGGTTAGCTCACAATCCAAACAAGCCAAATATCAAGTGAATTAGAATATATCTCCCCTTAAGAGGTAGAACCATGTTTGTCAATACACTCCTCCTATCAATATGCTTGTTCATCACACAATCAATTGAGCATGCATCAAGGTCATATATATGCACCAAAAATATCATTATCTCTCCCTTTGACAAAGTGAAATGTAGCAACCATCATGTTGTTTAGAGTGGATGAGATCGAATGTTGCCTTATCAACAAGAGGAGTTGTTGCTCATGGAACAACAATAGTCTTTTCCACAAAACCTATATGGCGTTTCTCCAATGCTTGATAAATCTTCAACATGTTCAACATAAGTTGCAACCTCGTGTTTCACACGAGCATCAATCAAATGTTGATTTTCATTACTCAAATGTGCTTGATACTTCCTTAACCAAATCTATCTATGTTGTGGTCGTCTTGTTCCATGCATTATTCTAACAGGTTTTGCAACTGAGTTGAACTTCTTCCAATCGATGGTTTCCTTACCATTATTGATGTAACCAAGTTATCTATGGCTTGGTTCAATTCTCCTTGAAGCCAAAATTTCATCAAGCTTCTCACTTGGGCCTCCAAACTTCTTCAAGACAACCATTGCATCATCTACTCACTCTTGGTTGCTTTCAAAGCATCATCCTTTTCTTGGACCACAATTTCGAGATTTTCTTTCTCTCATTTAAGGAAAATAATTTTTTCCCTTAAGGAATCATTCAATTGGCACAATTTCTTCATTTTCTTTAACATATGGCTATAAGCATCCTCCAAATATTTAAAAGGAATACAATCATTAACTTAATCTCCTTCAGAATTTGTTGGAACATGGTTTGAAACAGTAGCAGTAAAAACAACATAATTGCTTACATCTTTATTTGCATAGGAACTTCCTTCACCACTCCAAGTGATTGTGGGTGACTTCTCTTTCTTCTTACTATTAGCACATTCTGATTGTAAGTGACCAAATCCATTGCATTCATAACATTGAACATCCTTCTTTCTTGTCTCACCATATCTACTTTAGTTCCCTTCTTAGTGAACTTCTTCATGCTTTTGGTGAGCAAAGCTAATTGCTTTTAGATCTCATTAATGTTCTCCACTGTTTGTTTCCCTGTTGTGATAGCCTTTTGAGCATTGAATGCTACATTCTTTAGCAAACCCATTTTGTCATATTTTGCTTCCTCTATATTCAGCTCAAAGGTTTGAAGTAAGCCTATTAACTTGTCCGCTTGAGAGCGATAATATCTTTGGCCTCCTTTGTTATCGTGACTTAATGATGAATCGTTCTGCTAAAGATCTCAACATTTTTCATATCAATTTATCATTTGAAAAATACTCACCAAGATAGAAAGCCTCATTAGAAATCTTACATAATCTTGCACAAAACTCAAAGTTATTTTCATATTCAAACATTTTCAAATTTTCAAACCTGATTGTTAAAATATGAAGTTTTGACATACGTATGACATCATTTCATTTATGTTGATTTTTCAAGATTGTCAATGCCTCCTTAGCACATTTACCTACAAAAATGACTTTAAGTTGGTCTGGTCAACTCCATTAAAAATGGCATTTAAGGCTTGTAATTTTTTATGAAAAGACCTTTCTACATTAGTATATTTGCTTCTTCTTTAGGGTGTGGTGCCATTAGTAGGAGTTACAGTGGGTTGAGTCCACCCATCTTCAATGGCTTCCGAAGCTGCTTCATTGACAGACATAATGAAAGCCCTCAGACAAACCTTCCAATAAGCATAGCTTGTTGATCCAAGTATCAATCGGGGTCAAGTAATTGAACTACCTTCCTTTATGAATTCCTTGGTCGTAAATCGAACAAATGATCACCTTCAAATAACTTTTGATGCTTGCTTTTATATCAATTGAAAAATAATTAGTTTTTCAATTTAATAAATTTACGTTGCTTAACATTAATAAATGGAATAAAATATATTTTTATTGGTACGATCAGATCTATTATCAGAAATCAATCTTGAACCAGACGAGTTATTTCTTTTCTGATATAAAAAAATATGAGATTTCACTAAGTCGGTTCTTAAGGAAAGAGTGTTTCTAAATTTTTGTTTTCTTGGTCCCAACTCAACACTAAACAAGTTCGAACTAGTTGAATACTTGTGTCAGAAATTCTCCAAGTCAGTTTGCCATTTCCATAAAGGATATGATTGAAAACTCGAAGTTGCATATGATCTTTTTCCCAAAATGGGTCTTGGCGGAAGAGTGTTGCTAAATTTAGACCGTTCGATATTTCATATGGAGTTACAGGTCGACAAGCAACAAAAAAAAGTAAGAGCAGAAATGAAATGAAACAACTGATCTTATTAACACAGTTCAAACAAAATGGTCTTACGTTTACGGAGCTTCACCCAGTAAATAATCTTTTTCAATAATCGTTCGAATCACCTATTAGCTTTTAAGCCCAATATACCCCCTTACATAAAGAAGTAATTGCAACGCTAATATCAAACCCCAACAGCTACAAATACCTCACAATGCAGCCAATAAATTCTCCAAAGAATATCTAAAAAAGTGTCACAAAATAACCACAAGAACACAACAAAATTGTCGATAAAGTCACTTCAAAAACTGCTCTTCATGTGCTTTGAAAGGTTTTAAACTTCTATTTAAAAATTGAAATTATCCCATTAATTATCCTCATTATTTATTACTAAGTCTTCATAAATTAGTCTTCCAACTAATCCAAAATTCTTTTGAATAAATATGATATTTATCTCTAAAAATAGAATTTTAATAACAAAATTTTCATGCTTATCCAATCTCCTCAAGCAATTCGATTGCGAGTCTTAATATCCTAATTGATCTATGCTTTTAATTTTATCAAATATATCACATTCAAGTGAACCAAACTCAGCACAAACGAAATCTATTCAAGACTCAAATTATTGGCCCAAGTATGAAAAACAATTTCGTTATAATAGAACATGGAACGAGAACTGTAGCTGCTTTCCCAACAGCAATGGTCCATCCCTCAAAAGTCAAAGGTACAAAATCCATTATTTTTATCTTTTCTTCAACCAGAATTTCTAAATTTAAAACTAAAAAACAAATCAGTCTGTCACGTAAGACAAAACAGCAAGCTCCAATCATAGCTGCCATGGCATAAAAAAGAATCGATAAATACGTATACTTTTCAATTAAGGGCGAAATTGACAAATAAAAAATGTAAATATTAAAGATTAAATATATTATTATGATTTTTTTAATTTTATTGATGATAAAATGTTATGTTACTGTTTAGTAATGATGTATGAGACACATGTACTGATATGTATAAAATATTCACCCATTTATATAACACATCTAATGGCAGACGTAAGTTTTTTGTTTTTGTACAACTCACATACCACTGGCAATGGGAAATCATTGCACATGCCATTAGTACCAACGACGAATCTAGATTTCTTTTCAGTAGGAGTTAATTATACATTCTTGAGAGATAAGCTTATCATATATTAATTTGTAATTTCATTATTTTTAAAAAGATTAAATAAAATTTTATTTATTTTTACAGGGTGAAAATACAAATTTACTATATATTAATTCATAATTTCTTTATTTATAGAAGGACTGAATTGAAAATTTTTAATTTTGAGGTGCTAAAGCCCTTACCTACACCCCTCGAATTCGCCTTTAACTAGTAGACAATTCTTTGAATTCAATCGCATGACGGATATAGGGATGAATAACACTTTTAACCAACCAAACGTTGGGTTAAAATTTACCAAGGAATGAAAGGGACGTTAACATAAATTTTGCCGAGGACTAAAAATGTAAAAATCAAAATCATAACTTTTCCTTTTGAATGGAAAAATACTTTTTGACGGCACTTTTAATTTTAATATAATTTATCTTGTTATTTAAATTAATAATAAATTTTTAAAAATTCTACTCCTAATCAGATAGTATATTAAATTAAAGAAGATTATACTAAAATATATCTCTATGCTGAGTTAGAAGCAACGTGTTGAATCGAAAAACAAGTACATAGTATACAGCTAAAGAACATCTTGATCAAATAAAACAACAGCTTTGATAAATGTTTTTAATCTTTTACGATTTCTTGGGAGGGTGAAGATTAAAACATTTATCAATCCTTGTGGCAACCTAAATCGATTTTCCAAGGCAAACCATAAAAAAAAAAATAAAAGAAAAAGCAATAATGGCGGTGGCGAGCGGTGTTTGTCGCGGCGGAAACGTTTGCCTCCGGCGCCGCGATTCTTCCAACTTCCATGATCAAAATGCTCGCCCACGTTGTTTCATGGTCTCAGGTTCACAATCGTCATCGGTATCAAGAAAAGAAAAGATGCTGGCGTCGTCTAAGGTAAGGGCAAGCCTTCTTCAACCATAGTTGAAACAAGAAAAGACGAGAGGGAAGGAATTGTCGTCCGAGAAAAGAGAGGAGTGGATGAGAGATTCGGTGGCGGAAATCGCGAAGAGGTTGCCGGAATCTCCCTTATTGGTCCAGGTATTCTCCGACGTAAAAACTAACACCACGAGAACAAGGGCGGAGGAAGATAAGTGGGGTTTGGTGAAACAAAAGTGGGAGAAAGGGGGGAGTCCAATGCGTGATGGGCTGATTTTTGTCGAACAAATACAACAACGAGAAGAGGAGGAGGAGGTTTGCAATACGAGGGCATCGGGGCGACAGCTCCAGCGTGTTATCTGTTGAAGACGAGTAAAGTGGGTTCAGGGTTTGGGATAAGGTGCACCCACTTTTGCTTGGTTAGGGTTAGCAGTTTCAGGGAAACTGCTTTCTCACAGCTCAAGAATTGTTGGCTGCTGCAGCAGGCGATCCTTGAAGAAAATGAAACATGAGCATCTGAGTTCTATTTTCTTGATGATGAGAACTGGTATTTTATGGGAAACGGACCCTTTTGATTACGTCAAGTATTCACAATTGAGGTACAATATAGGTACTTAACTTGTACACCTCAATTAATTAAATTAATTTTCTTAGCTTTTCTTTCAATTTTTTTTTTTTCAACTATGGAATGCTATATTTTTTATTATTAATATTATTAATTTATAATGTTTTAATCATTCTTTCGAATGAAGTGACACGGCACATTAAATACCCACATAACTACCTACTAATCTTAAAAATTAATTACAATTCTAATAAAAGAGTCAACAACTAATTCCATCCATTGTTATTATTCATGCCAAAAATTGAATTAAGTTGATTAAGAACAAAACTATATTCACATCGGTGGTGCAGCCCCTTTAAAATCTTCTCAGTTCTGAGCAGTACCTTTTTCCTCCCCAACCATCGTTTATGCACTTAACCGTGTCTCTTAAGGAAACAAGGTGAAAATACTTGTATTCTAAAAAAAATTAAGAAGTCAACTTCTTAAGAATGATCATATCCGAACTTTCAAACCATGCTCTTCGGACATCCTCAAAGTGGGGTTGTTCTCAAATATGGTTATTCTCAAGCGGAGTGGTTCCCGATACTATTTTCTAAGGTAATTGTTTTCAGATGTGCTCTTACAGAGAATCAGGGGTGAGCATTCGATCGGATCGGATCGGATCGAATAAAATTTTTTTGAGTTAATGAATGTTATTTTATCATCCTAATCCGATTTAAAATTTTTTTCGAATTGAGTTGAGTTGTCATCCACCGTAATCAAATTCGTTATTAACTTTTATCACCTCATAATTTATAGATAAATCTTTTATATATGGGATAGTTTCTTTGATTGCTTAGTTGCTTCAATTATTTCCCGATTCTTGTCGCTGTGTATTTTGAAATTTAAAAATATATTAGATGTAAAAATTTGATTTTTTTCAATAAAAATTATTTTAAAGATAAAATGTGAAATTGATACTAACATAAATTTTTAACACGAATATTTATAGCATCATCAATAATTCAATTTTAATATAAATGTTCAATATGATTAAAACAATTTAATAATATAAATAGTACAAAATGTAAAATTTAATTTAATAATATAAATAAAATTATTACATTTAGGTTTGGAGATTTTTTTGATGATTTTGATTTTTAATTTGTGGGGTGAGAAATAAAAGTTTAGTGGAGTAAACTTTTTGGGAAAAGTAAATGAGAGACTAAAATTTTGGAGGTAAAATATTTTTAAAAAAAATTAGGGGGAATCGGATGAGAGTGGAATAAAAGTTTTGAGGAAAAAATTGGATGGAGTAAACATTTTTGGGGAAAGTAAAAAGGTTTGGAGATTTAAGGTAAAAATGTAAAATATCATATTTTGATATTCTATTTATTCGAATTATTAGAATTTGAAAATTTAATTCGGTTTAAACTCGAAATTTTTAAAATAAATTTGAATTGACTCGAATAACTCGAAATTTAATTTTTTTTTTTAGTTTTTCGAGTGGAATTGACTCATCCAACAATATTTCTAAAAATTATTATTGATAGAACAAATAGTAAAAAAAAAAAAAAAAGCATTTTCTTTTTGCCCCATGCATCAAAATTATCGTTGACAAAAGTGGTTTCCATGCATTGAACTAAAATAAAATAAAAAATGAAACATAGTAACGAGATATTACAGGTTCTATGCAAAGTTCGAAAAGGAAAGTCTATTGTCATTACATGGCATTTAGGTTTTACTTTGTAGAATGAAAAGAAAATTGGAATGATGGAAAATAATTTTTTTTTTTAGTAATGCTTAATAAGAGAGATGAAACATACTTTTTTTTATTATTTATTCATTACTTCATAGAGTTAGAAAATAAAAATAAAATAATATAAAACATTTGAAAATACATATTTTTGAATTAACATATTAATCTGTTTTAATTTTTTTATCATTTAATTTTAGAAAGATTGATTTTTATACATTAAAATAAAATAAATTATTTTAAACATTTGGAGTGACTGTAATGAAATGTAAATGTTGGAGTGCCAAAAACTCGTATTTTGAAGTAACAAAAAAGTATTCTTTAGAGATTGATAGTTTAAGGGATGATAATCTATTACCTCTCTAGAATGTGTTGTGACCACCGATCTCAAAGAGTATTCATCCCTGTATAAGGGGGATCAGTCCCACAATAAGATTTTTTTTTTTTAAAATGCTTTAATACACATTGATATGATTTATGATCGACTCAAAAATATTTCAGAAAGTCGAATATTTTATTAAATATTTTTGTGCATTTATAAAAAAAACTCATAAATGATTATAACTCGAATTATCTAAAAATAAGAATTAGTATAATTTCGATTAAAGTTAACATACACATTACAATTATATATATAATGAGATTCGAAGATCTATGCATAGAATTACTAGTGACTAATCTTAATTTTAAGTATTGCCTATCAACTAAGACAAAGCCTCATTGTTATTTCATTTTTTTTAATGTTATACCACAAAATTAAGGGGAATTCTAGGGTGAGCTCCAAAATATTTCATTGACATATATAAAATATTTTCTCAAAATTTTAATGTAATTAAAAAATATGTTGTATATCACTTGTGGAGATTGTTAAAGATATTATATGGGTCCTATATTTTAAAATTTAAAAAAATAATATTTAATTTTTTTGTTAGATTTTTCAACAAAAATGGTCACCCGTTATAAAATGATTTTTAAGAAATGATAATTTAGTTAACGAAATATAAGTTAGATATAACTTTAAACAACGAAGTATAGTTTAGATATCCATTTATAAAATGAGTATAATTTAAAAATTATTTTGATTTTTTTTGTCTGAAAAAAAGGAAAATAATTAATGGTGCGAAAAATGAGGGAAACAAAGGTGTTAACTTCTAACCTCGCTCGCGTTTGAAAAAAGAAATCCCACCAAAAAGTTGCTATCTTTCTTTTGCATACATAAAATCTTGAAGCAAACCACAAGCCTTTGCAAATTTGAAAATGTAAAAGAGCGCGCTACTTCCTTTGCTTCTTTCTCTTCAGCAATTTCAAATCCACCCTTCTTTTTTTGAGATTCTCAAAATACCCTTTTCAGCAAAACTTCTAGAGCTTCTTCAAATTTGGGGTTTTCCAGGAAATGGAAGATCATGCTGATTCTTCCATGCGTTCTAATGGCTTGGTATGGATGCCTTAATCTCATTCAAATTTAGCTTTTTAATTATTTTCTTCAAGTTCTTTGTTGTTGTTCATTTTCTTGGTTTTTGGATTGTTTTTTTTAGATAGTGCCAGTAAAGAGGAGCATTGATGATTTGGAGGAAAGACATGAAATTTCACCAAAGAGAACCAAAATGACTGATCTTAATTCTGTCATCTGCTCTGAAGGTAAACTTTTATGCTATTTTTATTTGGGTGGGGAGGGGTGTGTTGTTCATTTGAATTATTGGTAAATTAATAATCTTAAATCATTCCAACTTGTTTCTTTTGCCAAGTAAATTAGAACTGACTATTGTGTTGGCAGCCTCATTTATGCCCTTTTTGTCCCCCCCCGGTTGAGTTTGGGAATCAAAGTTCATAATGAGTCTAGATTGAAAGCAACTTTTTTTTTTTTTTTTTTTGGGGGGGGGGGTGGTGTCACTATTTTATACTTGTAAATGTAACTTTAAGCTTTTTTAATGTTTCCTTCCTTTTCCTTTCGTTTATGCTTATGCAACAGAAAACAATGCCCAAAATTCCAAATCTTTAAAAAGAATAGAATCTAGTCACCAATTGCAGTTAAGTGGAGAAGAGGTGGAGGTATCTCAAGTTACTGAGGTACCATTAAACTTCAATTTTGATGGTTCTCTAACTGAAAGAACTAATGGGGAAAAGTTGTTGGCAGTGGTCCATCCTGTCTCTCTTTCTCTTGATCTCAACACTGAGATCTGCATAGCTATCAATGAATCCTCTGATATCAATCCGGAATGCGAAGAAAACTTCGACAAATTGTGTTCACAAGAGAGTCGTTGTGTAACCTCCAATGGAATTGGCTTGGGCTTGAATGTGGAAGATGTTTCTAGCTCGATAAACCATGAATTAATTTATCAAAAACATGTCAAGAGTTCGAAGACAAGGGATGTTTCTGACTGTGAAAGTTCTCTTGGTCTTGTGAGGGAGAAAGACTCATTGAGGGTTTGGAAAGCGATGAAGCAAAATGGTTTTCTTTCATCTTCTCATGGAGGTTTATCTATGCAAAGTGGTTTATTGTCAACTTCTCATGGTGGAAGATCAGTGCCGAAGCATTGTGGGAGTAAAAGTAAGAATGATACGCTCAAGAAGAAGATGGAACTTGCAAAGAACGAACAGGTTGGCAGGTTCACAAAAATTGCTGGTCCAAGTGGACTACTCAATGGATTAAACCCTGGGATTGTAAATCATGTTAGAAATAGAAAACAGGTCCATTCCTTAATAGATGCCTTAGTAAAGTCTGAAAAACTAGAAAATTCGCATCCCGGAAGCAAACAGGCAAGTCATGTCCAAGGTGGAACTAAAGATGACGATGGCAATAAGGATCAGGGAAGTATGGACGGTGAGCCTCCCAATATTACATCTATAAGCAATAAAGCAAAAGGTTATCAAGTGCCAATGCATAAGTCAATTTCCTCAATAATAGAAAAAAGAAGTGGAGATGGTGACTTAAGCATGTTAAGCCCACTCGGTGAGGATGATACACTCACATTGAAGTTGTCATCATCAACTAAGGCGTTTGAAAGTGCTGCTTGCTCCTTGTCTAATGAGGAATCAGCAAACATTACCAGTGCCACTTCTCTTTCAGTAAAAGGTCAGAATTTGTATTGGTTACTAATTCTTTATTTCAGATTTAGATATCCTAAGATATTTGTAGTTTCTACCCAAAAAAAATAGAACTATCTGGAATCCACTACTTTTAGTTTTGGTCTTGTGATTATAATGAAGAAAGACTTCCCAAACTAATAAAAATGAGACATTGTTTTCAGCTGCAACTGTCGCATCTCAATGGTTGGAACTTCTTCAGCAAGATATTAAAGGGCGTCTTTCTGGTATTTTTCTTTCACTCGAATCATTATTAGACGTTTAGAGAGTGGATATGTACTCATTACCCTTTTTGTTGTACAATGCTCTGCATTGGCAGCACTGCAACACAGCAAGAAAAAAGTACGAGCTGTAGTTACTACAGAACTGCCTTTTCTCATATCAAAAGAATTCTCCTCTAACCAAGGGAGTGATCCCAATGTTATAAAAAATGCTGCTGATGGATTTTCCCATGATGCTACTGCTGAGATGCATAGAGTAAGATGGAGTGCAATGTTTGATCGGATGGATAAAGCTCTTTCTGAAGAAGAGAAACAACTAGTAAGCTCAAAAAGCTTGTTATGTTTACTGTCTCTAGTTTTAGTTTGGAAGTGAAGGGACTTATGCATTGCTCTCTTTTTTTTTTTGTTGGTATAAGCATGGTATCATTCATGTCCGTTTTACGGTCCATGAATACTAATTCTTTTGGGGTTTCATGGCCGGCCCTCCCAATAATGTCAACTCTAGGGTTTGAACATGAGTTCTCTTCTTGAGAGTGCAATGTGCCTTACTACTGCACTCAACACTTTTTACATTGTTGTCTAATTTAAACCTTGGTATTTCATTTACCAAGAATTCCTTGCCAATAAGAAAGGTGGATAATGTGATCCTACCTTTTAGTAAAGCCAAGAGCACTTGATTGAATTTTACCTCTTCAAGTTCATTTTTTTCTTCTCAATTTACTTCTTTTTAAGTAGAAAATATATATAGGCCCAATTTTAGTAGAATATTTATGTTTAGAAAAAAGGGTATTTCTTGATCTTTCTTATTTTCCCACTTATATTCCAGGAAGTTTGGTTGAACCGAATAAAAGGGATGCAATTGCTTTGTGATCAGGGCATGCAGCGTATGCATTGGAATGTGCTTTACAATTTACCACAACGAACAGTATCAGGAAACAACATCAGGTTTGAGTATAGTTTTAATCTTATTTTGCTATTAAGATAATTGGATATTCTGTTATTTTTTATTTTCTTTAATATCCATTGGAACTTCTCATTCACAAATAAGTTCATTATGCTGACTAAAAATGTTGAATTTGGGCCTCCAGTACCAAATCGTATTTTGTTGCTTTATTCATCATCCGAGTCTATAATTTTGCTTTTGTGCTAAGGATTTAAAACAGTTTTGTACTTTTTATTCTTCGAAATCTTGATGTTGACCGTTGCCATTGAGATATCATTACTATGTTATTTAGAATGAACATTGCATTAAATTAAGCAAGTTCAGATGCAGGCTGAAGATTCATTCATCTTACCACAGAAATATGGCTTGGTGGCAAAGATAATATAGCTCAAGAAGAAAGCTGAAATTAAAAACTAATGATATCCATCTGCTTGTTCCTGCATTTTATGTTGACTGGTGAATGTGAACTTGTTTAGAACTAAAATGAAGATTCAGCATTGGCTGTAAAGCAGAGATTCATGAACAATATTGTGATATAGTCATGTTCCTCGTGCAGATCAGGGATCGGGGATAGCTTTGACCGGGAATTGGCTGTAATGGCAGCTGCTGCTTCCATTTATTCGACGTGTGATTTCATGTTGTCGAAGGAGAATGTACTCCAAACCTAGGTTGAATTTTCTTAATGCTATCCTAGTAACATCAATGTTCTTTAACCCCATACTAGTTTGCTATGGCGTTGCTGGGTTGTGAATTTCTGATAGAACTGGGGCCTTCACAGGTGCGTAGCCAGGAGGGACAGGCACTGCCTTGGCCTGTTGGTTAAACGGTGGACTTACAACCTTAGTTTCTTTTAAATATTAATAATTCAATTTAATCCCTTTTAGTATCTGCATTAAATAAAAAGTTATATTTTTGTTCAAAATTTCAATTGACGTTATTTTAATACAATCTTTTTAGATGACCTCTAAAACTTTTAAATTCACGTCGCTCCCATCAAACAATTACTGGCTTTGCCCTTGATCTTTTATATAGTTTTGTTTCGATAAAAAGTTAATTTGTTAAAACTTTGTGATATAACCTCAGAGGTCCTTGTACTAGTGGTGAAAGTTCGTTTTAATATTAACTTTTTTGTATAGGAATAGAGCAATACTTCCGCACTGTTGGCATTACAGATGATGTTGTGTTTCTATGTATTTTATTAATATCACTCTTTTATGATGGTGTCATAAGTGCATAAATTAAACGAGTAGCGACATCGTTATTGGAACTTGGATGGAGTTCCAAATAGAATCCAATCAAAGAGATTTAGTTCCTGTGCTTAATTTGACTAATTTCAATCTCTATATTTTTCGAATTTATCAATTTTAGTTTAGGTACTTTTTAAAATTTGAAATTTTGGTCGTGACTCGCATAATAATAATTGAATTTGTTTGGTTAAATTCAATTGTCGAAATATCTAGCTTTTTAATGAATTTAATAGTTATCGTATTTGGTGAGAATTGAGATATGAAATTTTAAAAATCGAAAAATATAGGAATTAAAAATGGCTAAATTTAACCTTATTTTTATTTATAGTTATAGACCATAGATACGCCATATCTATAATTTCATCACTGAAAATTAATAGGGCGAATATAGTTGCTCTCCAGGCAATCGAGGTTTAGCCATTGCATGCAAAGGTTTCGCCATGAAAAGATCATTTGTTGGCACCCTCCACGAAAACCCTTGAATCAGCCTTGCCAACACCATCGCTGTCATTGCAGTCCCAAGAGCCACCCCCATGCACCTACGTCTCCCTGTACTAAACGATATGAACCTCAGTTCTGTCTCTGTCAGATCAACTTCTTCAATGCACCCATCCTTCAAGTGTCGCTCAGGTTTGAACACCAATGGCTCGTCCCAAACCTTGGGGTTCCGGCCTAGGCCTAGCCGACTAAGCAAAACATGGCTGCCTTTGGGGATGAAGTAGCCAGCAACGATGGCATCGGCATTTGAGACATGGGGCAAGTTGAAGGGTGCAAGTGGGGTGAATCCGTAATGCTTCCCTTGCACAAGCTTTTACGTAGTTGAGTGTTGGAATATCATACTCTTGAACCCACCTCTGGTTTCCAACAACTCTTTCTATTTCCTCCGTTGCTTTCTGGAGGATTTCAGGTTGGTTTATCATTTCTGCCATTGCCCATTCCGCTGCATTCGATGGATTGTCCACTGCTGCGAGCATTATCTCCTGCATATATAAACAAACAAACACATTACAAAGTGTTAAAATTAAGAGAACCCCAGTTTAAAAAACATGGCAGAAAGTTGTTCATTTGTGTTTGGAGATCATCTGACAGTGCATTGGGCTTTGATTTCTTCGATTGAAAGTGCTGGTTTCCCCTCTGAATCCTTAGCTAAAATGAAGGCAACAAGCAGGTCTTCAGGCTCTTTCCTCTTCCCATCTTTCCACTCTTTTACTCTCTTATCAACGAAAGGATCGTTGTATCCATTCACAACTTTCATGGCCTCACTTACAATCTATTCATGACCTTCCAAATCCAAGGGTCTCAACCAGGGCATATAATCTGATAAGATGAAACAGTAAAGGTGATTGAGCACTATAAACAGTGATTCAACATGCTCTACTTCTTCATATACAGGGCCTCTATCTTTACGTCCTTCCCCAAAGTATCTTCGGTTGAACATCATCTTCCTGATAATATTTCCAGTGTATTGCCTCGTTGCAAGTCTCAGATATATAACTGCTGATGAACCACCATTGCTCTTGCATTGGTTGTATATGAACCTAACAAGATTATCAGCTTCTTCGGTTCTTTTGTCAAGTAACCAGCGAAGTCTTACCGGGGTCATAATCTCAGAAGCCACCACTTTTCTCATTTTCTTCCATTGATCTCCCCATGGAACCACAGCTATGGTCAAGAACCCTCGGCTACAATACTCGGTTGCCATTGTAACAGGCCTCGATGCGAAAACTGAATCATGTTTCTTCAAGAACTCTCGAGCAATCTCAGGTGAAGTGACGGGAATGACGTGAGTGTTGGCAAGCCTGATGCAAGCAATATTAGTGTTGAGTTCCTTCATGACGCCTTAAATCCACCGAAATGTTGGCTTATATTTTTTTGGATAACATCTCGGGAATGTTCCCAATGATTGGCCAAGGAGTTGGACCCGGAGGGAGATCATGTTTTTGGTTGATCATCTTTCTGATTGTGCCCGTCGCTTTGACAACAAAAAGGGAATCAAGGAGACACAAAACCAGAAATGATGGTTGAACCAAAACAAGGCAAGAGGCAGCAAATTCATGGAAACCCTATGGAAGAGAGGGAAACAAAACATTGATTGAAGAAGTATTGTCCATTGCAAACTGGAATTTGACTGTGAAAGGCTTTCTTGGTTTTGAAATCTATGAGGGTCTCACAGGTGTATGCATGCATATATACATAATACGAAATCATAGGGTAAGCAAAACGTTACACGTGTTACGACTTTAATTACCATAAGATTTTCCATATCCTTCATGGAGAGATGCTTTTAGTATATAATTTAATGTTTTGGATGCTATTTGCATCTTGGATTGTTGCATTTAAGAAAATAGGTGTAAAGTTATATCTATTAAATACATGTATTGTATTCTTAGATTGATGTTATTTTATTTTATTTAAAACAATTTTTTTAATAGAAATTTTATCAGATACATATGTGTTAAAATTACATATTTAGAATATAAGTGTGCATTTAAAAATAATATATAATATATTAAAAAAATAACATACAATAAATAATGAAATGTTAAGGTTTAACAATAATAATAACACATGTAATATGTACGAAATTAAAAAAGTTTAAATTAAGAGTAAAAGGAATTTTAAATGAGTAAACATGTCATATTAATATTATTAAATACATTTCAATTGTTTATCATAATATTGTCATGAGTTGGGATTGAGTTGATTTGTGGCACCTGTAACACCTTAAACCTGACCTAAACGTTATAGTCGAATTTGAAGGAGTCACATCGACTCATATGAAAAATCAATTAAAAATCCAACTAAAAATCGTGTGATCTGAAATCTTAATTTTTGACAGAACTCTTACGTTGTTATTTAGAAAAAAAAACTCATGCGCAAAAGTAATTCATTTCATGGAAAACTCTTAATTTGATCTCGTTTAAAATTTTTATTTTCAATATGTGTTTCGAAAATATAAGTGTGACAAAAATCTTACATTTTTAGTAAAATCTTACATTGGAAAACTCTTATCTTACAATAAATCACTTAATGACTTATTTAGTTTTGCAGAGAAAATTTTAGAGTTTTAATTTTTTAAATCGGATTTTAATGTGGTAAATCGTATGATTTTGCAGTTTCATGTTAAAATAACAGAAATTGACTATCAAAGCAAAAACCCAAAAACAAAGTTTAAAAACAAATTTACAGTCCAAAAATAATTATTAACGCTAACCATCTTATTAACCAAGATAACAATCCGAGCTCTCGCACACCGTCCAGTCCTAAGTTCAAAGATCACCTGAAACGTCGTATACAAACGAGTGAGCTAGAAGCCTAATATGTGACTCGGCCTACAAACAAAATTCTTACTTATAACATGCACAAATGTAAATATCAACATAAAAATTTACTTATAATGTACACATATACAAATATCAGATCAAATTATCATATAACCAAAAACATATATCTGATAAGAATGTCATAGTAGGTCAAAACAAATCCTACCCCATCCGTTACACACCATCTCCGTCCAACCAATCACATCAAATAGGATTACAAGAGTTCATCCATCCAATTACATCGGGTCGTGGTGGTATGCCACTCATAATAGAGCAACTGAGCTACCAGACTGATATTGTGATTTAATTGCCAAAATTGTAGTAATATTGCAAGATAACACTTACTCTATCATATCAAACCCCACTCCAATGCACACCCATAACCAAAATAACATTCAAACATATCACATGAATGGTATGACATAAATACCTAAACGTATATTTTTACAGATCGTAAGATATCATATTGCTTATATTAGCAGTTATTCTACATACAGATGTCATGCATGTTTTTACATGTAATTTTACTTTCAAAATTATCAGAGTACAGATCAAATATATGTTTTTCACATACCTTAACCATATCACAAACTATCACATATTAACTGAAATCACATTTCGATTCTTATTTAAGCCAAATAGATCCCACGAAAGGTCTAATCACGAATTTCTAAGACAAACAGGCCTAAGTGAAATTTTTTGAAAAATGTACCCACACAACCCAACTGGCCTAGCCCGTATGGGTTACACAGCCTAACACGCGACTTACACATGCCAATGTGGCCCACACGACACAAATATCTCAGCCCGTGTGGCCTACACAATTTGGCACACAACTTATATTGCGTGTAAATCGTATATGCAAATGTGCAAGTGTAACACCCCTACACTCGGTTCACATGTATAAACCCGGTATAAGAGTATTACATACAGTGTCAGAGAATTAAAAACGAATATAATAAAATTTTTCTTTCAATTCAATTAATGTGTAATTGAATCGTTTTACTCAAAATATTACAAAATAATCAAGTATAATCAAAATCGAGACTTAAAATCAATTTGAAAATAATGAAAATATAATTTTTACTCAAAACAGGGCAAATATCGATACTTTTGCTTAAAAACGAAACCAATGGGATATTCTGGAACTCTGGTATCGTTACCACCTTAAAATATCGATACCTCTATCTCAAAATCAGTAAATATAGCCGAAAACTTAGTAATAACCCCCTGAAACAACTTAAAAACTTCCCCAATATTTCAAATCAGTCCAAAACACAATTTTAACCATTCCTTTCAATTCATGTAAATTTTCAAAGCAACATTGATAACCCATTCATTATAGGCACATAGGTATATCATTTGTACATGTCATTTCACACAAAATAAATATACCTTGTCTTGCAATCTTCCGATGTTGATGTGATTTGATGAGAGGCACCTAATCCAACCTTAACTTCTCGGAGATCTTATACCTACGCGTTGAAATAAACGCGTTAAGCCAGTGAATGCTTAGTAAGTACTACAAGAGTCATTAATCATTCATATTTTAATCACACATTTCAAACTCATTCATATAATTATTAATTCATGTAAAATACATACCTTTTATGTATATAACATTTAACTTACAGTAGTGTTATGAATTCACATATTCTTCATCATTTCACATTTTAGCCATTTCAATCTCTTAGCTTATTTAGTTTTATCATTCTTTGATTTCTTATACATATATTGTACTTACCTTTCATGTCATTATCATTTCACTTACCTCAATGTCACAATTTGCACATTCTTTCTTTTTCACATTATTTACCCTATTAATAAGACTCGGACCTTGGCGGATACATGGATCCAACCAAACACTCCAGAATGGCACCCAGTGCCTCATCAGATAGTTTGAAGCAATAAAGTGACACCCAGTGTCTCATCGGCCTAGCCGAAGTAAAGTGGTACCCAGTACCTTATCGAACCTATCCGAAGTAAAATAATGACACCCAGTGTCTCATAGACTCGAGGTCGAAGTATCCCTGAACTCTTCCAATCCTATAGCATGCCAACTATATCCGACTCAACCCGACTAGTTAATAGGGATTTTCAATTTACAATTCATATCACTTTCAATTCCAATTTCACTTTCACTTTCAATTCCAATTTCACTTTCACTTTGAGTTTCAATTTTGATCACAAATCATTCACAACTTATACATCATATATACATTTTTTTTCACATATACATAATCATGTATTTCTCACCTTTATTTTCTCAAATAATCCACAATTTCACCAATTAATCACACAATCAATCTTTATAATTAATCACATAATATTTCACACATATATTTTTATCACATATTCATCATCATATACTTCTTACTTTTATTTTCACATTAATTTTCAAAGCTGTTCACTTGCGTCACAGTCACTAAATTATTTATATCTTGAGCTAAAAAATTCGAAATTAAAATTCGCTTCATGTTTCTGAAATTAGACTCAAATATATTTTTACAATAAAAATTTTAGAATTTTTACTTTAGCCAATTTGTACAATAAATTCTTTCAATTTACCCCTTCTCTGCTGCCTGACAGTTTCGACCTTTCTTCACTAAAAATTATTTATCTTTTAGTACAGAGATCCAATAATGTTCTCGTTTGTTTAATTTGAAAATAGACTCATTAAAAATTCAACCATATAAATTTCAGTCTATAATAATTTTTCGCAATTTTTCTATGGTTTTCAAAGTCAGAACAGGGGAACTCGAATCTACTCTGACCTTATTACACTAAAACTAGTTTATCTCGAAATTTACAATTTCTTTTATTTCACTGTTTCTTCCATATAAAACTACACTTAATAAGCTTTAATTAAATATTTAATTCAACTCTTAAATCTTTTTATACAATTTTTGGTGAATTTTTGAAGTTAGTCCTCTGTTCTGTCTAAACTGTTTCAATGAGATTAATTCCTTTTTCATTCTTCTTTATACTAAATTTCATTCAATCACTCGTAATTATCATACTTATAATTAAACATCTCATTTTCATCATGATTAATCATATATAGTAAAATTATAAACACTTTAACTTAATTATTACTAGGTCTTTTAATACTTGTAGTACTTACCTCACTTGTAGATAATTTCTTCTTACACCTTAGCTTTCTCCTTTCCTTTTTCTTCAATTTGGTCCTTCTCCTTCTTCCCTCTTTCTTCAATTTCATACAAACACATATAAGCTTAAGACTAAAATTCAATACTCTTTCATGCTAGATTATGTAAATATACATGTATGTCATGAAAATTGAATAAACTCTTACCTTTGCTTTTGAATTTCCAAAATTCTAATTCAATCCCTATCCACTTTAACACTTCAAAGTGGACTCTATAAGGAAATTAAGGTGTCTAATAGCTTCCTTCTATGCCTTTCCTTAAGAAATTTTGAAGAAAATGGAAGGTTTTGGAGCTTGGAGGGCTTAACAATGGTGGAAGGACTTAATTGGAATAAAAGCAAAAGTTAGAAATGAGAGATGAAGGCTTGGACGGCTAGCTTATGGAGAGAGTTGATATCTTTGCTTTTTAATTGATTTTTCCCTCTCTCAAATTCTCTAGAATTTTCTCTTAAAATATCTCACTTAATAAAAATGGTAAATTGCACTTTTAGTCCTTGGGCCTTCCAACTTTACACTTTGGCCCAAAACTTTGCCTCCAAAAATATCTTCCACCAAATTACTATTTTTTCCCTCCTTAATCAATCTAATTCCCATGATGACTCATAATTCAATTTGGATAAATTACTATTTAGTCCCTTATGCTTTCACACAATTACTAATTAATCCTTGAATTTTCTTAACCTTTCTTATTTAGACTACACATTCTAATTCTTAATTTTTCTTAATCTTCTTATTTTAACCACATATTCTAACTCTTAACTCGACACATTACTGTTACAACTCCGGTTAAAAAACGCGGATGTTACAATTCTTCCCCCTAAAAAAAATTTCGTCCTCGAAATTTACCTGTAACGAATAATTGCGGATATTGTTGTATCATATTTTCTTCTCTTTCCCGTGTTGCTTCTTCTGAATTATGATGCTTTCATAAAACCTTTATCAAATGGGACACTTTTGTTTCTCAATTCTTTTACCTCTCATGCAAGTATCTTAATCGGTTCTTCTTCATGAATCAAATCTGATTGTATTTCAATAACTTTCGAAATAATCACATGAGATACATCGGACTAATATCTTCGTAACATAGATACATAGAAAACATTATGAATCTTGTCCAACTTTGAAGGGAGTGTTAATCGATATGCAATTGATTTCAATATCTCATATGGTCCAATGAATCTTGGACTCAACTTCTTTTTTTTCTTAAATTAAAGAATCTTTTTTCATTGAGATACCTTCAAGAAAACTTTTTCACCCATATTAAATTCATTATCTTTTCTTTTCAAATCAGCATATGACTTTGTCTTTCCAAAACAGCCTTCAAACACCTTTTTATCAACTTTACTTTCTTTTCTATTTTCCTGAATCAAGTCAAGACTCACTAACTTATTCTTACTTAACTCCATTCAACATACTAAAGTCCTACATTTTCTCCAAAACTTTGATTGAAATTATGGATTTCGATCAGAAATGTTGAATATAGGCATATCATAAAGTCCTACTCTTTCATCTATAAACAACTGAGCATACTTATACAAGGAGAAATCGATTCTGACCGGATGAAAGTGAGAAAACTTAGTTAACTGATTATAAAATTTCACACTTCCCTCACTTATAGCTTAAATCTTAACCTTTCATTATTTAATCTAAATATATACTTCCTTTATTTCACATTACTTCACTAACATATAACTTATTATGTTATTTCATAGCTTCAAACATATAACATCATAATTCTTGATTACTATTAAAATTATACAATTTTTTTTCATCTTCCTATATCAATTCTTAAAGAACTCCTTGTATTTTCTTTCATCATTTTACAACATAAATATGACTCTATTTTCATTCTCGTAAATATTCCATGCATTCAAATTCTATCCTTATTTTATTATTTCTTTCATAACTCGAAAGTGACTAACTATCTCTCAAATCTCTATACTAGATTAATTACTAACATATAATTTTTTTTTCTTCTCACTTGCATCATAAACCTTATCATTATCTCATAACCTTTCATTCTTAAAAGACACTCCTTTTTTACTTATTAAACCACTTCCATATTTATTTTCATTTATACCATTTAGGAAAAATGATAGGATCAATGAATGTTTTAGAAGAATCCTCTGATCCCCGTATAGTTCGGACTAGAGTGACGTCTCCGTATCCTTCCCTCTAGTTTTATTGACTCTACAGCGTCAATAAAATCTCAAGGTAACTATTAGCGATCAGAGTTCATCTTCTGTACAGAACACAATGTCTATGTCTAGGTTTGTTATGAATATCGCTTGAGTATTCACTTGTATCATTCAAAAGCAATCCAATTTAAAATAATCCTTTCGGAATTAAATCTAAAACACACACATACCTCCACTATGTCTAGGGTAAGCATGCATGCGAATAAGCACCATTTGAATGAAACAGTAAACACATTTTGATTAAAACCAAAAATCATCCAAAACATTTCAAATAAAATCCAAATAATCTCAACTCACTGAGACTTACCTGATAACATTTAAATATGACATACTTTTGGATATTAAATACATATATTTTAAGAGTATGATCTTATTAATTTGGGTTATTTATTATCTTTTTATTTTGTAGGGACTCAAGTGGTGACAGAGGATAAATTAGATACAAAAGGCATGATTTTGAATAGAAAGAGAAGTTGTGTGAAGGTGAAATACTTAAAGAGAGAATTTATAGGACAAAAATACTTGGTTTTACTTTATTTTATTTTAAAATATATTTTTATTCGGATTTAATATTTAAGATATTATTTATTATTTAAATTTGTATTTAATTTATCTTTATCTTTTTGTATTTATCTTTTAGAGTTTTAATTAGATCCAATTAGGGAAACCTTCGGAAGTAGAAGAAGGCAACGAAGGTGAATCTAGGGTAAACGAAAACCCAAATCCAACACTGGGAAACCAAGGAGTTGGTTCGCTGGCAGAAGTGCCGATTGCTAGGGTTGATGAAAATCGAGATCCACCACCACCTATGGATCAAACAATTCGGCAATTAGCCGAGGCTCCTATGATCAACCACCGTTGTGCATTGCGTATCCTATTGTGGATGCTAACTTTGAGCTTAAATCAAGTTTAATCAAATTATTACCGATTTTTCGTGGGTTGCAAAAATGAGAATCTACATAAACATCTGAAGGAATTTGATATGGTTTGTTTAAGTATGAAACCTCAGGGGGTAACTGAGGATCAAATTAAATTACGCGCTTTTCCTTTTTCTTTAGCTGACTCCGTTAGGGAATGATTATTTTATCAACTTCCTGGATCTATTACAACTTGGGCTAATCTTTCTCGTTTGTTTCTTAACAGGTTTTATCTAGCCTCTTGTACCGTTGAATTAAGAAGAGAATTTATAGGGATTAGGCTAAAAGATGTAGAGTCCCTTTACGACTATTGGGAACGATTTAAGAAGTTATGTGCAAGTTGTCCACAACATGGTATAACTGAACAATCTCTTCTCCAATACTTCTATGAAAGCTTGAAACCTATGGAGATGAATATGATAGATGTTGTTAGCGGAGGAGAGTTGGTTAATATGACTCCTCAATGAGCAAGGGACATGATTTCAACAATGGCTGCAAATACTCAACAATTTCGAGCCAACCCTGAACCTACTCGAAGGGTTCACTAGCTAAGTAATTCCTCCTTAGAAAATAAAGTTGAAAAACTTACTAATGTTATGAGTTCTCTTATTGCAGGAAAATTAGGGTCGACCTGTCAATGTGGAATTTGTGGTGAATTTGAGCACACAACTGATGCATGCCCTAGTTTGTATGATAATTTTGTGGCCCAATTAGATGCTGTGGAAAACTTCCCTGGACCACTCCAAAGGCGATATATCCTTATGCAAATACATACAATCCTGGGTGGAAGGATCATTCTAACTTGTGATATGAGACAAATCCATGCTATAACTAGCCGTTCCAAAATCGTGCCATACAGCGAGCACAAAATTCAAGTACTTCTCTAGAAGCCATGGTAAATAAATTAACAGCTAATGTTCTTGAATTTCAGCAGCAAACTGTATATTTTCAAAAGAAAACCGAGACATCTATTAAAGAGTTGACCACGCAAATGGAGAAAATAAATGCATAGGGTAGGCTGCCGTCACAAACAGAACCTAACCCAAGACAAAACGCGAATGCAGTGACGCTGCGAAGTGGGAAAGTATTGGAACCATTTCATGGTAAAAATCATGCCTAAGAAACTGCTCATGAAAAGTAGAAAAACGACAAGCAGATTCGATCGAAACCTCTATTACCCAGAATTCAACCTCCATTCCAGGACGACTGAGGCAAATCCAGAATGGTAATGAGGAAAAAGAGATCCTCGAAACATTCGAGGTAAATATACCGTTGTTAGATGCTATTAAACAAATTTCACGGTATACTGAATTTCTTAAAGAACTTTGCTCCAACAAAAGAAAATTGATTGGAAATGAAAAGGTAAATGTTGGTAAGAATGTGTCTGCAGTTTTGCAACGAAGGATGCCAACAAAATGTAAGGATAGAGGCATGTTTGAAATTCCATGCAAAATAGGTCACTTCGGAATTAAAAAAGTTATGTGTGACTTAGGAGCCTCTACAAATGTAATGTCTTTTTTTTATTTATGAATCACTTGACGTGGGTTTTTTGAATGAAACATGTGTTATAATCCAGTTGGCAGACAAGTCCATTGTGTATTCCGAAGGAGTCATTGGAAATGTGTTAGTGAAAGTCAATGAACTAATTTTTCCTGCAGATTTTTACATGGTGAAGATGGAAGAGGATAAAACTCCTGGGTCTTTTGATATCTTGTTAGGGCGACCTTTCCTTAGTATCGTAAATACTAAGATAGATGTACGAAGCGGAACCCTCACAATGGAGTTTGACGGGAAGAGTGTAAAGTTCAATGTTTATGATGCCATCAGTCACCTTAGTGAAATCTTGAACATAAACCGTGTTGATATAATGAAATTCTTAGTAGATGAGACTTCCAAATCACTCCATGAGATTGAGCTCGAAACACCATTTGATGATGATTTTAATAATGATTTTGATTCTTATCCAAATTATGAATTTGTTAATGAATTATTACCTCCTATGAGTACTAAACTTTTACCATCTATCGTGCAGGCACCAGAGTTGGAGTTGAAACCACTTTTCGAACATCTCAAGTACGCATTTTAAGGGGATGGTGAGCTCTACCTGTCATAATTTTGAATAAACTCTCTGAGTGTGAGGAAGCAAATTTAATTCAGGTACTAAAGAATCGTAAGGAAGCCATCGGTTAGACCATTACCGATTTAAAAGGGTTAAGTCCTTTGACATGCACTCATAAGATCTTTTTGGAGGAAAACACAAAATCAAAGCGGGAAGCGCAAAGACAGTTGAATCCAAATATGATGGACGTAATAAAGAAAGAGATTATAAAGCTGTTGGATGCTGACGTAATTTACCCTATCCGACAGCAGTTGGGTAAGTCCGGTACAAATCGTGCCCAAGAAAACTGGCGTGACAGTAAAGAAAAATGCCAAGGACGATTTGGTACCAGTCCGAGTGCAGAATGGTTGACGTGTCTGCATTGATTACAGGAAGTTGAACTCTTATACTAGAAAATATTATTTTCCTCTTCCTTTTATAGATAAAATGCTTGAACGTTTAGCTGGAAAAACTCATTATTATTGTCTTGATAGATATTCAAGTTTTTTCTAGATTCTAGTTGCACCCGAGGACCAAGAAAAGACCACTTTTACATGCCCATTTGACACATTTGCATATAAGAGGATGCCATTTGGACTTTACAATGCACCAGTTACTTTTCAGAGATGCATGATGAATATATTCTCAGAATACGTAGAAAACATCATTGAAGTTTTTATTGATGATTTTACTGTGCATGGGGAATCTTTTAATGAATGCCTTAGAAATCTCACGAAAATTTTAAGTAGATGCATAGAATTTAATCTTGTTTTGAATTATGAAAAATGTCATTTTATGGTAGATAAAGGTTTAATTCTAGGTCATATAGTTTCATCTAAAGGGATTAAGATTGATAAGGTTAAGATTGATATTATAAATTTTTTACCATACCCCTCAACTGTGAGGGAAATTCGTTCTTTCCTTGGTCATGCAAGATGTTACAGGCGCTTCATAAAAAACTTCTCGAAAGTAGCTGAACCATTGTGTGAGTTATTGCAAAAAGACAAAAAATTGAAGTTCAGCCCAAAATGCAAAGAGGCTTTTAACACGTTGAAACAAAAGTTGGTTTCTACTCTTATAGTCCAAGCCCCAAACTAGAAATATCCCTTTAAGATCATGTGTGATACATGTAACATCCGTGTGTTTGAATCAGATTTGGAATAGTGATAAATTAGAATAGAGAATTATAAATGTTTAGTGAAGTAAGGAAGGTTAGAAATTTTTTTTTAAGGATTAAATAGTAAAGGAGAGAAAATATGGGGGATTAAATAGCGAATTATCTGAAATGAATTTTGAGTCATCATGGGAATTAGATTGATTGAGGAGGGGCAAAAGAGTAATTTGATGGAAGATATTTTTTTTGGAGGCAAAGTTTTGGGCCAAAGTGTAAAGTTGAAAGGCTCAAGGACTAAGAGTGTAATTTTACCATTTTTCTTAAGTGAGATATTTTAAGTGAAAATTCTAGAGAATTTGAGAGAAGAAAAAGCTGGTTAAAAAGATGAAAATATCATCTTTTTCATTAAGTTAGCCGTCCATGGCCTTTTCTTCCATTTCCAACTTTTGCTTTTATTCCAAATAGGTCCTTCCATCATTTTTAAGCTTTCCAAACTCCAAAACCTTCCATTTTCTTTGGAACTTCTGAAAGAAAGTCATAAAAGAGAGTTAGTAGACACCTTAAACTTCTTATAGAATTAATTTTGAGGTGTGAGAGAGAAAAAGGACTAAATCGAGAAAATTTGAATTCAAGGGTTAAGGTAAGAAATAGTTAAATCCTCATGATATACATGTATTTTACTGTTATTTAGCATGAAAATCATTGAATTATAGCATTTAGCTTACATGTGTTTGTGTGAAATTGAAGAGAAAGAGAAGAGAGGCAAGGATCAAATTGAAGACAAAGGAAAATAATAGAACAAGGGGTAAAAGAGAAGGAAATCAGCCTTTTTGTTGTAAGTACTACAAGAGTTTTGAACTATGGTTTAATTTCTCTAATGGTATATGAATTATTAGCATAGAAATTGTTAGATAGGTACTTGATTTGAATGTTTATAATGATAAAATGAAGGGATTAATGTGTGATTTAGTAAAACAGTCTGGACAGAACAGAGGATTAACTTCGAAAATTCACTAAAAATTGTATATAAAGAGTTAACGGTCCTATTATATATGAAATTAAAGCTTATTGAGTTTAGTTTCATATGAAAGAAACGGTGACAGAAATGGATCTGTAAATTCTGAGATACAACTGATTTTGTGTAACAAGGTCAGAGTAGGTACGAGTTCCCCTGTTTTGACTTTGAAAAATTATAGAAAAATGTAGAAAATTTATTAGAGACTGAAATTTATATGGATTAATCCTTAATGAGTCTATTTTCAATATAAACAGACGGAAACATCATTTGATCTTTTTACTAAAATATAGATAATTTTTAGTGAAGAAAGGTCGAAACTGTCAGGCAGCAGCGAAGGGGTAAATTGAAAGAATTTACTGTACAAATTGGCTGAATTAAAAATTCTGGAAATTTATGGTAAAAATATGATTGAGTCTAGTTTCAGAAACATCAAGCGGATTATGATTTCGAATTCTGTAGCTCAAGATATAAATAATTTACTGACAGTGACGCAAGTGAATGACTTTGAGAATATAAATGTGAAGTATTTGATGATGTATTTATTTGAGATATATCATTTAGGAGAAATGATGCTAATTGAGATTGTGCCCAAGTAGACAAATTAGAACCATTGTGATATTAGTGGCATGCCATTAAGGAACACTAGCGCGCTCTCTGATTAGCACTGTGTGTGCTCTCTGTTTAGCACGTCTCGTGCTCTCTGTTATTAGCACTGTGTGTGCTCTCTGACTAGCACTTTGTGTGCTCTCTGACTAGTACTTTGTGTACTCTCTGTTTAGCACTGTGTGTGCTCTCTGTTGCCCAGCACTTATGTGCTCTCTGTTTGTTCCGTATATACTAACGGTTCTATGAAAGTCTACTAAGGGCTAAACTACAGAAAGTGGATAAAAGTGTAAGTTGTATCATTGTGGTAAGTTACAGGTTACATGTAAGAAAAGCAAGAAGTTTATATGCATGAGTACTTAAATGATCATTTATTACTTTTGTAGTGCTTACTAAGCCTTCACCGGCTTAACGCGTTTATTTTAACGCGTAGGTACAAGGAATACAAGAAGGTAGATCGGGACCTCTCATTACATCACATCACTTGGAGCTCAAATTTTGGTATATTACTTTTGATGTAAAATGACATGTACTATGGAACTTATATGTGTACTTATTAGATAAACAAAAATGTTGTTTTGTGTGACGAAATGAAATGAGGTATTTTGGATAAAAAAAAAGTTGCATGACTCGGTTTATTTTAATGTAATACTTTTATATCGGGTTTATGCATATGAACCGGATATAAGGGTGTTACAATACAAGTGACCGAAGTGTGGGGGTTGTGTTGGGGCAAAAGATAGATCGAGAGCCCCATGTCATTTGTTATGCTTCAAAAATCCTAGATGCTGCACAAAACAATTACACTACCACAGAAAAAGAACTTCTATCCATTGTATTTGCTTTAGATAAATTTCGATCTTATTTATTGGGATGTAGCTCTTAGGTATTTGATTGCAACAAAAGAAGCAAAGCCGAGGCTTATGAGATGGATTTTACTGCTACAAGAATTCGACATTGAAATTCGAGATAAAAAAGGATGCGAAAACTTAGTGGTTGATCACTTGAATAAGGTAAAAGTGCCTTATGATGACGTTTCTATAAAAGATGAAGGCTATTTTCGGCCCAAGAATATTTTTCATGGTATGCGGATATGGTAAACTTTTTTAGTACAGGATCTTTACCTATTGAGTTATCTTGTTCTAGGAAAGAAAAACTTAAAAGAGAATCTCGATAGTATATTTGGGATGTTTCATACTTATAGAAACATTGCTCAGATAAGGTAATATTACGATGTGTTCCGAAAACCGAGGTAACATCTATACTTACTTTTTGTCATTCGCATGCATGTAAAGGCCACTTTGGACCTAAACGGACTGCTCATAAGGTATTAGAATGTGGATTATATTGGCCCACAATTTTTCATGATGCATATGAATTCTGTAAATCTTGTGATAGATGTCAACAGGCTTGAAACATTACTAAGCGAAATCAAATGCCCCAATCCTCAATCCATGTATGTGAAATTTTTGATGTTTGGGGTATTGATTTTATGGGCCAATTTATCTCTTCATTTGGAAATTTATATATACTTATAGTAGTAGACTACGTTTCTAAATGGATAGAAGCAATTTCTACTCGAAATGATAATGCTAAAACTATGGTAGAATTTCTAAAACGTTGTGTTTTTTTCAGGTTTGGTAAACCTTGAGCCTTTATCAGTAGCCGTGGAACTCATTTTTGCAATAAAGTAATGGAAGCACTCATGAAGAAATATGGGGTTTATCCTTGTATAACTACAGCTTATCACCCTCAAAAAAGGTCAAGTGGAGGTTTTGAATTGAGAAATCAAGACTATTTTGGTGAAAACGGTTCAACCTAATCGAAAGGATTTGAGTCTTCGATTAAATGATGCTCTTTGGGCTTACAGGATGACATATAAAGGCCCAATAAGTATGTCTCCTTTCCGACTTGTTTTTGGAAAAGCTTGCCACCTTCCAGTGGAACTAGAACACAAAGCTTATTGGGCCGTAAGACAATGTAATATGGAGTTAGAGCCAGTAGGAAGAGCTAAGAAATTAGACATTCAAGAGTTGGAAAAGGTTTGAAATGACGCCTATGAGAATGCTCATATATACAAAGATAAAACAAAACTGTTTCATGATAGAATGATATCCCGGAATCATTTCTCAATAAGGCAAAAAGTGTTACTTTACAACTCAGTTCTAAAATTATTTCCAGGCAAGCTTCGATCTCGATGGTTAGGACCTTTTATTGTTACTAAATTATTTACTTATGGTGCAGTGGAAATAGAAAATAAGGAGATAGGGAAGCGTTTCACAGTTAATAGTCAAAGGTTAAAAACCATTCTATGAAAATTTTCAAGCTCAGACAGTCGAGAAAATTCATCTTGAACAACCTCAGTACTGATTCGGGTCGTTGAGCTAATGACGTTAAATAAGCGCTTGTTGGGAGGCAACCCAATTATTTTTATTTTTATTTTATTTTTATTTTTATAATTATATTTATTTCCTTTTTTCATTTGTCCAGGAAACTCGAGGAATTTATTTCACCAAAAAAGATATCGATGACATTCTTGCAGCACTACGAGAGAGACGATGACATGGAGATCTCAACCCTTTTCTTTTCGTATTTTTCTTTACATTGAGGGCAATGCGTTTTAAGTAGGGAGAGATGTTCCTCATTGTTTTTTTTTTCTATTTTTATCTGCTTATCTGTTGTTTTTTTTGCTGAGGTTTATTGTTTCTGCTGCCTTACTAATTTATTTTTTAAAGTATATCCTGTCCCTTTTCGTGCCCAAGATTTTACCCACGAAATGTTTATTGTTTTGCGCATGAGTATGCTTCTTGTTTGCTGAGTTAATTTTGATTTTACTATGATTAAATTTATCTCCACTGTTTTATTTCTATTAGGCTGACATGATTATGATTAATTACGATAACCCTATCTTCTTGTGATAAAATTGATTGAGTCTAAGTATAAGAGAACAGTTCTGATGCATGCTAAAATTGTTTTTCATGATTGTTAGTTAGTTGCTAAACTTATTTTTGATATGTGTTTGTTTTTTCCTAGTTCTCTTAAGATAAAGTTCTCTGTTCGAAGCTCTATTTTATTATTATTAAAAAAAATCTTGATGATTCTGCGGTTATGAGCATAGCTTAAAACATGACTAACTGAGTAACTGGGGTAGGGTGATTGGGTTGTCATCTTACTTTGCGTAAAAATATTGTGTGACGTGTTAAGCAAAGCTACACTAACCGGAAAAGGAAAAAAAGAAATAAATAAATAAATTCGGAGTTTGTTAGACTGAGTAACCGAGATAGAGTCTTTAGTTGTCATTTCACTTCGCGTTAAAAAGGCTAACACATTCTAAAAAAAGAAGAAGAAAAAAATATAGAGTATTTTGGGCTAAGTAATCGGGATTGACTGCTTGGGTGTCATTTCATTTTGCGTCGAAAGGTCCAATGTATTCCTAAAGAAAAAAAAAAGGAAAAAAATTAACAAAATAAAAGGAAGAGAACTAAATTTGGAGACAAGGGTGAACAAATAGGTGTCTTGGTAAGTTTAGTAAATTATCTAACTCTCATGAAATAATTCAAGACTATTTAATTGTTGTGTGTTTTAATTGAGTTACTTTTTCAATTTTACCTACAGCAAGCTTAAGGTTCTCTTTATTTTTCATAAAACATTAAGCCTAATTGTTTGTAGAACTTTGGAGTGTTTTTTTCAATGGTGGAGTTTTAATTACTTAGTGGATTATGAGTCATATTTGAGGGAAAGCATATGCTAAGTAGAGGGAATATGATAACATTTAAATATGACATACTTTTAGGTATTAAATACATATATTTTAAGAGTATGATCCTATTAATTTAGGTTATTTATTATCTTTTTATTTTATAGTGACTCAAGTAGTGACAGAAGATAAAGTGGATACAAAAGGCATGATTTTGAATAGAAAGAGAAGCTGTGTGAAGGTGGAATACATAAAAAGAGAGTTTATAGGACAAAAAGACTTGATTTTACTTTATTTTATTTTAAACTATATTTTTATTAGGATTTAATATTTAAGATATTATTTATCATTTAAATTTGTATTTAATTTATGTTTATCTTTTTGTATTTATCTTTTAGAGTTTTAATTGGATCCAATTAGGGAAATTAAATGTTAGATATAATTCTAATTATCTTTTAGAATTTAGATTGGATTTCGCTAGGAATATTATGTACTATAAATAAGGGGTAGAGTGATTGAATTATTCATTCTCCATTCATTGAAAAAATCCTCCATCTCCCCAAAACCCTAGTTCAATAAAAACTCTATTTTATTATCTTGTGTTCTTTCCCAAAATCATGAGTAATTAAAAACTCTTCTAGCCGAATGTTATCAAATATTCCTCCAAAGTTCATGAGGCTTAGAATTCGTGCTTAATTCTTCTCATTCGAGTATTCATCAATTCTCTGTATTACGAGATTGACACTTCCGTCCAAAATCCATACAAAAGTAATCTTTTCATCTTGTGCAAAGACGGTCACTTTGTGTGTTTTGAGAAGGTTGCATAGTCGGTTTGCTAACTTACTGCGTCAGAGGTTACCGAGCCAAAGAGACAAAATGGCGTAGCATTCTTCGTTGAGAAAAAGTGATCTAGTGTAAGACGGTCCCATTTGAGAGACGATTGGCTAGAGTCAGGTTCCTCTAAAAAATATATCCGGAGCTGGTTGTCGTAAATGTCCCCTTCCACTATAACTAGCTTATTCGGGCATGAGAAGAATCATCCAAAGTCTATGATTGAATTAAGGAAGAATCAAGATAACCGGAGGCTGGATCTCTAAATATTGATAAAACTATTCTTCTTTCAACTTGTTTATTTTATGCAATTTATTTTTATTTCGACACCTCTATTTTCTATTTCTTTTAATTCTATTTTTTTATTTTTAATTATGTTTCTTTTATTTTTCCTCAGATCGAGACACTTTTCTTGGGCAAGATTTTGCCCACAATCTCAACAGACAAGACTTTTTACGATTGTCCAGTCCTTGAGGATTAGACCCTACTTCTCTTTACTGTTATTTTTATCTATTTTTAGAATAGGTTATATTTGGTGTTTTCAACGACACATCATTACCTAATGGATTCGAATTTCAACATCAAAATATAATCGTTTAACATTTTCCAAACGTAAAATTAACAAACACAAATAGAATTAAGGATGAAATGCAGGAGCTGCTGAACTAGCCTCCTCCTTCGCTGCAATGTCTTGCAATCTCAGGTGGGTAAGTCGCCTTTCTTCCTCACGTTCTGCTCTGTGATGCAACTCGTCTTTTCCCTGCTTGCTACAGATTCCACTCGTGATTTGCGCACTTTTCTTGCATGATTGCTCCTCATTTTCTCCAAACTTTTTTCATTCCTTTTGCACGAGTATTTATAGATCTGCCTCAGGTACGTACTTCACAACTCATGCATTTCACACTTGCTTCATGTAGATTCTACAAACAGGTATGTTCCAATTGGTTGTTCTAGAACAAGTTCCAAGGCAATGGTTTCACTCCTTAATCCTTTTCCTCTTCTTCCTTCACCTGTAACACACATCCACCACTCCTCTTTTTCCCATAAATTAAATTAATAATTCTAACATTTAATCATAACCAAGCTTTGTTATGCAAAGGTTAAAAATTCTAAATTCCTATCCTAAAATATCTAATTTCACCTAAGTACAAGCACTTTCTCAAGATAAAAAGCTCCAAAAGATAACTCTATTCAAAATTTATCACTTACCACATGGCCATGTGACCCACACGGTCTAGCACACGATCGTGTGACCCACACGGTCTAGCACACGATCATGTGACCCACACGGTCTAGCACACGATCGTGTGACGCAGAGCAGTTTCGAAAACAACCTCTGTTTTAGAGTTTTTTCCAGTTCTAATTGACGTTTCGGGTTAGAATCACACACCTGATGATAATTTTGATTAACCATACAACCAGGAACTCACGAATCTTGGGTCACACAGAGAACCCCATTTGGGTAATCACCTTCCTTTGGTTTTTTTTTCCATATGATGCCATAGCTCATCTATGGTCTTACACAATATGATGCCATGGCCATGGACTTTTCCTTTCATAGATCGTGTTTAAAGTCTCGACGGGACTCTTTAAACAACTCCGTAGAGATAGACACAGACTCACGTGACATACTTTTCATGCATTAGCACCAAACTAAACATACATATCCTTTTACACGTTCTAGACATGCTCTTACAATCATATTTTTTACTTTAAATTTCTTGTCACATACTCTATACTTGACAGATACATACAAACCATACATGCAGATCTCATCCAATTTTCATAAATCAACATACTCATCATACCATCTTTCTTTTCTAGGTTCAATTCATAAATAATATGATTCTTCACAGAAGTATCTAGAATAGACCAATTTACACACATAAGAGTTAGCTTAGGGACTCACCTAATACCCACAAACAACAACTTGATCACCAGACAAACACCCATCACAAAAACTCTACAATCACTGTTTATGAAACATAGGGACATCATTAGAACTCATTCATATAACTTTTATCATTATCTGAAGCCCAAATGACCTCCATGCAACACCTTACTTCCTCATCTTACTATCTACGCACATAAAACAAACTTGCTCTTTCAGAAGTCAACATGCAAGTCCGTAATACTTATCCAGGATATGAACAACCGTCTGCATGAACTCCGATCCTTAGTTTTAGCTTAGCAAGAAAGATCCTCGATCAGCTCCAAAGTAAGTTAGCAATGGTGTTTTCAAAATGAATGGAAGAAGATAACTCTCCTTTCTTCTAAAGCTCACATCATAATCTATAAAACCCATGTTCTCAAAGTGTCACTAACTCTCAAGGCTTCCCTTATTGGTGACTTACAGCTGTAGAAAAACATATACAGGAATCCAAAATCTTTACGTATCCTTGATATATCCCTTCGTTCATTCATGACCATCTCGTTAGAATATAACTTACACAGTAACTAGATAAACTTGACGTACCAAAATTTTTTACTTGATATGTTATAATATGCCACTTAAACTAATTAGCAGAAGTTATTTTTTAGCATTATTAATTTATATAATTTTATCCGCGTGGAATAGGTTTAAAACTAATCAAGAAATATGTTACCTAATAAAAGATTTTATCTCAACGCAATGTATTTTCGAATTATGATTTTTACTATGTTTTTTTATGTTAAAATTATATTTGTTTCAATTTCTTACAAATAACTGAATTTAAAAAATCAATATATTTTTATACACAAGTTATTATATCAATATATTTTTAGCATAACTTTAATTTTGATTGACTACATTCATATGGATGTTATGTGTTTAATTAATTTCTTTTATCACAATTATCCTAATGGTATGATTATATTTTGTTGTAATTTAATATTATTATTTATAAGTATCAAAATTCCTAAGGTAGATACAATTATAATCTTAAAACATTAGTGTTGAATAATTTGATTTTTATTTTTTTTAAAAATTCTATGATTTAATATATTTATTTTAAATAACTAATAATATTGAATTGTGTAGAAGTTGAAACATAACATTAGTTTAGTTGGCAAATTTTGATTAAGTCTTTGTGTTATCATTTCTTGTGTATTATGTAATAAAACAAACATGTAAACAAGTTCTGAAAAATTTATCTTTTGTGAGATAATGAGGATAAAGTATGAAGAGTCCTCAACAATACAAACACCACACCATAAAACTTAGAGAAGATACTCATCACTGATTAAGTTGGCCATTGACTCATGTACAAGAGTGTTTTGAGTGAATTTCTTAGATTTGTACAAGTAGGTTAAGCCTAAACTGTGTTAACAATCTCTGTGTGCAAAGATCTGTTATTGTTGTTCTTACTTTTATGACCACAACTTTTACCATAACATAATCAAATGTGCATTCAATTGATGTAAGAGTACACACTTAATCGATTTGGTGATTCTATGTTTAGTATGAAAAAATGACGATCAACCACATTACTACCTGTGCAGAAAGCGAACCCAGCTGGACGCGCTTTTCCTTTTTCTCTCCTAAAAACGATCTATTTCCCTAAATTAAAAAACGGTCTAAAGTCCTTAAAAAACAGACTTTATGGCTAATTTAGCCTTTTTTTACTATGTGTAAAGTTGTAAAATTAGTTCATATTTTCTTATTGGATCATTCTAAGTCCTTATACTTTTTAAATTTTGAAATCTCAGTCTTGAAGCAAGTGACAATCGTTGATCTATTAACTAGACTTTTAGTGAATATTAATATGTGAAAATAATAAGTTAACATGACATTACAGTATGTTTGTCGAATTAGATTCTAAAAATAGTAAAATTTAACTTAATGAATTTAACACTTATCATTTGGTGAGAATTGAGAACTGGAATTTTGAAAATTGAAAAATATAGGAATTAAAAATGACCAAATTAAATATAGGGAGTAAATCCATAACTCTTATAAAGTATAGGGACTCATAATAAAATTTAACCTTCTTTTTATTTATAGTTATCGATCATAGATTGGATACGCCATATCTATATACATGCTATCGATTGGTTCCTACATACAGAAGCATTTCATCACTGAAAATTAATAGGGCGAATATAGTTGCTCTCCAGGCAAGCGAGGTTTAGCCATTGCATGCTAAGGTTTCGCCATGAAAGGATCATTTTCCGACTCGGAGAGATCGACGCTAGCCTCATTTGGTGGCACCCTCCATGAAAACCCTTCAATCAGCCTTGCCAACACCATCACTGTCATTGCAGTCGCAAGAGCCACCCCGACGCACCCACGTCTCCCTCTACTAAACGATATGAACCTCAGTTCTGTCTCTGTCAGATCAACTTCTTCAATGCACCCATCCTTCACGTGTCGCTCAGGTTTGTACACCAGTGGCTCGTCCCAAACCTTGGGGTTCCGGCCTTGTCCTAGCCGACTAAGCAAAACATGGCTGTCTTTGGGGATGAAGTAGCCAGCAACGATGGCATCGGCATTTGAGACATGGGGCAAGTTGAAGGGTGTAATGGGGTGAATCCGTAATGCTTCCTTTGCACAAGCTTTTACGTAGTTGAATCTTGGAATATCAGACTCTTGAACCCACCTCTGGGTTCCAACAACTCTTTCTATTTCCTCCATTGCTTTCTGGAGGATTTCAGGTTGGTTTATCATCTCTGCCATTGCCCATTCCGCTGCATTCGATGGATTGTCCACTGTTGCGAGCATTATCTCCTGCATATATAAACAAACAAACACATTACAAAGTGTTAAAAATAAGAGAACCCCAGTTTAAAAAACATGGCAGAAAGTTGTTCATTTGTGTTTGGAGACCATCTGACAGTGCATTGGGCTTTGATTTCTTCGACTGAAAGTGCTGGTTTCCCCTCTGAATCCTTAGCTAAAATGAAGGCATCAAGCAGGTCTTCAGGCTCTTTCCTCTTCCCATCTTTCCACTCTTTTACTCTCTTATCAACGAAAGGATCATTGTATCCATTTACAACTTTCATGGCCTCACTTACAATCTTTTCGTGACCTTCCAAATCCAAGGGTCTCAACCAGGGCATATAATCTGATAAGATGAAACAGTAAAGGTGATTGAGCACTATAAACAGTGATTCAACATGGTCTACTTCTTCGTATCCAGGGCCTCCATCTTTACGTCCTTCCCCAAAGTATCTTCGGTTGAACATCATCTTCCTGATAACATTTCCAGTGTATTGCCTCGTTGCAAGTCTCAGATTTATAACTGCTGATGAGCCACCAGTGCTCTTGCATTGGTTGTATATGAACCTAACAAGATTATCAGCTTCTTCGGTTCTTTTGTCAAGTAACCAGCGAAGTCTTACCGGGTTCATAATCTCAGAAGCCACCACTTTTCTCATTTCCTTCCATTGATCTCCCCATGGAACCACAGCTATGGTCAAGAACCCTCGGCTACAATACTTGGTTGCCATTGTAACAGGCCTCGATGCGAAAACTGAATCATGTTTCTTCAAGAACTCTCGAGCAATCTCAGGTGAAGTGACGGTAATGACATGAGTGTTGGCAAGCCTGATGCAAACAATATCAGTGTTGAGTTCCTTCATGACGCCATGAATCCACCGAAATGTTGGCTTATTTTTTTTTTGGATAACATCTCGGGAATGTTCCCAATGATTGGCCAAGGAGTTGGACACGGAGGGAGATCATGTTTTTGGTTGGTCATCTTTCTGGTTGTGCCCGTCGCTTTGACAACAAAAAGGGAAACAAGGAGACACAAAACCAGAAATGATGGTTGAACCACAACAAGGCAAGAGGCAGCAAATTCACGCAAACCCCGTGGACGAGAGGGAACAAAACATTGATTGAAGAAGTATTGTTCATTGCAAACTGGAATTTGACTCTGAAGCCATTTGACTCTGAAAGGCTTCCTTGGTTTTGAAATATAAGAGGGTCTCGCAGGTGTATGCATCTATATATACATATGAAATCATAGGGTAAGCGAAACCTTACACGTGTTACGACTTCAATTACCATAAGGTTTTCCGTATCCTTCCCGGAGTGATGTTTTTAGTATATAGATAGATGCATTTATTATAATAGGTATAAAGATAGGAAAAATGTTAATAAAAATGTAATTGGTGTAATTCAATCGAAGATTACATTTGAGGTAATTAATATTTTTAATCATTAAGTTAATATTCGAAATTTGATGTAAAGTTTTTTTAAGGATAAAATTAGTGTAATATTATATCTATTATTTTTTTAATAAAATTATATTTATTTTTTTTTAATGAAGTTATATCTATTAAATACATGCTTTACAATGTATTCCTAGATTGAGATTATTTTCTATTTAAATTTATTTGTATTAGAAATTTTATATATGTATATGTGTGTGAAAATCACATATTTAGAATATAAGTGTGTATTAAAAATTATATATAAAAAATAATGAAATGTTAAGATTTAAAATTAATAATAATACATGTAATATGTATGAAATTAAAAAAAAAATTAAATTGAGAGTAAAAGGAATTTTAAATAAGTAAAAACATCATATTAAGAATATTAAATGCATTTTAATTGTTTATCATAATATTGTATTGGGTTGGTATCCATGCATGCTCCAATATTGAAATTTTTTCGCCCGAACCAACCCTCCAACATAGACCCTTCTGCAACAGACCCCTTGCTGCCCAAATACTTTTCCAAGTGTAGGAGGAAGGGCTTTATGGCAATTAAACTGAGTTGATTACTTTGATTAGGGAAAACATCAGATCTTGTGTGACAATATTACTCCCAAATTCAATTATTAGGGGGTTTATAACTAAGGAATGGCTTTATGCCAAAATTCTTGTGTGACGTATGAATGTGATGTGGTATGCATACCAAAATTTTGGCATATACTTTGAATCCTATCCTGAAAACGAGTATTCAAATATAGTAGGCCTAGTTTGCAAAAATCATAAATGTCTAAGGACATACAACCAATCAAGTTGAAGACTTATCATTAATGCCCAATTAAATCTTAATTCATTTAGTATGGCTGGTGCTACAACAATTAGGAAAGCATAGGCTAAGGTGTGGCCAAGAATTTTATTTAGAAGACCCGAGATAAATTTGTAAAATTTTCATTTATTTAAAAGTTGAGTATATATTTTTGAAGGGGCTAAAGAAAAAATTTTGCATTTAACCAAGGGCGCTAAAGTCCTTATCCGCCCCTTGACTCTATTACTAGTTGTGAGTCCGAGCGTATAAAAACACATATTATCTTTTGATTTAAGAGTTTGAAAATATTTTGAGTAGTTTCAGATATTATCATTCATATAACACATACATAAACCCATCATTTTAAGGAAATCTTAATTGATTTCAAGTAACCTTCAAAAAAAAAAAAAAAAAATATTTTTAGTTGGAGGGATTTAGATTATATTTATAAAATGAAAAATATAAATAATGCATATAAAAGTATCATGGAAGTCTTTGTATTAAAAGTCGGATTGTATTTTATCCTCCCTACTAAAAAAATGAGCAAATTAATCATTGTACGTTAGATCAAATAGCAAACGGATCATTCTGTTAAAAGTTTCATCTATTTGTATTATTAAAAACTTGCGTGGTTGACAAAATAAATGGACAGTAGCACGTGGCATGTCACTATATCTCATGTTGATGTACATGGACAAAATTTTACAATAGAAACTGGATGAAATATTTACCAAAAAGATTCGTTTATTGTAAATTAATAGGTCCACATTTTAAGTAAAGAAAATAAAATGCAATTTGACTCTCAATACAGGAATTTCTACCAATTAATTATTATAATTGTAAATTATAATATTGAAATAATAATAAATAATTATTAATTGGTATCTATAGACAGCTGTTAACTTGTCCTTAAAGTTTATTGAATAGAAAAAACATATTAGCAAACATTAAAGGAAGGTGATGCTAACATTCTATGATTTGTTTCCTTTTCTATATACCAAACTCATCTACAGTTGGCATTAATTGTTTTTATTGAAAAAATAAAGGTTGTGAGTAGGTTATATGGCTACAAATTGTTCATAGTATTATGACATTAACGTGAAGATTTGTTCCTTACTAAGACATGTCCTTAACATGTCTATGAAGAAAGACGACAGAAACCCAAAACCAAAGAAGTCTTTGAATGTGGAGTGCTAGATCCTGCATGAAAAGAAAAAGGGCTAAATCTGGTTTTAGTCCTTCTACTATGCTCAAGCTTGTGATTTACCCTTCTACTCTAATTTGATAGAATTTGGTCTCTATTTTTATAATATTACTAGTCAGTGCAGGGGTGAAGCCAGAAAATTATTTTAAGAGAGCATAAATGAATAAAAAAATTTGAGAGATCAAATTATAATTATACTATTATACTAATTTATGATAACCTTAAAACTAAAATGACTATTTAATGAATTTTGCATTTTTAGGAGTGCTAAGGTCACTACTTTGAACTGACCAATAACGTTATAAAAATAAAAATCAAATAATTTTAAATAAAAATATAAAAATTAAGACTTTGTTTTTTTCTTATAATTTGTCAAAAAAAAGTTATGATTAAATTTAAATTTTCGTTCAAAATATATGAGAATCTAGATAAAAGTGTAATGCCTGAAAAATAGAGTTGAATTTGGGTTTCAACATTCAAAACCCAATTTGGCCCCTTTTTATACTTTTATAATATATTATTTTAATTTATTTTTATATGTTATATATTTTATATCACATTAAATTAAATATTTAGTGTAAACACTAAAAAATAGTTAAGTTATTTATGTTTAAAATTTTAATAAAAAATATAAAAAATTATTAAATATTAATGTAAAAACAATATTGGCAGTACTAAAATAAATTTGGATTAATTATTTATAAATATTGATCGTCTTAAATAAAATTTGAGTATCATATTTCAAACCAAATTGAATTTGAACAAATACAAAATATATTATTATCATATATTGACTCGACTCGACATATAAACATATGCTTTCCAACTCCACATTGAAGTTTCTTATTTTCATTTCTCCCCTACTTCATTTTTCTACTTTAACTGCCACGTCTTATTATTTGACTGTCAAGGGCTTCAACAAAAAAATTGATCTCAAGGACTCGACTGCAATTCATAACTTAAAGTGCTTAATTGAGTGTGATTTTATATTAGGGTCTCATTTGATTTTTTTTTTTAATATTTTACGAGTTTTTTTAATATTTAATTCAAATTTTATAACATCACCATATAGATTAAAATATGATGCATCATGTTCAGATTTATTCGGAGTAATAATAAAAATTCTTGTTTGACACCTAAATACACAAATTTAAATTTTATCATCTTTTCCCTAAAAATAAGATCCATCATTTGGCTTATAAAATTATCAAAAACCTCGTAACTCAATCAGTTAAGAATTTTACTAATAGTATATGTGGAAACAATTTTTTTTTGAAACATGTTTCGGAAATTATTTTTAAATTTTGAAAACGGGAGTCGCCACCAATCCTTTTGATTTTGTGTGATTGGATCACCTAAAGTATTTAGATTCAAAAACATTAGATCTTCGAAATCCAGAAAATGGGTTCGAGAGTCGGTTACGTGTAAGGAAGGCTTAGCTCCCTCACACGCCCAAAATTGGTACCCAGTCGATTATTTTTGGTAATTGAAAACCCGAAATTCGAGTGGAAATTCAAAAAGCAGTTAATGAATGAGATGTTAAAACGAGACATTCAATTTTTAGGTTCAAAACAAAATTGCACCCAACACGTTAGGGTACAATTTTTGGAATCCCCTAAAACCACTGAATATCAAACAATTATTAATTTTGAGTAAGATACTCGATTAGTTAGGTTTAGAGAGAAGATCGTGCCCAACACGTTAGAGTACGATCTCTCAAATCTCCTTAAGTAAAAGAGTATAATTTTTTAATCGAAATAATTTATATGTCAAAAAATGATATACGTTGTATCCCCTTTTTTTGGAAAGCAAAAAATCATAAAAGATGGGTGAAATATGCAATGTTGTAAATGAAATGGTCATTATCGATTTTAAAGAGGTTATTCAATTTTTAAAAAAAAATTCTTCAAAGAGATCACACCCAACACGTTAGGACGCAATTCTTTGAAATTTTGATGAAAACATGGTAGCTCGACTTTTAAGCCATAAATTTATCAAAACATGAAAATAGTTTCAGGCAATAGCCACATGGGCTTAATTTGTAAGTTATTGACGTAGGGTAAAGTGATAAACCAATAGCATGTGTCAAAACGAAACAACTATGATTATAGGAAATAATCACATGTCACCAATAAAATAATTCTTAAAAGAGGTATGCATAATAATGAATATATGATGGCAAACTAACAATGAGTATTTTATACAATAGATGAAATAATATTAATGAATAGAAATAAGAGAAATCAAGATAATAAAATTTGAGGAATAATATATATATATATACACACAACTAAAAAACGGAAAAAGAAATCGAAAGAAAAATAGCAAAATAATGCTATTATTATATTTTTTACAAAAAGAAAATTTCATAGTTTAAAAATTTTGAAAACGAGAAAATCTTCTATATTTATTAATGTGACTCGGGGTTTAAAAAATTTTAATTTAAAAAAACGTAAAAGGACTAAAAAAGAGAAATAAAATGGGTCGATGTTTGAACAAAGGAAGGAAATGACAATTTGGGGGTTAAATTAAAATAGAATTAAAATTTAAAATAGAAAATTAAAAACAAGGGAAAAGACGGGGCTTGAATTCCAATATTAGAAAATATAGGGCCGCACGGGAAATTTCCCAAAAGTTTGGACACGTGTCAGTTCTCCAAGGGTTGTAAATCCAAGGACGATATTGAAAACAAAACGAAGGTACAGAGACAAATTAGAAATGGTCAGCGGGGACGAAATTGAAAAATCAGAATAAAGATAAGGATTGCGGAAAAAATCCGCCATTTTACAGAAACACGCGGACCCTAATCGGGTCTGGTGAGGGTCAGAGGTGGAGCTCCGACACGGTACCGTTTTGGTACCAAAATTTTCCCCTTTAAACGGTGCCGTTCCAAAACTAGTACTTAAGTTATAAAAAAAAAAAAAATTCATTTTTCAATCCATTTTAAAAAAAACATTCAATTTTCTCCATTTTTCTCTGAAAACCTTCCTCTTCTCCGACTGTTTATCCGTCCGTGGACCGCCTTAGCATCGTTGTCTCTGGTGTTGTTTGTTCGCCACGTGCCGTCGTCTCCGGTGTCATTTGTTCGCCACGCGCTGCCATATATGACGACCAGGTAAACGAAAAGTCGCTCCTTTTCTATTTCAGTAGGTTCGGATCCAGGTTTTGATCTGATTAGATCTAACCTAGATCTGTTTAAAACAAGAAGATTGCTTCCTTGTAAAAAAAAAAATCTTTGAAAAATTGGATCTGCCTTTTTCTAACTGTTCTTCCTCTTTTTATTTTTTGTTTTATTATTATTATTATTATTTATTTTTGAAAGAGTAGGTAGAAAGTAAGTATACATATGTATATACATCTGCTTCGAGAGTGTGAGATAAATGAATTGATGTACATGCAGTGACGATACCCTGAAAAAGAAATTCTGGAATGCTTGGATTTGAAACTGTGATTCCTCTTCTTACTGATTTTCGTATGTATTTTTACTATTGATTTTTTTGGTATGAATCTTGCTCTCTGTTTCTTCTGTGTCGTGTCTATTACAGATTTGAAATCGGCCTTTATAGCCGAAAGAAAAAGAAATAAAAAAAATTACATCCATTTGTTCCTTTTCCATATTTCCTTTTTTATTGCTTCTGTTCTGTCTCTCTTGCTGTTGTTCTCGCTTTCCTTTTCGCAGGTATATTTCTGTGCTGGTGGCAGGGGCGTCGGCAGGGGTCAACGACGTTGATCGGTGTGCCCCTTGCCATTTTGGTGCAAAGGGACGGCAGCATGTTGGCTTCGGGCAGAGTGGTTTCGGGAGCTGAGCAGCCTCGGGAGCCGAGGGTCAACGGTCAGCTACTGAGGGGTCACGTGACTGACGTGATGATGACGTGGCAACGACGGCTGGGGTAGCTTTTAGGGTTTCTGTTATTTTGTAAAATTTTTGGGCTTGGTTTGTATGGGTATTGGGTTTAGAATTTGGGTATTTTGGGCCTATCAAGTTTGTGTGTAATTTTGAATTTGTAAATGGACTTTCAAAATTAATTTAATTTTAGAATTTGGACTTTATTTATTTTGTTATTTATAGCCCGGTTAAAGTTGGGCTTCTACAGTACAGATTATAGGATTCATTGTTTATTTGTTTGGGTTTGGATTATATATTTAGGTATATTTTGTTTCTTTTGAGTTTGAAGTTAGGTAATATATTTCGGTATGGTATTGGGTTTATACGGAAATTATTTGGTACACTTTAGTGGAGTTTATAAGTTCACAAGCAGAGTTAAGGGGTTGATAAATGTTTTATGAGATATAGTAAAATATTAAAAAAAAATATATAGGCTTGGGTTCAAGTTACATTAATTAATTATATTTGTTATTCGGGTTTTGTTTTGTTATTGTAATTCATATAAAAAAAAATATATGTTAATTTTTTAAGAATGCTTCTGAAATAAATAAAAAAAGTACACCGTTAATATACCAAATATTTGCACATAATTTAATAGATATTGTAAAAGATTGTTAATTCGATATCAAAATAGAAACTGAACTGATTTAATCCATCTCTCCAACTAATCAAATGGAATCAAATTATTGAAACAGGATGGATTTAATCAATTTTACTTGACTTTTGCTTGCCATTAGTAGGGACTTAAACTTTCAATCAAAACACCATTTTTGAAGCTATTTTGCAAAGGATTTGGAAAAAGTCACAAAAATGCATTTGACTGGTAATTATAACCTCCCCGTATAGGAGTCATTTTCGGGACTCAACATCAAATGCACCAATCATTCGTTAATTTTTTGTACATTCAGTCTTGAAATCAATTTTTTACGTTTTAAGCCCATAGACTAAAATTCCAAAGCTAAGCTATCATATCCATCTGATAGTTCATTAAATGGATACCTGAGCTCTTCAAGAGCCATTAAACATTTGGACTTGAGGTGGGACTTCCACTTGGTTGCTTATGTTTAATTACTTTGCTGCTTGTCTTCTTTCTTGTCTCCAAAGTTCCTCTAATTTTCCATTTTCTCATTCTTACAAAAAGAAAATCGACCCTATCTTAATTTTAAGGGATTAAATAAAAACTTTTTTTCATTTTAGGGGACAAAGCATAGATGTACCTTATATTAATTTATAATTTAATCATTTATACAAAATTAAAACCACAAGTTTCCACTTTTGGAGCGAAGGTTCTCGCTACTCGATTCCTTTATGTTCGCCCCTGATTTGAGCAATCTTAATTTTCCAATGAGAGTGGTTTCCACCATTTAGAAATGGACGCAAAACCTTAAATGTACAATAATTTCAGGTTCAATTCATCAATCTAATATGATTCTAACAATATTGATAAAAACAAGTCTTGCTTTCAAGACTCAACTAGCAAGGTGGGTTTGCTATCTTCTTATTTTTAAGGGTTGCTAAGCTTTATTCATACCAAGGAAATAAAATCTAGTCATTTTATAGCCGTTAGGGATCAAATAAAAATTTGGAACTTTGTAGCATCCATCTTTCATTTGAGGATCAATTTTGTGGGGATGGATCTTACTAATTAAAATCCTTAAAATTCATTTTTGAATAAACCCAAAAAAAAAAAAATTTTAAGATATCTAAAACATTTAACAATACAAAAGAGCATTTTAGATAATAGATTTTGGGATTTTGAGGCCTTAAAAATGTTTTATAAGATCACATTAAAGATTTGGCAAAATGAGTTTAAGGATGGATCATTTAGAACTTGGGCGAGAAAGAAATTAAACACTCAACATTATCCAATGTTTTTGCTTCTTTACTTAAAATCTTAAAATTTCTTAGTAATTCTCATCATTTATGTCCTTAATGGAAAGCGAGTAATTTTCATATTATTGACATTGATGCTTCATTTAGTTATGAGTTTGATGAAGGCAGTATAAAGTATTGAAGTATGAACCCCGTATGTTGGTCAGATGGTTAAGAATGTTCATTGTCTCAAGTGTGACTTGAGTTCGAATCATATTAGTTGCGTTGTTGTTAGGGCTTTGACTTCCCTTATAATTCATCAGAAAAAAAAAAATTTAAAGTATCATTTAAATTGAAAGACATGCATGAATGCAAATAGGTTTGGTTATCATAAAGAGAGACATTAAAGCCAGAACTTTCATTAGCTATATGGAGTTATGTGTAAAAGGTCTCTATGCTCAACAATCCCTAATATACAACATCTACAATAAAAATTAAACATCAATGGCTAGAGTATCGGTGAAGCTAGAAAATCTTTTGGGGCTGAAATTAAGTTACATATTTTTATTAGAGTTAAAATACAATTTCATCATTTTATTAGTTTATAGTTTTATTGAATTAAATTAAATTTTTTTTTATCATTTTTAGAGTTAAAGTGCAATTTATCATGCAGTAGTAATTTTAGAAAATTTAAAGGACAAAACATATAATTTTTCATTTTAGGGATCAAGATACTTGTCAGCCTTATGGTGTAAGGCCTAAGTTAGAAGTAAAATTTTGTTAGATTTTTAATTAAATTTGACATGCTATTAGATTTATAAGCATGTTCTGTTTTTACAAGAAAAAATATTTAAAGATATCTAATACCTTTAATGTCTTAAAATTTACATATTATTAGTTAGAATTTTTCATTTTAGGGACCAAGAATATTCTTAAGCCAAAAGTATAAGTTTTCAAGAAAGAGAGGTGGGTTATAAAGACGCTCTTAAATACAAGCCTTTGTTAATCAAAATATTTTTTAGACATTCACTTTCATACAATTACACTTATATTCCATAATCGGGAAATCGTGACACTTTGATACTAATTGTTGGAGACACTTGGTAACATCCCACACAACTATAACTTCAATATTAGACACCAAAATTAATTTGAGAATACCGAAAGCAAATTGAAACTACCCAAACACAACAAATTAACTTAAAAAATTACTATTGATTCAATAAATTACCTATGTCCTCGGACTCCAACACTAGATGGTAACTTCACTAATACTAAAAAAATTTACAAACTAATGCAATCCCTAATTAAAAGAAATTCCCAAAGTATACTTAATTGTACACACACTCAAATATTTTTTTTGTAATATTGGGATTTTTATATCTACATAGTTATCTTAAATTTGGAATTAATTTATAATCTACATTATATTCAATTATTATTATCGAAATGTAGATTAAATAATATTAACCGTTTGACTGGTATGGATATTGTTATCAATGCAAGAGGATACAGATTCGAGTGCATTAAAGCGTATTATTTTCTTATTTTTTAATTAAAAAAATGACTATAAATAATTTTAAACATTACAAATAAAATAAATTAAGATTTACGTATCCAAAAATTAATATTTACATCAACTCCGAACCCACCTTATTAACAAAAGATTAAGCAAAAAGATATAACAAAATCTAAAAAGAAAAAGAAATCAAATTAAAATTATGAATTTCGATTTCGTTGATTTGATTTCCCTTGGAATTATCACTAAATCTTGACACAGTTTAATCATGATTGAAGACTTCATATTGAAACCAAATTTATTAATAAACAATTTAGGGTTTATTCAATTAAAATATTTAAAACCAAATCTACATGTTGTTCTTCTTTTTAAAAATTAATTCATAATTTCGTGACCCTGATTAAATCATGTCAAGATTTCGTATCACTCTTGATATATGGGATATGTATTATCTGCAGGTTGTGAATTGAAACGTCGAATCGGATTCAATGATCAGGTTGGTTAAAGCCAGAATTTATTATTAGTAAGAATAAAAAAAATTACGGAGTTATTTCTCAATACGCAAGCAGTAAAAAAAAAAAAAAGCGTTGGGCAAATCTATTAGTATCCATAGAGAATCTAAAATATTAAAAAAAAGAAGTTGTAGAAGCATTTAAGATAGTTCTGATGTGGTCCAAATGTATTGGCCTAGGAATGAATCATGTCGCAGTAAAGGACTGAAGACACTGATGCTGGAAATCGATAAAGTAAAAAGAAAATTCGTGGGGACTGAATCAAATCAAAGAGAAGTCCCAAAAGGATCACGAAATATCTGTGATATACATTGATTTTAATGATTTTTTTTACTTCGTGTGAATTTTTATTTTCCTTCTGTTGTCCTGCAAATTCCCTTTAAGAGGCTCCACTTTCTCTCCCTCCAAACACCACCCACCACCCACCACCAACCACCAACCCTCGAATTCTTGTTGTTTTCTCTATAAATACAACCTCTCGTTACATTCATACATCTCTTGTGAGCTTGTTTATTGGTCTGGTCACTCGATGACCGATTTTTAATGCTATACCAGCTTTTTCTTTTTACCCTTCATGTCACACGGTATATAATAGAGGGATAAGGCAACTGTCTGCTTATTTGGTGTTTATTAATGTTATATCAAATTATGGATGGTGACTATGGCGGCAGTTGCAGTGGCTGTTCTGAGGACATGACGGTGGAGTTTGGTTATGAACCCCATGTTTTAGCGGTGGATGATAACCGCATTGATAGAATTCTGGTGGAGAAACTACTCAAGAACTCTTCCTGTAAAGGTACTCTTTTTTTTACAATTTAATCCTTCATTACTTTGGGTCATTTTTCAAAGGAATTTGCCTGTGTCTTTGGTGCAGTAACAACCGCAGAAAATGGGCTGAGGGCACTGGAATTTTTGGGTTTGGGAAGTGACCAGAGGAATTCCTTGGAGGGCACTGTAAGAACCCAGAACTTAACTCTTACTGATCCATGCAACTAGCTTAATGTCGTGTTTTAAATGTCAAACTGCAGGTTTCGAAGGTAAATCTAGTAATAACAGATTATTGCATGCCTGGAATGACAGGCTATGAGCTGCTTAAGAAAATTAAGGTACCGAAGACGCAACATTCTTTTTTAAGAACCCATTTTGAAGAATAAATGTGAGCAAGTTCATGTTGTGAAAAAACAGGAGTCATCAGTTCTGAAGGAGGTCCCTGTTGTAATCATGTCGTCTGAAAATATTCCAACTCGAATTAAGCAGTAAGTTTTGCTGGAGATGTTCTTCTTTTCAATGGTAAGTGCAGTTTGATTTTAACGGTGGAGTATACAGGTGCTTGGAAGAAGGTGCACAAATGTTCATGCTGAAGCCCTTGAAACAGTCGGATGTTAAGCAATTGAAACGCCATTTGATGAAATACAGAGGCTGAAGTTTACCCTTTTTTGAGGACAAATTTGGCCATTACCAAAAGAAATGTACGAGAAACATTTTTTCTAATAAAAATTATTTTTTCGATGCAATTTCTTTTAATCCAGAGTTCAGCTATCTTATTCGTTGCACCGAGTAAAAACTATCTTTGTACTAAGTTTTATTTAAATGTTCATATAATTTATATACCGTGAATGAGTCGTATCATAATTTTCTTTTTTTAGTATCATAAAAATTATTGATAATTTATAATAATATTTAATCTCACTCGCTATTTAAAATGACATTTATGGCCTTAAATTTCCCTCCATTAGTTCCTTTTCATCTCTGCAATTATTGTTATATGTTTCCAATGTGAATTAGTTGTTAACTTGCATACTCAATTAAGTTTCACCCTACAAAAATCAAATTAAATCTTTGTTTCGTCAGTATCGACGTGGGCCTTCGAACTGATTGCGAGTCATGATTTTCTCCAATAATCCTTTCGTAATTTTATTTTATTTTTAATTTCAATCGATATTTTTGTGGTTTTATCCACAATGTCACGATTTCATTCTTTCTACAATTTCAAGATTTTATTTTGTCCATTTTATTTTATTTTATTTTAAATTTTTAGTTATGTTCGATGTTTGTCAATGAAAGGGTGTCGTTAGATCTATTAGTAATTGCTCTCGAAAAGTTTTTATTATGATAGATTATAGTGATGATGATAAATTCGAGATGATGAGAAAAATAATAGATCATCTGAGATTTAGCCTTTTGTGCATCATTAATGCGGTGTGTCCCTCAAGGTTTTTGATAGTTTTTTCTTGATTGATTGGTGTTCATTGTCAAGTTGATTTAATGATGGCGAGGCTACGATGCAAATTTCAACGATTTGATTAAATTGATGCTTTTTTTTTATTTGTTTTTAAATTATTTCAATGTTGCAACTACTATCAATTTGTTTTTTTTTTTTTTTTTTACTTTACAGACATGACATTTGTACATTAATTTATAGCAATTTATTTATCTTTTGTACTTTGTATCATGTCTTTGCATCATTGTTGATCATGATTTCTATTAGTAATAATATTTTCTTAAATATTTGATATTTAGATCATATTTGAAATTCTTAAAATTTCAAATAAAAAACTATAATATATTAATAATATTGATTAATGAGATTTAGATAATATGTTTAATAAAATTTACAAATATAATTTATTTTAGGGTGTGTTTGGACGTCATGAGCAATTGAAGGAATTTTAATTCCTTAGGCATATTTAACTAATAGTGTAATTATATTGTAGTTTCTTATGTTATGTTTAATAATATAAATTATAATTACACAACTACATAATTTTAAATTATAAAAATATAATAATTATTATAAAAATTATCAATAATAGTTGAGAAAAAAAATCTCTAAACAAGAATCATAACATAAAATCAATAAATATTGTTTAATTTAGTTAAACTTGATATAATTAATTTATAATAAATACTATGTAATTTAGTTAATTATTTAAATCAAAATGTATAGGAAATTATTTCTAATAAATAAAATTTTAAATTATTTAAATGAGATTAATATTTAAAATATTATTATTATTGTAGAAAATTTACTTTTTAAATTTAAATCAAGTACAAAAATACTTGAAAAGTCACATTGTAATTGGATTTTAATGTAATTGTTTATAACTATTTGCGTAATTATTCCAATTCTCATCTCTCCTAAAAATTGAAAAATATAATTGATTTTTTTTTATGTTATTCATGTCTATTTTATGGTCTATATTCGGGGTGTGTGACTGTCCCTCCCAATAATGTCGTCTTAAGGTTCGAACCTAGGTCATTCTCTTGAAAATGCAATATGCCTTACCATTGCACCCAACCACTAGTTGGTAAAATATAATTGATTTTAATTACATACAATTCAAAGAGACTCATTAATTACAGCGGATACTTAAACATTTATGTAATTTCAAATCCAATTACTATGTGATTTTTCAAAATCGCCCTTGTTAAAGATGATTTTCATTTAATTAAATATGATTGATATGTTTTATTATGCAAAATTGAAATAATTTATTGAAATAATATCTTAACTAAAATTTATGATTTTTAGAACTAATTTACTAAAAGTCTACTTCATTGTTTATGAATGTTGTTATAGACAAAAGTAATTACGAGGATAAAAAATAAAACATAAAAAATCGATTCTACAACAAATTTGATTATTATAATGAAATGTTGTTATAAAAACATGTTATTCTAAAGAAGTTTGATCGTATAGTCTAAATTTATACATTATTAGTGTATCAAATATAAACTTTTTAATTAATATTTATTTTAATAAAATGGTTACAATTTTAATTAAAATAAAAAGTAGTTATTAAATTTTACTATCTATAATCTATAATATATAGAAGCATGAGTTGAGAGAAACTTTTAAATCAATAGAAATATCCTTTTTTTTTTATTATATTACTACATTAAAATTAAAATCATATTTATTATTTATTATTTATTTTTGAACACTAGAAAGATATTTAATTAAAACAAAATTTACACTTTAAATCCATATTAAATTACATTGTGAATATGATTTAAATAGATGTTTTTTTTTATAAAAAATAGATGAATATTAAAACTATACAAAAACTTTGTTTTAATATGTAGTGTTATAAATAAACTTTTATTTATTCAATTGTCTATGTGACATTTGAAATTTAATTCAATTTTAAAAAATTAACAATGTTGTTATCAATGTGACACTACTTTATATTTATTTATTATATATACAAATAATTATAGTTATCTGACATTGAAAATAAGTAGAGTTATTTTTTTTCAAATATGCATAAATGAATTAAAATTAAATATTTATATATAAAATTAAATTAAAATTAAAATTTTATGTGAATAATTATCTAAATTAATTTTAAGATAATATTTCAATAATATAAAACTAAGATTTATCACTATGAATAAATGCATTTAGGTATTTCCATTCTTTTTTTTTTTTCAGCAAATTAAGATGAAAGTTACTATAGAATATATATTGAATGTAGTAGAAAATAACCGAAAATGCGAAGCGACCTAATTATCAAGCATCACTCTACTCTCTTTAGTTTCCTAAGTTCTATTCACACTACTCTCTCTTATTTTTCTCATTTTCAGTAATATGGGTAATTTACCAAACAACCCTCTAAAATTTGCTTAACTTAGCTATTTAATCCCGTTCCTGATCATATTAGAATTTTGGTTTCCCTTTTCAACCTAAGGAAGAATTGTTTTCCCTATATCTTACCCTTTTCTTTTTCATCCTTTCCCTTTTTGCAAATAATTTCTCTCCTTGCTAAAAATTGTTTGCACTCTCTCGAATCAAAGATCAATCCCGAGCGTGAATTGTTCTTAAACCAGTAGCAAATCTTTCAATTGTTAACCCCGTTTCTCTCAATCAAGTTTGGTAAGTCTGATTGTTCCTAATAACATAATTTGTAATTATCAAAATAATATCGATCTATGCTAATCTTGATACCCGATTTCCAAAACTTTCTCAATTCTTATCGGATGTTTCAATCATGTCGTCGAATATTGAAATGAAACGCTAACTCTTGGTTATTGACGTTTGAAGGACCCGATTTAGGTACCTTGGACAATATCCAAGTGCGAGGAATGACGTTCGTGAATCCGATAACATGTGTATGTTCTTTCACGAGAAAATGGAGGCAAAATAGAGCCAAAAATATGCCACATGACCAACCACACAGGCATGTCAGCCGCCTGTGTAGACCACACGACCTCCATACAAAGACATGTCCCCTCTAAAACCCTAGATTTTCGCTTCTCACGCGACCTAGGACCCTCCACATGGCCTACCACACGGTTGTGTCTCCCCTGTAAGATGAATTTTCGAACACCACACGGTCGTGTACCCCCTCCACACGGTCCAGGGCTTTCTCACATAGTCCAGTCACATGGCCTTGTGTCGCTGTAACTCAAAATTTACAAGTTTGACCTAGAATTTTATGATATATTCAGATTAGTCCCTAATTGATTCTCAAACTATTTTTAAGGTTTAATTTATGCAATTAAGTCCCTGATAGTATGACTAATGCTTGAATCTACGATTTAATTGATTGAATTTATATCATATATTGCATGAACTATAAATAATTATGTTTATTGTATCTGTACTCGTGATTCTCGTATAACATGCTTTATGACATCGTTAAATTGAATCTTTGAAAAGCATTTGTTTTACTACTGTATTGATTAGTTGAAAGTATAATTATTACGATCATATCTAATTATTTATAGTCATGATATTTGTTTCTGTTATGTTCTTTTTTAAGCACTCTTTAATTTGTTACATGTGATGGGACGTTTTGCCAAGGTGGAAGTTCTGGCAGACTATAAATATGCAACTCCAATGGTTCATCCACATATTATCTGCAATTATATTGTGTATTCACAATCATCTGGCAACGTATTAACTTGCAACGTTTAGTGGTTTGCCCGCCCATTATTTGACAACTTTTATATGCAATCATGTTATGTATTCACAATCATTAGGCTTGAAGCCTTTTTTTTTTTTTTTGCTTAATCTTATTTCTTAACTGTATATTTTTATTTTGGGCTCAACTTACATATTCTTTATCAGTTTACATATTTACTCAATTTTTTATTAATTTATTTAACTTTATAGTTGTTAGCACATTCCACTTTAATTTCTATATAATAATTAATACTCATAGTCAAGTCTCATTACTAATATTTTAATTCATTTCGCTCAGTTACACTAAAACATACATTAACACACTTTAACACTCTAATCAGTTAGCTATACTCGCATGTAAACCTAAAGGAACAATTTCATATTACTCAACATGTCAAATTTGCATCTTATACATTTGTAAGTTCATTATAGGTTCAAACCTTACCATTTTATCATTTTAAGCTTGTCTCAATGTTCAACAAGTATTTCAAGCATCTATAACAATAATTCACTAAGCACATACATATCACCCGCCATGTAATTAAAACTTAAACATCGTGCGTATTCGAACTTAATTCCAATCAATCAATCAATCAACCACAAACCCAATCCTTCTAACCCCATTTTTGGGATGTGATACGCAAGGAGTAAAAGGGTAATTTATCCAAACTGTAGTGAGTACCATGAGTAAAAAAACTGTAATGTAAACATGATTATTTTTTATAACCTCATATTGCTGTAGTATACATACTAGTTTATATTCATGTGTGATGCACGAGTCGATTGTGTTTAATAAATTTATAATTTTTTTATATTGTTAATTTGTAAAAAAATTAATGAATTTCTTCAAAAAAAAAATATTTATCTCATTTAGTATCTGTTATATTAGTTTTATTTAATGTTAAAATAACACATAAATTCATCATGGTTTGAACATTAATATTAATATATTATCATTTAAATAATATTATTAGTAATTTCTTACCTGTTATTTATTCTATATAGATTGTTAATTTGTTTTAATGTTAAAATTGTTAATACTCGGTTTTTTGTAATCAATTAATGTGATTAATTTTTATTATATTTGAAAAATACAAATTTAATTTAATAAATTTTATTAATATGTGTTTTTTAAACTATATTTTAAGCTTAACAATTTAATATTCATTAATTTTAATATTACAACATTAAAAGTTAATTCAATCAAGTAAAATCTTAAAATAAAGAGATAATTTAATTAAAATCAAGTTTATATTTAACATATAAAAAATTATACAAAAAAATTTAAACAAAAAGCATATAATAACTTAAATAATTAGAAGATAAAATGATTTATTCGACATTTTTCAAATAGAAGCATGATCGATTTACAAAGGACTCTTCTTTGCTTGGCAAAAAGGTTTTCGTAAAGTGGTGATTGAAAACGATAATGTTCTGTTGGTTAATTTAATAGGAAATTGATATGCGGCTGACAGTAATATTTCAGAGTTACGATTGATGTATGATTTATACAAAAAAGATTGACGACTCAAGTTTCGACATATTCCACGTGACTATAACAAACTGACAGATTGCATGGCTACAATTGCCAATAATGAGCTTAACAGGTTGTCGATGTTTCTTTGAAGATGATTTACACCAAATATAAATTACTATAGACCTTTAACAAGCACATTATAACAAATTCTTTTGAACTTTTCCCCTTTATTTACCAAAACAAATAACTATAAGTTAAACATTAACTATTTATTTTCTTATTCTATAACTTATATTGCTATATAATAGAATATAAAATAGTGAATTGTCCAAATAACGACATGTTCCGAATCATGGTACATGATGCTATGTATCAATCAGATTGAATTTTTTTATTATACAAATAATATGGACAAAATGATGTGTAGAAATTAACATTATGTGCTTGACGCGCTATGTTCATTATTGGGGGAAAACTCCTAATTGGTGGAGCAATCCCCTCCTTTGATTAAGCTTTTATCTCTTTTATATATTTAATTTAATTTTGGGTAGTTCAGATATTCAAAACTTTTTTTAAAATGGTTTATGGCTAACTACCCAATTAGTATAAATTGTAATTAAATTGCTAATTTTTGTGTCCATATCTGTTTGTAGATTTGGTAAGATATTTTCTTAACAAGTTCTGTTATTACATTCACAATTGTTCTAGGTTTAGGGGACAATCCGACACAAATTAACCTATGAATTCCCTAAACACTATTACAAAAACGATTGAAGAGAGAGACATTGTCATTGTTGCTCTTTAAAGGAATTAAAAGATGAGAACAACGTTGAGAAATTATTATTTAATTGTGCTGATTGAGTCTTAATTCTGTTGATATTAACATTTTTATTAATGCAGGAAGATGCGAGCTTGAGTATCCTTAAACACGTTTTATTCTCCTATTTCTGACATTGCCCTAATCATGAGAGGAACTAAGGCTTGATTTAAGCTAAACCCATTCCTGGATATCATTATTCTTTAATTACAAACACTAAAACTCAAACTTCTGTAAGAACCAACGTGATTAATCAACTAAATTCCAAACTCATTTTTCAATCAATTTTCTTATCAATATACTACTACGCTTCTCTTTTCCTTCCATTAATTCAGGAGTATATATATAACATTATACAACTTGCTGAAATTAGAATTATTTTTTGATATTTTTCATATCGATTCTATTTATTTATATTTGAGATTCACGATTGTTCTCTACAATAACATGATTTCCAAAATTCAAATTTAAATTCTCTCTTAAAAAACATAAATACACCAAGCACTTATTAACAAGCTCGAATCACAAATAATTAATTGATTACAGATAATGTTAATTAAAAACATGCATGGCAATGCCTTTTTCCAAGTCATCTTGTCAAAAAAACAGGATTAGGATAAATCCAAGTTGATAATAAAACGCAGAGTTTTTCAATCATGAGGGTAAAAGGAGCAGATAGCATTTACCAGAAGTTTGGATATAAATAACAAACCATCACATCAGATTCTTGCCAAGTAAATTTAATTAATCATCCAAGAAACCTCACTTTTGGTTTCTTTCTTAACCTACAATTACATTTCTCATTTATAAGCAATTTTTAAAGGATTAAATCAAATTTTTATATTTTTTGAAGGTCCAAAATGTAAATTTACTTTTACTGATTTAAAATTTTAAAAGATCTAAATAAAAAAAATTTCATTTTAAGAGGGATCGGGTCCCTTGCCAACCCCTTAGTTTTGCCCTTGCCCTCGCCCTCGCCGTGGATATTTTTTGAAAAGGTAAATGATTAATCATAAATTATGTTTTATTTCCATGATAAAAAATCAAATCTCCAACCTCATGATTAAGAGATGAGGTGATTTTTTAAAAGTATTTGTATTTATATCAAATAAATAATTTAATATGATTATGATCATCCATCTAAAAAAATATAGTCATGAAAATATATATATCATACATCTAAGATTTAAGGCTTGTCTTTTATGATCATCCATCTAAAAAAATATAGAAAATAGTCATGAAAATATGACGCGACAATACAATATTTGACATAATAACAAATTTAATCCTAAACATTTATACATAGTGTCAATTTAATTATATTCTAAATAGTTAACCATTAATATTTACACATTTCTCGATAAAATTATTTTTTGACTTGTATTATTATTCTTCTTTCTTTCTTTTCTCTCGTCTTCTCTTTTATTTTTACTCATTCAAACCTTTTTTTTCATGTAAAATTTGATTTAGTTCATTGAATGTTATTTCATTGACATTTCATTTTTCTTTTGGGTTGTTCTAAATTGTGTTGAAATTTTAGTTGTTGGTAGATTCTTTCAGTTTGGGTAAACTCCTAGAGAAAGAGAATCGCAATTTTTTGTTTATTCCACATTAAAGTGAGGATTTCGTAATTGTTGAAATCTATTTTTTATTAAGTTGTAAAAGCTCTTTTTACCCTTTGAGTTGCATGAATTTATTATTATTTTTTCGATTATTATAGGAAATAATGTTGAATCGATTCCCCAATTGAATATAAATCCTAAACTTCGAAATCAAAGCACTGTATAAAATCAATTTTTTTTTCTGTCAAGATCAAATCCCAATTCTGATACTATATGAAAAAGTCTAAAATGAACAATTTTTTTCCCTTGAATCTAACGCAGGTCTAATCTAATCATCTCCCTTGATCACCTAAAAAGGCTAAAACACCATCAGAGCAGACAAAGCTGGAAAGAAAGGGTTACTACCAAATAGCATAAAATTCGTTTAACATATAGTTTTTAGTTGAGGTGGGAAGAATGGGGGTTTTTTTGTTTTTCCCTGGAAAGAAATAATGACGTGTGAAAGATTTGAGGAAGAAAATATGGAAAAATGGGTTAGAAAGCCCAAATCAAAGGCATGCACTAAGTGGGCTTTCCAATTTATAATTGGGAATGCCCAATTCTCAAGTCTCACCCATTAAAATTGGATGAAATAAGTCAGTTTGCTTTTGCATTTTAGGGTTGGACTTGATTGTTAATGTATGTATATATAATACGATATATCACAAATTTACCTATCTATGTCCCTCCAAAAAAAAGTTACACATCAAAATTTAATTAAAACTGTGATGTGATGCATGAATGTTTTGGTTATGATATAAATATACAAATGAGATTTTGATTTTAATCTGTTATCTATGCACACTTAAAAAAAAGAGGTATATCAATTTATTTTCATATTAAATAAATAGAATTATTTATGTATATAATGAATAAACTTAAAATAATGCCACGTCAATCATAATATTAACAATTTATAAAAATTGAATAAAAATATTTATGCATGAAATTACATAAAGTCAAATTTTACGCATCTTACAACACATTTTATTAAGGTTCATAGGTTGAGATTTATTTTATTTATAAATCTCAATTTTTAATAATTTATTCCATAATCCTCACAAGAAAGTTACTTATAAGTTTTGATGTATTTATACATCAAATTTAGATAATGTATTATTTTTCCTATAATGTACATATTGATTTTGTAGCCATTTTGTTATAATGTATATTATTTTTAAATGTTGGATTGGCTTAATATTATTTATCAATCTATTTTTAATTTAATTCAACAATTATCAAGACACTTTTTTTTTTTTTTTTCAATTTTATCATTTGAAATATATATATATATATATATATATATATATATTAAGCACTTAATTAAGTTGGTGTTACTAAGTCAAGTGAGATAAAAATACTTTTATTTTACAAAGTAAATTATATTATTTTGAGGGTGTTTTGTTATTTTATATCTTAAAAATATGCACAAAAATAGGATTTAAACCCAAGCATTTATAGTTTTCATTGATGTATATTTTATCATTTCAACCAAAACCTAATTTGTTATTTATATTAATTTTTTATAAATATATTTTTACATAATTTTGTTTTTCACCCACATCATGGGTGTGCCATAATTTAGTATCGAAAAAGTTATCGATTGAGTTAGTATTACAAGTTAATTCGGTACAAACTAAAGATTGATGGCATTATGAGAATAAACAATTGTAGTGCATGTAATATTCTTATTCTAGTGTATTTAAGTGTTTAAATTTCGTTTTTACTCCTAATTTAAACTATTTATTTTATTTTAATATCATACATATTTTATGTGTTATCATTAATTAATTTCAAATTATATATTATTTTTAAATCTCTTTATATTAGTTTCCATATACATATAACGTAAATGAATTTCTAATATTTTATTAAGTCGCTATATCAATGTCCATTCTACGTGGGAACACAGCTCTAAATTTTATCTCATTGGTTCGGATTTCATGTCTTAATTCATTGACCCATTGCTCCATCATGAAAAATTCTACTTTCGAATGCTGCACATCTAAGATATTGTTCATTTCATCATCTTCTCTTGTTCCTTCTCCATTCTCTATTCATCATCATCAATGGCATCAAGTTCAGGAATTGTAGCTACGGTAATCTTTTAATTAATTTCTTTTTCTTCCTCCTCCATATATCGAAACAAACTGATCATAAATTCACTTGTAACCATCTGCAGTAATCGTGGCCGTCGTGATACTTGTCATAATGTTCCTTTTCTCTTGTTTTAGATGGTATCAAAAGAAAATTTTTCGTCTTCCCCTTCCCCACTTTCCGAAACTAACAGCAACCATGGATCAATTCCTCAACGACATGGAAAAGGAGAAACCAATCCGATTCGCCTCTCTCCAGCTAAGGATCGCCACCGATAATTTCTCCACTTTGTTGGGTTCAGGGGGTTTCGGAGCTGTATACAAGGGTGTTCTCAACAATGAAACCATGGTAGCTGTCAAGGTTCTCCGTGGAACCTCGGATAAAAGAATCGAGCAACAATTCATGGCGGAAGTGGGCACAATCGGCAGAGTTCATCATTTTAACCTAGTTCGACTCTATGGTTTCTGCTTTGACAAGAACCTGAGGGCCTTAGTTTACGAATACCTCCCAAATGGTTCACTTGACAGGTTTTTGTTTACCCAAGAAAATCTATTAGGGTTCGAAAAACTCCATGAAATTGCAGTGGGAACAACGAAAGGGATTGCTTACTTACATGAAGAATGTCAACAACGAATCATTCACTACGACATAAAGCCTGGAAACATTCTCTTAGATTCAAAATTCCGTCCCAAAGTTGCTGATTTTGGTTAGGCAAAGCTCATCAACAGGGAAAACACTCATATAACCATGACCGGAGGTCGCGGAACTCCAGGATATGCAGCACCGGAGCTTTGGATGCCATATCCAATAACCCATAAGTGCGATGTTTATAGCTTTGGGATGCTATTATTTGAGATAATCGGCTGGCGGAGGAACTTTAACGTCGAAGTCTCGGAGATCCAAGAGTGGTTCCCTAGATGGGTGTGGATGAGCGTTGAGAGAAATGGCGACATCGGAGAGTTAATGGGAACCTGCGAGATCGATGAGGGAAATAGAGAGAGGGTGGAGAGAATGGTGAAGACGGCTTTATGGTGCGTTCAGTATCGACCTGAAGGGAGGCCATTGATGAGCATGGTGGTTAAAATGTTAGATGGAGCAGCCGAAATTCCTCAACCTTCAAATCCATTTGAGCATGTGCTGGCGCTGCGGAATGATTACGGCTCCAACATTGTTTCGAGTTCGACATGGACTAATTCATAGCCGTCGTCTTCGGCGTTGTTAAATCAGTCCGAGTTTGTAGTTGAAACTACAAGTCCTACTATGAAGAATTACGAGATTGAAACGGCTTGCACTTCTGCTTAGGCCTCTTTAGCATTTTTGTTTGGAATACATCAGAATCAATAAGCATATATTAAAATTTATATAGCATAAATTACTATTAAAATGTATATAAATATATAAAATGATTTATTATGCCAAAAAACAATAATATGAATTCAAAATCAATTAAATTATTTAACTAACAATTTTTATTATTGATAATTATTATGTTGATGTAGTCACTAATAATCTCGTATTCAATCGTTTTGGTGCTTCATTAAATCAATTAAGTCCCTTCAAATAAAAATATCGAATTGAATCCTCGATTAATAAAATTTTCATCAATTAAATGATTTCTTTCATTAACCATTACTATGCTAATATGGTCATTAATGGTCATTGAATTAACCGTCATGATGCTAACTTAGTGGTTCAAGTCAGAATATATATATATATATCAAATATGGCGGTGATTATTAAAGGAATGGATATGCTTACATCGATGTACAAAATTAAAATGATCTTATATCTTTTCGTAATTTTTTTTATATGATTAATATTTTAACAATTCAATTGTTGAAATTTATCAAGATATTCATACATGTAATTTTTTGAATCGATTTGATATCTCTATTATATCGATCTAAAATATTATTTATATCGATATATATTTAACGATTGAAAGTTTGCTTATGTCAAATAAATTAATAGTTGAAATTTTTTAATTTATGCCAAACTTGATATGCATGATTTATATGAATGGAGCATGAAACATAACGCTTGAATTGTTAAAATATTAATCGTATAAAAAATTATGAAATGATGTAAATTTGTTTTAATTTTTCACCAATATAATAATTTGATTTAGATCAATCGATAAAATGACCAAATATGTATAGCTAAAAATAAAATAAAATAAAAAATTTAAATTTATGCAAATATCTTATTAGTTTGGAGAAAGAAGCTTATAATTAACAAATGCTCAATGTCATTATCATAGGCCTGCCAAGAGATGAATTTCCGTTTCATTCATTCTCTTTTGAAAAAAAAAAAAATTTTAATTTATAATATTTTTCAAAATTTTTTATAAATTTTAATATTTTTTAAAAAAATAAATTATGCCCAAAATGAATTTGATCAAAAAGTTATTCGAATTCAAAAAAATTTCGACTTCTATTTGTTTAGTTTACTCTAAACATGAATTTTTAAAATAATTTTTATTTCTATTTTTATAATTTTTAAAACAATTAATAATCCCACCCCAACCCGTAGTATGGTAGGCAACTCCGTGCGGGGTTCATTACCCAATTATCTATACTAATTTAATTTAATTTAATTTTTATCGATCAAGTCAGAATTTAGTTGCAACTATATATTAATAATTTAGTTAAGTTAGATATTAATTGAGTTTTAATTTACTTGTAAATTATTAATTTTTATAAAATAAAAAATATTTTTTTTAATTTTAGGATATTAAATTATTCTCAAAGATAATAATAGATTTAATTAAAATAAATTATATTATCAATAATATTTTAGTTTTTAAAAAAAATAATAATAAATTTACATACAATAAAATTTGAATTCATGACATTTGAATTAATAAAATTTTGATTTTACCATGAAGCCAAAGATTTTTTGTCATTTATTTTTTACATTTTAATCCTATATGCATGCTTTATTACCTTCATAAATTATATATATGTACGTGTTTGATTGAGTTGGTATCACGAGTCAATCAGGCAACAATTCAATTAGATAATGATAAAAATACCATTATTTTACATTTATACTATGTATTAAGCAATTGATTAAGTTACTATCACGAGTAAACTAGACATCACCTAAGTTGGATAATGACAAAAACACACTTATTTTTTTATCTTAAAAATATGCAAAAAAAAAAAAAAAAATATTGATTTATACTTTACCATTTCAACCAGAGCCTAATTTGTTATTTATATTATTTTTTTACATAATTTTATTTTTCACTCACATCTGGGTGAGCTACAATTTAGTATCAATAAACAATTATAGTTAGTATTACAAATTAATTCGATCCCAACTCAAAATTGATGACATTATTATTATAAACAATTGTAGTGCATATAGTATTCTTAATCTAGTGTATTTATGTGTTTAAATTTCATTTATTCGTAATTTAATTAATTAATTTTATTTTAATGTCATACATATATTATTATATTAAAAAAATCATGTATTATTATTAATTATTTATAAATGATATATTTTATTATTTATTATATATTTTTTTAAATATACCTCTCCATGATAGAATTTCTAAAATTTTATTAAGCAAGTCACTATATCTATTTGCATTCTACATTGGGGTACAGCTCTAAATGCCTGCACTAATTGGTCAACAATCAAAGGAATGGAATACGCGTTTAGACGAAGACTTTTGATCTTATCTCTTCGGTCGAAATTCATTCACACATTGATCCATCATGAAAAATTCAACTTTCGAATGCTAGACATCTAAGATATTGTTCATTTCATCGTCTTCTCTTGTTCCTTCTCCATTCTCTATTCATCATCACCAATGGCAGCAAGTTCAGGAATTACAGCTACAGGTAATCTTTTAATTAATTTCTTCTTCTTCTTCTTCCTCCATATGTCGAAACAAACTGATCATAAATTCACTTGACACCATCAGCAGCAATCGTCATTGTCACGATTTTTGCCATTATGGTCGCTATCGCTATATGCAGAAGATCACAGGATATTAAGAAAAGTGTTCATGTTCCCCAGCTTCTGAAATTAACAGCAACCATGGATCAATTCCTCAACGACATGGAAAAGGAGAAACCAATCCGATTCACCTCTCGACAGCTAAAGATCGCCACCGATAATTTCTCCACTTTGTTGGGTTCAGGGGGGTTTGGAGCTGTATACAAGGGTGTTTTCAACGATGAAACCATGGTAGCGGTCAAGGTTCTCCATGGAACCTCGGATAAAAGAATCGAGCAACAATTCATGGCGGAAGTAGGCACAATCGGCAGAGTTCATCATTTTAACTTGGTTCGACTCTATGGCTTCTGCTTTGACAAGAACCTGAGGGCATTAGTTTACCAATACCTGCCAAATGGTTCACTTGACAGGTTTTTATTTACCCAAGAAAAGATATTAGGATTCGAGAAACTCCATGAAATTGCTGTAGGAACTGCGAAAGGGATTGCTTACTTACATGAAGAATGTCAACAACGAATCATTCACTATGATATAAAGCCTGAAAACATTCTCTTAGATTCAAAATTCTGTCCCAAAGTAGCTGATTTTGGTTTGGCCAAGCTATGCAACAGGGAAAACACTCATATGACCATGACAGGAGGTCGAGGAACTCCAGGGTATGCAGCACCGGAACTTTGGATGCCATATCCAGTAACCCACAAGTGTGATGTTTATAGCTTTGGGATGCTATTATTTGAGATCATAGGCCGGCGGAGGAACCTTAACGTCCAACTTCCGGAGAGCCAGGAGTGGTTCCCAAGATGGGTGTGGAAGAACATTGAGAGCAATGGTGATATTGGAGAGTTAATGGGAGCCTGCGAGATCGATGAAGGAAATAGAGAGAGCGTGGAGAGAATGGTGAAGACGGCTTTATGGTGTGTTCAGTATAGAGCTGAACGAAGGCCATTGATGAACATGGTGGTTAAAATGTTAGATGGAGCAGCCGAAATTCCTCAACCTTCAAATCCGTTCGAGCATTTGCTGGATCACAATTCCACCATTGTTGCTGCAGGTGTTTCGAGTTCAACATGGACGGACGATTCAGAGCCTTCTTCTTCGGTGGGAACAGATCAGTCCAAGTTGGTAGTTGAAACTCCAACTACGAATATGGAGAATTGCGAGATTGAAGTGGTTTGCACTTCTACTTAGGTTTGTTAAGCCTGGATTGGTTTTTTTAATTTAAGCAAAGTGTACATGTAACAAATAATTTAAAATTTTTAATATTCAAATTTTTTTCAAAATTAAAAGAAATTATAAAAAAAAAATTTTAAACAATTCACATCCAAAACATTCTAAAAATACAATTTACTTTGTAATTTTTAAAATATAAAATATCATGTATGTTTATTTTTCCATTTTTTTAAATGACAAAAACATTCTAAAAATACAATTTACTCTGTAATTTGTAAAGTGAAGGTATTTTCATCTATTTTCAACTGAGTTGGTATCCGATTAATTTGTGACACTAATTCAATCATAAGTTTTATAATAAGAATAGATTTACGAACAAGGATGGAGCCAAGAGGATTGACAGGGGCTCGGCCTCCTTAAATGAAAATTTTTAGTTTTAACTCTTTTATAATTTATAAAATTTTAAATTAGTATATGATAAAATTACACTTCAACCTCAAAGATGATATAAATTTGATTTAATCTTTTAAAAATTATAAAGATATAAATTATTAAAATAAAAAATTCTATTTTTGCTATGGTAACAATATACAACTTAATTCAAAAAAAAAAAAAATTGACTTTGCTTTTGTATTTGAACGATGTAGATAAAACAATTTTTTGCAATAATAAATTAGTAATTTATAAATTATAAAATTCATTTTAAATCTAGACAATCATTTATCCAAATTTATTTTGAATATAATTTTTTAATTTACAAAATTTATAAAAACCTAAAAAAAATTAATAACTATTAAATATTTGTAAAATATTATAAAATTAAAAATATTTAGAAAAATATAATTTTCAAAATAAATATGGACAATAAATAAATGTTCAGGTTCATTTGAATCTCAACAATAATTGTCCATATTTATTTTGGATATAGTTTTTATATTATAATTTTTTTTAAAAATTAAAAATAAAAATAAAAAATCGATAATTTGGTAACTTGGTGGGGTTAGTTCATTTGATAATAATAATAATAATAATAATAATAATAATGTATTAAATATTTTTCATTCGTTATACGATAAAATGACAAATATACATCAAACGTGTTTGATTATTAAAAGGAGGGATGGATGTATATATTTTATATTTTTTTGTAATTTTTATATTATTAATTATTTAATAATTCAACAATTGAATTTATCAAAATTATTATGCATGTAATTTTTTGAATCGATCTGATATCTCTATTATATAGATCTAAAATATCGTCTATATCAATATATATTTAACTGTTGAAAGTTTGTTTTATGTAAAAAATAGTTGAAATGTTTTAATTTATGCCGAACTCAACATGCATGATTTACATAAATAAAGCATGAAATATAACTGTGAAAATATTAATTATATAAAAATTACAAAATAATGTAAAACTACTTTAAATTTATATCGATGTAATAATTTGGTTTAGATAAAAAATAAAATAACTAACAGGTATTGCTAAAAACTAAAATTTATACAAATATAGAACTTAATGAGTGGCTCCAGTGATAAAGAGGATGTTGATTTTAGGAGACTCGAGTTCAAGCACATGTGTATATGTATTGTCAAAAAATTAAAAAAAATATAAACAAATATTATTATGTAATCTCATCAATATATTAAAAAAAATTATACAAATATCTAACTAATAAAGAAGCTTCTAATTAACAAATGCTCAATGTCTTTATCATTGGCCTGCCAATGTTTCCGTTTCATTCATTCCTTTTGAAAAAAAAAAAATCATTTCTACTTTTAAATAATTTTATAATATCTTTTCAAATTTTTAATAAATTTTAATTATTTACAAAAAAAAACTATGTCGAAAATTAATTGGAACAAGTGACTATCCAAAATCAAATGAACTTGTTAAATTCATTCTAGTTATGAATTTTTTAAATAATTTTTATTTCAATTATTTATAATATTTTAATATTTTTTAAAAAACTTAAAAATTGTGTCCATAATGAATATACACAAATTGTTGCTCATATTAAAATGAATTTATACATTCTTACATGGACGAAGCTAGAAATTTTTTTAGGGGAGATCAAAATTAAATTGTAATTTTTATAATAGTAAAAATGTAATTTCATCACTTTAATAATCTATATCTTTATATTTTTTATTAATTTAAAATTTTAAAAAATTTAAAAGACCTAAATGAAAATTTTTCTATTTTAAAAAAGGTAGGGACCCCTTCCAACCCTCTAACTATGCCTCTGCATTCTTATGTCCACTTCAACATCGTGATGTCTGACTTAGTGATTGTTACCATATTAGTACACTAACGATTAATGACGGAAACTATTAACCAAGAAACTTAATTGATGTAAACTTTAACATTTGAGAGCTAAATTGAGTTATCTCTGAAAAGGTTCAATTAATTTTTTTTTTTTGAAAAATTCTAAGTTTAAAAATTACTATAAAAATTTTATTTTATAGAGTTAACCCTTCAATTACATTGAATTTAGATTAAAAATTCAAATTATTGAGTTTAAATCAGCATTAATTTAATAAAAATGTAAATTTATTTGAATTTAATTACATAGACGAAATCTATATAGGACTAAAAACTCAGCATATAATAAAACTTGAATTTAAATGTTGAAAGATTCAGAATCTCATTTTATAAGTAACAATATTAAGATGGCATTAACTATTTAAATTTAATTATTAAAAAGATAATTAATTTGAAGAATGAAAAAGATGTATAGGCGGAATAAAGATAAAAGTAAATACAAATTTAATTGCAAGCCGTCCAAGACATCGTAATCAACTCCGTGTGGGGTTCATTACCCAATTATCTATACTATAGGTTAAAAATTTTAATTAAGTTAGTGTTAAATATTAATTTAATCTTAATTTACTTGTTTATTTATTTTTATAAAATAATAAAATACTATTTTATTAGTCAAAATAAAGATAATAAATATTATTTCATCGTCAAATTATTAATGTATTTAATTAAAATAAATTATATTATTCCATAATACTTTAATTTTATTTAAAATTAATTAATAAATATGCATGTAATAAAATTTGAATGCCAACAATTTAAATAAATAAAATCTTAATTTACCATGTAATCAATTTTTTTTTTCATTAATGCTATTATGTATATTTTATTTCTTTTATCAATAAATTTATACTATATATTAAATATTTAATTAAATAGGTGCATTAGCTGTTTAATTGAATAATGAAAAATATACCTTTATTTAACTTGTTTGTGTAATGAGTCAAACTGTACAGGACGGCAGCTGACTCATGTCTCATGTATTACTTCATTGACCCATTGCTCCATCATGAAAAATTATAGTTTCCAAGGCTAGACATCTAAGATATTGTTCATTTCATCATCTTCTCTTGTTCCTTCTCCATTCTCTATTCATCACCATCATCAATGGCATTAATTTCAGGACTTGCAGCTATAGGTAATCTTTTAATTAATTTCTTCTTCTTCTTCTTCCTCCATATGTCGAAACAAACTGATCACAAATTCACTCGTAACTATCTGCAGCAATCGTCATTTTCACGATTTTTGGCATTATGATCGCTATCGCTATACGCAGAAGATGTCAAGGTATTAAGAAAAGTGTTCATGTTCCCCAGCTTCTGAAATTAACAGCAACCATGGATCAATTCCGCAACGACATGGAAAAGGAGAAACCAATCCGATTCACCTCTCGACAGCTAAAGATCGCCACCGATAATTTCTCCACTTTGTTGGGTTCAGGGGGGTTTGGAGCTGTATACAAGGGTGTTTTCAACGATGAAACCATGGTAGCGGTCAAGGTTCTCCATGGAACCTCGGATAAAAGAATCGAGCAACAATTCATGGCGGAAGTGGGCACAATCGGCAGAGTTCATCATTTTAACTTGGTTCGACTCTATGGCTTCTGCTTTGACAAGAACCTGAGGGCATTAGTTTACGAATACCTGCCAAATGGTTCACTTGACAGGTTTTTATTTACCCAAGAAAAGATATTAGGATTCGAGAAACTCCATGAAATTGCTGTAGGAACTGCGAAAGGGATTGCTTACTTACATGAAGAATGTCAACAACGAATCATTCACTATGATATAAAGCCTGAAAACATTCTCTTAGATTCAAAATTCTGTCCCAAAGTAGCTGATTTTGGTTTGGCCAAGCTATGCAACAGGGAAAACACTCATATGACCATGACAGGAGGTCGAGGAACTCCAGGGTATGCAGCACCGGAACTTTGGATGCCATATCCAGTAACCCACAAGTGTGATGTTTATAGCTTTGGGATGCTATTATTTGAGATCATAGGCCGGCGGAGGAACCTTAACGTCCAACTTCCGGAGAGCCAGGAGTGGTTCCCAAGATGGGTGTGGAAGAACATTGAGAGCAATGGTGATATTGGAGAGTTAATGGGAGCCTGCGAGATCGATGAAGGAAATAGAGAGAGCGTGGAGAGAATGGTGAAGACGGCTTTATGGTGTGTTCAGTATAAAGCTGAACGAAGGCCATTGATGAACATGGTGATTAAAATGTTAGATGGAGCAGCCGAAATTCCTCAACCTTCAAATCCGTTCGAGCATTTGCTGGATCACAATTCCACCATTGTTGCTGCAGGTGTTTCGAGTTCAACATGGACGGACGATTCAGAGCCTTCTCCTTCGGTGGTAACAGATCAGTCCAAGTTGGTAGTTGAAACTCCAAGTACAAATATGGAGAATTGTGAGATTGAAGTGGTTTGCACTTCTACTTAGGTTTGTTAAAGCCTCAGTAGAAATTTTTTTTTTTAAAAGGATGAGATGGAATTAAATTGTATATTTTTATATATAAATATTTTAAAAATATAATTTATTTTGTAATTTGTAAAGTGAGGGTATTTTTTTATATTCTCAATTGAATTCGTATTTGGTTTACTTATAACATTAAATCTATCATGGGTTTTATAATAAGAATAAATATACAAATATGGATGGGAGCAAAGGGCTTGGCAGGTGCTCCACCTTTTAAATTAAAAAATTTCACTTTTAACTTTGTTATAATTTCTAAAATTTTAAATTAAAATATATGCTTTTAAAAAAAATAAAAATTTTATTTAATTTTTAAAAATTATAAATATATTTTTTTAAAATTTAATTTAATTTTTAAAAATTATAAATATATAAATTATTAAGATTGGTGAAATTTATTTTTGGTATGATAATTAAAATGGTGAAATGACAAAATAAAGGCTATTAATGTTAGCATATAAGATAGATAGGATAGATTCGCAAGTCGAAGTAGTTGCTATCTAGCCGACGTTGTTCATTCCTCATTGTGGCAGCTGCCTGCAACTATGCAGAAATGCATCAAACCGTACGCCTTTCCCGCCAGCTTTCACACTATGAAACTTCCCATCTTAACCCAGCGTTATTCAATTCCAACATCAAGACTTTTATTCAACATGGCCAATTCACTGAAGCCTTACAGCTATACTCTGTTTCTCCACTTTTAGTCACCAATTTCACTTTTCCCTCTCTTCTTAAAGCTTCCACTTTTCTCTCTAACCTCAACTATGGAAAAACCCTCCATTCCACAATCATCCAAGTGGGTCTCCACTCTGACCCTTATATCACAACTTCACTTGTAAATATGTACACCAAATGTGGGTCATTTTCTTCTGCAGTTAAGGTGTTCGAAGAAATGGTTACAAGAGAAGGCTTTGTTAAAGATGTTACTTTATGGAACTCTTTGCTTGATGGGTATCTCAAATTTGGTCAAATAAACGAGGGTTTGGCTCATTTTAACAAAATGCAGGTGCTTGGGGTACTTCCTGATGCTTACTCACTTTCTATTCTTCTTGGTGCTTTGGGGTTTAAGGAAGGAAAGCAAATTCATGGCTACATTGTTAGGCATGTCTTTAAGAGTGACCCCTTTCTGGAAACTGCATTGATTGGTATGTATTCAAGTTGTAGTCGAATAATGGAGGCCTGGTTTGTATTTGACCATTTGGAAGATAAGAGCAATGTGGTTGTTTGGAATGTAATGATTGGTGGTTTTCTCGAGAATGGAGGATGGGAATGGAGCTTAAAGTTGTACTCTTTAATGAAAGCTGAGAATGTCAAGTTTGTATCAGAATCGTTTAGTAGTTCCTTGAGTGCCTGTGTGTATGATGATGTTGTGGATTTTGGGAGGCAAGTTCATTGTGATTTGATCAAAATGGGATTTGAAAATAACCCTTTCGTTTATACTTCTCTACTGAGTATGTATGGAAAATGCCAATTTGTTGAAGATGCTGAAAATGTTTTCCGTCAGGTATTGGATAAAGGAATTGAGTTATGGAATGCTATGATATCAACTTTTGTTTGTAATAAAAATTCTTTTGCCTCTTTTGAAGTTTACAACAAGATGAGATATAATGCAATAACCCCTGATTCTTTCACAATATCTAATGTTTTATCATGTAGCAGTATGATTGGAATGTATAATGTTGGGCGGTCAGTTCATGCAGAATTAGTGAAGAGGCCTATAGAGAATAGTACTGCAGTTCAGAGTGCATTGCTGACCATGTACTGTAAATGTGGCAGTGTTGGTGATGCTAATTTCATTCTTAGCACAATAAGGGAAAAGGACGTGGTTGCTTGGGGTTCGATGATATCAGGTTTTTGTCAAAATAGGAAGTTCAGAGAAGCTTTAGATTATTTTGGAAAAATGAAGGCAGATGGAGGAGTAATACCAGATTCTGATATTATGTCAAGTGCCATCAACGCATGTACAGGATTGGAGAATGTAGATTCAGGGTTTATGATCCATGGATATGTTATCAAAAGTGGTTTGCACCAAGATGTTTATGTTGCTACTTCCCTTGTTGATATGTATTCAAAATGTGGTTTCCTGGATATGGCTGAACGTTTATTCTCAGATATGCATGATAAAAATCTTGTTGCTTGGAATTCCATGATATCAAGCTATTGCCGAAATGGTCTGCCTGACCAGTCTATAAAGCTTTTCTCTAAGATAATTCATCATGGTTTTTATCCAGACTCTGTATCCATTACAAGCATTCTCAGTGCAGTTTCATCCACAGCAGCTTTACTAAATGGAAAGATTATCCATGGATATGTTGTTAGGCTAGAGATTGAATCTGATATCCATCTGGAGAATGCATTGATGGATATGTATATTAAGTGTGGATTCTTAAAATATGCTGAGTATATATTTCAGAACATGTCTCAGAAAGATTTAGTTACATGGAATTGCATGATTTCTGGCTATGGATCTCATGGCAATTGCATTCAAGCATTGTCATTATTTAATGAGATGAAGAACAGTGGAATCAAACCCGATGATGTTACTTTTCTTTCCCTGATTTCATCTTGCAACCACGCTGGTTTAGTTGATGAAGGCCACAAGATATTTCAATCCATGAGAGCGGAGCATGGGGTTGAACCTAAAATGGGGCACTATGTCAACATTGTTGATCTGTTTGGCCGTGCTGGACGTTTAGATGATGCTTATAATTTTGTAAAATCCATGACCACTGAACCTGATAGGAGTGTTTGGTTGAGTCTGTTGTGTGCCTCCCGAACCCATTCAAATGTGGAGCTTGGTGAACTGGCAGCTCACAACTTACTGAAACTGGAACCAGACAGGGGCAGCAATTATGTTCAGTTGTTACATTTGTATGGAGACGCTGAATTATGGGACAAAGCTGCAAACATCCGAGCAACAATGAAAGAAAAGGGATTGAAGAAAACCCCTGGACGTAGTTGGATTGAACTGAGGGATAAAGTTGATGTTTTCTTCTCAGGAGATTCATCTTCCATGAGAACTGTGGAGATTTATGAAATATTACATAGCATTGGGAGGCATATGGAGAAGGAAGTAGATGATTCTGAAATTATGGAGACAATTTCAGACCTGTAAGTATGAAAAATTAATTTTGAAATTTTGAAGTGTATAAACAAAATTAAACAAGTCTGAAAGATGTGAATTTGTCTTTATGATCAAAATGAGTCGAAATGGAATGACTCACTTATTCTCTCTATTTATTGCATTTTATAGAAATTGAGAAATATGCTACTGCTTATTATGAGGTGGGTTTTTCTTACCTAAACAGTATAAAAGCTACCGCACAGTTTGACATCTTCATTTGCTGTAAGAGGTTCCCATTTTTGTGCACTATATGCTGCTAATCTATGACTACTTACATGTTATTGACTTTTCCTTGGATGCATGCAGTAGCTTTCTTCTTCATTCATCAATAATCTTCTTTGCTAGTTTTAGCAAAATCTTATGGCCCAAAAGGTTACCTGTTTCATTTTAGATGAGATTCCAAGAACATTAGTTACCCTTTCTTTTCCCTTTTTCTTTACGGAAAAGAGAGATACTTGTACTTCTAGTTGGTGTTGAAAGTTGCCAAGAATTTGTCTACAATATGCTTGTATATATTGTTCAGTGTACCAGATTTTTGTGTATTAAAATATTTGTACAACTTGGTGTTGAAGTTGGCAACAATGTCTACAATATGCTTACATATATTGTTCAGTGTACCATATTTTGTGCATTCGAAATGCAGTTGTTGAGATCCAGTTTTAAGGATTTGTTTTACAAGATGTTTACGTATAAATTACTCAAATAAGACTCAATAGAAGAAAAAAAACTCAAATTTAATTAGGTCATTGTCAACAAGCCAAACTTGTGTTCAAGTTTTTTTATATCTAGCTTCTAAGATCTAGCTTGAGTAGCTTACGAGTCAAACTAAGTTTTTCTATTTTTATTTAGCATTCAACAAAAAAAATCTGTATTCAAACTGGAACTTAAGTTCAAGATTAAGCATAAAACCAAGTATAAAGTCAAACATGAGAATCAAACTCATGTTCTATTAAGTAGATGAACCTAATCAAATGAGTTCAAGTCAAATCGAGTTTGATCTTCAAACACGAACTCGATCAAGCTTGCATCCTGTTAAGCACAATCTGAATATATCTGATAATGGTACAATATATGTAACCAGAGAGATCATTCAAGTTATGAACCTCAAAAATTTAGCTTAAATGGCATATAAACCATGCTTTGAACATGGAATATTCCGTGTTTTCTATACTTCTCTATGTTTTATTTATGGTTTATGACAAATAGTTTCTATAAAAATCAGATCATATTTATGGTTTGACCAAGCAATTTGCTATTCAGTCAGAAAATAGTCCCGGAGAGATCAGCTTCAACATCCCACAAGCAATGCCTAAGATTTTGCGCATTTGTCTGCCATGCGCTTGTGAATCGGCTTTAAGATAATGAATGCTAACCGAGATAATCAAGTTCCACGGAGGGAACGAACACGGTCTTGAATCAACTTCCTCTCCCAATCTGCTACACCCTCAAAAGCATGTTCAGGAAGATTTTCAAAGGGCTCCTTCCATGGATCATTCTTAGCCAGATCATATGTGGCTGCTTGAATTGCTCTTTTATTGGGTCCACAAGGTCGTTTTGAGGTCAGTGCTTCATATGCTGTATTTAGCTGACAGTTTTAACAGATACCAAGCAATGAAACTTCATAAGCTAAAGACAATTATGTTATAGAATCTATTTTATTTGGACTCAGGTAGAAGAGTTGGATATGAGTATGTGGCGAACATAGAACATTTTTCTATGTATTTTGAGGGTTCTTGCCTCCTTGGAGGATCATATCTCTTATACTCTTGTCCAGAAATGCGTCAAATATGAGTACAAAAAAAAAAAGTCGGAGCAACGTAGGTAGAATTAGAGGAAGTGGATGATGCAACGCAGAATACTTACATTCATGCCGCAGAACCAGAACATATATGCAATAGCCACTGCTGGAGCTCTCCCTAAACCAGCTGTGCAGTGCACATATACTCTTCCTTTTCCCTCAGCAATGGCCCATTCCAATGAAGAAACAGCTTTAGGTAATATATTTCTCAAGGAATCTGGATCAAAGTCTCTTGCCTATCAATGCATAAGATAGCAGGATCAATTCAAGCATCCAAAAACATTAAACTTACTTACAAGTTATCATTTGATTCACTTGTTTATGACATCCAAACAGGACCAATAATTTTCTTTAATGAAGTCTACATTTCCTAGAAGTTGTTCAAATTTCATTTAAGGAGTGTTGTTGATCTGATTCATTTTTTCCTGAATGAATAGATTATGATAAAGTGTGAGAAAATTTTCCTTACAGGTGTTCTCATATGATGAATTCCAAGTTGTCGACATCTTTTGATTATAGGCTGCAAGTTGATTCCCCAATACTCGATGTCCTTGTCCTGCTGCAAGTTCAGTATATAGGCCACCTTCTCTTCTTGTTTCAGATGATCTATGTCTTCGGGTTTCTGGGGCTGAGAGCCGACAATCAAATTGTCAGTTATCAGTGTGTAGTTCATGCCTGAAAAACAAGACATGGATCATCAGAATAATTGATCAACATGTATGACTACCTTTATATTCAGTTTTTGTATTGGAAATTATAATGCAAGTACTTGCAACCATGAACAGTAACACAAGGGTACTCACACAGCAAACACACTTTTTGTCTGTAATATTAACCATCACAGATCAAGAGGAGGTTGCATTGTCTTGAAAGATGAAGTGCTGAATGTAGAAGTGGCCTACTCGGAATACAAATGTGTGCTAAATGCAGTACCAGACAGGTCTATAAAATTGTTCTCTTGACGATACTATGTCAGGGATAAATGAACATATGGAGCATAGTTCCTAGCTTGAATAATGGCAAAGATTGCTGTAATATATATACGCATTATAGAATGTTTTGCGGAAAAATTCAAATGCTCTATTAGATGGATGTCACTTTGTAGATTAAGGTAGTAGAGATCCTGACTAATCTTTTTTTTGCCTAAGTTATTCAAACTCTGCTTGAGTTTTGAACACAAGTACGTTTCAAACACGGGTTTAACTACGCTTTTCTATGTATTTGGAGGATACTAGAACATTCATATCCCCATACTTATGTCTGAATACGTGTTAAACACTGTAGCAACAGAGATTTTTGCTAAATTTTCTTTTTTATCAGACTGTATACACTCCTTGGTTTGCCTTCTATCAAACTTGGAAATTTAGTTGATAAACAGGGAAGCAACGGACATATTGAAAAGAGTGGATTACTAGCATAAATCAGTTCAGTTACAGCAAGCTTTCCAAACAATTTTACAGTTTTAAGTAGGTTCTCTAATAAAGGCATATGAAATACTGAATTATGTTGCTTCGACTCATCATTTTATTGAACTATTTGTGTCCAGCATATATGGGTATGAAGATGTAACCTTTCAAGGATCTCCCAAGTACATAGAGAACTTAAAAAACCATTGAACATACTCATGTCAGACATATATCATATCCAAAAGTCAACATTCAAAAATATAGAAAGCAAAAAACACCATGGACCCGCCCCCAGGGGGGGGGGGGGGTTCAGAGTTTCATTAGCAAAATGCAAACTTAAACAGGAGATTTCCAAAGTCAATTTTAATAAAGTTGAGCTCTAGGGTTTCTGATTATCTTATAGAATGAGGAGACAAATCAAAAGTTTTGAACTGAAGATGGATCAGATGTCATACCAGAAACAAGATAAAGTTCCTTGCTTCCATTAAATATTTTAATCAACACCTTTGTAATAAGCATGATTCTATCTTAAAAAGTTACAAAAAGTCACATGATACAACACAATCCAAAGTCAAAAAGTGCTTTATGGATCTAGATCCATATTCCTAACTAATATATAATTTCATCCCTGACTTAAAGCATAATCAATTTGGATCATACAATCACTTTTTTGGTAATGGCTACTAATATAGGTTTAGAGTTCAATTCCCAGCATCTATAACCCATCTCCCCATTCTCATACTAAGGCATTACCAAGTTGGTTGATACATCTACCTTTAATGGATGGCTGCTACCATAAAGTAGCAGCAACTTTTTATGTACTAAAAACAAAACAACCCAAGCTAGAAAAAGAAGGGAAAAAGAAAAAAACTTTACACATCCAGATTCTAGCACACAAATTTGTCTCTTTTAGGGTTAAAATAAGAAAGATGATCCAAATAACATAATCTACCAATTTGATTAACCAAAACTACCGAAACCCAAAAAGAAATGGGCTTTGTAGAGAAAAAAGCTAACCAAGATCATGATGATACTCGTATGGATTCCTCATCATTTTCTTCATGGCAGTGTTATACTCTTCCATCCTGTTCTTGGACCTCACAGAAACCTTACTGTTTCTGGGATTATCATCAATTCCAGTCTCGGTCTCAGACAAGCTACAGAAAGTTCTAGGAGCACCCATTTTAGATTGCTTCTTGGGGAACATGAAATTGAATCTACATTTGAAATTTGCAGGAAAATGTTCAATTTGTGATGGGTTATGGAAGAGTGAAGAGAAACAAGCGGTGCTGTTTATGGCACTCATTTGTGCTCTTTCTTGCTTGTTTCTTTGATATTTTTGGGTTTGGGTATGTCAGATTTTATAGTTTAGATTGTAGTGAATGACTTGACTATGTTGCCCCTTTCATGATTTTCGTCGCATCTGTGTCCGCAAACTCAAGCTTACCGCCCATTCTTTTGGGCCCCAATTTGTTCGAATCTAGAATTCTCATAAATTCTAACGTGCAATATATAATAAAGGGAAAAAATTAAATACTTTTTCCCATTTTTTATTTTAACTTTTTAAATAAAATTCTATAATATTTAATTAATTAGAATATGTGATTATAATACTTTTTATTTGAAACTGGTGATAATAAACGAATTCAAATCCTTTTCAAAATATAAATTTGGACCTTTCAAATTTTCTTTCTCTGCTCTATTTATTAATACTAAATTTGTGTCACTTCTACCAACTAAAAAAATTATAAAAATATCTTCTCTCAATTTAGTTTCAAATTATGCTTATTTTCTCATTTTGTAGCTGAATTTTCTTTTTATCTTAGATTAGTACTTAAACTATTATTCTTTACCCGATTCAACTTTTTTTTTTTTTTTTGTAATGATGTTAAAAAATTTGGATAACACATGATGCCAACCTTTCAACCAATCAAAGTGTATCACATGGCACTTAAAATTATTTAAAATAAAAATATTGGCTCACCATTAATTAGATATTGACTGACGTTGATCATCGTTGATCACCGTTGATTGGTATTAACCAAATTAACCATTTTCATGAAGCTATTAGAACACACCATGTCACCTTTCTTTTTTTGCTTTTTAGTATTATATATAATATTATTATTTAAAAATGTAAATAATCATATATAATATATAAATATTTATTTTTTTAAAATTTAAAAAATTCTAAAATATATAGTTATAAATTTAAAAAATATATAAAAATTGAAAATTTTAAAAAATTATAAAACATATAAATTTAAATTTTAAAAAATAAAAATATTATATAAATTGAAATTTGTCATAAATTTTATTTTCTTTTTCAAAAAATCCAAATTCTAAAAATTCAAAAAATATATATAAAATTTTAAATTTTTAGAAATTTAGATATATATATTTTTTAATTTTTAGAATGTAGAATTTTTGAAAAAAAAAGATTTGACAAGTTTTCAATTTCTATATAATAGTTTGATATATTTATATTTATATTTATATATTTTAGAATTTTTAAATTTTTTTCAATTTTATGTAATAATTTAATTTTTATTTTATAATTTTTTATTTTTAAACTTTTTAAGTTATTTTTGAAGAATTGTTATATTATATATGATTTTTTTGGTAAGAATATCATATATGATTTTTTACATTTTAAAATAATATATTATATAATATTAAAAAATGAAGGTGATGTGGTGCATTCTAGTAGTGCCACGTGGACGGTCATCTTGACCAATGATTGGTTGATTGTCAATCAACATTCATCAATGTTGATCAATGTTAATCAATGTTCGAAGAATGTTTTTATTTTAAGTAACCTTAAGTGTCACATGACAACCGAATATTTTTAACACCATAACAGAAAAGGGTTGAACGAAATAATGGAATCATAGTTTAAGATTTTAACTACCAATTAAGGATAAAAAAAAGTTAAAATACCAAAGTGAAAAAAATATACATAGTTCAGGGGCTAAATTGAGCATTAAGCCTTCCATAATTAAAAAAAAAATACTATTCGGGAGTTTTTCAATCTTTTCATTTCGACAAAAATGAATAAAAATATATACATACATAGTTCGGGGGCCAAATTGAGCATTAAGCCTTCCATAATTATAAAAAAAAAAAAAAAAAAAAAGCTATTCGAGAGTTTTTTAGTCTTTTCATTTTGACAAAAATGAATAAAAAAATTTATATGGAGGGAATTGAACCCGGGTCAATTAGATTATTAAAATTTTAAATATATCACTCAATTAAAACTTTATTTTAATATTTTTTATATGGTTTTATTTTAGTATGCACAATTTATTGGCTTTATTTTGATAATAAATTCATGATAAATAATTGTAGTGCATTAATATTGTTAATATAATGCATTTATGTGTTTAAATTTTGTTTTACTCATAATTTAATTTACTTTTTTATTTTAATATCGTATATATTTCATGTGTCATTATAGTTAATTAGTTTCAAATCATAGGTTTCATTTTTATTTTGTACTATTTTTAAACACACATATTCTAAATCCATGGTTTCCATATGCACATGCATGCAATAAAATTTCTAAAAGATATTTAAACATATTTCATGGAAAATTAATTCGAACGCAAATTAATATGATTTTTTCATTTACTCAAAAAAGAATATAAAAGTATTAATTTTTTCCTAACATAAAACATTGTAATATTTACTTTTTATACAATGTTGAAATTGAGGATGAAGTAATATGATTTGAATTTATATTAAATAAATGTATAACAAAAATTTTAATCATCGTTCCATACAAATAAACACACGTTACAATAATTATTATATAATCATTATCATGTATTAATTAAAACAATAAATTATAATATTTAGAAAACTACAATAATCCTGTGAAAACAAAAAGAGAAAACTATAACAACTTTTCATAATAAAAATTTGTTTAATCATGTCTAATATTACCTATAATTCTCAACCAAAAATTTTCTTTAAGTACTACAATAGAACAGTGTCAACTTAGACATGTATAATTAGAAATAAGATAATAACATGCTCGATTTTGGAGTAGTTTGAAAGTGTGATCGTCCAAAGCCCAAGATTAAAAGGAATCTATTTTTTTTTTTTTTAACTTTTAATGTAAAATTTTTTCTCTATCTTTTAAATCTTTTGATCGAGCTTCATTGCATTTGAAGGCAGGAAAAAAATAAAATAAGAAGGGCTTAATTTTTTTTATTTTATTACTGGTATATATTTTTATTTTATTATATTGTATTTTATAATTTTTTTAAAAGGATGTCAATTTATTGTTTCTCGCTTAGGACCCAATAATGTCAAGAACGAGCTTAGATAATACGAAGGTAGTAAAATTTCTAAGAATGATAGAGTTATGTGGAAAGCTTGCAACCTTCTCAGTCTATCAAGTTTAATCTGAACCCCTCAGCTTCAATTTGGCCAAAAATCTTGAATGCCTTGTAGAGCTGTTCAGATTTTGAACCAAGCTAAATTACTAGATGTTCCATTAACATTCTTCGACTCTTGAGTGCAATTCCAACGGATTTATTTTCCGTTCCACTTTTCTACTCTTGAAGTGCTATTCGGACAGGTTTAATTGCCGGTGACTTGAACAGAGCATTGCTTTCATCCAAAGCATGCACCATGTACAGAAAACTCTTCTTAGGAAAGAACGTTGGTTGGCACATCATGTTGTGTCCTACCCGAAACAATAGCCGGAAAATCTTTGATAGCAAAAATTGGTTCATCATGTTGCGTTGAATCTGAAACAGATGATGGACCTTCATTCATACCAACAGTTTCCACTTCATTCTGTGTCGAGCTCAGAATAGGCCTGGCACATCTTCGATATGAATAGGTGGAACATCATGCTGTTTCGGATCCGAAACAGCAATGAGTACATCAGCATTTGGAACATCTTTGATATGAAGAGTTTGACATGTCGCATTGTGTCGAATTCGAAACAGCAGTTGGAACATATTCGGTAAGAAGAGTTGACACACCATTTTGTGTCGAACTCGAAACAGCGGTGTCGGGACGCCTTCAGACAGAGAGTGATTGAAGAACTTTTTATAGGATCAGTTGTCGAGCTAGAAACAACAGTCAGGAAAATCTTTGATAAGAAGAGCACTTCTCATTTCTTTCTCATCAAGAAATTTGAAAAAGTCATTGGAGATGAAAAAACTATTGATTGATTCCATGATTAAACTTGATGATCATTTCGTTCTTTATTGTAAAAGTGCTAGGTCACCACAACTACAATCTGTAATAAACTGTGAACCGCAAGATACGTTATCATATTGCTTACAATCCAAATAAGACAAAGCATGTTTCTTGGTTTCAAGTTTGAGATGTTAAATTTTAAGATTTGGTTGGGTTTTGAGTTTCAGATTTGATTTCCTGTATTTATTTATGTTTAATGATTATAATTAATGTTTATTTTAAAAATAAAAAAAATTATTTATATTTATTTTTAAATCTTTCGATACTTTTTGTTTTACGTAACTGATAATGTCTCGTCTTATTAAATAATGAATGCTGCATGATATTTATATGCTGACGATGCATCGAATATTTTCCCTACCGAAAGAAAGAAGAAAAAAAAGCAAAGCTGGATTGTTGTTTTCACGCATTAACTGCACAACACAACTGAACTTAAGATATCATTCACAAACATTAATAAAATGGTTACTAAACAACACCCAAATTCCGGAATCACACAATGAAATCCAACTTTGAATTGCCTAACAATGATTCAACCAAGAGAAACATTCAAAACATTCTGCAAATAATACTTGAATCCAAGACAGCTAGGATGAGCCAAGCGGCTCACCTTGCCATGCCCAAACAATGTCCTTCAGTGCTGGTCTAAAATCCTGTTCAAACATATTCCGGAACTCCAATGTATGCCCACTGGATTTCCTCAGCTCCACTAAGTGGAAAGATGGGGTAAACTCAAATATCTCCGCATCGATAGCCAATGCGCCTTTTCGACCTCCGTTGGATCCTTCCATTTTCATTAGCCCTCCATTGCTTCTTAGCTTTCAACTTCAAGTTTTGAGCAATGTCCTCTAGTTTAGATGTTATGGCAGAGAATGTATGCGTCGACGTAAATTGCACTTCCTTCTTCTCATCATTTTCCACAAATAGTCCGGACAAATCGAATCCACTCGATAAAGAAATGATGTCGAAGGCATTCAAACTAGTGAGCTTAGCCATGTCTTTCCTTGCTTCAAATGCATTGGACTTTGTCTCAGAACTAAAAGCTGCATCGATACATGCTGGAACCAACACTTTTTCAACTTTACTCTGAATTGATTTCGAGTTAAACCCTTTTTTGAACCATGGATTTGTCATTATTTTTGCGATTGAAACCCTAGCTTTCGGATTCCGATCGAGGATTCTTGACAGCAGCTTGGTCACTTCAGGTGAAAACCAATTAGGAAATTTGTACTCTGCCTTGCTTATTTTCCTATAGATTGCTATTAGATTCGAATCATGAAATGGTAGATAACCAGCAAGCATAACATAGAGGATCACCCCACAAGACCAGATATCGGCTTTGGCTCCATCATAACCCTTTCGGTTTATAACTTCAGGCGCTACATAAGCAGGGGTTCCACAACTTGTGTGGAGTAACCCGTCTTGATGCTTAGACTCCGCAAGCGCACTCAAACCGAAATCCGATACTTTAAGAATTCCATCTTCATCCAGGAGTAAGTTTTCGGGCTTCAAATCCCGATGATAAACACCTCTGCTGTGGCAAAAATCAACCGCACTGATCAGTTGTTGAAAATACTTCCTTGCCATGTCCTCTCTCAACTTCCCTTTAGATACCTTCTTGAAGAGCTCACCACCTTTGGCATATTCCATAACAAAGTAAATCTTGTTCTTGCTAGCCATCACCTCATAAAGCTCCAAGATATTCGGGTGTTTAACCAGGCTCATAACCGATATCTCCCTCTTGGTTTGATCCATCATCCCCACTTTCAAAACCTTCTCCTTGTCAATGACCTTAACCGCCACACTCTGACTGGTTTCGATATTCCTTGCATAGTAAACCTTGGCAAAGTTTCCTTGTCCTAACAATCTTCCGAATTCATACTTATGCATCAACACCTTCCCTTTATTTTCCATTCTAAAGTTCAAATTTGAACACCCTTGGATAAATTTTTATCTCCTGCAGTAACTATATATATATATATGTATAACATCTAAAGAGCAGGAGTGGCTATAACCGGAGTGCTCAACCGTCTTCAACGAGGTCATCCTTCAACATGGCTGAGATTTTACTTTCAACTCTATTTACAATATGGATGCAGGGAACGAATTTGCTGTCTGTTGAGCATCCAACATCATCGGGAATCAATGCGGGTAATTCAGAACCGGATACAACTTTATGTGCTTCAGATAAAAAGTTCACAGCATGCAAGCACATCTTTCTGCATTCCCTGGACCTGTCTGGAAGCTGTCTAAATCACGCAAAGAGAGAAGTCAACAATGATTTAATCAACAGGAAAGCATCATATATATGTGTTCCAAATTCATGCTTCTAAGTAGAGAATGAATAGAAAAATCAATTTGAATATTAGAACAAAACCAAGATGGACAAAAATTAAGATATGGAAGAAACAAACTCTTAAAGCCAACACAGTATTTCATCAAAATAATCAAAGGACTGAAGATATTAAGATAAAGAAATAACAGGTATGAATGGACAACATATACAATGGATCCTGGAGCTAAATCTTGAAGAAAAAAAGAAACATTCTAAGCAAATAAAGGGTCGATGAGATATGACCAAAAGGCAAAGCAAAAACATATAAAAGAACAGAACATTGTTTTTGGATCACATTTAAAGGTGTGAGCATAGTTTTACAGTTTAAATTCATGTTAGCTCAGATTTTTAGAAGGGAAAAAAAAGTACCAAGAGATGAACATGATTCAACAAAGAAACTCAGCCAAAAAATAGAGAAGTAAAGACAGAAGGAAGAACTCAAACTTACCTATGACGGAAAAAGAAGGGCTGAACTGAGGAAGATGGGCTTTTGAGGAGGTGGTGGAGGGATGGAGATCAAAGACACAATTGTTGCAAGTACAATGAATATATTCTGAGATGTAATAATTGATGTTCCTGGTCTTGAGCTATATAAAGAAAGGCTTATGTGGGTTAAGACAAACGCCTGTCTTTTCTACTGCAGTCAAAACTGACATGCAAAGCACGGGTAATAAAATATCATAAGGCTGTTTTGGGGATTCAGTGTCCATTTTTGTTGGAATAAACTTCAAAATATTTCTGCTTTTGCTTAAAAAAATCATGCTTGATGCAAAAGGAAATGAAACAACTTAACCCCATTTATTTTTATTTTTTTCTAAGAATGAAAACAAAAGGTCACCCTAAAAGGGAGGGGAGAAATGGCAGGTTCTCCTTTCCTTTTCAAAAACCAAACCCTCTTTCTATTTTTTCATAGTTTTTCAATAAGGAAGGTTTAAGGAATTAATTGATTAAAATTGGAACGCCATTATTGGACCTACAAAGTAGACTCTTGGGGTGTTGGCTCCAAAACTGGTTTGCCATCTCAGGCCACTAGTTCACCAATCATGTATATACTATTCACATTATGTGTATATAGAAATGATCATTGAGGTGGCATTAGCATATTTGCCGAGCAGAATTCGATCATTGGAAGGTCTGGAAACAATTTATTTTTGGCTGGAAGTTGAGTGAAAGTTGCCAACCATTTTTAACTATATTCTGACATGGTATCAGCATGCCTTGAAAGCTTGAAAATTCATAATTAGGACACTTCATTACTAGCAAACAAAACCGGTAGGTAAGCAACTTATAATTTTTTTAAGCCAAAACCCTGATCATAAACCAGCGGCCAGATTCTAATTATGTTACATGTTTTGACTTTTTATACTCCAAGCTGAATCGGGGGTCTTCAACTCTTTTTTACCTCCATTTTTGCTTGCTAAGCTTATTTCATCATCATTTTAAGCTGTAAAAAAGAACAAAGTTGTTTTCAATTTGATGGGCAAATTTTGTTTGTTTTTAGCATTCTGTGATGGGATGGGATCAAAGATTGTGATTCCCTGCTCCATATTTATATACAAAGCTGAACATGAAGGGAATATTTCACTCAAAGTCTAAAGTTACACGAGGGCCCGAGGCACATGATTTCTTACGCTCCCATCACTCCCCAGTTCTTTTAATAGGACTGATAATGATTCAATTTAGATTTTAGATCCATTTGCATAAAATATATATATATATATAGGTTAAGACCGGCTTTCTAAACAGGAGCTGAGAAGGCCCCAGCAATGCCTCAAATGAGAATGCTTCCAAATTCACAGTTTCTTGTTAGCTCAATCACAAAAACAAATACAAACTAAACAGAAAAAAGACCAAACGGAACTTTCTAAATTCCAACAAGTTTATGTTACTACGGCTCCATTTTCTTGAAGAACCGTATCCGAGAATGTGTACCGAGAAATAACTCTCAAAGGGCTCTCTAGATAAATACAAATGAAGAATCAAGGGCTGGAAAAAGATTAACCTGAAGATGCATAAACTTTACTCGGTTGGAAAACAGTTAATCTGGTATTGCTTTTAGTACCTGATTGCTTTAGCTACCTCAAAGAAATGGGCAACATTTTCTTCAGGTGTACCTACTTTAATCCCGTGACCAAGATTCAATATATGTTTCCCTTTACCAGCTTTTGTCACAGTATCATGTATCCGATGGGTGATGAAGTCCTTTGAACCGAAAAGAACTCCAGGATCAACGTTTCCCTGGACAGCAATATCGTGTCCAAGTCGTCTTCTAGCTTCAGCCATGTCAACAGTCCAATCTAAGCTAACTACATCCACACCTGTTAAAGCTAGCCTTTCAAGCAAGCCCCCAGATCCGCTTGCATAAAGGATTAGAGGAATATCTGGATGGGTTTGTTTTACAGCATCTACAATTTGCTTCAAATACAGCAGGCTGAACTCCTCAAAATCCACCGGACTTAGCTCAGTTGCCCAAGAGTCAAATATTTGAACAGCTTGGGCTCCATTGTCAGCTTGGTACCGAATGTACTTTGTCATGGAGGTCGCAAATTTCTGAAGCAAAGAATGAAGTACCTGTAGGAGGAAAAGGAGGTCACTTTCACCCCCAGTTAATAACATTGTTCACTGGCAAACAGAAACCACTTATGTCACTATTTAAGACAAGGACTGGTTCCAAAACCAAATAAACAAACATAAACCTTAACTACCTTGGGTTGAGAGAATGCCAATTTTTTTATTTTTGTGAAGTTCTTTGATGAACCACCTTCAACCACATATGATGCTAGAGTGAATGGAGCACCAACAAAACCCAAAACTGCAGCTTTGTTATCTACCTGGCAAAAGGAACAAACGGGGTGAGTCTATACTAGCTTTTGAATTCACTGAAACGCAACATTAAGTTGGCAATAGCATTATCAATCGAGTTCTAAAAGAATTATGCAACTTCCTTGTATAAAATGGTAGAACAAAACGATTATAAAGTTCAGATAATAGATAGGGGGGTGATGCAAGGAATTGGGAAAGCACTAGGGGATAAATATTATGTATTCAATTAGTTATCACTGAAGCAAAATACTACTGCAGAGACACATAATGGCAAACCTTTCTGTTTGGGAACATTAAGGTTAACCACTTTCTCTAATTAATCCTATTATTTGTTCGCCATCCGCATCTAAGAACATTCCGAATGTTCAACTGACGTATGCAGAAAATACTATAAGTCAATGTTTTACGAAAGAAAACCAAGCCCTGAAATAATGGGAAATATAAGGAACTCAATTTAGGATGATACTATAAGAAATGTCAATATAGACCTCTTTCTTCAAGATTGTCAATGCTTCGCCAACATATGGAACTGACTCCTCGGGACTGAATTCTCTCACTTGATCAACATCAGCAGCAGTGGCTATAGGGTCAAAGATAACTGGACCTTTACCCTTGATAATGTCGAAAGGTATGTTCATCCCCGAGAGAGGAGTGAGAATATCGGAGAATAAAATGACCTGTCACAATATACAATGATTTGATCAAATATAACTTGCATACGCAAAGAGCAACAGGCATATGAGGAAGGGAGAGCGTGGCTCTCTTGATACTCAAAAAAACAAAAGGATTACAAAATAAAATTTCTTACCCCATCTGGCTTGAAAACATTCCATGGCTGCAGGGAAATCTCAACGACAAGATCAACATTTTCTGATCTTTCACGAAAGGAAGGATAATTTTCGCATATTATTTGGTAGCTCTACAATATGAAACATTCGAAGTAAGACATAATCGAAAAGGAAATGGAACGTGAAACAAACAGAAATGACCTGCTCACTTCTTTGAGAAGCAAAAAGGAGATACAAACATTGAAATTACAATAAGAAAAGGTCAAGGAAGAAAATATTTGCATTCATATAAATGAAAAGTGAAATAAAAGATGGTATCAAAGCATAAAGAAACAAAAAGTATAACACACACACACACACACAAAAGCACAAATATCAGAAAATACAACATTTCATTTATGCTTAATATCAGAGGAGCATAAAAAGCATGGTTTTCAGATAACTTACAAACACGTGGCAAGTTCTGTAGGAAATTTTCTTTCCAAATTATCATGTAATCTACTCTCTTTTCTTTTCTTCTCTTTCTTTAATGACTGGAATTTGAATGTATGAGGCTCCTTAAAAGAACACTACCGCTAGGAATTATGATATACTTTGTGCACCTTAGAATCCTCATTTTGAATATCATATTGTCTACTTTGATCCTTCTATTAGATTATCAAAGGAAAACATAAATGAATCTTTCTTTTTTCTTTTTCTTCCGAAAAGGGTTTGATAGCAGAAATATGAAGCAGACGTATTACAGTTTGAGGTATCCAATCTCCAAAGTAAATGCAGAACATTAAAAAAAATTGCTTTTGAAACCACATTGATTTAAAAACCTGCCTTCATGTACCTCCCTGCTTGCCTCATAAGCCAAACTGGTGGTCTTTCAACATCTTGCCCTCGAACAGCATTGAGCAACAGGGGTTCTGCTAAAGTTTTTGGTTCTACTACAGCCCCTAAATGAGAATTTCACAAATTAAACTATTAAATCAGCAATTTTCAGCAAAACATAGACAGGGCTCAGTAATGCAGTCGGGCCTGATCAAAGAGATTAGTTGAAGAATAAGAATGGTGGAGAATCAATGGTGTGAATGATTCCGCTAAGTGAAATATGCTATGCTTGCATACAAGGGGATGCAAATGTATGGAAACTATATGTCATGCTGAAATCAGACAGAACAAAGGTAATTTCAATCAGATTAATACTATTTATACTTTTCAATCAATCATCAATACAAACATGCCACAATAAAACTAAATTGCATGATCATGATCATGCATTGGTATCAAGCACGCTATTGTTATATAACCAGTAAAAATTATGAACAAGGACAGACACGAAGATAGAAGAAAATCAATTCCAGTTTTTCCTTTGGTTTTTCCCAAGAAAAAAAAAGAAGAGAAAAGAAAAGCCCCCAATGCCTTTCAATGCTATGGCTGTTCTCATTTGCAAGCAGGCCATTGTCCAATGTCTCATCAAAGCATAACTAACATAATTTCAATTTTCAACTATAATTAACCATTCCCACCACTTCATCTGAAAATTATACACAATTAACTAATCACAATTCACCATCATATCTAACAATGGCTGCTAATTTTCACATCTGATATTAGCTCATCGATAATTTCAAGCAACTTTTCACATAGAAACCCAGACTAGAAATGGGCTTCATTCACTTAAAACATATTTGCATCTCAACTAGCCTCATAAACTCATAACTTAAACACATTAAATAACCCAACCCAGCTACAGATTTCCATGCTTAAGCTCCTAATTTTATGACGTTCCAAAATTTTGACTTGCCAGAAAAACCACATCAAACAACAAAGTAGCAATCTTAAGATTGAAAATAAAGTTGAAATTAAAAGAAAAAAAAAAACAGAAAAGTACCACCAAGAGAACATTGGATGAATCTGCGCTTATGATTGGAAAAAGATGAACTTTTTGAAGGGACAAAGAGAGAAGCAGTAAGAGAAGAAACTGAGGTACAAGACATTGTTTTTGGGTTCCAAACAGAACCGCGTGATAAAGTTTCAGTGCTAAGAGTTTGATTTTGAAGATGCGTCTCAACTCTCAACTCATCTATTAAGTGCTTGTTTCATTGCGGCTGGGTCTTTGACAGGGAATTAGAGTTTAGATAGAAAATAAGATAAGGAAGTGGTAAAATGTAATCTTTAAAGAAATGTCCCAAAGTCGTGTCGTCTCCTTTTGCCACCTCAACTTTACTGTTGGCCAATGCCAAGCCCATGATTTTATTATTTTTATAAATAAAAATTGCCATTTTAATTTTTACACTAAAAGGAAAAAAACAATCAATCCCGAAACCCAAACCTCTCGAAACAACTTGCTGAGTTCTGTCTGTGCCTTTGCCATTTTCAGACAACCTGCAAAGTTCAAGTCTTTTGTTCAAACAATTTTCAAAACCCTTCCCGAAGATCTTTTCCTACAAAAATGAAACGTAAGAAATGGTCAGAGCTTGAAGAACAAACCCTTTTGTCCAAATACTCTGATCTTCTCAATTCAGGAACTTTATCCAAGCTCAAAACCAGAGAGAAAAAGTTCAAGCCCATAGCTGATCATGTTAACTCGGTTCATCATCTTCAAGATCCCATTACTTTTCCTTTCAAATGGTCTTGGCGTGATGTGTCTATTAAGGTTCAAAACATGAGGCACCAGTATTTGGGGGTGAAGCAGAAGATTAGGATTTCAAAGGATGAGTTTAATTGGAAAGATGGTGAGAATCATTGGGAAAACTTTTTGAAGTATAAAGAGGTTTTCGGTGATGTGGAACTTGAAGTAAAAGGGAAGAAAGGGATTGAAAGTAATGGTAATGGGAGTGATTTGTTTGAGGATTGTTGTGACTTGGGGTTTGCAATTGATAGTGAGGATTTCGAGGAGGAAGAGGAAGATGATGGTGTTGATGGCGATGGAGATGGGGATGATGGTGGCGATGAGAAGCTCGGGCCTGAGGGTGAGTTTGGAGGGGAGAGGGAATTTGGTGATATTGGTATTTCTCGTGTTAGAAGATCAAGGAAAGGTGTAGGAGGAAGCAAGGGTATTGGATTGCTTGGAACACAAGTATTGGAGTTGAGAGATGGGGTGGTGAGGAGGGAAGAGAAAAGGAAGGAAAGAGAGTTTGCAAGAGAGAAACTTGAGATGGAGAGGGAGCATAAGAGGAGGGAAATGGAGTTTGGGAAAGAAAAGTTATGGAGTGAGAGGGAGGAGAGGATGGAGGATTGGGAAATGGAGTTGGAGGAAAGGGAGCTATTTTGGGCTAGGAAGGAAGGTGGAAGAAGATTGAGGTTAGAGAATGAATTGGATGAGGAGAGGAGGAAGAGGAGGGAAATGGAGGAAAAGCTCGAAGTGGAGGCGATGGAGTGGAAGGAGAGGTTGTTGGGATTGCAAATTGAACATGAGAAAGCAATGATGCAAATGCATATGGAAGCATGCCAGAACCAAATGCAGATTCTCGGGGTTATGGCTAGGCTTTTTTGTCAGTTTTATGGTTCAGCAAATGATGGTTTAGCAGCTGGTTTAGGGGGTTTGCCTCCTCAAGTTTTACAAAATTTGCAGCATCCCGGAGGATTAGGTGACAACGGGAAGCCTGATTCCAGTTCTCCTTCTGAGTTCATCTAGAGTACGATTTAATCACTTCTTGTGAATATTAATGTTGTTGAAGCCCTAATAAAGTGTAAAGTTAATTGAGTTTTATTAGCATATTGAATGTTTGTATGATAGCTGGATTGAATGGGATGTTACTGTCAACTTCAGTTACCTTGATTCTTTTTTATGGTACAAAATCATGCAAATTTTTTGTGTTAAGGGTGATGTTAACTTAGTTTGATGTTTCTTTGGAGCTTGATGTTCTTTAACTCTCATGATGTTTCAGTTAGTACTCTTTTTGACATTTTTAACTCGAGGTCACTTCCAATCCAAAAAAAAAAAAAAATTGGTTATTGAATTGCTTTTACTTCTTGGAATTGATTGATGCATATGATCCATTATTTTTACCTTACAGTGAAAAGAAATCAAACCATATTCATCTAAAATAAAGTTGTTTTGCTGTTTTCCTCTGTTCACTGCCAAAGCAAAAATGAACCTGCTTTTGTTGTATTGTACCATGCTGCTCTGACTCTTCATTTTTCTTGAAGTACTTGCATTTGACATCTGTTTCCTATGCATACACGGATGTCAGTATGAGATGGGGATATGACCCTCCATGTATCCTCCAAATATACTGGGTCCAAGTAAAATAGATATTATTTGTCCGCTAGGATGGAGTTTACTTTTTAGAGCTATATCGGTCAATTCTGGAGGAGATATTGTTAAGGCACCGAATAGAATAAAACTTAGTTTTTTTACCAAGTTTCCTAGGAATGGGAACTACTAATTTTCCTTTGAAAGCATGCATAATCTGTACTTACTTGCTTCCCCATCTTTGCTTTCTGCCTTGATCCGTTATGTATTGTGAGGACTCTTGCTTGAATCAGATATTTTCATGTTTCATGGTAGTAGCTTAATGTGAATGAGCCTGAAATGCTATAATTCTTTCATACTTGAACTGCTAAGTTACCTGATGTGTAGTTACGGAAATTTAGCAGGAAATGTGCTGTTTATTCCATATGCATGGTTTGGTTTTAACTCAAAATAACTTCTATGGCTATTAGTTTGTGTTTCTGTCACTGCTTTGAATTACTGGAGTGCTATTTGAAACTATGAAAGAACTTTGTATAAGCATTCTATACATGGCATTTGTATCTTTATGTGTTCTGAAGTGGTCGGTCTAGTAGTTTAGAATGGTGAGATCAAATTTCTAAACCCGGCTCAGCTTTTGCACTTCAATTAGCAGTTTTTGAGTTGTCTTGTTTACAAAACCGGCTTGTTGATGATTCTTTCAATACAATGCATTCTATATGCTACTTATTGCATTTTCAGGTTTTCCTTGTGCATTTCTTATTCTCTGTTTGATCATGTTTGTTGTTTTATTGTCTGAAACCACATTTGTTTTTGCGGGTACGTATGCATAGAGTATGATTTTCTCTAAAGACTTCTAGTGTTATCAATCGATTACATGTTTCATGACGGAGAAATAAGTTTGTGGTTAGAACCAGACTAGAAGAATCAGGACTTAAGGGTAAGTCAAATGGGACAGGCAGCTATGGTCCTCCAAATATATAGGAAAACTTGGAAAATTTCAGTATACCCATGTTGGAAACACTGTTATTCAATATTCACCTTCTGAGTCCAGTTAACAGGTAAAGGGGATAGAGTTTACGATGAGATCGGTGATTTAGCATGTGGCAAATGAGAAACCGAGCATTGATAGTTGTCTCCTCGAGCCAGTGCAGGTTCATTAAGTTGTCACTTGTCTTGCTTTGCAAGTGATTTAGGTTTTGTTGGATATGAACACATGCATTTGAAAGAGCCTCATTTCTAGATATTTAACCAACACAAATGTTTTCTTCTTTTCGTTTTGTCTATTAAGAAGCTTTTCTACTAGCTAACATATGCAAGGAAAAAATTGTTCTGCTGACATTAAATTCTTGAATAGGGTTAGTATGCCCTGTTTTCATATTTTTCTAGGTAAGGCAAATGCAAAAGTTAAGAGCTTAAAACTTAGCCAAACTCACATTAGCGTCCTGGTCCTTGGCAAGCACGTAAAGGCGCTTGCATGGTTGTGGACCGTGGTATAAGCATTATGAAATAGCAGAGAAACAGAAATACCTTTGGCTAAAATTTATGCAAAAAGGGTATCAATTTCACTGATCCAGCACAAAATTACAATGGCCATCCGGATTGTCCAGAGATTCGTCTGCTCCAACAGTTACTATTTATTGTGAATTTCACACGATGACTACTCAATCTACTGTACAATCAGTTGAATAACATATGGGACAACATTTTCCTAACTAAATCAAATTTTAAAGTAAACTGTGGACCTATGTTACTCAGACTCAGAGCCCCAGGTACATGTATGTATTTGTATCCAACACAATGTACTAGAGGATCGTATCTCCATACCATGAAAATGAATAGTAACATGGATCATACAACTATGTACTCATGGCTCATACACAACTATCTCCTAAACTGCGCTCTCGCTTAAAATACAGGGACAAATTTGAAATGTAAGGAAGGCGAAAATGATTCAGAAGATGGTATCGACTGTAAGCTTCCTTTTCGGAGGAGTCTTCTCTATTATCTGCTTTTGCCAGTCCATGAAAGTAGAACCCTTGTTAGCAAATAATCTTCGAAGATTAATCACTGAAAGCTCATTAAAGCTACCAACTGCAAGATCAGCCTGCCCTAGATCGTACCTGCATGTTTTCATTTTTCATGTCAATCAATTTCTAATTTGCAGGTTTCAGATGGCTTCCCAAAGATTAGAAAGGTGCACAACTGTACGAAAACAAGTTTCTTCATATCTAATTATGACATAAAAAACAAGCACAACAAATCAACACATTGCCCAAAATTGATCATACAATATGTTTGTTTGTTATGACATTTATCAAGGCTTAATTTTTACTGCACTAATATCTTCTGCCTGAGAACGTTTTGAAATCAAGCATAATTGTTCACATGACCAATGTTACTCTGGTTCGAGTGTGTCAAATGCAGGTATACACCAAACATACATATGATCAATTTTTTCTAAGTTTTGCCTGTAGTTGGAGGGTCATATCCCTATACCTATACCTATACCTGGGACAAGTCAGACACGGGTACTCAAGAAATGAACTGAAAAACGGAGCAACATAGAACACGATTTCTCTAGTAAAAGGACGATACGAATACAACTCCCTATAGCTTTCTGCTAATCTAATTGCATTTCCAGCAAAGTATCTCTTAAACTTGCAACATTGATACGTTTGTCATATGCACGAACCATGCATATTCTAAACAGAGATCTAAAAACCTCTTAAAAGGGTCACTTTGAGGTTTATTCCTAAGTGTAAAAGACCAAGGGTTACATCCCTGTTTCATTATTTGCTTCCTATAAGCCATAGTAGAAGTATTTCAGATAATTTATTATTATTAAACAAGAGTTCGGTTCTATATCACATTTCATAAATGGTTTCTATCAAATGCTGCAATTAAGTGTCCATGTAGGAATGATAGCATGGTCCTATGTTAATGAAACACATACGCAGGGTGGGAGCCAATCAATGCCACAGCCATCATTGTACAGTTATGAGCTGCAGTAATGCCTCGTGGATCATCCTCAAACACTACGCACTTAGATGGTTTACGATCCAGCTGCAAGGGATTAATAGGAATATATCAAAAAGAGAACAAATTAGCAACAAAAAGAAGCTTCTATAATCAACTTCAATAGTTTCTTTCTGTAAAGGCATCTATTATGGCTACAAGTTAAAAACTCAACCACCATTCTCGATAATCAAGAAATTAAATGCATTCAAGTGCAGGTGCTTCATATATATTTTAGAAGAGAACTAAAATAGCAGTGATAGAAAGTATCTTTAACCTAATTGGAACCAATAGAAATTATCTCAACCACCATTTTTTCTCTTGCAATTGTCATCTGTTACAAAGAATATAGCATTTAGCAAGTGCTTCCAATTGATTGACATATTGGAAAGCTTTCAAGCCTAAGATCGGTAATAATCACACACTCGAGCTTCATTAAGAACTCTCAGTCATGTCAGTGGCAGCTGGTATTGTGGAGTGAGCAGACACAACACTCAACTGCAGGTTAACATAGCAAAGATTGAAGACAACTCTTTTGCATACCCATAAGACAGTAAATTTCTCCTTGTTACTTAAAGAAAACTGAGAACAATGAAAATTGCCAAATATTGGAGCAAGCATCTGACAAAATAAAAGAAATTTCACCCAGAAAAAATATATTGCAATACTATCTAAAAGTTTCTAACAGCAATATGACAAACCCAAATGTAGGTCCCAAACCATATTGATAATTAAGAGGATAAATACTCCAACAATGATAGGTGAGATGCATGAAGCCTTGATCTTAAATGGAAAATACCTTTACAGCTGCTGACAGAAATCTATGAGCTATTGACTCCATACCATCTTCCTCGGAAATTATTGCCTGTGAACAATTAAAGAAATTTTACCAGATTAGAACCTTACTACCTCTGAATTTCATTGACTATATGGTCTTGAGACCATCATTGGAGAATGGAACATAAAGAACAGATTTTTCATATTGAGCACTATACAATGCACATGATTCTCCATATATTATTCAATTTCCCCTAAATGAACAGTCTTCTACAGTAACACAGGAAAGATAGAAAAGGTTTTCAAGTGGAAAGTTTTTTTAAAAAATGGCATCTCTAGACAGCAAAAGAACTGCAATGATATTGGTTGCCACTATACAGGAGATACATAAAATACTTAGAAATATAAAGAACCTGGAAATACTTCTTGAGGCCAATTCGTTCTAACGCATCAACCATGTTCCTTCGGTCAAGACTTGAAACCACAGCACAAGGGATGTGAGCCGTAGATACCGCATCAAGCCATTCTTCTAGACCTTCCATTGGTTTTCTTAGCTGAATGAAGATGAACGCAGCAATATTGTTTGTTAACTTGGAAGACAAATATAAAACCCATTATATCAAATGAACAAGCACTCACCTTTGGAAGATTATCATAATAAATCTGTGAGAGCCTCGACTTCAATCTATCTACTTCACTTTCTATGGTTTCCCAGCGCAAAATCTAAAAATTTTGGGAAATTCATAAGAGACAAAAAATAAAGAGCATAACATGAAAACATTCAAATTGATATGAAAGAAACAAAAGAATGCATATGAAATTAATCAAGAAAGCTGAACTTAAGAGGAAATCAAGAAACCATCATCCAATACACCTTTCTTTCCTATTTATTTGTTATAACTGAGATTAAATTTTATGACAGGAAAAAAGAAAGATATACTATCTAATGAAGACACCAAATACAATCATAATTAAGAACCAATAATTTGAAGACAATAATTGTTGCAACTTTCTGGCTTTTCACAACACATCACGGTGACAAGCTACATCCCCACTCAAATCCCCAATTATTAAAAGAGAGTCGAGCACTAAGTTGCTTAAATAGCTGAACATCCGAAAACGTAATCCAAATTATTAAAGCACCAAAAACACCCGAACCTTATGCAATACATGATCAGCACTTGCATAAAGCATCAACTTTTGAACATCAGCCTCAGGAGGAATTTCCTTTCCTGCACAAGATTCAAAATAAAAAAACATTAGGATTTTTTTATGACAGAAAATTTTCTAAATCAATAGTTGGTTTCAAGCTCAATTAGCAAAATGAATCTAATTCCATTTTCAAGTTAGGGTTTCAAACTCGCTAAGATACTTCTCCACTTAATCCAGGAAGGAAAATCAAAGCTCCTTCAAGCTTACAAATGATTGCAATGTTGATAAATCTAAAACCCTCTTTAACTATTATAAAGGACGATTTATTGGAAGCTATTAAAGGCTCTCTCATCATTTACACAAGGTTATGAAGAAAAAAATACATGATAACATAACCTATCCAACTTTCCTCTATTCCTAGCACTTGTACTGAAGCCACAAAAGCGCATGTACATACCCTCTTCCAAGACAAGTTGTTTCCAAGCATTTAACTTGAGAGCTCCAGTATTTGCCTGCATGCCAAAAATGAAAACAGTATAAATTAACATTCAATTTAATTTTTCAAGGTACTCCCATCTAACGCCACCCAGCATAAGAAGTTTCAAGCATAAAGCCAAGCTGATTAACAGTAAATGGAGGACAATATCAAACTCTTTACTTCTCAATATTTGAGTATTCAACACAAACTAGGGACCATAAGGAAACCATGCATATTGGTCAAAAACAAAGATAAAAGTAAATTTTAGGTTATAGAAATTTATATTTTAGTTGGTTATGACTACTATATCACAAGCTTAATTTATTGTATTTAATTCCAAATCAACAAGTCGAGCAAATATGCATAAAAGGTCAATCAAAAGTATAAATCAATCAACATATGACTTATTTGTATAGGGAAAATATTAAGACTTACCACCACATCATCCCAAGAGAAAATGAGACCATATGCTTCATCCGGTTTCATGGCATAGCGAATTCGCTTAAGAAAACCCTCTTGTAATCTATCATTTAAGAAATCCTATTCGAACCAAAAGAAATCCATAAGATAATAACATGACCAAACTTGTAGAAAACCAGATAAACCAATCGAATGAATGAAGACTAACTTAAAATTCCTTACCACATCAACCTTTAAAGGCCCGTCCGACCTGAAAGTCTCAAAACCTTCTCCATACTCGGCTCCAATAGCCTAAAGGGCATAAAACATGAACAAAAACCATCAAAATTTAAAAGACACATAAAAATTTAAAGAAAAACAAAACTTAACCCAGAACAACTCCTCTACTAAATTCACAGAATTTACCAAGAACTATCTTCTTTCACGGGGAATGTACCACAAACTCAGATATTAACTAAAAGCTACCTTCTTTCCATGAGAAAAATCACACAAAAAAAATACCCAGTAACCAAAATTGCTACTTCAAAACAATTAAAACAATTTCCAAGAATCACCTACTCCAAGATACAAGAGAAAAGGGTACCTCTTGCATGAAAAGCTTGTTGGGTTTAACAGAAAAGCCATCAAAAGAGTAATCTTCATCAAACCCAGACGAATTTTTTATCACTAACCGATGCTGAACAAAGTTCAACCGCCTTGATTTCTGTCAAAAAGAACAAGCGATTAAAATCAATACACCACTTTAAATGAAGATGGTCATAAAAAGACGAAAAGAAAAAAAAAACAAACCGATAATCTCAGCTTTGAAGAAGAGAGTGAAGGAGAAAAACAAAAAGAAGATCTCAGCTGTAGTAAAGAAGAAGAGGTTCTGAGATTAGTATCCATTTTCTTTGGCCTGGAACACAAAGGTACACAAGACAAGAGATAGAGAAATAAAGCTTGTTAATTGTTATGTACCAAAAACATAATAATGATATAGCTTTGTTTTTTTCATTTTTGATATATTCATTTTAATCCAAATGCACGTGTAAGGTTCACCTGGATATCACGTGACTATCAAGATTGTGAAGCTCTGCCTGCTCGGTCCACAAAAATTAGAGAAAAATCTATAAATACTTTGGTTTTGGATTTACATAAGTAATAATTTCTTTTAATAATTTTATTACAAGTTTTTATTATATTTTTCATATAAGGTATAAAATTATTCATAATTTCTGTCAACTCATAAATATAAAAATATATATTTTAATATATTCGAACTCATATCTTCGACAACAATATACGTTATAATTTAAGATTCAATCGAATATATGAATAATAATTTATTTATTAATTTGAGTTTCCTACTGTTTTCCTTATTTAATATCCTAAATTTTAATGAAGGAATTAACTTTTGGATGAAATTAAGTTACACGATAGTTTTAAATTGTATCAATGTTTATCTTCTTTAAGAAAAAATTTTGTCCAAAAATTTCGTAGGGTTGATATTAGATTTGTGATTTGGACGGTTATGGTTGATTTCTGGTTGAGAAAATCATAGTTTAATGTTTTTTGATAAATTTTAAATTTGAATTATTCAAGTTTAATACTCTAATTTTTTGTTATATAAAATTTTTGAGTTTGGATTATTTTATTTTAGGTTATTCTAGTTTAACTCACGTAATTTAAATTTTATTTATTTAATGTTATATTTTATTTAAAAAAACTAAATCATTTTAGTTAATTATAATAATTAACCAGAGTTGAACAAATTATTTATTCTTTAAATTTACTGTAATAATTAAAAATTAAAACACAATATAATTATATTTTTATAAATTTACATTCCCCACTCTATGGAAAAATTATTAGGTGAATCTTTTCCACTACATAAGTAATGATCTCATCCAATTATATAATATCATGTAAGATTAATTTTTACATGTCATTTGATGACTAATAAATTAAAAATAAATTCAAAATTTTTGTTTTCTCATTCAATCATTCTATCACCACAAAATAATAATGAAGAAAAGTGAGTCAAGAGAACCATTATTTTTAATTTTTTGGACAATTTTTTTAATTTCTTAGTTAGTAATGACATATAAAAATAATCTTACATGGCATTATATAATTGGATGGGACCATTGCTTATGCGATGGGAAAGGTTCACCTAAAACTTTCTCGTGCTCTAACATGGAATTTGTTATATTTTAACTAGATTTTAATTTGACATGTTTAATTTTTTTTATTTAATTCAACCAATTTCATTCAATTCGACTTGACTTGATTTAAATTCAAATCAAGTTAGGATGATAAAATAGTACTCGTCAACTCAATTAACGTGAAATTTATTCACTCGATTTGAGAAACAACAGGGAGAAGACTTCCTGTTTCATAGTTAAAGGGTTCGGGGTGTCTCTCGAACGATCCCAACGGTGGAAAAGTGACTCAGTGGAAGGAGGGAGAGACACTGAATTTTCACCATGATCAGATGGTGCATTGTGGATGTCCGGTCAAAAAAAAGTTCAAACATGGATTTGATTTTGGGGATTTCATATCATTTCTCGACGAATTCAAGCAATAAATCAAAGAGAGGGGAAGGAGAGGAGGAGCGTGGTGGTGATGGTTGGTCTGAGTAGACCACTTACGACGGCGGAAGAAATTGGGTGGTGCCCAAGTTAAGGGAGAAAGAAGAAAGGAAATGAAAAATAAATGTAAAAGAAAAAAGCAATAAAGAAAAGGGTAAACTATATAAATAGTAACTCAATGACTATTAGCATGTTTTTGTTGGTGTTGAAATTTGATTTGTTGGTGTTGAAATTTGATGCGGTGATTTTATTGACATAATAATAATATTAATCCTCCAATGTTGATAGATTTTATTAATTTGATTCTAGTTTTAAATATTTCAATAAATTTAATTTTTAACTTCACATATTTTATCAATTTAATTTTTATTATTAAAAATTCAAAATAACAATTTAAAAAAATTTTAAAATAAAAAATTAATGATTCATTATAAAATAATAATTTGTAAATAAAATAGTTTTTTTAAAAACCCACAAACAAGATTTATTTTTTTAATTTTTATTTTATAAATAATAATTAATTATATGCCTAACCATGTTCGTTAGTTTTCGTCGAATTTTTTGAGCATTGGGCACCGCCTTCACTCACAACTATCGGCATTAATAACTTTTACTGCAAACCCCTTGATTTTCACATCCTTTATCATCGTGCAATTAGACTAGAAATCTGTTGTGTAGTTATCGGCATGACCTTCCATCTACTAGATTTTTAAGACCTCATTCTCACCTATATATTAGCAACCATGCCCTCCTTCAAGCACAACCTCAAATGCAACAAATATATTCCGGTCAACAATGGAAAAAAAGGGAAAAGTTGAACATGGTGATTTTTAATATTGGAAAAAAGTAAAAAAGTTGAATATGCTTAAGTATTCTCCATATTTTTTCCTTAAATTATTTTATTTGTAAAATTATTATTTTAATAAATATCATGTTAGAAAATGAAAAAAAATAAATTTTCATTTATTTATACATATTTTTATAATTTTATACGTATTTTATTGAAAATTAATTATGAAATATAACAATATGAGTGAAAATAATTATACAATATATTTATTAAGAATTCACTTATAAACCAAATCTTGTTTTAGTTGAAATGACAAGGTAGGGATAATATATGTTTGGTGTTTTGGGTTCAAATATCATTGTAAACTTGAATTTTTCTAGATTTATATATAAAAAAAACCAAAATTATCCTAAATATTTATTGCTTTGTTAAATTAAAGGCATTTTGATAATTTAGTAATTGAATTGAGACCCAATTATGAGTGACACCAATTCAGTCAAAATCTTTATATATATTGACACCAACTCAATTATGAAAATTACAAAAATATCTTTTCGTAATAAAATAAGTCACATTATTCAAGAGTATTTTAATATTTTACTTTGTAAAAAATAAATAAAATTTTTGCATGTGATTGAATTTGAATCTTTATTACTTATATCAATGAAATATTATCTTTACTAATTGAAACAAAGTTTTATTTTAATGTAATATTTATATTTTAATTGTATTATGCATACTTTATTACTTCCATCAATTGTATATATTTATCATTTCATTATTCATTGTATGTTATTTTTAAACATAAATTCGTGTTCTAAATAAGTGGTTTCTACAAGCATACGTGACTAATAGAGTTTTTGGTGATGTATTTACGTATTTAAATTTAATTTTACTCACAATTTAATATATATATTTTTTTCATTTTAATATTTTACATATTTCATGTGTTATTATTTATTTTTGAACCTAATGAGTGGCTCGAATGGAAAAGAGGATGATTTTCATCCTAAGAGACCCGGGTTCGAACACCTGTGTGTGCAAGGTGTGTGTGCGTTGTTAAAGGTTAAAAAAATATGAATAGATATTACCATATAATCACACCAGTATATTAAAAAAAGTAAATGTAATTTTCACACATATACGTGTGTGGTATAATTTATAGTATTAATAATATTATTGATTGAGTTGGTGTTAAAAGTTAACTCAACACCAACTAATATTGATGGCAACACCATGATAAACAATTGTATGCATTACTATTCTTGTTTTGGTACAATGATGATTTGAATCCAGACTATTCCCGAGAGATGAACACTTGGCAAATAGGCCACAGCTTGATTTCACTTATTAGTGTTCTTAATATGATGTATTTATGTGTTTAAAATTTTTTTACTCACAATTTAATTTAATTTCTTTCATTTTAATATCGTACCTATTTTATGTATTATTATTAATTAATTTCAAATCATAAATTTTAATATTTATTGTATATTAATTTCGAGCACACCTCTTCATTCTAAATTCGATCCACTCTTGCTTTGGACATTACTCTCTTGCAGTATAAAGAGATCATTCTAAATCATTCCAGGAATTTTAAGGTACAAAATTAATCAAGTTTTGTAGATGGAATTAATATATGGAATGCTATCTTGCTTTATATTTAGTATAATGATTTATTTGGTTAAAGAAATTCATTTTAGTTCTTTATTTGTTATTTTTGTCTCTTTTTAAATTTTAGAGTTTCTTGATTTGTCAAATCATCCCAAAATAAATAAATAAAATTAATGTTTGTTAATTTTATTTATGTGGCATGCATATAGATTGCACATGAATACCACGTCAATAATTAATTAATTTTTAAAATTTTAAAAATTATTAAAAATGATAAAAAACATTTTTAATATTTTTAATTGTAAAAAATAAATTAATTGTTAATGTAACACAAACGTGAGCTGCTATATTGTTGGAAATAATGCAATTCGAAAGCAATTTTCTTGTACAGCGAAAAAATAAAATTTTAAAAACCGAATCGATTTGTTATATTTATAGCAATAAACATTTCCTGAAATATATATATGCTTTGAGCGAGATGGATCATTGTCATTACCAACTGTCACCCGAATGACCTTCTTTGCTATTTTCGTACCATAAATTGCTTCGACTGTGGGCTCAAACACAGAACCAAAAAATATTTTTTTTACTTTTAGTGGGAAAATAAAATTTTTTCTCTTATAAAAACCGATAGAATTGTTATTCCCGAAAAATATAATTTATACTTAAAAATAAATTCTCACTATTTTATGGTAAAATAACAATATCCCAAAGCTGTATATTACTTACTGTATCTTTAACCCTATCGATGTCATACATTTATAAAGAAAGGAAGTGAAACCCTAGTTGAATTAGTAAAATGCATTTAATGTCTATTTAATAGAAAAAAAAAATCAATCCTCGACTGAGCTAAGAGAGAAGGCCGACTAATTGAGTGTAGCTATCTGCATATGTATTATGATGGAGATTCGGGTCCCTCCCATATGTATTTCTTAAATTTTTAATTCAACATTATATAATTTAATTCAACCCAATACATATTTTTTTAATTCTCAAAATAGACATTATAGTCACAATTTTTACTCATGTAACATGGACAAAATGAGTTACAACATGTCAAAACAATCAGCATATTAAGCTAGCATATTAAACCTCTATAAAATCACCCATGTGCCAATCTAAAGTATGGAGAACCAAGGCTTGTATGCGTACATTCAAAAGATATGGACTTTGGCTCAAGGCCAATAAAAATAAACAAAATAGAGGTAGGCATCATCACCATCACAACTAATAGTTATATGAAACATTTATATGTGCATCTTTAAACGACTTTTCTGGTAGATTTCACCAGGTACCAATTATAAATACAAATATTTCATTCTTTTCGATATTGATAATGGTGTTTGCTTGTGATTCTCGAGATGCACCGAGTCTTGATTCAAAAGACTTACGCATAAAAACAAAGGCGTAAGATAGTATGGATAATACCTATTATACTTACCTTTAAAACTGAAATTTGGGTGAGGCATAAAATTATATAATACATTTTGAAATAATATGAATGGCAACTACATGACAATTCAAAGAAACAAAGAACAATTTAGTGCTCCGTGAACACAGACAAGAATTTGCATCAAACAATTCAAGTCAAAATCAAGTTATTCTTAGAAATCAAAGCTAATTAACTCCAAACCTTAGTACGCCTGGAAAATAAAGATGGGATACTTGAGATGAGTTGTCCGGAACTATAATAACAGCAACACAGAAGCACAGGGGGCAGAATACCAAATCAAAATCGCATGAAGTGAAAGTAAGAAGAGTATCGTGGTACAAAACAAGAGTTCCCCATTGTCATGTGTTAATTCTATCCAAACCATTAATACGATTTAACAACACCCAAATCTAAAATAAGCATGATTTTGTGCATAAATGAGATGGAAACGTTAAAACTCATACCTTAATCACATTCTTTCTTCCTCCTAACACACTTTCTCACATTAGTATTTCAAACCCTAGCGTTGTGGGTGATGCAGATGATGGGGGATAATGCTCAACAAAGGTTAACCAATGATGGTTTTACAAGAAATTGATGAGAAGTGATGAAAAATGATGGAAATTTGGAAGAAAAATGAGTGGAGTAAGAGAATGATGACGAAGAATGAAGTTTCTCCACACTACTCGGCCAACCACTTTTTGAGGGAGAAGAAGAGATATATTTTCTTTTCTTTTATTTCAATTTTTACAACATAATATTCAATAGGGAAAAGTCAAAAGTAATGCATTTCAACACTCAAAAATTTAATAAAATGGTCTCATCGTCATCCCATTGCCACAAATTATGTTTTTTTTTTTTTTCTAATATTTAATTCATGTTTATTTTACACGTTCGATGGCAAAAATTATTATTTTGCCCCTAGTCTCGATTGGGTTAGAAACAGTCAGATTAGTTAAAATTGCCTTCTAAACAGTTTCTTAATGAATTAAGATTTCTTTAATCCATGAGAGATTTTACTAAGCTTTTCGGTATGTCGGTATATAATAAATTGGAAATTGGATTGTTACATTAAGTTTTAAAAAACCTCTAAAATTCTTATAATTATCTTTTCATTCTCAAAATTTGAATTTGAATCTGGTTATATCTCTGCAAGTTTTTCATATGTCTTCAATCAACGAACCACATACATAACATCAAACGAACCTTAGGCATCAAGCAACACCATGATGAATTTTCGCTAAATCATCTCACTAAGTGCACATGGAGCCTTGAATTCATTGATTACCTAATTATACTAAGATGTCGTATTGTTAACCTAAAATATCACATCACCGCTATTTTAACGATACAAGATATGACTATGCCGCGAATAAACTCAAGACACATAACCTCTTTTTTCTCTCATGTATTAACCCAATCACAACACCTGGGAGATGATAAAGCACACACCAAGATACTTAGAACCTTCTTCTCCAACCAACTGTGCTCTATCCCCCCAACTCTCTTCCTCACTGAGAACTGCAACTCTGCTCCAATCCAAGGTGAACAGCAATCATCACGGGCGTCTATTCCTCCTTGTTGATTCTAACTATCAACAAGTCTACTTGATATTTCTCTTCAACAAATTAATCCACGGGAGACTGTAAGATCTCATCATGATAAAATTTCAATAAATTTCCCCTTGCCTCAGCTTAGAGTTGAGTGATAGTGACATCTCTATCATGATAAAATGGGCTTTCAAGCTCTACTCGGGTGATGAGGGCCGAGTTTGGTTACAAGAAACATAAAATAAAAAAAGGGATTGAATTTGTGATGATTAAATTATTTAGGGGAATGAGAAGAAGAAGAAGTTCATGTGGATGTGGATGTGGGCGTACGAGGCTTTAGCTGACATCTTCAAACAGAGGCTACAACACTTGAGGTGTATTGGGTCATATCTTGAAACAACAAATTGCGGGTAGTACACGGCAATTCTGATAAATAATTAAATTTCATTTTCGAAACTAGAAGATCCCAAGATTTGGTCCTTTTTGGTGGAGATGGCTTCTTGATTTTGACAAGAAACTAACATGCTTGGCTGGCCTTTACAATTCAACCTCTTTTCTATGTTCATCCCATTTTTCAGTTCCATGTATTTGGATCATAACCTAACCTTTCTTTTATATATATATATATACCTTCTTTTAGTTGTAATATTGTTAGGGAATTAAACACGGTAAGACTAATCTTGGCATGAGAACGAATGTTGAATGGAAAGTTTTTGACGAATCTTGTTGGACGACGTATGATACTGTGGTGATTGAAACTCTCAATTCTATGACAAGACAAAACAGACAAGTTTCTGTTTTACTTTAATGTTTTCTTTTTGAACAAAAAAAGTGTTTCCAACTTGTGCTAATAATCAATTGTAGATATTGTGGAGGAATTTTTTTTATTGAGCAAAGAAACTCGAAAAAATTTAGTGCCATTCTCTTTTAATGTTTAATGGACATGCGAACGAAAAAAAAAATCACTTATCGTAAATAAGATTTCAGTGATTGATATAGATTGGAATTTTGTAGGTTCTGTTCTCGTTACAATAGCTTGATTCATGAAAACCAAATCGCCTAATATTGAATACCATACTTACTCTGTTCATTGTGAGGAACACCAGCGAGTAGTTTTATTATGTAATCAAATTACGTTAATTTTAACTAATTTTTTTATTGGAGAAAGTGCCAGCGAAAGAGTTCAATCATTATAATTATATGAGAGTAAGCTTACAACGAGTGTGAGTGATGTTGAGCTTAAATAATCTATAGTACTATGAAAATCATAATAGATTACTCTTTCAACTAGACCTTGCCAATGTAGATTTGGATCGAGCCATGTAACTAATTGGATGTATTCTTTATTTTTCTTTTCTAGTTTTAAGTTGTTTCTATAAATTGCAATTGGTTGTAACAACTTAAACAATGATTCAACATTTACAAAATGTCTTTTTCAAATTGTAATTAATGTCAAAAGAAAGTTATATTTTTGAAAATTGAATAAAGAATTGTGCATGCCGACATCCAAATCAAGGATGAATTCAAGAACTTTGTATAGATAAATTAAGATTAAATTATAAAGTTTAGAGAGTTCAAAACTAAAAATTACAATTTTTTTCATTTATCCAAAAGACAAAAACTCAAGTTAAATTATTTAAGAGGGATTAAAATTATACTTTTGGGGACCAAAGCCTTTTCTTACCATCATCCATAGATTCAGATTTTAAATTAATTAAATCCATGAACGATTATATTATTTTTTAAGGGAAGTCGCAAATTCAAATATTAAATTAATATTATTGAGGAAGAAAATTACGAATCTCAAATATCAACCGTAAAACAAATAATTATAATATCAACTAGAATTCAATTAAAAAAATTTATCATTAGGGTTGGCCAGAGGATAAATTTAGGTAATAAAAAAATTCTGACATAATCAAGTCCGAAACACATTTTTCATTCAAAATATATTTTTTAAAATAATCTCATTATACGTTTTAATTATATCTATTTTTTTTATATAATATTTAAAATTATTTATAATTTTTCTCTAACTCATAAATAGAAAAATAATGCGCCTCAATGTAGTTAAACTCACGTACTCTTACATTAACAATAACACCTGTACCAATTGAGCAAACAAAAATATTCAAACATAAACATGATAATCTACATAATTGATTACTTTTAATTTATATAAGAAAAAAGGTGAGTAGATTAGGGTCTTTCCTAAGGAAGAAGCACAGACCACATGTGGGCAAAGCCAAAAATTGAATAGTTCGATAATTTCCAAAAGTCAAAACATTTAAGGAGTCGCACATGAGCAAGCAGTGAAAGAGCTGGCGTTATTTTTGTTCAAATGTACCAAAGGTCCTTGTATTATTAAAATTTAAAATTTAGTCCTTATACTTTAATTTTGAGACATTGAATCTTTGTATCTTTTATTTAAAAATCTTGATTCCTTTTTGTCTGTTAAAGTTAACGGCGTTAACGGTAAAATAACTTTTTAACCCTCAACAGTATAATTTTTTTATCAATTTGATCCTTACCCTTTAAAACTACTTTAAATTTTAAAAAATTAAAAACTTATTGTTTTCACGTTTTAAATAAAAACATGAAATTTAAAAAATGAAATAAAAATAAAAGCTCTTTAAAATTCAAAAAATGATTTTAAAATTATAAAATATAAAATTTCAATGTTATCTAAACCGGACCAAATTGACAAGTCGATTGGGGCATCATAATTTTATATTTTATAAAATATAAAAGACAGGAACTCAATGTCTCAAATTAAAGTATAAGAGTAAATTTAAAATTTTGAAAGAGTACAGGGAGCATTAGTAGATTTAAATTTTTTTTCTACTAAAAAAGAGAAACATAAATTTCACCAAACTCAATCCCCCCTCTCCCCTTATAGCTTCCTTAAAAGCTTTTGCTCTCAAAGTAGCAAATCATAATAATCCCAGGAACCCTCATACATCAACTTTAACAACTACCCATAATTTTTATTTTTATTTTTAGCTCTCTCTTGTTTATTTTCTCAACTTAATAAAATTACTACATCCCCTTTTTGTCTATTTATTTATATAATTCCATTTTATACAAACAGTGGACCATACCATTTCCCTCTGTATATCTTGCCTTTTAAGCACTCCTTTCCCACCCTTTCTCTCATTTTCCCTTTTTTTTCTTCTTCATTTCATCAGCTTCACAAATTTGTTCTCCATACTTGAGAGCATGCCTGAATGTCCAGAGAAAGGTACGAAGTACAAATCTTTATCTCTCTCTTCTCTCCATCTCTCTATCTCTACATAACTACATACACACACACATATATATATATGATCTCTTCTTGTTCCTTCTTTACTTACCGAGATATTTTGTCATAATATTTTCGGATAATGTCATCATTGATATCTTTAGGCTCAGTAGGAGCCTAATACATACGATGACTATCTGTTTCTGGAGGTTTTGAGGCCTAATAGTGTCTCTTATAAGAAGATTATTCATTTATATTAATCAAATTAATGTATTGGTTTTTATGGATACAGTAATGGTTCGATTTTAATTTTTTATTTTTGGGTTCGTGGGTGTTTTAGGGAGAGATTTGATGAGATAGGCAAGAAGATCAAGAGAGAAGCTGATGTTTCAGCCAATTATCAGATGGGAAGAAGGCATATGTTGGGTCCTCCTGGAACCCTAAATACGATCACACCATGCGCCGCCTGCAAACTCTTGAGGCGTAGGTGTGCTCAAGAATGCCCATTTTCTCCATATTTCTCCCCTCATGAACCCCAGAAGTTTGCTTCTGTTCACAAGGTGTTTGGTGCTAGCAATGTCTCAAAGATGCTAATGGTAAGCATTGATCATAATTCAAACCCTAAACCCCTAGTAATCATTGTCTTTTAGATTTTGTTTTCCCCTAATGGTGGCTTTCGTGGTGTATTAATACAGGAAGTACCGGAGAGCCAACGAGCCGACGCGGCCAACAGTCTTGTTTATGAGGCGAATGTGAGGCTAAGAGATCCAGTTTATGGGTGCATGGGTGCAATTTCAGCTTTACAACAGCAAGTTCAATCTTTACAAGCTGAACTGAATGCAGTAAGGGCTGAGATAATAAAATACAAGTGTAGGGAAGCTAACCTTGTACCACCTTCTTCCCATGTAGCCATGCTCTCATCTGGGGCTGTTTCGATGGCTGCACCACTGCCATCCACCACTCAACCACCACCTCCACCTCCTCTTCCTACAACCACCGCCGTTACAACTTGTTCCATATACACCCAACCCACCACTTCTACAGACTATACCACCCTTTCAAATGATAATGTTTCCTACTTCGGATGAAAAGATATATTTATTACCTTCGACTGACAACCAAAAGGATCCCCATTTATTTTTCTCTATAATGATGCAAAACAAACATGGAATAAAAATGAGGAAGAAACGAGTATTCTTGTTTCCTTGTTTCTTTTGTTTTATTTACTCACTCAAAACAGTACTGTCTACCTTGCTCAACAATTTATCAACTTTCATATATATGCCTTTTACCTATAAAATTGTTAGTTGATGTGTTTCTTTCTTCTACATTTTGTTTTCTTATCTTGGTTTCCACTTCTCTTCCAAATTTCCCTTATTCAATAATATGGCCACTATCATACATAGAATGGACAATATATATTCTAATACCCACAACATTAATAACTTATTTTCTCCTTGGTGACATGCATGTATATTACTCCTGATTATAAAAAAAAAAAAAAAAAAAAAAAAAAACTATGGAGGTTATCGTGCATTATATTAAAGAGCAAATTGATCTGTTTTGTTAAAAATTTCATCAATTTTTGTACTGTTAAGCTTGACGAAATAACGAAACAGTTTGCTTTCCGATCTAACGTATAACAACTGCTTTGTCCATTTTTCAGTGTGTTACGTATCCAACCCTAGACATTGGCAAACACAAGTGAGACTTTGTTTTAGGGGTGTAAAATTGGGAGATCCTAGTAAGAGGTGTAGATGGAATAATAGCAATTTTGGGGAACTCTAGAAATTTATAATTTTATTTCAGTCCCCCAAGATCACCAATTTTTCGATTTAGTGGGTGTGGGAGGGTGAATGCGTTGCATGTGAAAGACAGGCTGTTAGCACATGCTATTCTGTGCCATTGAAGGATCTAATATTACATGAATTTGGGAAGGGGAGACAAAAGGTATATATATTGCTTTGATCATCCCCAAGTAGGGTTAGAAACTTCTGCAGAATTTTTCTCTTTTATTATTATTATTATTATTTTCTTTTTGGTGTTTAGATTGTTGAGAGCATACAAATGAAATACTTTTAATCTATTTTTACATGTTAAATATATTTTTTCATAATTATATTTGTAAATAATTACCTTTTTCAATGTACCCATAATTTTTTTATGCCTATATCTTCATCTCCTTTCTCTTGTTAGTCATGAGTTTGATAATTTTAAGTATTTTTTGTAGAATGTATATGCTATAAGAATGATATAACATATATAAATATCTTTAAGGTAGATGATTTACCATATTAAATTTGTTAGATTTTATTTCATTTCTTTGCCACCTAAAATTTTAAAATTTATTCCAATAATTCTTTTAGGCAAAGTAGAATTTAATTACTACTATGGGTGCTTGAGCACTTCAATTAAATTGCAAATTAATTTTAAAATATGAATTTCTCCAAGCTCCCTATATAGAAAAGGACCTAGCTAGCAAAAGTGAGAATCTAGGCCAATGCTAGCCCTCATTAATTATTCACAGCTGATGAATTTGGTTCAATTATTGATTGAGTTGACCCATCTCAATGTTGTATGTATTTAATAATTAATTGAGCACACTCTTAAAAAAGTTAGTGAATTTTGTTGATAGATTAATATTTTATCAATGAATGATTGGGTGTAATGATAAGGTATGTTGTATTTTATTTTTTTAAAATTATAGGTTTAAATCATAGAGATAATATTGTTGAAACAGATAATCACGAACCTTGAATATGAACCGTAAAATATACATATATATTAAATAAAATTATTGATAATTAGTCGATGATAGTGCCATTTGACAGCTAGCTAAGATTATTTTGCTCAATCATGGGTTAGCTTGGCGTGTGGGAAATTAAGTGGCATTTTGGAACTTGTATTGCTCATTTAAGCAAGCAAGCTATGGGAAACTTTTTATTTCATTCATCACCAATTTTTCTTAGTACATTCTGTGTTAGTTTTTATTTTTCATGTTCGTTTTACGGTTCATATCAAAGAATTATAATTATTTTTTTTCAATAATATCATTTTCAAAATTCAAACATATGTTAATACAGTATGACAATTGTTAATAAATATAATATGTATTATTAGTATACTAAAATTTATAATTATAAAAAAACACATAAATGCTAAGTGGATATAAACACACATACACATTTATACTCTATAATTTATTTTAAAATCTAATCCCATCCGTATCATTTAAATTAAACCAAGTAATGGGAATGAATTCTTCGCTATTCCGAAATCTTGAGCGTTTAGGTTCAAGTTTCATCCTATGTTAATGTAAAATGTGGTTTTTCTTTCAAACTATTTTGGGTCTAATCCCATTGTGTGTGGACCTTGTTTAGATATATTTCGATTTTTAATTCATTGTGCTTAAGCTGATTTCAATTCTAGTTGATCATATATGTATTATTTGTGGTTATACTCTTAATTTATACTAATGAACTCCTTAAAAATTCAAATCAGGTAGTAATATTTCAGTGTCTGACACCTATCAATCGAATCTCAATTCAGTTTGTGAAATTATTAAAAAAAAAAATAACAAATATTATTTTGAAGGTACTTTTATTTTTATAATTTAAAAGAAATAATACATATAATAAAATTTAAACCTAAAACATCATAATATTTATTAACTCAACTTTATCATTTCAATCAAAATCTTCATTAATTGGATTATAAATTGATTACATTATGTACTGATCATGGATATGTAATAATCTAATATAGAACACATGTAGATGAGCCAGTGTTGTTGGGTGTATGAGATGTGATGGAATTTGGTCCCACGTCATGGTTGCTTGAAATCATGGCATCTCACCTTTGTCTCTATGTACGATCCTTTCATTTTCTTTTAAATAAAAAAGAATCCCCGCTTTGAATAATAATAATAATAATAATAATAACCAAAAGGATATTCTGCTCTTCCTTTCACAATCTGCCTAAGATTTTACGTTATATGCCCTCTATTATACAAAACAATGAGGTGTAACCTATTCAGGATCATCATTCCGAGGCTTTTTTACAGACATAACCTAAAAACTTAATTAATTAATAAAATGACTCATTTAAGGATATTAATCTAATCTGTTTTTTTTTTTTTTTTTTGAATCTAATCTCTCTTTACGGAGCATCATAAATCTAATTAACATCTTTTTTCTTGTTGAGAGACATCTTGATTAGCAAATCAACGACTCGATTATTCTGTTTAAGTACATGTCTTAAAATTTAATGTTTTCATGTTTCATATTCCGATGAATCCATCTAATCAAAGTAGAATTAGACCCTATCAAAGAGCTATCTTATTCTCAGACGATAAAATAATGCTCTTGACTCTTAGATCGTCCATAAATAAATCTCAGACAATTTTAATAAGTTTGTACTATTTTAAACAGATGCCTTAATAATAAAAAAATTAAATTTTAAAATTTTCAAATTAAGTTTGTGTATCAACTCCTTTAGTATTTAATAATAGATCATTCATTTCATAGACTTCTTATGATACAATAGTAATAATAATTTTTTCTTTAAAAAACAGTAATAATAATTAGTACTCTATAATGCATTTCTTTGCAAAATAACATGAATTGCATTTTTTTTCTCAAATAGTTTTAGTATATATTATAGATATCTTCAATTCTAAAATATGAAATAATTAAATTGGTAAGTTTTAAATTTATAGGATTTTTTTTTTTATAAAGGATTAGAGTCGTTTAAGAATCGAATTCGAAATTGATGTCAATTGAAAACTTGAATACAAATCCTTTGCTACTCCACATATGATTAAATTGATGAATTTATAGGGACTTTTATGTAATAAGAATTGATAAATTGTATGAAATTGCATAATAGGTTACTTTTGAAGAACTGCAAAAATAAATCTCATTTCTTGGTTTGATATAAAGAATACGGAGGGGGATTCATTTACATCGGTATAAAAAATTAATTAGTTTTATATATTTTATATAATTAATATTCTAATAATTTAAACGTTGAATTTATCAAGATATTTATATTTGTAATGCATGTAAATTTTTAACCGACATAATATAGATATATTATCAATCTAAAATATTGGTTACATTAATATATATTTAACAGTTAAAAGTTTTTTTTACATAAAATGAATAGTTAATTTTTTTAATTTAAGTCAAACTTGAAATGCATCATCAAGATGAATATAAAATATGACGGTTACTTCTAAAATATTAATTGCATAAAAAATTACAAAATGGATCCCTCCCCAAAGAATATACCCACTATATTGCTTGATTAAACAATAAAATATTAAATTCAAAATTAGATGCATATTGCAAAAACATGAACTTAGCTCCGTTAATCCCTGTCAATTTTGAAAGTGGGCAATTAATGACAATTAATCAATATATTAATATTTTTTTGTCAATTTTAAATATATTTGACTGGTATAATAAGAAATTTATCTCTCTTAATTTACCCATTCTATCAATTTGGTCATGAATTTTTGTAAATGTTGAAGCTAAATTTGTTTTTTTTTTTAGAATCAAGACCAATTTAATAAAATATTTAAACATCGAGGGCTAAATTTGTTATTATACAACTAAAATTATGCACAATTTATGAAAGACAAACTTCATGATTAATTTTCGTTAATTATTCACTTTTAAAATTGACAGGATTAAATTGCTCCAATATTTTTGAGAGGGACTAATTTACTCAATTTCAAATTTGAGAGGAATTGGAGAGGTCTTTTTACCTATTTATTAAAATTTTAAATATCAATGTTTCAAGAATCGAACTAAATAAACTTATAAAATCGGTTCCATTGGTTTAATTATCGTTTTTGTCTTGATTTTTAGTTTTTTTATTAATTTTAATTAATTCGCTCAAAAACTAATTCAACCATTACATCTGAGTTGATATATTAATTAATTCTCGATTCAATCAATTTATATGATTTACATAACACTGCTAAAAATACACGAGAACTAAAATAAATAAAAATACTATAGTATCAAATAATGTATCCAATTTATATTTAAATTTTAGTCCTAAGCTTCATTTATGAATAAGTCTAAAATTAATTTAAAAAAAAAATTGAAGAGTGTAGAACCCAATTAGTGGCTCCAGTGGTAAAGAGGATGTTGTTCGTCTTAGGAGACTCAGGTTCGAGCACATGTGTGTGTAAGATGTGTGTGCATTGTCAAAAGATTAAAAAAGTATGAACAGATACTACTATATAATCATATCGATATATTAAAAAAATAAAAATTGAAAAGTGTAGAGTAACCCTTCAAATATTATTCCATAAAGTAATTAAAAAGGACACTTAAAGTCATCTTAAACTCGCTTGCGGAGTTTTTTATTCCACTGATTCTTGATATATTACTAAAAATTGACATTTGAATTTTTTATTTTGATTCTATTAGAAGATATTTTACACTTTTTTAAGAAAAAATATTTTTAAAATACGTTATTTTTAAACTACACTAGTAGTCACCTAATTTCTTTTTTTAGTCACTCACTTATAAAAGTTACAAAATGGTCACATCCAATTATTCAATTTTGTCTTTTTCAATCAACAATAGGCTGACAGTAGTAACTTTTAAAATTGACATAATAACAAATTTAATCTACAACAATTATGCATTATATCAATTTAGTCTAGACTCTAAAAATTTAATCCTTAACCTTTACACATTATGTAGTTTGGTCCTTTTGCAATTTTTCACCTAAAAAGTGAAAAAAAATAATTTTACGAGATAAAATTAATTGAAAATTTTTTTAAATGAAAATACCAAAAAAAAAAATCTAAAATAATATTTCATTTATTTTAAAATGAATCCTCAATGGAGAAAAAGGATAAATATTATATTTTATAATTAAAATTAAGTGGTGGAATCTATACATATATGTAACAGCATTTATCGTAGAGTAAAATGCGGGATAGAGTGAAAAGTTAGTAAATGTGGATATCTAGGGATTTCCAAACAAATATTTTCTTTCCTACCTTCTGTTTAATTTTTTTTCTTTATAATTTTTTATATGTTAAATATAAAATTAATTTTAAATAAATTGTATCTTTATTTTGAGATTTTACTCAATTGTATTAATTTTTAATATTATCATATTAATATAATTTAAAAAAGACACATATTAGTAATATTTATTAAATACAATAAGAATTAATTAAATCAATTGATTAAAATAGAGCAAAGATAAAAAAAAAAAAAAAAAAGGAAAATGCAATTTTGACGTTAAAACAAATTAATTTAATCATATATACAAAATAAATAACTTGTAAGAAATTATTAATAAGATTATTTAAATTATAATATATTAATATTAATATTCAAATCAAGATGAATTTTTGTATTATTTTACTATTAAATATTTTTAAAAATTAAATAATGATAATATATCTAATTCTAAATTAGTTAAATGTTTTTAAAAAAATAATTATATTAATTGTTCAATTTATTAAAGATTTTTGTAAAAAAGTTACGAAGAATTTAAATAAAAACTAATATTATAAATTTTAATATACACAAAACACTCATATAATACAAAACATATAAATTAATTATAGGTCAAGAACTGTTGGCTAAGTTATTAATTAAAGCTCCAAGGTGAAGATAATGGTGAAAACTAAAAAAAAAAAAGTAAAAAGACAACATCCTAGGCTCTTACTCAACTGACCTATGTTCCATTAGGTATGTTTGCCTTCAAATTTCTACAAGCAACAAAGGAGCATAGAGATTTTGCATGGGGTTTTGGTATTGAAACTTTTTTAAAATATATATATATATATATATATTAATCCAGAATTTTAAAAAAGCAGTCGGTGTAATTAAGGGGATGATAAGAGGAATCTTTGCAGCTTACAACAGAGACAGCTGTTACGTATTAGATGGTCTTAGGGAATGGTGTCTGAATATATTTTTTTTTCAATATGCAAGAAAATTTATAGATATGACCAGAAACAAAGAAAAAAGAAAGGAACTTGGATTGTAAATTATATACGAACATTAAAATTTGGCGAAGTAAGGTGTCAGATGGCAATGTCAGATGTTGTTTTAGGTAAGATATTAAGTGAAGCTGGTGTGATTATTAGGGAGACACATCCCTTGTAAGATTCCACAATTAAATAGACGTGTGTGACCAAACTGAGCATTTCCAGAATTTCTTTACTGTTGAAACTGATATTTACTTATAATTAATATTTTCAATTAGGTTCTTATTTGCTTCAATTACATGTTACAATTTCATGTAAACATATCGATTATAGTTGATGAGGTCAATTATAAACAATCAACAAAAAATAAGAGATTTGTTAAAACTTATAATTTAACATCAACCGTTAAATTTTAAAAAAATGATATTATAATGTGCCCAAATCCATTCGATTTTTTATTGTTACGACAATATCGATCCTGATTGAATTGGACATTCGCTTACATAAACATAAATTTTATTAAAATGTATTATTTTAGTAAAAAGAAAAAAATATTTTTTTATTGATTCAATGACTAAAATATTTATTGCCTCAAGTATGACCTGAATTGAAGTCACACTAATCGTCCACGACCGTAATTTGAACAATCAAAGTACTAGATAATTTGTTTTAAAAGAAGTGTGATCCTCCCTCGAAATAAAACATTAAAATCATAATGCAACATGAACCGGGAGATTCTCTTTCCATCGTCATTATAAAATAACAGAGTTTGACCCACCCCAACTATGCATTTTTTTCCAAACTAGTTGTGTTTAATGAGTGTTCCAGTAGTACTTTTTAAGATTAATTAATGTCATTTGCTGTGAATTATTTTACAATTTGTTTGATGAAATATTTTCTTTTCTTTTTTTAAATATTTTTTCGTTAAATATAGAATTTTCGCTAACAAATTCAGTTCAATTAAAGCCACTTTACTCTGAAACATTTGTGTTAATGCTTCCAATTGGTGTGGTTTGGGCAAGCGCTGATTTCTTGAAAGGTTTTTTTTTTTTTTCTATGATAAGGCTAAGGCTGATTTTTTATTTTTTTTTCAACATCTCTCCCCCAATCCTCCAATCCTACTCACATCTCTGCAATTCCAACTTCTTAACCTAAAATTTGGAAAATTTTCCAATTCATGTTTATGCACAAGGGGTTTAAGTTTTTTTCCCAATTCCACCGCTATTTCTTCGGGATTTTAGAAAATGCGAACTTCACTCATGCATCCTAACAATATAGACGTTTGATAGTTTCGTTAAATTCAATCGATCTCTACAGTAATATGGACCCAATTCCCGTTTTCATCATTTTGACAAGAAAGAGGATGAATCTTCTATTTTACCGCCCCCCGGGGGGGGGGGTGATACTATAATAGATGGTCTCCTGTTGTGGAAACAAGCTTATTGAATGACACCTTGTTTTTTACATGAATAGAAACATCAGTTGCTACAAAATTAGAGTTATTGAGTGCTTCACAAGTCTCAGATGTAGAGTTTATGACTATAAGATTTATCACCTAGATAAAAGCAGCCAAAAGTACAAGTCAACCCGACATTTTGAACGAAACACATAATTTTTGAAACCGGACTCAACTACTGGTTCCCTGTTCGACCAGTTCAATTTTAATTAAATAAATTATTAAAAATTTTATAAAATTAAAAAAAAAAATCGGTTCAACTACCAACTCAACCAGTTTTTATCTCGAATCATACTAGTTTGCAAGTCAACCAGTTCTCTCCCTTGCTCCAAACTGATGTACCAGCTAGTCCAGTCCACAATTTCAATCACCATGACAAAATAAAGGGGGGCGGGTATAATGCAGCAAACTTTCTTCAGTCATTAACTATAGTGTCAAAGAAGCTTATGCTCTTCACTCATCAGTTTTATGCTATTATTCTTAAACAAGCTTACATTAGAATGGACCATTGACAAACCTCAAAAACAATTCAGGCTAAGAAAAGACACCGAGTAGATAAGCTGTTGAACAGACATTCTTAGTGATTAGCATTAGTCAAAATGTTTTTTTTTTTTTTTTTTTGGGGGGGGGGGGAAGGGGGCACTGGAAGTGTGAAAGGGATCATAAAATCACTTCAATTGTTGAAGGTAAGCATCTAAAAAGGGTTCAGTATAAGAATTCTCTGGAACAAGGTAATTGAAAAATAAGGTCTCCCTCTCTCATCAGAGAGAGAATTTAATATAAAACCACACCTATTTTGTTTCTTCATATTTTAACTAATGTCCATCTCATTCACTTCCCATCTAAAACAACCCACGGTTCCACTTCTAGACTACTCTATTCAGCGAGAAGCGAATTACAAGGAAGCTTCTTCCATATCTGTTTTTCTAAAACACAGTAAACACAGGCAGACTATATTAATGCAAAGCAGAACACACCTTTGACAAACATCAGCTGCACAAGCATGCCATCTTGAACATTGTTAGTTAGATCTTAGATTATTACATGCAGTAGTCCATAAACCTATTCAAAGCATGAGACACATTCGACCGAATTCAGCAATAGAAATACTATATTTGCAAACAGCTCCCACATATTGGACAAATTAATTATAATAACACTCACAACACATCAAAAAGAGAAGTTGTTTTCATAAAGACCAACCTCCATAAATGAATTAGTGCTTTATTGCTCATAAGCACAACAAAGACAGTAATGGGGGGTTTTCTAGATGCAAATCAAAAACTTGATTTTTACAACCAAGTGCAACGAAATCAAGCCAAACCTTATGAGGTTGAAGAAAGTGATGCTTCATTCTTGGCACTTGCTTTTGCAGCAGTATCCACAGATGGGGGTGCATAGATTCTAGCTTTCTTGAGAATTTCAGCAACAACCCAATGCTTATGCTTGCTCAACGGCCTAGAAGGATCTAATTTAACCTGAGAAAAGTACATATCCAAGATTGTTAATATTACTATGACACTAAAGTACAAGATATTCATACACTGAAAGAAAATGAAAGACATACCCTGTCACCGATGTTGCATTCATCTTTTTCGTCATGGGCCATGAACTTGGAGGTGCGTTTGACATAGCGGTTGTAAAGCTTGTTGTGGAAGAGCCTGTCCACCGCTACTACCACTGATTTCTGCATCTTATTTGATACAACAGTGCCCACAACCGATTTCATCTTGTTTCTTTTCTGTATTCACTTTGACTGGCTTGTAAAAGGTCAAAATCACTATCCGCAAAAACCATCCACTTCCCTAATCAAAATTTTTAAATATAAAAGGTGTGAAACAGAGGAAGAAAGATCATAGGATATAATCAAGATGGTAGCACAAGGATAAATGGAAAAGAAAAGATAAAGGGAGGTGTGGGAAACAGTTCCAGGAGGCATGACGAATAGAGATGGCAACATGCAGTTAAGCTAATTTAGGTACCTGTATCATAATCCATTTAGTTTCTTACACTATACTGAATAAAATAAATAATACATTTATAACTATTGCAACAAACAACTTGAATAGTTTATGTAAGAATAAACAAAAACAAATTTTTAACTTCCAAAATGCAACAAACAACTTAGATAATACAAACACATTAGCACCAACAGAATAATAATAAGAATCCATTGTTTGAAGACTAAAATAGCCATAGTTGATATCAACTCATGAAAATTTATTCATGATCTCCCCCAAATATGCCAGTACAATCCTCATTTGGACATGATACAACAGATAATAATAATAATAATAATAATAATATAACTTTGTAGATGAGAAACAATACAGTTTAATTTTCAAAAAGCAAATTAAAATGTAATGTACCAATTATATTGTATACCTTCTATAATAATACAGTTTAACTCTTTGTCTACAAGGCATTCGTTAACCAAGCATACCATTTACTCTTGTCCTCAATGATCATAACATTTTCATTACTACACATTTTTGAGTAATCCAATAAACAAATTAAATCATAGCATTAGATAGAAATATAAAAGGATTTGATAAATTCAATCAACTATAGCAGTAAGAGCAGAACAAGGGTTCAAAATAGGGGAGGCATAGTGGTGTTGCATCCACTATTTTGCAGTAGTGGGACTGTCATCCACTGGTAAAGACCTCAATAGAAGTGTGAAAAAAATTTCACATCAATAGCAGCTATAACGGCCTGCTATTCTAGGGATGAGCATTTGGTTATCTCGGTTGGTTCAGTCTGTTATTTTAATTTAACAGACACTAATCTATAATAACCAAATTGACTGACTTAATTTGCCATAACAGACCCGACTTAACTTTGGTCAATTCCGTCGGTAAAAGACTTAACCAACTCTTCTTTCATATGCCTATTTTTCCTGTACAATATGAGTTTTTTAAATATAAACATTCATCTCATTGGAGTTTTTAATTCTTTGATTTGCCTCAAAATCAAACAAACCAATCAAAATGAACGTGCAGTACCTAAAAGCATAAAGTCATAAGTTCATAAAGCCAAAAACCCTACCATATGCTAAAATTTTCCAGTCCCAACATTCATAAAAGTGAAATTAAACCAGCATAGATGTAACGAAGCTTTGGTTAAATAACCCGTTGACTTTCTTTAACGTTTTAAAATTCACTAAAACTGAAGGCGCCATGCAAACTAAAGTATTATTAAGTAAAGAGAAACAAATGTAAAACAAGTGGTCTCCAAAGGAGGTTGAAGCCTAAATCGAAGAATTAAGTAGAAATCATAAAGAATACAAATAAAAATCAATACCCACAAAAATTAACCCTAAACCCAAAAAATCCAAGGAAGTTGAAGCCTAAATCGAAGAATACCTTAGTGAATCTGAAAGAGGGAGGCAGAACGGGAAGATCGAAAGGAGAATGAACGGGGAGACTAGAAAGAATCTGAGCGGTGAGAACTGAGGTGAATGAGTCGCCGGTGCCAGTGCCACCGCCTGCTTTGACAGTGAGAACGAACTAGAAAGAGACTCCGAAGTACTGACCGTGGTGGTTTTAGGGTTTTTCGTATAGCATTTTTAAATAATACTAATAATTTGGATTAAGTTATAGATATTTTAATATTTAGATTAATTTTGTTGGATTCTGGACTTCTAATTTATTGGGTTAGATTTATTTGAGTTATTGGTATAAAACCCATTTCATTTTATTGGAATTTGGGTTTCTATTATTGGGCTTAATTGATTAATAATTATATATACCAACTATCAAAAAAAAATTTTCGATCGAATTTTAGTTTAATTGGTATGGATATTATTGTCAATACAGGAGGATATGGGTGCACTGAAGTGCATTATTTTCTATATATGGGTTGGGAAGAGGTTATGTATAATTTTAGATATTGTATCAAAAAAACAAATATAATTAAAATTTATAATGAAATTGTTAAAAAAAATCCAAATCGTTTTAACGACAAGTAACTTATCCGAATTGGTTGATTAAATTGCAAATAATAAACATATTAAATTTTATTTTTTATAATTTATATCTTTCCCAAAAAAAAATTAAGATTATTACAAGTTTAAAGGAAAAGGGAAAAAAAAAAGAACATATAGGCATGGGCTAGAGCTCGTGCAAAGCCCTTAGACCTAGTTTTCCATCAAAGCTTCTCCAATGGGCTCCAATACTTTATCACTTGCATATATGTATTACAATTAGAGGCTGATGCATCTTATATTTTTTTTTTAAATTTCTTCTTTTAGGAGGAAAATAATCATTGCTTCAATTAAATATTGATATTTAAAAAAATTCAGCTTAAATTTTGATTATACTAAGATTAATAATAAAAATATTTATTTTTAGGATTAAGTGAAAATTATTGTATAATTTGTATTCATTTTGAATTTAAATGACTCTGAAATTATTTTATCACTTTTATTATCTCAACATTGATAATATTGGTAAAGATTAATATCTCATATTCAAGTTTCAACATGCGTAAGAGTAAGGGTTCTCAATTTAGATTTTATAACGATTAAAGTTTCACTAATTGCGGATCCTATCCAAATTTATTATGACTTAGGTCTGGATATATTTCAATTATCAATCCTCCCATTATGCATTTTAATGGATTAATTTTAAATGTAATTAAATGGGATTAAGGATGTATTGATTGTATATTTTTTTAAATCCATTTATGTATTTTTCTTATTGATTTTATGTGTTAATTATAATTGTGATTATAATTTTTTTTTTAAAAGGAGGCATAAGAAGATGTCACGTGACATTATGCGATTGACCAATACTGTCACGTCAGCGAAAAATCAACCTTGTTAGTCTTAGATACGAATAATGGATGGAAAAAAGTTTAAGCATCAATCTAAAATAAAATAAAAAAACCATAAATATCAATTTAAAAGAAGTGAATAAATTTAAATATCAATTTTATATTTAAACAAAATATTGAAAGCATAAAATAAAAGCGGGGCCTAAGACAGAAGAGAACATAAAACATTGTTAACACTGAAAATAATCATAATTCTGATCAAAGCTAATTATCACAAAAGTCTCTCATAAACTGGGCCTAAGCCATTGCACAAATACGAAAAAGATTAACATTAAAGGGAAAAAACCCACACAACACTAATGCATAAGAATCTTAAACACGACAAATCGACTTGAGGAATTGAAATTTCTATGCCTTTATTCTAATAATAATAACCCATGAATTAATTAACCCTTCTGCAGTTGTTCCTGATCTCTCCCTTTGATCCAGTGAGTGGACTAATGTCTCCCATCTTAATCATGGCTGCAACAAAATCAGAGCTGAAGGAGCTCGGGTTTTCACTGTAAGCCCTTACGATGGAGTCGGTGGATCCCCCATTGAACAACTCTTGATCCGAGTGGAGCAGCCCCCTCTTGCCGATGAGGTTGTTGAAGTACTTGTTGTCAAAAAATGTTGGGGTCTGGATGTCAAGCGGTGCCAAATTGTTGTCCCCTGACCCACTCGATCTTGGGCAGTTGCTTTGCCTGGTTTTAGGAAAGGAACGATCGATGTTGCTCTCGTTGTATATGCGAGCCCTGAAAGATGTGCACCTTGCTTGTCCAATTGTGTGTGCTCCTGAACAATTTACAGTATGATTCTACAAATATTGATCCAAGATACGGAATATAAACATTTATGTTCAGAGAGAGGACGAACCAGATAAAGCAACCAAGTCCCTGGTGGAAAGACCAAGAGCATTGAACCTGGAAATGAGTCGGTTCAAGTTGGAAGTTGGTGCAGGAATGCCATTATTTGCAGCAGCTTGGCTTGTAGTCCTTGCATCTCTTCTTCCAAGCTTCACGTCCCAGTTGGGTCCTCCCAACTACATACATATATATCACCAAATGAGTGATTAATTCTCTCCAATATCCTTTCCTTTTATACATACTTAGTAGGAGGACTTACAATTTTAACGGAGTCCCTAGCAGCAATGGCCAATATATCAGCACAAGAAACAACACCGGGACAAACATTCTCTACTGCAGACTTGATGTCGTCAATCACATCGAATCCCCGAGCTGAGTTTCGATTTGGGACTGCATTTTTCTCTCCCGTGAACGACGACGTATCATCCAGTAGCACTGATCCATCACATCCCTATCACCCACAAACATTTACGATGCATGATATTTCAAATAATGATACTAAAGCAAGCAAGAACAAGGCCTCCAAGTATGATAAAAAGTTTGGATTTTTGGAGTAGAAGAAGAAATTACATTAACAAAGCAGTCATGGAAGAAGAGTCGAAGCAGTGAAGCACCCATGCGGGCCTCTTTCATTATAGCAGAATGAACAGTGAATTTGACGGTTGAAAACAAGTTCGGACATGATTTTGAGTAATAATCGGTTGAAAGTTGAGCACTGCTGGTGGTGGTGATTCCCCAGAAAACCACAAGGAGAAGCAAAGCCTGGGAAAGCTTGGAAAAAGAAGAAGCCATGAAGAACTAATTTCAAGTAAAAATGTGTGTTCAAGGTTATGGCTATGAATCAAAACTGAGGCAAATCATGGGATTTATATAGAGACCTTCTCAAGGTTAATTAAATACCTCTTTACAATGTGCATGGCATATTTTACGTCGTCAAAGAACAAAACTTTAAATAATTTAAAACTATTAAAAAGAAACTCTTTTTTTGACTATTCCTAATTTATTTCACCAAAAAGAAGTTGAATTTTGAATTTGTTAGATACATATATTCCAGGTAAGCTTACCTCAAGTAAGAAGCTTAAGTCAAATTTTTTTTTTTTTTTTTGAATATACTGGTGTGATTACATGGTAGTATCTGTTTATACTCTCTTAACCCTTTGACAACGCACACACACCTTGCACACATAGGCGCTCGAACCCGGGACTCTCAGGATGAACATCATTTTCTTTTTCACTGGAATCACTTGTTGGGTTCAAGCTTAAGTCAAACTTAGTTCAAGGTAAAATTTTATTTACTAAAGCTTGATTAAGCAAAAACTAGTTAAAGTTTGATGCTTCGTTATTATTATATAAAAATTAACTTAATCAAGTTTAATATTATTTTATTTTTATTTTTTTAAAATATTTAAAATAATTAAAATATTATATTTTTAATATTATTAAACATACATATGTAATTATTTATATTTAATCATACAATAAATTATTTAATATTTAAATTTTATTTTAATAATAATTTTAAATAATATTCTTCACTTATTATTGAAAATATTCAATATCAATATTTTAATAATAAATATTTATTACAATTATAAATATAATAAAAAATATTGTGTGGTATAAAGGTTAAAATATGTCATAAGTCTATGTACTTTTCATAAATTTGCATTTTAGTCTTTATATTTTTATTTTCAAGAATTTAGTCTTTCACTTTTCAGATTTAAAAATCAAGTCCAATTGTTGACATTATTAAATTTTTTTGTCAATTTTGTTAATGTCATATTTTTAAATAAAAAATACTCATTTGGTAGTCATGTAACTAAAAATGACGTTGTAATGAACATGAATTTAACAAAATATTTTTAATATATGCAAAAACAATGTAAAATATAAATTTATAGATATAAAACAAACTCAATTAAACAATGAAAAGATAAGAAAATCTCAAATGTAAGTTTATTTCAATGAAAACAACTTTTATAAAATATTTTCAAGAAACCTGTCAAACAACAGAAAATATTAACTTTCCTAAAAATTATTTTTTGAAAATCATTTTCAGTGAAACAAATGGACCCTAAGTTCATATATACAAACATCTCATTTTGAATTCTATCTATTTTTAAAAAAACATGCTTACACAAATAGTCTTAATTAGACTCCAAGTTTATTTTTGAGTAATGATTTAATTACGCGTGACAAAATTTGTAGATGAAGACATAAGTAGTTAAAATTGGTAAAAGTATCACGGAAGTCCACGAGTCATATTGCACTTTGCCCCTTTTATTTAAAAAATGAGTAAATTAATCCCTATATATTAAATTAAAGAGGAAATTAATCCTTTCAATTAAAAATTCTATCCAATTCTATTACTAAAATCTAGTCCAGTTGACAAAATAATCATACTGGTACACATGATTTGGGGTTTAGGATACACGTGCTCAATACTTTAATAAAAAATTAGAATACAATCTAACTTTTAATACAATAATATTTTTAACGTTAAAACTTTAAAACACGTCTTTTACTTTGTTTGAAAAGATGTATTCTGAAGGACTTGGTGATATTTTTGACCTCAAATTGTGAAGAAAGGCAGTGTTGATAGGTATCAAAATTTCAAAGCCATATCCCACATTCAGACAGCTTAATTAATTAATTAATTAATTAATTAATTTAATTATGGTTTGGTGAAGACTTGAGATCTCCCATAACGAAAATACATCAGGGTTTCAACCTAAACCATGATCTTCGGCATATTCGCTTTGATGATTTCAAACTCTCTTTATTTGTGAGGACCCAGCATTTGTTCTAGATATCACATTGTCCTCAGAGATTTGGTGATTTAATGTGTTAATTTAGTTATATTTTAGTATTAGGAATTAAGAGTTATTGATTAAATTTTATCTATTTTTTAAGTATAATTAAAAAGTTGAAAAAAACGTTGCTAGCAACCTTTTGATTCAATGGCAAGAATAATATATCGAACGCATGAAAATTTGGGTTTGATTTCAAGTAATCTTATTTCTCTCTCCCAATTATCAAAAAAAGATTAAAGGGTTTTAAAAGCCCCTAAACCTGACATGGGATGGAACTGAATATTGGTTCTTGGATGGCAAAAAATTGGTGGGTTACACTACGGTTTGTTTCACGGACAGTAAATAAGGTTGCTGATTCTGTTGCCAAAGAGGCCAAAAAATACGAGATGAATTTGGTTGTCTTTTCAAACCCGTCTCCGACGATATATAAGACAATTTTACAAGATAACACTATGCTATTTAATCTTTTTTTTTTTTTTTTTTTGATCTATTGTATCAATTTTTCTTTGTTTTTTTTAAAAAAAAAAAAAACTTACATTTTACAAAAATTAATTAAATTGTATACCTTTTTCCCACTCACACATTAAAATTACAAAGTAACAACAATCATTTTTTCTAGATGTTTTCACCATGTGGCATGTTAAGATTGTACTATGTGATAAAAACAATTGTTTATTTGTTCATACTTTTTTAATTTTTAACAACGCATACACATTTTGCATACATAGGTGCTTGAACTCGGGACTTCTAAGATAAACAACATCTTCTTTTCCACTAAAACCATTTGTTGGGTTTAAAAAAACAGATGTTTTATATCTAAAATCATTAAAAATCTTTTAAAATTTAAAAAAAATTTAAAATATTGAAGTGCAAAAATATAAAAATATATAAACTTATAAAAACTATTAGAAATGAATATATATATATATATATATATATATTATAAAAATAGTTAAAATTGCAAAAGGTTATTAAAAATAATAAATTATATAAACTAAAAAATATAAATTATAAAAACATGGAATTTGTAAAAAAAAAATTATGATTTTTTAATATATAAATTTATTAAAAATATTACAAAATTAATGAAATATTTAAAAAACTATTATAAGAAGCATAAAAATTATAAAAAAAATATTAAAAAATAACTACACACTAAGTATCGTGAGCACTACAACGTCTATTAAAAATCATAAAATGTTCCTTAAGTTATTTGTTGTTGTCGCCCATAGACCTCGCTAAAGCTTACACCCCTTTTGCCCATCGTCAGTAGTGTTTTGAAACGTAAATAAAGGTGAGAAAATGGGTTAAAAAAATAAGTGACAATCGAGATTGTATAATTATTAATAATTTATGAACCCAGCGAATGGTTGTAGTGAGAAAGAAGATGTTGTTCATCTTAAGGGTTTCGGGTTCGAGCACCTGTGCGTGCAAAGTGTGTATGTGTTATCAAATAATTGAGAAAATATGAACAGATATTATCATATAATCACACAAAAAAATTATTAATAATTTATACCCACTTCTCCTAGCAAAATGAAGGCATGATATTGTTGCAAGGTTGACAATTAATAATTGTTTAAAAGATTATTACAATGCAAAAAGACCGGTATAATAATTTACATATACAAAATTTGAATATAAAATTATCATTTAAAATTTTTAATTTGAAATTTTTTAGATTCAAATGTATATAAATCATTAATAAAAAGTAAATGTATAACAAATTTATTTGTTTCAATTTTTTATAATTCCTAAAATTTTTATAGCTTGGAACTTACGTAGAATGACTCTGGACAAAAGGCTGTCCACAATCAAATTGACAGGGACAACCAATGTCTAGGTTCATTCAATATGTAATTTTTATTATTTTTAATTATTTATATTTTTAAAAAAAATATATTTTTAGACAAAATTATTGACCTGACATATCATGTCAACTATATTAACACCGTTAACGATTAAATTAATCAACTAACGGTTTTTATTAATAAAATGAACTAATTAATTACTTTGTAGTCAGTAAAGATTCAATAAGTAAATTAGGTATAGCTATTAAACGTGAATCCTGTTACTCCTAAAAGTCTGTCAACTATATTGGTCAACCTATTGAAATCTTACTAATTTCTAAAAAGTTTCATGAAATACCCTGAAAGATAAAGAGGTAATTTCTGTTCTTCTAAATCCGTCATGCTAGTAATTCAAAGATAGTTGACCGTGAAATCCCGTTTCTTAATTTCCATCCTGGATTCCTTACATTTGCCCCAATCCAATCGAGAGATAGTTCCTGACAAAAAATTGTGCTTGGTGATCTCTTTGTATGAAGGAGTGTCAGATGTTTTAAACAGTTAGGCAGTCCCTAAAAATAAGTACATTTTTTTAAAGCCTCAATTTACTTTTTTTTTATTAATGAAAACCCAACGTTACTTATTTTTATGTATTTTACAAATACCTAACGCCAGAAATAATAAATATTAAGAACTTTAACTACTAAAATTTAGCAACTTTGGACTTAAAAATTTAAAATTAATAAAAAATAAAATACAAAATTTATTTAACAAAAAAAAAAGAAATAAAAAAATCAATTCTTAAAATTTTTAATAAATATTAAGAGTTAAAAAGAAGGTAATATTGTTCGAATCCATACCAAACAAATGTCTGACAAAAGTTTTAACCACTGTTCCATTCAGGTTAAGACTATTTTTATGGAACTTGTATATTATATATTTAGTATGAGATAATCTTGTTGTGGATCGAGGTGTTCATAATCGGGTACCCAAATTTTCGAGTATTAAAAATATCGGCCTGTGACCCGACCCTTGAATATCGAGTACCCGTAATAATCGGGTACCGATATTTTCAGGTCACAGAGTACCTGTATTAAATTTGTGCAAATTTTTTTACAAATCATGCAATTTATAGTGATTCAAAATGATAAATTTAAAAACTCAAAGTACATAATAACATAATCCAAATATAAAGTTTAGAAATCCAAACATAAAATTTATAAATCCAAAATACATAATTCAAAGAAAAAACTTCAAAAAAATACAACTAAAAATAAAATATATAATCGTGTACTCATCAATCATCATGGCATGATGTGATGTCTGAAACTTCATTTGTCTCATCAATAATAATAGTTGGTTGCTCTAAAATCAAATCTTGCATCTCTACAAAAAAAAATTTTGAAATATACAACAACAATGTATGTTTAGAAATAAAAAAAAAATTACATATCTGAATTATATAAATAAATATTACAAAATAAAAATAATAAATTTGAAATTGAAAACTAACATTCTTTCATATTCTCCAATGCTAACAAGCTCTTCTCTATCATAAATTGAGAATCAATTTAAGTTTTAACTAAAAAGGTAAATAATTTTAAAATAAAAGATACAAATACACATAGATAATCGGGTTGAGTACCCGTGGAATTTAGAAATTGTGGTCCGGGCTCCACTCGTGAACCCGTAAAAAATAGCGAGTCAAATACCCGGCTTGAAAACTTTTTAAAAATAAAAAAAATCAGTTTATTTTTTAACGAGCCAACGGGTTAGATATCTCAAATTAGATATTTTTGAACACCCCTAATTGTGGATAATCTATCTTATATGTTTAGTATGAGATAATTTTGTTGTGAATAATCGTATGAGATGATTTTCTCCTGTTTATTGAATGATAATTTTTTGTTTGTGTAGTTTATTGATGAATATTTTATTTAATTTTATTCATTTGATATATATATATATATATATATATATATATATATATATTAAATATTTTTAAAAATATTGATAAATTTTAAAAAGTACACCGAAAGGGATGAATAATAATATGTAATTAATTTTATTAAAAAATATACGCTCGTGGATGGACCACCTTCATCATATTCAACATTTCTTTACATCATGCCTAACATTGTACGACAATTCTAATTTTCTTTTATGCAACTAAAAATTATTTATGAAATAAATGCAACTAAAATTCACGCTCTTTACATTCCCTCACAAATTTATAACATAAATGCATAATCAATATATGGTTTTGTTGAAATAGTAAAATTGTGTTAAAACAATTACAATAAATTGAGCTTAAATCTCACGATTTTCATATATTTCTTTTAAATTTTATTAAAAAGAAAAAAAATATAAATATCCTTAAAATAAAATTTATTCATTTGTAAAAAAGGTGACTTTGGGTAAGTTTTATTCTTTTGGAAAAAAATAAATTGTTTTTGGTAATTTTACAGTTGAGTCGAGATTAAAAATGTTACCAGCCCAATTAAATACTTTATATATAGTGTAGATGAATAAAAAATAAATTGAATAAGCAAATTAATTTCTAAGACATACCCTATAAAATCCGAAACAAAAAAAAAAATAAAGTAAAGCTCGAATAAAAGAAAATGCACAATGATACCATAAAAATAATACAACATAATAATAACATATGAGATAAGTATAGACTTTTGGCAACTCGGCATTAAAATTACGATCCTATCCAAAGGCTTGCTTTAGAGAGCTTCAATCCATAAATTACCAATATCAGTATTCCGAAGCAGAAAGATCTTCCATGATGAGCTAAATATTCAACATAGTCCAAAAATAATGTTCAATTAAGTATTGATATTTAAATATCAAAATTGTCTCCTAACAAATTTGGACAGAGAAATGGGCACTCCTTCTAATACTAAATTATCAGTTTCATATTTCTCAACAAAATTCTAGAATAGAATTATACAGTAGAGATGAGTTAAGCTTGTAATAATGGAGGTTTAAGTTAGGATTTTGTTCCAGACATTGTCTAGATATGTTTATAGATTAGATTGTAAGTTGGTTTTTAAAAGTTTTCATGTTAGAAACCCAAATTTCCTAATGTCATTTTCTTTATTATTCGCATGAAAACATTTTATTATGTAACAAAAATTTGTATCTCGAATGAAGTCGGTCCAAGTGAAAAATATTTATAATTTTAAATAAAATATTTTCATTATTTAATTTTAATTCAGGTTGAATTGAATTGGTTCGAGTTAAATATATTGTCCTAGCTAGGTTGAATCCAGCTTAGTGTATGAAATGAGTTGTCTCATCGCAAAATGTGAGCTTTTGAGCCGAGAAGAAATTGTATGTTATTGAGATTAGATGTGAGTGAAGGTACGGATGTCACTGGCCGAGTTTCGCGGCATTTTATCCCACTTCGCACTCATTTGGATAAGGGTAGGTATAAATTTTGTTAATGATGAGGCGAAAATAGGGATAAAATTTAGACCCGTCGTGGGTGATGGGATAGGTGTAGGTATGACTTTGTACCCGCTTCATCCTCACTCGCCCCACATGATATAAGAAGCATATTTTAAAAAATAAACACTTATAATAATTTAATTTAATAATTATATTAAAAGTGTTTTATTAATTTAATAGTAAAGTGATTTTTTAATACTAAATTTAATTTAATGCTTATGATAAATATTCTATTAATTTAGTATTAAAGTGATTAAGTTTAATCACAGTTGAAGAGATTATTTTAGAAAATTTTTAGATATATTTTTCTTATTTACAACTTGGCTCAAAGTTTAGAGAAATTGTGAAATTACCCCACTAGTACTTTTGTGAAAAATTTTCTGATTCAAAGTGAGCCCACACTCGACAGATGTGAGCTTGAAGATAATGGAGAAAGACTACTCGGTTGAAGCATTCATACTTTTTTCATAAAAAGAAATTAGTTTATATTTATTTAATTGATACTTATAAATATATTATTTGAAGTGAGTCATGGGACGGATATAACGGAAATTAAGTAGGTTTAAGATTCCACGTGGATGATGGGGCAAAAATGATTGAGGCGGAAATAATTTTAAGTTTTGGAACTATAATGAATCGTGGGGCGGGATGAAAATGTTTGCTCTCGCTCAGTTCACATCCCTAGGAGAGCACTGAATTGCTGAGGTTGAATAGCGCTTATTCTAAATTACAGTCAAGAAAACACGAGGAGGAAATGTCTTCATACGCATGGTGAAACAGCTTGATCTTAAAACCAAAAGCATTGATTAAAAATTAAAAAGAAAAAAAGGTTTAAGTGAGAAATTCAAACCAAAATCGTCTGAAGATTTACTCAAGGTGTGGGTCTGGAACTTGGAGGCTAAGCAACACCTGCAAAAAAGCTAGCAAAAGAAGCCCTAACCCCCCCAAAAGATTAAGATAATGCAACTGTGTTAATCATTATATACAAACTAACATTTTAAGACAAGACATTGATTCCTTTTACATTGACCATCACTTTATGCTACTTTGTTGTGGTCAACCGAAGTGGTTAACTAACTTGTAGCAATCTCCGACAGCATGTCTCCACGTAGTGGGTTAACTTAATTAAAATCAACTCATGTTTTACAATTAAAACATAATTTAATCTTCCTATCAGACAAACAATTTGTTTATGTTTGGTGTCGGTGTAAATATATAAATTTGATTGTGAAACAAAATGATCATGCTTGAATGCTGTGAACTTTTGGTTTCGGAGTTTGGCACTTGATAACATTTCTCGCGACTAAGATCATTCATTTTTTATTATGGATGGTAATGGAACGGAGCGGAGGTGAATGAGTGCTATTAAATTTATTATCGCTTCATAGCTGATATGTTCTATTCCGTTTCTTGTTTTGCTTTACTATGAATGCATAATTTTGAAAATCACTATCACTTCCATAAATGTTGGATACATCTATCTTCACCCCATCTCGATCTCTTTCAATTCAACCTTTACTACTTATTTTTAATATTTTCAATATTTTTAAAATGAAGTAAATATTTAAACATAATTCTTTAAAAAAAATTATTTAAACATAAAATATATGGATTTTTTTCATATATTATGTTATTACTTTTTTTTTACCCTTTTAATAGTTCATATATAGAAATATGAAATGATAATTTTATATAGTGGAGTAGGTCAGGGTGGGCCAAGCAATTACTATAATCGTTTCATACCCATTGTTCAAAAAAAAAAAAAAAAAAAGGAAGAAGAAAAAATTCACCTCACTCCATCCTGCCCCGCATTCATTTTTCAAGAAAACAATTCTCTCCGTTCAAAATCCATCCATCGAATCGAATGGTTCGAATTTTTCTATCCCTAGCGCAACCGCAAACCGAAAGAAGTTTAACTGAACTGTAAACCAACCCAAGTCCTTGCAATAACAAGGCATACAACATCCTTTAATCAACCCACTTCCTCCAAACCCTATGAGTAACTCTCAACATCCCTGCAATATAAACCACCCGCAACTTCTCTTGCATTCACATAACAGCTCTCCACTAACACTGTTATTATGAACCTTGCTTCTTATTTTGCACGCACATGAAATAAATTTGGAGTTTTGGTTATACTACAAAATAGGGATGATATTGGTTCTGTTTGAGATTTTTTTTTTTTTTTTTAAATTTTTTGAATCATCCATCATAATTTAGTTTGATTCGGTTCGAGGGCTGAACCCATATTAAACTTATTTTAGTTTCAAGTTATTCATTTCAATTTAAAAGTTTTAAAAAAAAAAAAATTGGCAAAGATTGAACAGGATATTGAACCTAAACTCATTTTAGAATATAAACTGAGCTCAATTTCTAATATTCAAAATCTAATCTTAGCTAGCTTAATTCGTTTTTAAATTTATAATAAGATAAGTTTTCATTTATTTTATGATGTAATTTATTTTATATAAAAATTAAATATATTGTAGTATAATGTAAATATTAAAAATGTATAAATTATTTAGATTTAAAATTTTAATAAAAGAAAAAGAATATATAATGATAGTAAAAATATATATAATTACTAAATATTAAGTAAAAATAATTATATTTTTAATAAATAAAAACATGGTCAAACTTAAACGGATTTTGATTAGCCATTTAGAGTTAACTCCATAAAACATCTTTAAACTATGACTCTCATTTTAAATTAAATCTCAAATTTTAAAACATTCTAATTATATCCTCAAAATATCAATGTTATAAGTCCTCTTATTATTAAAATTGTTAATTTAACCATTAAATGAGATATAAGTATTATGTAATAAAATTTAAAATGAATATTGTAAAACCTTTGGTTTGAGGTTTTTGACACTTTTATAGAATTGTCTTTTACTCTTTTTTGTTTTTCAATTTTATTTTATATTTAGTTTTTAATTTTGAAAGTTATGCGACAACATTTTAATTTGAATTGAATCACATTTTGTGACCTCAAATTGACAACTTTTTCCACATTCAAGCATCAACTTTTTGTTGGTCCAAGTTACGCCATGAACTTGACAATTATTCCTACATTAAGACTTGATTTTTTTTTTCCAAGTTAAACCTTGGACTTGACATTATTCTTACAATGAGAGGACAAAACCTTAACAACATGACTGAAACAACTCGAATCCAAACCACACTTGAAGCAATGAACACTTTTGACCATCAAATCAACACACGAGATTCTTACAAATTTCATTTTAAATTATATCAAATAAAATTTTACATGTTATTTAATAATTAAATTAATGATTTCAGAATGAGATAACCTGATTGATACAATATAGATAGTTTGAATATGTAATTAAAATATTTTAAAGTTTAAAGAATAATTTAAAATTGTTTGATGCAATTAACTTAACCATTTACAAATATGGATATTATTACATAAAATTTTAAATTCATATTTCAAGCAAAATCAAGATTGAACAACAATATATATATTGACAATATAATATTAACACTAACCCAACCCAAGTCGCCCCATTACCACATACAAGCCTAACTTAAAAGAGTATTTCCAAATTCAAGCTGAACTATCCCAACCCAACCTACTGTTTAAGAATAAAAAAAAATATATTTAGAATTAATCATGAAATATTAATATTAAAATATAAAATAATGTTATAAACAACAATAAAACTTTTGGATCAGTTCAAGCCCGATCCTCCGAATAAAAAAATTGATCAACCCAGACTTGAATTTTAAAAAGAAACTTCAAAGCCGATCAAACGATGGGCAAGAGGGCAGGGGCTCCTTTGGATTTCATTAAGGCTACATTAAGTCCAAAGCAATAATAATTTGAACTACACCCCACCTTAATTGTTTCATATGTAGAAACTAAAGCAATGGAACAGCTACATTTCCATGTCTCAACACACGAATTTAGAGGATCCACTATCCCATTTCTTGTCACATTATTAGGTCTTGACCACACCTTATTTCTGGTTATTTCTGATGCTATTTATGTTGAAAAAATTGGTCGAATCAAAATAGATAATATCTTGTAATTCAGAAACCTAACCCGGTCTTTCGACGGGTCAACTAATCACCCCCTCCTATAAACCAAAACCATTTTGGTCAACACATATTTGACAAGCAGTTCCTCAATAACATGATATCAATATTTCACAAATTGCAAGGGGATCAAAAAGCCTTTTGCTAAACATAGAAAAGTAGAATGCCAAATCCAATATAAAACTACTGTAAAGAAGACTCTCGTGGTGATGATATAGCTAAGGTAAGATGGTTCTTTTGGTAACTATAGACAGAGAGTTTTACAGGGTTAGATCATCTTAATTACAATATCCTAACTCATTCATTTCTATACCTTTTTTCATCTAGTTCGACTCATTACCTGATGTGACCTCCTCTTCCAGTTCAAATGCATCAACCTCCGCAAAATACGCTCTTTGTTTGTTGATGAAATCCAGGGGCAAGTCAAGCTTAGAAGCATTTATTGCATCCTTGTCTCGGCATTGCTTCAGTGGAGACATTGCAAACCAATAAGCTCAGTTCAATACATATTAATCACATTATCTCTAAGGATGCATATGCTTGAGTAGGAAAAAAAAAGCTTGTAAGGGACAAACGCAAGTGATATGAGTGAATGCAAAAGCAAACATCAATACATAACTAATACTGATAAAAAAATGTAATTTGTGCAGAGTAAAGTTGCAGGATATGGCTGATTTGCTTCCTGAAAGATGCTTCAGCCAGATTTAGGTTAAATTCCACTCTATAGCTCTGAGAAAACCAAGACTGGTCTATTTGCCTTGAAGTATAGGCTCAAATCTTGTAGAAATAGATGAAAAGTTTACAAAGCATAGACACTAACAAAAATTCCTGTCATTTTAATGCTCCAACAACAAAAAATTTAGTAAATTTGGAGAGAAATTCATTTAATGAAGCAAAAAGGGTAATACTCCATTGCTGCAGCCTGCTGAAGTAAATAGCAATAGAAGTACGAGGGAAAGCACTGTACAGATATGTATCGATGATCAATAATTAAGATCAGATTACTGGATTTTATAAATGAAAAATCTGAATTATTTTAAAGATACGGAGCTTTTTAAAATTTGTCTTAATGAAAGACCAAATAATCCCAAACCAAAGATCAGTAGCATGATTTCCATTCAACACAAATCAAATTAAAATATTAGGAGAAGTTTTAAGTGAACCTTTTTACATGGCATTGGGCATGATTTGGAGATACCAATATCACCATCTCCATCCTTCTTTTTTCTATATCAAAGAGAAGGAAAGCAGCGTTAATGAAGGACTCATCATAATCTGAGAAAATATTAAACAAAAGATATCTTCTAAATTAATGAAACACAGAACAAGTAGAGTGATTAATATTGACGGCAAAGAGTAAGAATAAAAAAAGCATAAAGAAGACTAAACATGAATATACAATACCAAAATTTTCAATAACAAAATATGACATACTACAATTCAAGGATCTTAAACTTTTATGTCACAGGCTTTCTGGTGAAAAGCCATTTTCTGAGTTGTGAAATAAACTTGAATCAGAAAGTATCATGACTTAATTGGAAACAGAAGTTAAAAAACATACAAAACACAGACATCTAAAGCAAAACTCTTAAGAGGGAACAGCAGTATTTCAGTCTCATCACACTCTGTCTACTTCAAGACTCAATTATGAAAGAGAAGAGGAGAATACATGAATGAAAAAGAATTAACAGTTACTTCAGGCTTTTTTCTTTCTACTATCTAATATCCGAATATATGACAAGGTACCAAATGTCCAACTATGTGGTACATTTTATTGATAAAAATTTTGGAGTCATAATATTATAGCCGTTGCCTGAAAGCTAGCCACCAAAAGGGTTGAGAGCAAAAAATCAAGATCACTTCCATCATCTATTGAATACTTTACAATTACATAAAAGTGACAACATTACAACAATGAAATCCCATTTCACTGCATCAATGTCTAACATACCATGCACATTTTGAGTATCCTTTGCCTTCTAAAGTCAAAGACTAAAATTTATCCAAAGACCAACAATCAAACCATCAATAAATGCACAAACTGATCAAAAGAAAACCACCTTAAGTCGGGAGTCCTCGTTTCAAAAATGCTACTCAAAGGCTCCGCAACTTCCTTCCCTTTACTCTTCCTTTTCCCAGCAGTGCGTCTCCTGTAAACTGTACAAGGCTCAAAACCTGCACAATCACAAATACATAAGATCAAAGCTATAATGTACAATCTGTTTGGCCCAAAATAAACGCACAATCCAGAAAACCAGAGACAAAGAAGAGGTAGAGAAGACAGTTCTACAGCATAGAATGCATTTCAAATATAATTTCTAAAATTGAGTGCTTCCATAGATCAGTAACATAAATCAAATTCACAGAATTACATTCTAGAGTCTAGATAACTTCACATAATTCCACAGCACGAAATGCATTTTAGGTAACACTCTAAATAACCCAACCAAAACCCAGAAATAAGCGAGACCCATCGAAATTACCAGAAACGGAAGGTGTTTTTGACGGCGGAGACGGCTTGGAGCTAGGATTTGCCTTGTCACTCGGACATTTTTCATTTTCCTTCTTCTTGTCATTGATATTATTTATATTTTTGGTGGACTCAGTGGCAGTAAGCTTAGAAGTGTGCTTAAGGCGCGTGTTGGGGTTGTTAGGAAGGGATTTAAGATCCGAAGGGAGCGAAGATTTGATTTGGGTTTTGATAGAAGAAGAGGAGGATTGTGAAGAAGGAAGACAGGATGGGATTGTATTGGTGAGATCAGTGAGGGGGTTCCTTTTGCTGGCTTTTCTTCTTGGTTTTGTTGTTGTTAAATTTGTTTCGTCCATATTTAGTGGGATTTGCAGAGAATTGTAAGCTTCAGTTTCTTTCTCTAGTGGGATGGAGTGATGAATCTGGTCTGGTGTTAGCGGGAAAATTCTGTTTGTTTCTTTTAGTTGGGCCACGAAAATGCTGCGAAACATCAATCCAATGAACAGTGTTGGATGATTGTGGGTTTTCAATTTTTGTGCAAATTGGGCCCTTTACCAAACCTGGATTCCCCTAATTCGAATTTTGTCTATGATATGGATGGAACTGGAATAGTTATCACTCGAATTGTTATTTTTTATTTTGTTTAGGTTCCTTTTAATATTGTTTTTTATTTTTTTCAAAAAAATTCTTTATGCTTAATGAAACTTAATCAAATCGGTCAATCCAATCGATTAAATCGAAAACTAACAAATAGAATCATCGAATTGGATTTAAGCAAATTACTCGATACCACTATTAATCCAAGAAGTGAATCTGGTTAAACCAGGATATTCATTTATTTATTTTTAAAAATGTGTTCATGTTTAGTTCATTTCATTAAGAATTTAAAATTTTTCATAAAATGTTTAGAATTATTCATAATTTCTTCTCAACATTTAAATAAAATGATATGTTCGGAACAAGTCGAGGTTGGTACATCGAAGAATGTCCTATTTGCAGTTTTGAGATGGGGACAAATTAGACTATGATTAAATTTTTTTGTGTGTGGTTATTTTTTTTTTAATTACAAAGAGAGGATAAAGCTCTAACAACAACGCGACTGGCGCAATTTAAACTCAAGTCACACTCGGGACAATATTTTTCTAAAATTGACAATATTTTTGTAGCATAACTAAAAAAAATCAACACCGTTATTATTTTGCACAATTTTTATAATATTTAATAAATTTAGGTACCAAATTAAATCTAAAAAAAGCTTAGGTACCAAATTAGGGGAAAAAATGCCAAGTTCAGGTACCAAATTGAGTCCAAAAAAAGTTTAGGTACCAAATTAGAAAAAAGTGTCAAGTTAAAGTACCAAATTAAGTAAAAATAAATTAAATTTCAAAATAAAAAAAATCAAATTCAAATAACAAATCTTAATATAATATTTCAACTTATATCAAACATGACTAAACATTACATTAAGGCGATTCCAAATCAATTCAACCAACATACCTCATTTGACACCAATTCACTCCAAATGAACTCGTACACTTTCGAGTTAACGAACCAACATTCATTCATGTTTTTAAACCATTCAAAATCAACATTACCATTTTGTGTTCAAATCACACCATTTGCACTTTCAATGAGTCATTCAATCACTATGCATATGGTCCCAAAACATGCCTTAATACTAGTGCAAGCATTAACATCTCATGATCTATACACTAACTCAAATTACTCGAAACTGCCATTAATTCAAGAAGTGAATTTGGTTGATCCAGTCAGGGATGAAACTAGAATAGTTATGATTTTTGTTTATGTTCGTTCCTTTATTTTTAAAAACTTGTTCATGTTTAGTTCATTTCGTTAAGAATTCAAAATTGCGTTTATGTTCGTTTATTTAAAATTATATGGATTCATGTTCGTCCGTTTAAATTAAATGAATATATTCACGTAAACATTTTTTTAAATAATGTTCATGTAAACATTAAATGAACACGTTTATGAATGTTTAACAAACATGTTCGTGGACATATTATTAAATATATTCATAAGCAATATTTGTGAATAATAAACAAACAAATAATATATAAATAAACATTATCTTTTTTTTTTTACAAATGCCTAAAACTATCATTAATCTTTCCTTAACCCTTAAATAGAAAGATAAATGTAGTTTAGTACGCTCGAGTTAAAATTTAGCCAAATTATCTTATTTTTATATATAAAATAATTAAATACAAATACTGATTATGATATTATAAATAAATAAAAATAAGTATACAAACAAAAATAATATCATTACCTTTGTCATAATAAAATAGTAAATGAATTCCATGAACTGAATAAAATTATACGAACAAATAAATTAAATTGTTTATTAACTATTCACCAAATAGAGAAAAGATTGCATGAGATTGTGATTACACTTTTTATTTATTTTCAGTAAGAGATGATAAATCAAATTTTTATCTTGAAAAAATTCAAACCCAATAAAAATACTACAAATCAAAAAGAAAAATCTAATTTATCATTCTTTTATTGGAAAGGTGGATAAAAATAATGTAAAATGACAATTTCATGCCATCTCTGAAAATGTAATCCAGAAAACAAAAGAAGTAGCAATATTTTTACTAGAAAAAGAAATTCCCACTTTAAAGACCACCTGGTGTCAAAAAATCTGTAATTAGATTGTGTATTCAAGTTGAAATAATGCAAAAATGGCCCACAGGATTATGTGAGCAGGTACCAATAAAACCAGACAAGTGAAAGCCTCTTGTTTATCCTCATCCAATGTTCCAAAAAAGTGAAACCTCTAAATCCAGGGGCCACATCTTTCAACTTCATCTCATTCATCTATAAATAAACCTCACCCCTCCCTTCATTCTCCCATTCGCAGTCTCATTTTATCCAACTATATATAAATTAATTGCTTCAAGAAACAAAAGGCTCAAAGATGGAGGGCATTCAGACCTGGGTCTCAAATCACAAGCTCACCGCCATTGGTCAGTTCAAATAAATTCCTTTGCATGTTTCTTTTTTTGGGTCTAACATGCATCCACTATTTTGCATGTTTTTATGTTTAGTATGCCATATTGGGTGTTGTAGGAGCAATCTGGGCATCAACAATCGGGGCATCACTGGCTTATAATACTTATACCAGGGCAAAAACTCCTCTTAAGCCAAGTCTGAGGCTTATTCATGCAAGGTATCACCGCATTATGTTGTTCAAACTCTTTTTGAGTGTAATAATCGATATGTTTATGGGCAAATTTGAGTGTGAAAACTCACAGTCCGATGCTGACGGGAATGTGTTATGATAGGATGCACGCACAAGCCTTGACGCTGGCGGTGCTGTCTGGTGCAGCAGCTTACCATTACTACGAAAAGAATAGCGGCAGAAGCAAGCAGGACAAGACCATCAATGGCTGAAACAGGCAAATCTTGATGATGACGAAAAAAAAAATGTTGGAATATTTAATGATTTATGTGCTTTTATCGATACTGATCCTATAATAATGTCATTTCCAGTTTGTTTATCTTCATCAATGGTGGCATCCTTTTCATTCTCCTCCATGGCCCCTTTCTTTGTATTGGATGCCAAGAGAAAATTTAAATTATTGAAATTATTGAAACTCAATTTTGATCGGGCCCAAACTCATTTTAAATTTATTTTAAGATTAAATTTATTTTAAATTTATTTTAAGATTAAATTTATTTTAAATTTATTTTAAGTTTAAATTTATTTTCAAATTTAAAATTATTATAAATTTAAAATAAATTAAAAATATCCAATTACAAATCAAAAGTTCAATTGAGGCCTCAAACTCAAAGGACCCAAACCCAATTACAAAGGGTTCAAAGACTAGCCCAATGATCCAATTTCACCCAACACAAAAAACTCATTACAGAAACTTTAATCTACTACCCACTTGCACTGTTGCCGTCTTCCTCAGCCACTCAGAATGCGTCACGTCAACCCAAGTAGCTCTTTCTTCAGCCCCAACTTGCACTGCCAACAGTTGTTTCAACCGTCATTGCCATAGCCGAACCTGCAAAAAAGAGATTATATGTACATTTAATTGCAAAAAACAAAGAATCATCATTGTAAATCTGGTTATAAAACCAGATTTAAACATTTTGTAAGGGGGTTACAAGATTTTTCCATGAGATCAATATAGAACAATTAGTTTTTGAAAATCAGAAAAACACAAAGCAGTCGATATCAAACTGTGAGCAGAATACCAAGCAATCTCAGATTCAGGGTTAGCAAGGTATTAATTTTTAAAGGCATATACACTTATTGCTTATTTATTATCCCGTATGCATCAAAAGTAACCGTCTGTATTCGGTGTAGGTTGATGTATATCATTTATCAAGCCTTTATTATTGTTTGCTAACATTTATTTTGCAGTATTCAATGCTCATAAGTATAATAATAATAATAATAATAATAATAATAATAATAATAATAAGTTATAATTGCCTCATTAATAATAATATTATTATTATTAATAATTAATAAAAAAACCGAAAGGTCAGAGGGTTTATCTTCGATCGGTTTTGTCGACGTCGGAGCTTCGCGCCAAAATTTCTCCTGAATGCCGTTATCGTCTCGTCGTGCATGGATCTGCAAAAAGAAAGAACAAAGGATTATAAAAGGGTTTTTTTTCTTTAAAAAAAATCTCAACGGACCGACTTGAAATAAAATGGAAACCATGCATCAAATTTGGATCTCGACGGACGAATTCTATATTTTCGGGTTTTGAAATAGAATTTTTTTTAAAAAAACAAAGGGTTTTTTTTTTTTAAGAACAGTTTCATAAAAAAAGGAAAATTTTAAAACCAAAAAAAGAAAAAGAAAGGTTTTTCACCTTCGACGGTGGCTGGCTGGCGCGTGAGGACAAGTAACGACGACGAAGACGTGGTCGAACCGACGCGATGACAACGCGCGGCGACGGATGATGGCGCGTGACGGCTACACGCGACGGACGGCGACCGGACTGACCGGTCGGAGTTCGATCGGCCATGGAGAGGGAGTGTTTTTTTGAGAGAATTTTGTTTTTTTTTTAAGAGAGAAGGAAAATGAAAAAAAAAAACTAAGACATGTCTTTTATAAGCCTTTGAAACGGTGCCGTTCTGAGGTCTGAGTTTCAGTCCCAAAACGACACCGTTTTAAAGCCTCTGCCCATGACCTGTCCGACCCGACCCAAATCGTCCCTAGGATCCACATGTTTTCGTTGAAAGGTATATTTATGCATTCGGTCCTTCCGCTTTTTCTCAAATTTACAATCAAGTCCTTCCTATACTTTTAATTGATTTTAAATAGGCCCAATAATTTTCAATGTTTTTTAATTTAAACCTTTGACCTTTTGAAAGCACCAGGAGCTGCCACGTGTCATGATTTTGGTTTATTTCTGTAAATAGTCCTTTTTACTTTTAATTTGTTTCAATTTAATCCTTAAATCAAATTCTATTTAATTACAAAATTGATCCAAAAATTTTCCATGGTTTTCCAACTAGTCCTCTGACTTTAGGATGCCTGAGGGGCTGCCACCTGTCACCTATTTTTTTGTTTTATTGCCCAGGAGGTCCCGAAACTTCCAAAAATTCCATTTTACCCCCGAGCTTCCAAAAATTCCATTTTTGACCCCAAAACTTCTAAAAATTCCATTTTTACCCTCGAACTTCTAAAAATTTCATTTTTGACCCCGAAACTCTCAAAATTACACTTTTATCCCGGAATGTCTAAAAATTCCATTTTTAAATTCGAATTTTCCCAACATTACCATTTCACCCCCGAGAGTCCAAAATTATCATTTTGCCCTCGGGTATTCGAAAAGTCTCATTTTCAACTTCGATTGCATCATTCTTCTTTCTCATCAATATTTGCATTTAATTTTAAATTATTATGCACTCATATTTTGCATTTTTGATTTTTTTTTTTGCATATCATTTATCTTCTTATTTATCTTACTTCGCGTTATTTAATATCCGTTATTAATTGCTTATTCATATTAAACTCGCATGTTTGTTTTCAAAATTGTTTTCATAAAAACTTTAAAATCGAGGCAATATTCTTTTATTTTGAGTTTCGAAATTTGCGCCTTAACTTGCTAGGTGCAATTTTTCTTAAAATCAAAATAATCGAAGACCCTTAATCGAGGCAATGTTTCCTTATCTTCGATCCTAAAAATTTGCGCCTTAACTTACTAAGTGCGACTTTTCATCGAATCGAGATAATCGAACATCCTTTTTCCAAAAATTTAAAAAATAATTTTTCGAAGGAAAGCTCGTTATTTCTGGATTTTGAAATCTCATGTCCTAACTCACTGGACAGGACTTTCTTCCTCGATCACTTTGAAATATCGGGATTTCCAAACAAACCTGGTTTCTTTTAAACTTAACTCATGCACTCAAGGATCGTATTTTAAACTTTATTCGAGCTTTTAAATGTTACCAAACTAAGACCCGAAAATAATCAATACGGTACCAATTTTGGGCGTATGAGGGTGTTGATCCTTCCTCATGCGTAACCGACTCCCGAACCTGTTTTTCTGGATTTTGAAGACCTACATGTTTTCAAAACGGTTTTTTTTAAAAAATGTTTTATGGTGATCCAATCACACTGAATAAAGGATTGGTGGCGACTCCCATTATTTCTTGATTTTAAATTTTCGAAACTCGTCGTTTTTCAAAAAAGGATGGTTTCAACAGAAATCATTTTTATATGAACTAAAAATGAGAGAAAATGAAATTAAATAATGTTAAATATAATTACTAATTAAATTAACAAAAAATATTTGATGGTATGATGTTAATATATATATATATATATATGTATATATGTATATATGTTAGAGCCCAATTTTGATTGGGTCCATTTCAAATCCAAAATGGAACCCAAAATAAAAATAATTTTAAATTAAATTCATTTAATTTAAAATATCCCAAAATTACAGATCCAATGTCCAATTACCAAGGTCCAATTGACCCTAAACCCAATTACAAACAAATTCAAACCCAACATCCTAGCCCAAACCTAAATCAAGCCCAAATGGCTCAGAACTAAAAAATCAGCAAACCTTAGTTTGCAAGTTGATTTGTTGCCGCTCACCCCACCCACTCACGTATTGTCACGTCAGCACCACCACCACCATCTTCAACCACCGCCACCAACAAGTTGCACCACTGCAAGTCGAACTTGCAAAGAAAGAAAAGACAAGTAATTAAGTTGTAAAAGACAAAATATAATCATTGTAAATTAAGGCTTTAAAAGCCAATTCAAAACAGTTGTAAGGGGTGACAATTTTTTGGTTACACATCTTTTAAATCAATACAAAAAACCAGAACATTCAATATCAACACTGGAATGAACTCAATTCGACAAGTCAGTCCACAGAACATAGTTGCTAGCAAGGTAAATATTTATTTGTAGTTTGATATTTATTTGGGTTCAACACCTTTCATATTCTAGCTACATACATTAAATACCATTTATTTTTTTCTTTATTTAGAAACAATCACTTAGCAGTAAATACATATTAAATATAATATTAATAATAATATTAATAATAAATAAAATAATAAGAAATGAAAGGTTTGTTAGGGTTACTCCTTTTTGCGGCACCATCGTTGTCGCGGTCGCGAGGATCTTTTCTGAGTGTCGTTCGTATCTTGTCGTGGATAGATCTGCAAGAAGGAAACAAAAAGAGGTTAAGAATCCTATGGCAATATATTTCAAAAAAAAAAAGGAAAATCAAAATTTGAAGAAGGAAACATGAAATGAGTTTTAACGAAAAAGAAAGAAAAGGAAGAGATCTAAAGTTTCGTTTTAAAAAAAAGGGGTTTAACTAAAAAACACTTTTGAAAAATAAAAATGGAAGATTGAATGTTTGGTTGAAAATTTTTAGAAATCTAGGTTCAATCTAGTCAGATCTGAACCCTGATTTACGTTTTAAAAAAAAAAGAAAAAGAAAAAAAGGAGAAGTTTTTACCTTGGGCCGCAGTGGAGGACGGTACATGACGAACGAACGCGATGACGCATGACAATAAGGACGGAGGATCGATGCCGAAGCTCTTGGGGCCAGCCTTAAACAGAGAAAAGGGAAGAAAGAATCTGTTTTTTTTTTTAAGAAAGGAAGGGAAATGAATTTTTTTTTTTTGGAATTTTTTGCCTAATATAAGCTTTTGAAACGGCACCATTTTGGAGGGGTGTTTTAACCCCAAAACGGTATCGTTTTGCCTTGACCCAGCTTCAGACCCGGATCCGACCCGCTTCGCAACAAGAATCCACGTGTTTTTAGCTTTTAGGTTATTTACGCGATCGATCCTTTCGTTTTTTATTTTTACAATTTAATCATTTTTCATATTTTTAATTTATTTTAAATTTACCCAGAACTTTTAATTATTTTTCAATTTAGTCCCATGATTCTCTAAAAGTTTGAGAAGCTACCACGTGTCTCTTTTTGGGTTATTTCTGCATTGGGTCCATTCTATTTTTCTTTGTTTCAATTTCATCCTTAAATTAAGTTTTATTTTTATTATAAATTTGCTCAGTAATTCTAAATGATTTTCAAATTGGTCCTTTCACTTTTGGAGGCATGGAAAGTTGCCACGTGTCACCTTCTTTTGGATTTATTGCTCAAAAGGTCCCCAAACTTCTTAAAAATCACATTTTGACCCTTAAACTTCGTAAAAATTACATTTTAACCCTTAAACTTCATAAAAATTACATTTTGACCCTTAAACTTCTCAAAAAATCACATTTTAACCCTTAAATTTCACAAACATTACATTTTAACCCTCAAACTTCTTAAAAATCACATTTTAACCCTTAAATTTCTCAAAAATCATATTTTGACCCTCTAAATTTCTTAAAAATACATTTTGACCCCTAAACTTCTCTAAAATTATATTTTGATCCCTAAACTTCTCCAAAAGTATATTTTGACCCCTAAACTTCTCCAAAATTACTATTTTACCCCCGAACATCCAAAAATTACCATTTTGTTCCCAAATTTCTGAAAATCACATTTTCAACCACAAATTTCCAAAAGATAGATTTTAATCCCCAATTTTCCAAAAATTTCAATTTTGACCCATAAATTCCTCGAAAATTACATTTTCATCTCGAATTCTCCAAAACTCTTTTTTTTACCTTGTTTGTTTTGTTTTTCTTTTTTTTCTTCCATGTTCATACATAGAATTTAATTATTCTTTCTCATTTAGTATTCTATTAATTTTATGTTTAATTTTTGTACATTTATTTATTTGATTAATTATTTTGTTTCGTGTTATTTAATTTTTGCTATTAACTGCCCATTCATATTTAATTTACACGTTCGTTTTCAAATTATTTTTACATACAAATAGACCTTTAAAACCGAGGCAATATCCTTTTCATGTGGAAATTTCAGAAAATCATGCTCTAACGTGCTGGGTGTGAGTTTTCGTATAATCTACATGAATCAAATATCCTCTTCCAAACTTTTCAAATACCTTATAATTTCAAGATTCTGAGAACGTCGTGCCCTAACGCGTTGGACACAACTTCAGTTCTCTGGGAAAGTTGAAACATACGGGCATTTTTCTTCAAATCTAATTTTTGAAAATCATGTGAAATAAGTTATGTGTCTAAGGATCGTATTTTAAACTTAATTCGAAATTTCAAGTTTTCAAAAAATATACAAATAATTTTAAATGAAAATGAGGCAATAATCCTTTCGTGTGGAAATATCGAAAAATCATACCCTAACTTGCTGGGTGTGATTTTTCGTACAATCTGTACAATCGAATATCCTCTTCCAAACTTTCAAAATGTCCTCCAATTTCGAAATTCTGAGAACGTAGTGCCCTAACGTGTTGGACACGACTTCAACTCTCCGAGAAATTCGAAACGCACGGACGATTTTTTTTCAAATATGATTTTTGAAAATCATGTGAAGTTTTCTGAGAACAAAGATCGTATTTTAAGTTTTATTCGAGTTTTCAAACTTTTAACAAATCAAGACCCGAAAATAATTGATATGGTACCAATATTGGGCGTGTAAGGGTGCTAATCCTTCCTTACACATAACCGACTCCCGAACCCGTTTTTTGGATTTTAGAAGACCAAAATATTTTTCAAAATGGATTTTGCACGTTTTGTGGTGATTCAATCACACCAAATAAAAAGATTGGTGACGACTCCATATTTTGATTTTTAAAATATTGTTCGAGACCTATTTATTTTTCCAAAAATAAATGTTTCGACAATATATATATATATTCAAACCCCATATGTGATAAATTTCGTGCCTTAAAAAGCAATTATTAAATTAATGAAATTTTTTATCATTCAACTAATTGTTTTATTTGCGTCTATCATATTATGATTTAAATATTTATCAAATTATTATTATTTTTATCATAGGTTTTTATTATAAGAGATAACACTAATATTAATATAAGCTCCGTTTTGGTGAATGAGGTAATTTTTTGATGTTCATGTTTTTTTTTTTTCTTTCTAAGTATTCGTATTTAATACTTGTGAATATTCATATATATATATATATATTCGAGTTTCAGATATTTTTTATTTTTAATTTTATAGATTAGTAGTTTGAAAGATAAGAGAATAAGTTTCTTAAGTGGATTAATTTGAGGCATTGTTATAGATTACTTTAGACACTCGAAATCCAACCCCATCACACGAAATGGAAAGTGGAAAGTCTGATCCATTTCATGAGCAACCACGGCCTTGCGAAATGCCTCCCACCCTAACTAGTCAGTTTGATTAGTCTTTAGTTTCTTGGTTTTTTCTAGTATTTGCCACTTGTTTTTTGTGGTACGCACATCAACTTCCTCAAGAGTCTCATTCCCACCCATGAAGCCCTCATGATTGGCCACCCTGCCATCTAAAGCTAATAGCATATCTCTCCATCAACTTGTTTTCTTGGATTTTCACGGGTCTTCATTGGTTCAACTTGCTCGTTCACTCTTTTTCGACATCACACTTTCGAACATCAGCTCGGATATCAATTGTCATAGGTTTAGATTTTTCATCTCAAACCATGCGGCCTTAGGTCATTTTTTGGCTTCAAATGCGCCTAAGTCAACTTAACTCTAGCAATGTGGGAATAAAAATTTTGGGGGAAATTGGGAGGGAGTGAAAGTTTTTAGGGGAAAGTAAAAAGGTTTGGTGATTTGCAGTAAAAATGTAAAATATTATAGTTTGATATTCGATTTATTTAAATTTTTTCGAGTTATTCGAATTCAAAAACTCAACTCGATTCGAACTCGAAATTCGAAAAAAATTGAATTGACTCGAATAACTCAATTCATTTAACTCAAAATTTGATTTTTTTTTTTATTGTGAATCGAATCGAGTTTTGCTCACCCTTACGCCTTATCACCTCGCGAGGTTACAAATCATCTATCACTAGCACTATGGGAAGTGTGATCATCCCGTGAGGAGACACATCTAAGAGTACGTATTGAACCTAAAGAGTAAACGTATCATATGAATGACGCCTAATTATCTCTTAATATGTCACATTAATGAACCGTATCTTATAAATATAAAAAAATTACTCTCAACAAAAAAGGAGGACGAAAAATAACCTTAGAGTTTCTTCACAGCCTGTAGATGAGATTCATTAGGATTAGATTAATATCATGCACACACCCCCACACTAAAACACAAATCTAGGCTTCTTGTAGTTAAGTAAAATAAATTAAAATTATTAATCATACTCCTATAGATAGTTGAGTCAATTCCAACTTCCCTTGCATGCTCAATTTCTCAAAATTTGTATTTCTCCACCCAATTTTGCATATTTCTCTCATGATAGTACAATACCCTCCCTAAACTGTGGGAGGTGATGGAAGGTATTCCCTATTAACTTTTGGCATGAATTTTTTTTTTTTAGATTTTCTGAAAATAAACTACCAAACACATTAATAAACTAAATTTATACTAAATATATAACACTACTCTAATTTAAACATTAAAATAATGTTTAGATGATTATATAAAAATGTATAAAATTATTAAATATTAAAATAATATAATATAAATATATTTTTTAAATAATTTTAAAAATAATATGGGTATGCCTAAAATGAGCTTGGGTTAATCTTTTGCAAATATGGACGAATTTAGGCAAAATTTTAAATCCAGATTTCAAACTGAGTCGAGCTTAGACAAACATGAAATATGTTAATATCATACTTAGATTCAATCCAAACTCGACTCGACTCGACTCGACTCATAACCACTTTTACTTCAACTGTTAAGAATTGATATTCTTTTTCGTACATATAAATATCCAAAAAGAGGTTTTAGAAATCTTGGTAGAGGAATGTCCTTTTTCTTTTTAAGGATATATTTGTACATATATGTTTTTTTTTTTCTAAACCCAGTAATATAGATGAATTTTATTATATTATAATTTGTTTAATTAATTTAATTTTTTTTAAAAATTGATACATTAATAATTCATAATATAAATAACTATATATTTTAAGTTTCATCTTATATTTGTATTATGTTGTGTTAATATTTCTTATTATATCTTTCCAAAAAAAATTCTTATTATATCATATTTTTATCTTATTTTAATTATTTGTCATATAGTACACATCTGACATTGCCCAACACCTTTGAATTCCTTTCAGTTTCTTCAATTTTTAATTAAAAGATTATAAAAAAAATTAAATTGTTCAAAACGAAAAAAATATAGGGATTGGTTTTTTAAATTAATCTAAAATTTTTATTTGAAATGATGATTTAATGTGTTACGTCTACTTACCGTTAACAATAATTAACGATTCAGTGACTAAAATGTTACAAGACGATAATATAAATAATTAAAACGTAACATTTCAAACATATACGAGTAAAATGTAATCTAAAATAAATAAAAGTCACTATGTTAATGGTTTACCCTTAACATTAGTTTCAAGTTTAATCAACCGTCACCGAATATATTAAAAATTAAATATAATTAAATTATTTTCTCTCATAAAAGTAAGCGTTTGATTAATAAATAGTAATTTTCTGCTCAGAAAAAAACAAACCATTATTTTCTTTGGCGTTGAACTTTTAACTCGATGTTGTCTTGACCCTCTTAATTAAGTGGTAAAATATCAATTTTAGTTATTTTCAGCTATAAAATATTCAATTTTTTTATCATTCACCCCAAAATCTCCTTAATATCGAATTCCTAGCTTCCCCACATGGGCAGCCAATTTATTTGGGGAAATGCTATAGTTGAAAGCAATTGGAAGGCATTAATTCTATATGCCCGATTAGCTAGCCATCCTATCCCTTTTATTTATTTTTATCAAATCTACTGTTTCTTTTCTAGCTCACGGTAAAAGATGCATCATCCATGCATGCATGCATGCATCCATTTATTCTTTTGTATTCTTTTAACTTACGTACCTTATTATAACTACGTATGTTTGAATTAAAAGTAGAAGTGAATCGCTTCGAAGTTTGGCCCTCAAAATTTTAAGTTTTTTTATTAAAATAATTAGACTTTTTTTAATTATTTGAAAATTTTCATTATACTTTCTGGTTTTTTTTTACAAAAAATTAATTAATCTGACTTAAAATATTTAAAACTTTTCATTAATCTCATAAAAATTTTTAAATTTTAATTAGACTCTAATTTTTTAAAATGATTCTCAGTAAACACCTAATTTAAAAAAAAAAAAAAAATTTAACTAAGCTTTCCAAAATTTAATATTAGGATTCGTCACAAACCTAACCTCGAACTTCTTTTTTTTTTTCTTTAAAGAAAACAATTACATGAACCAATTTGATCATTCAATGCAGTGGCGAAGATAGGGGTCCCGATCCCTCTTTTAAAATGAAAATTTTTTTTATTTAAAAAAGTCCCTTTATAATTTATAAATTTCTAAATTAGTAATGGTAAAATTACACTTTGACCCTCAAAATGATAAAAATATTGATTTAATCCTTTAAAAATTATTAAGATGTAGCCTATTAAAATGGAGAAATTGCATTTTTACTATTTTAAAAATATACAATTTACTTTCGACCCCCAAAAAATGAAATTTTTTATTTAGATCTCTTTATAATTTATAAAATCTTAAATTAATAATTGTAAAATTGTATTTTATCTCCCAAATGACAAAAAATTAATTCAATAATTTAAAAAAATAAAAATATAAACTATTAAAATAATAAAATTCTATTTTTAACACCGTAAAAACAAACAATTACTTTCAACAAACAAAAAAAAAAACTTTTTTAGGTTGGACTCAATCATCCTTTGCCACCAGCTTATTATGAGGCCTGACACAAGTCTTTTGAAGTAGAGATGTAACTAGAGGCAAGCATGCAGCATGCTCCTTTCATTAAACTTCACTCTCAAATATTAGAGAATAGATTGTATGAAACTGTAATTTTATGTCATTCATATCCCTTTTCAATAAGAAAATGATAAATCATATTTTTCTTACATATTTTCAACTTTTTTTTTTTTGGAAAAAAATTTAAATCCAACTAAAAATGCACAAATGAGGAGGAAAAATCTGATTTATAATTCTTCTATTGGAAAGGAATATGGATGATATAGAATCACAGTTTCATACGATCCCTTTTCATCTACAGTTATTCTACAATATTTGTCACTGTCGTGTGATGTGTTGGTAGTATCTTATAGCTAGATTATTTGTTACAATAACCGGAAAGAAAGAAGAAAAGAATTTGATTCTCCATTAGGGTTTTGGAGGACACCAAACGTGTAAATGGAATCTGGAAACAGTAACAGGGTGGCTTTGCCGAAAGTTTTATCGGGAATCAGATTCCCGGACAAGAATTTAGCAACAAGTAACGTTGTAGATTTGTAAAGAATTCCCCAACTAGGGTTTTTCCCTTTTGTTTCAATGAAAGACAAACACTTATATAAGCAAATCCAACGAAAGGAACTTCATCAGATTGCACAACATTAACCATCATCAATACACTCAAATCTACCTCCGCCTTCCTTCTTTGATTTCCCTCATGGCTAAACAAAAAATCCCAGATCGAACAACCGAAGACAAATCTAAAGGTGAATCTCTCAATCTCACACATATCCATCAATTTTCTTGTCGTTTTATCGATTCTCAATTGTGGATTCTAATCGTTGCTGTTGTCGTTTTTCTCTGTACTTAGATGAATTACCAGCATGTTGTCCTCCGGTGACCAAAGCTAAGAGCGGAGGCAGGAAGAGAAGCTGCTTTGAAGGATGGTAAGTCTTCTATAATTTATGGTTAATATGATTGGACTTGTAGTCGTCCTTTAAAATTATCCTAAACATATGCTCTGGAATTTGTTTGCAGTCTCTTTGCTTTGTGCTGCTGCTGGTTATGGGAGGCATGCTGCGACCTGTAGAAATATTGGAGCAGTCTGAGGGCAATGGCGATGACCAAGAATCTCCAAACCGTACTTATGAAAATCACATCTTGAGCATTTTATGTCTCATTTGTTTTAAATCTAATCGATCATTTTGTAACGTAAATAATATTATATACATATGGTACGTTAATATATAGTTCCCTAAGTTTAAATCACATGTTTTAAGGTACTTAGTCTTCTTATATACTTTTTTTTTTTTTTTTGAATCCTTTCGATACATGTGAGTGGTTATTGTTGAAGCCCAAATTTTGACCGGGCCCAAACTCCCTTTAAGTTTATTTTAAAAATTAAATTTGTTTAAAATTTTAAATTTATTTTGAATTTAAATTTGATTTAAGTTTAAATTTATTTTCAAATTTAAAATTATTATAAATTTAAAATAAGTAAAGATCCAATACAAAAATTAAAAAGTCCAAAATCATTACAAAGGTCCAAATTACATTCTTGGACCCAACCGGGCCCAGATTCAAATAACCCCAAAAAAAAAAACCAAAGCCCAAATTGGGCCTGATCCTAACAAACTTTAAACGGGCCCAAATGACACAAACTAGGCTGAAACAAGGTCAGACCCTAATTCGATAGCTAAATTTCTACTACCCAATTTGCGTTGCTGTTGCCAACCCACATCCAACCAGAGGCTGCCACGTCAGCACCAGCAGCATGGACTTGACTCAACTTGCAACCATCAGCAGCTGGGATTGCCACCGCCACTGTTACAAGCCTCCTCCGCCGAACCTGTAAAGGAAAAGAAGACAGACATTAAATTTAAAAACAACAAAAAAGCATCATTGTAACACTGGCTATAAAGCCAGATTGATTTTCTATGTAAACGTTACGAACTCAATATAATACATCCACATTGATAAAGATTAGGGGAAGCAATAGTCGTTTTATCAAAAGACAAAGAGCTGTTAGTAATCAGGGGTCTGAATAGTCATACCGAGATCAGGAATACAAGCCAAAGTCAGAATCATTCAAGGCATACAGGTACATTCAATGAACTTTGTTATTATTTTAACTTTAAATCCATCAGTTTCCGATACACATTAGTGCATATTCATGTATATTCTGTCAATATTTAATACCCCCCATTAACTTCAAACTTTTGATTAATAATAACATTAATAACAATAAATATGATGCTGATAGCATTAATGATATTAATAATAATAATAATAATATTTAATAATTAATAATAAAAAAGGGAGGCAAACGGTCAAAGAACACTTCCCTGATTTGCGTTGTCGGAGCCTTCGTCGAAACCCTGAATCTCACCGTTGCTTCGCCGCGCTCGAATCTGCAAAAAACAAAAAGAGACAAAATCAAAACGATTGATAATAAACACGGTTTTTTTTTTTAAAAAAGGAGGATTTTTTAAAATCTATTAAAAAGGGTCTGGGTTGGATCTCACCGGATCTAAACCCGGTCTCTGTTTAAAAGAGAATACAAAAGAAAAGGCAGGGTAAAGGAGACTGTTTACCTTCGACGGAGGCGTGTGGCGCGTGGAAAACAACTGCGCGAGCACCGGAGGATCCCCGGCGGTGACGTACGATGACCACGCGCGAGGATCGGCGGTACGCGTGTGGCCCTACGCGCAACGGATGCCGACCAGCTCGACCAGCCGGAGTTTGGCCGGCCACGGAGGGGATTTGAGAGAAAATGGGTGGGTTTTCAGGTTTTTTTCTAAAATTCGAGAAAATAAAGTTGGGAGTGTTTTTTTCAATGGGTCTGGGCTTTAAATACCCTCACCAAAACGGCAGCGTTTTGGTGAGGGTATTTAGCAGCAAAACGGTGTAGTTTCTCTAAAGTATCCACGACCGGTCCGTACCCGATTCGACCCGACTTAGGATCCGCGTGTTTTTGATTAATGGTATATTATTGCGTTTGGTCATTCCGCTTTTTCCAAAAATTTTAATCAGGTCCTCCATGTACTTTTAATTTTTTTAAATGGGCCCAATAGTTTTCACTGTTTTTTAATTTAGCCCTTTGGTCTCTTAAACGTGTCAGGATTTAGGCTCATTTGTGTAAATGGTCCTCTTTATTTCTAATTTGTTTTAATTTAATCCTTAAATCAGGTTTTGCCTTAATTACAAAATGGCCCCAAAAATTTTCCTTGGTTTTCAAAAATGGTCCTTTGACTTCAGGACGCCTGAGAGGCTACCACGTGTCACCTATTTTTGGTCTTATTATCCCATGGGTCCCTAAATTATTCAAAAATTCCATTTTTACCCTCGAACTTCCAAAAATCCCATTTTTGACCCCGAAACTTCCAAAAATCCCATTTTTACCCCCGAACTTCTAAAAATCCCATTTTTGACCTCAAAACTTCTAAAAATCCCATTTTTACCCCCAAACTTCTAAAAAATCCCATTTTTGACCCCAAAACTTCCAAAAATCCCATTTTTACCCCCAAACTTCTAAAAATCCCATTTTTAACCGAAAAACTTTAAAAAATTCCATTTTGACCCCAAAACCACCAAAAATTCCATTTTTAATCTTAAAACTTTCAAAAGGTCAATTTTTACCCCGAACTTCTAAAAATCCCATTTTTGACCCTGAATTTTCCCAAAATTACCGTTTCGTCCCCGAGAATCTAAAATTATCACTTTTGCCCCCGGGAATCCGAAAAGTCTCATTTTTAACTCCGATTGCATCATTCTTCTTTCTCATCAATATTTGCATTTAATTTTAAATTATTAATGCACTCGTATTTTGTATTTTTTATTCTTTTTCGCAATTAATTTATCTTCTTATTTATCTTCCTTTGCGTTTAACATCTATTATTTACTGTTTACTCATATTTAACTCGCATGCTTGTTTTCGAAATTGTCTTTTTTTCATAAAAAAAAAACTTTAATATCAAGGCAATATTCTTTCATTTCGGGTTTCGAAAATTTGCGCCTTAACTCACTAGGTGCAATTTTTCTTCAAATCGAAATAATTGAATACCCTTAATCGAGGCAACGTTTCCTTATCTTCGATTCCGAAATATTGCGCCTTAACTTACTAGGTGCAACCTTTCTTCAAATCGAGATAATCAAATATCCTTTTCGCAAAGATTTCAAAAGGTTTTACAAAGGAAAGCTCGTTATGTCTAGATCTTGAAATGTTATGTCCTAACTCACTGAATGTAATTTTCTTCCTCGATCACTTTGAAATATCGAGATTTCCCAACTAACTCAATTTCTTTTAAATTTAATTCATGCATTCAAGGATCGTATTTTTAACTTTATTCGAGCTCTTAAGCATTACAAATCAAGACCCAAAAATAATCAATACGGTACCAATTTTGGGCGTATGAGGGTGCTAACCCTTCCTCATGCGTAACCGACTCCCGAACCTGTTTTTCTAGATTTCGAAGACCTACATGTTTTCAAAACGGCTTTTAAAACGTTTTGTGGTGATCCAATCACACCGAATAAAGGATTGGTGGCGACTCTCATTATTTGTCAATTTTAAAAAATGATCTTTTTCGAGACACGTCGTTTTCAAAAAAGGATGGTTTCGACAATTATCAATAAAATTATACCATGTTTTGCTTGTAATTATCGAAAAGGATTTTTATTATGGGATGAATTGTAAATGCCAAAAGGCTTTGATATATTTATTAGGTAAATGTTCATCAATCTATTAGAATATCATTTTTTTGGTCCTGGGTTAGTTATCATAGTTTTGGGTGTTTTGTATTTCTATCACTTATCTTTTAAAAATTATGTTTTAGTCCTATATTACTTGTATTTAAATGTAATTTTTGGATATAAATAATAAGATATAGATATTTAACGATTTTAAAGTATTTGATGCAGAGTTTTATGTTTATTTGTATTTGTGTTTGCGTTACTGCTTTTTGGCATCTTTGCTATCCCCTACATCCATTACAGGCCAGGGAATCTTTTTGTTGTTAGAGTTTTCTAATATCAGCAAATCTAGCATTGCCAAAGCATCACAGTAAACAGGGCCATGCTAAAAAAAATAAATTAATTAAGGAGTAAAAATTAAATAATATATTTTTATAATAGTAAAAATAAAATTTTATTTATATTTTTATAATTTTTAAAAGATTAAATCAAATTTTTATTATTTTTAGAAAGTCAAATTACAATTTTATCATTATTAATTTAAAATTTTATAAAATTATAAAAGGGTTTAAATGAAAAAAATTTTAATTTAGAGAGATCAGGAGGAATCAATCCACTGTCAATTAGATGGTCCCTCACGGCCTCACCTTCAAGAAGGAAATTCAATCCGGTGAATCTATCGCCCCCTCAGTCATAAAACCAAACTTGCCCAAGCTACAACCTTCAACATAAATTGGAAACCTGCTGTAGATGCAAAACCAAAAAACCAAACTTTGAAATGTGTTGATACAAGGCTCAACAGAGGAGTTTCAGAAGGAGGTTGTGTGGAGTTAGTAGCGAGGTTGGCATGAGAAGTAGGTAGAGGCAAAGTAAAAGAGGTCATGAATTGGATAAGGGCTTCAAGGGAGTGGACAATGGGGCGAATTATTGTTTGGGTAGTGGGGGAAGAAGTTTGGTTTGAGGGAAGCTCGGTGTTGGTGAGGTTGTTACCGGTCGTCGAAGTCGAGGAATTCATAAGATGGTCGGGTTGATGGACTTTTGGGGTTGAGAATAACATCATTCTGGGAAGTAATCATCATAAGGTCAATGCTCATTATATCAATTGTTGATACAATACTTAACAAAAAAGAAAAGGAGGAGATGGGATGGGGTGGAGTATTTGGTGGTCTTGTAAAGGCCGGTTCACCTAAAAAGACAAAGAGCTGGAAAGGAACAAGATGACAGGTTGATTGCTAGGAGAGGGACTATTAGGGTAGAGTAACTTTAGTGTTGGAAAATCAACCCCTTTTCCATTGCTAGAAGAGTATTTATAGGAGAGATCTTTTTGTCCACTAGCGTGACGTGGTAGGATAAACACTCAATCTCGCCAAACGCGTAAAAGATATTCATGATGGGTCTCATCCTGTTATTCATTTGATCAGTACAAAGTTGTTATACTCAAGTGAACCATTTATTACCTTATAGGTGTGTTCACATTTGAGGAGTGTTTTTCCTTAAAGCGAGTGCCTAGCCTTTGTGAGAGGAGCGAAGTGTTGATGCTCTTTTAGCGGATGATTCGATTGAATTCTTCTCAACTTGAGTCAACAGAATGATTAAAGTTGTTTGATTGACGCATGCCCATGTAATAGAGGGATATAACAAAATAAAATTCCAATAATCTTTCGAAAAAAACATTGTCCCCAAACCGACATTTCATTGCACAATTGGTAGAAACCTTGATGAAATATTACACTACCACAACAATATCAGATTTGTTGTTCTTGGGTCTGCCTCTCCTTCCTTCACCTTCAACCCTTTCAAGGATAGTAGACAGAAGCTCAACATTGGAAGCTAAAGAGGTTATCACTTTTCTACGATCTTGACGCACCAAGACATCAAGATCACTCACACCCTAACCTTCTATATTACCTTCATTCACAACTAAGTCAGTCAACTTCATAATCCATCAACCTCTCATAACTTACTCCAATTTGCCATAGTCTTAACCACACTCTCTTGAGCCTAACCCTCAACGACTATCTCCTTTTGATATTTGGACTTAACAGTCACAATCCATAATCCAAAAATTTAAGGGTGAGTAAAATTCAATTCGAATTGAAAAATTCGAAAAAAATTTTTGAATTTCAAATTATTCGAATCGAGTTATTCGAGTTGAATTTTTTTTTTTTGAATTCGAATTATTCGAATAATTTGAATAAACCGAATAAAATTATATTATTTTTAATTTTAAATATATATTACTCAAATCCAATACCCAGGCTCAATTTACAATATTCATTTTCCCTCAAAACCCAAAACATTTATCTTACCCAATTTTTTTCCTAATATTTAAAACTCATCAACAAACTAAACCCAAATATTTTTAAATCCAAATATAATTTCATTCTTCAAAAATACTCATAAACTAAACCCAAATATAATTTTATTCCTAAATAACACTCATAAGCAACTTCTTTTCGTGTCTAAATTTATTGTTCCTTTTTGTTTATTATTATTATGGTTAGGTGTACTTATTTAGTTTTTATTTGGAAAAGAAATTGAAGATATTAACTTTGTAAACCCAAAATCTATTTTTTCTTCTTAAAAAAAAAACTCTAAATTAAAACCCTCAAAAGAAGAAGCTTAAGCTATTCTACAATGATTTTATGTTATTACTGTTCGTTTATTTGACTTTTGTTGTGTTGTTTTTATTTTTTATTTTGTTGTTTGAAATGGTGTTGCCGTGTAGGTTTTTATTGTATTTTGAATTTTTGCTTATGTTTTTTCATAATATTGTTGTGTTATTGTTATTACTTGGATATGTTTACTTGAACTTTTGCTTATTTTTTTTAATTATAATCTTCTTGTGTTGTCATTGTTTACTTGGATTTTTTCACTTATTTATTTCAATTTTCCGTTGTATAGTTATGTTTAAAAACTTTAAATAAAAATATTTTTTTTTAAAATTACATAAAATTAAACAACACCAAATTAATTTTCTTAATTTAACTCGAACAAATATATTCAATTCGATTCGAATTCTATCTCACTCGACTCGATTCGTAAAAATTTCAAATCGAGTTAAGATGATGAAATAAGATTCGAAAACTCGATTAACTCGAAAATTTTTCATTCGATTCAATTCGATCAAATACTCACCTCTACAAGAATCTCTCATCAAATAAAGCCTATTTCGATCCTCGGTAGAAATACCTTTTGATCTTTGGGCTTAGTTCTCAAAATATGATTAATCGGTATTAACTACATGGCTTTTAAATATTAAAAACTATAACGTAAACTTACGCCCATGTGTCAAAAATAATGTAAACACTTGTTTATGTAATATATAGATGATTTGTGAATGTAGGAATATGTGAGTTTGAGTGTGCTGAAACGTATTATTCTTTTATTTATGGGTTGGAAAGGGACTATGAGTAATTTTAGACATTGTGTAAAAAGAGAAGAAGCAAATATTAAATTAAATATATATTTTTTATTTGAATAAATTATAATTATATTTAAAATAATAATTTGTCATTGTTTTAAATGCTTTTGTAATATGTAATTACTGTTAAAAAATCAATTAATATATCCAAATTCATCTAAACAAAATTATATTAAGTTAAAACCACATTTTATTTATCCTATGGAAAAATATTTATATTTGATGCTTTAAAGCCCAATTGGATTGAAGAAGACCCAAGCCCATAAACCCTAAATCCCAAATTAATCCCTTCCCTCCCTTGCAGACCCTGTTCTCTTCCTCGGAGTAAGGGTTTTTGTTCCATGTGATTTACTGCTTCAGCCTTCAGCTTCAGGTATTTTTTTTCAATTAATTTTATGGTGGGATTTTGTTCTATTGATGTTATTTGTCCCAAGTGGTTTACTGTTTCCATTTATTGCATTTGAACACTGATAGCTTTGTGAATCATTTTTGCGATCGTCGTTTGTTTATTCCAGTTAAGTAGTACGTAAGATCCAGTTTATATGATTAGATGATTTGTGGGTCAATGATTTCTTTTCCCATATGCTTCTGGGTGTTTTGGTTGGTGAGGAAACTGTGGAATTTGTGGGTGAGAATGTCTTCAAGTACTTGTTTGGTTGATGGGAAAACTGTGGAAGAAGGAATGGTATTTGAAAAATTAGGGCAGTATGTGGGGTAATGGCTTTTGGTCATGAATTTAAACTTGTTAAAAAAATGATTGATGACCTTCTACATCAATGGGTATCTTTTAGATTTTATTTCTGTGACGCTTCCTTATCTTGAAGATTGCTGTTGTTCTAGGGAGTTTGCATGACCGTTTTGGTGATTTGGGGCTGGTTCTGAAAAATCTAGAACTTATCTGAACCTTAGTGATTGCTTCTGTTTTTGGTTATTTATTTGGTTTGTAAGTTGGAAAATCGCAATTATTCTAATCGAACTGAACTTTATACATTTTTTAATATTTCATAGTATTTAATTGTTTACAATATAGAAAATAAGTATTTTATTTCTAAATTGGTGAAAAAGAACTTCAAAATGCTATATAAAAAAAAAGAGAGATAATTTAAATTAATAAACCAATGGACTAAAGTGTAGATATTTTTTGGATCAGTTCAGTTATATCCTCTTTCTCGGAGTAAGGGTTTTTGTTCCAAGTGGTTTACTGCTTCAGCCTTCAGCTTCAGGTATTTTTTTTTCAATTAATTTTATGGTGGGATTTTGTTCTATTGATGGTATTGATTATTTGATTCAACCTCAGTCTGAAATTAGTTCGATTTTTTTTTTAAAGGGTTGGTGGGTTTTGTACTGAGTTAAAGAAATGCCTCTATATGATTGTATGCTTTTATTGAAGCCCCATGTGAAGAAAGAGGGGATCATCGATTTGGTAGCACGTGTAGGTAGACATGTTTATAGCAGAAATGGGGTTCTCACTGAGCTCAAATCATTTGGCACCATTCAATTAGGTTATGGCATCAGGAAGCTCTCTGGAAGATACTACCAGGTCATAAAAATCTTACCTTTTGTTTGATCTTGCTAAAACTGTGTTTTTATTGTTGGTTTTTGCCTTTTTTCCCCTTTGAAGTTTATCTTGCTTTGATTTGGAGTCGCTTCCATTATTGTTATTATTGAACTTTGAAATGGAAGCTTTGCTTTATCTAAAATAACATGTTTGTTGTCAATGGCCAGTTTATGAGACTATGCTGATTGCTCGTTGTTAGAACGTTGTCACGGTTTAGAAAAAAAAGAATTAAGTGAACTAACTGCCATAGACAGAGTTGCTATGTAAAATGGAAAATCCAAACATGTTACAGATTGTTCTGTTTTGCAAGTTAAGATATTTAAGCTCGACGTATTGAGGTCTGTCGTAGTTCTCTGCTAACTTGTTTTATAGCAAGTTTCTGGTTCAACTAAAGAACTGTTAGACATGAGCCGTTGGCAACTAGTAGGTCTTGAGTTCGAATCTTAGTATTTACAGCCCCTTCTTTCTTTAGAGAACAGAGAAATTTGTACACAAATTGGTCCTTTTGGCATAGAAATTTATTAATGTAATGATGGATTGAACAATCTGTTTATATCATGTATTATACAGGGTCAACTCATGCAGATGACAATGATGGCCACGGCCAATATCAACAAGGAGCTGCAGTACTTGAACAAGGAAGACAGACTGTTGCGTTGGCTTTTAGTTAAGCATCGTGACACGAAATATGGGATGGAATTCCTTGATGAAGATGATGGGGAATTGGAGCTTAGCAAACTCCGTCGAGGCAATATATATGAAGAGGACATTGATGATGATGATGATGATGATGATGATGATGATGATGATGATGAATACGATGAGAACCCAGGAAATGGCGGAAAACAGTGATCAGTAAAATGATTTTGATAATCCGAGGATAGAGCAGAAACTGATAGATAATTGAAGTCCATAAACAATGTTCTCTGTCTTTGTATTTTGCCTTTTTAAAGTTTTGAATGATCTTGTTTGTAGGTCTTAGGAGACCAGAAGAAATACAGGGAATTGCGATCATATTTCAATAAATTAGTGTTTTAATTTGTTTATTCCATGTTATTCTGACTCAAGTATGAATGTCGAATATGTGAATATACTCAATTTTTTAAAAGTTATTTTATATTTTTGGAGAATGTTTAGGGGGTCATATTTGCGTTCTCATGTCCGAATTTGTTGGATATTGGTGTCAAATTGACATATGCGGTTAGATGAAAGAGAAAATCTTATTAAAAATTGACATGTGACGTAATATATGTTCCACATGCTAATGCTAATATATAGAGAGAAAATTTTAACCATATCTAACTCAAGTCCTCCTTGGTCGCTTTCAACATCAATTGGAGCAGCTCTTTTAATGGAGTTTTTCTATTACAGGTGTCTCGAACATGTGTCAACTTTTCATGCAAAAAATTCCAAGAAAATCTACGTCCTCCACGGCATGCAACACCTCCACGTTGCAACACCAATGCTAACAGAGCAACCCCCTTTCCTCCTCTTCTTAATTTCTTCATTCACTCAAATCTTTCATCATCTTTTGTTATTGTCTATCAAAAATGAATTCACAGAGTCTATTGGCTTCGGCAGGCATTAACATGGGGCTGGCAATGGTGATTCTATTTCTCTTCTCAATCTTGAAGAAACAGCCTTCAAATGCTGCCATATATTACCCTCGTCCTCTTTCCAAACGACATCCCCTCACCTTCCCTCCTCCTTTCTCTCTCCGTCGTTTCATTCCTTCCTTCTCGTGGATCCCTCGAGCCTTTCGCGTCACTGAAGATGAAATCCTCCAAACCAATGGCCTTGATGCACTCGTTGTTATAAGACTCTTCAAGTTCGGGTCTGTTTATTCTTATAATAATCTCTCTTCCTGTTGGTTTTCAATTATATACGAGTTAAGACCCTTTTTTTTTTCTTCTTTTTTCAGGATCAATTTCTTTACTGTTTGCTCTTTTGTTGGATTGCTAATACTCCTACCAATTAATTTTGGTGGACAGCCAGCTTCTTCTGATAGCTATCATTCCATGGATTCTTGTACGATATCCAACATCAAAACAGGTTCTAACATGTAAGATGTAGGACTATATATATATATATTGTCCTGATTCAATCTGTTCATCAACAACACTGTAATACAGAGTTCGACTCCTTGTTTTACAGGCTTTGGGTGCATTTTATGTGCTTGTGGTTTATATCTCTCTATGGATTACACCTTTTATATAGGGTGAGCTTTTACAATTATAAAAATGGTGGATTATTATTGCCAAATTCATGATTGTGTGTGTTTTGAGTCCTGATATTGTACTTGTTAACTTCCAGAAATGTTTGACATATAACAGGTGAATTCCTACTCTCCAGGAATATTCTGAGATTTTGGTTAAAAGGATTCAACAAGTTCGCAACCTCAGGCATCGTCCCGATCAATTTACGACTCTAGTTCGAGAAATTCCGGTCTGCGGTGAACACAAGGCTCGTGGCTGTTGTGTTGATCACTTCTTTTCTAAACATCATCCTTACAGTTATCATTCTTACAGAATGTTATATGATGGGAAAGACATTGAAGATCTGTCGGTAAGCTTTCGATCGTCTCGAATACGATACAATTCGGAAACATGTTGGATGCCGTTTTAACTGCCATGTTACATATGATTTGAGTGTAGAAGCAGGCAAAATATGTGCATGAAAAGGTTCAGGGGTTAAGAAAGAAATGTGAAGGCAAGAAACATGGTAAAGAATCGGATGAATGCCGAGATGATTTATTGAAAATTGCAGGGCTTGAGGAAAAGCTTGAGGAACTCTGTCATAAGATTCGCCAATTACAGAGCGAAGATATGCTCAAAGAAAAGGTAATACTAACCTGTGCATGAGTCGAGTCGCGTTTATCACTGTTAATTGCAGATAGTTAATGAATATTGGATGCAAAGAGAGCCAAAACCATTCATACTATTTAAATCCTAGACTTTTGGTGCATTCAGGGAAGAGTAGATTATGTGCTTTTATTCCTGTTCTTAGCCGAAAGACTGGTTTCAAGCTATGTTACTCGTACTCTGGTGCGAGTCCCGGACACAAATATGTGTATGATTTGAATATATTCAAAATCTACAAGTCTTTCTATATATTTGGAGGATTCTTGGAGGGTTATATCCTGCACCACTGTCTGAATATGTACTTCAAAAGACTTGAACTAACATAGGTTTGGTTAGATAGTTGCTTCATCATGTAACATGGCTACTTCAATTCCATATGAGAATGAATAGATTTGCAGTTTCAACTCTCTCCACTCATCGATATTCAACCACAATAAACATGAAAGGATAATGCACAGTAGATGACAACTTACATGTTCTTTTTTTTTTTTTTAAGGAATTGCCTGTGGCATTTGTGACGTTCAAATCTCGGTGGGGAGCAGCAATGGCGGCTCAAACTCAGCAGCACACGAATCCACTTCTATGGATCACTGAAATGGCTCCTGAACCGAATGATGTCTCATGGAGGAATCTATCAATACAATACAAAATTTTGCCTGTTTATAAAATAGGAGTCATTCTTGCAGCAACACTTCTCACAGTTTTCTTTGCAGTGCCCGTCACCGCTGTTCAAGGGATCGCTAAGTTTGAGAAACTTAAGAAATGGTTTCCTCCAGCAATGGCTATAGAACTCATGTAAGAACTCTTTTTCTTCAGTCTCCGACATGGAGATGTATCTGGAACAAGTATACTCTTTTTATGGTTCTTTGAGTTGACATATTTTTGTTGAACCATAGACCAGGATTATCCTCAGTGGTGACAGGGTACCTTCCAAGTGCAGTCCTCAAAGGGTTCATATACATTGTTCCATTTGCAATGCTTGGGATGGCTAAGCTGGGTGGGTCCATCTCCAAAAGCAAAGAGGAGATCAAAGCTTGCAACATGGTTTTCTATTTTCTGTTGGGGAATGTTTTCTTTTTGAGTTTGATTTCAGGCTCTTTACTTGATGAGATTGGAGAATATGTTAGTCATCCTAAGAATTTGCCTAGTCATCTTGCTTCTCTCGTCTCTTCCCAGGCAAGTTCTCTCTTTCTTCGTCTTCTTATGTTTCCGTATTATAGTTACATATGTAGCTCTACCAGTCTATTTTTCTTGAACTACTCATGTTTGACACTAATATCCAATGCAGAATATGAATATATTTATTCTAAAGGCATATTCGTACATGGATATAAGAATACGATCTTTCAAATACGTGGAAAAACTTACAAGAACTCAAAGATATGTCTAATCTAGCCGGCACATCTAAGTTCGAGTAGCGTACTTTCTTTTGGTTCACAAATTATGTATGATTTGTGCACATTTAAAGGGTTAGCATCGCAAGGATGAAAGGATCCAAGATGATTCACATATTCTTTATATAATCTGTTATTCACAATATATATGTGTGTGTGTGTCTTCTCATCAATTATTTGCGAAAACTCCTCTGATTTGAGTAAGGATTCACATGTTCCAGGCAGATTTCTTCATGACATACATCCTAACAGAGGGGCTCTCAGGGTTTTCTTTGGAAGTTCTTCAGCCAGGATTACTAATCTGGGATTTTATAAAATCCCAGACTTACGGCCGAGGAAAAGAGAAAGATCTTTATCTTTTTTCGCTGCAATATTTCCGGATCATCCCCATCGTCTCCCTTTCGATACTGATAGGCATAGTGTATGCAGTCATTGCCCCATTGTTGCTTCCTTTTCTTATTGTCTACTTCTTCCTCGGCTACACAGTCTATATCAGTCAGGCAAATTTCTATGTCCCGGTTCTTTATTTTATAAAAACATGACACTAGTACTCAAATCCTAGTGGTTGTGGCAATTGGGTGAACAATTTGGTGCAACATTTTTGCAGATTCAGGATGTATACGAAACTGTCTATGACACATGTGGTACATTTTGGCCGTTCATTCATCATTACATAATTGTTGCAATCATTCTGATGCAAATCACAATGATCGGTCTCTTCGGATTGAAGTCAAAACCAGCAGCTTCCATATCCACCATTCCTCTCCTCCTGCTCACCATAATGTTCAATGAGTACTGCAAGATTCGCTTTCTTCCTGCATTTCGAAGCCACTCTATTCAGGTATTGTGAATTATTCTTAATGCCCACCCAGTCACCAAACACCGAAATTAACCAAACTAGCGGTGGTTTTTCATGGACAGAATGCAGTTGAAAACGATGAACTTGATGAGAAAAGTGGTGAGATGGAACATAGCTTTGACAAGGCAATTGAAGAATATCGCCAGCCATGTTTGGTTCCTGCGAGTTTTACACAATCAAACTCTAGCTTCTACCAGCCTTTGATTACTGCATGGTAGTTGTAGTCTAAACACTGTTGGGGTCTTTTCTTTCCGATGTTGGAGATTGAGTGTTAGATATAGCATCTGCTGATACAGATTCATATAAATTTTTTTCATATATGTGGATGGATTAACATGCAAATAATAAACATATTCGAATTTTCAACAAATCTAGATACAAATATTTCTAAAATTGCATATATCAGAATGAAAACAGAAACTAATACAGAAACCTATGCACAATCAGATTCAAATAACATACAAACAATGAAGGCTTTCAAATTCAATATCTGAAAAAGAAAACAATATCCATTAAAATACCAATATAAACAATCCATGGTTCACGAATTCAAACAGTATATATATATATGACAGACTGAATGATAATCAGTTTTTTCCACCAAGTAAGGTGACTAAGAAATTCCTGTAATCTCCAGAAGTATCCCCGATAACTGCATCATCGAGACTGGACTTATAAATGTTCAAGTATTCTGATTTTACTTTCATCATGTCAATTTCTACTCTGCTTATTATTGCTCTTGTCAGTGAATCTTCATCGGTTCCCAGTCCAATGATTGAAGTTCCTACAACCTGTTGATGGTTTGAAGTTTGAGCAGATTTGAAGCCAATCCAAATGGATAAATGAAAACAAAACTCTTAAAAATACACCCAAATTTGAGGTTGAAAGTAGTACTATAAGTTCCAGTTTTATTGTATGTTACTTCGAACATGAATATAAATATATGATCCTCTGATAGAAATGCAAATGAGATATCTGTGCTCACGAGCTATACTTGAGTTTTGACTTGAACAATAAACTCGAATCCAACTAGGTCATTGTTAAGTCAAGCTCGAGATCGAGCTAATCAAATTCAGATATTGTAATAATCTCAACTCTAGTAATTCATTAATCTAGTAAGAAACAGCTAAATACTGACCTCTGCAAAGTGCTTCTCCGGGGAATCAATGCACAAAATAACCATTCTCATAAGTGATTCCAAATCACCCTTCCCAGATTTCTCGATGTCCTGCAAAGAAAGGGGAAAAAAGAATCAAAGAATTACATCCGAGACTGATAAACCCAAACTCTAAATGCATACTCAACCACAATTTAAATCCTTAATGTTAGTAATAGATGAAACCAGTACCTTATCAATAGGATTTCCATGTTTTTTCTTGTAGCATTCAAATGCAGTCCTGAGTTGATAGAAGTTTCTTGTGGAAAGCATAAAAACTACATCATCATGGGCCAAATCTTTGGTTTTGATAGCCTCATGTAACCTGTCTGCCTCTAAGTTTGCTACGTCAGTGTCCACGACTTCCTTGTCATGTCTGTAGGATGTCACTAGGCCCATCAAAATCTGTTTCACCAAAATTAACATGTCAACTAGCTGCTTTGCAAATATTGTTCTGACCTATGTTACTTGGGACTCAAGTGTGAGTATCGTACTCATGCATGTGGAATGTCTTTGGAGAGTCATATTTCCATACCAACACGAGTATTTTAATTAAAAATGATGAGTCAAAACAACATAGGCTGTAACTCTTCATTTTCCTACAAGAAACTGTATCTAACACTTGTATTATTCACATATTCAGACAAGGATATGACCTTCCAGAAAAACTTAAACATGTTCGTACTCGTATCCGACACAGGTACCAGAGTCTAGATAACAGAAGATTGCAATCTCCCAAAACCTAATATACATGAAGGTGAGATCAGTTAAGTATGCACTGGTTCTGATTTACCTTTCTGAGAGACGGAGGTACAGAAGCTATGATGTCTTCTTCGACCGAATGGTCGAAGAGAGTGCAATAAGCCTGCCTTACTGCCACAAGATGCTGAGGAGATGACGCACACGACATCTCAACAATGATCTCGAGATGCTTGATACCCTTCTTCTTCGACTTCAATGCTTCATTTGCCAGTCTAGCATCTCTCTCGGATGGATCATATGTCCAAAGAATGACTGCTTTCTGTTGAAAACCACAAACTTTTTTTTTCAAAGTATGGACCATAGGAATCACATGGATTGAACATTAGTCTTCAGAAGTGAAATGCTTCATTAAAATCTATCGTGCTCTGACCCCATATCGGACACATATTTGAGCATGGATATGAGGCTATAACATTCCATGGACCCTCTAAATACATAAAATTACAGATCCCATATCCGACACTCATTTCTAAATCCAAGTAACACAGCTTAAAACCATGGGAAGAGTTCAACAAGTTCTAAGACCAACTGCAGAACTAAAACCAAGACTTATCCCATATCGCATTTTTTTATGAATCACCCAAATAAGATGTTTAAATGAAAGTTCAGCAAATACCCATGGGAGTACATATTCGTATCTGGCACTAACACCCGAATCTCCTATTAACATATGATTACAAGCTTCTGAATTCTAAGGGTTTGCTACAAAAATTTCAACAAACAATCATTGAAACTTCGAAAGGAATTTCACATTGATCTTAATTAAATCAACTAAACAACAATGTTGTAATTCAGAGTAAGGAATCGGTCAAGAAGATTTTTTTAAAAAATTAAAAGGGGGGGGGGGGGGAAGAAAGAACAGAAGAGAACATACTCCAAAATCACCAGAAAGCTCAGACTTAAGAGCATCAATGAGAGTTTCATTGTAAAGCTGGTGATAAGTTTCTCTAATCTTCTTCCTCTGATTTGCATCCCTGTGTCCCAATATCTCAATTATCGCATCCTCGTCTGTTCCAAACCCTAAACAATTTCCCAACAACAACAACATCAAAACAATGATTTCAGATTCTCAAGAAACAAAAGGGAAAAAAATAAAAGGAAAAAGGAAAACCTTGAAAAGCTTTCTTGAGTTTGTGAGAGTCATCTTCAGGAGAAGGAATGACATCAGGTACTTTAAGTGAACCCATTCCTCTAATCTTAAAACTAGATTCAGGGATATGTGTTTCTGGTTTACTTGCGAAAAGTTTCTCGAAACTCTTCATTATTGTTCTTCACCCAGTCAGTTACTTCAGTTTCGGTTGTGTATTTCCCTCCCAATACTTAGCTGAATTATGTATCAGGACTTGTCATCTTTATAGTTCTTATACTTTGATACCCTTTTTTGTAATATTATAACAATTTTGAGTGTAAATTAAAATTTATTTGGTTATCACAATACCTTTATGAAAAAGGAAAAAAAGCTAAAAGCCCCTTGGGTTTTGACATATTTTTGGAAACGTACATGAAGTTTTGCAATTTATGTTTAGTACCATTGAAGTTTGAAATTTTCTTTACCATTGAATGCAATATTTCAGTAACATATCAGTTTGCTTCCAGTTAATTATCCACTTTTACAGGAAAAAGATAACCACTTTAGAAAATTTATTATTTTTTAATATCATGGTTTCTTATCCGAGACAGGGGCGTAGCTAAGGGTGTCAGGGCTCGGCTCTTAAAATTTTCTATTTAGATTTTTTAATGTTTTTTTAAAAAAATTAAATTAGTAAAAGTAAAACAACACTTTAACCCTTAAAAATGATAAAATTTTGATTCAATTTTTTAAAAATTATAAACATATAAACTATTAAAATAATAAATCGTAATTTTTATATAACAAAAATTATAATTTAATTTTAATCTCTCCTAAACAAATTTTCACTCTCTCAAAAAAAAACTCACACGAATCACAAATATAATGTATAAAATTCATATCAATATTATTTTTTTCACTTTTTTATTATGGTTTTCAACTTCAGTTAATTCCCACATTTTTGTTTCTATTTTTTTTTTTTGAATTTTAAAATTCAATTTATTGATTTGATATTTTAAAACTAAAAAAAAAATACTTATTTAATAGTCATATAATAATAAAAAAACATTGTAATGGAATAAATCCTAAAATTCATGTCTACATCTATACCTCTATATATAAAAGTAAGGAGCAATAGTTTTACAATCGGACCAAAATTTGAGTGTAACATATAGATCAAAACCGAAATTTGACGGTTTTGTATTAGAGTAAACTATTAAAATAGTTATTTTTATTTATCTCGAGTAATATTTTAGTTATTTATGTTTGAAATGTTACATTTAGTCACTTTCATTATCGTTTTGTTACGAAACGATCACCGTTAACAAAAAAATTCCAACTATTGCTTCTTTTTAAACTAGAGAAAAATGGGTTTTAAGCACAATTTTGCATTTTATTTTCATAAAAAAATTTAACTTTTCTCATTTCAATTGGATATCCGCATTGATAATTAAAATCTATTTTAACTGTCACGTCAGACTGTCATTTGAGAAGTAACAAATTTTAACAATAGAATGATCATTTCATAACAAAATAATAACATAAATCATTAAAACGTAATATTTCGAATATAAATAACTAAATTATAATTTAAAACAAACAAAAATGACTATTTTAATAGTTTACTCTTGATATTATCATAACTGAAATTTAATAATATAATGTGAATATATATACACAATAGCACGTGTCCAAATCTAAAACCCATAGACCCTACTTTTATATAGAGAGGTTTTGAAGATAAACATTTATATATTTTTTTATTATACATTATTATTATTATACAAAATTATGATTATTAATTTTCAACTTTATTAATTTGGCATGTAATGTGAGAGAAGAGTGGTGAAGGACCCAAAGCATAAATGAAGATGAGGACAAAGGATTTTAAGTGGGTACATACAACCCAAAAGAGGACAAAGGAATTGATTCTCAGCATTTTAAAACCCATAACAGGACTGAATTGTAAAACATTGGATTATATTGGTGAATTGTTGAGAATTTATAATATTTTTTTCATACAATTAAACCAAATACTCAAAAATTCTCTCTTTTCTTAAAATCTGGGGACAACTCAGAATGTAAATTAATTCATTTTAAATCTAACAATAGCTTTATTAATAAATAAATAAATAAATAAAAATAACTATAGCTTTTGCTTAAAAAAAAAAAACAAATTGAACAATAATGCACAGCTTTATCTCTTTCCAATTTAATTTTTTTTTTTAATTAAAGAAAAGAAAGATGCTTGAATTTTTTTCATTAAACTAGAGAAAGATATTACCTTTATAGAGAGAATTAAAACCTAAGAATTTTGCTTTGAGAATTTTTTATTATTGGTTGACACTTCAAAATGGAAGTCTTATAGTTTTTTATATTTATTTTTAAATTTTTTATGCAATTATATTTATATCGAAATTCTTGCCAACACAAATATCTCATATTTATTATTTATATAAAATAAAATATATAATAATTCGATTTGAAATTTAATTCGGGATCCGAATTAAAATATTCCTTATTTAAATAGTCTCAAATAATCCATTGAAAGGGAGGGACGATACGAGAAAAGATCTCATCTTTATTTTTTTTTTTCTCTCTTTTCCTGAATCAGTACTCTTCTCTCTTCTTAGATCACTACCATTAATATTGTGTATCAACCATATATGTTAATTAATTGAAAAAAATGGTTGGGAAGAATGAGTAGGGATGTGGATAATGATTGAAAAGATGGTTGTGATGTGTGGTGGGTAAATGCACATACTCTTGTTCTTCCCTGACAACAAAAAGGACCAAACATGAAACACAGCCCAATGTGTTTCAAATTAAGTGATACAATCCAAAGATGGTGGGGATACTAAATATCAACATACACCATGGATCAATTAATATTAGGTGTGGAAGTAAATTATATTGTAATTTTAAGAAGATAATTTAATTCGATTTTTGGAGGTGATATTGTTGAAAAAAATTATTATATATTTTAAATATAAATAGTAAAATATATTATTTTTTAGTTAAAAGAATTTGTATTTGAGGAGGACATGATGTGAAAACTAAGCTGTCAAATGTTTCGTTGCTCCTTTATGGGACCCTAACTTTAATACGAACTCAAAAAGGTGTTTGGTTGTTGGCTGGATTTAATTTTTCATTATAATTTGATTATTTTTAATTTTTTTTATTTTTGTACTATATGTTATTAAATTATTTTTTGTGAAATTTGTTAAATAATTTGTAGTAATATATTCTTTTTAAACATGTGGTAATATAACATATACATTTTAGCTTTTTTTTTTAATGTGCAAAAAGTTGCCTGATTGTATAAAAATAATATATATTATGTGATCACATGTTTTTTTTTAAAAAAAAAGCCACATTAGATTATTTGAAAAAATCAACATATAAATGTTAATTTTTAGAATGAAAATACACATTTTAAAAAATAGAAAGGTTAGAAATAATCAAATTATGTTTTGATTTGAATGGTGGATAAATTTTTGTTAAAAATCTATTTAACACAAATTTAAATCATGTTACTCTATTTTTTATCTTTTTTTTTTAAAGTTATCTATCGGAACGAGCTCAATAACAAATTACAGTAGATGGCTAAAAAATTATAATAGATGACTAAAAAGACATTAAGGTAATATATATATATATATATTGTAAGAACATCAAATGTCTAAACAGACATGAAGGTAAAAAAGGATATTATTAGATTATTTGTAATGATAATTATATAAACTAATAGTATTCAAATATAAATATTTTTATGAAATTAATTTTGAAAATTTATAGGAATTTAATGTTTAAATTTTCTTAAAAAAATTTCATGCTAACAATTTTATTTTAATAATTTTAGAATTTTTATATATATCATATGTTTTATATTTAAATTAAATTTAGAATATAATGATATACATCATAAAAATATGTTCTTATCTAAAGAATATAAAACCATAATTATACACTTAAAATTATTTTATAAACAACATTTTAATCCTTGTAGGTCAAGTTTGTTGTTAATGAAATAATATGACTTAACAATGGGTAACATGGCCTTAAATCAAATATTAAATTAAATTAAAAAGCTGAAGAATAGTTTTGAAGAATGAGTAGAGATAAGAAACTAATTTTGTTTTACTTCAAATTGTTTTCGATTTTTTTTTACATAATCATTATGTTTAAATTATTTATAATTTGGTCCACATAAATCATTCCATTAACAACAAAATTAATGTGTAGGGAATGAAATGTCATCTTTTCAAACGTGCAATGACTAAAATGTTTTCTTTTAAAAGTAGAGAGACTCAATTGTACTTTTTAATATGATATAAGGACTTGTAATAAACTCTAACCTGAAATTTTCAAATGGAGTTTTTTTTTTTCCTCTAATGGGTGGATTGATAGCAAAATGGATAAGATTATTTCTTTTTTATCCTTCAAAGTTAAAATAATATTATTTTAAAATTAAGATAGTTTTACACATTTTCGTAATTATTTATATGATTAATATTTTAATCATCCAGTCATTGAATTTATCAATATAATTGTACTTGATAAATATGTAAATTAAATAAAATTTATGTTTATTAAATAGTAATTCAAGATAGATAGTGTATTTTTTTCTATTCTTCATAATTATTTTACGGTTGTCCCTGACAACAATATCATTTTCAAGATGTAAATTTAAGTTTTCCCATTGAAAGTACAATGTGTCATATCATTGTACCGATCAACCACTTGTTGGTATAAATAATATATTTCTATTTATCTTTTCAAAGAAAAAAAATCATTTTTGGAAAAAAGATCATAAGGTAACACCAGCAAACTGGAAATAAAAAAGTTGACATAATTATTTTTCTAATAATAAGATGTTGCTTAATAGATGAAAAATCTTATATCATACCATTATCTTTTCTTTTTCCTTTTTATAAAATGGCATTTTCAATTTAATGGATATATTATCATCATATAAAATCAACCACATGATGATGATGATGATGATGATGATGATGATGATGTGCATCTTGCTTTTAAAGATAAAAAATGACCCAAAAAAAACCCTAAAATGTGATATTTCTCTATTCAAATTGATTATCAAATTTTCTTGGTTATGTTTAACAACATCGTAAAATACTAAAGTATTAGTACCTTACTAATGATTTCAACTTTTCTTAATATTTGAGATGGTTTTAACCAAACTATTCCACGTTCGCAATGAAGATCGGGTTCTTTGTTGTTTAGATAATCTCCTCAAGAAGGTAAGTTTACACGTAACTTTCAGGCTTACTGATGGTAGATTTACTGTTCAGACGTCTCTTAAACTTACCATTTGTTTTGTCCCGAATGGAGGTATAACAACTTGAAATCAATCAATAAAAAATCCTTACATTTTTAGAATGAAATGATTGATCAAATCTTTCAATCAAAAAAAATAATACCTAATACCCAAATCGATTTAATCTTATAATTACCTTAATCTCTTGCTTTTCAATCTAATTTTTTTTCTCAAAAAAATAAATTTGAAAGTAAATTATTCAAATGTTTAAAACCATTTATTTTAATCTAATGACTAACACCATTTTGTTATTTTAGAAATTCCACAAAATTATATAAGGGTTGATCTACATTTTTATGAAGAGTATTACACACTTGTAATTTATGTATTTATATAGTATTTTTTATTATTCCTTTACCGGTTATATAAATATTGGCAAAACAATGTTAGATGTGGCAAAATTATAAAAATGAATACAAAATATGTATTCAATGAGCCGTGGTTGTTACAATATGTTCACATTTATTAAATATTTCATGGTTTTTTTTTTTAATTTAAATTTATATATATACAAACCACGAGAGTTAGATGAATTGGGTATGAAATAATTTTAAAACTCGTGATTAGCATATATCCTTTTAATGGGTTTACATAAAAAAATTTATCTATATACAACATTATAATTAGATGTGTTTATGGGTTAAATTGGGTCAATTACAGATTGGATTTATATAGATATTAATAACTTATTATATTATATGACACTTATGCCGACTTAGTTTTAACTCAGTTAATATTAGTATTATTATCAATACAAGAGAATGTGGGTTTGAGGGTGCTGAAACACGTTTATTTTTTTGTTCAATGGTTAATAAGGAGTTATGAATAATTCTAAGTATTTGTGTATATATATATAAAGTTGTACCCAAATAATATCAAAACTCCCAATTTAATCACTCATTTTTTTAGAATCTTTCAAATTTGTAGTTTAAACTATTTAATTTAAAAATATTATAAAATTATTGAAAGATATAAATATTCTTATAATAAAATTTATTGTTCTTAAAAGTTTTATTTTTTTAATCTTTTTCTAATTAATTAGGTGTTTACTTAATTCATATTATCAACTCAATCAACGGTTTTACAAGTTTATTTTTTTAATAGTTTTCTAATTGATTTGGTGTTTACTTAATTCGTATTACCAACTCAATCAACGGTTTTACAAGTAATATAATTATAATTGTTGAAGGCTGGGTTGCTTTGAAACCTCGGTCTCAAATTTTACACAATTTTACTCATATTTATAAATTACTAACTATTTAAGTCGAGCCTATTAGGTTTGCTAATTTTTTAAACTTGTTTAAATATATTATTTTATTTAATAATTAATAATTATATGTGCATATATACATTTTTACTATCATTATAACTTCACATATTTTTTAATATTCACATTATAATATAATACATTTAATTTTCGTATGATAAAAATTACATAATACATTAAATAAAAGAGAAAGCATATTATAACTTAAAAACTAGCTTAGACTCGAGTTTTAAATATTGAAGCATATATCATATTTTAAATAGATTTTTTTTATGCAAACCTTCTCATATTATTGTTTGAGGGCAGAATTTTAAAAATCAGGAATTCAGTGGTTAAAACAATAAAGTCGAAACAAAAATGGGTTAAAGTAATAAATGTCGGAATTCGGTGGAGAAAATCCTCTTCCAGTCGATATTAATTATTGGTCTTCACTGTTTACCGTTTCAAATTTTAAGAATTGAAGCGTTACCTAAACCATTATTTTGTTTCTTAATTTTGTTTTTCTTCAATTATGGTCATTATTATTGTAGTTTTTTTTTTTTTTCTAAAATAACATTAATATATACCAGAATGACAAAAATGACCTTCCAAATTGATATAAATATATTTATCCTCTTTTGAAATATTAGACATCATAAAATTCAAAATTTCCAGCAAAATAGAAACTCCATTAATGGCTCTTCCAGTCGATATCGAAGCTCTTGATAAAGCTTTCTCAGGTTCATTTATTTTCTTTCTCCAGCTCTAATTTCCATCGCATAACTCAGTATTCTTCTTTAATCTGTTTTTTTTTTTCACTTAATAAGTTCTTAATATATTTATTCTCATTTCTCAGTGTTGTTTTCAAACTGTGATTTGTGAATTTGGTGAAATTTTCCTTTTAAGATGTATGAATTTTCATGTAGTTTTCCATTTCTGACCACGGAAAAATGTTAGCCATTTCAGCATTTTCGATAGATTTTTCTGATGAAAATTTTATTAGCAATGAATCTTTCCGATGAAAATTTGTTTTTTTTTCCGACGAAGTTCCTCGTTAGTAAAAAACTAACAGCGAAGTATTTCTTTATCAATTTTTTTTTATAATAATTTCTTTATCAATTTGTTGATCCTGTTTTCTTTCTATTTTATATATCTGAGATTGGTACCTCTGGAATATGGTTATGGATATGGATATATATATATATACTTACTTTATATTTAAATATGCATCGGATTTGAATAAAAAATTCAAAAAAGAAACAACCCGAAGGGAAACCGACTTAGTATGCAATTTCAATTCTTTTCAAATATTATATACATTATTGTATCTTAAATTTCTTTAATTTATCTAACTTCAATATAAGCTAAGACAATGACTTGCATAAGGCTTTAATTTTGTTGTCATTTTATTAAGATATATATATGGTCAAATATTATTATTTTTATAAACTTTATTTATTTATTTGTTCAGGGATTGGAGTGGATGAGAAGTCACTAATCTCTATAGTGACAAATTCAAATGAGGAACACAAAAATTCCCTAAGGAAGGGAAGTTCCAAGCTGTTCATTGAAGATGAAAATGGATTTGAACAATCGGACCGATCTTCCATTAAAATTCTCAAACACCAATTCAAGCGATTTAGGGTTTGTTACACATATACCTTAATATATTTAGCTTCGAAAGAGAAGAAGCTTCACTAACTCAACCTAGAGATGCATTAGAAAAACTACAAATATATAACTTTATAAACATATATTATCCGCCGCAGTCAATGATATAGATAGGATTGGAGAGATTCTTGGGATTGGGCGTATAAGAAAAATAATCTAAAAGAACATACAAATCTATACATAAATATGCATATACATAGACTAGTTTTGTATCGAAATAGAGAGCTATTTTTTTATTTTATTTTTTTTATCTAAGTTTGATCTATCAATTTGATTCACTATCAGAATTCGGGTCTACATAGAGCTCATTTAAAAAATTGAAATAATGTAATTCTTTCCTAGCTGTTGTTTTATATTTGGAAAGCTAGAATTATAATGCTGGAAACCATGTATTGATAAGATTTTTGTGGTTTATGTTTTACTGTGTTGGGGGATTGTTAGGATGCTGTGGTGCTTTCACTCCTACACCCATGGGAAAGAGATGCTCGTTTGATTGAAAAAGCAATAAAAAAGGGCCCAAAACACTATAATGTGATAGTGGAGACGGCATGTACAAGATCATCAAATCAATTATTGGGTGCTAGGAAGGCTTACCATTCCCTCTTTCATCACTCCATTGAGGAACATCTTGTTACCCACATTAAAGGTCGTGAGCGTAAGGTAATTTCCTTAACCTATTGACATTCAACATATAATTGAGGATTGCTAATTGGGTCTTGCTCAACCAACCCAATATGATAAAAATATACTTTTGGACCATCAATAGTGAAAATCTCATTCTTTTTTTCTTTAATCTGCTTGGAACAGCTGTTGGTGGCACTTGTTAGTGCTTACAGATATGAAGGGCCAGGTGTAAATGAAGATGTTGCAAAATCAGAAGCTAAAATCCTTTACGAAGCAATCAACAATGGAGATAAAAACAAACTTCTCGACCACGATGATGCCATCATGATCCTGGCTACCAGGAGCAAGCAACATCTTCAAGCACTGTATAAACACTACAACCAAAGCTATGACAAGACCCTTGCTCAGGTATACAACTTTGATCTATTCAAGAGCTCCAGTTAGTAATATTTTCTAAATTTGAGTAAACATAATAATTTTTTTTTTGACTCTCATACTTTTTTGTTTGTTTGTTTAGGATCTCGAAGGTGAGGGAATTTTAAAAGATACCGTAGAATGCCTATGTACCCCTGAAACATATTTCACCAGGGTAAGGTTTTTTTTGGGTGCTGAAATGAATTATTATCCTTTAATTTATATTCAGATAAGCTTTTATTTAGAATAAAAGATTAATTTATATTAAAGTTTATAAAAGTTTAATTTTGTGTGTTGGTTTGATAGTTAACGACCTGAATTCAAGTCGTGTTAATCGCGTTACTGTTAGAGTTTATTCTCCCTTGTAATTTATCAAAAGCTTTTAGTTAGCTAACCTCTTTTACTTTTGGTTCAGGTAATGGAAGCAGCTGTGAAGGAGGAGGCAGATGAGGAATCAAAAAGAGCACTGACTCGTGTGATTGTTACTCAAAAGGAGCAGCTGGTGAAGGAAGGCTTTGTTCCTAACGAAATTCAAGACATTCTTTTAGGGCTTTACAAGGATTTCATGCTTGCCTCCATTGCAAGTGGGGATATCAAATAAACAAAAAAAAAAAAAAAAAAAAAAAACCCACTCTTAAATTATTCACTAAAATTGTGAATTACCTTGGATTCCCCTATGAATTGATATCTATATCCCCAACACAAATCCTCTGAAATTCCAGTAATATATTAAGTCAGTCTAGGATTTAATTAAATATTTAATTTTAATGCATAAACTGAGATAAAAATAAGTAAAGAGATTATTTTAAATTTTAAAAAAAGGATAATATCACATTTAGTAGCTTCACTTTAATAAAATATTCAATGTGGCACTTGAACTATCAATATGTGTTTTATTATAGTATTTGTATTTTCATAAAATATTTAATGCGGTACTTGTACTTTGAAAAAACCCAATGTAATACCTAGTATTAACTCTGTTTGTGACTTACTAAATCAGTTAATGAAAATTTGACACGTTGAATTTTTTTCAAACCGTCAAGTCCACGTGTATAATATGACATAAGGTAAAAAAAAAAAAAAAAAACAAATAACTAAACATATGGTTAATAAAAAAGAAGAATTATACTTTCATGGATAATAAAAAAAAAAGGCTTAATACCTCTTTTTGCTCTTATACTGTAGCTAAATTATTACTTTGGTACCTATACTACTTTTTTATCAGTTTGGTCCATGTACTTTCATTCTCGTTGCCCGCATATATATATTTTCCATTAAAAAAAGTTAAACCAGACAATGACATGCTGCCACGTGTCAATTAAAAGTAAAAAATTTGAAATATCAGTTTTTAAAAAAATCATTAATAATCCAAAAAATAATTAAAAATCTAGAAACCCCCCTCCCAAAATCTTAAAACTTAAAAAATTATTTTAAAAATTAAGAAAAATCATAATCTATTTTTTGAAAATTATAAAAATTATTTTTATAATTATAAGTATGTAAAACTTAGAAAATTTAAAAACTTTCATAAAATTAAAAAAATTGTTTTTTTTTTAAATTTTAGGGTTTTTTTAGAAAAACTTAAAAATGTATAAAATTTTTAAATAATTTTATCATATATGTTTTTGAAAATTTTAGGGATTTTTTTTTGTATTTTTAAGGAATTTTATTTTTTTTAAGTCAAAAATACCATAAAATTCTCCAAAAATTAGCTCAATGGGATACATGTAGTTAAATAACACCCCCTAGAAACAATGTATATGAAGTTTTCTCCTTGTATGGCTTGGGGAAAAAATATTAATTAAAAGTTATGTCTATATATGATATTAGAATGCCAAAAAATTCATTAATCAACAAATTAATTAAATATTGTCTTTTTTTGGAAAAAATAAAAATAAAAAAATTCATAGTTTTTTTTTTTTTTTTTTAAACATTCATACTTTCATAACTCAAGTCAAATAATTCTCAAAAATCAAAATGCTCAAAAAAATCTTTAGGCGTTCTTTTATGGACTGTCTCTAACCCCTTCTAAACGAACTTTATGATAATTTTTACTAAAATATAGTCATAATTCCTTAAAAATATCAAAAGTTTCATTATAAATCCAGAAAACCTAAAATTCTAAAAAAAAACATAAAATTATTTAAAACTTTCATAAATTTTTAAGATTTAAAAAAAAACCTAAAAATCTGAAAAAAACATAAAGATACCAAATATAAAGGTTTTTTTTTTTTTTTTTTCAATATATTGGTGTAATTACATAGTAGTATCTGTTCATATTTTTTTAACCCTTTGACAACGTACACACAAGTACTTGAACCCGGAACTCCTAGGATGAACAACATCCTCTTTATTATTGGAATCACTTGTTGGATTCTCAAATATAAAGGTTTAGCAATTCACTAACAATATCACAGTACCATAACAAAATACATATTAATAATTCAGATATCACATTAGATATTTTCAAAATACAAATATAATATTAGACATTTTATAAAAATAAAGGTTACAAATGTGACATTATCCTTTTAAAAAAGCTCCAGGTAGAACACATGCTCTCCCTCCCTTCCCCTTTCTCTAGTTAACATCTAAACCCTAGCCACTTAGAGTGGCGGCGACGGCAGCTCCGACCTTTGGCTGGCGGTAGCTTGTCGACATCCGCTCTACCTTCCCTTTCTCCAAAAGATTAAACACTGCTTATCATGACTTAGACTAATATAGTTAAATATATTTCATAAATAAAAAATATTAATTTAAATGTAACAATCGAATCACATTTAAAAATTTTCATCATAAACTATTGTTCACTATATTTTTTTATTATTTTATTATACTTTAAAAACACGTTATTTATATCTTTTTTTCACTTCATTATTGTTAGACAAAGAGGTGGGGCGTTATGGTAGTATAGGGGTCAAGGCCTTTTAAAAGTTTTAAAAAAATTTTATTAGGTCCATTCAAATTTATGAAAATTTTAATTAAATTCTTAATTAAAAAAAAAAAAAAAAAAAAACAAGATTCTTATTAAACTTTCAATTTTTTATTAAAAATTTAACTAAACCCTCAAAACTTAATCTCAAAATCCAATGCTGTTATACGATATAACAATCCATTTATTCAAATGGAGGTGTAATAAAAAAAAAAAAAAAAAAACAGTGCTCCAATTTAAATTTATATAAAACCATAATAAATTAATGCCCCGATATGGTTAGATGTCGCTGATCTGTATGTTGCTTCACGGCTAAGTCCTTATATACATAACTATCTTGCAGGCTATTGCATTAAAAATCGAATTATATTTTATTTTTTATTAAAAATAAACAAATAAATTTTTATATATTAGACCAAAAGTTAAACTGGTCTTTTTGTTTAACATTTTATTTATTTTCGTGTGGATCAAAGTGAGAAACACATGGTATGTTATTTATAATTTTTTGATTATTCTGTCAATCACATTAATTTTTAACGAAAAATATTAATTTGTTCTTTGATCTAATATATAATGATTAATTTACCCATCTTTTGAATAGAAAAAACAAAATACAATCCAACTCTTAATATAAAAATATATATTAAGAAATAAGAGAAGATCGAGACATGAAAAAAACGTACGACTTAATAATAAAATGTTTATAAAAGAAATGGCATCTCATTTGCATAATATATAATATATATGGCATCGCATTTACATAAATCAAATCCAAAGGTTTAAGTAAGTAGAATGTTGAATAATTTTGCATGCTAATATATTATCAGTATAATATGAAAAAGAAAAAGGAAACTATTTGTTAAATTAATAATAATAAAAAAAGTGTAAAGGCATGCACATGCAACTGCCTTTTCTTTTTCTTTTTAATATTAAACATACATGCTTTTCAAAACAAATATATTATAAATATATTAATGTAAACGTTAGCATATCAATATTAAATTTATTGAATATTGTTTTTTTTTAAATAGTGATTAATTAATAGAAAATTGATCGAATTAATTAATATAAAATGGTAGAGAATATCATAGGTTTATTGCTAACATTTTATTATTATTATTATTGCTTCTTTATTCTCTCTTTTTATATTTTTTTTTCTTTTACTTTTTCCTTTAATTGTCATATGCAATTTTCAGAAAATACCCTAAATTTGAGGAAATTTTAATGACAAAAATAACCTCATAGGCTGATATAAATGGAAGGCATTTGAGCCTTAGAGTGTCACCCTTTTCAACAAGTCTTTCTCTTCCATACTCTAATTTAGATTAAGGAAAATTAAATGGCTAATCCTTCTGAAGTGGAACTTCTCAACAATGCCTTGTCAGGTTCTTCATTTCTTCTTTCCCTATAACCTTTTTTTATAGATACTATTAGATTCTACTCTATTAGTTTAAGTGAAAACAAGTTTTTTTTTTAATAAAAAAAATAAGAATTAATCCAATATTAGGAAGAAAATATATCATTATAAATATAGTAAATGTGCCTATTGCATATATGATTTGACATGTTGGTCAAATATATATATATATATATATATATTTTAAGTAGTTGCATTTTATAAATATATATAATATTTATTTTAGTAAAAATGAATTTGTTTTTACTTTTTGTCTAAGACACACAAGCTTTTAACTTTATATTTGTTTTTAATATAATATTAGGGATAAAAGATGGGTGACAAAAATTGAACTCGTGTCAAAAAAGTATTTAACAAAAATTGTATCCACTGCTTTATATAAGTTAAGACTTTAATTTTATATTTGTTAATTTTTATTTTATTTTTTTTAACTGAGTTGATATTACTTGACTCATAAGTTAACTAGATTAAATATTTTTTAAGGGTATAATTATATATAGGTTATTAAGAATAATGTTTTTTTTTTCTTTTGGTATCATTGATTAAATTTCTTTTAGGTGGCATATGATAACTACATAGTTTTTCTTAATGATTTCATTTTGTAAAATTTACTATGTCTATAACTATTTATAATTTTAAATGGGAAGATAATGCGTTTCAGCGCACTTAAATTTTTGTTCTCTTACACTGACAATAATATTAATGCCAGTTAAGTAAAGACTCAATCGGCTGGGAGTTAATTAATCTTTGCATTGTAAATTTGCTTGAAAATGTAGCCCACAATGGCTATTCATCATATTCAAATTAAAGGCATGATTTTTAACAAATTACTATTTAAATGATAATTTTTTTATTTGAATTTAATTATAAATTAAAATACATAATTCAACTAGTAAAGCAAGGTTTTAGTCTAATCAGTAGCTTGAATCGAATTCATACTACTATTAGAAAAAAATTTTGTTCTTTCTTTCTTTTTTAATTGATTAAAAAATAATTAATTAATTTAGGAATTGGAGTCGATGAAAAATCACTAGTTTCAATATTGACAAAATCACAAAATGAGCACAAGAAATCGATGAGGAAAGGATGTTCCAAATTCTTCCTTGAGGATGAACGTCAATTTGAGCGGTGGAACGACAGTGCCATCAAGACTCTTAAAGCTGAATTCAAGCTATTTAAGGTATATATTCTTATCTATTTCATTGCCTGTATAATCCGACTGAGTGATCGTAAAGCTAATTTGTAGTAATTTATGAATATAAACATCAGGACGTTGTGGTGCTTTTGCTGATGCATCCATGGGAGAGAGATGCTCGATTGTTGAAGAAGGCTTTGAAGAAGGGACCTCCACACTATAACGTGATTGTTGAAATAGCGTGCACCCGATCATCCGATCAGCTTTTGGGTGCCCGGAAAGCCTATCATTCCCTCTTCGACCGTTCCATCGAGGAAGATCTTGCTTCCCACGTTAAGGGCTCCGAGCGCAAGGTCCATCCATCATTATCTACATATTTCTATATTTTAAGTTTCTATTTTGTTGCGGAATCATTAGATTTATGTGTTGTTTGGAGCAGTTGTTGGTGGCACTGGTGAGTGCTTACAGATATGAAGGACCAAAGGTGAAGGAAGACGCTGCAAAATCGGAGGCCAAAGCACTTTTAAATGCAATCAAGAATAATCACGGTGATCATAAGAAGAAAGCTATGGAGGAGGATGAAGTTGTCAGGATTCTAACTACGAGGAGTAAGCCTCATCTAAAACAAGTCTATGATCAATACAAGAAAATTTCTGCCAAAACCATCACTGAGGTAATCAAAAACAAACCCAAAACATACCCATCAATGGAGTTTTTAATCTCTCATCTGTTTGTATTGCTTTTGGTTTAGGATCTTGAAGTTGAGTTGCTCTTGAACGAGACAGTGGAATGCCTGTGCACCCCTCAAACATATTTCACCAGGGTAACATAATTAACATCTAGACCTTAAGCTATGGGTCTTTCACTCTTTTAGTGATTCAACTTGGCTCAAATTCCATTTTGACATTTGATTTTGACAAATTCTCTTTGTTTTTAGGTTTTTGATACAGCATTAAGAGAAGATGCGAAGGAAAATGAGAAAAAAGCATTGACTCGCTTGGTTGCAATACAAGAAAATGTGGATATAAAAGGAATCGCTGTTAAATTTGAGAATAAAATAAGAGAGAGAGTCAAAGGATGCTATAAGGATGTGTTGCTTGGTGTGTTAGGAGATGATAGGAAATGAATGGTCGAAGTAAATGCATGCCTTCAATTTGTATTCTAATTTGGTGGTTGTTGTTTCCCCACTGCACACATCGAATGTGCTGCCCATCTTTTAGCCTTGTGAGTCTATTCTATTACTGTTGCTTTCATCTTTCCTTAATAAAATCATTTTATCATTCAGTCTATCACTTTAATAATCAATAAAGTAAGACGAGTCCCTCTCTAATTTAAATATTGAATAAATTGATTCCTCAATAAATTTCAAAGTAATTTAATACCTGTCAATTTCAAAATTGAGCAATTAAGGATAATTAGTCTCAACGTTAATATTTTTAGTCAATTGTATGTAATTTTTATTGTTAGCTCTCAAAGTTGACATTCTGTCGATGTGGTCCCAATTTAACAAGTTTAGCTTGTAACATTTGTGTTAATGTTTATGATAAATTTGTTGAGTTTTTTAGAATCAAGATTAAATTAACAAAAATATGTAAACATTAATAGCTAAATTTATTGTTATACCAATCAAAATTATGTACAATTGACAAAAGATATTAACATTGTGATTAATTGTCTTTAGTTGTTCACTTTTGAAATAGTCAAGAATTAAATTATTTTGATTTTTTTTAAAGCGGCAATTTGCTCAATTTCAAAATTAAAAGGGATTGGAAAAACCTTTTTACCAATAATTGAGTATTTGTTTTCCAAGTCCAACATGAAAAATCTATTATACTATTTTAAAATAATAAAATATTAAAAATACTTTAATATAATTTATATATTTTGAAAAGGATTTTGATAATTAAATTTAAATTTAAAATTTACATTATAAACTATGTAATATTTATCTATAATATTATAATACTCCTGATAGAATTATTGTCTTGAGTTAATTGGATACCTTCAAATATAAAAAAAAATTAAAATTCATTTATTTTAAAAATAATAATGTCATGAATATTTTATTATTAAGTGGATGTTTCTCAAAAATTTTATATCATATTAGATTTATTCAATCGAGGATTGAATATCAAAATTATTCTTCGAGATCATAGACAATATTATGCATTCAAGAAGTTTTTTTATTTAATGTTCTATATTTAATTTTAATGTAAACTTCAAATTAAATATATTCTGCTTTAAAATCCTGATCAATATTTATCTTTTCTAATGAGTCTATAAAATATGAAAGATTAATTATTGAATTCATTTTGATATATACCTTAAAAATAAAAATCATAATTTTACTAAATTCATTACGTATTGATAATATCAGTTAATTTAATACAAAAAAATCATAAGATAATCAAAATTATCATTATAATAACAAAATAAATAAAGTGATAAAAACAACTTGATATTAAAAAAATACACTTTTTTAATAACATGTTTTAGCATCTAACGTATAGCTAAAAACATGTAGAATCCAATGACCAAAAAGTAAAACATGTAGAATTCCTAAAAATTAGCTAAAAGAGTTTTAGACGAACTGCAAACGGTGACAGTGAGACACGCAATCTTTATCCAAAAAGAATGATAATATTTTATATAATTATGAATTCAATGTAGCTACAAATACAGAGTCATCATCCACAGTGCTTGTTTCAGCTCTTCTTATCAAAACCCTTGTTTTCTTAATCAAATCTGTATGCCCTCTATCTTTGTTTAACACTTTCTGCCGTTATTTCTTTCGATTATTAAGTTTTTTTTTCCGATTTCAAAGGTTTTTTTTTATTTTTTTAATTTGCTATTAACCCATGATTTTTATGGGTTTAGTCATTTAAAAAAATTTGTTGTTTTTATGTGGTATCTGGTGATGGGTATTCATCAGAAAAAAAAGAGACTTTTTTTTTAGCTTGCAAAGTGATTATTTTTGGGCCACTGATGGCAGCACCATTAGATGTTTCGACTATTATTTCTGGTGTTTAAAATTTTATTTTATTTTCCTTTGATGCTAACTTGATTTGTGGTGATCTGAATAATTCTTAAAAATATTTTCTTTGTTTGGATTACGTGTAGTTATTATTTTGTTTTTTTTTTCAGGGTTCAGTTCGCATGATAGTGAAGCATAAAAGTATGGCAGGGAGGATTTTATTACTAGTTCTTTTTATGAATGTTGTCTTTTTCATAGTGGTAAAAGAACTTTACTGTGTTATGTTTAAATGTATTCTTTATGTATTTGTTGCTTCCAATTTTTTATTTATTGTGAATTGGAATTGTTTTTGCCTGTAGAATGCTGTACCAGAAACATGCCCTGCTGATCTCGGTGGCAAATGTGGTGAAGATGGTGAATGGGAAGGGGAATTTTTCCCTGGAATTCCCAAAATTAAGTACGAGGTAAAAGAGTTACATCCCCTGCAGGATTTAACTTAGGTCTTATTTGTTGCAGTTGCAGAGGAAATGAATGTTATCATAGTCAATATCGGTGAATATTGACTCTCTAGAGTCGGAACCCTAAAACAGCGAAAAAAGGGTAACTTCCCCTGTAGGATTTGAAGGGTTGAATACATTCTGTGTTCTGAAACCTTACATCTTTTTCTTTTGGGGATATATAAATAGAGATCTGGAATACGTTCTTAGTTCAAAGCAGTTTTGATTTCTATAGCCTTAATTATTTGAATGCTTGTTATTGAATAGTAATTTTTCTGCAGGGTCCTTCTAGCAAGAATCCACTTTCATACAAATGGTACAATGCAGAAGAAGTGATTCTTGGGAAGAAAATGAAGGTTAGTTTCAAATTTCCCATTCTTAACATATATAAGATTTATCAAGATGTTGATGATTGCTGACTAGTTGTCAATTGTTTAGGACTGGTTGAGATTTAGTGTTGCTTTTTGGCATACATTTCGTGGAACAGGTGGCGATCCTTTTGGTGCACCCACAAAGTTTTGGCCATGGGAAGATGGTACCAATTCCATTGCTATGGCCAAAAGAAGAAGTAAGATTGATAGTTATTGCCTCCTTATCTGTGCTTATTGATTAATACTGGTTTACAGAATGTTAACATTCTTTGCTCCTCTTTGAAATGATTGCAGTGAGAGCCAACTTCGAATTCCTAAACAAGCTTGGAGTTGATAGGTGGTGTTTCCATGATAGGGACATTGCTCCTGATGGCAAAACACTAATGGTTGGATATTTTTCTTATTGATTCTTCAAGTTGCTTTTTATATCTAAATGCTTGAATACGAACTGGTTTTGACTAAACTCTTTTAAAGAACTCCTCTCCTATTGGTTTTTTGACAATTGTTTATCGATAATTTTTTCCATTGTCTTTGTTGTAGGAAACTAATTCAAACTTGGATGAAGTTGTGGCACTTGCTAAAGAACTTCAGGTAATTTCTGAATTTGCAAAAAGTTTTAAATTGCTTGTCTGAATTTGCAAAAAGTTTTAAATTGCTTATATGTTTCCCGAATATCTTTGTTACTTGACCATGCAGGGGGACAAGATCCGTCCACTGTGGGGTACTGCTCAACTATTTATGCATCCTCGTTACATGCACGGTGCTGCTACAAGGTATCCTTAAGTAATTTGTGTATATCCTTTGTGTATCCTGCATAGAATTTGATCAGTTTGTCCCTTGATGAACTTAATTCTTACTTCCGTGTTTACTTTTCAGCTCTGAGTTGGGTGTTTATGCCTTTGCTGCTGCTCAAGTTAAGAAAGCTATGGAGGTGGACTTTTACTTCTATATAACATTGAGATGAAACTTATTGCATTTTGTGTTTAGATTACAGTTATTTTGGTCTTATGTCTGATGATTGCTTTATATTTTGCTTTGTCTTCCTATAGGTGACACATTATCTCGGGGGAGAAAATTATGTCTTTTGGGGTGGTCGTGAGGGATACCAAACACTCTTGAACACAGACATGGAAAGAGAGCTTGATCATATGGTATATTCGTTAGTCATTTCTTACTTGGAAATCCGCTAAATAAAGTTTTTCAATGTCAGCTGTTAGTTTCATGTTACTTAAAATGTTTGCTCCATTTTATGCATTTTTCCCGATTAAACGTTCTTCTTCAAGTTTCCAATGTAGCGTCTTAGTTATTAACTATGCAACTTCTATTATTTATTTTGACAGGCAAGATTTCTTGAAGCTGCTGCTGCCTACAAGAAGAAGATTGGATTCAATGGTAATTTTCCATTATCAATTTTAATACTGTATTCTAGCTCCCCTTCCAGCAAATGGAGGTGGTGAGGAGGGGAACAAAAAAAATTATGCTACTCTGGGCCAAAGGGTTGTCTTTCTGTAGTTATTTATTTATTTATTTTGGTGGAATTTTGATGGAATATTCTTTGATTCAGGAATTCTACTGATTGAACCTAAGCCTCAAGAACCTACCAAACATCAGTATGTTTCGACAATCCCTTCCTTTCTCAATTAGTAATAGCAGTCAAATTCGCTGTTCTTTTTATGAGTTATTGCTTGATTTATTTACAGGTATGACTGGGATGCTGCAACAACACTTAACTTCTTGCGTAAATATGGGCTGCTTGGTGAGCTCTAATGAATTCTTGTCTGATATCTATCATTGCCTTCCAGACGATTTGTGATAACTGCTGCATAGCTAAATGAAGTATTATCCAAACTTGTGTATTTGAAGGGATTTGTTTCATGGTTAACTCTTGCCTGTTAAAGCAATAATTGATTTCATGACTGCATGCACAGTTTGAAAAGCATACCTTAAGTGTTTAGGTCTAGTGTATACCAGGGCCAGAAAAATTGAAGAACCTGATGATTACAGGGTAAAATACGCTGGCTGAGAAAAAAATTTATATGATGAGAGATTGTAGTCCTTAGTCCAGAGAATTACTAATTTGGAATTTATTAGGCTTTATAATACTTTGTGATGTAGAACTACTTTGCTCACTCTTTATTTTGCTTGAAGAACCTGTATCCGACACTCATGTCTTCAAGGACCTTCCTTCTCATACTTGATTATACTTTGAAAAAGTTGAACATATCTAATGTTGAATGCATATTTATATCCAACAGTTAAACCTGAGTCAAGTAACTAGATAATTTTGTTAAGTATTGGGCTTCAAAACCATGCTGCTTTCCAGAACATTGGAATTTCTAGTTGGTCAGGCCCATTTTCATTTAGAAGCAAAACAAGCCGTCATCCAGCTATGATCTATCTGGTTATTATCTCTTTTTGTTGGCAGTTACATTTTTAACTCACTGTTCACTATTTCCTTTTGCAGGGGAATTCAAACTTAACATTGAGTGTAACCATGCCACACTCTCTGGTCACAGGTTTGTTGTGTTCTGTGCCTTCGAATGATATTTGCATATCGTTTCCAAGTAAAATTTCCCCACAACTGCATACATGTAATTTCCTCTGCCAACCTATGGTGCTTGTGTAATTTGCAGCTGCCATCATGATCTTGAGACTGCAAGAATCAATGGAATGTTAGGAAATATCGATGCAAACACTGGGGATCCTCAAGTTGGTACGGTCAATTATTAACTTAAAAACTTCCTAGTTTTTTCAAAGTATTCTTATTTCATATTTGTGAACTTGGGACTACAATCTTCTTAGCATTGAAGATATGGATTTCTTTGTGATACAGGTTGGGACACAGATCAGTTCTTGACTGATGTCGGGGAGGCAACCATGGTTATGCTAAGCGTGATAAGAAATGTATGAGGACTCTTATTTTATTTTCTTTTGATTGTTCAAACTTCAAGGACACTTATTTTATTTTCTTTTGATTGTTCAAACTTCAAAAGAGTGTTCAACTTTCAACTGCTTTACACTTCACTTTGTGTGTGGCAGGGAGGATTAGCACCAGGAGGCTTCAACTTCGATGCAAAATTGTGTGTAAACATTTCCTTACTTATTTTCTTACAGTTGTGTTGTGTTTACCTAGATTCTTGTTATCTTGGTCCACTTGTGATGATCTTTTTACCTTTTATTGTTTTGTAGACGGAGAGAGAGCACAGATGTTGAGGACTTGTTCATTGCTCATATTAGTGGAATGGACACCTTGGCTCGTGGACTCCGAAATGCTGCTAAACTGATTGAGGTAATACAATATCAAAGTTATCCCTCCGCTTTCTAACCAAATGCCTTTTTCTCCCCTCTTTCGTATATTAATTAATAAATTTCCTCATTATAGGATGGTTCTTTGGCTGAGCTTGTTCGTAAACGATATTCTAGCTTTGACACAGAACTTGGTGCCCAGATTGAGGTGATTTTTTTTTAATGATAACTTCTCCTTCGGCTTAAAGTAGGCATTTCCCATGGAAGAAACGCTAATATATGTAATCCATTGTCGAACAGGCTGGTAAAGCTGATTTTGAAATGCTTGAGAAGAAAACCATGGAATGGGGAGAGCCCAAGGTTGCTTCAGCCAAGCAGGTAGTTAGATATTTTACTTTAAAAAAGACGTTTATAAGTTCTTTTAACTTCATGCTATACTGTGATGACCTATGGCCCATAACCGAGCAAATAGCGAGTTATTCATATTAGATTGTTTGTTTGTTACGACACGAACAATATCATTTCTAACTACAAAACATGACAGAAAGCAAAGCTTTTCATATAACGTTTTCGACTTTTTCAGTTTTACTTTTTATATACAGTCCATTATGGAGCGATCCGTCCTGTGTCTGTCCCGTGTACAATCTATAAACAGAAAATAGCATGTAATGCCAGTATGAACCAAATCTAAAATGAAAATTTTGTTTATGTTGTTGCAGGAACTTGGAGAGATGATTTTCCAATCTGCACTGTAGGATACCTTGATTGACCGATGATGGTCCATGTTTTCGGTTTTTTCTTTTAGTTAGGAATAAGCACGATGCTTATACAAATAAATGGGTTGATGTAGTTTATAACAATGCATTAGTGCTTAGTTTTTTTAAGAAAAATGGTAAGTTTTAGTAGTTGAACTCTTGGTGGTATGCCATCTTATCATGAAGGGAGTCCATGCCCTTCTTGGAATGTTGGGTATCGATGAGTGATTGCAAAAGTGTGGATTTAAATAAAAGGAACCTGGGTAAAATTATCTCAGGTGGTTCATGCCTTCATGGTTCTTGTAATTCATTTTTATGAGGTGCTATTGCCTTTTAAAATTTAAGGAAATTACATAAATTCAAAGCTTAAATTAGTTCATGGTCATAAGCAGATTAGCTTTATGGTTTATTCAACATTTTGATATTTACGAGTTCTTGTTTCCTAGTTTTTGATAAAAGTAGGAAACATGCATTGTACGTGATAACAAAAGGGTGAGTTTTAAATGAACAAAATCTTTTGATTGAGTGCAAAAGTATAAAATTATAGCAGCAGATATTAGGTTTTAGACAAGTCGAATTGTTTTATTTTTTTATTTTTATTTTTTGAAATCGGACTTGCAGCAATTCAGATGATTAACGATTTGTGTTCTGGAGATTGATTAGTAAGATTCAGGAATATTCGAAGAAGAACTAACGATGAAGTGGTGGATTACTTAGTCAAGATAGTTAGTGATGATATTGGTCATTTAATGATCTCCGAATATCCGTTGTTCGAGATTAAGATTTTGTTAGAAGAATAATCTGTTTGACTGTTTCTGTGGAGTCAAGTAGAAATTAGTTGATTTCATTGGTGACAATGCAAACAAAAAAAAAAAAGTCATATAGAATCGATTTTAACAGTCTAATGACTTGAATAAAAACTTTTGAATAATTCAATGATCAAAACAAAAATTTACCTATAATTTAATTTTTAATGATGTAATTTACTCTTCTTATTATCAGTATACAATCTAACTGTGCTCGATTTAGATGGTAACAACAGTTGGTTGTCCGAAATTTTAGTATTTAAATTATATTTTAAACATAATATAATAACTATATATCTATAAATTGATATAAGATTCAAACATTTAGATGTTATCTGTATAAATAATGTGCATTACTGTTAAAGATTAAAATATTAGACACTACTTTGATAATATCCATGTAATAAATATTTAAAGTTATATGTACTGTATATAATACTTAAATTTCTCATAATTTTTTTTAAAAAAATGGTATGAAATGGGAATATTATTAATTTTCAATAGTTTTATGCCATATTAATAATTTCATCCTGAATTTCAATATTTTAATTTAGATTTATTTTTTTTAATATGAAAAAACTGAAATTCAAGATGAAAATGTCGATGTGGCATAAAATTATTGAAAAAGATATACAAATGACGTGTTGTCACTGTTTCATATAATCTTTATTTTACGCCTTCTAGAATATTGTAATGACATACAACTATATTCTCTGAATTAAGAGAACTAAACATTTTCTATCCAAATTTGTTATAAATAATAAATTTTATATTTAAATGTAAAATATTATAATTTAATTCCAAAAAATAAAATTAATTATGGGAATATTTAAGTTTTTGAAATTTAAGTTTATAAAAAAAATCCAGTTTAGTAAAAAGAATACAAATTTAAAATGATTTGGAACCTCATAACTATATAATAAATCAATGGCTTAATATAATATTTGGTACTTAAATTTGATATTTTTTTTAAATTTAGTACCTAAACTTTTTTAACTCAATTTGGTACTTGAACTTGACACTTTTTCTTGATTTGGTACCTAAACTTTTGTTGGACCCAATTCGGTACCTGAACTTAGCATTTTTTCCTAATTTGATACCTAAGCTTTTTTTAGATTCAATTTGGTATCTAAATTTATTAAATATTATAAAAATTACGCAAAATAATAACGATGTTGAAATTTTTTTTCTGTTTTGCTACAAAAATATTATTAGTTTTAGAGAAAATTCATATTAAAAATAGGTATTGAGCTATGCTTAACGAATTAATATTAAAAAAAATATTAGCTACCAAATTAGGAAAAATTATCAAGTTCAAGTACCAAATTGGATCCCAAAAAATTTAAATATCAACTTAAAAAAATGTCAAGTTTAGATATCAAATTAAGAAAAAGATATCAAATTTAAGTACTAAATTAGACAAAAAAAACTTTAAGTACCACATTAGAAAAAACTGTCGCGTTTATGTACCAATTATTATAATAAAGTCTAAATCAATTATAGTTATAAACTTGAAAAGCTTTTTCACATAGAACTTAAGATTAAAGCTTTCCAACCGATCATGAAAGCAACGTTGAAATCACTCAAAACCACAAAAGCCCGACTACACCTTTCTAGTCAAATAATAATAACTTTACTCAAATTTTTTTTTTTAATTTTCAAATATAATAATAATAATAATAATAAATTCAAAAAAACCCTAAGGCATGAAAAAGAGGAGAAAAAAAAAGAAAAATATTAATAACTTTACTCATACCCTCTTTATTTTTTACTTTTTATATTAAAAAACTAAATAACATTATGATTACATGTATAAGTAAGATTAAAAAACGTGATATAAGAGCAGACAAATTTTTAAAACTGAAAATTTATTAACCAATGGAAAAACGAACAAAAAAAACATATAAAACTTAAGACAGCACTTGTCCAAATCAACTTGTGAAATCATTTATTATTCTAAAATACTCTCAAAATAGAAGCATATTAAGAATGTGATGAAGAGTCACCCATTTTACTAGAAAAATTATTGGTGGCCAATGGAGTTTTAACGGACAACAAGCAGTGTCATTTGTCCATCACAATTTGTGAAGGCAATAAAAAAATTCACAAAATAGATCTACAAACTGAAAAAAGAGAACATGTAGAATAAATGAGAAAAGAAGAAGAAGAAAAGATTGATGAGAAGAAAAAAAGAACTAACGATAACCAACTTGGAAATTAACATTGTCGATGAGCAAAACAAATTATAAGAAACAAACGAATTAAAAAGAAAAAAAAATTTAAGGTGTTAATAAGATTTTTTAACAATGTGTCATTGTGATGATTTATTATTCATGTATAAATTTGTACAATGAATCAAATACAATGCCTTACGAAGTTATTAGACTATACGGTAGGTGAAACATATATAATTAACACTAAGGTCTGAATTTAGACTTAAAAGATTCAAAATATTTCAATTTAACCACTAGAAATAGTAAAGTTAAGGTTTAAAAACCATAATATTTTATGTTGAAGTCAACAATTTATCGTTTTATTGATTTTACATAAAAATATCTTCATAATAATATAATTTATTATGTAAAAAAAATAAATTTTTAATTCTTTTTAAATTGAATTGGTGTCCGATTAATCCGTGATACCAACCAAATAAAGGAATTTAAGTATAATAATATAGATTTCTTAAATCTGTAGTTTAATTATTGAAAGACATAAATGTTTTAATTGTTTATATTTTTTTAAAAAATTTAAACTTTCTCTAATTAAATTAGTGTTTGATTAATTAGTATCATTTCAATAAAACATTTAATAATAGTAGAGATATATTTGTATATTCAATGAAAGGTTATACTGTACACCCACCAAGCGGGTGAAATAGATGAAAATTAATATAAAAGTAAAAAATTTTATTGATAAATTATATTTAAGGTCATTAAATTATTAATAATTTATGCTCTGGTTATTTAATTTAAAAATAATAAAATGGTCATTGAAATATTTAAATTTTTTTATTTAAGTTAATAGGTTATTATGGTTTTCTTTGTTCACATCGTCTGTACCAATCGAAATCTCTTCCTCTCCATTTTTTCTTTACGATTCATTTTTTTTCATAAAATAACTTTGAATGTTTTAAATTTGCAAACCAATATTCAAACAATTTTCTTCTCCGATCTTCTACATTGACTATCAGATTAACTTAGATCTAAGGTATTTTGTTCTACTTGTCAATGGATACTAATCTACCATATCGATCATCAAATCATCATTCGAGGCTCATTAGTTGGATTTTTTATATATAAAAAAAAAAACTTAACAATCCAGTTACTTAAATAAAAACTTTCAAATAATTTAATGACTAAAATGAACACCTTTGAATAGTTTAGTGACTATTTTGTAATTTTTTGAAGTTAAGTGACCAAAACATAAATTTACTAATAATCTAATAACCTTGAGTGTAATTTCCCCTAATTTTATCAATGAAACCATGGTTGTGTGAGACTTTAGAATCTTGAATATCCCAATTCAACTCTCACACTTGTTTTGATTAAAATTAAGAGAGTGATTTTTATTATTTTTTAAAAGAATTAAATTCTTTGTACAACTATACTAATAACTTTGTCTTATTTTATATATTTTTTTGTTTATATTTAATTAACTCGTGACATAAACTTATTTAATAATTTTAATGTAGCATAGATGCCAGATAGGTTGAAAGTTGAAACCAAAAACGATTAAGAAACTAAAGAAAATTATAGGGTGGTATATGCAAAGATGTTAGAGTATAAAGGATGAAAATGCAATTTGACCCCTGAAATGGAGGGCTGCCCCAATCAGGACTGGGCAATAGATCGGCTTATTTCCTAACCACAAGTTTAGATACGCCACTATACACGTTTCGTCTTCTCGGCCACTATAATGCCACGTCACGTCAATGGGTCCCACCATCCTCACAAAAATTCTTCTTCTTTTTTTTTTTCCCTTCTATTCTCAGTTTCTCTCTCTTTCTCTGTTTCTTTAATGTTTATACTTAAAACTTTTCCATTTGCTTTATTTCCCCTTCCAGAAAAATAAATTTTTGAAAAATATAAAAAAAAGTTCATCTTTGTTGAAAGTTAAAAAAAAAGTTATAGGTTTTTATTTATTTGGATATGTTTTATTTATTCTCGTTGTAGTTTGTTTTGTATTTAAAAAATATTTTTTTGGTGGAAATTGGCTATGTGTGGAACAATTTTATCACGTGCATTTGAATTGAGATTCGGAACTGGATTCGTGATTAGCTGCGGCTTCTTTGGAGATGTTTGATTGGAACGACGAAGAGGTAATTAGATCTAACTTTTTTATATTTTTTTAAATTCTTTCTCGTTGCTCTGTATTTTTCTTTAGATTTCTGGGAATTTTGTTAAGTGTAAACTACACTTCTTTTATAATATTTTTGTACTTGTTATATATTTAATTGGAAATGTTTGTTTATATTTACCGTATGTACTTTGCCATGGATTTTTTCTATTAAATTTACTGTGCTCGGAAATAAATTTAACTGGATTTTTTTTGATAAGGGGAGGGGCAGGGGTGTTCAAAGATGCAACCAAGTAAACCAGTGCTCTGCCGGTTGACTTTTACTACAATAACTGAATGATCGTGTTTAGGGTTTTCCCGGGAATTTCTATTTAAGGAAATATTTTCTATTAACATCGTGTCAGAATTATCAATTATAGTAACTATAATCAACTCATGCATTAAACTAGTTTTCTTTTATTTTAGTCAAAATAAACTTTCTTGAATTGCCTAGTGGTTAAGCCTTTGTTGGCTAAAGATCAGGGTTCAAACCCTCTTGTTTTGATATTAGCAATAATGTCATGAAAAACTATGAATCTTAGAAATTTCTTGCTTAAAAAGGCAATCTCTTTTCTTGCTGGAGTTGAAAGCAAAAAGTAGCAGTCTGGGATTTAGGTAAAGAAAATTTTCTATGTTTGACATGGGAATGAGGTTGATGTTAGAGATGTGGACAGCAAGGTAAATGTAATTATGTACTGGAGTTGGAGAACCCTAGGGATAACTTTAGTCTCAAATTCTTTTGAAGGATGTTTTATGGGGTTAACTTAGCGTGGAGCTTTGGTCTTTATCATGTGTAAGATCAGTTCATTATCAAGAGTTTATTGGGGTTTGGATCAATAAGACATAACTATTTTGCTATTACGTAAACAGTGTATGTTTATGGAGAGTTTATTCTATCTTCTGTAGCATCTCAAAAGCTGCAATCTAGATGAAGTAAAAGAATGCTGTGATCAAATGCATTCTGATCAGTACTGGTTCTAGGACAATAAGTGGAGGGCCTAAATTTTCATATAAGACACGCAGGATACCTAATATACTTAACAGATGTGGGATAACACCACTTAACACTTCTCTTGTGGACAATCTGATCTGGAACCTCAGATGGGTTAGGCAGGTACAACAACATAATAAGTACTGTGTTAAAGCATCCAACCTAAAAGCCAATTCGTAATAGGTAGAGGCACTCAACTTTAATATAAACAATAGGAAAACCCGATATTTAACTGATGTTGGATAACACCACTTAACTGTTTATAGGAGAAGTTCCCTTTAATAGGTAGAGCTCTCAGCTCCCAAGTACTGAGGCAGCCTGCCCAAACCCTCTAGGGTGGTTGGACAAATGTTTATGGTTGGCCCTATTGAACCAAGATGGGTAGAAGCTACTTGCAGGATTATTTTAATATCCATACTGCTATTATGTTATATTATAAATGTTAATTATGTTATTTTACATAATTTTATGATTTTTGAAGGTTTTTTTAATGATAATAGTATTTTACTTGTTTTCCAAACTCCAAGCATTATGGTTTTATTTGAAAATAATGATTTTATAGCACCCCATATTATTATAGTTTCAAGTAACGTAGGGGTTTAGCATTGAGTATAGAGATTTGGAGAGTTTTGATGCTGAGAATTGAGTATCGAGATTTTTAGAAATTTCATTAAAAAATTACATATTAATTCTCAAGTATTTTGATGACAAACTTGTTATACATCATGAGTGGGTGATAGTATGTATATGATGGAGAATTCCTTTTATTCCTAACTGAAATTTCATCTCACCTCAATCATGAATTGCAGGGGAGATTAACTTTCTATTACACTGCCTTGGTTTTTATTGGACTGACATGTTAGATTGGCAGACATCCATGGTTCTTTATAGCATTATGGTTAAGACTTCTGTAAAAGACTGCTTCTTGTCTTTGCTAGTTGTTAGTTTTTGCAGCCTAAGGTAGACTTTGCTTTTTTTTCATTTTCTTCTCTTTTGCCTTACATTTGGGAGAGTCACAGCTTTGTACGTATGTAAGTGAGCAATTATTGTAATTTTCCAAGAAAAATTCTTGAATATATTCCTTTCCTTACCATTTGCAGCTGGGGCTTGTCTAAAACTTGTCTGTAGGTGCATGGGAAGTAGCATTATAAGCTTGGTAACAATGGCTGGTTAACATATGACCTGACCTGTGTTTCCTCTATCAATAAGCAATTGACTTATGATTTGAATGCATTAGCTTGACATCCAAGTGGGACAAAAAGTAGGGTACTTTTCATTTTTTTTATTGCAACCTTTTACTTTGTATGCTTCTTGAAATTAGTGCTAAGGTTAAATTCTTGGGAAGGATGCTTTGAAATTTGATTTGAAGTAATTATTAAATATTATTAGGTAACATAAGAAAAGCAAAAATTCTTGAGATCCAAGTCATTTTTGGAGCCAAATCCTTTTTTTTAAAGGCAACTATTATTAGATAATAAGAGTATGACACCTGAGCAACAGGCCATAAAGGAATACAACAACCGAACAATAAACCGAGAGGTATAAAATCCCAATGAAAAATGAGCGATCTATTTAGTACATCCTACCCTCTTACAAACAAGAATAGAGAGATGTTTAAGCATTAGTGGATTTCGAGTGAATCCAGAGGGATAAAATTCCAATGGAACCAAATCATTTTGAAGGAAGACTTAGTGGATTCTGAATGAAGTCTAGACATCAGAGAAAAGGGAGAGAACATTAAGAAGCTTCGCAAAGTTAACAAAGCAACAATCTTGGTTGGTGAGAGACTTTGAAGATTATTGTTCATAATTTTCGTTCAAGGAACTTGTAAAGTATCCTTCTGGTACGAGTTCTTAATGATTTCTGTGTTTTTCTGTGGGAATTTGTTGTTGTTGTCTCTGATTGATGTTAGAGAGCATGAAAAGGCATTGATTTAACCAGGCAATCCTATGGAGCTTCAGCTTTGTGCTAGCTTTTCAGTTTGTTTTTCCTTCAATACAGTTATTTTGACTGCTTAAAGATATAATAATACCTTCTTTGATGGTGATATGAGTGGTTATATATTTTCAGCTAAAGAATATAATATGGGATGATTCTGGTGAGACTGACAGCCTTATAGTACCTTACCAAGAGGGAAGTGAAAACTGTTGTAGTAAGAAGGAATGGAGTCAAGCAACTGCAGCCATAAAGCCTAATGAGCAAAAGAAACCTGGAGATGAAGTTGATCTTTGTGAAAGAAAGTTGGATGGCAGTTCCAATTTCAATAAAAAGGGAGGGATTGACACCTCAGGAGTTGGCATTGGTTCGTGGCCAGAGTTATCTTTATCTAATGCAGCAAAAACTGATCAGAATTCCTTGGGTAGCGAAGTCTCTAACAGTTTGGTTGAAGTAACTAAATGCAGTTCAGAAAACGGTAAGAAGATTAGTGTTATTCAGACTAAAGACAATAGCATTTATTTCTTTGTTATTGCTTTATAACCCTAATTATCCAACTTTCTTAACAGCAGAGACAGCTGAACTTAGTAAAGATCCTGAAAATTTTCAAAATCCCAGTGAAGGTAAAGAACAAGGTGATTTAGTTGACTACAGCTGGGCTAACATTGGAAGTTTTGATGATCTTGATCGAATTTTTAGGTAAAACACAATTCATACCTTAACTGTAGCTTATGAAATCATTGTCTTGACAATCTAGTCTGGAAGATTGGTATTTCTGCAGTCAGGCAAGTAGTATGGTTCTTATGTTTCCTTTTGAACTCAGTAAGTAACCACAAGTTGATATCTCAGCATGGAACTAACAGCCTTCATGTCTTCACATAAATGACCTTCTATTTTCATGGAATTTGCCTTTAAAAAGTTTCTACTTTCATTTGCTCTAAGTTATAGTTATTCTTCATACCTCAAATGTGGGACCAAAGAACCTGAAACTCCTGAACTAGTTTGATCACTCAGGTTGTCCAATTCTCTATACTGTTTTTAGCTGTACCCCTTGAGTTTTTTAGCAGTTCTCCGAACTGGTATAACAAAACTTCGGGAGGAGTTCAACAGCACTCCCCCCCCCCTTCTGGGGGAAAAATTAGAACTCCAATCATAATGTTCTTTTTCTTATTTCTCCTTTTGTCATATATCATGACATCCATCTGATTCAATATTCTCACAAGTGATGATTTTGCAGCAATGATGACCCAATATTTGGCAATGCAAGTTTTGGTAGTGCTTATGAGTTATGGTCCTTATCTAAGGAGGTTACAGACAGCCCAGGGAAATCCTTTCCTACTACCTTGGACTCTCCTAGCGTAGGGATTGGAGCATTAAAGAGCACATCTGAGCCTTTGGAAATCAAAAGTGAGTATGAGGAACAAGATAACCATTTATTTGCCCTTAGCTATGGGAAACCAGGTGGTTCTACATCTCATGGTCTGCACAATGAAGAATTTCCTGGAGATAAAAGAAAATCAGTAATTGAGGGGCAGGTATGAAATATCAACATGCCATATGATCAATTCTTTGTTATGTTTTCAACATTGTCAATCAAACTGAAGTAATAATGCATCATTCCAACTTTCACAGATAAATGTCGAAACTGCAGGGAAAAGCAGTGCATCAAAGTTTCATCTCAATGCTGAAAAAGTTGTGACCCTTGATGAATTGGCTAAAAAGGTATTACTATAATACTCTTAATACTTTATCATTCAAATTATCTTTGGTTTGTGGTATTTCTCTCAAGGTTTATGATAAAATGCTGCTTTCCATGGTCCTTGGAATTGCCAGTTTTATGATGTCTCATTCCTTGTGCATTTACAGAACTATAGGAGTAAGCTTATAAATTGAACCTTTTGTACGATTTATAGGGAGGGGAGAAAGGGCCTAGCATATTTCTGTGCAGAACACTAAGTTTTGTTAGTTATAAACAAGATAGATGGATCGAATTTATTTATCAGGTGCCTGAAAATTAGTGTTTTGCTTGGTATTTTTTGTCCATGGAAGATCCGTAACAAATTTATCTAATGAAAACCATCTGAACTGGAAGTTCCTCTCCTTGTATATTTATGATTTTATATTTCACTTATGACATAGTAACTGTGATTATTGTCCTTCCAGTAAACAAAACTATCTTTCAAGCCCCTGTGGCAATGTCAGTTTTGCTTTTTATTCTAGCTTTTGGTGGATGCCGATATAACTTGGAGTTCAGAATAGTTAATAGATGGTTAGAATAACTTAATTCAAATTTCTTACTGCTTGAGTTTGGCTCAGCTCGGTCACACCCCTAGGGAGGCTGTAATGAATAGGCAATACCTTATTGCATTAATTTACTAGCATAAATTTAGGTGTTGTCTTCAAGATGCCAATGTATTGTTTTTAGATTAATACTTCTCTGTGCAGGCAGGCAAGTTGAATAAGCTATTGAAATTTCAAAAACGAACTGAAGAAATAGGTGAGACGAAACTGGTACAGGACTTATATGATACCTGGACTCCATCTGGAAACCCATTGGCTGAATATGAGAATAAGTTGGCTACCTCCATGGTAAAATATTCTCCAACTTCAGTTGTAAATCAGCAGAAGCAGCTTCGAGAATCTGACTCGCTGCAGTACCAACACATCTCCGATTCATTTGTAGCCCCTTCCACATATGGGAATCTTTTAAACCAATGTCCTGCAATACCTGCTTTATCCAACATCCAGTCTGGGGAATTTTATCAGCAACCCTTACTTTCTTGTTATAATGTTTTCCCTGGTAAGGCGAATTATGCAAACAGATCAGTTAAGGCTGCTGCAACACCCTTGAGCATGACACCTCAGGAAAAAATAGAAAAGCTGAGGCGGCGTCAACAAATGCAAGCACTGTTTGCCATACAGAAACAACAGCAGCAGTTTACCAATCGAGTTCCATGTATCAATCACTCTATCATTCAAAAATCTACTAAAGAAAATCAATTTCCTCACATTGGAGTAGCCGATATTGAAGATCATAGTGTTCCCTCTTTTGACCCAGCCTCACCTCGAGAGCAAGATGATTCTAACACGGTCTCTGTTGTAATTGATGACTGTTCACTGGAGGAAACAGTACTTTATCAGCTGCAAGATATAATTACAAAGGTATGCATAAGTTACTGGTGAATTTTTTTTTTCCTCCTTGCCGACTAATAAGGAATTTGACACCAACAAATCAACTTTTGCAGTTGGATGTGAGAACTAGACTTTGCATAAGAGATAGCTTGTACCGGTTGGCTCAAAACGCAATGCAGAGACATCATGCTAATGGCACTAGCTGCAATAACAAAAGTGGCAGGGATGAAAATAAAGTTGCGAAAGAAGAAAATAAGAATTGTAACAGGTTAGTTAACTCTCTGCTATTGCATTTATATTTAACTCAAAAGTGAAACTTAGGCTCTGTTTGGTTTAGAAAATAATTTTCACTTTCTATTTTTTGGAAATTGCAAAACACCTTTAGCAAATAGAAAAAAAATGTTTTCAACATAATAAAATATGAGAACTTGTTTGGAACCCATTTTTCAACAAGTGTCAGGTGTAGTGATAAGGTACATTGTAAAGGGAGAGAATTCAAGTTCGAATTTTGGAGATGATATTGTTGGGAGGGACATCACGAAATCTGAAATGATTAATCTCTATGGACTGTAAAACGGGCATGGAGGATACCTTGGTTCTAAAAGAAACATGAGAAATAAAATAAAAACTTTATACATTTTTATGGATTTAAACTAGCGTAAGAGTTTTGATATTTTAAAATTATTGATTTTTTCTTTTTGTGCATTTATATGGGTTTGAAGCAGGGACAAGTCATTAATTAAAATTGAAGTTAAAAAACCCTTATTTTCAACTTTTTCAGATTTATAAAGATTATTAGTGAAAACAAAGAAAACAACTTTTTATTTGTTTTCTAATTTTCACATATTTTCATTTTTTTTTAAAAAGAAATATTTTTAAAATCTCCAATCATATATTTTATTTAGTGTTTTTCATTTTCAAAAAAACAAAAGCGAAAATTATCTCTATTTCTTGAAACCAAACACGTCTTCTTTGAACCTAACAAATGACTCCAGTGGAAAACAGGATGATGTTCATCCTAGGGGTCCCGGGTTCGAGCGCCTATGTGTGTAAGGTGTGTGTGCGTTGTCAAAGGGTTAAAAAAGTATGAACAGATTCTACCATGTAATCACACCAGTATATTAAAAAAAAAAAACATGTCTTCTTTAGTGTCTTTACATTTTCCTTTTTCGCATATTTTGTTTTTCTTGGAAAGGTTATTCTCTGTCTTGAAATCTACACTGGTTCTACTAAAATTAAATAGCACTTGATTAACTAAGGTTTCCACCATTGATGATGTATTCTTTCTGAAAAGATGAAAAATATAAATAAAAATGCCCCCTTTTTTTCTCCTCTAGGTTGATGGATTGAGGATCTTGCTTTATGACGATTTTCTGATTCATACATTTTAAATAAACATAGTTTCTACCATTAGAATGAATGAATCTTCTCGAAAAGGATGAATTCAGACATCTATCTTACAGCTAAAATTTGAAGAGCTCAGCACGTCTTTCATGTCCATTTTGTTTCTTAAATTATTACTCCAGTTCCTCTTTTTCCATTAAATGAGATTCAACCATGGAAGGATAACAGCACATTCCTTTGTATGCATGCAATTTTAGTCAAGCGTTTTAATATTTTTTTATCTTTTCTATCCCTTTTTACTTGATTGAAGATCAAGCCATAGTTAGTAGCTTATGATTAAATCAGACTTTAGTTGTATTCGTTCTTTATTGAGGGTTTGCTTCAAGACCATAGCCATGATTAATAGCTTAGGTTTGAGACAATTTAAACCTTATGAGATATCCTAATCAAAGAGTTCTGCTTATGTGTTCTCATGGGATTCAATATAATTTAGTGTCCAATAGATCCATTCTAGCTCATATTGACAACCAATAAGATTTAATATACCTATATGAAAATGTCAAAGAATACTCGATTATGACCGTAGATATAGGAAATTCATTTGCAAATGAGAAGAATTTGCTGGGAATACTGAATGTTCTATGCTACACTATTTTGTGGAAGAAACTCAAATTTTGGTGAACTTTTGAATTTGACCTGTGCTTGAAGCATATAACTTAAGGTGTCATGCTTTGACATGGAGATGGGTACCAGGCATAGCAATATGTCTGTCTGCACTTTCCTATGTTGAAAAAATAGATTAAAAAAGGCCATTGATATTAATGAAACCATGCACAGAAGAACTTTGTGCATTTCCTGTCGAAACTGAAATCTGCAATATTTAGGTCAGTATCGGACACTTAACAAAGAATATGCTCTTAGAGTGTTTGACAATTAGAATTCTAGGTCCTAATGAACACAACAATGGAACTCTGTCTAGCAGGATCAATCTACACTGTCCCATTTCATTACGGTATCTTGGGAGGGAACTAGTGTCCACATTCAATTACCTTTTTTCCCTGTTACTAGTTAGAGTCTGCTAAGATGTATGTAGTTGGATTTGGGTGCGAGTGTTGGGCATGGGTATGTTTAAACTTTTTAAAGGTTTCCATGTATTTGGAGGGTCCTTGGAGGATCATATCCCCATTCCCATGTCCCAATATGCGTCAGACACGAGTATTTCAAGGGCAATGAACAGTAGGAGCAACATAGGAAATGGGTTCATGTTATCTTCAGCCAAGGCAATATTCTTCGTGTAAGTTAAAGAAGTACATGATTATTCCATTGTGTTTATGGATTATGTGCTTCTCTTCTTAAAATTCATAAGTTTCCATGATCCGGTCACCTCAAATGAACTCAATACTTAAAAAGTCTTAATATGGTTTGATTTGTTTTTAATTATTTGGTATGATATCATTTTAATGTCGTTCTTCTGAACTTTCCAGGTTCTTTCCCTGAACCAATAGCCTTCTCTGACTTAAAAGACCCATTTTAAACCCTTAATGAAGCATTTTATGCTTGTTTCATTGAATTGGAAGCCTAACTCTCATTTTGTTTTCCTTGAATGTATCAACAGGATGTCAGAGGCGGAAACTGAGACCAATCCAATTGACCGTACTGTTGCTCATTTACTCTTCCATCGGCCTCTGGAGTTGTCTGGAAAGCATACTGAGACACCTGAATCGCCTGCTTCCATAAAATTCCCATTGGAACACAAATCTGCTGGTTTAATGAGTTTGCCGATGGGTTGCGTATCAGACAATTCACAAGTTAAACAAGGCCTTTCGCACCAGGTATCAGAAGTTCCTTCCCCATTGATGGATTCCCAACCAGTGGAGCAATTTAAGAACAGCCCTTGCATAGATACTTCCGAGAATGCATCAACTTACGGGCCTGCAGATGGTGCACCTGAGGAGGTAGAGGCCTCGCAATGAAACCTAGAATTCTTTATAAAGTTAATTTCTCCCTTCAATATTTCTATGGGTATAGAATTCATGCTTTGGACTATTATATGGATTTTCTGGTAATTCGAGAAGTATTTCTTTTCTTATCAGCTGAGCTGATCCATTTCATCTTTATCGCACAGTCATCAGCAGCCTCCTAGTTACACGACCTGGAGCCTTAAAACATTATCATTTCAAGAATCTGTGGACATCCTTTATCAGCATCTGTACACAAAAACTGCGAAGGTGCTTGTGTTTTGAATTCCATATTGGTTATGTTTATCTGACATATTCACTGGAGACAACTTGAATATGTGTGTCATGTCATCGAATTTTGAACCTTGCTGGATACGTATATCTATGTTTGAAAATGTGTCATGTTACTTCTATTCTTCCGTTACTCCTGGTTCGAGGTTCCCACCATCTGAAGCTCAGTATAGAATTTGATGCATCGTAGACATCCTGTTTTAAGCTTATATTTATTCGGCCACCACATAGTTAATAAATCTTGGAGGATGCATATACTTGTGCTGACCTATGTTACATGGGATCTCAAGTCAGACTAGTCTTGGGTTGGTACGTAAATGTTGAATTTGACGTTTTGTTCATGCATATATTTTGTCTCAAATTTTGTGTTACCAGCTACAATGGCAATACTGCTCTCCTCTTCTTTGGCCCGGGTAAGAAGGAAAAAGATCTCAAAATGTACACCACCAAACCTCTGTATCAATACTTTTATAAATATGAACTGCGGTTATTATGACATTGGTAAAATAACAAGTTAGTAGTATATCACCAAAAATATCGATTGGGTTAAATTTTAGGAGTATACAAGGATTCTGGTTTTTGAGCTTGAAGAGCTTAAAAAGTTCTTGAAAAATTAATTAATTCCACTATATTTCTTTATAAAATTGTAAAAAGAATAATTTTAATTTATATATCGTATTAGCTACCCATCTCACCAATTTAATTTACCACCTCAAAACCCTCTCTCTTCATTCTTCTCTTAGGAAATTTCTTTATATATGTAATCATTATCGATCAAAACATGAACAGAAAAATAATAATAATTGAACTGAAAATATAGACAGTGTTCATGAGAACACCACCATCAATGATACGTGCGATGATGGAGGGGTACGAGATGGTGGCAGAAGGGAGAACATTGGTGAATGGAGTGAAAGGTTCACAGTGGATAAGCACAACACAAGCATCAACAAAACAAATGGTTTGATGGATCAAATAATTTTTTTTATTATGTTTTAATTTGTGTTGTGTTGTTAACCATACTAGGAAAATTCGGCCTTTTATAAAAAAAAAATTTAATATTTATTTATTTAAAATTATCTTAAAAATCATATTTATTTGAAAATGTATCTGACACAAGTATCAAATACTATCACTTCACCAAAAAAAAATGTTGAAGTAGCATAGCCAAGGAGCATATAGACAAAAAGTAAACATTCCTCGTAACAATCATGGTACGTCCCCAAATTGAATGGCTATGGATGACCATGGCCCTCAAGAATTTCAGAAAATCAATAGATACTTCACTATACATCCATGAACATGGAAAGATCTGGAAAAACAACAAAACCTACAAATGAGATGCCTTTAAGCCAAATTATTCACCCAATCACCATTATCATAGAAAGGTAACCTATAATAGTTATAAAGAGTGGCCCCTATTCTAATACAAGGATCAAAAAGAAAAGAAAACGAAAATGAAAACACGAGGGAAAAAAACACAAAAATGTGATGCCTTTAAAGCCAAATGCAATGACCCAAATCACCAGTGCCTCCCTTGAGAGCCACTTCCTTTGTTTTTTGCAAAGAAACCATTCTTGGGTTTTGGTAGCTCATTAATGTCCATCACCTGTACTGTTCTTTGCCTTTTGGCTTCAAAAATAACATAATCACATTTAGCATGAACCCCAAGTGAGGGATTCAAAGATTTAAAGAAATTGTGGAACAAGTGATGAAATGCAAACCATTCTCAGCTTCTTTATAACTTTCTTGAAGCCTTTTCCTTGCAGAAGCCAGCCTGTCAGAGTCAAATTTGCTTTCCTTTTCTTCTCTCTGTCTCTACAAAATCCTCCAAAACGATATGTTATTTGGATTCATACGTATGTTTCAAACATGAGTATATTCAATTTTTCCCCAAGCTTTTCATATATTTGTAGGGTTCTTCGAAGACCAAATTCCCATATCCATTCCAAGTGTATTGGATACAAGTACTTCAGAGAAAATGAAAAGATAAGTAGAGTAGCAGAACGGCAACTCGACAAACATATATGTCAAAGTGCCTTCTGAAAGTATTTTGCTTCTAATAAATTTGGTTTCAAACCTCTCTGTCTATCAAAAACATATGATGCAACTCTATGAAGCAAGCACACTTCTATCAACAAGTATCTAAGTATCGAACTCATGTCTAACGTGGAAACGGTTCAATTTGGCAAAATACTTGTCAAAAACAATCAAAGGATGCTCAAGACATGTAAATGCAATTACATGCTTTAATTTGGAATGTATTTAATACCTGCACATTTTGTGGAGGAGTTGAGTGAGTATGTCTAATTGGAGGATCTTTTCGATGAGGGATTGACTTTAACTTCCTTTCAGGTTCTGAATTATTCTTGTTTAAACCAAGACTCCCATCTGTCAATTGCCATCCAAAAACGCATTAAAAAGAAGGCTGATTAACCAAAACAATGTTATTCGGATTCAAATATTCATGCCATATATAAGACATGTCCAAACACAAATATGATCAGACTGTTCTAAGTATTTTCATGTATTTGGTTGATTCTTAAAGATTAATTCTCGTATCTATGCGTTGGACATAAATATCGAACACGAATACTTCAAGAAAAAATGAGTAATCGAAGCAAAGATCAAATCAGATTCTGTGCTCACTGTGAGGGTTTGGAGAGTACACATCATCAGGAACCTGTAAAAAAGCAGCATCTTAGAAGGGCAAAAGCATAGTTTTCAAACAACTTTCACATGAAATATATACATATATATTATTATATTATAATTTCTTTCACCTGTTGACCACCATTTTGAGGAAGCTTTTGCTGTGGTGAATCTCCATCTGTTGTTCATACAATATTCATATCAAATTTTTTAACTCTTGATGAAATGTCAATTCACATTCACCTTTGAAATATTCTCACAAAAACTAAAAATCCATGCTTTCTGAATTTGAGACTGTCGAATATGAGTATGTATTCAATATAAATAAGTTCATCTTCAGAAAATCATATTTCATACCCATGTGAAAAAATGTGTCTGAAATGGATGCCAGTTCTTCATGTTACAGATTAGATAATATAATTTTACCCATAAGTGCAGCAGATTCAAGTTCTCCTGGTTGATTCACCATTACCCATTTATCTACAATATCTTTCCATTTCCTGAAAAAACAAAGAACCAAATCATATAACCGAATTTCCTTGAACTGCTCTTTCAAACTAAAACGAACTTAATAAAACATTCATACATATATATTATGCTACTGTACTCGAACTCGGCTGTCATTGTTGGATACGAGATATATTCAATACGGATTATTCAATTTTCAAAGTTTTAAATGTTTTAGAGCGTCCTTGGAGGATAATATCTCTGCACCTTGTATCAAATACTGAGTGTTGGACACAAATACTTAGCAAAATAAAAAGTTGAAGCTTAAAACCTGACAAGTTGCTTCACTAATCTCCTAACATCATTTGATGAATGCTTTCTGAATTTGTTCACATGTCTCCCAATATCAGTTTCCTGAAGATAGAATCAAAACATGGCAATGGTGATGGATCAAACTAAAAAAGGAAACTAAAAAAAATGAATGAAAACAAATTCATTCCAGGTGATGGATCAAACTAAAAAAAATGAATGAAAACAAATTCATTCCACTTAATAGTTACCTTGAGAGCTTGAAATGTTATATCCATATCCGCCAAGCTTTGAAGCAAATCGACCAAAGAATCTTCAGACTGTATAAAAAGCAATAATTCAAATCAAAATCCATAAATATTAAACCGACAATACAATTGCAATAAAAAAATGATTCAGAGACCTGATCAGGTACTTCAAGAAGCTCCTTAATTTCAAGGACCCTTTTTTGTTCAACATCAAACAAGTCTCCACAAGGGTCCACATCATCATCTTCATTATCGGATTGAGGTTTAAAAGGTGACCCTTTTCGTCCTTCCCCACCTTTACTTTCATGGAGGTTGCCTTCTTTATTAACTGGATATCCATTTGATCTCTCACCAAAATCACAGGTTTTACATCCATTAACCATGGAAGTAGCATAAAGCCTCTCCACAATCCCATCTCTCCTTTGCTTCAACTCTTCACCATAATCTAAAGAAGCTGCCAGGATTGCTGTATCAATAAATGTCCACACATCAACACCTGCTGTTTCAAGAACCGATCTGAAATCATCCAAATCCATTACCATCCAATATAAATAAACTAATGATCCGATTGAAGCTTCAACATAAACAGATCTGATATAAAAACAAATGACCCAGGGCTTGAATTTTGCAAAATTTCAGCTGAAACAAAAAATAACAATAATCTTTGAAGTCAAAGATGAAATAGGATTGGTTATTGTGTTGGCTTAATGAAGAAAGTTTTGAAACTTCTGAGTTTGTTAATGAAATTGGAAATTTTTTTGGGTAGAATTATACCCAAAAATGGAGCTTAATTCCTTTTATTTCTTCTTGAATATGTTTTAAAGGGAGATAATATTTTTGGGGTTTCTTGGTTGTGATTGAGAAAGTTGAAATGGAAATCTCTGGTTTTTCAACACTTTCTGTTCAGATATTTTTGGATTGTTGCGATTTGGGAGATGAACAAGCAGGGGGAATGAGAAATCTTCTTTCGAAATGTAACCACACTGACTTTTGGTTATTGGGAGGACAATATTAGGTTAGTGTATTTTTTAGGGTACAATTAGAAATTAATGGTAAAAAAGTAAAGTAATTATACATCAGGCAATTAGTTTAGTGTCTATTTATTGAGTCCTTATTAATCTCTTTAGATTAAATATCATCAGACACTTATAAAATTATCTTTTTAAATTAAAATTTTAAAATTATTTTGAAAAATATGGATCTATATTGAAATCCAAAGAAAAATTATGCATGATGAAAGTTTTAACTCCTCATGAGGTTTTAAATCATATGATTGTATGGTAGTATCTGTTCGTATTTTTTTTAATCTTTTAACAAGGCACACACATCTTGCACACGTAGACACTCGAACTATAATATACCAAATATTATTCTTTCATTCAAATAAATAAGGTATAATTTGTATTAGATAATAAAATATAATACTTAACTTTCTTTTTACATATTTGCACACGTATATATGATAAATAGTTTTAAACATATTACTTCATAATTAAAAATTTTAAAATTAATAAATGATATTATTAGGTGAAATGTAAAGTGATAGTGTAGTTAAAAAAATTAATATTTTTAAAATTTTAATTAGATAGTGTATTTTTAAGTAAAAGGATAATCTTAAAATTCAAAATAAAATTTTGATGTATATGTTTAACTTTAAGATAAAACTTTTTAATTTTAAATTTGATATATAATTTTTTTAATTTCAAAATGAAAATTTTAATATATTGAAAATATTTAAAGGTTGAGTTTCCAATCGATCAGATGAGCACATTTTCACACATCGTGCAAATCTTTATAGTGTTGTAGAGGTTTCTCGTTTAATCAGTTGTTGGCTCAGAAAGTCGAGTACTGGAAGCAACACTCGAAGGTGTTTTGGTTGTGTTACGATGATGCAAATACTAAACAATTTCATGTACAACCATCGAAGCATGAGTGAGTAAATCATATTCAACTGCATGTGGATGATAATGATTTTCAATGTACCAATGACGGGTATGTGTGCTATTGTTTCAGACTACTTTCATAATCCCTTTTCAGCTCGAGCCTGTCCTTTGATGTGATCTTTTAGGGTTTAGGGTTTACAATTCTGACATGTTAGAAACTATCTTCTAATCATTTTCCAACCAAAAAATACACATTTCACTTAATTTTGTTAGCTTCCAAGTTCGTCATTATCCTTTAATGGCTTGTTTTAATACACTTAATAAAATAAAAAACTATGGGTAGTATGTAAAAATAAGTTTCAAAGATTCAAAATTTATGAAAAGTTTGAAGAAAAACATACCTTATACTTCAAATTTTGGGGAAAAATGATAAAGAATTTTTTTTTCTTCTTTTCTTTTTAAGCACCAATATGAAGAAAAAAAACAGCATAAAACGATTACATTTTTAAAGTATTAACGATGTAGAAAAATAGTATTATGCTCAACTATCAGCATATTCCATACTAAATCTGGAGGCTAGCCAACTAATTATATGTTACCCAATTCACTTGAAGCTATTTTGGCCATATGATCAACAACCTTATTTTGGTATCTTGGAACGTGACAAAATCTTACTTTTTAATCTCGCTTGAGCAAACTGTGTATTTAGCGTAGCTCCCCCAATTTGTTTTTGGTCGTTCCACCGGCTAAAATTGGTTCTACTAGAAGCGTGTTGTTGCATTTTAGCTCAAGCTTTCTATATTCGTTCTACCATACTATTTGAAGACCTTGTAACAGAGCTCTTGCTTCAACCTTAAAACTTGTGTCCTTGTCTATCCATAATGAAAAATCACACAACTAGTTTGCATCAGCATCTCTAAACACACCTCCAATAGAAGCTCCTGATCTATATGAAGGTAATGCTCCATTGATATTGAGCTTAATCCATCCCCTCTCCCATGGCGATCAATACATTGTAGTGACCGTCAGATTAGCATGTATCAAATTGGAAACAATCAAATCATAGATCCTTACTCAAACAAGTCTTGTATCAACTATATTCTATACACAATTATGACCATTACAAGAAGTATAGCCATTACGACTATTTCATAATAACCAGCATAATATAAAAAAAAGAATGATACACTCATTAGTTAAAAAGAATTCCAATGTTTAAACAAAGCGTAACTCCACAAATCTTTAAAATGATTTCAATTATATATAAAAGCTTTTTAGCTTTCCTTTTACTTCAGGATAAATAATTATAAAAATTTTAAATTCATGCCCTTTACGAGATAAGATTATGAATATCACCATGAATGTAATTAGTTTTGTTTCAGCACCCTCTTTTGAAAGTGGAGGAAAGATTTCGATCCCGCGTTTGCGTTCTGCGCGTGATGATGTGATCTTGTTTCGTAAAATAGTAGTGGAAATGCCAGCTATTTTAGCTTTTACTTGTTTATAAATTTTCGGTTAAATTCTTCTTTTAATTCCTATACTTCGCCAGAGTTATAAATTTAATCTCTTTACTTTAATTTGATCATTTTAATCTTTGTACTTTTCAAATTTAAAAATTTCGTCCTCACCAAACAATAACGGTTAAATTCATTAAACTATGTTCTACTATTTCCAAAATATGATGAGCCAAATATATTATCATATGTGTAATACCATGCCAGTTTGATTATTTTCACATATTGCTCACTAAAAATCCAATTACTAGATTAACTAGATTCATTTGCATCAAGATTGAAATTTCAAAATTCGAAAAATATTGTGAATTAGAATGATCAAATTAAAAAATATGGACCAAATCTACAATTGTGCGCATAGTACATGACTAGTTATTGAATCTAACCAAGTGAATTGGGTCAGAATTAAAATTCAAAATTCAAAATGTTAAGGGACAAATTTTGACTAATTTATAAAGTACATGGACTAAAATAAACAAATTAAAATACAAGGATTAAATCCATAATTTTCACAAAATATAGGAACTTCATTCATAATACCTACACATAAGGAGATTCAAATTTAATGTGTGAATTTTAATGAATTTATCTAATATTGAATTATATTTGCTTAAATAAGATTTAATATGATATTATTAAAAAGAGTAGATCGAAATATGAAAGAACTTTGATCATACCTATTGAGTGAAAGTCAATCTCAAACCCTCAACTAAGGTATTGTTTCCATGGCGAGATTTTATCTCCCATACTTCGAAAATCCAATAGGTTCACTAAATTTAGGTAGTATCTCAATCAGTGGAGATACAACCTGTAAACTCACAAAAAGTGTCAATATTGTACCTAATATTATTTATGAAAATTGATCCTATGAGCTTACAAGTCGTATTTTCACCAACTGAAACGTTACGAAAAGCAAAATCTCACCAAAGTAAAATCCTTTCTAAATTGACTTTCCCTCAACAATACCCAAAAAAGAGAGTAATTTGAATATTAAATTTTGTCTTTGTAAAGTTGAATGGATAATTTAGGCTTACTCAACCGTTCCATATCATTTTTTTTGGTGAGAAGAAAATCTCATAACATTAGATTACATGGTAAAAATTAAGAGGATAAAATATCCTATCTTTGTTTGTTTATGATAACTAAAACCTCTACTGAAAAATCTTCAATCATAATAAACTCTTCCTTCCTCACAAAGGATAATTTAGTGATGCACTCCATACGTTGATTCTATCTCTCGAGATGTAACGAATGGTCCATTTTTTCTCTTGTAATAAAATACAACAGATTCTTCTGATCAGAGCACAATTAGACATAATTGAAACTGTCATGAATAAATTTAACAGTTTCCAAGCTATCCGACCGAACCTCATATACTTAATAAATTTTTATTAAACTTTAAACAGTTTTTATAATTTGAACTTAAACAATTTATCTAAAAAAGGATTTTTTTTTCTAGAAATACTAACTTCATTAAAAATGGAAAACAAAGTACAATTGAAGTCATTTCCACTGTATATAATCCACGGAACAACTTGAATCATTTGATAATTATATCATAATCAAGCTTGAACCGTTGGTCCACGTAATAATATATAATATTTTTATTATTGAATTTAAATAAAATGAATTTGAAAATTGAATTCACAAAAATCCCATTCCAAAAGCTCAATCCATATGTGCAGACCTTCCATCATTGTATATAAATATTATTGGAAATTTATGAAAATTAGAAGGTAAAAAGCAAAGGAGAGATGCATCTCCAGTACCACCATCATCAATCAAGTTTCAAGCCAACAGAAATACAACAGTAGTTCCATGCATGAGTTTTCATACAGTTGAATGTTGAGGAATTTTCATGGCGATACAAAGATTAAAGATATATTACCTTCTCTTCATTTCTCTCTCTTCTACTTCCTACTATCTCTCTCCACAATCACAAAAACCCACTTTTCTATCCTTGCCTTTGTCCAAGTCAATTCCTTGTATTGATGATATATAATGAAGTTCCCTCCACCAATAGTATTGCTCAGTGCAGTTAGTTTTCATAATCTCCGACTTGAATTCATATATTCTCCACATACAAACAATCTGAAGTTGAGCTGCATTAATATTTAATCAAGTTTGAAGCTAAGAGGTCGCTTTTTTGCATTAATCTAGTAATACATATCTGAATATTTGATTACTCGAATACATGTTTTTGGTTTTTACGGTTTAAAATATAGGCATGGGGCATTTAGCACACAACTAATAATTGAGCTGCAATTGGCTCACAACAACCAGATAAATGCACTTACCGGTATAACTTGGCACTGTAAACTTAATTTCCTGAAGTAGTTCTTCGTTCCAGTACAAGATCATCAGCAGAGTAATAATCCGCAATCAGGCGATACATGTATGATGGATTATGCCCTCCACTGTAAAGACACAAAGCAATCAGTGGTAGCAGGGAAAGGTAAAAATCGAGGACTATAAAAACGAAAACTTCTAGAAATGGCTGAAACAGAAGAGCCAGCTAAATGCAATATTTTTCTCCTTAAGATCAATGTGAATCAGAAAAGAGGAATGCATTGCATTCCATCCCCATGTCATATCAACGGATCAATAGTACTCAGGCCCGTTCTTGACATTTTTGAGGCCCTCGACAAAATAATAAATTGAATTTTGGATCCCTTAAAAGTTAGAAAAAAAAATTTTAGCCCCTTAAAAGTTGGTAAAACAATTTTTTGGACCCCTTAAAAGCTGAAAAAATAATTTTTAAGCCCTTTAAAAACTGAAAAAAAAAATTGGATCCCTTTCAGCCTTGAGCCCTGAGCGGCCGCACTTCCAAACAACCCCTAAGGCAGGGCCTGATAGTACTCCACAATACAGGAAAGTAATCAATTTGGTAACTTGAAATGAAATTAAGTAAACATCAAATGGTTACCAAATATAAAAAATGAATGGAAAGGATAGAAGTTTAAATCTTTCAAACTCCGTGATCTTACGTATCAGTTATAAAGAGACTAACAAGCTTCGGTGGCACATAGTCAAATGTTGGATTGACAACATGAAGAAGAGGGGCACCAATGCCACTTCCAAAATCTAAGCAATCCGAGAATTCTCCAAAATCTAGCAACTCAGATGGGGACCGCAATTCATTCAGCAACACTTCAGGGTGATGCGGATACAAGGGGCATAACTGTCAAGTAGACCACAAATGAATTAACAATAGACAATCAGGAGCTAAAGTAAGATTAAAGAATACAGGGGCAACAGAAAACATGTTACAATATCAGCATTAGCAAATATTAACAGCATCTGTGTGCCTTTGAACTATTTGGCCATTTCTCTGACCAACCTCATCTCTTACATAGTTGTTTTTGTTGATTTCTATGGAATGAAGCTCGACCTCAACAACTACACTCCATTATTTTCGTTCAAACTTAGATTAAAAGTTTACTCTCAAATTACGTCTGGTTTTGAAGTAGGGAATTTACAATATCTGATGAAAATCTTGAAGGCAGACAAAATGTCCGAGATCCTGGCTTGCAAATAAATTGACTGACGGATGCGGCACAGAAAATAGATTTATCGGATTGTTAATATGCAACAAAAGAAACACCACCTCAAAATGATCGCACCTGGGTGGCTTACAAGAGGTAGCAATAACTGGAAAAATAAAAGAAAGCTTTCTTCTAACAAGTATAGGACACTGTTACCATGTTACTCCACTCTTTCATTTTTCTAAGATGCTTAAAACAAATCACAAGCAGACCGTATGTATGACCCACTAGATATAAATTAAAATGATTTTTTATTTTTCTTATCTGTGTCTAACACTCATGTCAGACGCATACAAGGACATGGGTACATGGGTCTGACCCTCCAAGGACTGTCCAAATATATGGAAAAACGTGAGGAAAAAGAAACGAACATACCTGCGTGAGGGATATACCCATATCTGACACTCATACCTGAGTTTAAGTAACATAGGCTGCACACACCCATGTCCTCCCTTCTCTATTTTTGATAAGAATGTTCTGTAGCTCAGACATCAATTTCAGAGTCCAATATAGGATATGTTCCTTTCCACTTTAAACAACATATGCTATTCCCTCTTTACCTCACTTTTCCAGGTATATAATACTGCTACATCACACACTAGGTGCGCTCAACCCTGTCTTTTGCACCCTTGAGCATGCTTGTACATATTTATTCTATGTACTATCTTGCCACATCAATTCAAACCTTATGCAGTACTATCTTGTACTAAAGCCCTCTCAAATTCTATCCTATTGTTCACATGGATGACACCTCAAGCTATCACATCTAAAGAAAAAAAAAATTTGAACCATATAAAATCACAAATTCATGCCACCATGGAGACAAATGACACAAAATGTTAATCTAAGTTGAAGTGAACAAGAAAAGTGATTTTACATATTATTGCACTAAAATGTATAGAAGTTTGGTGGTCAAGAATTTATTGTGCCAAAGTACCTTGTGACTGCCGGCAAGTACAACAAATGGGACAGCATGCTTCTGAGCAGCAAGGGCAACCATGTTCAGCCCAACTGGTGCTATGACCCCACCATTAGCCATGACCGCATGAGCTCCAACAATAACCTTCATGTTTACATAATATCAAGATCAAGCTCCAACAGCACAAGAAAACCATAACAATTAGGAAGAACTCAAAATACCATATACCATGTTTACTCGGGAAATCATGGCAAAAACTGCAGAGTCAGTAATCAGCGTAGTCTGTAGACCTCTCGTAACCAATTCTTTTGCAAGAAGATGCCCCTGATACCTAAGTTAACGGCAAGTATAAAAAAAAAAAAAATTAAAACAACAAACGAACAAACAAAAATTTAAGCTGTTACAGGCAGGATATCAAAATTGAAGCAGCTTAAAGGAAATGTCTTTGCCTTGCAAAATATAATAGCCACTAGTACAAACCTTGGAGCACCTTCAGCAACAAATACCCGAAATGTTCGTTTCTTCTCTTTTGCAGCACAAAGAAATTCCAACACAGTTCTTGAACTGCCTAAAGTTAATATCACCTCACTGACAATATGTTTTAAATATAATCAGTAAAAGGGTAAGTTGACAAGTGAAACAATCATAGGTAGAAAACAATGTGAGAACACAGGCCAACTTGCTTCAAACCTTAATAAGTCATGAAAACTTAAAAAGTAAAGACGACTAGAAACGACTAGCATAGATAAGGATGGTTCAGCACGTGATAGACTGCTGGGTTTTTTTTTCATTTTTTTTTTGGGGGGGGGGGGGGGAACAAGACAGTAAGAGTCTCTTGCTGAAAGCAAATTCAAATAACACATCAGACTATCAAATATGAATATTGTAGTTTGCTCAAAGAATGAATAACAGTGTTTTAAAATTGAGGAAAACCAAAGAAAATTTAAAAGCTTAAAGCAGAAAAGATACTTTTGATGTATATGCTCTACTGCTTGCTCAGCAATCAGTTCGTGGCAAGTGTTAATGTCTTGAATAAGTTCATTGACTGCTTCAATAACATCATGCTTCAGCTTCCGACTTCTTGAACTTTTGTCAGCAGCTAAAAGGAAATTAATACCCTTAAATAACAATACTCATAATAACACTTAATGCTAGAAGATCTAATATCACATGATTATCAGTTATCACCACAAGAAGCCAGTTTTGCATATACCAATACTTAACCACTTCCAGAGACAATAGTCCCAGGGAATATCAGAAAAATTAAAATCTCATCTCATCAATCAGAATGCAAATAGATCAAGTGTCTGGAGCAAGAGTTTACATTTGCTTTTTCCTTCAGAATCTCCACCAGAAGAAGATGTATGAGGAACTGCTGCATAGTCAGGCACATCCTCAAGTAATGTCTGCAAGGAAGGTGGACGTAAAGTGCTTCTAGAAGCAGCAGCAATGGCAGCAGCCGATAATGCTGGGTGGTTGTCTCTATCAGTGTCATCTTCATCGTCACTTTCAGCAGATAAGTTCAATCCAGCCATAGCAGCTGTTGTCAGAGAAAGATCCTCCTCTCTGATAATGTGCAAAACACGCCTCACAACATTACCCACGGCAAGCTCTGCCATCACATGCATGCACTATTAACAATTTAAAGCAGAATGCCAGAGCAAAAGTATCAAGTATCAACAATCCCTAGGAGAAAGTAATCGTGTATGTTTGGCCAAGATTTGGAGCAGCTTCTCCACTCTAGAAAGACAAAAACCTAGACCCAAAAAAAAACAAAAACTAAATTGAACTACATTCTGAAAAAATGAGAAGTAGATAATTTTATATAGAATTTTCAAACATAGAGGCATTCTAAGCTATTAGAAATAGTTTTAATTTGACGCAATGCTTTATTCAAAAAACTATACTTTAACATCACTTTTTCTTGCACCTTCTTTAGTCGGACCAAACAGACTGCTAGAGAACTCAAAGGAAATATTATGGGGGTTAAAATTTTTCATTCAAGCTCCAGTTCAAGCATATACAGAACACTTTCCCATAATCATTCCATAGCTAAAAAGACGGACAAAATCAAGCACAAAACAACAGAGTCCTCAAAAAAAAAACAGCAATTCTTAAAAATACTCCAAAAACCATTTAATGTTACAGTGTTCTGAATCAATGTCAGCCAACAATTTCATAATTAAAAAAAGGCATAAGCCAAAATGATATCAAATACAAACCATTAATTTTCAAACATAAATAACAAAATCAAATTAAACCCAAAATGAAAAAAAACATACCGACAGGATTTGCAGCAATCAATCGTTCTCCAACAGCTATAACCGAATGAATCAAAGCAGCAGCCTGGTTCGTATAAGGCATTCGAGTTTGAGAAATCACTGACCGAAGCAGTTCCGCTGTTTGCTTCGCTGTTGCTTGTGAACCCTCAATCTTACTGCCCAACCACCCCAAACAAACAAACAAACAAACTAAAAGTCCATATCTAACCTTTTCTTTTAAATTCATATGAAATGAAAATCAAATGAAATACTTCACCGTTTTTTAAGCTTGTTAAGAAAATCATTGACGAGAGGTTGGGTGTCTGGCATTTTCTTTTAATCGCCAAAATTCACTTCTTCAAAATGCTACAATAAATTCCATAAAAATAAATTTTCGTAAATTAGAAAATGTAAAATTTTAAAAGAAATGATAAGAAAGAGCTAATTGGATTAATCACTTACGGAGAATTAGGGTTTATGCGGGAGAGGGAGTTTCTTTTAGCTTGTTACTGTAAAGCTATTTTTGCTTGGGTTCGGGGAACTTTATTATTATTTTCCTTTAAAAAAATAAATGAAAATAAAAACGGGTCGGATCCTTTTCAGATATCCAGAATCCATACTCGAATCCGATCATGTAAATTGTTTTTGTTGACCAAGTTGACCTGGCCATCCGTTACGCAGCACAGTCTTTAACGGGTCTGGTAGGCAGCGCCCACATAATGAAACGAATTGGGCTTCGATTTTTATTTTTATTTTTATTTTTTAAATTCGATTTTCATTTCAATTAAATTATATAAAAAATAGAATTTATGGTCTTCATAATCATATTATACTTCCCATTGAGTTAAATTTTTTTAAATTAAATTACAAACTCCATTTTTTTTATATATTTCAAATTTATTTCTTCTACTTTTATTTTTAAGAATTTATATTTTTTACTTCTATTTTTATTTTTAAGAATTTAGTTCTTTTTCTTCTTAAATTTAAAAATTTCAATCTAGTTGCTAACATCATTAATACTTTTATATTAAATTAATTGGTGCGATGTCTTGAAATTAAAAAAAATATTTACTTAATAATTATGTGACATAAAAAATATATTGTAATAGGCTTGATTAACTAAATTTAGCAAAAAATTGAATGATTTTAATAATTCATAAAATTCACATCAATATTTTAATTAGAATAAAGTATTTAAATTAATTAATAACATTGTAAAAATTAGTGTACCAAATTACATAAAAAAAAATATATATTAATTAAATTTGAACATAATATAAGAACCAAAACTAAAATTTAACCATTGTTATATAATCTAAAGAAGAAAAAGTTGAGGAATCATAGTTGAAATTTAACCATTATTTTATGATATAAAAAAAAAAAAACTCAACTTGGACACTTGCCGACACACCTTTTATGTATAGTTTTTAGACTAAAATGTTATGATAAACTTAAAAGTTTTTGTACCTTTCCTATCTTTCAATTTTAGTTTTCATATTTTTTATATTCAAGAATTTAATTTATTTATTTTTTGAATTTAAAAATTTAAGTTTAATTATTGATATTATTAAAATTCTTCTATTAAATTTATTCATGCGACATATTGAAATTTTAAAAAAAGTATAATAATTTATTTAGCCCTAAATGTATTTTTTTTACTTATTTTAGCCCTTGAATTAGTTTTTTTTTTGTCAAAACATTCCAAAATAGATGGAAAAATTAACATTTATTAATTTTGTTGACGTGGTAATCCACACGTATGCCACGCTAACAAATAATTAAAATGTTTTAAAAATTCTAAATATTATATAATATTATTATATTTTTATTATTAAATAAATTTTATTTTTTTAATAATTTTAATTTTTTGAATTTTTATATTTTTGAATTTTTTAAAATTTAATTAATTGTTATCAGTCAGAAAAAATTAACATATATTAATTTTTCCATCTATTTTAGGGTAATTTGACAAACAACGTAAGTTTAATGACTAAAACAGATGAAAATTTAAATGAAGAACTAAAATAATTTTTTAATAAAATTAGAAGATCAAATAAATCATTGTGCCAAAAAAACACTCACTTGTAATCATGTGACAAAAAAAAAGTCCTTGTAAGTGACCTAAATAACTTAAACAATTTTTTTTTCGTGAAAAAATTTAACAGTTTTAACTATTCTTAAATAATCACATCATCGTTTTAATTAAAATAGAAAGGTAATGCGTTTTAACGCAATCGAACCCACATCTTTTTGCACTGACAACAATGTCAATGTCAATGTCAATCGAGTTAAGGTTTAATCAAGGAGCGCACTTGAACCCATGTTTTTCTGCACTGACAACAATGTCAATACCAATCGAACTAAATTGTAATTGATTATATTAGTATATTAATCAAAGTCATTCAGAGTACAAATAAAAAGAGATCAATCTCCCAAGATGGGTATATATATTAGGAATTCTTCTGTTTGATACAAAGTGAAGTTATAAATTAAGAGAGAGGGAACTACATCAACAAAGTTTGAATCCCAATTATTAGGGCGTCAACAAGAAATCTTGGCCATTGCTCTCATATGTTGTCCACGGAATTATTCGGATTTTGTGCAATTGATCCTTCACCTCCCCCTTTTATTCCATTCCTGTTTTCTACACCCTTCACCTTTATTTTTTCTTATTGCATTTAAGTCCATTGATTTTGTCTTGAGATTCTTTATTGTCGTGTTTGTCGGTCTGTCCTTTTGCCTTTCAACGCAACCATACAGAGCATTGGTAGCGTTTTATCATGAAATCTAACCCCAATTTTGGATGGCAGATAGCATTTGGGTGAATTTTGTTGGAAACATTAACCCAAATTTCACAGTAAATCAATAAGAAATACTTAATCTGTTTCATTGGAGAAGCTATTGAAGTGATCAGGATTGTATGCTTCTTCGTATATTATTTTTCTCTGGTAGAAAAGAATCGGGTAAATATACTTTTTGGTACATGTACTTGTTTTTTTTAATTTAATGCATTATTTATTTATTTTGTTATCTTCCGCATGTAATTATCTTATTGGGTTATCTAAGTAATAAATTACATATAATTAAAAATATTCCATGTATGAAATTCCATATCTTCCCGTTAACTTTTTTAACAGCATTTTCATTAAATATGATAAAAAAGCATATTGAAAAAAAGAACAAAAGTTGATGGCCAAAAAAGGCTCAAAAATACAATTAGGATCGTTTTGACAAAACATGCAAATATCAGTGGTCAAATTTGTCATTAAGCTAATTTTTTTCTACTTAGCTTTGTGTTTTTCCTTTTCTTTCTCTACTGATCAATTTCGTAATACCATTATACAGGGGCAAAATCAGAAATTTTTTGAGAGGGATCAAAATTAAATTGTATATTTTTACGATAATAAAATACAATTTTATCTTTTTAATAGCCTATATATTTATAAAATTTAAATGATTAAATCTAAATTTTATCATTTTAGAGATCAAAGTGAAATTTTACCATTAAAATTTTAAAAGTTTAAGGGACATATATGAAAAAATTTTCATTTTAAAGAGATCGAGACCCTACAAATCCCTAAGTTCGCCATTGCCAATATAATAATTTTTTAAAAAAGAATGATTTGAAATAATGATCACTCCGGTATAAGAAGATTACTTTGTGCGTTACATTGTCATATTGAAAATGATTTCAAATTAAATATGCATGTTAGTAAGATTATTTATTTTTCAATTGTCTTAATTTGCAGAATGTAAAACTCAATAGAGTACAACCTAGGTGAATTGATTTCAAGATTATTATTAGGGGGTATTGCTTCCTTCTATCACTTCATGTGCATTATTATTCAATATATATTTAATCATTATTTAAAAGTTAATTTTCATATTAATAGACGGATTCTACACATTTCCATTATAATTATCAGTGTATTAGATATTGATAGATGAAAAGTAATGAATTGGATCGTAACCCGAAGTTAGAATACTCGAATATAGTTCAATCAATAATTCTAGTACTTGAGTTTAATAGCGTTGACAGATATTCGATTTGGATTGGTTTTGAGAGAAAAGAATTTAATTTCCTAACAGTATTTTGATTTTTAAAAAACAAATATTATAAAAACCCAACTAGAGGTTTAACAAATAAAACAAATAAATTAAAATGAAATTATAAAATTATTAAAATATTAAAACAAATAAATTCATAAATATTCAAAACAAATAATAAAAATTTTAAAAATATATATATTTAAAAAACCAATGATAAAAATTAAATTAAATCCAATTAAAAAATTTTATTTACATCAATTCTATTCATTTTAAGACCGATCGAGTTTGGAAATTGACATTCTCTAATGCTCAAGTTAGTGAGGGAGTGTGGTAATAAAAAGTAAGTAATGAGGTTGAAGATGTCGATAATATATGAAGATGATAAGAGAAAGATGATCTCCCATAAGGAATAACACCTCCTGTCCTTATGTTTAGTCCCCGAACTTGCTTCTTATTAGTTGTTGGTCTAGTAGGAGTCCTACATTGTACTAATCTGAGTCGGCGGTGCTTCACAACTAGCATATTTGTTTTTATTCACATTATGGTATTGTTGCGAGTGAGAAAGTTTTCAGCCCACAACAATGAGTACAACCAAACAATAAGTCATGTGAATATATTTGACATTCGTGATGAATGTGATGACGATTATTGAGCTACTAAATCAATCTTATTGGAAGTTGAGTGGTGGGGTCATCACGATAGTATCGATCATAATGACTCCCTTTGTTATGGTTCTATGAGATAAATATTTAGTTAGAGGGCACTAGAAGTTTTCCTCTAAAGCACGTTTCAATGGTCAAGTCAACAATCAAATGAAAATATAAAGAGAATGTAAAGAAAACTTAAGAATATCGAAAAAGAGAGCTTCTCCCCTTTAGTTTAACGCGTGAGAAATGAAGGAGAGAAGAGTATCTTGAAATGTATGGTGATGTCAAAAGTGTGTTTCAATGAGAAGGACGCATTTTTATTTATAAGAAATGTTCTAGTGGAGACAAGTTGAGCAAGTGGAGGGTGCAATCGGGTGCACCAAGTGCTACATGGTGTGCAACCATTAAAGGTGCAAATGGTATGTCACCGTTGGAAGTGCAAAAGTTTGCTCGAGGATGCATAAAGTTTTATGGAGCTAGTTACACAGTATCATTTGTATTCCGATATAACATTTGTCCCTTTCAGATTTGAGATAAATTGTAAAGTAATTTAATAAAGACATATTATGAGAGAAAGTATAAGGAATTTAAAAAGTATAATCAATATAAAATCTAATCAAACATTTAAATCATGTCTAATTGAATATAAAACTTTCCCTCTCTGGAAGATTTTTTACCCAAATATTATAAAAAATAATAATTAATAACTAAAATGATATCCCGAAATTATTATTTACCAAAATGGTATGTTTAGTTAGGTGGAGGAATTCTAAATGACGGCACTAAAGAGTGTTTTTAAATTTTTTTATTATTTTTATATATTTAAAAATAAAAAAATATATTATTTTATTAGTGGAGGGACTTAAGTGGCGGCACTCAGGGTTTTTTTTTCAGAAAAATACGACAAAAAAATACTTGACACCCAGTGGAGGAACACGAACCCTTTCCTATTTTATAACAAAAATTTTATTTCATTTAATTTTTATCACAAACCCTAAAAATTCCCAACCACTCAAATTTATTTTCACAAATAAAATAAAATAAACACACACACACACGACACAATAGGGTGCTGCCAAGTGGCAAAACACCCCTTAGTGCCGCCACTTGATAACCCTCCATTGGTGCCGCCACTTTGTTTTCCTCCACTGGGTGTCAGATATTTTTTTTGTCTTATTTTTCTCGTATTTTTCTGAAAAAAACTCCCGAGTGCCATAACTTTAAGTACCCCCACTAATAAAATAATATTTTTTTATTTTTAAATATATAAAAATAATAAAAAATTTAAAAAAAACACGTGTCAAAAATATCCGTTAGTGTCACTACTTAGAGTCCCTCCACCTAACTAAACATATCATTTTGGAAAATAATAAGTTATTAATTATTTTTTTGGAGAAAATGTTTGTTGCTTAAGAGAAAGATGACTAATTGATTGTAGAAAGTTGATGAGATGTTCTTAAAGATTGAAATTAAGACTTGAGAAAAATGATGGAAAATCATGACTAATTGAATATACCCGATTCGTTAAAGAGTGACATCCTTCATCCCAATCACACACGTTTCCGTTCGTGGAACTCACGTAGAAAATTTCCTTCTCCATATTAAAACAAGTTGTCGAAACCAAAAAGCCAGACAAGTTCAAACACTTCTTTTTTCTCTTTCTTTTTGTATTTTTCGAGGAATTTCTCTCTCCAATCCATTTCCCAAGCACCCCCACCACGCTCCCCCGCTCCCTTTAATTTGAAATTCTTCATTTATGTCCTTATTTATTACACCGTAACACACCCCTAAGGGGGAGAAAGATTTTTTGTCCGCCCATTTCCTTCAAAAACTATTTCTTCTTCTTCTTCTTCTTTGTTTTCATCTTGGGCCTCTTTCTTTGTTTCCTTTTTCCTTTTAATTCAAATGGGTTTTCGATTTTGAGCTGAAGGTGTGTAATTTTTTTTTTGTGTGTTTTGGTATCTAGTTTGATATTTCGTATATTGGTCATAAAGTTTCCTCTTTTGGAATATTGTAGATCTGTTTGGTTCTTTTAGGGTTTTTCGTAATGATTCTTTTGGAATATTGTTGATTTTTTCACCTACATTGTTTGCAACCTGTGATGTTCACAATTATGAATTTTTTGTTAGGTATTTTTTGTAAGAATAAATTGTAATCTGATTTTTTGATGAATATTTATTTTTGTGGTAAATTAAGGTGGAATGCAGACCGGTTGGTGACATTTAAGAGGAAAAAAAGGGGAAGGATCGAGGGTTTAAGAAAGTGGGTGGTAAGAATATTTTGTTTTAAAGATTGAATTCTTTATCAGCTTTTTTGTTAGTGGAAACTGATTTTTAATGATGTGCATTGATGAAACTTAGTTATTATTATTAAATGATAAATAGGTAGATTTGATTCAAATAATCAAATGTTGATTAATTATTTTCATGTTGTTGATTCATAAATGACTTGGTAATTGTTGATCTTTAGGTTTGATTCAAATAATCATATAATTGAGCATTATATGAAATGTTTACTATGTGATAGATCAAACTTAGCTTGGTTTGATTCAAATAATCAAATGCTGATTAATTATATTCATGTTGATTCTTTAATGACTTGTTGAAAAGGTGAATATCGGTCGATCTTTGTGTTTGGATACCCTGCATGTCAGGTTGGGAGAAAAAGGATTGTATGAATTGGTTAGTACTATGAATGATCAAATATGGGCTGGTTTGATTCATATAATCATATATTGACTAATTTTATTCATGCTGTTGATTCTTAAATGACTTGCTAAAAAAAATATCAATATTGACCTTTGTGTTTGGTTGTCCTAATGTCGGTTTCAAAGAAGGGATTGTATTAAATTGTTATTAAGAATGATCCTACACTAGTTTCATCTAAATGTGACATTATTATCCTTTTTCAGCAAGGAACATGCTTTTTACCCATTACTTGTAAGTATTTGATATTGTTTCATGAGGGTTAGTGATGATGGGTGAAACAATGAACTGATCTTTGAATTTGATTTGTATAAAACATTTTGTACTAAGCAGAATGCTAACTGATTTCATGCATTTTTGTTTGCATTTTTAGTTTAGACGTGCTTTGCTACTATCATGGCATCTGTGAATCCATTTTTCGACGACTTGCAAAGTAAGCCTGAGGTTATTGATCCTCCACAAAACGAAGACATTATGGATTGCGAAGCCGTTAATGATCCTACTCAAGCTGCTATTAAACCTAATGTGACTGTGTCTAGCAGTGTTCGTGAGCTGCTGGAGTGCCCTGTTTGCTTAAATGCAATGTACCCGCCAATTCATCAGGTTTGATCATATGAAACCGTATAACCAATGATTGCTTCCATGAAGTTGTTTACTTGCACATTCTATAATTTGTCTTGTGGAATCTCTTTCTATCCATAATATCAGTTTCAAATTACATTACTTGTACAAATCAATTTAAGGATTTCTTAGCAAACAATGTCTATTTACAAGTTGATTCTATTCTGCACACACTTGCCATCGGCTGTATTGATTTAACTTCACACATTAATATGGTCACATAGGTTCAATATTTTATGTTCGAGTATCTTTTGACATTTTTCTTGTTGTTTTACTTCTAGTTGCTGATGATTACTCACCTAGCCCTCATGTTTTTAACCAAGAGGCTAAGGCAAAACATGTCAGCATTCCATAGCTAGGATGGATCCAATCAAGAACCTATTATATATATTTAAAATAACTCCTTTTGAAGTACTGCTAAATGGCAACTTCTTCTGTCAGAAGAGCCAAATCCACTCTGATAATGAGAGCATCCATCCCATGTATACTTAGCAGCACTATGGAATGAAATTCCTTTATCATTGTGCTCTTTATTGGCTTGTGAATATATTATATAATATTGTATTCTGTTGCATCTCTTAATAGTGAAATTAACATGAACATTGTAGAGTAACTGCTGATTTTTTTTAATGCAGTGTTCAAATGGACACACTTTGTGTTCTGGTTGCAAGCCAAGGGTGCACAACCGGTGCCCCACATGCAGGCATGAACTTGGTAATATTAGGTGTCTTGCGTTGGAGAAGGTTGCTGCATCTCTTGAGCTTCCCTGTAAATACCAGAGTTTTGGGTGCATAGGCATCTACCCGTATTACAGTAAGTTAAAACATGAGTCCCAATGTTCTTATAGACCATATAGCTGCCCCTATGCTGGGTCAGAATGCACTGTCATAGGTGATGTTCCTTATCTTGTGGCCCACCTGAAAGATGATCACAAAGTTGACATGCACAATGGGAGCACTTTCAATCACCGCTATGTCAAATCAAACCCGCACGAAGTTGAGAATGCTACATGGATGCTAACGGTATTATTGCTTTATCCTTGCTCAGCATTTCTCATCACATTTTGGTTTCTCTCTAACCTTCTAGAAGAGGAATTATTCTACCGTTTATGCAAATTCAAGAACTGGAAATTTATAAAGTACATACCATTGAAAACAATCATAGTGGAGATTTGAAATTTATAAAAGATAAGGTTCACAATGGTTAGAGAATCATATAAAGTATATACCAATGGTTTCCCCTATTATTCTACCATTGAAAAAAACCTTATTAGTGGAGATCTGAAATTATTAAAGTGGCTTTGCTTCTATGTTGCTTGGAGTCCCCATACCTTCAAGACTCTCCAAGTACATGGAAAAAGCTTAGCAAAAAATTATATTCGTGTCAGACACTTACATCCTACTCTTAAATAACAAAACTTTCCTGTAAAAAATTGGAGAGTATTACTAGGTTGATTTCTACTTGAATAAGAAATTATTCTTTCTTTTGGTCAATGATATTCAAGAGAGTTAACTTTGTTGTTTTGGATTTTAATTTAAAAGATTTTGAGAGGAAGTATGTCACTGATGGTTGGATTTGTTCGCTCAAATTTAGGTTTTCAGTTGCTTTGGTCAGTACTTTTGCCTACATTTCGAAGCCTTCCAGCTCGGAATCTCTCCCGTCTACATAGCATTCTTGCGGTTTATGGGTGATGATAACGAGGCAAAGAACTATAGCTACAGCCTCGAGGTGGGTGGGAATGGGAGAAAGATGATTTGGCAAGGGGTGCCAAGAAGCATAAGGGACAGTCATAGAAAGGTGCGTGACAGTTTCGATGGTCTCATAATACAACGCAACATGGCTCTGTTCTTCTCTGGGGGAGACCGGAAAGAATTGAAGCTTAGAGTGACAGGAAGGATATGGAAAGAGCAGTGATGGGGCTCTAGTCTCCATTGAATCTGTTATGTTGTGATGGCAAGTAGAATGTTTGATTTGGGTATCATTTAGTCATGTAATTTGTTTGGGGTTTTGTAGGAGGCAAGCTCTCTTTGCTTTATGCAGCATGTATGAGATATAATTGGAAGATGTAGCTTTTATATTTTTATGCCAATTAGTATATCCCTTTCGTTTATTCCTTGTGTTAATATTATTGGATCTTACAAAACGCTCTCTAACACAAAAATATAGATCATCGTATTTTTAATCAAAATCTCATTTAATTCAAACATTTTAATCAAAATCTAATTTAATTCAAATATAAATATTATTTGTGTAGCAATTTAATTAACTGAAGAGAATGAGTTCCAGATGGTTGTTTCAGCTTCTAGTCTTGTTTCTTGGGCTATTCTTGCGCATCAAATTTGCTAATGGCTTTAACCTAAGCGAAAGAGAAGATAGAATCCTATGCAAAGACAAGGAGAGACAAGCTCTACTGGCGTTGAAGCAAAGCCTGGTCGATGATCATGAACTACTTTCTTCTTGGGGAATTCGTGATTGTTGTCAGTGGAAAGGTGTCGGATGCAACCAAGTAACCAAGCTTGATCTTCGTCCTTCCTTTAGTGATGAACCGCTGAGAGGTACCATTAATCCTTGAGCAGATTAAGGTACCTAAACATTGCCAGCTGGGGAGTCTTTCAAGATTGGAGTTCCTTGATCTCGGTGGCAATAATTATAGCGTTACAAGCTTTGACTGGCTTTACCATCTATCTTTTCTAAAATATCTTGACCTTAGTTCCAACCATGTTGGAGAAAACAGTTGGCTGAAATTAGCGAATAAACTCCCTCTTCATCCAGAGAATTTGCAGTTTAGGTCGTGTGGCCTTCATGGGATAATACTGTCCCAACCTCTAAATGGTTCTTTTGCATCTCTTAGAGTCATTAATCTCTCGAGAAACAGGCTTACTTCTTCTTCTGCATTGAAATGGTTGGCCAATATAAGTAGCAACCTTGCTGAACTTAACCTTGAATATAACGTGATCCAAGCCTCAGTTCCAGAGATTTTCAGGAACACGGCTTCCCTTAAACATCTTTATCCCTCGGACAATCAACTTGGAGATGGGATTCAAGGATTTCTAGGGAACATATGTACTTTAAAAACATTGGACCTTTCCCGTAATAACTTGACTGGCTTGTTTCCCCGGCTGCCTCGGTGCATAGAGAGTTCATTGGAGATTTTCAACTTGGATTGGAACAGCCTTCATGGTCCATTGCCTGATTTTACAAGGTTTCCTTCCTTGACAACACTTTCTCTCTCCCATAATCAATTGAATGGCTCTTTATCGAAGACTTCAGTCTAGCTTCTTCCAGTCTTGGTCCTGGATGGCAACCTACTTACTGGTCCATTACCTAATTTCTGTAATAATGCTTTCATGTCTTCGGAAGAGTTGGATATCAGTCACAACAGGTTCAGCGGGACAGTGACTGAAAGTTTGGGGTGCCTGTCTAGGCTTAAGCATTTGCATGCTTCTCGGACCATGGAAGGTATCATATCTGAAACCCTTTTTGAAAATCTCACCAAATTGCTGTCACTCGACTATCTTTCAACCATTTAACTCTGAATTTCAGAAGTGTCTGGGTTGCCCCCTTCCAGTTGAGACATCTCTATCGTTTTGCAAAGTGGGGCCATACTTCCCAAAATGGCTTCAAACTCAAACTGATTTACAGCATCTAGATATCTCTGGTGCTGGAATTTCAGACACCATACCTACTTGGTTATGGGATACATCTCCGTACTTGTATTTCTTGAATCTTTCTAATAACCAGATGAGTGGCATTCTGTCAGACCTATTATCACCCAACACCCTGTTCATCACTGAAATGGACTTGAGTTCTAACATGTTTAATGGTCCGTTGCCACTCTTACCTTATATTAATGTGTTGAATCTTGCCAAAAATAGGTTCACCGGATCGCTCGATCCTTTTTGTAAGATCACCAGTAAGTATTCGACTTTTCTTGGGGTTTCTGGTAACCTTTTGTCTGGAGAGCTTTCTGAGTGTTCGTTTCCCTGGAAACAACTTCTAGTTCTGAATTTTGATAATAACAACTTCTCAGGGGAAATTCCGACATCTCTGGGATCACTGTTTTCACTTAAAGCTCTTAATTTACACAATAACAGTTTCTCTGGAGAGATACCTCTATCTTTGAAGGATTGCAATAACTTAATCTTTTTGGACCTAAGCAGTAATAGATTGTCTGAAAATATACCAGTCTGGATAGGTGAAAACCTTCCATCTTTGGTATTCCTTAGTCTACAAGCTAACGACTTCAATGGAAGGATACCTGCCAACTTTTGCTGGCTAGCACATATGCAGATCTTGGACCTATCTCAAAACAACATCTCTGGAACAATACCATCGTATTCGTGCCTAAACAATCTTACCGCCATGGCTCAAAAACGAGGTTCAGAACCAGTTTATACCTATGGAGGTGGTCGGATGTTCGAGTATGTTGGCGGTTTCTTGTTTAGGCGTACAGCCTACAGCTATGTTGAAAAGGCAAGGGTCAGATGGAAAGGAAACTAGTATGTATATGAAAGTAATCTTGGACTGATCAGAATCATTCATCTTTTGAAGAAATTTTTTTTTTAATATAGTAACGTAATTACATGATAATATTTATTCATATATTTTTTAAAAATTTAATTATTGTAATAATTGAATTTAAATTTTTAAATCTAAAAAAAAAAACTAAATTTCAATTACATGAAATGTACAAGGATTTAGAGCATATTTTAATTTTTAAATTTTTATTCTATAATTTAACACAAATAAATAATCAACTCAGAATGAAGTTTGAGTCGAAATCATACAAATTTATTGAAATTATATTATAAAAATTAATTATAAATATTAAAATATCAATCCTATTTAAAACTATGAGAAATGTATAAAATAAATTCGTTTTTGCAGTTGCACCAAAAGAAATAAAAACCAAAGTAAATATTAATTAAAAGATGGGTTTTACGAAATAATAATTTTGGGCTTCTTTTGGGTCTCTTTTCTGACGAAAAATGGGTGGAGGCTCAGCCCATATTATGAAAATTTAAAAAATCCCTAATTTCCCTTTCCTATTTTGCGAAATCAAAATTTCCTCCCCAAATCCCATACTCTCCGAAGATTTTAATTCCAGAGAGGTCACGTGCTATCACATCCGATTCATCAAACAAGAATCAAAGACAGTAAGAACGAAAGTCACGTGCCTAAATGGCGGCCTCTTCGCCAGCCGTGACGAAAAGCATCAGCGAAACAACAACCACCGCTATCAAGTCGACAACGACGACGGCTACAGCTGCTGCTGCCGAGGTAACAGCGACGCCTCTTCCTCCTCCACCGTTTCAGCGTATGGATACTCCGCCTAAGACACAGCGAGGGCTTAATAAACCCAAATGTATTCAGTGTGGCAATGTTGCTCGCTCCAGGTAATCCAAATTCTCTTTTTCTCTCTTCATATAATGCTTTAAAAAGAAGAATATGTTTAGTTAGGAGTTCTTTTGGTGGCAATTGGGATTTAGGTTTATTTCGATTTGGAATTTAGTATTTCCGCCCAAAAGAGCAAATGATGCTAGGAAAAATTATCAATTGAAACAACAAATGATGCCTGTTACTTAGGTTGGTTGTCGATTTTGTTATCTGGATTTTGTTTGGTTAAAAGTTGCTAAGTAATAAACTATGTAATCTCCAGGAATAAACAGGTTTACTTGAATTAGCTGTTTGATTATTATTGTTATTATTATTATTATTATTATTATTATTATTTTGGAAGAGTGTACAACAATCCAGTGACTGTTAAAATTTACCCGTCAAATCACTATTGTTTCCCGAATTATTTCTGCAGGTGTCCGTATCGCTCATGCAAGAGTTGTTGCTCGAAAGCACAAAATCCATGCCATATTCATGGTATGGACTTATTATCAATCAAGAAACTTGAAAAACTAGTTCATTTTTGTTATTGTCAAATCAGATGTTTTTGGTAAAGGATGATATCCGATTTTGTGATTACTTATCAAGAAGAAGTCTGAGTTTTAGGGTCTGTGGGTGGTGGGTATAAAGTACAAATCATGTTGAAGATGGCTAGAAGGGATGTTATCTTGGAACACATAATAAAGACACGAGGATTCTTCTTGGTAGTCATATGCTATGTTATTGGACTTGAGTGTGAGTGTTGGATACGGGTATATGCCCTACATGGGTATGTTCATTAAGTTTTTCGAAGTATTTAGAGGGTCTTTTAAGGGTCATATCCGCATACCTGTGTCCAGAAATGTGTTGGGTTTCAGTGTTGGATTTGATTGCTTCTAGCAAATTAAAGAGTCAGAGCAACATAGTCAGGTCATGTACCTTGAGTCGCAAGATTAAACGTTTTAATTTTGTTGGAATGGCCATATCTCCTATTCAAGCTAGCAATATGATAAGCTTAGGTTTGTACTTATTTCTAAAAGCATGGTTATATAGTTTCCCCCTTTTACTTGATATCAAGGGGGAAATTTTTGACAACGTAATAAGTTGTCATTGTCTACAAAATGAAGCTGCAAATATTTTTGAAGACTTGATAGTTGAGAGGATATATGTATTGTCAAGGAATCAAGCAATGAGCATCATAATTAACTAACTTTCTGATTTATATTGCAATTTCAGTTTTAAAGTCAAATTCAGCTTTTCCAGAGAAGACACCATCTTCAAGCACTCCGTCATCAGACCAGAAGTCAACTCAGGCTTCTTCTCAAGCGTAAGTACCTAAAATCCACTAACAATATGCATGTAGTTTGCATATTTGATGTGGGCATAGAAGTCTATCTTGTATCTAGCAATCAAAACTGAAAGAATGGGACAAACTTGGAGAAGCATATTTCTCTACAAGCAATGTCACTTTCTATGTGAAACAGCCACTGTGAAGAATATAGTTGCCAAACTTTGTTAGGCATTCATGTAGTTTCTCACTTGTTTTTGGTTTCTTGTAAAGTCTTCAGGACCCCCATGGTGTTTTGTTTTTCACTCTTTGAGTTATTGGCTTCATTATTGTCTGCATGAGTTGTTCAGCGCTATCTTTTTGAGCTTTAAATTGATTTTTGAGTTTGTCATTTGACTTGTGGCTGACTCCTCACATGTTGAATGTTTTTCAGGACTCCCTTAAGGGTTCCCTCGTTTCGGCAACTTTCCAATGCTTTTGCACAGTTTGACAATCTGCAGGTCCGCACAAAGAAACACCTGACGAGAAAGGTACGGTACCGTTTACAGTGAACATATAATCTTGTTCAAGCTTGAAATATTACTTTATAAGCCTTAACCCATGCACTATTTCAGGATGCTGTTGCCTTAAATGAATGGAGGTTTTCCAAGTTGAAGGAATTCAAGGACAGAAATATTGAAATTGAAAACGATGCTTTTGACCGGTACATGCAGAATATTAGTTTACTTGAGGAAGTCTTTTCTACAAAACCTATGCAAGAAGGGTCCGATGAGGATGAAGAGTCTAAGCCTTGCTCCAGTTCACAGGAAGACAAGACCTTGGCAATGACTTCAGGTCTGAAGTTGACACTAAGATTGAATCCTGTGAGATCTGATAACACCAGAAAGAGGATACTGCAAATTGTTGATCGGGGAATAAAAAAGCTTCAGAAAAGTGAACCTAACAATGGAGCTACTGATCCAGATGATCAAAATAAACTCGATAATAGGTTGAAGAAGGCAAAACCCTTGTGGGTCGAGAGATCTTCGATGTTAAGTGATATCATGGACAAGTTGAACAAAGCTCGAAATGAAGAGGATCTAAAATCTTGTCTAGAGATGAAAGCACAACTTTACAATCAAAGCACAATGTCTACTCCAACAGAAATTAAAGATCCCGACACGTTGAACGAGCAGGACATAAAGAACGACAGAACTCCCGGAAAAGTAGCAAATTATCCAATGCCGAAATTGTTCGCATCGATGGAAATTGATCAAGAAACTCTCAACAAAGTTGATGCACATTTCTCCTCCCTGGAGCAGATTGAGGACTTATAACTGTAAGCAGTATATTATTCTCACAAAGATAGATTACTAGTCTTAGGTTAACCTGTTAGGTTATGCGATGGTTTGAATTTTCCACCCCTTTTAGACTTAGTAACAGTGGCTTAAATTTAGCCGAGTTAGTTCATGTAGTCATTTTAGAAGGTAGCCTTTAGCAGGTTACTAATTTCAACCTCTACAATCCTCCTCTTTATTTTTGAACTGCAGGCTGCGATTTCTTTTGTATAAAGATGCAGTGATGATTTGAATTTTCCGCCCCGTTTTAGGCTTAGTGATAGTGTAAACTAGCTCGGTCGGTTCATGTCACCACCGTAAAAGGTGGCATTTAACCAGTCTAGAGTTTGAAGTTGCAGGCTGCAATTTCTACCTGAATTTAATAGGCTTTGAGTTTGAATTTCGATTTCTATAATTTTTTAAAAAATTATTATAGACTGCGGATCGTAATTTCTTATGTATAAAAAGGAACACTGGCTTAAATTTATTGTTGTAATTTAGGCTCTCTTCTCATTTGTGCTTAGATAGCCCAGCTTAGTGGAGAAGTTAGTGTTGTTGATACTGCAACTACTTCAGTGTAATCAATTTGAATGTAAGATATAAATTTATTTACTTTCATTTCTTTATTCATCATTTTTATGCTGATTTGATTTTTATTAAAACAATTAAAACATAAAATAGACTAATATGACACAGAGGAATACAAGATGACAAGTCATGTCCAAGTCCCTCTACTATATTTCTCACCCTCTTTTGCCAGTTTTTCAGATACTGGCGGCGGCCTTCTGCCTGGCCGCTCTCTTCCCCTTCTTCCTTCCTGTTTTTTTTTTTTTCTCTCTTGTTCTTGTTTCTTTCTTTGCTTGCCTTTTGATGGCCAACCACTTGCTGCCTGTGGTTGGTCGTCCCTCACTCTTTCTTTGCCCTGGTTTTTTTCTCTCCTCCTCTTGGTTTAATAATCCCTTTGGGGGCTTTGAATGAGCTGTCGTGGCTTCTTTTCTCCCTCTCTGAGTGAGTTTTGTCTAGGAGGGCTCGGTGTGGTGTTTCGATGCAAGTGATGTTCCTACGTCAGGATGAGAGTATCTCTGGGGCTTCGGATGGTGGACTGTTGGGTGACGCCAAAGCCTCCAGAAGTTCCTGTTGTTATTTTGTTCTGTCAGATTGTATGGTTGCTGATTTGGGCTCGGTGCCACTAGTAGAGGACCTATTTGGGGTGGCTCCGAGTTTTGGGATTCGTTTGGCATCTCTTGGTTGGCGGTTGGTGAAGATTGCCTCTACGTAGAGATGTGCCTTATTGTTTTTCTCCCTTTCTTGTAAGCAAAGTTTGTAGTGGAAAAGAAGGTCGTTCCGTGACGGGATCATATGCACTAACGCATTGTTTGGTTTAATGTAATGGCATAGCCATTACATCTCAATTCAATGGGCCCACCATAAACCCTTATTTGGTTCACCTAAATTTTTACTACGGGTGTTGCTGTTCAGTTTTCTATTCTCGCTAATCATTGAATAGAGGCTGAATAGCGTTCTTTGCCTCACCTTCTGAATTGCCATTCAGAGCACGGTAGGGATGCTGAAAGATTATTTTTTTTCATTTTTGCCCTCATTGTTTCATCATCATTCTTTCTGCAGTTTCAACTAGAGCCTCCACGTTCATTACCTTCTCTATTTACAAAGCCCTAAACACCATTGCCCCTCATCAGCTTTCTGCAGTTCTTTTACTTTGTTTTTCATTTTCTTCGTTCCTAAAGTTTAGTTTAGTAACTCCAAGTTTTCTGGTTGTGATGAATCAAAATCCTCAGCTATTTATTTTATGATCGTCTTTTGATATTGAAGAAAGAATTACCTCTTTTTCTTCTTTGTTTGAATTTAGTTTATTTTTCATGCTTTAATTTTTGGTTTTTTTTATCTTTGATCTAAGCAGGACCAAACAGCTAACTTTCCCAAAACCGAGCTAGCGCCTGAAAACCTTGAAAAGGTTAAAAAAAGAAAATCAAATAAATCAAGAGCCCTCAGGCCTCAGTACCGTCGAACCCTGTTAATAGCCTGCTTCCCCTAAATATTTAGACCGTGGAACAACAAAATTAAGTCATTAGCTTAATCAAATTGGGAATCTATTATATCAACCTAAAATGAAGGTAAAAGTTGTGTGCAGGAAGTTGTATGACTACGTCCGATACGATCTCAAAGAAATAGCTTTCCCTTCTTCATTGCCTGATCCTCCCCACGTCAAGAAGCGCCGCAAATTGACTTGGCACGAGTGCTTATAGGTACTTTTTCTTTTCCAATTTCTCTTCCGCAGTAAGAGTTTTGTTTGCTTATTGATTTCTGGGTTTTAATGATGAATGCTGTTAGATTCTGGGTTTCCCCCTTCCTTTATATAATTGTATTTTTTCATGGTTGATTTGAAAGAGAAGCTATATTAGTACTGGATTGTAGTTTAGATATTACTGCCAGTTTACAGAGCTTGGCTCTTTCATTTCTCATCATAGTAAAACATTATAGTGACCTTGGTTTGTTGTCTTAAGTCGTATTAATTGAATTAAAATTTGATTACTGCTAACAAAAAATTTAATAACAATAGCAATAATCATTTGCCTAACAAAAATTCCGGCTAAGGATAATTTGATCATTTAAACTTTTTTTTTTTATACTATTACAACATTTATTCTATTCAAGTAAACACAAGAATATTATTACAGTTTTATTCCATTCCATTGAACCAAACAATTGAATTATTGATTACAGCTTTATTCTGTCATAGTTCTATTCCATTCATCCCAACCAAACATAATGTAATATTGTGGCTGATGCCAAAGTGAAAGGTGATGATCTCTCCTCTATTTATGCTTTTAGAGGGGTTGATCGCTTATATTTGGAATCCAAATAAAGTATTTGAAAAATACATTATTTTTTATGCATTAAGATGAAAAATGATTATTTCTCTTATTTTCTTTCCCTTCACTTTCTTTTCCAACCAAGCACACGTAAAATTCAGTTTTTTTTCACTTTCACACTCTCTCCAATCATCCTTCCACTTTTTCACTCAACCAAGTACATCTCAATTTCCGTTGATTATAAATTCATGAAAATTGACTTTCGAGGTGAAGATTTGATGACTACTGTACATGTCGAGGAAGAAGAGATCAAAGAAAGTGACGGGCTTCAAATGCTAGGGTTTGGGTTTGGAGCCATCTAAACATACCAAAGATAAGTGTGTATTATCCTTTGATTTAAGGCTTAGAGGGGTTATGGGTTGGTAGGGATTTTATCAATAAAAATAAAAAATTCTTTCTGTATAGCATGTTATAAACTTAGCTTTTATTGTGGAAGGAATTACTAGTGTTTGTTAGATGCTCTTTCAAGAGAATTTATCCAGTAAGTAGATAGACATAACTTGACGTAGATGTCATGCTATCTCTACATTTAGCAAAGTCGAAATTATATACTCGATGATCTTTATATTATTAGATCTTTGATACGTGAGCATGTGTGTATATATATATGTATATAGTTTTCTATAGGTACCACACGATTCTTTTGGTTGCTTTCCAATGATTCTTATTTGGATTGTTTAAACATCTACCTAACATCTCAACATTATATGCAATATCTGAATGCGTACAAACTTTGTTAGTGCGTAATTTTGATGAGAAAAATCTCGAACATATGAACGGAATATGAACAATAACTTGAAAAGAAAAATGATGTAATAGGACAAGACTCCAAGGCATGCATCAAGCCACTATTTTTAAGGTTTTATTCGTCTTCACCTATATTCGGTATACAAATGAGTTTCAAGCAAATGAACTTTGAGGATACAATGAAGTTCAATGCCTATTTGCATTTTGCACGGATGAAAATAATCCACTAAACACTAAGCAAAATATGACAAGAAAATCAATTGCTATAAAAAAAATTTTACAATAATTCTTTATAAAATAATCTAATAATAATAGAAGATGGAAGAATGATAGAAAGAACTTTTTGAGAATTTTTTGTTATGTTAAGAATTCTTATAGAGACAAAACTTTCACCCCTAATCATGTGATATATACAATTATTAATCAAGTTCATCTTACAACCAAACGAAACAATCAATCATCTCGTAATATTTGTAATAACATTTATGAAAGACATACTTAAAACTTATAGATGGTTTTGTTTAATTTGTAAATCATTGAATTTGTAACACTCTCTGAAACACAAATTTGACATTCATCTAATGTAATTCAAGATTAAAATATGTCAATGAAGCGGTTATAATCCTGAAATAGTCCTTTGATGCAACTGGAGAGAAAATCTCTTTACAATGGATGTTCTTTTTTGTGTGTAATGTCTTTCCTGACAAGTCATGCTTTATATATCTTTTCATTACTTTTTGAGTTCTCTTGAACGTCCATTTCCAACCAATGAATTCCTCACAGTTTGGGAATGGAACAATGTCTCATACATCATTGTCCTTCATCGTGTTTTAGTATCCTCGTTCACAACATTTATAAATTTTTGGGAGGGTTTGATGAAAGTTGATCGTATCATCTTTTACGACTCCAATCTCAACATCATGTTCTTAGAAAAATACAATATAATCATCTAGTATTGCACTTTATCTTCCTCTTTATTAATGATATCAATTCTCGAGGTTCTATAATTTGCTCTTCTAAGTCGATTTTTTTTACTTAAAATGAGAGGATCAACAACATTATCTTGATTAGGAGTTATGGCTTGAGCAATATCAAATATAATAAACTATTCCTGATTATTTTCAATAACAATTGTAGGAATATGTTAAGGAAATATCAAGAAAATTTATTGTCCTATTTTTTTTTTTTAAAATGTCTTATAAATAGAAACTAAAAATCATTGAATCCAACTCCTTTCATTTGATTTATGAGACTTAGCATTAACAACACATCCACAAATGTGCAAAATGGAGGGATGTTTTTTCATCTTTCTGTAATGTAGCCATCATCAATTAAAGTAAATATGATATATTTAGCCTATTTTCAATAAATATAAATTACTATTTAAACTTATTTAACTTATATTTTATTTAATAATTGAAAATCAATTAAATTTAATGATATTAAATTATTTTTAATAGTAAATATGTAATTACTTTTAAAATTAGTAAATATGCAATCAAGAATAATATTTGGTATACTGTTAGTAGAATTTTTAAATTTCAAAAATAAGATAAAGAGATTGACAAGTGTATTATAGAACTATAGTAAAATATTATAAAAAAAAGACACATAATAATTTTTAAAAACTACTTATGAAATAAAAAAAAGAGAGTAAATTACATTAACAGTCACCCAACTTTCGTTTTTTGAAACAAACAGTTATCGGGTTAACATTTCAGTCCCTCAACTTTGAAAATGTGACAAACAATCCTTTTTGATGTTTTCCGTCACAGACGTCACGAAATAATGATGTGGCATGTGACGACGTCGGAGGAGTGTGGGTTAACATCCAGCTGGCCGATTAGCACCCATATCAGTATATTTTAGGGTTTAAGAAGGGGTAAAAATAAGAAAAGAAGAGAAGGAGAAGAAGAAGAAGAAATGTCAGTTTAGGAGCCATTTGAAGCACTGTATGTAATAGAAATGTCTAGTTTCGTAGAACCGTTTCGTATACAGCCGGAATATGCCATCGGCGTTGGACCTTCTATCATTCAATAAGATCCAATTGGTTATGCCGGTCCAAGTTTTCCACTTTTAAATCTCTCAACGGTGAAAAAAAAAAGAATGAATACGTTGCATCAGTTCTTATCTCAATCGCTCGATACCAACAGTTTGATCTCCGAAGATCAAATGGATCTCGTGTCCTCCAAAATCGCCTTCGCCGTCCATCAAGTTATCGTCAATGGTGCCGCCCTCCTCTCTTCCGCCCTAAAATCCCAATACCCGAATCCGATACCAAACCCGAATCCAAAATCGAAACCCGATCTCAAGGATGACGATGAATGAGAGTTGGAGATAATTGAGTTAAACGCGGTGGAGTTGTTGTTGGAACATTTACATTCCTGCGAAATTTGCGGGAAAGGGTTTAAACGTGACACCAAATTACGGATGCATATGAGGGCTTACAGGAATCAATACAAAACTCCAGAGGCATTAGCAAAAAAACCAGAAAACGTTTCGGAAGTCATGAAATCGGGTCGAAAAACCCGATTTTCATGCCCGTATGGTGGCTGTAATAGGAACAAGAAACACAACAAGTTTAGGTCATTGAAATCCCTTATTTGTGTGAGGAACCATTTCAAGAGAAGCCATTGGCCGGAAAGGTACAGCTGCAATAAATGCCATAAGAAGAAATTTTTGGTCTTGGCTGATTTTAAGAGCCATTTGAAGCACTGTGTCAGCAGCGGTGGTGGGGAAGAGAGTAAGAAATGGAAGTGTAGTTGTGGGAATAGTTTTTGCAGGAAAGACAAGCTCTTTAGACCCTTGTCTTTGTTTGAAGGACATATGCCGATAGCGGCGGTGGAGGAAGAAAAAGATGGGCTTAGGTTTTACTGTTTGCAAGATCTGTTCGAACCATCATAACTTTTCTAAGTGGTGAGAATTACCGTTTGACCCTTCACCTGATATCTACGTGGCAAGTTAATTGGCCACATCAGCTTGTTAACTTGCCACGTCATCATGCCCGTTAAGCTCGTTTTCGATAACGTTAGTGATTGTTTTGTCATATTTTCAAAGTTGAGGGATTGAAATGTAAACCCGGTGACTATTTGTTTCGGAAAATGAAAATTGAGTGACTGTTGATGTAATTTACCCTAAAAAATAGACTATTAATATACCAAATACTAACTCATATAATTAATCCAACATAAATAAAATTTAAATTCCACCAAGTCCAGGTCATGTTATAACAAATCCTTTTCATCAATAAGCTGCAAATATATTTTTAAAAAAATAAAGGGATAAAACAATATTAGTCCTTGAATTTTGTATTTTTTTAATTTAATCTTTGAATTTATTTTTGTCCATATTGATCCTAAAACTTGATAAATTTTCTTAATTTTAGTTGATGTGATGATACAACACTTTAATATTATGCTACACAATCACTTAAAAAACATAATTTTTTAATAAAAAATTAGGTGATGATGTGACACAATCTTAAAGTGTCGTATCATTTCATGAACTAAGTTAAAAATAAGGTAGACAAAAAAAAATTAGGGATCAAATTGAAAAAAAAGTCAAATTAAAAAATATAATTAAATTACCATAATGTGTTTTTTTTTGGTGAAAAATTACCATAATGTTTTTAAAAAATAGAAAAAACAAAATTGAGCGAGTGTAATCACGCACAATATATGCGCGTCGAACTACGAGATTCTCTTGCATTTGTGGCGCTGTTAAGAAACCAACGACCTTTAATTAACTCCCAGAATTGTTGGGGTCTGGAGGCTATTATTGTTCACATTCTACTATTAAAATTTTAGTATATTTTTCATAAAAATATTGAAAAAGAAAGTAATTAAACAAATTATGACAACTTTTTCTGAGAAATTAGAAAAAATTGTTATCTTTTTCCAGTTGCTTAACCTCTCGAATGCCAGTGCAAATCTTCCATTGCCATTTGTTTTCTTCCCAACAATGTAGAACAACCTTATTAATTCTTGTTTTTAGCTGTAGTTTTATGTTCTTTTAATTTCTCAATTGTAATATGAATATTTTGATTTCCTTTAGAATTTTCCTTTTACTGTTCAACAATATTTTTGATGCAGAGGAGAATTTGATCAAAGGTTTCATTCTTCATTCAAATGATCTCATTTTTTTAACTGACAACCCAAAATATTTAGAAAGTAAGAATTGTTTTTTCTGAATTCAAATGATTGGGTTTTATTTATTGATTAATGAATGTTAATGTAATTTCAATGCAGTCAGTGGTTCGTTCGTCATTCGCATGAAAATCCCAAAATATTTAGAATGTAAGAATTGTTTCTTGATTTCAAATTGTTGGGTTTTTGCTTTATTTGTTTAATGGATGTTTTGTGTTACTTAAATGCAGATTAAGGAGCTAACAATTGGGAGTATCCAAATACGAAGAGTGATTAATGATTGATGGTTAGGTCTTCAATTTGGAAGCTGGATATGTCTACCCAGTACGAAAAATCTGACCCCACGCCTCCTTCTGGTAATTTTTCATTTATACAAACGATTTACAGACATAAATAGTTTCTTCCATGAATGATTATGGCATAGATGCGAAAGCAATGAATGTATGGGCAAACATAAATTTTAATGTATTTAGAAGGTTTTTCAGAGGATGATATCCCTGTACGAAGATAGTGCTTCCACTAATGTACAGTTTGGTTACATGTTTTCCAGAAGTTGATGTTTTGTAAGAATATGTCGGGTTAATTTAATTATGTTGGATTTGTAGGATCAGGGTCTTGTTTGTACGATCTATTATGTTCAGACACACCACGGTGGGATCGACCTAGTGATGCAGACAATACATCTTGGCTTCTCAGAAGGAGATCCTTTGGTATCATCCCTTTTGACTCATTTTATATTTGAAGTATTGTATCCATCAAACATGCTACAACTATATTACATAGATTTGAGTACTAGTGTCGGATGTGAATATCTTATGACATTGATGCTTTTGACTTGGAATGTTTTCTTCATTTTTAACTTGTATGATTCATTGAACAGGTCCACAAGCCAGGCTGGAGAGAATGTTGGAAGACTCTGGAAATCGTGTTTGTGCAGATTGTGGATCACCGGATCCTAAATGGGTGTAAGCATCTCATGTTTCTGTCTCATTACAATGTTTTCTTTTCTCAATTTGTTCGTTTCTAGGTTATGTTTTCAGATTTGAGTATGCGTTCGATATGAGCATATTGATTCTTTCTACAAGGTTTCCATATACTGGAGGGTTCTTGAAGGATCAGCATAATAAAAAGTAGAATTTAAGTTTTCCGGTATATTCGAAAAATCGTTTGAGGATCATATCTTCATATTTATGTCGGATACCTCAATCTATGCCTCTGAGGCAAGATGTCAAAACCCTGAAAACATAGATATGTGTACGAAGATATCATTGTCCAAAAAGCTTTCTCATATGTACATATCATCCGACATTGATATTCGAATCCGAGTAACATAGATATTGCTTGTTTCTTCTTTTGTGAAGGGAACAAAATGAATATCAACGTAGCATTGCCCTTGTTTTTGACTATATTTTTCTTTTCTGCATATCAGATCTTTAAGTATTGGAGTATTTATTTGTATCAAATGCTCTGGTGTTCATAGAAGCCTTGGGTCGCATATATCAAAGGTATGGTTCTAAGATTCTCTTACTCCACTTAAATGAAGTTCTTAAGTAACTGATAACATTGCCATGTTACCCCAATTCCTTTTTTCTTTCAAGTATTTGTATTTAACACATATTCAAATATAAGTAATGATCCTTCGAACATATGAAAAAATTAATTATATCCGTCTTAAACTGGTACCGTATTTGTCATTTACTCTTGAAATTTAACTTAAAGATATTGATCACATGGATACTTAAGAAAAAATGAATCGAAAGCAATGTAGTGCCAAATATCCTATTCAATCACTTCTTGATCATTGGTTTCCCTAAAACTTGGTATAGTATTATGATTATAGTTCTTTGGTTTTCTCATGCAAACACAAATAGTCTATGTTACTAGGACAAGTGTTTGATGGAGAGATTTATATGTTTGAGACGGATATATTCAGAATTTTAAGAGTTCTTTCAATGCATTTATATGGTTTTATGAGGATGATATCCATACCATTTTATCCACTAATTGTCTAATTTGATAAGCAATTGTGCTAGGTTTTATCAGTGAAGCTAGATGAATGGACGGAAGACCAAGTTGATTGTCTGGCAAATTTGGGAGGCAATATTGTTGTAAACAATAAGTATGAAGCTTTCGTTCCTAATCACCTCAAAAAACCCAGACCAGATTCATCCATTGAAGAACGCTCTGATTTCATTAGGTAATAATGCCAGATTAAGATTTCGGTATTTTATTTTTTAATTTTTCAGATCCCATTTTTTTCTCAGTATTCTATTGCTTGCATGGTCAGGAGAAAATATGAGATGCAGCAATTTTTGGAAGGCGAACACAAGAGCGGCCGCCTTCAGCCGCATCATCAGACTCCATCGTCTACGTTACCACTTCCTCCCGGCTACCATCTTCTTAATGAGAAAAAACATAGTGAGAAACAAAGCAGACATCGAATCGGGCACAGATTTAGAAACAGCTGGGGAAGAAAAGACAATGATCACCTGAAGACTCGTAAGAAGAGCAACTCATTGGTAATTATTTTATTTTTTTTTGGTTTTGATCAGTTGCTTATTCCCTGTATACATTGCTTTGACTTTTATTTTTCTATAAATGCACTGTTTATAGGCAGGTATGGTTGAATTTGTTGGGCTGATCAAAGTGAATGTGGTTAAAGGCACCAATCTAGCCGTCCGGGATATGCTCTCTAGCGATCCCTACGTCATTCTTGCCTTGGGTCATCAAGTATGCCTCTTTTTCTATTCTAATTTATGTTCGTATTGGAAATATGGATATGGAGATATGATCTTCAAAGACTCGTGCTTGAAGCATGTCATGGTAGTATTCTGAGTTCATTGTATTTCCATATTTTGCAGTCGGTCAAGACTCGTGTCATCAAGAACAACCTGAATCCAGTCTGGAATGAAAGCCTAATGTTGTCGATTCCAGAAAACATTCCTCCTTTGAGAGTGGTGAGTTTGATGTGAAATTCAATTGTCCGGAATTTCGTCAAATGATATCCGAGTTTTGTATGCAGATCGTGTACGATAAAGATACATTCACGACCGACGACTTTATGGGGGATGCGGAGATCGACATTCAACCGCTGGTGGCGGCGGCAAAAGCGTACGAGAAGTCGGAGATTCATGAATCGATGCTGCTGGGGAAATGCGTGGCGAACAGAGACAACAACTTCATAAAAGATGGAATCATAACCTTAGCAGGAGGGAAAATTAAACAGGAAATCTCATTTAGGCTACAAAATGTTGAGAGAGGGACATTAGAGATTGAACTCGAATGCGTCCCGCTGACTCAATAGCGGTCGTAAGCATTTTGAGATTGTGAAAACCTTGGATTTTAATTAGACGGTGTAATTTAGGGTTTTGAAAAATTGAGGCGATGTACATGATCGATTTGGTATCTTATTCCCTTCTGACAATCGACTTGATGGATTCATGTCAAAACCAGATCCAGAAAGTTGGCTTCAACCCTGTAAAAACATTTCCATATTAATCTGCGAAATAACATTTGTTTCATAAAAAGAAAAAGATGTCATCTTCTTCATAATCTCACTTGTAGTAATCTCCATGGCTGGCAACGCTTGAATCCACTTTATAACGTCGCTGCCATGATGGGACCGTTCTGTTTTTTCCTCAAATATTGCAAATCCCAATTTGACTACTCTTTTTCACATATTGAAGATTGCATTTATCTTGGCTCCTTTTTTTTTTTTTACCAAAAATTTGATTCAATTTGAAAATTTTAAAAATTGAAAAAAAAAATTGATGTGGTATGCTGAAATAAATTAAAAATCAAAAATGAGAAAAATAAAAAAAATAGCAAAAATTAAGAAAAATTCTAAATTTTTTTATAAATCTTAAAGTATATAAAATTTCCAGAAATTTAAAAAGATTTATTTTTTATTTTTTAAAAATACATCAAATACAAAAATACAAAAAATTGTGAAACAAATTCATAAAAGATATTAAAACTTTTTAACAAATCAAAAAAAGTAATATGAAAAAGTTATATAAAATTACGGAAATTAAAAACTACTTTTCTTTTTAAGAAGGAATAAATTTCAAAATTATACATGAACTTTGATTTAATGTGTAATTGTATACATGAACTTTAAATTGATGCACTTATGCATGTGGAACTAATCTAATTGTGGCTCAAATATATACTTGAAACTTTAATTTTGATTTAATCATATATATTTAAATAAATAAATAAATCAATATATTGTTATATTGGGTTAATATAATTATTTATATATGCAATGTATAAACATAAAATGATGTTACATCAATAATTGTGTTAATAATTTAAAAGAATTGGATCAAATTAAAATTCTATGTACAAAATTCCACAAATTCAAAGTTCATGTATTCAATTGCTCATTAAACTATAAGTATGTATAATTTTGATATTTATCCCTTTTAAGTACATAAAGTTAAAAAAAGCAAAAAAACAAAAATATAAAAAAAATGTCAAAAATGTTTTAAAAAATCAGAAAAAAATAGAATTATATGATTATTTCTTTCTTCTGTAAGGTATTTGTTTTGGAATAATTTCTTTTTGCAAAATATTATCTTAGTAACAGTTTAGTAAATTGATAATATGTTAGCCTAAATTGTAGTGATTTAATTTTTTGAAAAGAATAATAATAATTAGCAAACAATTAAAATTCTTTGTTGAATTAAATTTAAGAAACAAGCCATTAATTTTTTTATTTGATTCATTTAAATTTTAAAGAATTATGAGTTGGTTACAATTTTACATGTAGAGGTTTTTAGAGTTAAAATATAGGGTTATATTATTTTTCATTTGAATGATATTCGCTTTGAAAAGCATTTAACTTTTATTTAATATTTTAAATTTTTTAATTGATTCAAATGAAATTAAGGAAATCTGAAATTGATCTCAAAAAATTTTCACGTCCAATTACGTATAAGAATAATTTACTATTATTTACTTTATAGAATTGAGATAATAATTATTTTAAAAATTTTAAGTGACAAACCTTGAGTAATTTTTTATGATTTAAAAAAATAAAAAAAATTCAGGAAAAAATAAAATATTTCAAGGTTAATAAAAAGTACTATATCTATATTATTTTGTGTTATTTTCTATATTTTAATGATTTTTTTTTGAAATTTTGTTTTTTAACAATCTCATTAAAAGATTTGATTATATCTTTCTTTTTAAATAATACCTAAAATTACCCATAACCCCTTCTCAATCCATAAATAAGAGAATAATGCGTTTCAACATAATCGAACTCACGTCTTCCTGCATTGGTAACAATGTCCATGCCAATCGAACTAAAACTCAATCGATAAATTCCACTTTTAATTTCTACAAACTTTTTTAAATGACAGGGAAAGAGAATAAAAGCTCTAACAATTTAATTTATACTGATTCGACTCCAATTTTCTACCTCTTGACATACTTCAACTAAAGATTTCTCAATTCACTATACTTGAATTATTACTTTTCAAAAAAAATGTAAAACCTTTATAATCCTTTTTTTTTTTCCCACAGGGTTAAGATAGAACATTTCTCATAGTTTTTATGGTTTAACAAAAATCCTCCAACTTTTGCGACTCAACTAGAAACTTTTTACAATCTATTTAAGGTTTTATACCTCAAAAACCTTAAGTATACTCTTTACAACAAAGAGAAGATGAGCAAACTAATAATAAGCCTCTACTAAGTGTGTGTTTGCAGATCGAAATTCTAAACATAAAAATTTAAGAGAAAGAAAAGATGTTACAATAAACTCTCAATAAATCTGTACAAGAGAAAATAAAAAAATAAAAAATAAAAAATTAAAGATTTTTCTCCTGATTTTTATGCTTGTATGTTTATCTCATGTATCTTGAAGTATTCTTGATGTATATATATACCATCAGAGAAATTTGTGACCATTGTAACCGTAAAAATAATTTTTAACTATTGAAAGTGTTGCAAACATATTTGTATTAATACAACTCACAAGATATATAAGCGGAAGTTGACTTACATGAGTGAAAATGAACTTGTATCGATAGAACTGAACTTGTATCGATAGCAATGTTTATTTTCCCACAAAACTCCAAACAACATTTTTCCCCTCCTTCCCTGCACCGTAGGGCCCCCTCCTCTCTACCCCACATTCCTCTATTTTCTTCAAGATTCTTGAATCTCTTTTGATTACCATAAAAAATTTAAAACATTAATTCACCCATTCTTGGTGATTGTCGAGATGTGGCACACTAGTAGCATGATTGGAGGGAACATATATCACCAATTTGGAACTTCAAGTACCAAAGTGACAATTAGATATAATTTTGGGGGCAAGTAGTACATTAACCCTTTTTTATTTTTTTTTTTAAGTTATAAAAATAGTATTTCCAAAGAATTGAAGAGTCAAAATAATAAAAATTTCAAAAACCGGAAACTAGAACAGCTAATTGGATTTGACTTGCAGGTTAAATAGATCGGTGAGAGGACTAAATTTAAAGAACAAATACGTCCTTGACCAGCAGAAATCCAGTTAGCACTACTCTCAAACAAATAAAAGAAACACAGATAGCATTCTTCATCATCATCCACTTGTCATTGGCCAACATTTATAGACTCCCAGACCTCTCACACTCATTCTTTCAAGTAATAATTAAACAACATGGGTATGGAGATGATCTGAATTTTTTTAAGAAAAATTCAACATATTCATAGTAGAAACATATCCATGTGCACTTACACCTGAGCCTAAAATAATCCACCATTTAAAACATCTCTCTAAATCCTGATAGAAATTGGGACAGAGTAGATATCAGTTCAGTTCATTCTGAAAGATCGTTGACATTTGCAGAAATTGGGACCACATATGCACTCAATACTCAAACCAGATTTTGCATACTGTCAACAACAAACCAGAAATCATTGCCACAATGGGTACAAACGAATGAATTTTATATATTGGCACTGAGGCTTCTTTGGTTACAAAGTGAATTCAGGACCATAACTCTATAAGCATGAATTTTAGTCTATTCTCACAATCTGTCACTTGCAACACACGCAAGTGCATTAGCACTAAATAAATATTTACAGCACCATATAGGAGAACTAAATGATCTCCTTCACAATCGAATGCCCAAACCAAATACGGCATTTCGATTACATGATGACACGCATCAGCTAAATGCTAATGAAATGGTTCATGCAAAACACATCAGACCATCATTGATAATGATATACCTCGACAATCGGAAAAAAAAAAAAAAAACACCAAGCTCATTATGTATATATACCTTAGCATCCTGCAGGCAGCGGCAATCAAAGTGTTAAGAACAGCAACTGGGGCACCGGATCAAGCCGTTTTCATTGCATTCCAAGCATCTCTTAAGCAACCCTTCGTCTTCGTCGAACACTTTTCGACTCCCACTACAATTCCCGCAAGGCACAAACCTGACATCCCCACAACAATCACAAACAAGCCCAGGCTGTTGTACCCTTGGAAAATCCTCAAGAATATTAGCCAATTCCCCAACTTCAAACATTCTTTTAATCACATCAGCACCACCAACGTACTTTCCCTTTATGAAAACCTGAGGCAAACTCGGGTTCTTCTTTCTCAAAACGCTTTGTAACTCTTTCTTATAAGCTGAATCCATGGAAACATCCCTTTCATCAACCCAAACTCTAAACCCTCTAAATATCATCCTAACAGCATAACAATCTTCGTAAGTCCTTCTAATCCCTCGTAAACTAGTTAAATAAACAACGATCCGATCTTCAGTTCCGGGTAATCTTATCAATGGGTTATTAAAACTCGAGGAAAACGAAGATGAATACCCGATTGATTTCGCGGGTCTTAAAACAACTTTAGGGGAAAGTTCTTTACTGGTTGATGAAGATTTCGCGGACTCGAATAAATGGCAAAGCTTTTTGACTTTACCTTTGACTGAATCGATTGAACTGTAAATTTTGGAAATGGAAGCTGCTCGATTAAGAGACGATGAGTTGTTGAGAAGAAGATGAACTTTGGAGGCATCGGGTTCAGCTGTGTTTGCGTGCATCGTGAAGGAGCGATTGAAGAACGTCGACCCCGATGATAAGCTGGTGCTGCTATTGTCCAATTCTGCCATTGACCCAGATCGGAAAATTCAAGCTTTTGGGAAATTAGTGAAAGGAAAAAATCAGTTTCTTGAATAGAATTGATGGAAATTAATGGCTGCTTTTTTTCTTCTTTGTCAGGTTTTCTCTTTTTGTTGTTTTAGATAAAGAAGGAAATCGTGGGAATGAGCTTTTGCTTTATGCGAACGTAACATCAAAGCAAGAATTTTGTTTCCTTCCGTTTTTTAATAATTAAATATAAATATATTTATTTATAAACTTATTAAAAAGACAAAAACTATTTTTAAAATAAAATTTCAATTCTCTTTTAGCTCAACTTAATTTCCTTTTTATTCTTTTTCAAACTTAACTGATGAAAATCTATTTTATTATTTAAATAATAATTAATAAATAAAACTATTTTTTAAAAAATCAAATTTAATTTGTAGGTCGGATGGATGGAAGATAAAACTTACTTATTATTATTAAATTAAAATTAATTAGTTTCGAATAAAATGAAGAAAGAGGCAGTGGCCACCGACTCACCGCCTTTTCTGAAAGACTCCGTTTTTGCTTTGTTTGAATTTGGTTGTCTGTCATTTTGGAATTTTCCAGAAAAGCCTATGGCCACCTTTAGATATATTTTTGGATACAAAACCTTCATCTTAGCCGTGAAAAATAATTATTTTATAATAAAAAATCTATTCTTTAACAAGAGGATACAGATTTAAATTTGCACATCACATTTTCTTCCTCCTCCAATAAAACAAAACCAATTTTATTTATTCCAATAACATTTTAAGCTTTTTATTTTTTTTTCTTAATTTGGTTTTCACTCACGATATAATTATTTATTTATTAATTAAATAATAGAGTAAACTTTTAAATGTTACAAAGTTTTTATACTCTTCATATCTCTAAAATTTAATTCCTATAAAATAATATTTTAGTTTCTATACTTTTCTTGAATTTAAAAATTGAGCTCTATTTATTAATAAGATTAATTTTTTAATTAAATTTGTTGGTGTGGAATTTTGAAATATATAAAAAAAACTCACTTGATATTCATGTAATGAAAAATAACATTATACTTAAATTTAGGAATGTAAATAAACAAAATGTTCGATGAATTGTTCGTGAACCATTTATATAAAGTTCGTTTATGTTCATTTATTAAGTTAAATAAATGAGTATGAATAAAAATTTTACGTTCATTTGATAAACGAATGAATAACACAAATAGAGGTATGTTCGGTTTGTTTATGTTTACGAGCAAACTCGTTTATTGGCTCGTTTATAAGCTCGTTTATTGACTCGTTTATTTATTAATGATATTTTCTTATAAAAATATTAAAATAATATATGTGTGTGTATGTATTTATTTATTGTTTGTTTGTTTATTATTAATTAACATTATTCGTGAACATGTTCGATTAAGTTAAATGAACATGTTCATGAACATTAAACAAACAAATATGAACACACATGATTTTAAATAAACGAACATGAACAAAAAATTTGAAATTCTTAACTGATACGAACCGAACATGAACATCTTCAAAAATAAACAAACAAACATGAACAAAAGTTTGTTCATTCAAGCTTGGTTCATTTACAACCCTACAACTAAATTTAATAAAACATTTTAACGGTGCTAACAATTCTTAAAAATTTACATAATCATTTTAATTAGAATAAAGTATTTAAACTAATGATATTATAAAAAATAAGATATCAAATTATGTCAAAATTAAAGTGCATAGATGAAATCTCTAACTTAAGCAAAATATAGGGATCAAATTGAAATTTAATCATTTTTATAATCTAAAAAACAGAGGACTTGGAATTAAATTTACCCATTATGCTCTCATGTAATAAAAATGACAGGTGTCCATTGTGGAAAGCTTAGGCCTTCCTTTTATATACAGTAGTAGTATAGATATTAAAAATAATTATATAGTTTTTATTCATCTAAGTTATGATGCAAAATACGTTGAAAAAAAGTTTTTAAAAAGTGTAAAAATTTAATTAAGTTTTAGTATTAAATTCACACTGAATTAAATTCTTGTTGTTAATTAAAATATTTAATTAAATATTTTTATTAATAATTTTTGTCATTAAACATGTTCACACGTCAACTTTTAATTTAATTCAATATTTTTTTTCATAAAAAATATAAAAAATTCATAAAATTATTAAAAAAATATAAAAAGGGTTAAATATTAAAATATGAAATTTTATATAAACTTATATAATCTTATAAAAATTATAAGCATGATAAATTATAAAATTCTAATAAATTATAAAAAATTAATAAAAATATTTAAATTTTATAAAATGTATTAAAATTCTATAAAAATAAAAAGTATTAAGATTGATATAAACTTATAAAAATTATAAAAAATAACAAAAATTTAATTTGGATTTATTCAGTCGATTGGACCGACTAGAATGAAATTAGCAAGGGTATCAATCCAAAAAAAGCCATTAAATTGATTGACCTGGAAACCAAATGATTGAATTGATTTTTTTTATTTAATTGAACTGGATGGATTAGTCGAACTGACAAACCAGTGTCCAGATCTATTCGATCACCGGTTTAATTTTGAAAATCTTGATAAAAACTTATTAAACTTATAAAAATATAATAAAATATAAAAATCTAATAAATTTTAAAAAATTAAAAATTATTTTTTTAAAATATTTAAAATAAAAAAATATTAGGATTCTTAAAAATAAATTTTTTTTAAAAAAATATTAAAATCGACTAAAATATCGATCTAAAAAAAATAATTAGATCGATTTACTCGAAACCGAACAGTTGAACCGATTGAGTTGTGAATTTTTTAAGGGATTTTTTTATTTATAAGAAAGAAGAAAGTGATTATAGGAAATACACCTAAGAAAATTTATTTAAAAATATAATTGTATTACTTTTCATTTATTAACATTGAAAAGTAATTAATAACAACTACTAAATTAATATTTTTAGAATGCATATAAATATTATTGAATTGTTTACTTTATAAATAAGGATGTACCAGACGTTTAAGATACCATTTAATTAAATGAATTGAATATAAGTAAGCATTTATAAATCATTTGGGTGTTTGATATTTTGATTTTGATTTTTTTTTTTGTTCATTTTAATCTCTAACGGTTTTTGTCAAATTGATCATTTTTAACGATCTTGTTAATTTAGTCGTTAGTTGACTAACGATGCTGACGTGGCAAATATTTTTATCATGTAAACACGATCACATATGCAACTGTTGACATAGCATATAAGATAAAATATATCACATCAGCAAAAATTAATTATTTTTAAAAATATAATTTTTTTAATATTTTAAAATTAATTTAAAATTATTTTTAAATATAAAATTATTAAAATTATAATCATTAAAATTTTCTGAGTTTTTTCTGCTTTCCTTCTTCTTCCCCTGCTTCATTCTCCGTTAGATGGGGATACCGGTTTCAGACACTGTGGTAGATGTTGAATCATTGGCAACTTCCATGGAGAATAAGATGATGGGCAATCAACTTCGTTTATCACCTGAATACTGTATCTTTAGAACACCCACCATTCTCGCCAGGCACAGCCCCAACGCATACATTCCCAATTGTTTTGCCTTTGGGCCTTTTCACCATTGCCAACCAAACTTGAAAGCAATAGAGAAAATCAAGGTCAAGTATCTACGAGAGCTCCTCTTCAGATCAAGCAACCCAGAGGCAATGTTAAGGGAATGCCTTAATTCCGTCAAGGAAATCAAAGGAAAAGCTCGTGACTGTTATGCGGAGTACAATGATCTTGCAGAAAAAGAATTTGTTGAAATGCTGGTAGTGGACGATTGCTTCATCGTCGAGCTGTTCCCAAAGGATGCTGATGTGGTGGCTAAAGAGGATGATGACCCAATTTTTTCAATGCCATATATGCTTCAATTCCTCAATCATGACCTGATTTTGCTAGAAAACCAGATACCTTGGCTGGTGTTGCGGCTTTTGTTCGACAAAACCAAAGCCTCTACAGAAACCAAATCCCTTGTGGAACTTGCCCTGCAACAAGACTGAATGAAGCAGGGGAAGAAGAAAGAGAGTAGAAAAAATTTAATGATTATGATTTTAATAATTTTATATTTAAAAAATAGTTTTAAATTAATTTTAAAATATTTTTAAAAAATTATATTTTAAAAAATAATAATAAATTTTTTTGGTTAATATGATATTTTTGTCTTATATGTCACATCAATATATAATTACATGTATTAATTCAGTTGGAAAAAAAATTTTCATGTCAATATCATTAATTTAACGGTCACATCAGTAAAAACGTTAAAAATTGATCAATTTAACAAAAAAAAACAAAAATTATGTATAAAAATAATTCAAAAAACCGATAATGACCAAAAAAACAAAACCACTAAACATTAGAAGCTAATTTTGACCTTATACCATTAATTTATTAACATTTAAGATACCATTTATAAATCATTAATTAATTTAAAAAAATGTATAATATAAGTAAGCATCATCGAAAGAAAAACATAGAAAGCACTTACCTGAATTGATCAATTATTAGAACAAAAGTAAAAAGAAAAACTAATGTGCAATTGTATAATTTTATATATAGAATTTTAATTTGATTCAAATTTTATAAATTATTAAAATAATTATTGATATAACATCTTTCATATTTATATATTAATACATAAATAATTATATTTATTCAATATAAAAATAAATTAATGTATTTATAATAAATTTTTCGTTTTATTTATTTAACTGAAATGATTTAAACATAGTTCTATATGTCGACCGCTAACTAGTATACCATGTCCACCACAATCGCATGCGTCCATGACATCAAACTACGAAACCTTATTAAAACTACTTAAACCCACTGCCTAAAGTAATCTAAAAACCCTATCATTTCTCAACTCTAGTGAAACTGAGAGCAATGTTGTCTGAGCTTATAAGCAACCCACCTATTCCGACCGAACATTAGACGATGACAATTTTCATCCACCCCCTTAAAGGCTTCACAACATTGTTTACCCACATTCTTAAAATCATTAAATGCTGCTGCCCAAATCTCTGTGAAACAACCTCTGAATTTCTCCAATGAACACCAACATTGTGCACGATATTTCACAATATATGGAGCCCATTTTGGTACTTTGCAATAATCCCAAGGGTTCGGATATTTGGGCCATGATGGACTTGGCTTAGCCGGTGTCGGTGACCCCTCGGATGGAGGGTTTGGTTGAGGTTGAGGTTTCGGTTCAGAAGGCGAATTTGCTTCAGCGTCAGCCTTCCAACCTGATGTCGATGACACCAAAACTAACAACGCGATAACCAAACTTTTTCTCATTGTTTTTGTTTTCTTCTCTACCAAAACTCACTCCACTTTTGATTCTTATTTCCCATCAAAAACTTCATTTTATAGGCCACGGAAGCTCTTTACTTCCTTTAAATTTTTATTATCTTGTTTTTGAAATTTAAAATTATTTAAAAATTTTATTATCAGATCATTTGGTTTTTGAAATTTGAAATTATTAGTTGAGTTTAAAATAATAATGTTGTTTTTATCTCTTTTTTTTTAAGAAAATCCATTTCAACTAAATTTGTAATTTCGTCTTTTTTCTATTTATATTAATATTGTTTTTCTAAAAGATTCTCCATTATATATATATATTATGTTTTGAAGTTATAATTTTATAACTGAAAATTTGTAATTAAAGAACACAGTAGAGCAGTAGAAGATAAATCTCAGGGAGAAAAATAGAAGAGCCAAAGAAGCTAATAACAGTTTGTTTTCCCTCTCTTTCCTCTACTGCCTGTATGAACTCATTTAGTTGTAATTAACTTCATGGTCAGCAAGATCTTGTGAACGATGCCTCTCATGTGTACTTCAACGAGGTGGTTGCTGACCTATCATCAGTTGCGGTGTCAGAAATTTTGAGAGGTCGAAATTAAATTGTATATTTTTACGATAGTATAAATATAATTTCATTGTTTTAATAACTTATATATTTATTATTTTTAAAGGATTAAATTAAATTTTTATTTTTTTGAGGGGGTTAAAGTATAAATTTATTATTACTAATTTAAAATTTATAAATTATAAAAAACCTAAATTAAAAATCTACCATTTTAAAAGGGCTATAATATATATACAAAAAAAAAAAATTACAAAAATTTTAAACTTTGAAAAGATCTATTTATATTTTTGAGAAAATCATAATATAAATTTATAAAAAATTAAACTTGAGAAAACCATGATCCCTGAGCCTTGGCTCCTCCGTTGCCTATCATTGGTTGACTAGAAACCTGAGCTTGGGGTCTGTTGATTCATATCTTGCTGCTGTCTTGGGACATAGCATTACCTCTTTCAAAGAAACCTTGTCCTCAACTGTACTTAATCAACGTGGGTGGTTCACAGCCATAAAAAGCTCGGAAAGGGAGTCATTCTGGTTGAAACTTGAAATGAAGTGTTATACCAATACTCGACCTACAATAGAAATTTCTCTCATGTGAGATGTTGTCGGTTCATTTCTTGCAAAACACCGAAGATACATCTCAAGGCAACGATTTAAAGCTTTTGTTTCAATTTAAGACTGTAAATGAATCGAGTTTGAGCGAATAAACTTCAGTTTATGTTTGTTTGTTTATTTTTAAGTTTATTTGTGTTTAGTTTGTATTCGTTAAGAATTTAAAATTTTGTTTATGTTCGTTTATTTAAAATTATGTGTATTCATATTCATTTATTTAATGTTCATGAACATTAAATGAACTTGTTCACAAACAAGTAATTGAATAATAAACGAAAAAACAAAAAAATAAATAAATACGCAAATATTATTTTAATTTTTTATAAGAAAATATCATTAATAAATAAACGAGTCAATAAACGAGTTTGTTCATAAACATAAACGAACTGAATACACATCTATTCATGTTCGTTAGTACAAACATAAAAATTTTGTTCATACTCGTTTATTTAACTTAGTAAACAAACATAAACAAACGTTATACGAACGGTTCACATACAGTTCATCGAACATTCTGTTTATTTACACCTCTATACCTATTTGATTAAGGATGATAAGCCGATCTCAATCCCAAAGATGTATCGTGCAAACGAGGCAATTCTTGCCATACTTGGTTAAGAAAAATACTGTTTTTATCACTAACCACTGATTTAGGAATGCAATGCAACTTCACTTTGCATTGATTGGGAAATGACCATTTTGCTCTTCTAATCACTCAACATCATTCCTCCCTTTTGGTAAAATTGTAATTTAGTCTCTCTTATTTTCCACATTTTTAATTTGGTCCCATTTACCAATTTATTTTACCCTTTAGGCCTTTCCTCCTTTAAGGTATTTGCACTTCTGGTCATTCAACTTTTTCATATTTCTTCTCCTTAAAAAGTATCGTGTTCGAAATATTTCTTGATTCGATAACCATCTTTACTTTATTTAACTTGTCACTTTCGTTTTTCTTTCATCGTGAACACCCTGATCATCTGGTTAAAACTCGGGGTTGTATTAGATTTGATTTTTTTAATGGATTAAATGCTTATTCTCCTATCGCATTCATGTTTTTCTAAAGCAAATCTCAATAATACAAAAATAAAAATAAAGCAAATTGTCAATACCGTCATCTTTGATTGAGAAAACCACCAATCAGTTCACCTCCTCCTCTTCCCCAAATCGGGCACCCTTGTTTTCCGAACTCATTTTAAACTGTAATGTTGTCAAAATTCTAACATCGTCACATCGATAATAATTTGAAATTTAGTTGGAAATTGACGACATGAAGTATAATTTGACGATTAATGTTTAAAGATAAATGAATCTAATAATAAGATTTGCAAATGTTTTTTAAGATAAAAATAACTTGGAAGGACCAACCTATGAAACAACTGTCATTGAATCTTGATAATTTTGAGCTATATATATATATTGTGAACTTCCGATTAAAAAAATGAAGGCAACACTATTCTTTTTTCTAGAAAAGTAGGTGATGTTTCGCCTCACACAACTGCATTCTCCAAACCACGTAGGATATTTGTCTTGAATTTCGTTTGATTCTTCAATACCTAATCAAATCTCTTGGATTATCTACTTATATAATAAAAAAAAATGTATTGTTAAGTTAATCTGCCATCATTAAGGGTTGGTTTACCATTGAGGTTGAAAAATAGCTTTTGAAATATTATTTTTGATATAATACCTGAAATTATCCATAATCCTTACCAATCTTTAAATAGGAGGATAAATGTGTAACAATACCAATGTCAACCGAATTAAGATTCAATCGATTATTTGATAGTGTTTTAAAGATTATTAAATGTAAAAAAATTAATATTTATTTAGCTCGTTAAATTTATGTTGTTATTTAAAATTTTAATATTTACCAAAAAAATTAATGGTGCAATTTGTTATAAAAACCAAATACAGAAGAATAAACAATAATTTTGTCGTTTTATTTATTTAACTGAAACGGCTTAAACACAGGTCTATATGTCGATCGCTACCCAACATATCATGTCCATGACATCAAACTACGAAACCTTATTAAAACTACTTAAACCCACTGCCTAAAGTAATCTAAAAACCCTATCATTTCTCAACTCTAGTGAAATTGAGAGCAATGTTGTCTGAGCTTATAAGCAACCCACCTATTCCGACCGAACATTAGACGATGACAATTTTCATCCACCCCCTTAAAGGCTTCGCAACATTGTTTACCCACATTCTTAAAATCATTAAATGCTGCTGCCCAAATCTCAGTGAAACAACCTCTGAATTTCTCCAATGAACACCAACATTGTGCACGATATTTCACAATATATGGAGCCCATTTTGGTACTTTGCAATAATCCCAAGGGTTCGGATATTTGGGCCATGATGGACTTGGCTTAGCCGGTGTCGGTGACCCCTCGGATGGAGGGTTTGGTTGAGGTTGAGGTTTCGGTTCAGAAGGCGAATTTGCTTCAGCGTCAGCCTTCCAACCTGATGTCGACGACACCAAAACTAACAACGCGATAACCAAACTTTTTCTCATTGTTTTTGTTTTCTTCTCTACCAAAACTCACTCCACTTTTGATTCTTATTTCCCATCAAAAACTTCATTTTATAGGCCACGGAAGCTCTTTACTTCCTTTAAATTTTTATTATCTGGTTTTTGAAATTTAAAATTATTTTAAAATTTTATTATCTGATCATTTGGTTTTTGAAATTTGAAATTATTAGTGAGTTTAAAATAATAATGTTCTTTTATCTTTTTTTTTTTAAAAGAAAATCCATTTCAACTAAATTCGTAATTTCGTCTTTTTTCTATTTATATTAATATTGTTTTTCTAAAAGATTCTCCATTATATATATATATTATGTTTTGAAGTTATAATTTTATAACTGAAAATTTGTAATTAAAGAACACAGTAGAGCAGTAGAAGATAAATCTCAGGGAGAAAAATAGAAGAGCCAAAGAAGCTAATAACAATTTGTTTTCCCTCTCTTTCCTCTACTGCCTGTATGAACTCATTTGGTTGTAATTAACTTCAAGGTTAGCAAGATCTTGTGAACGATGCCTCTCATGTGTACTTCGACGAAGTGGCTGCTGACCTATCATCAATTGCGGTGTCAGCAATTTTGATAGGTCAGAATTAAATTGTATATTTTTACGATAGTATAAATATAATTTCATCATTTTAATAACTTATATCTTTATTATTTTTAAAGGATTAAATTAAATTTTTATTTTTTTAAGGGGGTCAAAGTATAAATTTATCATTATTAATTTAAAATTTATAAATTATAAAAGACCTAAATTAAAAATCTACCATTTTAAGGAGGCTATAATATATATACAAAAAAGAAAATTACAAAAATTTTAAACTTTAAAAAATCCTATTTATATTTTTGAGAAAATCATAATATAAATTTATAAAAAACTAAATTAAAAAAATTAAACTTGAGAAAACCATGATCCCTGAGCCTTGGCTCCTCCGCTGCCTATCATAGGTTGACTAGAAACCTGAGCTTGGGGTCTGTTGATTCATATCTTGCTGCTGTCTTGGGACATAGCATTACCTCTTTCAAAGAAACCTTGTCCTCAACTGTACTTAATCAACGTGGGTGGTTCACAGCCATAAAAAGCTCGGAAAGGGAGTCATTCTGGCTGAAACTTGAAATGAAGTGTTATACCAATACTCGACCTACAACTCTCATGTGAGATGTTGTCGGTTCATTTCTTGCAAAACACCGAAGATACATCTCAAGGCAACAATTTAAAGCTTTTGTTTCAATTTAAGACTGTAAATGAATCGAGTTTGAACGAATAAATTTCAATTCATGTTTGTTTGTTTATTTTTAAGTTTGTTTATGTTTAGTTTGTATTCGTTAAGAATTTAAAATTTTGTTTATGTTCGTTTATTTAAAATTATGTGTATTCATATTCATTTATTTAATGTTCATGAACATTAAATGAACTTGTTCACAAACATGTAATTGAATAAATTCACAAACAAGTAATTGAATAATAAATGAAAAAACAAAAAAAATAAAAATACACAGATATTATTTTAATTTTTTATAAGAAAATATCATTAATAAATAAACGAGTCAATAAACAAGCTTGTTCATAAACATAAACGAACTGAACACACATCTATTCGTGTTCATTCGTTTATTAAACAAACATAAAATTTTTGTTTATACTCGTTTATTTAGCTTAGTAAACAAACATAAACAAACGTTATACGAACGGTTCACATACAGTTCATCGAACATTCTGTTCATTTACACCTCTATACCTATCTGATTAAGGATGATAAGCCGATCTCAATCCCAAAGATGTATCGTGCAAACGAGCCAATTCTTGTCATACTTGGTTAAGAAAAATATTGTTTCTATCACTAACCACAGATTTAGGAATGCAATGCAACTGAACTTTGCATTGATTGGGAAATGACCATTTTGCCCTTCTAATCACTCAACATCATTCCTCCCTTTTGGTAAAATTGTAATTTAGTCCCTCTTATTTTCCACATTTTTAATTTGGTCCCATTTACCAATTTATTTTACCCTTTAGGCCTTTCCTCCTTTAGGGTATTTGCACTTCTGGTCATTCAACTTTTTCATATTTCTTCTCCTTAAAAAGTATCGTGTTCGAAATTTTTCTTGATTCGATAACCATCTTTACTTTATTTAACTTGTCACATCGTTTTTCTTTCATCGTGAACACCCTGATCATCTGGTTAAAACTCGGGGTTGTATTAGATTTGATTTTTTTTAATGGATTAAATGCTTATTCTCCTATCGTATTCACGTTTTTCTAAAGCAAATCTCAATAATACAAAAATAAAAATAAAGCAAATTGTCAATACCGTCATCTTTGATTGAGAAAGCCACCAATCAGTTCACCTCCTCCTCTTCCCCAAATCGGGCACCCTTGTTTTCTGAACTCATTTGAAATTGTAATGTTGTCAAAATTCTAACATCGTCACATCGATAATAATTTGAAATTTAGTTGGATATTGACGACATGAAGTATAATTTGACGGTTAATGTTTAAAGATAAATGGATCTAATAATAAGATTTGCAAATGTTATTTAAGATAAAAATAACTTGGAAGGACCAACCTATGAAACAACTATCATTGAATCTTGATAATTTTGAGCTATATATATATATTGTGAACTTCCGATTAAAAAAATGAAGGCAACACTATTCTTTTTTCTAGAAAAGTAGGTGATGTTTCGCCTCACACAACTGCATTCTCCAAACCACGTAAGATATTTGTCTTGAATTTCGTTTGATTCTTCAATACCTAATCAAATCTCTTGAATTATCTACTTATATAATAATAAAAAATGTATTGTTAAGTTAATCGACCATCATTAAGGGTTGGTTTACCATTGAGGTTGAAAAATAGCTTTTGAAATATTATTTTTGATATAATACCTAAAATTATCCATAATCCCTACCAATTTTTAAATAGGAGGATAAATGTGTAACAATACTAATGTCAACCGAATTAAGATTTAATCGATTCTTTGATAGTGTTTTAAAGATTATTAAATGTAAAAAAATTAATATTTTTTTAGCTCGTTAAATTTATGTTATTATTTAAAATTTTAATATTTACCAAAAAATTAATGGTGCAATTTGTTATAAAAACCAAATACAGAAAAATAAACAATAATTTTGTCGTTCTATTTATTTAATTGAAACGGCTTAAACACAGTTCTATATGTCGATCACTACCCAACATATAATGTGCATGACATCAAACTACGAAACCTTATTAAAACTACTTAAACCCACTGCCTAAAGTAATCTAAAAACCCTATCATTTCTCAACTCTAGTGAAATTGAGAGCAATGTTGCCTGAGCTTATAAGCAACCCACCTATTCCGACCGAACATTAGACGATGACAATTTGCATCCACCCCCTTAAAGGCTTCGCAACATTGTTTACCCACATTCTTAAAATCATTAAATGCTGCTGCCCAAATCTCAGTGAAACAACCTTTGAATTTCTCTAATGAACACCAACATTGTGCACGATATTTCACAATATTCGGAGCCCATTTTGGTACTTTGCAATAATTCCAAGGGTTCGGATATTTGGGCCATGACGAACTTGGCTTAGCCGGTGTCGATGACCCCTCGGATGGAGGGTTTGGTTGAGGTTTCGGTTCAGAAGGCGGATTTGCTTCAGCATCAGCCTTCCAACCTGATGTCGACGACACCAAAACTAACAACGCGATAACTAGATTTTTTCTCATTGTTTTTGTTTTTTTCTCTACCAAAACTCACTCCACTTTTGATTCTTATTTTCCATCAAAAACTTCATTTTATAGGCCACGGAAGCTCTTTACTTCCTTTAAATTTTTATTATCTGGTTTTTGAAATTTAAAATTATTTTAAAGTTTTATTATCTGATCATTTGATTTTTGAAATTTGAAATTATTAGTTGAGTTTAAAATAATAATGTTGTTTTTATTTTCTTAAGAAAAATCCATTTCAACTAAGATTTGTAATTTCGGTTTTCTCTGTTTATATATATATATTGTTTTGAAGTTATAATTTTATAAAAAAAAAATAGTTATATTATTTGTGTTTCGACGAAGTGGCTGCTGACCTATCATCAATTGCGGTGTCAGCAAATTTGATAGGTCAGAATTAAATTGTATATTTTTATGATAGTATAAATATAATTTCATCATTTTAATAACTTATATCTTTATTATTTTTAAAGGATTAAATTAAATTTTTATTTTTTTGAGGGGGTCAAAGTATAAATTTATCATTATTAATTTAAAATTTATAAATTATAAAAGACCTAAATTAAAAATCTACCATTTTAAGGAGGCTATAATATATATACAAAAAAGAAAATTACAAAAATTTTAAACTTTAAAAAATCCTATTTATATTTTTGAGAAAATCATAATATAAATTTATAAAAAACTAAATTAAAAAAATTAAACTTGAGAAAACCATGATCCCTGAGCCTTGGCTCCTCCGCTGCCTATCATAGGTTGACTAGAAACCTGAGCTTGGTGTCTGTTGATTCATATCTTGCTGCTGTCTTGGGACATAGCATTACCTCTTTCAAAGAAACCTTGTCCTCAACTGTACTTAATCAACGTGGGTGGTTCACAGCCATAAAAAGCTCGGAAAGGGAGTCATTCTGGCTGAAACTTGAAATGAAGTGTTATACCAATACTCGACCTACAACAGAAATTTCTCTCATGTGAGATGTTGTCGGTTCATTTCTTGCAAAACACCGAAGATACATCTCAAGGTGACGATTTAAAGCTTTTGTTTCAATTTAAGATTGTAAATGAATCGAGTTTGAGCGAATAAATTTCAGTTTATGTTTGTTAGTTTATTTTTAAGTTTATTTGTGTTTAGTTTGTAATCGTTAAGAATTTAAAATTTTGTTTATGTTCGTTTATTTAAAATTATATGTGTTCATATTCATTTATTTAATGTTCATGAACATTAAATGAACTTGTTCACAAACATGTAATTGAATAATAAACGAAAAAACAAAATAAATAAATAAATACACAGATATTATTTTAATTTTTTATAAGAAAATATCATTAATAAATAAACGAGTCAATAAACGAGCTTGTTCATAAACATAAACGAACTGAATACACATCTATTCGTGTTCGTTCGTTTATTAAACAAACATAAAATTTTTGTTCATACTCGTTTATTTAGCTTAGTAAACAAACATAAACAAACGTTATACGAAAGGTTCATGAACAGTTTATCGAACATTCTGTTCATTTACACCTCTATACCTATCTGATTAAGGATGATAAGCCGATCTCAATCCCAAAGATGTATCGTGCAAACGAGCCAATTCTTGCCATACTTGGTTAAGAAAAATACTATTTCTATCACTAACCACTGATTTAGGAATGCAATGCAACTGAACTTTGCATTGATTGGGAAATGACCATTTTGCCCTTCTAATCACTCAACATCATTTCTCCCTTTTGGTAAAATTGTAATTTAGTCCCTCTTATTTTCCACATTTTTAATTTGGTCCCATTTACCAATTTATTTTACCCTTTAGGCCTTTCCTCCTTTAGGGTATTTGCACTTTTGGTCATTCGACTTTTTCATATTTCTTCTCCTTAAAAAGTATCGTGTTCGAAATATTTCTTGATTCGATAACCATCTTTACTTTATTTAACTTGTCACTTTCGTTTTTCTTTCATCGTGAACACCCTGATCATCTGGTTAAAACTCGGGGTTGTATTAGATTTGATTTTTTTAATGGATTAATTGCTTATTCTCCTATCGCATTCACGTTTTCCTAAAGCAAATATCAATAATACAAAAATAAAAATAAAGCAAATTGTCAATGCTATCATCTTTGATTGAGAAAGCCGCCAATCAGTTCACCTCCTCCTCTTCCCCAAATCGGGCACCCTTGCTTTCTGAACTCATATTGAACTGTAATGTTGTCAAAATTCTAACATCGTCACATCAATAATAATTTGAAATTTAGTTGGAAATTGACGACATGAAGTATAATTTGACGGTTAATGTTTAAAGATAAATGAATCAAATAATAAGATTTGCAAATGTTATTTAAGATAAAAATAACTTGGAAGGACCAACCTATGAAACAACTGTCATTGAATCTTGATAATTTTGAGCTATATATATATTGTGAACTTCCGATTAAAAAAATGAAGGCAACACTATTCTTTTTTCTAGAAAAGTAGGTGATGTTTCGCCTCACACAACTGCATTCTCCAAACCACGTAAGATATTTGTCTTGAATTTCGTTTGATTCTTCAATACCTAATCAAATCTCTTGAATTATCTACTTATATAATAATAAAAAATGTATTGTTAAGTTAATCGACCATCATTAAGGGTTGGTTTACCATTGAGGTTGAAAAATAGCTTTTGAAATATTATTTTTGATATAATATTTAAAACTATCCATAATCCTTACCAATCTTTAAATAGGAGGATAAATGTGTAACAATACCAATGTCAACCGAATTAAGATTCAATCGATTCTTTGATAGTGTTTTAAAGATTATTAAATGTAAAAAAATTAATAATTATTTAGCTCGTTAAATTTATGTTGTTATTTAAAATTTTAATATTTACCAAAACAATTAATGGTGCAATTTGTTATAAAAACCAAATACAGAAGAATAAACAATAATTTTGTCGTTTTATTTATTTAACTGAAACGGCTTAAACACAGTTCTATATGTAGATCGCTACCCAACATATCATGTCCATGACATCAAACTACGAAACCTTATTAAAACTACTTAAACCCACTGCCTAAAGTAATCTAAAAACCCTATCATTTCTCAACTCTAGTGAAACTGAGAGCAATGTTGCCTGAGCTTATAAGCAACCCACCTATTCCGACCGAACATTAGACGATGACAATTTTCATCCACCCCCTTAAAGGCTTCGCAACATTGTTTACCGACATTCTTAAAATCATTAAATGCTGCTGCCCAAATCTCTGTGAAACAACCTCTGAATTTCTCCAATGAACACCAACATTGTGCACGATATTTCACAATATACGGAGCCCATTTTGGTACTTTGCAATAATCCCAAGGGTTCGGATATTTGGGCCATGACGAACTTGGCTTAGCCGGTGTCGGTGACCCCTCGGATGGAGGGTTTGGTTGAGGTTTCGATTCAGAAGGCGGATTTGCTTCAGCATCAGCCTTCCAACCTGATGTCGACGACACCAAAACTAACAACGCGATAACTAGATTTTTTCTCATTGTTTTTGTTTTTTTCTCTACCAAAACTCACTCCACTTTTGATTCTTATTTCCCATCAAAAACTTCATTTTATAGGCCACGGAAGCTCTTTACTTCCTTTAAATTTTTATTATCTGGTTTTTGAAATTTAAAATTATTTTAAAATTTTATTATCTGATCATTTGATTTTTGAAATTTGAAATTATTAGTTGAGTTTAAAATAATAATGTTGTTTTTATTTTCTTAAGAAAAATCCATTTCAACTAAGATTTGTAATTTCGGTTTTCTCTGTTTATATATATATATATATTGTTTTGAAGTTATAATTTTATAAAAAAAAAATAGTTATATCATTTGTGTTTCAACAATTACGTTTTAAGTCTGTACCTTTAATGATAATGATATTACATAACCAAACCAATCAATCTTATTACATAACTAATAATTTTTTGAACCCAATGAGTGGCTTCAATGGTTAAGAGAATGTTATTCATTTTAGGAGATCCAGGTTCTAGCACCAGTGTGTGCAAAATGTGTGTGCGTTGTCAAAGGGTTAAGAAAGTATGAACAGATACTACTATGTAATCACACCAGTATATTCAAAAAAAAAAAAAAACTAATAATTTTCTACAATAAAATTTTATCTAATTTTAATTTGGTTTTTTTTATTTAAATATAATCAAATATATTTTAATTTTTTTAATCTTAATCAACAGTTATTTTCCATGCCATTTAATTTAAAAATATATTTTAATTCTACATTAAATAAGAGCAAAAATGACCATTTTGACCTTGAAATCACTCAACATTCACTTTGGTTTCATTTCTCACTTTTGGTAAAATTTTAATTTAGGTCCCTCTTATTTTCCCTTTATTCATTTTGGTCCCATTTAGCAATTTATTTTACTGTTTAGTCCTTTCCTCCTTTTAGGGTGTTTTTCTCTGGTCATTCAACTTTTCCATATTTATATTTTAATCCCATGAATTTTGAATATTTACATTAAAACCATAACACTTTCATATTTTTATGATTTAATCCTTATCTTAAATTAATAAGTCATGTCATACTTCTTGATTTAACTTTCTTAAGTATCCCATGACATTTACTTATACCGTATTTCACTAAGAATTTATCACATATTATTTACGACTAAGAATATTTTCGAAATGTTACATTTCTTCCCCTTAAAACATATCGTTTTAAAATTTTTTTTTGATTCCATAACCTTATGCTTCAACCACAAATCCAAATCAAAATTAATCATGCAAAACGTCGTGAAACTAACTGAATCAGTAAATTGACCGTTCACCATGCACATCAATTTACACCTCACCTACCCCTCCCGTTTTGCATGCAAACTAAATTGAGGAAATTATTAAATTTGATTTTTTTCAATGCATTAATTGCTTGTTCCAAAATTCCTCCAGAACAATTTTAATTGAAATAAAATTGAAACCACGCCAAAAAGAAATCGGTTTGAATATGCATTAAGTTCAAAGATTGGTGATTATTTCAACATGAATTTCATAATCAATCGATGCTTTCTTCTCAATAAAGTATATCGTTTTGTCTTCACTTTTACACATATTTGAATAGATGTTTAATGCATCTAGATCGATTGAACAAATCGAAATGTGAAATCGGTATTGAATACACATTAATTCAAAGATCGGTGACTGTTTCAACACTAGTTTCATAACCAATCGAAATATACCGTTCTGTCTTCACCTTTACACATATACTTGAACAAATCAACAATGATGTGAGAATCATACTTTACTACCATGTCAACATTGTGAGGCATAATGCATGAGTGTCCAGCTGAACGCAGTAATTGTTACATTCTTTGCATCATTTCTTCTCTTGTATCTTCAGTCAATGAAGTTTCTTCTTGGGATAATGTTTTGAACACATTTCATCTACCATGTACAATGAATTTGTGTTTGCATTTCTATACCCACCATGTAATAGAAATTGGATCTCTCTCATTGTCAAGAAGCATAGCAAATATTTGTTTTGAATTTCGTTTGATTCTTCAGTACCTAACTAAATCTTTTAGATACTTGTATAATAATCACAAATGTATTGTTAAGTTAATCAACCATCACTAAGGATTAGTTTACCATTGAGGTAGAAAACTACAGCGAAAAGTAACTTTTGAAAAGTGTTTTTAAAATATTTTTTTGATATAATACTTAGAACTACTCATAATCCCTCCCAATCCTTAAATATGAGGATAAATGTGTTTCAACACGCTCGAACCCATATTTTCTTGCATTGGTAACAATGTCAATACAAACCGAGTTAAGACTCAATCAGCTCTTTGAAATATTTGATATTGTTTACCATTGCTTTTAAAAAGTGATTTTGAGAAAACATAATGTCAATTTTGGACATAATGTTGTAAAGTAAAAGGTTTAATGGGGGATAAAAAGATAGCTTCATTGAAAGATACTTTTTCAAAAACTAAAAATTTTGGGGGGTTTTTTTTTGGCTTGGATTAAAATTTCAATTTAAAATCAATGTTCGATTTGAAAAGCTGTTTATTAACCATTTTTTTTATTTATTTAAAAATGAAGTTTGGGCTGAGAATGCTTTTCAACCTTAATGATAAACAAAATCTAAGTATTACCCTCATTGTGGAGGTAGAAAAGCAACTTGTGGTCTACTTTCCCTAAGGAGGAGGCGAAAGAAGTTTGGAAGATGGTCTTTTATGCTAGTACTTGGTCCTCATGGCTTTTCAGAAACAATATCCTGTTTAATAATAAATTGTTTGAAAGGATGCAACTTGTGGAAATTTGTAGACAAAGGCTAGCTTGGTGGTGACATGACAAATAGAAGAGTACAAGCTATTCCGTTGATGACATTTACAGCTCGTTCGCTTCTTTTAAACCTCCAAAAAGCAGAAAAAATGACTGATACATGATGACCATGTGGGCTGCCCCTACAGCTTACTGTGTTAAATTCAGCGTTTGTGGCCAACCAGTGACTGTTGGTATCGATGGAATTTTGCGAAATCATGAAGGGTCTGTTCTATTTACGTTCTCCAAATGCATTAATGTTGTGTAGAGGCCGATTTTGTGGAGATGCAAGCCTACACAGTCGAATTGGAGGCAGCCAGCCATTCAAGTTAATTGTTGAATGCAACTAGACCTGTTCATATGTCGGGTTATCCATCTAGTTCCGAAGATCTGCTTGAAAGTTGAGAGAATTTGGACAAAAAATTTAAATTTATTTAAAACATAAGTCGGACCCAAGTCGAGAAAATTAAAATTTAACTGTTGAATCATGGAATATTATATTTGTAACGTGTTGAAAGGAAATGGTCACATGTTTTGTTTAGTCAATAAAAAGTTAAATTAAATAAACCAAACTAGAGAACAGTAATTTTAATCAAATGCAAAATCATAAATAATAAACTTTCTCATTTTATTTAGTTAATTAAAAAACTAGATAACCTTTATTAAACCTACGTAAAAACAAAATTGGCTGCCTAAATAATCTAAAAACCCTAATAATTTGAATCTAATAAAACTGGGAACAATGTTGTCTGAGCTTATATACAAACCACCTATTCCGACCGAACATCAGACGATGACAATTTCCATCCACTTCCTCAAAGGCTTCACAACATTCTTTACCAACGTTCATATAATTATAGAACGCTGCTCCCCAAATCTCTCTGAAACAACCTCTGAAATTCTCCAATGCACACCAACACTGTGTACGATATTTCACAATATAGGGTGCCCATTCTGGTACTTGGCAATATTCCGAAGGATTCGGACAATTGGGTTGCTGCTTCTGTGGTGGTTCCGGAGATGATGGACTTGGTTTAGTCGGTGTCAATGGCTCCTCAGATGGAGGGCTCGGTTTAGGCACTGCTGGTGGTTGCGGTTTCGATTCAGAAGGTGGATTTGGTTTACTGCTGGTGGTTGCGGTTTCGATTCAGAAGGTGGATTTGGTTTAGGCACTGGTGTTGGTTGCGGTTTCGATTCAGAAGGCGAGTTTGGTTTAGGCACTGGTGCGGGTTGCGGTTTTGGTTCTGAGGGTGGGTTAGGTTTAGCCACTGGTGGTGGTGAAGGTTGTGGATTTGGTTTAGGCACTGGTGATGGTAGTGGTTTTGGTTCAGAGGGCGGGTTTGGTTTTGGCACTGACGGTGGTTGTGGTTTTGGTTCAGAGGGCGGGTTGGGTTTAGGCATTGGTGGTGGTTGCGGTTTTGGTTTTTGTTCAGAGGGCGAGTTAGGTTTAGCCACTGTTGGTGGTTGTGGTTGTGGCTGTGGATGTGGTTTAGGCATTGGTGGTGGTTGCAGCTTTGGTTCAGAGGGCGAGTTTAGTGGTGGTTGTGGTCTTGGTTCAGAGGGCGGATTAGGTTTAGGCACTGGTAGTGGTTGCGGTTTTGGTTCAAGGGGCGGATTTGGTTTAATCACCGGCGATGGTGGGTGTGGTGAAATGGGTGTAACCGAGGCTGGTGGTGGCGTACAACACAAACATATACAAGGATTGTCTTGGATTATCTACTTATATAAAAAAAAAATGTATTGTTAAGTTAATCGGCCATCATTAAGGGTTGGTTTTCCATTGAGGTTGAAAAATAGCTTTTGAAATATTATTTTTGATATAATATTTAAAACTATCCATAATCCCCACCAATCTTTAAATAGGAGGATAAATGTGTAACAATACCAATGTCAACCGAATTAAGATTCAATCGATTCTTTGATAGTGTTTTAAAGATTATTAAATGTAAAAAAATTAATAATTATTTAGCTCGTTAAATTTATGTTGTTATTTAAAATTTTAATATTTACCAAAAAAATTAATGGTGCAATTTGTTATAAAAACCAAATACAGAAGAATAAACAATAATTTTGTCGTTTTATTTATTTAACTGAAACGGCTTAAACACAGTTCTATATGTAGATCGCTACCCAACATATCATGTCCATGACATCAAACTACGAAACCTTATTAAAACTACTTAAACCCACTGCCTAAAGTAATCTAAAAACCCTATCATTTCTCAACTCTAGTGAAACTGAGAGCAATGTTGCCTGAGCTTATAAGCAACCCACCTATTCCGACCGAACATTAGACGATGACAATTTTCATCCACCCCCTTAAAGGCTTCGCAACATTGTTTACCGACATTCTTAAAATCATTAAATGCTGCTGCCCAAATCTCTGTGAAACAACCTCTGAATTTCTCCAATGAACACCAACATTGTGCACGATATTTCACAATATACGGAGCCCATTTTGGTACTTTGCAATAATCCCAAGGGTTCGGATATTTGGGCCATGACGAACTTGGCTTAGCCGGTGTCGGTGACCCCTCGGATGGAGGGTTTGGTTGAGGTTTCGATTCAGAAGGCGGATTTGCTTCAGCATCAGCCTTCCAACCTGATGTCGACGACACCAAAACTAACAACGCGATAACTAGATTTTTTCTCATTGTTTTTGTTTTTTTCTCTACCAAAACTCACTCCACTTTTGATTCTTATTTCCCATCAAAAACTTCATTTTATAGGCCACGGAAGCTCTTTACTTCCTTTAAATTTTTATTATCTGGTTTTTGAAATTTAAAATTATTTTAAAATTTTATTATCTGATCATTTGATTTTTGAAATTTGAAATTATTAGTTGAGTTTAAAATAATAATGTTGTTTTTATTTTCTTAAGAAAAATCCATTTCAACTAAGATTTGTAATTTCGGTTTTCTCTGTTTATATATATATATATATTGTTTTGAAGTTATAATTTTATAAAAAAAAAATAGTTATATCATTTGTGTTTCAACAATTACGTTTTAAGTCTGTACCTTTAATGATAATGATATTACATAACCAAACCAATCAATCTTATTACATAACTAATAATTTTTTGAACCCAATGAGTGGCTTCAATGGTTAAGAGAATGTTATTCATTTTAGGAGATCCAGGTTCTAGCACCAGTGTGTGCAAAATGTGTGTGCGTTGTCAAAGGGTTAAGAAAGTATGAACAGATACTACTATGTAATCACACCAGTATATTCAAAAAAAAAAAAAAACTAATAATTTTCTACAATAAAATTTTATCTAATTTTAATTTGGTTTTTTTTATTTAAATATAATCAAATATATTTTAATTTTTTTAATCTTAATCAACAGTTATTTTCCATGCCATTTAATTTAAAAATATATTTTAATTCTACATTAAATAAGAGCAAAAATGACCATTTTGACCTTGAAATCACTCAACATTCACTTTGGTTTCATTTCTCACTTTTGGTAAAATTTTAATTTAGGTCCCTCTTATTTTCCCTTTATTCATTTTGGTCCCATTTAGCAATTTATTTTACTGTTTAGTCCTTTCCTCCTTTTAGGGTGTTTTTCTCTGGTCATTCAACTTTTCCATATTTATATTTTAATCCCATGAATTTTGAATATTTACATTAAAACCATAACACTTTCATATTTTTATGATTTAATCCTTATCTTAAATTAATAAGTCATGTCATACTTCTTGATTTAACTTTCTTAAGTATCCCATGACATTTACTTATACCGTATTTCACTAAGAATTTATCACATATTATTTACGACTAAGAATATTTTCGAAATGTTACATTTCTTCCCCTTAAAACATATCGTTTTAAAATTTTTTTTTGATTCCATAACCTTATGCTTCAACCACAAATCCAAATCAAAATTAATCATGCAAAACGTCGTGAAACTAACTGAATCAGTAAATTGACCGTTCACCATGCACATCAATTTACACCTCACCTACCCCTCCCGTTTTGCATGCAAACTAAATTGAGGAAATTATTAAATTTGATTTTTTTCAATGCATTAATTGCTTGTTCCAAAATTCCTCCAGAACAATTTTAATTGAAATAAAATTGAAACCATGCCAAAAAGAAATCGGTTTGAATATGCATTAAGTTCAAAGATTGGTGATTATTTCAACATGAATTTCATAATCAATCGATGCTTTCTTCTCAATAAAGTATATCGTTTTGTCTTCACTTTTACACATATTTGAATAGATGTTTAATGCATCTAGATCGATTGAACAAATCGAAATGTGAAATCGGTATTGAATACACATTAATTCAAAGATCGGTGACTGTTTCAACACTAGTTTCATAACCAATCGAAATATACCGTTCTGTCTTCACCTTTACACATATACTTGAACAAATCAACAATGATGTGAGAATCATACTTTACTACCATGTCAACATTGTGAGGCATAATGCATGAGTGTCCAGCTGAACGCAGTAATTGTTACATTCTTTGCATCATTTCTTCTCTTGTATCTTCAGTCAATGAAGTTTCTTCTTGGGATAATGTTTTGAACACATTTCATCTACCATGTACAATGAATTTGTGTTTGCATTTCTATACCCACCATGTAATAGAAATTGGATCTCTCTCATTGTCAAGAAGCATAGCAAATATTTGTTTTGAATTTCGTTTGATTCTTCAGTACCTAACTAAATCTTTTAGATACTTGTATAATAATCACAAATGTATTGTTAAGTTAATCAACCATCACTAAGGATTAGTTTACCATTGAGGTAGAAAACTACAGCGAAAAGTAACTTTTGAAAAGTGTTTTTAAAATATTTTTTTGATATAATACTTAGAACTACTCATAATCCCTCCCAATCCTTAAATATGAGGATAAATGTGTTTCAACACGCTCGAACCCATATTTTCTTGCATTGGTAACAATGTCAATACAAACCGAGTTAAGACTCAATCAGCTCTTTGAAATATTTGATATTGTTTACCATTGCTTTTAAAAAGTGATTTTGAGAAAACATAATGTCAATTTTGGACATAATGTTGTAAAGTAAAAGGTTTAATGGGGGATAAAAAGATAGCTTCATTGAAAGATACTTTTTCAAAAACTAAAAATTTTGGGGGGTTTTTTTTTGGCTTGGATTAAAATTTCAATTTAAAATCAATGTTCGATTTGAAAAGCTGTTTATTAACCATTTTTTTTATTTATTTAAAAATGAAGTTTGGGCTGAGAATGCTTTTCAACCTTAATGATAAACAAAATCTAAGTATTACCCTCATTGTGGAGGTAGAAAAGCAACTTGTGGTCTACTTTCCCTAAGGAGGAGGCGAAAGAAGTTTGGAAGATGGTCTTTTATGCTAGTACTTGGTCCTCATGGCTTTTCAGAAACAATATCCTGTTTAATAATAAATTGTTTGAAAGGATGCAACTTGTGGAAATTTGTAGACAAAGGCTAGCTTGGTGGTGACATGACAAATAGAAGAGTACAAGCTATTCCGTTGATGACATTTACAGCTCGTTCGCTTCTTTTAAACCTCCAAAAAGCAGAAAAAATGACTGATACATGATGACCATGTGGGCTGCCCCTACAGCTTACTGTGTTAAATTCAGCGTTTGTGGCCAACCAGTGACTGTTGGTATCGATGGAATTTTGCGAAATCATGAAGGGTCTGTTCTATTTACGTTCTCCAAATGCATTAATGTTGTGTAGAGGCCGATTTTGTGGAGATGCAAGCCTACACAGTCGAATTGGAGGCAGCCAGCCATTCAAGTTAATTGTTGAATGCAACTAGACCTGTTCATATGTCGGGTTATCCATCTAGTTCCGAAGATCTGCTTGAAAGTTGAGAGAATTTGGACAAAAAATTTAAATTTATTTAAAACATAAGTCGGAGCCAAGTCGAGAAAATTAAAATTTATCTGTTGAATCATGGAATATTATATTTGTAACGTGTTGAAAGGAAATGGTCACATGTTTTGTTTAGTCAATAAAAAGTTAAATTAAATAAACCAAACTAGAGAACAGTAATTTTAATCAAATGCAAAATCATAAATAATAAACTTTCTCATTTTATTTAGTTAATTAAAAAACTAGATAACCTTTATTAAACCTACGTAAAAACAAAATTGGCTGCCTAAATAATCTAAAAACCCTAATAATTTGAATCTAATAAAACTGGGAACAATGTTGTCTGAGCTTATATACAAACCACCTATTCCGACCGAACATCAGACGATGACAATTTCCATCCACTTCCTCAAAGGCTTCACAACATTCTTTACCAACGTTCATATAATTATAGAATGCTGCTCCCTAAATCTCTCTGAAACAACCTCTGAAATTCTCCAATGCACACCAACACTGTGTACGATATTTCACAATATAGGGTGCCCATTCTGGTACTTGGCAATATTCCGAAGGATTCGGACAATTGGGTTGCTGCTTCTGTGGTGGTTCCGGAGATGATGGACTTGGTTTAGTCGGTGTCAATGGCTCCTCAGATGGAGGGCTCGGTTTAGGCACTGCTGGTGGTTGCGGTTTCGATTCAGAAGGTGGATTTGGTTTACTGCTGGTGGTTGCGGTTTCGATTCAGAAGGTGGATTTGGTTTAGGCACTGGTGTTGGTTGCGGTTTCGATTCAGAAGGCGAGTTTGGTTTAGGCACTGGTGCGGGTTGCGGTTTTGGTTCTGAGGGTGGGTTAGGTTTAGCCACTGGTGGTGGTGAAGGTTGTGGATTTGGTTTAGGCACTGGTGATGGTAGTGGTTTTGGTTCAGAGGGCGGGTTTGGTTTTGGCACTGACGGTGGTTGTGGTTTTGGTTCAGAGGGCGGGTTGGGTTTAGGCATTGGTGGTGGTTGCGGTTTTGGTTTTTGTTCAGAGGGCGAGTTAGGTTTAGCCACTGTTGGTGGTTGTGGTTGTGGCTGTGGATGTGGTTTAGGCATTGGTGGTGGTTGCAGCTTTGGTTCAGAGGGCGAGTTTAGTGGTGGTTGTGGTCTTGGTTCAGAGGGCGGATTAGGTTTAGGCACTGGTAGTGGTTGCGGTTTTGGTTCAAGGGGCGGATTTGGTTTAATCACCGGCGATGGTGGGTGTGGTGAAATGGGTGTAACCGAGGCTGGTGGTGGCGTACAACACAAACATATACAAGGATTGTCTTGGATTATCTACTTATATAAAAAAAAAATGTATTGTTAAGTTAATCGGCCATCATTAAGGGTTGGTTTTCCATTGAGGTTGAAAAATAGCTTTTGAAATATTATTTTTGATATAATATTTAAAACTATCCATAATCCCCACCAATCTTTAAATAGGAGGATAAATGTGTAACAATACCAATGTCAACCGAATTAAGATTCAATCGATTCTTTGATAGTGTTTTAAAGATTATTAAATGTAAAAAAATTAATAATTATTTAGCTCGTTAAATTTATGTTGTTATTTAAAATTTTAATATTTACCAAAAAAATTAATGGTGCAATTTGTTATAAAAACCAAATACAGAAGAATAAACAATAATTTTGTCGTTTTATTTATTTAACTGAAACGGCTTAAACACAGTTCTATATGTAGATCGCTACCCAACATATCATGTCCATGACATCAAACTACGAAACCTTATTAAAACTACTTAAACCCACTGCCTAAAGTAATCTAAAAACCCTATCATTTCTCAACTCTAGTGAAACTGAGAGCAATGTTGCCTGAGCTTATAAGCAACCCACCTATTCCGACCGAACATTAGACGATGACAATTTTCATCCACCCCCTTAAAGGCTTCGCAACATTGTTTACCGACATTCTTAAAATCATTAAATGCTGCTGCCCAAATCTCTGTGAAACAACCTCTGAATTTCTCCAATGAACACCAACATTGTGCACGATATTTCACAATATACGGAGCCCATTTTGGTACTTTGCAATAATCCCAAGGGTTCGGATATTTGGGCCATGACGAACTTGGCTTAGCCGGTGTCGGTGACCCCTCGGATGGAGGGTTTGGTTGAGGTTTCGATTCAGAAGGCGGATTTGCTTCAGCATCAGCCTTCCAACCTGATGTCGACGACACCAAAACTAACAACGCGATAACTAGATTTTTTCTCATTGTTTTTGTTTTTTTCTCTACCAAAACTCACTCCACTTTTGATTCTTATTTCCCATCAAAAACTTCATTTTATAGGCCACGGAAGCTCTTTACTTCCTTTAAATTTTTATTATCTGGTTTTTGAAATTTAAAATTATTTTAAAATTTTATTATCTGATCATTTGATTTTTGAAATTTGAAATTATTAGTTGAGTTTAAAATAATAATGTTGTTTTTATTTTCTTAAGAAAAATCCATTTCAACTAAGATTTGTAATTTCGGTTTTCTCTGTTTATATATATATATATATTGTTTTGAAGTTATAATTTTATATAAAAAAAAATAGTTATATTATTTGTGTTTCAACAATTACGTTTTAAGTCTGTACCTTTAATGATAATGATATTACATAACCAAACCAATCAATCTTATTACATAACTAATAATTTTTTGAACCCAATGAGTGGCTTCAATGGTTAAGAGAATGTTATTCATTTTAGGAGATCCAGGTTCTAGCACCAGTGTGTGCAAAATGTGTGTGCGTTGTCAAAGGGTTAAGAAAGTATGAACAGATACTACTATGTAATCACACCAGTATATTCAAAAAAAAAAAAAAACTAATAATTTTCTACAATAAAATTTTATCTAATTTTAATTTGGTTTTTTTTATTTAAATATAATCAAATATATTTTAATTTTTTTAATCTTAATCAACAGTTATTTTCCATGCCATTTAATTTAAAAATATATTTTAATTCTACATTAAATAAGAGCAAAAATGACCATTTTGACCTTGAAATCACTCAACATTCACTTTGGTTTCATTTCTCACTTTTGGTAAAATTTTAATTTAGGTCCCTCTTATTTTCCCTTTATTCATTTTGGTCCCATTTAGCAATTTATTTTACTGTTTAGTCCTTTCCTCCTTTTAGGGTGTTTTTCTCTGGTCATTCAACTTTTCCATATTTATATTTTAATCCCATGAATTTTGAATATTTACATTAAAACCATAACACTTTCATATTTTTATGATTTAATCCTTATCTTAAATTAATAAGTCATGTCATACTTCTTGATTTAACTTTCTTAAGTATCCCATGACATTTACTTATACCGTATTTCACTAAAAATTTATCACATATTATTTACGACTAAGAATATTTTCGAAATGTTACATTTCTTCCCCTTAAAACATATCGTTTTAAAATTTTTTTTTGATTCCATAACCTTATGCTTCAACCACAAATCCAAATCAAAATTAATCATGCAAAACGTCGTGAAACTAACTGAATCAGTAAATTGACCGTTCACCATGCACATCAGTTTACACCTCACCTACCCCTCCCGTTTTGCATGCAAACTAAATTGAGGAAATTATTAAATTTGATTTTTTTCAATGCATTAATTGCTTGTTCCAAAATTCCTCCAGAACAATTTTAATTGAAATAAAATTGAAACCACGCCAAAAAGAAATCGGTTTGAATATGCATTAAGTTCAAAGATTGGTGATTATTTCAACATGAATTTCATAATCAATCGATGCTTTCTTCTCAATAAAGTATATCGTTTTGTCTTCACTTTTACACATATTTGAATAGATGTTTAATGCATCTAGATCGATTGAACAAATCGAAATGTGAAATCGGTATTGAATACACATTAGTTCAAAGATCGGTGACTGTTTCAACACTAGTTTCATAACCAATCGAAATATACCGTTCTGTCTTCACCTTTACACATATACTTGAACAAATCAACAATGATGTGAGAATCATACTTTACTACCATGTCAACATTGTGAGGCATAATGCATGAGTGTCCAGCTGAACGCAATAATTGTTACATTCTTTGCATCATTTCTTCTCTTGTATCTTCAGTCAATGAAGTTTCTTCTTGGGATAATGTTTTGAACACATTTCATCTACCATGTACAATGAATTTGTGTTTGCATTTCTATACCCACCATGTAATAGAAATTGGATCTCTCTCATTGTCAAGAAGCATAGCAAATATTTGTTTTGAATTTCGTTTGATTCTTCAGTACCTAATTAAATCTTTTAGATACTTGTATAATAATCACAAATGTATCGTTAAGTTAATCAACCATCACTAAGGATTAGTTTACCATTGAGGTAGAAAACTACAGCGAAAAGTAACTTTTGAAAAGTGTTTTTAAAATATTTTTTTGATATAATACTTAGAACTACTCATAATCCCTCCCAATCCTTAAATATGAGGATAAATGTGTTTCAACACGCTCGAACCCATATTTTCTTGCATTGGTAACAATGTCAATACCAACCGAGTTAAGACTCAATCAGCTCTTTGAAATATTTGATATTGTTTACCATTGCTTTTAAAAAGTGATTTTGAGAAAACATAATGTCAATTTTGGACATAATGTTGTAAAGTAAAAGGTTTAATGGGGGATAAAAAGATAGCTTCATTGAAAGATACTTTTTCAAAAACTAAAAATTTTGGGGGGTTTTTTTTTGGCTTGGATTAAAATTTCAATTTAAAATCAATGTTCGATTTGAAAAGCTGTTTATTTACCATTTTTTTTATTTATTTAAAAACGAAGTTTGGGCTGAGAATGCTTTTCAACCTTAATGATAAACAAAATCTAAGTATTACCCTCATTGTGGAGGTAGAAAAGCAACTTGTGGTCTACTTTCCCTAAGGAGGAGGCGAAAGAAGTTTGGAAGATGGTCTTTTATGCTAGTACTTGGTCCTCATGGCTTTTCAGAAACAATATCCTGTTTAATAATAAATTGTTTGAAAGGATGCAACTTGTGGAAATTTGTAGACAAAGGCTAGCTTGGTGGTGACATGACAAATAGAAGAGTACAAGCTATTCCGTTGATGACATTTACAGCTCGTTCGCTTCTTTTAAACCTCCAAAAAGCAGAAAAAATGACTGATACATGATGACCATGTGGGCTGCCCCTACAGCTTACTGTGTTAAATTCAGCGTTTGTGGCCAACCAGTGACTGTTGGTATCGATGGAATTTTGCGAAATCATGAAGGGTCTGTTCTATTTACGTTCTCCAAATGCATTAATGTTGTGTAGAGGCCGATTTTGTGGAGATGCAAGCCTACACAGTCGAATTGGAGGCAGCTAGCCATTCAAGTTAATTGTTGAATGCAACTAGACCTGTTCATATGTCGGGTTATCCATCTAGTTCCGAAGATCTGCTTGAAAGTTGAGAGAATTTAGACAAAAAATTTAAATTTATTTAAAACATAAGTCGGACCCAAGTCGAGAAAATTAAAATTTAACTGTTGAATCATGGAATATTATATTTGTAACGTGTTGAAAGGAAATGGTCACATGTTTTGTTTAGTCAATAAAAAGTTAAATTAAATAAACCAAACTAGAGAACAGTAATTTTAATCAAATTCAAAATCATAAATAATAAACTTTCTCATTTTATTTAGTTAATTAAAAAACTAGATAACCTTTATTAAACCTACGTAAAAACAAAATTGGCTGCCTAAATAATCTAAAAACCCTAATAATTTGAATCTAATAAAACTGGGAACAATGTTGTCTGAGCTTATATACAAACCACCTATTCCGACCGAACATCAGACGATGACAATTTCCATCCACTTCCTCAAAGGCTTCACAACATTCTTTACCAACGTTCATATAATTATAGAACGCTGCTCCCCAAATCTCTCTGAAACAACCTCTGAAATTCTCCAATGCACACCAACACTGTGTACGATATTTCACAATATAGGGTGCCCATTCTGGTACTTGGCAATATTCCGAAGGATTCGGACAATTGGGTTGCTGCTTCTGTGGTGGTTCCGGAGATGATGGACTTGGTTTAGTCGGTGTCAATGGCTCCTCAGATGGAGGGCTCGGTTTAGGCATTGCTGGTGGTTGCGGTTTCGATTCAGAAGGAGGATTTGGTTTAGGCATTGGTGCTGGATTCGGTTTTGGTTTAGACATTGGTGGTGGTTGCGGTTTCGATACAGAAGGTGGATTTGGTTTAGGCACTGGTGTTGGTTGCGGTTTTGGTTCTACGGGCGGGTTAGGTTCAGCAACTTGTGGTGGTGATGGTTGTGGATTTGGTCTAGGCATTGGTGGTGGTTGCGGTTTCGATTCAGAAGGTGGACTTGGTTTAGGCACTGGTGCTGGTTGTGGTTTTGGTTCGGAGGGAGGGTTAGGTTTAGCTACTGGTGGTGGTTGTGGATTTGGTTTATGAATTGGTGGAGGTTGTGGTTTTGGTTCAGAGGGCAAGTTAGGTTTAGGCATTGGTGGTGGTTGCGGCTTTGGTTCAGAGGGCGAGTTTAGTGGTGGTTGTGGTCTTGGTTCAGAGGGCAGATTAGGTTTAGGCACTGGTAGTGGTTGCGGTTTTGGTTCAAGGGGCGGATTTGGTTTAATCACCGGTGATGGTGGGTGTGGCGAAATGGGTGTGACCGAGGCTGGTGGTGGCGTACAACACAAACATATACAAGGATTGTCTTGTTGCGAAATAACATAAGCCTGTTGTTGTGCCTTAGCTAAAGCAGGTGAATTGAAGGAAGAAGATAGCGACATGGAACAATGACAACTACAACCACAACCTAATACAGCCTTCGAACATGATGTCCACAATACCAATACCAACAATGTCACTGAAATTCCTCTCATTGTTTTTTTCTTCTTTACCAAAACTCACTTCACTTTTGATTCTTATTTTTCATCAAAAATTTCATTTTATAGGCCATGAAAGCCAAAATCTTATCTCATGATTTGATTTTTGAAATTTGAATTTATTAGTTGTTTTTAAGATACTAATTTTGTTTTAGAAATTTGAATTTATTAGTTTTTTTAAGATAATAATTTTGTTTTTATTTAAAAATACAATCCATTCCGATTATATTTGTAACTTTTTATCTTTTTATATAATACCATTTTAAAAGATTGTCCCTTCTTGTCTTATAAATATTTTAAGTTTTGGAATTATAATTTTGTAAAACTAATTATATTAATTTTTGGTACCTAAAACAATTATGTAATTTGTGTTTCAACAATGTAACTAATAATTTTCTATAATAGGTTTTAATACTTAATTTCAATTTGGTTTTGTTATTTAAAGATAATATATATTGTCGAAATCATCTTTTTTGAAAACGACGAGTTTCGAAAATTATTTTAAAAATTGAAAAATAGGAGTCACCACCAATCCTTTATTTGGTGTGATTGGATCAGCAAAAAATGTTTAAAATCCATTTTGAAAAGTTTTTAGTCTTCGCAATCTAGAAAACAGGTTCGGGAGTCGATTACGCATGAGGAAGGGTTAGCACCCTCATACGCCCAAAATTGGTACCACATTGATTATCTTAGGGTCTTATTTGTAAAATTTTGAAAACTCAAATAAAGTTTAAAATACAATCCTTGAATGCAAGAGTTACGTTTAAAAGAAGTCGATTTTGTTTGGAAGTCCCGCTATTTCAAAGTGATCGAGAAAGAAAGTCACGTCCAGTGAGTTAGGACATAACATTTCAAGATTCAGAAATAATGAGCTTTCCTTTGTCGTAAATTTTTTTTTAACTTTGAAAAAGGATATTCAATAATCTCGTTTTGAAAAAGTCGCACCTAGTAAGTTTAGGTACAAATTTTCAGAATCAGAGATAAAGAAACATTGCCTCGATTTAAGGATATTTGATTATTTCTATTTGAAGAAAAATCGTGCCTAGTAAGTTAAGGCACAAAATTTCAAAACTCGAAATAAAAGAATATTGCCTCGGTTTTAAAGTTTTTATGAAAACAATTTTGAAAACAAATATGTGAGTTTAATATGAATGAGTAGTTAATATTGGATATTAGATAACACGAAGCAACATAATTAAGCAGATGAATGACATACGAAGGCATAATAATTAAAATTCAAATACAAATATTGATGAGGAAGAAAGAAATCAGAGTTGAAAATGTGATTTTTGGATACTCGGGGGGAAAAATGGTAATTTCTGGTCACTCGAGGGTAAAATGATAATTTTGGGAAATTTTGGGGTTTTTAAATGAAATTTTTAGACATTCGGGGGTAAAATGGTAATTTTGAAAAAATCGGGGTTAAAATGGAATTTTTGGAAGTTCGGGGGTAAAATGGTAATTTTTGTAAAAATTGAGGTCAAAAATGGAATTTTTGGAAGTTCAAGGGTAAAATGGTAATTTTGGAAAAATCGAGGTCAAAAATGGAATTTTTGGAAGTTCGAGGGTAAAATGGTATTTTTTTGGAAAAATCGGAGTCCAAAATGGAATTTTTGGAAGTTCGAGGGTAATGGTAATTTTTGGAAAAATTAGGGTCAAAAATGGAATTTTGGAAAGCTTGGGGGCTAAATTGTAATTTTTGGATTGTTTAGGGACCTTTAGGATAATAAAACCAAAAATAAGTGACACGTGGTAGCCTCTCAGGCATCCTAAGTCAAATAACTAATTTAAAAATTATGAAAAAATTTTGGGCCAATTTTGTAATTAAACAAAACTTGATTTAAGGATTAAATTAAAACAAATTAAAAATAAAAGGGATCTTTTGCATAAATAACCCAAATATTGACGTGTGGCGACCTCTTGAACTTTCAAAAAGGTCAAAGGATTAAATTAAAAGGAATTGAAAATTGTTGGGCCAATTAAAAATTAATTAAAAATATGAAAAGAATTAAATTATAAAAATAGAAAAATCGAAAGGACCAAATGTGAAAATAACCCAATTTTAAAAAAAAAGCCCCAATATCTCCTTCTCAAAACTGCACTGTTTCAATAGCCTTAAAAGGCTAAAAATCCTTAAAAAAATCAGACCTTCCTTTTTAAGAAAAAATAAGACCCCCCCTCTTTTTTGCTCTCTCTAGGCTCCATGCCGTCCGACCGCGGGTCGTTCTCCAGCTACCGCTCCATCCATGCTCCGGTCGCACGCGCCGTCGTCTTTGGTAGTCAAGTACATGAGCTCGCCCTCTTTTATTATTCTTTTATTTTTAGACGACAAGATTCATACCCAAATCTTTATGAAAACACTTTTAAAAAAAAAAAAGGATTGAATCTTCCCATGTTTCCATTTCCCAAATCTGCTCCTTTTACAAACCATTTTGATTTTTAGTTGAGTGAGAAAAATCCTGCAACGATTTTTTTTCAAAAAAATCTTGAATTTGTTCTTCATTTTTCATTATTTTTTTCCTTTAAAACCCATTTTATTCCTTGGATCTGTTATTATTCTTTTTTTAATCTGTTTATTTTAATATATTTTAGTAATGGTTTTCTTCTGTAGTTCGGCTGTGCTCGAAGCATCCATCGCAACTACGGACGAGATCGGACGGGCAGCGCTCAGAGCTACGACGATGGCGACAGCTTAATCAGGTATGACCCTTTGTATTTTCCTTTTATTATTATTATTATTAAAACATTTTGAATTTCTCACAAAACTAAATGAAGCCATTAATAAATACATTAATACATTAAAACAATAAATAAACATATTATATATTAAAAAAATCTTGGATTTTGAAAGACATAAATGAGCAATAAATATATAAAAATTGTTTCAAATCACTGTTAATAAATAAAATGTATGCCAATTAATACCTTTAAGATTGATATTATCTTGCCGTTCGAATTTGACTTGGATCAAGTCTCTATACTCTATTTCGAGAGCCTGTATTGCTTTTGAATTAACTTTTATTGCTTCTGGTTTTTCGTGTATTTGGTAATATCTCTGTTTTGGCTTGAATGAAAGATGGATCCTGTATATTGATTTCTCAAAAGGACTCCCCCCATTACAAGTGTTTGAATCTGACTTTATAGCCATGTTACAAAATGATGATCTTTTGTCTATTTTTAATTAAATGCCTGTCTTGTTCTTTCTTCTGTAGGTTGGCTTGACAGTGGCGGTGCAATTTGCTGGTGATGGTGGTTGATGATGGTGATGGGGTTGCTGACGTGACAGCATGTAAGTGGGTGGGGTGAGTGGCAACTGGTCCAAGTTGTAGCAGATTTGGATCAGTTAAGTGTGGGCCAATTGAGATTGGGCCCCAATTTGGACTTGTTTGGGTCTTTTAAAATTTGAGCTTAGGTTAACATTTGGGCCCAATTTGTAATTTGGATTTTGTAATTAGACATTATTAAATTTAAAATTTTATTTCAAAATAAATTTAAATTTAAAATAAATTTAAACTCCAAATAAGCTTAAATTTACAATAAATTTAAACTTAAAATGGATTAAAATTTAAAATCTAAAATTGGGTTTAATTTTTGATCTAAATATTTGGCCCGGTCAAAATTAGGCTCCAACATATATATATTACTTTGTCCAAAATTAATGTCTAATATGTAATTTTATGTTTAACATTTTGATTTAATTTAATTTTAATTTCATCAAAAATTTCATTTTATAGGTAATGAAAGTCAAAATTTTATCTCATATGATTTGATTTTTGAAATTTGAATTTATTACTTGATTTTAAGATATTAATTTTGTTTTAGAAATTTGAATTTATTAGTTTATTTAAAAAAAATTATTAATGGTTAATTAAAAAGACAATATGAGAGTACATGTCTAGGATTGGTTCTTTGAAAGACTTGGTATTTAAGCGTGTCAAGTGCACCAGCTCTCTTTCAAGGTTACCTACCTGGTGCGTTGTTATTATTGTGTTTTCGATTAGACCGTGTAACCTTTTGTTTCGGGTTTTAATTTATTAAATTCCTATCGTCTAACAAAAGTTGATAATTTTTCTAATTTTGGTTCTGTTTTTGTAATCTTAATAGAAAATGTAAACTCCAACCAACGCTGTGGAAGATATGGACTCATGTGTTTTGATTTCTAAAGTCAACATGGTTGACTCAAATTCAAGAGAATGGTGGCTTGATACTGGTGCCACACGTCATATCTGCTGTGACAAAGACTCCTCTTTTGAGTTGGAGCTTCGTGAAAAAAAGGGAGAAGCTCTATATGGGAAATGCTACAACTTCCAAGATCAAGGGGAAGGGTACTGTGGTCTTGAAGCTGACCTCTAGTAAAGAATTCAAGCTTCAAAATGTGTTGTATGAACTTGACATACGAAATAACCTTGTTTCTGAGACACTCCTAAGTACACATGGTTTTAGGATGGTGTTTGAATCCCACAAGCTAGTTTGTCTAAAGGGGGAGTGTTTGAGGGAAGGATATATGTATTAAATGACAATCTCTGTAAAGGAAAGACAATGAATAAAAATGTCACCTCTTCCTCTGTTTATATACTTGAGTCATTTGATTTATGGCATGGTAGGCTCGAAAATGTTAATTACGATACTTTTCGAATTAACTTAGAGTTCATTCCTTCGTTTCACATTAATTATAATCATAAATGTGGAACATATGTTGAGGCAAAATTAACAAGGTTTTCATTTCAAAATATTGAAAGAAGCACATAACCACTTGATCGAATACATAGCGATGTTTGTGACTTAAAGTTTGTTCAAACGAGAGGAGAGAATAAATACTATATTATCTTTGTTAATAAAAGTACAAAACATTGCTACGTGTATTTGCTTAAGAGCAAAAACGAAGCTATAGAGAAAGTTATTCTCTATAAGCAAGAAGTTGAAAATCAACTTAATAAAATGGTGAGAAATGATTGTGGTGGTGAATATGTTGAACCATTTGGTGACACCACCATATTTTCATCAATCAAATGAAGTAGCCGAAGGAAAAAATCGGACTCCAAAGGAAATGATGAACGCATTACTAGGAAGTTTTAGGTTATCACAAAACATGTGGGGGGAAGCTGTTCAAAGGGACAACCTACTTGAATAGACTTGTGAGGTCACTGTGGGGGGAATCCATTTGGTATCGATGGAATTTTGCGAAATCATGAAGGGTCTGTTCTATTTACGTTCTCCAAATGCATTAATGTTGTGTAGAGGCCGATTTTGTGGAGATGCAAGCCTACACAGTCGAATTGGAGGCAGCCAGCCATTCAAGTTAATTGTTGAATGCAACTAGACCTGTTCATATGTCGGGTTATCCATCTAGTTCCGAAGATCTGCTTGAAAGTTGAGAGAATTTAGACAAAAAATTTAAATTTATTTAAAACATAAGTCGGACCCAAGTCGAGAAAATTAAAATTTAATTGTTGAATCATGGAATATTATATTTGTAACGTGTTGAAAGGAAATGGTCACATGTTTTGTTTAGTCAATAAAAAGTTAAATTAAATAAACCAAACTAGAGAACAGTAATTCTAATCAAATGCAAAATCATAAATAATAAACTTTCTCATTTTATTTAGTTAATTAAAAAACTAGATAACCTTATTAAACCTACGTAAAAACAAAATTGGCTGCCTAAATAATCTAAAAACCCTAATAATTTGAATCTAATAAAATTGGGAACAATGTTGTCTGAGCTTATATACAAACCACCTATTCCGACCGAACATCAGACGATGACAATTTCCATCCACTTCCTCAAAGGCTTCACAACATTCTTTACCAACGTTCATATAATTATAGAACGCTGCTCCCCAAATCTCTCTGAAACAACCTCTTAAATTCTCCAATGCACACCAACACTGTGTACGATATTTCACAATATACGGAGCCCACTCTGGTACTTGGCAATATTTCGAAGGATTCGGACAATTGGGTTGCTGCTTTTGTGGTGGTTCCGGAGATGATGGACTTGGTTTAGTCGGTGTCAATGGCTCCTCAGATGAAGGGTTCAGTTTAGGCACTGCTGGTGGTTGCGGTTTCGATTCAGAAGGTGGATTTGGTTTAGGCACTGGTGTTGGTTGCGGTTTCGATTCAGAAGGCGGGTTTGGTTTAGGCACTGGTGCGGGTTGCGGTTTTGGTTCTGAGGGTGGGTTAGGTTTAGCCACTGGTGGTGGTGACAGTTGTGGATTTGGTTTAGGCACTGGTGATGGTAGTGGTTTTGGTTCAGAGGGCGGGTTGGGTTTAGGCATTGGTGGTGGTTGCGGTTTTGGTTTTTGTTCAGAGGGCAGGTTAGGTTTAGCCACTGTTGGTGGTTGTGGCTGTGGATGTGGTTTAGGCATTGGTGGTGGTTGCGGCTTTGGTTCAGAGGGCGAGTTTAGTGGTGGTTATGGTCTTGGTTCAGAGGGTGGATTAGGTTTAGGCACTGGTAGTGGTTGCAGTTTTGGTTCAAGGGGCGGATTTGGTTTAATCACCGGTGATGGTGGGTGTGGCGAAATGGGTGTAACCGAGGCTGGTGGTGGCGTACAACACAAACATATACAAGGATTGTCTTGGATTATCTACTTATATAATAATAAAAAATGTATTGTTAAGTTAATCGGCCATCATTAAGGGTTGGTTTACCATTAATGGTGCAATTTGTTATAAAAACCAAATACAGAAGAATAAACAATAATTTTGTCGTTTTATTTATTTAACTGAAACGGCTTAAACACAGTTCTATATGTCGATCGCTACACAACATATCATGTCCATGACATCAAACTACGAAACCTTATTAAAACTACTTAAACCCACTGCCTAAAGTAATCTGAAAACCCTATCATTTCTCAACTCTAGTGAAACTGAGAGCAATGTTGCCTGAGCTTATAAGCAACCCACCTATTCTGACCGAACATTAGACGATGACAACTTTCATCCACCCCCTTAAAGGCTTCGCAACATTGTTTACCGACATTCTTAAAATCATTAAATGCTGCTGCCCAAATCTCTGTGAAACAACCTCTGAATTTCTCCAATGAACACCAACATTGTGCACGATATTTCACAATATACGAAGCCCATTTTGGTACTTTGCAATAATCCCAAGGATTCGGATATTTGGGCCATGACGGACTTGGCTTAGCCGGTGTCAGTGACTCCTCGGATGGAGGATTTGGTTGAGGTTTTGGTTCAGAAGGCGAATTTGCTTCAGCGTCAGCCTTCCAACATGATGTTGACGGCACCAAAACTAACAACGCGATAACCAAACTTTTTCTCATTGTTTTTGTTTTCTTCTGTACCAAAACTCACTCCACTTTTGATTCTTATTTCCCATCAAAAACTTCATTTTATAGGCCACGAAAGCTCTTTACTTCCTTTAAATTTTGGTTGTAATTACAAAGCAGCTTAAATTACAAAGCAGCTTAAATTGCCTAAAAATACCCAAAACCCAAGCTACTTTTGGCCTGAATTCCATTAAGAGTTGCTACTGTTGCCTCCCCTTCGGCCAACCAAAGGCCGTCACATCATCAGCAGCTTGTCACCATCTTCGACCCCAACTTACACTGCCACCAGTTGCTTCAACCGCCGCTGCCATGGCCGACCTGCAAAAGGAAAAACAAGACAGACATTTATGTGAGAAATACAAAAAAGCATGATTGTAAACATGGTTATAAAGTCAGGGCAAAAATACTTGTAACGGGTACTGACCCTGATTCTAAAAATCAATACCAGAATAAGTTTTTCACCGTATCTTACAATCTAAGTAGCAGCAGTTAATAGCCAGCAGTGAACCGACTCAAACCAATCTCAAAGTTGCCAAACATCGAAACGTCCAGGTATACCCGCAGCATACATTTATTATTCATTATTATTTACCGTGTTAACCCATTAAATTTTATGTGTGTATTTAATACCCCCATAAATATTTATTGTTTTTCATGCTTCGAAAACGCCATTAATAATATTATTAATTATATTGGCCATAATAATAATGTCAACAATATCGTTAACATCAATAATGACATCAATAATAACATTTAATAATGGCGTTAATTAAAAAAAAGAAACTAAAAATGATGACGAAGGGACTCATCTTCGTCTGATGACCACCACCGGAGCCGCCCTCGGAACCGTCACCGTCGCGAAACCCCGAGCCTCGCCGATGCCTAGCCGTTAGTAGATCTGCAAAGAAACAAGAAAATGAAGCGGTTAATAACAAGAAATTTGTTTTTTTTTTTAAACGAAAAGGTTTTTTCAAAGTGTTTTAAAAAAAAGAGAAAGAAAGAAAAGTTTTTAAAATCGAAAATGAAAACCTACTTGAAAGAAGTCACGGACGGAGGCACGTGGCGCATAGGAAGGAAAGGCGTCGACGGACGCATGTGTGGACCGGCGTGCGTGATCGAGTGTAGCGATTACACGCGTGGACGCGTGGCCGCGGCTAGGGCGTGTAAGGGCCCTCGCGACGGACGGCGATTGGGTCGACCAGCTGGAGCTTGGCCGGCCATGGAAGGCATTTGAGAGAAAAAAAAGGGGCAGGGGCCTTAGGTTTTTTTTGAAATCCGAAAAATGAAAAGGGGGGTCCGATTTTACAAGGGTTCAAGGGTTTAAATACCCTTACCAAAATGGCAACGTTTTGGTAGGGGTATTTCGTACAAAACGGCGTAGTTTTTTTAAAGCATCCATGACCGGCCCGAATCCGATCCGACCAGACTCAAGATCCATGTGTTTTCAAGAAAGGGGATATTTGTGCATTTGGTCATTCCGCTTTTTCTCAAATTTTCAATCGAGTCCTTTTCATACTTTTAATTAATTTCAAATTGGCTCATTTATTTTCAATGCTTTTCAATTTGATCCTTGAACCCTTTTTAAAACACCAGGGGCTGCCACGTGTCATTGTTTGGGTTTATTTCCACGAACAGTCCCTTTTCTTTTAATTTGTTTTAATTTAATCCTTAAATCAAGTTCATTTTAATTACAAAATTGACCCAAAAATTTTCCATGGTTTTCAAACTAATCCTTTGACTTCAGGATGCCTCGGGGGCTGCCATGTGTCACCTGTTTTTGGTTTTATTACTCCAGAGTACCTAAACTGTCCGAAAATTACCATTTTACCTTCGAACTTCTAAAAATCCCATTTTGACCCCAAAACTTCCAAAAATTACCATTTTACCCCCGAACTTTCAAAAATCCCATTTTTTACCCCGAAACTTCCAAATATTACCATTTTACCTCGAACTTAAAAAAACCCCATTTTTGACCCCGAAACTTCAAAAAATTACCATTTTACCCTCGAACTTCCAAAAATCTCATTTTTGACCCCGATACTTTCAAAAATTACCATTTTACCCCCGGATGTCCGAAGGCTCCGCTTTCGACCTCAAAATTCTCAAAGTTACCTTTTTTATCCCCGAATGTCTAAAATTCCATTTTTTAACCCCGAATTTTCTCAAAACTACCATTTTGCCCCCGTGCATCCGAAAAGTCTCGCTTTGAACTCCGATTGCATCATTCTTCTTTCTCATCAACATTTACATTTATTATTATTATTATGCACTCGTATTTTGCATTTTTTATTTTTCGTGAATAATTTATTTTCTTTATCTTACTTCGCGTTATTTGATATCCACTATTAGCTGCTTATTCATATTCAACTCGCATGCTTATTTTCAAAATTGTTTTTTTATAAAAACTTTAAAATCGAGGCGATATCCTTTTATTTCGAGTTTCAAAAATTTGTGCCATAACTTACTAGGTGCAATTTTTCCTCAAATCGAAATAATCGAATACCCTTAATCGAGGCAATGTTTCCTTATCTTCGATTTTGAAATATTACGCCTTAACTTACTAGATGCAACCTTTCTTCAAATCGAGATAATCAAATATCCCCTTTCCCAAAATTTTTAAAAAAGTTTACAAAGGAAAGCTCGTCATTTTTGGATCCTTAAATGTTGTGTCTTAACTCACTAGACGTAACTTTTCTTCTTCGATCACTTTGAAATAGCGGGATTTCCGAACAAACCCAATTTCTTTTAAACTTAACTCATGCATTCAAGGATCATATTTTAAACTTTATTCGAGTTCTTAAATGTTACAAATCAAGACCCGAAAAAAATCAATACGGTGCCAATGTTGGGCGTATTAGGGTGCTAATCCTTCCTCATGCGTAACCGACTCCCGATCCTATTTTTTTTCTTCTGGATTTCGAAGACCTACATGCTTTCAAAACGGTTTTTTAAAACATTTTATGGTGATCCAATCACACCGAATAAAGGATTGGTGGCGACTCCCATTATTTTTTTATTTTAAAATGATTTTCGAAACTCGTCGTTTTCCAAAAAAAGGGATGGTTTCGACTGCTGGTGACTCCACTGGGGACGTTAAAATAAACAAGAGTCAAGCCGAAATTCATTATTTTTGGGTCTTCTTTGGTAACGTTTAAGCTTCTGTTTGGTTTAATAGACGATCCTCAACATCTTTTGTGACATTATATGATATTGCTAGTATAAGTTCGCATACATTTGCATTTGATATTACCTTTTAAGTGGAAGCCTGAAACCATTCCTTCGTGAGGTCTTCACCTCCGTGTAGGATAGTGGATCGCTTTCGAGATTACAAAGTACCCTTGTTTTCGTCAAGTTTTCACTTCCGTATAAACATGTGGGAAATACGTCCCCCTAATCCGAACTCATCCGTATAAGCCTGTAATGGGTGAGGATTGAGGAATCTACTGGTTTGGGAACCTCTACTTTAGAACCCAAAACCACATATAGCAAGCCGTAGGAGCTTACTTAGAAAGGAATTTTACTAAACCACTTAGCAACCTTCCAAGACGAAACTCTTAGGTTCTGTGCTATGTTTATTGATATTATGCGCTTCGCTAACTGGTTTATTTTGTCTCTTCCTTGCATCGCATTTGCATCATCATATCCAGGGAAGGTATAGACTCAAAGTTCAGTTACCTATAAGAGAATTAATCATGGAAAGCAAGTACTTTGATAAAGTGGAGGACAATATGGTCATGCGCGTATGGTCGGAGGAAGCTCAACGCCAAAAAGGAGACAGCTTAATGGAAGGATATGAGTTAGAGCTTTGGGATTATACCAGGATCAGCACGGCTCAAAACAATGTGTTAGAATTGAAAGAGATATGGGACAATTGAGACAGCAACATGAAAGAGACCTTTTACTAAGAATACGGAAATTTACCATACTTGTGCGAAGTTAAGGTGGACAAGTCCCTCTTTAGAGCCTTAACACAGTATTGGAATTCGGCCTACAATTGCTTCACCTTCGGGAATATAGACATGACACCGATGATAGAAGAATACACCACGCTGCTCCGTTGTTCGAAGTTGTCAGTAGATAAGGCCTATTCTAGAGCTCCAAATCTCCTGACCATGGTTAAAAGATTGATAAACATCACGGGCATGAGCTAACAATGGGTTGCAGCTCGAGTTAAGGTCAAAGGCGATAACAAGTGCATCACGTGGAAAAGCCTGCGAGACTTAATATTGGCTCATCCAGATGCGAAGAAGAAGATAGACATTTTAGCCCTAAGCATCTACGGGTTGGTCATTTTTTTGAAGGCTTTGGAGCATATAGAAGACGGGGTGATAGATTTGTTCAATAGATTAAGTAAAAGAGTGACACCTGTCCCGGCTATACTAGCTGAAACTTTCAGATCTTTAAATGCATGCAGAAAGGAGGGAGAAGGTCGATTTATCGCCTGCACACCGCTACTGATAGTATGGTTCCATAGTCACTTTTGGAAGACAGAAAAAGTCTCCTATCAGTACTTGTCTAAAGATTACTCCCCTTTGAAAGAGTTCGTGGCCACGCAGAGACAAGAAAACTTCTCGGAAGAAAAATGGATAGTCATACTCCAAAGCCTCAAAGACAAAGACATAGAATGGCGAGCGCCATGGTTTATTCCTAATGAAATATTATATCGATGTGGAGATCTGGACTGGGTCCTATTGGCAGGAATATGGGGAGCAACCGAGTATGCACCTCTGCTAGTGTCGAGGCAATACAGATTAAGACAGTTCATACTTGTGACTTATGGGATAGCTCAGTGTGAATTCATGTACCGGGGAGAAATAATAAGAAAAGGATTCGGGAAATCTCAACTGCATGGAATCAGGTTTGAAAAATGAAAGCATTCGGCGCCAATCCCATGATAACTGCAAAATATGATTGGTGGAGAAACCGAAGGATTAACGATAATATTCCTGTACCAAACTCGGAGATTGTCCGCCCAATTGAAGAACACTTGCAGGTTGTTCCGACTGAATTAGAAATAATTAAACAGGATTTTGAAAAGAAAAACACCGAGATGGGGAAAGTAATAGAAAACTGGAGGAAGAGAAGGTGCTTTTAGGATTGGACGTTGATGTTCAGAAGCTAGAGGCGGAGAAATTAAGAAAAGGGAAGAATAAGGCCGAAGAAGATCTTAGCAGCCTAAAGAAAGACTATAAAAAGCTTTGAATGTCAATGTTAGGAAAGACATCAGAGCAATGGCAGCAGAAAATCTGTGAAGAGAAAAATAAGACGAGCCACTGGAAAAATAAATTTCAAGACACCCAAGCTCAAGAGAACGCTATGAAGAGTAGCCTTCTGGAAAGCCAAGCCGAAGTGACTGAATTAAAAGCTCAAGTAGGAGAATTGGAGGAGTCCTTGTACAGGTATCGTAGCCGAAATTCAGTAATAGAATTGAAAGCAAGCCGAGCTGATATCAAGAGACTGAGTAAAAAGGTGGAAGAATTAGAGGACTCTTTGCAGAATAGCGAGATACGAACCGAGATTTTGGAAAGGACGTTGGAGACGAATGATTGGTATCTTCAGCAAACTCAAAAGGAAGTCAGAGAAAGAGATTATATTATGGGAGAAGCTTTAAATCGAATTCATGAAGTAGCTGATCATGTGCAGACGCTGACGGTTGAAGCAAAAGAGCTGGGCATACAGTACGAAACGAAGACGGAACGAGGACAGAAGCTATCAAAACTCCTTAAGAAAGTCAAGGCTCTGAGCATCAGAGCAAAACCGTTTATGTAATTTGCTTTATGTTAAAGAACTTGTTATCCGAATAAAGTTTTCTAAATGGAAAGTGAATTATAAGTCAAATACCTTTCTCTTGCATACATTCATCATATCTGCATCACATTTTTGTATACTTCTGCATAACAATCCTGACCTATTAAAATTTAACGTCCAGCTACGTCGGTAACCATTGAAAACTCACACCGTTATAATACTCGAAAGAAAACTAAAGCCATGGAGCAAAGACTTGAACAAATTCAAAAAGTGTTACAATACCAGATGCCAGAACGCATCTAAGAACAGATGAGCATGATGTGCAGAGAAATGAAGAATCAATTCATGGAGGTACAGAAAAGCCTAATGAATGAGTTAGCACAAGTAAAACAAAGCATGGCTGATAGGGGAAATAGCCCTGTTATTGAGCAAGAAGAAGACCCAATGGTCCCTCCAGGCTTTACACCCCTCCATAACCCAGCTTCGCATGAAATACCTACACGGGAGCCTACTGTTACTGTAAGGGCACAGTAACCAGTTACGGGCACGTCGCGACCGGCTAATTATCCAATTGGATCAGGATCCAACCTAGAGGATAATGTCGCGAATTTGGGTGTCCCAGACTTTGACGAGATGATAAGAGAAGATCTCCTTAGACAAATAGAAGAAAAATATAGGCGCTTAGAAGAGAAAATTGACGCAATGCAAGGAGTTTAAATTTCCTATAGGGTAGACGCCAAGGAGCTAAGTCTGGTTCCGGACCTAGTCCTACCTCCCAAATTCAAAGTCTAGAATTTGAAAAATATAGCGGAACGAGCTGCCCTGAAGCTCACCTAACCATATTCTGCAGAAAGATGGCGAGGTACGTTCATAACGACCGACTGTTAATTCATTGTTTTCAAGACAGTCTGGTCGGGTCGACAACCAGATGGTACAATCAGTTGAGCCGATCAAAAATTCATTCGTCGAAGGATTTGACACAAGCTTTCTTAATACAATACGAGCATGTGATAGAGATAGCTCCTGACCGGCTTTCACTGCAGAATATGAAAAAGAAGTCAAATGAGAGCTTTAGAACATATGCGCAGAGGTGGCGCGAGATGGCAACCTAAGTACAGCCACCGCTAACAGAAAAGGAGACAACGATGTTGTTTGTCAATACCCTCAAAGCTCCTTACCTAAATCATCTGTTAGGAAGTGCTACCAAGAGTTTTTCGGTTATGGTCATGTCAGGGAAAATGATTGAAAATACGATCAAAGCTGGTAAAATTAAAACCGGAGAAAACCTTAAAAGGCTTGCTCCTAAAAGAAGGGATAACGAGGTCAAAAATACAAGCATATACAGACCTAGCTACACTAGACCCTTCGTCGCAAATCAGCCCAAAACTCCAATGGGCAATTATCAAAATACTCCGCGGCAAGAGGTGGACGCTAGGCCAAATAGAGTAAGAATTCAATATACTCCCCTTCCGATGTCATATGGGGAACTCTACAAGATATTATATGATGCGCATGAGGTGACTCCTCAGCATGTAAGACCATACAAACCTCCATTCCCGGCTTGGTACGATACAAAAGCTCACTGTGAATACCATGTAGGGGCCGAAGGACACTCGATTGAAAACTGCCCCGCTTTTAAAAGACGAGTCGAAGGACTCATAGAACATGGAATCGTAAAGTTGAAAGAGCCAGCAAAGCCTAATATAGTTGGGAATCCTTTGCCTAATCACCGAGAGCAAGGGGTGAATACCCTATTAAAAGATGGAGCACGAAAAATTAAGAGAAATGTTGAAGAAATCAAGTTCCCGCTTCGGTGGGTATGGCAGGAGTTGGTTAAAAAAGGGATAGTCGTAAGCGATAAAGAGAATATGATAATCGGGGATGATTACCACTGCGAGTTTCACGCCGTCAAAGGACTTAAAATTCAAAGTTGGGTCGAGTTCAAAGCCGTGGTCTAGGTGTTGATGGACAATCGAGAGCTGGAATTTTTTGAAGAATGGGTGGAAGCTAATGATGTATGCACCTCTGAGGGCGAGACAGCTTATGGAGGCAATCGGCCCAAAGTGATTATTTGTGGTACGGTGAGAGAACTAACAACTCCCCGCGTTATAATACAGAAGCCTACAACGTTTCCTTATAAGGACCACAAGAAGGTCCCATGGAGTTACAATTGCAATGTGACCATACCGAGAGAAGGGGAACCCGGGAAGGACGTTAATCTCGTTACCCGTAGCGGTAAGAATTATGACTTTGTGGATAAAGAAAAAGAAGTCAATAAAAGGAAAGCTAGAATGCATGAGCCTGAGGAGGAAATGATTAGCAACCCGAAAGCACCCATCAACGAGCTTGTATCTAAGAATGAGGCGAGGGAGTTTTTAAAGTTTTTAAGACGTAGTGAGTATAGTGTAGTAGAGCAACTACACAAACAGCCTGCTCGGATATTGATCCTGTCATTGCTTTTAAGCTCGGAGGCCCATCGAAACGCACTAATGAAAGTACTGAACGAAACGTATGTAACAGATGACATCTCTGTCAGCAAGCAAGATCGATTGGTCAATAACGTGAGTGCTGATAACTTTATTTTCTTCAGTGATGATGAAATCCCAACAGGAGGAATAGGGTCCACCAAGGCCCTACACATTACTACCCGTTGTAAAGGGCATACATTACCTGGAGTACTCATAGACAATGGTTTAACCTTGAACTTGCTACCGTTAGCTACACTACAAAGATTGTCAATTGATAACTCTCACATGAAAAGATGTAACAACATAGTAAGAGCATTTGACGGGACAGAAAGGAAGGTAATAGGGAAGATTGAAGTACCCATTCAGATTAGGCTGAATACATACGATGTAGATTTTCTAGTGATGGATATTAGGCCCACTTATAACTGTCTGCTGGGAAGACCATGGATCTACTCGGCCGGGGCAGTACCTTCCTCTTTACACCAAAAAGTGAAGCTAATAAATGAAGGGCTGCTGATCACGATTAATGCTGAGGAGGAAATAATCGTGTTCATAACAAGCGATTCACCCTACGTGGGGATGGACGAGGAGGCGGTGGAACGCTCGTTTCGTTCACTGGAATTTGTCAATGCAAACTTCATTTCGGAAGGGTGAAAGATACCTATGCCTACCATATCCTCGACCACTAGGATGGGTTTGAAATTAACAGTCGGAAAAGGAGCGATACTTGGGAGAGGACTAGGAAAATATCTTCAAGGAAGAGTTAATGTACCGATGCTAATCGAAAAACGGGATCGTTATGGCTTAGGATACAAGCCAGACCCGAAACAAAGGAGGAAAGAATTGGAGAAAAAGCAAGAAAGAAGGAGGGTCAGACTATCTGGAAAAGACGTCTCGTGGGAACCCATGGTTTTCCCACACATCTACGAGACTTTCGTCTCAGGAGGGTGATCAACCAGCAGGAAAATGAGCAAGTGGCGATTGGAACAAAAGGGGGCATCATGTTAATGCTATATCAGACGAAGGAAAGGAGGGGAATCCATCAAGAGTTGGTTCGTATGCACCTGGAAGCACCTTGAATAATTGGACCATGGAGGAGCTCTCTGTAATTTTTAAGATTTCTTCAGAGTATTGCCCGGAAACACCTATTGCTTTAGGCTCGAAAGCAATATGGATTTTTTTTTGTAAAAAGGGCCCATGGTCATTACTTAGTTATCTTGAATGAAATGCACTTTCTATCTTATACTCTTCCCCATAACTATTCCTTAATTTGGCTTAATAAACCTTTCGTATATATCCAATAAACAAGGGCAATTATTCTTTAATACATACATGCTCATACAATACCACATATTCATTCTTTCGTAAATTTATTTTGCTCTTTGGACTTTCATTTCATCCTTTGACAGATCCCCAAATATCAACCATATGAGCAACCCTGACGCTAGCTTAGAATCCAACTTCGAACAAGATACGTGTTCGGAAGAGCTTCAGGACCTTGAAGATAAGCAAGATTGTGATCTACCTCCGGATCTTTTAAGAATGATGGAACAGGAAGAAAAACATATCCTGCCTCATTCGGACCCAATTGAAGTTATAAATCTGGGGCACGAAGATGAAAAGAAAGAGGTGAAGATTGGAACGAGCATCTCCGAAGAGACCAAAAGGGATCTTATTGATTTGCTTCAAGAATTCCAAGATATCTTCGCATGGTCTTATCAGGATATGCCCGATTTGAGCACTGACATTGTGGTCCATAAACTCCCTATAAAAGAATAAAGCAAACCCGTGCAACAAAAACTTCGAAGGATGAGACCGGATGTGTTATTAAAAATAAAGGAAGAGGTCAAGAAACAATTTGACGCCGGCTTCCTCCAAGTGGTCAAATACTCTGAATGGGTAGCTAATATAGTCCCCGTTCCTAAAAAGGACGGGAAGGTGCGCATGTGGGGACTATCGAGACTTAAATAAAGCTAGCCCAAAGGATAATTTTCCCTTACCCCACATCGACACTCTAGTCGATAACACAGTAGGACATTCCCTATTTTCCTTTATGGATGGTTTCTCTGGGTATAATCAGATAAGGATGGACCCGGAGGACATGATCAAAACCACTTTTGTCACGCTATGGGGAACGTTTTGCTACAAGGTGATGCCTTTGGGTTAAAAAACGCAAGAGCAACTTATCAAAGGGCCATGGTAACCTTGTTCCATGACACGATGCATAGGGAAATTGAGGTTTACGTTGATGACATGATTGCAAAATCTCTAACGGAGGAGGAACATGTAAGAATCCTGATAAAGTTATTTGGAAGGCTAAGGAAATATCAATTAAAGTTAAATCCAGCCAAATGCACTTTCGGGATCACATTCGAAAAATTGTTAGGCTTCGTAGTCAGCAAAAGAGGAATCGAAATTGACCCGGATAAGGTCAAAGCCATACAGGAGCTACCATCACCCAGCACGCAGAAAGAAGTTCGAGGGTTCTTAGGAAGACTGAATTACATTTACTCGTTTCATTTCACTGTTGACTGAGCAATGCGATCCTATCTTTCGCTTGCTTAGAAAACGCAACCCGAGCGTATGGGACGATGAATGTCAGGAAACCTTCAATAAGGTCAAAGAATATTTATCCAAGGCACCCATCTTGGTACCTCCAATTCCTAATAAGCCACTAATCCTACACTTAACGGTCTTCGAGAATTCCATGAGATGCGTACTAGGCCAACACGATGAATCCGAAAAGAAAGAAAGGGCGATATATTACCTCAGTAAGAAATTCACTGATTGCGAGACGCGATATTCGCCTATTGAGAAATTATGTTATGCCCTAGTCTGGACTACACGCAGATTAAGACAATACATGTTGTATAATACCACTTGATAGATTTCGAAATTAGATCCTCTGAAATATTTGATGGAGTCAGTAGCATTGAATGGGAGATTAGCTCGATGACAAATATTGCTTTCGAAATTCGACATAGTCTATGTCAATCAGAAGGCAATAAATGGAAGTGCGATAGTAGACTTCTTGGCGAGTAGAGCTTTAGAAGATTATGAGCCGATAGACTTCGATTTTTCGAATGAGGATTTAATGTATATAGCGGCCACCGAAGGGGCAATCATGGAAGAACGACCTTGGAGATTGAATTTCGATGGAGCTTTAAATGCCACGGGTAATGGGATTGGGACAGTCTTGGTATCACCAGAGGGAGATCATTACCCTTTCACCAGCAAGCTCGATTTTGATTGTACAAACAATATGGCGGAATACGAAGCATGTATCTTGGGAATCCGTGCGGCCATAGAGCAGAGAATCAAAATTTTGGAAATTATGGAGATTCCGCGCTGGTGATCTATCAACTAAAAGGAGAATGGGAAACAAGGGATTCAAAGTTAGTGGAGTATCGCAAGTTGGTCCTCGAGTTGATCACAGAATTCAACGACGTCACGTTCCATTATCTCCCACGGGAAGAAAACCAGATGGCCGATGCTCTTGTCACTCTAGCCTCAATGATTAAGGTGAGTAGAACGGAAAAAGTAAAGCCCATTCAGATGAGTATTTATGAAGCTCCTGCTCATTGTTGCGATATTGAGATAGGGGAAGAAGAGAAAAAGGATGATCACCCATGGTACCAAAATGTTCTTCAGTTTGTGAAAGATCGAAAGTATCCCGAGCAAGCCTCAGAAAATGAAAAGAGGACATTGCGAAGACTAGCCATTGAATATGTCTTGGATGGGGAAATCTTGTACAAGAGGAGAAAACATCAAGTGTTGTTAAGATGTGTCGATGCAATTGAAGCTAAAAAGATCTTAGAAGAAATTCACGAAGGCATTTGCGGGACACACGCCAACGGTTTCATAATGGCCCGACAAATAATGAGATTTGGGTATTACTGGGTTGGTATGGAGGGCGATTGCATCAATTATGCCAAAAAGTGTCATAAATGCCAATTCTACGGAGACAAGATTCATGTACCTCCATCACACCTCCATGTCATGACCTCTCCCTGGCCCTTTTCTATGTGTGGCATGGATATCATCGGGTCAATTTCTCCAAAGGCTTCCAATGGCCATAGATTCATCTTTGTGGTAATTGACTAATTCACTAAATGGGTAGAGGCAACCTCATATGCAAATGTTACCAAGTCTACGGTTAGCAAGTTTCTAAAAAATGAAATTATTTATCGATACGGGATGCCCGAAAGAATCATATCCAATAATTCCCTCAATTTGAACAATAGCACGATAGCAGAAGTTTGTGAACAATTCAAAATTAAGCATCATAATTCTTCTCCCTATTGCCCAAAAATGAATTGGGCTGTGAAGGCAGCTAATAAGAATATCAAGAAGATTGTGACAAAAATGACCGAGACCTACAAACACTAGCACGAAAAATTACCATTTGTCCTCTTTGCCTACAGAACTTCGGTCAGAACTTCTACTGGGGCAACACCATTCTCGTTGGCATATGGTATGGAAGCAGTCTTGCCTATTGAGGTTGAGATACCTTCCCTTCGAGTCTTAACAGAGGTCCAACTAGACGAGGCTGAATGGGTCCAAGCTCGATATGACCAGTTGAATTTAATCGAGGGAAAAAGATTAAAAGCCATTTGCCATGACCAGTTGTACCAGAAAAGAATGACGCGAGCCTACAACAAAAAGGTTCGTCCCAAGGAATTCTATGAGGGAGATCTAGTTTTAAAAAAGATACTTCTCATGCACAAAGATTTCCATGGGAAATGGATGCCTAATTGGGAAGGGCATTATGTGGTGAAAAAGGCTTTCTCAAGAGGGGCTCTCATCTTAACGGAAATGGACGGCAAGGAGTTATACAACCCTGTCAATTCAGACTCGGTAAAAAAAATACTTCGCCTAAAAACAAAAGGAGAATTGAGATAAAAACTCGCAAAGGGCGTCTAAAAAAAAGGTTCAGGATGAAAACTCGCAAAGGGCGTCCTAGAACCAAGGAAACTTTGGGTTGAAAACCCGCAAAGGGCGGCTCAGGTCCAAGAACGGGTCGATGAGATAGAGAGAGATTACAACTTGAAACATCAACAAAGCACTCTAGATCTTCTAGACACGCATATGAGATTAGGACTTATTCTCAAGCAAAGTTGGCGTAAAGTAGCTCATTTTGCGACATCTGGGGCAACCAATTATTTTTCATTATATACTTGGCAATTTTCAACCAATGATTATTTCCTTTGATCCTCTTTTAATGTTTCTCTTAATCCTCTTCTTAATAGAATTTTGGAAATACGACTTTGTTTCTGCACAATTTTGACCAAGCATTTTGCATCTAAATAACGGGTAATGAACTAATAAATCATACAAAAAGTCATGAGCATTATTCTGAAGTTTTCAGAGATTACAAGAAGCCCGAAACAAGACCACCAACTGGACGACGGGTTTAAAAACAAGCAGTTCCAAAACAACCTAGAAAAGACAGAGCAACACATCAAAGACAGAATTTGGACGGGTGACAAACCATGCCGACTTGAATAAATAATAATCAAACCTGACATTCATCATGCGCATTCATATAAGTTAGGAGCATTTAATTCATTCTAATCATGACTTTCTAATTTAGACCTACATAAAGGCCTATAGAAGCATACTTCACAGGTCACACCCCCACTACATGGCGTGATAAATCATTAAGATCACCAAGTTGAAAAGGTGCGGGACTCCAATGCCTTACGCCGATCACGGGGCAGATTGCGATTATCCAAACAGCGATGTGATCATCTTCTTGATGCGATACTGAGAAGAAGACCAAAACAAACCCAAAAGAGGCTCGAAACGAGCAAAATCTTCAAACACCAGCTTCCTGATTAGACACTGAGAAGTAGATTGAAGCAATAAAAGGTTAGCTTCCTGATGAGATACTGAGAAGTGTACCAAATTCGTCTTCCTGATGAAATACGGAGAAGCGAATTAAAAACAATGCGGTTATCTTCCGAACAAGATACTGAGAAGAAGACTAAATTAAACCCAAACGAGGCTCGAAACGAGCAAAATTTTCAAACACCAGCTTCCTGATGAGACACTGAGAAGCAGATTGAAGCAATAAAAGGTTAGCTTCCTGATGAGATACTGAGAAGTGTATCAAATTCGTCTTCCTGATGAGATACGGAGAAGCGAATTAAAAACGATGCGGTCATCTTCCAAACAAGATACTGAGAAGAAGACTAAATTAAACCCAAACGAGGCTCGAAACGAGCAAAATCTTCAAACCTCAGCTTCCTAATGAGACACTAAGAAACAGGTTGAAGCAATAAAAGGTTAGCTTCCTGATGAGATACTGAGAAGTGAACCAAATTTGTCTTCCTGATAAGGTATAGAGAAGCGAACCAAAACAAGTGACATGGTCATCTTCCGAATAAGGTACTGAGAAGAATGCCAAGTCAATGAAACCAGACTCAAAGACTACGGTGATTAATTCCAACCTCCTTGAAAGAAATAGGAGTTACATACAACAAAAATAAATGGAAGGCGGACCAATTGAAGGAGGAATGTCAAGGAGGGGAGACTAGACAAATTGGGCATCCTCTTGGGTCTATGCTCCGTTCCTGTTACACAGCAACGAGCAAAAAGGGGCAGCTGTTGAAACCCAATTCGCCCGGGCCCAATCAACTTAAATTTATTTTAAAATTAAGTTTATTCTAAATTTAAATTTGGTTGAAATTTAAATTTATTATAAATTTAAATTTAAAATTTATTTTAAAAAAAATGTCCAAGTACAAAGTCCATTTACAAACTCAAATCCAAAACCCAAGCTCAAATCGGGCTCAGATTCAAATGACCCAAACCTAAGCTTAAACAACCCAAGACGGCCCAATTACAAAGCAGCCCAAATTGCCTAAAAATACCCAAAACCCAAGCTACTTTTTGCCCGAATTCCACTAAGTGCTGCTGCTGCTGCCTCCCCTTCGGCCAACCAGAGACCGCCACATCATCAGTAGTTTATCACCATCTTCGGCCCCAACTTGCACTGCCACCAGCTACTTCAACCGTCACTGCCATGGCCGACCTGCAAAAGGAAAAACAAGACAGACATTTATGTGAGAAATACAAAAAAGCATGATTGTAAACATGACTATAAGGCCAGGGCAAGAATACTTGTAACGGGTACTGACCCTGATTCTAAAAATCAATACCAGAATAAGTTTTTCACCGTATCTTACAATCTAAGTAGCAACAGTTAATAACTAGCAGTGAACCGACTCAAACCAATCTCAAAGTTGCCAAACATCGAAACGTCCAGGTATACCTGCAGCATACATTTATTATTCATTATTATTTACCGTGTTAACCCATTAAATTTTATGTGTGTATTTAATACCCCCATAAATATTTATTGTTTTTCATGCTTCGAAAACGCCATTAATAATATTATTAATTATATAGGCCATAATAATAATAATATCACCAATATCGCTAACATCAATAATGACATCAATAATAACATTTAATAATGGCATTAATTAAAAAAAGAAACTAAAAATAAAGACAAAGGGACTCATCTTCGTCTGATGACCACCACCGGAGCTGCCTCGAAACCGTCACTATCGCGAAACCTTGAGCCTCGTCGATGCCTAGCCGTTAGCAAATCTGTAAAGCAACAAGAAAATGAAGCGGTTAATAACAAGAGATTAGTTTTTTTTTTTAAAAATGAAAAGGTTTTTTCAAAGTGTTTTTTTTTTAAAAAAAAGAGAAAGAAAGAAAAGTTTTAAAAATCGGAAATGAAAACCTACTTGAAAGAAGTCACGGACGGAGGCGCGTGGCGCATAGGAAGGAAAGGCGTCGACGGATGTGTGGGTGGGCCGATGCGCGTGACCGAGTGCAGCGATTACACGCGTGGACGCGTGGCCGCGGACGAGGGCGCATGCAGCCCCGTGTGACGGACGGCGATCGGGTCGACCGGCCAGAGCTTGGCCGCCTGTGGAAGGCATTTGAGAGAAAAAAAAGGGGTAGGGCCTTAGGTTTTTTTTGAAATCCGAAAAATGAAAAGGGGGGTTCGATTTTACAAGGGTTCAAGGGTTTAAATACCCTTACCAAAACGGCAACGTTTTGGTAGGGGTATTTCGTACAAAACGACGTAGTTTTTTTTAATTATCCATGACCGGCCCGAATCCGATCCGACCCGACTCAAGATCCGCGTGTTTTCAAGAAAGGGGATATTTGTGCATTTGGTCATTCCGCTTTTTCTCAAATTTTCAATCGGGTCCTTTTCGTACTTTTAATTAATTTAAAATTGGCTCATTTATTTTCAATGCTTTTCAATTTGATCCTTGAACCCTTTTTAAAACACCACGGGCTGCCACGTGTCATTGTTTGGGTTTATTTCCATGAACAGTCCTTTTTCTTTTAATTTATTTTAATTTAATCCTTAAATCAAGTTCGTTTTAATTACAAAATTGACCCAAAAATTTTTCATGGTTTTCAAACTAGTCCTTTGACTTCAAGATGCCTCCGGGGTTGCCACGTGTCATTTGTTTTTGGTTTTATTACCCCGGAGGTCCCTAAACTATCCGAAAAGTACCATTTTACCCTCGAACTTCTAAAAATCCCATTTTTTACCCAAAACTTTCTAAAATTACCATTTTACCCTCGAACTTCCAAAAATCCCATTTTTACCCCGAAACTTCCAAAAATTACCATTTAACCCCGAACTTCCAAAAATCCCATTTTTTTACCCCGAAACTTCAAAAAATTACCATTTTACCTCGAACTTCCAAAAACCTCATTTTTTACCCTGAAACTTTCAAAAATTACCATTTTACCATCGAACTTCCAAAAGTCCCATTTTTTATCCCGAAACTTCCAAAAATTACCATTTTACCCCCGAACTTCCAAAAATCTCATTTTTGACCCTGACTCTTCCAAAAATTACCATTTTACTCCTGTATGTCCGAAGGCTCCGCTTTCGACCTCGAAATTCTCAAAGTTAGCTTTTTTACCCTCGAATGTCTAAAATTCCATTTTTTAACCCCGAATTTTTCGAAACTACCATTTTGCCCCCGTGCATCCGAAAAGTCTCGATTTGAACTCCGATTGCATCATTCTTCTTTCTCATCAACATTTGCATTTTTTTATTGTTATGCACTTGTATTTTGCATTTTTGATTTTTCGTGAATAATTTATTTTCTTTATCTTACTTCGCGTTATTTGATATCCACTATTAGCTGCTTATTCATATTCAACTCACATGCTTATTTTCAAAATTGTTTTTTTATAAAAACTTTAAAATCGAGGCAATATCCTTTTATTTCGAGTTTCGAAAATTTGTCCCTTAACTTACTAGGTGCAATTTTTCCTCAAATCGAAATAATCGAATACCTTTAATCGAGGCAATGTTTCCTTATCTTCGATTCTGAAATATTGCGCCTTAACTTACTAGGTGCAACCTTTCTTCAAATCGAGATAATCAAATATCCCTTTTCCCAAAATTTTTAAAAAAAGTTTTACAAAGGAAATCTCGTCATTTTTGGATCCTGAAATGTTGTGTCCTAACTCACTGGACGTAACTTTTATTCTTCGATCACTTTGAAATAGCGGGATTTCCAAACAAACCCGATTTCTTTTAAACTTAACTCATGCATTCAAGGATCGTATTTTGAACTTTATTCGAGTTCTTAAATGTTACAAATCAAGACCCGAAAATAATCAATACGGTGTCAATTTTGGGCGTATGAGGGTGCTAATCCTTCCTCATGCATAACCGACTCCCGAACCTATTTTTTTTTTCTTCTGGATTTCGAAGACCTACATGCTTTCAAAATGGTTTTTTAAAAACGTTTTGTGGTGATCCAATCACACCGAATAAAGGATTGGTGGCAACTCCCATTATTTTTCGATTTTAAAATGATTTTCGAAACTCGTCGTTTTCCAAAAAAAGGGATGGTTTCGAAATATATTTTTACGATAGTATAAATATAATTTCATCTTTTTAATAATTTATATCTTTATTATTTTTAAAGGATTAAATTAAATTTTTATTTTTTTGAGGGGGTATAAATTTATCATTACTAATTTAAAATTTATAAATTATAAAAGACCTAAATTAAAAATTTACCATTTTAAGGGGGCTATAATATATATACAAAAGAGAAAATTACAAAAATTTTAAACTTTGAAAAGGCCTATTTATATTTTTGAGAGAATCATAATATAAATTTATAAAAAAATTAAATTAAAAAAAATTAAATTTGAGAAAACCATGATCCCTGAGCCTTGGCTCCTCCGCTGCCTATCATAGGTTGACTAGAAACCTGAGCTTGGCGCCTGTTGATTCATATCCTGCTGCTGTCTTGGGACATATCATTACCTCTTTCAAAGAAACCTTGTCCTCAACTGTACTTAATCAACGTGGGTGGTTCACAGCCATAAAAAGCTCGGAAAGGGAGTCATTTTGGCTAAAACTTGAAATGAAGTGTTATACCAATACTCGACCTACAACAGAAATTTCTCTCATGTGAGATGTTGTCGGTTCATTTCTTGCAAAACACCGAAGATACATCTCAAGATGACGATTTAAAGCTTTTGTTTCAATTTAAGATTGTAAATGAATCGAGTTTGAGCGAATAAATTTCAGTTTATATTTGTTAGTTTATTTTTAAGTTTATTTGTGTTTAGTTTGTAATCGTTAAGAATTTTAAATTTTGTTTATGTTCGTTTATTTAAAATTATGTGTTCATATTCATTTATTTAATGTTCATGAACATTAAATGAACTTGTTCACAAACATGTAATTGAATAATAAACGAAAAAACAAAATAAATAAATAAATACACAGATATTATTTTAATTTTTTATAAGAAAATATCATTAATAAATAAACGAGTCAATAAACGAGCTTGTTCATAAACATAAACGAACTGAATACACATCTATTCGTGTTCGTTCGTTTATTAAACAAACATAAAAATTTTGTTCATACTCGTTTATTTAGCTTAGTAAACAAACATAAACAAACGTTATATGAACGGTTCACGAACAGTTCATCGAACATTCTGTTCATTTACACCTCTATACCTATCTGATTAAGGATGATAAGCCGATCTCAATCCCAAAGATGTATCGTGCAAACGAGCCAATTCTTGCCATACTTGGTTAAGAAAAATACTATTTCTATCACTAACCACTGATTTAGGAATGCAATGCAACTGAACTTTGCATTGATTGGGAAATGACCATTTTGCCCTTCTAATCACTCAACATCATTTCTCCCTTTTGGTAAAATTGTAATTTAGTCCCTCTTATTTTCCACATTTTTAATTTGGTCCCATTTACCAATTTATTTTACCCTTTAGGCCTTTCCTCCTTTAGGGTATTTGCATTTTTGGTCATTCAACTTTTTCATATTTCTTCTCCTTAAAAAGTATTGCGTTCGGAATTTTTCTTGATTCAATAACCATCTTTATTTTATTTAACTTGTCATTTTTGTTTTTCTTTCATCGTGAACACCCTGATCATCTGGTTAAAATTTGGGGTTGTATTATATTTGATTTTTTTAATGGATTAATTGCTTATTCTCCTATCGCATTCACGTTTTCCTAAAGCAAATCTCAATAATACAAAAATAAAAATAAAGCAAATTGTCAATGCTGTCATCTTTGATTGAGAAAGCCGCCAATCAGTTCACCTCCTCCTCTTCCCCAAATCGGGCACCCTTGCTTTCTGAACTCATATTGAACTGTAATGTTGTCAAAATTCTAACATTGCACATCGATAATAATTTGAAATTTAGTTGGAAATTGACGACATGAAGTATAATTTGACAGTTAATGTTTAAAGATAAATGGATCTAATAATAAGATTTGCAAATGTTATTTAAGATAAAAATAACTTGGAAGGACCAACCTATGAAACAACTGTCATTGAATCTTGATAATTTTGAGCTATATATATATTGTGAACTTCCGATTAAAAAAATGAAGGCAACACTATTCTTTTTTCTAAAAAAGTAGGTGATGTTTCGCCTCACACAACTGCATTCTCCAAACCACGTAAGATATTTGTCTTGAATTTCGTTTGATTCTTCAATACCTAATCAAATCTCTTGGATTATCTACTTATATAATAATAAAAAATGTATTGTTAAGTTAATCGGCCATCATTAAGGGTTGGTTTACCATTGAGGTTGAAAAATAGCTTTTGAAATATTATTTTTGATATAATACTTAAAACTATCCATAATCCCTACCAATCTTTAAATAGGAGGATAAATGTGTAACAATACCAATGTCAACCGAATTAAAATTCAATCGATTCTTTGATAGTGTTTTAAAGATTATTAAATGTAAAAAAATTAATATTTATTTAGCTCGTTAAATTTATGTTATTATTTAAAATTTTAATATTTACCAAAAAAATTAATGGTGCAATTTATTATAAAAATCAAATACATAAGAATAAACAATAATTTTGTCGTTTTATTTATTTAACTGAAACGGCTTAAACACAGTTCTATATGTTGATCGCTACCCAACATATCATGTCCATGACATCAAACTACGAAACCTTATTAAAACTACTTAAACCCACTACCTAAAGTAATCTAAAAACCCTATATTTCTCAACTCTAGTGAAACTGAGAGCAATGTTGCCTGAGCTTATAAGCAACCCACCTATTCCGACCGAACATTAGACGATGACAATTTTCATCCACCCCCTTAAAGGCTTCGCAACATTGTTTACCGACATTCTTAAAATCATTAAATGCTGCTGCCCAAATCTCTGTGAAACAACCTCTGAATTTCTCCAATGAACACCAACATTGTGCACGATATTTCACAATATACGGAGCCCATTTTGGTACTTTGCAATAATCCCAAGGGTTCGAATATTTGGGCCATGACGAACTTGGCTTAGCCGGTGTTGGTGACCCCTCGGATGGAGGGTTTGGTTGAGGTTTCGGTTCAGAAGGCGGATTTGCTTCAGCATCAGCCTTCCAACCTGATGTCGACGACACCAAAACTAACAACGCGATAACTAGATTTTTTCTCATTGTTTTTGTTTTTTTCTCTACCAAAACTCACTCCACTTTTGATTCTTATTTCCCATCAAAAACTTCAATTTATAGGCCACGGAAGCTCTTTACTTCCTTTAAATTTTTATTATCTGGTTTTTGAAACTTAAAATTATTTTAAAATTTTATTATCTGATCATTTGATTTTTGAAATTTGAAATTATTAGTTGAGTTTAAAATAATAATGTTGTTTTTATTTTCTTAAGAAAAATCCATTTCAACTAAGATTTGTAATTTTGGTTTTCTCTGTTTATATATATATATATATATATATATATATATATATATATATATATATATATTGTTTTGAAGTTATAATTTTATAAAAAAAAAAATAGTTATATTATTTGTGTTTCAACAATTACGTTTTAAGTCTGTACCTTTAATGATAATGATATTACATAACCAAACCAATCAATCTTATTACATAACTAATAATTTTTTGAACCCAATGAGTGGCTTCAATGGTTAAGAGAATGTTATTCATTTTAGGAGATCCAGGTTCTAGCACCAGTGTGTGCAAAATGTGTGTGCGTTGTCAAAGGGTTAAGAAAGTATGAACAGATACTACTATGTAATCACACCAGTATATTCAAAAAAAAAAAACTAATAATTTTCTACAATAAAATTTTATCTAATTTTAATTTGGTTTTTTTTATTTAAATATAATCAAATATATTTTAATTTTTTTAATCTTAATCAACAATTATTTTCCATGCCATTTAATTTAAAAATATATTTTAATTCTACATTAAATAAGAGCAAAAATGACCATTTTGACCTTGAAATCACTCAACATTCACTTTGGTTTCATTTCTCACTTTTGGTAAAATTTTAATTTAGGTCCCTCTTATTTTCCCTTTATTCATTTTGGTCCCATTTAGCAATTTATTTTACTGTTTAGTCCTTTCCTCCTTTTAGGGTGTTTTTCTCTGGTCATTCAACTTTTCCATATTTATATTTTAATCCCATGAATTTTGAATATTTACATTAAAACCATAACACTTTCATATTTTTATGATTTAATCCTTATCTTAAATTAATAAGTCATGTCATACTTCTTGATTTAACTTTCTTAAGTATCCCATGACATTTACTTATACCGTATTTCACTAAAAATTTATCACATATTATTTACGACTAAGAATATTTTCGAAATGTTACATTTCTTCCCCTTAAAACATATCGTTTTAAAATTTTTTTTTGATTCCATAACCTTATGCTTCAACCACAAATCCAAATCAAAATTAATCATGCAAAACGTCGTGAAACTAACTGAATCAGTAAATTGACCGTTCACCATGCACATCAGTTTACACCTCACCTACCCCTCCCGTTTTGCATGCAAACTAAATTGAGGAAATTATTAAATTTGATTTTTTTCAATGCATTAATTGCTTGTTCCAAAATTCCTCCAGAACAATTTTAATTGAAATAAAATTGAAACCACGCCAAAAAGAAATCGGTTTGAATATGCATTAAGTTCAAAGATTGGTGATTATTTCAACATGAATTTCATAATCAATCGATGCTTTCTTCTCAATAAAGTATATCGTTTTGTCTTCACTTTTACACATATTTGAATAGATGTTTAATGCATCTAGATCGATTGAACAAATCGAAATGTGAAATCGGTATTGAATACACATTAGTTCAAAGATCGGTGACTGTTTCAACACTAGTTTCATAACCAATCGAAATATACCGTTCTGTCTTCACCTTTACACATATACTTGAACAAATCAACAATGATGTGAGAATCATACTTTACTACCATGTCAACATTGTGAGGCATAATGCATGAGTGTCCAGCTGAACGCAATAATTGTTACATTCTTTGCATCATTTCTTCTCTTGTATCTTCAGTCAATGAAGTTTCTTCTTGGGATAATGTTTTGAACACATTTCATCTACCATGTACAATGAATTTGTGTTTGCATTTCTATACCCACCATGTAATAGAAATTGGATCTCTCTCATTGTCAAGAAGCATAGCAAATATTTGTTTTGAATTTCGTTTGATTCTTCAGTACCTAATTAAATCTTTTAGATACTTGTATAATAATCACAAATGTATCGTTAAGTTAATCAACCATCACTAAGGATTAGTTTACCATTGAGGTAGAAAACTACAGCGAAAAGTAACTTTTGAAAAGTGTTTTTAAAATATTTTTTTGATATAATACTTAGAACTACTCATAATCCCTCCCAATCCTTAAATATGAGGATAAATGTGTTTCAACACGCTCGAACCCATATTTTCTTGCATTGGTAACAATGTCAATACCAACCGAGTTAAGACTCAATCAGCTCTTTGAAATATTTGATATTGTTTACCATTGCTTTTAAAAAGTGATTTTGAGAAAACATAATGTCAATTTTGGACATAATGTTGTAAAGTAAAAGGTTTAATGGGGGATAAAAAGATAGCTTCATTGAAAGATACTTTTTCAAAAACTAAAAATTTTGGGGGGTTTTTTTTTGGCTTGGATTAAAATTTCAATTTAAAATCAATGTTCGATTTGAAAAGCTGTTTATTTACCATTTTTTTTTATTTATTTAAAAACGAAGTTTGGGCTGAGAATGCTTTTCAACCTTAATGATAAACAAAATCTAAGTATTACCCTCATTGTGGAGGTAGAAAAGCAACTTGTGGTCTACTTTCCCTAAGGAGGAGGCGAAAGAAGTTTGGAAGATGGTCTTTTATGCTAGTACTTGGTCCTCATGGCTTTTCAGAAACAATATCCTGTTTAATAATAAATTGTTTGAAAGGATGCAACTTGTGGAAATTTGTAGACAAAGGCTAGCTTGGTGGTGACATGACAAATAGAAGAGTACAAGCTATTCCGTTGATGACATTTACAGCTCGTTCGCTTCTTTTAAACCTCCAAAAAGCAGAAAAAATGACTGATACATGATGACCATGTGGGCTGCCCCTACAGCTTACTGTGTTAAATTCAGCGTTTGTGGCCAACCAGTGACTGTTGGTATCGATGGAATTTTGCGAAATCATGAAGGGTCTGTTCTATTTACGTTCTCCAAATGCATTAATGTTGTGTAGAGGCCGATTTTGTGGAGATGCAAGCCTACACAGTCGAATTGGAGGCAGCCAGCCATTCAAGTTAATTGTTGAATGCAACTAGACCTGTTCATATGTCGGGTTATCCACCTAGTTCCGAAGATCTGCTTGAAAGTTGAGAGAATTTGGACAAAAAATTTAAATTTATTTAAAACATAAGTCGGACCCAAGTCGAGAAAATTAAAATTTAACTGTTGAATCATGGAATATTATATTTGTAACGTGTTGAAAGGAAATGGTCACATGTTTTGTTTAGTCAATAAAAAGTTAAATTAAATAAACCAAACTAGAGAACAGTAATTTTAATCAAATGCAAAATCATAAATAATAAACTTTCTCATTTTATTTAGTTAATTAAAAAACTAGATAACCTTTATTAAACCTACGTAAAAACAAAATTGGCTGCCTAAATAATCTAAAAACCCTAATGATTTGAATCTAATAAAACTGGGAACAATGTTGTCTGAGCTTATATACAAACCACCTATTCCGACCGAACATCAGACGATGACAATTTCCATCCACTTCCTCAAAGGCTTCACAACATTCTTTACCAACGTTCATATAATTATAGAACGCTGCTCCCCAAATCTCTCTGAAACAACCTCTGAAATTCTCCAATGCACACCAACACTGTGTACGATATTTCACAATATAGGGTGCCCATTCTGGTACTTGGCAATATTCCGAAGGATTCGGACAATTGGGTTGCTGCTTCTGTGGTGGTTCCGGAGATGATGGACTTGGTTTAGTCGGTGTCAATGGCTCCTCAGATGGAGGGCTCGGTTTAGGCACTGCTGGTGGTTGCGGTTTCGATTCAGAAGGAGGATTTGGTTTAGGCATTGGTGCTGGATTCGGTTTTGGTTTAGACATTGGTGGTGGTTGCGGTTTCGATACAGAAGGTGGATTTGGTTTAGGCACTGGTGTTGGTTGCGGTTTTGGTTCTACGGGCGGGTTAGGTTCAGCAACTTTTGGTGGTGATGGTTGTGGATTTGGTCTAGGCATTGGTGGTGGTTGCGGTTTCGATTCAGAAGGTGGACTTGGTTTAGGCACTGGTGCTGGTTGTGGTTTTGGTTCTGAGGGAGGGTTAGGTTTAGCTACTGGTGGTGGTTGTGGATTTGGTTTATGAATTGGTGGAGGTTGTGGTTTTGGTTCAGAGGGCAAGTTAGGTTTAGGCATTGGTGGTGGTTGCGGCTTTGGTTCAGAGGGCGAGTTTAGTGGTGGTTGTGGTCTTGGTTCAGAGGGCAGATTAGGTTTAGGCACTGGTAGTGGTTGCGGTTTTGGTTCAAGGGGCGGATTTGGTTTAATCACCGGTGATGGTGGGTGTGGCGAAATGGGTGTGACCGAGGCTGGTGGTGGCGTACAACACAAACATATACAAGGATTGTCTTGTTGCGAAATAACATAAGACTGTTGTTGTGCCTTAGCTAAAGCAGGTGAATTGAAGGAAGAAGATAGCGACATGGAACAATGACAACTACAACCACAACCTAATACAGCCTTCGAACATGATGTCCACAATACCAATACCATCAATGTCACTGAAATTCCTCTCATTGTTTTTTTCTTCTTTACCAAAACTCACTTCACTTTTGATTCTTATTTTTCATCAAAAATTTCATTTTATAGGCCATGAAAGCCAAAATCTTATCTCATGATTTGATTTTTTAAATTTGAATTTATTAGTTGTTTTTAAGATACTAATTTTGTTTTAGAAATTTGAATTTATTAGTTTTTTTAAGATAATAATTTTGTTTTTATTTAAAAATACAATCCATTCCGATTATATTTGTAACTTTTTATCTTTTTATATAATACCATTTTAAAAGATTGTCCCTTCTTGTCTTATAAATATTTTAAGTTTTGGAATTATAATTTTGTAAAACTAATTATATTAATTTTTGGTACCTAAAACAATTATGTAATTTGTGTTTCAACAATGTAACTAATAATTTTCTATAATAGGTTTTAATACTTAATTTCAATTTGGTTTTGTTATTTAAAGATAATATATATTTTCGAAATCATCTTTTTTGAAAACGACGAGTTTCGAAAATTATTTTAAAAATTGAAAAATAGGAGTCACCACCAATCCTTTATTTGGTGTGATTGGATCAGCAAAAAATGTTTAAAATTCGTTTTGAAAAGTTTTTAGTCTTCGCAATCTAGAAAACAGGTTCGGGAGTCGGTTACGCATGAGGAAGGGTTAGCACCCTCATACGCCCAAAATTGGTACCACATTGATTATCTTAGGGTCTTATTTGTAAAATTTTGAAAACTCAAATAAAGTTTAAAATACAATCCTTGAATGCAAGAGTTACATTTAAAAGAAGTCGATTTTGTTTGGAAGTCCCGCTATTTCAAAGTGATCGAGAAAGAAAGTCACGTCTAGTGAGTTAGGACATAACATTTCAAGATTCAGAAATAACGAGCTTTCCTTTGTCGTAAATTTTTTTTTTTAACTTTGAAAAAGGATATTCAATAATCTCGTTTTGAAAAAGTCGCACCTAGTAAGTTTAGGTACAAATTTTCAGAATCAGAGATAAAGAAACATTGCCTCGATTTAAGGATATTTGATTATTTCTATTTGAAGAAAAATCGTGCCTAGTAAGTTAAGGCACAAAATTTCAAAACTCGAAATAAAAGAATATTGCCTCGGTTTTAAAGTTTTTATGAAAACAATTTTGAAAACAAATATGTGAGTTTAATATGAATGAGTAGTTAATATTGGATATTAGATAACACGAAGCAACATAATTAAGCAGATGAATGACATACAAAGGCATAATAATTAAAATTCAAATACAAATATTGATGAGGAAGAAAGAAATCAGAGTTGAAAATGTGATTTTTGGATACTCGGGGGGAAAAATGGTAATTTCTGGTCACTCGGGGGTAAAATGATAATTTTGGGAATTTTTGGGGTTTTTAAATGGAATTTTTAGACATTCGGGGGTAAAATGGTAATTTTGGAAAAATCGGGGTTAAAATGGAATTTTTGGAAGTTCGGGGGTAAAATGGTAATTTTTGTAAAAATTGAGGTCAAAAATGGAATTTTTTGAAGTTCAAGGGTAAAATGGTATTTTTTGGAAAAATCAGAGTCCAAAATGGAATTTTTGGAAGTTCGAGGGTAATGGTAATTTTTGGAAAAATTAGGGTCAAAAATGAAATTTTGGAAAGCTTGAGGGCTAAATTGTAATTTTTGGACTGTTTAGGGACCTTTAGGATAATAAAACCAAAAATAAGTGACACGTGGCAGCCTCTCAGGCATCCTAAGTCAAAGAACTAATTTAAAAATTATGAAAAAATTTTGGGTCAATTTTGTAATTAAACAAAACTTGATTTAAGGATTAAATTAAAACAAATTAAAAATAAAAGGGATCTTTTGCATAAATAACCCAAATATTGACATGTGGCGACCTCTTGAACTTTCAAAAAGGTCAAAGGATTAAATTAAAAGGAATTGAAAATTGTTGGGCCAATTAAAAATTAATTAAAAATATGAAAAGAATTAAATTATAAAAATAGAAAAATCGAAAGGACCAAATAAGAAAATAACCCAATTTAAAAAAAAAACCCCAATATCTCCTTCTCAAAACTGCACTGTTTTAAAAGGCTAAAAATCCTTAAAAAAATCAGACCTTCCTTTTTAAGAAAAAATAAGACCCCCCCTCTTTTTTGTTCTCTCTAGGCTCCATGCCGTCCGACCGCGGGTCGTTCTCCAGCTACCGCTCCATCCATGCTCCGGTCGCACGCGCCGTCGTCTTTGGTAGTCAAGTACATGAGCTCGCCCTCTTTTATTATTCTTTTATTTTTAGACGACAAGATTCATACCCAAATCTTTATGAAAACACTTTAAAAAAAAAAAAAAAGGATTGAATCTTCCCATGTTTCCATTTCCCAAATCTGCTCCTTTTACAAACCATTTTGATTTTTAGTTGAGTGAGAAAATTCCTGCAACGATTTTTTTTCAAAAAAATCTTGAATTTGTTCTTCATTTTTCATTATTTTTTTCCTTTAAAACCCATTTTATTCCTTGGATCTGTTATTATTCTTTTTTTAATCTGTTTATTTTAATATATTTTAGTAATGGTTTTCTTCTGTAGTTCGGCTGTGCTCGAAGCATCCATCGCAACTACGGACGAGATCGGACGGGCAGCGCTCAGAGCTACGACGATGGCGACAGCTTAATCAGGTATGACCCTTCGTATTTTCCTTTTATTATTATTATTATTAAAACGTTTTGAATTTCTCACAAAACTAAATGAAGCCATTAATAAATACATTAATACATTAGAACAATAAATAAACATATTATATATTAAAAAAATCTTGGATTTTGAAAGACATAAATGAGCAATAAATATATAAAAATTGTTTCAAATCACTGCTAATAAATAAAATGTATGTCAATTAATACCTTTAAGATTGATATTATCTTGCCGTTCGAATCTGACTTGGATCAAGTCTCTATACTCTATTTCGAGAGCCTGTATTGCTTTTGAATTAACTTTTATTGCTTTTGGTTTTTCGTGTATTTGGTAATATCTCTGTTTTGACTTGAATGAAAGATGGATCCTATATATTGATTTCTCAAAAGGACTCCCCCCATTACAAGTGTTTGAATCTGGCTTTATAGCCATGTTACAAACTGATGATTTTTTGTCTATTTTTAATTAAATGTCTGTCTTGTTCTTTTTTCTGTAGGTTGGCTTGACAGTGGCGGTGTAATTTGCTGATGATGGTGATGGGGTTGCTGACGTGGCAGCATGTAAGTGGGTGGGGTGAGTGGCAACTGGTCCAAGTTGTAGCAGATTTGGATCAGTTAAGTGTGGGCCAATTGAGATTGGGCCCCAATTTGGACTTGTTTGGATCTTTTAAAATTTGAGCTTAGGTTAACATTTGGGCTCAATTTATAATTTGGATTTTGTAATTAAACATTATTAAATTTAAAATTTTATTTCAAAATAAATTTAAATTTAAAATAAATTTAAACTCCAAATAAGCTTAAATTTACAATAAATTTAAACTTAAAATGGATTAAAATTTAAAATCTAAAATTGGGTTTAATTTTGATCTAAATATTGGGTCCATTCAAAATTAGGCTCCAACATATATATATATATATATATTACTTTGTCCAAAATTAATGTCTAATATGTAATTTTATGTATAACATTTTGATTTAATTTAATTTTAATTTCATCAAAATTTTCATTTTATAGGCAATGAAAGTCAAAATTTTATCTCATATGATTTGATTTTTGAAATTTGAATTTATTACTTGATTTTAAGATATTAATTTTGTTTTAGAAATTTGAATTTATTAGTTTATTTAAAAAAATTTATTAACGGTTAATTAAAAAGACAATATGAGAGTACATGTCTAGGATTGGTTCTTTGAAAGACTTGGTATTTAAGCGTGTCAAGTGCACCAGCTCTCTTTCAAGGTTACCTACCTGGTGCGTTGTTATTATTGTGTTTTCGATTAGACCGTGTAAACTTTTGTTTCGGGTTTTAATTTATTAAATTCCTATTGTCTAACAAAAGTTGATAATTTTTCTAATTTTGGTTTTGTTTTTGAAATCTTAATAGAAAATGTAAACTCCAACCAACGCTGTGGAAGATATGGACTCATGTGTTTTGATTTCTAAAGTCAACATGGTTGACTCAAATTCAAGAGAATGGTGGCTTGATACTGGTGCCACACGTCATATCTGCTGTGACAAAGACTCCTCTTTTGAGTTGGAGCTTCGTGAAAAAAAGGGAGAAGCTCTATATGGGAAATGCTACAACTTCCAAGATCAAGGGGAAGGGTACTGTGGTCTTGAAGCTGACCTCTAGTAAAGAATTCAAGCTTCAAAATGTGTTGTATGAACTTGACATACGAAATAACCTTGTTTCTGAGACACTCCTAAGTACACACGGTTTTAGGATGGTGTTTGAATCCCACAAGCTAGTTTGTCTAAAGGGGGAGTGTTTGAGGGAAGGATATATGTATTAAATGACAATCTCTGTAAAGGAAAGACAATGAATAAAAATGTCACCTCTTCCTCTGTTTATATACTTGAGTCATTTGATTTATGGCATGGTAGGCTCGAACATGTTAATTACGATACTTTTCGAAGATTAATTAACTTAGAGTTCATTCCTTCGTTTCACATTAATTATAATCATAAATGTGGAACATATGTTGAGGCAAAATTAACAAGGTTTTCATTTCAAAATATTGAAAGAAGCACATAACCACTTGATCGAATACATAGCGATGTTTGTGACTTAAAGTTTGTTCAAACGAGAGGAGAGAATAAATACTATATTATCTTCGTTAATAAAAGTACAAAACATTGCTACGTGTATTTGCTTAAGAGCAAAAACGAAGCTATAGAGAAAGTTATTCTCTATAAGCAAGAAGTTGAAAATCAACTTAATAAAATGGTGAGAAATGATTGTGGTGGTGAATATGTTGAACCATTTGGTGACACCACCATATTTTCATCAATCAAATGAAGTAGCCGAAGGAAAAAATCGGACTCTAAAGGAAATGATGAACGCATTACTAGGAAGTTTTAGGTTATCACAAAACATGTGGGGGGAAGCTGTTCAAAGGGACAACCTACTTGAATAGACTTGTGAGGTCACTGTGGGGGTTATTATCCCAAGTCCATTCCTATGATGTAAACAATGACTTAAAATGGGATAGGTTAAGCTATGCTTTTAAAGACCATTGTATGTTTCGATGAGCCGAACAACATAAATCACCTATGTGAGAGTGAAGTGGGGGTGCTTCAAGGAGACTATTGGGGCATAGTTCTCTCAAACTCTTGTAGAACTAGGAAGATGTTCATGGCCATATGAACATACCCATGAGAACAAAAAAAAAACCTTACCAAGGTGGTAGTTGTGTGAGGTATATCATCGTTTACACAAAAAACAAAATAGTTCAAGGACATCATGTCTATTAGTCAGCCAGTAAAATAAATATACTTTCATGAGAGAAGGTTCAAAGGGGGAAGCCTACATATCCTATGCAACTATTGATTGTAGATTCTATCACCACATCGAGTCAATGGTTTACGTTAAAACTATCAATTTGTCATTCATGTGGGGGATTGTTGGAAAAAAACGTATTTTTGATAACTTTGAGGCATATCCTCGATAGGTAAAGGTGGAGGGTTGAATCATAAAATTATGGTTTTATATTATCTCCATTAGACCTTTACAACGGTATATCATATGCTTAAAATGAATGAGTAATGAATGAGAAATTGATGTTCAACGTAAGCCACTTGTGAATAATATTGAAGAAAAGAAAAACTTAGATCACATATTGGTTAGATTCCAAATGTGGGATATGTATATATATGAAAACCCACTAAAGAGTTATTGAATGACTAAGCTTGAAGCTTTGCCTCGCGCGTAAGAGGGGTGTATATCCAAACCTATTGGGGTTGGGGCACACCCGCATTACGTGAACGACACAAAATGTCTGGACCAGTCAAGCCCAAAAAGAGCTTGTGGTATTTTAGCCCAATACATAATTTATTTTTTTCCTCAGCAGATATTATAAAAAATCTGTTTTAAAAAGACAAATATCTCAATTTGATTTTATTCCAATCAAATTGATTTTCGATTTGATTTGATTCTATTTAAATTGATTTATAGGCTCCTTTAATGAAGATTTGTATCCTTATTTACAGAAATTTCCTAAATTCCTCCACATTGAATGCATATAAAAGCCTAAATAATGCTGCAGAATTCTTTAGACACACTACGAGATTATTTTCACTCTAATTTTTTTTCTTTTTCTCTCCAAATTTCAAACGTTTTGGTGATAGAAGAATGCAAGGTTTGTTCGTTGATCACTACAGAGATACTACTGCTACGATCATTTTGTTGTTGTATCCTAAAGCAACCAAATCTGTCTTAAGAAAAATGTGAAAACAGGCCTCAGCATTTAGTAAAACTCAATCCTCTTTATTTGATTTTTGGTTTTCAGATCTTATTTAATTAATTGTTTTTCAGATATGATGTTTTAAATAAATATAAATATTTATTTAATTTGTTTTGTTTAAATCTGGTATTTTTACATAAATATAAATAGTTGTTTATTTTATTTTGTTGAGATCTTGTATTTAATATAAATATTTTTATTTATATATGTTCGCTAACGTGTTTTGTTCAACACGATTTAATAAAATGCTTAAATAATTGATAATAGAGGCATAAGATTTAGGATCTAAAATTTAACATTACAATTTTGTTTCATTAATAAGTTAGTAAAGTTAAGAAGTGATTTTCCAACGATGCTAATATTGTCGCTCATGAATTGATTAGTTTGATGAGGAATTTTTCTTATGATCTTAAAGTGTTCCAAAAGACACCAAATTTATTAGTGAAATAATTACGTATAAATGCACCGCATGCGATTACTTGCGCTGTAAATGATGTATAGTTAATTTACTTTTTTATCTAAAAAAAATTAAAGTATAGAATTGACCATAATCAAATATGGAAGCAAAATCAAGAATAAAATAATGGGCTTAGGCTTTGGGTTTAACTTGTAATTGGCCTTACAATTTGTTTCATTAATAAAATAGGTTACAAATTAAAACTCAAAATTCAAGTGAATAATGGTCTTAAAATTTAATTAGCCCAAAATCAAGTTGAATCATAAAAAATGCCTTATCCAAAGAGCAAAATTAGAAGTTAAAATCAAAAGCCCAATTAAGAATAATGTTGGCCCAATTGTGTGTCAATCCAAAGTTCTTCTAGAACAATTTTAATTGAAATAAAATTAAAACCACTCCAAACAGAAAACGGTTTGGATATGTATTAGTTCAAAGATCAGTCATTGTTTCATCAGTAATTTCATGATCAATCGATGCTTTCTCCTCAATAAAGTACATCATTTTGTCTTTACCTTTACATATATACTTGAAGAGATGTTTAATGCACTTAGATCGATTGAACAAATCACTATTAATGTGAAATCGATTTTGAATACGTATTAATTCAAAGATCGGTGACTGTTTCAACACTAATTTCATAATCAATTGATGTTTTCTCCCTAATAAAATATGTCATTCTATCTTTACCTTTACACATATACTTGAACAAATGTTTAATACCGATTAAACAAATCAACATTGATATGAGAATCATACTTTACTACCATATCAACATTGTGAGGCATAATGCATGAATTGTCCAGTTGAACGCCAATAATTGTTACACTCTTTGCATCATTTCTTCTCTTGTATCTTCAGTCAGTGAAGTTTCTTTTTGGGATAATGTTGTCGAAACTTTTTTGAAACGAGTCCCGAATTTTAAATTTTAAATCGAAAATGGAGTCGCCATCAATCATTTTCATCCGGTGTGATTGGATCACCTTAAAACGCTTAAAATTCGTTTTAACAAAAGTTTTGGTCTTCAAAATCCAGAAAAAGGGGTTCGGGAGTCGATTACGTATGAGGAAGGATTAGTACCCTCACACGCCCAAAATTGATACCATGTCAATTATTTTAGGGTATAAATTGTTAAAAGTTTGAAAACTCGAGTAAAATTTAAAACACGATCCTTAAATATATCATTTATTTCATGCAAAATTTTTAAAATAGAATTTGATGAGAAAAATGTCCATGCGTTTGGAATTTCTTAGAAAATTGAAGTCATGTCTAACACGTTAGGGCACAACATTATTGAGATTTTGAAATTGAAAGACATTGTGAAACATTTAGAAGAGGATATTGATTGTGCAAATTCCTATGAAAAATCATACCCAGTACGTTAGGGCATAATTTTTCGAGATTTCCACACAAAAAGAATATTACCTCGGTTTTAAAGATTTATTTGTATGTAAAAATAATTTTGAAAACGAACGTGTAAATTAAATATGAATGGGCAATTAATAGCAAAAATAACACGAAACAAAATAATTAAACAAATGAATAAATGCACAAGAATTAAACATAAAATTAATAGAATACAAAATACGAAAGAATGTTAATTAAGTTCTCTGTATGAACATTGAAGAGAAAAGAAACAAGACAAATGGGGTCAAAAACGGAGTTTCAGAGAACTGAGGATGGAAATGAAATTTTAGAGAAGTTCGAGGGTCAAAATATTTTGAAAAAGTTTAGGGGTCAAAATATATTTTGAAAATGTTTGAGGGGTTAAAATGTGATTTTGGAAAAGTTTAGGGGTCAAAACATGATTTTAGAAAAGTTTAGGGGTCAAAATATAATTTTGGAAAAGTTTAAGGGTTAAAATGTAATTTTGGAAAACTTTAGGGGTTAAAATGTAATTTTTGAAAAATTTGGGGACCTTTTGAGTAATAAATCCAAAAAAGGGTGACACGTGGTAGCTTCTCAAGCTTTCAGAAGTGAAAGGACCAAATTGAAAATATTTAAAATTACTGGGCAAATTTAAAATAAATCAAAATTTGAATTAAGGATGAAATTGAAACAAAATAAAGAAAAGGAAGGACTAATTACAGAAATAAACCAAAAAAGACACGTGGCAACTTCTTAAACTTCAAAAAGATTTAAGGACTAAATTGAAAATAAAATGAAATTAATGGACAATTTTAAAATAAATTAAAATTTTGAAAAGGATGAAATTATAAAAAAAAATGTGAAAGAGCTAGGGGACAAATATTCCATTTTTAAAAATGTGCCACTTTGGCACATGGGTTTTTTCTTCTCTCCAAACGATGCGTTTGCACTAAGATATTAAAACCCATTTTTTGCTCAAAAATCATTTCCCTCTTTCTTTTCACACAAAAAACTCCTTTGTTATCTTTTTTTTTTCTCTCTGGAAGTTCACCTGTCCGATCGTTGGTCTACCGTTGCTCTGTCGTTGCGCCGTCATCCTCTATCAACGCGAAACACCGCGTATGGTGGTCGAGTTAGTAAAAAAAAGACCTTTCTTTTTATATATATTTTTAACAAAGCATATCTAGATCTAGATCTAAACCGATCTAGTCCAGAATTAAAAAGGGGTTTTTATTTTTTACAAGTTTTCAAATGGAATCCCTAAATCTAATTTTTTTTATTTTTTTTAAACCAAGTTTTGATTCTTTGACTTATTCTTTCAAATCTGTTTTTTTTTATTAATTATTATTTCCTTTGTGTCTCCCTTTTTTCTAAAAAAATTTAGATTCGATTTGAAATCTAGATCTTCAAAAAAAATGTTTATTGATTTGTCTTATTTTTATTTTTTATTTTGTTTATGAATTTATTTCGAAAATGGAAAAAAATACACACACACACACACATATATATATTCAAAGTAAATAAAAATATAAATAATAAGTATATATATTTATATGTAACACAATAGTATAACTTTTTGGACAAATATGGCTTCTTGAATGCCTTTCAATTTCTTGCCTTTTATATATATATATATATTTCCTGTGTATTTCTTTGATTGAAATCTGTAGTGTATTATAATTGGATTGTGGATGGCTTTATAGCCATGGTGGCGGGGCGTCTGTCGGAGTCAACGGCGTTGATGGGCGTGCCATTGCCATTTTGGTGCAAATGGGCGATAGAGATGGTGCTTCGGGCAAAGGAAAGGCCTCGGGGCGAGTGACTTGGTTCGTGTGACATGATGTGGCAGTGGAGAATAGGCAACGACGGCAGAGGGAACCTTAGCAACTAGGGTTTCCAAAGTTTTCAGCATGTGGGGCTCGTTAGGCTGATTTTAAGTTTGAGTTTTTAGGATTTGTAATTGGGCTTTATATTTATTTAAAATGTAAATGGACACTTTAATTTTGTATCTCATTTTTTGTCTATTTTTTGGTTTTTATTTTCCAAGCTCGGATAAAATTAAGCCTCTACAGCTGCCCCTCTTTGCTCATTGTCGTGAAACGGGAATGAAGTAAAGACTAAAATGAGGACCAATTTTGTCTGATTTTACTGAACCTCGCTCCTACTCTTCCAAACAATCGATCACTCCAATTGCACAGCATCTGCTTCTTTGTAATTTTGGGAAGATGGGAATTGATGTCGTGATTCCATCCTGCCTCAGGGTAATCTTCAAACTGAAAAAATTTGCTACTATAGTTTCATTCCATTCCACTGCAACTTCAGAGAGATTGAGATTCGCTATTGTAGTATTTTTTCAATCCACTGACACTTTAGGGATAAGAATTTTGGTGTTGAAGCTTCACTCCATTCCACTACAACTTAATGGAGATTGAGATCCGCTATTTTAGTTTTAATCCAATTTCGCTGCAACTTTAGGAAGATAGGATTTGATGTCGAAGCTTCATCTTTCTCTTACTGCAACTTCAGAGAGATAAAGACTTGCTATTGTAGTTTTGATTTGATCCACTATGTCTTCAAGGTAAAAGTTTCACCGTCGTGGGTTTGATCTTCCTTGTCATGTTTCTAAGGTACCGGGTTTTTCGTTGAGGTCATAACCTTTCCCTCCATATTTTCGTGGTACTAGATTCGCCGTTATAGCTTAAATCTTTCCCTTCATGCTTCTGAGGTACAAGGTTCGTCGTTGCGACTTAAACCTTTCCCTTTATATCCTTGTGGTACTAGATTCGCCGTTGCGACTTAAATCTTTCCCTTCATGCTTCTAAGATACAAGGTTCGTCGTTGCGAATTAAACTTTTCCTTCCATGTCCTCGTGGTACTAGATTCGTCGTTGCGGCTTAAATCTTTCCCTTCATATTTTTGAGGTACAAGGTTCGTCATAGCGACTTAAACCTTTCCCTTCAAATCTTCGTGGTACTGGATTCGGCGTTGCGGTTTAAATCTTTCGCTTCATGTTTCTGAGATACAAGGTTTGTCGTTACGACTTAAACCTTTCCCTTCAAATCTTCATGGTACTAGATTCGCCGTTGCAGCTTAAATCTTTCCCTTCATGTTTCTGAGGTATAAGGTTCGCCGTTGCAACTTAAACCTTTCTCTCCATATTTTTGTGGTACTAGATTCGCCATTGCGGCTTAAATCTTTTCCATCTCATCTTCATGGAACTGGATTCGTCGTTGCGACCTCAATCCTTCTTATAATATCTGCTAAGGTACCGGGTCCTCCGTTGCGGCCTCAACCTTTCCCCTCATATCTTCACAGTAATGAAACCTATAGAATATGCTTTAATGAGCCTCTATGTAGGCTAGATTGTTTAGGATGTCATGATCAGGATGAGTCCAATGCTCCTAAATAGATGGGTACTAATGATGAATGCAAAATGTCATCTTTGCAAAATGATCTTATTTTAGTACTAAGCCTATATCGTTCATCGTTTGTCTAAGTCCTATCACTGATGTGTTATCATGTTTTTCTTTAGTATGGTATCTTTGACATGAAACCTAAAGAGGTGATTATACTTTGAACTATTTGTTTCAAAACCCTTCTATCCCTCGGATTTGTGTTTTTTCCAACTAGTGGTCCTGTTTCAGGTCCCTGTATTATTTAGAAATTTTTCAGAACAATATACAGAAATCCTTTTATTCCTTATATCGTTTAGACCACTAATCGTCATTTCAATGCAAAAATGCTTGCATAGGGTTGTAAGGTAGATAAAATTGAATTTTATTGGAGGCGAAGCTTACGTGAATGAAAAGATTAAGAATCATTAGTCCACTGGCTGTTATTTCAATACAAACGTGCTTGAACATGGTTGTGAGATGGATGAAATTTGATTGAAGGTAAAGCTTGCATGAATGAAAAGGTCATTAGTTCATTAATTGTTATTTTGATGCAAAAATGCTTGAACATGATCGCAAGGCAAATAACATTGAATTTCTCGGAGGCAAAGCACACAAAAAAGGATTAAAAATGACATGTATTGGTCAAAAGTTGCAAAACATAAGGTGAGCAAAGAATGGAGTTAGGTGCTTCAAATATCAAAGTATGAGCTTCAATGAGCAAACTTGATAAGGACCATTCTGAGTTTGACATGTGTCCATGAAACTTGGAGTACTTTATCAATGCCTCAAGGTGTAAAGTTTCTCCACCTTGCTACTTTTAAGAGAGAAGGCCACTTCATGCCTCTTTCTTTTATTCAAAATTGAGCCGCCCTTTCAGGTTTTCCACTCAAATCTCCTTAGGTTTTGAGATGCTCTTTACGGGTTTTCACCTCGACCTCTCATTTTTCTTTTTCTTTTTCTTTTTTTCCTCATTTTTCTTTTTTGGGTAAAATCTATGAGCTCATGAGATTAGGCAGGTCTTTGCTGTTTATTTCAATCAAGATCAAAGCTTCTTCACAAAACTTTCTTAATCTCACGGGACCTTTCCAAATTTGACATCCATTTTCTTAGGGAGTCTTTTGTAAGCAAGATCCTTTTCAAAACCAGAGTTCTCTCGTAGAATTCTCTAGATCCTTATCACCTGATCATGACAGATGCCTTTAGTATCTTTTCTTCAGTCAAGTTTAGCTGACTGCACCCTGATTGGATCCAATCTGCTTTATCAGTTCTAACCAAAATTTGGAAGGAAAGAAACTTAACTTCAATGGGCAAGAATGCTTTTATTTCGTGAATCATCGGGAAAGGTATTGGCCCAGCAAAATCTTGATTAGTGTTTAAGAGAGCAAATGATAACTTCTTATGCCCATCTTTGTAAGTCTTTGCTACTTCAAAATGAATTACTTTGATGTTCTTATTGGTTGTCTCTACTGTCCCATCCTTTTTTGGCAGTATGGTGTTGAGTTGTGATACTTAATCTTAGATTGCCCATAGACTTTCGTTATCGCGTCGTTGTTCAAGTTGTCATTGGATATGACCCTTTTCGGCATCCCATATCAACATATAATCTCTTTTCAAGAATTTGCTTAATCGTTGATTGGCATATGAACCAGCTTTTACCCATTTGGTGAAGTAATGAATTGATGCCCATTGGAAGCTTTTGACGAATTTGGCTCGGTGACGTCCATGCCCCACACAAAAAGAAGTCATGACGTGAAGAGGTGACAGAGATTTTTTTAAAAAAAAAAAGTCCTTTGTAGGTTTTCATCTTGACTTTTCCTTTTTCTTTTCTTCTCTTTTTTAAAAAAAAAATAAAATAAAATGCCCTTTGCGGGTTTTCATCTTAACCTTTTCTTTCCTTTTCTTTCCTTCTTTTTCTTCTTCTTCTTTTTTCCTCTTTTAATAGTGTGTCAGACCTTATTGTTTGAAGTTTCCATTGAACTGGAGTGCGTTCTTCTGTTATGAGGGCTTGTGTGTCACGACATCAGTTTTTTAAACTCGGCATGCTTTGATAGGATCATGCGAAGACCTTTCTTGAAGTAACTTTACGAGATCTCGCTTTATTTTTGGAAATATACATGTCCTAATTTTCACCTTTTTATCTCCTTTTCATCTTTATTCCCAAACTCGCAATTTCTGCTTATTCTCTGTGAGGTAATATTTGATCATTGTCTTGCTCGAACATCCGTAGCAAATCTGGAGACAAGTTACATCCTTGATTATCTTCAAAGTCTTGAAGTTTTTCTGGGCACGTGTCCTTCTCAAAAGGGCTCTGAGTCAATAGTAGTGTCGCTCATATCCTTGATATCAAGGGACCCGATATAGAAACAAAATTGGATTCAAAGAAAAACTGAATTAAAGAATGATTAATTGTGGTATGATTTAATGAACAGAATGGTAAGGTGTTTGTCAAATGGGACAAAGCAATGCATCATTTTTTATTGAAATAACAGATGGTGATCATGTGCCCTTTATAAAAGGATCCCTATTGCTCTCGGGCTTAGAGTGGTAAGTATATTCTGAATATTTTCCTGGAAAAGTCTTAAAAATTAGAGGAAGCTCCTCCACAATCTAGTTGTTCGAAACACTTTCAAGGTGTAGGGGATGAACTCTCGATGGGTTTCACTTTCCACATGACTTTTGCCCAAATTTTCAACATTCCTTATCTTAACTCATTGTCGAAACCATCTTTTTTGGAAAACGACAGGATTTCACAAATTTTATTTTAAAAGTTGGAAAATGGGAGTCGCCTCCAATCTTTTATTTGGTGTGATTGGATCACCACAAAATGTTTTTTTTTTAAAACCGTTTTGAAAATTTGTAGGTCTTTGAAATCCAGAAAAATAGGTTCAGGAGTCGATTACGCATGAGGAAAGATTAGCACCCTCAAACGCCCAAAATTGGTACCGTATTGATTATTTTTGGGTCTTGTTTGTAAAATTTTGAAAGCTCGAATAAAGTTTAAAATATGATCCTTGAATGCATGAGTTAAGTTTAAAAGAAATTGAGTTTGTTTGGAAGTCCCACTATTTCAAAGTAATCGAGGAAGAAAGTTACGTCCAGTGAGTTAGGACACAACATTTCAAGATCCAGAAAAAACGAGCTTTCCTTTGTAAAAGTTTTTAAATTTTTGGGAAAAGGATGTTCGATTATCTCGATTTGAAGAAAGGTTGCACCTAGTAAGTTAAGGCGCCAATTTTCAGAATCGAAGATAAGGAAATATTGCCTCGATTAAGGGTATTCGATTATTTCGATTTGAAGAAAAATTGCACCTAGTAAGTTAAGGCGCAAATTTTCGAAACTCGAAATAAAAGAATATTGCCTCGATTTTAAAGTTTTTATGAAAACAATTTTGAAAACAAACATGCGAGTTTAATATGAATAAGCAGTTAATAATGAATATTAAATAACACGAAGTAAGATATTTAAGCAGATAAATGATATGCAAAAATAAAAAATGCAATATACGAGTGCATAATAATTAAAATTAAATGCAAATATTGATGAGGAAGAAAAATGATGCAATCGGAGTTGAAAATGAGATTTTTTGGATACCCGGGGGCAAAATGGTAATTTTGGATTATCAAGGGCAAAATAGTAATTTTGGGAAAGTTCGAGGTTAAAAATGGAATTTTTAGACACCTGAGGGTAAAATGGTAACTTTAAAAAAATCGGGATCAAAACGAAATTTTTGAACATCCGAGGGTAAAATGGCAACTTTTAGGAAAATCGGGATCAAAAATGGAATTTTGAACATTCGAAGGTAAAAGGATAATTTTTGAAAGTTTCGAGGTTAAAAATGAAATTTTTGGACATATAGGGGCAAAATGGTAAATTTTGGAAGTTTCAAGGTTAAAAATGGAATTTTTGGAAGTTTGAGGGTAAAAATGTAATTTTTAGGAGTTTAGGGGTAAAATATAATTTTTGAAAGTTTCGAGGTTAAAAATGGAATTTTTGAACAGTTTAGGGACCTCCAGGGCAATAAAACTAAAAACAAGTGACACGTAGCAGCTCCTCAGACATCCTGAAGTCAAAGGACTAATTTGAAAACCATGAAAAATTTTTGGGCCAATTTTGTAATTAAACAGAATTTGATTTAAGGATTAAATTAAAATAAATCGAAAATAAGGGGGACTATTTGCAGAAATAAGCCAAAATAATGACACGTGGCAGCTCCTGATGTTTTCAAAAGGTCAAGGAATTTGTAACACCCCTACACCCGGTTCACACATATAAATCCGACATAAGAGTATTACATACAATGTCAGAGAATTAAAAACGAGTATAATAAAATTTTTCTTCCAATTCATGTAAATTTTCAAAATAATATTAGTAATTTGTTCATTAGGGACACCTAAGTATACCATTTGTACATGTCATTTTTCTTCAAAATAAATTACCTAAACTTGAGCTTCAAAAGTGATGTGATGTGATGAGAGGTCCCTTGCTCTACTCTAGCTTTCCGTAGCTTTTGTACCTACGCGTTAAGCCGGTGAAGGCTTAGTAAGCACTACAAGCATAATAGATGATTATTTATTTATTGCTTAATTTTATCAAACATTTAATTACTCATGCGTACAAAATTTCTAACCTTTCTTGCATGTAACACTTAACTTACCATAATTTCACCATAACACGCATTCATCCTCATATTCCAACTTACCTCAACGGTAGATTTTACATTTTTATCCCTTTTTTACAACTTAGTCATTTCAATCACATTAGTTCACTTAATTATTAACATATAATTACACATACACATATAGTACTTCTCTTTCATGTATTTATCATTTCTTTACCTCAATGTAATAATTTGCACATTCTTTCACTTTTCACAATTTAGTCATCATAGCTTTCTTAAACATAGCTCACTTAGCTTATTTATCCACTTGGCCCATAGTAGATTTTTTTGGATCCCATCGGATAAACGGAATAAACAGTGAGTACCGAAGTACTAAACAGAGAGCACATAAGTGCTGGGCAACAGAGAGCACACAAAGTGCTAAACAGAGAGTAAACAAAGTACTACTGAGCACACACAGTGCTAATAACAGAGAGCACGAGATGTGCTAAACAGAAAGCACACACAGTGCTAATCGGAGAGCGCGCTAGTGTTCCTTAATGGCATGCCACTAATATCAAAACGGTTCTAATTCGTCTACATGGGCATAATCTCATTTAACATCATTATCTACAACTTATACATCATATACCTCTTACTTTTATTTTCACATTAATTTTCAAAGCTGTCCACTTGCGTCATAGTCACTAAATTATCTATTTCTTGGGCTACAGAATTCGAAATTATAAACCGCTTGATGTTTTTGAAACTAGACTCAATATCTTTTTACCATAAAATTTACAGAATTTTTACTTTAGCCAATTTGTACAGTAAATTCTTTCAATTTATCCCTTCTCTGCAGCTTGACAGTTTCAACCTTTCTTCACTAAAAATTATTTATCGTTTTGTACAGAGATAAAATGTTTTCTCTGTCTGTTTCCTTTGAGAATAGACTCATTAAGGATTAAGCTATATAAATTTCAGTCTCTAATAATTTTTCTACATTTTTTATAATTTTCTAAAGTCAGAACAGGGGAACTCGAATCTACTCTGACCTTATTACACTAAAACTAGTATATCTCGAAATATACATTTCCTTTTCTTTCACTGTTTCTTCCATATGAAACTAAACTCAATAAGCTTTAATTAAATATATAATTTGACCCTTAACTCATTATATACAATTTTTGGTGAATTTTTGAAATTAGTCCCCTGTTACTGTCCAAACTATTTTGAAGTGAATTTTTCCCTTCTCATATTTCCTTTGCACTAAATTTCATTTAATCACACCTAATCACCATATTTATAACTAAACATATCATTTTACTCATTTTTATCACAATTAATCATATACTTTAAAGAGAATAAATTTTCAATTTAAAATCTTGTAGTACTTACTACTCTAGTAGAAAACTTCCCTTCCCTCTTTGATCTTCTCTTTTTCTTTCTCTTCAATTGAGTCATTCTCCTTCTTTTCTTTCTCTTCAATTCCATACAAAACACATATATTCACATTAAAATCATTCTAACAGATCATAATCTATGTTTCTAAACCAAAACTAACATGTATTTATAGCCTTTTCATCATTTCTTTTCTTCATTTCTCTAGACTTTTCTATCAATTTCTCTTTATAAAAATATCTTTCTTTAATAATGGAAAATTTGCACATTTAGTCCTTACTTCCAACTTTATACTTTGGCCCAAAACATTGCCTCCAAAAATATCTTCCACCAAATTACTCTTTTGCCCCTCCTTAATCAATCTAATTCTCATATGACTCATAATTCAATTTGGATAAATTACTATTTAGTCCTTCTTCCTTTCTCACACTTACTAATTAATCCTTAATTTTCTAACTATTTTCTTATTTTAGTTATATAATCTAATTCTCAATTCTACTCTATTACTATTCCAAATCCGATTCAAGAACGTGGATGTTACAGAATTAATTTGAAAACCATTGAAAATTATTGGGCCAATTTAAAATTAATTAAAAGTATCGAAAGGACTTGATTGAAAATTTGAGAAAAAGCGGAAGGACTGATTGTATAAATATACTTTAACCAAAAACACGCGGATCCTAGGTCGGGTCGGGTCAAATTCGGGCCGGTCATGGGTTAAAGCTCAAAACGACGCCGTTTTAGAAACCTATATATAGCCTACTTTAGGTTTTTTTTTTCATTTTTTACTTTCTTTTTTTAAAAAATCCTTCAAAAATCTCTCACCCTCTCTTTTCTCTCATGGCCAACCGAATCTAGCCCCTCCATCCGCATCCGCGCGTCGTCACCGCGTCTAATCACGTGCGCCTGTCCAACCACGCCTCCGTCATCGCTGGTCCTCCCACGCGTCGACCGTCCGCCGGCAAGGTAAAAAAAATTTGCTTTTCATCCTTTTCTCCTCCTTTTTATTATTAATCCTTTTTTTTGTTTAAAACGTTTGATTTTTTTTTTTTTTAAAAACCTCTTTATTTTATATTCTCAAATCTGTTTTTGTTCTTTTTGCAAACCATGATCTCCGTGGGCGTAACGGCGACAGGTCGGTGGGCTCCGGTGGCTACTCCGGCAACGACGATCAGGGAAGTACCCCCGTCCTTTGGTTTTCTTTTTTATTTTTTTTAAAATATTAATTATTAATGTTTATTATTATTATTGCGGTCATTAATATTATTAATGATATTAGTAATATTATTATTATTATTATTATTACCATAATAATTAATATTATTATTAATGACATTTATTTAATACATTTTGAAACATCTATAGAAAACAATATATGTTAACATGGGTGTTAAATACATACATTAATACATACATAGAATTTGATGAGTTAGCACTGTAAATCATAAAAAATAATAAACATATATTGCGGTTATACCTGGGCGTTTCAATGTTTGGCAGTCCTGAGATTGGCTTGGGTCGATTCACTGTTGGCTATTAACTGTTGCTGTTTTTTTTGGATTGTTAAATGCTGTGAAAGACTTATTTTCTTGTATTGATTTGTAATTTTCGAAAGAACAAGAGTCAGTACCCAGTTACAAGATTTTCACTCTGCTTTATAGCCATGTTCACAATCATGCTAATTTGTTCTTTTCATTTAAATGCTTGTCTTGTTTTTTCTCTTTTGCAGGTTCGACGATGGGGGCTTATGCAGTGGCGGTGGCAGAGCAAGTTGAAGCAAGTTGCTGGTGAGCAACTAGGCTACTGACGTGGCGACCTCTTGATTGGCTGAGAGGGAGGTGGCTGGTGCAAGTTGCCCAGCAGATTTGACTTGGGTCATGGGTCAATGGTGTAATGGGTTTAGGCAATCTAGGTCTGTATTTGTGATTGGGCCTATCTAGGCTTGTTTGTAATGGGTTAGGGATATGGGTCTGTTTGGTATGTAAATTAGCCCAATTGTAAACCTGAACCAGTTGATCTGGGCTTTTAAAACTGGTTTGTAATTTGGACATTTTATTTTGTCTTTGTCTTGGACTTTTAATTTAATATTAAGTTTTAAGTCAATTTAAATTTTAATTAAATTTAAATTTAAACCAAATTTAAATTTAAGATAAATTTAAATCAATTTAAACCCAACTTAAAATATAAGGCTTAATCCAACACTCGGGCCCGGTTAAAATTGGGCTTCAACACTCATCATATTTCCTCTCAGCTTTCATTTAGGGTTGATGACTCTCTTTTGCACGAATATTTCAAATATGTGAGGCCCTATTGAAATTTAATGCATCAAGTGCAATGCAAATGAATGATAAAATGTATGCAAAAAAGCGTTGATTCTTGGTTCCATTCCATTAGAACAACTTTACTAGAAAAAAAATTTCAATACATAAGGCAGATACATGTATGGTCGTGCCTTAATGCTCAAATTCCTAATCTTCCAAGTTAATTTTTTGCTCCAGTTTGACCCTGATTTCAAATTCAAAGTGTCGGACTTGAATGACTAAAGTTTACAAATGGTTAGTCATTTCTCGCACTTGGTCGAATTCTTGCTTGCAACATGGTCCTTATCTCAAACTTGCCCCTAAGAGATTTTGAAGTCATTTTTTCTTTGGCGAAATCGTCTTATCTTTAAATAGCCTTAAATTCCTTTGACGGAGAGTAGTTGTCGGAGAATACTCGATAAGAGACTTTTTAACTTCCCAAAAAAATGACCACTGATCCTACTAGCAAAAGTTATGCACCAATACACCTTCTTTTACCCTTTCTTCGACAAGTGCTTAGTGGCTAAGGTTACTAGAACATGAGTAATTCTCTTGTCACGTCGTTCAAGCAAATCTGCAACTGCGTCTTCTACGTGCCCCTAACATTTTAGGGAAAACAACTATCTCATACGTATTTGAGGCAAGAATGTCGGCATTTTCATCTGAGTGTACTATGTCTTGCAGGTTTTCCAAAGAAATGTACTTATTATCCCTTTTCTCTTTGATCAACGTTGCAACTCAATGCTCGCTTCTTTGAAGTAAACCTTATCAACTTGAGTTCTTGGGTAGTGGAGCAACATAGTGTATTCTCTTACAGTATGTCCATGTTTCTGAAGGTGAAGCGACTAAGTTGAATCCCAATATTGTGTTAGGACTTGGAAAAGTGCATCCCTACTTTAATTTTAAGTAGGTAAAGACGGACACCATATTCAAAGTATATTATTTTTAATCCTCGGGCAATAGGGTAAAGCGATTTACTCTTCTATCGTGGGTATCATGTCCTCCTAAATGTGAAACCATTAGAAGTTGAACTCCAATACTAAGTGAGAGCTCGAAATTGATGCCTATTCCTTTTGACATCGTGTAAGTCAACATATTCTTGATTGAACATCTGCCTTATTTTGTCTTCCAAACTTCATTCAACTCTTGCAAACTGTTATGAGTTTCATTTATTTGGGTGTAATCCCAAAACTCTAATATGAACCCCTTTGCCAAGTCGTCACTTTTGCGTTGTTATTTTTCTCACGGCCACGTTGATCTCTACCGTATCAAGGAATTCGTTCTCTTATGACCAGTTCTCTATTTAGCAATAGAATAGGAATCAACACCTTTTTTTGAATGAAGATGCAATGCAAATAGATTCAAAATAAACAAGTTAGTGTAATTAATACAGGAATAAAACTTGGAATAAATTGTAATTAAAAGAAACAAGAATGTAACCGTGTCTCTTACCTTCTTCGTGCAACCATTGAAGGCTTGGCATAATTCTACTTAAGGTATGCTCTCATGGAATTATGTGCAAGTTAATAAAATGTGTTGTTTATGAATGTATGTATGCATAAGAAAGCATTGATTCATAGCTCAATTCTATTAGAAAACTTTACTAGAAAACAAATTCCTTTACATAAGATAGATACGGATATGATCGCGCCTTAGTGTTCAAAAGCTTTTAATCTTCGTAAGACATCTTCCAATTTCGCGTTGGTTTGTCCTTTGATTTTTGGTCCCAAAATGTCAACTTAATTGATCGGTCACTTTTCGTAGTTGGGTCAAAGTTTGGTTCGTTGTACGGTCTTTGTTTCCGTCTTACTCGGCTGGCTAATCATTGGCTTTTCGTCTTTCTTTTTGACCATATGCGCACGACTGTATTGTTTTCCACCTTATTAAAGAACTTGTTTTCGTATGACCAATTTTCTATTTAGTAATTGAGCTTAAATCCACACTTTTCCTTATGAAGATGTAATGCAAGCAACAATTAAAAAACAAAAGAACACAAGTATGATAACAAAGTACGGATATAAAATAGAGAACCTAGACTTGGGAGACTACTAACAACTCGATGTAGTTCTATCCTAAGGTAAGCATCTAGGATTCATTACATGTGATTCAAGTTCTAGAGTTAAGGTACCCAAACCAGCAGATTCCTCGATCCTCACCCATTATAGGTTCATACAGACGAGTTTGGTTTAGGGGGACACATTTCCCATATGTTTGCACGGAAGTGAAAACTTCACGAAAACATAGGTACGGATGTAATCCCAATAGTTATTCACTATCTTGCACGGAGGTGAAAACCTCACGAAGGAGTAGCTTCCCACTTTCACTTAAAAGGCGTAGTAACAGATGCAAATGAATGCGAACTAGCAATAATATTATCATGGTATTTCACAGAAAATGAAAAGGATTATCGCATATTAAATTAAACCGAGTGCTTAAAAATTTTAACAAAAAGACCAAAAAAAAAATCGAACTTTGGCTTGACTCTCTTTTTATTTTTAAAGTCCCCAGCGGAGTCGCCAAGCTGTCGAAACCTTTTTTAAACACGTCCCGACTTTTAAAATTTTAAATCGAAAATGGAGTCGCCACCAATCATTTTCATCCGGTGTGATTGGACCACCTTAAAACGCTTAAAATCAATTCGTTTTAACAAAAGTTTTGGTCTTCGAAATCCAGAAAAACGGGTTCGGGAGTCGATTATGTATGAGGAAGGATTAGCACCCTCACGCGCCCAAAATTGGTACCATGTCAATTATTTTAAGGTCTAAATTGTTAAAAGTTTGAAAACTAGAGTGAAATTTAAAACACGATCCTTAAATACATAATGTATTTCATGCAAAATTTTTAAAATAGAATTTGATGAGAAAAATGTCCATGCGTTTGGAATTTCTTAGAAAATTGAAATCATGTCCAACACGTTAGGGCACAATGTTCTCGAGATTTCAAAATTGAAAGACATTGTAAAACATTTAGAAGAGGATATCGATTGTGCAAATTCTACGAAAAATCATACCCAGCACGTTAGGGCATAATTTTTCGAGATTTCCACACGAAAAGAATATTGCCTCGGTTTTAAAGATTTATTTGTATGTAAAAATAATTTTGAAAACGAACGTGTAAATTAAATATGAATGGGCAATTAATAGCAAAAATAACACTAAACAAAATAATTAAACAAATGAATAAATGCACAAGAATTAAACATAAAATTAATAGAATACAAAATATGAAATAATGATAATTAAATTTTGTGTATGAACATTGAAGAGAAAAGAAACAAGACAAACGGGGTCAAAAACGAAGTTTCTGAGAACTAGGGATGAAAATGAAATTTTAGAGAAGTTTGAGGGTCAAAATGTGATTTTGAAAAGGCATAAGTGCAAAATTAGCCCCTAACATTTGGTGGTTTTGTCACTTTGGCCCTTATCGTTTTTTTTGTCATTTTCATACATAACCTTTGTTTTTTTGGTCAAATTAGTCATTTTTTAACGGTCTTGCTGACGTGACCGTTAGTTGACTAACGGTGCTGACGTGGAAAAAAAAATTTCCACCTAGGCAAGTCCACATATGCAACTACTGATGTGACACTATTTTCTCTTATATGTCACGTTAGCATATAATTATTTTTTTGCTGACGTGGCATATTTGGTCTTATATGCCACGTCAACAGTTGCATGCGTGATAGTGTCCACATGGGAAAAAAAATTTGCCATGCCAGCACCGTTAGTCAACTAACGGCCACATCAGCAAGACCATTAAAAAATGACCAATTTGACCAAAAAAACAAAGGTTGTGTATGAAAATGACCAAAAGAAAAAACGATAAGGGCCAAAGTGACATAACCACCAAACATTAGGGGTTAATTTTGCACTTATGCCTTTTGAAAAAGTTTAGGGGTCAAAATATGATTTTGGAAAAGTTTGAGGGGTCAAAACGTGATTTTGGAAAAGTTTAAGGGTTAAAATGTGATTTTGGAAAAGTTTAGGGTCAAAATGTAATTTTGGATAAGTTTAAGGGTCAAAATGTAATTTTGGAAAAAGTTTGAGGGTCAAAATGTAATTTTTTAAAAATTTAGGGACCTCTTGAGTAATAATTCAAAAAAAAGGGTGACACGTGGTATCTTCTCAAGCTTTCAGAAGTGAAAGGACCAAATTGAAAATATTTAAAATTACTGGGCAAATTTAAAATAAATCAAAATTTGAATTAAGGATGAAATTGAAACAAAATAAAGAAAAGGAAGGACTAATTACAGAAATAAACCAAAAAAGGTCACGTGGCAGCTTCCTAAGCTTCAAAAAGATTTAAGGACTAAATTGAAAATAAAATGAAATTAATGGACAATTTTAAAATAAATTAAAATTTTGAAAAGGATGAAATTATAAAAAAAATGTGAAAGAGATAGGGGACAAATATTCCATTTTTAAAAATGTGCCACTTTGGCACATGAGTTTTTTCTTCTCTCCAAACGATGCATTTGCACCAAGATATTAAAACCCATTTTTTGCTCAAAAATCATTTTCCTCTTTCTTTTCACACAAAAAACTCCATTGTTATCTTTTTTTTCTCTCTGAAAGTTCACCTGTCCGATTGTTGGTCTGTCGTAGCTCCGTCGTTGTGCCGTCTTTCTCCATCAACGCGAAACACCGCGTATGGTGGTCGAGTAAGTAAAAAAAAGACCTTTCTTTTTATATATATTTTTAACAAAGCATATCTGGGTCTAGATCGAACCCGATCTAGTCCAGATCTAAAAAGGGGTTTTATGCTTTACAAGTTTTCAAATGAAATCCCTAAATCTGATTTTTTTTATTTTTTTAAAACCAAGTTTTGATTCTTTGATTTATTCTTTCAAATCTATTTTTTTTATTAATTATTATTTTCTTTGTGTTTCCCTTTTTTCTAAAAAAATTTAGATCTGATTTGAAATCCAGATCTTGAAAAAAATGTTTATTGATTTGTCTTATTTTTATTTTTTATTTTGTTTATGAATTTATTTCGAAAATAGACAAAAATACACACACACACACACATATATATATATATATATTCAAAGTAAATAAAAATATAACTAATAAGTATATAAATCTTTGTATAACACGATAGTATACCTTTTTGGACAAATATGGCTTCTTGAATGCCTTTTAATTTCTTGCATTTTTTTTATATATATATTTCCTGTGTATTTCTTTGATTGAAATCTGTAGTGTATTACAATTGGATTGTGGATGGCTTTATAGCCAGATTCTATTACAAAATACTGTTTTTGTGTCTATCTCTCTGTTGCAGACATCACTGAAGTGGCATGGTGGCGGGGCGTCTGTCGGAGTCAACGACGTTGATGGGCGTGCCATTGCCATTTTGGTGCAAAGGGGCGGCAAAGATGGTGCTTCGAGCAGAGGAAAGGCGTCGGGGCGAGTACCTTGATTCGTGTGCCATGACGTGGCAATGAAGAAGAGGCAACGACAACAGAGGGAACCTAGCAACTAAGGTTTCCAAAGTTTTCAGCATGTAGGGTTGGTTTTAAGTTTGGGTTTTTAGGATTTGTAATTGGGCTTTATATTTATTTAAAATGTATATGGACACTTTAATTTTGTATTTCATTTTTTGTCTATTTTTTTATTTTTATTTTTCAAGTCCGGATAAAATTTATTTTTATTTTTATATTTAAAATAATTTTTGAAAAGTGTTTTTGATATAATACTTAGAACTGCTCATAATCCCTCCCAATCCTTAAATAAGAGGATAAGTGTGTTTCAACACGCTCGAACTCATATTCTCTTGCACTGACAACAATGTTAATGCCAACCGAGTTAAGACTCAATCGGCTTTTTGAAATATTTGATACTGTTTATCATTGCTTTTAAAAAGTGATTTTGAGAAAATATGATGTCAATTTTGAAATATTTGATAGTGTTTACCATTGCTTTTAAAGTAAAAAATTTAATGGGGTATAAAAAGTTAACTTCATTGAAAGACACTTTTTCAAAAGCTAAAAATTTTGGCTTTTTTTTTTGGGGTTTGGATTAAAATTTCAGTTTAAAATCAATGTTTGGTTTGAAAAGCTGTTCATTTACCAAATTTTTTATTATTTAAAATCAAAGGTTGAGTTGAGAATGCTTTTCAACCTTAATCATAAACAAAATCTAAGAATTACCCTCATTGTGGAGGTAGAAACGCAACTTGTGGTCTACTTTCCCTAAAGAGGTGGCAAAAGATGTTTGGGAGATGGTCTTTTATGCTAGTACTTGGTCCTCGTGGCTTTTCAGAAACAATATCCTGTTTGACAGGATGCAACTTGGGGAAATTTGTAGACAAAGGCTAGCTTGGTGGTGGCAATACAAATGGAAGAGTGCAAGCTATTCCACTAAATCTCAATCAACTAATGGGATTTTGGCTGCTGAATCATGGAAGATTGTATTTGTAACATGCTCAAAGGAAATGGTCACATGTTTGGTTTAGTCAATAAAAATGTTAAATTAAACAAACCAAAATGCAAAACCATAAATAATAAACTTTCTCATTTTATTTAGTTAATTAAAAAACTAGAAAACCTTATTAAACCTACGTAAAAAAAAAAATTGGCTGCCTAAATAATCTAAGAACCCTCTTAATTTGAATCTAATAAAACTGGGAACAATGTTGTCTGAGCTTATATACAAACCACCTATTCCGATCGAACATCAGACGATGACAATTTCCATCCACTCCCTCAAAGGCTTCACAACATTCTTTACCAACTTTCATATAATTATAAAATGCTGCTCCCCAAATCTCTCTGAAACAACCTCTGAAATTCTCCAATGCACACCAACACTGTGTACGATATTTCACAATATAGGGTGCCCATTCTGGTACTTGGCAATATTCCGAAGGATTCGGACAATTGGGTTGCTGCTTCTGTGGTGGTTCCGGAGATGATGGACTTGGTTTAGTCGGTGTCAATGGCTCCTCAGATGGAGGGCTCGGTTTAGGCACTGCTGGTGGTTGCGGTTTCGATTGAGAAGGAGGATTTGGTTTAGGCATTGGTGTTGGATTCGATTTTGGTTTAGACATTGGTGGTGGTGGCGGTTTCGATTGAGAAGGAGGATTTGGTTTAGGCATTGGTGCTGGATTCGGTTTTGGTTTAGACATTGGTGGTGGTTGCAGTTTCGATTCAGAAGGTGGATTTGGTTTAGGCACTGGTGTTGGTTGCGGTTTAGGTTCTACGGGCGGGTTAGGTTCAGCAACTTGTGGTGGTGATGGTTGTGGATTTGGTCTAGGCATTGGTGGTGGTTGCGGTTTCGATTCAGAAGGTGGACTTGGTTTAGGCACTGGTGCTGGTTGTGGTTTTGGTTCTGAGGGAGGGTTAGGTTTAGCTACTGGTGGTGGTTGTGGATTTGGTTTATGAATTGGTGGAGGTTGTGGTTTTGGTTCAGAGGGCAAGTTAGGTTTAGGCATTGGTGGTGGTTGCGGCTTTGGTTCAGAGGGCGAGTTTAGTGGTGGTTGTGGTCTTGGTTCAGAGGGCGGATTAGGTTTAGGCACTGGTAGTGGTTGCGGTTTTGGTTCAAGGGGCGGATTTGGTTTAATCACCAGTGATGGTGGGTGTGGCGAAATGGGTGTGACCGAGGCTGGTGGTGGCGTACAACACAAACATATACAAGGATTGTCTTGTTGCGAAATGACATAAGCCTGTTGTTGTGCCTTAGCTAAAGCAGGTGAATTGAAGGAAGAAGATAGCGACATGGAACAATGACAACTACAACCACAACCTAATACAGCCTTCCAACATGATGTCCACAATACCAATACCAACAATGTCACTGAAATTCCTCTCATTGTTTTTTTTCTTCTTTACCAAAACTCACTTCACTTTTGACTCTTATTTTTCATCAAAAATTTCATTTTATAGGCCATGAAAGCCAAAATCTTATCTCATGATTTTATTTTTAAAATTTGAATTTATTAGTTGTTTTTAAGATACTATTTTTGTTTCAGAATTTTGAATTTATTAGTTTTTTTAAGATAATAATTTTGTTTTTATTTAAAAATACAATCCATTCCGATTATATTTGTAACTTTTTATCTTTTTATACAAATACCATTTTAAAAGATTGTCCCTTCTTGTCTTATAAATATTTTAAGTTTTGGAATTATAATTTTTGTAAAACTAATTATATTAATTTTTGGTGCCTAAAACAATTATGTTATTTGTGTTTCAACAATGTAACCAAAAAATTTTTTATAATCAGATTTGCAGAATCACAATATATCAGCTATTATAAATTATCAGTGCAGTGGCCAAAAAGTACCTGCACTTATCATTTTATGATCAATGAGACTCTCATTCCCACTCGATTTACCATCCACGGATTGTGACCTAATCGTAGTCTTAATTTACAATGTTCGGGCAACCCTACTAATGTCAATATCCCTTAACTAGAGCTACTTATTTCTCTTCCTCTTTCCTAACCCGTAATGTATTTTTTATATACCTAGGTACGGTATGGGTGTTTATATTTTCATATTCTGGCTATAATAATAAAAATAAATAATGAAGCATGTGATAATGTATCGACTTTAATGAGGTGATTTTTTCATTAATATCACCATAACCAAAACACAATATCAAAACACTAAAATCAAATACTAAGCCCAAAATTGTAAATAACTTAGTACATGAATACCTTGCACTGCTTCAATCACCAAACAAACACTTTGTTGACACACACTGAAACTAGATGTCAAAACACTTAACATATAGAAATAGAACTCTTGCAAAATATATTTTTTCAATATTTATGTTGTAAAAAATTAACTTTAGTGAGTAGTCTTTAGGTATTAAGTTTAGTCTTAATTTTATGTTAGAAAGGGAATCAATCCCACATTATTTAGAAATAAAAAAAAAAAGTAAGGGATTGTGAGTTTATAAAAAAAAAACCCACATCTCACGTTGCTTAAAAAAGCGAAAGTAGTGAGACCTTGGGTCTATATAAAGATTTATGTAGTAAATGTTAAGTGCATCGAATCAAATATTGAGGGGGTGTTCGGTAAACAAAGTTTTGGGTCTTTTTTAGTTGATTTGGGCATAAATGGAGAATGGAGGTTTGCAAGAGTTTATTGAGCTAAAACCTTCAAAATAAAAAAACGTAGGGATCTAGAGTTGCAATGTCACTCGATATTTTGAAAACTTTACAGTTTGGTCCTTATTAGATCTCAAGTCACCTTTAGAGCTTTGATAAGATCATAAAGGATACAGAAATGAATGTATATCATATTGTGAAAGAATATTATAATTAATAGCATGTATACATGGTTAAATCGAATCGTAGTTGATCCGATAACGAATGTGACACCCTCTAGCTCAGATCCGATGATTGGGTCAAGTATGGGGTGTTACACTTTATTTCTTTTTTAACATAATCCCCACTTTCTCTAATTGATGGAAATTCACGATATAAATTCTACGATAAACGTACAACGATTATCTCTCAATAACATGTTGTTATAGGTGTATACCAACCACCTCTCTATAACAGGCAAAATCTAGGTAAACAAATGAAGTATTTTTTACCCGTGCGATGCATCTGTTGATTATTTGTATTAATTAAATTAGATTATTTTATTTTTTTTCATAACTTTTGTAACATTTAGTTTATATTATGTTTAATCAATTCATTTAGTCTAGTGTTACAATATGTCGCCTTTTTTACCTTTAAATTTTGAAACATTCAAAATATTATTTTCCTTGTTTACTTGTATTATTTTTTTAGATTTGACACGTGTACGGGATAGGTCCGATAAATCTTGAAAACACTTAATATAAGTAATATAATAATATTACTTCCTTAATATGTCAATTAATCAATTTAACTTTAATGGTTAAAATGCTTGCTTATTTTCCTTATGATCCTAGTTCAAATTTAACTTTAATATGTGTGCAAGGTATGTGTACAAAAAAAAGTATTAGTTAATTTAATTGAAGATATATAAAATTTAAATAAATTAGCAGCGCTTTTCTATAAGCGCCGCTATTGCTCTGACCTTTAGCGGCGCTTTCCCATAAGTGCCGCTATTGCTCTGATCTTTAGCGGCGTTTTCCCATAAGCGCCGCTATTGCTCTACCTTTTGCGGCGTTTTCTGTCCAAACGCCGCTAAAAATACCGCTAATAACCAGTTTTGCTGTAGTGCTCCTATATCTGCCCATTAGCTACCATTATTTGTTTTCCATTCCACACTTGGAGTTCATGACTCTCTTACTTGACTCTTTCCCATGTAAAATAGTTTCCAAATCCACAAGTCATTTGCCTTGGAAGTCTCTCTACCGATGCTTTTTTATTGCAATATTTTTTCACAATTATATTTTGAACCACCCAGCTTGCACCTCTATAGATAGAGCCAAGCTTGTCTCGCCAAAAGTGCTTGATTCATTGATTTGGAAATTCGAATCCTCTATCCTCTTTGAACCTACACAACCATTCCCAATTCTCCATGTGAAATTTTCTCTTGCCACTGCTATTATGCCAATAAAAGTCTGACTATTTTGTGAACAGTATTACAAACATTATCAAAGCCTTAAAAGATATAGGGCTATAACGGGTTGTCTTGTCTCACTCCCTTTTCTGGAAAAAAAAATGTTGCAATTGGTCACCAGTAACCAAGAGTTAATAGCTCACAGCGGAGATACAAGAGAAAATTAAAAGAATCCATTTCTCACTTAAACCCTTAACCTCCGACAGAAAGTTCCAACTAAGTCTGTCGTAGGCTTTGTTTCTGTCCAACTTCAATCATCCAAAAATTCCAACTAAGCTGAGGTGATGAATCGTGTAGGGCCATTGTTGAAGATGATAACATTAAGGATGTTGAAAAGATTGCTAACTAGGTGATAGCGATTAATTTTTTATGACAGGGGAATTTTAAAAAGTGCATTTATTAAAATGATTCTACTTCAACGCTATCAATTTGATAAGAATCGATGCAAGTTTAATGTAGTTTAGAGTAACCCAATTACGTTTACACAAAAAAGTTTAAGAATGAAACCCAAGGATTGAATCATTCCTCAAATTCAAAATAAATATACTTCTTCCCGTAAATAAGGATAGACGACATTGTAGTACAAATAAGAGAGAACATTGTTGAACCTAAACATAACAAAGGTTCCAAGAAAGGGGAAAACATGTCTGGTTGGCCACGTTACCCACCCCGTGCACTGATGTTGTTTGTTGCGCTCATGGTACATTCCATCCCCTCCTTTCAATTCCTTTCCCCCTTTTAAGTCGCAATCTCAATTATGTACGCATATATGTATGTATGAATGTTGCAGGACATAAACTGAGGTGGCCTGAACTGTTGGGAAAAAATGGAGCAGCGGCTAAAACAACAATCGAAAAAGAAAATCCTGAAGTAACAGCTGTGATACTGACACCGGGAAGAGTTGGACCTCCTAATTTTTGCTGCAACCGTGTTTTTGTGACTGTCGACTCTCGAGGCAGTGTAACCAATATCCCTACTATTGGGTTGACTTCACGCTTTCATCATCTCAACCTTATTTATGAATACATTATAATAATGAAGTTTTTCAATAATAAGAAGGTTTTCTTTTCCAAGTATTAACGGTGTTTACTTCCGTCTTGATTCCTTTTTCTTACTAAATGGAAACAATACATTATTATATGGTAAGCATACAACAATTATTTTTCTATAATAGAATGTTGTTATAGGTGTATACCAACCATAACAGGTAAAATTTGGGCAAATAAATGAGACTGTGATAAAGAGAATTGATTGTACAAGTTTTTTCTTATCACGAGTTGATTTTTTGTATTAATTAGATTGCATTAATTATTTCTTTTTTTTTTTTTTTCATAACTTTTGTAACATTTAGTTAATAAAATGGTTATGGAATTAAAACATAATGATATATAAATTTAATTTTAAAAACATGATATTTGATCAAATTCAAATAAATGAAATTATTTTTGCCATATAAATATTAATAGTAAAAGAATTTCTGAGATACTAACAAGAATTGAATCTTGCGAAGAAATTTACTCCAAATGACTACTTTTACAAATCAATAATCAAATTCATATTCTATAATGAATAATAAAAGTGTCTTTGTATAGACTGCATATTGAATGGAATTTTTTTATTAAACTTTTAATTTGGCTAAATTAAAACAAGAAATAACTCTAGTTAAATTAAACTTTTTTGCTAATTAAGAACCATGAAACTTCTAAACAATTTACAAGACTTAAAAAAGTCCTAAAATTTGAAATAAATAACTAAAATATAAAATTTAATAAATACAATATTGAGCTTCTATATAATCAAAATTAGACATTAAAAGTAAGCTCAATATGATTTTAACATTAATCTAAAGTCTGAAACTTGTAATTTCAGTAACGACTCGTTAGAATTTTCTGCTCGCAAAGTCTTCACTAAAACATTTATAATTTGAACTCTCAAACTCGGAATGAGGTGATTCAAAGCAAGTTTTGAAACTAAGAGATAGTTCTTTTATCGACCTAAAAATACAATAATCTCATCCCAAAATATGTCACAAATCAACTGATTTTCTATACTAAAAAATGGATAACTTTAATAAATTTAAATTAATAAATTTCACCCTATATGTACATATATCACTTTACCTAAAAAAAAAAGAAAAAGAGCGAGCTTTGTATTAATGTTCTCCCCATCTCGGCACTCAATAACTCATTAATACAAGAAGGTTTCTAGCAGCTTTCAGCATGGTTGATCAATTTATTTAGTCTAATGTTACAATATCTCGCCCTTTCCCTTATCTGCCCATTATCTACCAATATTTGGTTTCCACTCCACACTTCGAGTTCATGACTCTTTTATTCGACTCTTTCCCATGTAAAATACTTTCCAAATCCACAAGTCATTTGCCTTGGAAGTTTCTCTACCAAAGCTTTTTTATTGCAATATTTTTTTCACAATTATATTTTCAACCGCCCAGCTTGCACCTCTATATATAGAGCCAAGCTTGTCTCACCAAAAGTGCTTGATTTTGTGGAGTATGATTCGCATTTCGGACAAAATAGCAAGTGACATTTTGACAAGATAAAGTTCAATGTTGCGAGAAGCAACCGACGTCATGATGAGAAAAAAATTTTCATCCTGTCGATGTGATCATTTTTTGTCTTGACAACGCAAAAGTCATGTCACGATGTGACGACGTGTTCCTCAAATTTCTCGATTTTCTTCTTTTAGTTAAACTTTGTTTTAATTTCTCAATCAAACTTTGATTAAACTAGAGGTATTCTTGTTATAAAAGCTACGAATCTTAGCTTATAAATATACCTTAGTTACGCTAGATTTACACAACAGAGAGAATTTTGTGTTTTTGAGTTTGAAGGATTTTTCTTCCAGGGTTTCGGATTTTCCTTTTTTTTGTTTTTCTCCATCTTGTACTTTTCTCTTATTAATGAAATCTCTTTCTTGCTCGTGAATTTTTATCTCGTTGAAAAAAAATTTCATGTAAATTCTATGTGTTTGGTCTTTTTAATTTCTTCATTATTATTCTGATTTTTTGTTTACACGAGTTTACCTCCAACAGATTCATTGATTTAGATTTTTGTAATTATCTATCCTCTTTGAACCTACGCAGCCATTCCCAATTCTCCATGTGAATTTTTCTCTCGCCACGACTATTATGCCAATAAAAGTCTGACTATTTTGTCAAAAGTACTACAAACATTATCCAAAGCCTTAAAACAAGCTAAATGGTATATATTAGAATATTGCTAGGAGTAATCAACGTGAATTTTTCCCCCGCAGAAAAGGATTTGATTTCCAACCTTGAAGCTGTTTTTGAAGGTTATTAATCAATGGTTAAATTGTCTGACTAAATAAACGGGTCACATGTCTGACAACATTGTAGTATAAATAAGAGAGAAACTTGTTGAATCAAAACATAACAAAGGTTCGTAGAAAGGAGAAAACATGTCTGGTTGGCCACGTTACCCACCCTGTGCAAGTGGTACTTGCACTGATGTTGTTTGCTGATCTCATGGTACATTCCATCCCCTCTTTTCAATTCCTTCTTCTTTCCCTCTTTTAAGTTGCAATCTCAATTAGTATGCATGTATGTATTTGTTTGAATGTTGCAGGACATAAACTGAGGTGGCCTGAACTGCTGGGAACAAATGGAGGAGCGGCTAAAGCAACAATCGAGAAAGAAAATCCAGAAGTAACAGCTGTGGTACTGACACCGGGAAGAGTTGGACCTCCTAATTTTTGCTGCAATCGTGTTTTTGTGATTGTCGACACTCGAGGCAATGTAACCTGTTGGAACTCAATTTTGATCAGGCCCAACATTGAAAACCAATTTTATTTTAATTCATTTTGAGTTTAAATTTGATTTAAGTTTAAACTTTTCTTTTAAAGTTTAAATTTAAATTAAGTTTAAATTTAAATTGAATTTAAATTAAATTAAAAAATCCAATTACAAAAGAAAGCCCAAATTGAATGTCCAATCACAATTTGGCCCAATTCCAAATGACCCAAATACAAATCCAATTACAATGGCCCAAGTAGGCCCAAACCAATTAACCCCAGAGAAGCCTAATATGCTACAAGTTGCACTGCTGTTGCCTCCCTCCCAACCAACCAAAGGGCGCCACATCACCACCAACAAGCACCGACACCAGCAACTTGAGCTGCCACCGTCACTACCATCGCCGAACCTGCAAAAGAGAAAAACAAGGCAAGTTTTAAATTGCAAAACAACAAATTAGAATGATTGTAAATTTGGTTATAAAAATCAGATTCAAACATAGGTTAAGGACTCTCTTTTTTTTGGAGGACAGATTTCTTTTGTTTCTTTTGAATACTACAAAGCAATACAAGTAAATAGGCTTTTGAAGCGTTTACAAGTCAAAGTATAATCAATTAGTACAAGGCAGATATTCGAATAGCCACAGAAGTAACAAAAATAAACTCAAGTCCGATTCAAAGACTCAGGCATTAAAGCTATCCAGGTATTCCAAGCACACACATTTATTATAATTTTTAATTAGTTTTAGAAACTCTTCATACCTGCAGTATGCTTTAAAACGCATTTAATGTTTGACTGTTACTATTTTTCTATTCTTGGTTATTTCCATATACATTGAATGAATAATAATAATAATAATAATAATAATAATGATGAATATGATAATATTAATAATAACAATAATGAATTTATTAATAATAATAAATAATATAATAAATAAATAAATGGAAAATGAAAGGGTCGGAGACGCTCCCTGTCTAACCACCGCCGGAGCCGGAGCCTACCACCGTCGCCGTCACACATACCACGCCATCCCCGAATCTGCAAAGAAAACAATGGACAGATTAACAAGACTTCTTTTAAAACAAAAATGGAATAAATGGAAAGAATAGATTCAAAGATTTTTAAAGATCATTGCATGGGTTTCTAAATCAATCGAAAATCAAAACATTTTTTCAAAGAATCAAAACCGTTTAAGGAAATAAAGGAGTGAAACAGATCCAAGTTTAACGAGTTTTTATGAAGTTTGAAGATTTGAAAAGAGAAAGGTTTTAAACTTCTAAAAAAAAAAGAAGAGAAAAATGAAAGAAAAAGGAAAGAAAAGGAGAGGCTCTTACCTGGTCGGTGGCGCGTGGCGTGTGTGGAGGTGACCGATGGCAGGCGCATTGATGAGTGGTGGTTCGCGGCGACCATGCGTGATGGCCGACGATGCGCGTGCGGCGAGGGACCCAACGGAGTGGTGACCGGATGAAGGTTGGGGACGGTCAGCCATGGAAGACCTTGAGAGAACAGAGAGACTTTGAAAATTTTATTTAGAAAGGAATGAAAAAATGAAATTTGAGAACAAATTTTGAGCTTAAAAACCCTTACCAAAACAGCAACATTTTGGTAAGGATCTTTTAATAAAAAACGACATCGTTTTGCTCATGACCCGTCCGACCCAACCAGAACCGCTCAGGAGGATCCGCGTGTTTTCAATAAATGGGTTATTTCTGCATTTAGTCCTTTCGTATTTTTTTATTGTTTCAATTTAGTCCTTTTGTACTTTTAATTAATTTTAAATTGGCCCAATAATTTTTAATGCTTTTCAATTTAATCCCTTGACTTTTTGAAAGCACTAAGAGCTGTCGCGTTTTCATAATTTTGGCTTATTTACGCAAATATTCCCTCTTATTTTCAATTTGTTTTAATTTAATCCTTAAATCAAGTTTTGTTTAATTACAAAATTGATCCAAAAATTTTTCATGGTTTCCAAATTAGTCTTTTGACTTCAGGATGTCTGAGGGGCTACCACGGGTCACTCTTTTTTGGTTTTATTACCCTGAAGGTCCCTAAACTATCCAAAAATTATGTTTTGACTCCCAAACTTCAAAAAATTCCATTTTTGACCCCAAAACTTTTGAAAATTACCATTTTACCCCTAAATTTCCAAAAATTCAATTTTTCACTCCAAAACTTTCAAAAATTACCATTTTACCCTTAAACTTCCAAAAATTCCATTTTGTCCTCTAAACTTTCCAAAATTCCATTCTTTTACCCCTAAACTTTTAAAAATTCCATTTTTGACCCCAAAACTTTCCAAAATTACATTTTTACCCCCGAACTTACAAAAATTCCAATTTTACCTCGAAGCTTTCAAAAATTACCATTTTACCCCTGGATGTTCAAAATTTCCATTTTTGATCCCCATTTTTCTAAAAATTATCGTTTTACCCTCGAATGTCTAAAATTCCATTTTTTAACCCCTAAACTTTCCCAAAATTACCATTTTGCCCCCGATAGTCCAAAATTACCATTTTGCCCCCGAGTATCCAAAAAGTCTCATTTCTCAACTCCGATTGCTTTATTTTTCTTCCTCATCAATATTTGCATTTAATTTTAATTATTATGCACTCGTATTTTGTATTTTTGATTTTTTGCTTACCATTTATCTGCTTAATTATCTTACTCCGTGTTATTTAATATCCATTATTAACTGCTCATTCATATTAAACTCGCATATTTGTTTCCAAAATTGTTTTCATAAAAACTTTAAAATCGAGGCAATATTCTTTTATTTCGAGTTTCGAAATTTTGTGCCTTAACTTACTAGGTGCAATTTTTCTTTAAATCGAAATAATCGAATACCCTTAATCGAGGCAATGTTTCCTTATCTCCGATTCTGAAAATTTGCGCCTTAACTTACTAGGTGCAACCTTTCTTCAAATCGAGATAATCAAATATCCTTTTCCAAAATTTAAAAGGTTTACAACAAAGGAAAGTTCGTTATTTTTGGATCTCGAAACGTTATATCCTAACTCACTGGATGTAACTTTCTTTCTCGATCACTTTGAAATGGCGAGACTTCCAAACAAAATCGGTTTCTTTTAAACAAAACTCATGCATTCAAGGATCGTATTTTAAACTCTATTCAAGCTTTCAAAATTTTACAAACAAGACCCTAAGATAATCAAAGTGGTACCAATTTTTGGCGTACGAGGGTGCTAATCCTTCCTCATGCGTAACTGACTCCCGAACTTGTTTTCTGGATTGCGAAGACCAAAATATTTTTCAAAACGAATTTTTAACGTTTTGAGGTGATCCAATCACACCGTACAAAAGGATTAGTGCCGACTCCCATTATTTTTCGATTTTAAAATAATTTTCGAAACGTCGTTTTTCAAAAAGATCATTTCGACATGACCAATATCCCCACTATTGGTTAAGTCTACACTTTCATCATCTCAGAATACATTATAATAATGAAGTTTTTCAATGATTAAAGGTTTCTTTTTCCAAGTATTAACATTGTTTAATTCTGTCTTGTTTCTTTTTTCTTGTTAAATGGAAACAATACATTATCCCTTTGTTTTAATTCACAAATTTACACATTCAATCAAAATACCTTAATGGCCTCCGTCTGCACGAACCAACATTTTGTCAAATTAATTTTAAGAAAGGCATGATTTTTTTTAAATGAATTTTAATTTTTAAAACACTGAATTTATAGATTAAATTTTAAAGTTTTTTTTTTTTTTAAATAAGATAATTTTGTCCCCATTTAGAAATCAAAGTGAAATGAAATTGGGTTTGAAAATCAATTATGCGTGAGGAAGATTATAGCACCCGTAACGTACAAATTTGGTACCTTTTAACTATTTATTATCTCAAATCTTGAAAAATAGAAGTTTAAAATTTAAGATTTAATTACAACCGGTAATTAAAACAACTAAGAAAGATCGTTTTTAGTGGATTTTCTAAAATACGCACAAGTTGACGAAATTTAAGAAATTTTACATTTTAATTATTTATATTGATTTGATTTCGTAGAAGATATTTCATTCTTAATTATAATCAATAATATCTCTCCCAACAAAGCAAAAGAATAATGATATTCAAGAACATACATAATAATATGAAGCTAAATACAGTCACAACTCACATCAATCTTACAATGATTAGAATATGAGAATATTAAAATATATATAATAACAGTCACCTCATATTAATTAATAAATAATATAAACACATACATTATAATACTAACAACATGATACTGTCGTTCTAATAGATAATAAACAACGTTCCTGCCGCTACTATGACATCTGCTTCTGTAGTTAGAGGTAAGGGAATCTATCCGTGGTGGCTCAATTGTAAGGGATAGTCAAAGAAGAGAAACTGATTTACCAGTGCATCATCCTCACCATATTCTAAGTACAGGCCATTTTTTATATTTTTGGGGCTCTGGTCAAAATAATTAATCAGAGTTTTGGATCCCCTAAAAGTTAGAGAATTTTTTTAAAGCCCCTTAAAAATTGGTAAAAAATTATTTTGGACCCCTTTTATTCTTGGGTTCTGAGCGGCTACACTTTTAGACGATCCTCAGGACCAGGCTTGTCTAAGTAAATTTCAAGGATGAAATTTCTTAAAGGGGAGAATTGTAACGATCCGATTGTCAATAGTATCGAAATATGCGGTTTCAAAGCTTCATTTCTGTAAATCGAGTCCGTAAATATAAAATAGAAATATTTACGGAGTTAATATGAAAACACAATAAAATTGTTAAGTAATTTAGCCGAAAAAATAATTAATTAAAATTTAAGGATTAAATTGTAAAAATTTAATTACTGTTAGATTTTAATTTAAGAAATGCTTGGAGACGTAGAAAACAATCATCTAAAGGTCCAAAATGGTTATTTAACCATTTTTTTCATATGTTAGTGGGAAATTATTAATCACTCTTTGTTGTTCAAATTAAATGGTTCTATTTTTTATTTTATTTTTTCGTAAGTTTAATTAATCAAATTCAATTTTTTTTGTTTTTGTTTTATCTCCGAGTATCAATTCATTCCAAATTTATTCACCCTGCTTAAGTCGTGAAATTTTGAGCGATCAGATTTGATTTTCACCATTTTCACCATACGTAAATGCATATGTATTCTAGCTTAAGTTTAGATTTATTCCAGTTTTCAATTTATTGTGTATTGAATTTATTCTAGTTTTAAGACATATATTAACAATTTATATGATCGAAATTTAGGGCTTGAATTAACAATATGTGATAAAAATAGAATTTCAACTTGAAATTTGACATTTGAAACTCTTGGATTTCACTCACATTTATTTTATAGAACACGATTTTAGATTCAAACAAAACTCGAATTGCTCAAACTCGTAGATTAAATTCGTTTATTATTTATGATATTCACTTTAAACTCGATTATTTCTATTCGACTTCGAATATATTTTTAAATCACTAAAAAGTAATCAAATCACTCAAATCAAACATTAGAAAAGCTGACAAGCTCAATTATTATTTTCTCGAATCGAAATCGAATAAATCGACAAAGAATTTCGTTTACACCCTATATACAAGATGCAACAAAAAAATATCCATCCTCAGTAAGCAACTAAATGTTAGATTTCTTTCAGACCCCTTTCTCTACATTACTATCTCATGCGAACTCAAGGTCTCCTCACCTACTAAGAAAAAAAAAAAAAAAAAAAAAAGGAGGAGGTTTTTATACAAAATGAATCAAATTCATTGACACATTGGAAGCAATCTTTAGTGAGTTTGATTTATGTTGGCCCCCGACTCTTTGTTTTTCTTGAAGTATTCGTGTTGGACATCCGAGCCAACACATATCTGAATATGGGTACGGGGATATCACCCTCCAATACATAAAAAAAATCTTAGGAAAGTTTGAACATACCCGTATCCGACACTCGTGTCCGAGTTCGAGTAAAATAGAACTTGACAATAACCTATCATATATCTTCAACTGTAAAGTGAGTGAGATGAAGAAAGTGTAGTGAGAAACTAACCCTGAATTGTGTCCAGTGCCGCCATGAATCATCCTCCACAGCCATGTCAATGACCGAGGTGATAATCTTGTTCATTTAAACACTCAAATCTCCATAAAACTGATTGAATGTGAATGAAAGGACACCGTTTTTCGAAGCTGAAGATCTGGTTGAAATATAACTCTTTTCTCAAGTGTCCTCTACAAAAACTTTGAAAATGAAGTCCCGAAAGCGTTTTGAATATTGTTTAGGATCAACAGCTGAAATCGATGTCGGATCGTACTGCATCGATTTATATGCATGCTCGAGCTTCTTGGTAATATCGTAGTCTTGTAGAATGTCGATTATACCGAAGAAGAGGATTACATCATAGAATACACCAGTTGGTTCTACAACTAGCTGAGAATCAGAATCCGGTTTTCTCACAGTCTTTTCAGCCCGAGCAGGCATGTTAGTACCTAACCTAACGGAAGACCACCTGCAATCATATTGAGAGATCATCAAATTCGACTTTTCTCTGTTTTTTTTTTTTCTTTTTGTTGAACAAAAGAAAAAGGAAGAACACAAACAAACACAGGTAAAACATGAAGATATTCATATTACCGATCACTAGGAAACTTATTCTTGCTAGCTTGAGATAGCCGAGGAGCGTCTTCGGTTAGAAAATCTCGACTTCCTGCAAGTTAAGTCCAAAACATATCTTAATCGGATAAGAAACCCCTGATAACATAGTCAAGGAAAATTTAAGTTCCAAAGAACACCAGAAATCACCATTAGGCGTGAGAACGTCGGAACCACAAGGTGAGGAAACTTCTCGAAAATGAAAACCAATCAGCAGACTATAGTCCATAATTCTCTCCTGTTCGAGAAAGTCACAATCTCGGTCGACTTGCCTGCATGAAAATCACCCAAAACAACCACAAAGAAGATTATATTTTCATTCAAGAAATCTGATCAAACTTTGAAGGCACAATTGATTCAAACAATGCTTTGGCCTTTGCTAACTGCAACTTTTAGAGATTTTCGATAAAATTAAACTGAGTATCAATTCAGATGCATGTTACAAAACAAATGTTGTGGACCGAACAAGAGTGGTTTATTGACATAGTACTAGAAAGACGTTAATAGAAAAGATAATCACCTGCAAAACTCTTGGAACCATAGTTTCTGCAATCGAAATATATAATTGAGATCAAGGTCTTTGAGGGTTGTCGTCGGATCAACTTCTGATTCGGGTTTAGAAGATGTGCGACCATGTGACGAGCCTTTCAAGTCAAAGCGCCTATGAATGGCATACTGAGTACAGAACAGATTCTCCATTATAACAAAGCGCACCTGACTCGTCGATCCCAAATGAAGAAAGTATGAGATTGGTTTCTAAAATCTTACAACTTTGAAGCATGTTTATTTTTTATGTTGAAAATTGTGTAACATTGAGAATACCTTCTTCTGGGATGTCCCGGTTAGTTTCACACAGTGAAGACCAAAAAATTTGGTGACTAAAGTGTTCTGAAACGACCGAACATGATTATAGTAGGCTGGGAGCATCCTTATGAGAACCTGCAACATGAATCATTAAGAGTAATTAGTGCACTTTATAATTTATACAAACAGTTCCCTGAAATCAGAAAATTCATGAACTTCTGATTTGTGAGGACCAACTATTGTCATCTACGAAAATTTTCTCGACTTATAGTTCATACTGCAAAGCTAGCTTATAGTTTCCAAATTCAACTACAAAAATGCAAATGAAACAAGTACAACACACTTTTACTTCTGCCTTCTTCATTGTCTTTATCATGTATCTGTCATCATTGGTCAAGTAAAAGAACATTCCACTTTTTCCGGGGGACGATAATTCCCGAAGGGCATCGTTCCCACATATCGAAAGCATGTAATCAGCAGCATCCACATTGAACAATTTCCTAAGGGTTCTGGAAATGTACAAAACAATATGATGTCAGGAAATACTACTATCATCTAACAAATTGGTTTTTTTACATTTGCATATAACTAATTTCACAATTAAGCTACGGTAGATGGTCAGTCCGGTTTCTAACCTGAACACAAGTGGACAGTAATCCTTCCACCTGAAATCACAAGATTGATGTGGTGGAGTGTGCTTGGATCCTTCGGGCGGAAATTTGGTCCATACTTTTTCTCTCGGATCAAAAGCTGAATGCCTTAGATCAAGGGATACAACCGGACCAGGCCTTCCAACAGAGTGTCTACAGTGTAAACAGAGAAAACAAAACATAATTAGGACATAAACTCCATACAAGCATCGGAATGAGCTATAAGAGAATGCAACATTAGAGGTAAAAGAAATCACTAGTACCTGATACCTAGTTGCAAATTGAGCATTAGATCATAATTCTTGTGGCCTTTGGATATGGTCTGGCCTTGCTTCTTCATTACCTTCTTAAACTGTGGCCTACTCAGTCTTATATCTGAATTTTCAGGGTTCGGACTTCTTACAACATCTTCAACCTTTGAATCCCCTTCACCTGCAATTGAAACATCAGTTATATCGGAACCATAACTAAAATTTTTGGACTTCCTATCAACCATTCTCCTTTGCCTCCCCTCACTCCTCTTAGCCATGGCAGACCAATTTGGCATCTTTTGTGATGGCAAAATGGACAAATTTTCACCAGTGCATATCTTGGCATCTTTCAAGTCCTCTAAAAACACTTGCTGAGGATCCCAATCTAGATTCTCAGATGGAGAACCAGCTGGATAATAGGTTCCATTTTGATCCTTACCATCTTTAGTCCAAATACCAACATATAAGCTCCCATCTGGCCATTTGAAATTACCATTTCCTCTAGGAAAACCATCTTCCCAGGTACCATCATACCTGTTCCCATTGCTCCAAATCATGGTTCCATTGCCATGCATCTATCCATTCCTCCATTGACCCATGTAATGGTTCCCATTCTTCCATTGGTACCTCCCTTGTCCATCTGGCAACCCACGGCGCCATTCACCTTCATAGCGATCCCCACTGGAAAAACTATGTGCCCCTTCTCCTTTTTTGAAGTTCATAACCCAAGACCCTCAGTCTGTATCCCCTGAACAACCCGTGTAAGTCCCTTTACCATCCATGAAACCACTCTTGAATTCACCTTCATAGGTAGCACCTGAAGGCCAAGAGAACTTGCCTTTCCCCGTCATCTTTCCTTTATACCATTCACCCACATACATACATCCTTCCGTCCATAAATACTTCCCATCACCATCGGGCAAATTATCACACCATTGGCCTGTATAAAAATCACCTTTTGGAAGGGTTTTTTCAATATTGCGAGCTTCACCAGGGGTTAACTCTTCATCATCAACATGAGCTACAGACATAAGTGTAAATATGTTGATTGCTTTCTTCTTCGCAGCAACTTGTGATTTCTTTAGTCTAGTTTCCAAGGCCTTTCTAAAGCCAAGTTTTTTGCTCATCTGTTCATTCTATGTATAAAAGAAATAAAAAAAAAAAAAAAAAAAAAGTTATTACCTTTTTTTCAAACTACAAATTCCTATTTTCCTTCCTTTAACCACTAATAAGCCCAAAGATCAAAAATTTATGTCTATCTCTGTTCTTCTGTCTTCCTATCGCATCAATGTGGGAACTTTCAGGAACTTGAAAATTTTAAGAAACAAAGAAAAGCATAAAATTGACCCCCGAAGAGAGAAAATGGAGGGAAATACAAAACTCCAATCTTCTTTTTCCTTTTTGGACTGTCAAGTTGGCTTTAAGAAATGGGTATTTTTGAAATATTAAAAAATAAAATTACAAAGAAATGGGAGCTGTTGGATTGGAGAGGAACGGGTCGATTTTCTTTTTCTCTCTTTGTTTCTGGGAAAATTTTCTCTTCTTTTTTTCTTTTTGGGTTGGTTTGGATGGGACAGAGCAAAAAAACAAACAAAAAAATTTTCGTGTGATTTCCGGATTTAGCTCCTAAAATGTCTTGGAAACCAAACAATTGGTGGGAGATTATAAATTATAATAGGTGATAAGGTGAACTGATGAATGCAATTTCCATTTTTAGACTGTCCAAAATCTCCCATTTATGACTAATTTTAGTTCTTTGTGTCTTAATCGTGTTTTCCTCTTAGGTTGTCTAAATTGTATATTTATTGTAATCATTTATCTTCTTAAAAACAAAGAATACTAAAGTCAATGCATGTATTCTAGGTTTAAATATTGTTTACCGTTGACTGAACAATTTATTTGTTAAATCAAGACATAAAATTTTGAATTGAAATATCTATGTTAAGACATTTGAAGGCAATATGAATTTTGTGGTTGTTTATGTAGTTGAAACAGTGGTGATAACTTTAGGCATTGTTTTATTGTCGTTCTTGTTTATTTGAAGAGTTGATAAACTTTAAAAAAAAAAAAGCATCAGACTATCTACTTTGAAGATATTTGGATGAGTTGAAGCACAAAATATGAAGATTTAAAGGTTGGTTTCTTATGAATCAAGTCAGGTTACTTGCCGAATAAGTAAAGTCACTCTCTATAATTAAAGATTTATGAAAAAAATTATCTAATGTTGATTTTTAGTTTTATTTTACAGAAAAGTGATTAGATTATAATTTTTATATAGTATTGCATAAACTTAAGTTTTATCTAGGTTAAAGAACGATTGAGAGAGCAGCCCAAGACTTTGAGAGTTTGTTGGAGTGCAAATTTGTTCAAGTTAGGAATGTGTATGTGTGCTTTATTTTTAAGCAATCGAGAGAATCTCTCGAGTTGCAAAACTAAGCTCTCGAGAGAGAAGCTTAATGGGAGAGTGATTTAGCCTTTGTACGATAGTGAGATTGCTAAATTGGTGAGCATTATACTATTGTTAAAACATAAATCATTGGTTATACCATGAAAAAAATAGTGGATCATTGCTTTGGGTAACATCCCGCAAACGTAAATGAAGTCGAACTACGTAAACAATTTTGATGTTCATTTTTATATTTTACGCACTTTTCATTTTGTGGTTGAAATTATGATCACAATTCCAAACAACGTTTTAGTCACATATTCAATTTGCTAAGCAAATAAGCCCTTGTTTCTACCATCTACGATCAACTTTTACATGCTGTAATTCAGTCTAGATTTGTGAAAGGATAAGAAAACACTTCAAAATTTTCTTCAACACATGACCAAAATCATAAAATTTTAAATTAATTAATTGTTATCAAAATTCATCAAATATGGATAAAAGAAAAATTAGGAGAATGATTTAAGAAGATTGAAAATACAGGGGATTTAGTTAAACAGAGGAGTTTGTTTTGCAATGTTTTTGGGTAAAACCAAATTTCTTGCTGCTACAATGTAATATATAACATTAAAAGCTTGCTCAACTTTCTCATTAATATTTTTTATTAATTATAAGAGAATAGCAAAATTTTAACAACACAACTCGAACCTAAATTACACTTGGAATAATTAATATTCTAACCATCAAGTCAACACACGAGATTCAATCATTGATAGCATGTTAATTTTGCATGTTTTATATATTTAAATCGATTAATTCTTAAATTAAATCTCATTAAATTGGTGATTTTATATTTAAATTTTGTTGGGAATGTAATTGAGATGCTTAAAGTAAAAATACAAACAGAATCAAACTAAATCAGAGCACAAACAATGAAAGGGGGTCGAATTGAAAATTTCAAAAAAATTAAGACCGATTAGATTTTATTTGACTTTGTAAAAGCCATAAATCTGATATGAAGTTGATTTTATGTAATTGATTGTAAGGTGAGTTAAGTTATTTTTAATATATGATATGCATATAAATAGAATATGTGGTGACCTTTGAATCACACACCGAAAATTGAATGAAAATTATTTTATTCCTTTCTATTTCATGCGTCAGTAGAATACATGGCATTCTGCCATTTTTTCCATTTTTTTTTACTTTTGGCTTAATTCTTCCCAAATCCCTTCCCTTTCCATCAACCACCATTTTCATCAAATTCATTTACATACACCAACTAGCATGATTAATCTCGTGATTCACTAAACTTCTACTTAGCTTGGGTCGGTATTTTACCCGATCAAGAATCGTGAGAGATGAATCCGCACTAAAAATCTTTCATAACGGTATTTACTATCTTTCCAGAATATAGAATAGTACAAATTCGTCTTTTTAAGGTAATTCAATTTCAACACAAAGCGCGCGTTGGGTTGAGGTCATTATAGTTGGGAAGTCAAGTCGGTCGTATTGTATTCGAGTTTTCGTGAACAAATTGTCGTATCCTAGTGGGATTTTCGTCAAGGGAGATAGTAATCGGATTTAAACGATCCACGTGGTTGAGGCAATTAATCTGAGTTGGGTTCTTCAAAACGCAAGGCTGTCGGGGTCTTGAATTGCGAACGCATGTATCGCGATCGGTAAGGGTTGGTTTGTAGATCATACAAAAATCAACTACGAAATGAAGAATTGACGGTTGGGACATTCTTGATCGCTATAACAAACTTATAATTTGAAAGAGAAAACTCATTTTCAAGAATCTATTCGGAACCGAAATTTACCGAATTTAAGACTAAAACTTTATATAACAGTTTACGAAATTCAATCCCACTTTCGTATTTTATTTTTATTAATATAATTATTTATTGCTGTTACTCACTTTATTTATTTTCTAAACATTTTCATCTATCTTTTTTTTTCAATAAGTTCGTCATGAGTCGTGGGCACGATTATTGCAAGAATAATTCTGATTGTAAGAAAAGATGAAATTAAATAATCAATCCCTATAGATTCTACCCTACTACTCTATATTTATTATTTTTACGTAAAAATTTACACAACGCGCTTTGTGAATCGAATTAAGCCTAATTCTTAAGTTTCAGTCACAATAAGTGTTGATTTCATTGTGGGAAAAAAATCTTAATTACAATAAAAAGAGTAAAATTAAATGACAATGAAGGTGCTAAATGGGCTGACTATGAAAAGTTATCACTTTTGGAATTATAAAAGTTGACTTTCAAATGGATAACATATTTTAGGGAAATAAATATTAATACATTATTTTATTAAATTTAAGTCAAATAATGCATTAATTACACTTTTCTTCTTTTGTAAACCAATGCTTATCCGTAGACATATCAATATACCACATTTAGCTTTCTCCATTTAATATATAATAAATTTTGATATTCCATAACCAATTTTTATATAATTTAGATTCAAATTCAATACTTACACAGAGATGGATCGAAATATGAGATACAAGCCATCTTTTAAATGATAATCAAAGATTTGATACAACTGTTCTGAATGGCAAAATGGAATTCCAGACTTCCATTGAAGCACAGGCCAAAAGCAGCAACAATGCTTCTTTTTACAAACAGCACTACTTCAACAGACTTAAGTAATTACATAACTTGGCTTAATTCTAGCAATGCTTTCATGCATGCTTTTATATCGAAATCGAATGCATATGGACCCGAGAATCTAAAATGGTGACTGTCCGTAACATTCTTAACCATAGGCCACCCAGAGATCAAGGCTCCGGCCAAACACATTCCCCTTACAGCAAGCATCCTCGATGCTATTAACCCGATAATTGAGCATGATTACGATAAGGAAAAACACCCAAGATGCGACCAATGCAAATTTATACATCCTTTCTCTTACATTAGGAGTGTACTTTTTATTCTTGAGCCTGAAATGCTTGTCTTGAAACTGACTAAGAACACTTCTTTCGTTCTTGCAGGTCTCCAAATCATACCAATCATATGTTTCAGATGTTCTTCCAAGCTTGTACCGTGTGCTAGCAGGGAATGGTGGAGCAACGTTTCCTTCGCTGAATGGTGTTAAGACATGTCCTTCCTCGGATAATCTCCCAATCTGCCTTGGGAACTCGGATGTTGTTGAGAGATTGAAATTGCAGCCTGCATCAATAGAGGTCAATTAGCAAGTGAAAGAAGCCTTGACAAACGTCACCTTAGAGACCAAAAATCACAGAGTAAATGCATAAACAGAATCATCACCTCTTGGATGCTTTTGTCTAATTCAAATTACTTTCCACTTTCCAGCCATTGCTTTCAGTGATTTAAGTTTTAACCAAAGTTTGAAAACAGATTGAGGAAAATTATTGGCAGTATACAGGAAAACAGCATCTTTTATAACCGAGAATTTTAAGACTTCAACAAGGGCTTAGAAATAACAGACATCACACTGGCAAAGTGTATGACTTCATAAAATCAGTAGCTGTTTGAAAGGCAGTGGATAGTGACAATGGTCCAATGCGTATTATTACTATTACTGGAACAGCAAATTCTTATCCATCATAATAACAGTAAAACAATCAAGAAAAGCCTAAGTAACTCTCTTACTCAGCACTTACCTCGGAGTCGCAGGGTAAAGGCTTGCAATGCAAGAAGAACTTTTTTCATTCTCAGCTTGGATGCTGGATCAATAAGGTTGCAATCACTATCAAACTTCACTGGAGACTCATATGCATTCAAGAAAAACTCAGGTTTGTTTATAAAATGAAGATCAAGATAAACCCCAATCTGGCGATAATGATATTGTGCTCGCGCACCACCTAAACTTCCTGCAACACTAACGATGGCAGCAGCTTTATTGGCAAAAACATTTGGTGATCGAGAAGCCCAGTCAATTGCATTCTTCAGGGGTCCTAGTATAGAGCAGATAACAATATAGTTTTAACAGGATTGTTTATGTAAAACCTTCAATGCTGACCTATAAATATCACATAAAAACGAAAAGGTCAAACCAGTTAATAAGCTTGTAACCAAGTTAATGGGATGAAACCCAAAATTGGGAGAACAGACTAAACCATCTACAGTATTCAAAACTGACATTTACATTGCCTTACACATGAGAAAAGTACCCAACTGATTGGAGTTTCTAACCAAGCAAGGCAAGCAGCCTTCTATCAGCTTGCAGTATAGAGTGGTTTCGAACTACGGGACCTCGAAAGGCTTACATCTAATCAAAATTCTTCACACAAAAGAATTCCAAAGAAATGAAATTAAATTTAGCGTGTCTATTCTACTATTTGAGTATTTAATACTTTGAGGCACTTTTCTTAAGATGCATCATATAACACCCCACCTATTCTGAACAGAAAACAAAATCCAATAAATCTTATTCTGTGTTTATGTTCCAAACCAACTGATTACTGTGTAAAACATGAATAGATCCTTTTAAAATCAAGATAGACTAGAACACTTCACTCTTTACATCTTCAGCTAAAAAGTTTTGAAACTTTGTATTGTTATAATAAAATAAAATAAAAATTATGCCTTCTTCCACCTATGAACATAAATGAACAATCACCGTAACCTTACATATACCATATTTTCAACTCAAAAAAGATTCTCTATTTTACACTATAATACACCCTGACTAACTCACAATTCCTCCACATTGTCAAAACTAAGCTTTTCCTTTCAGAACTTTTGATGAAATGTCAAAAGTGGTTCCAACCCACCAAAATTAACATTCATGGTGACAACTTTGAACATTGTTGAGGAGTTGTGTGTATATCATAGCATAATTATAGAAAATTTAAAGACATGAAACCCCAAAATACTTTGGTAGCCAAGAAATACTGTTGAATGCTTAATACCAGTAACAGAGTAGTTGTACTCAGGGGAAGCAAATAGGATGCTATCAGCCACCAAAATCCTCTGCCTGAAAGCCTCGACAACAGGCGGATACTTTCCATCAACCTCGAGGTCAGTGTTGAGCATAGGAAGCGGCGAAATGTCAATGTAATCAATCTGAATCCCATCAATTTCTTCCTTAGTTAGCTCCATTGCTGAAACAAAAAAAACGAAACCCAAATCAATATTTTTTTCCCAGAAACTAAAACAAGAATATTCCTTTAGACGTCAATAGCTGAAGGGGAAAAAACAAAACCCCAAAAGAGTATTTCCCAGAAACCAAAACAAGAACATCCCTTTGGACGTCAATTTGCAAAAGAACGTTACCATAACGAAGTAAGCCTCTATTGTAAGAGCCTTCCCTTAAAGACCCACAAAGGGCAGCTACTTTGATCACTAGTTTCGCTGCTGCCGAGGCTTCCATTGCTCTGAAATTTCTCAGAACTCTCTCCAGGCTTCTCCTCAGATTGAGTGAGTATAATATAGAGGAACTGAAGGGTGAGAAAGGGAAAGATCAAACGCAAATCTCTGGTGACTTGAGATAGGTAGATAGAGAGATTTGTGACCGTGCAATTGAAACAATTTCTGAAAATATATCTTGTCATCTGTGCTTTCCAAAAGTAATGATGACATATAATTAGAAAAGAAAAAGGTTTAATATAACATTTGATATTTAAATTTGACATTTTTTTTTTAATTTGGTACCTAAACTTGACTTTTTTTAAGTTGGTTCTTAAACTTTTGGGGGTCTAATTTGGTACTTGAACTTAATTTTTTTCCTAATTTAGTACGTAATCTTTTTTAATATTAATTCATTAAGCATAGTTCAATACCTATTTTTAATATGAATTTTCTCCAAAGGTGATAATATTTTTGTTGCATAATAAAAAAAATTCAACATCATTATTATTTTACGTAATTTTAATAATATTTAATAAATTTAGGTACCAAATTGAATCTTAAAAGAAAGTTTAGGTATCAAATTAAGAAAAAATGTTAAGTTTAAATATCAAATTGGATCCAAAAAAAGTTTAGGTACTAAATTGAAAAAAGTGTCAAATTCAAGTATCAAATTGGATAAAAAATTTAAATACCAAATTAAAAAAAGTATCAAGTTCAGGGACCAAAAATTATATTAAACCAAAAGAAAATTACATTATGTTAACAACTCATTCAATCATTGTTGTTCGATCCTCCTCACAAGCTCTTTTTTTATCTACATTTTTTTTCAAGAATCATTAACAATTTTTGTGATCATTTATATTATTTTTAGGAATTATTTTATTAAGAATTAAATATTATGTTATCTAAGTTATATTTAATTTAAATAGATGTTTCGAATTTCATCTTCTTTTTTAGCTTTTGAGTATTTTTAGGAATTAAATATTATATAGTAATTTTTTTGAATAAAATAATACCGGTGGCTTTATTGAAAAAAAAAAACAAGTACACCAAACAAAATAAAAAACATAACCATTAAATAAGAAGTTAAATATAAAATTGGTACATAAATTTATCCAAAATATAACCATTAAATAAAAAATTAAATATAAAATTGATATATAAATTTATCTATTTTTTAAATTCATACTTATAATTTATTTATTTATCTCAAATTAATACCTAAGCTTTTGTTGCATCCACTAATTTGATATATGAAACTAACGGTATTAAAATTTTACTGATGTGACAGTGTTGACCATTCACACACTACCACGTGTTACTCTCTTTTACTTGAAAAATTGTTCCCTTTTATTTTATATTTTAAAAACTTTTTCATTTATTTTTTTCTTTGAAATTTTCTTTCCCCATGTCTTCCTTTGCCTCTTGACTGCTGCAACTTTTCTTTTTTTTTTTTTCTTTTTTACTTTCACCACCTCTACCTCACCTCTTCGTCTTCTACCTCTGTTCTATCTATTTCAATTTTTTCCTTCAAACCCCAAAAAAATAGTTGAAAAAATAAATGAAAAAAAAGATTAATTCAAAGCACATGGTCCCTTGTGCAACTGTTAACCAAACTATCCCCACCAAGAGCATGCTGATTCCACCTATGATCTATGGCTTCAATATCTCCACCAAAAACCAACAAAAATGGTGGCAGAGAACCCAGCTCATAAATCCTTTCATCTTTTTGAACCATCATCCATTTCTCAATCCCCCTTGTGTAATCACCTTGTCTCCATTTCCCCAAACCCATAACCATCCCACCTGTGTTGAAATAACAAGCTCTTTTGCTTTCAAATACCTTTGAAAATCTTGGGTTTGATCAGAAATCACTTGTGAAATACTTGTCAAAGTTTGCATTGCAGTACTCGAGTGCCCCAATTGTTCTGGAACCAGTCAGATTTACGTTCCATAGCTTTTGGATGTCATCTACAAGACTACAACAAGGGTGGCTGAAATGGTGCCTCTCATATCAAAGTATCTTTACCCAAAACTGGACAGTGAGGTCCATTTTGATACACTGGTTCCTCCATGAACAAATCTGATTCATCCTCAGCTTTAAACAACCTGATTGAATTTGCAGGGAAAAGAAGCAGTGAAGAAAGCAAAATAAACCCAAGAACAGATCTTGATAGGAACATGATATTGATTGTTGAAATAAAAAAAAATGCTCGCTTGATAAAGTTTCTTAAGAAGAAAGTATTAAAGAACAATGGCTCCAATCCAAATAAAATTGAAAGGAAAAGTGCAATCTTTATATATATATGTAAAATGAAGATGTAAGGAGCCCAATCAAGATTTAAACAAAAGTCCAAAAAAGTCTACTTTTTTCATTTTGGAAACTGCTTCTCTTTTTATTATTGTTGGTTTTCTGGAAACGGTTTGGTAGCCTTTCTGTCGGTTTGTTCACCATTGGAAAAACATGGGACCCTGTGCTTTGAATTAATCGTTTTTTCATTTTTTTCAACTTTTTTTAGGGGTTTGAAGGAAAAAAAAAAAAAAAAAAGATAGAAAACGAGGTAGAGGACGAAGAGGTGAGATAGAGATGATGAAGGGAAAAAAAAAACGAAAAAAGAAAAAGTTGCAGCAGTCAAGAGTCAGAAGAAGACATGGGGAAAGAAAATTTCAAACTAAAAAAAATAAATGAAAAAGGTTTTAAAATATAAAATTAGAACGAACAACTTTTTAAGCAAAAGAGAGTGAAACGTGGCAGTGTGTAAGTGGTCAGCACTTCATGTCAGTAAAATTTTAATGTCGTTAAGTTTAGATATTAAATTAATGAAAAATTTAGATATCAATTTAAGATAAAAAAAATTATAAATATCAATACGAAAGAAATGAATAAATTCATATATTAATTTTATATTTAATCCTTAATTAAGTATCCCTTTTACCAACAGACTCCACCGACACAGAGCCCTCAAGTGATTATTTCAATAAAATAATATAAAAAAATTATTATTTACATAAGTGGTCGGCATTAATCTCTCTTAATACAATCATGCGATTTAAAAATTTTTTATTTGGAAATTTTAATGGTCGATAACAAAATATTTTTTTAACTCCTATCATATTGATATACGTTTATACTAATATTTAAAAAAAATTTAAATTTTGAGGATGTAATGATTGGCACCAAGATTTCAACTTAAAAAATAATTTTTTAAATGCTGAAAATATAACGGTCGACACTAACTTTACAGATATAAAAAATTAGGCCTAATATCGGTCATTATTTGACTAAACTTGCAAAAAGCAAGCTTAATCCCGACCATTGTTTAATCGAACTTGCAAAAGTAGGCTTGAAGTAGACCATTACAAGACCACCACTAACACAAGCTTGCAGTTGGTCTGAAGTCGACCATTATAAGGCCGAAATCACGGGCTAAGTCCCATCAGCTTTTCCTTTAATTAAAATCAAGGCTAAAATCAAGCCCATTACAAGGTCGAAATCACGACACCGTTTCCTTTAATTAATGGGAAAAACTGTAATTATGAGATAATAATTGTGTCAGAAGAGAGGTTGATGCTGGCTACTTAAATCCTCCACTCAAATTTACTGATATTTTAAGTTATTTAAATGATTGTTTTTTAATTAAAATCATTTACGTAGATAAAAAATTTTTTGGATTATTTGAGTAAAATAGCCCCCTCAAGCCAATAGTGTAAAAGAGAATGAAGAGATGCTTAAGACCAGTCAAAAAGGGTATCAGATATCAACAAGAACCCCAACTCGAAATTGAAAAAACCGAACCTCAAGGTGGATCAAAGAGTCAACTGTCAGTAACAGCAAGAGTAGCAGCCAACGATGGGGCTTCCTCCAACCAGGACCCATCTTCCAGCCGCGACATACCTTTCTGAGCCACCACATTTGCAACCCAATTGCCAGATCTTTCAAGGAAACCAAATCGACACTCCATAAATGCCAGAGAGAGCCCTTTACTTCCCGAATTAAGGCGCTAATTTCAGAGAAATCATCAAACTCAGCTTGCAACTGTTGAACAACCGCCCGTGCATCACTTTCCAACACAACAAACTAGAACCCCAGATCGACAGCAAATCGCAGCCCGTGAAGAACAGCTAAAGCTTTTACGGCGAAGACCGAAGAAACAGGTAAAGTAATCCGATTGCATGCCCCCATAATCATTCCATATGCGTCCCTTATAATAACCCCTGAGCACGCTTTCTGCTGTTGAAGGGAAAAACAATCATAAACATTTATTTTTACAAATGGTGTCGGAGGAGGATTCCATCTGACAAACTTGCTTGGGAACAATTGACCCATATTGGACGCAAGCACATCAAGCTCAGAGCAATACCCGTGAACAAAGGTAACCACATCTCGTACCCCATGAATAACTCCTTCATGATATAATTTTTTGTTATAACTTTATAAAATCCACATATTTTTTTATAATATAATAAATTTTTGGTTATAATCATTCAAAAATTATACATATTCATGTTTATAATATAAAATTTTATAATCTAAACTTGTATAAAAAACTTAAATTGAATTTGAGTATAATTAAATGCGTAATTATTTCAATTTTCATTCTTCCTTTAAAAATTGAAAAATATAATTAATATGCTTCAATTACATCCAAGTCAACGGGATCCACCAATTTTAATGATTAATCAAACATGTCATCCTATGTAATTTGAACATCCACGGTAATTAGTGGATTTTATTGAATTGAGCGTAATTTAAGTAATTAAATAAATAATTACAAATAATTACATTTAAATCCAATTAAAATATGAATCTCCAAACATATCCATATTTGATTTAAGTTTTAAAAATTATTTTTATACAATAATTTTTTAAAATTTTAGAATATATTTTAATTTTAAATTATAATTATATGTTATTTTACTGTTCTCATTTAAATAATCTAAAAATTTTATTAACAAAAAATAATTTATTATTCAGTTGATTTACTAAAAAACTAATTAAATTAAACTATATATATTATAAATTATTGAGGATGTACTCGAGTGCTAGAAAATCATCCATGTGGACTGCCACATGTACAAAGGTCGCTGACTCATCATCTATTAACTATCACATAAGCAAATATAATGGTCAAATGGTTTATTTGATCAAAATTTTCCAAGTTATTTTCTACCCTAATATTTTGTTGAACCCTTCCAGAATATCATATATACTCTATATAGGAATTAGATTACATTTTAAATTTTTTATTAAAAATGGATAAAATAATCCCTATACGTTGAACTAAATAGCAAATTATATGTTATTAATATGAGAAATACTTTTTTAAAATAACATATGTCCTTTTAATCATATTTCGAAACATTAAATGTCTCAACTTAAAAGTTCGTGAGTCGTTTTTGGTGCTAGTGTCTAACTCAATTCTCTCAAATGAAATCATATCCCACGATACAGTGCAAGAAAATATTTTGTATTTACATAATTAACATTTACCATATAATATTTGAGTTTATGGTACAAATAACCTGTAACTTTAATTATAAAAACTTAATTTGAAGAAAGAATTATGATAGATTACAACTTTTTAATGATATGTAAATTAAATAAAAATAATATAAAATGTATAATATATAATCTTTATTAAAAATTTATAATGTGTCCTACAACTTTCATATAACACTTCTTATAAATGGTATATTTTTTTTGTCATAACTTTAGAAAGCTATTTTTTTACAAATAAGTTAAATAAGTATATTACTTTTAAAATATATAGTATGGACACATAAATAAGTTATGTCCATATTTATCGACTATAATTTTTTATAATTAAATAAATTATAACACTTTTATAACATGTAAATTATTTTTTATAATAATTTATTGACTTTAACTTAAAAAATAAAGATTTAAATAATATAATTTTTTATAACTTTAAAAAATGCACATACATTATTTTTATGATATAATAAATTTTTGGCTATAACCATTCAAGCACTTATATATTTTCATGTTTATAATATAAAAATTTATAACTTAAACTTGTATAAAAAAAATTAAATTAAATTTGAGTATAATTACATGCGTAATTATTTCAATCTCATTCCCCTCTAAGAATTGAAAAATATAATTAGAGTGCTCCAATTATGTCCAATTCAACGGGATCCACCAACTCCAATGATTAACCAAACATGTTAACTTATGTAATTACAAATAATTACATCTAAATCAATTATTAAGTATCTTTCTAAACACTAACCAACAATTTCATTCATTTCTACGATTACATATTGACATAATTGATAGAATAATTAAACAGTAATACATTGTGTGCATTTATGTTGACATCCTATATATCCATCTTTAAGTCCAAAAGCCCATATTCTAAATAAATCGGGCTTTATGGGCATTAGCATAAAATAGTGCATATGTTTCAAGTGGGCTGGCCTAGTTAAGCACAAAAACCATTCATTCTCCCTTTGAATTCGATCCAACTCGTAGTTCAACTTTATGATTTTTGGAATTTGAATAGACTTGAAATCGATTGGAATATTGGTTCAGAGTAAGAGATTGGATCGATTAGTTCGTAAATCAATAAAGATTAATTGAATCGACTAAAATTTCAATTGAATATGTAGTTAAACAGATTGAATTAATTTTTTTATCGATTTGATTCGATCATCTACCCAATTTTAAAAAACTTTGTTAATTATTTGATTTTGGTGTGTCGGTGAGTTGTGTAACCAAACTCACAAGTCTGGCAAGATAGTGTTTGTGGTGTCTCCACTATCAACGGTGGAACATTATAGAATTTTTTTCCAATATACATGATAATTGAATGCTCGATTTTGCAATCCAAAAGAAAAAAATTGCAGCTTACTAATAGTAAGGGATAGTGTGACCTCAACGAACAACCATCCATCCACTAGAGCCTCAGCGTCGATACCAAACATGTCGGAGTTAGGATCAAAAGACGGCAGTGGAGCATGCCATGATGACGCTTAATGGAACATTGAACCAAGTCTCTCTCAATGCAAAGCTGCTATACCTATACTGCTTTTGGGTCAGACAAGAGTCTTTCCAAGGCAAACCAGTTGTGAGCCTTCCTCAACTGCCAACGAAGAATGGCAGCAAGGCTTTTTGAGCATAAGTTTTAAACATATATTTTTATCATTAATTAATAATTTAAACTTACCTTCCACAATTAAAAAAATCGAAATTTGATTTCGAAAAAATTATCGATTGAGTCTTAATTTAATTAAGATTAATATTATTTCTAATGCAGGAAGATGTTGAATTCTTTATCGTCTTATTTAAGGGTTAGAGATTGTAAGTAATTTTAAATTTTATATAATAAAGATATTATAAAAATCTATATTGAAAAATAATGAGAAAATCTTAAATAAAAGAAAATGGTGCAGTTATTAACTATTTTCCCCCTTCTCTTCTGCCCGAGAATAAGTGTGAAAATAGGCTAAGATTGACAGCTTATTATAATCTTCCGACTTCTTGTTTGTTTTATTCCAAAATGACAAATTCACTTTTGTAGTTTCACGTGCTACTTCAATTTTCTGATTTTTAATTTATATATATAATTTATTATATAAATCATTTCATCTTAAATTTAAATAGGTATAATGAAAATTTTTAACCGTCAACATTTATATTTTTTTTTGTTATTTTCATCTTATTTTTTTAGTTAAAATTGGTCATTAACCTCATTTTTATACTATTATTAAAGGGTGAGATAAAGGTTAAAATGTTTTTTTTTCAATAATTTTTTAAAAATTTTAAAATTAAAACTAAATTGATAAATTTTATAAATTTTGAGTGCTAAATTTATTGAATTTTTTAGAATTCAAATTAAAATAAAAAAAATGTTGTAAGCATTAAGGATTAAATCTATTAAATATTTTATATTTAAGATTAAAATAATAATATATGTAAACATTAGAGGGATAAATGTGTTATTATACCATTAAAAAAAGCTCACATTAGCTTTTCATCGCTCATCTAACGCAACTAACGGAGAGTGGTCAAGATATTTGATTTTGAGAATAGTGTAGTGACTAGATCCAAAAAATTAATAGTTCAATGAAGTAATAGTTTAATGATCATTTTATACTTTATCCTAATTAAAATGCAATTGTGTATGTGTGAATCTCTTATCTTATTTTGTGCATACGTCATATATGTGTATGTTGTCCATTCTTCGTTTGCTATGCTTTATATTTATATTTATGTTTAAAATTTTAAGATAATTAATAATTTGATTGCATCTATATTTTCAAGAATTAAGAAGAATATATATTAAGTTGGCCAAAAATTAAAAAAAAGAAGAAGAAGTTTCAGACTGCAACCAGATCCTGCGATAGACGTAAATGTGAAATGCTAATGTACTCTTTTTTTAATCAAGATCTTGCTTCGAATTTAGAAAAGGTTATAGCATTCATACAAAATACATTATAAAATAGAGAAAGCTAAGTACCCCCTTTGGATTCTAGTTTAGGAAAGAAACGAAAATCATGCAAAATCCTTGTCCATCATCCGACTTCACTGCATAATGTATAAGATTTAATCAATTAATATTCTAATCTTTCTCAATAAATAATTTTAATGCTGTGATTTACGTCATATCCACACTTATAATTAGATCCAAACTCTGTCAAATGTTTTTTTAAAAATATTTTATTTATCTAGTTAGAACTTTTTCTTTTACAAATGAGATTAGAATATTCTTCTCGTAAATAATATAATTTTTAAAAAATATATAATTTTTAATTATTTTTAATATTGGGTTCACTCAAAATGAGAATAATTTAAGAGGTATATCCCCTTTGGTCCCAAAGGAAATGGGAAATGGGTTTGGTCCCAAAGGCAAGAATGCTCTTAGTCTTCGGGTAATGAAAACGACTCTTCCTTCCTTCATCATGATGTCAAATGGTTTGGGTTTAACATTTAAAAGATAAATTAATTAATTAAAAGGATAAATATCAAATTTATATATGAATTTTAGTTGATTGTGCGACCTGATATATAAATTTTGATTTAGCATAATCATATAATTAAGTGACGTAATTTTTAAATTTAAGATACATAACTCAACACTAAAGATAATGATAACTTTTGGTTGATAATCAAGTGACATAATTTTTGATTACGTATAACTTTTCATTTACAATTATTGAAACATCATATATATTTTTTTTGATGAATTACAAAAGGAGGATAAAATCTTACCAGTAATACGACTAAAACTCAGACCGCAGCTGAGATGATGAACACCCTAACCATTAGATCAGCACATTGGATTCAAACACCATATTTATTTTAAAAATATTCCAACAAACAATAGCATGTATTTCTTATTTTGACCATGACATCAGGAGAACCAAATCATTAAATTTAAGATAAGAGGGAAAAATGGTTACAAAACCGTTCTCCAATTGTTGATTTATAAACATTAAAGAAAAGGGTTAGCATATCACTAGGGTTGTAAATGAATCGAGCTTGAACGAATAAACTTTTGTTATTCGTGTTTATTTGTTTATTTTTTAAGTTGTTCATGTTTGTTTATTTAAAATTATGTGTGTTCATGTTCATTTGTTTAATGTTCACGAGCATGTTCATTTAACTTAATCGAACATGTTCACGAATATTAAATGAACATGTTTATAAACATATAATTTAACATGTTCATGAACAATGTTAATTAATGATAAACAAACAAATAATAAATAAATACATATACACATATTATTTTAATATTTTTATAAGAAAATGTCATTAATAAATAGACAAGTCATAAATGAGTCGATAAACAAGCTTATATACAAGTCGATAAACAAGTTTATTCGTAAATATTAACGGACCGAACACACTTTTATTCGTGTTTGTTTGTTTATTAAACGAACATAAATATTTTATTCATATTTATTTATTTAACTTAATAAACAAACATAAACAAATGTTATACGAACTGTTTACGACCAATTCATTGAATGTTCTGTTACAAAAGCCACTTTTTGCTGCTTGTAAAGTGGCAATAAAATCCCTTGGTTTTTTTCCCTATAGATTTTCAAATAAAGCTTGACCCTTACAACATGCTCAAAATCCCTTTTTTCTCTTTCATTGTGACATAATGTGTTGAAAATATGATGAAAGTGGACATAATTTATGAAACATTAATTAATAAAGTATTAATATATTATATTTAAAACATTATTTTAAATATTAAAAATTAATATAAATATAAGGCGAATAATATACATGAAAATGATACAAATAGATATTATTTTTAGGTAGAATTGGACAAGGACGAGAGGTCCGGGCCTCCAAACAAAGCAAATGGAATACAGTCTGTTAAGCAAAACAACCCACTGAACTATATGTCAGTCCACTTGAAAGGTTTCCCCACTTCCACATAATTATACACATATACAGTGTATATGCATACACTCCAATCTACTTAAAAGGCAAGCTTCCCACTTCTATTCTATCATTCTAAACCATCATTCAAATTTAAACATTCAGAAAACACTATGAAAACCCACATATTTTCTCTGGTTTTCTTCTTGTTTTCAGCAGCCCAAGGGTTGAACCCCAAATGTGAGACCCAAGACCAAGGTTCAAACCTCCAAGTGTTCCATATTTACAGTCCCTGCTCACCCTTCAAGCCCTCAAAGCCACTGTCATGGGAAGAAGATGTGCTCCAAACACAAGCCAAGGACCAGGCCAGGCTCCAATATTTGTCGAGCCTGGTGGGTAAGAAATCTGTGGTGCCGATAGCTTCTGGCAGGCAGCTTGTGCAAAGTCCCACTTATATTGTGAGGGCCAACATTGGAACCCCACCTCAAACCTTGCTTATGGCCATGGATACTAGCAATGATGCCGCTTGGATACCTTGCATTGGCTGCCTTGGCTGCTCTTCTACTGTCTTTGACAATGCTAAATCCACCACTTTCCAGTCCCTCGGCTGCCAAGCTCCTCAATGCAAGCAGGTAATCTCCCAACCTTTCATTTCTCCACAACTTCCTATGAATGCCAAAACCCTATCCATCTTAAGATTTTACACTGATTTGCTCCAAATGTGGATGCCTTTTTTGTAAAGTTTTGGCAGCCTAGGGTGCTGGAGTAGTTTTGACTGATTTAATGTTTATTTGACTTATTATACCCATGGGACATGGATTCACCACTGATTTCGGATCCAATCTGTTTTTTATCCTTAATGATTGCTCCACTTTCACTTTCTCCCTTCACTAATTGCATCCACCTGCACGAGTGAAACAGAGTTCGGACAAGACAATCCCAACATCTGCACCACTTTGATCCATTGCCAATCTAACTTCTTCCCATGTACCTTATCAATCTAATATCTTAAAAGCACTTGCATGACGTGATGGATTCAGGTACAAAATCCCAGCTGCGATGGCAGTGGCAACACTTGCATATTCAACATGACCTACGGGGGTTCAACCATTGCAACAAACCTCTCACAGGACACATTCACCTTAGCCACCGACTCTGTCTCCAACTACACTTTCGGTTGCCTGCAAAAGACAACCGGGAACTCGGTGCCACCACCAGGTCTACTGGGGCTCGGCCGAGGTCCATTGTCCCTTCTGTCTCAGACCCAAGATCTGTACCAGTCCACATTTTCATACTGTTTGCCTAATTTTAGGTCCGCCAACTTTTCTGGGTCATTGAGACTTGGGCCAGTTGGGCAGCCAGTGAAGATCAAATACACCCCATTACTGAAGAACCCGAGGAGACCATCGCTTTACTTTGTGAATTTGATTGGAATTAGAGTTGGAAACAAAGTTGTTGATATCCCACCATCTGCCATTGCTTTCAATTCTACCACCGGTGCTGGCACCATTATTGATTCTGGTAATTTTCCCTTTTTATTCTTTCAAAATATTTGTTTTTTTCTTTAAATTATTTTTTAAATGTTGAAGTTCAAACTTAGGTAGTACATTTTTTTAAGCTCATTTTTGGTGTTAGGCATAATTCCAATCTTATCAGTTGTCTCTAAAGTAGAGAACATACCAATGACAACATGATGCATTATTGTATTTTAATTGCAACTGTTGAATATAGTTTACTTACTTTTGATTTTTTTTCAAAAAATATTAATGAAATTGTAATTAAATACATCACAATAATTTTGGTATTTAAAACTTCAGGTACCGTTTTCACCCGGCTAGTTGAACCAGCCTATGTAGCCGTCCGAGACGAGTTTCGAAGACGAGTTAAGGTGGCCAACTTGACATCTCTTGGCGGTTTCGATACATGTTACACAGTCCCGATTGTGGCTCCGACTATAACGTTGATGTTCGCCGGCATGAACGTGACACTGCCACAAGACAACCTGTTAATCCACAGCACAGCAGGCGGCATCACATGTTTAGCGATGGCATCGGCACCGGATAATGTGAATTCTGTGCTGAATGTGATAGCCAATATGCAGCAACAGAACCATAGGATCCTTTTCGATGTGCCAAACTCCAGGTTGGGCGTTGCCCGTGAGCTCTGCACCTAAATTCCAGCTTTCTTCCCTAATCTATTTATCCCTGTGTTCGTGTGACGATCGTATTTAAAGTATTTAATATTTACGTAAACTTGAATGCATTAACAATTTGCAACATTAAATTTTGAAAATTGGAATATTTGTGTTGAAATTTTCTCCAACATATAAATTATCGTTTATTTTATCAATAAATGATTGGAAGAAATGAAAGTGAATTTTTTCATGAAATATTTAAATCAAGTTTCAATCTTGGAATTGACATCAAATGTAGGATTTTACCAAAATATCACTCCTGTCATGAACAATATTAGACTCGGCACAAATTGTAGAGATGAATTTAAGGGAGGCTGATAGGGCCTCGATCCCCCTAAATTTTGGAAAATAATTGTATTAAAATTTTTTATTTTGATATTATAATTAGTATTTTTTCTAAAAAAAGAAAAATTTGTGTTTGGTCCCCCAAATATTTTTTTTTTATATTTGAGTCCTTTAATAGAATTCATAATTTTTTAATTATTAATTTAGTAATATTTTTAGTTTAATTTGGTAAACGAATACAAATTAGTATTTAAATATTAATTTGATAAAAATAAAGTCTAATAATTGCAATATCTAAGTATAAATGGTATTTAAATATTAATTAAGTTAAAACTTAAATAATTATGTATCTAATACAAATTGAGCATTTAATTTTTTTTCTACATTTTGATATAAAAATTATCTCGAATTTAAAAATATATTGTTAAACTATTCAAAAAAAAAAATACATTGTTAAAAATAAGCTCGGCCTGTACTTTGAACATGTATATTTTATCATTTTTATTTTTATTTAATATTTAAATCTTGTTATGAAATTTTTAATAACTTATTAATTTAATATATTTTTAATATTTATATTAAAGTATTTTATATTTAATTTTCATATGATATATATTAAAATAAAATTAAAAAAAAAACCTATTATAAAATCCCAAACTGCATGCAAAAAAGGAATTGAAAATAAATAAAAATTTTCAGATTAGTTACACTGATCTATGAAATTCGGATGAATATTAGATATGAATATATACAAGATATTAGTATACCTTGGACTTGTGTCACTTTTACTCCTCTGAATCACTTTCTTCTTCTTCCTCTGAATCATAGATGAATCTATTATCAATCTGAACAAAAGGGATGTGAGCAATGTTAGACCAGTCTTTCCCTTCATCCCTTCTGCAACTTTGTTTTAACAATGGACAGCCATGGATATATAATTCCAACAATGACATAAGCATGTCTCTTCTGGGCAAACATTTGAGTTTTGGAAGTTTAACAATGGACAAACATTCAAGGAAGGGAAGGTTTTGAAAGCCCTTGGAAGACAGGCTTTCGACATTTGGGAAATCGCTGATGGCGAGTCTGCTTAGAGAACAAGGCAAAATCATGCCTTTTCCTTCATGTGGAAACATTGCCCCATCTGAATATCCTCCATAGATTGCGAGTCTTTTAAGAGAAGTGAGCTTATGGAATCCCCAATGGATCAGTCCTTCAAGAATTTCAGGTTTTGAGATTGTAAGCGAAGTCAAGTTTGTAGGGAAACCTTCTTCAGGAAAGGTTAATAAACATGGACAGTTTGATATCTCCAGTTCCTGAAGATATGTAAGGCAACGCAGGCCATTTGGTAGAGCTTGGAGTTTACTGCACCAGCTTAGACGCAGCACACGTAGGCCGGTCGAGGGCAACCTGGAAACCGAAATCAGATTCCAAAAGCATTCGATATGCAGTTGCTGCAGATGGCTCAGCTTGTCCAATCCATCAGGCAGATACTGAATTCTTTCACACCTGGCAATAAAAATAGACTCAAGGCAAGTGTTGTTGTGAACTGAATCTGCAATGTATTCCACCATTTGGCAAGTGTCTATCCGCAGGTGTTTAAGCCCCACAGGTAAGTAGCCACTTGATGATAAATAGGCCAATTTTGGACAACTCCATATCTTCAGATGTTGAATTTTAACAGTTAAATCACCTGTTGATGATAAAGATGCTAGAGAATGGCATCGTTCAATTATCAGATGGCTAAGTAAAGATCTTTTGCTGATGTTCATACCATCTTCATCTAATAAACACACCAAATTATCACAATTTTTTACCACCAACACTTTTAGCGTAAGAGGCAAGTTATCGTGTGAAAATGACAACAGTTTCGGGCATTTTACGATCTCGAGCTCCCTAAGGGACGTAAGATTGTACATAGTTGCAGATAACTTCTCTAATTTTTCACAATGCTTGATTCTTAGATGTTCAAGACTGCAAAGTGTTTCCATTTGTTGCAGCTCTTCTTTTTGTTCTCCTATGGATATCCCCATTGAAACAAGTTGAGAACAGTTCAAGATTTCCAAATACCGGAGGAAACTTGATCGTGCTAACCATCCTGCTCCATTGTGGCACAAGGAAAGAAACTCTCTAGAACCACCGACCCGAAGAAACTCGGTTTGTGATAAGCCTAACATCAACCATTTTAAACAAGAAAACCATGTGATATTTGAGAGAGTGGCCTTTTTGATTGAGCAAAGGTCAAGAGAGCCATCATGTCTCACTCTTTTGCTGCCAACAATTTCTATTTCATGCAACCTGGAATGCTTTGGAACTGAAACTTCCAATAGTTGACAGTCATGGATCACAAGCTTTTCCAAGCAAGGAAGATAGCTTGGTAAGCTTCCCAACAGTTTGGGGCATTTCTTGACAGAGAGATCACGGAGGCAATTGAAGTTTCTGGTTTTCTCATCGGCTTGGTACGTATTCCACTCCTTCAACGCTGGCATTTCTTCGAACGAAGAATCTCGAATGCCGGAAATGCATTTAAGAAATTTTCTCCATAGAACTCAACACCTATCCTATTGACATAACCCATTCCTTTGACATAAAGGGCCTTCAAAAACGGCAGTTTTCCAAGTACTGGTAATGAACTACACTTGTGGCAATGTTCAAACTCTAAGAACATTAAATTTGAGAATGAACAATCTCTGACCCAAATCGGGAATGTCTGACCACCATAACACTTGATGGAGAGTTTCTTAAGTTTCTTATGCGGTTGAAGTAAGCTCAACACTTCTTTTTCGACTCCTGCGTTTCTTAAATCACCTTTCATGTCTGCACTCCACTTCAATTCTAGATCATCAAGGCCGGACTTACCGAACAACATAGCCTCCGTTGCATCTTGAACATTGACAAGATGTTCCAATCCTGAGATGGAAAGTTGACCTTTGAGATAAGATAAATTCTTCAGCTCCCTTATCTGATATCCAACACCTTGGCCTATAACAAAGTTGGACACTGACTGGAGATCAATCAATTCACCGATTCCAAACGGCATCCCTTCAATTGAATTTGCATCAGTAATATCAAGATGCTGTAGTTTGGTTAAAAGTCTCATATCAGACAGTAAGTGTTTAAGGCGATTGCAGCCTCTCAACAACAATGTTTGCAAGTTAAAGAGCGTACATATAGATTCAGGGAGGCTTTTGATTTTAGTGTAAGAGAAGTTAAGGTAGCGGATATGTGTGAGATCACCAATTGAATCTGGTAGTTCGGTGATGTAGTACCCTTCGAGAGAAAGCAGTCTTAAGCGTCTCAATCTCGGCAACAAATCGATAAGAACACTGTTAGATAGGTAGCAGTCTCCATCATTTGGCAACATAAATGACATAAATGTTCGTAAATGCTCTGCATCACCGAATGTATGGAACCTTTTGAGTCCATTATACTTGCTTCCAATGAAGGATGAATATCGAGCACAGCTCGAAATTTTCTCATTACCCTCTAATCTAAAGCATATGTCTCCTGCAACCGATCGAGCTAGATCATTGATGAGGTCATGCATCACAAACTGAGATTTATTCCTGCTAGATCTTTGAAAGAAAGACCTTGACACAAGATCTTGAAAGTACATGCTACCTAGTTTTTCGATTTGCAGTCTTTTAGTGTTTACTTGTTGCAACATTCCTTCTGCCGTCCATAACAGCACTACATCCTCCTCTCCGAACTCGTAGTCTTTGGGGAGTATTGAGCAATACGAAAAACATTGTTTTAGATGTTGTGGAAGATGATAGTAGCTCAGCCTTAGAGCTGGAATTATGCCACTTTGCTCTTCTGATGAATTCCATATCTCATTCTCCAATACATCTTTCCATGCATCTGGATCAACACGAGCTCGAAGCAGGCCTCCGATCGTTTTAGCCGCTAAGGGCAAGCCTTTACACTTCTTCACAATCTGTTCTCCAAGTTCTTTCAAGTCCAAATGACCACTGAAATCTTCAGATCCTATGGAATGTTGAGCTAAAATGAACAAACAATCATCATTTGACAGTTCTTTCAACGAGTAATCCGGAACCGTTTTCATAACTGACGAAATGTTCTGGTTTCGCGTTGTCACAATAATCTTGCTTCTCGAATCCCCTACTTCGAAAGGAGATCGAAGGATGGTCCAATCATTGTAACTCATATTCCAAATATCATCCAAAACAAGCAGAATTTTCTTTTTGGACAGCTTCTCCTTCAATTTGACTTGAAGCAAATTCAGAACATTTACATCATTGCATGATGCATCACAAGTGACCGACTGCAAAATCGATTTTGTTATCCTAACGATATCGAAATCTTCGGAAACACACACCCATGCTTTGACGTCGAAAAGATCTTGGACCGTATTATCAGTGTAAACTAGTTGAGCAAGAGTTGTCTTACCAATTCCTCCAATGCCAACAATGGGGACGACAGAAACTTGAACATCAGTATCACCATCCATTAAAAGCAAATCAATCACTGCATTTTTATCATATTCTCTACCATAAACAAGAGCTTCATTCACCAAAGAACTAGTTGGTGGTCTTTCAATGACTCTCTTAGGCCTACCAACATCAAACTCCCTTAATTGCAACTCCTTTTTCCGAGTGATCAAATCATCCAATCTAGAACTAATGGCTTTAATCTTGTACATCATCTTATATCTAAACAATAAAGCATTCGGACCAAACTTGCAGTGAAGCTATGAATGATCTTCCTTACCTTACTTCGGTGCGCTTGTTGATCTTTCATTAACTTGTTACGAAGAGCTTCAGGAGCAAACTCGTCCAAGGTGTCGTCGACTTCGAAAGCCAAGTCTCGGAGCTGGGACAACCACATCTTCACATGCTGGTCCTTCAATTGCTTCTCCTCTGCATCAGCAAGCACTGCATGGACAGTCCTCAGTACTGTCTCCAGCTTGTTAAGTTCCTTTTGGACCTGTTTTTCAGTGGCGAAGTGGAGGGTATCAGGAGAGGCTAAGTTGGCAAACAAGGCCTCAAAGAAAGAGGATATGACAATTTCTCCATAGAAGTACATGGCTCAACCTTCAGCAGCAATGAGATGGGGGATTGATTGATAATTCAACAATAAGGGGTTGGATTAAAAGTGTGAAGAGACTTGAGAAAAAGTTAGAAATTCTATCATTTTCTGTATTTACAAATATGGATGGACCCCACTGTTTGATTGATAAATCAAAACTGTGTTGACTTTATGGATGAGGATGCTTCAGTGTCGTTTCCAAGACCATTGTGTAGTAATGAATGACCAAATCATTTCAAACCAATTCCTTAGTAAAATTTGTTTTCAATTCATGAATTTTGTTCTTGCAAGCAATTTTTATTTTCAAGAATTAATATTATATTATACATCTTTTTATTTTTCTACTTGAATTTATTTTATTTTTAAATTTTATTGATGTGATATTTTTAAATAAAAAATACTCACTTAATAATAATATAATTAAAATAATAACATTATAATACCAACAACCTTTTGACTTTATATTTAATCCCGAACAACCCTATCCCCTACCTTCAATTATCAAAAAGAATTGGATATGATTTTTATTTTAAAAATTCTAGTTAATAATTTTTGAATTAATTTAATATTTGCTTAATTCGTAACATTAATATAAATAAACATGATTATTTAAATCAGATCAAGAATCGATTAACATACCAATTCGAAAAAAAGTTTAAATCGATTAAACGCGATTAATCACCGGATCAAGAATCGGTAGAATCAGTAAAACCACTTCTTTTTTTATGTTTTTGCGGACAAAAAACCAAAAAAAAAACCCAAAAGAGAACCGGTCCAACTCAGAAAAAGCTTAAGAAAAGTCTAAAATAAGAGGCTGTGCTATGGTGTTGCCCCTTTCCAGCTGCTGTTGTATCTGCTGCCTTGAAGCTCGCCAGTCGCCACTTTCGTCTCCAACTGCCGCTGTCGGCGTCGAGTTCAGGTGAGGCTGTTGCTGCCGTTTTTTTAGCCAAGTTTTTGTTTGTTTGTTTGGGTTGTAAAATGTTAACAAAGTTGAGCTGTTTGTTGATGAGTTAAGGTAGAAGAAACAAAATGCCTTTTATCTTATGTATCTAAAACTGAAAGTCTGAAACAGAGCTGTCTTTTATTTTCATTGTTTTAATATATATATATATATTATAGTATCTGTTCATATTTTTAAATTTTTTTTACAACGTATACACTTTACACATAGGTACTTAAACTTGGATCTATTAAGATGAATATCATTTTTAGGGTTGTAAATGAACTGAGCATGAAAGAACAAACCTTTGTTCGTGTTCGTTTGTTTATTTTTTAAGTTGTTCATGTTCGATTCGTTATCGTTAAGGATTTCAAATTTTTTGTTCATGTTTGTTTATTTAAAATTATATGTGTTCATATTCATTTATTTAATGTTCACGAATATGTTCATTTAACTTAATTGAACATGTTCATGAACAATGTTAATGAATAATAAACAAATAAACAATAAATAAATACATACATACACACACATATATTATTTTAATATTTTTATAAAAAATATCATTAATAAATAAACGAATAAATAAACGAGCTTGTTCGTGAACATTTTTTGTTGATTTGACGTTCTTTCTTTCTTTAAGCTAAACTAGGCAATTAGGCCTTTAAAAAAATCAAATCATTTTTTAAAAATGGAAATGATAACTAAAATATTAAAATTTTAATAATGTTGACATGGCAATTCACATGTTAATTTATGTGTACTTCATGCTGATATAACACTATCTATTTTATATATCATGTTATTAAATAACTTAAAAATATAAAAATATTTAAAAAATACAAAAAGTTCGTAAAAATTAACTTGAAATATATGTGGATTGTCATGTGAGCTGTCAGTTTTAAAAATTTAACATTTTAGTCAACTTTTTTTTATTAAGAAACAACAATTCAACACTTTTCAAAGGTAAATTGACTTTTTTTAAGAGGTTGAGGGTCAAATTTAATTAAAAATGAAGGCCAATGGATAAAAGATGTAAACATAGAAGGCTAAATGTGATATTATACCTAAAAATAAAATTTCCTTTCTTTTCTCTCTCTATTTTCTGCCAATCAAGATGTTAACCACTCCACGTGGCATAATCGGGCATTGCGTTCAAACGCAATCCCAAACGAAATTCGCAATTCCATCTCATGACCGTGTTTAGGACTGAAACGTCCATCAAAATGTTGTGGAACAGTTCTGTTAGAATTAGTTAAAGTCATTAATATTAGTTAAACGGTGCGTGTTGGTACATATATAAACGTTGCGTTTAAGGCTAGGGACTTCGTTATTAAACGAGTCGTTTTGTCTTAGTTGTACGATGTGTTTTAGCATCAATCAGTTGTCGTTGTATTTTCCTTATTAGCCAATCCATTGGTGGTTGGACGGTTATGAAAAATCAGACTAGAGTTTTCTTGAATTTGAATCTTCTGTTTTCTCTGCAAATTCTCTTCTTCTTCTTCTTCCAAATTCTTAAAATCTTTTTTTTTCAAAAGTTCAATCCTCATCACAAAACATGCGTTTGGACAACCGCAAAAAAGTTCTCTTTCCCAAATTCGTCATTTTCTCTCCAACAAAAATCTCAATTCTTTTCCCATGCATTATGTCGAAACGTTTTTTTTTTTTTGCGAAAAAGTCTCGAAAATATTTAAAAAAATCAAAATATGGAGTCGCTATCAATATTTTATTTAGTGTGATTGGATCACCACAAAATGTTTAAAATCTGTTTTGAAAAATATTTTTTGGTCTTCGAAATACAGAAAAAGAGTGTGTGAGGAAGGATTAGCATCCCCACATGCCCAAAATTGGTACCTAGTCGATTATTTTTCGGTCTTGATTGTTAAAAATTTGAAACTCGAGTGAAATTTAAAATACGATCCTTAAATGCATGATTTATTTGATATACACGTTTAAGAAGGAAATCAAATTTCTTGAGGAAGTCTCGTTATTTCGAAATGATCGAGGAAGAAAGTCACTTTAGTGAGTTAGGACATAACATTTCGAGATTCGAAAATAACGAGCATTCCTTTGTTGCCAATTTCAAACCTTTAAAACGGTACTCGATTATTTCGATTTGAAGAGAAAATAGCGCTTAGTAAGTTAAGGCACAATTTTTCAAAATCTGGAATAAATGAATATTGCCTCGATTTTAAAAAATATTCGTATTTTGGAGGAAATCAGAAAATAACTTTAATTAAAATATTTAAATAAAAATGAGCATGCAAATTAAATACAAATTGTGCAACTAATGAAAAATTGAATAACACAAAGAAAGAACAAATATACGAACAAATAAATATGCAAAACTTAAGCATAAAATTAATAAAATGCGAAATACGAAAGAATCGCAAATCAAAATCATTGAGAAAATAACAGGATTAATTTAAAATACGAAGAAAATAATTTAATTTCATGTACAAAGAATTGAAGAAAAAGAAAATAAAAAATGGGGTCGAAAAATGAAGTTTCAGAGAATTTGAGGTCAAAATGTAATTTTGGAAAAAATTAAGGGTCAAAATGTAATTTTAAGGAATGTTTAGGGTCAAAATGTGATTTTAGGAAGTTTAGGGGTTAAAATATGATTTTGGGAAAGTTTAGTGGTTAAAATGTAATTTTTGGAAAGTTTAGAGGTCAAAATGCAATTTTGGAAAAGTTTGGAGGTCAAAATGCAATTTTGGAAAAGTTTGAGAGTTAAATTTTAATTTTAGAAAAGTTCAAGGTTAAAATGTAGTTTTAGAAAAGTTTGAGGTCAAAATGTAATTTTTGAAAGGTTTGGGGTCAAAATGCAATTTTTAAGTAAATTAGAGGCTTTATGTGCAAATAACCCAAAAAAGTGACACATGGCAGTTTTTTGGGCTTCTAAAAATCAAAGGGCTAAATTGAAAAAGGAATCAAATTAAAGGGCGAGTTTAAAATAAATTAAAAAAACATTAGAGAGGACGAAATTATAAGAACAAAAATTACGGAAGGACTGCCAGAATAAATACCTCATTTTTCAAAAACACGCGGATCTTAGGGTGATCCTCGTGGGTCAGGGCTCCTGGAATGGTGCTGTTTAGGCACTTAAACCCCTCTCAAAACGACATCACACCAAAGGGGTATTTAAGCCAAAATTTTGGCTGAAAACCTCATTTTCCATTTTGTTTTACAGAAAAACTTTCATTTTTTTTCTTTCTCTCTCAACTCTCTCTTTCTCCGATCATGGGTCAGTCCTAGGTCCATCGCAGCCTCCATCGCCGACCACCACCAATCGTCATCGTCAGCCATCGCACACGACGGTCGTAAGGTAAAAAAATTGTTTTTTATATTCTTTTTTATTTTTTATGAAACAAAATAGATCTAAGTTCGTATCCATTTAGATTGAATCTGGATCTAAAAAACATTTGGGTTTTTTTTTCAGATCTGTTATGCTTTTGGTTTTTATTTAAAATCTATTCTTATTTTTTCATTATTATTTTTTAAAAAAAATTAAACCTAGATCTTAAATCGGATTTTCACGAAAAAAAAGGTTTGAAGATTTTTTTTTTCCTTTCGAAATCTGCCCATTTTTTACATTATTCTTTTATGCTTGTTTGATTTTTTCATAGGCGTTCGAATAATGGAGTCCCTCATGAGCACGGAAAATTTAAATTTTGTTTACTAATTTGGGTTTGGAACGAGCCCGATCAAATTGGGCCTACTACAACTGCCCCTCTTTGCTCGTTGCTGTGTAATAAGAACGGAGCAAAGACCAAAAGGAGACCCAATTTTGTTAGGTCTCATTTCTTCGACGCTCTTTCTTTAATTGGTTCACCCTTCACTTTATTAGTCATTCAATTTCACTGCATCCGTTTCTCTACAACTTTAGCAAAGTAGGATTCAGTGTTGTGATTCCATCTTGCCTTAAGGCAATTTCAAAAAGACAAAATTTGCTACTGTAACTTCAATCTATTCCATTGCATCTTCAAGGAAATTGAGATTCACCTTCGCAGCTTCAATTTGCTTCTCTATAGTCTTGAGATTCGCCTTTACGGATTCAATTTGCTTTTCCTTATCTTTAGGGGTAAAAGATTTGAATGATGTCTTCAATCTGCCCTCTGATTAGGGTAAGAGATTGGATGCTTCAATCTGCCCCCATGATCGGGGTAAGAGATTGGTGTGTCTTTAATCTACCCTCTAACTAGGGTAAAAGATTAGATGCTTTAATATTTCCCGTCATGTTTTCTTAAGGTACTAGGTTTGTTGTTACGGCCTCAACCTTTCCCTTTATATCTTCATGGTGTCAGATTCGCCGTTGCGACCTCAATCCTTCCCATCACATATTCTAAAGTATTAGGTTCGTTGTTGCGGCCTCAACCTTTACTTTCATATCTTCATGGTACCGGGTTTGTCATTGCGGGCTCAACCTTTCCCATCACATCTTCTAAGGTACCGGGTTCGTCATTACGGCCTCAACCTTTCCCTTCATATCTTTTTGGTACCAGGTTCATCATTGTGGCCTCAACCTTTCCCATCACATCTTCTAAGGTATCGGGTTTGCCGTTGCGGCCTCAACCTTTCCCTTCATATCTTCATGGTATCAGGTTCGCCGTTGTAGCCTCAACCTTTCCTATCACATCTTCTAAGGTACCGGGTTCGCCGTTGCGGCCTCAACCTTTCTGTAACACCCAAATCCCATACACTGTCGCCGGTTAGAATTCTGGTGTTTACTATTAATTTTATACTATTTATCTTTTACAATTATCCGACTATTTGTATCTTTAATCAATACAAAAATCATTTCACCAATTTAAAACAATATCTAAACATGACACAATTTTATCAAGGGTAAAAATGATATTTCTAACATTTTAAGGGACTTCTATTGGTACTTGATGGTCAAGTATCGATAGAAGTCAATTCAATGAAAAATTTTAGAACTGTGCAGATTTCTACCGGTACCTGTGCTAGTTCTATCGATACAAGTATGATTTCTACCACTACAAGTCATACAACTACCGATACCAAAAACTCCAGAGAGTAAAAATTCATACCCTGCAAGTTCTACCGATACAAGCTTACCTACTACCGATACATCAGTACTAGGAACTACCGATACTTGCAATTAAACTACCGATACAATACAAGTCAGAGAACAACCTCTCTCCTACCCTGTACTTCTACTGATACATGCAATAATTCTACCGAAACTAGTATGCAAAATTTCATTAATGACGTCAAGACACAAGTGTAATACCTTAAAAACATCCAATATAAGTTATGCATTAAAACATCACAATACATACATAACTTCTAAGTCTTTACAAGCATTATGAGCCTAGGCATCAAAGTTATACTACATGCATTTACAAAATCAAGATAGTAAGTTTTCAACATCTTTGGTTCCATATCAAAGGTTAACAACATCCTAGTACATGCCATAGGACCAAGTGATGCAAAAATCTACCAATGATTCCACGATAGTGTGATTCTAGGTGAGGTCAATGATTCGATCTTCAATTAGCAAAACGATCTACAAAACAAAAACAATATTTGTGGTAAGTTTTATAACTTAGTAAGTTCAATAGTTAAGGAACACCAACATGGTGTTAGCAACAATGATTCACTCAAGCCAAGTAGTTTTTATTTCTCGAGAGTAGTTACAATTTCTCTTCCTGTACATAACGTTCTGTTACCAATATCCGATGCTGCTCATATGAGTTGTCGAGGACTCGTAACTTATGCGGCACTCCAGCCATCGGTACGGTGTCTATCTGTTCTGTAAACTGTTTCCTAACGATGCTGCTCACACGAGTTGTCAAGAGTATGCATAAAGCATAAGTCCCAACCATCGTAGGACCTGTAATCTATATAGGATCCATTTCTCTTTTTTCGAATCACGATGCTGCTCACACGAGCTGTCGAGGACTCACAACACATGCGGTACCCCAGCTATCGTGTCGGTACTATTTCAACGGCATAAAGCCTACTATCTTTTGCGTTTCATTTGTTCGATCATCTTCAATACTGAATGCTTTCAATTTGTTGTACATTAACAACATATATATATATATACAAGAAATATTAAGTAAGATTTACACTATGAACTTATCAGACTAGATTGCAGATTAGGAAAGACTTCAAGGACTATTCTGCTAATTTCCCTTTTCTCTGGTCGGTAGCACGATCGTAGTCTACATTCACAAATCATTCAGTTCTCACATTAAATTACATAATTTAGTAACTCAAAATCATTTAGTCTTTTTTGGGAAATTACAGTTTTACCCCTAATAGTTTCCTTTTATTCAATCTAATCCCTTCAACATAAACATGCAAAATACCCATTTATTCTAAACTTTACCCTAGCCGAATACTCATATTCCTCTTGCAAATCTCTTCAAGTAATTTATTTCAACTAAATATACACAATTTCATCACTTTTACATTTTGATCTATAAACCCTAATTTCATCAAAAATCATTTTACACAAAGATTCAACCCAATCATCAACCATTCAAAACTATCAAAAGCTTCAAAGAACAAGCATATTCATCCATGGCAAAGTTTTCAACATTTGACAGATTTACAAATTAGTCCTCGTATAAATTATATTAAGCTGATACGGACTCAAAAACATAAAAATTATTAAAAACGGTCAAGGTTTGCTTACCCAAATCAAAGCTCAAAGATTTGAATGGGAAAAACCCTAAACTTCTCTCTTTGGCCGTGTGAAGAAGAAGGAGAAGAAGAAAATATGTGAAATTGCCTTAATTTCTTTCCTTTAATTTCTTATATATAATGGCAAACTTGTAATTTCCATGACTTTCATTATTAAGTTTAATTAACCATTTTTAACTTTAATTAAACCTATTTAAAAGTAATATAACTCATGTCAGTCCACTAGCTAACATTCATTTGGTTATTTTACTCATTTGATCCTTCTAATTTAACATCTATACTTTTATCCTTTTTATAAATTAATCATTTCTATTTAATTTACTATCTAATCAAGACTATTTTTCGAACCATGATTCATACAATGCATATATCACCAGGAATATTTAAAATAACTAAATTTATGACTTGACTCGTCGAAGCTGTGGTCCTGAAACCACTATTTCCAACACCATTGAAAAATCGTGCTATTACACTTTCCTTTCATATCTTCATGGTACCGGGTTTGTCGTTGCGGCCTTAACCTTTCCTATCACATCTTTTAAGGTACCGGGTTCACCGTTTCAACCTCAACCTTTCCCTTCATATCTTCAGGGTATCAGATTTACCGTTGCGGCCTCAATCTTCCTCTTCAAACCTATAGAATATACTTTCATAGACCTCTATGCAGGCCAAATTGTTATGATGCTTTGATCAGAATGAATTACATGTCACTAACTAAATGAATGTGCATGATTAATGTCAGGTTTAAATTGATTAAATCTTTTTTGTTTTCATCCTTGGAGTGATATAATTTATCGCTCGTTGCAGTTTTGTCACTCAACGTACCATCCTGTCTTCTTCTAGATTTGCAATGAGACTCAGCGGAGTAGTCTTAGTTTGACCTACTCGTTTCAGGTTTGGTTCTTTTAACTAGTAGTCTTGTTTTAGGTCCCTGTACCAGTTAAAAAATTTCTAAAATAATACACGTAAATCCTTGTATACCTTGTCATGTTAGTTTATTATCCATTATCTTAGTGCGAAAATGCTTGGGCAAGGTTGTGAAAGAATAAAATTGTATTAGATTCAGAGCTCAAAGAATTTGAAAAAAAAAAACATTGGCCAAAGAAAAATTGTCAAGTAAAACAAATAATCAAAAGAAGAAATACTAGATGCCCCAGATATCATGATATGAGCTTCTTTAATATGACTTGATGAGGATCATTTTGTGCTCGATATGTGTCTAAAAAACTCGGAGTTCTTTGCTAAGGCCTTGAGACGTAAAGTTTCTTTGTCTTGTCACATTTGAGGAAACAATCGGAACCCATTTTTGCTTCATATTTGAGCTGCTTTTTTCGGGTTTCCAACTCAAAATCTTGTTGGTTTCAATATACCCTTTACGGGTTTTCATCTTAACCTCTCATTCATTTTTCTTTTCCTTTTTATTTTTTTTTGTTTTTAGGTGAAATAATTCTTCACTGAGTCTAAGTTTACAGGATTGTGTAGATCTTTACCATCCATTTTAGTTAAAATGAGGGCTTCTCCAGAGAAAGCTTTCTTCACTACATAAGGTCCCTCCCAATTAGGCATTCATTTTCCTCGAGAGTTCTTGTGTATGGGAAGTATCTTTTTCAGAACTAAATTTCCCTCGTGGAATTCTCTAAGGTGGATCTTTTTGTTGTAACTTGCATAATTCGTTTTTGGTACATCTGACCATGACGAATAACTCTTAATCTTTTTTCTTCGATCAAGTTCAACTGATCATATTTGGCTTGAATCCATTCTGCCTCATCCAAATTTAACTCTGATAAAATTCAGAGAGAAGGAATCTCAACCTCAGTAGGTAAAACTGCTTCTATTCCATATACCAAGGAGAACGGTGTTGCCCGGGTAGAAGTTCTGACTGAAGTCCTATAAGTAAGAAGGGCAAATGGTAACTTTTCATGGCAATATTTATAGGTTTTTGTCATCTTTGCAGTGATATTCTTGATGTTCTTATTAGCTGCCTCCACTGCTCCATTCAATTTTGGACGATAATGAGATGAATTATGATGTTTGATCTTGAATTGTTCGCAAACCTCTGTTATCGTGTTGTTATTAAAGTTCAATGCATTGTCAGATATGATCCTTTCTGGCATCCCATACCGACAAATGATTTCCTTTTTTAAGAACTTGCTAACTGCTGAATTTATGTCACCGGCGTAAGAAGCAACTTCTACTTACTTGGTAAAATAGTCGACAACCACAAAGATGAATCTATGCCCATTAAAAACCTTTGGCGAGATTGGTCCAATAACATCCATGCCCCCACATAGAAAAAGGTAATGGAAAAATCATAATATGAAGGTGTGACGAAGGTACATGGATTTTGTCTCCATAGATTTGGCATTTCTGACATCTCTTAGCATAGTTGATGTAGTCACCCTCCATGGTGGACCAGTAGTATCCAAATATCATAATTTGCCTAGCCATTTTGAATCCATTAGCGTGTGCTCAGCAAATGCCTTCGTGGACTTCTTCTAAGATTTTTCTTGCTTCAATTGCATCGACACATCTTAACAACACCTGATCCTTCCTCCTTTTATACAAAATCTCCCCATATAGGACATACTCAGTTGCGAGCCTTCTCAATGTTCTTTTATCATTTTTAATAGCTTGCTCGGGGTATTTACGGTCTTTTACATACTAAAGGATGTCTTGGTACCAAGGATGGTCGTCATTTTCTTCCTCTTCAATCTCATAGCAATTGGTCGGAGCCTCATAGATGCTCATCTGAATAGGCTTCATATCCTCTGGCTTATTTAGTTTCATCATCTAGGCTAGAGTAGCCAGAGCGTCAGCCATCTAGTTTTCCTCTCGTGAGAGGTACTGGAATGTAACCTCATCGAAATCTTTGATCAACTTAAGGACCAACTTTCGATAATCCATTAACTGGGGATCCCTTGTTCCCCATTCTCCCTTAAGTTGGTATATTAACAGTGTAAAATCTCCATATACCTCTAGGACTTTGATGCCTCGTTCTATGGCCGCACCAATTCTCATGATACATGCTTCATACTCTGTCATGTTGTTTGTGCAATCGAAATCGAGTTTACTGGTAAAAGGATAATGGTCTCTAGAGCTGATCGTTGGTCGTGCCGGGTCGGATTCGGGCTGGGCTTCAATAAAATTTTAAGTCCAAGTGCTAGGCCCTAGCCCAGCCTGGTCCGAAAAATGGGCCTAAAACTTTGTCCAAACTTGACCCGAATTACAATAGTAAAACCCAAGCCCGACCTGGTCAACCCGTATTAATTTTTTAGATTATTTTATTACATACAACAAATTTAAAAAATATATAATATATCAAATACACTTAAAAATATTAAAAAATAAATAAATTTAAAATACATTAAAAAAATTTATATTAAGATAGTTGCAAATAAATTAGCAAAAAAAAGTAACAATAAAATAAAAGTTCTACAATATTCAAATAATATTAAAAAATAGTGAAACAATAGTAAAAACGTATAAAAAAATAGCATCCAAACAACAAAAATAACAATAAAAAACAGCAGCAAAAATAACAACAAACAACATTAAAAACAACCAAAATAACAGCAAAAACAACAATAAAATAACAACCAAAACAGTAAAAAAGCACCAAAGTAGTAAAAAACACAAAAACAGCAAAAAATAGCAACCAAAACAGTAAAAAAAAGCACCAAAACAACAATATAATTTTTTTTATTAAAAATAGTTAATTTATTCGAGTCGGGCTCGGGCCAAAAAACTCATACCCAAAGCTCAGCCCATTTAGAAAATGAGCCTCATTTTTTGTCTAAGCCCATTTTTCAGACCTATATTTTTATCCAAACCCTCCTATTTTTTGGGCGGGCCTTCGGGTCGGGTCAGGTGGCCCGGCCCATGATCAGGTCTAATGGTCTCTTTCTGGTGACACCAAGACTGCTCCAATTCCTTTACCCATCATCAAAATTTAAACGCCAAGAATGTTTCATTGTGGTTCCTTCTTCAGTGGTTGCAAATACATTAAATCCTCATTTGAGCAATTGAAATTTATTGGCTCATAATCTTCTAGAGCTTTGCTGGCTAAGAAATCTTCTATCGCACTTCTTTTTACTGCCTTTTGGCTAACATAGATTATATCAAACTCAAAGAGTAGGTCTGCCATCTAGTCATCCTCCCATTCAAGGCGGTCGACTCCATCATGTATTTCAATGGATCTAACTTTGAGATTAGCCAAGTCGTGTGGTACAGCATGTACTGTCGTAACCTCCGAGTAGTCCAAACCAACGCCCAGCATAGCTTTTCAATTGATGAGTACCTTGTTTCACAATCGGTGAAATTTTTGCTAAGGTAATATATTGCTCTTTCTTTTCTTCCAGCCTCGTTATGTTAGCCCAGTACACATCCTACAGAATTTTAAAAAATTGTCAAGTGCAAGATCAATGGTTTGTTGGGTCTTGGCAGCACTAGGACTGGAGCATTGGATAAATAATGCTTGACCTTATCAAATGTTTTCTGACATTCGTCATCCCACACTCTCGGGTTATGTTTTTTAAGAAGATGAAAGATGGGATCATATTTCTCGATTAATTGTGAGATGAATAGAGCAATGTAATTTAGTCTTCCTAGGAAACCTCAGACTTCTTTTTACGTACAAGGTGGTGGTAACTATTATATAGCCTTGACCTTATCTGGATCGATCTCAATGCCTCTCTTGCTGACCACAAAGTCTAACAACTTATCTGATATAGCTCCAAAAGTGCACTTGGTTGGGTTTAACTTGAGTTGAAATTTTCTTAACCTCAAGAATAATTTCCTTAGGACTTTTACATGTTCTTCCCCTGTTCAGGACTTCGCAATCATATCATCGACATAAACCTCAATTTTTTTGTTTATCATATCATGAAACGAAGTCACCATGGCTCTTTGATAAGTTGCCCTTGCATTTTTAACATCAAAGGGCATTACTTTATAACAAAAGGTTCCCCACATTGTGACGAAGGTAGTCTTTTCCTTGTCTTCAGGATCCATCTTTATCTGGTTGTATCTAGAGAAGCCATCCATGAAAGAGAACAATACATGACTTATCGTATTATCAACCAGGGTGTCAATATGGGGCAGTGGGAAGTTATCATTCAAGCTTGCCTTGTTCAGATCTCAATAGACAACACACATTCGTACTTTCCCATCCTTCTTAGGCACATGGACTATACTGGCCTCCCATTCTGAATACTTGACCACTTGAAGAAAACCAGTGTCGAATTGTTTCTTGATCTTTTCTTTTATCTTTAGTACTACATCAAGTCTCATTCTTCGGAGCTTCTATTAAACGAGTTTACAATCTTCCTTTATAGGTAACCTGTGTACCATAATATCGGTGTTTAACCCGAGCATATCTTGGTAAGACCATGAGAAGACATTATTGAACTCTCGAAGCAAACCAATAAGATCTTCTCTTGTTTTTGCTGAAATGCTGGTCTCAATTTTCACCTCTTTTTATTCATTCTCTTTCCCTAGGTTCACGGTTTCTACTAACTCCTTATGAGGCAACATTTGTTTTTCTTCTTGCTCCATCATTCGTAGCAAATCTGGAGACAAATTATTGTCTTGAACGTATTCAAAGTTCTAAGGATCTTCGAGACATATATCTTGTTCGAAATAAGGCTCAAAGTCAGTAACAGCGTTGCTCATATTGATATCCGAAGATCTATCGAAGGAAATAAAAGAGATCCAAAGAATAAAGTAAATTTAAGAATGGTATGGTATGAGTATGAGTATATGTATAAAAAAAATTTAAGAATGATTAATTATGTAAGTTTGGTGTAAACAAATTGTTTGAATAGAATGAAAGAATAAATGAAGAGATGTTTGCCAATTGAGACGCATTTTCATTTAAAGCAATGGATAATAACCAGATGCCCTTTACAAATGATTTCTATCACTCTCGGGCTTAGAGCAATAGGTGTGCATTGAGTATTACTCTGGATAAATCCTAAAAGCTATATTGAGCTCTTCCTCAGTCCAGTTGTTCAGAACGCTTCCCGAGGTGTATGAGTGAATTTTTGATAAGCACCTTTCTCTATCTTCCCATCATTTTTCTACAGTATATGGTTTGAGACAACATAAATGCTTAAATCTTTCGTGATCGCATTCACTCCCTAATCGGGATGGTTAGGCAAAAGATTTCCAGCCACATTAGATCCAAACGACTCATCAAATCTTATAACTCCCCTCATGATCATTCTCTTTACCAGCTTTTTAAAGGTAAAGCAATTCTCGAAAGAGTGTACTACTATCTCATCATGATACTCGCATCGAGCATTTGTATCATACTATTTTGGGAACATGGGTAGTACTGAATCCACATAGTACGGAGCCATCGCATATTGATCATATAATTTTTGGTAAAGCTCTTTGTACGTCACCAGGATGGGCGTGAACGAAGTTCTTTCAGTATTTGGCCTTGAGCTTGATCCCGACCTTAGAGGATTTAAGTTGTTGGTCACTGGCGCATTTAATGGTATCGTCATGATCAGTCTTACGTGGTTCGACCTGTACATGCTTGCATTATTTATTTCGGCCTCTTTTTTCTTGAAAGCAGGTCTTCTGGCGCTTTCCCCAGCATATATCTTCCCACTTTTGATCGAGTTTTCGATCATTTTTCCAGATAGAATCATGTTAGAGAAGCTTTTAGTGGCACTCCCTAACATGTAGTTGATGAACGGAGCCTTCAAGGTATTGACAAATAACATTGTTGTTTCTTTTTCCAATAGAGGTGGTTGCACTTGAGTTGTCATATCCCTCCATCTTTGGGCATATTGCCTAAAGCTTTCACTGGGCTTCTTATTCATATTCTATAATGTGATCCTATCGGGGGTTATGTCGATAACATGACTGTACTGCTTCATAAAAGCTTGTGTCAAGTCTTTCCATGAACTAATTTTTGCACGACTAAGCTGATTGTACCATCTAGCAGCAGAACCTACCAAGCTATCTTGGAAACAGTGGATAAGTAATTGGTTATTGTGGACGTATCTCATAATTTTTCTACAGAACATGGTTTGAGCCTCTGGGCAACTCACTCCGTTATATTTTTCAAATTCTGGGGCTTTGAATTTGGGCGGGAGCATTAGGTCTGGGACCAAGCTCAACTCTTTGGCATCCATCTCATAGAAGTTTTCAGATCCTTGTATTGCTTAGATTTTTTCTTTTAACACCTTGTATTTTTCCTCCATTTATCTAGGGAGATCCATTCTCGCTATTTCATCGAAGTCAAGAACACCAGTGTTTGCGGCATTTTTTTTTGGGTTGGATCTTGATCCCATTGGACAATTATTTGGTCTTGACATACTAATAAGGTGTTGTTGCATTCTTATAGTAACAGGAGCTCCCTATGTGTAAGCTCCCTATGTGTAAGCTCCAAGTGGGACTTAATTGTATGGGGGTGTATAGCCTGGGGGTTAATGTGATCCTCTTCTTCCTCCTCGAGATTTTTTGCGAGACCTTTCCCTTTATCAACCCTTTCTCTTAGCATATGGGCTATTGGTTTATCATATCCCTTTGATCTTTCATGTCTTGTTGCATACTTGCCATTTGATCTTGTAATTGCACATGCATTTGTTCTTGCATGTCTCTTTGTGCTTGTCGAGTCTTTCTATCCTCTAATCCATGACTTTAGATTTATTGTGAGTGTAGTAACAGTGGGGGTTCTCAATGGTTTCCGATATAACTGTTAAAATTTTAATTAATTAGGTGTACGTTTTTGGAATTTAATTCATGTTAACAGATGTAATACTTATGAATGCATGTATGCATAAGAAAGGTATTGACTTATAGTTCAATTCTATTAGAAAAACTTTACTAGAAAACAAACTTCTTTACATAAGGCAGACATGCATATGGTCGTGTTTTAGTGTTCAAAAGCTTTAATCTTCGTAGGAAATCATCCCATTTCGCCTTGGTTCATCTCTGATTTTTTGGTCCAAAATGTCAGCTTGAACGTTTAATTGATCGGTCACTTCTCGTACTTGGGTCAAAGTGGTTTGTCGTGCGATCTTCGTTTTCGTCTTACTCGTCTAGCAAATCATCGTTTTTTATTCTTCTTTCGACCATAGATGCACAACCATATTGTCTTCTATCTTATCAAGAAATTCATTTTCTTATGACTTATTCTCTATTTAGTAATTGAGCTTTAAATCAATACCCTTCCTAGTATGATGATGCAATACATACAGAGAGACAAGGTAGAGCGAATTAGTACAACATTAATAATAAACATGGATGTAGAACAAAGAATCTAAATCTTTATTTGCTGAAAGGTTCAATATAGCTTCTTCTAAGGTAAGTACTTATGGCTCATTATATGTGGTTTAGTCTCTAGAGTAAAAGGTACCCAAACCAGCAGATTCCTCGATCCTCAGCTATTACAGGTTCATATGGATAAATTCAGTTTAGGGGGACACATTTCCTTTTTGTTTGTACGGAAGTGAAAACTTCAAGAAAACATAGGTACCGGATGTAATCTCGAAAGCGATTCACTATCCTGTACAAAGGTGAAAACCTCACGATGGAGTAGCTTCCCACTTTCACTTAAAGGGTGTACTAACCAATGCACATGAATGCAAGCCTATAACAACAATATCAACAAAATGACATCACACAAAAAATGCAACGGATTGCATATTAAATTAAAACCGAGTGTTAAAAATTTTCACAAAAAGACCCGAAAATAATCAACTTTTGGCTTAACTTTCTTTTCATTTTTAAAGTCCCCAGTGGAGTTGCCAAACTGTCGAAACGTTTTTTTAAAAAGTCTCGAAAATATTTTAAAAATCGAAATATGGAGTCGCCACCAATCTTTTATTCGGTATGATTGAATCACCATAAAACATTTAAAATCCGTTTTGAAAAATATTTTTTGGTCTTCAAAATCCAGAAAATAGGTTCGGGAGTCGGTTACATGTGAGGAAGGATTAGCATCCCACACGCCCAAAATTGATACCTAGTCGATTATTTTCCGGTCTTGATTGTCAAAATTTTGAAAACTCGAGTGAAATTTAAAATACGATCCTTAAATGCATGATTTATTTTATACACCCGTTTAAGAAGGAAATCAAATTTCGTAAGGAAGTCTCGTTATTTCGAAATGATCGAGGAAGGAAGTCACGTCTAGTGAGTTAGGACATAACATTTCGAGATTCGAAAATAACGAGCATTCCTTCGTTGTCAATTTCAAACCTTTAAAAGGATACTCAATTATTCCGATTTGAAGAGAAAATCACCCCTAGTAAGTTAAGGCACAAATTTTCAAAATTCGAAATAAATGAATATTGCTTCAATTTTAAAATATTCGTATTTTGGAGGAAATTGAAAAATAACTTTAATTAAAATATTTAAATAAAAATGAGCATGCAAAATAGATACGAATTGTTCAACTAATGATAAGATTGAATACGGATAAATAAATATGCAAAACTTAAGCATAAAATTAATAAAATGTGAAATATGAAAGAATCGCAAATCAAAATTATTGAAAAAAAATAACAGGATTAATTTAAAATACAAAGAAAATAATTTAATTTCTTGTACAAAGAATCAAAGAAAAAGAAAATAAAAAAGGGTCGAAAAATGAAGTTTCGAAGAATTTGAGGTCAAAATGTAATTTTGGAAAATTTTGGGAGTTAAAATGTAATTTTAAGGAATGTTTGGGGTCAAAATGTGATTTTGGAAAGGTTTGGGAGTCAAAATGTAATTTTGGGAAGTTTAGGTGTTAAATATAATTTTAGGAAGTTTGAGGGTCAAAATGCAATTTTTAGAAAGTTTGGAGGTTAAAATGTAATTTTGGAAAAGTTTGGGGTTAAAATGTAATTTTGGAAAATTTTAGGGTTAAAATATAATTTTAAAAAATTTTAGGGTCAAAATGTAGTTTTGGAAAAGTTTGAGAGTCAAAATATAATTTTTTTAAAGTTTAGGGGTCAAAATGTAATTTTTGAGTAAAATAAGGGCTTTATGTGCAAATAGTCCAAAAATGACACGTGGTAACTTTTTGGGCTTCCAAAAATCAAAGGGCTAAATTGAAAAAGGAATCAAATTAAAGGGCGAATTTAAAATAAATTAAAAAACATTAGAAAGAACGAAATTGTAAGAACAAAAATTGCGGAGGGATCGTCTGCATAAATATCCCATTTTTAAAAAACATGCGGATCTGAAGGGGATCTAAGCGGGTCGGGTCGGGGATCCTAGAACGGTGTCGTTTAGGCACTTATACCCCCCTCAAAATGACGTCGCACTAAGAGGTATTTACTGAAAACCTCATTTTCCATTTTGTTTTTCAGAAAGACTTTCTTTTTTCTCTCTCTCTCAACTCTCCCTTTCTTCGATCATGGGTCAGTCTTAGGTTTGCCGTAGCCTCCGTCGTCGACCATCGCCAACCGTCGCTGTCAATCGCCGTGCACGGCAATCGTAAGGTAAAATAATCTACTTTTTATATTATTTTTTATTTTTTATGAAACAAAATAGATCTAGGTTCGTATCCATTTAGATCAAATCTGGATCTAAAAAACGTTTAGGTTTTTCTTTTTCTTTTTTTATTTTCAGATCTATTATGTTTTTGTTTTTTATTTAAAATTTGTTCTTATTTTTTTGTAATTATTGTTTTTAAAAAAATTAAACCTAGATCTAAAGTCGAATTTTTACGAAAAAAAGAGTTTGAAGATTGTTTTTTTTTTTCCCTTTCGAAATCTGCCCATTTTTTACATTATTCTTTTATGTTTGTTTGATTTTTTTTCACAAGTGTTTGAATAATAGAATCCCTCGTGAGCATGGAATGGCTCGGAGAGACTTCGTTCACGACTCCGACAACGTCGGCTTAAATACAGGTATGCCCTCTCAACTTCTTTTTTATTATTATTTATTATGTATTTATTATATTATTTAATATATTTAATGCATGTTTAGAAATAATAAATGAATAAAACTGATAATATATGTATAATATGATTAACAAATATATATATATATATGAATATACCTTGAGAATGTAAATGATTGGAATACTTTGAAACTTGACCTTTATTGCATATACTAATTGCTTCTTGTATTGATTTCAAATGCTCTTTGTTTTGTTTTATCGATTTCAAATGCCCCTGTGTAATCATTACAACTAATTTTGAATCGTCTTTTAAAGCCTTCATTGCAATCATGCAATTTTGTTTTTTTCAATTAAATGGTTGTCCTTTCTTCATTATAGGTGGCAGTGGCGATGGTGCAAGTTGCTGGTGGCGGTGATAGATGGTGGGTGACCTTTGTTAACGTGGCGGCATCTAAGTGGGCAAGGCAAGGACGGCAGCAACACAAGTTGCTACTAGGGTTTGACTTTAGGTGGACTCGTTTGGGTTAAAGTTTAAGTCTTAGTGTTTGGGTTTAGGCCACTTGGATCTTTGTAAATTGGGCTTGTAAATTTGAATATTTTTAAACTTAAATAAATTTAAATTTAAAATTATATTGAACAATTTAAATTTAAATTTTATTTACTAATTTGGGTTTGAAACGGACCCGATCAAATTGGGCCTACTACACATTAAACCATAGATTTTTCATGCTCATCTTGACCCAAGGTACCAAATTTCTCTTGGTTTGTTTCTTCTTTTCAACCCACCAATTTTGGGTTTAAATCTCATCCGTAATGATAAAAATAGATTCTTTTGTGTTTTTCATTTCTGGGTTTTTATATTTTAATGCATTTTGGTTAATGGGGTTTGCTTATGTTGTGTTGCTCCGCAATTTTCCTCCAATGGGTTTGTTTTTTTCCGTGTTTTTCTTTCACAATAATGAAGAGCTAATTATTTTATTTATCTAATTATTAATGTATTATTTCAGGGTTTCAAGAGCGACTATTATATTCACTTGTTTTTTTCTTTGTTGCGTTTCTGTCTGTGTTTCAGCCTGTCTGTAAGAATGAGAAAATATTTATGTATGAATGTGCCTTTTGTATGTCTTCATCTACTAATTAATGTATTTATTTATGCTTAAACGTGTCTTTTGTATTTATTTATGTATGTATACATATATAGACGAGTGTATAATTAAGACTATAAATGAATTAAGCTTGAACGAATAAATTATTTAGTTGAATTTGTAGTTTGCAACTGTTGTCAGATTGATTCTCATACATTGTTTTTTCATTCTCCGAAGAGAATTCACGAAGAAATGGAAATGAAAGTTCCAAGAATAAAAAAGAGATAAAATATTAGAAGTAACAGTTGGAGAGAAGCCTGTATTAAAAGTAACCGTTGAAGAGGAGCCTTGGAGCTTTTAAGGGCATTAAAAAGAATATCCGTTGGTAGAGTTGAGCATTTAACAGCAACTATATGGATTGAAAATTTTCAAATTAAAAAAAAAAACTAAAATATTTAAAACTATAAAAGAAAAAAAAAACATGTTTATTAATTTATTAAAGTAAAAAGAGTATTCGTTGGTGGAGTTGAACATTTAACAGCATTTATATGGATTGAAAATTTTTAAATTAAAAAAAATATATTTAAAATCATAAAAGAAAAAACATGTTTATTCATTTATTAAAATTTTTAATTTGTGAAGTGATTTAATTAAAACTAAATTAAATTTGAATAGATATTAAATATAGACGAGTGTATAATTAGGGTTGTCAGCAAACAAACCATTCAATTGGGTTTGTAATCTGCAACTATTGTCATATTGATTCCCATACATTGTTTTTTCATTCTCCGAAGAGAATTCACAAAGGAATGGAAATGGAAGTTTCAAGAATAAAAAGGAGAAAAAATATTAAAAGTAACGGTTGGAAAGGAACTTTGCAGCATTTAAGGGCATTAAAAGAGTATTGTTGGTGGAGTTGAGTATTTAACAATATTTATATGGATTGAAAATTTTTAAATTAAAAAAAGAAAAATATTTAAAATTATAAAAGAAAGAAACATGTTTATTTATTTATTAAAGTTTTTAATTTGTAAAGTAATTTAATTAAAATTAAATTAAATTTGAATAGATATTAAATATAGACGAATGTATAATTAGGGCTGTAAATGAATTAAGTTTGAACAAATAAACTATTTAATTGAGTTTGTAATCTGCAATTGTTGTTAGATTGATTCCGGTATATTGTTTTTCATTCTCCGAAGAGAATTATGAAAGGAATGGAAATGAAAGTTCCAAGAATAAAAAGAAAATAAATTATTAAAAGTAACTGTAAGAGAGTAGCCTTGGAACATTTAAGGGCATTAAAAAGAGTATTCGTTGGTGGAGTTAAGCATTTAATATAATTTATATCGATTGAAAATTTTTAAATTAAAAAAACTAAAATATTTAAAATTATAAAAGAAAAAAACATGTTTTTCATTTATTAAAATTTTTAATTTGTGATGTAATTTAATTAAAATTAAATTAAATTTGAATAGATATTAAATATAGACGAGTGTACAATTAGAGCTGTAAATTAATTGAGCGTGAACGAACAAACTATTCAGTTAAGTTTGTAATCTGCAGTTGGTGTTAGATTTATTCCTATACATTGTTTTTTCATTATCTGAAGAGAATTTATAAAGGAATGGAAATGGAAGTTCCAAGAATAAAAAGGAGATAACGTATTAAAAGTAACAGTTGGAGAAGAGCCTTAGAGCATTTAAGGGCATTAAAAAGAGTATCCGTTTATGGAGTTTAGCATTTAACAACGTTTTTATGGATTGGAAATTTTTAAATTAAAAAAAACAAATATTTAAAATTATAAAAGAATGAAACATGTTTATTTATTTATTAAAATTTTTAATTTGTGAAGTAATTTAATTAAAATTAAATTAAATTTGAATAGATATTAAATGTAGACGAATATATTATTAGGGCTGTAAATGAATTGAGCCTGAATGAATAAACTATGTAGTTAGGCTTGTAATCTACAACTGTTGTTAGATTGATTCCCATACATTGTTTTTTCATTCTCCGAAGATAATTCATAAAGGAATGAAAATGGAAGTTACAAGAATAAAAAAGAGATAAAGTATTAAAAGTAACTGTTGGAGAGGAACCTTGTAGCATTTAAGGGCATTAAAAAGAGTATTGTTGGTGGAGTTGAGCATTTAACAATATTTATATGGATTGAAAATTTTTAAATTAAAAAAAATAAAATATTTAAAATTATAAAAGAAAGAAACATGTTTATTTATTTATTAAAAATTTTAATTTGTGAAATAATTTAATTAAAATTAAATTAAATTTAAATAGATATTAAATATATACAAGTGTATAATTAAGGCTGAAAATGAATTGAACTTGAATGAATAGAACATTCAATTGAGTTTGTACTCTGCAATTCTTGTCAGATTGATTCCCATACATTGCTTTTTCATTCTCCGAAGAGAATTCTGAAAGGAATGGAAATGGAAGTTCCAAGAATAAAAAGGAGAAAAAGTATTAAAAGTAACTGTTGGAGAGGAGCTTTGGAGCATTTAAGGGCATTAAAAAGAGTATTCGTTGGTGCAGTTGAGCATTTAACATAATTTATATGTATTGAAAATTTTTAAATTAAAAAAAACTAAAATATTTAAAATTATAAAAGAAAAAAAATATTTTTTCATTTATTAAAATTTTTAATTTGTGAAGTAGTTTAATTAAAATTAAATTAAATAGGAATATATATTAAATATAGACGAGTGAAAAATTAGGGTTGTAAATGAATTGAACTTGAATAAATAAATCTCTGTTCGTGTTCAGTTGTTTATTTTTTAAGTTGTTCATATTCGGTTTGTGTTCGTTAAGGATTTCAAATTTTTTGTTAATGTTCGTTTATTTAAAATTATTTGTGTTCATATTCGTTTATTTAATGTTCACTAACATATTCATTTAACTTAATTGAACATGTTCAGAAATATTAAAGCAACATATTCACGAACAATGTTAATGAATAATAAACAACGAAACAATAAATACATACATATACAAATATTATTTTATTATTTTTATAAAAAAATATCATTAAGAAATAAACGAGTCATAAATGAGTCAATAAACGAGCTTATAAACGATATTTTAAACGAGCTTGTTCGTATATAAACGAACCGAATACACCATTGTTCGTGTTCGTTCATTTATTAAACAAACATTAAACATTTGTTCATATTAATTTATTTAGCTTAATAAACGAATATAAATAAACGTTATACGAATGATTTATGAACAGTTTATCAAACATTTTATTATTTATACTCTTAATCATTTTTTTTCATTCGAACCATTCTAATTTTGTTATTCCAAAAGCAAGAGGAGTTGATGTATTTTGACTTTTCCTTTATGGCTTTATGAGCCTTTTTCGAGAGAGAGGGCTATTTATTGTATCCATTCCCAATTGGTTTCCTTATTTCTATTATTTTGTAATTTTTATTTTTTTAAATTTTCTTATTTTCCTTATTTTTATTTAAAAAAATTATTCACTTTAATATTTAGACAAGTCATATCAGTAGTTGAATATTGTCCGCGAGAATCAATGGATCATCAATTATAAATAATACAATCTCATGATTTTTATTTCAAGATTAAGTGAATATGTACAATTAACCCTATACCAACAATATTCGTAAATTAGAATCTATATGGTAACTTTATGATTAAAAGTGTTTACTGTCGAAACCATCTTTTTTTGGAAAACGACGTGTCTCGAGAAAAAAAAAATCATTTTAAAAATTTATAAATAATGGGAGTCGCCACCAATTCTTTATTCGGTGTGATTGGATCACCACAAAACGTTTTAAAAGCCGCTTTGAAAACATGTAGGTCTTCGAAATCCAGAAAAATAGGTTCGGGAGTCGGTTACGCATGAGGAAGGATTAACACCCTCATGCACCCAAATTTGTACCGTATTGATTATTTTCGGGTCTTAATTTGTGACATTTAAAAGTTCAAATAAAGCTTAAAATATGATCATTGAATGCACGATTTAAGTTTAAAAGAAATTGAGTTTGTTTGAAAATCCTACTATTTCAGAGTGATCGAGGAAGAAAAGCTACGTCCAGTGAGTTAGGACGTGACATTTCAAGATCCGAAAATAATGAGCTTTCCTTTGTAAAACCTTTTGAAACTTTTACGAAAAGGATATTTGATTATATAGATTTGAAGAAAGGTTGCACCTAGTAAGTTAAGGCACAATATTTCGGAATCGAAGATAAGGAAACATTGCCTCGATTAAGGGTATTCGATTATTTCGATTTGAAGAAAAATTGCACCTAGTGAGTTAAGGCGCAAATTTTCGAAACCCGAAATAAAAGAATATTGCCTCGATTTTAAAGTTTTTATGAAAAAAAATAATTTCGAAAACAAACATGCGAGTTTAACAAGAATAAGCAGTTAATGATGGATATTAAATAACGTGAAGTAAGATAAATAAGAAGATAAGTTATTCATGAAAGAAATCAAGGATACAAAATACGAGTGCATAATAAAAAAATGCAAATGTTGATGAGAAAGAAGAAAAGGTGCAATCGGAGTTCAAAATGAGACCTTTCGGATGCACGGGGGCAAAAATAGAAGTTTCGAGAAAATTCGAGATTTTTAGAAAAATGGAATTTCAAACATTCGGGGGTAAAAGGGTATTTTTTAGAAGGTTCAGGGTAAAAAATGGGATTTTTGGAAGTTTGAGGGGGTAAAATGGTAATTTTTGGAAGGTTCGGGGTCAAAATGGGACTTTTGGAAGTTTGGGGGTAAAATGGTAATTTTTGGAAGGTTCGGGGTCAAAAATGGGACTTTTGGAAGTTCGAGGGTAAAATGGTAATTTTTGGAAGGTTCGGGGTCAAAAGTGGAACTTTTGGAAGGTTCGGTGTCAAAAATGTAATTTTTTAAAGTTCGAGAGTAAAATGGTAATTTTTGGAAGGTTTGGGGTCAAAAATGGAATTTTTGGAAGTTCGAGGGTAAAATGGTAATTTTTAGAAGGTTCGGGGTCAAAAATGGAATTTTTAGAAGTTTAGGGACCTCCAGGGTAATAAAACCAAAAACATGTGACACGTGGCAGCCCTTGAGGCATCCAGAAGTCAGAGGACCCTTTTGAAAAACAATAAAAATTTCTGGGGCAATTTTGTAATTAAAACGGACTTGATTTAAGGATTAAATTAAAACAAATCAGAAATAAAAGGGACTATTTGCAAAATAAGCCAAAAACATGACACGAGACAGCTCTTGGTGCTTTTCAAAAGGTCGAGAGGCTAAATTGAAGAACCGTGAAAATTACTGGACCAATTTAGAAGTAATTAAAAGTACGAGAAGGATCTGATTGAAAATTTGGGAAAAAGCGGAAGGATCGAACGCAGAAATAACTCTTCCCTTAAAAAACACGCGGATCCTAAGTCGGATCGGGTCGGACATCGGGTAATAGCTCAGAACGGTATCGTTTTAAGGCTGAAACTCAGCCCCCAAAACGGCACCGTTCTGAGGGCCTATATATACCCTATTTCAGAAGAAAAAAACATTTCCTTACCCTTTTTAAAAAAAAAAACGAGAAAACCCTCAAAAAATCCTCTCATTCCTTTCCCGACCGGCCATGTCTCGGCCAGTCAGGCCGGTCAGGGTTCGTCGCGTGTGCACCGTCGGCCCCCCTCGCGTGGTCATCTCGCGTCATCGCCGGGGGTCTTCTGGTACACGCACCGTTGCTTTCCACGCGCCACGCGCCACGCGCACCCGTCGAAGGTGAACCGTCTCCTCATCTCCGTCCGTCGTTTCCGACCGTCACTAAGGTAAAACGTTCTTTTTGTACTCTTATACTATTTTTAAAAACGTGAATCTGGTTTTAAAAGTGAGATCTGAGTCTCCGGGTTTGTTTTGAAGCCCAGATCTAAGTTTAAAATACGAAATGGAGATCAGAGGTAAAAGAAAGTTCCCGATCCTTATTATTAAACGATTATTTTTACTTTTTTTTTGATCCATTTTCATAATAATCTCTTTTTTTTACAGGTCTGTACGTAACGGGGCACGGTCGGCGTTCGGTGGCAGCTTCAGTGTAACTCCGGCGACAGTGCGACCGACAAGGGGAGTAACCTTGACCGACTTTTCAATTTTTTATTTTATTAACCATTAATAATATTCTTTAATAATAATAAAATATCATTTAATGCATTTTGAAACAACCGAAGATAATAATGGATGGTAACGATTACAGTCAATGCATTTGATTATAAAGGGGATTTAAATGGTTTTAAAAACTTAAATACTAAACAATAATAAATGAGTGCATTAATACTATACCTTAAATTATTCAATGCTTGAATATTCTGAGGCTGTTTGTGGTTGCCTCGTACCTGTATCTTTTCCTATTCTATTGTCGAATGTTTTAGTATAGTGAATTCAAAAGTAAGCTCGTCTGCAAATGTTTCAAAGTATCTTTTTGTATTTCTTTTTTTCCAGCCCCTTACAAAATTGTTTGAATCTGGTTTTATAACCAGATTTACAATGATGATTCTTTGTTTTTTTGCAATTAAATGTACATCTAATCCCTTTTGTCTTTGCAAGTTCGGCGATGGTAGTGACGATGGCAACCGGTGGCAGTGCAAGTTGGGGCTGAAGATGGTGACCAACTGCTGATGACGTGACGACTTCTGGTTGGCTGAAGGGGAGGCTATAGCAACGACACTTAGTGAATTCGGGACAAATAAGATTTAGGCATTTGGGCCTTTGGTTTGTTAGGATCAGACCCTTTTAGGTTTAGGGTTATTTTGGGTTTGGGCCCAATTGGGCTTAAAGATGTAATTTGGACTTTTTTGGACTTTTTTAATTCTTGTGTTTTAGCTTTATTTATAGTAGTTTTAAATTTGAAAATAAATTTAAACTTAAATTAAATTCAAATTCAAAATAAATTTAAATTTAAAATAAATTTAAAATTTTAAACAAATTTAAAGGGAGTTTGGGCCCAGACAAAATTTGGGCTTCAACAGCTGCCCCTCTTTTCTTGTTGTTGTGTAACGGGAACAGAGCAAAGATCCAAAAGAAAGCCCAATTTTATCAAGTTCTATTTTTTAGTTGCTCTTTCTTCAACTGGTCCACCCTTTGCTTTACGTTTGTTGCTTAATTTCACTGCATCAGCTTCTCCTTTACGACTCCATCTCGTCCTCAAGTGATCTTCAAAAAGACAAAATTTGCTACTGTGATTTTTCCTATTCCTTGGGATTTGTTACCATAGTCTTTGAGTCTGGTTTCCTTGACTTGGCCTTCTTCTCAGTATCTCATCAGGAAAATGACCGCGTCGTTTGTTTCAATCCGCTCCTCTGTATCTCATCAAGAAGACGAATTTGGTTCACTTCTCAGTATCTCATTTGGAAGCTAACCATTTATTGATTCCCCCTGCTTCTCAGTGTCTCATCGGGAAGCTGGGTTTTGAAGATTTCGCTCGTTTCGAGCCTAGTTTGGATCTCATTCTCAATGTCTTATCAGGAAGATGACCGCATCGTTTGTTTCAACTCGCTTCTCTGTATCTCATCAGGAAGGCGAATTTGGTTCACTTCTCAGTATCTCATTAGGAAGCTAACCTTTTATTGCTTCGACCTGCTTTTCAGTATCTTCTCAAGAAGCTAGGGGTTCGAAGATTTTGTTTGCTTTGGGCGTGGGTTCGATTTGATCTTCTTCTCAATATCTTATTAGGAAGATGATCGCGTCGTTTGTTTCAATCTGCTTCTCTGTATCTCATCATGAAGACGAATTTGGTCTACTTCTCCGTATCTCATCAGGAGGCTAATTATTTCGACACGTTTTTCAGTATCTCATCAAGGAGCTGTGGTTCGAAGATTTTCTCATGTCAAGCATGAGTTTGGTTTGGTCTTCTTCTCAGTATCTCATCAGGAAGATGACCGCATCGTTTGTTTCAATCCGCTTCTCTGTATCTCATTAAGAAGACGAATTTGGTCTACTTTTCCGTATCTCATCAAGAGGCTAATTATTTCGACACGCTTCTCAGTATCTCATCAGGGAGCTGTGGTTCGAAGATTTGCTCATGTCGAGCATGGGTTTGGTTTGGTCTTCTTCTCAGTATCTCATCAAGAAGATGATCGCGTCGTTTGTTTCAATCTACTTCTCTGTATCTTATCAGGAAGACGAATTTGGTCTACTTCTCCGTATCTCATCAGAAGGCTAATTATTTCGACACGCTTCTCAATATCTCATTAGGGAGCTGTGGTTCGAAGATTTGCTTATGTCGAACATAGGTTTGGTTTGGTCTTCTTCTCAGTATCTCATCTGGCAGATGATCGCGTCGTTTGTTTCAATCCGCTTCTCTGTATCTCATCAGGAAGACGAATTTGGTCTACTTCTCTGTATCTAATCAGGAAAATAATCGTTTATTGCTCCGATCTGCTTCTCGGTGTGTCATCAGGAAGCTGGGATTCGAAGACTTGCTCATATCGTGCGTGGGTTTGGTTTGGTCTTCTTCTCAATATCTCATCAGGAAGATGACCGCGCTGTTTTGTGGATAATCGTAATTTGCCCCGCGATCGGGGTAAGACATCGGAGTCCCGTACCTTTCCATCTTGGTGATCTTAATGATTCATCTCGCCTTGTGACGGGGTGTGACCTGTGAAATATGCTGGATGGTCCTCCATGTAAGCTTAAATTAGAAAGTCATGATTAGAATGAACTAAATGCTCCTAACTTGTATAAATGTGTATGATGAATGCCAGATTTATTTATTATTTTACTCAGGTCGGCATGGTCTGTCGCCTGTCCAAATTTTGCCTTTGATATGTTGCTCCATCTTCCCCAGATTGTTTTGGAATTGCTTATTTTTTAAGCGTGTCTTTTCGTTGGTGGTCTTGTTTCGGGTTTCTTGTAATTTCTGAAAACCTCAGAATAATGCTCATAACCCTTTTGTATGATTTATTAGTTTATTATCCGTTATTTAGATGCAAAATGCTTGGACAAAATTGCGCAAGAGAAAAAGTCGTATTTCAAAAAATTTATTGTAATTATTTCGACACGCTTCTCAGTATCTCATCAGGTAGCTGTGGTTCGAAGATTTGCTCATGTCGAGCACGGGTTTGGTTTGATCTTCTTCTTAGTATCTCATCAATAAGATGATCGCGTCGTTTGTTTCAATCTACTTCTCTGTGTCTCATCAGGAAGACGAATTTGGTCTACTTCTCCGTATCTCATCAGGAGGCTAATTATTTCGACACGTTTCTCAGTATCTCATTAGGGAGCTGTGGTTCGAAGATTTGCTCATGTCGAACATAGGTTTGGTTTGGTCTTCTTCTCAGTATCTCATCTGGAAGATGACTGCGTCTTTTGTTTCAATCCGCTTCTCTGTATCTCATCAAGAAGACGAATTTGGTCTACTTATCTGTATCTAATCAGGAAAATAACCGTTTATTGCTCCGATCTGCTTCTCGGTGTGTCATCAGGAAGCTGGGATTCGAAGACTTGCTCATATCGTGCGTGGGTTTGGTTTGGTCTTCTTCTCAATATCTCATCAGGAAGATGACCGCGTCATTTTGTGGATAATCGTAATCTACCTCGCGATAGAGGTACGGCATTGGAGTCCCGTACCATTCCATCTTGGTGATCTTAATGATTCATCTCGCCTTGTGACGGGGTGTGACCTGTGAAATATGCTGGATGGTCCTCCATGTAGGCTTAAACTAGAAAGTCATGATTAGAATGAACTAAATGCTCCTAACTTGTATGAATGTGTATGATGAATGCCAGATTTATTTATTATTTACTCAGGTCGGCATGGTCTGTCGCCTGTCCAAATTTTGCCTTTGATAGGTTGCTCCATCTTCCCCAGATTGTTCTGGAACTGCTTATTTTTTAAGCGTGTCTTTTTGTTGGTGGTCTTGTTTCGGGTTTCTTGTAATTTCTGAAAACTTCAGAATAATGCTCATAACCCTTTTGTATGATTTATTAGTTCATTACCCGTTATTTAGATGTAAAATGCTTGGACAAAATTGCGCAAGAGAAAAAGTCGTATTTCAAAAAATTTAAAGGAGACAAAATTTAAAAAGAATTAAAGGAAACAATCATTAGTTTGAAAGTTGTCGAGTATACAAGGAATAATAATTGGTTGCCCCAGATATCGCAAAATGAGCTACTCTGCGCCAACTTGCTCGAGAATCACTCCTAATCTCTGATGTGTGCCTAGAAGATCTAGAGTGCCTTGTTGATATTTCAAGTTGTAACCTTCCTCTTTCTCGTTGACCTGTTCTTTGGGCCTGAGCCGCCCTTTGTGGGTTTTCGACTCAAAGTTCTCTCGATTCCAGGACGCCTTTTGCGAGTTTTCATCCTGAACCTTTTTTTTTTACGCCTTTTGCGGGTTTTTATCTCAACTCTCATTTTGTTTTAGGCGAAGTATTTTTTTACCGAGTCTGAATTGACGGGGTTGTACAGTTCCTTGCCGTCCATCTTTGTTAAGATGAGAGCTCCTCTTGAGAAAGCCTTTTTTACCACATAAGGCCCTTCCCAATTGGGCATCCATTTCCCATGAAAATCTTTGTGTATGAGAAGTATCTTTTTCAAAACTAGATCTCCTTCATAGAATTCCCTAGGACGAACCTTTTTGTCGTAAGCTCGCATCATTCTTTTCTGGTACATCTGGCCATGGCGAACGACTTTTAATCTCTTTTCCTCGATTAAATTCAACTAGTCATATCGAGCTTGGACCCATTCAGCCTCGTCAAGTTGAAGCTCCGTTAAGACTCGAAGGGAAGGTATTTCAACCTCAATAGGCAAAACTATTTCCATACCGTATGCCAACGAGAAGGGCGTTGCCCCGGTAGAAGTTCTGACTAATGTTCTGTAGGCGAAGAGGGCAAATGGTAGTTTTTCGTGCCTGTCCTTGTAAGTCTCCATCATTTTGGCCACAATCTTTTTGATATTCTTATTAGTTGCTTCCACAGCTCCATTCATTTTTGGGCGATAGGGGGAAGAATTTTTATGCTTAATTTTGAATTGTTCACAAACTTCTGCTATCGTACTGTTGTTCAAATTGAGGGCATTGTCGGATATGATCCTTTCGAGCATCCCATATCGGTAAATGATTTCCTTTTTCAGGAACTTGCTAACCGCAGACTTGTTAACATTCGCATATGTGGTTGCCTCTACCCATTTAGTGAAGTAGTCAATCACCACAAAGATGAATCTATGGCCATTGGAAGCTTTTGGAGAAATGGGCCCGATGACGTCCATGCCCCACATAGAAAAAGGCCAAGGGGAGGTCATGACATGAAGATGTGATGGGGGTACATGGATCTTATCTCCATAAATTTGGCATTTATGACACTTATTGGCATAATTGATGCAATCTCCCTCCATACTAAACCAGTAATACCCAAATCTCATTATTTGTCGGCCCATCGTGAAACCGTTGGCGTGTGTCCCACAAATGCCTTCGTGAACCTCTTTTAAAATCTTTTTAGCTTCAATTGCATCCACACATCTTAGCAACACTTGATCTTTTCCCTTTTTGTACAAGATTTCTCCGTCTAGGACATACTCACTGGCTAGTCTTTGCAGTGTCCTTTTTTCATTATCTAAGGCTTGCTCGGGATACTTTCGATCTTTCACAAACTGAAGAACATTCTGGTACCACGGGTGATCATCTTTTCCCTCTCCATCCTCTGTCTCAATACCATAACAATGAGCAGGAGCCTCATAGATACTCATCTGAATGGGCTTTACATTTTTCGTCCTACTCACCTTAATCATTGAGGCTAGACTGGCAAGAGCGTCTTCCATCTGGTTCTCTTCCCGTGGGAGGTAATGGAATGTGACGTCATCGAATTCGATGATCATCTCGAGGACCAATTTGTGATAATCCATTAACTTGGAACCCCTTGTTTCCCATTCTCCTTTTAGTTGATAGATTACTAGTGCAAAGTCTCCATAAATCTCTAAAATTTTGATTCTCCGCTCTATGACCGCACGAATTCCCAATATACATGCGTCGTATTCAACCATATTGTTTGTGCAATTAAAATCAAGCTTGCTGGTGAAAGGGTAATGATCCCCCTCTGGTGATACCAAGACTGCTCCGACCCCATTGCCTGTGGCGTTTGAAGCTCCATCGAAATTCATCCTCCAAGTTCGTTCTTTCGTGTCTTCCTCTTCAGTGGTCACAACATACATTAAATCCTCATTCGGGAAATCGAAGTCTATAGGCTCATAGTCTTCTAAAGCCCTACTTGCTAGGAAGTCTGCTATCGCACTTCATTTTATTGCTTTCTGATTGACATAGACTATTTCGAATTCAGAGAGCAAGATTTGCCATCGAGCTAATCTCCCATTCAATGCTGCTGACTCCATCAAATACTTCAGAGGATCCAATTTCGAAATCAACCGAGTAGTGTGATATAGCACATATTGTCTTAATCTACGTGTAGTCCAGACTAGTACACAACATAATTTCTCAATAGGTGAATATCGTGTCTCGCAATTAGTGAATTTCTTGCTGAGATAATATATCGCCCTTTCTTTCTTTCCGGATTCATCATGTTGGCCTAGTACACATCCCATGGAATTTTCAAAGACTGTTAAGTACATGATCAATGGCTTATTAGGAATCGGAGGTTCCAAGATGGGAGCCTTGGATAAATAGTCTTTGACCTTATTAAAGGTTTCCTGACATTCATCATCCCATACACCCGGGTTGCGCTTTCTAAGTAGGCGGAAGATAGGATCGCATTTCTCAGTCAACTGTGAGATGAACCGAGCAATGTAATTTAGTCTTCCTAAGAACCCTCGAACTTCTTTTTGAGTACTGGGTGGTGGTAATCCTGTATAGTTTTGACTTTATCCGGGTCCATTTCAATTCCTTTTTTACTGACCACAAAACCTAACAATTTTCCTGATGTGGCCCCAAAAGTGCATTTGGTCAGATTCAACTTTAGTTGATATTTTCTTAGCCTTGCAAATAACTTTCTCAGGATTCTTACATGTTCCTCCTCAGTTTGAGACTTCGCAATCATGTCATCGACGTAAACCTCAATCTCTTTGTGCATCATGTTATGGAACAGGGTCACCATAGCCCTCTGATAAGTTGCCCCTGCGTTCTTGAGTCCGAAGGGCATCACTTTGTAACAAAATGTTCCCCATAGCGTGACAAAAGTGGTTTTGGTCATATCCTCAGGGTCCATCCTTATCTGGTTATACCCAGAGAAGCCATCCATGAAGGAAAACAGGGAATGTCCTACCGTATTGTTGACTAGAGGGTCGATGTGGGGCAAAAGAAAATTATCCTTTGGGCTAGCTTTATTTAAATCTCGATAGTCCACACACATACGCACCTTTCCATCTTTTTTGGGAACGGGGATTATGTTAGCTACCCATTCAGAGTATTTAACCACCTGGAGGAAACCGGCGTTAAATTGTTTCTTGACTTCTTTTATTTTTAACAACACATCCGGTCTCATCCTTCGAAGTTTTTGCTGTACAGGCCTGTTTTCTTCATTTATAGGGAGTTTATGCACCACAATGTCGGTACTTAAGTTGGGCATATCTTGGTAAGACCATGCAAAAATATCTTGGAACTCCTAAAGCAGCTCGATCAGATTCCTTCTGGTTTCTACGGAGATGCTCGTCCCGATTTTCACCTCTTTCTCTTCGTCTTCGTGCCTCAAATGAATAACTTCCACTGGGTCAGAATAAGGCAGGATCTGTTTTTCTTCCCGTTCCATCATTCTTAACAAATCTGAAGGTAAATCACAATCTTGCTTATCTTCAAAGTCCTAAAGTTCTTCTAAACACATATCTTGCTCGAAGTGGGGTTCTAGGTTAGCATCAGGATTGCTCATATTATTGATGATCGAGGATCTATCAAAGAATAAAAGGAAGGTCCAAAAAGCGAAATGAATTTGCGAAAGAATGACTATGTGGTATATGTATATGTATGCATGTATTGAACCTTGTTTATTAGATATGTGCGAATAGTTTATTAGGCCGAATTTAAGAAATGAAAGAGTAGTTATGGAAAATGAAAAAGTGCGCTTCATTCAAAATAACCGAGCAATGACCATGGGCCCTTTTACAAAAAGATCCATATTGCTTTCGAGCCTAAAGCAATAGGTGTTTTCGAGCATTACTCTGAGGAAATCTTAAAAATTACAGGGAGTTCCTCCATGGTCCAATTATTCAAAGTGCTTCCTAGTGTACACGGACCAATTTTCGATGGATTCCCTTCCTTTCCTTCATCGGATATAGCATTAACGCCTAGGTCTTTTATGATACCTTCCTCGGTTCCAATTGTCACTTGCTTCTTTTCCTGCTGGTTGATCACTTCTCTTAAGACGAAAGTCTCATAGATGTGCGGGAAAACCATAGGTTCCCATGAGATATACCTTCAAACCAATCTAGCCCTCCTTCTTTCTTGCCTATTCTCCAACTCTTTTCTCTTTTGTTTTGCGTCTGGCTTGTATCCCAGGCCATAACGATCCCGTTTTTCTATTAGCATCGGCACATCAACTCTTCCTTGGAGGTATTTTCCCAGTCCTTTCCCAGGTCTCGCTCCTTTTCCAACTGTCAATTTCAAACCTATCCTGGTGGTCGATGATATTGTAAGCATCGGTATTTTCCTCCTTTCCGAAATGAAGGTTGCATTGACAAACTCCAATGAACGGAATGAGCATTCCACAACCTCATCGTCTATTCCCACGTAGGGTGAATCGCTTGTTATGGACGCGATTATTTCCTCATCAGCATTAATCGTGATCAGCAGCCCTTCATTTATCAGCTTCACTTTCTGGTGCAAAGAGGAAGGTACTGCCCTAGCTGAATGGATCCATGGTCTTCCTAGCAGACAGTTGTAAGTGGGCCTAATATCCATTACTAGGAAATCTATTTCATATGTATTTGGCCAAATTTGAAAGGGTATTTCAATCCTCCTCATTACCTTCCTTTCTGTCCCATCAAATGCTCTTACTATGTTATTACACCCTTTCATGTGAGAGCTATCGATTGGCAATCTTTGCAGTGTAGCTAGTGGTAGTACATTCAGGGCTGAACCATTGTCTATGAGTACTCCTGGTAGCGTATACCCTTTACACCGGGTAGTGATGTGTAAAGCCTTGGTGGATCCTATTCCTCCTGTTGGTATTTCATCATCGCTAAAAGAAATGAAGTTATCAGCACTCACATTATTGACCAATCGATCTAGTTTGCTGACGGAGATGTCATTTTCTACATAGGTTTTGTTTAGCACCTTCATTAGTGCGCTTCGATGAGCTTCTAAGCTTAAGAGCAATGACAAGATTGATATACGAGCAGGCTGTTTGTGTAGTTGCTCTACTACACTATATTAACTATGTCTTAAGAACTTTAAAAACTCCTTTGCCTCATTCTCAGTCACAAACTCGATGATGGATGCTTCCGGCTTGTTAGTCGTTCTTTTCTCAAGCTCACACATTCTAGCTTTCTCTTTATTCACCTCTTGTTCTTCATTTACAAGGTCATAATTCTTACCGTTCCGGGTAACAAGGTTAACGTCCTTCCTAAGTTCCCCCTCATTTGGCACGGTCACGTTGCAATTGTAACTCCATGGGACCCTCCTGCTGTCTTTATAAGGAAACGTTACGGGCTTTTGTATAATAATACGGGGGGTTGTTTGTTCTCTTGTCGTGCCACGGATAATCACCTTGGGACGATTGCTTCCATAAGTCTTAGATGTCCCGTTTACAGAGGCGCAGACATCACTAGCTTCCACTCCCTCTTTAAAGATTTTTAGCTCTCGGTTATCCATCATCCTTTGGACCACGGCTTTGAACTTGATACAACTTTGAATTTTATGCCCTTTGACGGCGTGAAATTCGCAATGGTCATCATCTCCGATTACCACACTCTCTTTATTGCTCAAGATTATCCCTTCTTTAACCAGCTTCTGCTATACCCATCGAAGTGGAGACTGGATTTCTTCAATATTTCTCTTAGTTTTCCGGGCTCCTTCTTCCAGCAAGGCGTTCACCCTTTGCTCTGGGTGATTAGGCATAAGATTTTCAGCTATATTGGGTTTTACTGGCTCTTCTAACTTCACGATCCCGTGTTCTATGAGTCTTTCGACTCGTCTTTTAAAAGCGGGACAGTTTTCAATCGAATGTCCTTCTGCCCCTGCATGGTATTCGCAGTGAGCTTTTGCATCATACCAAGCCAGAAATGGGGGTTTGTATGGTCTTACATGCTGAGGAGCTACTTCATGTGCATCGTATAATATTTTGTAGAGTTCTCCATATGACATTGGAAGGGGAGTCTATTGGATTTTTTCCCTATTCAACCTAGTGTTTGTCTCTTGCCGCGGGGCATTTTGATAATTGCCTATGGGAGTCTTTGGCTGACTTGGCACGAAGGGTCTAGTGTAACCAGGTCTGTATATGCTTGTATTGTTGACCTCGTTATCCCTTCTCCTAGGGGCAAGCTTTTTGGGGCTTTCTCCGGTTTCAATCTTACCAGCTTTGATCGTATTTTCAATCATTTCCCCTGACATGACCATATCGGAGAAACTCTTTGTAGCGTTTCCTAGCAGGTGATTTAGGTAAGGAGCCTTGAGTGTATTGATGAACAACATTGTTGTCTCCTTTTCTGTTAACGGTGGCTGTACTTGTGTTGCCACCTCGCTCCACCTCTCCGCATATGTTCTAAAGCTCTCATTTGACTTTTTTCCATGTTCTGCAGTGTAAGCCGGTCAGAGGCTATTTCTATTACATGGTCGTATTGTTTTAAGAAAGCTCGTGCCAAGTCTTTCCACGAATGGATTTTTGATCGGCTCAGCTGATTATACCATCTGATCGTCGACCCGACCAGGCTGTCTTGAAAACAATGAATTAATAGCTGGTCATTATGTACATGCCCTGCCATATTTCTGCAGAACATGGTTAGGTGAGCTTTAGGGCAGCTTGTCCCGCTATATTTTTCAAATTCCGGAGCTTTGAATTTGGAAGGGAGCATTAATTCCGGAACCAAACTTAGCTCTTTGGTATCCACCCCATAGGCAATTTCAATCCCTTACATCGCGTCAATTTTCTCTTCTAAATACCTGTATTTTTCTTCTATTTGCCTGGGAAGATCTTCTTTTATCATTTCGTCAAAGTCCGGAACACCTAGATTTGCGGTATTATCCTCTGGATTTGACCCTGATCCAGTTGGGTAATTAGCCGATCGTGACGTGCCTGTGGCTGGTTGCTGTGCCCTTACAGTAATTGTGGGTTCTCGTGCCGGCATTTCCTGTGACGCTGGATTATGGAGGGGAGTAAAGCCTGGTGGGACCATCGGGTCCTCTTCTTCCTCAATGGTTGGGTTTTTTCCTTTGTCAGCCATGCTTTGTTTTACTTGCGCTAATTCGTTCATCAGGCTTTTCTGTACTTCCATAAATTGATTCTTCATTTCTCTGCACATTATGCTCATTTGCTCTTGGATGCGCTCTTGCATCTGGTCTTGTAACTCCTTTTGAATTTGTTTAAGGGTTTGTTCCATGGCTTTAGTTTTCTTTCGAGTATTATAACGGTGTGAGTTTTCAATGATTACTGATGTAACTGAACTTGAGAATTTTAATGAGTTAGGAATGTTATGCAGAAGTATGCAAAATTGCGATGTAAATATGATGCATGTATGCAAGAGAAAGGTATTGACTTATAATCCACTTTCCATTTAGAAAACTTAATTTGGATAACAAGTTCTTTAACATAAAGTAAATTACATAAACGGTTTCGCCTTAATGCTCAGAGCTTTGACTTTCTTAAGGAGTTTTGACAGCTTCTGTCCTTTTTTCGTCTTGGTTTCGTACTGTATGCTTAGCTCTTCTGCCTCGACTACCAATGTCTGCACGTGGTCAGCTACTTCGCGAATTTGATTTAAAGCTTCACCCATGACGTAATCTCTTTCTCTAACTTCCTTTTGAGTTTGCTGAAGATGCCAATCATTTATTTCCAACGTCCTTTCCAGAATCTCCGTTCGTATTTCACTATTTTGCAAAAAGGCTTCTAATTCTTCCACCCTCTCATTTAGTCTCTCGATCTCAGCTCGGCTTGCCTTTAACTCCATTACTGAATTCCGGCTACGCTACTTATACAAGGATTCCTCCAATTCTCCTACTCGAGCTTTTAATTCAGCTACTTCGGCTTGGTTTTCCAGAAGGCTGCTCTTCATAGCATTTTCCTGGACTTGGGTGTCTTGGAATTTATTTTTCCAATAACTTGTTTTATTTTTTTCTTCGCGAACTTCCTGCTGCCACTGCTCTGATGTCTTACCCAAACCGGCGGTTCTCATTGACAATCGAAGTTTTTAATAATCCTTCTTGAGGCTGCTCAGATCTTCCTCAGCCTTATTCTTCCCTTTCCTTAATTTTTCCGCCTCCAGCTTCTGAATATCAACATCTAGTCCTAAGAGCACCTTCTATTCCTCTAGTTTTTCTATCACTTTCTCCATCTCGACATTTTTCTTTTCAAAATCCTGTTTAATTATCTCCAATTCAATCAGAACTACCTGCAAGTGTTCTTCAATTGGGCAGACAATCTCTGGGTTCGGCACGGGAATGTTATCGTTGATCCTTCTGTTTCTCCACCAATCATATTCTGCAGTCATCATGGGATTGGCGTCGAATGCTTTCATTTTTCGAACTTGGTTCCATGCATTCAAAATTTCCCTGACCTTTTTCTTATTGTTATCTCCCCGGTACACGAATTCACATTGAGCTATTCCCTGCGTCGCGGGTATGAACTGTCTTGATCTGTATTGTCTTGAAACTAACAAAGGTGCATATCCAGTTGCTTCCCATATTCCGGCTAATGGGACCCAGTCGAGATCTCCGCATCGATATAATATTTCATCAGGAATAAACCACGGTGCTCGCCACTCTATGTCTTCGTCTTTGAGGCTTTGGAGTATGGCCATCCATTTTTCTTCTGAGAAGTTTTCTTGCCTCTGCGTGGCCACGAACTCTTTCAAAGGGGAGTAATCTTTAGACAAGTACTTATAGGAGACTTTTTCTGTTTTTCCAAAAGTGACTATAAACCATACCATCAATAGCGGTGCGCAGGCGATAAATCGACCCTCGTCATCCTTTCTGCATGCATTTAAGGATCTGAAAGTTTCAGCTAGAATAGTCGGGACAGGTGTCACTCTTTTACTTAATCTATCAAACAAATCTATCACCGCGTCTTCTATATGCCCCAGGGCCTTTGGAAAAATGACCAACCCGTAAATACTTAGGGCTAAAATGTCGATCTTCTTCTTCGCGTCTGGATGAGCCAATATCAAATCTCGCAGGCTTTTCCACGTGATGCACTTGTTATCGCCTTTGACCTTAACTCGAGCTGCAACCCACTGTTCGCTCATGCCCGTAATGTTTATTAATCTTTTAACCATGGTTGGGAGGTTTGGAGCTCTAGAGTAAGCTTTATCTACTGATATCCTCGGATAACGGAGCAGGGTGGTGTACTCTTCTATCGTCGGTGTCATGTCTATATTCCCGAAGCTGAAGCAATTGTAAGTCGAATTTCAATACTGTGTTAAGGCTCTAAAGAGGGATTTATCCACCTTAATTTCGCATAGGTATGGCAGATCTCCGTATTCTTGGAAAAAGGTCTGTTTCATGTTATTGTCCCAACTATCCCAGATCTTCTTCAATTCCATCATATTGTTTTGAGCCGTGCTAATCCTGGTGTAATCCCAAAGCTCGGACTCATATCCTTCCACTAGGCTATTACCCTTCTGGCGTTGAGTCTCCTCCGACCACATGCGCACAACCATATTGTCCTATACTTTATCAAAGTACTTGTTTTCCATGATTAATTCTCTTATTGGTAACTGAACTTTTGAGTCTATACCTTCTCTTTATATGATGATGAGATGCGGTGCAAAAAGAGACAAAATAAACCAGTTAGCGAAACGCAACAATATCAATATACAAGTATAGCATAGAACCTAAGAGTCTAATTTGGAAGATTGCTAAATGGTTTAACACGACTCATTCTAAAGCAAGTTTTTACGTCTTACTACATGTGGTTTTAGGCTCTAAAGTAGAGGTACCTAAATCCGCAGATTCCTCAATCCTCACCCATTACGGGATCATATGGATGAGTTCGGTTTAGGGGGACGCATTTCTCACATGTTTGCATGGAAGTGAAAACTTTACGAAAACAAGGGTAATTTGTAATCTCGAAAGCAATCAATTATCCTGCACGGAGGTGAAGACCTCACGAAGGAGTAGTTTTAGGCTTCCACTTATTAGGGTAATATCATATGCAGATGTGTGCAAATAAACACTAGCAATGTCACATAATATAATGTCACAAAAGGTGTCGAGGATCGCATATTAAACAAAACTGAAGCTTTTAAAGTTTCAAAAGAATACCCGAAAATAATCAATTTGGGCTTGACCCTCGTTTATTTTAAAAGTCCCCAGAGGAGTCGCCAAGCTGTAGAAACCATCCTTTTTTGGAAAACGACGTGTCTCGAGAAAAAAAAATCATTTTTAAAATTGATAAATAATGGGAGTCACCACCAATCCTTTATTCGGTGTGATTGAATCACCACAAAATGTTTTAAAAGGCGCTTTGAAAACATGTAGGTCTTCGAAATCCAGAAAAATAGGTTCGAGAGTCGGTTACGCATGAGGAAGGATTAGCACCCTCATGCGCCCAAATTGGTACCGTATTGATTATTTTCAGGTCTTAATTTGTGACATTTAAAAGTTCAAATAAAGCTTAAAATACGATCCTTGAATGCACGAGTTAAGTTTAAAAGAAATTGAGTTTGTTTGAAAATCCCGCTATTTCAACGTGATCGAGGAAGAAAAGCTACGTCCAGTGAGTTAGGACGCGACATTTCAAGATCCGGAAATAATGAGCTTTCCTTTGTAAAACCTTTTGAAACTTTTGCGAAAAGGATATTTGATTATCTCGATTTGAAGAAAGGTTGCATCTAGTAAGTTAAGGTGCAATATTTCGGAATCGAAGATAAGGAAACATTGCCTCGATTAAGGGTATTTGATTATTTCGATTTGAAGAAAAATTGCACCTAGTGAGTTAATGCGCAAATTTTCGAAACCCGAAATAAAAGAATATTGCCTCGATTTTAAAGTTTTTATGAAAAAAGACAATTTCGAAAACAAACATGCGAGTTTAACAAGAAAAATCAGTTAATGATGGATATTAAATAACGTGAAGTAAGATAAATAAGAAGATAAGTTATTCACGAAAGAAATCAAGGATACAAAATACGAGTGCATAATAAAAAAATGCAAATGTTGATGAGAAAGAAGAAAAGGTGTAATCGGAGTTCAAAATGAGACCTTTCGGATGCACGGGGGCAAAAATAGTAGTTTCGAGAAAATCCGAGATTTTTAGAAAAATGGAATTTCAAACATTTGAGGGTAAAATGGTAATTTTTGGAAGGTTCAGGGTAAAAAATGGGATTTTTAGATGTTCGGGGGGTAAAATGGTAATTTTTGGAAGGTTCAGGGTTAAAAATGAGACTTTTGGAAGTTCGAGTGTAAAATGATAATTTTTGGAAGGTTCGGGGTCAAAAGTGGAACTTTTGGAAGGTTCGGGGTCAAAAATGGAATTTTTGGAAGTTCGAGAGTAAAATGGTAATTTTTGGAAGGTTCGAGGTCAAAAATAAAATTTTTGGAAGTTCGGGGGTAAAATGGTAATTATTGGATGGTTCGAGGTTAAAAATGGAATTTTTGGAAGTTTAAGGATCTCCGGGGTAATAAAACTAAAAACATGTGACATGTGGTAGCCCCTGAGGCCTCCAAAAGTCAGAGGACCCTTTTGAAAACCAATGAAAATTTCTGGGGCAATTTTGTAATTAAAACGGACTTGATTTAAGGATTAAATTAAAACAAATCAGAAATAAAAGGGACTATTTGCAAAATAAGCCAAAAACATGACACGTGGCAGCTCCTGGTGCTTTTCAAAAGGTCGAGGGGCTAAATTGAAGAACCGTGAAAATTATTGGGCCAATTTAGAAGTAATTAAAAGTACAAGAAGGACCTGATTGAAAATTTGGGAAAAAGCGGAAGGATCGAATGCAGAAATAACCCTTCATTTAAAAAACACATGGATCCTAAGTCGGATCGGGTCGGACATCGGGTAATAGCTCAGAACGGTATCGTTTTAAGGCTGAAACTCAGCCCCTAGAACGGCACTGTTCTGAAGGCCTATATATAACCCATTTCAGAAGAAAAAAAACATTTCCTTACCCCTTTTTTAAAAAAAACAATAAAACCCTCAAAAAATCCTCTCATCCTTTCCCGACCGGCCACGTCTCGACCAGTCAGGCCGATCAGGGTTCGTCGCGCGTAGGGTCGCGCGTGCACCGCCGGCCCCCCCGCGCGTGGTCATCGCGCGTCATCGCCGGGGGTCTTCTGGTACACGCGTCGTCGCTTTCCACGCGCCACGCGCCACGCTCACCTGTCGAAGGTGAACCGTCTCCTCATCTCCGTCCGCCGTTTCCGACCGTCACTAAGGTAAAACGTTCTTTTTGTACCCTTATACTTTTTTTAAAAACGTGAATCTGGTTTTAAAAGTGGGATCTGAGTCTCCGGGTTTGTTTTGAAACCCAGATCTAGGTTTTAATATACGAAATGAAGATCAGAGGTAAAAGAAAGTTCCCGATCCTTATTATTAAACGATTGTTTTTACTTTTTTTTTTATCCATTTTCATAATAATCTCTTTTTTTTACAGGTCTGTACGTAACGGGGCACGGTCGACGTTCGGTGGCAGCTTCAGTGTAACTCCGACGACGGCGCGACCGACAAGGGGAGTAACCTTGACTGACTTTTCAATTTTTTTTTATTAACCATTAATAATATTTTTAATAATATTCTTTAATAATAATAAAATATCATTTAATGCATTTTGAAATAACCGAAGATAATAATGGATGGTAACGATTACAATAAATGCATTTGATTATAAAGGGGATAAATGGTTTTAAAAACTTAAATACTAAACAATAATAAATGAGTGCATTAATACTATACCTGAAATGATTTAATGCTTGAATATTTTGAGGTTGTTTGTGGTTGCCTCGTACCTGTATCTTTTCCTATTCTATTGTCGAATGTTTTAGTATAGTGAATTCAAAAGTAAGCTCATCTGCAAATGTTTCAAAGTATCTTTTTATATTTCTTTTTTTCCAGCCCCTTACAAAATTGTTTGAATATGGTTTTATAACTAGATTTACAATGATGATTCTTTGTTTTTTTGCAATTAAATGTACATCTAATCCCTTTTGTCTTTGCAGGTTCGACGATGGCAGTGGCGGTGGCAGTCGGTGGCAGTGCAAGTTGGGGCTGAAGATGGTGACCAACTGTTGATGACGTGACGACTTCTGGTTGGCTGAAGGGGAGGCTATAGCAACGACACTTAGTGAATTCGGGCCAAATAGGCTTTAGGCATTTGGGCCTTTGGTTTGTTAGGATCGGACTCTTTTAGGTTTAGGGTTATTTTGGGTTTGGGCCCAATTGGGCTTAAAGATGTAATTTGGACTTTTCTGGACTTTTTAATTCTTGTGTTTTAGCTTTATTTATAGTAGTTTTAATTTTGAAAATAAATTTAAACTTAAATTAAATTCAAATTCAAAATAAATTTAAATTTAAAATTTTAAACAAATTTAAAGGGAGTTTGGGCCCAGTCAAAATTTGGGCTTCAACATTTACCACTTCTAATATGATCTAAATTCGAATTGAATTTATCTTATTTATGTTACGAACTTTATCTTATTATTGTAAATCATAAAAAAAAAATACTTCTAAATTATGGAGTGCACTTACTAAAATAGTTATCTATAAGAGCCTCATGTCTCAAATTTTTGTAAAATTAATTATATTCTTAATTAAATAAAATAATAAATTTTAATTAGATATTATTTCACTTAATATTTCTATTAGCCATTGTACTATAGTTAAATTATCATTTTGGTACTTGTCAATTTTTATCAATTTGACTAATGTGCTTTTATTCTGAAAAAAAAAAAAATCAAACCAACCAACAACACATTATAATGTGTTAAAAAATACAAAAAATAAAAATAAAAAAAATAAAAAAAATCATAAAATCATAAAATTCCAAAAAATTAGAAAATCATAAAAATTATAAAAACTAAAAAACTATAATCTATTTTTGAAAATTATAAAAAATTTAAAAATTAAAAGTATGCAAAAAACTACAAAAAAAAAAAAACAGATTTCATAAAATTTTAAAATTTTGTTTGTTTGGAATTTAAGGATTTTAGAAAATTTAGAATTTTATGAAAACTTTTAAAACTTTTAAGAATTTTCTTTTATATTTTATAGGAATTTTGAGTAGTATAGGGTAGAATTTATAAAATTTATGGCGATGGTGAATAGGCGACCAAGGTTTATTAAATTGGACGATCTAGAAAAAGAAAAAGAAAAAGAATTTTTTTTTTAATTTATACCATAAGTTTTTGAAAAGAAAAAAAAAAGGAATATAGAAGAGAAGAGAAGGACATACCTTGGTGGTTTTGGGTCGACGTTTTGGCATTGTAGAAGGCCACTGGAGTTGACAGACGATGGCACTTGGCGAGGAGCAAGTTGTGGCTTCCGGGTCTTGGATAGTGTTATCGGTGTTTTGTGAAAAAAAAAAGAATGTACTTAATATGAAAATTTATGAAAGTTAAGTGATTATTTACGTAATTTTCTCTTAATAATAATAATAATAATAATATCATATATTATAAATTTTAATTTAAAGGTTTTAGAAAAATTAAATATGATCTCTGTGTTATAAATAAATAAGAATCATATATCTATAATATTTAAAAGGAATACTGGCAAGTTTTATCCCTATACTTTAATGAAATTGTCAATGTGGTACCTATATTTTTAATTTGTTCATTTTGATACTTGTACTGTCTTGATGACGGAGTTGAAATGTGTCAAAATTTGACGTGTTCTCCATTGAATGAGAGAAAAAGTATTAAGTACTAAAATGAACAAATTAAAAATATAGATACCATATTGACAATTTTATTAAAATATTATTGAAATAAAGTAGTTATAGAAGGCGATGGCGGTGAAAACCAAGTTTAGAAGAGATGTTGGTAGGAAGCCAAGAAAGTCAAAAAGTTTGTGTTGGTTTCCCCAAATCGCAGTTAGCAGCTTTTGATTTTGAAACCTTCTCTTCTTTTACAAACCAAAAACTGGAAACAATGGAAGTTAAACGCCGAACAGCTCGAAATCTCGTTTCCAAACTAGGCTCAGTTTCCGAACAGACCCGAACTGATGCTTTGTGCGAACTACGCCTACTTTCCAAACACGATCCCGATAGCCGACCCTTGATTGCCGATGCCGGAGCTGTTCCTTACCTTTCCGAAACCCTTTACGGTTCTTCTCCCACCATTCAAGAAAACGCCGCCGCCACTTTGTTGAATCTCTCCATTTCTTGCCGCGCTTCTCTCATGTCCACTCGCGGCTTCTTCGACGCGTTATCTCACGCTCTCAGTCATTCCTCTTCGCCCGCTGCCGTCCAGTTCTGCGCCGCCACCCTTCACAGCCTTCTCATTTCCGAGGACACTTACCGTCCGATCATTGGGTCCAAACGTGACATTCTTTACACTCTGCTATCTATCATCATGGATAACAACGCGCCGCCTCGGTCGGTTAAGGATGCGTTGAAGGCGTTGTTTGGGGTCGCGCTTTACCCGTTGAACCGGGCCAGTTTGGTGGGTCTCGGGGCGGTTCCCGCTCTGGTGTCGTTGATAGTCAGAGACGCGAGGACGGGGATCGTGGAGGATGCGACGGCGGTGCTGGCGCAGATTGCGGGTTGCGAAGAGAGTGAAGAAGCGATGAGGAAGGCGGGTGGGGTTAGGGTATTGGGCGATTTGTTGGATGAAGGGACTGGAGCCAGCGAAAGAATAAGGGAAAACGCGGTGGCGGCTCTGTTGAACTTGGCGCGCTGCGGCGGCGAGAAGGGGAGGAAAGAAGTGAAAGAAATGGGGTCTAAAGTTATCGAAGGAATTACCGACTTGACGAAGAATGGAAGTGCTAAAGGGAAGACCAAAGCAGCCGAATTGCTGAAAATCATTGTTGATGGATGTAGGAACCAAAGTGAGGTGAGGGATTTTAGGTTCAATACTTCCTCTGATTTCATGAATCATTCTATATGAAGTTCTTTGCATTTTGATCTTTTTTGTTGTAGATTTAGGCGAATATTTGTTGCAAATATATATATTTGATGCTCTGATAATTCAATTTCGAATTAGTACATTAGACTGTTGTCATCATAAAGAAATTTAGGAGATTTTGATGGGATAAGTATAACCAGTTGTTTAGTAGTGTATAGATTTGTTCATTAACTGTGTTAATTAAACTTTATTTGTTATATGGTGTCATTCGGCACAATATCTTCCTTGTGTTGGAATTCAGTTGTGCTGCAAAAAGAATGAAGAAGGGAAATATGAGTTTATGATTGATATGTTGAGTCTATTTTTCGTTGTACCTTTGTTCGAGATTATGTCATGTGAATGGCCATTGTTGTGCAGGTTTTTTATGCATTTATGTTTGTAAAAAAGCTCACCGAACCAAAATCAGACCTTCGGGATAACTTAAAAGCATGTTACCCTTCATTTCATGTCTATAGCTTTGGAGTAACTTATGGATGTTCACTATTAATCTGGCTGGAGTTTAGTAGGTTAGAACTACTCGGTTTTTTTACATCGTTTTCAGTTTTAGATAGATTATCTGTCGTCAAGAATGATTAAGGTTCAATATCTGTAGAAAGTCTGCAATCTCGGTGTCAAAATTTGATTTACCCAAAATTCTCTACATTGAAGTGTTGATTTGAAGCTAGAATTTTATTCATGCTCAGAATACCATTATATTAAATTGAATAGAAGGCTTTGACCCCATATTAGGGGGGAAACGAAATCATGAACCAACAAGGAATTTGGTTGATAAGGAATCTGTAAGATATAGCAGATAGCAGCATTGGTGGAAAGCTGCATTGTCTGTGGTGTATATATATCAAGCTAATCCCAGACTTCTGTCAAACTTTTGAATATTGAAACCACCTCGAAATCTGGTCTCATACAAGGATGATGAATGAGTATTATAAAAACCCAGATATTGAGATTCCTATGGATTTATTACTATTTAATCATCTTGATTGATATGTCTGAGGAGCTGCTAAGAATTCATGGTATGTGCTTCATTGGCTCCCCATTTTCTCATCATCCATGTTTGGTAAGAAAGTTGTAGCATTTTCTGATATATATCTATCTTTTCGTAGGTGGAATGGTTTTGACTTGTGCTATTTCAAACTTTTCATATAAAAAAGAAGAAGAAGAAAGATCAGTCCTTTTTATAGACTCAGTCAAGAACAAATAAAAGGAATTATATTATCAACTCTGAGAATGTCAAGTGATGGAGTAAAGCAAGTTGGGTGTTTGCTTAAGCTCCAATAAATGCTTGCTAAATCAACATTGTTTTCCAATAAAGTATAGTGGGAAAATAGCAGGACATAATTTTTTATAATAAATACGATACCATTTGTTTAGATATGATTAACATTATAGGTTTAATAAGTATATCATATTCAAGTTAATTTTTTTAATAATTCTGAATCATTTATGGTGAACAAGAAACTAGAAACAGGATAGTCAAGAGAGGTGGCTTTGCTTTCACACCCCTTTTTATCTTTTTTTCTAAAGCTAAACTACCCGGATGCTTATTCAATTATCAAAAATTTGTATTTTAAGCATTCAAAAAAAGTTTGTAATTTAAATATCTATTTTACATAGCTTAATTCACAAACAAACAGTAAAAATCGATATAATAATAATTTTAGCTCTTAATTTTATATATTATATTAATTTAGTTCTAATTTTAAAAAATTAATCCTCAAAGTTTACAAATAATCTCAATTTAATCTTAATTAAAAAATATATATATATAAAAATACATAAATATTTTAAAAATATATAAATATATTAATATTAAATGAAATAAAAAAGTACTCTTCCCCACCGTTTTCCCTCCCCCCTGTCTCTATCGCCACCACCGTCCCTCCCTCCCTCTCTATCTCCGTCGCCGATCAATTTCTTCCGAGCTGATAGCATGGTCTGAAAATAATTGCTACAATTATACCTTTTTTTTTTTTGCTTTCTTTTGGATTTCTTTCTTTGTCCTTCCAATAAAGTTATGTTCTACTGGATTTGTTCCAATAAAGTTAAAATCTTTTTATTCACAAATTATGTTGGCTGCAATGCACCCTTCAAATCTTACAATGACACAGGATTGATTCACCCTCACTAAAGCAACACCATTCATCCTATAGGGTCCTGCAATGAAATGAAATTCCCATTTAGGATGAACCTTGGAAGAAATGAAATTACATTTTACTTTATTATATAGTAAGAGCTTAAGTACAAACGAGCTCAAGTCTGAATGCGAATTAGCTTGAGTACAAAAATTAATAAATGAGTTTATTTGAGCTTGATTCAAGAACTCTCGATTATGTATCGAGTTGAGCTCAAGTTAAAAAATTGATGTTCAATCAAGCTCGAATTGAGTATTGGACCCTGAATTTCGATCCACTATTTGAATTTGACTTGACTCAATTACACTGCTAATGAAACAATTTTTTTACGACGGAAACAAAACATATTAAATAATATTAAGAACTTATCTTTTACATGTTGCTTGAACGAAAATGCCTTGTTAATGCATCTTCTTATAGTGCTAACTGCTAAGTTTTAGTTTTAATTAGTTCACTTAATTAATTTTTTATTTTTTTATCATCATAATTTAAAGAGGATGATGTTCATTTTAAGAAATCCTGATTCGAGTATCTGTGTGTGCACAGTGTGTGTTCTCAAATGATTAAAAAAATATGAACAAATACTATCTTATAATCACAACAATATATTAAAAAAAAATCTAACCACTGCTCCAAATAAAATTATTTTTTATTCATTAATTGTAGATTTATTTTAAATTGATTATGAGTAACTTGAACAAATATTAATTAGTGAACCAAACCAGAACCTGAATATTCCGTACACATTGCCGTACTTTAAATTATAGGGTTTGGTGCAGAGTGAACCCAATGTGCCTTTAAATTGGCTGGAGCATATGACAACAGGGATTGGTGCAGTTTAGATATCCTTTGTGTTCTCTCTAAATGCACTTGGATATATAACAACTGAGTCTAAGCATAGACCACCCTTTGTATGTGTGCAATCGATTTGAGTCATTGATAATTTCATCTTTGTCCATGAATTGGGGTTCTCAACCTTGAAGTCTCCCACCTGGTAGTGAAACCATTTGCCTGGTTCCCTCAAACCGCACTCACATGTGCTATGTTTGTCACCTGATGTCCACAGCTGAAACCTTACGGGTTTTATATCCCAACCGTGGACGTGCTCCGGGTCGCAAATACGTCGACCGATGCTCCTAGATGCACGGCCGAGCTGTAGTCAAAAGAAAACACTATAAGTTCCCACTAGGAACGGGAATTCCACCTTCCCGTTGACTTCGAACCACCAGATTTGCCGAAGATATGCAATTGAGTGGAACTTAAAATCACAAACGAAAGCCAGACTAGCAATGATGATGATACATTGCTTAAGCACTAGAGACACTCTGTCAAATAGTCAATGCCTGCCGGCTGAGTCAGATCGCCTGGTTGATAATGCTTAAATATGACATATTTTTGGAAATTAAATATATATATTTTTGAAGTATGATCCTATTAAATTGAGATATTTATTGTCTTTTTATTTTGTAGGGATTCAAGTGGTGATAGAAGATAAATTAGAGACAAAAAACATGGTTTTGGAGAAGAATTTGAAGTTGTGTGAAAATAGAATGCTAAAAAGGAGAGTTTATAGGACAAAAAGGCTTGATTTTATTTTATTTTATTTTTTAAATATATTTTATATTAGGATTTAATATTTAAGATATTATTTTATTATTTAAATTTGTATTTAATTTATATTTATCTTTTTGTATTTATCTTTTAAAATTTAAATTGGATCCAATTAGAGGAATTAAATGTTAGATATAATTCTAATTATCTTTTAAAATTTAGATTGGATTCAATTAGGAATATTATGTACTATAAATAGGGGGTGAAGTGATTAAATTATTCATTTTCATTTTATTGAAAAACCCTTTATCTCCCTAAATCCCTAATTTAATAAAAGTTTTATTTTATTATCTTTATTCTTTTCCAAAATCATGAGTAACTAAAAATTTTTCTAGCCAAAAATTATCAAATATTCCTCCAAAGTTCATGAGGCTTAAAATCCGTGCTTAATTCTTCTCACTTGGGTATTCATCAATTCTTTGTATTACAAGATCGACGCTTCTATCCAAAATCCTTACAAAAGTAATCTTATCATCTTGTGCAAAGCTGGTCATTTTGTGTGTTTTGCGAAAGTTGTACAGTTGATTCGCTAACTTACTGTGTCAGAGGTTGCTGAGCCAAAGAGACAAAATGGTGTGACATTTGTCGTTGGGAAAAGGTGATCTAGTGTAAGACAGTCTCATTGGAGCGACGGTTGGCTAGAGTCAAGTTCCTTTAAAAATTATATCCGGAGCTGATGGTCTTAGGCCTCTTCTTCCACTATAACTAGCTTATTCGGGTATGAGAAGAACCATCCAAAGTTTATGATTAAATTGAGAAAGAATCAAGATAACCGGATGTTGGATATCTAAATATCGATAAAACCTTTCTTCTTTTAACTTATTTATTTTATGCTATTTATTTTTATTTCGATTTTCTTATTTTCTATTTCTTTTAATTCTATTTTCTTTTATTTTTAATTATGTTTCTTTTATTTTTCTTTAGATTGTGGCTTTTTTTAGATACGATTTAGCTCACGATTTCGACAGACAATATTTTTTACAATTCTCTAATTCCTGAAGATTAGATTTTACTTTTTTTTTACTATTATTTACTTTAATTTTCAGAATAGATTATATTTAGTGTTCTCGACGATACATCGCTGATCGTGACAGGTTATTAAATCATTACCTGGATTCATTTGTGGGAATATGATTCCAGTATCTTCGGTCATCAATCCCCGTTATCTGTAATCCCTTTGAAGAAATTGACACACAAACACCACCTGTGCTCTTATCCAGCCATACTTTCTGCAAAACGAACCAATTCTCTAGCCATGAATGTTGAGCTAGCAACCAACCAATACAATAAATCCAAGAAACAAAACCCAGTTTTTTTTCTCGGTATACACCCAAGGGGGAAAAAACAAAAAAGAGAACAGAAAACCGTACCTTGGTGCCACCATCAAAAGTATTAGGTCGACATAGCCTTGTATAAATGTCTCGTTTACCCAAGTTTTGAGGCACAAAACCCAGAATTTTTTTCACAAGAATATGATAATTAGGTGGCAATTTGGATTCCCTAACAAAATCAGCCCTAGATGCAGCACTAAATGCTCGGTTCAACTTTGCAAGTTTACGTATCTCCGGAGGATCCAAATGCTGAATAATTGATGCCACACAACTCTCTGGTAAGTCGCCCAAACAGGGTGAAGATGATGAGACGCCATCTTGGTGGAGGAACAAAGCAGAGAAACTAGCACCCATCATTAGAACAAGGAAAAAAAATGAAGAGAGAAGTTAGGAAGTTGTGTAAGGCAGAATATATTGAGGGGAGTGGGGGCGGTATTCAAAAACAAAGACGCCTACTCGTTTTCAAGGGGATAGTTTCTGTCTGTTTGTTTACTGAGAAAAAGACATTGATTTGGGCGGTAAAGGTGCATATGTTTGTTGGCGTGAGCTCAAAACTGTGGACTGAACATTATGGATAAGGAATAAAGGATTGTATCCGAATTGGAAATATGTTGTACAATAAACAAATTTGGTTCAGCTGGATGTGTGGTCCCTCATGAGATCTCAGCATCCTTAGCTCTTAAGATTGGTTTTTTGGTGTTCAGGTAACATTGGAGCAGTCCGAGTGGCTGAGGCTGATGGTTTTTCCCATTTGTTTTTATGAAAAATGATTGACCTAAGAAACGCGTCTTGTCAGCGAGACGTGTGTCTGAGTCAGCATGCGACATTGTCCCTCACAACATCTGAATGTTGCTATTCAATGTTGATCTTTTGGAGGAGGAATTTGATGTCAGCAAATGCCGGTTAAAGCTTCCATCCAAATTTGAAACGTCCTATAATAATATTCCTCCATTTTTTACTTGCATTAAGAATCTTGCAATGATTAATATCAAAGGGCTTTAGGAGTGGAAGAACATTTCTTAAGGTGAGAATGCGTACAAAGGTTTTGCTATTAGTTCTGAAGCAATGAATTGTCTCCCATTGAAAATCTTTAAAAACTTGGGTCATGACAAGTCCAGTTGAGGAAGTTAATTGAGATATTCAGGGTTTGAGTTACTGGTTTAAGCTGCATAAGTTTTTATATCATTCGCTTATTATGGCATTTGGGTTTCAGGGTACTACTGCTTTCAAAGGGATGCAACAGTGATAACATCCTATTGCGTTGCTATGCTATCAATACAGATGGTTCAATTAAATTAGCCACAGAAACTGCAAGATTGTCTTTATGGCACCTATGAAAGCTCTAGTCGCTGAAGTGAGAGATTCTTAGAGTCACGCAAGTATGTTTCAAAGCACTGATCATAAGGGTTTACTATGGTTTAACAGCTCCTCATGTTGGGATTGGCAAGGAATTTTCACCAAATTGTATCTTCCAACTCCATTTGCTGCTCTTTTAGATTCAGGGGGGCCAAACCAACAGAGGTAAGTCCAAAATTTCGGCTGTTTTTGATGGATAATCTATCTGGTTTCATCACATTTTTTTCTTTATTGTCTTTTGTTACAGGCTCTATCCTTGACTTCAAATGCTTATAGTGCAGGAAACAAACAGGCATGCATCCATCCAATACATGATCTAAAATTAAAAAATCAACAAAGTTTTTTACAACATTAGTTTCAGCTTGATTGAAAACAGCAAAACAACAAAGGATCCACATCATACAGTTTAGATTAATAGCTAAAACCACAAATTAACAATCCCCCAACAATAAAGTTGGTTTGATTGTTCTAAAGAGGTGCTTAATTCCTTACTATTTTCCCACTAAATAACACCAGGCAGATCTAGAAAATGATATTCATTTCCCCATCAATCTTCATAGATCTTACACTCTTGAGTCTCAGGATTTTCCTGGCAAAAAGACTCCAAAGGATCTTTCTTTTCTATTTCAAGTCTAAGCCTAAGATCAGCCTTAGCTTGACTTACCTCTTCGACCTCGTCCCAAGCAACTTTGCACTCCTCAGATGTCTCATCTCCTTCACAAACTTGCTTAGCTTCTGTAACTTTTTTCTCAATTAACTCAGTTAGCTTCTTTTCCCTCATTTGAGTCCCTTTGTACTTGGCTGCTCTCATTGCTTTGACTGTCATTCTCGATGCCCTTCTTTCACCTTTGTTATTACAATGAAAGTAAGCCCAAGACAGCCTCGGATTTGAAGAAAAAGATGATGTCGGGTTCTTTTCCAGGGTCCCTGTCAGTGAGTTAAACCTTAGAGTTGCCATGTCTGAACTCTGGTATACAACTTTTTTTTTTTTGGTTAAATGGAGTTTGTGGGGGGTTGTTTGATCAAGAAATAGGGGGTCTTTGTCATGTTCAAGAAGAGGATAGGTGAAAGAGAATGGAAAGAGGGTTTATGAAACGACAACGAATTAGTTTGGATAAATTGTGAAAAGAATTAAAGCTGGTGAGGAAAAGTTGGTAAAATCATACTCTTAGTCCTTATACTACGTGTAAATTGTCAATTTAATTTTTAGGTTTTGATCTAATTAATTTTAGATTTTGATCTTATCTGTTTTTTTTGGGACAATACTTAAAATTAGATATAGTCCCTCCCCAACTCATAAATAAGAGTATAACACATTTCAATACACTTGAACCCTCGTCTTACTGCATTAGCAACAATGCTCATGCCAATTGAACTAAGACTTAATTAGCGATGTAGTATTTTTAAATAACGTGATATATTCGTTTAGCTTATTGTTCTTTAAAAAATTTATGCATTTAGCCCAACTTGATATTATATTTTATTTAATGATTAAAAGCAATTAACAGAACGTTTACGTAAAAAACTAAATTCAAGAATATCAAATAACATTCACACACTATATATATATATCATTCATAACAAACAAAGAGTCTAAGTTGAACTTATGAAAACTCTAAAATTGACTCGAAAATAAATAGAGATCAAATTGTAACATTTATAAAAGTTAAGGGTCAATATACAAAATAGGGATCACGTGACCATGTCACTAGATCATGTTCGATATTTAACTAAATCTATTTTATAAAATTGATATTGTTTAACTATTACAAAAATGATTATTTTGATATTTTTCTATATATTGTTTAATTTGATCATAAACATATAGTTTTTTAAAATTTAATTGTAAAATTATTTTTAAATTAAATAATAAAATAGATTTGAATCAAACTTGAGAAAATGATTTGAAAACTTTTCATATAAAATATACTAGTAAACACAATTATACCACATAAATATATAAAATATAAATTAATAAATAATATAAATATAAAAATGACTTAATAAGAAATATGAAAAATTTCAAACATATGCAATAGAATAATGGAATAAATTATTGTATTTTTGGCTTGTGTTGAGTTTTATTAAGTAGCATTCTCTTCTACATATATCACGCAAAAGTCCACACATGTTTCAAAGAGAACAATAATGCTTGTTTGGTGATGGTAAGTAGGACCACGCCAAGGTATCATTTTCGGTATAGCTGATCGTGGGTCGAGTCAGGTGTAAACAAAATTTTAGGCTTAATTGTTAAGCTTGGGTTTGACCTAGCCCGAAAAAAGGGCTTAAAATTTTGTTTAAGCTCGACCCAAATAGAAAGAAGCCAAACTTAAGTTTGACTTGGCTCGGCCCGTATTAATTTTTTAGATTATTTTATTATATACAATAAATTTAAAAAAACATATAATATATCAAATACTCTTAAAAACATTAAAAAAATAAATAATTTTAAAATACATTAAAAAAATTTATATTAAAATAGTTGCAAATAACGCAGTAAAAAAATTAACAACAAAACATAAGTTCTACAATATTCAAATAATATTAAAAATGATAGCGAAACAATAGTAAAAATGCATAAAAATAACATTAAAATAACAAAAATAACAACCAAAACAACAAATAGCAACAAAACCAACAACAAAAGCAGCACCAAAACAGTAAAAAACAATACCAAAATGACAAAAAAAAAAAACAGCATCAAAATAGCAAAATACACACCAAAATTAGCAAAAATAACAATATAATTTTTTAGGATAAATTACACCAATAGTCACTCAACTTTGATATGGGGAAACAAACAGTCATCTGATTTACATTTTAATCACTCAATTTTGAAAATGTGACAAAATAATCATTTTTTCACGTATTTCGTCATAGATGTCACGGAACAATGACATGGCAGTTGACGACGTCGGTGGAGTGTGGAAAACGTTTAGCTAGCCGGTTACATTTAACACAACAGTCACTCAACTTTGAAAATGTGATAAAATAGTCACTAACGTTAACGAAAAGTGACAAAACAGTCACTAATTAAGCTTCATATGCTGCTGAAATTTAACACAATTATTCTCTAACACTAGCAACAAGCAAAAGTGGAAGCAAACTACTTAAAATCATAATGGCTATTTGTAAAAATGAAAGTCTGATTATATAATCAGTGTGCACCTTCAAGTTCAAATTTGATTTTGTTATTAATGCTGTCATACCCTATTGAGCTGCTGGTTGCACCTTTCTCCATAAGAGCTTGGCAAGTCACTAAGCAAGTACTCAGCTTCTTCTTCTTGTAACTTACTTTCACTCCAAGATGTTTAGGCATTGCTTGCAGTCCTGCTAATTCATGGGCAACTTCCTTCATTGTTGGCCTTTACAGCACTCGAGGATCGAGAATGTCGAGCATGCGATCTTCTTTCATCAAAGAAATGAAGTACATAGCCAAAACTCGATTTTCTTTCGATCTTTTGAAACAGACCATTTTTTGTCCTGTTAACAACTCCATAAGCATAACCCCGAAGTTGTAGACATCGCTCTTTTCTGTAAGAAGGCTTGCAAGCATGTATTCAGGGTCTAAGTAATCGAACGTTCCTTGCACAATTGTAGTTATTTGTGCTTGGTCAGATGGGATCAATCTTGAAGCCCCGAAATTAGAAACTTTTACGGGTAATTGTCATCTAACAGTATGTTGGCCAACTTGATGTCCCGATAAATGATTGGAATAAAAGCTGCAAAGTGCAAATAAGAAAGGGCTTCTACTGTTTCAGTGGCTATTCTCAATCGGGTCTCTCATGAAAGATAAGAGGTAGCATCACCATTATGTAAATGGTGAAAAAGGGTTTTGTTGGTGATATAATCATAAACAAACAGTGGAACTTGTGTCTCCAAACAACATCCTAGGAGTTTGATAACATTTCTGTGGTTGATTTGGTAGAGCACCATTATTTCAGTGACTTTTTTTAACACTTTTCGATAACTTTAGTGACTGTTTTGTCACTGTTAAACTAAGCCTTATTGGATAATATGTTTTGATATAACAAATTAAAGTGTTTTTGAATAAAAGCTAAGTGAAAAAGACTCTAGTGAGACTTCTACTGATACAACTATAGTTCTACTGATACCTTAAAGACTTCTACCGAAACAAGTCAAGTCAGTAGCTAAAATTTATCCTCCCTTGCACTTCTATCGACACTTTGATGGGTTCTATCGATACCAAATGAAACTCTCAGAGTTCTATGATACAATGATATATCTACCGATAGAACGACTCCAACGGTAATATTTTGTAAAGTCAACTACCCTGGGACTTTTATCAGTAGAACTCCTTTTCTATTGATACAACTACAGTTCTACCGATACAAGTATGCTTCTACCGAAACAACTAAGTTGCAGACTGCATTTAATGCTGGTTTTTTTGGTTGCAATGGCTACATTACTTTCCCAACAACCATAACGGTTGGTATTCACTTAGAGGGTATAAATACCATCTTCCAAAGGTCTAGCATCAAGAAGAGCAATGTGCAAAGCCTAAATATCAATCAAAACAACCAAAAGCTTAATTTTTTTCATACATTTTCTTGTAAACACTTGTGAGCTTTCATTGTATTCATTTAGCTCAAGTGTTCTTCTTTGTATTTGTGCTTAATTGGCAAACATTCTAATCTTGTAAGGATTGTTTCTTTGTTTGCTTCTCTTTGAGAGAGGGTTGATACTTAAGGTTTGGGTAGAAACCTTAAGAGAGTTCTATCTTAAGATTTTGGGGTATAAGTCTTAAAAGAGATTGTAAGGTTAAACCTTGTCCTCAAAGGTCATACAAATCTAGTGGATTCGGGAATCCTTAGTTGTGGAAAGCTAAGGTAGTGGAGTAGGCATTTGGGGTTGAACCACTATAAATCATTGTATCCTTTGTTGCAAAACTACATTGCTTCCACCACAACTTTTAAAAGATCAATTCAACCTCCATTACCGTCATTATCGAGTTGATCCATCGAGCTAACAGTCACATTTTCAAAGTTAAATGGCTATTGTATTAAATGTAATCGGCCAGCTGGACGTTTTTCACACTCCACCGACGTCGTCAACTGCCATGTCATTGTTCCGTGACATTTGTGACGGAAAAGGTGAAAAAATGACTGTTTTGTCACGTTTTCAAAGTTGAGTGACTGAAATGTAAACCAAGTGACTGTTTTTTTCCCTGTATCAAAGTTGAATGACTGTTGATGCAATTTACCTTTTTTTTTTTTTTTTTTTATAAAAAAATGGTTAAGTTATTCGGGTTGGGCCCGAGCCAAAAAACTCTTACCCAAGGCTTGACCCGTTTAGAGAATGAGTCTCTTTTTTTTGTCCAAGTCCATTTTTCGAGTCTATATTTTAGTCCAAACCCTCCCATTTTTCGGGCGGGCCTTCAGGTCGGGTCGAGTGGCCCGACCCATGATTAGGTCTAATTTTTGGTATGAAATTGCTTTTAGAGGGTCGAAATTAAATTGTATATTTTTATGATAATAAAAATATAATTTTATTATTTTAATAGTTTATATTTTTATAAATTTTAAAGGATTAAATCAATTTTTTTTTATCATTTTTAGAAAATTGTTACTAATTTAAAATTTTATAAATTATATAACAACTAAATTAAAAATTTAAATTTTTAGGAAGGCTAAGTCTCTATTACTTCACTCCACTGCCCATTTTGTCCTCACTTTTATGTTCAACTCCAACCGTTTTAGCTATCAATTATTGTTTGCATTTGAATACAATTACTTAAATTTAAAAACTTTTTGCTTTAATTAAAAAGTTTAAATTATATTTGTCTCTTAAAATATATCATTTTTTCATTTTAGTATTTGAACTTTTTTTTTATTAGAATGACACTTAAAGTTACATTATGTTAATTGGTTTTATCCACTTTCGATAAAAAAAAGTTGAAAGTTGACATAATTAGAATGTTTCATGTAGCACTTCAATATAATTATAAAGTGCCATGAGGTATCTATATGTATTAAAAATAAAAATAAATTTATAAATTTTAAAAATAAAAATATAATTAAAAATTTTAAAAGTTACCATTTGACTTTGACCAGGGCAAAAAATGTTTTGAGCTCATTTAGAAAAACGTGTTGGATTTTGGGTATTGCCTTTTTTTCTTCCTAACTCATTTACTATTATCCTGACATGAATCGATTGAGTTGGTTAATTATTCATTAGTATTTTTTAAGTATCAAAGTTTAGGATTTACCTAAAGTTAATATCATTTTGCGAGTGATCTATAAATATCATTATTAGCTCTTTAAATTTAGGTTATAGTGAGACTAAAAAAGCACACATGATAATTGCATATGATGAGTCTTAAGCTCGAGTATTTCAAATTTAGGTCATAGGCGAAGCCGAAAACTTTGTATTGGAGGGATCGAAATGAAATTAAAATTTTTTGAAAGGGTCAAATTTAAAATTATTTATGTTAAAATGGTTGAAATTGAATTATTAATATTTGAAAGTGATCAAAAACGTAAATTTTCCATATTATTAAAAAGATAAAAAAAAAATTATATTGAATAATTAAAATTTAAAGGGACTAAATAGGATATTATACCTTTTAGCCAAGGGAGGCTAGGACACGTGCCTGTGACATGGGCTGCATAAAAAAGTCTGTGACCAAGGCGCACGCTAATAACCTGAGTTGCTTTTATGGATGATTTGGCGTCGCTTAACCTACCAGGACTGGTCTAATATTGTAAAGATTCAAGCTCATCTACTTGAAGTCTAGTGAAAATGTAAACACCCTAATAATTTATATTTTACCAGATAATTTTGTAATTTTAAGGATAAGAATATATAGAGAGTTTAAATACCTTAGTATTCTATCTTATTAATATGCTTGAATCTGAACCGTTGATGTAATTTGATCTGTATCATTAAATGTAGAAAAGTTCAACTATAAATAGAGACATTAATTATTTAAGTTTGAAATAAATAGAAAAGTTCAACTATAAATGTAGAAAAGTTCAACTATAAATAGAAAAGTTCAACTATCTTATCTTATGTTGCTTACTTTGCCCACTTGCATGTGTATATCATTGGTGTCCCATAACTTTTTCATTGAGATTCTTAGTTTTTAATTATTTAAGTTGAATTGCACAAATTTGAAATAAATTCAATACTTAGTGTTGCATAGTTTTTTAGGTTAAAGTATAGGTCCACGACGATATCTGCCCTCTTTGAGTACACCTTTCACCCTTACATATATGTGCTAAACAAAAGAGAAAATAATTGATACTTATTATATATACACGTACACTTACATTACATGACATTAATTTATACTTACATTTCATATTTTTATATTTCAATTGAAAATGATATATTTTGAATTATATAAATTCAAAAAAAATATTTATATAAAAAAATAATTGATTTGAAATATAATGAACATGTTTGTTAGATCATCCCTCTTGCAAATGTGTTTTTAAAAGAGAAAATAAATAAACAATAGAAGAAACAGAACATAGTAACTGTACTCATTAATGTTCAATTTTATATGAAAATGTGCAATTTATGATTTTTAAATAATTTTAGTAATTAAAATACTCAGGAAAAACAAAAATAATTTTAGTAATATTTAAATTATTTTATTTTTATAATTTTAGAATGATTTTGTTTTACATTTAATTTTTAAAAATGATTTTATTTATTTTTAATTTTTTTTGAAAATTTTTATTTTTGGCATTCATTAACAATTATATATTCAACGGCCTACGTTAGCTTAAGGATCTCACTAATTAAAATTGTCTATTTAAGAGCTCAATAGGGTGTGGACCTATTCATGAGTTGGACTATCTGTACAAGCTTAAAAGTTCACTTGAAATTTGAAAAGGTTTGAACAAAAATATTATGTTCGAAAAATGGGCATGAAAAAAAAATTTAGGACCATTTATAATATGAGTAGGGCTCGGGTTCGAGTTTGAACACATTCAAACTCGACCCTGACCTAACCTATTTTTAAGTTTATAATACTTTATACTATGTTATTTTTATGTATTATGAAATTTATAGCACATAAAAAATAAATCTATACTATATATATATTACTCTAATGCAAATATTAAAAAAATTTTAATTATATAAAAAAATTAATGAATAATAAATATATAAAATTATTAAATATTAAAATAAAATAAAATAAATATTTCATAAAAGATATTTTTTAAATAAATTAATGAATAATAAATATATAAAATTATTAAATATTAAAATAAAATAAAATAAAATAAATATTTCATAAAATATATTTTTTTAAATAATATGGGGTCTAAAACGAGTTTGAGTTAATTTTTTAAAAATATAGATAGACTTGAATTAAATTTTAGGTCTATATTTTAATTCGGACTAAACTTAAACAAACATAAAATATATTAATATTATACTTAAGTTTAATCCGAACTTAAAAACCTGACCTATGAAAAAAATCTAATTGAACGTAAAAAGTTAGGACTTTTTATGCATTAAACCTAAAAAGAAAATGGGGATTGACCAGGGCTAGCCCAATATGTCAAATTATTTTATTCCAAATCTATTTCTCATATAACAACTACTTTTCAAGGAGCCGTTATTACATTTCAAAATTTGAGATCTCATATTCTTTTTCTAAATTTAACGATTACTTTTTGAGGAGCTTTTGTTACATTTTTAAATTTGAAATCTCATCTCCTTTTTTTAAATTTAACGGTTACTTTTTCGCTGTTGTTACATTTCAAAATTTGAAATCTCATCTCATTTATTTAAATTTAACGGATACTTTTCAAGTAACCTTTGTTATATTTCAAAATTTAGAATCTCATCCCTTTTTTCTATCGGCTACTTTTGGTTGTTAGATTTCAAAATTTAAAATCTCATTCCTTTTTTCTAACGGCTACTTTTGGTTGTTAGATTTCAAAATTTGAAATCTCATCCCCTTTTTTCTAAATTTGTCTTTTTTTTCCTCTCATACTCAGCAAGAAGAGAGCATAAGAGCAGCCAAGCGATGGATCCAGAGGCCGAGTTCCTTTCATCGAAATGACAAACGCGAAACGAATGGGAACTCTTCAAAGAAAACGTTAGACCTTTGAAGAGAGGCCAAAACGTCGATCTCTTAAACCACGCTCTCAAAGCTCACACCAATGATCAACTCAAGAAGTCTCTCCTTGAAAGCCGAAGGGTTTTTCCAAAATCATTATCTACGATTATTTTGTGTTCTTTTTAACTTTTTTTTTAATATTTGATCCATTTTCTTATCTGGGTACTTCTTTTTTTCTTACTTTGAATCTTTAGGAGATTGACAGAGGCAATAAATGAGTACCAAGGAGACTATCCTCTCCAGCCTTGGCTTGAGTAATTATTCTTCCCGTTACATAAATTTTATTTGAATCTTCAAATGTTCTATTGGTTGGAAATGAATTTGGCATGAAACATCGATCTCTTAAACCACGCTCTCAAAGCTCACACCAATGATCAACTCAAGAAATCTCTCCTTGAAAATCGAAGGTCTCTTCCAAAATCTTTATCGATGATTATTTTGTGTTCTTTTAACTTTATTTTTAATATTTGATCCATTTTCTTATCTGGCTACTTTTTTTCTTTCTTTGAATCTTTAGGAGATTGATTGAGGCAATAGATGAGTATGTTATGGTCTAAATTACTTAATGGGCTACTGAATTGGGTCAGATGCAACCCAATTGGATTAATGAAACGGAGTGGATTGAATTGGGATGAAACGTAGGAGGTTTAGTCGTTTTGATTATTTTTCTATTTTTTGTTCAAATAACTGTTTTGACAGCTGTTTTTCCTAGTCACTACTTTTCTCTTTCTTTTCTGTTTAAATGCCTTAGAGGAGAGAACAGAAAAAATTTTGAATTATTCTCTTCTCATCTGACAAATTCTTCTTCTCCCTAAAATTTTCTCTCATTCTATTGTCATTATCTTTGGGTTACGGTCCAGATCTTAACAGGGTGTCAAAGCGTACGATTTCATGGCAAGTGATGGTGTAACTACTCGTGCAAAGGATATGCAGGCCTTGCAGCAGGAGTTGGCTAAGGTTTAAGGTGAAATGGCACAAATGGAAGCACGTTTGGAGAGCAAGCTGAAGGCTCATTTGAAAGTATTTGAGGAAAACAATAGCAAAGAGATGAAGTCCTTGTTCGAACACTTCTTGGGAGGTTCATCCACAATAGTAGCAGTAGCTAAAGGGAAGGGAATTATGGGTGTATCTCCACCAGGAATAACATCAAGGGAGACTCTAGAATTACCCCTCCTCCCATGACCAAGACACAATCATTGAGACAAGTTACCATACCAGAACATGCTTACAGATATGAATACCCGAGGTTTGATGGGACAGATTTCAGAGGATGGTGGTCTAAACTCGAGCAATTCTTTGCTATTGAAAGGGTCCCTGAAGAAGATCGAGTTCAAACAGTCATGTTACACTTAGAAGGATGAGCCCTTGATTGGCATCATTTTTACATGCAAGAGTATGGGGATCCAGATTTGATAGATTGGGACCTATATGCTCAGGATTTGAAGGAGCGGTTTGGCACCAGTATTTTCCAAGACTCTATGGCTGAGCTGGTTCATTTGAGGCAACAAAGTTTTGTGGAATCCTACCATGACCAATTTGTCAGCATTCGTACTCAGCTAAGTTTACCTAAACACTATGCACTTAGTGTATTTGTAAGTAATCTGAAGGTGGAAAGTAGGAAATACTTGCAACTATTTAGACCTAGAAATCTAGTTAAAGCCTATCATATTGTCAAGCAAGTAGAAGACATTTTGGAAATAACACCTAGGAAGGGGTTCTTGATAGGAGGGCATTCCAATTATAGGTACAACACTCATCCTTTTCATAAGGTGTTTCATTCAGGAAATCGTGGGATAGTTGGTCAATAAAATCAGTCACATCATGGTGGGGCATTGGTGGCAAAGGGATCAATAAAGGGAATTAGCCCAGCTCTCATGGCCGAGAGGAAGCAGAAAGGACTTTGTTACTGGTGGAGCTAAATATCAAGTTGGTCACAAGTGTGTTAAGAGCCAACTATATTAGATGCTACTTTAAGCACCTAGTGAGGATGAGTTTGAGGAAGTACCAGAACATGTGGAACCAATAGAAGAACCACCACCTGTGGAAGAAGAGCAGTTGCCACTTCCTGTTCTATCTCTACATGCCATTAAAGGATCAAATGGACCATACACAATGAGGTTTCAAGCACAAGTAAAATCTTGTACTACCATTTTCTGGTGGACACGGGTAGTACTCACAATTTTTTGAGTACTACATTGGCTTTCAAGTTATCCATTCCTGTGAGCCAACAACACCAACTTCGAGTAACTGTAGCTGATGGTAGACAATTATACACTAGAGGGTTCTGTCAAGGTCTTAGTTGGAAAGTGTAAGGGGAACATTATTTAGCTGACTTCATGGTACTGCCCTTAAAAGGATGTGATGCTGTATTGGGAATTTTATGGCTCCTTTCACTAGGTTCCATCATATGGGATTTTTCTTCCATGTCTATGAAGTTTGTTAACAAGGGAAAAATCCTGTAGTATTCAGGGAATTTTACCAGGCAATATGGAATTAATGAGTAAAAGAGAAGTTACCAGATGTTTCTCCATATTTGACTCAGAGAGTGATCCCTGTGCTCTAGTGTTGGCCAGTAAGCAACATGTAACAATCACCACTCATGCACCACAGAACCAGCAAGTAGAATTACAACCTTTGTTGAGGGAGTTCGAATCACTATTTCAAGTTCCTACTGAGTTACCTCTAAAAAGACTACAAGACCATAAAATACCCTTAGTTGATGAAGGGGTAGTAGTCAAAATCAGACCCTACAGATACCCCATGATCCAAAAGAATAAATTGGAGAGGATAACTAAGGAGCTACTTCACTTTGGAGTAATAAGGAACAGTTGTAGTCATTTTGCTTCACCAGTGGTCATGGTTAAGAAAAAAGATGGCTCTTGGAGACTTTGCGTTGACTACGGGCAGCTCAACCAAATGACAGCGAAGGACAGGTTTCCTATTCCTTTAATTGAGGAATTACTTGATGAGTTGGGGCAAGCAAAGGTGTTTTTTAAATTGGATTTGAGGTCTGGCTATCACCAGATAAGGATGCATGAGTAAGATATTCTTAAAACAACATTTAGAACACAGGAGGGTCATTACGAGTTCTTTAGTAATACCCTTTAACCTCACTAATGTGCCCTTTACCTTTCAAGCTCTAATGAACTCAATCTTCAAGCCATTGCTGAGGAAGATTGTTTTAGTTTTTTTTGATGATATCCTTATATACAACTAGGAGGATCATGTCGAGCACCTCAGAGAAGTTTTTACGATCTTACAACAGCACATGTTATTTTTGAAACACAATAAGTGCTGTTTTGGTACTGATAAGGTAGAGTACTTGGGCCACATTATTGCTCAAGGTACAATCTCCATGGATCCCTTCAAGGTGAAAAGTGTCGAGGATTGGCCTATTCCAAAGTCTCTTAAAGAACTGAGGGGATTCTTAGGCCTTTCAGGGTACTACAGAAGGTTCATTAAACACTATGGGGTGCTTGCTAGGCCACTAACAGACCTTTTGAAGAAAGGAACTTGGAAATGGACAGATGACTCTACTGTAGCATTTGAGCAACTAAAAAAGGCCTTATGTTCAACTCCTGTGCTGGTATTACTCGATTTTAATCTTGAATTTTGCATGGACACTGATGCATCTGGAATTGGTATTGGGGCAGTGCTACAACAACAAGGAAGGCTTGTGGCTTATTTTAGCAGCGGATTGAGAATCAGGCATGAAGCACTCTCTATTTATGAGAAGGAGATGCTAGCTGTTCTCTTAGCTGTTAAGAAGTGGCATTATTACTTAGTCGGTAGACATTTCAAGATAAGGACCGACCACCAAAGTCTTAGATTATTGGCAAACCAGGTGGCTGTGACTCCATTTCAGCAAAAATGGGTGGCAAAAATGGTCGGTTATGACTATGAGGTGCTATATAGGAAAGTTTCAAGAAAGTCTGTAGCTGATGCCTTATCCAAAGAACAATTACTTAAGGAAGGTCAGTTGCTGCAACTTACTAGTAGCTCCATCACATCCAGCTTACTGGTTAGAGTGCAAAGGTCTTATCAGGATGATCCCAAACTGAAGGAATTATGTTCAAAGGTGCAACAAAAGAGTCACAAACATCCTAAGTATCATTGGGATGGTAGATTTTTGAAGAGAAGAGGTAAGATAGTGATTGGGGATATTAACACACTGAGGAAAGAGATGTTTCAGTTGTATCATGCTGGGGCTACGAGTGGTCAGTCAGGTGTCCAAGCAACCAAGTAAAGGATGAGTAGCTTGCTTTACTGGAAAGGAGTGTCTAATGACATTAGGAACTGGATAAGGGAATGTTCCATATGTCAAGCTAATAAAGCTAAAAATGTAGCAACACCAAGCCTCCTACAACCCCTACCTATTCCTGAAAGGGTTTGGTCTTCTATTTCTAAGGATTTCATTAAAGGTCTTCTAAAATCAAGAGGAAAAAATGTTATCCTAGTGGTGGTGGACAGATTAACTAAGTATGGACACTTCATTGCTATGTCTCATCCATTTTCAGTAGCGATTGTAGCACAACTCTTCTTGGACAACATCTTCAAACTACATGGGGTGCTTAAGACCATTGTTTCTAACAGGGATAAGGTATTTGTTAGTACTTTTTGGCAGGAGTTATTTAAGAAGGTTGGAATAAAACTTCAGTTTTTTCCAGCTTACCACCCTGAAACAGATGGGCAAACTGAAGTTTTAAACAGGTGTTTAGAGGGTTATTTAAGATGTATGACTGGGGAAAGGCCACATGATTGGGGCAAATGCTTACCACTAGCTGAGTGATGGTACAACTCGAATTATCACATGGCTATCTGCACAACACTTTACGAGGCGATATATGGACAACCACCGCCAACACACCTTCCTTATCTAGTAAGATCTTCTGCAGTAGCCGTGGTGGATAGGAGCCTACAACATAGAGAAGTTGCCATCAAACTGCTGAAGTTTCACCTATAAAGGGCACAGGACTGTATGAAGCAGCAATCTGATAAGCATAGATCAGATAGAGAGTTTGAAGAAGGTAGCTGGGTTTACTTGAAACTACAGCTTTATAGACAACACACTGTAAGGAGAGTTTTGAACCAGAAATTAGCTCCAAAATTTTTTAGACCTTTTCGAGTGGAAAGAAGAGTAGGAAAGGTTGCGTATAAGTTGCAGCTACCTCAGGGATCAGATGTTCACCCTACTTTTCACGTGTCACAGTTGAAAAAGTATGTTAGAACCACTCCTGTAGTCATTGACTTATCGATGATTGATGAGCAAGCAGCTTGGGCCAAGGAGCTGGCTAGAATTATTGACAGAAGGGTTATAAAAAGGGGAAACAGTACTGACACAGAAGTGTTGGTTGAGTGGACAAACTCTTTTCCAGAGGATGCCATGTGGAAGTCAATTCAGAGGCTTAAAGACACCTATCCAGGTATAGATCCTTGAGGACAAGGATCTTTGAAGGGAGGACTATTGTAATGGTCTAAATTACTTAATGAGCTGCTGAATTGGGTCAGACGCAACCCAATTGGATTAATGAAACGGAGTGGATTGAACTGGGATGAAACGCAAAAGGTTTAGTGGTTTTGATTATTAATTCTGAATTATTCTCTTCTCATCTGACAAATTCTTCTTCTCCCTAAATTTTTCTCTAATTCTATTGTCATTATCTTTGGGTTACGGTTCAGATCTTAACAGAGTACCAAGACGACGATCCTCTCCAGCCTTGGCTTGAGTAACAATTCTTCCCGTTACATAACTTTTATTTGAATCTTGAAATGTTCTATTGGTTGGAAATGAATTTGGGTTTTGCATTTTGAATGATTGAAATTCGAAATTGGACTAAAGATGGAAAGCAGTTAGTGTTAACTGTTGATTCAATTGTTTTATTAGGGTGTAATTATTTCAAATTAGATATGGTTAAATTGTTTCAATGACTTATTGTTTGTTTTGTACGTTTTCTTTTTCGGGGTTAAGTTGCATTAAATAAGTTCAAGAGGCATTCCCACTAGGTGGAGACTTCTTAGGACTGGTATTGATTTATGAGCAATGTGTTTGTGCTTTTTGACATTCGGATCGTTATAAAGATTATCTCTGCTACCTCAAAGTTTGGTTGGAATATGTGGGTACTTTTCACCTTCCTTCTTTTTTATCATCTTATATATGCTACTTAACATGTTAAATGAACACGTTGAAAGCATAACAATTAAAATGGCAATGGTGTTTTCTCTGAGTTTAAAATGCTGAATTAGTGTTTGGGAAATGGTGTTTGCAGGCTGAGCATTTAAGTAATGCTGAGGTCATTTATAGTTTTCTTGATGCAATGATATTGGGAAGACACATTCAGCTTACTATATAGCATATGCTTTGCACATGGAGTCCAAGTCTAAGATGAAACCAGCAAATGATACTCAATCTTGGAACATCTAGGTAAAAGCTGTCTTCCATATTTAGTTTTGATGGAAGAGATGATTTGATTCAACTGATACTGAAGTGCATTGCGTTTTATGTTAAAACATGTTTTTTCTCTCAAGGTTTACTTGGTTGATGTGTAGATTTTTTGATCCATTTATACTTGTTGTGAATTTACATTGGTTGATCTAATTAAGCTTTCCTGAAAATGTAGTAATGCTTAACCAATAGAGAAGTTGAGGGATGCATACAAGAAATTTCTTGTATTTGGATGATACATTCAGCTTACTATATAGCATATGCTTTGCACATGGAGTCCAAGTCTAAGATGAAACCAGCAAATGAAACTCAATCTTGGGACATCTAGGTAAAAGCTGTCTTCCATATTTAGTTTTGAAGAAAAAGATGATTTGATTCAACTGATACTGAAGTGCATTTTGTTTTACGTTAAAACATGTTTTTTCTCTCAAGGTTTACTTGGTTGATGTGTAGATTTTTTGATCCATTTATACTTGTTGTGAATTTACATTGGTTGATCTAATTAAGCTTTTCTGCAAATGTAGTAATGCTTAACCAATAGAGAAGTTGAGGGATGCACACAAGAAATTTCTTGTATTGGGAAGACACATTCAGCTTACTATTTAGCATATGCTTTGCACATGGAGTCCAAGTCTAAGATGAAACCAGCAAATGATACTCAATCTTGGGACATCTAGGTAAAAGCTGTCTTCCATATTTAGTATTGATGGAAAAGATGATTTGATTCAACTGATACTGAAGTACATTTCGTTTTATGTTAAAACATGTTTTTTCTCTCAAGGTTTACTTGGTTGATGTGTAGATTTTTTGATCCTTTTATATTTGTTGTGAATTTACATTGATTGATCTAATTAAGCTTTCCTGCAAATGTAGTAATGCTCAACCAATAGAGAAGTTGAGGGATGCATACAAGAAATTTCTTGCTCGCTCAATGAGAAGACCTAATGCTATTGAGGTATAGACCATAGACTGACGTTTAATGTCTTCTCTACATTTGAATTGCTTCTATAAGGATTTTCTTGGTTATGTTTTTCATTCTTCTCCCAAACTACAGGAAGGGTTGAAGGAAGATGACTTACAACTGTCTTGGCCAGGGGATAGAGTCGTAAGTTCCATTTCTCTTCTTTGTCAATTTCAATTTACCATCTAAAAGCTTTTTCCACAGTATAATATGTAAGTTCATGTGATTGCAGAAAGGCAGGCCGGCAAAACTTTTGAGCTTGGCAGAAACAAGTTGAAGCAAGATCAGTAAGCAAAAAGAACCTTTCTATACTTAAGTTTCAGCTCTCATCTTGTGTTATTCGGACTTGGATACTTGGAATTCATATCTCCATATCTATGTTTCAGACACAAATGTCAGACGTGTACTTCAAGAAAAAATGAAAAGCCCAAGCAATGTAGCTTTCATCTTCCTCTACTTCATTCTAACCATGGAGCTCTCATTTTAATCACGGCACTCTGTTATCTCCCGTTTTGCAATATTTTTAATAGCCATAAGAACATATTATGAACTTGCTTTTCTATTGGTTTTCATTCATAGGGTGCATCGAACTCCATTATCTATTTACAATGATACAAATATGGATGTCATGAGTGGTCATCACTCTAAGCCAAATACCGATTCAAACTCTTGGCACACTCTTGGAGGTAAAGCTGAGAGAAACAAAGAAAATAATGTAATGCCTGCAAAGTGGACATCACACAAGGTTTACTTCAACTCTCAAAACATGATATTTTTGCTACTGGGTGATGTATTGTTCAGATTGTTCTAAAAATGACATTGAGCTTCATAAAACTCTTTTCAGATTCCGCAGAGACCTGTGCCTAGAATCGTTGGGGCTGTTGCAAGTGCTGAAATTGAAGTTTTTGTTGATGAGGAATGTGAAGAGTAAGTAATAGTTATTTTTAAAAGTTGTATAACTTTTGGACATGCACGTATACAACTACGTTATTCCGTCTCATTTTTTCTCGAGTATCCCTATCCAACATATGTTTCTACCACATGAAAATAGAAACATATGGAACTTAATCATTTGTTCAAAATGTTGGTACGTAGTCAATGCTTGTTATATGTTCTATGGTGTTTGCATTACTTATTTTATCAAAATTTTGTTATCAGAAAGCCAAAAGTGCATGATGAGAAGGACAGAACTCCAAGTCTGCAACTGAGAGCGTTGGACGGCAGAAACATAAAAAAGTATAACACATTTCGAGATTACTGGTCTTTAAGCATTGTCTAAAGGCAAAAGATCACTAAGTTGACTGATATCTCAAAATCTTTTGTGCAGGGAAACTGAATTACTTAGGGAGAACCAACTGCGAAATTTCCCTTCAAATTGTCTACCCAGATGATTTCAAAGCACTAATGACAATGGGGTGGCTCCTTGGTGTGTTTGTATCATTTTCATGGTGGGATCAGCTTTTAACTGCAAAGCCTGGTCCATAATATCATGTTGTACTACGGTTCTTACTTGTTTGTTGGCTTTTAAGGTTTCATTTTTTGTTGTTCTCAATAAATAGTTGGAAGAACACCCTTTCTAATGCTTTTCCCAGTGAAGACATAAGGTGGCTGAATGATTTAATGAAGGTTAGTCTTCTCTGGCAATTCAAATTCATGTATTTTGCCGTATTATAATAATCAATTCAACATGTTCATGTGAAACATTTCTGATTTAATAGAATCATTAATTTTCGATTTAGTCGATTGAATCAATTAATTTGATTTTGAAAAAGCTTTAGTTGCAGATATTTCATAGGAAAATGATAAATTTGAAGGGAGGTAGTTCATTCAAGGGGTTTTTGTTTGGGAGTTCATTCTTTCGTAGTTCTATGTAAGCAGTCTGTTTTCACTTAATTATTTTCCCATATTTTAAATTTTGTTTAACTTATTATATAGATAAGTGCATATACATTACATGCAATTAATTTATACTTACATTCCATATTTTTATATTTCAATTGAAAATGATATATTTTTAAAATATGGGTCGGACTCGATCTTAAGCTTGAACACATTTAAACCCGAGCTCGACTTGATATATTTTTAAGTTTATAATACTTTATATTAAGTTATTTTTATGTATTATGTAATTTATAGCACAAAAAATAATTTATTCTAAATATATAATATTACTCTAATGTAAACATTAAATGTTAATCTATCAAATAAAAAAAATATAAATTATTAAATATTAAAATAAAATATAAAATGAAATTTTTTTAAAATAATTTTTTAAAAGATAATATGGAGCCTAAAACTGGCTTAGATTAATCTTTTCAAAAAATATATAAACTTGGACAAAATTTTAGGCCTATATTTTGATTTGGTCTAATCTTAGACAAATATAACATGTATTAATAATGTGTTTAGCCCAACCTGAATTTGAAGACCCGGCCCATGAAAAAGTTAGGAGGACTTTTTATACATTAAACATAAAAAGAAGATGGGAATTGATCCGATTTAGCCTAATATGTCAAGTTATTTCATTTCAAATCTAATTCCCGTATAACGGTAACTTTTCAAAGAGCCGTTGTTACATTTCAAAATTTGAATCTCATCTCCTTTTTCTAATTTTTTTTTCTCTTTTTTTCCATTTCTCAAACTCAGCAAGGAGAGAACAAAAGAGCAACCAAGCGATGGATCCAGAGATCGAATTCCTCTCATCGAAACGATAAACGGGAAACGAATAGGAACTCTTCAAAGAAAACGTGATACCTTTGAAGAGAGGTCGAAACGTCGATCTCTTAAACCACGCTCTCAAAGCTCACACCAGTGATAAACTAAAGAATTCTCTCGAAAACCGAAGGTCTCTTCCAAAATCCTTATCTACAATTATTTTGTGTTCTTTCTAACTTTATTTTTAATATTTGATCCATTTTCTTATCTGGGTACTTCTTTTTTTTCTTACTTTGAATCTTTAGGAGATTGATTGAGGCAATAAATGAGTACCAAGGATACGATCTTGTCCAGCCTTGGCTTGAGTAACTACTCTTCCCATTACATAACTTTTATTTGAATCTTGAAATATTCTATTGGCGAAATTATTTTCGAAGAAGAATGAAGCTCGCCTCCAGTTCTTGGAAAATAAAAGGTTAATTAACTTCATAGAGTTCGTGTAACATTACCTATAGGTCCTATAAGTCCTTTGTAGTGGGTGCGTTGGGCTTGTCGAGTTCCCAGTAATTGGTATTAAAGCTAGGTTTTCCAAGTTCGCCACTAGTGTAGGAAGCTTTGATAACCGTTGGGCGCTTACATTGGTTGGTGTGGCATAAAGGCTGTAAGGGGAGACTCTATCGGTGCCAGTCAATGACTGTGAAGCTTATTAGTTGGGGACCAAGTTTACTTGACAACGGGTGTCAGTTACCATGGCAGATCTTGCAGGAGCAAGTAGTGGAATCAAGAAACTAAATAACCACAATTATGGCTATTGACAGACTTACATAGAATCTTACCTACAAGGTCAGGCTTTGTAAGAAATAGTCGCTGGCACTGACACAATTCCTCCATGAAAGTAAAATGTTGAGGCCTTAACAAAATGGAACATCAAGGCTGAAAAGGTTTTATTTGTATTGAGGACCACAATTAAGGAGGACCTATTGGAGCATATTCGTGACGATAAGACACCGAAGGTAGCTTGGAAAATTTTAGCAAAATTATTTTCGGAGAAAAGTGAAGCATGCCTTCAATTCTTGGATAATAAAATGTTAATCGACTTCATAGAGTTGGTGTAACATTACTTGTAAGTCCTAGGTCCTTAATAGTGGGTGTGTTGGGCTCATCGATTTCTTAATAATTGGTATTAAAGCCAGGTTTTCTAAGACTGTCACTAGTGGAGTAAGCTTCGATAAGCACTGGGTGCTTAAATTGGTTGATGTGGTATAAAGACTCTAAGAGTAGACTCTTTCAGAGCATAGTCAGGGATTGTGAAGCTTATTGGTTGTGGCCCAAGTTTACTTGACAACGGGTGTCAGTCACAATGGTAGATCTTGCGGGCACAAGCAATGGAATCAAGAAGCTCAATAACCATAACTATGACTATTAACAGACTTGGATAGAGTCGTACCTATAAGTTTAGGATTTGTGATACATGGTCATTGGCACTAACACAACTCCTCCACCAAAGGAAAATGTTGAAGCCTTGAGAAAATGGAACATCAAGGCTGGAAAGGCTTTATTTGTATTGAAGACCACAATCGAGGAAGACCTATTGGAGCATATTCATGACGATAAGATACCGAAAGCAGCCTAGGAAATTTTGGTGAAATTATTTTCAAAGAAGAATGAAGTACACCTTTAGTTTCTAGAAAATATAAGGTTAACCAACTTCACAGAGTAGGTGTGAACCCTTCAGTTACTCTACAGAAAGGTAGACGCTGAGGACAGAGTAGTAGTCCAAGTGGAAACCAAAATGAAAATAGGGATAATGTAAACAGGGCGAAAACTCGAGCACCTACACGAACATATGTTATTAAGGCTAGAGAAGAGGCTACCACTTCCGATGTTGTGATCAGTATATTCGATGTTTTTAATGATATTGTGTTTGCTTAAATTGACCCGGGATCGGCTCATTTATATATTTGTATAGCTTTAGCAACTGATAAAATTTTTTTTGTCGAGTCGACTAAATTTGATGTACAAGTCACAAACCCATTGGGTCATAGTGTCTTTGTTAATTTGGAGTGTCGTAAATGTCCACTGAAAGTTCAGGGCTGTGAATTTCTTATCGACCTAATGCTATTACCTTTCACCAGTTCGATGTGATTTTGGATATGGATTGGTTATTTGAGCATGATGCAGTAGTAAATTGCAAGCGAAGAAGATTAGTTTGAAATGCCCAACAGGTGAAGTGATCTCAATTGAGTTTGACATATTGAACAGTGAAACCAAAGTAATTTCAGCTATCTCAGCGCATAAAATGGTTCATAAATGCTGTGAAGCATTTATGACATACATACTCGATACACGGGGTTTTAGGACAGAGTTGAAATAGGTACCAGTTATTAATGAGTTTACAGTTGTCTTTTCAGAGGAATTATCGGGTTTACCATCGATCAGAGAGGTAGAGTTTGGTATTGATTTGTTAACTGGTACTGCCCCGATCTTAATTCCACTGTACAGAATGGCGTCGACTGAGTTGAAATAGTTGAAAGCTCTGTTGCAAGAATTGTTAGATAGAGGGTTCATACGACTTAGAGTATCGTCCTAGGATGCGCCTGTACTATTCGTGAAAAAAAATTTTCTCGATGAGGATGTGTATAGATTACAGGCAGCTGAATAAGGTGACAATCAAGAATAAGTACCTGTTGCCTCAAATTGATGAGTTATTTAATCAATTAAAGGGTGCAACCATATTTTCTAAGATAAATCTTCGGTCAAGTTACTATCAAATGCGAGTAAAAGACGGTGATGTGATGAAAACAACATTCAAGAATCGGTATGGACATTACGAGTTCCTGGTCATGTCGTTTGGATTTACTAACGCCCAACAGCATTCATGAATCTGATGAATAGAGTATTCCAACCTTAGCTGGACAAGTTTGTGGTTGTGTTTATTGATGATATACTGATCTATTTTGAGACAGAGTTAGAGCATACTCAGCATCTGAGAGAAGTGTTACAAATTTTGGGAGAAAAATAGTTGTATGCAAAATTCAGCAAATGTGAGTTATGGCTTTGAGAGGTTGGATTTTTGGGTCATGTGGTATCTTCGAAAGGAATACGGGTTGATCTGAGCAAATGTCTCTGAGGTACGTAGTTTTTTGGGATTAGCAGGTTACTATCGTCGGTTCGTGAAAGATTTCTCTATTATAGCTTCGCCGATAACGAAGTTGCTACAAAAAAATATTCAGTTTGTTTGGTCTGACAAGTGCCATCAAAGTTTTGATTAGTTGAAAAAGTTGCTAATAGAAGCTTTAGTTCTGACACAACCAGGGTTAGGGAAAGAGTGAGTTGTCTACAGTGACGTGTCCTTGAATGGTTTGGGATGTGTTTTAATGCAAGCTGGGAAAGTGATAGCTTATGCCTCCCATCAACTAAAGCTGCATGAAAAGAATTATCTGACTCATGATCTAGAACAGATGCAAAGTGATGTCACCATTGGGTTTACGGTTGATACGGATGGTATGCTGTATTTCAGGGGCAGAGTGTGTGTTCCTTATGATTTAGATTTGAAACAAGATATCTTGATGGAAGCTCACAACATCACTTATTCCATACACTCGAGAAGTGTGAAAATGTATAACGACTTGAAGAAAATGTATTGGTGGCCAGGTATGAAACGAGAGATTTCAAAGTTTGTGACTAGATGTCTGATATGTCAGCAAGTGAAAGCCAAGCACTAGGTACCGTCTGAATTATTACAGTTGATCTCCATCCCTGAATGAAAATGAGAGCGTGTTATTATAGATTTTGTTACAAGACTTCCGGTGACATTAAGGAGGAATGATTCGATCTAGGTAATGTAGATAGATTGACGAAGTCAGTTCACTTCATTCCTATCCGAGTAGATTATCCACTTGAGAAGTTGGCTGAGTTATACGTATCAGATATTGTACGATTGCACGGAGTATCAGCATCTATTATCTCTGACAGGGATCCATGTTTTACCTCGAGGTTCTGGGGTAAGTTACATGAAGCTTTGGGAACTAGACTGAATTTCAGCACTAAATATCATCTGTAGACGGATGGTTAGTCAAAGCGGGTGATAAAAATTTTGGAAGATATGCTACGATGATGTATACTTGAGTTCGAGGGTAATTGAGAGAAATATCTGTCGTCGGTAGAGTTTGCTTATAATAATAGCTATTAGTCCAGTATTAGAATGACACTGTTTGAGGCACTATATGGTAGAAAAAATACAGAACACCCTTGTATTGGATAGAGTTGAGTGAGCCTAAATTGGTTGGAACCGATTCGGTACACGAGACTGAAGATAAGGTTCGGATAATTCGAGATTGTTTAAAAGTAGTGTCTAATTGGCAAAAGTCGTACACAGATCTTAAAAGGAAATATATAGAAGGGATAATGCCTTTTTACACCTCTGTACTTTGGCCTATGTTCGAGTGTGGTACCTGAAGTTTCAAAACGTCTAAAGTGGTACCTGAAGTTTGATTCCATTACATATTTTGGTACCTAGTACTAACGCTATTCATTTCTGACAGATTTGCCACGTGGACCAATTATAGATTGGCACGTGGCAAGTGCGGGCTGAAGGTTATTTCAATGGGCAGATGAGGGAAGGGCCGTTTTGTAATTTGCCTTTCCTCCTCCTAACTTTTTCATTATTATTAGTTTTATTTGTTATTATTATCCCATTTTTAAACACCCATTCTTTCTCCCTTCCCTTTATGGGTTCTTCTCCATTATCGTGAAAATTGCTTAAAATCTTGTACATTTTGAGTATTTTTCAGGTTTATCAGCCATGAAAAGGAAGACCCATGGTTGTTAATACTGAGAATTTTCTTTCCAAGGAAATGTAGAAGAGAAAATTAATTTTCTTTTTGGTAGTCTCTAATGAAGATTGTGGCTGCATTTTCTCATTCACAAACTCCCTCAAAAAGTACCCATCACGAAGATACCTTGAAAAATGGTCTCCTCTTAACGATAATGGCTCCATCGTTAAAAGAAAACCCAAAGGTAGACAAGTTCCTTCACGGTACTTGTCTCCTTCATCAGCGGTAACAATAATGGTGGTAGCAGCAGCAACCAAGTTACCGATGAGATTCCCTTCTCCTCTTCTTTCTCGTTCTACTAATACGACGACGGTGGCGACGACGGGAATAAAACGACGATGGTGCTTCCTAAACGGTCTCAAACCGTGGACCGGAGGCGGCCTGGTGACCAGGTGTCCACTGAATTATCAGTTGCTACCAAGATGTTAATCAGTTCATCGAGGAGCTTATCGATTTTGTTTCAAGGTGAGTCGTTTTTTATTCCGGTTAGTAAGGCTAAGCCCCAAGTGGGTTCTACTACGAAAGCAATAACTCTTGAGTGACGTAAAACTACTCCATTGAGAGATCACGATGAGAACTCAAAATCGGTGGATTGTTACCATTGACCAGGGAGAACTCAGAAAGGGAATTCGGGTTCGAGTTCGGGTTCGGGTTTGAATCCATTTTCGAGTAGCTTAGATTGTTATGGTGAAAGGAAAATGCTCGGATCTGGTGCAGTGTTGGTTAAGTCATTGCAACAATCATTAATTCTTGATACCAATTATGTAAATGAGGTTTCTTATGATCTCACTTCATCTGATACTGATAGTGTGCCATCTGGTAGCACTAACAAAGGAAATGGGGTTTCTAAAGGGAGGAATGGTTCCCATAATATCCTTGTATCTGCTCGGCTTTGGCAAGAAATGAGTAGTTGATTAAGGCGGTTGCAAGATCTGACTTCACCGTTGTTTACGAGCCTCGTGTCTAGAATCAAGTGAGGGGGGAAGGGAGAAAGAATGAGTGTTTAAAAATGGGATAATAATAACAATTAAAACTAATAATAATGAAGAAGTTAGAGGGAAGGGAAAATTGTAAAATGGCCTTTCGCCCGTTGAAATAACCTTCAGCCCGTACTTGCCACGTGTCAATCCGTAATTGGTTTATGTGGTAAAATATGTCAGAAATTAACAGCGTTAGTACCAGGTATCGAAATATGTAACGAAATCAAACTTCAGGTACTTAACTCGAACATAGGTTAAAGTATAGGGGTGTAAAAATGTATTATCCCTATATAGAATTTGCAGTAGGAGACTGAGATTTCTTGAGAGTTTCACATTGGAAAAAGGTGTTGCGATTTGGCAGAAAAAGAAAGTTGAGCCCATGATTTATTGGGCCGTATGAGATCATTGAGCGGGTTGGTCTTGTAGCTTATAAGCTGCCTTGCCTCTTGAACTTGAGAAGATCCATAACGTGTTTTATGTATCGATGCTGAGACGATACAGGTCATGTCCTTCTCATGTGATTACTCCTTGTGAGGTTGAGATACAATTGAATTTGTTGTATTCAGAGGAACCAGTTAGGATTCTGGCTCGCGAGGTAAAAGAGCTACGAAACAAAAGAGTACTGTTGGTGAAGGTATTTTAGAATCGACACGGGCTTGAGGAAGCCACGTGGGAAACAGAGACTTCAATGAGAACGTAGTACCTCAACTTGTTCACTGGTAAGAAATTTCGGGACAAAATTTCCCAAAGGGGGAGAGAGTTGTAATGGCTCAATTTTTAATGGTGCTGGAAACAGTGATTTTGAGATCACTACTCTGATGAGTTAAGTCGTAAGTTTATTTATTTAATATTTATGATGTCGTTAGCATCACATTAAAATTTGGTTATGGAATTTTAATGTTTAGATAGTGAATTGAGTAGAAAGGATTAAATCGTATAAGGTACAAAAGTAGAGTTGTTAAGTTAGAAGGATCAAATGAATAAATTAACCTAAAGTATTAAAGTGGGTGACTTATCATGATATATATTGAATATAAGTAGGATTAATAAAGTGGGTGACTTATCATGAAATATATTGAATATAGGTAAGATTAATTAAGGTTAAATGAGTGATTAGTAAAACTAATTATGAAAATCTAAATAATTACAAAATTGTCATTAAGTATATAAGTGAAATTAAAGAATAAAAATGACATTTTTCTTCATATTATCATCTTCTTCACACGGCTAAGAGACGAAATTAGGGTTTCCATTGTTGAAACTTTAAAGCTTTGATTGGGTAAGAAAACCTTGATCATTTTTAATAATTTTTATGTTTTTGAGTTCGTATTAGCTTAATTAGCTAACCTAAGGACTAATTTGTAAATCTATCAAATGTTATGAAACTTGCCATTGTTGAAAATTATTGTTCTTGAAATCTTTTGATGGATTTGTATGTGTGATGTTTATGTTGAATCTTTTTGTAAAGTGAAATTGGATGAAACTAGGGTTAAAGATTAAAATGTTAAAATGATGAAATTACATTTATTTGGTATGAAATAGTTGCTTGTAAGGTGTGAGAATATACAATTGATATTCGACTAGTTTTGGTTTGAAAGGAAAATGGTTATTTTGCATGTTTTATGCTTTAGGACTAAATTGAATAAAAGTAAAAAGGTTAAAAGATCAAATTGTGTTAAATGATTCGATTATGTAATTTAATGTGAAAATTTAATAATTTATTTATTTAGATTATGATCGAGCCACGGGTTGCGGAAAGGGGAAATTAGCAGATTAGTTCCTAAAGCCTATCCATAATTGCAGTTCAGTCTGGTTAGTTCGTAACGTAAATTTGTTTTTTGTTATTACTTGTATCAAATTTTACCCATGTTAAACAAATGAAAGTATTTGAAACTAAAGAGGTTGAAAGAAAAGGATCGACAAAGATAGACAACTTTAAGCCGATGAAATGAAACTGACGCGATGGTTGGTGTGCCACATATGTTGCGAGTCCTTAACAGCTCGTGTGAGCAGCATCGTGAGTCGAAAAAGAGATATGAATCCTAAAATGGATTACAAGCCCTATGATGGTTGGGATTTATGCATAAGTGTATATTCTCGACTGCTCGTGTGAGCAACATCGTTAGGGGATAGTTATACAAACAGATACTGTACCAATGACTGATGTACTGCATATGTTGCGAATTCTCGGTAGCTCGTGTGAGAAGCACCAGGTACTGGTAACAAAAATGATACATACAAGAAGTTGAAATGCTAATTATGGCTTGGGAAGCAATGGGTTATCTTGGCTCGGTTGAGTTATAACTGCTTTATGCATATGTCTGGTAACTCTTTAAAACACTTCGAACTTACTAAGCTATGAAGCTTACCAAAGATGTTATTTGTTATTTTGTAAATTATTTTGCCGCTTGAAGATTGGATCATCTCAAAAAAGTTACACTATCATAGAGCTCGTTTGGTAGTCCTTTATCACTTGGTTATATGACATGTACTAAGATGGTGTTATCTTTTGTATTACTTGTTCGGGATTGTTGATGTTCTTGTTATGTCTTTAATGAAATATTGAGTTTAATTATGCGTACTTGCTCAAGATGAAATATAAACTTAGAAATGTAATGTAATGACATGGAAACTATGAACTACATGTTGGTCTAATGTATTTTGAAGTTATATATATGATGAGTGTTGATAAACTTGAGTTTTGGCATGATTCTTTGAATTCTGCATACTTGTTTCTGTAGAACCCAAGTTTGTATCGGTAGAAGTATAGGGTAGGAGAGAGGTTGTTTATTAACTTTAGTTGTATCGATAGATGCATGATAAGTATCGATAGTTCGGTTCATAGAAGTATCGGTAGTCCGTGAGCTTGTATCGGTAGAAGTTGCAGGATAGGACTTCTTAGCATGTTGGAGTTTTTAGTATTAGTAGAAGCATGACTTGTTTCGGTAATAGTGTCACATGTATCGGTAGAACCATCTCAAATATCGGTAGAACTCTACACTATTTTTGGATTGTTTACTGGCTTGACAACTATCGATACTTGTTCAATAGGTACCAGTAGAAGTCTTCAAAAATCATGGAAATAACATTTTTACCCTTATTAAATTATGTTGTTATTTAATTTATGAATTATGTTGTCTGTAATGTATTACTTTACTAAAATCTGATTAAATGCAACAATATTAAGAGATATTTGCGAAAGGAAAACGAAAGGACACTAGAAACCTAATCGACGACAGTTTCAAGTTTTAGGTGTTACATGCCTAGTTAAGGACTGTTAAGCTTATTGGTTGAGGACCAAGTTTACTTGGCAACAGTTGTTAGTGACCGTGGAAAATCTTTCGGCCGCAAGAAGTGAAATCAAGAATCTCAAATACCTCAAATATAAATATTGGTAGACTTGCACAGAGTCCTATTTACAAGGCCAGGATTTGTAGGAAATAGTCGCTGGAACTGATATAACTCCTCCACCAAAGGAAAATGCTGAACCCTTAAGAAAATGGAACATTAAGATTGGAAAGGCTTTATTTGTATTGAAGACCATAATCGAGGAGGACCTATTGGAGCATATTCGTGATGATCAGACACCGAAAGCAACCTGAAAAATTTTGGTGAAATTATTTTTGAAGAACAATGAAGCACGCCTCTAGTTCTTGGAAAATAAAAGGTTAACCAACTTCATAGAGTTAGTGTAACATTATTTGTAGGTCTTATAGGTCCTTTATAGTGGGTGCGTTGAGCTCGTTGAGTTCCCAATAATTAGTATTAAAGCAAGGTTGCCCATGACCGTAACTAGTTGAGGAAGCTTCGATAAGCGTTGAGTGCTTACATTGGTTGGTGTGACATAAAGGTCTAAGGGGACACTTTGTCGGTGCACAGTCAGGGACTGTGAAGCTTATTGGTTGTGGACCAAGTTTACTTAACAACGGGTGTTAGTGACCATGGCAGATCTTGCGGGCGTAAGCAGTGGAATCAAGAAGCTCAATAACCACAACTATAGCTATTAGCAGACTGGCATAGGTTCCTACCTGCAAGGTCAAGATTTGTGAGAAATAATCGCTATCACTGACATAACTCATCCACCAAAGGAAAATGTTGAAGCCTTGAGAAAATGGAACATCAAGACAGAAAAGGCTTTATTTGTTTTGAAGACCACAATCGAGGAGGACCTATTGGAGCATATTTGTGACGATAAGACACCAAAGACAACCTGGGAAATTTTGGCGAAATTATTTTCGAAGAAGAATGAAGCATGCCTCCAATTCCTGGAAAATGAGCTCTCAGGTATCTCAAAAGGGAACTTAACCATTTCTTATTATTTCATTAAGGTGAAATCTATTTGTCGTGAGCTATCTCAACTTGCATCGGAGGAGAATGTGAGTGAGGCAAGGATGAAAAGAATTGTCATCCATGGCTTAAGGCTCGAGTACAATTTGTTTATGGCCTACTCAACCATCCTTAGTGGAGTTGAAAAATTAATTGGCTAATCAAGAGGCATTAGTTAAACATTTGAGTGGAGTAACCATAAAAGATGAAGAGAAAGCACTATTTATCAACAAGAAGAAGGGTACGTCTCGAAGACAAAGAGTGGTGAAGGAAAGGTGGACATAAGGAGGCAAGCTTCATCCAGAAGAGAGAAGTAACACTTCATGGGGAGCTCAACGTGAAAATGAAGATCATCCCTAACAACTTGGGTAGAATGATAGAAGACAATGTGGTGAATGTTTCAATTGTGGCAAGAAATGCCATTTTTCTCGAGAGTGCAGATTCATCAAGTAGCATACTTTTTAAGGAAATATGGTCACCAGAAAAGAGAAGAAGAAAGAGGTAATGCTAGAAGCATCCATCAGTGAGGAAGAATGGGATGCAGAACCCATATTTTCTGTTGGAGTGGATCAAAAAGATATGGAGGAAGACATGGAGGAATCAACTCTTGCAACAACCATAAAGTCAAAGATAAATTACAAGGAGGATTGGATAGTTGATTCTAGGTGCTTCAACCATATGACCAGTGACGAGAAAAAGGTACAAGACAAAGGAAGTAGAGTGGTACGGACAGTTAACAATTCAAAGTTGTCTATTTCTCATATTGGGAAGATAACACTTCCAAGGTATGACTCTCGACAACTCCAACTCGAGAAGGTTTATCTTGCCCCTATCTTGAAAAAAATTTGTTGTTAGTACCTCAACTGACAGCAACAAGGAATTATATACTCTTTGAGCCTGAAGATGTGGTTGTATTTCGAAAACTGAAGGTGATTGGCACTCCTATTATGAAATGAAGAAGAACAAAGTCAATTTTTGTGTTATTTGCAGAGTCGACATATGTGGACAAGACTCGAAAGAATGAGACGATTGATTTTTGGCATGAGTGTCTTGGACGTGTAAGCTACAACAAGTTGAAAGAAATAATGAAGAAGGACATATTAAGAGGACTTCCTTAAGTAGACATCTGAACATATATAGTTTGTTCTAGATGTCAATTTGGCAAGGCTCACCAATTTCCAAGCTCACCAATTTGGCAAGACTCTGATGTCTTTAGCCCAATGAAGCAATCATCACTTGGAGGTATGAAGTAAATGGTGACATTTATCAACGACTTCTTAAGGTACGTGTGGGTTTACTTTATGAAGGAAAAGTTACACTTTTATGAAATTCAACAAGATTAAGAAGAAGATAGAGAGTGAACTCAATAAGAAAATTCAGTGTTTACATGCTGATAATAGGAGAGAATACTTATCTACTGAGTTCATTATCTATCTTGAGATGCATAAGATTAGACAACAATTAACTTGCCACAATACTTCACAACAAAACGGAGTGGTGGAGTGCAAGAATCGTCACCTTGTTGAAACCTATCGAAGCATGCTTTATGCCAAGGATGTACCAAGAAGATTCTGGGTCGAGTGTATGCAAATGGCAACCTATGTGATTAATAGGCTACCATAAGGGAAGTTGGGATTCATCTCTCCGTATGAGATATTATGGAAGATCAAGCCAACTGTTAGCCATCTCAAGGTATTTGGTTGTGTATGCTAAGTTTTCGTGCTAGATCACCTAAGGAGCAAATTTGATAAGAAGGCAATTCGGTGCATCTTTGTTGGCTATGATGATGCACAGAAAGGTTGGAGATGTTGTGACCTAACCACTGGCAAGTGCCACACTTCAAGAAATGTGGTGTTTGATGAAGCTACTTCATGGAGGTCACCTCAAAAAATCGAGCTTCCAAAATCACATGGCTTAAAAGAGGTTCTAGAAGAAAATAAAGAAGGTAAAAAGCAAGAATCAGATTCACGTGAAGAAAGAGAAAACTCACCCTCTAAGGATAAAAGTCCATGAAAGACTGGTATGCATCAAACTACATATAAGGAGCTTCGTCCAAGACAAATAGAAGTCGAGGGGCCTGCACAAGAATTACGAAGATTAGCAAGGCCAAGTGATAAGTGTTTCATTTGATTACTATTTTATCCTTAATTAATCCTTAATAATTAGTTCATGTTACTGATCTGGACGTTTTTATGTGTTTTCTATACAGGACTTTAATTTTGGAAATTGCACTTAGAAGGCAAAGTTTTGCAGTTTTATTTTCTGGAATCAAGGCTGGGCTAGTGGGCATGACTTTGGGCATGAGAGTTTGACGTGGCATCTAGTCAGCAGCATCTAGAAGATCCCGTCAGCAGCTTCCAGAAGGTCTAGTCAGCAAGGATGGACGAACGGATCAACTGCATCTTAAATTCAAAAATTAGAAATTATCTTTTGTTTTTAGGATTTAATTTAAATATTTTCAATAATAATCTTTTATTATTTTTAGGGTTTTTGAGAACTATAAATACCCCTTTGGGGTAAGCTCGAAAATTATCCCTCTTTATTTTGTTTTGTTCTTGTTTTCTAAGTTTTATAAAATTCTTCTTTTTCTCTACATTTCATTTTTAAGATTTTATTTTCTTAAAAAAATGTTGAGTGTGATTTCTTCCATAATCATGCTCAGCTAATTTTCCAAAAAGCCAAAGGCTAAAGCAATGATTCAATTCCAATCGTGAGAGTTGAAAAACACTTTATATCTTCGAATATATTTCTCAATTTTCTGCAAACTTGGATTGGCAGTCGACCTTTCCTTTTAAAATCCTTACACTTTCAAGTTCAAAAAGGATTCGTTGGTTTGAAGGTTGTTTTGATTTATAATTGGGAGGAAGGATCGGCTTGTAGCACATTCAACTTTCTATGAACACACTTAGCAACGGTCTGCTAAGGGAAATTGAGATCGAATTCTATTCTCATTGAGACAACATAGTCTGAGTTGGGTTTTTCCAGATTTTAAACTGTTTTATTCTAACATCGATAGTTGTGGTTAGTCTAGCCAGAAAACTGAAATTTAAAAATTGATTTTGGATTTTCGGTTTACTGGAGAGAAAAACAAGTTACAAGGGTTGGGTCTTCTAGACTGTAACCGGTATTTATTCGAAGTAAAATCTTATTCGATGATCGGTTGGAAATGAGTCAAAGTGAAGCCTAAGGCTGATACTTAAATTGAGTTTCTTTTTAAATTTATTTTCGTTCAATTCTTAGATTTAAATTTCCATTTCTTCATTTTACTTTAATTAAACTCTTTAGATCAAAACCCCCCATTTTTATTCCATTTCACCTAAATCAAGAACTAAAAGCTTTCTACATCAGAATTTCCTAAGTCCTTGTGGATTGACCCTTCTTCTCTTTACTACGCTATTTAATTATTTCTTTTGAGATTAAGGATAATTATTTTGATAGTTTACGATGCTTGTCAAATTGGCACCGTTGTCGGGGACTTTGGCAAAGTTACTGATAAAAGTTTTTTGTTTTTGATTTATGACCATGAATAACCCGGGAGAACTAGTAGATTTCGACTCGGAGATAGAAGCACGAGCTCGTAGAACCCATGCACAAACACTTCGAGAGAAAAAGAGACGACAACAACAAGAACATCAATGTTAAACAGATCCACAACCGAGTCTAGAAACACCCTCTGACATCGAAACACCCTTTAAGTGTGATAATGAAGGACCATTTCCGATGACAAACAACGACCAAACCATTCGAGAACTTACCTCAGCGCCTACTAACCAAAAACCTTTATGTATCACATTCCTAAATTGAGATCACCGTTCGTGCTAAAAATTGGTTTGATCCATCTTCTACCAACTTTCCATGGTCTGCCCAGTGAAAATCTGCATAAACACCTTAAAGAGTTTCACATGGTTTGTTTGAGCACAAAACCACAGGGAGTATCCGTGGACCAAATCAAACTCCGTCCTTTTTCTTTTTCCTTAGCTGATTTGGCTAAAGATTGATTATTTGATTTACCTCTTAATTCGGTTAATACATGAGCTAACATGAGTCAACTCTTTCTTGCCAGGTTCTTCCTTGCAGCTAAGGCGAGCGAACTACGGCGAAGCATCCTTGGAATCTGCCAAAAAGATAGAGAGTCATTCTATGACTACTGAGAGCGATTTAAGAAACTCTGCGCTAGTTGCCCTCAACACAGATTGAGTGATCAAACTCTTCTTCAATATTTCTACGAAGGTTTGCTTCCTTTGGAGATGAAGATGGTCGATGCTGCTAGTGGAGGAGCTCTTGTGAACATGACTCCTAATGCGGCTAGAACCTTGATTTCCACTATGGCCGCCAACTCCTAATAGTTTCGCCCTCCTAGTGAACCCTCTCGATGGGTTCACGAGATAAGTACATCTATTTTAGAAAGTAAAATTGATAAATTAACTGATGTGGTTAACTCTCTTGTTTCAGGAAAAATTGGTACAACCAGATTATGCGGAATATGCACATTACCAGACCATCTAACAGACAGCTGTCTAATGTTATAAGATGATATCGAAGCCCAAGTTAATGCAGTGAGGAATTTCCTAGGCCCTCCCTAAAGGCCTTACAACCCCCACGCTAACACTTACAATCTCAGGTGAAGGGACCATCCGAACTTGAGCTATGGGTAAAATCAAAGATCGAATCAAGCCTATCAACCGAGGCCTTCTCATCCTCAGCCATATTAACCACCGAAGTCTTCCTTGGAATCCATTGTTGAAAGGTTAGCTTTGTCCCAAGAAAAGTTCCAGAATAGAACTGAGGTTCGTCTACAAGAATTAGAAAAGCAAATGAGCCAAATGGCTCATACAGTAGGACGACTCGAGTCCTAAGGGAAATTACGTTCTCAAACGGAGTCAAATCCGAGAGAAAATGTTAGTGCCATGACTCTCCGAAGCGGTATCGTTGTTGCACCTAAGACCACGGAGGAAGGCACCCAAAAGAAAGATAAAGAGAAAGCATCGTCTCCCACCATACATGGCACGTCCACATCATCTTCCATTCCCTTTCCCTACGCCGTTCCGCCTCCCTTTCCATCGAGGTTGGTAAAATGAGATAAGCAAGCCAAAGAAAGGGAAATTTTAGATATATTCCGGAAAGTAGAAATTAATATTCCACTTCTTGAAGTAATAAAAAAGGTACCAAGGTATGCCAAGTTCCTAAAAGATCTATGCACAAATAAAAGGCGACTTACCAGAATAGAGAAGGTGAATTTGGGAGAGCACGTTTCGGTCATTTACCAACGAAAGCTTCCACTGAAGTTAAAGGACCAAGGTATGTTTGCTATTCCTTGCAAAATTGATAAGATTGGAATTAAACATGCAATGTGTGATTTAGGCGCTTCCATAAATGTTCTGCCTCTTTCTTTGTACAACTCACTCTTTGCTGAGCCTTTGAAGGATACGAAAGTGACAATACAGCTGGCTGACCGGTCCGTTATATACCTAGAAGGACTCCTCGAGAACGTTTTAGTAAAGGTAAACAAACTTATTTTTCTGGCAGATTTTTATGTCATCAACATGGAAAACGACCGATCAAACACTTCTTCAAAAATCCTTCTCGGTCGTCCCTTCCTTAGTACAGCACATACAAAAATAAATGTAAGAAGCGAAATTCTTACAATGAAATTCGACGGTAAGGTTGTTGAATTTGATGTTTACAAAGCAATACGATATCTAGATAATGTCGCTAGTATAAATTTTATTGATATTATTGAGCCTGCCGTTGAAGAGTTTATAAAATATAACTTTGTTAATAATTTGTGGAGGGAATTGGAGGACTTTGAAGAGGAAATCAGGGAGTTTGAGAAAATTTTTCAGTTGATTCTGATTCATGCGTTAATCCCTCAAACTCTAAAATTTTACCTTCCATTTTGTAGGCCCCTCAGATCGACTTGAAGTAATTACCGGAACACTTGAAATATGCTTTTTTAGGAGAAAATGAAACTTTACCGGTAATTATCTCAAATAAATTGTCAAAAGAAGAGAAAGATGATTTGGTGACAGTATTGCGCGCACATAAAGAGGCCATTAGGTAAACTATTACCGATATTAAAGGACTCAGCCCCTCGATTTGTATGCACAAAATAAAGATCGAAGAAGGAGCGAAACCATCACGAGAAGGTCAACGCCGGTTAAACCCACCGATGATGGAAGTCGTGAAAAAGGAGATACAAAAACTCCTTGATACAAATGTTATTTACCCGATCTCAGATAGTAATTGGGTAAGTCCGGTCCATGTGGTCCCAAAGAAAATTGGAGTTACGGTAATTAAAAACTCGGAAGGTGAGTCAGTTTCGACTCGAGTACAGAATGGATGGAGAGTCTGCATCGACTACAGGAAGTTGAATTTGTTAACTCGAAAAGATCATTTCCCCCTTCCTTTTATAGACCAAATGATAGAAAGATTAGCCGGTAAATCTCATTATTGTTTTCTTGATGGATTTTCAAGTTTCTTCCAAATCCCAGTGGCACCAGAAGATCAAGAAAAAACGACATTTATATGTCCTTTTGGCACTTTTGCTTATCGACAGATGCCATTCGGCCTTTGTAATGCGCCCGCCACTTTCTAGAGATGCATGCTTAGCATCTTCTCAGACTACTTCGAGAAAGGGATCGAAGTCTTAATGGACGATTTTATTGTGTACGGTAATTCATTTAAGGAGTGCCTTTTAAATTTAACTAATGTACTAAGTCGATGCCTAGAATTCAACCTCGTATTGAATTACAAAAAATGTCATTTTATGGTTGATAAAGGGTTAATTCTAGGCCATGTTGTTTCTTTTAATGGAATTGCGGTTGATAAAGCAAAAACAAATATTATACGTTTACTACCTTACCTCACAACTGTGAGGGAAGTCCGTTCCTTTCTTGGTCATGCAGGATTTTACCGCAGGTTCATTAAGGATTTCTCAAAGGTAGCGCAGTCGTTATGCAACTTGCTTAAGAAAGATCAAGCTTTTGATTTCAATCCGAAGTGCAAAGAATCATTCGACACACTAAAAGAAAAGCTTGTATCATCTCGAATTGTTCAACCGCCAAATTGGGACTACCCTTTCGAGCTCATGTGTGACGTATCGGACACAAGCGTTGGAGCTGTCCTTGGTTAGAAAATCGGCAAAAAGCCTCATGTCATATCCTATGCGTCTCGTACCTTGGATTCGACTCAGAAGAATTATTCTACGACAGAAAAATAATTATTTGCTATAATTTTTGCTTTAGAAAAATTTAGATCTTATCTGCTTGATACTAAAATTACTATTTTTTCTAATCATGCAGCCTTAAGATATTTAATAAGCAAAAAGGAGGAAAAGTCGAGACTCATCCGATGAATTCTGCTTCTTCAAGAATTCAATTTGGAGATTAAAGATAAAAACATATGCAAAAATTTAGTAGTCGATTACTTGAGTCGTATTCCCCCCTCCACGTCCGACTCGCCGATTCAAGATGAATTCCCTGAGGAGAGCTTAATGGTGGCGTGAAAAATTGCCCCATGGTTCGTAAATATGGTCAATTATTTGGCTACAGGTAAATTATCATTAGACTTGCCTAGAGTTGAAGTTAACCGGATAAAGCGGGAGTCTCGATTTTATATTTGGGATGATCCGTACCTTTGGAAACACTGCTCGGATCAGGTAATTCGACTATGTGTCGCCGAAGATGAGGTAAATTCAATTCTAAATTTCTGTCACTCTTACTTTTGTGGAGGTCATTTTGGACCAAAACGGACTGCTCATAAAATTCTTGAATGTGGTTTCTTTTTGCCTAACATCTTTTGTGACTATTATTTATTTTGTAAAACTTGTGAAAAATGTCAACCCGTAGGGAACATCAGTCGAAGAAACGAAATGTCGCTCAGTCCAGTTCATATCTGTGAAATTTTCGATGTTTGGGGAATTGACTATATGGGTCCCTTTATTTCTTCATTTGGAAATACTTACATAATTCTTGTTGTAGATTATGTATCTAAGTGGGTAAAAGCTAAGGCTACCCGAAATAACGATGCTAAAACCATGGTTAAATTTCTAAAAGATTTTTTTTTCCAAGTTTGGCACACCGCGGGCGATAATAAGCGATAGGGGAACTCATTTTGTCAATCAAAAAATAATGAAGCCCTTATGAAGAAATTTGGAGTAACTCAAAGAATCGCCACGGTCTACCATCCGCAAACAAATGGGCAAGTAAAAGTTTCGAACCGCGAAATTAAGACAATACTTGAAAAAATCGTCAAACCGGACCGTAAAGATTAGAGTATCAAGTTAATGGATGTATTGTGGGCATACCAAACTGCTTATAAAGGCCCCATTGGGATGTCTTCGTACCTCCTTGTCTTCAGTAAACTGTGTCATTTATCGATTGAATTGGAACATCGGGCTTATTGGGCGGTCAAGCAATGTAACATGGAGATGGATGCAATCGGTGAAGCACGCAAATTGCATATTCAAGAACTTGAGGAGATCCGTAGAAATGCTTACAACAGTGCTCGAATTTTTTAAGAAAAAACAAAAGAATTCCATGATCGTAACATTTCTTTTAAATCTTTTTTTGTCGGTCAAAAGGTTCTACTATTTAATTCTAAGTTTAAACTTTTTGCAGTAAAACTTAGATCGAAGTGTCTCGGACCTTTTACGGTAACCGAAGTATTTCCACATGGTGCGATTGAAATTGAAGATAACATGAGAACACGATTTAAAGTTAACGGTCAAAGGTTGAAACCATATTATGAAAACGCTCCAGTTGGTTTAATCGAAGAACTCGAATTGAAAGAACCTGTAGTCTGAATCAAGTCGTTGAGCTAAACGACGTTAAATAAAGCGCTTAATGGGAGGCAACCCATTGTTTTATTTTATTTTATTTTTCGTCATTAATTTATTTCGTTTATTTATACTATTATGTTTTTACTTTATTTTTATTTTTGGTATTTTAGGTACGTGGAAATTTTTAATCGAATAAATACCAATAGATCTAATATATTCAGATTCGAATAAATGCTGCACGCAGGGAATCAGTGCACAATAGTAAAACCGACCCCACCTTTACTCCCCCATTCCCAACACAGTCGGCACTAAACACAGGGAGTATCTTTATTCCTTCTATTGTGCTTTCATTTACATATTGGGACAATATGATTTAAGTGAGGGGGTAGAGTTTGCATCAAAATTTTATCTTGCTTATTCGATTGGTTGAAATTGAGTTTTTCTTAATTGTAATATGTTGGAATTTCTTGTTGCTTATCCTATGTTTCACTTTATCTCTTTGATTTCCTTATGACTTGTGATCTTGCTTTTGTTGGAATTTAGGATGCATGATAGATAATGGGCATGACTAGTGATTTTCGATAAAATTTTACTTGACATTCCATATATTTGTTAATTGACATGTTGCTTGACTTAGTACACGTTCCACCTTTTCATGTGAGTTTTTGAGCCTTACGAGCATATACTTTCATTCTTGCTCTTTATTTCATTGAGTGTGCCGAACTAATTCTCAACATTCTAGAACTTGTAGCGTAATACTTGTTGAGACTACATGCTTGAATATGATGCTTTAATATGATAGGGGCACTTAGGATTAACCACTTCTCTACCCAAAATTGCCTTCCCACTCATTTCCCCTAATTAGCCACTTTTAAGCTTATTTTCATTCTTTGTTTTCGCCACATTTACAAAACCCGAGCCTTTTTCTCTTCTCATCCCTCTTTTTCATACCCTTGTCAAGACAAAAGAAGATTTGTTCCACGAGAAAAAAATAATAAGAAAAAAGAGCAAAGAAAGGAGTTCGAATAAAGAAAACAATAAAAAGAAGAAAAAAAAGAGAAAATTGTTTGTACGTTGGTCATATAGTAAAAAAAGTAGAAAAAAAGCAAAAGGTTCAAAAAGAAAAAAAAGAAAAAGGGAAAAACATGGTTGCTTAAACTTCTTTGCTTGTCTCATTATATTGGTTCGATTCGTGGCTTGAACTTCAACATTTTGCATCTTTTTTCTTGGCATTTTACCACACATTTTTTTTGCCTTTTTCCCTACCCTACCTAGGCCCCGTTACAAACCTGTTTAAAGACCCCTTGATTTTTGCATCATGTTCAATTTTTAGTAGTGGTGGTTGAATTTAGTTACAAGCTTATGGTAATGTTTTGATTAGTTCTGGCTTGAGCGATTCTTTATCCCAAACACTTCGAGCGGAACGAGTGAATCCTTGTGAGGGTATTAAGTTGTGCTTCATTGAAATTGACAGGTTATTGGAATGTCTTGCTTTGTTTAAAATTGTTCCTAGTTATGTCTTTACTTGATTGCCTCTTGATTTCAATAATTGTTTCGATCTTTGGTCATTTGGTTATCTTAGATGCATTGTGAAATGAAGGATGAAACTTGAGTTTTGATGTATTAGTTGAGAAATGCTTGAGGACAAGCATTGAATAAGTGAGGGGGAATTTGATAAGTGTTTCATTTGATTACTATTTTATCCTTAATTACTCCTTAATAATTAGTTCATGTTACTAATCTGGACGTTTTTGTGCGTTTTCTATACAGGACTTCAATTCTGGAAATTGCACTTAAAAGACAAATTTTGCAGTTTTATTTTTTGGAATCAATGCTAAGCTAGTGGGCATGACTTTGGACATGAGAGTCTGACGTGGCATCTAATCAGCAACTTCCAGAAGGTCTAGTCAGCAAGGATGGATGAACGGATCAACTGCATCTTAAATTCAAAAATTAGAAATTATCTTTTGTTTTTAGGATTTAATTTAAATATTTTCAAGAATTATCTTTTATTATTTTTAGGTTATTTTTAGGGTTTTTGAAAATTATAAATACCCCCTTGGGGTAAGCTAGAAAATCATCCCTCATTATTTTGTTTTGTTCTTGTTTTCTAAGTTTTATAAAATTCTCTTTTTCTCTACATTTCATTTTTAAGATTTTATTTTCTTAAAAAAATGTTGAGTATGATTTCTTCCATAATCATGCTTAGCTAATTTTCCAAAAAGCCAAAAGGCTAAAGCAATGACTCAATTCCAATCGTAAGAGTTGAAAAGCACTTTATATCTTCGAATATATTTCTCAATTTTCTACAAACTTGGATTGACAATCGGCCTTTCCTTTTAAAATCCTTACACTTTCAAGTTCAAAAAGGATCCGTTGGTTTGAAGGTTGTTTCGATTTATAATAGGGAGGAAGGATCGGCTTGTAGCACATTCAACTTCCTATGAACACACTTAGTAGATGTCTGCTAAGGGAAATTGAGATCGGGTTCGATTCTCATTGAGACAACATAGTCCGAGTCGGGTTTTTCCAGATTTTAAACTGTTTTATTCTAACGAAGATAGTCGTGGTTAGTCTAGCCAAAAAACTGAAATTCAAAAATTGATTTTGGATTTTCGGTTTACCGGAGAGAAAAACAAGTTACAAGGGTTGGGTCTTGTAGACTGTAAGCATTTATCCGAAGTAAAATCTTATTCAATGATCGATTGGAAATGAGTCAAAGCGAAGTCTAAGGCTGATACTTAAATTGAGTTTCTTTTTAAATTTATTTTCATTAAATTCTTAGATTTAAATTTTCATTTCTTCATTTTACTTTAATTAAACTCTTTAGATCAAAACTCCCCATTTTTATCTCATTTCACCTAAATCAAGAACTAAAAGCTTTCTACATCAAAATTTCCTAAGTCCTTATGGATCGACTTTTCTTCTCTTTACTATGCTATTTAATTATTTCTTTTGAGATTAAGGATAATTATTTTGACAATTTACGATGCTTGTCACCAAGGCAACACAACCCAAGGTATGCCAACACTGCCCTTGTAGATGAGTCTATACCTATTGAGCCATCTACTTTTGAAGAAGCAGCACAAAGCCGTGAGTGGCAGAAAGCTATGAAAGAAGAGATCAAGGCACTAAAGGAAAATCAAACATGGGACTTAGTGCCAAAGCCAAAAGATGTGAAGTCAATATCTTACAAATGGGTCTATAAGGTGAAGAACCGACCAGATGCCTCAATTGAAAGGTATAAGGCTTGACTTGTTGCTCAAGATTTCTATCAACAATATGGGTTGGATTACAAAGAAACATTTAGTTCGGTGGCAAAGATCATAACTATTCAAGTATTACTAGCACTGGTCGATAGAAAATCTTGCAAGTTGTGGTAGATGGATGTCAAGAATGCTTTCTTACATGGAGAACTTGACAAGGACATATACATGGAGCAACCAAGAGGTTTCGAGAATAGGATCCATCCCGAGTATATTTACAAACTAAATAAGGCACTCTACAACTTGAAGCAAGCTCCAAGAGCATGGTACGGGAAGATCGGTGAGTTCTTAATACAATGTAGTTTTACAATTGTTCCTTTAGATTCTAATTTATTTCTGAAAGCAAATCAAGGAAAACTAGCCATACTGCTAGTATATGTGGATGTCAATATATAAATAGATTTACTTTTAAGTCAATTTAATTTTTTATAAAAATTTAAATATGTAATAGATTTTTTCAGACTTTAGTTGAAATGACGAGTTGAAATAATGAATCTATGATGCTATGTGTTCAAATATCATAATTCTTATTATGTGTATATATTATTAGATTTGTCAAAATACATAGACATAAATATCCTCAAAATAATGACTGCTACTTTGTAAAACTTCTTAATATATAGTATATATATTAAAAGGCTTAATGGATAAAAATCCTCAAAGAATTAAAAAAATCAATTAAACTTCTCTCAATTTTTTTTTGTACTGAATTAAGTCCCTAAATAGATTAGTGAGATCCTTTGACCAATGTTAACTATTAAAAACTAATGAAAATGTTGACATGATTGTTAATGGGCACGACATCAATCAACAAATGTTGATCTGATAATGTCATGTAAGCAAAAAATAAAAAGTTTTAAAATATTTTTTAAAAATTATTTTGAGAAATAAGTCCATAATAAATGGAAACCTGTTGGAATTCATTTTAGAATAATAAAATAAAATAAAAATTTGTAAGAAAAAAACCATTAAATTTACAATCCAACCATAATCTTTTTCGGATTTTTTCATTTATTTCAATTTAAAAGTAGTCTATTTTCATTTAATTCTTTCCCTATTTTAAATTTTGTTTAACTTATTATATAGATACGTACACTTAGATTACATGTAATCAATTTATAGTTACATTTCATATTTTTATATTTCAATTGAAAATGATATATTTTGAATATTTATATAAAAAGTTAATTGATTTGAAATATCAATGAAAATGTTTGTTAGATAATTCCTCTTGCAAATGTGTTTTTAAAAGAAGAAATAAATAAACAATAGAAGACATAGAACATAAAAGCTGTTTAGTTTTAATTAACTTATTAATGTTCAATTTTTTATGAAAATGTGCAATTTATAATTTTCAAATAATTTTAAATTTTATTATTTTTTTTATAATTTCAGAATGAATTTGTTTTATATTTAATTTTTAAAAATAATTTTATCTATTTTTATTTTTTACTTTCGTTAACTGTCATGTTTGTGGTTAGTTTTCAATGGCCAACGAGAGTTAAAGGATCTCACTAATCAAGATTATCTATTCAAGAGGTCAATTAGGTGTAAACCTTTTCATAGGCCGAACTATCTATTCAAGCTTGAAATTTCACTCGAAATTTGAGACGGTTTAGACAAAAATATTATGCTTGAAAAGTGGGTCTGAGCAAAAAATTTAGGATCATTTAAAATATGGGCCGAACTCGGACTTAAGCTTGAACACATTCGAACTCGAGCCCGACCTGATCTATTTTTAAGTTTATAATACTTTATACTATGCTATTTTTATGTATTATATAGTTTATAGCACATAAAAATAAAAATATACTAAATATATAATATTACTCTAATGTAAACATTAAAAAAATGTTAAGATCACTCTATAAAAAATTTAAATAAATAAGAAATATATAAAATTATTATATATTAAAATAAAATAAAAAAGTAACTATTTTTAAAAATAATATGAACCTAAAACGGGCTTGAATTAATCTTTTAAAAATATAGATAAGTTTGGACAAAATTTTAGACATATATTTTGATCCGAAACAAACCTAGATAGACATAAAATATGTTAATATTGTGTTAAACCCAACCCGAATTTGAAGACCCGACCCATGAAAAAGTTAGGAGGAATTTTTATACATTAAACATTAAACCTTGCATACTGTACTATGTCGTCAGTTGCTTCTTATGCAATATAATTCCATGTGATTGAAAGTAATGTAAAAAATAGACATTGATGGGGACAACTTTTTCTTTTCATTGCTTTGGTCTTTTTTACACTACCAATAGTCATTTTCATCGTTGGCCTTTCTTAGGAAGTGTATGAACATCACATGGAGATAAGTATTAATGTAGGCCAAAGGAAGCAATTACCCAATGGCAAAATGAGTCGTAGGTGGTGGGGAAATGGCATAAATCACGAGTCAGCATCGAGTACTGCTACTAACAGTGCCAACGATCAGCTATGTTTTCTGTGTTCAAAGCTGAACAAAAAATGTGCAATGCCCTGCAAAATCTAAACAGTGATCACTTTTAAGATCAGAAACTGACTGTTCAGTACTCACTCAAGGACTCCCGGGATGAGACATAATTTAAGATTTTGGACTCACTCATCTGTCCATTCACCATTCACCATTCACCATTCACCATTCACCCGTCTTCTTTTCGTAAGCTATAGTTCATAGTTATAACCTAACAAAACTAAAATTTCGGTTCAAGAAGCTATAGATCTGCAACGTGCCACTTGATTAACTCTCTTGCACTAATCACATGCTACATGCATCCCTCTCCTTTTACACAGCTTGTTAACAGTGGTTTTTTTTTCCTTTTACCTTTTTCATGTGGAAAGACTGGAGTGTCGTATCCTTGAGCAAGTTTAATGCTGTCTAACTTTTGATTTATGAATATGACTCCACTCATGTAAGAATGACTGTGTAAGTGAAGATTATTTTATGCGAAAATTACCGTAATTAAATTATGGGTAAACTATAAAAATAGTCATTTTTATTTGCTTCAGGTTACATTTTAGTCACTGATGTTTGAAATGTTACGTTTTAGTCACTTATATTAGTATTTTGTTATGAAGTGATCACTGTGCCGTTAAGTTCCATTACCTCCCTAACAGTAATCCTACGTGACAGTCCAACTAGATTTTAAGTACCAACTTGGATTTCCAAATGAAATAAGAATAAATCTTTAATTAAATAAATTTAATTAATCAAAACCTTAACTGAAAAAACTCTAAATCCATATCCACACACCTCTCTTCTTTTTCTTCATCTTCTTCCCTTTTGATTCCACCATCTTTGATTACAAATCTATCTCAAAACTTGAATATTTGAAACCTATATTAATTCGAAGAAACTTAACGGGAAGAAGATATTAGAATGACTTTCAAAGATTCAAGTTTTGAGATAAATTTGTAATTAAATATGTTAGAATCAAAAGGGGAGAAGATTAAGATGAAGAAGAGAGGTGTGTGAAAATGGGTTTAGAGTTTTTCAATTAAGGTTTAGGAGAAATTATTAGATAAACCACTCCCACCACCTTATATATGGTCTCACCCAATCATATTATACCACATCAATAATTTTTTCCAACTCAAATTAAATGGAATTTCCACCTTATATTTAATTTTGATCCTTTTTTTTTTCATTTCATCATATGTCAAGAAGGGATTTAGGGATTAGGGTATTTTCTTATTTTTTCTTTTCTTCTCCATCTCTATACTGTTAGAAAAAAATTAGGATTTTTATTGTTGAATGAAAAAAATTAAAAATAATTTATTTTAATCCCTAAAAATAGGAACCAATCTGATTCTGTAATCCTTTCATTTTTTTGCCCAGCCTAATCCTTTCATTGCTGATTATTAATTACCCAAAACCTTAAATATCTTTTTTCTAACAATGTAGAGATGGAGAAGAAAAGAAAGAAAAGAAAAGAAAAACCCTAATCCCTAAATCTCTTCCTCACATATGATGAATTGAAAAAAGGCTCAAAATTAAATATGAGGTAGAGAAAAAAAGAAAAAAAATCGAGAAAATACCCTAATCCCTAAATCCCTTATTAACTTCTTATGAATTGAAAAAAAACCCTCAAAATTTAATACGAGGTGAAAATTTCTTTTAATTTGAGTTGAAAAAAATTATTGATGTGGCATAATATGATTGGGTGGGACCATATATGAGGTGGTGGGGGTGGTTCATCTAATAATTTTTCAAGGTTTAGAGTTTAAAATTTTTGATTAATTAAATTTATTTAATTAAAGATTTATTCTCATTCCATTTAGAAATCCAAGTTGGTACTTAAAATCTAGTTGGACTACCATGTAGAATTACCGTTAGGGAGGTAACGGAACTTAACGGCACAATGATCACTTCGTAACAAAATACTAACAAAAATGATTAAAACGTAACATTTCAAACATAAGTGACTAAAATATAAAATGAGGTAAATAAAAATGACTATTTTTTATTGTTTATCCTTAAATTATTAATAAATTTATATTTTAGTCATCAAATTTTAAGAAGTTACAAAAGTTATTGAATTATAGGAGTTTTCATTTCTAAATTTGAAATTTGAAATCTCATCTCCTTTTTCTAAATTTGTCTCTTTTTCTCCATTTCTCAAACTCAGCAAGAAGAGAGCAGAAGAGCAGCCAAGCGATGGATCTAGAGACCGAGTTCCTTTTATCAAAATGGAAAATGGGAAACGAATGGGAACTCTTCAAAGAAAACGTGAGACCTTTGAAGAGAGGTCGAAACGTCGATCTCTTAAACCACACTCTCAAAGCTCACACCAATGATCAACTCAAGAAATCTCTCCTTAAAAATCAAAAGTCTCTTTCAAAATCCTTACCTACGATTATTTTGTGTTCTTATTAACTTTATTTTTAATATTGGGTCCATTGTCTTATCTGGGTACTTTTTTTCTTACTTTGAATCTTTAGGAGATTGATTGAGGCAATAGATGAGTATCAAGGAGACGATCCTCTCCAGTCTTGGCTTGAGTAACTAATCTTCCCATTACATAACTTTTATTTGAATCTTGAAAAGTTCTATTGGTTGGAAATGAATTTGGGTTTTGCATTTTGAATGATAGAAATTCGAAATTTAGTAAAAATGGAAAGCTGGTAGTGTTGACTATTGATTCAATTGTTTTAGTGTCATTGTTTCAAATTTTATATGGTTAAATTGTTTCAATGGCTTATTTTTGTTTTGTACGTTTTCTTTTTGGGGGTTAAGCTGCATTAGATGGGTTCAAGAGGCATTTTCACCTGGTGGAGACTACTCAGGACTGGTAATGATATATAGCAATGCGTTCGTGCTTTCTGGCATTCGCTACCTCAAAGTTTGGTTGGAATATGTGGGAACTTTTCACCTTCCTTGTTTTTTATGGTCTTATATTTGCTACTTAACATGTTAAGTGAACACATCGAAAGCATACCAATTGAAATGGCAATGGTATTTTCTTTGAGTTTAAAATGCTGAATCAGTGTTTGGGAAATGGTGTTTGTAGGCTGAGCATTGTAGTGATGCTGAGGTCATTTATAGTTTTCTTGATGCCAATGATATCGGGAAGACACATTCAACTTACCATATAGCATATGCTTTGCACAAGGAGTCCAAGTCTAAGATGAAAGCAGCAAATGATATACTCAATCTTGGGATGTCCAGGTAAAAGCTGTCTTCCATATTTAGGTTTGATGGAAGATATATGATTTGATTCAACTGATACTAAAGTGCATTTCATTTTATGTTATAACATGTTTTTTCTATCAAGGCTTACTTGGTTTGTGTGTAGATTTTAGGACCCATTTATACTTTTGTCGATTTACATTGGTCGATCTAATTAAGCTTTCCTGAAAATGTAGTAATGCTCAACCAATAGAGAAGTTGAGGGATGCGTACAAGAAATTTCTTGCTCACTCAATGAGAAGACCTAATGCTACTGAGGTATAGGCTATAGACTGATATTTAATGTCATCTCTACATTTGAATTGCTTCTATAAGGATTTTCTTGGTTATATTTTTCATTCTTTTCCCAAACTACAGGAAGAGTTGAAGGAAGATGACTTACCAGTCCGAAGTTTCGGAACTGTCTTGGCCAGGGAAGAGAGTTGTAAGTTCCATTTCTCTTCTTTGTCAATTTCAATTTACCATCTAAAAGCTTTTTCCACAGCATAATATGTAAGTTCATGTGATTGTAGAAAGGCAGGCCAGCAAAACTTTTGAGCTTGGCAGAAACAAGTTGAAGCAAGACCAGTAAGCAAAAAGAACCTTTCTATACTTAAGTTTGAGCTCTCATCTTGTGTTATACGGACTTGGATACTTGGAATTCATATCTCCATATCCATGTTTCAGACACAAATGTCAAACACGTGTACTTTAAGGAAAATGAAAAGCCCGAGCAATGTAGCTCTCATCTTCCTCTACTTCATTCTAACCATGGAGCTCTCATTTTAATCACGATACTCTATTATCTCCCGGTCTGCAATATTTTTAATAGCCATAAGAACATATTATGAACTTGCTTTTCTATTGGTTTTAATTCATAGGGTGCATCGAACTCCATTATCTATTTACAATTATACAAATATGAATGTCATGAGGGGTCATCACTCTAAGCAAAATACCGGTTCAAACTCTTGGCACACTCTTGGAGGTAGAGCTGAGAGAAACAAAGAAAATAATGCAATGCCTGCAAAGTGGACATCACACAAGGTTTACTTCAACTCTCAAAACATGATATTTTCGCTACTAAGTGATGTATTGTTCAGATTGTTCTAAAAATGACATTAAGCTTCATAAAATTCTGCTCAGATTCCGCAGAGACCTGTGCCTAGAATCGTTGGGGCTGTTGCAAGTGCTCAAATTGAAGTTTTTGTTGATGAGGAATGTGTAGAGTAAGTAATAGTTATTTCTAAAAGTTTTATAATTTTTGGACATGCACGTATACAACTATTTTATTCCGTCTCAATTTTTGTTGAGTATCCCTATCCAACATATACTTCTAGCACAATAGAAGCATATGGAACTGAATCATTTGTTCTAATTGTTGGTACGTAATCATTGCTTGTTATATGTTATATGGTGTTTGCAGTACTTATTTTATCAAAATTTTGTTATCAGAAAGCCAAAAGTGCATGATGAGATGGACAGAACTTTAAGCCTGCAACTGAGAGAGTTGGACAGCAGAAACATAAAAAAGTAAAACACATTTCGAGATTACTGGTCTTTAAGCATTGTCTAAATGCCAAAGATCACTAAGTTAACTGATTTCTCAAAATCTTTTGTGCGGGGAAACTGAATTACTTAGGGAGAACCCATTGCGGAATTTCCCTTCAAATAGTCTACCTAGATGATTTCAAAGCACTAATGACACTGGTGGCTCCTTGGTGTGTTTGTATCATTTTCATGGTGGGATCAGCTTTTAACTCCAAAGCCTGGTACATAATATCATGTTGTACTACGGTTTTTACTTGTTTGTTGGCTTTTAAGGTTTCATTTTTTGTTGTTCTCAGTAAATAGTTGGAAGAAACCTTTCTTATGCTTGTAGTTAAGTTTTTTCATAATTTCCTAGTGAAGACATAAGGTGGCTGAATGATTTTAATGAAGGTTAGTCTTCTCTGGCAATTCAAATAAATGTATTTTGCCGTATTATAATTATCAATTCAACATGTTCATGTGAAACATTTCTGATTTAATAGAATCATTAATTTCCGATTTAATCAATTGAATTAATTAATTTTATTTTGAGAAAGCTTTTGATGCAAAATTTTCATAGGGAAATGATAAATTTGAAGGGAGGTAGAGTTTTTATAGAAGATGCTAATTCGAAATGAATTCAAGGGGTTTGTGTTTGGGAGTTCATTCTTTCGTAGTTCCATGTAAGTTGTTGAAAGCCAATGCAATAGAGAAGTGTGTGTTATATTGTAATTGTATTGTGCATTAATAAAAGTGTTCTTTTCTCTTATAATTGTAAGTTTTGGTTAAACTTTAAGTTTTGCCGTCCCTGTTGCCTGAGTATTATAATGGATTAAAGTTGGAAAATAAAAAGCTAATCTACTTTATAGAGTTGATACAACATTACTTGTAAGTTTTAGGTCCTTCGTAATGAGTGCATTGGGCACATCGAGTTCCCAACATAAGCAAATTTATTTAATCAAAGTTATAAATTGGAAAGTTTTCCTTTTATAAAGTAATGATCCATTTTTGGTTCGTGAACATAGATCAAAGGAACCAAATCATATTTGTGTTATTAATTATTTTTTTCTCAATATTTGTCGTAATATCGTGGTCTAACCAAACATTTTCACGAAAATCTTATCATGTAGTTTATTTATTTATGCATGATATTTAGATTGAACACAAGTCATGGAACAACCATACTTTTAATTTAATTTTTTATTTCTTGATTTTCGAGTAGATTAAGATATACAAATGACTATGATAGCTCATATAGACTCATTTGAACACGTCTATACATTTCTGGTCTCATTATATCAAGGGTACAAGATATGGCTCCATGTAGAAAGAATAACTATTTATCTTGATCGCTCATATTCCATTACACAACTTATGATATAGCCAACAACTTTTATAGTACATATATTTACGAAAGACCTTTAATTGCGTCAAAATACACGACTCCTTATTTTGGGGACTATGGTGACCTCAACTTCAAGGACTATGAGAATATATGTGCCTTTCATATAACAATCCAATAAACATGTACCTACGCATTGACTTTGGTATATTATACTCATGACAACATATTGTCATTAAACATCTGCACACTAGTTTCAATGTACTATTGTTGCCTCGACCCACAATAGTACTTGATTAGAGATAAAATAAGAAGAATCATATTATTTTAGAGATTATTTTTCAATTTTTTAATGCTGAGAATAATAATGGAACTACATTTATTAATAGAATAAAATAAATAGTATGCATTACAATCATCACATGATTGATCTTTGGACATATTCCAACACACAATAGATATGTTGAAAGTCGTAATATATTGATAATACGGAGCCTAGTGTGGACCTCACAACATGAGTTTGCATAAGTTTGGGGTAGAGTGGCGAACGTCCAAGCTTGCATCCTTAAGTTAATGTAATGTGATTAGCTATAGTCGAGCTAAAATTGGTGCCAAGAAGAGATGAAAAAACGAGTGCTTTTACTTTCCAAAGATTTCTTCTAGATTTGATGGGTCCAATTTTAATGATCCTTGGTTCAAGCGACACTTTGCTTAGGTGGGATCCTCCTTATCCCTAGCAAGATTATCTTAATTTCAAAGCCAATCATCTAACTAGAATTGAGAGGAAACGGAGTCTTTGTGGGGGCAAGCTTCCTCGGGGGCATTTATATAGGTTAAGAGAGTCATTTGCCATTATTGTTCCTAACCAAGGGTTATTGTTGTTAGTAATGCCCATAAGTAGATGCCATTCGAAGTCCATGAAGGAATGAGGATGTATTGTGAAAATGGTTTGAGTGAGGGAACGCAAGCATAGATGAGGTTTTGTTGGGTTATTACAAGCATTGAAAATATTGACCGACAGTTATTTCACATGAATGAGAGTTTGCATTAGGGTTTGGTGTTGTTTTCTAAAGGATGCAGTTGTTTCCTTGCTTCCATATACTCAACAGGGTGCAAGTGAAAGGTTCTTTTCTTGTAATCATGGGTGGAAGCCATTATTTGGATTGAGCTCTCCAAATTTTTGCATTTGGAAAATGTTAGAACTGATTGATAAATCTAACCCTAGTCAGATTGACAATAACTAAAGAGGTGTTTCAACTGAAGAATTAGAAAACATAAATATTTATTAATGAGTTTTGAGTGTAATAATAACACACATTATATTATTAAAGAGAAAATGTAAGTTTAAACTTTAAAGATGATATTATCGAAAGTGAATATAAACCATAAAATAAAATAAAAGATACTAGTAATTACTGTCTCATACTATTATTCTCATATAATTTTTTTATATTTCTTCATATTTTTTGTATTCTCTCATAATTTGTAGTACTATCTCATAACTTTTTTTTTAATTCTTTAGAATTTTGTATTTCCTCGTAACTTTTTGTATTCTATAATTATTTGTAATCTCTCATAATTTTTAGTATTCTCTTATAATTTTTTTGTATGCTCTTGGTATGCTTTCAAAATTTAGTTTTGACATGAGGAATCAATTTTTGGTATAAAAAATATTATTTTTGCATACTAATAAAATTTATTATATATACTAATAAATTTTAAAATATTGAAAATTGAATAAATAAAGCAAAAATTTAAAGGCGAACCAATAATTAGTATTTCCTTATAAATTTTGGTACTTCCTCATATTTTTGGTATTCCCTCATAATTTTTGATATACTTTCAAAATTTTATTTTTGGTACTTTTCCCTCCTCCTTTCCCAGCATCATTTGTTTCTTCTCCTTTATTTTTCCCGCCAGCGATGGTGACCTCCGGATTGGTTACCACTCGCGTTTTCCTCCCTCTCACCAACTCAATTTTATTTATTTTTCTTTCATTCACTCCACATGTTTCCTCTCTCTTCATTTTATAGATCTATTTTGTGGGCATCATTGTTGTATTTGTGAGATGGACAAATATCAATAACTACCGTCATTGAACCTCCACAGCCACTAACAGTTTTTCTTATAAAATGGGTTGGCTGTAGATACTCGAATGTTGGCTCGTTGTTGGCTCATTGATCTATTTCTATTTTGAGGGGAATAATAAATAATTTCACAAGTCAGTTAGGGCATGTGTTTCTTTAAGTTTTATGTTCTTTGTGTTGTTTCCCATGATCTAACATTTAAGGGGTGATCCTTGACTCTGCAAAGTTCGTATAATTTTGTTTTGTTTTAAATATAGCAAGTACCTAAGTCGAGTCGATTTACGGTCAAATTGATGATTTTGTTGTATTGAGGCTTGAATAGATAGCTTGAAAATGGTTAAATGATGGAGATGCATATGTGAATTGGCTTACATAATTGGTTGTATGAAAGTTGGTTATTTTAGTAACTTATTTATGAATGTATGTATACCAACTTGAATAATATGTGGTAGATGGTATAGTTGTTTCACTAATATATTAAGGACATAAGTGATGAAATATTCTAGGATTGAACCTTTGTAAATAGTATGATTTGGTTGATTTGGTGAATTGTAATTGAAAAGAATCATTGTTTTATGTGTAACTCGTTGGAGCTAATTGGTATCTTGAGAATCAATATGTCACGTCTCGATGTTAAGTAAGTGTCGTCTCGACGAGATCAAGCCACCATGCCATGACCCGACGTCGAGCATGGGTCGTTACAATGAGGAGACAAGTCAGTATGTGACGTCACGACGACATCTTGGAAATTTGTAAACATTATAGTTTAGTCCTAATTAAACCTCGGGTTAGCATTAGAGCTTTCGTAAGCTTGTATAAGACCCGAAAATGAATAATTATCATTTTATATACCTATTTTACTCGTACTTGAATTTTTTATGTTGTGAATCAATTTGTGTTTTGTTCATAGTTGATCTGGCAAAGAACGTGACACCTTGTAGCTTGGACTCGACGATCGGGTTGGGTATGGACTGTTACTGAGCGTAATGTAAATCAATTGAACACATTCTTTTGTTTTGTCCAATAATCAAATGTTATAAGTTTTGGTTACTTATAACTTTTCATTTGTAGCCATTGAAACACTATATATGTATACAAATTTTAAATCACATATATACATTGATCCAATATACATCACTAGCACCATTACATATGTGACATCATTTTATGTTTATTAATTGAAATAATTTTATTTATCCAACTGTCGAAGCTCAATTTTGACCGGGCTTAAACTAAATTCCTTTTTAAATTTATTATAAGATTAAAATTATTTTAAATATAAATTTATTTTAAATTTAAATTTAAATTAAGTTTAAATTTACTTTTAAAATTAAAATTATTTTAAATTTAAAAAGTCTCATTACAAACAAAGTGTCTATTTTTACAAAGCCCAAATTGGGCCTGATCCTAACAGACCCAAAACCTGAGCCCAATTCCAATTAACCTAAACGGGCCCAAATGACCCAAACTAGCCTAAAACAAAGTCAAACCCTAATCTAGTAGCTAAACATTTGCCAACCCAACTTGCATTGCTGTTGCCGTCCACCCATGTCCAACCAGAGGCTGCCACGTCAGCACCAGTAGCATCGACCAGCAACTTGCCCTACATCACTGCCACCGTCACTGCTATAGCCTCCATTGCCGCACCTGCAAAAGAAAGAAATGATAGCAGTTTAATGGCATAAAAATAAAAGAAAATGATTGTAATTCTGGTTATAAAACCAGGTTCAAACCCTTGTTTATAAAACCAGGTTCAAACCCTTGTAATAGAGATTACGGACTATGTGTTTTTTTTCGAACAATTACAAATCAATATAAGAGAATAGATTTTCGAAGCACTTGCAATAAAAAATAAGAAGCCATTAATAGCCAGCCAAGAGCAGATTGCCAGGTATAGGTTTTAAATTCATGCATGCTTATTGCCTATTTATTATTTTAACAGTTGAAATAAAAAACGTTTATATTTTGTGTATGCATTAATACTTGTATTCAATACACACTGTTGTCATTTATTTCTTTTTATTTTCAAAACATATTTAATAAAGAGTATTAATAATAATTAATAATAATAGTAATAATAATAAATATAACATTAATAATGTTAATAATAAAATAAAAAAATAAAGAAAAGAACAATTCAAATAAACGTATCTGGATCTGAACCATCACCATCGGAGCCATGGACGGAACCCCTCCGAGCCATCGCTGTCGTCGACCCTTCGATCTTGCTGTTAGTCGTAAAGGGTTCTCCGAACACGACCGATCTGCAAAGAAAAAGCAATATCAAAGAGGCAAGAACAGATTCAGGAATTAAAATTAAAAAAATCGATTAAAAAAGGGTAAATGAGAATCAGCATCTATGTTAAAAATTTTTTTCAGAAAACCCAGATCTGAGTTTTCTTGAATACCTTTTTTAAAAGGAAAAATTGAAACCAGGTTTTTTTTTTGGGTTTTGAAACAGAGGGGTTTTTAAAAGAAAAAAAGAGAAAGATTAAAAACTTATTCTAGATCTGGATTTAAATCCAGATCTGTGTTTAAAAGCAAAAGAAAATGAAAAAGGAAGAAAAATGAGCCCCTGTTTTACCTTTTCGACCGCCGTGGAGGACGGCGCGTGTGGCGTGTGACCGGGGAAGACGTCGGGCCACAACGGAGGAGTGGCCGGATTCTGGGTTTGTTGCAAGAGGATCTCAGAGAGAATATGGGTTTGAATCTATTTTTAAAAAAAAAAAGGGAAATAGGAATGAAATTTTTTGATGAAAATTTGGATTTATAGTAGCATCAATATGTTGTCGTTTTAGGGGTGTGCATTTGGTGTCAAAACGACACTGTTTAGGCCATGCCCGACCCGACCCGTGCGGATCCCCTTGGGATCCACGCGTTTTTTTAAAAATGGATTATTTATGCCGACGGTCCTTCCGCTTTTATTCAAATTTCCAATCAAGTCCTTTCAGTATTTTAATTCTTTCAAAATCTGCCCAATAATTTAATTTTCTATTCAATTTAATCCTTTGACCTTTTCAAAGTCCAGGAAGCTGCCACGTGTCCTAGATTTGGCTTTTTATGTAATTGGTCCATCCCCTTTTAATTTTGTTTCAATTTTGCCCTTAAATTAAGTTTTGTTTTATTATAAAATTGGCCCAGTAATTTTAAATTATTTTCAAATTAGTCCTTTGACCCCAAAATGCTTGAGAAGCTACCACATGTCACTTTTTTTGGTTTTATTGCCTAAAAGGTCCCTAAACTATCCAAAAATCATATTTTGGCTCCTCGAACTTCTCAAAAATTACATTTTAACCCTTAAACTTTCCAAAAATTACATTTTGACCTCTACTTTTACAAAAATTACATTTTAACCCTCGAACTTTCCAAAAATTATATTTTGACCCTCAAACTTTCCAAAAATTACATTTTGACCCCTAAACTTTTCAAAAATCATATTTTTACCCTCGAACTTTTTAAAATTACATTTTTACCCTCGAAATTCCAAAAATTTACATTTTTGCCCACGAATTTCCAAAAATAACTTTTACCCTAGGATGTCCAAAAATTACCATTTTGCTCACAAGTGTCTAAAAAAATTACCGTTTTACCCTCGATCATCCCAAAATTACCATTTTACCCCTGAGAATCCAAAAATTGCATTTTTTTACTCCATTTGTTTTTTTTTTCTTTCTTTCCTTTTTTTTTCTCTTCAACATCCATTTTTACTCCATTTTAATCATCATTCTTTCGTATTTTATATTCTATTAATTTTTTTTTATTTTTGTGTATTATTTTTTTGCTTAATTACTTTGTTTCGTGTTATTTAATCTTCATTATTAACTGCTCATTCATATTTAAAATTACATATTCATTTTCAAAATTATTTTCATAAATTTTTAAAATCGAGGCAATGTCTTTTTTGTGTGTAAACTTCGGGAAATCATGCCCTAACGTGTCGGGTGTGAAATTCACGCGAATTGGATATCTTTTTCCAAGTGTTTAAATGCCTTTTAACTTCGAGATTCCGAGAACGTCGTGCCCTAACGTGTTGGTCACGACTTCAATTCTCCACGAAAATCGAAGCAAACGGGCATCCTTCATTCAAATATTTTTAAATCATATGTCCGAGGATCATATTTTAATTCTCCACGAAAATCGAAGCAAACGGGCATCCTTCATTCAAATCTTTTTAAATCATATGTCCGAGGATCATATTTTAAACTCAACACGAAATTTTGAGTTCTCAAAAAATATGTATATATATAAATAATTCTAAAACAAAACAAGGCAATATCCTTTCGAGTGAAAATCTCGAAAAACCATGCCCTAACGTGCTGGGTGTGATTTTCGTATAATTCACACGATCGAATATACTCTTTAAGGTTTTTCAAAACGTCCTTCAATTTCGAAAGTCAGAGAACGTAGTGTCCTAATGTGTTGAACACAATCTCCAGTTCTCCTAGAAATTCGAAACACGAGCGATTTTTTCCTAAATAGGATTTTTTGAAAATCATGCAAAGTTTTCTAAAGACAAAGATCGTATTTTAAAATTTACTCTAGTTTTCAAAGTTTTAACAAAATAAGACCCGAAAGTAATCAATGTGATACCAATTTTGGGCGTATGAGGATGCTAATCCTTCCTCATGCGTAACCGACTCTCGAATATGTTTTCTTGATTTCGAAGACCAAAATATTTTCAAAACGGATTTTAAATATTTTGTGGTGATCCAATCACACCATATAAAAAAGATTGGTGGCGACTCCCATTTTTTATCATACCCTATTTTTCTTAAATCATTTAAAAATACCCATTTTCGATAATTTTTAAATATTGTTCGAGACTTGTTTGTTTTTCCCCAAAAAATGAACGTTTCGACAGCTTGGCGACTCCACTAGGGACCTTTTTTTTTTATTTAAAATAAACGAGAGTTAAGCCAAAGTTGATTACTTCCGGGTCTTTTTTGAAAACTTTTAAAGTTTCGGTTTTGTTTAATATACGATCCTTGGCATTTTTTGTGTGATGCTATATTGGGTTGATATTACTAGTATAAGTTTGCATCTATATGCATTTGGTACTACCCTTTTAAGTGAAAGCGTGAAACTACTCCTTCGTGAGGTCTTCACCTCCGTGCAGGATAGTGAATTGCTTTCGGGATTACATCCGTACCCATGTTTTCGTGAAGTTTTCACTCCAGTTCAAACATGTGGGAAATATGGCCCCCTAAACCGAACTCATCCGTATGAGCCTGTAATGGGTGAGGATCGAGGAATCCGCTTGTTTGGGTACCCTTACTCTAGAGCCTAAAACCACATATAGTGAGTCATAAGTACTCGCCTTAGACGGAGCTATACCGAACCTTCTAGCATTTATCCACGATAATTTCTTAGGTTATGTGTTGTATACTTGTATGTTGATATTATTATGTTTTGCTAACGTGTTCTATTTTGTCTCTTTTGCTTGCATTGCATCATCATAATCCAGAAAATGTGTTGATTTAAGTTCGATTACCAAATAAGCAGTTTCATCATGGAAGATGAATTTCTTGATAAAGTGGAAAATAACATGGTTGTGCGCTTATGGTCAGAGGAACAGCAGTGTGAAAAAGAAGATAGTTTGAAGGAGGGGCATTTATCGGAGTTTTGGGATTATACTTGGATTAAGGTGACTCAAAATAATTTGCAAGAATTAAGAGATATTTGGGGTTAGTAGGATAGCGAGATAAAACAAATGTTCTATCAGGAATACGGAGACTTGCCTTACTTGCTTGAAGTGAAAATCGACAAACATCTCTTTCGAGCCCTCGCACAACATTGGAATCCCACATATAGTTGCTTCACCTTCGGGAACCTAGACATGACGCCCACAGTAGAGGAGTATATTGTTTTGATCCGTTGTCCTAGAATTCAAGTTGATAAAACATACTCAAAGGATGCATGTGTTCCAACGTTTCTAAAATGGATGATGAGTGTAACCGGGATGAGTAAACAGTGGGTCGCGTCTCGGATAAAATTAAAGAGAGATAACAAGTGCATCAATTGGAAAAGCTTGCGAGATTTAATTCCGACACACCCAGATATGAAAAAACATATTGACATTTTTGCTCTTGGCATCTACGGGTTGGTCCTTTTCCCAAAAGCATTAGGGCATGTGGAAGACGCGGTAGCAGTGTTGTTTGATCGGCTTAGTAAAAGGGTCACGCCCGTCCCAGCGATTCTTGCCAAAACCTTCATGTCATTAAGTGCTTGCCGAAGAGAAGGGGAAGAAAGATTCATTAGTTGTGTACAGCTTCTGATGGTTTGGTTTCAAATTCATTTCTAGAAGGTAGAAAGGTTTTCATGCAAAGTATTCTCAACCAACTTCTCACCTTTGAAGGAATTTGTTGCCACGCAAAAGGAACAAAATGTGTTCGAGGAAAAATGGATGGCTATCCTTCAGAACCTTCAGGACGAGGACGTTGAATGGTACGCGCCTTGGTTCATCCCAGAGGAGATCCTCTATCATTGTGGTAGCTTTGATTGGGTCTGTTTGCTCAGGATATGGGGTGCCACAAGATATGCTCCTCTGCTTGTGTTAAGGTAGTACAAGACAAGACAATTTATCCCTTCGATAAATGGCATAGCTCAGTGCGAGTTCTCCTATAAAGGGTATGATTACAAGAAGAGGGTCCGAGAAGTAGTAAATGCATGGAAGAAAGTACATAGAATGAAGAAATTCAATGCAGACTCGATGACAACACCAAATTATGATTGGTGGAGAAGTAAAAGAGTTAACGATAACATTCCAGCACCGAATCTTGAAAATGTTCAGCCAATTGAGGAATATTTGCAAAAGGTCCCATAAAAAATAAACATCATGAAACAAGACTTCGAGAAAAAGAGCGCAGAGTTTGGAAAAAGAATAGAGACCTTGGAAGAAGAAAATATGAAGTTAGGATTGGACGTGAATATACATATGTTAAAGGCTGAGAAATTGAGGAAAGATAAACATAAAGTCGAAGAAGACCTAGCAGACTTGAAGAAAGTTTATAAGAAGCTCTGTTTTTCTATGAGAATCAAAAGATGGGGTAAAACGTCGAAATAATGGCGACAAGAAATTCAGATACAAAAAGACCAAGCAGAGCAGTGGCAAAGAAAGTTTCAAGACGGTCAGGCTCATGAAAATGCCCTGAAAGGAGAGTTGTTAGAAAAATAGGTTGAGAAGGCCGAGATGAAAGCCTAGATAGTTAGATTAGAAGCAAGAATAGCGGAGTTAGAAGAATCGCTACAAAGACACCGCAACCGAAATTCTGTCATGGAACTCAAAGCAAGTATGGCCGAAAGTTAAGAATTAAGGGAAAGGGTACAGGAATTAGAGGCTGTACTCCACAACAATGAGATTCGATTTTAGATCATGGAGAGGAATCTAGAAACCAGCGAATGTCACTCTCGACAAGCTCAAAGACAAGTCGAAGAAAGAGATTATGTAATGGGAAGATCATTGACCCAGATGAGGGAAACCGCTAATCACATGCAAGAGCTAGTTGCCGAAGCTGATATTCTGAGTCTACAATATGAATCGAAATCAGAACGAGGAAAAAAATTAGCTGGGCTTCTTGGAAAGATCAAAGTTTTCGGCAATAAGGCAAAGCCATTTGTGTAATTTCGGTTTATGTAAAGAAGTTTTTCTTCTAAAGAAGTTGTTCTAATGGAAAATGGACTTCAAAATCAATGCCTTTTCTCTCATTACATACATGCATTTTTAATTGGCATTTCATCTTCGCATATTTTTGCATAATAATTCTAACTCATTAAAAACTTTTACAGTTACATCGGTAATCATTGAAAACTTACACCGCTATAATACTCATAAACAAACAAAGGCTATGGAGAAAAGACTCAAACAAATCTAGAAAGAATTACAAGATCAAATGCAAGGTCACATTCAGGAACAAATGACGGCGATGTGTAGGGAAATGAAAAATCAGTTTATGGAAGTGCAAAAGAATTTGATGAATGAATTGGCCTAAGTAAAACAAAGTGTGGCTGATAAAGGAAATGGTCCTACAATCGAAGAGGATGAGGACCCAATTATTCCCCCAGGTTTTACACCCCTCCATAACCCAGCCCCACACGAAGCACAAACACGAGAAGCCACCATTACTATAAGAGTGCAACTGCAGGCACTGGCACAACAAGGTCAGCCAATTGTCCAGTAGGATCTAGATCAAACCCTGAAGACAATGCTCCAAATCTGGGTGTCTCGGATTTTGACGAGATGATGAGAGCAGATCTTCCTAGGAAAATGGAAGAAAAATATAAGCAATTAGAGGAGAGGATTGAGGCGTTGCAAGGAACTGAAAATTCTTATGGGGTGGACGCCAAAGAATTAAGTCCGGTTCCAGATTTGGTTCTCCCTACTAAATTCAAGGTCCCAAAATTTGAGAAATATAACGGAACGAGTTGCCCGAAAGCTCGCCTTAACATGTTCTGTAGGAAAATGGCAGGGCACTTTCATAATGACCAATTGCTGATTCATTATTTTCAAGACAGCCTGGCAGGATCGGCAGTCAGATGGAATAATCAATTGAGCTGAGCGAAAATTCATTCATGGAGGGATTTAGCGTAGGCCTTCTTAAAACAAAACGACACGTAACGGAAATAGCCCCTGATCGACTCACACTACAAAACATGGAAAAAATATCAAACGAGAGTTTCAGACAGTACGCACAGAGGTGGTGAGATATGGCAACTCAGGTGCAACCACCGGTAACAGAAAAAGAAACAACGATGTTGTTCGTTAGTACCCTCAAGGCACCTTATCTCAATCATCTGTTAGGGAACGCCACTAAGAGTTTTTTTGATATGGTCATATTGGGGGAAATGATTGAAAATGCAATCAAAATTGGCAAGATTGAGGTCGAAGAAAGCACTAAAAGGCCTGCACCTAAAAGGAAGGATAATACAGTCAATAACATAAGTGTGTATAGGCCAAGTTTCGCCAAACCATTTGTAACTGGATAGCCTAAAACCCCGATAAGCAATTATCAAAATGCTCCAAGGCAAGAATCAGGCTCAAGGCCGAATAGGGGAAGAACTCAATATACTCTACTTCCGATATCATATGGAGAACTTTATAAAATATTGTATGACGCGCATGAAGTATCTCTACAGCGCGTGAAGCAACATAAACCCCTGTTCCTGGCTTGGTATGATGCAAATGCCCATTGTGAATACCATGCAAGGGTAGAAGGCCATTCGATTGAAAATTGCCTCGCCTTCAAGAGGCGAGTGGAGGGACTCATCGAGCATGGAATCGTGAAATTAGAAGAACCAACAAAACCCAACATAGCTGGGAATCCTTTGCCCAATCACCCAAAGCAGGGAGTGAATGCCTTGATGGAAGGAAGAGGCTGGAAAAATAAAAGAAATGTTGAATAAGTTAGGTCTCCACTTCAATGGGTGTGGCAACAGTTGGTAAAAATGGGATAATAACAAAGGATAAGGAGAGCATGATAGCAAGGACTGACGATTACTGCGAGTTTCATGCCATTGAGGGGCATCAAATTCAAGACTACGTCGAGTTCAAAGCTATAGTACAGACGTTGATGGACAACTGAGAACTGGATTTTTTCAAGGAATGAGTGGAGGTTAATGACTTTTACGCCTTCGAGGATGGAACAGCTAAGGTTTATGGGGTTAATTGCTTAAAAGTTAATCTTCAAACCCATGAACAACGCAGCAAAGAAGTAGACAATCCCGCGTATCATCATACAAAAACTAGCAACGTTCCCTTACAAGGATAGTAAGAAGGTCCCATGGAATTACAACTACAACGTAACCATACCAAGGGAGGGGGAACTCAAGAAGGATGTGAATCTTGTTACCCATAGCAGTAAGAATTATGACCCAGTGAATAAAGAGAAAGAGATCAGCAAAGGGAAGGAAATAATGTGTGAGCCAGAGGAAGACATAATTAGTAAGCCCGAAGCACCCACGAACAAGCCCATATTTGAGAAAGAGGCAAAAGAGTTTTTGAAGTTTCTACAACGCAGTGAATATAGTGTAGTGGAGCAATTACACAAACAGCCTGCTCGGATATCAATCTTATCCTTGCTCCTAAGCTCAGAAGCCCATCGAAGCGCGCTAATGAAGGTGCTGAACGAAACATATGTAGCAAATGACATCTCTGTCAGTAAGCTGGATCGGTTAGTCAACAACGTGAGTGTCGATAATTTTATTTTCTTCAGTGATAATGAAATAACAACGGGAGGCATGGGTTCTACCAAAGCCTTGCACATCATTACCTGTTGCAAGGGTTACACGCTACCTGGAGTACTCATAGACAACGGCTCAGCTTTGAATGTGTTACCGTTAACTACACTACAGAGATTGCCAATTGATAGCTCTCACATGAAAGGATGTAATAACATAGCGAGAGCATTTGACGGGACTTAGAGGAAGGTAATGGGCAAGATTGAAATACCTCTTCAAATCGGGCCAAATACATATGAGGTAGATTTTCTTGTGATGGATATCAAGCCCATGTATAACTGTCTATTAGGAAGACCATGGATTCACTCAGCTGGAGTAGTTAGTACCTTCTTCACTGCACCAGAAAGTGAAACTAGTAAATGAAGGACGGCTAATCATGGTCAACGCTGAAGAGGAAATTATTGCGTCCATAACGAGTGATTCACCTTATGTGGGTGGGGATAGATGAGGAGGCCGTGGAATGTTCTTTTCGCTCACTCGAATTCGTCAACGCAATCTTCATTGCTGAGGGTAGCAAGATCCATGTGCTCACGATATCATCAACTACCAAAATGGGCCTGCATTTAACAGTTGGAAAAGGGGCATTACTTGGAAAGGGGTTAGGAAAATACCTCTAGGGAAGAGTTAATGTGCCGATGTTGATAGAAAAGAAGGATCATTATGACCTGGGTTACAAACCGGACGCAAAACAAAAGAAAAAGGAGTTAGGAAGAAAGCATGAAAGACAGAGGGCGAGATTGTTCGGAAAGGAAATTTCGTGGGAACCCATGGTCTTCCCGCATATATATGAGACTTTTGTCTCAGGAGGGGTGAGCAACCAAAGGACGAGGCTGGAAAAAGAGCAAGTAACAGTCAAGACTGGAGGAATCTTGAAGGATTTGGGCATCAACGCTATATCCGATGAAGGGAAAAAGGGGAACCTGGCAAGAATCAGTCTATGTGCACTTGGAAGCACTCTGAACAATTGGACTGCGGAGGAACTTCCTGTATTTTTTAAGATTTCTTCAAAGTAATGTTCAGAACACCTATTGCTTTAGGCTCGAAAGCAATATGAATCTTTTTGTAAAAGGGCCTATGATCATTATCTAGTTATCTTGAATGAAAATTCATTTACATCTTATATAACAATTTTTCTCTTTCTTAATTATTGTTTCATTCTTAATCCAACTTAATAAACCATTTGTACATATTCAATTAACAAAATTAATTATTCTTTAATACATACATTCTTGACCAAATTGACAAACATACTCATACACATACCATACAATCACTCTTTCGTAAATTTATTTTTTTCTTTGGACCTCCCTTTCATCCCTTGATAGGTCCTCGAATATCAATAATATGAGTAACCCTAATGCTAACTTAGTGCCTTATTTCGAGCAAGATATGTGTTTAAAGGAGCTTCAGGACCTCGAAGATGAGCAAGATTGTAATTTACCTCCGGATCTATTAAGAATGATAGAACAAGAAGAAAAGCAAATCCTGTCTCATTCAGACCCAATGGAAGTTATTAATCTGGGAAATGAAGATGAAAAGAAAGAGGTGAAAATTAGGACAAGCATCTCTTTAGAAACCAAAAAGGATCTTATTGAGTTGCTTCAAGAGTTCTAAGACATTTTTCGCATGGTCTTACCAAGATATGCCTGGCTTGAGCATTGACATTGTGGTACACAAACTCCCTATAAAGGAAGAATGCAAGCCGGTGCAGCAAAAGCTCCAAAGGATGAGACCAGATGTATTATTGAAAATAAAATAAGAAGTCAAGAAGCAATTTGACACCGGGTTTCTCCAAGTAGTCAAATACTCGGAATGGGTAACTAACATAGTCACTGTTCCTAAAAAAGATGGAAAAGTGTGCATGTGTGTGGACTATCGATATTTAAATAAACCTAGCCCAAAAGATAATTTTTCATTACCTCACATCGACACCTTAGTCGATAACACAGCAGGTCATTCCCTATTCTCATTCATGGATGGTTTTTTTGGGTATAACCAGATAAGGATGGACCCTAAGGATATGATCAAAACCACGCTTGTCACATTATGGGGAACATTTTGCTATAAGGTGATGCCCTTCGGACTAAAAAACGCAGGGGCAACTTATCAAAGGGTCATGGTGACTTTGTTTCATGACATGATGTATAAGGAGATTGAAGTTTATGTCGACGACATGATTACGAAATCCCAAACGGAGGAAGAGCATGTAAGAATCCTGAGAAAGTTGTTTGGAAGGATAAGAAAGTACCAATTAAAGCTAAACCCAGCAAAATGCACTTTCGGAGCTACGTCAGGAAAGCTGTTAGGCTTTATAGTCAGCAAAAGAGGAATTGAAATTGATCCGGATAAAGTCAAAGCCATACAAGAGCTACCGCCACCCAGTACGCAAAAAGAAGTTAGAGGGTTTTTAGGAAAACTAAATTACATTGCTCGGTTCATTTCACAGTTGACTGAGAAATGTAATCCTATTTTTCGCCTTCTTAGAAAGCGTACCCTCGGAGTATGGGACAATGAATGTCAGGAAACTTTTAATAAGGTCAAAGATTATTTATCCAAAGCTCCTATCTTGGTACCCCCAATTCCTAATAAGCCGTTGATCCTGTACTTGGCGGTTTTTGAAAATTCCATGGGATGTGTACTCAACAAGAAATTCATTGATTGTGAGACCCGATACTCGCCAATTGAAAAATTATGTTGTGCTCTAGTATGGACCACGCGAAGATTAAGGCAATACATGTTGTACCATACCACTTGGTTAATTTCAAAATTAGATCCTCTGAAGTACATGATGGAGTCGATTGCATTAAATGGAAGATTGGCTAGATGACAGATCTTGTGTTCAGAGTTTGACATAGTTTACGTCAATCAGAAGGCTGTAAAAGGAAGTGCGATAGCAGACTTCCTAGCCAGCAGGGCTTTAGAGGATTATGAGCCAATAAACTTCGACTTCCAGAATGAGGATTTAATGTGTGTTGCGACTGCTGAAGAGGTAACCACAATAGAACACTCTTGGAGATTAAATTTTGATGGAGCTTCAAATGCTACGGGTAATGGAGTCGAGGTAGTCTTAGTATCACCAAAAGGAGATCACTACCCTTTCACCAGCAAACTCGATTTCGATTGCACAAAAAACATCACAAAATATGAGGTATGTATCATGAGAATCAAAGTTTTGGAGGTATATGGAGACTCCATGCTAGTAATCTATCAACTCAAAGGGGAATGGGAAACAAGAGATTCAAAGCTAGTGGATTATCGTAAATTAGTTCTCGAGTTAGTCAAAGAGTTTGATGACGTCACATTCCATTATCTCCCATCGGAAGAAAACTAGATGGTTGATGCTCTGGCCACTTTAGCCTCGATGATTAAAGCAAATAGACCAGAAGATGTAAAGACCATTCAAATGAGCATTTATGAGGCTCCAACTCATTATTATAATATCGAGGTAGAAGAAGAATAAGAAATGGATGACCGTCCATGGTACCAAGATATTCTTCAGTTTGTAAGAGATCGCAAGTATCTTGAGCAAGCTTCAGAAAATGAAAAGCGGACACTGAGAAGACTTGCCAGTGAATATGTCCTAGACGAGGAAATTTTGTACAAAAGGAAAAAATATCAAGTGTTGCTAAGGTGTGTCGACGCAGTTGAAGCTAAAATATCTTAGAAGAAGTCCACGAAGGCATTTGTGAGACATACGTCAATGGTTTCACAATGGCCAGACAAATAATGAGATTCGGATATTACTGGTCTACTATGGAAGGTGATTGCATCAATTATGCCAAGAGGTGTCATAAGTGTCAGATTTATGGAGACAAGATTCATGTACCACCATCATACCTTCATGTCATGACTTCTCTTTGGCCATTTTCTATGTGGGGCATGGATGTCATTGGGCCAATTTCTCCAAAGGCTTCCAATGGTCATAAATTTATCTTCGTGATAATTGACTACTTCACCAAATGGGTAGAGGTAGCTTCTTACGCCAACGTCACGAAGTCTGCGGTTAGCAAATTCTTGAAAAAGGAAATCATCTGCCGATATGGGATGCTAGAAAGGATCATATCCGACAATGCCTTGAATTTGAACAATAGCACAATAGCGGAAGTGTGTGAGCAATTCAAAATCAAGCATCACAACTCATCTCCCTATCGCCCAAAAATGAATGGAGCTGTGGAGGCAGCTAATAAAAACATTAAGAAGATTGCTGCAAAAATGACTGAAACTTACAAAGATTGGCATGAAAAACTACCATTTACCCTATTTGCCTACAGAACTTCAGTCAGAACTTCTATTGGGGCAACACCGTTCTGATTAGCATATGGTATTGAAGCAGTTTTGCCTATTGAGGTTGAAATACCTTCTCTTCGAGTCTTGACTGAGCTCCGATTAGATGAGGCAGAATGGATCCAAGCTCGATATGATCAGTTGAATTTAATTGAAAAAAGGAAATTAAGAGCTATCCGCCATGGTCAGATGTACCAAAAAAGAATGATGCGAGCTTACGACAAAAAGGTTCACCATAGAGAATTTCATGAGGGAGATCTAGTTTTGAAAAAGATACTTCTTATACATAAAGATTTTAGAGGCAAATGGATGCCCAATTACGAAGGACCTTATGTGGTAAAGAAAGCTTTTTCAGGAGGAGCTCTCATTCTAACAGAAATGGACGGCAAGGATCTGCACAACCCCGTTAACTCGAACTCGGTGAAAAAGTACTTCGCCTAAAAAAATAAAAAAATTAGGATGAAAACCCGTAAAAGGGCGTTTTGAAACCAAAGGTTTTGAGTTGAAAACCCACGAAGGGCGACTCAAAATGGAGAAGCGGGTACAAAGCAACTATCTAACAGGACGGAGAAACTTCACAGCTTGAAACATCAACAAGGCACTCCAGGTCTTCTAGACACATATCCGGGCTCCAAAAGTGATTCTCAGCAAGGTGGCGCAGGGAAGCTCATTTTGCAATATCCGGAGCAACTAATTGACTTTTGTTGTTATACTTAGGCAATTTTTGACTAATATTACCTTTTTTGATCTTCTTTATTGAATAGAATTTTCAATAAATCACGACTTTATTTCTTCACAATTTTGTTTGAGCATTTTGCATCTAAAATAATGGATAATGAACTAATAAATCATATAAAGATCCATGAGCATTATTTTGGAATTGTCGAAAAAGTACAGCGGTCCAAAATAGGACTATAAATTAGGAAACAAACTTGAAAATAAGTAGTTCAAGATCAGCCTAGAAGAAGACAAGGCGACACATCAACGACAAAGTTTTGATAAGCAATAGACCATGCCAACCCGAATAATAATAAATGAATTTGACATTCATCATGTGCATTCATGTAGTTAGGAACATTTGATTCATTCTAATCATGACCTACATAGAGGTCCATAGAAGGATACTTTACAGGTCACATCCTTGCAAAATGGCGAGATGAATTAAGGAAACTTCGAGCATTAAAGGAAAAGATTGAGGCCACAAAGGCAAAGTTGAAAAGGAGCAGGACTCCCATACCTTACCCCGATCATGGGGTAGATTACGATTACCCAAATAGTGAGCTGATCATCTTCCTGATGAGATACTGAGAAGTAGACCAGATAAATGAAGCCAAGCTCAAAGCGAGCAAATCTTCGAACCCAAGCTTCCTGATGAGATATTGAGCAGCAAGTCGAAGCAATAAAATGGTTAGCTTCCTGTGAGATACTGAGAAGTGGATCAAATTCGTCTTCCTAATGAGATACAGAGAAGCGGATTGAAACAAGTGATGCAGTCATCTTCCTAATGAGATACTGAAAAGTAGACCAAATCAATGAAGCAGGCTCAAAGTGAGCAACTCTTTGAACCCCATCTTCCTGATGAGATAGTGAGAAGCAGATCGAAGCAATAAAATGATTAGCTTCCTAATGAGATACTGAGAAGTGGACCAAATTCGTCTTCCTGATGAGATACAGAGAAGCGGATTGAAACAAATGAGGTGGTCATCATCCTGATGAGATATTGAGAAGTAGACCAAATCAATAACACCAAACCAATAAAGTTACGAGCAAATAGAATGAAGCTACAGTAGCAAATTTTGTCTTTTTGAAATTGCCTTAGGGAAAGATGGAATCACAAAGCCGAAGGTAGAGAAGTAGGTATGGAAAAATCGAATGGTCAATAAAGCGAAAGGTGGGCCACTTGAAGAAAGAGCATCAGAAAAAATGAGACTTGACAAAATTGAGCCTTCTTTTGGTCTTTGTCCCGTTCCTGTTACACAACAAAACGAGCAAAGAGGGGCAGCAGTCAAAGCCCAATTTTGACCGAGCTTAAACTAAATTCCTTTTTAAATTTATTATAAGATTAAATTTATTTTAAATTTAAATTTGTTTTAAATTTAAATTTAAATTAAGTTTAAATTTACTTTTAAAATTAAAATTATTTTAAATTTAAAAAGTCTCATTACAAACAAAGTGTCTATTTTTACAAAGACCAAACTGGGCCTGATTCTAACAGACCCAAAACCTGAGCCCAATTCGAATTAACCTAAACGGCTCAAATGACCCAAACTAGCCTAAAACAAAGTCAAACCCTAATCTGGTAGCCAAACTTCTGCCACCCCAACTTGCACTGCTGTTACCGTCCAACCACGTCCAATCGGAGGCTGCCACGTCAACACTAGCAGCACCGACTAGCAACTTGCCCTGCAACACTGCCACCGTCACTGCTACAGCCTCCATTGTTGCACCTGCAAAAGAAAGAAATGACAGCAGTTTAATGGCATAAAAACAAAAGGAAATGATTGTAATTTTGGTTATAAAACCAGGTTAAAACCCTTGTAATAGACGTTACGAACTATGTGTTTTTTTTCGAATAATTACAAATCAATATAAGAGAATAGATTTTCGAAGCAACTTGCAAATAAAAAATAAGTATCCTATAATTGATAGATTTGAGCACAATCTAGGCAAATCCTTTATGAAACATTTAGAAAAGGTACAACCTTCCATCTGATTTCAAAAGGCTTCAGGTGAAGTTAAACTAGTTGAAGAAGCGTTTTGAGCGTATGTTGGAGAAACCAATGCCTGTTCTGAATGTTTATATAAAATGGTATATGAATTGGTTATCTGAAAATATATGTATGAATTGAGACATTAGATTAAGAAAATTGAGATGAAAGGTTATTGTTAAGTGTAAATATGATATTTGGTTTATATGCTAAATGTGTTTTTCATGTATAAGTTTGATATCATGATAAAGTATATATTTACATACGAACTCATTAACCTTGTTAGATTCTTGATGTGTATAGAAAATCAACGAACTTATGATTCTGATATTTAATTTATCTTGTAAAAGGTTAAAGTTTCATCACTTATGATAAGTTGAATATAAATTTATTACGAATTTACTAAGTCTCAAGTAAGCTTACCTCGTTTGATCTTTTTTTTCTTGTAGATCGTCGAATACGAATTCCAATTGGATTACTTTTGGAGGTCACACTATGTAGTAATTAATCGTTTTTGTTGGTTTAGTTATAAGTGACATGTAACTTGGATGTTTTTTAGGGTGTTTTAAGGTATGGTAAAGTTGTTGTATGAATTAATTTAGGTCCCTAAATAAATAGGTGACCCAAGTCACACTATGTAGTAATATTTTAGTCACTTTTAGGTATACATGGCCTGCACACGGGCGTGTGACCCAAGTCAAAATAGGCACACAGTTTGACATACGGTCGTGTGACTCATTTTCGTACACACACACGATTTGACACACGATCGGTCAACGACACAACTATGTGTCCCTATTTCGGGCCTTGTGCCCCTGTTTCACAAATTTACCAACTTTTTCATAAACTTTTTGATTTATTTCAAATCAGTCCTGAATTGATTCTAAGCCGTTTTAAGGCCTTAAAAGCACGGTTTAAGTTCTAAAGTATTAAGTATGATACGAAATAAATATATGCTTTATATTAATTTGAATTATATCTGAATCAAAGGAAATTTATATTGACATTTTAAATACTGTATATTATGAAAATGTTCTGATGTGTACAATAGCTCTCTATAACCTTATTCTAATAACAGAATACGGGATATATATTTTATAAAGTGAATGTCGATAATCATGAAAATCAACTTGCAATTTATTTAATTGAGTTGGTCGGATGTGTCTTACTTCTGAGTGATATTCACCTAGCATTTCAACATTTCCCTCACAAATCAATGGTACGCTGAATTTAACTTTGGATTATATATATATTAGATATTCAATATTTTCCTTAGATGTTCATATATATATTAGATTTTATTTGCATATACAGATAAATATTTAATTCAGTCACTAGCTTTTAACTTTGGACTTCTAGTTAATATATGTGAAAACAAAGTAAACCATGCAACCAAAGATTAGATTTTATTAGAGCTACAAAGACATCCAAGCCTGTTCATTAGTTTTGCTTAATGCTATTTTTAATTTATCGAAAAAAATTATATTTCATATGTATATATATGTAAAAGATTTTATTTGTATGGATAGAAAAAATATTTTATAGCCGATTGAGTCTTAGCTCGATTGATATGGGTATTGTTGTCAATATAGAAAGACGTGGGTTTGAGTGCAATGAATCACACTATCTTCTTATTTATGAGTTGAGGAGGGACTATGAGTAATATAGAACTCCAATTTTGATCGGCCCAAGACCCAAACAAATAAAAAAATCCTTTATTTAAAAAGTCGTAATCCTTTTACAAAATTAATAAAAAAAAACCCAAACCTATTCAAACCCAATAACCCATTTACACTGATGCCTCCAACCAATGCTACCTTGCCACGTCAGCCACCACGTCTCTGCCACTATCGAAACCAATTTTAAAATGTGTTTCGAAAATTATTTTCAAATTGGAAAATAGGAGTCGCCACCAATCTTTTTATATAGTGTGATTGGATCACCTCAAAACGTTTAAAATCTTTTTGAAAAATATTTTGGTCTTCGCAATCCAGAAAATAAGTTCGGGAGTCGGTTACGCATGAGGAAGGGTTAGCACCCTCATACGCCCAAAATTGGTACCACATTGATTATCTTAGGGTCTTGTTTGTAAAATTTTGAGAACTCGAATAAAGTTTAAAATACGATCCTTGAATGCATGAGTTATGCTTAAAAGAAATCAATTTTGTTTGGAAGTCCCACTATTTCAAAGTGATCGAGAAAGAAAGTCATGTCCAGTGAGTTAGGACATAACATTTCGAGATCTAGAAATAACGAGCTTTCCTTTGTCATAAATTTTTTTTAACTTTGGAAAAGGATGTTCGATTATCTCGTTTTGAAAAAAGTCGCACCTAGTAAGTTTAGGTACAAATTTTCAGAATCAGAGATAAAGAAACATTGTCTCGATTTAAGAATATTCGATTATTCCGATTTGAAGAAAAAATCATGCCTAGTAAGTTAAGGCACAAATTTTCAAAACTCGAAATAAAAGAATATTGCCTCGATTTTAAAGTTTTCATGAAAACAATTTTGAAAACAAATATGTGAGTTTAATATAATGAGCAGTTAATATTGGATATTAGATAACACGAAGCAAAACAATTAAGCAGATAAATTATATACAAAAATAAAAAATACGAAATACGAATGCATAATGATTAAAATTTAAATACAAATATGGATGAGGAAGAAGAATAAAATAATCGTGGTTTTGAAAATGTGATTTTTGGATACTCGAGGGCAAAATGGTAATTTTGGACACTCGAGGGTAAAATGGTATTTTTTGGAAAAGTTCGAGGTTAAAAATGGAATTTTAGACATCCGGGGGTAAAATGGTAATCTTTAAAAAATTTCAGGATCAAAAATGGAATTTTTGGAAGTTCGGGGGTAAAATGATAATTTTGGAAAAATCGGGGTCAAAAATGGAATTTTTAGAAGTTCGGGGGTCAAAATATAATTTTTTTGATAGTTTAGGAACCTCCAGGGCAATAAAACCAAAAACAAGTGACACGTGGTAGCCTCTCCGGCATCCTGAAGCCAAAGGACTAATTTGAAAATCATGAAAAAATTTTGGGCCAATTTTATAATTAAACAGAACTTGATTTAAGGATTAAATTGAAACAAATTAGAAGTAAGAGGGACCATTTGCATAAATAAGCCAAAATCATGACATGTGGCAGCTCTTGGTGCTTTCAAAAGGTTAAGGGATTAAATTGAAAAGCATTGAAAATTATTAGGCCAATTTAAAATTAATTAAAAATATAGAAAGGACCTGATTGAAAATTGAAAATAAAGCTTAAGGACCAAATGTGCAAATATACCATTTTTAAAAAACACGCGGATCCTAAGGGCGGTTCGGGTCTGGTCGGGTCGGATCGAGCATGGGTCTGAGCATGAAACGGCGTCGTTTTGGGGCTTAAGAGCCTAGACCAAAACGACGTTGTTTTGGTCTTCCTTAAATTCCAACCTCACCCTTTTTTAAAATTATTTTCACCCTTCATTTAAAAAAAGAATTCAAAAATCTCTCAAGCTCTCTCACCCCCCTTATGGCCGACCACTCCAAACCGTCCGACCATCGTGGCTCCGCTACACGCACCTCGCCGCCGGTAAGGTAAATCGTTCTTTCTTTGTATTTTAAAACGGATCTGAATCCCGATCTGTTAAGATCGACCTCCGATCCCCTTTAGAAATTGGTTTGCTTTCTCTTTTTATTCTTAATCTTTCACCAAAATTTGTTTTAAAACTGGTTTATTATATTTTTTAAAAAAAGAAAAAGAGAGATTTACATCTTTTAGAACTCTTCTTTGTTTTTTTGGTTTATTCAATGTTGACATCCCTGGTTCCTTTTTACAGGTTAATCCCAGGCGAGGCACGGATGACACTCGGAGTAGATTGCTTAACGGCTCCAGGCGTCGGCAGCACCAGTAAACGTAGATATGCCCTTCCGACTTTTCAAAATTCCTTTTTTATTAATAATTTATTATTATTAAAATAAATAATATATTTATTACCATTATTAATGCCCCCCTTTTATTTAATACACTCTTAAAAGAAAATAATAATAATATTAAGTAATAGCCGTAGTGCTTAATACATATTAATGCACCCTTGGAAACTGATGGAGTTGGAGATTCAAATTATAAATGGTAACTGACATGCATTAATAATACCTGATGGTTCAAGGTTTAAAGACTTTGAATCTGGCTTGTTTGAATCTGCTTGGACTCTTCTTTGCTGACTTTGAATACTTCCTGCCTTCTTATGTTTAATTGAAACTGTTAATGTTAATTTTTGAATGTACCTTGCAAATGCTAAGATTTTGTATTGATTTGAATGAATAACACAGGATTCGTAACCCCTTTCAAAAATTTCAATTCGGCTTTTATAGCCCCTTTTTTACAATCATTTTGTTTTGTTTTAATCAAATAAATGTATGTCTTCTCTTCTATTTTGCAGGATGGCTTGGAGGCTGTAGCAATGACGGTTAGTGCAGTCCAAGTTGGGGGTGGTCGGTGCTTACGTGGCAGGCCCTGGTTGGCTGGGTTGGTGGTGGTGACAGTGCAAGTGGTTGAGGGTTTGGGTTAAGTGTAATTTGGGTTTGTATTGGGTTAAGTGTAATTGGGGTTTAGGTTTGGACCTATTTGGGTTAACTAGGCTTTGGGTCATTTTGAAATTTGGGCCCAATTTGGGTCTTGTAAGGATGGACATTTGTAATTGGACTTTCAAATTAAGTTTAGGACCATACTTTAAATTTTAAATTTAAAATAAATTTAAATTTAAAATAAGTGTAAACTGAAGTTGAAATGCAAATTGGGTTAATTTTCACAAAAAGTGTTACGCCCGGACAAATTGGGCTTCAATAGTTGCGCCTCTTTGCTTGTTGCTGTGTAACAAGAACGAAGCAAAGACCAAAAGAAGACCGATTTTGTCCAATCCTGTTGAATCCTGTCTCTGCTATCGACTGCTTCAAAATGATAGCACTTAACTTGTAGTTCCATTCCACTCTACTGCGACTGCGGGGAAAGTAAGATCCGTTACCCAACTGCATGCTTGAATGGGATTTGATGTCGAGGCTTCATCTCACTCTTACTACAACTTCAGTGAGATAAAGATTCGTTATCTTGACCTGATCTGCTGCGACTTCGATGTAGGAGCTTCATAGTCACATCTTTAACCTGCTCCTTCACGACATTAGATTTGTTGTTGCTGCTTTAGAACGCATGGTGCTAAATCTACCGTTGCTTTTCCTTTTCTTCTTCTAAAGTATAAGGTTTGTCATTGCGACTTAAACCTTTCCGTTGTGTTTTCGCGGTACTAGATTCGCCGTTGTGGCTTAGATCTTTCTCTTCATGTGTCTGAGGTACTAAGTTCGTTGTTGCGACTTAAACCTTTCCCTTTTTGTATCTTCATGGTACTGGATTCATCATTGCAGCTTAAATCTTTCCCTTCATGTCTTCGTGGTACTGGATCCACTGTTGCGGCTTAGATCTTTCCCTTCATGTCTTCATGGTACTGGATCCGTCGTTACGGCTTAGGTCTTTCCCTTCATGTCTCTGAGGTACAAGGTTTGCCGTTGCGACTTAAACCTTTCCCCTTATGTCTTTGCGGTACTGGATCCGCCGCCGCGGCTTAGATCTTTCCCTTCATGTCCTCATGGTACTGGATCCGCCGTTACGGCTTAGATCTTTCCCTTCATGTCTTCAGAGGTACTAGGTTCACCATTGCGACTTAAACCTTTCCCTTGTGTCTTTGTGCTATTGGATCCACCGTTGCGGCTTAGATCTTTCCCTTCTTGTCTTATGGTGCTGAGACCTATAGAATATGCTTAAATAGGCCTTTAAGTAGGCCAAATTATTTTAGGATGCCATGCTCAGAATGAGTCAATATGCTCCTAACTAGATGAATGTGAATGATTAATGTTTAATTTTTTCAAAAATTAGTTTCTTCTGCTTTGGGATCATCTTTTTACATCTTCTTAAATCTATGACTTGGCAGATTCTCAATTTGAACCGTTCTTTCTAGGTTTGATTCTTTTAACTAGTGGTTTTGTTTAGGGTCCTTGCATCATTTAGGAATTTTCTAAAATAATACTCGCAGATCCTTGCTTTTTCATGCGATTTTAGTCTATTATCCATTATCTTGGTATGAAAATACTTGGGAAGTGTGGAAGAGAATGAGATTGTATTGGAATTCGAGCTTGAAGAATTGTTGGCTAAAATAAAATTACTGAATATTTACAAGGAATAAAACAATTACAAGGGACAATATTAGATGCCTAGATATCAATTATGAGTTTCTCTGATTTGAGGATCATCTTTCTGCTCGATATGTATCTGGAGGTCCTGGAGTACATCATCGATGTCTCAAGACATAAAATTTCTCCATCTTGTCACATTTGAGGGAGCAATTGATCGCCTTTGTTTCGCATTTGAGCTGCTCTTTTCGAGTTTTCAACTCAAGACCTCTTTGGTTCTAAGATGCCCTTTCATGGGTTTTCATCCTGGCCTCTTCAGTTTTTTTTTTAGGTGAAATACTTCTTCACTGAATCTAAATTCACCGGGTTGTATAGCTCTTTGTCATCCATTTATTGCAGAAGTAGAGCCCCTCCAGAGAAAGCTTTCTTCACTACATACGGCCCTTCCCAATTAGGCATCCATTTTCCTCAAGAGTCTTTGTGTATTGGGAGTATCTTCTTCAAGACTAGATCTCCTTCGTGGAATTCTCTAGGGCGGACCTTCTTGTTGTAAGCACGCATCATCTGCTTTTGGTACAGCTAACCATGACAGATGGCTCTTAATCTCTCCTCTTCGATCAAAGTTCAACTGATCATATCTGGCTTGGGCCTATTCTGCTTCATCCAAATTTAGCTCTGAAAAGACTCGGAGAGAAGGAATCTCCACCTCGATGGGTAAAATGGCTTCCATCCCATATCTGTCATCTTTGCAATGATCTTCTTGATGTTTTTATTTGCCACTTCCACTTCTCCATTCATCTTTGGGCGATATAGAGATGAATTATGATGTTTGATCTTGAACTGCTCACAGACCTCCGATATCGTACTGTTGTTCAAGTTCAATGCATTGTTCGATATGATCTTTTCGGGCATTCCATATCAGCATATGATTTCCTTTTTCAGGAACTTGCTAATTGTAGACTTTGTAACATTGGAATAAGAGGCAGCTTCTACCCACTTGGTGAAGTAGTTAATAACTTCAAAGATGAATCTATGCCCATTAGAAGCGTTCGGTGGAATCGGCCCTATAACCTCCATGCCCTACATAGAAAAAGGCCATGGAGAAGTCATGACATGCAACTGTGACGGAGGCACATGAATTTTATCTCCATAGATCTGACATTTTGGCATTTGTGACATTTCTTAGCTTAGTTGATACAATCATTCTCCATAGTTGACCAATAGTACCCAAATCTCATGATTTGTCTGGCCATTTTGAATCCATTGGCGTGCGTTTCGCAAATCCCTTCATGGACTTCTTCTAGGATTTTCTTAGCCTCGATTGCATCAACACATCTTAGCAACACCTGATCCTTTCTCCTCTTATACAGAATCTCCCCATCTAGGACGTACTCGTTTGCGAGCCTTCTCAATGTCCTTTTATAATTTTCAGTAGCTTTTTTGGGGTATTTACGGTCCTTTACATATTGGAGGATGTCTTGGTACCAAGGATGTTCATCTTTTCTTTCTTCTTCGATCTCGTATCAATGGGCTGGAATCTCGTAAATGCTCATTCGAATAGGCTTCATATCCTCTAGCTTGTTCACTTTTATCATCGAGGCTAGAGTAGCCAAAGCTTCAGCCATTTGGTTTTCCTCACGTGGGAGGTACTGGAACGTGACCTCGTCGAATTCTTTGATCAATTCGAGGACCATATTTCGGTAATCAATTAACTTGGAGTCTCTCGTTTCCCATTCTCTCCTGAGCTAGTAGATTACCAACGCTGAATCTCCATATATTTCCAAGACCTTGATCCCTCGATTTATGGCTGCTTGAATCCCCATAATGCATGCCTCGTACTCTGCCATATTGTTTGTGCAGTCGAAGTCAAGTTTACTTGTGAAGGGATAATGGTCCCCTTTTGGTGATATTAAGACTGCCCCGATTCCATTGCCCACGACATTTGAAGCACTATCAAAATTTAATCGTCAGGGATGCTCCGTCGCGGTCCCCTCTTTGGTGGTTGCGATATACATTAGGTCCTCATTTGGAAAGTCAAAATTTATCGGCTCATAATCCTCCAGAGCTCTACTGGCTAGGAAATCTGCTATTGCACTTCCTTTCATTTCCTTTTGGCTTACATAGACTATATCGAACTCTGACAATAAGATTTTCCATCTAGCCATTCTTCCGTTCAACGCAGTTGACTCCATCATGTATTTGAGAGGATTTAATTTCGAGATTAACCAAGTTGTGTGGTATAGCATGTACTGTCTCAATCTTCGGGTAGTCCAAACCAACGCACATCATAACTTTTCTATTGATGAATACCTCGCTTCGTAGTTAGTAAACTTTTTGCTGAGGTAGTATATGACTCTTTCCCTTTTTCCAATCTCATCGGTTGGCCTAAGACACATCCCATAAAATTCTCAAAAACTGCTAAGTACAAGATTAATGGCTTGTTGGGACTTGGTGGTACTAAGATCGGAGCATCAGATAAATACTGCTTAACCTTGACAAAAGTTCTTTGGCACTTATCGTCCCACTCACCTGGATTGTGTTTTCTAAGAAGACGAAAGATGGAATCACATTTCTCAATTAATTGTGAGATGAACCGAGCGATGTAATTCAACCTCCCGAGGAAACCTCTAACTTCTTTTTGCGTACAAGGCGGGGGTAATTCTTGTATGGCTTTAACCTTGCCTGGATCGATCTCAATCCCCTTTTGGCTGACCACAAAACCTAACAACTTGCCCGAAGTAGCCCCAAAAGTACATTTGGTGAAGTTTAACTTTAGTTAGAACTTCCTTAGTCTCAAGAACAACTTTCTCAAGACCTTTACATGTTCTTCCCCAGTTCGAGACTTTGCGATCATGTCATCAACATAGACCTCAATTTCCTTGTGCATCATATCATGAAACAATATCACCATGGCTCTTTGATATGTTGCCCCTACATTTTTAAGTTTAAATGTCATCACCTTATAACAAAATGTCCCCCACATAGTGATGAATGTGGTTTTCTTCATATCCTCAAGGTCCATCTTTATTTGGTTATAGCCAGAGAAGCCATCCATGAAAGAGAAGAAGGAATGACCTGCGTATTGTCTACTAGAGTATCAATGTGAGGCAGTAGGAAGTTGTCTTTTGGGCTGGCTTTGTTCAAGTCTCGGTAATCCACACACATGCGTACTTTCCCATCCTTCTTGAGGATAGGGACTATGTTGGCAACCTATTCTGAATATTTAACCACTTGGAGGAAATCAGCATCAAACTGTTTTTGTACTTCTTCTTTTATTTTTAGCAACACGTCTGGTCGCATCCTGCGAAGTTTTTGTTGGACAGGCTTGCATTCCTCTTTTATCGGTAGCTTATGGACTACAATATCGGTGTCTAGCCCAGGCATGTCCTGGTAGGACCAGATGAAGACATCTTTGAACTCTCTGAGCAGCTCGATAAGATTTTTTCGCGTTTCTACTGAGATGCTGATTCCAACTTTCACTTTCTTCTTTTCACATTCATCCCCTATGCTCACAGTTTCGATTAACTCCTTATAGGGCAAGATCTGTTTTTCTTCTTGTTCCATCATTCACAGCAAATCAGGAGATAAATTACTATCTTGGTCATCTTCAAAGTCCTAAGGTTCTTCGAGACACATATCTCGCTCGAAATGAGGTTCACAGATATTATTGATATCCAAGTGTCTGTCAAAAGAATGAGAGTAGTTCAATGAACAAAGTAAATTTAAGAATGATTGTATGGTATGAGTATGAGTGTATGTATACAAAATTCAAGAATAATTAATTTGTGTAAGTTAAGGGTAAACAATTTATTTGAAAGAATATAAAGAGATATTTGTCAAAATAGAGCAAAATGCATTTTCATTAAGATAATGGATAAAAGTCAAATGCCCTTTAAAAAAGATCTTTATCTCTCTCGGGCATAGAACGATAGATGTGCGTCGAGTATTACTCTGAAATGATCCTAAAGGCTACAGGGAGCTCCTCTTCCGTCCAGTTGTCCAAAATGCTTCCTGGTGCGTACGGGCAAATTTGTGATAAGCTCCTTCCCTCACCTTCTTCAGAAACGGCATTAATGTCCAACTCCATCACAACTTCTCTAGTCTTCTCTTCTTCTTTAAACCTCATTCCACCAGAAACGAAAGCTTTTGATATATGAGGAATGGTCATTAATTCCCATTTGATTTCCTCCCAACCAGTCGTGTTTTTCTCATCTCTCGCTTCCTTTCTATTTCCTTCTTCTTTTCCTTCACATCTGACTTGTACCTTAGCTCAAAGCGATCCCACTTTCCTAGTGGTGCTAGTGCATTGATTATCCCTTACAGATATTTCCCAAGCCTTTTCCTAGCAGTGCCTCTTTTCCAATCGTCAATCGTAACCCCATTTTCGTGGTTCGTGATAATTTCGGTTCGAGAATTTTACTTCCTTCCACGATGAATGTGGCATTAAAAAACTCTAACGATCGAAAGAAAGATTCTACCGCCTCTTCGTTTCTTTCTACGTACGGGACATCACTTGTCACAGATGCGATAATATCCTCCTCTGCATTTATTATAACCAATCTTCCATCGGTTACCAGTTTAAGCTTCTGTTGAAGTGACTCCCACTGAGTGGACCCAGGGTCTCCTCAATAAACAATTGTAGAATGGCTTAATGTCCATCACCAAGAAGTCCACCTCGTAGGTATTCAGGCCTATCTGCAATGGTACTTTAATTCGCCCCATCACTCTTCTTTCTGTTCCTGCGAAAGCTCTAACTATGTTGTGACATGTTTTCATGTAAGAGCTATCGATTGGTAATCTTTCCAGAGTGGCTAGTGGCAATACATTTAAAGCTAAGCCATTGTCAATAAGCACCTCGGGTAAGGTATACCCTTTGCAGCGAGTAGTGATGTGCAAAGCCTTTGTCGACCCTATTCCCCCAAACGGGATCTCATCGTCGCTGAAGAAAATAAAATTATCAGCGCTGATGTTATTAATCAGGCGATCCAGCTTACACACGGATATGTCATTGGTTACTTAGGTTTCGTTGAGCACCCTCATCAATGCATTGTGGTGGGCCTCTGAACTTAGCAACAGTGCTAAGATTGATATGCGTGTGGATTGTTTGTGTAACTGTTCAACCATACTGTACTCGCTATGTTTCAAAAATTTCAAGAATTCTTTAGCTTCTTTTTCTACTACTAACTCCTTTATTGGCTCAGGCTTGTTAGTCTCCTTTTCTTCTGGCTCAATTGCCAAGACTTTTCCTTTTGCAGCTTTTTTTTCCTCTTCTTTCAAGTCATAGCATTTCCCACTACGAGTAACAAGGTTTACATCTTCTAGGGATTGCTCATCTTTGGGCCTTATTATGTTACACCTGTAATTCCAAGGGACTCTCTTGCTATCTCCATAAGGAAACGGTGTAGGTTTTCGTATGATAACACAAGGTGTCGCTTGTCTTTTTGTCTCAGTGCCCTTGGACGTAGAGATAATTATCACAGGGCGATCAGGGCTGCTCATCCCTTTTTCTTTGGAGGCACAAATATCCTTCGCCTCTTCTTCTTCTTCAAAGAACTCCAATTCTTTACGGACCATCAGATCCTGTACCAGAACCTTGAACTCAGCACAGTGTTGAATCTCGTGTCCCTCAGCATTTTGGAAGTCACAATAATTCTTGGTCGTTATCATCATATCTCCACCATTCTGCACGATCACTCCTTTGTCTATCATTTGACGCCATACCCATTTCAAAGGTGATTTGACCTCTTCGATATTGGTCTTAACCCTTTTACCTTTTGCTCCTGCAATCGCATTCACCCCCTGGTCAGGATGGTCAAGTAAAAGGTTCCTGGCTACATTAGGTCCAGACGGCTCATCGAATATTATCCGCTTCATCTTAATTAATCTTTCGACTATCTTCTTAAAAGAGAAACAGTTTTCGATGGAGTGTCCGGTTACTCCTCCATGGAATTTTCACTGAGCATTAGCATCGTACCATTTAGAGAAGGGTGGTTGTACGGGCTCTGTGTAGTACGAGCTCTTTATACGTCACTGGAATAGGAGTGAACTGAATCCTTCCAGTGTTTTTTCTTGAGCTTGGTTCTAACTTTGGTGGATTTTATAACTGCTTGCGAGGGGTTTAGATTGTGTCATCATGATTGACTTCGCATAATTTGGCCTGTACATGCCTGCGTTGTTTACTTCAGCTTCTTTCCTTCTGGGGCTGTTCTTTTTCCACTGTCTCCAGCGTCAATTTTACCGCTCTTAATTGCACTTTCAATAATTTCTCTAGACATAACCGCGTCCAAGAAACTTCTCGTAGCATTTCCCAACAAGTGGTTGAGATATGGTGCTTTTAGCGTGTGGACGAAAAGCATGGTCGTCTCTTTCTCCGTTAATGGCGGTTACACCTGGGTGGCTACAATCTCTCCATCATTGAGCATATTGCCTGAAACTTTCGCTCGGCCTTTTCTCTATATTCTGCAAAGTGATCCTATTCGTAGCAATGTCAGTAACATGGCCGTATTGTTTCATAAAGGCCTGGGCCAAGTCTTTCCATGAATTGGTCTTTGCACGGCTTAACTGATTGTACCACTTTGCAGCGGATCCTACCAAACTATCTTGGAAACAGTGGATCAGTAATTTGTCATTATGGACGTATCCTGTCATTTTTCGACAGAACATCGTAATGTGAGCTTCTAGGCAGCTTGTCCCATTGTATTTCTCAAATTTTGGAGTTTTGAATTTTGGAGGCAGTACTAAGTCTGGAACTAGGCTTAGTTCTTTAGCATCTATCCCACAACAAGTGTCAGCCCCTTCCATTACCTTGACCTTATCTTCCAACCACTTGTACCATTCCTCTATCTGTTTGGAAACTTCCAATTTTGTTTTCTCTTCCTCCATGATTTCATCAAAGTTGGGATTAATGGGATTTGCAGTGGTCTCCCCTGGGTTAAACCCTGATCCAGTCGGATAATTAGCTTGGCCTAAGGTATTGATGGGCTGTGGTTGTGCTCGAATGAAGATGGGAGCTCCTCGCGAGTTCGTTTCTAATTGAACTTGGTTGTGCACGGGAGTAAAGATAGGAGGATATTGGAGATCCTCATTTTCCTCTCTTGGGCCTACTGCATGATTTTTCCCTTTTTTCGTCTCCTGCAATAGTTGGGTTAATCGATTGATTTTGTTGCTTTGAGACTCAATAATCTGGTCTCTCATATCCCGTTGGACCCTTTCCAGCTGGTCTTGCAACTGAGCCTACATTTACTATTGCATTTCCCTTTGTAACTATTCTAACCTCTCTATTCTTTGGTCCATGACTCTCTGAGTACCGTAAGGGTGTGAGTTCTCTATTTTTTCGAGTTTAACTGGATCAAATTTTACTTAATGAGATTAATTGTGTTAAAACGTGAGAATGCAATGCGAATGAATGCATGAATGCAAAAGAAAGGTATTAACTTATAATTCAATTTCCATTTAGAAAACTTCATTTAGATAACAAGTTCCTTTACATAAAGCAAATTACATAAATGGTTTTGCTTTGATGCTTAGAGCTTTGACTTTCTTAAGGAGTCCTGCTAGCTTTTGACCTCGTTCTGTCTTCATATCATATTGTATGCTTACTTCTTCTGCTTCAACTGCCAGTGCTTGCACATGGTCGGCTACTACGCGAATTTGATTTAAAGCCTCACCCATAACATAATCCCTGTCTCTAACTTGTTTCTGGGCTTGCTGAAGATGCCAGTCATTTGTCTCCAATGTCCTCTCCAGAATCTCGGTTCATATTTCACTATTCTGCAAAGAGGCTTCTAATTATTCTACCCTCTTATTCAATCTCTCGATCTCCGTTCGGCTTGCCTTCAACTTCATCACTGAATTTCGGCTATGATGTCTGTACAAGGATTCCTCTAATTCTTGTACTCGGGCCTTTAATTCGGTCATCTCGACTTGGCTTTCCAAAAGGATACTCTTTATGGAATTTTCCTGAACTTGGGCATCTTGAAAATTATTTTTCCAATGACTTGTTATGTTCATCTCTTCACGGAGTTCCTACTGCCATTGTTCTGAGGTCTTACTTAAATCGACAGTCCTCATTGACAAGCGAAGCTTTTTATAGTCCTTCTTTAGGCTGCTGAGATCTTCTTCAGCCTTATTCTTCCCTTTTCTTAATTTCTCCGCTTCTAACTTCTGAACATCAACGTCTAATCCTAGAAGCACCTTCTCTTCTTCCAACTTTTCTATCATTTTTTCCATCTCAGCATTTTTCCTCTCAAAATCTTGTTTGATGATTTCTAATTCAGTCGAGACAACCTACAAGTGTTCTTCAATTGGGTGAACAATCTCTGGGTTTGGCACAGGAATGTTGTCATTAATCCTTCTATTTCTCCACTAATCATATTCTGCAGTTATCATGGGATTGGCGCCGAATGCCTTCATTCTTCGAACCTGGTTCCATGCATTTAAGATTTCCCGAATCCTTTTCTTATTTTTTCTCCTCGGTATACGAATTCACACTAAGCTAAGCCCTAAGTTATTGGTATGAACTGTCTCGATCTGTATTGTCTTGAAACCAGCAAAGGTGCATATCCTGTTGCTTCCCATATTCCCGCTAGTGGGACCCAGTCGAAGTCTCCACATCGATATAATATTTCATCAGGAGTGAACCATTGTGCTCGCCACTCTATGTCTTCGTCTTTGAGGCTTTAGAGTATGGCCATCCACTTTTATTCTGAGAAAATTTATTATCTTTGCGTAGCCACGAACTCTTTCAAAGGGGAGTAATCTTTAGACAAGTGTTGATAGGAGACTTTTTCTGTTTTTTAGAAGTGACTATGAAACCATACCATCAATAGCGGTGCGCAGGCAATAAATCGACCTTCTCCCTCCTTTCTGCACGTGTTTAAGGATCTAAAAGTTTCAGCCAGTATGGCCGGGACTGGTGTAACTCTTTTGTTTAATCGATCAAACAAGTTTATCACCACGTCTTCTATATGGCCTAAAGCCTTTGGAAAATGACTAACTCGTAGATACTTAGGGCTAGGATGTCAATCTTTTTCTTTACATCTGGATGAGCCAGTATCAAATCTCGTAAACTTTTCCACATGATGTATTTGTTTTCGCCTTTGAACTTAACCCGAGCGACAACCCATTGTTTGCTCATGTCGGTGATGTTTATTAACCTTTTAACAACGGTCGGGAGATTTGAAGCTCTGGAATAGGCCTTATCTATTATATTTTTGGACATCGGAGCAGAGTGGTGTATTCTTCTATCGTTGGTGTCATGTCTACATTCTCGAAGGTGAAGCAACTGTAGGCTAGGTTCCAATACTGCGTTAAAGCTCGAAAGAGGAATTTGTCTACCTTAACCTCGAACAAGTATGGCAAATCTTCGTATTCTTGGTAAAAGGTCTGCTTCATGTTATTATCCCAACTATCCCATATATCTTTCAATTCCTACACATTGTTTTGAGCCGTACTGATCCTGGTATAATCCCAAAGTTCTGACTCATATCCTTCCACTAAGTTGTCCCTTTTTTGGCACTGAGTCTCCTCCGACCACATGCGCACGACCATATTATCCTCCACTTTATCAAGGTACTTGTTTTCCATGATCGATTCTCTTATCAATAACTGAACTTTTGAGTCTATACCTTTCCTTTATATGATGATGAAATGCAATGTAAAAAAGAGACAAAATAAACAAGTTAGCAAAACACAACAATATCAATATACAAGTATAGCACAAAACCTAAGAGTTTATCTCAGAAGGTTGCTAAAAGGTTCAGTATAACTCCTTCTAAGGCAAGTCCTTACGGCTCACTATATGTGGTTTTAGGATCTAAAGTAAGGGTACCCAAACAGTAGATTCCTCGATCCTCACCCATTGTAGGCTCATACGGACGAGTTCGGTTTAGGATGACACATTTCCCACATGTATGCACGAAAGTGAAAACCTCACGAAAACATGGGTACGAATGTAATCTCGAAAGCGATCCACTATCCTACATGGAGGTGAAGACCTCACGAATGAGTAGTTTCCCGCTTCCACTTAAAAGGGTAATATCATATGCAGATGAATGCAAATTTACACTAGCAATATAATGTCACACAAAAGATGTCAAGGATAGTATATTAAACAAAACCGAAGCTTTAAAAGTTTTCAAAAAGACCAAAAAATAATCAATTTTGGCTTGACTCTCGTTTATTTTTTAGAAATTCCCCAATGGAGTCGCCAAGCTGTCGAAACCAATTATAAAACGTGTTTCGAAAATTTTTTTCAAATTGGAAAATAGGAGTCGTCACCAATCCTTTTATATGGTGTGATTGGATCACCTCAAAACGTTTAAAATCCGTTTTGAAAAATATTTTAGTCTTCGTAATCCAGAAAACAAGTTCGGGAGTCGGTTACGCACGAGGAAGGGTTAGCACCCTCATACGCCTAAAATTGATACCATATTTATTATCTTAGGGTCTTGTTTGTAAAATTTTAAGAACTCGAATAAAGTTTAAAATACGATCCTTGAATGCATGAGTTACGCTTAAAAGATATCGATTTTGTTTGGAAGTCCCACTATTTCAATGTGATCGAGAAAGAAAGTCACGTCCAATGAGTTAGGACATAACATTTCGAGATCCAGAAATAACGAGTTTTCCTTTGTCGTAAAATTTTTTTAACTTTGGAAAAGGATGTTCGATTATCTAGTTTTGAAAAAAGTTGCACCTAGTAAGTTTAGGGACAAATTTCAAAATCAGAGATAAAGAAACATTGCCTCGATTTAAGAATATTCGATTATTCCGATTTGAAGAAAAATCATGCCTAGTAAGTTAAGGCACAAATTTTCAAAACTCGAAATAAAAGAATATTGCCTCGATTTTAAAGTTTTTATGAAAACAATTTTGAAAACAAATATGTGAGTATAATATGAATGAGCAGTTAATATTGGATATTAGATAACACGAAGCAAAACAATTAAGCAGATAAATTATATACAAAAATAAAAAATATGAAATAGGAATGCATAATGATTAAAATTTAAATACAAATATGGATGAGGAAGAAGAATAAATTAATCGAGGTTTTGAAAATGTGATTTTTTGATACCTAGGGGAAAAATGGTAATTTTGGACACTCAAGGGCAAAATGGTAATTTTGGGAAAGTTCGGGTTAAAAATGAAATTTTAGACATCCGAGGGTAAAATGGTAATCTTTAAAAAATTTTGGGATAAAAAATGGAATTTTTGAAGTTCGAGGGTAAAATGGTAATTTTTAGAAAAATCGGGGTCAAAAATGGAATTTTTATAAGTTTAGGGGTCAAAATATAATTTTTGGATAGTTTAGGGACCTCCAAGGCAATAAAACCAAAAGCAAGTGACACGTGGCAGCCTTTCAAGCATCCTGAAGACAAAGGATTAATTTGAAAATCATGAAAAAATTTTAGGCCAATTTTGTAATTAAACAGAACTTGATTTAAGGATTAAATTGAAACAAATTAGAAGTAAGAGGGACTATTTACGTAAATAAGCAAAAATATGACACGTGGCAGCTCCTGGTGCTTTCAAAATGTCAAGGGATTAAATTGAAAAGCATTGAAAATTATTGGGCCAATTTAAAATTAATTAAAAATACAAAAAAAACCTAATTGAAAATTGAAAATAAAGCGGAAGGACCAAATGGGCAAATATACCATTTCTCAAAAACACGCGGTCCCAAGGGCGTTTCAAGTCGGGTCGGATCGGGCATGGGTCTGAGCATGAAACGACACCGTTTTGGGGCTTAAGAACCTAGACCAAATCGGCGTCGTGTTGGTCTTCCTTAAATACCAGCCTCACCCCCTTTTAAAATCATTTTCACCCTTCATTTAAAAAAAATTCAAAAATCTCTCAAGCTCTCTTACCCCCCTTATGGCCGACCACTCCAAACCGTCCGGCCACCGTGGCTCCGCTACACGCGCCTCGCCGCCGGTAAGGTAAATCGTTCTTTCTTTGTATTTTAAAACGGATCTGAATCTCGACCTGTTAAGATCGACCTCCGATCCCCTTTAGAAATCGGTTTGCTTTCTCTTTTTATTCTTAATCTTCCTCCCCAAACTTCTTAAAAATCATGTTTTGACTCTAAACTTTTCCAAAATTGTATTTTGACCCCAAACTTCTTCAAAATCACATTTTAACCCTCGAACATCTAAAAAATACCATTTTACCCTCGGACATCAAAAAATCACGTTTTTGACCTCAAATTTTCCAAAAGTTCAATTTTAATCCCAAATTTTCTAAAGATTTCGATTTTGATCCTCAAATTCCTCAAATTACATTTTCATCCTGAATTATCCTAAACTCCGTTTTTGATCCCGTCTGTTTTATTTTTCTTTTTTCTTCGATATTCATACATAAAATTTAATTATTCCTCTCTTGTATTTTGTATTCTATTAATTTTATGTTTAATTTTTGTTCATTTATTTATATGCTTAATTATTTTGTCTTGTGTTATTTAATTTTTGCTATAAACTGCCCATTCATATTTAATTTACACATTCTTTTTCAAAATTATTTTTATATACAAATAAACCTTTAAAATCGAGACAATATCCTTTTGCGTGGAAATCTCGAAAAATCATGTCCTAACGTGCTGGGTGTGATTTTTCGTATAATCTGCATAATTCGAATGTCTTGTTCCAAACTTTTCAAATGCCTTTTAATTTCGAGATTTCGAGAATATCGTGCCCTAACGTGTTGAACACGACTTCAATTCTCTAAGAAATTTGAAACATACGAGCATTTTCTTCAAATCTAATTTTTGAAAATCACGTGAAATAAGTTATGTATCCGAGGATTGTATCTTAAACTTAATTTGAAATTTCGAGTTCTCAAAAAATATACAAATAATTTTTAAACAAAAACAAGGCAATATCCTTTTCGTGTGGAAATTTCGAAAAATCATGCCCTAATGTCCTGGGTGTGATTTTCGTATAATTCGCGCGATTGAATATCCTCTTTAAAATATTTCAAAATGTCCTTCAATTTCGAAATTCCGAGAGCATAGTGCCCTAACTTGTTGGACGCGACCTCAATTCTCCGAGAAATTTGAAATGCACGGACAATTTTTCCCAAATATGATTTTTGAAAATCATGCGAAATTTTCTAAGAACAAAGATCGTATTTTGAGTTTTATTCGAGTTTTCTAAACTTTTATCAAATCAAGACTCGAAAATAATCGACGTGGTACCAATTTTGGGCGTGTGAGGGTGCTAATCCTTCCTCACACGTAACCGACTCCCGAACCTATTTTCTAGATTTCGAAGACCAAAATATTTTTCAAAACGGATTTTAAACGTTTTGTGGTGATCCAATCACACCATATAAAAAGATTGGTGGCAACTCCCATTTTTTTCGATTTTTAAATATTGTTAGGGACTTGTTTGTTTTCCAAAAATAAACATTTCAACATTAATCGTTTGCTTTTCTGATTTGTTATTTGTCATGTTCGTAGTTAAATAAATTCAAGATAACTCCCATGAAAAATCAACTTGGACTCTTAAATATTTGATGAAAATTACTTGGAAATTAGCTTCAGTGGTGTTCTCAAGGTAATTCTGTGATCTCCCTTGGTGGCAGCCTCTTTCCCCCTTTTACTTCTCAATTGATATCCTCTTAAAGTGTTAAACACCCTAAAAATCATAACTTACAGCGGTCAGCCCACACAGCTCCCAAGATCGACACACCCCAGGCACATAGATGTGTGAATCCACACGTCCATGTGGATTGCTCGCGTGAAAATCTATTGCATGCGCATAGCTTTCGGAATGCTCCAAAATTCTAATTTCCACCCGTTTTTCACGCCTATCGTTCCTAAGCTCCCTATTAAGCATCAAAACATGAATATAAAGGATTAGGGGTATATAATTCATGATTAATGCCATATAATCACCCAAAAATGCACTAAGAGTGAGGCTTATTACTTTTGACACTTATGAAAGGTGACTTATTTTGAGGTGCTTTGATAGGTGTAAAAAATAACATATTTTTAGCCTTAATCATAATGCATGTTTTGGTGGTTAAGTGGTATTAATCGTGAACTATATGATCCTAATACTTTAAATTCATATGCTGAAGCTTTATGGAGCAGTTGGGAGCAATAGAAGCAAAAAACAAATGAAAATCATAAAATTGGAGTAGTTTGGAAGCTACACAGGTAAACAATGTTCCACATGGCCAAACCGCACAGGGGATTGGCCAGGGCATGTAGCTCACTGTAGCAAGTTCGTTCCATGCTCACCGCTCCATTGTTGATACACAGTGTCAATGAGGGTCAAGATGGTGATGGAACTGGTGTCCTAGTTCAGAAAAATAGAGTCCAAGGCCCCCAAATGAAGTGTTTTGGATTACCTATACCATAGATATTTCGAGTCGATTTATTACGTATTTTATTATAACCGTAAAGTAAATTCCATCGCAATGATTAATAGTTGTAATCTTAACCATGTTGAAAACCATACACAAAATTAAAAATGATGCTAAATGTGTTATTTATTGAAATTTTAGTCAAAAATGACATTGATTGAAAAACTTGGGTGGGAGAGGCCATCCATCTTAAGGAGTTTATCATTTCGATGCGATGAACTTGGAAAAGAAAACGACAAAGGTTTGATGGTTATAGGGATGTGAATGTCAGTTTAACTATTTAGTGTGCAGAAAACGACAAAGGTTTGATGGTTATAAAATGGTTTGCACGTGTGCTTAGTTTGTTTCCTTTTTCCTTCTTAATAAAATCACTATTTCTATGATTGATTGTATTAAAAATATATGCACCTTCTCTTAATTTATTTTATATATATGTCATAGTTGTAAAACAAAACAAGCCAATTTTATAAATAAAAAGAGTTCACCTCTCCAAACGAATTGGATAATTATAATATATTTTATTGTAATTCTATAACAAAACTTTCTATTATTTTAGCTCAACCCAGTAAACAATATAAATCTAAATCAAGTCACTTCCGTTAAATACTTTCTCCATAACTGATCAAAACGAAAACGAAATGGCAGCTACTTTGGCATCAGCAGGAATCAAAAGTAAGGGCATGTTCAAGGCATTATGGTGATATCCAGCGTAGATGGCTTATGCACTGGCAATAGCAGGAATAAAAAGGATTGAAATGTTCAATGATGGTGGTGAGAGCATAACATTTTAGAGTGTTGGTGATTGCTTTAGAAGGTCTTAGTGTCTAGCTGCAATTTTGCCATTTTACTGGTGTTTGCTGTAATTCTTGATCCTAAACGGTATTCTGGTTATAGTTCGAAGTCTGTTTTGTTAGGGTGTCTGCTGCAATATGCAGTTTGTTGATTCTAGAAAGGCTTGGATGTTCCACTACTACTATTTTATGTAATTATTCTTATAACATGCCCCTAATAAAACTTTAATCAAAATTTTATGTAATTCATTTCCTTTTTTATTTCACACAAAAAACATCAAGACCCCCCTCTCCTTTTCCTCTGAAGCATTGCCTTGGCCGATCATTTTTCGGGCTATCATCCATCGCTCCTCCGTCGTGTCTCCGTCGCACGCGCCACCGCTCACAGTGGCGAGGTAAGTAAAAATCCATCCTTTTTGATCTTCGAACAGATCTGGACTTACGATCATTAGATCAAGCCTAGATCTGTTAAAAAAACTTGAAAATGAATCGAATCTCTTCCGATCTCCTTTCTTTTCATTTCTTAAAAAACTGTTTAGATTTTTTTTTTTATTTTTTTTAGATCTGGTTATTTCTTTTTAGTTTAAACTTGAAATTTCGTTTTTGTTATTATCCCCTTTTCTAAAAAAGAAACTAGATCTGTCTTCTCCATTTTTTTTTATCTATTTTAACGATTTTTGTTAATAGTCAGGTGTATTTTGTTTGACAGATTCCGATGTGCAGGAGCTCTCATGAACAGGCGAACTCCAAACCACCATTCGCGGTGTTGTCGACGACGGTTTGGGTTCTAGTGAGTCTATTCGAATTTCTTTTTATTTATTAATATTATTATTAATTATTATTATCAATATCATTCATTTAATACATCTGAAGATAACTAAAAATAATAAATGATAATAGTTATGTATTTAATGCGTTTGAATATAAAAGTAGAATATAAAAGGTTAAGAAACCTAAACCATAAACGATAATAAATGAATGCATTGAAGTAATACCTGAGTGATTTAATATCTGAATGCTTTTGATCTGTTTCTTGCTGCTACGAACTTGTTCTTTTCGTATTCAATTACAAAATATCTAGTGTAGCAATTTTGAAAATAAATTTGTATGTATTGATCTCAAATGCTTCAAAGTCTACTTCTTTGTTTGGTTTTTAATGTTCAACCAAAGACAGTAACTCCTTACAAACCGTTTTGAATTTGGTTTTATAACCCTTTTTACAATGATTGTAATCTGTTTTTTCAATTTAATACCTGTATTGTCTTCTTTTACAGGTTGCAACGACGATGGCAATAGATGGGCGGTGATGCAACTTGGTGGTGGCAGCTGGTGACGTGACAACTCCTGATTGGTTAAGGATGGACGACAGTAGCAATTCAAGTAAGGGTGGCCAATTTTTAAGGTTCGACTTAGGGTGGTTTAGGGTTTGGGCCAATGTAAATGTAATTTTGGCTTGGGTTTATGACAAAATGGGTTTGGGTTTTAGGTGGGCTACTGATATTGGACTTTAATGTAATTTTAAACTCTATTAATTTATATTTAGGATAAATTTAAATATAAGAATAAATTTAAACTTAAATTAAGTTTAAATTTAAAATAAATTTAAATTTAAATTTAAAATAAATTTAAATTTAAACTTAAAATAAATTTAAATTTAAAAACAAATTTAAACTTAAGATAAATCTAAAACAAAATAAGTTTAATCTGGACCCGGACAAATTGGGATTCAACATTATATTTAAATAAATTTGATAACCAGCAATAAAAGATTGCCACGTGTGCTTAGATGGTTTCCTTTTTCCTTCTTAATAAAATCTCTACTTCTATGATTGATTATATTAAAAATATATGCATCCTCTCTTAATATATAAGTCATTGTTCTAAAACAAAACAAGCCAACTTTATAAATAGAAAGACTTCACCTCTCCAAACATCATCACAAGAATTGGATTCATATGCTGAAGCTTTATGGAGCAGTTGGGAGCAATAGGAGCAAAAAACGAATGAAAATCATAAAATTGGAGCAGTTTGGAAGCTATACAAGTCAACAATGTTCCACACGGCCAGACCGCATGGGGGTTTGGCCAGGGTGTCTGTAGCTCACTATAGCAGGTCCGTTCCATGCTCACCGCACCGTTGTTGATACACAGTGTCAACGGGGGTAAAGATGGAGAGGGAACTGGTGTCCTAGTTCAGAAAAATAGAGTCCAAGCCCCCCAAATGAAGTGTTTGGGATTACCTAAACCATGGATATTTCGGGTAAGATTATTACATATTTTATTATAATCGTACAACAAATTCCATGGCAAAGATTAATAGTTGTAATCTTAACCATGTTGAAGACCTTACACAAAATTAAGAATGCTGCTAACCGTGTTTTATATTGAGATTTTAGCCAAAAATGGCATTGATTGGAATACTTGGGTGGGAGAGGAGATCCATCTTAATGAGTTGATCATTTCGATGCAATGAACTTGGAAAAGAAAAAGACAAAAGTTTGATGGTTATAGGGATGTGAATGTCATTTTAACCTTTTATTTTTCTAGAGATAGGAGGGAAGATTAAATATTTATGTTATAGAAAAAGCATATTGTTTGTTTTCGGGGCATTGAATTGAAAGAAAAGGAAAAAGTAAGGACAAAAGTTTTATAGTTATAAGGATATAAATATAGTTAGAACTTTTGATGAGGTCATAACCTTGGTTAATTAATAAAATCTTATTCATTTGGCTCAAGCTAAATAATTATAAGCTCGGTTTGCAAGTTTTAAATAAACCATTAATCCAAATTATCGAAAGTAAAATCATTTTGGTCAGGTGTAACAAACTTTAAAATATATAAAAAAGAAGAATTGAGTCATAGGGATATTGGTTTTTTTACATTGAATAAAGCTCATTGACTTGATTTTTTTATGCTATAAACCTTTGTATAAATATGTGTGTATGGAACCCTGCATGAAGCACAAGAGAAGCAAATAAAAAAAATCAGACTCAGTATATAGCTGAAATTTGTATAAACCAGCTACAAATGGCTTCTACTATTACCACTGACAGCACTATTACAAATAACGCTGGCCAGGATTTAGTATTGAGTTTGTCGAACTACGAAACTGCTGCGGGAACGATCAAGAGCACAGAAACAGCAACTTTTATGCTGACCATGCCAGCCATCTATCTGAACGGAGCTCTTGTGTATGAAGTCGGTCATAGCCTCAAGTGGATCATTTTTTGGACCACCGATAATCAGGTGATCTTAATTAATTATTTCCCATACTGACTTCACTTTTTTCGCAACATTGTTTAAAATAATCGATTCATTTATCAATTGTAGGTCTCTACTAAGCTGTTCGACATTAGTGGCTTCCTTGATTGGAAACAAGTTGCAAACAATCTTAACTACAAGGAGAGCGAAGATGGAATTACTTCTGGCAGTTTTACTTACACCGCATGGGCAATGATTGAACCAAAACCAGATTCTACTGGTCAAGTATTAACCGCTAACATCCCGTCACTTCTGTGCCTAAATAATCTAGCTTTGCTTTGCTTAATTGCTGTCTGTGTGCGGAGGTGAGACCGTCAAACCAAAATAAAATAGTTTGCACTTTGCACTACTACTATTTTATGTAATACTATATTTAAATAAATTTGATAGCCAGTAATAAAAGATTGCCACGTGTACTTAGTTTGTTTCCTTTTACCTTCTTAATAAAATCACTATTTCTATGATTGATCAAACAAAAAGTATATTAAAAATATATGCATCTTCTCTTAATTTATTATATATATATATATATATATATATATATATATGTCATAGTTCAATTTTATAAATAAAAAGAGTTTACCTCTCCAAACATCATCACAAGAATTGGATTCTACTCTTCTTTCTCCACCCAACCTCCTCTCAAATTATAATATATTTTATTATAATTTTATAACAAAACTCTCTACTATTTTAGCTCAACCCAGTAAACAATATAAATCTAAATCAAGTCACTTCCGTTCAATACTTCCTCCATAACTGATCAAAACGGAAACGAAATGGCAGCTACTTTGGCATCAGCAGTAATCAAAAGTAAGGGCATGTTCAGGGCATTGTGGTGATATCCAGCGTAGATGGCTTATGCACTGGCAATAGCTGGAATAAAAAGGATTGTAATTTTCAAAGGTGGTGGTGAGATCATAACGTTTTGGAGTGTTGGTGATTGCTTTAGAAGGTATTAGTGTCTAGCTGGAATTTTGCCATTTTACTGGTGTTGCTGTAATTCTTGATCCTAAACGGTTTTCTGGTTATAGTTCGAAGTCTGTTCTGTTAGGGTGTCTGTTGGAATATGCAATTTGTTGATTCTAGAAAGGCTTGGATGTTCCACTACAGTAAAATAGGTTTTTAGCGGCATTTTTTTGGGCCTATAATGGCGCTTATAAGCACCGCTAAAACATTTAATGTCGCTAAAGATAACGTCGCTAAAGATATTTATGAGGAAAAATGCTGCTATAAAACATGGTCTTTAGCGATGATTTTCCCACGAACGCAGCTAAAGAACATGGTCTTTAGCGGCGTTTTTCCCACGAACGCGGCTAAAGAACATGGTCTTTAGCGGCGCTTTTCCTACAAACGCCGCTAAAGAACATGGTCTTTAGCGGCGCTTTCCGCACAAACGCCGCTAAAGATCATGGTCTTTAGCGACGCTTTTCCCATAAAAGCCGCTAAATAACTGTAAAGTTTGAATGAAATGAGAAGTGTCAACAAAGTTTTGAAAGATTAAAAACAGCATTGACTGAAGTTCCGTTGTTAATACAACCAGAATCTGGTAAGGAATTTGTTATTTATAGTAATGCTTCTTATAATGGTTTGGGTTGTGTATTAATGCAAGATCGAAAAGTAGTGGCATATGCATCTAGGCAGTTGAAGTCACATGAGAAGAATTACCAGACACATGATCTCGAGTTGGCCGCAGTAGTGTTTGCACTGAAGATTTGGAGACATTATTCGTATGGAGAAAAATGCTATACAAATCATAAAAGCTTGAAGTATCTGTTAACCCAGAAAGAGTTGAATCTAAGACAGAGAAGGTGGATTGAATTGATTAAAGATTATGACTGTATCATTGACTATCATCCCAGGAAAGCGAACGTGGTAGCTGATGATCTGAGTAGAAAATAAATGGTAGCTTTGAAGGCGATGAATGCACATTTGGAGATACAATTAGACGGTGGGCTATCAGTTGAGCTAAGAATAAAGCCAACTCTGTTCTAAGAAGTTAAAGATGCACAAAAAGATGATGAAGAGCTGATGAAGATCAAAAAGTAGTTAGAAAAAGATAAAAGTGGTGAATTTGAGATTGATAGTGAAGGAAATTTGAGATTTCATAATAGGTTATGTGTGCCTAATCAAGAAGATTTGAAACGAAGAATTTTGGATGAAGCTCATCATAGTTCGTTTGCTGTACATCCGGGAAGTAACAAGATGTATCATGATCTAAAGTTATTCTATTAGTGGAAAATGATGAAACAGGATATAGTTGAATATGTTTCCAAATGCTTAACATATCAGAAAGTGAAAGCTGAACATCAAGTGTCATCGGGGTTGCTTTAATCCATCACTATATCAGAATGGTAATGGGAAAAAAAATTATAATAGATTTTGTGACGAGATTACCACTTTTACCAAAGAAAAAAAAATGACATATGGGTGATCGTTGATCGATTGACTAAGTCTGCTCGTTTTTTATTGGTAAGAACTGATTTTCTCAATGGATAAATATGCACAATTGTATATAGATGAAATAGTTAGACTTCATGATGTGTCTGTATATATTATTTCTGATCGGGATCCTAGATTTACTGTAAAGTTTTGGGGAAGATTACATGAAGCTTTGGGTACTTAATTGGATTTTAGTATAGCATATCACCCTCAAACAGATGGGCAATCAGAACGAGTAATTTAGATTCTAGAAGACATGTTAAGAAGCTGTATTATTGAGTTTGAAGGTAATTAGGAAAAGTATTTGCCATTGATTGAATTCACCTATAATAACAGTTATCAGTCAAGTATTCAGATGACACTATATGAAGTATTATATGGAAGAAAGTGTAGGACTCCTGTTTAGTGGGTCTTGATTTGATTCAAGAAACTGAAGAGAAAGTAAAGTTGATACGAGACTGATTAAAAGCTGTTTCAGATAAACAAAAATCATATGCTGATATGAAAAGAAAAGATATAGAGTACGATGTGGGTGAAAAAGTTTTCTTGAAAGTGTCTCCATGGAAGAAAGTTCTCCGGTTTGGTAAAAAGGGAAAATTAAGTCCAAAATTTATTGGACCATATGAGATATTGGAACAAGTTGGTTCTGTGGTTTATCGATTAGCTCTCCCTCCAGAATTAAACAAGATTCATAATATCTTTCATTTGTCTATGTTACGAAGATATCGATCTGATCCATCTCATGTGATTACCCTGGGGGTTATAGAAATACAACCAGATTTGACTTATGAAGAGGAACCGATAAATATTTTAGCTAGAGAAGTAAAAGAGTTGAGAAATAAAAGGGTTCCTTTGGTAAAAGTGCTATGGAGACATCATAATTCAGAAGAAGTAATATGGGAAAGAGAATAACATATGATACGATAATATTCGCAATTATTCGTTACAGGTAAATTTCGAGGACGAAATTTATTTAAGGGGGGAAGAATTGTAACATCCGCGTTCTTGAACCGGATTTGGAATAGTAATAGAGTAGAATTGAGAATTAGATTATATAGCTAAAATAAGAAAATAGTTAGAAAATTAAGGATTAATTAGTAAGTGTGAGAAAGGAAGGACTAAATAGCAATTTATCCAAATTGAATTATGAGTCATCATGGGAATTAGATTGATTGAGGAGGGGCAAAAGAGTAATTTGGTGGAAGATATTTTTTGAGGCAATGTTTTGGGCCAAAGTGTAAAGTTGGAAGGCCTAAGGACTAAAAGTGCAATTTTGCCATTATTAAAGAAAGATATTTTTATAAAGAGAAATTGATAGAAAAGTCTAGAGAAATGAAGAAAAAAAATGATGAAAAGGCTATAAAAGCCATCAGCCATGGTGCTTCACGTTGGCCACCATTTTTCCACCATTTCAACTTTTGCTTTTCTTACAAATTAGTCCTTTTTCACCAAATACAAACAAATTAAGCTAGTTTCTTCCAAATTTCTTCAAGATTAGTGAATAAAATTGATAGAGAAGTGTAGTAGCTATCCAATTGTTAAAAGAAATGCATTCATACTTGTCTTGGAGGAGAAAGAAAATGGGAATTAGTGTTGAATACAAGTGATTAAGGTAAGAAAGCTAAACTCCTCTTTAAATACATGTTAGTTTTGGTTTAGAAACATAGATTATGATATGTTAGAATGATTTTAATGTGAATATATGTGTTTTGTATGAAATTGAAGAGAAAGAAAAGAAGGAGAATGACTCAATTGAAGAGAAAGGAAAAGAGAAGATCAAAGAGGGAAAGGAAGCTTTCTACTAGAGTAGTAAGTACTACAAGATTTTAAATTGAAAATTTATTCTCTTTAAAGTATATTATTAATTGTGATAAAAATGAGTAAAATGATATGTTTAGTTATAAATATGGTGATTAGGTGTGATTAAATGAAATTTAGTGCAAAGGAAATACGAGAAGGGAAAAATTCACTTCAAAACAGTTTGGACAGTAACAGGGGACTAACTTCGAAAATTCACCAAAAATTGTATATAATGAGTTAAGGGTCAAATTATATATTTAATTAAAGCTTATTGAGTTTAGTTTCATATGAAATAAACAGTGAATTAAAAGGAATTGTATATTTTGAGATATACTAGTTTTAGTGTAATAAGGTTAGAGTATATACGAGTTCCCCTGTTCTGTCTTTGAAAAATTATAGAAAAATTTAGAAAACTTATTAGAGACTGAAATTTATATGGATTAATATTTAATGAGTCTATTTTCAAAGGAAACAGACAGGGACAACATTTGATCTCTGTTAAAAAAATAAATAATTTTTAGTGAAGAAAGGTTGAAACTGTCAAGCTGCAGAGAAGGGGTAAATTGGAAGAATTTACTGTACAAATTGGCTAAAGTAAAAATTCTGGAAATTTTATGGTAAAAATATGATTGAGTCTAGTTTTAGAAACATCAAGCGGATTATGATTTTGAATTCTGTAGCTCACAATATAAATAATTTAGTGACTGTGACGCAAGTGGTCAGCTTTGAAAATTAATGAGAAAATAAGAGTAAAGAGGTATATGATGATATATATGTGATGAACAATATATATGTGAAATATTATGTGTTTAATTATGAATATTGATTATATGATAAAATGGTGATATTGTGTAAGCCTTTGAGTAAATAAAGGTGAAAAATACATGATTATGTACATGTGAAGAGAAATGTAAATGTGATATATGAAATTATGAGAAATGATGAATATGAGAGCTTATGCCCATATAGTCAAGTTAGAACCATTGTGATAATAGTGGCATGCCATTAAGGAACGCTAGCGCGCCTACTGTTTCGCACTTCGTGTGCTTACTGTTTCGCACTTCGTGTGCTTACTGATTTGCGCTATGTGCGCCTACTGATTGCACTGTGTGTGCTTACTGGATTGCACTGTGTGTGCTTACTGTTAAGTACTTCGGTACTTTCTGTTCCGTTTATCTGATGGGTTCTATAAAGTCTACTATGGGCCAAGTGGACAAATAAGCTAGGTGAGTTATGGTTAAGAAAGCTATGATGACTAAATTGTGAAAAGTGAAAGAATGTGCAAATTATTACATTGAGGTAAAGAAATGATAAATACATGAAAGAGAAGTACTATATGTGTAGTGTAATTATATGTTGATAATTAAGTGAAATGACTAAGTTGTGAAAAAGGGATAAAAATGTAAAATCTACCGTTGAGGTAAGTTGGAATATGAGGATGAATGTGTGTTATGGTGAAATTATGGTAAGTTAAGTGTTACATGCAAGAAAGGTTAGAAATTTTATACGCATGAGTAATTAAATGTTTGATAAAATTAAGCAATAAATAAATAATCATCTATTATGCTTGTAGTGCTTACTAAGCCTTCACCGGCTTAACGCGTTTATTTTAACGCGTAGGTACAAAAGCTACGGAAAGCTAGAGTCGAGCAAGGAACCTCTCATCACATCACATCACTTTTGAAGCTCAAGTTTAGGTAATTGACTTTGAAGAAAAATGGCATGTACAAATGGTATACTTAGATGTCCCTAATGAATAGGTTATCAATATTGTTTTGAAAATTTACTTGAATTGGAAGAAAAATTTTATTATACTCGTTTTTAATTCTCTGACATTGTATGTAATACTCTTATGCCGGGTTTATACGTGTGAACCAGGTGTAGGGGTGTTACAAGATCTGTTCTAAAAAGGGGTTCTAAAAAGAAAAATCAAAACATTTTTAAAGGAATAAAAAAGGAAAGGGTTTTTTATTTTTTAAAAAAAGGGGAAAATCAACAAGGTTTTCTAAAAAAGGAAGAAGAAAGGACAAAGGGATGAAAAGAGTAGTTTTTTTACTTACCAGCGGTCGTGGACGATGGAGATCGGTGGCGCGTGACGCACGTGGCGATCGGCAGACGGTAGAACGATCGGCCGGAGCTTGGCCGGCCATGGGAAAGGGGAGAGCCTTTGTGAGAGAATTTTGAAGTATTTTTGGAAAGAAAAGGAAGATAAATGAAAAAAAAAAGAGGGTTTGAAATAGCTTTTATAGCAGATCAAAACGGTGTTGTTTTGGTCTTGGCTCTTAGGCCCCAAAACGGCGATCTTTCACCTCAAAGCCCAAGCTCCGACTCGACCCGATCGAACTCGGCTTAGGATTCACGATTTTTGCTAAATGGTATATTTATGCAATTGGTCCTTCCTTTTTTTTCTAAATTTTCAATCAGGTCCTTTTAATATTTTTAATTAATTATAAATTTGCCCAATAATTTTCACTCTTTTTCAATTTGGTCCTTAAAGTCTTTGGAAGCCCAGGAAGTTGCCACGTGTCAATATTTTGGTTTATTGATGCAAATGGTCCCCTTTTATATTAGATTTGTTTTAATTTCATCCCTAAATCAAGTTTTGTTTAATTACAAATTGGCCCAGCTATTTTAAATTATTTTCAAATTAGTCCTTTGACTTCAGAATGCCTGAGGAGCTGCCACATGTCACCTTTTTTAGTTTTATTGCCTAAAAGGTCCTTGAATTGTCCTGAAAACATACTGACCCCCGAACTTTCCAAAAATTACTTTTTGACCACTAAACTTTTTGAAAATCATATTTTAACCCTCGAACTTTCCAAAAATTCCATTTTTACCCTCGAACTTCAAATAATTACATTTTAGACCTCGAACTTTCCAAAAAGTACATTTTTACCCTCGAACTTCCAAAAATTACATTTTTGATCTCGAACTTCCAAAAATTATATTTTGAGCCCCAAACTTCACAAAAATTCTATTTTTGACCCCGAACTTCCAAAAACTCCATTTCTAGCCTCGATTTTTCCAAAAATTATCATTTTGCCCCCTAATGTCTAAAAATTCCATTTTTGTCCTCGAACTTCCAAAAATTACATTTTTGATCCCGAACATCCAAAAATTATATTTTGACCCCTAAACTTCACAAAAATTCTATTTTTGATCTCGAACTTCCAAAAATTCCATTTTTGACTTCGATTTTTCCAAAAATTATCATTTTGCCCCCGAATGTCTAAAAATTCCATTTTTGACCTTGAACTTCCAAAAATTACATTTTTGACGCTGAACTTTCTAAAAATTACCATTTTGCCCCTAAAGTGCTGAAAATTACCATTTTATCCTCGGGTACCCAAAAATCGCATTTTTGACCCCGTTTATTTTGTTTTTCTCTTCAATGTTTATATTTAATTTTTAATTATATGTTTTCGCATTTCGTATTTTTTATTTTTGTGTATGTGATTATCTGCTTAATTATTTTCTCTTCCTGTTATTTAATCTTCGTTATTAATCATTCACACTAAACTCACATATTTGTTTTCAAAATTATTTTCATAAACCTTTAAAATCGAGGCAATGTCCTTTTCGTGTGGAAACTTCGGGAAATCATGCCCTAACACGTCGGGTGTGATTTTTCATAACTCACACGAATCAAATATCCTTTTCCAAGTTTTTAAATGCCTTTTAACTTCGAGATTCTGAGAACGTCGTGCCCTAACGTGTTGGTCACGACTTCAATTCTCAGCGAAAATCGAAGCAAACAAGCATCCTTACTTCAAATCATCTTAAGTCATGTGTCTGAGGAGTGTATTTTAAACTCAATATGAAATTTAAAGTTCTTAAAAGATATATATATATATATATATATATATATATACAAATGATTTTAAAACAAAACGAAGAGATATTCTTTCATGTGAAACTTTGAAAAACCATGCTCAAACGTGCTGGGTGTGACTTTCGTATAATTCACGCGATTGAATATTCTCTTTAAAGCCTTTCAAAATGTCTTTTAGTTTCAAATATTTGAGAACATAGTGTCCTAACGTGTTGAGCACGATTTCCAGTTCTTTTAGAAATTCAAAACATACGGATAATTTTCCTCAAATAGTATTTTTGAAAATCATGCAAAGTCTTTTTAAAAGATCGTATTTTAAGTTTTACTCTAGTTTTCAAAGTTTTAAAACAAAAGACCCGAAAATAATCAATGTGGTACCAATTTTGGGCATATGAGGGTGTTAATCCTTCCTCATGCCTAATCGACTCCTGAACCTATTTTCTGGATTTCGTTGACTAAAATATTTTCCAAAACGAACTTTAAACGTTTTGTGGTAATCCAATCACACCATATAAAAAGATTGTGGCGACTCCTTCTTTTATTTTATTTTTAAAATATTGTTCGAGACTTGTTTATTTTTCCCTGAAAAATGAACGTTTCTACAACCTTCTTAATAAAATCACTATTTCTATGATTGATCAAACAAAAAGTATATTAAAAATATATGCATCTTCTCTTAATTTATTATATGTACATATATGTCATAGTTCAATTTTATAAATAAAAAGAGTTTACCTCTCCAAACATCATCACAAGAATTGGATTCTACTCTTCTTTCTCCACCCAACCTCTTGTCAAATTATAATATATTTTATTATAATTCTATAACAAAACTCTCTACTATTTTAGCTCAACCCAATAAACAATATGAATCTAAATCAGGTCACTTCCGTTTAATACTTCCTCCATAACTGATCAAAGAGGCAACAAAATGGCAGCTACTTTGGCATCAGCAGGAATCAAAAGTAAGGGCATGTTCAGAACATTGTGGTGATATCCAGCGTAGATGGCTTATGCACTGGCAATAGCAGGAATAAAAAGGATTGTAATGTTCAAAGCTGGTGGTGAGATCATAACATTTTGAAGTGTTGGTGATTGCTTTAGAAGGCATTAGTGTCTAGCTGTAATTTTGCCATTTTACTGGTGTTTGCTATAACTCTTGATTCTAAACGGTATTTTGGTTATAGTTCGAAGTCCGTTTTGTTAGGGTGTTTGCTGCAATATGCAGTTTGTTGATTCTAGAAAGGCTTGGATGTTCCAATGCCTTAATCTTGTAATATTTTGAATGAGCAAGAAAAAACAGTAGCAGGTTGTGGAAATCGTGGAGGCTAATTTCGTAATTGAAACCAAGGCCAATTTGGTTGCGGTAGCTATGGACAGTAATGATTTGTAAGCTTGCAACAATTGGAATGGTCAGCCAAAGAAAGAATAACTAGGCTTCAAGTACTTGTACTTCTAATTGAAGTCTCGAAAATGAAGAGGACTACTTTGACGTAATTTCCACTTGTAGTTATCAATAAAATCAAATAATCCTAAACTCTAATTATTCTTATAACATGCCCCTAATAAACTTTAATCAAAATACTAATCTAATTAATAATCAGAGTGACTTTACATTATAATTTGAAACAAGAGTAGTTTCACATTAATTCTTTTCGACAGCAATAAAATATATTTTATTAGAAAATAGATCCGAAATAGTTCATTTGCACCCATAAGAAGAAAGCGCATACAATTAGAATAAAAACACATCAAGGACAAGACCAAAACACCAGCCACCATAACGTAGAGGTAGCATCAGCCAACACAATCCACATCTTTTCACCAAAATGAGCTCTCCTATATAAGACACCTCTCTTAAGATCACCCCAATATAGGCATTTAAATTGAAACAAATTCCATATAAAAAAAAATGGCACAACATGTTTAAATTCAACCTTTCACCAAGGCTCTTTCACAAACCCACTCTTCATGGATTAACTCCAAGGCCTTCAATGATAATTATATACCAATCTTTTACATCACAATACTTGCACCAGAATGGCTTTCTTGTTTTTATCTACTCCTAGTTATTTTGGCTTGTTTCTTACTTTCTTTTCCAAGCACCAATTCATCCGCCAAAACGTGTAACTTCAATTTAAGGTGATTATTCTCTTGCTTTCCCTTTTGATTCCCTATGTGCATTACCCTTCTATTCAGATTTATCCTTCCCTAATTGATACGTGCCGAAAGTAACATGTTTTTGCCTTATTTTAATGCATTTTTGGATGATTTTTCGATTTAATTTGGTGAATTTTATGCTCCTAATCTTTTAATTTCATGTTTAAAAACTTAGGAGAGCATTTAGGAGCAGAAGGAGAGAAAAATGAGTGAATATAAAAAAAACGGAGCAAGTTTCAGAAGCCACACTAGCTGCCACAAGATCATGTGTCGGACCGAGTGGAAATCATGAATCACAGAGGCGAAAAAACATAATTTTTAGGTTTTTCAGGCATTATAAGACCTATATATGACAAAGATAAGAAGAGGAGAATGAGCCGTCATAGAATACTCAAGAAAAAAACTCGAAAAACACAATTGAAGTCAATTTTGAAGAAAATTTCCATCAAGATTGATGATGTCCTTTTGATTTCTTTGAACTTCATGGCGAGTTTCTTTGTTCCCTGTGGTTATACTGTCTTTTGGATGTTTTTATTTGCTATCATGAAATAACTTTCTAAATGTCTAGGGAGATGAATCCTATGAAGAATTTTTTTTATTTGATTTCTCTTTTATGCAATAAATACTTGGGTCTTGTTCTCAATTATGTGTGCTTAATTCTTGGTTTAATATTTCAAGGCTATTAACTCGTGTTTGATGTGCTTAAATCAGAGGAGAAATAGATCGCGTTTAAGAGTAGATCTAGCATAATTAGTGGAGTTGCATGCAATCTTAAAAATACGATGACATAAATCTATCGGATTAGAGTCAAGTCTAATAGGGAGATCCAAAGATCGAGTTAATGCGATAATAGGGGTTTTAATTAGAAAAAAAATCAATTAATCAACCTATAGTCAGTTGCTCTTACTCTCGAAAGAGATATTACCATAATTTAGGGATTTCCACGGATCAAGATACTAAGTGAAGAATTGTTTAATTCAGATTGACAATGACAGTTGAAATCTAGGTGGATTCTTTCCTGGGTACTGTTTCGCTTCTTGGTTGTTCATCTTTTGCTTTCTAATTTGTTATTTGTCATGTTCGTTGTTAATAAATTCAGTTAAATTTAGTTTAAATCGATCACTCTGACTTTTAGGTTAAATAATAGAAAGACGACAATTACTAGTTTTTTTACTCCTCGTGGGAACGACAGCTTTGCTCACTGTAACTATACTATTAATTAATAGGCGCACTTGCCTTAGTCATATTTTTAGTTAGCTTACGGTTATATAAAATATCTAATCAAAAGAAGGGTCTATCCCACCATAGACTTATGCACATCAAACATGAATTGACATTATAGAATTATTAACCCAAAAATAATAAAGCATTCATAATTTGAAACAAAGAGAAATAGATTTTATTGCATAAAAATGGAAATCAAACAATAGAATCTATCCTAGTGCTCATCTCCCCTAGGTATTAAGATAATTAGTTCATAATGGGCAAGAGTAAACACCGAAAATACAATATAAACATTAAAAGAAAATAAATTTAGTATAACTCCCATGAAAAATCAACCTGGATTCTTAAATATTTTGATGAAAATTGCTTGGAAATTAGCTTCAATGTTGTTCTCAAGGTTATTTTGTGCTCTCCGTTGGTGGCAACCTCTTTCCCCCTTTTATTTCTCAATTAATATCCTCTTGAAGTGCTAAAAACCCTAAAAATATCAGCCCACACAATTCCCGAGATCGACACACCCTAGGCACACAGATGTGTGACTTCACACGGCCATGTGGATTGCCTGTGTGAAAATCTATTGCATGCGCATAGCTTTAGGAATGCTCCAAAATTCTAATTTCCACCCGTCTTTCATGCCTATCGCTCCCTATTAAGCATCAAAACATGAATATAAAGAAATAGGAGTATATAATTCACGATTAATGCCACATAATCACCCAACAATGCACTAAGAGTGAGGCTAAAATATGTTACTTTTGACACTTATGAAAGGTGATTTGTTTTGAGGTGTTTTGATAGGTGTCAAAAATAACATATTTTTAGCCTTAATCATAATGCATGTTTTGGTGATTAAGTGGTGTTAGTCGTGAAATATATGCTCCTAATCCTTTAAATTCATATGTTGAAGCTTTATGGAGCAGTTGGGAGCAATAGGAGCGAAAAACAAATGAAAATCATAAAATTGGAGCAGTTTGGAAGCTACACAAGTCAACAATGTTCCACATAGCCAAACCGCACGGGGGTTTGGCCTGGGCGTGTAGCTCACTATAGCAGGTTCGTTCCATGCTCACCGCATCATTGTTGATACATAGTGTCAACGGGGGTCAAGATGGAGAGGGAATTGGTGTCCTAGTTGAGAAAAAAAGAGTCCAAGCCCCCCAAATGAAGTGTTTGGGATTACCTAAACCATGGATATTTCGGGTAGGATTATTTCATATTTTATTATAATCGTACAACAAATTCCATGGCAATGATTAATAGTTGTAATCTTAACCATGTTGAAGACCTTACACAATTAAAAATTCTGCTAACCATGTTATATATTGAAATTTTAGCCAAAAATGACATTGATTGGAAAACTTGGGTGGGAGAGGAGATCCATCTTAATGAGCTGATCATTTTGATGCAATAAACTTGGAAAAGAAAACGACAAAGGTTTGATGGTTATAGGGATATGAATGTCATTTTAACCTTTTAGTTTTCTAGAGATAGGAGGGAAGATTAAATATTTATGTTATAGAAAAAGCATATTGTTTTTTTTCGGGGCATTGAATTGAAAGAAAAGGAAAAAGTAAGGACAAAAGTTTTATAGTTATAAGGATATAAATATAGTTAGAACTTTTGATGAGATCATAACCTTGGTTAATTAATAAAATCTTATTCATTTGGCTCAAGCTAAATAATTATAAGCTCGATTTGCAAGTTTTAAATAAACCATTAATCCAAATTATCGAAAGAAAAATCATTTTGGTTAGGTGTAACAAACTTTAAAATATATAAAAAAGAAGAATTGAGTCACAGGGATATTGGTTTTTTTACATTGAATAAAGCTCATTGACTTTATTTTTTTTATGCTATAAACCTGTGTATAAATATGTGTGTATGGAACCCTGCATGAAGCACAAGAGAAGCAAATAAAAAATCAGACTCAGTATATAGCTGAAATTTGTATAAACCAGCTACAAATGGCTTCTACTATTACCACTGACAGCACTATTACAAATAATGCTGGCCAGGATTTAGTATTGAGTTTGTCGAACTACAAAACTGTTGCGGAAACGATCAAGAGCACAGAAACAGCAACTTTTATGCTGACCATGCCAGCCATCTATCTGAACGGAGCTCTTGTGTATGAAGTCGGTCATAGCCTCAAGTGGATCATTTTTTGGACCACTGATAATCAGGTGATCTTAATTAATTATTTCCCATACTGACTTTACTTTTTTCGCAACATTTTTTAAAATAATCGATTCATTTATCAATTGTAGGTCTCTACTAAGCTGTTCGACATTAGTGGCTTCCTTGATTGGAAACAATAATCTTTTATTATTTTTAGGTTATTTTTAGGGTTTTTGAGAACTATAAATGCCCCCTTGGGGTAAGCTAATAAATGATCCTCTCATCCCTTATTATTTGTTTTATTCTTGTTTTCTAAGTTCTATAAAAATCTCTATTTCACTACATTTCATTTTTAAGTTTTTATTTTCTAAAAAAATGTTGAGTATGATTTCTTCCATAATCATGCTCAGTTAAATTTCCAAAAAGTCAAAGGCTAAAGCAACGACTCAATTCCAATCGTGAGAATTGAAAAACACTTTATATCTTCGAATATATTTCTCAATTTTTTGCAAACTTGGATTGGCAATCGGCCTTTCCTTTTAAAATCCTTTTAAAATCCTTACACTTTCAAATTCAAAAAGGGCTCGTTGGTTTGAAGGTTCTTTCGATTTATAGTTGGGAGGAAGGATCGGCTTGTAGCACATTCGACTTCCTGTGAACACACTTAGCAGCGGTCGGCTAAGAGAAATTGAGATCGGATTTGATTCTCATTGAGACAACATAGTCCGAGTTGGGCTTTTCCAGATTTTAAACTGTTTTATTCTAACGGCGATTGTCGTGGTTACTCTAGCCAGAAAACTGAAATTCAAAAATTGATTTTGGATTTTCGGTTTACCGGAGAGAAAAACAAGTTACAAAGGTTGGGCCTTGTAGACTGTAACCGGCATTTATCGGGAGTAAAATCTTATTCGATGATCGATTCGAAATGAGTCAAAGTGAAGCCTAAGGTTGATACTTAAATTGAGTTTCTTTTTAAATTTACTTTTGTTAAATTCTTAAATTTAAATTTCCATTTCTACATTTTACTTTAATTAAACTCTTTGATCAAAACCCCCATTTTTATCTCATTTTACCTAAATCAAGAACTAAAAGCTTTCTACATCAGAATTTCCCAAGTCTCTGTGGATTGACCCTTCTTCTCTTTACTACGCTATTTAATTATTTCTTTTGAGATTAAGGATAATTATTTTGACAGTTTACGACGCTTGTCAAATTGGTGCCGTTGCCGGGGACTTTGGCAAAATTACTGATAAAAGTTTTTGTTTTTGATTTATGACCAGGAACAACCCAGGGGAACTAGTAGATAACTACCCGGAGATTAAAGCACTAGCTTGTAGAACCCATGCACAAACACTTCGAGAGAAAAAGAGACGACAACAACAAAAACCTGTAGTTTGAATAAGGTCGTCAAGCTAAACGACATTAAATAAAGCGCTTAATGAGAGGCAACCCATTGTTTTATTTATTTAATTTTATACTTCATTATTAATTTATTTCGATTATTTATTTTATTTTATTTCTATTTATTTTTATTTTTGGTATTTTAAATTTTTATTTATTAATATTATTTTTATTTTTTTCAGACTAAAATAAATGTTGCATGAAAGCAACAACCATGGGAATTGGCGTATATTACCAAAACCCACTACTACCCTACCATTTTAAAAAACATTTTAAACAAAAAAATCCCACCTTTTTACTCCCCCAACTGTCCCTATCCCTAAATTCCCTCTATTTTTTTTCATTTTTGTTTTTTTATCCCCACACGTGGGTCCCACCTCATCTACAATTTCAATTTTTAAAACCCCCATCACTTATTGACCAATCACATCTCTCTTTCCCCATTTTTTTCCCTTTTAATTTTAAAATAAAAACAAACACAAAAATAATAAAATTAATAAAACCCACCCCACCAACCCACTTTTTCCCTCTTTCAACCGATCCCCCCATCTTTTTCAACCTTTAGCCATACCAAAAGTTAGATCATCATGGTGCGCACCAGGAACCAAGCCTGCTGGCTTCCTCAAACGTCGAACAACCTTGCCGGCCAGAGGAGTTATGCGTCGGTGTTCATGCCTCTCTCAAGCGACTCAGATCCGTAACCACCGTCGTCAGAGCCACCCTTTCGTCGTGGCCGAGGACGACGGCAACAAGCGATCGCCCCTCCTTTACCCGAACCCGAATCGACCGTCCCCACTGTTGCTCCTTCTCCACCAGTCGGCCCAACATCTCACCAAAGTGAGGCTGTAGGCCCTTCATGTTCTAGGCAACAACCTCCACGCCTAATGCCGTCGCCACCTTCCTTCCATTCAATACCACCAGCCACTTCTTCTCAGTCGATGCTCGATGCTTCTCCCTCATTCTTAATGCACTCGATAGCCCCAAACCAATCGGACGAGGTAAACACTGAACCCGTTAATATTCAACCTTTATTAATATACCACCCCATCTTTGGATATATAGAGGATTTCGAGCATGGTTTTCCAAACTATGCACTGCCACCACAAACTGTCGAACGTGGTTCTCCCTCACGGTGACATTCCGAGCAGTAACCATCCTCTCTTTCTTTTGTTGCAAGTACAGGCGAGGTCCCCTTCCATGGTGATGCTGCACCCGATCATGCCGAACATTCCGAGCGTCACCATCGTGGTCGAACATATTCTGTCCCAATCGAGGAAGTTTTTCAAGGATACTTGCAATTTGACGATGACGAAGCTTGGCGATTTAATAGCATTCGACATTGTAAGTTTCAGGTTTGCAAGTATATTCCTCCTCATACTCTCGAAACTTTACATTTGCACGAATCTATCATACATTATTCTAATGCCATTGGTTAGACCTTATATTCTGAGATTAGATGTACCACATATTATGAGCCGGTTTTTGAATTTTACGCTACATTTACGTTTCTGCAAAATCGAGTTGTTACTGTAAATTCACCTAATGTTATTTCTTTTTGGTTGATGGAACAGTATTTTAGGTTGTCGGTTATGGATTTTAATTTTTCTATGAGATACGTGACGGACGTCACGGATCCTAGTTATTTAACTGCTTTACTTGAGATTCCGCAGGATTTTGATATTGACCTTGCTTATGAGAGGCTCACTAGCTCGGCGGGTGGACATTCAATGCCCGTACGACTAAAGGATGGCACATACACGACCCCATGCTTCGCTACATTCATCGATTCCTAGCATACAACTACTCCGGACGTAATGATACTACGTTATGCTTAAGTAAGGTTGAACTATTCTTTTTGTGGTGTATGCAAATCGGTATTAAGGTAAATTTGGGCTTTTGGTTCGCGCGTGCTTTCGAGCATGTTGTGCGTGCCGATCGCCCACTCATTCTCGGGCCTTATATTACTCACCTTGCATCTCGACTTTTTCCATTGACTTTTGACACTGCACAATTTACTTATGCTTTCGCGATGGATGCTTTAGATGCACGATGTTTGGACACAATGGGACTTTTAACTGGCACCAGCAGAGAACTCTCATTTGGACGTCCATGCCGAGATCCACGAAATGCACGGTCGACTCGACTCAATTGAAACCAACCTTGCCGAGATTCTGTCTTACCTTTGCCCGGGCACATCCCGATGTGGTCGCGGTCGCGATCGTTACTAAACACGGGGAGTATCTCTATTTCCTCTCTTGTGCTTTCATTTACATATTGGGACAATATGATTTAAGTAAGGGGGTAGAATTTGCATCAAATTTTTATCTTACTTATTCGATTGGTTGAAATTGAGTTTTTCTTAATTGTAACATGTTGGAATTTCTTGTTGCTTGTCTTATGTTTCACTTTTTCTCTTTGATTTTCTTATGACTTGTGATCTTTCTTTTGTTGGAATTTAGGATGCATGATAGATAATGGGTATGACTAGTGATTTTCAATAAAATTTTATTTGACATTCCATATATTTGTTAACTGGCATGTTGCTTGACTTAGTACACGTTCCACCTTTTCATGTGAGTTTTTTGAGCCTTACGAGCATATACTTTCATTCTTGCTCTTAATTTCATTGAGTGTGCCGAACTAATTCTCAACATTCTAGAACTTGTAGTGTAATACTTGTCGAGACTACATGCTTGAATATGATGCTTTAATATGATAGGGGCACTTAGGATTAACCACTTCTCTACCCAAAATTATCTTCCCACTCATTTCCCTTAGTTAGCCACTTTTGAGCCTATTCCCATCTTTTGTTTCCACCACATCTACAAAACCCGAGCCTTTTCCTATTTTCATCCCTCTTTTTCATACACTTGTCAAGACAAAGAAAGATTTGTTCCACGAAAAAATAAGAAAAAGAGAGCAAAGAAAGGAATTCAAATAAATAAGAAAAAAATAAAAGAAGAGAAAAAAGAACAGCAAAAAAAAAGAAAAAAAAAACATGGTTTCTTAAACTTCTTTTTTTGTCTCATTATATTGGTTCGATTCGTGGCTTGAACGCCAACATTTTGCATATTTTGTCTTGGCATTTTACCACACATTTTTTTCCTTTTTCCCTACCCTACCTAAGCCCCGTTACAACCCTATTTAAAGACCACTTGATTTTTGCATCATGTTCGATTTTTAGTAGTGGAGATTGGATTTAGTTACAAGCTTTTGGTAGTGTTTTGATTAGTTATGGCTTGAGCGATTCTTTAACCCAAACACTCTGAGCGAAATGAGTGAATCCTTTTGAGGGTATTAAGTTTTGCTTCTTTGAAATTGGCAGGTTATTGGAATGTCTTACTTTATTTAAAATTGTTCCTAGTTATGCCTTTACTTGATTGTCTCTTGATTTCAATAATTGTTTCCATCTTGGGTCATTTGGTTATCTTAGATACATTGTGAAATGAAGGATGGAACTTGAGTTTTGATGTATTAGTTGAGAAATGCTTAAGGACAAGCATTGAATAAGTGAGGGGGAATTTGATAAGTGTTTCATTTGATTGCTATTTTATCCTTAATTACTCCTTAATAATTAGTTCATGTTGTTGAATTGGATGTTTTTGTGCATTTTCTATACAGGACTTTAATTCTGGAAATTGCACTTAGAAGGCAAAGTTTTGCAATTTTATTTTCTAGAATCAAGGCTGGGCTAGTAGGCATGACTTTGAGCATGAGTGTCTGACGTGGCATCCAGTCAGCAGCTTCTAGAAGGTCCAATCAGCAGCTTCTAGAAGGTCCAATCAGCAGCTTCTAGAAGGTCTAGTCAGCAAGGATGGACGAGTGGATCAGCTGCATTTTAAATTCAAAATTAGAAATTATCTTTTGTTTTTAGGATTTAATTTAAATATTTTCAAGAATTATCTTTTATTATTTTTAGGTTATTTTTAGGGTTTTTGAGAACTATAAAGACCCCCTTGGGGTAAGCTAGGAAATGATCCTCTCATCCCTCATTATTTGTTTTATTCTTGTTTTCTAAGCTCTATAAAATTCTCTTTTTTTCTACATTTCATTTTTAAGTTTTTATTTTCTAAGAAAATGTTGAGTATGATTTCTTCCATAATCATGCTCAGCAAATTTTCCAAAAAGCCAAAGGCTAAAGCAACGACTTAATTCCAATAGTGAGAATTGAAAAACACTTTATATCTTCGAATATATTTCTCAATTTTCTGCAAACTTGGATTGACAATCGGTCTTTCCTTTTAAAATCCTTACACTTTCAAATTCAAAAAGGGCTTGTTGGTTTGAAGGTTCTTTTGATTTATAGTTGGGAGGAAGGACCGGCTCGTAGCACGTTCGACTTCCTATGAACACACTAGTGGTGGTCCGCTAAGGGAAATTGATATCGGATTCGATTCTCATTGAGACAACATAGTCCGAGTCGGGTTTTTCCAGATTTTAAACTGTTTTATTCTAATAGTCGTGGTTAGTCTAGCCAAAAAACTGAAATTCAAAAATTGATTTTGGATTTTCGATTTACCGGAGAGAAAAACAAGTTACAAGGGCCTTGTAGACTGTAACCGACATTTATCCGGAGTAAAATCTTATTCGATGATCGATTGGAAATGAGTCAAAGTGAAGCCTGAGGCTGATACTTAAATTGAGTTTCTTTTTAAATTTACTTTTGTTAAATTCTTAGATTGAAATCTCCATTTTTACATTTTACTTTAATTAAACTCTTTGATCAAAACCCCCCATTTTTATATCATTTCACCTAAATCAAGAACTAAAAGCTTTCTACATCAGAATTTCTTAAGTCCCTATGGATTGACCCTTCTTCTCTTTACTACGCTATTTAATTATTTATTTTGAGATTAAGGATAATTATTTTGACAGTTTATGACGCTTGTCATGGTGAGATCATAACATTTTGAAGTGTTTGTGATTGCTTTAGAAGGTATTAGTGTCTAGCTGCAATTTTGCCATTTTACTGGTGTTTGCTGTAACTCTTGATTCTAAACGGTATTTTGGTTATAGTTCGAAGTCTGTTTTGTTAGGGTGTCTGCTGCAATATGCAGTTTGTTGATTCTAGAAAGGCTTGGATGTTCCAATGCCTTAATCTTGTAATATTTTGAATGAGCAAAAAAAAAAAAGTAGCAGGTTGAGGAAATCATGGAGGCTAATTTCGTAATTGAAACCAAGGCCAATTTGGTTACGGTAGCTATGGACAGCAATGATTTGTAAGCTTGCAACAATTGGAATGGTCAGCCAAAGAAAGAATAACTAGGCTTCAAGTACTTGTACTTCTAATTGAAGTCTCGAAAACGAAGAAGACTAGTTTGATGTAATTTCCACTTGTAGTTATCAATAAAATCAAATAATCCTAAACTCTAATTATTCTTATAACATGCCCCTAATAAAACTTTAATCAAAATACTAATCTAATTAATAATCACAGTGACTTTACATTATAATTTGAAACAAGACTAGTTTCACATTAATTCTTTTCCACAGCAATAAAATATATTTTATTAGAAAATAGATCCCAAATAGTTCATTTGCACCCATAAAAAGAAAGCGCCTACAATTAGAATAAAAACACATCAAGGACAGGACCAAAACACCAGCCACCACAGTGTAGAGGCAGCATCAACCAACACAATCCACATCTTCTCACCAAAATGAGCTCTCCTATATAAGACACCTCTCTTAAGATCACCCCAACATAGGCTTTTAAATTGAAACAAATTCCATAACAAAAAAAAATGGCACAACATATTTAAATTCAACCTTTCACCAAGGCTCTTTCACAAACCCACTCTTCACGGATTAACTCCAAGGCCTTCAATGATAATTATATACCAATCTTTTACATCACAATACTTGCACCGGAATAGTTTTCTTGTTTTTATCTACTCCTGGTTATTTTGGCTTGTTTCTTACTTTCTTTTCCAAGCACCAATTCATCCGCCACAAAGTGTAACTTCAATTTAAGGTGATTATTCTCTTGCTTTTCCTTTTGATTCCCTACATGCATTACCCTTCTGTTTAGAGTGGAAATCGTGAATCGCACTCCAAAGAAGCGAAAAAACACAATTTTTAGGTTTTTCGGGCATTATAAGACCTATATATGACAAAGATAAGAAGAGGGAAGTGAGTCGTCATAGAATACTCAAGAAAACAACTCGAAAAACACCATTGAAGTCGATTCTGAAGAAAATTTCCATCAAGATTGAGGATGTCCTTTTGATTTCTTTGAACTTTATGGTGAGTTTCTTCTTTCCCTGTGGTTATACTATCATGAACTAACTTTCTAAATGTCTAGGGAGATGAATCCTATGAAGAATTTTGTTATTTGATTTTTGTTTTACGCAATAAATACTTGGGTCTTGTTCTCAATTATGTGTGCTTAATTCTTGGTTTAATATTTCAAGGCTATTAACCCGTGTTTGATGTGCTTAAATCAGAGGAGAAGTAGATTGCGTTTAAGAGTACATCTAGCATAATTAGTGGAGTTGCATGCAATCTTAAAAATATGATGACATAAATCTATCGAATTAGAGTCAAGTCTAATAGGGAGATCCAAAGATCGAGTTAATGCGATAATAGGGGTTTTAATTAGAAAAAAATCTATTAATCAACCTATAGTCAGTTGCTCTTACTCTCGAAAGAGATATTAGCATAATTTAGGGATTTCTACGGATCAAGATACTAAGTGAAGAAATTGTTTAATTCAGATTGACAATGATAGTTGAAATCTAGGTGGATTCTTTCCTGGGTACTGTTTCGCTTCTTGGTTGTTAATCGTTTTCTTTCTGATTTGTTATTTGTCATGTTCGTGGTTAATTAATTCAGTTAATTTTAGTTTTAATCAATCACTCTAACTTTTAGGTTAAATAATAGAAAGACGACAATTACTAGTTTTTTTACTCCTCGTGGGAACAATATCTTTGCTCACCGTAACTATACTATTAATTGATAGGTGCACTTTTCTTAGTTATATTTTTATTTAGCTTACAACTGCGTCAAATATCTAATCAAAAGAAGGGCCTATTCCACCACAGATTTATGCACATCAAACATGAATTGACATTATAGAATTAGTAACCCAAAAATAATAAAGCATTAATAATTTGAAACAAAGAGAATAAGATTTTATTGCATAAAAATAGAAATCAAACAATAGAATCCATCCTAGTGCTCATATCCCCTAGGTATTAAGATAATTAGTTCATAATAGGCAAGAGTAAACACCGAAAATACAATATAAACACTAAAACAAAATAAATTCAGTATAACTCCCATGAAAAATCAACCTGGATTCTTAAATATTTTGATGAAAATTGCTTGGAAGTTAGCTTCGATAGTGTTCTCAAGGTATTTTTGTGCTCTCCCTTTGTGGTAGCCCCTTTCCCCCTTTTATTTCTCAATTGATATCCTCTTAAAGTGCTAAAAACCCTAAAAATATCAGTCCACACAGTTCCCGAGATCGACACACCCCAGGCACACATATGTGTGAATCTACACGGCCATGTTGCTTGCGTGTGTGAAAATCTATTGCATGCGCATATCGGAATGCTCCAAAATTCTAATTTCCTCCTGTTTTTCATGCCTATCGCTCCCAAGCTATGTATTAAGCATCAAAACATGAATATAAAGAAATAGGAGTATATAATTCACGATTAATGCCTCATAATCACCCAACAATGCACTAAGAGTGAGGCTAAAATATGTTACTTTTGACACTTATGAAAGGTGATTTGTTTTGAGGTGCTTTGATAGGTGTCAAAAATAACATATTTTTAGCCTTAATCATAATGCATGTTTTGGTGATTAAGTGGTGTTAATCGTGAACTATAAGCTCCTAATCCTTTGAATTCATATGTTGAAGCTTTATGGAGCAGTTGGAGCAATAGGAGTGAAAAATGAATGAAAATCATAAAATTGGAGCAGTTTGGAAGCTACACAGGTCAACAATGTTCCACACGGCCAGACCACAAGGGGGTTTGGCCAGGGCGTGTAGCTCACTATAGCAGGTTCGTTCCATGCTCACCGCACCATTATTGATACACAGTGTCAACAAGGGTCAAGATGGAGAGGGAACTGGTGTCCTAGTTCAGAAAAATAGAGTCCAAGCCCCCAAATGAAGTGTTAGGAATTACCTAAACCATGGATATTTTGGGTCGGATTATTACATATTTTATTATAGTCACAATATTAGGTTTTTCGGGCATTATAAGACCTATATGTGACAAAGATAAGAAGAGGGGAGTGAGCCGTCATAGAATACTCAAAAAACAACTTGAAAAACACAATTGAGGTCGATTCTAAAGAAAATTTCCATCAAGATTGATGATGTCCTTTTTATTTCTTACTCAGTACGTTAGGGCAAAATTTCTCGAGTTTCCTAAAATAAAATAACATTGAACATTTATCGATTTTAAATAGGATATTCAATTACTTAGGTTCAAAGAAAAATCATACTCAGTGTCTTAGGGCACAATTTCTCAAGTTCCCTAAAATAAAAGAACATTGCCTTGATTTTGTTTAAAACAATTTAAGGTGTTCGGTTATTTCAGTTTGAAGAAAAAAACACACTTAATAAATTAATGCATAATTTTTTTGAATTCCCGAAGGAACATTGCCTCTATTTTTTGAAATAGTTTATGTGTATATATACAAAAAACGGCTTACAATTTATTTTATTAAAACATTTTATAAAGGATAAATAATTATGATTGATTTACAATTTTATAACAGTAAAATAGGAGAATACATGAATAAAATAAATTGAATGAACACAGCTGAATATAATGTACAACCAAAAATATACTAGCAAATAAAAATACGATATAATTGATGAGCATGGCAATGAATATTAATTAATAGTAGCAAAAAATAATAAATAAATAAGTAAACAATATAAAAATAATAAATAAAAATTGAATATTAAAATAAATAAAATAATAATGAAAACAATGAATGAATAAAAAGATTAAATAAATAAAATAAATATAAATAATAAAATATATATATTTCAAAAAAATTTCTATAGATATTTTTCTTATTTATAATTTGGCCCAAAAGTTGAGAAAAATTACGAAATTATACCATTTGTAATTTTTGTGAAAAATTTTCTTAATCGAAATGAGCCCAAACTCGACAGAAGTGAGCTTGAGGATAGCTGAGAAGACTACTCAGTCGAAACGTTCATCCTAAACGAATCGAAAAGATACAATTTTGATTAAATATTTATTACTTTAGATATCACAATCAAGTTCTATTTTTGAAAAACAATTTAAAACTCTAGTTTTTTCCTAAATGTATTTTATGTTGCGATTTCCAAACTCGATTTTCCAACACAATGCACTAAGAATAAGGCTAAAATATGTTACTTTTGACACTTATCAAATGTAATTTGTTTTGACGTGCTTTGATAAGTGTCAAACATAGTTTTAACCTCATTCTTAGTGTATGTTTTCGTGTTTAACTGGTGTTAATTGTGAACTAAATACTCCTAATACTTTAATTTTGTATGTTGAAGCTTTATGGAGCACTTAGGAGCAATAGCAGTGAAAAACGAGTGAAAATTAGAATATTGGAGCAATTTGGAAGCTACACGCGGTCAACAGTGTTCCACACAGGTGTTTGGTCAGGGTTTGTAACTCACTATAGCAAGTTCGTTCCACTCTCACCGCACCATTGTTGATACACAATATCAACGAGGGGTCAAGATGGAGAGGGAAATGGTTTCCTAGTTCAGAAAAATAGAGTCCAATCCCCCCAAATGGAGTGTTTGGGATTACCTAAATCATGATATTTTAGGGTCGGATTATTACATTATTTTATTATAATCATACAACAAAATCAATCAAATCTGAGTAATGATAAATAGTTGTTGATAAGTGCTAAAAGTAATATGTTTTAATCTCATTCTTAATGCGTTTTTGGATTCGATGTAAAATGGTGAATTTTATGCTCCTAATCATTTAAATTCATGTTTTTATACTTAGGAGAGCATTTGGGAGTGAAAAAGAGCAAAAATAAAAAAATGGAGAAAATTTTAGGAGCCACACGTGTTGGGCACACAGCCATGTGCCAAATAGTATGGAAATCGTAAACTGAATCCAAAACACGCGGAAAAACGTAATTTTTAGGTTTCTCAGACATTTTAAGGCTTATATATACCAAATATGATAAGAGGGGAGTGAGTCGTCATAGAAATAGTCAAGAAAACAACTCGAAAACACCAAAGCCGACTTTGAAGTAGATTTCCATCAAGATTGGATATCTCCTTTTGATTTCTTTGAATTTTAGTATAAGTTTCTTCATTTCTTGTGGATTACTATCTTTTGGATGTTTTTATTTTCTATTATGAACTAATTTTCTAAATATCTAGGGAAGATGAACCCTATGATAAATTTTGTCTTTTGATTTCTATTTAATCATTGGTTTAATATTTATTTCTATGCTATTAACCATGTTTAATGTGCTTAAATCAGAGGAGGAATAGACTCTGTTTAAGTATAGATCTAGTATAATTGAGTGGAGTTGCATGCAATACTAGAAATAGGACAACATAAATCTATCGGATTAGACTCAAATATAATAGGGGGATCCAAAGATCGAGTTAATGCAACAATAGGGGTTTTAATTAGAAAGAAATTTCAATTAATCAACCTAGACTCAGTTGCTTTTATGATTGAATAGAGGTATTAGCATAATTTAGGGATTTCTATGGATCAAGATACTAAGTGAAGAAATTGTTTAGTTCAGATTGATAATGACAGATGAAATCTAGGTGGATTCTTTCCTGAGTATTGTTTCGCGTCTTGGTCGTTTATTCGATTATTTTCCTGAGTTGTTCTTTGTCGTGTTCGTAGTTAATTAATTAATTTAATTTTAATTTTAATAAATCTCTTCAATTTATCAATTAAAAAATAGAAAGACACTGATTGGAGGAGATCCACCTTAATGAGTTGATCATTTCGATGCAATGAAGTTGAAAAAGAAAAGGACAAAGGTTTGACGGTTATAGGGATGTGAATGTCATTTTACCCTTTTATTTTTCTATAGATAGGAGGGCAGATTAATTTTTTATGTTATACAAAAGTATATTGTTTGTTTTGGGGCATTGAATTGAAAGAAAAAAGGAAAAGTATGGACAAAAATTTTATAGTTATGAGGATGTAAATATAGTTACAACTTTTGATAAAGTCATAACCTTGATTAACTAATAAAATCTTATTCGCTTGGCTCAAGCTAAATAATTATAAGCTCGATTTGTAAGTTTTAAATAAATAATTAACTCAAATTATTGAAAATGGTTACTGTAACAAATTTTAAAATATATAAAAAAATAATTGAGTCATCGGGATAATGCCAATATATTTGTTTTTTTACATTGAATAAAGCTCATTGACTTGATTTTTTTTTTTAAGGCTATAAATTTGTGTATAAATATGTGTGTATGCATGAAGCACACTCCTTCAACCATTGATCCAAGGTATTAGGAAGGAGGCTGAACAATGCAACACTAAACTTATGAATATTGCAAATATGCCATCACTTCCATCACCTATAAGCGAGGTGTTCTACAAAAGCTATAAAACCATGGACTTCCCTGCTTCCATCGAAGGTCCCTTTTTGGGTTGAACTTTTAGATTTATCATCCATGGACTTCCCTACGGAAAAAGTGGATAATTCAGTCTGACAAGCAAAAGGTCAAACTGCTTCATTACGGAACAGTTAGACTAAGCGAACATGTACAGACGGAAAATTTATATATAGCATGCAGATCTGTGAGAATTACAGCGGAAAAACTCCACCATGTGAGACATGGACGCCGGTCTATCCCCAAACAATAGCCAACCATTTGAAAAACATTACAATTTAGGCAGTAAGAAAATGCTTGTCAACTATTTGGGGAAGCATTCAATTCTCCAGACCAAGTTTAGCCAACTATTTTTCTTTTCCATTTCCATTAGCTTTGAACCATTTCAACAAAATATATTAGTTGCACAAGGTAAAGATGCAAGAGCAACATGCATAGTCTTATTACTGAAATGGATGAAAATAGATCATGTCAGTATGGACTTCCGATACATACCGATGTAGATTTTTTCATTGGGCATTTTTCTTGTCCAGTGTTCCCAGATGCTATGTTCCAACTTTTTCAGTTGATTAATAGCATACTGCCAATAGCAAAAATTCAAGTCAGAATATATTCTGATAACATCAGCAAATAAGTCCCAAAATGAGACAGTGCATGAAGGGAAACAGAGGGACCACCAGATTATGATTTTAGCACAACTTAAGGGATATGACTTGGAAGGACAAGATTATTGGTCAGGAAGAACATCTGATTTTGTTGGAGAAAAGCATCTTTCTAAAGCAAGACTTGAAAGATTTATGTTTTAAGCTCTCCTTATTCTCTCTTTTCTGTCATGTTATCCATACTCTTGTTTTTTTGCTTAACAGAATTTTGTAATAATATTATAACACTATAATGTACATACAGAGACTGCCAGGAAAAAAATTAAAATTTAAAATCAGTGGCATATACAGACATGTATCACTCCACATTATCATTTTTATACATTGTAGTATTAAAGAAGCTCCAAATGTTTTAAATATTCAAAAATTGAGTATATTATTTCAAGACTTCAAATAAAGAAAAAAAAAAAAAGTCTGGCTACAAGATAGTATTTCCAGCAATCATGCCTAAACAATAATCATCCATGAAAATTTCAAGTTAATTGTGTATCGTCTGAAAGCTATTTTTTCTATTTACGAATCACTTCCGAAAGCAAAAGATTTATATGGATTTTTAGCATAATTGGTAAATATTTTTGATAACTTAGAAATAACTAATAACATAGATAATAGAATTCCTGACTTTTTTTTATCGCTGCAATTCACATTTTAATCAAAGTTGCATGCATTTTCCTTTCTTTCTTTTTGTTTCCCTTCCGACAAAGTACGTCCATATTCACAATACAAAGTATAAAGACCTTTGAAGATTTTCTTGAAAACTACATATTTACTCATTGTTATAATATCAATAGAAAGGTGAAAAATATACTTATTTGACCCCTTTCTTTTAGGTTTTGCTTAAGTCTAATGAGGATGATATGGGAAAATAATAAAAACTCTTCCCTAACATCTATATATAAAATTAACTTTTCTAGAGTTGACCCCACTCAACACATTGTAGCTACGCTGTTAATATCACTTAAATTTCTACACAAACTAGTTCATATGTTTCCCACTTATGGCTATCTAGTTCAACTGCTTTTCTATAGAAGGCTAGGAAGGGTGACTGTAAAAGATTAATGTGCTACTTAAGACTTGTTGGAGATATTATAAGATTATTACTTATCAGTATAGCACAACTTAGCTTTTCTGGTATGATAAAAAAATTAAATTGGCAGAGTATATTAAGTATGCCTTACAAACATGATGAAAAAATAAATGATTCTTCCACCAGTTATGATGAATTATAGGAAGATCATTTCAACCATGGAACAAGCAGTAGCAACTACTGAAACAGGAAGATTAATTAATCAATATTGATAAAAATAAAAAACCACTTCAACCATCCTATGCACGCCCCTCCCACCCCCACCCCCACCCCCCAAAAATAGAAAAAGTAGGAGAAATAACACACACATGTTAAGCACAAAATGAAGCTTGAACTCACATATAAAGTGTTTAACTGAACACATAGGGTTGGCGTTGTCAGGACATTAATATTGATGGACCTTCTCTGATCTGGCAGTCGAGAGTCGAATAGCTCCTTCTTCACAAAAGCCTTTATTCCAGCTTCTCTTCTATATTGGGTGAGAACAGGTAAAGGTGGAACTAGATCATCTTTGCTAGCTGCATTTGTGAAACTGACACATCAAGGTCTGCATTGGAGGGAATGCAAAGAAAAAACAGCAGAAAAAAGGATAGAAACAGATTGAAACCTCAAAAAAACTCAAAATATCAACAGCAGCAAAAGAGATGCAAAAGAACAATGCCATACAGATTTCATTGTTGTTGAGGGCACAAGGTGAAAGAAAGAGCTTGCCAAAATGAAGCAAGGTGCAAAATGTATTTCTATTCTATGTTTATGGATGTTTGTTTGTGCGTGTGCACACATAAATAATAAGCTTAGGGCATATAATGATGATAATAAAATCTAAAGAGTGGTCTAATTTATCTACAAAACATGAAAAAAAATTGTTAGCCGATATACTTTTTTTACGCCTTTCACCTTATAGAAAATTTGGGCTGCTGTGATATAATTAATATAATCAAGCAACTAATAACCTAGAAATAAATGGAGAAACGAGCACACGTAAATCAGAGATTTTAGATTAAGCAATTTTCCCAGAGTGAAGAATGGAAGAAAAAGAAAAGAGAGGAATATAGCTTTCTAGCCTACCCTTCTTTATGTTTTATTGCTTTCTTAAATAGAAGGGACAAAAAATAGATAGAACAGAATCTAGGAAATGTAGTTTTTTTCTTTGACAGTATCAGACCATATCCAAAGAGAGCTTGTACTTCATCAGGGAGGAAAAATAAAAGACAAAGCACTATAATGTAGGAATCTGAGGATGTCCACTGAAATCAATCAAGTTGAAGATTACAGCACCGAAGTGTTGTCAGATAGTCAGCCAACAACAGATAATGTTGCCAAGAAATTATAAGAGGATTAACTGATTTAAGAGTGTCAAAACTATTTTTTTTAAAAAGGAAAGTTTCAAAAATTATTTTTTTAAATCGAACATGAGAGTCACCACCAATCTTTTTTTTTTGGTGTGATTGGATCACCGCAAAACGTTTTAAATCCGTTTTGAAAAATATTTTGGTCTTCGAAATCCAAAAAGCAGGTTCGGGAGTCGGTTACGTATGAGGAGGATTAGCACTCTCACACGCCCAAAATTGGTACCACATCGATCATTTTCGGGTCTTAATTGTAAAAATTTGAAAGCTCGGGTGAGGTTTAAAATACAATCTTTGTATGCATGGTTTGTTTAGCGTGATTTTCAAAAACTGAATTTGAAGAGAAAGAATGCCCATTCGTTTCGAATTTCTCGGAGAATTGAAGTCGAGTCCTACACGTTAGGATACGACATTCTTGAAAACTTCGAAATTTGAGGGTATTTGGAAAAATTTGGAAGAGGATATTCGATTGTGCAAATTCCATGAAAAATCACACCCAAAATGTTAGTGTACAATTCTTCGAAGTTTTCACACAAAAGGATATTGCCTCAATTTTGAAATTATTTGCATTTTTTAAGACAAAACCATTTTGGTTTAATTAAAAATGAGTATGTGAAGTGAATACGAATATGCAATTAATGGTAAAGTCGAACAATACAAAGACAGAACAATTATACAGGTAACGAAATACGTAAAGATAAACATAAAATACGAAATACAAAAAAAAAAAAAACAATATAATTTTATGTACAAAGAGTAAAAAAAAAAAAGAGGTGAAAACGAAGTTTTTGAGAATTTCGAGGCAAAGATGTGATTTTGGAGAAGTCTGAGGCAAAAATATAATTTTGGAGAAGTTTGGGGGTCAAAATGTAATTTCAAAAAAGTTTAGATGTCAAAATGCAATTTTGAAAAAGTTTGAGGGTCAAAATGTAATTTTAGAAAAGTTTAACGGTCAAAATGTAATTTTGAAGAAGTTTAGGGACCCTTGGGCAATAAACCCAAAAATGTGACACGTGGCAGTCTTTTGACCCTCAAAAAGTCAAAGGACTAAATTAAAAATTAAATAAAATTTGAGAGCAAATTTAAAATAAACTAAAAAATTGGGAAAGGACAACATTGTAACAAACAAAAATGCGGAAGGGCCAAAGAGGCAATTTGCCCTTCTATGTAAAAACACGTGGACCCCAAGCTGGGTCTGGTCGGGTCGATTTGGATCGTCATGAAACGACGTCATTTCGGGACCTAAACTCCCCCACCAAAACGACGTCGTTCCGTTGTAGTATATAAACTAGTTTTTGCTAAAAAAATCACATTTTCATATCATTTTACAAAAAAATTATTTTGTTTTCTCTTTGTTCTCTCAAGTCTCTCTGTTCTCTCTAAACCTCATATCTGGCCTAGGGCTCCGCCGTAGGCCTCCACCGATCGTCGTCGAGCTCCATCGCCGACTCACTGCTTTTGATGACCGGGGAACTCCAAAATTTCACCCCTTTCTTTATTTTTCGCTACGATTTGAGATCTAGAGTCAAGAACCTCCAAAAATCGACTATGAAACTCAAAAAAAGAGGTATTGTTCGAATCTTGAAATTTCCTCTTTTTTTTGATATTTTAGATCTGTTTTTCTCTTTTAGATTTTTATATTTTTTTTAAAAAAAATGGTCTAGATCTAAACTAGATCTTTTCGGATTTTCAAAAAAAAAAAAGATTTTTCGAAATTTCTATTTTTCCTTTTGAAATCTATTATTTTATTATTATTTTTTTACTTTCAAAACTTGTTTCTTTTGTTTCAGATTTACCTTCCGAAGCACCCCTCACGATCATAGACAAGATAGGAGGGGTTCCGTCCAGAGCGACGACGGCAGCAGCGTGTCAGGTATGCCCTTCACCTTTTTTTTTGTTTATTATTATTTTTATCTAAAACGTTTTCCAATTAAATGATAATAATAATAAATATTAATTAATAACTAATATTAATGTGTAATGAATAATAAATAAATATATATTAATATATATTAAAAATAAAATAAAGAAACACTTCGAATTCAAAAGGAAATAATAAATAAACAATAAATGCCAATGTATTTAAAATGTATTTAAAATGTATACCTTTGGAATATTTATATTGGAATGCTAAGAATCTGATTTTTTTGAACTATTTTGCTATAATTTATTGCTTGTCAAGTTGAAAAAAGGATCCTGTTACAATCGGTTTCAATGGTTTCATAGCCGAATACAACTTCTATTTTTTTATTTCGTTGATGCTTCTCTGTGCTATTTTACAGGAATCCCGGAGTGGTGGCCGACAATGGGTGGTGGCGTTGCGGAACCTGACAAGGCAGAGAGGGCAAGTGAGGGTGCGACGGCTAGAAAGCAAACCCTAGCTGATTAGGGTTTCTGAGTTCTTTTTGTGTAATTAGGCTTTTCGGGCCGATTTGGTTTGGGCCTGTTTGGTTTGCAATTGAGTCTTTTTTTTGTAATTTTGGGTTTTGTAAACATTTTAAAAGTGGATTTTATTTAATTTTTTTCTTTTATTTGTTTCGTATATTTGTTTTGGCCAAGATAAAATTGGACTCCAACAGTTGCCCCTCTTTACTCGTTGTCGTGTAACAAGAACAGAGCAAAGACTAAAAGGATGACCAATTTTGTCTAATTCCACTGGTTTTGGTCTCTTTAGCCTTTCTTCTTCAAGTAGTCCGCCCTTTGCTTTATTGGTCGTTCAACTTCACTGCATTCTGCTTTTCTTTGGTTCAACCTTTTAACTCTTCAAGGATTTGGTGTCGTAACTTCATATTTCAGTCTACTTCTCTGTATCTCATCAAGAAGATGACCGCTTCATTATTTAATCTACTTCTCTGTATCTCATCAGGAAGACGAATTTGGTTCACTTCTCTGCATCTCATCCGGAAGATGAACAATTTATTGCTTCGACCTACTTCTCTGTATCTCATCAAGAAGATGGGGTTTGAAGTTTCACTCACATTTTAGTTTCACTTCATTGAATTGGTCTACTTCTCAGTATCTCATCAGGAAAATGACTACTTCATTGTTTTGATTCACTTCTCTGTATCTCATCAGGAAGACGGATTTGGCTCACTTCTCTGTATCTCGTTCGGAAGATGAATACTTTATTGCTTCGACCCACTTCTTTGTATCTCATCAGGAAGATAGGGTTTGAAGTTTCACTCACATTGAGTTCACTTCATTGAATTGGTCTACTTCTCAGTATCTCATTAGAAAGATGATCGCTTCATTGTTTTGATCCACTTCTCTGTATGTCATTAGGAAGATGGATTTGGTTCACTTCTCTGCATCTCGTCCGAAAGATGAACACTTTATTGCTTCGACCTACTTCTTTGTATCTCATCGGGAAGATGGGGTTTGAAGTTTCACTCACATTGAGTTCACTTCATTGAATTGGTCTACTTCTCAGTATCTCATCAGGAAGATGACCACTTCATTATTTTGATCCACTTCTCTGTATCTCATCAAGAAGATAGATTTGATTCACTTCTTTGCATCTCGCCTAGAAGATGAACACTTTATTACTTCGACTCACTTCTCTATATCTCATCAGGAATATGGGGTTTGAAGTTTCACTCACATTGAGTTTCAATTCATTGAATTGGCCTACTTCTCAGTATCTCATCAGGAAGATGATCGCTTTTTTATTTTGTTCCACTTCTCTATATCTCAATAAGAAGACGGATTTGGTTCACTTCTATACATCTCGTTTGGAAGATGAACACTCTCTTGCTTCAAACCACTTCTCAGTATCTCATTAGGAAGATGGAGTTTGATCTGTCCCTTTCGATTAGGGGTAAAAGATCGAAATATGGCTTCAATCTGCCCCTCTTATTTTAGGGGTAAAAGATTGGATGATGGTCTTTAATTTGCCCCTCTTGACTTAGGGGTAAAAGATTGGATGATGGTCTTTAATCTGTCCCTCTTGACTTAGGGGTAAAATATTGGAATCTTCAATCTACCCTTTTTTATTAAGGGTAAGAGATTGGAATCTTTAATCTGCCCTTCTTTATTAAAGGTAAGAGACTAGAATCTTCAATCTGCCCTTCTTGATTAAGGGTAAGAGACTGGAATCTTCAATCTGCCCTTCTTGATTAAGGGTAAAAGATTGGAATGTAGCTTCAATTTGCCCCTCTAGATTAGGGGTAAAAGATTGGAATGTGTTCAGTCTTTCATGGTACCAGATTCGTCGTTGCGGTCTCAATCCTTCCTATCACATCTTTATGGTACCGAGTTCGCCGTTGCGGCCTCAACCTTTCCCTTCAATCTTCATGGCATCGAGTTCGTCGTTGCGACCTCAACCTTTCCTTTAAAATCTTCATGTTTCTTCAACTAATTTCGCCATTTTGCAGTAATGGGCCTCTATGTAGGCCAGATTATTAGGATGCCATGATCAGGATAAGTCAAATGCTCCTAACTAAATGAGTGTGCATGATGAATGCAAAAATGTCATCTTTGAGAAATGATTTTATTTTTGGTCTTTAGTTGACATCATTCATCGCTCTTCTAAATCTCATCACTGATGTGGTATCGTTGGCATAAAACCTAAAGAGGTAGTCATAATTTGAACTATTTTGTTTCAAGACCATTCAAACCCTCGGGTTTGGTTATTTCCAACTAGTGATCCTGTTTCAGGTCCTTGTACTATTTAGGAATTTTTCAGAATGATAAGTAAAAATCCTTTTATCCCTCGTATCGTTAAACCACTAATCGTTATTTCAAAAGTGAAAATGTTCAAATCAAGGTTGTAGGGTGGATGAAATTGAATTTGATTGATGACAAAGCTTTCATGAATGAAAAGATCATTGGCTCATGAATCGCCATTGATGCAAAAATACTTGATCATGGTCGCAATACAAATATTATCGGAGACAAAGATCACATAAATGAAAAACTACAAATGACTGGACAAAAGTTGCTAAACATAAGGTGAACAATGAATGGGGTTAGGTGCCCCAGATATCAAAGTATGAGCTTCACTGAGCAAACTTCATAAGGACCATTCTAAGCTTGATATGTGTTCATGAAACTTGGAGTACTTCTTCAATGCCTCAAGGTGTAAAGTTTCTCCACCTTGTTACTTTTAAGAGAGAAGACCACTTCATGCCTCTTTATTCAAATTGAGTTGCCCTTTCAGGATTTCAACTCAAATCTCCTTAGGTTTCGAGATGTCCTTTACGAATTTTCACCTCAACCTCTCCTATTGTTTCTTTTTTTTTTTTTGCTTTTTTTTCTTTTTTCAAGATGGTGATTTCTCATGTCAAGCCTTCGTAGCTCTCTTCTATCTTCCAATTGATCCTTTAGGGTCTTTATTAGTCAACTCCAATGCCCCCTTTTTTGACGATGTGGTGCAGAGTCGTGATACTTGTTCTTGAATTAGCTGCAACTTCAACTATCGTGTTGTTGTTCAAATCCAAATCATTGTTGGATATGATCCTTTTTGGCATTCCGTATCGACATATGATCTCTCTTTTTCAAGAATTTGCTTAACCATCGATTGACATAGGAAGTAGTAATTGATGCTCATTAAAAACTCTTTTGCGAAGCTAGCTCAATGATATTCATGCTTCATAGAGAAAAAGGCCACGATGTAAAAATTTTCAAAATACCCTTTGCGGGTTTTCGTCTTGACTTTTTATTTCTTTCCTTATTGGGTTTTAAAATGCCCTTTACGAATTTTTCGTCCCTTTTTTCTTTTTCTTTTGTTGTTTTTTTATAACACGTCGAGCTTCAATTTTTTAAATTTCTATTAAATTAGATTGCATTCTTCCTTTATGAGAGCTTGTATGTCACAACATCAATTCCTTAAATCCGGCATGCTTTGGACCATGCAAAGACATTTGGGTTATCGAAGCAGCTCACCTTGTTTCTGCAAAGACACATGCTTCAAAAATCACAACTCTTCGAGGTGATCTTTATCTTGTGTCTTTACTCAACCATTCGTAGTAGATTGGGAGACAAGTTACATTCTTGATCATTTTCAAAGTCTTGAAGTTTTTCTGGACACATGTCCTTCTCAAAAGGACCTAAGTTAACCGTAGTGTTGCTCGTGTCTTTGATATCGAGGGATCCAACATATGGGTAAGAGAATGAATTTTAAGAATGAACAACCATTTGGTAGAGAAATGCAAGATGTTTGTCAAGTAAGACACAAGAAATGCATCATTTTCATCGAAATAAAAAACAATGGTCATATGCCCTTTATAAAAGAATCCCTATTACCCTCGGGCTTAGAGTGATAAGTGTGTTCTGAATATTTTTCTAAAAAAGTCCTAAAAATTACAGGAAACTCCTCTACAGACTAGTTGTTCAAAACACTTCCAAGGGCATAGGGATGAATTCTCGATGGGTTCCACTCTCAGTATGACTTTTGCAATTTTTATTTTTTTAACATCCCCGAATTATCTTGATTTATCATGTTTCCTCTCAGTTTTCATTTAGGGTTGATGACCCCCTTACACACGAATGTTTCAGATATGTGGGATCTTATTAAAATTTTATGCATGAAGTGCAATACAAATGAATGATAAAATGCATGCAACAAGGCGTTGATTATTGGTTCCATTCCATTAGACAACTTAACTAGAAAACAAATTTCTGTACATAAGGCAGATACATGTATGGTCGTGCCTTAATGCTCAAAGTCCTAATCTTTCAAGCTAACTTTTGCTCCAGATTAACCTTGATTTCAAGTTCAAATGTTGGTCTTGCATGACTAAAGTCTACAAGTGGTTAGTTGTTTCTTGCACTTGGTCGAATCCTTGATTGTGACAAGATCCCTATCTCAGATTTGCCCCTAAGAGCATTGGAGTCGTTCCTCCTTTATTTCCAATTTCTTTAGCGAAATCATCTTGCCTTTTGGATAGCCATAAATTCCTTTGATTGAAAGTAGTTGTTACAGAATACTCGATAAAAGACTTGTTCAACCTTCCAACAAAATGAACATGGAACCATGCTAGCAAAAGTTGTGCACCAATACACATTCTTTTGCCTTTTCTTCGATAGGTGTTTAATGGATAAGATTGCTAGAACATGAGTGATTCACTTGTCAAATCGATCAAACAAATCTGCAATCGTGTCCTTTACATGCCCCAACATTTTAGGGAAGACAACTAACTCGAACATGTCAACATTCTTTCTTGTAGTTGAGTGCACTATGTCTTGCGGTTTTTTTCAAAGTGGTGCACTTGTTATCCTCTTTTTCCTTGATTAGGTTTACAACCCTAATGCTTTCTCATCCAGAATAGACCTCGTGATTTTGAATCCTTGGGCGACGTAGTGTATTCTTCTACCCTATGTTCATGTTTTTGAAGGTGAAGTAACTAAGCTTAAGGCAAATCAACATATTCGAATTGGAATATCTACCTCACTTTGTCTTCCATACTTCTTTCAGCTCTTGCAAACTGTCATGGGTTTCATTTATTTGGGTGTAATCCAAAACTCTGATATGTGCCCCTTTGACAGGTCATTATTTTTTATTGTTGTTTTTCTTTGACCACATACGTACGACCACGTTGGCTTCTACCTTATCAAGGAATCCGTTTTCTTATGATCAATTCTCTATTTGGCAATAGAACATGAATCAACACCTTTTTGATAAAAATGCAATTGCAAACGAATTCAAAATATATTGCGATTAAAAGCAAAAATAAAACCGTGTCTCTTAACTTATTCGAGTAAACACTAAAGGTTTGACACAGCTCCACTAAGGCTCTCATGGAATTAAATGCAAGTTAATAAAATATGCAGCTTATGAATGCATGTATGCATAAGAAAAGGCATTGATTTTGAATTCAATCACATTAGAACAACTTCTCTAGAAGACAAAATTCTCTACATAAAACAGATTACATAAACGGCTTTACCTTATAGCCTAAAGCTTTGATCTCCCTAGAAGTCTGGCTAATTTTTGTCCCCCCTCCGATCCTGATTCATATTGCATGCTCCATATATCAGCTTCGACGACTAATGCTTTCATGTGATCAACCGTTTTTCATCATTTGCATAATCTTTATTTCGAACATGTCTCTGAGCTTGTCGAAAGTGTCCTCACTTGCTTCTTGATTCCTTTCAAGAACCTCGATCTGTATTTGCGTAATCTTTCTTCAAGTATTCTAAATCTTCTTTGACTTTGTGCTTTCCTTCGACCATAAGTGCAAAGCCATGTTATCTTCCACTTTATTAAGAAATTCATCCCCCATGATGAAACTACCTATTTGGTAACCGAATTTAAATCAACAACTTTTATTCTATGATGATGCAAATGCAAGTAAAAGAAAAGAGACAAAAACAAAAGAGTTAGCAAAAACATCGATACAGGTATAGAACAAAGAACCTAAGAACTTGTCTTGGATGATTGCTAAAAGGTTCGGTATAACTCCTTCTAAGGCAAGTACTTATGGCTCATTACATGCGGCTTAGTCTCTAGAGTAAAAGGGTACCCAAACGAGCAGATTCCTCGATCCTCACCCATTACAGGTTTCATGTGGATGAGTTCAGTTTAGGGAGACACATTTCCCACATGTTTATACAGAAGTGAAAACTTCACGAAAACATGGGTACGAATGTAATCCCGAAAATGATTCACTATCCTGCACAGAGGTGAAAACCTCACGAAGGAGTAGCTTCATGTTTTCACTTAAAGGGTATAGTAACAAATGCATATGAATGCAAACCTATGCTAGCACTATCGACATAAAATAACATCACACAAAAATGCAAAGGATCGTATATTAAACAAAACTGAGTGTTTAAAATTTTAACTAAAAGACCCGAAAATAATCGATTTTGGCTTGACTCTCTTTTATTTTTAAATTCCCCAGTGGAGTCACCAAGCTGTCGAAACCATTTTTTAAAAAAGGAAAGTTTCGGAAATTATTTTTTAAAATAAAAAATGGGAGTTGCCACCAATCCTTTTTATTTGGTGTGATTAGATCATCGCAAAATGTTTTAAATTCGTTTTGAAAAACATTTTGGTCTTCGAAATCCAAAAAGTGAGTTCGGGAGTCTGTTACGTATGAGGAGGATTAGCACCCTCACATGCCCAAAATTGGTACCACATCGATTATTTTCAGGTCTTAATTGTACAAATTTGAAAGCTCTGGTGAGGTTTAAAATACGATCCTTGTATGCATGGTTTGTTTAGCGTGATGTTCAAAAACTGAATTTCAAGAGAAAGAATGGCCATTCGTTTTGAATTTCTCGGAGAATTGAAGTCGCGTCTAACACGTTAGGATACGACATTCTCGAAAACTTCAAAATTGGAGAGTATTTGGAAAATTTTGGAAGAGGATATTCGATTGTGCAAATTCCATGAAAAATCACACCCAACACGTTAGGGCACAATTCTTCGAAGTTTTCACACAAAAGGATATTGCCTAGATTTTGAAATTATTTGTATTTTTTAAGACAAAACGATTTTGGTTTAATTAAAAATGAGTATGTGAAGTGAATATGAATATGCAATTAATGGCAAAGTCGAACAATACAAAGACAGAATAATTACGCAGGTAACGAAATACGTAAAGATAAACATAAAATACGAAATAAAAAAAAAACATGAATCAGAAATATCAACTACAAACAAAACAGGATTAGTTTAAGGCACAAAAAAACAATTTAATTTTATGTACAAATAGTCAAAAACAAAAAAGAAAAAAAACGAGGTCAAAATGAAGTTTTTGAGAATTTCAGGGCAAAGACGTGATTTTGGAGAAGTCTGAAATAAAAATGTAATTTTGGAGAAGTTTGAGGCTCAAAATGCAATTTCGAAAAAGTTTAAGGGGTCAAAATGCAATTTTGGAAAGTTTAGAGGTAAAAATGTAATTTTAGAAAAGTTTAGAGGTCAAATTGTAATTTTGTAGTATATAAACTAGTTTTTGCTAAAAAAATCACATTTTCATATCATTTTACAAAAAATTTATTTTGTTTTCTCTCTTTCCTCTCAAGTTTCCCTGTTCTCTTTAAACCTAGGGTTCCGTTGTGGGCCTCCACCGATCGCAGTCGAGCTCCATCGCCGGCCCACCATTTTGATGATCGGGGAACTCCCAATGTCATCCCTTTCTTTGTTTTTCGTTGCGATTCGAGATCTAGAGTCGAGAACCTCCAAAAATAGACTCCGAAACTCCGAAAAAGAGGTAATGTTCAGATCTTGAAATTTCCTTTTTTTGATATTTTAGATCTGTTTTTCTCTTTAAAATTTTTATATTTTTAAAAAAATGGTCTAGATCTAAACTAGATCTTTTCGGATTTAAAAAAAAAAAGATTTTTCGAAATTTCTATTTTTTCTTTTGAAATATGTTATTTTATTATTATTTTTTTCTTTCGAATTTTGTTTCTTTTGTTTCAGATTTACCTTCCGAAGCATCCCTCACGATCAAAGACGAGATCGGAGGGGTTCCGTCCGAAGCAACGACGATAGCAGCGTGTCAGGTATGCCCCTTCACCTTCCTTTTTTGTTTATTATTTTTTATCTAAAACATTTTTAATTAAATGATAATAATAAATATTAATTTATAACTAATATTAATGCGTAATGAATAATAAATAAATATATATTAATATATATTAAAAATAAAATAAAGAAACACTTCAAATTCAAAAGGAAATAATAAATAAACAATAAATGTCAATGTATTTAAAATGTATACCTTTGCAATACTGATATTGGAATGTTGAGAATCTAATTTTTTTGAACTGTTTTGCTATGATTTATTGCTTGTGAAATTGAAAAAAGGATCCTGTTACAATCGGTTTCAATGGTTTTATAACCGAATACAACTTGTATTTTTTTATTCCATTGATGCTTCTCTGTGCTGTTTTGCAGGAATCCCGGAGTGGTGACGGACAATGGATGGTGGCGTTGTGGAAGCTGACAAGGCAGAGAGGGCAAGTGGGGCTATGGCGGCTGGAAAGCAAACCCTAACTGATTAGGATTTCTGTGTTCTTTTTGTGTAATTAGGCTTTTCGAGCTGATTTGGTTTAGGCTTGTTTGGTTTGTAATTGAGTTTTTTTTTTTTTTTTTTTGTAATTTGGGGTTTTGTAAACATTTTAAAAGTGGATTTTATTTAATTTTTTTCCTTTTATTTGTTTTGTTTATTTGTTCTAGTCCGGATAAAATTGAGCTTCAATAAAGAGTATTTCGTTTGATAATAATTCTTGGATTTATCCAAGACTACCATCTATGTTAAGAATGGATGGTCCAAAAGCTCTAAAAAGTACTGACAATGCTCACTAATAAACTTGCAGAATCCAGATGGCCGAAAATATTATCAGCAGTAAATATATCATAAATCTTCCATCAATCTCTGTAGGTCCAACTTTTCACTCAAACTGAGATACAATGCTTATTCATAAGTTTTATGCAACAGTTGTCAAATTGAAGCATGATATCTAGAGCCCAATTTTCAACTTCAGGTCATAATCATCTAGCTGCTGAAACTTACCTAGTATATCGTGTCATTCAAGCCTCTTTCAAGGGGACATTAGAGGTTGGTCCTAAATTGTTCCATGTTTTTAACCAGTCTAATAGGGCTAAGAGATCCAAGGAAACGTTCAAGGTCACTGATGATACTCCAGTGGTTATTTTTTCAGTTCTATTTTACCACAAAAAAGAGGGAAAATTATATTGACTACCACCAATGCAATAGTTACTTTCCTATTAATGACAATGAAGCCAATCAACTTAGAATATTATCATAAAGGGTACTGACCTAAATTATCTACAATATGATTTGCGTATACTTGAAATGCATTATCAATGCCACGAAACAAAGCATTAAGTTCTGTAAGCCTCATTGGAATTTTAATGCCAAAAAACTGATCCACTGTCTGCACCCAAAAACAGAAAGAAAGTAGAATATACTATTAATATCTCCAGAATGAAATAAACATCTATAGGAGAAAAAAGATATAAAAGATACAAATCTTTTTTCAAAATTATGAGATTCCAGATTCCAAGAGCCTGTGAAAAATGTTCTCTAACTGATAGCAGTCAAATATTTGCTAGAGATATTAACCAAAGTCTCCCATTTCAATAATATCAAATTCGAAATAAATAAATAAATAAAACTAGTTTTATTGTTGACATAAATAAGACGGAAAAGTTTAAATTTTTGGGGCATTACACCTAACGTGTTGGGTACGGTTTTTCTTTGAACCTAAATAATTGAGTATCCTATTAAAGTCGATAAATACTTGATGCTCTGTTATTTTAGGGGACTCAAAAAATTGTGCCCTAACGTGTTGGGTATAATTTTTTCTTTGAATTAAGTAATTGAACATCTTATTTAAAATTGATAAATGTTCCTTTTTTTTTAAGATTTGAAAATGTTTTGTCCTAACCTATTGGACATGTTTTTTCTCGATTGATTCAAAATAAATGGGCTTTCTTTGCGAAATTTGATTTTTAGATAAAACATTTCATTCGCACATGTATGGATCACATTTTAAATTCTTTTCAAGTTTTTAAATTTTCAACAATTACGACATTAAATAATCGACTAGGTACAAATTTTGGGCGTATGAGGGGTTAATCTTTTCTCATACGTAAACGACTCCCGAACCTATTTTCTGATTTCAGAAGTCAAAAGTCATCATTTTCATAACTTTAACAATTTATTAAAGTGAATATATTTTGAGGTGATCCGATCACACCTAATTAAAAAATATTTGTGGCGACTTCATTTTCATAATTTAAAATAAAAATTGTTACTTTTTTTTTCAAAAAAATGGTTTCGACAAGTAATTTTAGGCATTGTTCAAATTGATTTTAAACTTTATTTAAAAAAAAATTAAATTAATTAAATTTATAAAAATAAAAGATAAATTGGTTCAAAATTTAAGATTACACTCATAATTTAGGATAATTTAAAGGATGGATCATAATAAGATTATACCCTAATTATAACATCTTGACACTATTCCATAATGTAAAATTACGGAATAATCGGAAAATTAAATTCTAAACACAATAATCTTATTTTGAAATGTAATATTACAGATAATAATGTTATATTCAACTAATCAACCCTTAAATGGTTACATTGCTTGGACCCTAAGTTGTAATTGACAGTATTGTTTAATTGGCCTTCTCACCTAATTATTGTTGTTGTTTGGTTACATTAAATGGTTGGCTTTTTTCCATATCCATCATAAAATACATTAAATAAAATCACCAATACATCGATTATTGAGTTCAAACAAAACAATTTACCCTTTTTTGTTAGAGTGAATAACATCTGTTCACACTAGGTGTTTTTTCACTTCAGCATAGTTAATTTGTTTTGGATAATTTACACCTAAAGTAATTAAATTATTAATAAATTTATGTTTTGGTCACTCAATTTCAAAAAAATTATATGAGGTGTCACATTATTGATGAAAACTTTCAATTTTCTTTGTATAATTATATGTTTTCTCATTCGTTTGTTGTTTGAGATTAATCATGTTGGGGTCGAGATTAGTTTCAAATATATTTATGTATTATTTTTATACGAGGTGTCACATTATTAATCTTTTCAAAGTTGTGATATGATAACTAATATTATCAATTTGTTACATCATCATTTTAGATGAAATTTTAAGGTATTTCAAATTTTGATTTTAAAGTTACTCCTTGTTGTGAATTTGTTGTGAATTCGAAACGGATGTGGATAGATATCCCAGATATGATCTTTATGTGGTTTAATATGTTACTCATGATGATAGTTCTAAAGACTATTTTGTTACAGTTTCTCGGTTGCAAAAGCGGAGATCACGTTCGACGAGTAGTTCCGACGCTCTCAAATTACCATAACCTCCTCATTAGTATCCATTCTCAAAATGACCCTCTTTGACGCACAATCCAAGCTGGCTTAGTGCTCTACTAACCAGTTCATTCCCAAAATCAAGTTAAACTATCTAAATGGAAACTCCATCAAATCAACTAGGAACACAACTCCCTACACTTCTAACAGTACTCGTTTGAATTCTTTGTCAACTTGAACAGATTGACCCAAACGACTAATCACAGAAATGACGCTAGCAATATGCTCAACAAATACATGCAATATCACAGATATAGTAGTAGCAATATAAGAATGAGTTGAGACAATATCAATTAAAGCATATTAAGGCACCGTATGAATATAAAACGTACCAGCAATCACATCTGTGTCATCCTTATCTTCGCGACGTCGTGCCGCATAAACAAGCACAGGCTGTCGGGCCTTAGATTGAATCGTACCCCTGTTCGATGCTCTTCTACCCCACCCAGTACTACTACCAACTCTACTATAGCCATGACTTCTAGTCGGCTGCAGCATTCCTCTCAGTGGCTGCGTATTACTCCAACTGTAACCGATACCAAAGTTTGCATTTACTCAGCTCGCTAAGGACACTCACGCACCTTGTGCTCTAACGACCCACATCACAGACAAGCCTAGTCTTTCTTCAACACTCGTCCGAGTGGCATCTTCCACAATAATCACAGTGTCCCATAGCACTGGAACCCACTGATACCTCAGCCTTCGAAGGCCCGTCAAATCTTGCCTATTTCTTAGGGCGTATTGTAGTGCTAATAGATCTTGTCTCTCTCTTGGCTCTACTCTGAGCCTTCTCCTGTTCCTTTCTCTCGCGCGTAATGTGCTTGACTTCCTCTATAGCCTTCACTTTGTCGACCAACACAATAAAGACCCACTCCCTCTAAGAAGCGATCAAAACTCACTACTTAAACCTCAAACCTCACATACTTATCGTGCTCGGTGGTGACCAGTGTGCGGGCATACCTACTCAATCTCAAGAACTCGGCCTCGTACTCAGCTACAGACCTCTCTCACTACTCCAAACTCAAGAACTCACGTCTACGAGTCTCAATATAACTGGCTCCCACGTACTTGCTCTAAAATGCAGTCTTAAAAAACTCTCAAGTCACTACTCCCGACTGAGCACTCTGCTCGACTGTCAACCACCATTGGTACGCCTCATCCCGTAACAGTGATATGGCACTTCTCAGTTTCTATGCCGACGTACAGTCTATGTCATCCATAATACTCTCAATTGCCTTCAGCTAGTATTCTACTACAGTGGGAGCAACTCCGATGACTCCCCTGAATAACTTAGCCTCATTTAAACGGAGTCACTCTTTAACTGAACCTCGAGCAGCAGGTCCTACGCGAGACCCGACGATCCTCCTCAACACTAGTAACATAGCTTGGGACATAGGATCGTCGCCAATTGGCTTATCCTGAGACCTCATCTCAATAGTAAGAGTACCAACGATCTCGCTGGTCTCCAAAATCGGAATACTTCTCATGAAAGACGACTCAGCTCGAGGTCTTACCCGATGCCCATATCCACGACTTGCTCGTGAACTCATCTGTCAATGTTTACAACATTAGAGATATACAGGTCAATTCAAGTCAAATCATACTTTCCCAACATGCCATTGCAATTAACAATTCATTCTAGCAGTTCATTCACATAGCAGCTGATAACAATTCAATCAGAATTCGACTAGTGACAGTTGATGATAGATCGATAACACAGTACCATAAGTATATGAACATCAAAAGCACTTACAGGCGAGGCGGCAGAGATTCGATCTTCCTTGTTTAGATATTAAATCTCTACATTAGTGTAACCACATTCTAACTTATTAGATAGACCCATAACAGAGTTCGAGTGTTGCCAAACCTGACTTTGATATCACTAAATGTAACACCCTAAACTCGGCCTAGAAGGACAACTAAGCATAGGATGCACCCTAGTTTAGAACAACATCAAACTAGTAAGCACACATTAATATTATAAGAACTAAACGTCATATGTCCAACATCATATTAACATAACCAAAGTAACATAATAATGTTATATCCAACAACACTTAACAGTACTAAAATAAGTCCAAACATTTCCAAAGTTATGTTCCTAAGTATAATAGAATAGTGCTACGATTCCTAGATAACCGAGCTCCCCGTCCACCGGCTGCTAAGTCTGAGAAGATCCTGAAATAACACATAAGTAAATAGTATTAAATATATTAATACGATCTATTGTATACAAGGTAAGTAACCATTTCCTTGAGCAATTATTTCATGTGCAGTAAAGGATCTGTAAATATTCACAGTGTCACTATCGTAAAATTTAGCCAAGTGATGGTTATAGTGTCACCGTCGATTTGAAATAGCAATTGCAGTGTTTACGATGTCACTGTCAGTTCAGCATAACTATGCAGTGTTTACAGTGTCACAGTAAACTCAGTACAGTATCACGGTGTTAATAGTGTCACCGTCAGTTCAGTGTTGGTTTTCGATGTTTTCAGTGTCATTGCTAGATTGATACAATATTACAGTATTTACAGTGTGACCATCAGTTCAATATTAGTTTGCAGTGTTTACAGTGTCACTGTTGTTTCGATATAGTAGTACGGTGTTTACAGTGTCACTGTCAGTTCAGTATTATACTTCAAAGTACGAATGTATGTGGCACATGGTCTGGTACACGGTCGTGTACTCGCCCGTATGGGTTAAACGGTCGGGGGACATAGGCGTGTGGCCAGACCGTGTAACTCACTGTTTGTTGTTTATATGGAACACGGTCGTGTGCAGTGATGTGCCGTCGAACAACGAGAAACCTGCACGAAGTCTACAGAAAACGACCAAATGAAAGTGAGGGAAATTGATACCTTACCTAATTCGTTGTTGGCGTCGAGCAACACGAAACACCATCAACCTACATTAGCATTATTATACATTACTAAGCAGTCAATTTCCAATTATGCAGTGACTATTTTCCTTCCAACAATCAATAACATCAAGAAATTCAACAATGCCTTCGTATGAGGGATGATCACGAAATACACACACCCGCACGATCGTCGTTAACTTAAATAAGATAGAAAAGTTTAAAATTTTGGGGCGTTACACCTAACGTGTTGGGTACGGTTTTTCTTTGAACCTAAATAATTGAGTATCCAATTAAAGTCGATAAATGCTCAATGCTCTGTTATTTTAGAGGACTCGAAAAATTGTGCCCTAACGTGTTGGGTTTGATTTTTTTCTTTTGAACTAAGTAATTGAACATCTTATTTAAAATTGATAAATGTTCTTTATTTTCGAAGATTTGAGAATGTTGTGCCTTAACTTATTAGACATGTTTTTTCTCGATTGATTCAAAATAAATGGGCTTTCTTTGCAAAATTTGAAGATTTGAGAATGTTGTGAATTTGAAACAAATGTGGATAGATATCCCAGATATGATCTTTATGTGGTTTAATGTGTTACTCATGATGATAGTTCTAAACATTATTTTAGTCACAATTTTTATTTGCCAAGCAAGTACCTCTCGTTCTGCAGACCTAGATTGAGGTTGGACTGCATATACAATCTTAGTGTTCATTTTTACTTTTGTGCACGTCTTTTTATTTCGTGATTAAAACTATGATGACAGTTTCAAACATTAGTTTAACCACAATTTTTGTTTGCAAAGTAAGTACCCTTGTTCACGTTATATTAAAACTAATTTATCAAATTTTAAAAGTTCCGTTGTACTTTTCACACATTGGTTGTTAGATTTTTTAGAAGTTTGTTAGAATGCAATAAATATTCATGTGATATTAAAGCACAATTTTTTGCACACGAATTTCTTCTGATAATAACTATATTTTTATGGAATTGAGGGCTTTGTGAAGATTTGATCATGCTTTCCTTCTTAAATAATTCCTAGCATTAACAATTAAAATAATCTTAGTCTCAATGAAAATTAAAATTAGAACATATTGTTTAATAAAAAAGAAGAAACTTCAAATAAATATAATCATTCTTGCCATTAAATTTAATGTCATCTATCATATGTCAGTCATATATTAGCTATTTTTGTCCCCTTATAAAAAAATTAACATCGATAGTGTTTTGGGATAATTTGATAATATTTGACAAGTTTAGATATCAAATTGGACTCAAAAAGCAGCTTAACTATCAAATTAAAAAAGTTTTCAAATTGAAATACCAAATGTTATATTAAACCTTAATATAAAGAATAAATCTCAAATTTAAATATAGTAGTAGCGCCAAAACCCTAATTTAGATGGCGACTACCACTTTTATTGGTTTAAATAATGAGGCAACTCTCCATTAACAAAAATATTGCCACTTCCGACAAATAATGGAGTGAAACACTTTCGAGAAATGTGACCAAAACAATATCCATGAGTCTATATATCCAAAACAAACAATTTTTTTTTTCTTTTTTGTGTAAGTGTGAGATAAGAAGAACAACACTACCCAAAGTTCCTGTTTAGCCATTCTCAATGCAACCCCATAAAAAAAATAAAAGAACAAGAAAGAAAAATGGGTAATTTTTTAGTAGGGTAAAAGCCCTAACAACAATATAATTAGCGCGATTCGAACCTAAATTACATCTGAGATAATGAACATCATAATTATCAGGTCAACATTTGGAGTTCAAAAATGGTAAATTTTGATACATCAATCCTTGAGTTGTTAGAGTGAATAACATCCATTCACATAGCTATTACATGTTGTCCCCTTAATTGACAATAAAAAAAAAAAAAAAAATCTCATTCATTTTAATAACTTTCTTTGGCTTGACACGTGTAAACCAATATTTTTTTTTATAAAACAATTAGTACGATTTTATCATACGATTTCACATTAAATCGATTATTTATTCGTATTAAGTTATAGCATAAAAATTAAAAAATTTATAAAAGTATGCTCTAATTTTCTATCACTTTATACATTTAAAATTTATTTGTTTTATATTTTTCATAACTTAAGTTTAAAGACTAAACTTATATATATATATATATATGTGTGTGAGATACATTAATATAAATATTATATTCAAACTTGAATTTCTAGTATAATTTATAATTCTCTTTATATATTTTTAAAATTGATTTCATGTTTTTAAAAGTGATTTATGTATAGTTTTATACAAGCTACCATGTTTTTCGCCAGAACTCTCAAATTTTCCTTTGGAGTAATAAGTACCCTAATCTGTTTTACAGTTTAAGATCAATTCTGTTAAAATTAAAAGTGAATTCAAATAAAAATTTTCCAATAATAATGATTCTAATATTTGAACTTAATTTAAATATCTTAAAAAAGAATTTACTCTCACATTTTTTCAACCACAATTAATTTTGTCCTCATTAATTGTCGGAATTGAAAGTGTTACACAATGAGTTGTTGACATTTATTGATAACCTTTCATGAATATGATACTGAGGTGTACCAAAATGAAAAAAAAAAACAAGAAGATAAGTCACTGCATGACGTTATTTACATGCGAAGAAAAATAAATACAGATTTCATAACAAATATAGACTTTCAACTAATTTTTTTTTTCATCAACTTAATGCATTGATAGTAAAAATATTATTTTTTGGTGAATTATAATAACAGGACAAATCTCAAATAACAAACGTGATTAACGTAACTCGAATCCAAATTACATTTAAGGCAATAAACATTCTTGACCATCAAACAAATTACATGGAGATCATAACAAAAATCTTTGTGTGAAGTTTCTGAATGCCAATAAATTTTTTTAACAACGGTCTTTTCCGATATCCAATGTGACCATTTATTTAATTTAACCCATTATCTAATATTACAAAAGTTGGATTTTTTTTGTTCAAAAAAAAAGTTAGATTTTTCTTGAGCAAAATTAGAGAAACTTCACTAATTCATTATGAACTAAAAGGTACTAATGTTACGAATCTACTAGACCTTTGTGCAAGTTGAGCTACCAGCATGGATATGTAGACTCGATTCAACTTGAGTTGAACTTTGAACAAAATAATTTTGATTAGGAGTGATAGTATTCGAATCTAATTATAAAAACCCTGTTGAAATCCATCAAATCTGAAGAATGATTAATAGTTGAAATCTTAACCATGTAAAGATATAGTGAAAATCATACACAAAATAAAAAATGCTGCTAACCATGTTATATATTGAAAACTGACATTGATCGGAGGAGATCCACCTTAATGAGTTGACCATTTCGATGCAATGAACTTGAAAAAGAAAAAGACAAAGGTTTGATGGTTACAGGGATGTGAATGTCATTTTACCCTATTATTTTTCTATAGATAGGAGGGCAGATTAATAACAAAACCTTCCTTCCAGTTTCCTAAAAATATGCCATTACAGTTGTTTTAATAAATTATTTGGGTGAGATCTATTATTTGTTGGTGGTGTTGCAATGAAAATTAAACACTATAATAAAATAAATCCATGATAATTCCCTTGAAAATTAACTTGGACTCTTAAATCTTGGTGGAAAATTGTTTGGAAATTAGCTTCCATGATGTTCTCAACAATGCCACCCAACAATAAGATATTACAATATAAAGGATTAAGAGTATATAATTTACGAATAATGCCACCCAACAATGCACTAAGAGCGAGGGAAAATATGTTCATTGTGACACTTATCAAAGGTGATTTGTTTTGAGGTGCTTTGATAGGTGTAACAAACTGGATAAATTAAAGTTGAAAGAAAAGGACAAAAGTTTTATGGTTGCAACTTTTGATGAAGTCATAAACTGGATAAATTAAAGCTTTTTCAAGCTAAATCATTATAAGCTGGATTTGCAAGTTTTAAATAAACCATTAACCTAAATTATCGAAAATGGTTAGGTGTAACAAACTTCAAAAAAAAAAAAAAATTGACAGTCATAGGGATAATGCCAATATATTGGTTTTTTGGCATTGAATGAAGCTCATTGACTTGATCTTTTTTTTTTTTTTATGCTATAAACCTGTGTATAAATATGTGTGTATGCATGAAGCACAACATAAGCAAATAAAAAATCAGACTGCTGAAATTTGTATAAACCAACTACAAATGATTCTTATCCATATTACTATTACAAATCATTCTGGTTCGGATCTAGTGTTTGAGAAGTCGAACTACGAAAAAGCTCTGAAAATTATCGAGGACGGCAAAACAGAAGATTTTATAATGAAAATGCCAGACGAATATCTGAACGGAGCTATTGTGTATGAAATCCCTGGTAGGCTCAAGTGGCTCATTTTTTGGACCACTTATAATCAGGTAAATATTAATTTCTCTCAGTTTCTACATATGTTGATCTCAATTAATTATTTCCCATAGTATGACTTCACTTTTTTCACATGGTAATTATATTACAATTTAACTTTTTTTTTTTAAATAAAAAATATATAATAATCGATTCATTTATCAATTGTAGGTCTCTACTAAGATGTTCGACAGTAGTTGCTGCCTTAATTGGAATCTAGCTGCAAACAATCTTAAGGGCGGCCAAATGAGCGAAGATGAATTTGCTGCTGGCGGTGCTAATTTCACTAAATACACCGCAGGGGCAAAGATTGTACCTAAATGCACCGCAGGGGCAAAGATTGTACCTGATCAAGAATTAACCGCCGAAATCTCCTTGGCTAAATAATCTAGCTTTGCTTTGCTTAATTATCTAGGCAATCTGTGTGCGGTGGTGAGGCTGTCAAAACAGAATCAAATAGTGTGCACTTTGCACTACCACTATTTTATGTAATACTGTATTTAAATAAATTTGATAGCCAGGAATAAAAGATTGCCACGTGTGCTTAGTTTGTTTCCTTTTTCCTTCTTAATAAAATCAAACAAAAAGTATATTAAAAATATATGCATCTTCTCTTAATTTATTTTATATATATGCCATAGTTATAAAACAAAACAAGCCAATTTTATAAATAAAAAGAGTTTACCTCTCCAAACATCATCAAAAGTAAGGGCATGTTCAAGGCATTGTGGTGATATCCAGCGTAGATGCCCCTAATAAAACTTTAATCAAAATACTAATCTAATTAATTAACAACACAGAGTGACTTTACATTATAATTTGAAACAAGAGTAGTTACACATTAATTCTTTTTCACAGCCAAATGGAGTGTTTGGGATTACCTAAATCATAGATATTTCGGGTCGAATTATTACATATTTTATTATAATCGTACAACAAAATCCATCAAATCTGAGCAATGATAAATAGTTGTTGATAAGTGCTAAAAGTAATATGTTTTAATCTCATTTTTAATGCGTTTTTGGAACAGTATTTGGATCGGGTCAAGGATTAGAACATGTGGTTAAAATAAGAAGATTAGAAAATTTATGTGGTCAAAGTAGGAAAATATAACAAGATAGGTGATAACTAGTAATTGTGAAAAGGAAGGAAGGACTAAGTAGAATTGAACCAAAATAAATTATGAGTCATCATAGGAATTATGGTGATTAAGGAGGAACAAAAGGGTAATTAGAATAGTAGATATTTTATGTGTAATGATTATGGCCTAAATGTGTGATGATAAAAGGCTTAGGGACCTTATAAGAAATTTTACCATTTTTAAATACGTGAGATATTTTAGTGGAAAAGTCTAGAGAAATTTGAAGAAAAGATGATTTGATATCATCCTTTTCCTTCTCCCATCCGTGAACCCCATAAGCCTTCACCCAAACTTTTCTTTTATTTCCTTCCAAGTCCTTCCACCATTGTTGAAAGCTCGAAGCTCCAATCTTCCATTTTTCTTTGAAATTTCTTTAAGAAAATTATAAGAGTAGGTTATTAGCCACCTTAATTTTTTGAGAAAATCCACATAGAAGTGTTAAAGAGGATAAAACTTGAGTTAGGATTTTGGGGTTTCAAGTGCTAAGGTAAGAGTAAGAGAAATTAGCATGACATACATGTCTATTTTCATAATTTAGCATGAAAAGATTATTTGATTTGAGTTTTTAGCTTATACGTGTTATATGTTTATATGAAATTGAAGAGAAAGAAAAGAAGGAGAAGGACCAAATTGAAGGGAAAGGAAAAGAGAAAGCTAAGGAGTAAGAAGAAATTATCAACCTTTTGTTGTAAGTACTACAAGTATTTTAGATAAAAGAATTATTAATTTTAAATGTCTATAATTTTTAGTATATAAATTACTTATGATGAAAAATGTAATATATGATGTGAATATTTATAAATATTGACTATGTGAATTAATGATGAAGTTGTGGAATTTTTAGAGTAAATGTAATGAAAAATATATGATGTTGTGTTTTTGTATAATTATGGTGTGAGATATGTTAACTATGGAAATTGTGTTAATTAGATATTTTTGTTCAAGTAGACAAACTAGAACCATTGTGATATTAGTGGCATACCATTAAGAGACCTTAGTGCGCTCTCCATTTATTTAGCACGTATTGTGCTCTCCGATTAGCACGCTTGTGCTCTCCATTTATTAGTGCATTGTATTGCACTTCTGTACTTGTTCCGTATATCCAATAGGTTTTATGATAGTCTACTATGGGCCAAAGATGTGATTAAGGTATGTGAGTTACTTTAAGAGTATTTATTTATATAAATTCATGTGTGAAATTATGTACTTAGATATATATATTTATTTATTTATTTATTTTCTTCAGTTAAATTTGGTGATAAAATCAAATTGATTAAATATTCTTCTAGTGCTTACTAAGCCTTCATCGACTTAACACGTTTATTTCAATGCGTATGTACAGTTAGATCGAGAAGCTAAGATCGGACTAGGGACCTCTCATCACATCATTTTGGAAGACTTCAAGTTTAAGTACTTTTATTTTGAGTAAAATGACATGTACATAAGTTGTTAAATGTGTCCCTAAATGATTGGGATTAGATGTTATTTTGGAACTCCATAGACTTGGTGTTTTGTAATGAAATGTTTTAGTTCATTATATGATTAATTATTGATATTATAAATGAGTTTGCTCAAATGATTTGTTAATGAGATGTTTGTGAATGGAATTTAAGTTGTTTAAATAGCTAAAAATGTATTTTTGGTTGGTCTAGGTTGTTAAGAAAAATTTCAAATTGTTTCAAGGGATTTTTACTAAGTTTTTAACTGATTATTGTAAAATAAAGCAAAAAGCATCGATACCTCTACAGTAAAAATCAATACCACAACTCCAGAATGCCCCTTTGGTCTCGATTTTTATAGCTAGTATCGATATTTAAGTAAAAATATCGAAATCTAAGCCTAAGGTATCAATATTTTCTTCAAAATTGAGATTTTTTTAGACTTCCAGAATGCCTCTTTGGTATCGATTTCAATTCCAGTATCGATATTTTTTTACCAACATATCAGGTATCGATATTTTACCCTATTTTGAGTAAAAATCATATTTTTATTATTTTTAAATTTGTTTTAAATCTCAATATTAATTATACATGATTGTTTATTTATATTTTGGATAAAATGGTTTAAAATTACTTTTTTTAAGTTAAAATTTTAATTATACTCTATTTTACTTCCTTGGCATCGTATGTAATACTCTTATATTGGGTTTATACATGTGAGCCAAGTACAGGGGTGTTACAATTTCCATCAAGATTGGATATCTCCTTTTGATTTCTTTGAAATTTATTATGAGTTTCTTCGTTTTTTGTGGATTTAATCTCTTTTAGATGTTTTTATTTGCGATTATGAATTAATTTTCTAAATACCAAGCGAAGATGAACCCTATGATGAATTTTGTTCTTTGATTCCTGTTTTACGCAATAATACTTAAATTTTGTTTGTAGAAGGCCCAATTTGATCGAGCCCATTCCATTCAAAACCATCCAAAATAAAAAAATAAAAAAATACAAAATTGAAATTTAGTCTCAATTTAAAAAAGTCCAAATTACAAAGTTTAAAAGCCCATTTTTCACCTATTACAAAATAACCTTAAATTTAGCCTAATAAGTCCAATCCAACCCAAAAACAGAAACCTTAAAGCAACTAAAGTCTTCTGCCGCCCCTTTCTTGCCACTTGCACCAGCCACCATTACCTCTTCCACTCAGCTCCTGCCATGTCAGCACCACCAGCAACTTATCAGTCAAGTTGCCACCACCACTATTGAACTTGCACTGCAAAGAAGAAATGCCAGTAGGGTTTAATGGCAAAAAAACAAAATATGATGATTGTAAAATAGACTATAAAGTCGAATTCAAAAGCATTTGTATGGATCTTTTTTTACATTTTCTAATCAATACATACAGAAGCATTCAAAGAAATCATTATCAGAAGCAAGCACAGATATCAAGTTCTCAAGGTACAATTTCAATAAAGGGTCACTTATTGTTTATTGATTATTCGAATTTCAAGGACTGATTATTTTTTTTAATTCATTAATTTATTATATTATTAACATCATTCATTGTTTTTAAAGATACATTTAATGCATATTAAGTATAATAAATATATTTTAAAATAATAAATAATAATAAAGAGGAATTTGAAGGGACGTATCTGGTTTGAACCACTGCTGTCGGCCACAATCGGAGTCCCTCCGAACTGGTTAGTGTTCGTAAGGGCTCTGATTTCTGTTTTTCCTAAAAAAACAGAGACAAATATTAATAATAATGGTAAAAAATGATGAAGAATAGATTCGAATAGTTTAAAAAAAAAGAACAACATTGCAAGTTTTTCTAAATAAGCCAAGGATTAAAACAGTTTGTTTTAAAAATATGGAGAGAGAACAAAGATTAAAAAAAACAAAGCAAAATCGATTCCCTTTTACACAGATCTGGGTTAGACTTGTTAGATCTAAACCCAAATCAGTGTGGTCAAAAAATGATGAAAAGTTGAATTTTTTTTAACCTATTGGCCATCGTGAGCGGCGGTGATCGACGACGCGTGACGACCGGTGACGACGAGGCTTCGATGGAGAAGTGATCGATGTTCGGCCAGCCATGGGAAGGTGAAGAGAGAAGTAAAGAAAAAGAGGGGGGGATTGATTTTTTTTGAAACAAAAAACAAAATGCTTTTTTTTTTCTGAAAAATTGGCTTTATATAGGCCCTCCAACTGGTGCCGTTTTGAGGGCTGAGTGTCAACCCCAAAACGACGTCGTTTTGGTCGACCCGACCCGACCCGACCCAACCCACCAGAGGATTTGTGTATTTTCATTAAATGGTCTATTTATGTAATTGGTCCTTTCGCTTTTTTTAATTTTACAATTTCACCCTTTTCAAACTTTTAATTATTTCCAAATTTGACCAACAATTTTGCTTCCTTTTCAATTTGGTCCCCTGACTGCCAAGAAGCCTGAGAAGCTACCACATGTCCTACTTTTGGCTTATTATTGCATTTGGTCCCTTCTACTTTTCATTTGTTTTAATTTTGTCCTCAAATAAAGTTTTATTTAATTATAAATTTTCCCAGTAATTTCAAATGATTTTCAAATTGGTCTGTTGACTTCAGAATGTATAAGAGGCTGCCATGTGTCCTATCTTTTTTTGTTTTATTGCCTAAAAGGTCCTTGAACTTATCAAAAATTACAATTTGGCCCCAAACTTCCCAAAATTACATTTTGACCCCTAAACTTTTCAAAAAATACATTTTAACCCTTAAACTTCCAAATTTTACATTTTAACCCTTAAACTTCTCAAAAATTATATTTTAACCCTTAAAATTTATAAAATATACATTTTAACCCCTAAACTTCTTAAAATTTACATTTTTCCACTGAACTTCCAAAAATCACATTTTTACCCCTAAATTTTCAAAAATTATATTTTTACCCTCGAACTTCTCAAAAATTACTTTTTTTCCCCCGAACTCTCAAAAATCACCATTTTGCCTCGAGTATCAAAAAATCACCATTTTACCCTCAAACTTTCCAAAAGTTTGATTTTAGTCCCAAATTTTCAAAAACTTCAATTTTGATACCCAAATTCCTCAAAAATTACGTTTTCATCCCGAATTCTTTGAAACTCTATTTTTAATCCCATTTGTTTTTCTTTTTCTTTTTTTTTCAATGTGCATACATAGAACTTAATTATTCTTCTCTCGTATCTTATATTCTATTAATTTTATATTTAAATTTTTTGTATATTTTTATCTGCTTAATTATTTTGTTTCGTGTTATTTAATTTTTGCTATAAATTGCCTATTCATTTTTAATTCACACATCTGTTTTCACAATTATCTTCATAAACCTTTAAAATCGAGGCAATGTCCTTTTCGTGTGGAGACCTCGAAAAATCATGCCCTAATGTGTCGGGTGTGATTTCTCGTATAATTCACATGAATCGAATATCCTTTTCCAAGCTTTTTAAAATGCCTTTTAATTTCAAAATTTCGAGAACGTCGTGCCCTAACGTGTTGGTCACAACCTTAATTCTCCGCGAAAGTCGAAACAAACGAGCATTTTTCTTCAAAATTTTTTAAGTCTTATGTTCGAGGATCGTATTTTAAACTCAGTACGAAATTTCAAGTTCTCAAAAAATATATATATATAAATAATTTTAAAACAAAAACGAAGCAATATCCTTTCGTATGAAAACTTTGAAAAATCATGCCCTAACGTGTCAGGTGTGATTTTTGTATAATTCACGCAATTGAATATCCTCTTTAAAGTCTTCCAAAATGTCCTTCAATTTCAAAAGTCTGAGAACGTAGTGCCCTAACGTGTCGGACACGACTTCCAGTTCTCCTAGAAATTCGAAACACACGGACAATTCCCCAAATAGGGTTTTTGAAAATCACGCAAAGTTTCCTAAAGACAAAGATCGTATTTTAAGTTTTTCTCGAGTTTTCAAACTTTTAACAAACCAAGACTTGAAAATAATCAATGTGATACAATTTTGGGCGTATGAGGGTGATAATCCTTCCTTATGCGTAACCGACTCCCGAACCTATTTTCTGGATTTCGAAGACCAAAATACTTTTCAAAACGGATTTCAAACATTTTGTGGTGATCCAATCACACCATATAAAAAGATTAGTGGCGACTCCCATTTTTCGATCATTTAAAATACCTATTTTTTATTTTTAAATATTGTTCGAGGCTTGTTTGTTTTCCCAAAAATGAACGTTTCGACATCTTGGCGACTCCACTGGGGACATTTTTTTAAATAAAAGAGAGTCAGACCAAAAGTTAATTATTTTTTGGTCTTTTGTTGAATTTTTTTTAAACCTTCGATTGTGTTTAATATACGATCCTTGTCATTTTTATGTGATGCTATATTATGTCGATATTGCTAGTATAAGCTTGCATTCATATGTATTTGTTACTACCCTTTAAGTGGAAGTGGGAAACTACTCCTTCGTGAGGTTTTCACCTCCGTGCAGGATAGTGGATCGCTTTCAAGATTACATCCGTACCATGTTTTCGTGAAGTTTTCACTTCCATGCAAACATGTGAGAAATGTGTCCCCCTAAATCGAGCTCATCCATATGAGCCTGTAATGGGTGAGGATCGAGGAATCTGCTGGTTTGGGAACCCTTTTACTCTAGAGACTACACCACATGTAATGAGTCGTAAGTACTTGCCTTAGAAGGAGTTATACTGAACCTTTTAGCAATCATCCAAGACAAGTTCTCAGGTTCTTTGTTCTATACATGTATCGATGTTTTTGCTAGCTCTTTCTTTTTTATCTCTTTTCTTTTGCTTGCATTTGCATCATCATATAAGAAAAGGTGTTGATTTAAATTTGGTTACCAAATAGGCAGTTTCATCAAGGGGGATGAATTTCTTAATAAAGTGGAAGATAACATGGCTTTGCGCTTATGGTCGAAGGAAAGCACAAAGTCGAAGAAGATTTAGAAGATTTGAAGAAAGATTACGCGAATTCAGATCAAAATCCTTGAAAAGGAATCAAGAAGTAAGTGAAGGGCACTTTCGACAAGCTCAGAGACATGTTCGAGATCAAGATTATGCAAATGATGAAAAAGTGGTTGATCACATGCGAGCATTAGTTATCAAAGCTGATATGTTGAGCATATAATATGAATCAAGATCGGAGTGGGGACGAAAATGAGCCAGACTTCTAAGAAGATCAAGCTGTAGACGTATTTAATCCATTTTATGTGGAGAATTTTGTCTTCTAGAGAAGTTGTTCTAATGAGATTGAATTCAAAATCAATGCCTTTTCTTATGCATACATGCGTTCATAAGCATTTCATTTGTTAACATTAAAAAAACATACACCTAATAAATTAAACCTGATACAGTTATATCGAAACCATTGAGAACCCCCATCGTTGTTACACTCGTACGAAAATGAAAGTGATGGAACAAAGGAATGAAAGGCTTGAGCAAACACAAAAAGACATGCAGGAGCAAATGCATGCACAATTACGAGATCAAATGGAAAAGATGCAACAATACAATATAATCAGTCAATTAGCCCAAATGCTAAAAGAGAGGGCTGATAAAGAAAAGGGTCCTACAATAAATCTCGAGGAAGAAGAAGAAGATTCCATTAATCCCCCAAGCTTTACTCCCCCATACAATCAAATCCCACCTGAAGCATACATGCAGCGTTCTCCTGTCACAATAAGAACGCAACAACATCCCACTGGTATATCAAGACCAAATAATTGTCCAATGGGGTTAGGAACCAACCTAGGAGAAAATGTCGCAAATCTGGTGTTCCTGACTTTGATGAAATAGCAAGAATGGATCTCCTTAGAAAAATGGAGGAAAATACAAAGTATTGGAAGAGAAAATCCAAGCAATTCAAGGATCTGAAAACTTCTATAGGATGGATGCCAAGGAGTTAAGCTTGGTTCCAAACCTAGTGGTTCAAAACCCTAGAATTTGAAAATTATAACGGGACAAGTTGCCTAGAGGCTCACATTACCATGTTCTGTAGAAAAATGACAGGACACATCCATAATGACCAATTACTTATCCACTGTTTCCAAGACAGCTTGGTAGGTTCTACTGCAAGATGGTACAATCAGCATAGTCGTGCAAAACTTAGTTCATGGAAAGACTTGGCACAAGCTTTTATGAAGCAGTACGGTCACGTTATCGATATAAAATCCCCGATAGGATCACATTACAGAATATGGAGAAGAAGCCCAGCGAAAGCTTTAGGCAATACGCCCAAAGATGGAGGGATAGGGCAACTCAAGTGCAACCACCTCTGTTGGAAAAAGAAGCGACAATGTTGTTTGTCTATACTTTGAAGGCTCCGTTCATCAACCATATGCTGGGGAATGCCACTAAAAGCTTCACTGACATGGTCTTGTTCGGAGAAATGATCGAAAATGCGATCAAAAGTGGGAAGATAGACATTGAGGAGAGCGCCAAAAGACCTGCTTTCAAGAAAAAAAAGGTTGAAATAAATAATGCAAGCGTGTACAGGCCGAACCATGTAGGGTCAATCATAACGATGCCCTCGAATGCGCCAATGACCAACAACTAAAATCCTCCAAGGTCAGGACCAAGCTCAAGGTCGAATACCGAAAGAACCTCATTCACGTCCATCCCGATGACATAAAAGAGCTTTACCAGTAGCTATATTATCAATACGTGGTTGCTCTATATTACTCGGATCCAGTACTACCCCTGTTCTCGAAATGCTATGATGCAAATGCTCAATGCGAGTATCATGATGGGGTAGTGGGGCACTCTATTGAGAATTACTTCCCTTTTAAAAAGCTGGTGGAGAGAATGATCAAGAAAAACAAAATAAGATTTGACGAGTCATTCGGACCTAATGTGGCGGGAAACCTTTTGCCTAACCATTCCAATCAGGGAATGAATACGATCAGTGAAGATTCGAGCATCAATGTTATCGGGGAAGAAAATAGAGAAGGATGCTCTATAGAGATTCGTCCTTTCACCCCTGGGAGTACTCTCAACAACTGGGCTATAGAGGAACTCCCTGTAATCTTTAGGGCTTCTTTAGAGTAATGCTTAGAACACACCTATTGCTTTAGGCTCGAAAGCAATGTGGATCTTTTTGTAAAAGGGCCCATGATCATTATCTGGTTATTATGAATGAAATGCATCTTTTCTTACATGGAAAATCTTTCGCTAAATATTCTTTCATTCTTAATCCAACTCTACAAATCGTCCATAGATATCACATAAACAAAATTAATCATTTTTTAATACATACACTCTTGACCAATTTGACAAACATACTCATACCATATAATCTTTCTTTTGTAAATTTATTTTATTCTTTGGACCTCTTTTTTATTACTTTGATAGGTCTTTGAATATCTATAATATGAGTAACCCTGATGCTAACTTAGAGTCTCATTTCGAGTAAGATATGTGTTTAGAAGAACTTCAGGACTTCGAAGATGATCAAGATTGTAACTTACCTCCTGATCTGTTAAGGATGATGGAAAAAGAAGAAAAATAATCTTGCCACATTCAGAACTAGTAGAAGTTATAAGCCTAGTGAACTAGGATTTAATGTATGTTGCAACCACTGAAGATGGAACCACGGTGGAACATCCTTGAAGATTGAATTTTGATGAAGCTTCTAACGCCACGGGTAATGGAGTTGGAGCAGTCTTGGTATCACCAGAAGAAGACCACTATTCTTTCACCAGTAAACTCGATTTTGATTGCACGAATAAAATGGCAAAATACGAAGCATGTAATCTATCAAAGGAGATTAGGAAATAAGAGATTCTAGGAGTTTGATGATGTCACATATCTTTATCTCCCACGAGCAGAAAATCAGATGGCTGATGCTCTTTCCACTTTGGCCTCGGTGATTAAAGAAAATAGACTATAAGATATGAAACCCATTCAAATGAGCATCTATGAGGCTCTGGCTCATTGTTATGATACTAAAGAAGAAGAAGAAGAAGAAAGAGATGATCGCTCATGGTACCAAGATATTCTTCGGTATGTAAGAGATCACAAGTACCTCGAGCAAGCTTCTAAGAATGATAAGAGAACATTGAGAAGACTTTCGAATGAATATGTCCTAGACGGGGAAATCTTGTACAAAAGAAGGAAAGATAAGGTGTCGCTAAGATGTGTCTACGTAGTTGAAACTAGAAAGATCTTAAAAGAAGTTCATGAAGTCATTTGTGAGACACAAGTCAATGGTTTCACGATAGCCAGACAAATAATGAGATTTGGGTATTTTTAGTCTACCATGGAAGGAGATTGCATCAATTATGCTAAGAGGTGCCACGAGTGTCAGATCTATGGAGACAAGATTCATGCACCTCCACCACACCTTCATGTCATGATTCCTCCTTGGTCATTTTCTATGTGGGGGCATGGATGTCATTGGGTCAATTTCTCCAAAGGCTTCTAATGACCATAGATTTATCTTCGTGGTTATTAACTACTTCACCAAATGGGTAGAAGCAGCTTCTTGCGCCAACAAAATTTGCGGTTAGTAAGTTCTTGAAAAAGGAGATCATCTACCGATAAGGGATGCCAGAGAGGATTATATCTGACAATGACTTGAAATTGAACAATAGCACAAATAGCGAAAGTTTGCGAAAAAGGCTGATACCTACAAAGATTGGCACGAAAATTACCATTTGCTCTCTTTGCTTACAGAACTTCAATCAAGACTTCTACTGGGGCAACACCATTCTCTTTAGCATATGGTATGGAAGTAGTCATGCCAATTGAGGTTGAAATACCTTCTCTCCGAGTCTTGACAAAGTTACAGTTAGATGAGGTAGAATGGATCCAAGCTCGATATGATCAGTTGAATTTAATCGAAGAAAAGAGGTTAAGAGCTATCTGCCATGGTCAAATGTACCAGAAAAGAATGATGCAAGCTTATGACAAAAGAGTTCGTCCTAAAGAATTTCATGAGGGAGATCTAGTTTTGAAAAGATACTTCCCATACATAAAGATTTCCGAGGCAAATGGATGCCCAATTGGGAAGGGGCTTACATAGTAAAGAAAGCTTTCTCAGGAGGAGCTCTCATTCTAACAGAGATGGACAGTAAAGATCTACACAAATTCAGACTCGGTGAAAAAAATACTTTGCCTAAAAAGAAGTGATTGAGATGAAAACTTGTAAAAGGCGTCTCAAAAAAATGGGGGGATCAAGATGAAAACCCGCAAAGGGTGTCTTGAAACCAAAGGAATTTTAAGTTGAAAGGGCAATTCAAATTCAAGAATGGGTTCGAAGTGATCTTTTCTCCCTCAATTGTAACAAGATGGAAGAAAATTACAAGCTTAAAGCATCAACAAAGCACTCCAGGACTTCTAAAAACATATCTGGGCTTAGAATGATTCTCAGCAAGTTGGCTCAGAGAAGCTTATTCTGCGATATCCAGGGCATTTAACCGTCTTTTGTTGTATACTTGGCAATTCTTGACCAAATTTGCCTCCTTTTGATTTTTTTCTTTTGAACTGTGCCTTCAATAAATTTCGACTTTATTCTTCATAATCTCATTCAAGCATTTTGCATTTAAAATAACGAATAATGAACTAATAATATGAATCATACAAAGATCCATGAGCATTACTCTAGAATTTCCTAAATAATACAAGGGCTCGAAATAGGACTACCAATTGGAAAATCGACTTGAAAACAAGCAAGTTCAAGCTAAGTCTACAAGAAGACAAGGTAGTACGCTGGTGACAAAATTGCAATGAGCGACAGACTATATCACTCTAGAGACGAAAACAGAAAAAATAATTAATAAAATTGAATCTGACATTAATCATGCACAATCATTCAGTTAGGGGCATGTAATTCATTCTAATCAAAGCATCCTAAACAACTTGGCTTGCTTAGAGGTCCATGAAAGCATATCCTATAGGTTTGACAGGGAAGATTGAGGCCACAACGGCAAATCTAATACCCTGGAGATATGAAGGGAAAAGGTTGAGGCCGCAACGGTAAACTTGGTACCTTAGAAGATATGATGGGAAAGGTTAAGGTCGCAACAGCGAACCCAGTACCATGAAGATTTGAAGGGAAGGATTGAGGCAGCAATGGCGAATCTGGTACCTTAAAAGATGTGAAGGGAAAGGTTGAGGCCATAATGACGAACCCAGTACCTTAGAAGATGTGATGAGAAAGGTTGAGGTCGCAACGGTAAACCCGGTACCATGAAGATACGAAGGGAAAGGTTGAGGCCACAACGGCGAACCCGATACCATGAAGATACGAAGGGAAAGGTTGAGGCTGCAACGACGAACCCGGTACCATGAAGATACGAAGGGAAAGGTTGAGGCCACAACGATGAACTGTATACCTAATAAGAAGTGATGGGAAAGGTTGAGGCTGTAACGGCGAACCCGGTACCATGAAGATACGAAGGGAAAGGTTGAGGTCGCAACGGCAAATCCAGTACCATAAAGATACGAAAGGAAACGTTGAGGCCGCAACGATGAACCCGGTACCTAAAAAGATGCGATGGGAAAGGTTGAGGTCGTAACGGCAAACCCGAAACCACGAAGATATAAAGGGAAAGGTTGAGGCTGCAACGGCGAACCTGGTACCTAAAAAGATGCAATAGGAAAGGTTGAGGCCATAATGGCGAACCCGATACCTTAGAAGATGCGATGGGAAGGATTGAGGTCACGACGGCAAATCCGATACCTTAGAAGATATAAAAGGAAAGGTTGAGGCCGTAATGACAAACCTAACACCTTAAAAATGTGACGGGAAAAGAATGAAGTCATAATGGCGAATCTTATACCCTAAAGCTGAAGAGGAACAGATCGAAGACGTAATGGTGAATCTTTTACCTCGAAGCGTCAGTAGATTAAATGAAAGACTACGATAACAAATCTCAATCTCCTTAAAATTGCAAGTGAATTGAGTGAAGCCACAGTAGCAAATCATGAATGAAATCCTTGTAGTTTTGGGAGATTATGAGTTAGATATTAAACTTAAAAGGGTGTTGAGCATAATTTGTGTTTAGATTTTAGTGAATTCAAATGGGTATTAAATTGCTAAATTAGTAGATTCTATGTATATTTTTATAGAATAAGTAAAAGTATGGGTTGTTGTTAGTAAAGGGAAAATTCGATTAGTCAAGTTTGGTGAGAAAATGATTAAATCCAAGTTAAGATGTTAACGACTATAGTGTTAAAAGTTTAAAATAATAAGGGTAAATCTATAATTTTACCCAAATCATGAAATAAGAATTAAATGGAATATTTGAGTTATATTTTGAGTGTTAATCAAGTTAAGTTATATTTTAGATCAAGAAAAGAGTTAACGAAACATAGACCAGGGAAAGGCCAAAGTTGTGGATTAGTCATCAACTCCATTTATTTTTACGACATTAGGAATCGAGGTATGTTCGTATAAAGTTTAAGTTATTATGTGCTATATTGTATGTCATGTAATTAAATACTATGTTATGAAGTAATTAGATTAATGATTATTTAATATTTTGATTATGTGAATCAAAATATAATGTTAAGTAAATGAAATGAGATGATGCTTTGGTTGGATGGATTAGTATGGTTTACATGGTTAATTGTCTTATATAATTAAAGTGATTTAATGATGAGATTATGGATATGTGAATTTAATAAATGGTTTTATGATATATTATGTACAAAATGGGAATTACATAGAAAATTATTGAAAAGACTAATGTGAAAGTGAAGGTCATGGAAAAGGTTATGGAAAGAAACTCGTTTGAGCTTAGAGAGTGCATAGGATACAAATGGCATGCCATTAGGAAGTATATGTATTTGGTCGTGGTCTTGGAGGTCCTACCGATGGCTAAGATCCAGCATTTGCAGCGGATTCTCCACAGCTTGTGTGACCAGCATCGTATAGCTATCATCTCGACCCATGGCTTGTGTGAGCACAATTGAAAAGGAAAAGGAAATGTTACTTTTACATGAAAAGGTATTCCGAATATCCGATGCTATTCGAAAAGGTTCAACGGGTAAGAGTTACTTTACATTATAATTTAGTCAACTGTAGTTGCACATTAATTCTTTTTCACAGCAATAAAATATATTTATTAGAAAATAGATCCGAAATAGTTCATTCGCACCCATAAGAAGAAAGCGCCTACAATTAGAATAAAAACACATCAAGGACAAGACCAAAACACCAGCCACCATAACGTAGAGGTAGCAAAATTCAAAGGAAGGAGGCAGATTTGGAAGAAGAAAAGTCAGAGTGATGATGGTGTTGTTAGGGGAAATAATGGAAGAATAGAAAGGAATAAAGATGGGAAGTTGAGATATTCAGGCAAATTGGAAAAAGGAGAAAGCTCTTTGAAGAGTCATTATGGCTTGAAGAAGATCGACAATGAAAACAACAAAACAGAGAAGTCCTTTGATGCAATTCAGGGGTATGTAGATGAAGAACAACTATGGAAGTTACAAAAATGTGTAGTGGAAGTGACAGCAACTTCATGCGACATCAAAGTCTTGCAAGAAAGAATCGTTAAGGTTGGACTAGGGAAGATTACGATTAAAAGAATCCAAGGATGTTTTTTTCTTGATTTATATACCAGATGAGGAATTATATGGGATTTTGGAACAGAATAATTCGGCGTCGGAAAATTTAATGGTGGAAGAAAGAGTGGTATGGATTGAGGTTTTCGGAATTCCTTTACATTGTTGGAATTATGAATCTTTCAAAAGAATAGCGGGGATATAGGGTGAGCTAATTTCTTTGGGCAGAAATCCGAGTAAGGTGAGTTGTTTTGCCACCATGCCAATGCTGGTGTGCATCAAGCAGCAGGAAAAGGTGGATGGGCTGACTTTCCTTGAGGTAGGGAATACCAGATTTCCCATTAGACTGGTTGAAAAGGGACTGTCTGAAGATGAAGATGACTGTCGACCCTTGAAGGATGATAAAGACGATGATGTGCAGAATATGACGCATGGTAAGGCGGGGTTCATTCTGTCGGAATCGAAATCAGCGATGAGTTCAGGGCCGGATAAGTTGCCAGGTGGGGAACTAGGTTAGGAAGAGGAAGCATTCAATGCTATGCTCCTTGAGAAGCCAAATGACGAGGGTGAAGACCAGCTTTTGTCCTAGCACGCATTCAGACTGGAGGAAGAATTATTATGTGGAGTGAGGATCGAGAGTTGAGAGGGGGAAAAAGAATTTAGTGGGTCAAATAAAAGAGCTAGAGAAGACGTGGCTAACATGGACCTAACATTGGGTAAATTAAAAAGTGGATGATGGGGTGGGAGCCCAAAAAGACCAAAGAAAGAAATTTTTAAATGGGGAAGTGACGGGCTTAGATGCTATTTTGGGCAGAGAATGGACGCTTCCAAACACTGCAGCAAGACAAATTCAATTTGATTTTCAAAAAGAAAATTGGGCTGAGGCAAGTACAGGTAGTTCTCCGGGAGAAGAGGTAAGAGCTTCAATTGAAATTCCTTCAGCATTAAAAAATCGTAAGAAATCGAAAGCAAATGGTAGGAAGGTATGATCCATGTTTGATATTCAGGATTAAATTCTTTCGGCAAATGAAAAGAGGAAGAGAGATAGGGTGATGAAAAAACAGAGAGGAAAGGAAAATGTGGATAGAAAGGATGAGATTGTAAATGTGTCACTATTGGATTCAAATATCAGTAACAAGAAAAGGGTTATTCTGAGAGAGGCAAGAAAAGCTTGGGAAATCGGTAAAAAAAACTTGGTTTTAATATTCGGGGAGATGAACGAGAAGTCGTGGAGGACATTATGAGATTAGAAGCATTATAAGGATCAATTTCTAAAAGAGAAGCGTAGGCATATGATTGGGGGTCAGGTTAGTAATGTATTAATCTGAATTTCTTGTAAGGTGTTTTTGGTGTTTTTATTACTGTTAAATAGAATGAAGTCTATGGTGTGGACTTGCGAGTTGAAACATGATGTGGAGGATCGTATTTCGTGGATACACGACAATGGAGGGGAGTTCTCAGTTAAAAAGTTGTCGCACTGGCTAGTGATGGTATGAACGCGATTGACTTCCTATTTGATAGAATTTGAAATTTGAAGGTTCTGCGTAACTTTATGTGGATGTTGGCGATTAATCAAATTTCAACAAAAGATTTTTTGACGTGTCGAGGGATACAGCTTGATCCATCGAAAAGTGGTTGTTCATGGTGCGATAGTATTACGAAAAATTCTAATCATTTGTTTTTCAAGTATTCTTTTTTAAAAAGCTTTTGGTCTCACATCTTTAAATGGTGGGGTTTTGACTGGAAGAAGGTGGCGAACTTTGATGAATTATTTGCTTTGTGTTGGAGTGTGCATCTTACAGGTACCCAAAAAAGCTTATGGTTATTGGTGATTGCGGCGTCGTGCTGGATAGCATGGCTAGCTTGGATTGAGAAAGTGTACCAAAGGCGATTGGAGGGGCTGGCAAAGGAATTGTTGTTTAATAAGAAGATTGGGGAGGGATTGGGCCACAGATTGGGATCCTCCTCCCATTGGTTGGTTGAAATTTATTGTGGCCGGGGTTGTTTTGGAGAATGTTGTGGGCTGCGGTGGTGTGCTGAGGGAAGATTAGGGGGTGGTTTCGACTTTATTTTCTAGTAACGTAGCAGGAGCTGTGGATAGGACGATTCTAAAGGCTATCAAAGTTGCAGTCGAGAATTTTTAGGATCGATTCGGAAGGTTAATATTCCACTGATAGTGGAATTTGATGCGAGTACTGTCTTGGATTGGTCGAAGTATAGATGTATACGATCGTGCTCATTAAAAAAATTATTTGCGGATATGAAAGGAGGATTTCGGCAATTGGAGAAGATAAAGGTTGTAATCACAAATAGTCATAAGAAAATGGCGGAGGCATTGGGAAAAGCTGGCTCGTCAAGGAATTAATTTTTTAAAGAATATTGGTAATATGTTTTCTTGGTGATGTTTTAGTTTTAGGCTACTGTTGTTCTTCTTTAAGGATGTACTGCTGTTGTTGTAACTGTGTCGAACTGTTATTGGTCTTTATGGATTCATCAACTCGATTAACTCGAAATTTTTTAATTCGATTTGACTCGACTCGATCGAATACTCACCCCTAATTTTAAGAATTAAGAAATAACAAAACCAGATTTAGTTCTATCACAACATGAAATATCAAACACGTGCATGCAAATTTTTTTCTTTACATGAAAGTAGCGTCGTCATCACCATGTTCGCATTTCTTTATGGTTGTTTCAATAAATAAATTTAAAATGTATATATTTTGAGGAAATATTATATTATTTCTATATTTTTTAATATAGTATTATAAAGGTTATTTATAAAATTGCCTAATCAAAGGTTCTGAATTTGATTTATAATTTCGATTAATGGTGATGATGCATTTGAGGACTAAGTTGATAGAATTTATAAATATAAAAGGTTAAATTTATTGAATTATTTAGAATTATGACCAAATTGATAGAATGTGTAAGTGTTGAAAACTAAATGTATTATTGTACCAATTAAAAAAAAGGCTTTCATCATCATTTCCTTAACAAAAAACATAGTGATGAAATTGAAATTTCTTTAAAGTGCCTAAACAGATATATGGTAATAGTTGAATGACTAATAGTATAATTTACCCTAAATCTTATGAATATTTGTGTTTTGGTCCTTAAAACTTCTTGAAGAGTATGTTGATGTTGAAAATGACATAGCAAAATTGCCAGTGTCATCCTCCCATTGGTCAACCTACCACATCGTTAAAAAATAATAACAGCAACGGAGATAGGTGGTATCACATTGATAGAGGAACAAAACTTCAGGTAACAAAATCCACATTTTTAAAGTAAAAGTACCATCTTAGAAAATTTAATAACAAATATGCTAATTATCCCTAAAGATCTAATTAAATTGTAAGTATTTTTTCTCTTTACAAATAATAATATTATTAAATAAATATAGCTCGAAAGATCGGAAAAAAAAAAGGATAACATATTTGACCCTCCAATCTTAAAAAATAAAATTTCATTTTAACCCTTCATTTAAGTTGGAAGGCTAAATAAGTTATTCTGCTTTTTTTTTCTCTCTATAAAATTTCAGTCTTCATTTTAACGGTTGAATATGCCTCATATTTCAATCAAATTTGAGAAATAATCTTCTAGTTTTGTTTTTATCTTTATCTTTTATACTCTTTATTATTTTAAATTTGCATATTCAATTTATCAATTTCTTTCTCTATTTTTACTTGCTCGTTGCTTAATCGGGTCGATCTCCAAGATTAATTAATAAAAAGGAAGGGTTGGAAGCTAGCTATTGGGGAAAGGATGGATTAATCTTGTTTGTCTTAGCCCCTTTCCAAATTACCAAATATAAATTTTGATCATAGAATCATGATCCTTAACACAGATAAACCAGTTTGAAGCCATGTGGGCAAGTGGTGAGGCAAGCTTTCAAAATAGACTTCATGGCACGGTCGAAATGAAGAACACTAAAAACTTAAGGAATGCAATTAATCTTCATTTGGAAATCTTAGGGAAAAAAAAGAAAGAAAGAAGTGTTGGTAAGAGGAAAGTGAAGTTCAAGAAAAGATTGATCAGCCTGGAACTTTGAAAAAAAGAAGAGCAGTACTTGAGAATCAAATTCGAGCAAGAACAAGCATTTTGGCATCAATGGTTCGGATAGTTTTGGGATTGGAAAAGGAAAGGTGGAGGTATATTGGGAGGCTTGAACCTAGATATTAATAAAGCATACAATAAGCTAAGTTAGAACTTGGTCCAAAAATACTCGAAACAATAATGGGGACCAGTCAATACCTTTCGTTCCTAACAGAGCTACAAGACAAGGGAACTCATTGTCACCTACTTATCTTATGGCACAATGGGGAGCAGAACGTATTTGAACCAGCATACGATAATTGTGTTGCTTTCATTTCATATCTAGGGATACAGGTAGTATGCGGCTGCATAACACGCTAATTCAACAGGATGCTAACTGCACAATTGCAATACCTTGCAACACCCTTCACAATTACAGAGCTCCTCTTATATGCCAAGCTAGTGAAGAAAAGTTTCGGAAGCACAGACACAATCCTTCAACCATTGATCCAAGGTATTAGGAAGGAGGCTGAACAATGCAACACTAAACTTATGAATATTGCAAATATGCCATCACTTCCATCACCTATAAGCGAGGAGTTCTACAAAAGCTATAAAACCATGGACTTCCCTGCTTCCATCGAAGGTCCCTTTTTGGGTTGAACTTTTAGATTTATCATCCATGGACTTCCCTACGGAAAAAGTGGATAATTCAGTCTGACAAGCAAAAGGTCAAACTGCTTCATCACGGAACAGTTAGACTAAGCGAACATGTACAGATGGAAAATTTATATATAGCATGCAGATCTGTGAGAATTACAGCGGAAAAACTCCACCATGTGAGACATGGACGCCGGTCTATCCCCAAACAATAGCCAACCATTTGAAAAACATTACAATTTAGGCAGTAAGAAAATGCTTGTCAACTATTTGGGGAAGCATTCAATTCTCCAGACCAAGTTTAGCCAACTATTTTTCTTTTCCATTTCCATTAGCTTTGAACCATTTCAACAAAATGTATTAGTTGCACAAGGTAAAGATGCAAGAGCAACATGCATAGTCTTATTACTGAAATGGATGAAAATAGATCATGTCAGTATGGACTTCCGATACATACCGATGTAGATTTTTTCATTGGGCATTTTTCTTGTCCAGTGTTCCCAGATGCTATGTTCCAACTTTTTCAGTTGATTAATAGCATACTGCCAATAGCAAAAATTCAAGTCAGAATATATTTTGATAACATCAGCAAATAAGTCCCAAAATGAGGCAGTGCATGAAGGGAAACAGAGGGACCACCAGATTATGATTTTAGCACAACTTAAGGGATATGACTTGGAAGGACAAGATTATTGGTCAGGAAGAACATCTGATTTTGTTGGAGAAAAGCATCTTTCTAAAGCAAGACTTGAAAGATTTATGTTTTAAGCTCTCCTTATTCTCTCTTTTCTGTCATGTTATCCATACTCTTGTTTTTTTGCTTAACAGAATTCTGTAATAATATTATAACACTATAATGTACATACAGAGACTGCCAGGAAAAAAATTAAAATTTAAAATCAGTGGCATATACAGACATGTATCACTCCACATTATCATTTTTATACATTGTAGTATTAAAGAAGCTCCAAATGTTTTAAATATTCAAAAATTGAGTATATTATTTCAAGACTTCAAATAAAGAAAAAAAAAAAAAGTTTGGCTACAAGATAGTATTTCCAGCAATAATGTCTAAACAATAATCATCCATGAAATTTTCAAGTTAATTGTGTATCGTCTGAAAGCTATTTTTTCTATTTACGAATCACTTCCGAAAGCAAAAGATTTATATGGATTTTTAGCATAATTGGTAAATATTTTTGATAACTTAGAAATAACTAATAACATAGATAATAGAATTCCTGACTTTTTTTTATCGCTGCAATTCACATTTTAATCAAAGTTGCATGCATTTTCCTTTCTTTCTTTTTGTTTCCCTTCCGACAAAGTACGTCCATATTCACAATACAAAGTATAAAGACCTTTGAAGATTTTCTTGAAAACTACATATTTACTCATTGTTATAATATCAATAGAAAGGTGAAAAATATACTTATTTGACCCCTTTCTTTTAGGTTTTGCTTAAGTCTAATGAGGATGATATGGGAAAATAATAAAAACTCTTCCCTAACATCTATATATAAAATTAACTTTTCTAGAGTTGACCCCACTCAACACATTGTAGCTACGCTGTTAATATCACTTAAATTTCTACACAAACTAGTTCATATGTTTCCCACTTATGGCTATCTAGTTCATCTGCTTTTCTATAGAAGGCTAGGAAGGGTGACTGTAAAAGATTAATGTGCTACTTAAGACTTGTTGGAGATATTATAAGATTATTACTTATCAGTATAGCACAACTTAGCTTTTCTGGTATGATAAAAAAATTAAATTGGCAGAGTATATTAAGTATGCCTTACAAACATGATGAAAAAAAAAATGATTCTTCCACCAGTTATGATGAATTATAGGAAGATCATTTCAACCATGGAACAAGCAGTAGCAACTACTGAAACAGGAAGATTAATTAATCAATATTGATAAAAATAAAAAACCACTTCAACCATCCTATGCACGCCCCTCCCACCCCCACCCCCCAAAAATAGAAAAAGTAGGAGAAATAACACACACATGTTAAGCACAAAATGAAGCTTGAACTCACATATAAAGTGTTTAACTGAACACATAGGGTTGGCGTTGTCAGGACATTAATATTGATGGACCTTCTCTGATCTGGCAGCCGAGAGTCGAATAGCTCCTTCTTCACAAAAGCCTTTATTCCAGCTTCTCTTCTATATCGGGTGAGAACAGGTAAAGGTGGAATTAGATCATCTTTGCTAGCTGCATTTGTGAAACTGACACATCAAGGTCTGCATTGGAGGGAATGCAAAGAAAAAACAGCAGAAAAAAGGATAGAAACAGATTGAAACCTCAAAAAAACTCAAAATATCAACAGCAGCAAAAGAGATGCAAAAGAACAATGCCATACAGATTTCATTGTTGTTGAGGGCACAAGGTGAAAGAAAGAGCTTGCCAAAATGAAGCAAGGTGCAAAATGTATTTCTATTCTATGTTTATGGATGTTTGTTTGTGCGTGTGCACACATAAATAATAAGCTTAGGGCATATAATGATGATAATAAAATCTAAAGAGTGGTCTAATTTATCTACAAAACATGAAAAAAAATTGTTAGCCGATATACTTTTTTTACGCCTTTCACCTTATAGAAAATTTGGGCTGCTGTGATATAATTAATATAATCAAGCAACTAATAACCTAGAAATAAATGGAGAAACGAGCACACGTAAATCAGAGATTTTAGATTAAGCAATTTTCCCAGAGTGAAGAATGGAAGAAAAAGAAAAGAGAGGAATATAGCTTTCTAGCCTACCCTTCTTTATGTTTTATTGCTTTCTTAAATAGAATGGACAAAAAATAGATAGAACAGAATCTAGGAAATGTAGTTTTTTTCTTTGACAGTATCAGACCATATCCAAAGAGAGCTTGTACTTCATCAGGGAGGAAAAATAAAAGACAAAGCACTATAATGTAGGAATCTGAGGATGTCCACTGAAATCAATCAAGTTGAAGATTACAGCACCGAAGTGTTGTCAGATAGTCAGCCAACAACAGATAATGTTGCCAAGAAATTATAAGAGGATTAACTGATTTAAGAGTGTCAAAACTATTTTTTTTAAAAAGGAAAGTTTCAAAAATTATTTTTTTAAATCGAACATGAGAGTCACCACCAATCTTTTTTTTTTGGTGTGATTGGATCACCGCAAAACGTTTTAAATCCGTTTTGAAAAATATTTTGGTCTTCGAAATCCAAAAAGCAGGTTCGGGAGTCGGTTACGTATGAGGAGGATTAGCACTCTCACACGCCCAAAATTGGTACCACATCGATCATTTTCGGGTCTTAATTGTAAAAATTTGAAAGCTCGGGTGAGGTTTAAAATACAATCTTTGTATGCATGGTTTGTTTAGCGTGATTTTCAAAAACTGAATTTGAAGAGAAAGAATGCCCATTCGTTTCGAATTTCTCGGAGAATTGAAGTTGAGTCCTACACGTTAGGATACGACATTCTCGAAAACTTTGAAATTGGAGGGTATTTGGAAAAATTTGGAAGAGGATATTCGATTGTGCAAATTCCATGAAAAATCACACCCAACATGTTAGTGTACAATTCTTCGAAGTTTTCACACAAAAGGATATTGCCTCAATTTTGAAATTATTTGCATTTTTTAAGACAAAACCATTTTGGTTTAATTAAAAATGAGTATGTGAAGTGAATACGAATATGCAATTAATGGCAAAGTCGAACAATACAAAGACAGAACAATTATACAGGTAACGAAATACGTAAAGATAAACATAAAATACGAAATACAAAAAAAAAAACATGAATCAGAAATATCAACTACAAACAAAACAGGATTAGTTTAAAGCACAAAAAAAAAACAATATAATTTTATGTACAAAGAGTCAAAAAAAAAAAAAAGAAAAAAAGAGGTCAAAACGAAGTTTTTGGGAATTTCGAGGCAAAGATGTGATTTTGGAGAAGTCTGAGGCAAAAATGTAATTTTGGAGAAGTTTGGGGGTCAAAATGTAATTTCAAAAAAGTTTAGAGGTCAAAATGTAATTTTGAAAAAGTTTAAGGGTTAAAATGTAATTTTAGAAAAGTTTAACGGTCAAAATGTAATTTTGAAGAAGTTTAGGGACCCTTGGGCAATAAACCCAAAAATGTGACACGTGGCAATCTTTTGACCCTCAGAAAGTCAAAGGACTAAATTAAAAATTAAATAAAATTTGAGAGCAAATTTAAAATAAACTAAAAAATTTGAAGAGGACAACATTGTAACAAACAAAAATGCGGAAGGGCCAAAGAGGCAATTTGCCCTTCTATGTAAAAACACGTGGACCTCAAGCTGGGTCTGGTCGGGTCGGTTTGGATCGTCATGAAACGACGTCATTTCGGGAGCTAAACTCCCCCACCAAAACGACGTCGTTCCGTTGTAGTATATAAACTAGTTTTTGCTAAAAAAATCACATTTTCATATCATTTTACAAAAAAATTATTTTGTTTTTTTCTCTTTTCTCTCAAGTCTCTCTGTTTTCTCTAAACCTCATATCCGGCCTAGGGCTCCGCCGTAGGCCTCCATCGATCGTCGTCGAGCTCCATCGCCGACCCACTGCTTTTGATGATCGGGGAACTCCAAAATTTCACCCCTTTCTTTGTTTTTCGCTACGATTTGAGATCTACAGTCAAGAACCTCCAAAAATCGACTATGAAACTCAAAAAAAGAGGTATTGTTCGAATCTTGAAATTTCCTCTTTTTTTTGATATTTTAGATCTGTTTTTCTCTTTTAGATTTTTATATTTTTTAAAAAAAATGGTCTAGATCTAAACTAGATCTTTTCGGATTTTCAAAAAAAAAAAAAAAGATTTTTCGAAATTTCTATTTTTCCTTTTGAAATCTTTTTTTTTTTTTAATTTCGAAACTTGTTTCTTTTGTTTCAGATTTACCTTCCGAAGCACCCCTCACGATCATAGACAAGATAGGAGGGGTTTCGTCCAGAGCGACGACGGCAGCAGCGTGTCAAGTATGCCCTTCACCTTTTTTTTTGTTTATTATTTTTTTTATCTAAAACGTTTTCCAATTAAATGATAATAAAAATAAATATTAATTAATAACTAATATTAATGTGTAATGAATAATAAATAAATATATATTAATATATATTAAAAATAAAATAAAGAAACACTACGAATTCAAAAGGAAATAATAAATAAACAATAAATGCCAATGTATTTAAAATGTATACCTTTGGAATATTGATATTGGAATGCTGAAAATCTGATTTTTTTGAACTATTTTGCTATAATTTATTGCTTGTGAAGTTGAAAAAAGGATCCTGTTACAATCGGTTTCAATGGTTTTATAGCCGAATACAACTTCTATTTTTTTATTTCGTTGATGCTTCTCTGTGCTATTTTACAGGAATCCCGGAGTGGTGGCCGACAATGGGTGGTGGCGTTGTGGAAGCTGACAAGGCAGAGAGGGCAAGTGAGGGTGCGACGGCTGGAAAGCAAACCCTAGCTGATTAGGGTTTATGAGTTCTTTTTGTGTAATTAGGCTTTTCGGGCCGATTTGGTTTGTAATTGAATCTTTTTTTTGTAATTTGGGGTTTTGTAAACATTTTAAAAGTGAATTTTATTTAATTTTTTTCTTTTATTTGTTTCGTTTATTTGTTTTGGCCAAGATAAAATTGGACTCCAACAACTGCCCCTCTTTACTCGTTGTCGTGTAACAAGAACAGAACAAAGACTAAAAGGATGACCAATTTTGTCTAATTCCACTGGTTTTGGTCTCTTTAGCCTTTCTTCTTCAAGTAGCCCACCCTTTGCTTTATTGGTCGGTCAACTTCACTGCATTCTGCTTTTCTTTGGTTCAACCTTTTGACTCTTCAAGGATTTGGTGTCGTAACTTCATATTTCAGTCTACTTCTCTGTATCTCATCAAGAAGATGACCGCTTCATTATTTAATCTACTTCTCTGTATCTCATCAAGAAGACGAATTTGGTTCACTTCTCTGCATCTCATCCGGAAGATGAACAATTTATTGCTTCGACCTACTTCTCTGTATCTCATCAAGAAGATGGGGTTTGAAGTTTCACTTCATTGAATTGGTCTACTTCTCAGTATCTCATCAGGAAGATGACTACTTCATTGTTTTGATTCACTTCTCTGTATCTCATCAGGAAGACGGATTTGGTTCACTTCTCTGCATCTCGTTCGGAAGATGAATACTTTATTGCTTCGACCCACTTCTTTGTATCTCATCAGGAAGATAGGGTTTGAAGTTTCTCTCACATTGAGTTCACTTCATTGAATTGGTCTACTTCTCAGTATCTCATTAGAAAGATGACCGCTTCATTGTTTTGATCCACTTCTCTGTATCTCATCAGGAAGATGGATTTGGTTCACTTCTCTGCATCTCGTCCGGAAGATGAACACTTTATTGCTTCGACCTACTTCTTTGTATCTCATCGGGAAGATGGGGTTTGAAGTTTCACTCACATTGAGTTCACTTCATTGAATTGGTCTACTTCTCAGTATCTCATCAGGAAGATGACCACTTCATTATTTTGATCCACTTCTCTGTATCTCATCAGGAAGATAAATTTGATTCACTTCTTTGCATCTCGCCTGGAAGATGAAGACTTTATTACTTCGACTAACTTCTCTGTATCTCATCAGGAATATGGGGTTTGAAGTTTCACTCACATTGAGTTTCAATTCATTGAATTGGCCTACTTCTCAGTATCTCATCAGAAAGTTGATCGCTTTTTTATTTTGTTCCACTTCTCTATATCTCAATAAGAAGACGGATTTGGTTCACTTCTCTACATCTCGCCTGGAAGATGAACACTCTCTTCTTCAAACCACTTCTCAGTATCTCATTAGGAAGATAAAGTTTGATCTGCCCCTCTCGACTAGGGGTAAAAGATCGAAATATGGCTTCAATCTGCCCCTCTTATTTTAGGGGTAAAAGATTGGATGATGGTCTTTAATTTGCCCCTCTTGACTAGGGGTAAAAGATTGGATGATGGTCTTTAATCTGTCCCTCTTGACTTAGGGGTAAAAGATTGGAATCTTCAATCTACCCTTTTTGATTAAGGGTAAGAGACTGAAATCTTTAATCTGCCCTTCTTTATTAAAGGTAAGAGATTAGAATCTTCAATCTGCCCTTCTTGATTAAGGGTAAGAGACTGGAATCTTCAATCTGCCCTTCTTGATTAAGGGTAAAAGATTGGAATGTAGCTTCAATTTGCCCCTCTAGATTAGGGGTAAAAGATTGGAATGTGTTCAGTCTTTCATGGTACCAGATTCGTCGTTGCGGTCTCAATCCTTCCTATCACATCTTTATGGTACCGAGTTCGCCGTTGCGGCCTCAACCTTTCCCTTCAATCTTCATGGCATCGAGTTCGTCGTTGCGACCTCAACCTTTCCTTTAAAATCTTCATGTTTCTTCGATTAATTTTGCCATTTTGCAGTAATGAAACTTGTAGAATATGCTTTAATGGGCCTCTATGTAGGCCAGATTATTAGGATGCCATGATCAGGATAAGTCAAATGCTCCTAACTAAATGAGTGTGCATGATGAATGCAAAAATGTCATCTTTGAGAAATGATTTTATTTTTGGTCTTTAGTCGACATCATTCATCGCTCTTCTAAATCTCATCACTGATGTGGTATCGTTGGCATAAAACCTAAAGAGGTAGTCATAATTTGAACTATTTGTTTCAAGACCATTCAAACCCTCGGGTTTGGTTATTTCCAACTAGTGATCCTGTTTCAGGTCCCTGTACTATTTAGGAATTTTTCAGAACGATAAGTAAAAATCCTTTTATCCCTCGTATCGTTAAACCACTAATCGTTATTTCAAAAGCGAAAATGTTCAAATCAAGGTTGTAGGGTGGATGAAATTGAATTCGAATGATGACAAAGCTTTCATGAATGAAAAGATCATTGGCTCATGAATCGCCATTGATGCAAAAATGCTTGATCATGGTCGTAATACAAATATTATCGGAGACAAAGATCACATAAATGAAAAGACTAGAAATGACTGGACAAAAGTTGCTAAACATAAGGTGAACAATGAATGGGTTAGGTGCCCCAGATATCAAAGTATGAGCTTCACTGAGCAAACTTCATAAGGACCATTCTAAGCTTGACATGTGTTCATGAAACTTGGAGTACTTCTTCAATGCCTCAAGGTGTAAAGTTTCTCCACCTTGTTACTTTTGAGAGAGAAGACCACTTCATGCCTCTTTATTCAAATTGAGTCTCCCTTTCAGGATTTCAACTCAAATCTCCTTAGGTTTCGAGATGTCCTTTACGAATTTTCACCTCAACCTCTCCTTTTGTTTCTTTTTTCTTTTTCTTTTTTTTTCCTTTTTTTTCTTTTTTCAAGATGGTGATTTCTCATGTCAAGCCTTCGTAGCTCTCTTTTATCTTCCAATTGATCCTTTAGGGTCTTTATTAGTCAACTCCAATGCCCCCTTTTTTGACGATGTGGTGCAGAGTCGTGATACTTGTTCTTGAATTAGCTGCAACTTCAACTATCGTGTTGTTGTTCAAATCCAAATCGTTGTTGGATATGATCCTTTTTTGCATTCCGTATCGACATATGATCTCTCTTTTTCAAGAATTTGCTTAACCATCGATTGACATAGGAAGTAGTAATTGATGCTCATTAGAAACTCTTTTGCGAAGCTAGCTCAATGATATCCATGCTTCATATAGAAAAAGGCCACGATGTAAAAATTTTCAAAATACCCTTAGCGGGTTTTCATCTTGACTTTTTATTTCTTCTCTTATTGGGTTTTAAAATGCCCTTTATGAATTTTTCGTCCCTTTTTTCTTTTTCTTTTGTTTTTTTTTTATAACACGTCGAGCTTCAATTTTTTAAATTTCTATTAAATTAGATTGCATTCTTCCTTTATGAGAGCTTGTATGTCACAACATCAATTCCTTAAATCCGGCATGCTTTGGACCATGCAAAGACTTTTGGGTTATCGAAGCAGCTCACCTTGTTTCTGCAAAGACACATGCTTCAAAAATCACAACTCTTCGAGGTGATGTTTATCTTGTGTTTTTACTCAACCATTCGTAGTAGATTGGGAGACAAGTTACATTCTTGATCATTTTCAAAGTCTTGAAGTTTTTCTAGACACATGTCCTTCTCAAAAGGACCTAAGTTAACCGTAGTGTTGCTCGTGTCTTTGATATCGAGGGATCCAACATATGGGTAAGAGAATGAATTTTAAGAATGAACAACCATTTGGTAGAGAAATGCAAGATGTTTGTCAAGTAAGACACAAGAAATGCATCATTTTCATCGAAAAAAAAAACAGTGGTCATATGCCCTTTATAAAAGAATCCCTATTACCCTCGGGCTTAGAGTGATAAGTGTGTTCTGAATATTTTTCTAAAAAAGTCCTAAAAATTACAGGAAACTCCTCTACAGACTAGTTGTTCAAAACACTTCCAAGGGCATAGGGACGAATTCTCGATGGGTTCCACTCTCAGTATGACTTTTGCAATTTTTATTTTTTTAACATCCCCAAATTATCTTGATTTATCATGTTTCCTCTCAGATTTCATTTAGGGTTGATGACCCCCTTACACACGAATGTTTCAGATATGTGGGATCTTATTAAAATTTTATGCATGAAGTGCAATACAAATGAATGATAAAATGCATGCAACAAGGCGTTGATTATTGGTTCCATTCCATTAGACAACTTAACTAGAAAACAAATTTTTGTACATAAGGCAGATGCATGTATAGTCGTGCCTTAATGCTCAAAGTCCTAATCTTTCAAGCTAACTTTTGCTCCAGATTAACCTTTATTTCAAGTTCAAATGTTTGTCTTGCATGACTAAAGTCTACAAGTGGTTAGTTGTTTCTTGCACTTGGTCGAATCCTTGATTGTGACAAGATCCCTATCTCAGATTTGCCCCTAAGAGCATTGGAGTCATTCCTCCTTTATTTCCAATTTCTTTAGCAAAATTATCTTGCCTTTTGGATAGCCATAAATTCCTTCGATTGAAAGTAGTTATTACAGAATACTCGATAAAAGACTTGTTCAACTTTCCAACAAAATGACCATGGAACCATGCTAGCAAAAGTTGTGCACCAATACACATTCTTTTGCCTTTTCTTCGACAGGTGTTTAGTGGCTAAGATTGCTAGAACATGAGTGATTCACTTGTCAAATCGATCAAACAAATCTGCAATCGTGTCCTTTACATGCCCCAACATTTTAGGGAAGACAACTAACTCAAACATGTCAACATTCTTTCTTGTAGTTGAGTGCACTATGTCTTGCGGTTTTTTTCAAAGTGGTGCACTTGTTATCCTCTTTTTCCTTGATTAGGTTTACAACCCTAATGCTTTCTCATCCAAAATAGTCCTCGTGATTTTGAATCCTTGGGCGACGTAGTGTATTCTTCTACGCTATGTTCATGTTTTTGAAGGTGAAGTAACTAAGCTTAAGGCAAATCAACATATTCGAATTGGAATATCTACCTCACTTTGTCTTCCATACTTCTTTCAGCTCTTGCAAACTGTCATGGGTTTCATTTATTTGAGTGTAATCCAAAACTTTGATAAGTACCCCTTTGACAGGTCATTATTTTTTATTATTGTTTTTCTTTGACCACATACGTACGACCACGTTGGCTTCTACCTTATCAAGGAATCTGTTTTCTTATTATCAATTCTCTATTTGGCAATAGAACATGAATCAACACCTTTTTGATAAAAATGCAATTGCAAACGAATTCAAAATATATTGCGATTAAAAGCAAAAATAAAACCGTGTCTCTTAACTTATTCGAGTAAACACTAAAGGTTTGACACAGCTCCACTAAGGCTCTCATGGAATTAAATGCAAGTTAATAAAATATGCAGCTTATGAATGCATGTATGCATAAGAAAATGCATTGATTTTGAATTCAATCTCATTAGAACAACTTCTCTAGAAGACAAAATTCTCTACATAAAACAGATTACATAAACGGCTTTACCTTATAGCCTAAAGCTTTGATCTTCCTAGAAGTCTGGCTAATTTTTGTCCCCCCTCTGATCTTGATTCATATTGCATGCTCCATATATCAGCTTCGACGACTAATGCTTTCATGTGATCAACCGCTTTTCATCATTTGCATAATCTTTATTTCGAACATGTCTCTGAGCTTGTCGAAAGTGTCCTCACCTGCTTCTTGATTCCTTTCAAGAACCTCAATTTGTATTTACGTAATCTTTCTTCAAGTATTCTAAATCTTCTTTGACTTTGTGCTTTCCTTCGACCATAAGTGCAAAGCCATGTTATCTTCCACTTTATTAAGAAATTCATCCCCCATGATGAAACTACCTATTTGGTAACCGAATTTAAATCAACAACTTTTCTTCTATGATGATGCAAATGCAAGTAAAAGAAAAGAGACAAAAACGAAAGAGTTAGCAAAAGCATCGATACAGTTATAGAACAAAGAACCTAAGAACTTGTCTTGGATGATTGCTAAAAGGGTCGGTATAACTCCTTCTAAGGCAAGTACTTATGGCTCATTACATGCGGTTTAGTCTCTAGAGTAAAAGGGTACCCAAACCAGCAGATTCCTCGATCCTCACCCATTACAGGTTCATGCGGATGAGTTCAGTTTAGGGAGACACATTTCCCACATGTTTGTACAGAAGTGAAAACTTCATGAAAACATGGGTACGAATGTAATCCCGAAAACGATTCACTATCCTGCACGGAGGTGAAAACCTCACGAAGGAGTAGCTTCATGTTTTCACTTAAAGGGTATAGTAACAAATGCATATGAATGCAAACCTATGCTAGCACTATCGACATAAAATAACATCACACAAAAATGCAAAGGATCGTATATTAAACAAAATTGAGTGTTTAAAATTTTAACAAAAAGACCCGAAAATAATCGATTTTGGCTTGACTCTCTTTTATTTTTAAATTCCCCAGTGGAGTCACCAAGCTGTCGAAACCATTTTTTAAAAAAGGAAAGTTTCAAAAATTAATTTTTAAAATAAAAAATGGGAGTCGCCACCAATCCTTTTTATTTGGTGTGATTAGATCATCGCAAAATGTTTTAAATCCGTTTTGAAAAACATTTTGGTCTTCGAAATCCAAAAAGTGAGTTCGGGAGTCGGTTACATATGAGGAGGATTAGCACCCTCACATGCCCAAAAATGGTACCACATCGATTATTTTTAGGTCTTAATTGTACAAATTTGAAAGCTCTGGTGAGGTTTAAAATACGATCCTTGTATGCATGGTTTGTTTAGCGTGATGTTCAAAAATTGAATTTCAAGAGAAAGAATGCCCATTCGTTTTGAATTTCTCGGAGAATTGAAGTCGCGTCTAACACGTTAGGATACGACATTCTCGAAAACTTCAAAATTGGAGAGTATTTGGAAAATTTTGGAAGAGGATATTCGATTGTGCAAATTTCATGAAAAATCACACCCAACACGTTAGGGCACAATTCTTCGAAGTTTTCACTGTCTGCACCCAAAAACAGAAAGAAAGTAGAATATACTATTAATATCTCCAGAATGAAATAAACATCTATAGGAGAAAAAAGATATAAAAGATACAAATCTTTTTTCAAAATTATGAGATTCCAGATTCCAAGAGCCTGTGAAAAATGTTCTCTAACTGATAGTAGTCAAATATTTGCTAGAGATATTAACCAAAGTCTCCCATTTCAATAATATCAAATTCGAAATAAATAAATAAATAAAACTAGTTTTATCATTGACATAAATAAGACGAAAAAGTTTAAATTTTTGGGGCATTACACCTAACGTGTTGGGTACGGTTTTTCTTTGAACCTAAATAATTGAGTATCCTATTAAAGTCGATAAATACTTGATGCTCTGTTATTTTAGGGGACTCAAAAAATTGTGCCCTAACGTGTTGGGTATGATTTTTTCTTTGAATTAAGTAATTGAACATCTTATTTAAAATTGATAAATGTTCCTTTTTTTTTAAGATTTGAAAATGTTTTGTCCTAACCTATTGGACATGTTTTTTCTCGATTGATTCAAAATAAATGGGCTTTCTTTGCGAAATTTGATTTTTAGATAAAACATTTCATTCGCACATGTATGGATCACATTTTAAATTCTTTTCGAGTTTTTAAAATTTCAACAATTACGACATTAAATAATCGACTAGGTACAAATTTTGGGCGTATGAGGGGTTAATCTTTTCTCATACGTAAACGACTCCCGAACCTATTTTCTGATTTCAGAAGTCAAAAGTCATCATTTTCATAACTTTAACAATTTATTAAAGTGAATATATTTTGAGGTGATCCGATCACACCTAATTAAAAATATTTGTGTCGTCTTCATTTTCATAATTTAAAATAAAAGTTGTTTCCTTTTTTTTCAAAAAAATGGTTTCGACAAGTAATTTTAGGCATTGTTCAAATTGATTTTAAACTTTATTTAAAAAATTTAAATTAATAAAAATAAAAGATAAATTGGTTCAAAATTTAAGATTACGCTCGTAATTTAGGATAATTTAAAGGATGGATCATAATAAGATTATACCCTAATTATAACATCTTGACACTATTCCATAATGTAAAATTACGGAATAATCGGAAGATTAAATTCTAAACACAATAATCTTATTTTGAAATGTAATACTACAGATAATAATGTTACATTCAACTAATCAAACCTTAAATGGTTACATTGCTTGGGACCCTAAGTTGAAATTGACAGTATTGTTTAATTGGCCTTCTCACCTAATTATTGTTGTTGTTTGGTTACATTAAATGGTTGGCTTTTTTCCATATCCATCATAAAATACATTAAATAAAATCACCAATACATCGATTATTGAGTTCAAACAAAACAATTTACCCTTTTTTGTTAGAGTGAATAACATCTGTTCACACTAGGTGTTTTTTCACTTCAGCATAGTTAATTTGTTTTGGATAATTTACACCTAAAGTAATTAAATTATTAATAAATTTATGTTTTGGTCACTCAATTTCAAAAAAATTATATGAGGTGTCACATTATTGATGAAAACTTTCAATTTTCTTTGTATAATTATATGTTTTCTCATTCGTTTGTTGTTTGAGATTAATCATGTTGGGGTCGAGATTAGTTTCAAATATATTTATGTATTATTTTTATACGAGGTGTCACATTATTAATCTTTTCAAAGTTGTGATATGATAACTAACATTATCAATTTGTTACATCATCATTTTAGACGAAATTTTAAGGTATTTCAAATTTTGATTTTAAAGTTACTCCTTGTTGTGAATTTGTTGTGAATTCGAAACGGACGTGGATAGATATCCCAGATATGATCTTTATGTGGTTTAATATGTTACTCATGATGATAGTTCTAAAGACTATTTTGTTACAGTTTCTCGGTTGCAGAAGCGGAGATCACGTTCGACGAGTAGTTCCGACGCTCTCCAATTACCATAACCTCCTCATTAGTATCCATTCTCAAAATGACCCTCTTTGACGCACAATCCAAGCTGGCTTAGTGCTCTACTAACCAGTTCATTCCCAAAATCAAGTTAAACTATCTAAATGGAAACTCCATCAAATCAACTAGGAACACAACTCCCTACACTTCTAACAGTACTCGTTTGAATACTTTGTCAACTTGAACAGATTGACCCAAACGACTAATCATAGAAATGATGCTAGCAATATGCTCAACAAATACATGTAATATCACAGATATAGTAGTAGCAATATAAGAATGAGTTGAGACAATATCAATTAAAGCATATTAAGGCACCGTATGAATATAAAACGTACCAGCAATCACATCTGTGTCATCCTTATCTTCGCGACGTCGTCCCGCATAAACAAGCACAGGCTGTCGGGCCTCAGATTGAATCGCACCCCTGTTCGATGCTCTTCTACCCCACCCAGTACTACTACCAACTCTACTATAGCCCTGACTTCTAGTCGGTTGCAGCATTCCTCTCGGTGACTGCGTATTACTCCAACTGTAACTGATACCAGAGTTTGAATTTACTCAGCTCGCTAAGGACACTCACGCACCTTGTGCTCTAATGACCCACATCACAGACAAGCCTAATCTTTCTTCAACACTCGTCCGAGTGGCGTCTTCCATAATAATCATAGTGTCCCATAGCACTGGAACCCACTGATACCTCAGCCTTCGAAGGCCCGTCAAATCTTGCCTATTTCTTAGGGCGTATTGTAGTGCTAATAGATCTTGTCTCTCTCTTGGCTCTACTCTGAGCCTTCTCCTGTTCCTTTCTCTCGCGCGTAATGTGCTTGACTTCCTCTATAGCCTTCACTTTGTCAACCAACACAATAAAGACCCACTCCCTCTAGGAAGCGATCAAAACTCACTACTTAAACCTCAAACCTCACATACTTATCGTGCTCGGTGGTGACCAGTGCGCGGGCATACCTACTAAATCTCAAGAACTCGGCCTCGTACTCAGCTACATACCTCTCTCCCTGCTCCAAACTCAAGAACTCACGTCTACAAGTCTCAATATAACTGGCTCCCACGTACTTGCTCTAAAATGCAGTCTTAAAGAACTCTAAAGTCACTACTCCCGACAGAGCGCTCTGCTCGGCTGTCAACCACCATTGGTACGCCTCGTCCCGTAACAGCGATATGGCACTTCTCAGTTTCTATGCCAACGTACAGTCTATGTCATCCATAATACTCTCAATTGCGTTCAGCTAGTATTCTACTACAGTGGGAGCAACTCCGATGACTCCGCTGAATAACTCAGCCTCATTTAAACGGAGTCACTCTTTAACTGAACCTCGAGCAGCAGGTCCTACGCGAGACCCGATGATCCTCCTCAGCACTAGTAACATAGCTTGGGACATAGGATCGTCGCCAATTGGCTCATCCTGAGACCTCATCTCAGCAGTAGGAGTACCAACGATCTCGCTGATCTCCAAAATCGGAATACTCCTCATGAAAGACGGCTCAGCTCGAGGTCTTACCCGATGCCCATATCCACGACTTGCTCGTGAACTCATCTGTCAATGTTTACAACATTAGAGATATACAGGTCAATTCAAGTCAAATCATACTTTCCCAACATGCCATTGCAATTAACAGTTCATTCTAGCAGTTCATTCACGTAACAGTTGATAACAATTCAATCAGAATTCGACTAGTGACAGTTGATGATAGATCGATAACACAGTACCATAAGTATATGAACATCAAAAGCACTTACAGGCGAGGCGGTAGAGATTCGATCTTTCTTTATTAGATATTAAATCTTTACATTAGTGTAACCATATTCTAACTTATTAGATAGACCCATAATAGAGTCCGAGTGTTGCCAAACCTGACTTTGATATCACTAAATGTAACACCCTAAACTCAGCCTAGAAGGACAACTAAGCATAGGATGCACCCTAGTTCAGAACAACATCAAACTAGTAAGCACACATTAATATTATAAGAACTAAATGTCATATGTCCAACATCATATTAACATAACCAAAGTAACATAATAATGTTATATCCAACAACACTTAACAGTACTAAAATAAGTCCAAACATTTCCAAAGTTATATTCCTAAGTATAATAGCATAGTGCTACGATTCCTAGATAACCAAGCTCCCCATCCACCGGCTGCTAAGTCTGAGAAGATCCTGAAATAACACATAAGTAAATAGTATTAAATATATTAATACGATCTATTGTATACAAGGTAAGTAACCATTTCCTTGAGCAATTATTTCATGTGCAGTAAAGGATCTGTAAATATTCACAGTGTCACTATCGTAAAATTTAGCCAAGTGATGGTTATAGTGTCACCGTCGATTTGAAATAGCAATTGCAGTGTTTACGATGTCACTTCCAGTTCAGAATAACTATGCAATGTTTACAATGTCACGGTCAACTCAGTACAGTATCACGGTGTTAATAGTGTCACCGTCAGTTCAGTGTTGGTTTTCGATGTTTACAGTGTCATTGCTAGCTTGATACAGTATTACAGTGTGACCATCAGTTCAATATTAGTTTGCAGTGTTTACAGTGTCACTGTTGTTTCGATATAGTAGTACGGTGTTTACAGTGTCACTGTCAGTTCAGTATTATACTTCAAAGTACTAATGTATGTGGCACATGGTCTGGTACACGGTCGTGTACTCGCCCGTATGGGTTACACGGTCGGGGGACATAGGCGTGTGGCCAGACCGTGTAACTCACTGTTTGTTGTTTATATGGAACACGGTCGTGTGCAGTGATGTGCCGTCGAACAGCGAGAAACCTGCACGAAGTCTACAGAAAACGACCAAATGAAAGTGAGGGAAATTGATACCTTACCTAATTCGTTGTTGGCGTCGAGCAACACGAAACACCATCAACCTACATTAGCATAATTACACATTACTAAGCAGTCAATTTCCAATTATGCAGTGACTATTTTCCTTCCAACAATCAATAACATCAAGAAATTCTTTAAGAAACTCAACAATGCCTTCGTATAAGGAATGATCACGAAATACACACACCCGCACGATCGTCGTTAACTTAAATAAGATAGAAAAGTTTAAAATTTTGGAGCGTTACACCTAACGTGTTGGGTATGGTTTTTCTTTGAACCTAAATAATTGAGTATCCAATTAAAGTCGATAAATGCTCAATGCTCTGTTATTTTTACAGGACTCGAAAAATTGTGCCCTAACGTGTTGGGTATGATTTTTTTCTTTAGAACTAAGTAATTGAACATCTTATTTAAAATTGATAAATGTTCTTTATTTTCGAAGATTTGAGAATGTTGTGCCCTAACTTATTGGACATGTTTTTTCTCGATTGATTCAAAATAAATGGGCTTTCTTTGCAAAATTTGATTTTTTGATAAAACATTTCATTCACACATGTATGGATCGCATTTTAAATTCTTTTCGAGTTTTCAAATTTTCAACAATTAAGAACATTAAATAATCAACTAGGTGCAAATTTTGGGCATGTGAATGTGTTAATCTTTCCTCATACGTAATGACTCCCGAACATGTTTTCTGATTTCGAAGGTCAAAAGTCATCATTTTAATAACTTTAACATTTTATTAAAATGAATATATTTCGAGGTGATCCAATCAGACTTAATTAAAAAAAATTGATAGCGACTCCATTTTTGTATTTTAAAATAAAAGTCGGGACTTTTTTTAAAAAAAAAAGATTTCGACAAGTAGTTTTAGACATTGTGTCAAATTTATTTTAAACTTTATTTAAAAAAATTTAAATTAATTAAAATAATAAAAATAAAAAATAAATTTATTCAAAATTTAAGATTATGCCCGTAATTTAGGATAATTTAAAGGATGGATTATAATAAGATTATACCCTAATTATAACATCTTGACACTATTCCATAAAATAAAATTACGGAATGATATGAATATTAAATTTTAAACACAATAATTTTATTTCAAAATGTAAAATTACAGATAATAATGTTATATTCAACTAATCAACCCTTAAATGGTTCCATTGCTTGGGACCCTAAGTTGAAATTGACAGTATTGGTTAATTGGCCTTCTCACCTAATTATTGTTGTTGGTTGGTTACATTAAATGGTTGGCTTTTTCCATATCCATCATAAAATACATTAAATAAAATCACTAATACATCAATTATTGAGTTCAAACAAAACAATTTACCCTTTTTTGTTAGAGTGAATAACATCTGTTCACACTAGGTGTTTTTTCACTTCAGTATAGTTAATTTTTTTGGATAATTTACACCTAAAGTAATTAAATTATTATTAAATTTATGTTTTGGTCACTCAATTTCAAAAAAATTATATGAGGTGTCACATTATTGATGAAAACTTTAAATTTTCTTTGTATAATTATATGTTTTCTCTTTCATTTGTTGTTTGAGATTAATCTTGTTGGGGTCGAGATTGGTTTCAAATATATCTATGTATTATTTTTATACGAGGTGCCACATTATTAATCTTTTAAAAGTTGTGATATAGTCACTAACATTATCAATTTGTTACATCATCATTTTAGACGAAATTTTAAGGTATTATAAATTTTGATTTTAAAGTTACTCCTTGTTGTGAATTTGAAACAAATGTGGATAGATATCCCAGATATGATCTTTATGTGGTTTAATGTGTTACTCATGATGACAGTTCTAAACATTATTTTAGTCACAATTTTTATTTGCCAAGCAAGTACCTCTCGTTCTGCAGACCTAGATTGAGGTTGGACTGCATATACAATCTTAGTGTTCATTTTTACTTTTGTGCACGTCTTTTTATTTCGTGATTAAAACTATGATGACAGTTTCAAACATTAGTTTAACCACAATTTTTGTTTGCAAAGTAAGTACCCTTGTTCACGTGATATTAAAACTAATTTATCAAATTTTAAAAGTTCCGTTGTACTTTTCACACATTGGTTGTTAGATTTTTTAGAAGTTTGTTAGAATGCAATAAATATTCATGTGATATTAAAGCACAATTTTTTGCACACGAATTTCTTCTGATAATAACTATATTTTTATGGAATTGAGGGCTTTGTGAAGATTTGATCATGCTTTCCTTCTTAAATAATTCCTAGCATTAACAATTAAAATAATCTTAGTCTCAATGAAAATTAAAATTGGAACATATTGTTTAATAAAAAAGAAGAAACTTCAAATAAATATAATCATTCTTGCCATTAAATTTAATGTCATCTATCATATGTCAGTCATATATTAGCTATTTTTGTCCCCTTATAAAAAAATTAACATCGATAGTGTTTTGGGATAATTTGATAATATTTGACAAGTTTAGATATCAAATTGGACTCAAAAAGCAGCTTAACTATCAAATTAAAAAAGTTTTCAAATTGAAATACCAAATGTTATATTAAACCTTAATATAAAGAATAAATCTCAAATTTAAATATAGTAGTAGCGCCAAAACCCTAATTTAGATGGCGACTACCACTTTTATTGGTTTAAATAATGAGGCAACTCTCCATTAACAAAAATATTGCCACTTCCGACAAATAATGGAGTGAAACACTTTCGAGAAATGTGACCAAAACAATATCCATGAGTCTATATATCCAAAACAAACAATTTTTTTTTTCTTTTTTGTGTAAGTGTGAGATAAGAAGAACAACACTACCCAAAGTTCCTGTTTAGCCATTCTCAATGCAACCCCATAAAAAAAATAAAAGAACAAGAAAGAAAAATGGGTAATTTTTTAGTAGGGTAAAAGCCCTAACAACAATATAATTAACGCGATTCGAACCTAAATTACATCTGAGATAATGAACATCATAATTATCAGGTCAACATTTGGAGTTCAAAAATGGTAAATTTTGATACATCAATCCTTGAGTTGTTAGAGTGAATAACATCCATTCACATAGCTATTACATGTTGTCCCCTTAATTGACAATAAAAAGAAAAAAAAAAAATCTCATTCATTTTAATAACTTTCTTTGGCTTGACACGTGTAAACCAATATTTTTTTTTTATAAAACAATTAGTACGATTTTATCATACGATTTCACATTAAATCGATTATTTATTCGTATTAAGTTATAGCATAAAAATTAAAAAATTTATAAAAGTATGCTCTAATTTTCTATCACTTTATACATTTAAAATTTATTCGTTTTATATTTTTCATAACTTAAGTTTAAAGACTAAACTTATATATATATATATATATATATATATGTGTGTGTGTGTGAGATACATTAATATAAATATTATATTCAAACTTGAATTTCTAGTATAATTTATAATTCTCTTTATATATTTTTAAAATTGATTTCATGTTTTTAAAAGTGATTTATGTATAGTTTTATACAAGCTACCATGTTTTTCGCCAGAACTCTCAAATTTTCCTTTGGAGTAATAAGTACCCTAATCTGTTTTACAGTTTAAGATCAATTCTGTTAAAATTAAAAGTGAATTCAAATAAAAATTTTCCAATAATAATGATTCTAATATTTGAACTTAATTTAAATATCTTAAAAAAGAATTTACTCTCACTTTTTTTCAACCACAATTAATTTTGTCCTCATTAATTGTCGGAATTGAAAGTGTTACACAATATTTATTGATAACCTTTCATGAATATGATACTGAGGTGTACCAAAATGAAAAAAAAAAACTAGAAGATAAGTCACTGCATGACATTATTTACATGCGAAGAAAAATAAATACAGATTTCATAACAAATATAGACTTTCAACTAATTTTTTTTTTCATCAACTTAATGCATTGATAGTAAAAATATTATTTTTTGGTGAATTATAATAACAGGACAAATCTCAAATAACAAACGTGATTAACGTAACTCGAATCCAAATTACATTTAAGGCAATAAACATTCTTGACCATCAAACAAATTACATGGAGATCATAACAAAAATCTTTGTGTGAAGTTTCTGAATGCCAATAAATTTTTTTAACAACGGTCTTTTCCGATATCCAATGTGACCATTTATTTAATTTAACCCATTATCTAATATTACAAAAGTTGGATTTTTTTTGTTCAAAAAAAAAGTTAGATTTTTCTCGAGCAAAATTAGAGAAACTTCACTAATTCATTATGAACTAAAAGGTACTAATGTTACGAATCTACTAGACCTTTGTGCAAGTTGAGCTACCAGCATGGATATGTAGACTCGATTCAACTTGAGTTGAACTTTGAACAAAATAATTTTGATTAGGAGTGATAGTATTCGAATCTAATTATAAAAACCCTGTTGAAATCCATCAAATCTGAAGAATGATTAATAGTTGAAATCTTAACCATGTAAAGATATAGTGAAAATCATACACAAAATAAAAAATGCTGCTAACCATGTTATATATTGAAAACTGACATTGATCGGAGGAGATCCACCTTAATGAGTTGACCATTTCGATGCAATGAACTTGAAAAAGAAAAAGACAAAGGTTTGATGGTTACAGGGATGTGAATGTCATTTTACCCTATTATTTTTCTATAGATAGGAGGGCAGATTAATAACAAAACCTTCCTTCCAGTTTCCTAAAAATATGCCATTACAGTTGTTTTAATAAATTATTTGGGTGAGATCTATTATTTGTTGGTGGTGTTGCAATGAAAATTAAACACTATAATAAAATAAATCCATGATAATTCCCTTGAAAATTAACTTGGACTCTTAAATCTTGGTGGAAAATTGTTTGGAAATTAGCTTCCATGATGTTCTCAACAATGCCACCCAACAATAAGATATTACAATATAAAGGATTAAGAGTATATAATTTACGAATAATGCCACCCAACAATGCACTAAGAGCGAGGGAAAATATGTTCATTGTGACACTTATCAAAGGTGATTTGTTTTGAGGTGCTTTGATAGGTGTAACAAACTGGATAAATTAAAGTTGAAAGAAAAGGACAAAAGTTTTATGGTTGCAACTTTTGATGAAGTCATAAACTGGATAAATTAAAGCTTTTTCAAGCTAAATCATTATAAGCTGGATTTGCAAGTTTTAAATAAACCATTAACCTAAATTATCGAAAATGGTTAGGTGTAACAAACTTCAAAAAAAAAAAAAAAAAAATTGGCAGTCATAGGGATAATGCCAATATATTGGTTTTTTGGCATTGAATGAAGCTCATTGACTTGATCTTTTTTTTTTTTTTATGCTATAAACCTGTGTATAAATATGTGTGTATGCATGAAGCACAACATAAGCAAATAAAAAATCAGACTGCTGAAATTTGTATAAACCAACTACAAATGACTATTATCCATATTACTATTATAAATCATTCTGGTTCGGATCTAGTGTTTGAGAAGTCGAACTACGAAAAAGCTCCGCTAAATATCGTGAACGGCCAAAGAGAAGATTTTATAATGAATGTGCCAGACGAATATCTGAACGGAGCTATTGTGTATGGAATCCCTGGTAGGCTCAAGTGGCTCATTTTTTGGACCACTTATAATCAGGTAAATATTAATTTCTCTCAGTTTCTACATATGTTGATCTCAATTAATTATTTCCCATAGTATGACTTCACTTTTTTCACATGGTAATTATATTACAATTTAACTTTTTTTTTTTAAATAAAAAATATATAATAATCGATTCATTTATCAATTGTAGGTCTCTACTAAGATGTTCGACAGTAGTTGCTGCCTTAATTGGAATCTAGTTGCAAACAATATTAAGGGCGGCCAAATGAGCAAAGATGAATTTGCTGCTGGCGGTGCTAATTTCACTAAATACACCGCAGGGGCAAAGATTGTACCTAAATGCACCGCAGGGGCAAAGATTGTACCTGATCAAGAATTAACCGCCGAAATCTCCTTGGCTAAATAATCTAGCTTTGCTTTGCTTAATTATCTAGGCAATCTGTGTGCGGTGGTGAGGCTGTCAAAACAGAATCAAATAGTGTGCACTTTGCACTACCACTATTTTATGTAATACTGTATTTAAATAAATTTGATAGCCAGGAATAAAAGATTGCCACGTGTGCTTAGTTTGTTTCCTTTTTCCTTCTTAATAAAATCAAACAAAAAGTATATTAAAAATATATGCATCTTCTCTTAATTTATTTTATATATATGCCATAGTTATAAAACAAACAAGCCAATTTTATAAATAAAAAGAGTTTACCTCTCCAAACATCATCAAAAGTAAGGGCATGTTCAAGGCATTGTGGTGATATCCAGCGTAGATGCCCCTAATAAAACTTTAATCAAAATACTAATCTAATTAATAACAACACAGAGTGACTTTACATTATAATTTGAAACAAGAGTAGTTACACATTAATTCTTTTTCACAGCCAAATGGAGTGTTTGGGATTACCTAAATCATAGATATTTCGGGTCGAATTATTACATATTTTATTATAATCGTACAACAAAATCCATCAAATCTGAGCAATGATAAATAGTTGTTGATAAGTGCTAAAAGTAATATGTTTTAATCTCATTTTTAATGCGTTTTTGGAACAGTATTTGGATCGGGTCAAGGATTAGAACATGTGGTTAAAATAAGAAGATTAGAAAATTTATGTGGTCAAAGTAGGAAAATATAACAAGATAGGTGATAACTAGTAATTGTGAAAAGGAAGGAAGGACTAAGTAGAATTGAACCAAAATAAATTATGAGTCATCATAGGAATTATGGTGATTAAGGAGGAACAAAAGGGTAATTAGAATAGTAGATATTTTATGTGTAATGATTATGGCCTAAATGTGTGATGATAAAAGGCTTAGGGACCTTATAAGAAATTTTACCATTTTTAAATACGTGAGATATTTTAGTGGAAAAGTCTAGAGAAATTTGAAGAAAAGATGATTTGATATCATCCTTTTCCTTCTCCCATCTGTGAACCCCATAAGCCTTCACCCAAACTTTTCTTTTATTTCCTTCCAAGTCCTTCCACCATTGTTGAAAGCTCGAAGCTCCAATCTTCCATTTTTCTTTGAAATTTCTTTAAGAAAATTATAAGAGTAGGTTATTAGCCACCTTAATTTTTTGAGAAAATCCACATAGAAGTGTTAAAGAGGATAAAACTTGAGTTAGGATTTTGGGGTTTCAAGTGCTAAGGTAAGAGTAAGAGAAATTAGCATGACATACATGTCTATTTTCATAATTTAGCATGAAAAGATTATTTGATTTGAGTTTTTAGCTTATACGTGTTATATGTTTATATGAAATTGAAGAGAAAGAAAAGAAGGAGAAGGACCAAATTGAAGGGAAAGGAAAAGAGAAAGCTAAGGAGTAAGAAGAAATTATCAACCTTTTGTTGTAAGTACTACAAGTATTTTAGATAAAAGAATTATTAATTTTAAATGTCTATAATTTTTAGTATATAAATTACTTATGATGAAAAATGTAATATATGATGTGAATATTTATAAATATTGACTATGTGAATTAATGATGAAGTTGTGGAATTTTTAGAGTAAATGTAATGAAAAATATATGATGTTGTGTTTTTGTATAATTATGGTGTGAGAGATGTTAACTATGGAAATTGTGTTAATTAGATATTTTTGTTCAAGTAGACAAACTAGAACCATTGTGATATTAGTGGCATACCATTAAGAGACCTTAGTGCGCTCTCCATTTATTTAGCACGTATTGTGCTCTCCGATTAGCACGCTTGTGCTCTCCATTTATTAGTGCATTGTATTGCACTTCTGTACTTGTTTCGTATATCCAATAGGTTTTATGATAGTCTACTATGGGCCAAAGATGTGATTAAGGTATGTGAGTTACTTTAAGAGTATTTATTTCTATAAATTCATGTGTGAAATTATGTACTTAGATATATATATTTATTTATTTATTTATTTTCTTCAGTTAAATTTGGTGATAAAATCAAATTGATTAAATATTCTTCTAGTGCTTACTAAGCCTTCATCGACTTAACACGTTTATTTCAATGCGTATGTACAGTTAGATCGAGAAGCTAAGATCGGACTAGGGACCTCTCATCACATCATTTTGGAAGACTTCAAGTTTAAGTACTTTGATTTTGAGTAAAATGACATGTACATAAGTTGTTAAATGTGTCCCTAAATGATTGGGATTAGATGTTATTTTGGAACTCCATAGACTCGGTGTTTTGTAATGAAATGTTTTAGTTCATTATATGATTAATTATTGATATTATAAATGAGTTTGCTCAAATGATTTGTTAATGAGATGTTTGTGAATGGAATTTAAGTTGTTTAAATAGCTAAAAATGTATTTTTGGTTGGTCTAGGTTGTTAAGAAAAATTTCAAATTGTTTCAAGGGATTTTTACTAAGTTTTTAACTGATTATTGTAAAATAAAGCAAAAAGCATCGATACCTCTACAGTAAAAATCAATACCACAACTCCAGAATGCCCCTTTGGTCTCGATTTTTATAGCTAGTATCGATATTTAAGTAAAAATATCGAAATCTAAGCCTAAGGTATCAATATTTTCTTCAAAATTGAGATTTTTTTAGACTTCCAGAATGCCTCTTTGGTATCGATTTCAATTCCAGTATCGATATTTTTTTACCAACATATCAGGTATCGATATTTTACCCTATTTTGAGTAAAAATCATATTTTTATTATTTTTAAATTTGTTTTAAATCTCAATATTAATTATACATGATTGTTTATTTATATTTTGGATAAAATGGTTTAAAATTACTTTTTTTAAGTTAAAATTTTAATTATACTCTATTTTACTTCCTTGGCATCGTATGTAATACTCTTATACTGGGATTATACATGTGAACCAAGTATAGGGGTGTTACAATTTCCATCAAGATTGGATATCTCCTTTTGATTTCTTTGAAATTTATTATGAGTTTCTTAGTTTTTTGTGGATTTAATGTCTTTTAGATGTTTTTATTTGCGATTATGAACTAATTTTCTAAATATCAAGCGAAGATGAACCCTATGATGAATTTTGTTCTTTGATTTCTGTTTTACGCAATAAATACTTAAATCTTGTTTGTAGAAGGCCCAATTTGATCGAGCCCATTCCATTCAAAACCATCCAAAATATAAAAAATAATAAAATACAAAATTGAAATTTAGTCTCAATTTAAAAAAGTCCAAATTACAAAGTTTCAAAGCCCATTTTTCACCCATTACAAAATAACCTTAAATTTAGCCTAATAAGTCCAATCCAACCCAAAAACAGAAACCTTAAAGCAACTAAAGTCTTCTGCTGCCCCTCTCTTGCCACTTGCACTAGCCACCATTGCCTCTTCCACTCAGCTCCTGCCATGTCAGCACCACCAGCAACTTATCAGTCAAGTTGCCACCACCACCAGCAACTTATCAGTCAAGTTGCCACCACCACTATTGAACTTGCACTGCAAAGAAGAAATGCCAGTAGGGTTTAATGGCAAAAAAACAAAATATGATGATTGTAAAATAGGTTATAAAGTCGAATTCAAAAGCATTTGTACGGATATTTTTTTACATTTTCTAATCAATACATACAAAAGCATTAAAAGATATCATTATCAGAAGCAAGCACAGATATCAAGTTCTCAAGGTACAATTTCAATAAAGGGTCACTTATTGTTTATTGACTATTCGAATTTCAAGGATTGATTATTTTTTTTAATTCATTAATTTATTATATTATTAACATCATTCATTGTTTTTAAAGATACATTTAATGCATATTAAGTATAATAAATATATTTTAAAATAATAAATAATAATAAAGAGGAATTTGAAGGGACGTATCTGGTTTGAACCACCGCTGTCGGCCACAATCGGAGTCCCTCCGAATTGGTTAGTGTTCGTAAGGGCTCCGATATTTTTCTTTTTTTCGTACGTTTTGAAGGCTAAGTGTCAACCCCAAAACGACGTCGTTTTGGTCAACTCGACCCGACCCGACCCACCAGAGGATCTACGTATTTTCATTAAATGGTCTATTTCTGTAATTGGTCCTTTCGCTTTTTTTAATTTTACAATTTCATTCTTTTCAAACTTTTAATTATTTCCAAATTTGCCCAACAATTTTGATTCCTTTTCAATTTGGTCCCCTGACTGCCAAGAAGCCTGAGAAGCTACCACGTGTCCTACTTTTGGCTTATTTATGCATTTGGTCCCTTCTACTTTTCATTTGTTTTAATTTTGTCCTCAAATAAAGTTTTATTTAATTATAAATTTGCCCAGTAATTTCAAATGATTTTCAAATTGGTCCGTTGACTTCAGAATGTATAAGAGGCTGCCACGTGTCCTATCTTTTTTTGTTTTATTGCCTAAAATGTCCCTAAACTTATCAAAAATTACATTTTGACCCCAAACTTCTCAAGAATTACATTTTGACACCTAAACTTTTCAAAAATTACATTTTAACCCTTAAACTTCCAAATTTTACATTTTGACCCTTAAACTTCTCAAAATTATATTTTAACCCTTAAACTTTTTAAAATTTACATTTTAACCCCTAAACTTCTTAAAATTTACATTTTTCCTCCAAACTTCCAAAAATCACATTTTTATCCTCGTACTTCCTAAAATCACATTTTTACCCCTAAATTTTCAAAAATTATATTTTTACCCTCGAACTTCTCAAAAATTACTTTTTCCCCCGAACTCTCAAAAATCACCATTTTGCCTCGAGTATCCAAAAATCACCATTATACCCTCAAACTTTCCAAAAGTTTGATTTTAGTCCCAATTTTTCAAAAACTTCAATTTCGATACCCAAATTCCTCAAAAATTACAATTCTCTGAAACTCTGTTTTTAATCCCATTTGTTTTTTTTTCTTTTTTTTCAATGTGCATACATAGAATTTAATTATTCTTCTCTCGTATCTTATATTCTATTAATTTTATGTCTGAATTTTTTGTATATTTTTATCTGCTTAATTATTTTGTTTCGTGTTATTTAATTTTTGCTATAAATTGCCTATTCATATTTAAGTCACACATCTGTTTTCAAAACTATCTTCATAAACCTTTAAAATCGAGGCAATGTCCTTTTCGTGTGGAGACCTCGAAAAATCATGCCCTAATGTGTCGAGTGTGATTTCTCGTATAATTCACACGAATCGAATATCCTTTTCCAAGCTTTTTAAAATGCCTTTTAATTTCGAAATTTCGAGAATGTCGTGCCCTAACGTGTTGGTCACAACCTTAATTCTCCGTGAAAGTCGAAACAAACGGGCATTCTTTCTTCAAATTTTTTTAAGTCGTATGTCCAAGGATCGTATTTTAAACTCAATACGAAATTTCGAGTTCTCAAAAAATATATATATACAAATAATTTTAAAACAAAAACGAAGCAATATCCTTTCATTTGAAAACTTCAAAAAATCATGCCCTAACGTGCCAGGTGTGATTTTTGTATAATTCACGCAATTGAATATCCTCTTTAAAGCCTTCCAAAATGTCCTTCAATTTCGAAAGTCTGAGAACGTAGTGTCCTAACGTGTCGGACACGACTTCCAGTTCTCCTAGAAATTCGAAACACACGGACGATTTCCCCAAATAGGGTTTTTGAAAATCACTCAAAGTTTCCTAAAGATAAAGATCGTATTTTAAGTTTTACTCGAGTTTTCAAACTTTTAACAAACCAAGACTTGAAAATAATTAATGTGGTACCAATTTTGGGAGTATGAGAGTGCTAATCCTTCCTTATGTGTAACCGACTCCCGAACCTATTTTCTGGATTTCGAAGACCAAAATACTTTTCAAAACGGATTTCAAACGTTTTGTGGTGATCCAATCACACCATATAAAAAGATTGGTGGCGACTCCCATTTTTTCGATCATTTAAAATACCTATTTTTTATTTTTAAATATTGTTTGAGGCTTGTTTGTTTTCCCAAAAATGAACGTTTCGACATCTTGGCGACTCCACTGGGGACATTTTTTTAAATAAAAGAGAGTCAGGCCAAAAGTTTATTATTTTTTGGTCTTTTGTTGAATTTTTTTTAAACCTTCGATTGTGTTTAATATACGATCCTTGGGATTTTTATGTGATGCTATATTATGTCGATATTGCTAGTATAAGCTTGCATTCATATGTATTTGTTACTACCCTTTAAGTGGAAGTGGGAAACTACTCCTTCGTGAGGTTTTCACCTCCGTGCAGGATAGTGGATCGCTTTCGAGATTACATCCGTACCATGTTTTCGTGAAGTTTTCACTTCCATGCAAACATGTGAGAAATGTGTCCCCCTAAACCGAGCTTATCCATATGAGCCTGTAATGGGTGAGGATCGAGGAATCTGCTGGTTTAGGAACCCTTTCACTCTAGAGACTAAACCACATGTAATAAGCCGTAAGTACTTGCCTTAGAAGGAGTTATAATGAACCTTTTAGCAATCATCCAAGACAAGTTCTTAGGTTCTTTGTTCTATACATGTATCGATGTTTTTGCTAGCTCTTTCTTTTTTATCTCTTTTCTTTTACTTGCATTTGCATCATCATATAAGAAAAGGTGTTGATTTAAATTTGGTTACCAAATAGGCAGTTTCATCATGGGGGACGAATTTCTTAATAAAGTGGAAGATAACATGGCTTTGCGGATATGAAAGGAGGATTTTGGCAATTGGAGAAGATAAAGGTTGTAATCACAAATAGTCATAAGAAAATGGCAGAGGCATTGGAAAAAGCTGGCTCGTCAAGGAATTAATTTTTTAAAGAATATTGGTAATATGTTTTCTTGGTGATGTTTTAGTTTTAGGCTACTGTTGTTCTTCTTTAAGGATGTACTGTTGTTGTTGTAACTGTGTCGAACTGTTATTGTTCTTTATGGATTCATCGACTCGATTAACTCGAAATTTTTTAATTCGATTTGACTCGACTCGATCGAATACTCACCCCTAACTTTAAGAATTAAGAAATAACAAAACCAGATTTAGTTCTATCACAACATGAAATATCAAACACTTGAATGCAATTTTTTTTTCTTTACATGAAAGTAGCATCGTCATCACCATGTTCGCATTTCTTTATGGTTGTTTCAATAAATAAATTTAAAATGTATATATTTTGAGGAAATATTATTTTATTTCTATATTTTTTTAATATAGTATTATAAAGGTTATTTATAAAATTGCCTAATCAAAGGTTCTGAATTTGATTTATAATTCCGATTAATGGTGATGATGCATTTGAGGACTAAGTTGATAGAATTTATAAATATAAAGGGTTAAATTTATTGAATTATTTAGAATTATGACCAAATTGATAGAATGTGTAAGTGTTGAGAACTAAATGTATTATTGTACCAATTAAAAAAAAGGCTTTCATCATCATTTCCTTAACATAGTGATGAAATTGAAATTTCCATAAAGTGCCTAAACAGATATATGATAATAGTTGAATGACTAATAGTATAATTTACCCTAAATCTTATGAATATTTGTGTTTTGGTCCTTAAAACTTCTTGAAGAGTATGTTGATGTTAAAAATGACATAGCAAAATTGTCAGTGTCGTCCTCCCATCGGTCAACCTACACATCGTTAAAAAATAATAACAGCAATAGAGATAGATGGTATCACATTGATAGAGGAACAAAACTTCAAGTAACAAAATCCACATTTTTAAATTAAAAGTACCATCTTAGAAAATTTAATAACAAATATGCTAATTATCCCTAAAGATCTAATTAAATTGTAAGTATTTTTTCTCTTTACAAAAAATAATATTATTAAATAAATATAGCTGGAAAGATTGAAAAAAAAAAAGGATAACATATTTGACCCTCCAATCTTGAAAAATAAAAAGTCATTTTAACCTTTCATTTAAGTTGGAAGGCTAAATAAGTTATTCTGCTTTTTTTTCTCGCTATAAAATTTCAGTTTTCATTTTAACGGTTGAATATGCCTCATATTTCAATCAAATTTGAGAAATAATCTTCTAGTTTTGTTTTTATCTCCATCTTTTATACTCTTTATTATTTTAAATTTGCATGTTCAATTTCTCAATTTCTTCTTCTATTTTTATTTGCTCGTTGCTTAATCGGGTCGATCTCCAAGATTAATTAATAAAAAGGAAGGGTTGGAAGCTAGCTATTGGGGAAAGGATGGATTAATGTTGTTTGTCTTAGCCCCCAAATTACCAAATATAAATTTTGATCATAGAATCATGATCCTTAACACAGATAAATCAGTTTGAAGCCATGTGGACAAGTGGTGAGGCAAGCTTTCAAAATAGACTTCATGGCACGGTCGAAATGAAGAACACTAAAAACTTAAGGAATGCAATAAATCTTCATTTGGAAATCTTAGGGAAAGAATGAAAGAAGTGTTGGTAAGAGGAAAGTGAAGTCAAGAAAAGATTGATCAGCCTGGAACTTTGAAAAAAAAAGAAGAGCAGTACTTGAGAATCAAATTAGAGCAAGAACAAGCATTTTGGCATCAATGGTTCGGATAGTTTTGGGATCGGAAAAGGAAAGGTGGAGGTATATTGGGAGGCTTGAACCTAGATATTAACAAAGCATACAATAAGTTAAGTTAGAACTTGGTCTAAAAATTCTTGAAACAATAACGGGGACCAGTCAATACCTTTCATTCCTAACAGAGCTACAAGACAAGGGAACTCATTGTCACCTACTTATCTTACGGCACAATGGGGAGCAGAATTTGTTTGAACCAGCATACCATAATTGTGTTGCTTTCATTTCATATCTAGGGATACAGGTAGTATGCGGCTGCATAACATCGTAATTCAACAGGATGCTAACTGCACAATTGCAATACCTTGCAACACCCTTCACAATTTCAGAGCTCCTCTTTTATATGCCAAGCTAGTGAAGAAAAGTTCCGGAAGCACAGACACAATCCTTCAACCATTGATCCAAGGTATTAGAAAGGAGGCTGAACAATGCAACACTAAACTTATGAATATTGCAAATATGCCATCACTTCCATCACCTATAAGCGAGGAGTTTTACAAAAGCTATAAAACCAAGTTAACATCATAAGTTAGCCCTAGAGTCAGCAAAAACTACATGTTCCTAATACGTACATAGGTTGACCAAAGTTATATATTCAGGAAACTGGTCCTAAGTAGTCACCTTCCAAACTCACCAATGCCTGAAATTCCCTCTCGGCCTCCATCCGCTTGGTCCCAATCACGATAAATCTAACGATCACATCTTTATCAATCTTTGAGTGTTTGTCGTTCATGAATATACCATTCTCCCCGGGCACATAGTGGTAGGCGGGCATTTTTATGTGAGACAAATATATGTTTTGGACTGGTCCACACCTCAAAAGCACTCCATGTTTTAGTATCTTGTGTACAACCCCTTGCAGAATCTCTGTGTACATCTTGAATGTAATTCCGCTGAAGACAACAGGGAAAAGCACATCCCCTGTGTTCTGTCTAACTCTGCCCTCGCCAATGCTCTCTAGGGTTGTTACAGCCATGAAATATCCGAGATCCTTGGTGGCCTTCTTGCAAGCAAATTCGTCCATAAGACGGATCACTATTGCCTTTTTGAGCATCAAGCCTTCGGCATCCAAGCTGTCAGCAGGAATTATGACATTGCATGGCATCTGCACCTTGAGAAACATCCTGCACCAGAAAACAACATTAAAAACAAAGCAAAAAAGCAACTCACAATGAAATTATTGTCCGTAAGAGCAAAAAAACTGGTATACCAGTCTTGAAGAATTCAAAAACCGAAAAAGGTTCACCTACAACTTAGTTTTCAGCCACTTAAAACATTACCCAATTGTAATGAATAAACCCAACAATGCCCGTTTCACATGCTCACTAATTCTCAATTCCACAAATACTGATAGCACCAAACCAATAATCAAACATGAAGCAACAGTAACAAATAGTATCAATGGAAAACCATGGCATTTCCTTCACAAGAAATTGACATTTTCTATACAAATCAAGGTGAGCAGATTCAGTAGGCTCAATGAACCACAACTCATAACTAAGTTTTCATAGTCATTGACAAATCGAAACATTACCATTGAATTTCTTTACAAACAAGGGAAATCCTTTTAAAGGCAAAGTAGTTCCAATCCAATGTGTATGATTAACATAGAATTTATAAATATAAAGGGTTAAATTTATTGAATTATTTAGAATTATGACCGAATTGATAGAATGTGTAAGTGTTGAGAACTAAATGTAGTATTGTACCAATTTAAAAAAAAGGCTTTCATCATCATTTCCTTAACAAAAAACATAGTGATGAAATTGAAATTTCTTTAAAGTGCCTAAACAGATATATGGTAATAGTTGAATGACTAATAGTAGAATTTACCCTAAATCTTATGAATATTTGTGTTTTGGTCCTTAAAACTTCTTGAAGAGTATGTTGATGTTGAAAATGACATAGCAAAATTGCCAGTGTCATCCTCCCATTGGTCAACCTACAACATCATTAAAAAAATAACAGCAACAGAAATAGGTGTAGAGGTGTTCATGGGTCGGGACGGGCTAGGCCGGATTTGAGCTTGGCTCAACCAAAAATCAGGTCCATTTGCTAGGCATGAATTCGGTCCGGCCTGAAAAATAGGCTTAAAATTTTGCTCAAGCCCGATCGGGATAAAAACGTTAAAACCCAAGCCTAGCCCGGCCCACCCATATTATTTTTTTTTATATAGTTTTTAAATATATATATATATATAATGCATTAAAAATACTAATAACATTAAAATAAATATTTCCTAACAAATTGAAAATAAATTTTAAAACATATATACTTAAATAACACTAATATAGATGCAACTTAATAAACAAATGTCTCAAAAATAGTAACAAAATTAACAAATGCCTCTAAAATAATAACAAGATTAACAATAAAATAAGTTTTATACAATATCCAAACAATTACAACAAAATAGTAACAACGTAATAGTAAAATTTTAGTAAAATAGGGAGAAAACAACAAGGAAATAGCATTAAAAAATAGCAGATTTTTTGTCCTTTTGTGAATTCGGGTTGGGTCAGGCCGAGCCAAAAATGTTTTACCCGAGACCTGGCCAATTTTTTAAATGGGCCTTATTTTTTTGCCAAACTCAATTTTTAGACCTATATTTTTACTCAAACCCTCCCATTTTTCGGGCGAGCCTTTCGCCCGAGCCGGGTCATGAACAAGTCTAGATAGGTGGTATTGACACGTCCCTGAAAACTTGATTCTTGGAGCGTGCGGCCTTAGGCGATCCTTTCTTGCAAACACGCCTAAGTTAGCCTGATTACCACGATTGAGGATTCACCAAGAGAATTCCTCCAAGGCACCAAACTTGTATAGAAGCGACTAGCCAAAAGAAGGCTCTAAAGACAACAGAAACAACAAAAAATAAGAACAAGAGAGAAGAGTTTGAGTAAATGCTCTCTACTGTATTCACAAAAAAACAATACAAAGAATAGAGTGTGTTTTACAAATGAGGGGAGGCTCCCTATTTATAGTTGAGCTCCCCCACAACCGATGGTTAGGATCGAATTACATAGGCGGATAAGATTAGCCCATCCCTTAAATTATGGGATTTACAAAGATTACATCCAAATCAAATCCTATCTAATCCTAAAGATATGATTCTTCCTTATCTTCTAGAATTAGTTCCCATATTTGCCAAGATGCCTTAAGTTGCCAAAGCTTCATCATTGGGCCACTCAGGCTTCAATCTGATAGGCTTGACCAACAGCTCTCTGAATCGAGCCAGCTCATGTGGGCTAAATGATCCCAATGTCAATGAAAGACCTCCATGGGACTCATTGTGTGCAATGGTCATGGGCTTTGAACTCTGGCCCATGACATTCTCCCCCACCCATTCTCACAACGCCCTCGTTGCGACTCCAGAATGGCACTGACTTGATTCGCCTCGATCTCGTCTCATTGCCTTAGCATTTTCCCGACTAGTCTCACTATTGGGCCATCCCTTCTTTCGAAACTTTCACCACGATTTTCGTCGCCTCTTAACTCGAACCGTCTCACTTGTTGGTACATCACGTTGGCAAGAAGTCTTCATACTCACTTGCCCACATTCTGACTCGTTTTGATCGGAATCCTCTTGATTCACATCACTTGACCTCAAATCGCCCATAGTCCCTCGGCCTCCCTGCTTGAGAACTCTGAAAGGGCCTCTACGTTCTTGCTAAGCAACCAAGTTAGAATGCAAAACACTATCAAAGTGTTCCGAATGCACCTTATTCATCGCATTTACTCTGGTCAACTGTCCAGCTTGCACCGTCATTCTCACAAACTTTGATGCACCACCCACTTTTCCCATAAGTGGAAGCTCCTCCGATGTGTCAACAGAAATGAGCCTCATTGATCCTAACTTCCAAGTTTGCATCGCAACTTCTTCCTCTGAGTTCGATGCCAAACTTGACCCTTCCATGGGTTGTAGCCTCATCGATGACTCGGCCAACTCTGTCGCTTTCCTCGAATTGAGCCTCATTGGTCCCAGCTTCACTGTTTTCATCGCGACTTTCTCCACTATGTTCGATGACAAACTCACCTCTTCCTTAGGTGGAAGCCCCTTTGATGACTCAACAAGCTTCGATATTGTCTTTTCTTTGACCCTCACGGATTGTTACTTTGGACAGTTCCTTAACTCATGCGGACCACGGCACAAGAAGCACTTGACTCGCTTCTTTTTACTCCTTTTTGCCCCTTAGCTTCGCTCGTACCAAGCTTTTTGGGCACCTTGTCTGTCTCATCAATGACAGACTTTTTCGGACATTTTCGCAACCTATGTGGACCATGACACAAGAAGCACTCCACTGGCTTATTGTCGCTTTTGGCCTTCTTGGCTTCGACACCCTTTGCACTTGAACCAAGTCTCGTGGCCTTACCTTCCGGCTTGCCCCTCTTAGACAACTTGGATTTCCTTGGACATTTCTTCAGCAAATGTGGACCATCGCAAAGAAAACATTTCAACTTGCCTCTCTTTTTGTTGGGTTTCTTCTTCCCAACTCGTGGTTTCCCATTACCACCATTGTTACCATTGCCATCGCCATTATCATCTTCCTTGTGATTTCCTTCACATGCGACCCTTTCCTCGGACTTGGAAGATCCAAGCTTGTCTTTTCCTAGACCAAACTTGACCATGGACTCCGCTACCGTAATGGCTTTTGACAGCTCTTGGACACCTCCTTGTTCCATTTTCTATCTGACCCACGACTTTAATCCATTCTTGAAAACAAGCAATGCCTCTTTCTTAGTCACATTTTTAACTCGGAGCATGAGTTCCTTGAACTCTCGAACATACTCCCCAACTGTGCCTCGTTGCGTTAGCCATCGTAACTTTGCCCAAGCTTCTTCCTCGACATCATTTGGGTAATATTGTTCCTTCAATTCATCTTGGAACTCTTGCCACGTTCCAATCTCACTATGTCTTTTATCTGTGGTCTTGTCCCGCCACCATAAAAGCGCATTATCAATAAGAAACATTGAAGCAATATTTACCTTACTCGCATCATTCTCGATGCCTTTGGCACGGAAGTAGTTCTCCATCCTCCACAAGAAATTGTCCACATCGCATGCAGACCTATCCCCACAAACTCTTTCGGCTTTGGGACATCATTGAGTGCTGCACTTGACACTCCTCTATTCCCCATGGCTGCTCGACACAAGGCAAGCTCTCCCTCGAGCTCCTCCAGTCTTGTGCTTAAAGCCTTTGTCGTGGCCATTATTTCCTCCTTCAAAGCCAACAGCAAGGCTTTGAGAGCATCACTCCTTTCTGTCAGCTTATACCTATGGGAATTAAGGAACTCTTTTACCTCATGCCTAGTGTTGTTGAGATTCATGATCACATGGTCCCTCGATTGTTCCCTCAAGTCATCTATGCACTCATGAGCTCCATCGATGGACTCCTTCGCGTCCCCCATGGACTCGTCAAATCTGTCCACTCGATCCTCTAAAACTGATAGCATGTCCCTTAATGATCTTCAAGGCAACTTCTGTTTAGCAACTTCTTTCGACATCACGGACGATGCCTTCGCAATCTTAGCTCGAATACCACTTGTCACGTCCCTAAAAACTTGATTCTTGGAGCGTGCGGCCTTAGGTGATCCTTTCTTACAAACACGCCTAAGTCAGCCTGATTACCATGATTGAGGATTCACCAAGAGAATTCCTTCAAGGCACCAAACTTGTATAACGGAAGCGACTAGTCAAAAGAAGGCTCAAAAGACAACAGAAGTAACAGAAAATAAGAACAAGAGAGAAGAGTTTGAGTAAATGCTCTCTATTGTATTCACAAAGAACCAATACAAAGAATGGAGTGTGTTTTACAAATGAGGGGAGGCTCCCTATTTATAGTTGAGCTCCCCCACAACCGACGGTTAGGATCGAATTACATCGACGGATGAGATTAGCCCATCCCTTAAATTATGGGATTTACAAAGATTACATCCAAATCAAATTCTATCTAATCCTAAAGATATGATTCTTCCTTATCTTCTAGGATTAGTTCCCATATTTGCCAAGATGTCTTAAGTTGCCAAAGCTTCATCATTGGGCCACCCAGGCTTCAATCTGATAGACTTGACCAAAAACTCTCTAAATCGGGCCAGCTCATATGAGCTAAATGATCCCAATGTCAATAAAAGACCTCCATGGGACTCATTGTGTGCAATGGTCACGGGTTTTGAACTCTGGCTCGTGACATTATCACATTGATAAAGGAACAAAACTTCAGGTAACAAAATCAACATTTTTAAAGTAAAAGTACCATCTTAGAAATTTTAATAACAAATATGCCAATTATCCCTAAAGATCTAATTAAATTGTAGGTATTTTTCCTCTTTAAAAATAATCATATTATTAAATAAATATAGCTTGAAAGACCGAAAAAAAGGCATAATAACATATTTGACTTTTCAACTTTAAAAAATATAAAAAATCATTTTAACCCTCCATTTAAGTTGGAAGGCTAAATAAATTATTGTGTTTTTTTTTCTCGCAAAAAAATTCCAGTTTTCATTTTAACTATTGAATATGCCTCATATTTATATGTTTAATTTCTCAATTTCTTCTTCTATTTTTACTTGTCTGTTGCTTAATCAGATCGATCCCCAACATTAATTAATAAAAAGAAAGGGTTGGAAGCTAGCTATTGGGGAGAGGATGTATTAATGTTGTTTATCTTAGTTAGCTCCTTTCCAAATTACCAAATATAAATTTTGATCATAGAATCATGATTCTTAACACAGATAAATCAGTTTGAAGCCATGTGGACAAGTGGTGAGGCAAGCTTTCAAAATAGACTTCATGGCACGATCGATATGAAGAACACTAAAAACTTAAGGAATGCAATAAATCTTCATTTGGAAATCTTAGGGAAAGAATGAAAGAAGTGTTGGTAAGAGGAAAGTGAAGTCAAGAAAAGATTGATCAGCCTGTAACATTGAAAAAAAAAGAAGAGCAGTACTTGAGAATCAAATTAGAGCAAGAACAAGCATTTTGGCATCAATGGTTCGGATAGTTTTGGGATCGGAAAAGGAAAGGTGGAGGTATATTGGGAGGCTTGAACCTAGATATTAACAAAGCATACAATAAGTTAAGTTAGAACTTGGTCTAAAAATTCTTGAAACAATAACGGGGACCAGTCAATACCTTTCATTCCTAACAGAACTACAAGACAAGGGAACTCACTGTCACCTACTTATCTTATGGCACAATGGGGAGCAGAATGTGTTTGAACCAGCTTACCATAATTGTGTTGCTTTCATTTCATATCTAGGGATACAGGTAGTATGCGGCTGCATAACATCGTAATTCAACAGGATGCTAACTGCACAATTGCAATACCTTGCAACACCCTTCACAATTTCGAGCTCCTCTTTTATATGCCAAGCTAGTGAAGAAAAGTTCCGGAAGCACAGACACAATCCTTCAACCATTGATCCAAGGTATTAGAAAGGAGGCTGAACAATGCAACACTAAATTTATGAATATTGCAAATATACCATCACTTCCATCACCTATAAGCGAGGAGTTTTACAAAAGTTATAAAACCAAGTCAACATCATAAGTTAGCCCTAGAGTCGCAAAAACTACATGTTCCTAATACGTACATAGGTTGATCAAAGTTATATATTCAGGAAACTGGTCCTAAGTAGTCACCTTCCAAACTCACCAACGCTTGAAATTCCCTCTCGGCCTCCATCCACTTGGTCCCAATCACGATAAATCTAACGATCACATCTTTATCAATCTTTGAGTGTTTGTGGTTCATGAATATACCATTCTCCCCGGGCACATAGTGGTAGTCGGGCATTTTTATGTGAGACAAATATATGTTTTGGACTGGTCCACACCTCAAAAACACTCCATGTTTTAGTATCTTGTGTACAACCCCTTGCAGAATCTCTCCTCTGTACATCTTGAATGTAATTCCGCTGAAGACAACAGGGAAAAGCACATCCCCTGTGTTCTGTCTAACTCTGCCCTCGCCAATGCTCTCTAGGGTTGTTACAGCCATGAAATATCCGAGATCCTTGGTGGCCTTCTTGCAAGCAAATTCATCCGTAAGGCGGATCACTATTGCCTTTTTGAGCATCAAGCCTTTGGCATCCAAGCTGTCAGCAGGAATTATGACATTCCATGGCATTTGCACCTTGAGAAACATTCTGCACCAGAAAACAACATTAAAAACAAAAAAAAAATGCAACTCACAATGAAATTTATGTCCATAAGAGCAAAAAAACTGGTATAAATAATTCAAAAACCGAAAAAGGTTCACCTACAACTTAGTTTTCGACCACTTAAAACATTACCCAATTGTAATGAATAAACCCAACAATGCCCGTTTCACATGCTCACTAATTCTCAATTCCACAAATACTGATAGCACCAAACCAATAATCAAACATGAAGCAACAGTAACAGATAGTATCAATGGAAAACCATGGCATTTCCTTCACAAGAAATTGACACTTTCTAAACAAATCAAGGTGAGCAGATTTAGTAGGCTCAATGAATCACAACTCATAACTAAATTTTCAGTCATTGACAAATTGAAACATTACCATTGAATTTCTTCACAAACAAGGGAAATCCTTTTAAAAGAAAAGTAGTTCCAAACCAATGTGTATGATTAACAAACTCCCAGAGGTGCTATACCTATGTTGCTCTGACTCATCTCTTTTATTGTGTGTGTGAACTATCCATGTTGGCCATCCATCCGAACAAGGGTACGGGATCATAACCTCAAATGATCCTCCAAATGCAAGAAAAATATAAGAAAAAAAATGTGAATATATCATGCATATATGGGTGTGGGGTTCTGAACCTCCAATGGTCCTCCAAATACATGAAATATTTGAACATACTGTGTTGGACACATTCGTATCCAGCTATCACACTCGAGACCAAGTAACATTGATCTAAACTATCATCATTTCATTACATGCCCGATTGAACAACAACAATACTGATAATCCATAAACACAAATGAAGGCAATTCTCAGATCCGCATCCATACATACTACCAGGCAGAATTCGTGATTAAATACTGAATATACATTCTCACCCAAGTAATCAATCTTCTCTAAAGAAAAACATCAACTTAATTCAATATAGAAACCAAAACATAAACTCCATGTTAACACCATCTTACTATTAAAACCCACAATTTTATGCAAATAAAGAGAACTCAATTAGTAGAAATCACAAGCAATTTCAAAAACAATCAAAGAACAAGAAGAGAACCCCCTTGAAAAACTGTTCACCATTCTGTTCAATCGAACATGCAATAGAATCAAGTCAAAGGAAAGCCCAATGGAAATCATATAATTTGAACTAAGAATGAAACACTTTAAAATAAAAATAAAAATTACAAGAACAAAAGATTCAGATCAAGACAAGGTAAGTGAATGAGGTTTATTTTGGTGAATAAGATAACAAATATTGCAGATTAGAGGTGAAGCAAAACTAACCTGTAAAATAAACAAGGAAAGAGTGCGAGGTGCTGAAGACTGAAACTGGTAATGACCTGCCAGAAAGCTGCTGAAGAGTTAAGAAGAAATAAAAAAAAAAAGAAAAAATGATCTTCTCTGCCCTAACACTCTAAATTGTTCGCCCAAATTGGGTTTAATCTGTAAAAGCGATAATGGATCATGGACATGGGGCCTTTTTTTTTACTGTAAGACTAAAGACAAATTCCGGTCTAGTCCATTTCTCTCTCTCTTTTTAGTTGTAGGCCGTAATTTTTTGTTGACATTGATTTAAATGTTTTTGTTTGTTCCTATGAAAACCATTAGATACTCTGCGGAAAGTCATGTAGGGTTTATCTATGATACCCGTTAAGAGGAAAAAGTATCTCGTCCTTGATGAGATTCAAACTCTTAATTTATAATTATTAAAATATATTGTATCACTTGAATTTTTTGAGAGCATCAACTTAATTTCCCAGCAAATTTATAATTTGATAAAAAAAATAATTGATGATTTCTTTTTACATTGTCAAACACTTATTATTTTAAGGTGATTTAAATAACAAAAATTAAATTTCAATAAAAATAATGAGATGATTATTTCTTAATTTCCCTTTTTAATGTGGAGTTAATATTTTTAACTTAAAAGCTATTAGATACAAAGAAAGGTAACTCTAAATTGCAATCTCGAATTTAATTATAGGAACGATGGGAAGTGTTACATGCATTACATAAAGCAACACTTTGGTTGTAAACATGAATTCGATAATATTCCAAAGAATTTGACGATTTGGAAATTATATAACAAATAAAATACGATGAATAATTTATAGTTCTCTTTTTCATCACGCCTATTTCATTTGAAAGAGTATAATCAAGAGATTTACGTAAAGTCTACTAGTTTTTTTTTTTTTTTGGGTGTATAAAAAATTCAAAATATTAAAATCTTAATCCTATTATTGCCTGCCTATTATCCTAATATTTTTCCTAATAGTTGTCTTGTCTCTGTACTAGTGAAATTGGATGGATCCCACTTATAAGTAGCTACATACTGTTTTGCCCAGGACAAAGATGTTTCTATTGTTTCCGTTATGCTCCATGCTTAACTCTTGAAAAACAAAAAGATTATTGATCTTCCATAATCGCCAAGCTATTAATTCAAACAGGGAGTCTCAAAGGATCAATACCTGTGGCGTCCAGTGCAAAGTCTACTACTCAAATAATGTACAAGCCTACTAATTTTTTTAATTAGTACTACAAATTCTCAATTACACCTCAACTTTAAATATAAATAGTTCAATTATGAAGATTAAGTTAATTTTTATTAGGTATACAAAGTTAAACTAATCAAGCAAGTTGAATTTTTAACTGAAATAGAGCTTAAGCTCTAGAAACAAAACTTGAATTTAAGTTTTAAAATTTAAATTCAAGTTTTGCTCGAGTTTTTTAGTGATTACACTTATCAATTTTTAATCGAATAAAAAATTCTGATAAAATCATGATAGTATTCTGATAATAGATCATAACCATCTATATATTTGAAAGCTTAAAATCTCAAACTCAAGTGTGAATGTATGGCGAGTATTTTAGGAAAAATGAAAGCCAGGTAACATAGCTCCAAAGGCTCAAAACAGCTGTACTTGGCCATGGTATGGTTTCCATCTCATATAGACAACTCAAATGTGATTGTGTAAACATACAAAGAGAAATTTAAAGATGCCATAAAGAAGGATGAAAGAAAATCCAGTTGTTTTCTCTTACAAGGGGAGTGATGAACTTATATTCACACAAACCGGCTGATGCATATTTGCCATTTTCTCCTACGTCAAGCCGGATTTCAAGTCAACGCTTTCTCCCACTTCAAGCCGATTCTGAGTCGAACTACAGCCTATGCAGAAGACTTGGGTATCTTATACTGCTTCTTGACAAAGTGGGATGCCTCTGAATCGGCCCTGTGGCATAATATTCTCAGTAGAGTCTGATTATCAGCACCTAGTTTGCCACTTGAAGATCTCAAGTCCTCGACCAATTCTCGAGTCTGCAAATGATTAAGTCCAAAAAAATTAACATCATATCTCCGATAAAATTGAAAAATACTGGGTTTGCAGAAAATCTAAAAGATCATCCTTTGCAGTAAAAAAAATGGATTGGTGTAGAGTAAAAACAAATAAACTCTGAAACAGGAGATAAACGTAGTCACTATGGTCGGAATATTTTTATTTGTTATTAAACTACCAGGTAATAAGAATTTCTCATTTTCTTAGTCTTTCACCATAGCACTGGTAGCCTATGTTTCTAACTTTTTTCATTTTTCTTTAAAGATCCTTGTCCCACATCTGTGCTCAACAGATATTGGACATGAATATGGGAAATATAACCCTCCAAAGACCATCCAAACACATGGAAGGACTTCAAAAAAGTTAAACATACTCATATGGGATACATGCTCGTATCAGGCACTCACCCGATATTAAGATAGCTAGTATCAAATGTACCTCCCACCATTTTGAAAAGGGAGGTTTGAGACAATAATAGTCAAAGACGTCATATATTACCTCCAATCCGTGCAACTTTACAACAAGCCGAACACGAGCAACTTGATTTTCAACAACTCCTCGAGGAAGTCCGTCACCTCCAGAAATAAAGAATTCCTAAGTAAACCAACATTAATGTGAATAGATCAGTGTCAAATTGTGTCAAATTGCACACAATAGAAATTTAAATTGAAGCAGTAAGTCCAATCAGTTTATAGCACCTTTCGCCAAAATTATTGTGATGGAATGATTTTATTGCCAACATAAAAATGTTTAATCTAAAGGTCTAAGTTTTTCTTAAAAAAAAAAAAAGGCACACAAATCAGGGGAGAAAAATATACAAACTTCTAATACTGCAAAATCTATGTTCAATATCATTAAAATCACATCACCATAACATTGTTAATTTGATTTAAGCAGGCAGTCCAATGATCACCTTTAAGATCTCCAGATCTTCTTCCAATAGCTTCGCATCAGTTGGGTAGAAAACTCGTGATGGGCCTCCATCTAACAAAACCCTGAGTAAGCCTTCCTAAAAAAGAAACCATTCGATAAATAGAAATTCAAGGACCAGTTAAGTTTTTTGGGAAGAAGCAAGTTTCAGGAAAGACCAGTGATGCTTGAAGAAGACTTGTCACTACCCGATCCCTAAGTGGCTCCACAATAATGTCACATAGTTGGTTTAGTTCCTGCAGAAGTTTCAGCGACATCTCAGCATCAATTATCATACATAGTTAATAAACCTATATTATCACATCAATAAATCTATATAACAATTTCATAAATAGCAAAACAAGTTGTTTCACTCACTCAAGTCTTTTTTTTTTTTTTGAGGAAAAAAAGGACTTACCACATCAAGTGGTTCAATAACTGCTTCCAACCTAGATTGAGAAACACTAGGTTTATACAAGTTCTCAATAAATGGCTCCCTTAGATCCCAGAAAATAATTTTAGTTCCTGCGACAGGCAGAAAGCATTTAATCAGTGATCAATTCTGTGCCTTCAAAAAAATAAAATAGGTATTACCAGTAAACTCCCGAATGCGGTCAATAGCAGCATTTATATCTTTCCTGCTTCCATCGAAGGTGCCTTTTTGGGTTGAACTTTTAGATTTATCATCCATGGATTTCCCTAAAGAAAAAGTGGATAATTCAGTCTGACAAGCAAAAGGTCAAACTGCTTCATTACCGAACAGTTAGACTAACTGAACATGTACAGATGGCAAATTTATATATAGCATGCAGATCTGTGAGAATTACAGTGGAAAATTTCCACCATGTGAGATATGGACGCCGGTCTATCCCCAAACAATAGCCAAAATCAAGAATTTCAACCATTTGAAAAACATTACAATTTAGGCAGTAAGAAAATGCTTGTCAACTATTTAGGGAATCATTCAATTCTCCAGACCAAGTTTAGCCAACTATTTTTCTTTTCCATTTCCATTAGCTTTGAAAATCAAGGAGGCTAACCATTTCAACAAAATATATTAGTTGCACAAGGTAAAGATGCAAGAGCAACATGCATAATCTTATTACTGAAATGGATGAAAATAGATCACGTAGTATGGACTTCCGATACATACCGATGTAGATTTTTTCATTGGGCAATTTCCTTGTCCAGTGTTCCCAGATGCTATCTTCCAACTTGTTCAGTTGATTAATAGCATACTGCCAATAGCAAAAATTCAAGTCAGAATATATTCTGATAACAACATCAGCAAATAAGTCCCAAAATGAGACAGTACATGAAGGGAAACAGAGGGACCACCAGATTATGATTTTAGCACAACTTAAGGGATGACTTGGAAGGACATGATTATTGGTCAGGAAGAACATCTGATTTTGTTGGAGAAAAGCATCTTTCTAAAGCAAGACTTGAAAGATTAAGTTTTAAGCTCTCCTTATTCTCTCTTTTCTGTCATGTTATACATACTGTTGTTTTTTTGCTGAACAGAATTTTGTAATAAAATTATAACACTATAATGTACATACAGAGAGAGCCAGGAAAAAAATTAAATTTAAAATCAGTGGCATATATAGACATATATCAATCCACATTATCATTTTTATACATTGTATTATTAAAGAAGCTCCAAATGTTTTAAATATTCAAAAATTGAGTATATTATTTCAAGACTTCAAATAAAGAAAAAAAAAGTCTGGCTACAAGATAGAATTTCCTGCAATCATGCCTAAAAAATAATCATCTATGAAATTTTCAAGTTAATTGTGTATCATCTGAAAGCTACTTTTTCTATTTACGAATCACTTCCGAAAGCAAAAAGCAGAAAGCAAAAGATTTATATGGATTTTGAACATAATAGGCAATTATTTTTGATAACTTAGAAATAACAAATAATAACATAGATAATAGAATTCCTGACTTTTTTTTATCGCTTCAATTCATATTTTAATCAAAGTCGCAAGCATTTTCCTTTCTTTCTTTTTGTTTCCCTTCTGACAAAGTACGTCCATATTCACAATACAGAGTATAAAGACCTTTGAAGATTTTCTTGAAAACTAAATATTTACTCATGGTTATAATATCAATAGAAAGGTGAAAAATATACTTATTTGACCCCTTTCTTTTAGGTTTTGCTTAAGTCTAATGAGGATGATATGGGAAAATAATAAAAACTCTTCCCCAACATCTATATATAAAATTAACTTTTCTAGAGTTGATCCCACTCAACACATTGTAGCTACGCTGTTAATATCACTTAAATTTCTACTCAAACTAGTTCATATGTTTCCCACTTATGCGTATCTAGTTCAACTGCTTTTCTATATAAGGCTAGGAAGGGTGACTGTAAACGATTAATGTCCTGCTTAAAACTTGTTGGAGATATTATAAGATTATTACTTATCAATAAACCACAACTTAGCCTTTCTGGTTTGATAAAAAAATTAAATTGGCAGAGTACATAAAGTATGCCTTACAAACATGATGAAAAAATAAATGATTCTTCCACCAGTTATAATGAATTATAGGAAGATTATTTCAACCATGGAACAAGCAGTAGCAACTACTGAAACAGGAAGATTAATTAATCAATATTAATAAAAATAAAAAACCACTTCAACCATCCTATGCCCGCCCCTCCCTCCCTCCCCCTCCCCCCAAAAATAGAAAAAGTAGGAGAAATAACACACACATGTTAAGCACAAAATGAAGCTTGAACTCACATATAAAGTGTTTAACTGAACACATAGGGTTGGCGTTGTCAGGACATTAATATTGATGGACCTTCTCTGATCTGGCAGCCGAGAGTCGAATAGCTCCTTCTTAACAAAAGCCTTTATTCCAGCTTCTCTTCTATATCGGGTGAGAACAGGTAAAGGTGGAATTAGATCATCTTTGCTAGCTGCATTTGTGAAACTGACACATCAAGGTCTGCACTGGAGGGAATGCAAAGAAAAAACAGCAGAAAAAAGGATAGAAACAGATTGAAACCTCAAAAAAACTCTATCAACAGCAGCAAAAGAGATGCAAAAGAACAATGCCATACAGATTTCATTGTTGTTGAGGGCACAAGGTGAAAGAAAGAGCTCGCCAAAATGAAGCAAGGTGCAAAATGTATTTCTATTCTGCGTTTATGGACGTCTGTTTGTGTGTGTGCACACATATATAATAAGCTTAGGGTATATAATGATGATAATAAAATCTAAAAAGTGGTCTAATTTATCTACAAAACATGAAAAAAAATTGTTAGCAGATATACTTTTTTTATGCCTTTCACCTTATAGAAAATTTGGGCTGCTGTGATGTAATTAATATAATCAAGCAACTAATAACCTAGAAATAAATGGAGAAACGAGCACACATAAATCAGAGATTTTAGATTAAGCAATTTTCCCAAAGTGAAGAATGGAAGAAAAAGAAAAAAGAGGAGTATAGCTTTCTAGCCTACCCTCTTTATGTTTTATTGCTTTCTTAAATAGAAGGGACAAAAAATAGATAGAACAGAATCTAGGAAATGTAGTTTTTTTCTTTGACAGTATCAGACCATATCCAAAGAGAGCTTGTACTTCATCAGGGAGGAAAAATAAAGGACAAAGCACTATAATGTAGGAATCTGAGGATGTCCACTAAAATCAATCAAGTTGAAGATTACAGCACTGAAGTGTTGTCAGATAGTCAGCCAACAACAGATAATGTTGCCAAGAAATTATACGAGGACTAACTGATTTAAGAGTATTTCGTTTGATAATAATTCCTGGATTTATCCAAGACTACCATCTATGTTAAGAAGGGATGGTCCAAAGCACTAAAAAGTACTGACAATGCTCATTCCATAATAAACTTGCAGAATCCAGATGGCCGAAAATATTATCAGCGGTGAATATATCATAAATCTTCCATCAATCTCTTTAGGTCCAACTTTTCACTCAAACTGAGATACAATGCTTATTCACAAGTTTTATGCAACAGTTGCCAAATTGAAGCATGATATCTAGAGTCCAATTTTCTGCTTCAGGTCATAATCATCTAGCTGCTGAAACTTACCTAGTATATCATGTCATTCAAGCCCCTTTCAAGGGGACATTAGAGGTTGGTCCTAAATTGTTCCATATTTTTAACCAGTCTAATAAGGCTAACAGATCCAAGGAAACGTTCAAGGTCACTGATGTAGCTCCAGTGGTTATTTTTTCAGTTCTATTTTACCACAAAATAGAGGAAAATTATATTGACTACCACCAATGCAATAGTCACTTTCATATTAATGAAAATGAAGTCAATCAACTTAGAATATTATCATAAAAGATACTGACCTAAATTATCCACAATATGATTTGCATATACTTGAAATGCATTATCAATGCCACGAAATAAAGCATTAAGTTCTGCAAGCCTCATTGGAACTTTAATGCCAAAAAACTGATCCACTGTCTGCACCCAAAACAGAAAGAAAGTAGAATATATTATTAATATCTCCAGAATGAAATAAACATATATAAAAGATACAAATCTTTTTTCAAAATTATGAGATTCCAGATTCCAAGAGCCTGTGAAAAATGTTCTCTAACTGATAGCAGTCAAATATTTGCTAGAGATATTACACAATGTCTCCCATTTCAATAATATCAAACTCCAAATAAATAAAACTAGTGAATCATCCAAATCCATACTATTACCATTTACCATATTAACAACCAGTTATGAGTTTAGACTGAATCACAAACAACACATTGATTCAAGTCTGGAACAAAACCACTCATCTTTGGCAGTAAAATAATCAATGGACCAATTAGTTGAAACAGATAAAGCAGAGATCATAGCTGGAGCTAATACTCTGGGGAGATAAAAGCAAACATGTCAGTGTAAATGACAATAAATTTAGATAATTTTCCAATTTCCTTTTTCTTATTACCATTTTAGTTCCTAAGAAACAGACAGAGTTCGCTGAGAGCATATAATCAAATTATTCAAATCTATTATATCTTGAGACGACCCAAGTAGGCTGGTACTAAGCAAACCTTATAGATTCCAAGAGGATTAAAAGCTATCTTATAAGGCAAAATCATAACAGCTACCCCTGTTGTCCAAGGACTGTTACACAGACTCTAAATGGATAATGAATTCCAAATTTGATACCACATAATAAAACCACCTATAGCAAATGTCTATAAGTTTCAGAATTTTATTCATAGATACTTTTTTCTTTTTCTAATTAGCAAATGGTAGAAGAAGAAAATGCATAAGGGATGAATGACTGCAAGTAGACAGACAATATAAGGAGGATACACAAGAACTATCCAGAATCAGGAGATTAAAATGTATAGTTACAAACAAACTAAAGGATGATTGCAAGTGTAAAAGTTTAGGACATGTATAGACTTGTTCCAAGTTATTAGTTCTGATAAGGTTTTTCTAGAAAGAGTGAAAAGGTTTTCCATTGCTTTCTAACAGCAAAATAGGTTTTGAATGGTTAAAACTGAAAACATGTTAAAGAGAGGAAAAAAATGGAATATGACGAAAACAACAAAAGCTGTTCTCACTTCTCAGAAGCAAAAGGGTCATGGAGAATAGTTTCCTTGAGATTGTTTTAACAAATAGTGAACCACACAATGTTCAGAGCACTGAAAAATAGCTAACTAGAGGAGGAATCCTGATAAATATCATTCGTCAAATAATCAACTGCTTCATTTAAACAGATTGGGCATCTATTGAAAAAGACACTTGAATGTTCATACCTCCTCAACAATCCTGTAAACTTCCACAATCGAACTCCCATGCCGCTGTTGAGGTGATATGGGGTCCCATCGCTAAAAAGAGAAAATAAGCTTTATCAACACGGAAAGAATCAACCAAGATACAAAAAAATCTGGAGAATATAAATTTAGCTAATTATAACAAAAACTTCCAATGAATTATGGAAGCAATAAACTTCTGACAAAATCAGGTCAAAGCATCTCAACTTGAGGCCAACTACCATTCTGCAAAACATCACAACTAAATCCACATTGCAACCATTTCAGTTTGTTACCACACTCACATATTTCATTAATTCTTAAATACTTTTTCAACTTTATTAGATCTACCCTGGATTGGGTTCATGAAACATTATGTACCCCAAGGGTCTATGTTCGTTAACAACATACCATGACTGAATACACTAGCTTTACGCTTTTACCTCAATCAATTGTTAACCCCATCCCACCATTAGAACAGTAAATAGAAAAAGGCGTTAAATATATATATATATGTTACAACAACAGCAGCAAGAAAGACAATAAAGAAAAATATTCATTTCTAAATCAAAGAGGTAGAGAGAGACAGGTGGCAAAACAACAAAAGAAAGGGAAAGACATCGCTTTTGAAGAGAATAAAGAAAATTTTGTTTACCTCTTGTTGAAGGGTTCGCTCCACCCAACCTACAATTCGTCCTAACTGTGAATTAATCCATCGCATCACCACTGTTCCAGAAACAGATTCAATCTGAAAAAGGAAAAAGATTATGGATCTTAAGGGGGGGAAAGGAAGAGAAAATTAAATATGTATGCACTATTCTGACCAGAATCTTTTTCCTATCAATATTAACAGACAATTCTTCAAGATGATCCAGTGGTAATGAAAAAAGAAACTACTTCAATCATATGGTCCCAAAGGACAATCAACATCATTATGTACTCAAAACAGCAACAATGATGGCTGCCCAAGCATGAACAAAGACCTATATTTAGCCTTGAAGTAGCCAAATGAAAACCTATAAACAAAGTTGAAACTATTCTTTCCATAGTTTCTACAACTACTAATCAGTTACTCAACCACATTAAAGAATAAGAATCAATTGCAGGTTTTATAAATACCTGAAGAGACATGAATGAAACACTTTCAAGTTCAACAAAACTCATCTCCAAGGACCAAAACAGCAGTTACTACCATAATAAGTCTTTATTATGTTGGGAATATTTCAGTCAATCAAAAATTACATATCAGCCTCTAATTAATTGCTGCTTCTGTTATTTTTCTTTATGAGAAGAGAAAAAGGGTGATAAAAAAGCAAACAAATTTTTAAATAATTTAAAGAATTCTTTAGAAAATGATAACAGGAACAACTTTCTTTCCTTTAATACCGAACAGTTACTGCAATTACTTTTAGCCAATTTTTAATAAAAAATGTCATGCTGAAATCATATGATTTTGTGCTTTAATTAACAAACTACATATTCTTTTCTTAAAAATTTTGCACGCAAAAAACAGCAACCGAACAAAATCTGAATGACACCACCGGAACAACTAAGTATAGGAATTTCACCAAGTGAAAAGGTATTTCTTTTATCAGTTTCAATTCTAAAGACTCAAAGTCTCTCCTAGCTATAGAAAGCTATTCAGCTTGTTATTATTAGAATAAAAAAAATTCGGGCAATAAAATCCAGCTATCTCACCTGGTATGGGTTTAGCTTCCTGAAATGGATCTCCACATTCTCACCTTCACAAGCAGACTTTATGAGGTCCAGTATATACTGCTCAAGGTTATCAGCAGCGGGAAATACAGATACAACATCCTCAGTCAAATGTTCAGCACTATCAACAAAAGGTTTCTGGACAAAATAAGTCTCATTAAGAACTCTAAGTTAAAAGTAACAAATAATCAAGCTTATGAAGTACTATAATTGAGCTAGATAAACTAAAACGTATATAGAGTTGGTATGTATCAGCTTACCAACTTGTTCCCATAAAACTTGTGTAGAAGTGAAGCTGAAACAATAGTTGCATGTGGATGCCTCCGACATAATATTGGCATAAACATTGTTGAATCTTTTTTCAGAAGTTTCTTGACCTCCTCTGCAAGCAATGCCAAAGGATGTTCGCCCATTGTGTCTGATTTATCAACAGCTTGCAATATCTGTCCAAAGCAAACAAAAATGCTCAAACTTGTCATGCCTTCATGGGATGGAAACAAAGCTAGAATGAAATTTTGAAAACTTGTGGGTTTAATTTACTTGTAAGAAAAGGCTTCAGGAAATACAAAAGCAAACACAGCAGTTGCTCATGAAGTTAAAGTTGAAACATTGTCATTAAAACTTAGCTTCTTGAACATGGACTTGAACTTTTGGAAAAATATCATAGGGTTGGTTTTCTGACTAAGGTATGGTTTGATAAACTGAAAAATTAAGTACTGAATTTTTAGTGCTGAAATTTATGAATATCGAATTTATATTAGAAAAATGTTTGGTAAATTAGTAAAAGCTAGGTACTAAATATGATTATATTGTTTGATAAAAATAAATCTTGATTTTTGAAAATTATTTATTGCTTAATGTTAATCTTATTAATATAATATCTTATATTATTTTGGATAGTTTTGGATAAAAGTTAAATATGGTAATTTGAATGTCATTTAAATAAAAGAGAGTTTTTTTTAAATATATTTTTTTAAGATAATAAAATCGACTAGACATTTTCAACATTAAGTGATAAGTAGCTATTACATACTTATCTCATTCAGCACTTTTTGTTGAAATTTTTATATTAAGTAAAAAACTTAAAATGATTATCAAACACATTTGAAATATTGAATGTCAAAATTTTCATTGGTTTATCAAACATTCCCTAACTTAATTTTGACTCTCAAAATAGGAAATGCACATGGATAAATTATTTATGAATTAAGTAGGATTATGTGCACAGGATGGATGATTAGTTTTATTCGAATATGTTATGCTCAAATTATTTGCATTGGTTAATCAAGTAAGCTATTATGGAGTCAGATTTTCACATGCTTAGATGTTAATGCTTGCATCAAAAGAAATAAATTATATAAACTAGTTTGCTACAGTGCAAAATTTCAGCATGATTTATCAATGAAAAATAATTTATTTTGGTCAGTCTTTAATGTTTATCATGCACTTGTCTTGATTTTAAGTCATATATATTTCATTATTCTGGTTGTTTCACTTACATGCTATGTTACAGCAGTTTATACTTATGGTCACCTTGAAAAGAACAGGTATTTGAGTTTCATCCTACAAAATTATAAAACTAAGATGCATTTGAACATACTCACGCCGTCTTTGATGTCAGAAACCTAGTTTGGGCAATAAACAAATATGTACAGTAGTAAATCCGTTTACTACGGGGGTTACACAAGCCATGCACTTATAGTAGGCATAAAATTTATCAAGGTTAATATATGATTCCTATGGTAGGAGGAAATCAGATGCAGACAAAAAGGAAAACTCTTATGAACCATAATGGATTTCATGTTTTAAGTGCACTATCATATTTATTCTGTTATTCAAAATATTCTCTGAGCCTTTGCAGTTATCTTTGTCTCTCTTTGGCATCTTGATTATTATAGGCATAGAAATATATGAATTAGAAAAATATAAACATTGGGCTAGAACACTTACCCTAGCAAATGAATTCTTAACTGAAGAAGATATATATAATTCTATCTGATCCCTATCTGAGACAGTGGAAGATTGCACGGGCTGCAGAAAATATTGAAAGGTAATTCTCAATACTGAACAGATAAAAGGAAACAACAACATTAGAGAACCAGATACAAAACACAGGGTATCTTGGACTTGCTCATATGAAGAAAAATGCAAATTAAAGAGTAGGTGTACAACATACAATATCAGATTCTTCCAAAAGAAGTCTTCTAACAATCATTGCAACTGTTACTATATCCTCCATTACCATTGATCCCTACAAATCAAATGATAAGTATTACGATACCGACATATCCAAAAAGTTCTCTAAGAAATAAGGATATAAAGATACATCGTGAAGCAACAAACAGACCCAAATTCAGAATAGCTAAGAAAACAAATGCCAAGTTGCTTGTATATATCTACCCAAGTTTGCACATGTGCACGCATACAGATATTATGTATCTGTGTGCTGAATAGGCAAAACAAGGACTTTCAGAAGGGAACATGTTTAAACTGTTGACATTATCGGCACAAGGTCTTAAAGCATTTTAAAAAAAGAAATATGGACTTTGAGCTCATATCGTGTCTAATTTTTAAACAAATACATTATTATTTCCCCAAAAGATATAAGCAGGGCCTCAAAACACACCAATGGCTGTTCAGCTAAATGAAAACTGTCATATGTTTGTCCATCCATACTTAGCATTAAGCCTAGGGTCAAAGCTAGAAGCCAAAGCTCATATGAGAAATAAGTTATATGGTATCCACATAGAGCTCCTTGTTGACCCTATTTAAAGCATGCTAAACACTTAAATAGAAAATGATGATTCTAGACAAGTTAATATGGTAGTTACTCCAGAGTGGACAATTTATAACATCATTGATTATTAGAAGCAAAGAAATTTCAGTTAAAGAATTCAGTAAGTTGACAAACATTATCTCCAAGTATAGTTTCCATTACAATCAATCAATTAGCATATATTTCTGTAATATGCTGTAAAAATTTTGGATCCAATGTAAGTTAATTCACAATGTGCCCAAAATATAAGAAAATCAGAAAGAAATTGTGAATGCAACATGAAGAAATGCTGCAAATAAGAGAATCAAAAGGAAACAAAAGTTATGACAAGGCATGTACAAAAGTTTTAATGTATAAAATTGCATCATAGAACAAATAATATATACACAAAACAAGCATTAAAAAGAATTTTTCTTATGAAGAACAACTAGTATAAATCGCATTGTTATCTAGGTGTATCTCCATGAAGAATTAACCAAACCTCAGCAAAGTTCAAGTGGTAGTCTCCTAATTGCTTATCAGCCCATTTCTGGATGGGAGATAAAAAGGATTGTAAGAAAGAAACATCGCGAGAGCCCTCTTCGCCATCAACTCTGACATGCAAGCTTTTTAAGTGTAACCTCTCCTGTGGGCCTCGTTGTTCTTTCAACGGTATTTTCTTCAACTGGTCAATGGCATGTTGCAAAATCCCTTGCTCACTTGTGGTAACATACTGTGATCACAAAATCAATATCTAACACAATATCAATAGAAATTCTAAAACATGGGATGAAGTAAGCCAATCAGTGGTACCTGACGAAATAAAATCCAAGCATAGCAAGTGTAGTGAATGGTCTCTGTTATTCCCAAAACACGCCAGGTTGATTTTAAGAGCTCAAGAATTTCTTCCACTTCCTACAGTACAATAGGCTAAAGTTGGTTCCACTGTGAACATATTTTAGCTACAACAAATGATGTTATCCTTTTCAAAGAAAACTTTTAGAATAATGATCATTATTTTATTAATATCCTTACAGTATATATACGAATCCTACAGATTACAAGATTCCAGTCAAACACTGACACCTTTGTCCAGATAGGTACTTTATAAAAATTAGTCAAAGATAAAAGGGAAAGGGAGGCAGGACAACACATCAAATTTATTAATCAGTTAATTTTAAATTGAATGAAAGAAAAAAGACAAACAAGTTGGAAACTTCAGACAACAGCTTCTGTGGTATATTGTCAAAATTGGAAACCAATAAAGTACCAACCTCAGTCAGCTTTCCCTCATCTAAAACATCAAACACGCTGACAAGCAGTTTCTCATAAAGTCTGACATTCAGATGATAACCATCTGCCCAGTGGCATACTTCTCCAGTTAAGTCACCTCGAGCTGGCCTCTCAGCAAGTGTAATGGCAATATCTCTTAGAGATTTCAAACTTTCTGTCCTTTGGACTTCACCAGTGGAAGGTGGAAAAGACTAACAAGGGAAGGAAAAAATTCAAACCAAGATGATAATGAACATAAGTAATAGGAATACCAAACCAAGTGAGCTAGCTCAAAATAACATAAACTGAAATATGGTTATCCACTGAAACTAAGTTTTTTAAGAATAATGCCAGGGAAAGGAAAAGTAGAGTCAAATCATTAGAGAAACCAATGCTAACAGGTTAAATAAGCCAACTACATTATAGGCCACATGATATCACGATATACAGCATCATAAACCATCTCAATGCTGAGACAATAAAAATTACCTCAGATTCCTCAATCTTTGCCAAAAGGATCCTAAACTCACTGGTCTTGCGCCCAGATTCCCCAAATCCAACAGCAGGGTGATTAACAAGACCCTCTGCCAGCATGTTCAACTACAATGCCAATCGCTCAAAACATTATTTGCCAAATATAGACTCATATCAATAACATTGCATCTTGATGTAGAAGAAAGCTTGAAAGGCCAAGAAGGAAAACGAAAAGGACACAAAAAGGGAAAATATTTACCAGCCTTTTTTGCCACCTTATATATGCTTTCTTGTCAGAAAATTCTGTTCGTGAAATACAACACAATAATTCCAGGGGAATCAGTAGTGTGTCCATCCTTTTTCCAACTTTCCCGGAAAGAGCATTAAGCAATCCTTGCCTTGTCCTAATGTCCATTGCCTCAGAAATCTGTATAAATCAATATTGAAATGGAATGACTATTAGGGATCCTAAAAAAATCAAAGAATTATAATACACAAATAGTGCAACTTAATGTTACACGTTAGCATAAGAAAAAGTAACTGTAGAAGCATTTTATTTAATCCATTGAAAGACTATCTAGAAAACAGTTTGCATCTTACTAATCAGAATTACCATCTTTGAGCAGAAAAGAGAGAATGCATTACAACGGGGGTCAAAAAAGGCTACTGACAAATGCATAATAATTAATCATCAACTCAAAAAACTAAGCTGAGAAGATTTTTATAGAAATCTTATGCTGCTAAGAAAATGTGTACTTACAAAGATAATGTTATGCGTATGTACAGATTACAGAATTTCCAAATCAAAACCTTTGATCCCAATCTAATGGTAAACACGCTAATCATGATTCTAGTCTTTTACTTTGAAAGATTAAATAGACCCCCCCTCCCACACACACACAATTCCATTGAATCTCAAAAAATGAAAAGGTGTAGACAAGGACTACAGGAAATATTCAATGCAAAATAAAGGTGACTTGCCTACACCATTAATACTGCTCCCAAGTTCAATAGTAATACACAACATCCACCACCTCTACAATCGTTCATATGTTTGAAAGCCCCTAAAGATGTACAGAACATCCTCACAATTTACTACTCCAGGAAGGAGAGGAGATACTAAGGTGAAGGCCAGAAAACTTTTAGAAATAACTGTACAGGTTGGACCAAATCAAAGACATTGTGGTTTAAGTGTATGGAAAAGCAAGTTAATACTTCCCAGAATCCATTATGGCCACATATACCTTATGCCAGCAAACATTTACAAATGGATGATCTTTAAAGGAAGAACAACAAGGTTACGACTTCAGCAATTGCACCTTTGGGTGAATAAAGTTATGTTGTCACTAATTTCTACTTTCAAATTGTTTTACACAACAGATGTGTATTGAATCATAGAACTTTATTCATGCATCTCCAAATGACAGCTAGAAAATTCTTCATAGGATATCCCAATGTAGAAGAGGATATCCCAATGTAGAAGAGATATTGATAAATGCAACAATATGAATGAATTAGGTTTTAGATACCTCCATCTGGACACGCATTGTTTCCAATAAACCAACCAGTCCAGGTGCATTTTGAGACTGCGCCACAATATTCTCATTTTTACTCCGCCCAAGCTTCTTCATCAACTTGGAACGCTTATCTTTCTTCTTCTCTTTTGATGGTACAATGAGACCCCTGATTTATAGGTGAATGTTGAAGAAATTGAACACCAAGAAAAAGGAAATTAAAATAAGGTAAAAAATATTTAGGAACTTCATATAAAAGAACATCAGCAAGTCAAAAACGGGAAACCTACCCAGAAGCACCAGCACAAGCTAAAAGAATTTCGTATGATGTTTCACGGATATCATCATCTGTTATACCTGAAACAACAAAGTCCTCCAAATTTATATACTGCAATTGCATACTTACTGATAAAATAACTCAAGAATTGCAACTAGATAAGAGTACCCATATTGATCATAATATTAAAAACTCAAAAATACTTCTCATTTAACATGGAACCCCCAACAATAGTCATCATCGTATAGCAGCATAAGAACATTTTTATTTACAAAGAGATGCAGACCTAAGGAAGTGACATCCATATGCATGCTCCAGCGATTGGCTGGGCCATGCATGTTTTCAGAACCATCATTACCTGTAGCAAAAGAAGGCAACTTCAGCATAAGATCACCAACATCATTTGGATTGCGTCTTGAAATTTTGAGACTATTAACTTCCTCAAGATCATCATCCTCCTCAAAATCTTCAATGTCATCCACAGTTAACTCTTGAACTTGTGTGGAATCAAAAGACTCTGATCTTGATACAGTTGAAACAACAGGAGATGGTGCAAAAACAGGTGCTGATGGTGTTGGCATAGATATTGAATCAGGGATAGGTGGTGGTGCCCTTCTTGGAGGTGAACCTGAGAATTCAGGATTTGTAACCAAAAAGAATTCACCAGCAGAGTCACCACTATTCTGAAAGAAAAAAAAGAGATTAAGATGTAAAAGATAAGCAACCAAAAGAAAATGTATACATGCGTTTTAAAACCATCCGACAACGTCTAGCAGACAATCTTTATTTAGATTTGTGTTGCTCTGACTCTTCATTTTTTCTTTAAGTCCTTGTGCCCAACACTCATGTCCAATGCATATTTGGACATGGGTGTTAGCATATGCCTCCAAGACCCTCCAAATACATGGAAATACTTTAAAAATAAAAATAAACCTAAACATACTCATGCTGAATCCATATCCAACACTCATCGTCAAGTTCAAGTAAGAAGCAAGATAGATTATATTATTACATTTTATTCATATCAAACATCTTTGTTTTCCATAAACGGGTCACTCCAAATAGCAAATGAATATGGTCCCATTTTTAATCAGAACATTGACAAATGGAGTAAACCAACAAATGAAGAAACTAGTAGCAAAATCAATGCATGCCCTTGCGCCTGTCCACACTTGTTTCAACAAAACTCTAGCAATTATATCAAACTCCAAGTCAAGGTTCATGTTGTTGCTACTTACTAATTTCCTATTCGCGTTCTGCTCCCTGAAACTTGTTAGTATAGATTATATTATTATATTTTATTCATATTGAACATCTTAATTTTCCAAAAATGGGTCACTCCAAATAGCAAATGAATATGGTCCCATTTTTAATCAAAATATTGACAAATGGAGTAAACCAACAAATGAAGAAACTAGTAGCAAAATCAATGCATGCCCTTGTGTCTTTCCACACTTGTTTCAACAAAACTCTAGCCATTATTTTAGATCACGGATACCATGTCTGCCTCAATCTTAAACTTGAATACCCTAGATCAAACTCCAAGCCAAGCCTCATCTTGTTGCTACTTACTACTTTCCTATTTGCGTTCTGCTCCCTAAAACTTGTTAGTATAGATTAACAAAAAATGATGAAAAAAATAATTAACTAAAATACAACATCAATCTCAACCACATCCTTAACTTGTTTAATTCTTCCAACTATTATGTACCTCTATTTGCTTTCTGCTTTGCTAAGCAAAAGACAAGTAACGAAATCAATAACAAAACAACACCAAAAATAGTGCAAAATACATTATGCAACAGAAGTAAATTATTACCATTTGGGGTAACCCCGTATGATCATGGTAATCTCTAATAGCTTCAGAGAGCTCCAACATTCCACCTAAACTTAACAAAATAGTTATCATCAAAATTAAAAAAAGAAAACTAATCTCATATTGCATTACAAGAATCCAACAGAAACATAAAGAAATTTTTGCTCCAAACAAACCTTTTTTAATGCAACTTAGCACGTAATCTATACTAACTTGATCCAAATCTACATCATCGAGCGTAACAGCACCGGGAGGCATTACCACTTTCTTAATTAAGCTACCGGAAAGTATAAAATCTAACAGTACTCGCCTGTCACGCCTGTACCGCTGTAGAAGCTCCACAGCACTTTCCCTATTTCCAACAAAAACACATATTTCAGTAAACAAGCTGCATATTAATTATTTTCCTATAAAATGCGGTACAAAGTGAAAGCAAATCCGGAAAACAACACTAGTGCTAACAAGATTGCATTACATAAAGAATCAAAATCATGTCCCTTACTTATTCAAATAAATTTCAACTTCCATTAAGAAAAAGAAAGAAACGTTGATATTTTTTAGACTAAAATTAGGGAATGAACTAGAAGAAATGATACTTACTCTTCCATGGCTCAGGAACTAACAATCTCTGCAGAATCTAATAACAATGTAATTGCAATTTAGAGCAATCCAAACAAAAATGGTTACCAGGCACAAGATCCTGGTAAATCGGCTTATGTTTAATGAAAAGAAGATTAAACTGACCAAAATCCAAAAAAAAAATTTAGGAAAAGTAAGAGTAAATCGAAAAAAATTGTGTTACTTTGAGAATGAAAATTGAAGAGATCTGGAAGAGTCAAAGAGAAAGGCTATTAAAGAGAAGTCAAAAATGAGGAAATGAAATGAATTGAATTTGAAACGGTCGGTATATAGGGAGAATGTAGATTCCTTAAAGGAGCGAAGCGAAGAGCGAAGAGCGAATGGTGGGCGAAGTAAATCTGAAGTTTAGCTATTTTCTTTTCGTCCCCGAGGTTGGAGAGATGAAAGGTCGAAAATGACCTTATCATTTTATAGTAACTAATAAACACCTCGACTTTTAATTATTATTTCTATCATTCTTTTAAGATAATTATGACATTGACAGTCTGTCGTGCAAGAACTTTGATTTGTATTTATTTGTCATTTGTAATTATATGTAAATTATTATTTAATTAAGTACAAAGTGAAGGGTTGGATATAGTAGTAAGATATACTGTATTAAGAAAAATAAGTTTAAATATCAGAATTAACATTGTTAAAAAAAACTAATCACAAATTCTAAATTCGAACATCAAGAATACTATAATATTTAAGTGATGGAATCGAGGGGGTTAACAAAAGTTCAATTCTCTAAAATGTAAAATTTTCATTTAAATCATTTTTTAATTTATAAAATTTAAATTAATAATATTAAAATTACATATTAACCTCTTAAAAATAATAATAATTTAATTTAATTTTTTTAAAATTATAAAAATATTTAATTTAATTTCGCCTCACAAAATTTTTTAACTCCATTTCTTATAAGATATTTATCCATATAACTATTTAATTAATGTTTAAATATAAAAGTGAAAGATTTTGAAATAAAAATGGAACGATTTACTATAAGAACTTTATATTTTTTTATTAAAACATTATTCCCAAATCGATATTCCAAAATTATTTTGAAAATGGGTTTTCTTGTAATATTAAATTACTTCAATATTTATGCATGTGAATAATTTAGTCAAAACTAAGATATTTTTTTGATATTGAAGTTGAACTCCCATTTTAGAGTTTTGTCATGAAATTTAATTTTTCATTATGATATATATTCATGATATTTTATTATCTTTATCTCAAATTATTCATATATCTTGAATGAAAGTAAGTAGTAACTTTTTAATAAAAACATTAGGTGTGCAATAATTCGAATATCAAAATCAACGATATCACAAGATCTGACTAAATAGTCAGCCACTAAATTACCGTCCCTTCTCACGAATTAAAATTTAACCACACTAAATTGAAACTTTCCAGACGATGGTGTTTGACAGAGCCCCATTCGAACTATCTTTTATCATCTCAGTTATCACTAAACAATCACTTTCTGCAACCACATTTTGATACTCACGGTGCCTCGCAATCTCTAGTCCAAGCAAGATAACCTATAATTTCGAATTCAAAGCCATTTGGTACCCTACAATCCAGCGCCCATTAAAGTCTCGCAACGTGCCTCCCACAGCTGACCAATCCTCATCCCTGGCAGCAGCACCATCAGCATTTATTTTTATCCAGCCAAGTTTTGGGGGTTGCCATTTAATCGCATCTATACCTACTGGAACATGGGGAGTATGTCTGCAATTCGCTTCCCATATGTGTGTTGTCATACATTTAGCAGCCTTCACAATGTCGCTCGGTTGACCACTTTTCTGTTGAAAAACAAATTCGTTTCTTTGTTTCCATAGCAGCCAGCATATAACTGCAAATTTGATAGTTGCTTCCTCTCCACTTGAACCCATCCAACTCTGTCGTTTTAAATTTACTAGCAGCCAGTCCTCCAGTTCCATCACAAAGAAACTATGATCAACAGTGACATTGCCGTGCAACATCCATACTGCTGCTGCAAGTTTACAGTCGCGCAAGACATGGATGACGGAGTCCTGCACTGCCCCACACCGACTACACCCCTTAGTGTCTGTCATTTGCCTTCGAACACGCTCACTATTTGTGAGTTTTAACTTTACACATTTTACTCAACATTAAAGATGTAGCCAAAATCTCAAACATTTCAATCAACCCTACACCATTTTTCGGTTAAATTTTAACCAAATTCAACCCAACACAATTTTGTGAGAATTAAAGCAGATACAAATACTAAATGTTCACGATGACATTCCACAAGTGTGTGTGTTCTGGAAAGTGAGCTTTGGTTCCTATATCCAAGGATTTTGACTGCTAGTTTTGTTGCAGAAAGTGAATGTCCTGTGATAGACATTAAACTAACCGAGTTTTTCATTTTCTTGTACTCAAGGGAGGATTTTCGTAAGGAATTTCAAGAGCAGAATTCGGATATCAAGTGAATGTTCGATGTATGTTATGGTCTTATTTTAGAAAATGAAACCCTATGTCTTTAACATATATGTTAATGAATCATCCACTATATTGTTTCAGATTGGGAAGGCATGTGGTGATAAATTGAAGACGATGACATACGAGGCTGTGCCAATTCCGTTTTTCTTACAAATTCATATAATCAGCATATGTTATTGTTATGATAACTTATTATATGCTTGGTCAAGAAACAATCCCACATCGGTATAATAAATAGAACACCAAGTATTTAAAAATCAAGCTAAGACATTGATTAACAGAAGAGCTGGGTAGGGGGGCATTAAGGTGGTTGAATTTGGGTACACTCATTGAGTCGGATCTAAGCGAAGACTCCTCCCCTTGTAGTGGAAGGATAATGGGCTGATGTCACTTGGAACCAATATGGCTCCTTGGGTATTTCCTAAATGGACAATAAATTTGTATAAGTTAATCCTAAAAATGAATGATATATGTTTTTCTGAATATATTGATAAATTTTTTTATTTCATAATTAACTTTAAAATTTAAAATTGTTATGTATTTATTTTTTTAAAATATATTTTTTAGTTTTTTATTATTTTTTTATAGGACACTTTTCAATCTTTTATTTTGTTTGTAAAGTTTAAAAATTTCAGATAGTATATTAAATATTTTTTATTAGAAAGTTATAGTTTTTATAATAAAAATATTTTTTTAAAGAAGTTATTTTAAAGGGTTAATATTTGGTATATTGTCAAAGTATTTTTTTTATTTTACAAATATATGTTTAGTCAAATATAATATAAAATCAAACTGATATAAATCATATTGATCGAATAATCAAACAAAATTCATACATGACATTCACACACACACGATGAGATTGTAAATCTACATGTTACTATTATGTATGGTAAGACCCATACTTAAGTGCTTAAGAACCATGATAGTCTTACGTGTTTTTTTTTTCAATTTTAGTTTAAAAAATAAACAAATTAACATTTAGTCCTCATGTGCGACATAAGTGTCTACTGACATACCATAGAAAATTTGTTACATGCCATATTGTGATTGGTTTCCTGCCACGCCATTAACATCGTTAAGTTCAAATATCACATTAATAGAAATAATCTTGAAATGCTAAAATTAATATTTTGAAAATGCATGTATCACATTAAAATATTTGCAAAAGTATAAAGATATTTGTGTCACTATCTCAAATAAATATTATTGTTGTATTATACTATTGAACCTAATTAAGAATTTTAAAACATAAACATATTTTTTGTACAAATACAATTATGATATATTTGCATATGCTAGTTACATATATAATATATTTTATTAAAAGCTAAAATTTTATTTATAAGTATATAAAAAATTAAAAATATCATCAAATTTAAAATAGAAAAAAAAACAAACTTTTACTATTGATTAGAGCTTGTTCATGGACGGAATCGGATCGATTTAATACCAAAATTTTTTTCTAGCGTAATATTGTTTTCTCATTTGCTCTTTTCATTAGGGGTGTTCAATCGGTTAATTGACTTGAACTACCATTAATCGACTTTTTAAATCTTTAATCATTAATCGAAATGAATTTTTTCCAAAAAATTTAACTGAGCCAAAAAATTTCGGTTAATTCGGTCAATTAACCGAAATTTATATGTTTTTTTTATTTTTGTTTAAAACAAGTATAAAACATATAAAAATTAACCAAATTAACCGATAGATTTTTGGGCTAATACTTATATATTATAATATTATTTATTAAGTTCGGTAAATTCAATTAATTCAGTTAACCGAGTAATTTTGAATCAAATTAACCATTAACCGAATTTTCAAAAAAAATGTCAATCGATCCCCGACCGAAATAATTAAGTTAACCGACCGATTAAGAATTCAGTCAGTTAACCGAACTAATTCGATTTTACCCGAAATTTGCACACCCCTATTTTTTATTGTTGATAATATTAATATAAAATTTTATAAATATTTTTATAATTAAATTTTAATTTAAAAATATTTATATTATTTAAATTGAATTAGTATCAACCAAGCTTAAGACAAAAAAAAAAAAATCATTGTTCAAGACCAGCTCAAATCGGGCCGTGCCTCCCATGGACAGCTCTACAATTTATCTCACAAACAAGGTAGGGCTTGGGCCGTATGTCTCAAGAAAAGAGGCCCCTACCGTATCTAAAAGCAGGTTTTGTTAGGGTTTCTGTTTTTCCAGCACAGGGTTTAAGGTTTCTCGCTTTCTCTGTCTTTCTACTTTTAGTAATTGAAGAAACTAATGTCGAAGAACCTGATGGAAACCGAAGAAACCAATCGATTAACTCGAGAAGAAGAGGAAGAAGAAGAAGATGATGATGAAGACAGTAGGGAAGCTTGGACTGAAGAAGAAAATGAAGAAGATGGTGATGAAAATGACGAAGATTTAGAGTTCCTCTGTTTGTTCTGTGATTTCAAGTACAGTTCTTGCGATGCCCTGTTCGACCATTGTCGTTTAACTCATTTCTTCGACTTCAATGGAATCAGAAAAGATTTGGGATTGGATTTTTACGGCTCATTCAAGTTAATCAATTATGTTCGTTCTCAGGTCAAATCCTAAACTTGGTTACTTTTTCTTTCTTTTTCTCTATGTATGATTTTTTGAATAGTTTTTTTTTTTATTTTCTTTTATCGGGAAAAGTTAGAAATTGAATATTTAAATATTTTTAGAGGATAAAAACGATGCATTTGCTTCTATATAGAATAACAATTATGTTTGAATTGGTTTTATCTCTTAGTTTAATCACCTATAGTTTTAGCTTTCTGCAGATTTCTTTTATTATAGGAAATTAGCCATTGCTAGAAATAGCAAAAGAAAGAACTGCATTATTTATTGCCTTAGTTCCAGATTCTGTTTGGCAGCCAAGAAATTTGTTGGAAACACAAAGAATATAGAGAAGACGGAAGCTAACTGATTTGGTTATTATTTGATAGGTAGTACATATATACTCAATTTCTTTTATAAAAAAGAAAATAATTGTTTTTTCAATTATAATTTAATGAGAAATCCGGTACTCCAGTTTCTAGGATGTTAGGTTGAGCAGAAACGTTACGCTATGGTATTGTTTTTTATTATGAAAAACAAGTTTGTGGGAACCCAGTTACGTTTTATTCAGATTGGACACCAGACTACTTTTTCTATCATTGAAGGACCCCTCTCATAATTTTTTAAGAGTTCAGATGGGTGATATGAAGTAAAGCTGTTTCAGCATGCTAATATTTGGCGGATCATATATATATATATAGTTTTACATTTCTTTTGACTTACCAGGTAGCAGATAATAGATGTTGGAGTTGCGGAGTCTGCTGCCAGTCTAAGCAAGATCTACAAAGTCATTTACATCCATCTGTCAATACAAAAAATGTTAAGCTTCTTTTGGATGACGATAAGTATCTTAATCCTTTCATGCAAGAAGATTCACTGCTTTACAGTTTTGATGGAGGTGAAGATGATGAAGATGTATGTAACACATCATTTGAAAAAGAGGGGTTTGTTAAGGATTTTGGTAGTGTCTGCATTGATGATGAAGATACTGCAGAAGAGACTGACGTAAATGCCGAGACCCATAACAAAGATAAAAAAACTGTTATGGCATGTCCCAATGGTCATTTGAGCTTGGCAAGTTCTTCTAAGAGAATCACAGAAAATGGAATGGATTATAGAGAAAGTGCTAGGTCAGTAGAAAGTGGTCCGAAGGATAAGCAATCTAGAGTTTATATTGCTGATGTTGTTGAAAAGGATATTAAAAAGGTCAACGATAGTTATTTTGGGTCATACAGTTCATTTGGAATCCATAGAGATATGATAAGTGACAAGGTATAAAGATTAGTTCTTTTATTTCAATTGAAGTTTTGGAATGTTTGACTAGCAATTTGATGCACATATCTTTTGGTTCTACAGATAAGAACAGATGCTTATAAGCAAGCTTTATTGAAAAATCCTTCTCTCCTGAATGGTGCAGTTGTTATGGATGTAGGTTGTGGTACCGGCATACTAAGGTAACATGTTCCATTTAGTTTTCTTTTAAGTTTCATTTAACTATAAATGCTTGTTCAAATCAAATGTTTAAACTATATCGTGTGCAGGCATGGACCACTCCACTGTAGCATTTGATAATTGTCTATACCATTGAATACTCTACCATGCTTTATGCTTATAGCTTCCATTTTATTTTAGAAAAGTTGTCCATTTTCCTATTATATGAGTATCCATGGATCATTGTCATGAAATTTATTGTTTCTGCTTTGATGGTTGTGGTTCGTACTATATATGGCTTCACAGATAGACTCTTCTTTAGAAATAGTAAACATATCAGTGTTGCCAGGTTTCTGATTTTCAAGTTCTTCTCTCTTTTATCAGTCTCTTTGCGGCACAAGCAGGAGCATCAAGGGTAATTTCCATCGAAGCTAGCGAGAAGATGGCTACAGTGGCAACTCAGGTGAATTTATTTAGGTCGTACTGTTGAAAAGGCTGTGTGATTATTTTATTGCTTCTTTTAATTTTTTATTTTGTTAATTGCAGATTGCAAAGGACAATGGCCTTTTGCGGAGTAAAACTGACAGTGAAGGTAATAAAAGTTGTACCGGTGTAATTGAAGTGGTTAATCGTATGGTTGAGGATCTCGATAAATCCATACAAATTCAGCCTCATAGTGTTGACATATTAGTAAGTGAATGGATGGGATATTGTCTCCTATATGAGTCCATGCTCAGTTCAGTGCTCTTTGCAAGAGATCGATGGTTGAAGCCTGGAGGGGCAATACTTCCTGATACAGCAACTATTGTGAGTCGTTTGCAATATTTCACTTGTCCATATAGATTATAACTTCTTTGTTAGTCAGGTTGGGTGTGAATACTGGATACAGTCATGTGTTTGACATGGGAATTTTCATTTTTCTGTGTTTTTACATGTATGTGGAGGATCTTTGGAAGGTTATATTCCTTCACCTGTGTTCGGATATGTATCGGACACGGGTACTTAATGAAAATTGAATAGTTGGAGTAACATAGACTAACTTTGTTTACATTGTTTCCTCTTTTATTTCCATTTTAGTTTGTTGCTGGATTTGGAAAGGGTGGTACCAGTCTTCCGTTCTGGGAAAATGTTTATGGCTTCAATATGTCTTCAATTGGAAAGGAAGTTGTTGAAGACGCCGCTAAATTTCCTATTGTTGACATTATTAATCATCATGATCTAGTAACCAATGCTGCTGTGCTTCAGGTTAGTGACTTCTATAGTCTTATGTTTGTACCTTTATAATTCTTTTGAATAATAAATAAATAAATAAATAAAAATAAGCAGGTCAATCTATTTATCTCAAAATTTGGGGCAATAATAATCTTTGTATTGCCTAGGTTGTACCTGTACAAGGCAAGTCTTCTTTTGGTTCTTTAGCAAGAAGTTTTAGTAGACTAGTCTGCTGTAGGGTAATTTCTAGCTAAAAGGAGAAATAATAAAGTTGCTTATATATTGCTTCTGTCTTGACAAATAGATCGACAGTTTCATATCTGGTTTTTATATCTTTGAGGTGGGTACATTTGACTAATTCCTAGTCTTGAATCGACTTGGAATTTGTTATTGACAAGTTTTGCATGTATCTTGTGTTGGGGTCAACATATAAAAGGATTCCTGAAGTTTCAGCTATAATTTGTATTCCTTCAGTATTTTGACAATTTAAGCGGCTTGACTTTTGCTAATGATCCGTGGTAAGAGTATGTGTCCAATCTTCTATAGAGTCGTCTAATCCACTCTTATTTAAAATTTGTCTATCTTTAATTGGATAGGCCAGGGTAGAAGCATATTAATTAATTCAGAAGGAATGTTTTTCAGTTGATTAAACCTAGATTTTCCAAAGTTTTCCTGTGAAATGGTTTATGCGTGCATAAGTGTGTTAGTGCTGTGCCCAACCTGTCTTAACGTCAATTATTTTATAAAATCTGTCTTACCTTTCCCACCATTTTCTTTTTCATTCTTTTCCTGATCCCCATATTAATTAATTTGGTTTAAGAAGTTCTGGGTTGCATTTTTACCTCTTTTCTTTTTAAGTGTTTTAGGGGCTTGTCTGGAACAACATGCTTCGGCATTGAGCTGAGAGTTTCATTACATGTATCTTATGATGGCTAACCATAATTGCTATTCTGGTGTCAGCAAATATTTTGCGACCAATTGTTATAAGATTTGGATAATATCTTGATACTGACTATAAAAACCAAGCATCCTTAGCTCATTTCCACTCTGTATCCTTTTTGGTATTATCCTAGATTTCATTGAGTACGATCTATGTATTTGGGTTGTGACTGACTGTGTTTTTACTTCAGAGCTTTGACCTTGCGACCTTGAAGCCTGATGAAGTAGATTTCACTGCGACTGCTGAATTGGAAACTAAGAATGATACTTTGGATCATAAGGCAACCGCATGTTATGGGGTTGTTTTATGGTTTGAGACAGGATTCACCAGCCGATTCTGCAAAGAAATGCCAACCGTTCTATCTACATCGCCATATACTCCTAAAACCCACTGGTCACAGACGATCCTCACTTTTCGAGAACCAATATCAGTGGCATCAAGCAAGTTCACTGCAGAAGGATCTGCAGCTGTTGGAACAGATGCTTGTCCGGCTTCAAAAATTATTCTGCGAATCAGCATTGCTCGTGCAACACAGCATCGGTGCATTGACATATCCCTCGAAACTGCTGGAGTTGGCTCCAATGGTCGGAAACGCAGTTGGCCAGTGCAAATGTTTAATTTAACATAATAAGTTCTCATCATATAAAGCTTATTTTGCTACTTTGTTTTTCTTTTTGGTGGAAGAATGCTAGTTAGCTAAGAATCCAGGCTAATGCTAGTAATATTGCTTTATTTATTTCCTGAAAATCTTTTCTTAAGGTGAAAGTTTAGCATCTTAAGCATACGATACTAAGCTCTTCTAAAATCGTGCTTTGCATTCAATTATCAGTCATTTAACCTATCTGTTGTCTAAAATCGTTATCATTTATCATTAAAATATCTTGCAACCTCATCATATCAAGTCATACAGTCAACTTAATAAGGAGAAGAATTGTATGAAATTATGATTTCACGTCATTTTTATTCATTTTTAATATCACGTCATTCATTTCCATTAGAAGAATGACATATTAAATTTTTTCTCTTGATTTTAAGTATTTTTAGTTGAATTTTAATTTTTTCCAACTAAAAATGTTAAAATTCAAGAGAAAAAATTTAATTTGTCATTTTCTTATTGAAAATAGATAGGGATGACGTGAAATAATAATTTCATAAATTTTTTTCTCTGTGATAAGATATCTATAATTGAATGATGGTTCGGCAACTAAGGGAGGATGCTTGACTTATACATCGGACTTCCTTCGGTTCCATTTCATTAACAGTCAGTACGGTAAGTGTGGATTGAACATTCAGCTATAACGACCTATAAGCTTTAAGACAAATATTCAAGTCGAACCGTGTTTAATGCGAATGGTTTTTTTTTTTAGACACGTACTTTTATTTTGTGAATCTATTATCATTTTAGGCTCTTAGTAAAATTAAGAGACACAATCCTCACTAAAAACAATATTGACTTTTAAGGGGTTTATCAATTTTCAATGGACGTGTATCAATTTTTTCCAATAAAGTCAATCTTATCTCAATAAAAATTCAAACTTAAGTATGATACACGATGCTCTGACCACCTAAGTTATATTAAAAGAAATTAAAATATTTTTATATTTATAATTATACTTTAATTAAAAAGAATGTAATCATTAAAATATTATATTTTTATTTCATTTTATTTTAAGTACGCTTTTAAAGAATAAAAAGGTGTGAATCTAACAAGTGATTCCAATGAAAAAGAGGATGTTGTTCATCCTAGGGGTCTTGGGTTCGAGTACCTGTATGTGCAATGTGTGTGTGGCTTGTTAAAGAGTTAAAAAAATATGAACGAATACCATCATGTAATCAAATTTATATTAAAAAAAAAGAATAAAAAGGTGTAAACTCCTAACATAATTAGTTTATAGAAGCTGGACTTGCTTGCTCAATAGATTTGAATATCTTTTTAGCATTTTAGAATAAAAAATTGTTAATGTTTTTGTTACTTTGCATTAATAATTAATTCTATGGTTAAATTCATGGTTGAAGTGTATGGATTAAGGAGAGTGTTGAGTTGCTTTTCTTTATTTGATATGTTGCTCAGTTTTTTTGTTCAAAAATGACAAAGGAAGATCATTAGTGCCTGTTACAATTGACAACTACAACATCAGTGCAATTTAAGGAAAAATTGTCAGAATATGACTTTACTTAATTAGATTGGCATGTTTTGACTAAATATATTGGAAATTTAATTGTTGATGTTTGAAGAATTTTTAGCCGCATTCAAATTCGGGTTTGATCCAAAAAATAATTTTTTTTTTTTTTAAATCTGATTCAATTTAAGAAAAGTAAATTTGGGCTCGACCTAATCCACTCATATTTGATTTTTTAAGATTACTTTTTATTTAATTTTTTAAAAAATATATAATACATTAAATGCACTAAAAATATTAAAATAACAGTTTTTTAACACATTAAAAATACGTTAAAAAGTATTTATATCCAAATACTCTACCATAAATATAATAAATGGTTTATTATATTAAAAAACACAAATAAATATAATAAGCATTTTATTGTATTAAATATAATTTTTAGAATTTTATATTTTGGGTTAGGTTATTTAATTGAGTATATATATTTTTTAGGTTTTGGATAATGAATTTAATTGTTATTGGATTAGTGATTTAACATAAATACATATGATTATTATTTTAACATATATAATTAATATAATATTGTTTTATAACATAATATTTGGGTCGGAATTAAGCCAAAAAATTTTGTCCAAAACCCAATTCATATAGAAACAGGCTTTAAATTTTATCCAAATCTATTTTTTGGGTCTCAATATTTGTTCAAGCTCTCTTATTTTTCAATTAGACCTTTGCATCATCAAACACAGTTTTCTGGTTGCATCATACAAATCATCTTATCAATGTTACTATTGAGAAACGCAATCTCAACATCCATCTAATGTAATTGAAGGTCAAAACATGTCACGAAAGCCATTATATTCCCTTCTTTAGTAGACCTTAATGGCATTAGTTCTTAAGGTTGTAGAATTTGTTACTTGACCTGGACGTTCAACAACATTCTCTTGATCCAAAGTTGCTACTTGAACAATATCAAGTATGATAATGATCATTGTCAATAGCAATTAAATTAATACATTGAGAAATATAAACATTTTATTCAAAGCGATTGTCCTTAATTCTTTCTTCCCCCTCCCCTCCCGGTAAAACCAACATCCTCAAAGAACGAGAATTATCAGTCTTAAAAATAACCTTAGTAATGGGATTATAAAATTTGTAGCCCTTAGATTTTTCAGGGCATCTGGAAACTCAAAGAGATTAAGAATATCGTTGGACACAAGTCTCATATCCAATATGAGATGATAACTCAAGGAACTCGAGTTCAACTTTGGTGACGCATATACATCAATTGTTGGAAAGGGCAGTTCAATGACTTATCCAACATGTACCCAGAAAAAATAATAAAGATGCTGATTTTCTTGCAAACATGAATTGTAGTAATGGAGATGCTTTACTTCTGTTTGAACAACGTGTTCTAGTTTAAATCCTTATCAATACTTTGATTTGTTTTATTTTCACGAAAAAGAAAAAGAATTGGAACCAACGAATCTTGAATTATAAAAAATACTAAATTTTTCATTTTAAAATGAATAAAAAAAATCGAATTTGTTCAGTACTAAAATGGAAATTAAATTCCGCTTAAAAGATATTACAACAAAAGTCTCATTCAAATTCAAATGTTTTTCTTATCTATATATATTACACAAAACCAACATGATTTAATTAATTAAATATGTTTCGGTTGTCGGTCATAAACAATAAATAATGATTAAAAAAAGATTAAATATAAAATTGGTAATTAAACTTGTCTACTCCTCCAAAATTGATATTTATAATTTTTTGAGTCATTAATTGATACTCGAATTTTTTTCGTCAACTGTATTGGTACCCGGGCCTAAAGTTGTTATTTTTTTTTGCCAACGTGCGATGTCCTCTTTGTACCTCTTTTCATTTTTCATTTCCCCTCAATTTCTTCCTTTTATATTTTCCTACCCTGGCCGCCACACTATTTTCTTCATCTTTCTTCTTCATTGTCATTTTCATCTCTCATTTTTGAACTTCATGGTTTCTTATTTTTTTTTAAAGGTAAAATTGGTCAGCAAGCATTTTGGGAAGCATGCAATGGTAAATAAATAAACACGAAAACAAAATAAAAAAATTCAAAAAGATAGAATTTTTACTAGCATTTGGTGTATGCCAGTTAGTTTCAACAGATTTTAGCCTCCCATTTTTGGAAACGTCAATTTCTATCACAATCCCACAATCCCATCTTGTAAAGTATTAAAACCACTCTCTCTAAGCACGAAACCCTCTTATCCAACTCCTCGAATCTCTTCCTCAATATTTCCAACTCAGATTCAGCTTTGGCTTTCTCATTTTCGAGTTCGCAATTCTCGCTTCTCAGATCGATAAATTCATGTTTTTCTCCTACATACTCTTCACTTCTTCTGACAATCTATTACACTTTTCCTCAGCAGACTTTTCCCTTCCCTCAAAATCATATTTTCTTCCAACTTCGAAACCGCACCCCTCATATCTTTCAGTTTCTTTCTTGCATTTCCGTAGATTGTCCGCAAAACCCCTTTTTTTCAACTTCTTTTCTTCGAATTTGTAGGAAAATCAATCCTTTTCCTATTTCAATGACTCGATTTCCAGCTTCGATTTTTGCTCTCTCGCCAATAATTCTCTTTCTACCAAGGCGCAATTGTTGGAACAAAACGTGGATTTTACAAGAGAAATCATTTTGGAAATGCTCCGAGTGTTAATATTCCCAATTTCGTTGTCATCCAAATCTGTCAAATTTTCAATCTCATTCTTAATAGTCATTGTTTGTGAAACTAAAAACAAAACAAAAAATAAAGGAAAATAAAGTGTTGTGATGAAGAAGTAAGAAAAAACTTTTAGAAATTAGTTTTTTTCAGAAATTGTTCATGTGCCAAAGAGGAAGACAAGTGGTGGTCCACGAATGGTCAACGCTATTACATCACTAAAAAAGTAACGACATTAGGCTCGAATGTTAATATAGTGGACGAAAAAAAAAAAAGTTTGGATATCAATCTGAAATAAAAAGATTCATAAATATCAATCCAAGAGAAATGAATAAATTCGAATATCTTAAAAATTTGAAACCAGAGTGATTTTATTTGGATTGAATTTTATCTATTACTTTAATTAAAATAGGTAGGCAGTTTAACTCAAGCAAGACCTATATACATGAAAGAACAAATAAAATAAATAAAAGAATGCAAAATAATTATAAAATTATGGCATGTTTGAATTAAAAGATGCATTAAATAATAATTATACACAAATTGCAATTCTATTATTGAATAACCAGTCTACCTCCACCTTTTCCAATTTGATTCAAATTGATATTCTACTTTCTTTCTCCTTATATATATTGTTAAAAATTGTATTATTGACGTACTTAGATTGAGAAATCAATATCAAAACTTAAAAATCCATATTTTATTAATAATAAAAAGTAAGTTAAATTTTGTTTTTAGTTGTACACATAAACTCTGATTGATCTAGAATTGTTGTAGTCATATATGCTATAAATTTTCGGTTTATAAATAGGAACCTACACACAAAAAAAAAATTAGGCGAAAAGAATTTTGTTCTTTGTTTCAAAGGTTTTTTTGATGGGGCTTTGGGTTTTTCTTTTAACTCTCTCCCTCGTTTGTGCTTTTTTTTATTATAAAAAAGTTTTCTTTTGTCTGTGATTTTTTATTCTCTTTTGAAGAGTTTTTTCGAGTAAATTTTATGTGTTTGATATTATCAATTCTTATTTCCTTCACTTTATTCGTTATTTAATCAAGTTTATCCCCTACAAATTGAGATCAGAGTTAATTTGATTTCCGCAATCAACCCGTTCAAATATGGCAACGTTAAGATTCGATATTGAAAAGTTTGATAAAATTACAAATTTTAGCTTATGGCAAGTTTGGATGACGATTATACTGATTCAAAACTATTTGAAAAATGTTGTTACAGGGAAGAAACTCATATATATGGATCAATCAAAATGAAAAGAGCTCGATGAAAAGATTTTATCTACTATTCAATTATGACTCACGAATAATGTGTTACAAAAAATTATGATGAAAAAAATAAAATTTACGTTATGAAAGAAATTGAAAGCTTTATATATGACGAACAGAATTAGTATGAAAACATCTTTACATGTTCAAAATGACCGAAGGTGAGCCTATTAAAACTTGTATTAATGAATTTGTTACCTTTCTTATTGACTTAAAAATCTCAAAACAAAAATTAGTGACTAGAATCAAATGATGTTGTTATGCTCTTTACCACCTTCTTATTAAACTTTCAAGAAAACTCTAAATTTAGGAGAGAGATCATCAATTATTTTTCTAATATTATATTATTATTTTTATTAATTTATATGATCTTCCAAATACAAAACATGATCCCAGGTTGTGCGATTATATTCTCAATTATATAGACCGCCATGATCACGCAACTTTTAACCTAAAAGATCATACCATATGAGACCTTAAAAGTGGATTGCAACCAACATTTGCTACAATTAAATGAGGCACATTTTATACCAATTTGTTAGCTCAAACTTCCAACTACTGAATCTAACATATCTTTAAGCTCGTTGGGGAGATGGCGGCTATTCTACAATACCCCTTTATAACAATAATAGGGAGGAAACAAAGGCAGAATTTACAAGGAATGCATGTCCTATGCCGCCCTAAGATTCCAGTTGCTCACATTTTAAAGCTGCACCTGGTGAGGATGCCAATGTGTGGCTCCTGCTCTGAATGTAAAGGCTATTTGCAACCATGGAATCACTAACCAAGCCACCCTCGAGATCTTTGAACTTGAGTTTAATTCTGATATTCCGAGTACTAAAAACAGCAACGCAAATGGCAGCATCATTAATATAGTTCATGGCAAGAATTTCCATACTTGAAAATAAAAAAAGAAAAATACCTGTTCAACTGATTGTTGATGGCAGTTAGGTCTTTCGAAGGACTCTGAAAGGCACGGGTACTCTCTCCGACACAAGCATAGTAGCTTCTCACGCTATGTGAGATTAGAGCATCCATCTGTAGATGAAAACAAATTTAGGAAACAGGATCGACTTTTTTTTTTTTACAAGATCATAAAAACTTAAATATTTGCAAATTAAAAGATCTTTCTTTTAATTCCTTTTTTCTGTATCGGCCCTTCTAAGAGTGCTTGCATTTTTAAACAAACAGTTGAGTTGCAGTAGTTATCAAATACACTTTCCATTTTGTTTCTGGTTTTCTAGTAAATCGAAATTTGATCACTCTATGAAGAACCAAAAAACATATTTAATAAGAACCTTGGATGCTCGCAATGGGGACACGTATACATTGTGCTTTGCAGATACTTTCATTGGGGAAATATCAGGGAGACTCGGAAAAGAGGCAACTTTAGGCGATCCAGGGCATGGACCTAACTAATTAATGAAGAAAGAAGCAAATTAGAATGGTTTGCATAAGCATCAAGGACAGAATATTACATTAACACCCCCAACCCAAATAATGGAAAAAATTGAAAAGGTTTACCATCATTACTATTGTTGGATTCAGGAACCTGGGTCGTTCTTGTAGTCGTTCTGGCAGGATCAAGTTCTTCAAGCAAATGTTTTATGGCAGGAATGAATTTTGTATTGTAAAATGCGACAATACCAACATGATCCTGCCCGGTTCTCTGTTTTCAGATCATTAAAATGGTTAAAAACTTTCTTGAAAGCAAGCAGCATAGAAAATAGAGATGAGACATTTACCCCGTTCTGTTGTGTTGATGATCTGTCAACAAATACACTGCAGTAAACTTCGGGTCTACCTTGCAGTTGCTTCCTATAGTTGCTAGTAATTTCTCTAAAAGGTAGTTCCATCTGAGAAAGCTGCAGGCCATTCATTCAGAAATTAAGGTAAAAAGTGCAGATAAATTTAACAACATCAGAATCTAAAAGATATCATAAGAACTGACCTTTGCAACTACATAGAGACAACAAAGGATGATCTGGTCAATATGATGGTTAAAAAACAGAAAAGTCCGCTTGCTAAGTATTTGTTGAAAAAGATAATATACACTCTCCCTAATCTCTTGAGATAGTTGTAGCCTCTCAACCATACCATTAATCCTGACAGCAGCCAATTTATTAATCTAGGCAGTGCAAAAGCAACTGACATGTTAGTGACGGAGCAGAGTGATAACTGAATCTAAATCAATAGCAAAAGTTGGTGCACATAGGCAATCTGGCACCAAATTATTCAAGGGATATTTACATTTGCAATGAGTGCTACTAGGCCAATTTTTTGTGACGATATACATAACCATAAGGCACACGATTGTGATGCAGGATTTAAACAAATAGATGAAACTTGAAAGCTTAATTCATCCATATTTTGATACCTTGCTAAAGAATATATTAATTCCTGTTTCGGCACATGTTTCTCCTCCACCAACAGGGTTAGGACGTGTTGGACTGCAAAACAAGTACCCGAAAATAAAATCCATAAGCAAGTGCTTATAGTGTAGGTTTTCTACTTCCCTTTGAACTTGCACCATACAAGATACCTGGCAAACACAGATTGCAAAGGAGCCTTCTGAAGGCTGCTGAAAGCTAATAGACGTTCCTTCACTGGTGATGTAAAAGAATTCCGTTCAACCAATACACTCCTGTAGTCAGTGCATAGTCTCTTCAGAGACCTGACATCCCCATTTTGACCTGAAAAAGGAACATGACCATGTAAATTAAGTTCAGGATAGAGTCGAGTTTAACACTTTCAAGTGGGAATAACTGTAATTCAATCCTGTAACACAAGCAACTACAGTACGCAAGCAAATGGGCACCAGTTACAAAGTATTCAATATCTGAATATAACAAGTGGTAAAGCTAAGCTACTAATGATTCATACCTAAGATCGAGCTACCAAAATTACTTGGTGATGTTTCATGCTTCTGCAAAGAAGGCACTGTTGGAATACCTCTGGAAAAGTTTATATGCATTGCAATTGCATCCAAAGATGGCATTGGTTCCGCCAATAAGCCAAGACGATTTATTTCGGCAGAGAGAGCAGGCCTTGCAACTATCAAGGTATTGTACAATGAGGAGCCTTTATCCCACACCATGCTCTCCAAAAGCCTCTCCTCCAGAGAGTTTAGATGCCGCTTCAGTTCTCTTGGTAAAGACTTTTCATGTCTAATGAAACTCTCTATCACCTTGCTTAGATCAAAGGCCGTAATACCAGTTCTGCCTAGAACTGTAGGAAACAGCATTGTAGCAGTCTTATGTGTTGCTAGCACTAGCTCGGCAGAACAAGCAAGCATACATCTGTGAAATCTCTCATTAGTTAACAATGAGGTCAAGTTAGGTGCACGTAATATTTGAGCCTCTGCTGTACACATAGCTTCCAGAACCCTATAGTAAAACTTAAGTGCTTCCAGTCTTCGTTGTTCCGTCCATATATTATCCATTAGGTTTGCACTTCCAAGGCTTCCAGTTAGACTACAGTCATGACTACAGGGAAATATGGCCTCCAATATTATATGAGCCCTACGTATCACATCATTGGTAACATCTTTATCACAGGATGATAAAAAATGCTGTAACTCTGCTGAAGGTCTTGAAGGAAGCGGACAAATAAAAGTACAAAGCCACTTTGCAGTTGTCATTGCAGTGCTGACAGGTGTAGAGGCTACCTTTCCGTTAAGTGGCCCAAGGACACCATTTACATGAGATGCATGATGACGTTGAGGAGACAGTGGACTTGAGATTGTCTTTGATGGTGAAGCTATTGAATCAAACTTCCTCTACTCAACAAATAAAAATCTTAGATAAAGTGACTGCTCCATAAAGCATATAAACCGAACAAGGGAGAATATGCTTTCACAAAAATGAAACGCACCTTAATGTCAGAAATATTCACATCCCCTCCAGACAAGCTCCCAAAACCAAGTAAGCTATCTTCTTCGTTTATGAACAGCCTCTCGTCCAGATCAGCTCTATTATGAGTTGCATCATCATAAGCATTTTCTAAAATACTCAAATTGGATAAAAAAGATTGTTCCTCCAGTAAACCTTCAAAATAGACCAAGCCATCTGGCATCAAAGAAGATCAGATAATTAGAAGCATAAGCAAATGAAAGCATGTTGTCCAAAATACATCCATGACTTTTGTAACAAACCTGTACCAATATGTTCCAGTGTTTCAGTTTTGCACTCGGATGCTGGACATGGCTTTTTTTTCAATATATCTTCTATTAACTTATTGGTCATCTCCAGTGTTCTCCTCAAATCAGCTTCTGAAGCATCATACATGTTACAAAGCGATGCAAGCAAGTCGACACCTTTTTCACCTTTCTTAACTAAAACATCAAACAACAAAGGAATCACAATGAGGAACGAAAATTTATCTCCACCAGGAAAAGAAAATAGAAATATGCAAAAGGATAAGGACCAAACACCAGTGTAGAATACTGGCCAAAAGGAACACCAGTGAAGAATAAAAATTGCCTTCTTCAACAATAAGAAAGATAGATCTAAAATCTTGACTGCCACAAAAGAGCAGATAATTACCAAAGCGTGGAGAGTCATTGATCTTGAAGTTTCTGTAGCAAATAGGAACATGTAAAATCAGAATAGCCTGCAAGAAAACACACACAAAAAAAAGAAGAAACAATTAACCTCCATAATTGCTACATGCCATAGTAAATATCTAACAGCATATTAGAGTTGATTCTTTTGAAGCACACTTAAATGTAGTTTTCAACCTTTGCTTTCTGTCTTTTAATAATTACTAGTTAGATTGGCATGAAAACAGACATGCAATACACAGTGCAACATGATATGAATGCAGTGACACATGAATTTCTACGTTAGGACACAATATTATAGGATATGGCAATAAAAACATTTTTACACAATAACCTACAATAGAATGTGTCCAGCACTTAGACATTCCACTAACAGAAGTGTCCATGCTACACAAATTTGTAATATTATAATAAGAACAACACGTTCCTTTAGAAGAAAAGGATGGCTTGTTATTACTTAGGAAAACCAGGTCTGCCTTCCTACAATCAACTATTAAGAAAGACGCAGAAGCTGGAAAAAAAAAACAAAAAGCCATAGAAAAGTGCAACTGACCAGTACAGAAACAAAACCATTTGCGCAAGTCACTAGGTCTGCAAAACGGCTGAATGCATGTACACGGAGTGCCAAAAACAGTAACCACCCAAAACGATGGTACTTCGACAAATAATCAGGAGTACCAGTAGCACTTTGCTGTTTTCCAATATTTGCATCACTTGACAAGAAGAGTTCCCAAAATGCCCGCTTGTATGACCTTTTGTACCATTAAATCGAAAGATGCACATATTATTTACTTTACAAAATGGATAGCTATACAAAGTACCCAGAAAATCAGGTTTTGAAGATATACTTGCTCAGAGAAAAATAACATCATATACAGTACAAATTCCATGTAATATATGATTGAAATACAAAACAGTAATCTGTCTAAATGACAATGCCATATGCATATCAAGATCATAAATTTAACCCTGTTATCTATCTGAAAAGATTGCAGTCAAACCAGGCCATAAACACGCTGCATGACCAGCAGTTGGCTTAAATAGGACGTGTCTGTGGTGTGAGTATGGTGCCTGCATGTATGCATGTATGTGTCGAATGAATTTTAATTTGCAAACATCTTTGATTTGCCCATCTTGTACAGTGCACCACCTCCCACTGTGTGGGTAATAAACACTTAACTAAAACACCAACATATACGCCTGTTCTTGTCAACTTCAAAGGTTCAAAGCAATATAAGGAAGCACACTGCAGAATCTACACAATTATAGAACATAAAGTGATTATTGAAGCAATATATCTTTTCACCATGCATTTAAAAGTAACTCATCAACTTTAGTAAATCATAGTTATACTGAGGAAAAGAGAGAAATACTAGTGGCATAACAAAGTTATACGCACATAGCATATTCTAATCTGAACAGAATATAAAAAGAAAGGGCACCTACTTGCTTCTATGGGTCAAGTGCTCAAAATTGGCCTGCATCTCCTTTGCCTAATTGATTAAAGTGTCATAAATCAATAATAAAATGTCACACCATTAAAAAGAAAAATAAAATTAAACCATAAATCTATATTCTTTCACCACCTCAAGTCTACTCTCCCAATCTTCACCATACATGTTAGTCAATACAAGACCAGCTTTTACTACAAATTGAGGCAACTCTTCAAAGAAATACACAATGCTGCAAGACAGGAAAAAGAAAAGGAAGCATGGTGTCGTTAAAACAGGCGTAGATAAAAAAGAACACCCATATGTATAAAAAATTAATAGCATCATACTTTAGCTTTGTAGCTCTCAATATCTGGCATAATGTAAACCTATTTTCATCAGATTCTTGCTGTGCACTGTCTCCACCTTTTTCACTTAGGCGGCACAGCGAATACAAGACAAACGAAAACCAAAACCGCTCTGCTTCTTCAACCTAAATCCAGAATAAACGCAACTAAGTTTAGTTCACCAGAACGCAATCACCTTTAGTAATTTCATTGTAAAGAGTAAGTTCAAAAATAGCTACCGTCCTCTCAGCTGCTGAAACATTAGATGAAAAAAGATGTTTGGTTTCTTTGAATAGCTTCATAGCTCCTAAGCAAGTTTTCTCATCCAAAGATAACACTTTCTACAAATCATGAAAAAACATCATCACCAAAAAAAGGGAGCATATTTTAAATACTATTACTAAAAAGAACATATTACTACCTCGCACAAATCAGTGAATCTAGCTTCAAAAGCATCGCCATCCATGCTGTTGGAAGTTGAAATTAAAGGCTTAACGTCTCCCATATCTTTTTGAAATAATCCTAGCAGCTGATTTCAAAATTCACAAATTTCGAAAATTAAACATTCTGATTCCTCAAAAAGTTTTATCAATAAACTCATAACCAGTATATTAAAGATTACACTAGCCGCTAGAGTTGCTAAGCCCAAAAAAACAGCAAAAGAAATGAAAAAAAGAAGCTATTATCACAAAAAGAAAAGTAAAATTCAGAACCAAAAAAAAAATCTTTTGTGCTTCTGAAATTGGAGAATTATCATTCAAGAATGCAAGGAAGCTTACAAATTCAGGGCTTGAAATTCGGTTAGGATCCCGTATATACAGATCCAGTGAAGAAGAAAAACCTTTTAACGGAACGAGAACAAGAAAAAAAAGAGAGAGAGAGAGAAAGCAACAGAAAAAAAATCCTTTTTTATTTTTTTATATTCTCGTTAAGAACAAGTCAAAAAACCCTAAAATCTTCCCTCTTTCTTTCCTATATGTAATTTTATCTCTCTGATTTTGGGCCTCTTTTTGTGGAAACCCTAATCAAGGAAGGATCTTTTTCTCTTTAGCGCGGGAAAATTAACCAACATAACATCATGATAACATTCACATGCACATGACATGCGTCACTATTCAGTTATATTTTGACACCTCATGATGTCATTTTGGCCTTTTGGCGCCAAATTTGTTTAACGCCTCGCCGTGACGAGGTTTCCTGCTTTGCATAGTTAGGGGAAGCGGTTGGATGCTCTCCATTACGATGTTGTTTAATGGAATAGTTTTGGGTTGGGTTCGGCCCAGCCCTTTGACGGTCTTGCCAATCGGGTTCATTGACTTAAGACATTACTTTGAACCAAAATGTTTTTTTTTATTAGATTTTCGTGTGATGGTTTGATGGTTAAAAGTATTTATCATTTCAAGTGTAGTTTAGCTTCGAGTTACGTTTATTATTCGGATTTTACCCTGTTATTATAATTCATCAGAAAACAAATTATTTTTGTTAAATATTCTTTTGTTTATAATTTTTTTTGTGTTTTATATCTGAATTTTAAAATTTTACTTTTTATTTGTTTAAATTAAACAAGATTTTATGATGATTGAAATAAAATATTTTATGTTAAAAATATTTTTTTTAAAATTGATTCACTAATAGATATAGGTGGAGTATTGATAAATTTTTAATTCTTTTATTCAAGGATAATATAAAAGTACGAAAAAAAACAAAAAAATGTCATTATAATAGGTATTTATATAATTTCATAACTGAATTGATGATTCTATTAAGGGTGAATGGTATAGATAATTTTTTTCTTCATGAATATTGAATTAATTTATTCATAGACATTAAACAAATATGTTCACAAGTAAACCTGTTCAAGAATTTATAGTCCATCGATTAAGTTAGGTTTGGATAAAAAAAAAATTATTTCGAACCAACTTGACTCAACTTAAATTTAATTTAAATAATATTTTATTAATTTTTAACATTAAAACGAATTTTATGGATGAATCAAACTGATTCGAAAACAAACCTGAACATAATCGATCCAGGCCGTGAATACCTTTATTTACAAAAATTAAATAATATTTATTATAAAGAATAAATAAAATTTGTTTTTAACAATAAATTGAGGCACTCACGTGCAAGAATCGCGTGGCTCTCAACTTGAGGAGATGTAGTGGAGGTGTAGAAGTAGAACCAAGCAAACATATCCTTAACTATCAATAGGGGAAAAAAGTAAATTGAATTCATGCCTTAAAAGAAAAAAAGAAAAAAGAAAATCACATGGGAAAGAACAAAATTCATTTTTGGATGCACATTTGCCTTCTCGCCTTTAACAAGGAGCATTTGTCCTTTCACTCCCTTTTTGCCTCATGCAACTTCCTGTGCTCACTTCCTCCCATGTTTCCTTCTTTATATTTTATTTCAGTTTTGATCCCTTTGTTATATTCAAATTTAATATTTAACCTTTATATTTTTATTTGATATAATTTAATTTTCTACTTTTACAATGATATTAGGTAATCCAAATAATTAACATCTTTAATTATTTTAATTAATTTTTTAGTCTATTTTTTAAAGGAAATACTATTCAATAATAATTATTTGATATAATAAATTGAAATAAGTACTATGAAAAAAAATTCACATCAACTACTAAAAATATTAAGAGTACTAATTATTTGCGCTAATTAATGACACGATTCTTTTTTTTAGTCATTATAAAGTAATGATAAATTTATAATTCTGATCTCTCTATTATGTTCACATTCGAAGTTTAGTATTTATATTTTAATTTAACATAATTTGATCTTTTACTTTTATAATAACATTAATTGGCCCAAATAATTAACATCTTTAGCTATATCGATTAAAATGATTAGATGAATCTCTCTTAAAAACACTTTTCTAACACTATCTATATAAATTTCTATGCTCATAACTTTACGTCTATCTTGCATGTAAGGGTGAGTATTCAATCGAGTCGAGTCGAATCGAGTCAAAAAGTTTCGAATCGAGTCGAGTCGAGTTAATAAATCCTATTATTTATACTTAATGTTATGCTTACATGAACCGATTATTTAACTAGTAGACGAATTACGAGATTATTTAACTATATAAACAATATAATGGTTTTGCCTTTTAAATTAATAAGTAAACATTTATCAAAATGACATAGTTTTATATTTTAACTTAATGATTTTGACTTTTAATTTTAGAAACTGTAAATATTTATCAAAACGACATAGTTTTATCTTTTATTATTCGGATTTTCGGATAACTAGAATTGTAAAATTCATATTCGAGTTAAACCGAAAAACTTGATTTTTTATTCAAATTGATTCAAATAACTCAATTAACTCAAATAACTCGAAATATTTAATTTAAAATTTAAAATTTTTATCGAATTTTTCGAAACGAATCGGATTTTACTCACCACTACTTACATGTACAACTTATGGCATAAATATTTTTAAAATATCTACTAGAGTGAGCTCGATGATTAATCCGTTCGCTTATTAAAAAATTATTTTTTATATTTTACTATAAAAAGAAAGTGGATAAAGAAGCAGTGATATACGTATAGTTACCTAGTACCTAGGTCTATCAAAATCTGTGCAGCTCACGTGAAGGTATTTTTAGCTAACAACGTGGAATGCAGCAAAAGCACCACTATAGCACGTGTCAACAACATGGGTTACCAAAATCTCAAACTCATGGTTGGAAGATGAAGAGGTGGAATAATCTGATTACAAGTGGAGCAATGAGAATGCAGATTTTGATGGAGGATTCTCAACCACTAATCCATTCCATTTTATTTCTCAGCCACAAATTCCTTTCCTCTTGCCCCTATCTTTTATTAAAAGCAGAAGTGTACACCAGACTCGAAAGCTTCTTATTTCTTCCCATCAATCGACGTTTCTCTTTCATTTCCAGCTTGTTTGTTTACCAAAAAAAAAAGAAGAAAAGAAACCAGCCTACAAATACCACAGCCGCCTTAGGTTAATAGCTTCTAAATTCAACTACAGAACTGGGTTGTCTTCATTTGCTCAGCTAATTCACTACAAGGTTTGATTCTTTCTTTTCTTCTGTTTGGTTGGTTCTTCTGTTTTTTAGCTTTCTATATGTATGTTTGTTGGAATATGTCTGAATTTTTTTATAGTTCATGTAATTTGCATATGAACTTTAGTTCATCTTAACTCAAAGCTTTTGAACTTGGTAAGTTTATTTATTAAAAATAAGGGCTTTAGTTCATTTTTTCTGGAAAATTTTGAAAATTTTAGAATATATGACAAAATAAGAACTTGAATTCATCTTGATTCTGCATATCTGTATGGAGTGAGTTTATTTTGATTCATGATATTGCTTGTTTAGTGATTAAAAAGTAAGGGAAGTATGGTTATATCATAATTTATTGTTCTTTATATTTTCCCATGAATGATTTGGTCTTGGAGAGTATAAAAGCTTGATGGGGTTGGGTTTAGAGAGTTTCTTTTAATTTGGTTTTTTTTTTTGGGGGGGGGGGTGGGGTTTCTATGATTTTCTTTTGTAATATGTTGTTGTTTTTGTTTTTTCAGTAAAATCACATGGATTGGTATCTTTGTAATGGTATGGAGGATCTTGTTGTCCCCAGAAATCAAGAATTAGAAGATAATCTCCCTTCCCCAGAAAGTTGGTCAAAATGGGAATTCATCCCTCCTGCAAATTTTAACGATGAATGCTTTGGTGTGGACACGAATTTAAGTGGTGATAAACCCAAGTTCAGCGGCAAATTATGCCATGATGTAGCTGATGTTAAGGATCCATCAACCTGGTCGAGTGTATATGGAGGTTTCTCGAATCAGGCTTACATTTCTCAACAGCAGACGGATCACCAGCTCCACGATTTCGGCAGATTCGAGCAGCTCGATGACATATTCTTGTACTAAGCTTAACTCCTGGAATTACCTTTCTTGCCTGTGGGAAAATCATATAGTTATGAATAACAGCATGCTCGGACATCCCATGATAATTGAAGGGTTCGGAAGGTCCGGTCTATATAATTCTGTTAAAAACTATTTATTCTTCATTGAACTAAGTAGCCACCATTGCAACTGGTTAGAAGTTAGCTGTTTTTTTTAGTATGTTCTCTTTTATACTATGATTAGATGTGTTTTATAACATAGGTTAGCCATTCAATATTCCATGGGATGTTCGGATTTACTTTCAGTTTCGATGTTTTACCTTTGAGATCATATGGTTCTTGTTTTTTCAAATCATCACACTCGTTGGGTTTCTCCATGTTGCAGGGGTTCCTTATTGGAAGATCCTACTTGGAGTGAAGATCTACAAAAATCGTTATGCTTTTCTCCTGAGTACGAGTGCGAGACGATGGCAACTGATCATCTTCTGGAAGATGTAAGTTTGGATTTTTAAAGTATTTCAAGCAATGAACATAGCATGGAAACAAGCATAGTATCTCAAAACTCATACGTTTCGTACCGTGCAAGTTCTGAGCTCGAATTGGCTGATGGTAAAGCTGAGATTTTTCCGTCCATCTTTTCACCAATGAACCGAACATATATTGAATACCAGGCTAGCCTTTTTTGTTATTTATACATGTATGCTGATAGGGTAAACTATAAAAATAATCACTCTGCCGTTAAGTTTCGTTAACTTCCTAGCAATAATTTTACGTGACAGTTCAACTAAATTTTAAGTTACTTGAATTTTCAAATGAGATGGAAATAGATCTTTAATTAAATAAATTTAATTAATTAAAATTTTTAAATCCTAAACTTTAACTGAAAAAAATTTAAATCTATTTCTACATGCCTCTCTTCTTCATCTTCATCATTTTTTTTTTTTTCTATTTTAACATCTTTAATTATAAATCTGTCTCAAAACTTGAATCTTTAACACTCATTAACCCAAATATATTTATGTTTTCAAGCTGCAACTTAATTACTATTTTTTGAGTGGAATTTCAAGACTCAAGAATTGAATCCATGAGTTGAATGTTAATGAAGCAAAGTAGTTAAAATAATTATTAAAGGAATTTAAAAGGGTCAAGTAGTTCTATTGGAGAGGGCTTGAAATTTATCAGCTTGAAAATATAAGTTTTTTTAAGTTAATGGGTTTTAAAGATTTAAATTTGGGGATAGATTTGTAACTAAAGACATTGGAATAAAAGAAAAAGACGAATATGAAGAATAGAGGTTTGTGGAAATGAGTTTAACGTTTTTTAAGCTAAAGGTATAGGTTTAAAAATTTTAATTAATTAAATTTATTTAATTAAAAATCTATTTTCATCCCATTTGAAAATCTAAGTTGACATTTAAAATCTAGTTGGACTGTCACGTAGGATTACTGTTAAGGAGATAACGAAAATTAACGGTAGAGTGATTACTTCGTAATAAAATAATAACATAAGTGATTAAAATGTAACATTTCAAACATAAGTGATTAAAATGTAACTTAAAATAAACAAAAATGATTATTTTTATAGTTTACCCTTGTATATATGACCTGAATGCCCTGCATCACTCTGGTCTTGCATAAGAGAAAGAGTATCAACCCTTAGTAATAGAGCAGTAATCCGAGCCTTTTATTCGTTACATAAGTTTTTTCTCTCTCTAAACTAGCCTAGGCCGCAAGAGATCTTTTATGGCTATACGTTTTTAGTGCAGTTGAAATATGGATTCTGTGTTCTTGGAATTACTTTTGTCAAAATAAACTCCCTCGGTGAATCTGATGCAGCTTCTAAGAACCTTTAGAAATATCCAAGGGCAATTTGCCATACATACATTGCATCATCCTATGCTTATATTATGAAATTTAATGTAGTTTCGGAGTTTATGAGATTAACTAATCAATGTAACTTCTGTACAAGGCATCTTTTGCCAAAATCTTGGTTCCTCCTGAACAGATAACTGCAAACGGACTTGTCTCGAAAGGAATGTCACTTGAAGAATCGGTTTTGAAGGAGCTTGAAATGGTGACGGCTCAGGTAAAAGACTAAACAAATGCATACATCTACTCATCAACGATTTTTGTAAAAACAACTGCTTATAAAAATTTCCGTATTTTGATTTGTTCAGCTGTCTGATAAGACTCGAATTTGCTTCCGAGATGCATTTTACCGTCTTGCCAAGAACTCGAAACAGAACCCTGTAGCATTAAACCAACAAGCAAACCTCCATGTTCAAACTCATTCTCCGAAGTGGACAATCTCAGAGGAGAAAATAAGGTAAACCTTTACTACGATTTGGAGTAATTTTTTGTTTTTTCTTATGTTGAACTTCCGTCCTCCGGTCCCGAGTTGTATGAACACGGTACTCTTAGCCCCTCCCTTTTATTTTTCCAACCTGCTATTTCCTTGTTTAGACATTTTAAGCATGTTCTTGGTCGGAAGATAATTTTGATATTTTTTTTCAGGTCTGGGAAAAAGAAAACTACTGAATCAGAGACCAACACCATCGATCGAACTATCGCGAACCTAACCTTCGATAAGATGGATATGAACGTTCGGGACTTTCAGGTTTGCCACATCCGACAACTCTAAGCAAAAGTGTCATCGAAGTGACTGGAAGAGCAAACACGAGTTTCAAGTCACATGTTCACAGATCCATTACGCTAAGCACGAAGTGATGCCGGAGTCGCAGACATGAATATGCAACCGACAACTGTGGATGGAATGATTGAAAGGGATGCTCAAAGGGGAAGATTTAGATAAAATTTTTTTGGGCGTGTTTCAATCTTTAAATATGTATATATTGCTGCTGCTCTCTGCTCGGCTCAGTTTTGATAGAAGCATTTGTAGAAATTGCTTCAAATTTCATAGGACCATGTGTTCTTTTTGACTCACCATGAATGTTACATACGTATGTATTCAATTAGTGCAAGGCTTTAATGCCAACATACTGAAGTTTTCAAGACCGTTGTTTAACATCAATTAAGGATGCATTCTTCATTGCACTTGAATGCGTTTTTCCGTTCCTGAAATAATGAAAAATACATGATTAAATGAGTTTTATTTGATCCGATGATTTCCATGGAAGTGTGGGCTTATTTTTTAAATTAACTCAAAATATTTAATTAATTATGAAAATGATCTAGTTGTAAATTTTTTTTGGAAAATGAACTGTTTCTTACAATGCGCGTCGGTGTCATCATTCTCATTGGTGACATCACCCCTTCATCATTAAGCAATCTTCCGTTTTTAAAAAAATCAAAATTTTGGGTGTCGTCAGATAAATTAGTGATATTGAATTGAAACATGATTATATAAAATGTTTAGGAACTTGATGAAGCAATTACACTTTTTAAATTGGCTGAAAAAAGGGAGCCATCAATTAAATGCTTTCTAAATTTTTAGTCTATTTACATGTTAGGTCGGTCTCATTTTAAAATTAAATTTAGATAACTCTTAAAAATCTAAAAGTAACAAAAATAAACCCTTTTAATTTTTTTATTTTCTAAAACTTTTTTTTTCCAAGTCGTTTGCTTTTTATATTTTTGTTTTTGCATAGCGACAGTGTTAGCTTTTGAGCTAGCTATCGTCCGCCTTTTTCTCTTGCCCATCAATCTTCTTTTTCTTTCTTCTTCTTATTTTTTATAAAAGTAATCCTTTTTTTAATTAATTACATAAATAACCTATTTTTTTTTATTAAATACGAAACTAACCTAAAATCTACAGTGAAAGTTGGTGGAGCCATATAATATGGCGTCAACAACATGTTACGTCATCATCTTGAGTAAAAAATTATTTTTTGGTTGAGCCATTTAAAATGGCGTCACCTATATAAGTACCATGAAAATACTAAAAAAATTGAAAAATAAAAGGACTTGAAAACAATATTACCATTTTTTGGTGGTGCCATATTAAATGGCGCCACCATTTTTGATAAAATTGTCAGCCTATTTTTTTCATTATTTAATATTTATTTTTTTGAAAATTTAAATTTTTTGGTGGTGCCATATTAGATGGCGCCACCACTTTAATTAAATAAATTTTTTAATTATTTTTATTTATATTTTTAATTATCTTCAAAATTAAAGCTAACAAATTTGTTAGAGAATGTTCTAATGTTTTTTCTTCTAAACTACCTTGGTTCTAATGTTTTTTTCTGTGGGTATAGAGGTATTTTGAGTGAGTGTTTTAATTTTTATGTTTTTTAAAGTTATTTTCTTTCTCCAGTAAGTGCTTTAATTTTGTCTTTTGAGTAAAGATTTTTTCTTTAAACTTTAGATGGTTGTCTTATAAACTGGCCTTCGACTTTTAATGAATAAAACTCAATTAGATTCCATGTTTGTTTTCTTCATTAAAAAAAAAAAGCTTCCCCTAACTAAGATTCGAGCAAAAAAAATAACTCAACCTCTAAACTCAATCTAGAGCTTTTCAAAGAAAATAACCCAAGTTTTGAGCAGATTCAACGAAAAACATGAAAAAACTAACCTCAATAGCAGCGTCAGTATCATCGTCGATGTCAGCTTTGGCATCATCAGTAATGGAGGTGGCATCGGTGGAGGCGGAGGCGACATCGACAGCGTTGGAATCACAAGAACTCCTTGAGCCAAAAAGAAAAAAATTTGGAGAACAAAGAAAAAACGTTTCAATTTCAAACAAAATATTAATAATGTTTTAGTTGAATAAAAAAGGAAAACTTTTTAAAGTTTAAAAATTAAATACTAATATTTTATTATAAAATATAATAATAAATTTAAAAAAAAAAAAAAAAAAAGATGTCAGAATGGGAAATTGAAAAAGTGGTAGCGCCATTTAATATGACACCACCAAAAAAGGTAGTATTATTTTTAGGTCCTTTTATTTTTTAACTTTTTTAGTATTTTCATGATATTTTATACAGGTGGCGCCATTTTATATGGCTCCACCAAAAAATTAATTTTTTACTCTGAGATGATGACGTGGCATACTGGTGGCGTCATATTATATGGCTCCATAACTTTCACTGTAGATTTTAAGTTATTTTTGTATTTAATAAAAAAAATTAGTTATTTATGTAATTAATTAAAAAAAGGGGTTATTTTTTTTTATAAAAAAGCCCTCTTTTTATTTTACAAGATCTATTTTATTTGTATCTTTGTTATCTTCACAAGTTGTGATAGACAGATAATGATGGCTGTCATCGTTGAAACACCACCGACCACCTACAATATCTTTTAGAAAGTGGGTAGCTCTTTGTTGACTTCTTAATCTGTTTTTATTTTGAGAGTATTTTAGAATAACAAATGATTTCATGAGTCGGTTTGAACTTGTGTTATCTTAAGTTTTATATATATTTTTTGTTTGTTTTTCCATTGTTTAATAAGTTTTCACTTTTAAAAGTTTTTGTCTATTCTTGTAGTACACTTTTTAGTCTTGCTTATGCATGTAGTCTTGCTTTTACGAGTGATTTTAAGGTTGGTTTTGTCGTCGTCCTCTCTAGTTTGATGAATGCTTTATTCTTTTACTAATTTATGCTCGCCGCTTTGGACTATTTGGGATTAATTTCCTTATTGTATTAAATGCTTGCAATCACTCCTGAGTCAATTGTCAACGTTCTATAATGTTCTATTGATGCTGAAGCTGAAGCTGAAGCTTGTGTTGATGGAGCTTGTCCTTCAACGCTACAATGAGTGTTTGTTATTCTCGAATCGTATGGTCTCATTCATTGAATGAATTAATGAATTTTCCTTAAAACTCTAATTCTGATAACAACTAGAATTTAAACTTCAACCAAACTTATATTGAGTTTAATGGACATCCACTTAATAAAATATTCATAACATATATGAATTTTTTAAAAATGATTAATACCATTAAAATTCTCTATTAAATTCAGGTACATTACAATGCTATTTTTTTGTTGCACAAATATTAAGTGAGTATTTTTTTCTATTTAAATTTCAATATGTCACCAACAAATTTAACAAAAGAGTTATAATAATATTAACAATTATATTTAAATTCGAAAAGTTGAATATTAAATTTTTAAAACTAGAAGTACTAAAACTAAATTCCAAATATAGCAAGAATATTAACCATATTATAACCTTTAAATTTATAATGTAATAAAAAATAAAAAATTATTCCAACGCAATTATATCAATTAAATAAATATTTATTCATGATATTTATGTAAAGAAAAACATATAAAATTTAAATTTGTTGTTTTCAATCGTCTCTTGATGTTAGTATCACGCTATAATATTGTTATAGTATAAAATCTCACCGCCATCATTATTTTTACACTAACTGAAAATAAACATATTGTTCATTCAACCTCAAAACACAACCCATTAGCAACAAAAAGTGGGCATATCATTCAAGAAAAATCGTCAAAATTACCCTTAATTATTTTAAATATTAAAAATATATTTATTAAAATATTTTAAAACAATTTGATTGTTAATTTAAGCTTTTTGAAAAGATAGTAAAATCAATCCACCAAGCACCAACCATCTTGCAGAGAAAATTAAATCCATGTGAACCCAATGATAATGACACGTGGAACCACTTTACTTTAACGTGTAATTTTTTGTTAATGACGAACATTATTTTTACATAACTCCAAATAAACACACCGTCTATTCAAACACATTCTAAGCACAACTCGTTAGCAACAAAAATTGGGCATACCATTCAAGAAAAATAGTCAAAATTACCCTTAAATATTTTAAATGTTAAAAATTTATTTTTTAAAATATTTTAAAACAATTTGATTGTTAATTTAAACTTTCTGGAAAGATAGTAAAATCGGTCCACTAAATACCAATCATCTTGCAGATAAAATTAAATCCATGTAGGTCCAATGACAATGACATGTGGAACCACTTTACTTTAATGGGTAACTTTTTGTTAATGACGACAAAGCTAATTATTTTATCAGGTCCTTAAATATTTTAAATGTTAAAAATTTATTTATTAAAATATTTTAAAACAATTTGATTGTTAATTTAAACTTTCTGAAAAAATAGTAAAGTCGGTCCACTAAACACCAACTATCTTGCAGATAAAATTAAATCCATGTGGGTCCAATGACAATGACACGTGGAACCACTTTACTTTAACGGGTAACTTTTTGTTAATGACGACTGTTGTTTTTACACTAACCGCAAGTAAACACACCAAACCCACCCTAAGCACAACCCATTAGCAACAAAAAGTGGGCATACCATTCGAGAAAAATCGTCAAAAATACCCTTAATTATTTTAAATATTAAAAATTTATTCATTAAAATATTTTAAAACAATTTGATTGTTAATTTAAACTTTTTAGAAAGATAGTAAAGTCAATCCACCAAGCACCAACCATCTTGCAACGCACACACACCTTTAGTTTTTTTTTTTGAATATACTGGTGTGATTACATAGTAATATCTGTTCATACTTTCTTAACTCTTTGACAACACACACACACCTTGTACATACAAGTGCTCGAACTCGTATCTTCTAATATGAACATTATCCTCTTTTCCACTAGAACCACTCATTACATTCTATTTAACTGCTTCTTGTTTTTAATAAATTAATCTATTTTACGCTGAGTTGGCTAGAGTTATACACATATTTTTATCATTCCTTTTACAAAATATAATTGAATTTACCATCAACCTATATTTAATATGTTTTAAATTATTAACCCGAGCATGGTATCATCTAAAGTTATTCTTAATACCCACTATATAAAGATGCTTCAATAATGTCTTCCAAAAGAAAATAATAATAATAATAATGTGATCTCGGTAAAAAAAATAATGCAATAATAATTGAGCTTCGTCCCCACTATTATCTTGGGTCTGAGATTTTTATGCATAATTTTTAAACAAAAAATAAAAGAATTATTATAAACTAAGAGAATTGACGAATGAACAAGAGAGAAGAATAGAAAAAATGAAAGGATGATTTTATTTTCAGTTGGATACCAAAAAATTTATATATGACGTCCATTTATAGGTTACAAACATATAATAAAGATAAGTAAAGTACCCTATAAACTTTTAGGAGTTACAAGAGTTATAAGAAAATAAATTCATGAGGGTTATTGGAGTTATATGGACATCATTTTACAACACTCTTCTTTGGATGTTTATTGATGTAAGTATGCATTGTTAAGACCTTATTAGGAAAAAATTTTGTGGGATAAAAATCTAATGAAGGCAAAAGAGTACATAATCAATTATTACAATTTGCCTCGTTAAAAAATTTTTCCAGGAAAATCTAGTGGGACAAAACATTGGTTAAAAGAAAATAGTGCAACATGTTTTTGACTCCCCCTAATGGCAACATTGCATTACACCTTTTAGTTGACACATTTCCATCTTGTACAGTAGTTTTTCAAACGTTGAAGTTGGCAATACCTTTGCAAAAAGATCTACTAAATTATCATTAGAACGAATTTGTTGAACGAATTTATTTTCAAAAAGATACAAACCTAACATGCAAATAGATTAAAAGCTAGAAAACGGTGTCTGGCGCTCCTTTTTCAACCAATCTAAAGGCCAATTACTTTATCAGGTCTCTGAATATTTTATATAATTACACTCAAATTCGGTGATTTTCAACCAATCTAAAGGCCTATTATTTTATCAGGTCTCTGAATATTTTATATAATTACACTCCAATTCGCTGTCGTCACTGTAAAAATAATTTTTTTAAATGTAATTATTGACCGATGATGGGAGCCAATGTTATCGATATGTCTGATGATATCGACAAATATTACAGAAATCAAATTATTTACATACATAATTTTTAAGTTAAGTCATTTTTGTAATTAATAAATAAATTTAGATTACTCCCAAAAAAAAAAATTAGTTGAAAGAAATTTGGGTTTCCTATCAAGTGTTAGGATTTCATCAGGCTTTTAAAAAAAATTAAGATGGGCTTCGAAAGGATTGTGACCTCAAAAGAAGATTGGGTTTTAACAGTTCAAAATTGAGCCCTCCATTTGCTACTCAATCTAACTTAAAATCTTCAATCCACCTATCATCTCAGATATGGGTGAATAAAATTTGATTTGATTCGAAAAAATTGATAAAAAATTTAAATTTTGAATTAAATAGTTAAAGTTATTTGAGTTAATCGAGTTATTCGGAAAAACTCGAATAAAAAATCCAGTTTTTTGGTTTGACTCGAATATGAATTACATGAATTATCTGAAAATTCGAATAAGAAAATACAAAACTATACCGTTTTGATAAATGTTTAACTTTACTAAAGTTAAAAGTCAAAAAAACAAAATTACGTCGTTTTGATAAATGTTTACCCATTAAGTTAAAAGACAAAACTATCATATGGGTTATGTAGTTAAATAATCTTGTACTTCGTATACTAGTTAAATAATCGATTTATGTAAATGTAACATTGAGTATAAATAATTGGATTCGTTAAATTGACTTGACTCAATTTTTTTTAACTCTATTCGATAAAATTTCAAATTGAGTTCGGTTACTAAAATAGGATTCATCAAGTTAACTAATTCAAAATATTTTTAATTCGATTCGACTCGACTTAATCGAATACTCAACCCTAATCCCAAATTCTCACCTATTATCCTCAAGTCAACTACACCATATCCAAGCTGTTGTATTCAAATTTTGGCTGTTCGGGTTTCAATTTTATTCAGTTTTGGACTAAAGCAATCTCCTAAAAACTTTAACCACCTCTTATTCCATTTCGATTTCAATTAAATTTTTTTAGCCGATTTTGTATAATGCCCATTTACTTCATGAAAAACAATTTTTGAATAAAATTAACTTTTATTTTAAAAACAATTATGAAATAATTTAAGTTTTATATTGGCCCAAAGTTCAAATTAAAACCTTTTTTTTAATACCTCAAATCTAAAGTCGAAAATATGATTTTAATGGTTCAAGCACATGTCCAATGATGTCAATGGTCCAAGTATAAGCCCAAAATAGTTCATATTTTCTTTTGATTTTGTGGAATCATTATATTATGTTATTATATTGAATATTTTCATTTATTATTATTTTTATGTAACGATTGAGTCTTTGCTCGATTGATATGAATATTGTTGTCAATGCAGGAGGACGTGTGTTTGAGTGTGCTGAAACGTATTATCATTTTATTTATGAGTTGGAAAGATGCTATGAATAATTTTAGATATTGTATTAAAAAAATAGACATGATCAAAACTTATAATGAAATTAATAAAAAAATTATATTATAAATACTATATTATGTATTTTAAAAATATTATATATTTCATGTATTAAGTATTTATTATATATATTTCATTTTTCGAATTTCAGATAAAAAATTAAAAAAAAAATCTGGAAACTGTTCAAGAATCGAAGAAATTTTTTTTAAGAAAGTCAATAAAAAAATTCCCTTTCGAAAATCTGTAAAAAATAACATCTAAATTAAATGAAAAAATAATGAAAGTATTTTTTTTGATGAATAATGAAATTATATAAATTTAAATGTTGATTCAATATTTTTTCATTTTATTTGTAACACATGTCATGATCTAGGCTTACTTTTGAAACTTTTATTTCTATATTAGATTTGTAATTGCTCAAGTTTATTTCAAAATATCAATAATTCTTAAATTAAAATATTAATATATTATTAAAAAACATATATATTTATATCGGGGTTAAAAGTGGAATCTAGTGATTAATATTTTTATTACTTGCCATTTATTATCTTTTTTATTTTCTTACTCATATTATGAAGTCAAAAATTTTAAATTATGTTGATTATTATTCATAAAAAATAATTATTAAAATTTTTTATACCATTGATTTCAATTTTTTTTTTGATAAATAAAGAGGAAATAAGCTTGTCTAGTTCTTATTTTATTTCAACATCATGGATTACAATGCAAATTATTAAATAACAGATTACTAACATAGTCATTTGGGATATCAATAATACGAACATCAATTAAACTAGACTCACACGTCTTTGATAGATAGCCGGCCACTAGATTATGCTTTTAGAGAACATGCTTGAAACGAAATGCCTCAAAAAATTGGACCTCATCTTTAATTTTACGAGCAATGGTATCTGAAGGACATCCCTCCAAGCATCTTGTAATCATGTTAACAGTTACCAGACAATCACTTTCTACTATTACTCGTCTGAAACAACGATGTTTCGCCACTTGAAGCCCATGAAGTTTTGCCCACAATTCCGATTGTAAAGCCGAGCCTCGTCCCACGAACCGCTGGAACCCTGCCACCCAATTACCATCCGAATCCCGTAAAACACTCGCAGTTGTCGCCCATTCATCATTAATCTCTACTGCCCCATCAGTATTCACTTTAACCCATCCCTCATCTGGAGGCCACCACCTAGTGCCAAGTGTAAAAGGTGCATCAACACCACCACAGCTAACACTTGAATCTTCAATCGTTTTGACCATGTAGTTGCCTGCTACAATAATTTCTTTAATCTAATTGAATACGCCTTAGAACAAAAATGTATTTTTCCGTTTCCAGAGCAACTAGCATGTGACAGCAAACATCAACCCATTATCTAAACCAAACACCTGTACTCCTTGTTGCCCCTTCAGATTTTCCAATAACCAATGTTTGAACTCAGCATCAAAGAACTAAGCTACCGTACCTGTTGTAAGCTGTTGCTACCAGTCTTCCTTCGCAAAACTATAGTCCCACAACACATGTAAAACAGACTCTTGAGCAGCACCACAACGAACACAAGAAGCATCAACCGCCATTCTTTGACGCACTCGCTCTTGATTTGTCAATAATCTTCCTCCCTGAACCAACCAAAGGAAGAACTTAACTCGAGGAGGTAGCCTATTATCCCACATCAATTTCCATTTAAGATCCGGTAACAAACTATCAACAGAATGTAAACAACGGTAAGCTGTTCGCATCGTAAAAGAGCCATTTGTATTAAGCGTCCACATACAAACATCACCATCCAAGGACTCATGAGGTGGGTGACAAGTTGCTATTTTTTCAAGAATCTCCCTTGGAAAATAATTCCTTAGTTTGGTCGAATCCCACCCTCCATTAACATCCATAAAATCAACAACTTTGACATGGTGAGAAATATCCATACCAGGCAAGAGATGGTTCTTTAACAGACCAAATCGAAGAACCCAATGATAATACGCAAAGCTGACTTCTGTCCCATTCCCAATGCTCCAAATCACCTTATTTTTGAATTAGCTCCATACTTTAGCAAGAGAGCTCTAAACATAAGAACAAACAGTTCTTTTAATGTCATTCGGGCAGGCTTCTGTTACCTTGTACTTAGCTCACAAAATACGAACCCACAAGTCCTCCACTTTGGTCACAAGTTGAAACGCCATTTTCATGAGAAAAGATTTATTCTGTAGCTCCAACTTACGTATACCAAGTCCACCTAATGACATTAGTTGACAATAATCATCCCATTTCACTAAAGTTGGTTTGTTCCCATATTCAGAAATCCTCCAAACAAACCCCCTCACAATTTGTTCAATTCGAGCACAGACCTCCATTGGAATCATGATTGCTTGCATAAAATATCCCGGAATTGTGAGTAAGACATATTTTGCTAACTGAACCCATCCCTCTAAGGATAATAATCTCGTATCAAACCCATTGAGTTTTTGCTGAACTTTATCAATTATAAACTGGAAAGTACACTATTTAACTTTAGAGTGAAATAATGGCATACCCAAATAATGTCCAAGATCATCAGTTTGTGAAAAGCCAAACACATTCCCCACCTCACTTTAAACCAAAACATCAATATTAAGGGAGAAGAAAATTTTCGATCTACTTGAATTTATTCGATGTCTCGAGTAAAAACAAAAAGTCTCAAGAATCTTTGTACCACTTTCGCATTCTCCTTGCTAGCTTCACCAAACAACACTAAGTCATCAGCAAAGAATAAGTGAGACAAAGGTGGCCACCTCTCTCTAAAACGATCGGTTTCCAACTTCCATTAGAAACTGCTTGTTGAATGGCACGTCCCAATCTCTCCATGGTCAACACGAACAAATACGGGGACATTGGATCACCTTGGCAAACATCTCTTAAAGGAATAAAATCTTTCGTATAACCTTCATTCCAAAGAACATGTATAGTAGAAGTAGTAATGCACTGCATTATGAGCCTCACCAAGCTAGTAGGAATTTGAGCATCCATAAGAGAATCCTGGATAAAGTCACACCTTAGCCTATCATAGGCTTTTTCCATATCAATATTAGGAGTCATCCACCCTTTTTGCCTTTACGAATATGCATCGAATGTACCACCTCCTGTGCAATAAGTAATATGTCGCCCACCAACAAAACTTACTTGATTTTTAGTAATAATCTTAGGCATAATCGATTTTAACCAGTTTACAATTACTTTAATAAGCACCTTATAAGGAACCGTGCAGAGACTAATTGGACGAAACTGTGAAACAGATTCAGGCCCAACCGCCTTAAGAATTAGTATGATAAGGGTTTTATTAAGAAAAGGTTCAACAACCCCTTTCCTAACCATCTCTTCCAAAGAATCCCCAATCGTGCTTCATTGAGACTGATAAAACTATGCATGGAGACCATTAACCCTTAGGGCTTTCAAAGGACTCATTTCAAATAAATCATCATGAATCTCTTGTCGAGTGATACCTCGACTTAAAAACCCTTGACAAGCCGAATCAATAGCCGAAAACACATTCTTCAAAGGGAAAGTAACAGCAACCAAGGAGTCCTTCGTATAAAGTTGACAAAAAAATAATACCACCTCCTTTTTAATTTTCTCCTCATCAAAAGACCATAAACCAGCACTAAGTTTGAGGGACTTAATGTGATTAGTTCTTTTCCGTCTGTTAACTTGGAAATGAAAATATCGAGTGTTCCTATCACCCAAATTAATCCAATCTTTTCAGGACTTTTGCTTCCAAAGGGATTCCTCATTATCAAGAACTTTCTCTAACTCCACTCTAAGATCCTTCTCAAGATCAATTAATTTCTGAGAAGAATATTTTTCAAGGCAACATTGAATACCAGAAATCCTTGAAAGTAGCGCTCTCTTCTTCTTCAATATGTTCTCAAATATCTCCTTATTCCACTCTTTAGCAACAGTGGTAAAATGTGTAACTGTCCCTTGGAACTGATCCTTACGAACCTAATTTTTCGCTACAAACTCCCCAAGCCCATCATGAGATAACCAACTACTTAAAAATCGACATGGACGATCAACTTTAGGTGCAAGCCTATACCCATAATTAATTGCCAGCAGTCAATGATCGGACTTAATTTTATGTAAGTGAGTAACAGATGTATTTGGAGCAACAGATTCCTACTGGAAGTTGCAAAGAACACGGTCAAGACGCTAAAAAAATCGACCCTCTATTCCAGATGAATTTAGAACCCTGAAAATAAATCTCGTTGAGAGAATAATCATTAACAAATTTATTAAAATCCTGACACGCACCTTTACCATGCCTGGCACCACCTTTCTTTTCACCATTCCGGAGAAAAGCATTCAAATCACCTGCTATCAACCAATGACATGTGATTAACCTCGCAATACCCCCGAGCTCATCCCATAGCACACGTCTAGTAGACACTTGAGGGTTACCATGAACACCCGTGAAATGAACCCAATCCAACATCTCTGGAAACTTCACTCGTAAATGAACAAACTGGCAATTATTCACTTCCACCATTACAGAAGCTGTAGATTTTCAAAGAACCCAAATACCCCCCGAAAATCTACAAGCTTCCAATCTATGTAATTTAGGCCATCCAATACGACGAATAAACTTATCCGTAATAATACCACTAATCCGTGTTTCAACTAACACAATGATATATGGATCAAAATCCCGTATATACTCCTTTAAAACCCAGTGAAATTTTGGATTGCCTACACAATGGCAATTCCACACAAAGATATCTGCTTTCATAATAAATAAACAAAGGAAACAAACCTGTACTTGCAACCTCATTCGAACGTTGCGTCCATTCCCTCTTCGTTCGTATTACCAAGCGTATTATCCAAAAGAGCAGCATGCAGATTAGTAGCAAGTTCAGTCCTATCATCATTGAGTTGTTGACTTAGCAACATTTGGTCTCCCAAAAAGAGACATTCATCATCTAAAATTTGTACCAAACCATTGATGACATCCTCAACAGTTACCGACGCGTCCATCATTGGTTTGATAGTCTCACTGTTTCCTTTAAAGACCATAGCTCCACTTGTCATTCTCTCCTTCACGGGCAGAGACTTATAGGAAATCAAATTTTTGAACCCCAGATTATTAAAATCTTTCCCCGTACTGACCTTAGAAACATTCGAGTTTTGGTTTTCCTTAATAACAATAATCGAATGGTTACTGGAATCTAAAAGTCGAGGCCCAAGTTTTCCTTCCACCAGCTTGTTGCTTCGACTGGACTTAGATCCAGACCCGTGGTTACCAACAGAATTTAACCCAGACTTACGAACACCCAGCTTAATCCCCTGCTGACCCAAAATTGATTTGAACTTTCTGAAATTAGAAACCGCCTGGTGCCCACTCGTTGGTGCCAGCAAATTCCCACCAACACTTCCAACCGCTCCAAAATCCACCCCCTTATCAATAATAGTAGCCTGTGATCCTGTTGTTTCCTTTGTTGTGTTATTCTGGTTTCCAAATCAGAAAGCAAATCAGTTGCTTCCTCCCTTGCACTCGTATTTTCCTTCACATAATCGACCAGCGCAATAAATCTTGATCCTTGCCGATTATTTCCAATTTTGAGTCTCGGAGGTAAGTTCCCTTGCTGTTGTTGCCTCTTCTGCCGTCGGTCAACGACCATCCATTTCCTATACTTCTCCTTCTCCACTTTCTCAATGTCTGTCGAAACCACCATTGATAGCCCACTTCTCATCTCTTCCTTACCGACATTGACCCTGCATCAACACCTTGCTCATAAGCCTAGTACGAACAAACCTCCTTCATGTGACCATAGCACCCACACTTGAAACAGATGGATGAAAGAGATTCGTACTCAACACGATGTGATTTCTTCGTAATTCTAATTTTTGAAACTAGAGGCTCAGCAAGATTGACTTGGACAGCGAAGCAAGCAAATTGGCCCCTTGCATCACTCTCTGTTTGTAAGTCGATCTTCACTACTTTACCCACCAAACTGCCAATTTCCTACAGAATACTCTTTTTGTAGAATCCCCCAAAAAGACTAGGAATCCGTATCCACGTAACAACCTTCTGTGGAAAAATCTCTGAAGATGAGAATTGCATCGACCACGGTTAACAGTCAAGTAGTGACCATGTATTACCCATGGTCCTTTTGAAAGCACGTTGTGAAAATCCGTACGACGCTGCCTCAAACTTTAATGAATAATAATCGTTTTCAATGTCCATAAGTTGAAATCGTCTGGAAGGCTTCCATAGTTCACACACTTTGTTCCATAAGACAGTGTATCCAATTTTACGTCCAAACAATTTCACCACCAATGTTCGTGACATACTCTCATCTATAAGTCCATAGATTCGTTCAGAAAAATCGATAGAAGGAACACCATCTTCTACAGTTTTCCAAACATCCTCCTCCTTGAGATCGAGATCATCCAAATCCCATTCATCCTCTTTAAAAGACAAAGAAGACCCTGAATTAAGAACTGCATCCCGAAAAGAGAATGGCGTAGCACGACCCTCTTCAACCATCACCTCATCTCCCCTTACATCTGAAGGGTCATCTTCTCGCCGACACACCTTTTTCGACATTCTCTCCATTATTAATAAGTACTCTTTCTGGAAGATTTTATTTCAAAATTTTAGATTATGTTTGATATACATTGGAAGATATTGATTAAAGTCTCAAGAAAGTTGCATCATCATGTTTAGTTTATTAAATACTTTCCTAAGAATGTAATGATAATTTACAAATTTACCCTTATTAAATAAAAGATATTATTCATGTATTTGATTTTCATAATAAACTTTGTTCTTAACAAAATTTTGGATTAAATATTTAATAATAAAATTTACTTGTTAGTTTTAAAATTATTTTTTAATTTATAATTTTAATTAAAAACAAAATTGTTTCAAATTTATCTTTTATATATATATATATTTCCAAAATATAATAATGCATATATAAAATTAAGTATATATAAACTTGTTTTGGAATAAATTTAAAAAAAATATTTGAAACTACATTTTATTTTAATTAAATACTAACTCATAAGAATGTAAAAAGAAATTGATTCCAAGGAATCCTCTAGCAAAACTATAAATAATTTAAAGGTAAATCATACAAAAAGAAATTATGATTAAATAAGTGAGCTAAACTTAAACCTTAATTTTTTTTCCATTTTCTCGTAAATATTCATAAAGATTATAATAAAATTAAATTTTCAATTAATATATCAAAAAAAGAGAGAAAAACAGTAGAAAATAAAGATAATATGTAAATGATATACTATATAGATAATTAAATATGCATATGAAAAATAAAATTAGAAAAATTTTTTTTTGTGAAAAATCCGTTGAAGTAATAGAAAAATCAAATAGGAGAAAGAAGGTAATATATATATATAGACTAATACCCTAAATGAATATAAAATATGATTAATTTTGTCTTAATATTTTTTTTAACTTTCTAATTTGTATGGAAAATTAATTTTCCCACATCTTTTCGTGAGAATCACATTATCATGTTTATGAAAAATTAATTTTCAAAAAAAAAATTAAATCAAAGAAAATAAATAAAACTTGACATATCGAACACCATCTTAAGGTTTTTAATCAAAACTATAAAAACTAGATTTTAGAGTCTGAAATATATACTCGTCAACTTATTAGAGTGTCAAATGTCGACATATAAACTATGACACATTAAATTGATTCCTAAATTGCAATTTTCATATTGCTATATTATATATATGATATGATAAACTTTAATATATATATATATATATATTAATTTTTTAATAAGAACACACTGCAGCATTTCACTTTTATTTATAGAGTTTTTACTTGAATATCAGTGCACAAAATAAATTCTCATATATATATATATATATATATGTGTACTCTAACGGATAATTGTTTCGTAAACTTTTTATCACTTTTTAAACTTCTTAAACATTAGTCAAAAGTTTTAATTTTAAAAAGATACTTAAATTTTAATCAAAAGTTCTAATTATAAAAAGGTCCTTAAGTTTTAGAAAAAAAAAAAAACAGTTAAAAAAAATCACTTATCATCATTTAATTTGTTAGTGTGTCACATTAAAAATTCGTCAATAAAAAATGAAAGATTTTATTGAAAGTAGTTAGTTTGAACAATTATTTTATTTAAAGTGTTTAAATTGAAAAAAATATTTTAAATAATTAACATAAGATAAATTATATTTTAAAGTATGATTTTGACTGTAATTTATTTTATTTTTTATTGATAAAATATTTAAAATTATACATAATTTTTTTCTGACATTTAATAAAAAAATAATATTTTTTAGCACATTTATCCACATCCTCTGCACAAGCAATTATAATTTATTTTCTTTAATTTAATAATTAAATACTACTCCTTAAATTCGGTACTATCTTTTATTATTTTATTCCACCGAAAAACTAGCTTTTAAAATAATAAATTGACACACGCAATCATATGATTTGATTTCTCCTACTTGCTTTATCATTTTTCATAGGAAAATTTTATTATTTTCTAACGATAACAATGATATAAAGTAAATGACGTTGCAGACAGTTAATTATTGTTTATTTTTGTCATTTAATTATTTATAATATATTATTTTCGTCATTCAATTATTATTTCCAGATTTTTTATCTATTTTTTTTAAGTATCATTAAATCTCTAATGGAGAATGACGTGATAGTTAAAAAATTAATATAATAACAAAATTAATCATTAATTTTATATATTATATCGATTTAATTATAATTTTAAAAAATTAACTCTCAAAATTTATCTTCCTCTTTTGCTTCTCCGCTGCCACTACTTTCGTTGCCTCCACCGCTACAACCACCTCCAACTTCACCTCCTCCATCTTTAAAAAAAAAAAAAAAACTCAACTTGTACGAAAGCTAAACCATACATTCTTTGTCGGTAACTTAATCTTCCTTCATTTCCTTGTTTGTTGTCATCTTTCTAAACTTGGTTTTGTATTTGGAAAATTAAGTGTCTTTGTTTGTAACATTGACAATTTGAGTTTTCAGTGCAGGTGCATATTAAAGGGGAGTGAATTTCATATTTAATAATTAAGTGAATTGGAAGAAGATGCTTGTAGTTTTGAGATTGTGATTGAGAAGAGCCAACAACGGGTTGTAGAGTTCGGGGCCACTAGTTAACCTTGGGGGTGGCAGAATATGGAATCCGGAAGAGGCAGGATTCTGGTGGCGGTGGAGGAAGTGGGAGAAGAAGGTAAATTTAAGGATTAAATTGAGATTACTTGTAAATTTGGAGGATTAATTTTTAAAATTATAATTAAATTGTTATCATATGTAAAAGTTAAGGGTTAAATTTATTATTATATTGATTCTTTTAATTGTCATGTCACTTTTATGTCACAGATTTAACGAAAATGAAAAAAAAAAATTGATTAGTTGAGTGATTAAATTAAAAAATAATAATAATTAAATGATTAAAATAAAAAAAATAATTGAGTGATAAAGAAAGTACCATGACGTATGCAATGATGTAGTTTAGCCAACTAATCCATTATCATAGTAGATTCTACAAAATTGGGAAATCCTACTAATGCATTCATTATCATCTCATATATTTAGTTAATTCTATATTCAGATTTTGATGTTGTTTAGATTTTGCCAAATTAGATTGCATTTGTAAAATATGATGAGTTGGATATGTGTAAAAAATAATTTATTTTCAGTTTGTTTTTGATATAAAATGTTTTCATTATTTTATTGTGTTTGTTTGGAGGAAAATAAATTATCAAAGGAAATTATTAAAAAAAAGAAAGATAAAATCAAGATTTCTTTAAAGAAAATGTCTTACCAATTGTTTTTTGTAAGATATTTTTTAAATTGATAAGGTTCTTCTGTTCATTGTTTTTATTGTCGAAAAAATAAAAAGGAAAAACTTTCAGAGTAACAAAACGGAAAGCTATCTTCACTGTCGAAGAAAACAATCCCTAATATTCTAATTATATTTTTTACGATTTAATCCCTAAAATCTATATTTTTACTATTCTACAATTTAATTCCTCAAAAATAAATTTTCTTATTTTACGGTTCAGTTTTAAACCTCGTTTTGTACAATTTTGCAAAACAATCCATTTTCTAAAATTTTCATATTTTATAATTTAGACCTTACAACTAAAATTGTCAAAATTTCCAAAATTAGTCCTTGATTGTTGAATAGTTAAACTTTCATATTCTATTTTTCAGAATTGTAAATTCTCAAATAATATAAATTAGTCCTAAAACTCAAGTTTTGAAATCTTTGCAATTTAACTCTTATAGTTTCAAACTTTACAATTTTATGCTCAACTTTCCAAATTTTCATATATCATAATCATATAATTTAGTTACTACACCAGTGTTTCAAAGTTCACTACTCAAACCACTAGAATTCAAAAATTTAAAAATTTAACAATTTGATCCTTACTTCAATTTGTATTAAATTGAATCAATTTTACACTTACTCATCCAAATAATAATCAAAATAAATGTTTACCACTTTAACCTTAATTAAACATAAATTTGTATCTATAAATTTATATTCCCTAATGTACGAAATTAACAATTAAGCATAATTAAATAAATTAAGATTAATTAAAACTAAAGCATAAGCTTTATGAAATAAACTCAATTAAACAATGCAAAAATATAACAAAATCTCAGATGTATGTTTGTTTTATTGAAAATAACTTTTATGGAATATTTTTAGGAAATCTGTCAAATAACATAGCATATTTTACACAAATTCATTCAAACACTAAAAATATTAATATTTCCAAAAATAATTTTCGGAACCAAAATTTTTGCATGCTTTTAAAAGGTGCAATAAAACTTTTGTTTCTATTAGGATGTGATTTGAAATTGTGAAGGCAATGGTTGAGATCTTATTTTATTTAAAGTGGTTTTGGGTTCTTTCTCTTTCAATTTCTATCATCTCCTTCCAACTATTTGGTCTTTTAGAATATGTCCTATTGATAGTAAATTGAAATAATTGTAAATTTCGTTGGTTACGAGTCCTATCATTTTGTATCAGTCGGAATATGATGTAACATGATGCGGAGCACATCAGCAGACACTAGATAAACATAAAACAAAAGGAAAAATATACAACATTTTTCAATAAAGGGAAAACATTGAACATAACATTTAAGAGATCAAATATTAGTAAAAAAATTACTTGAAGGTTATCGAAGCTAAATTTTGACCGGGCTTAAACTAAATTCTTTTTAAATTTATTATAAGATTTAATTTATTTTAAATTTAAATTTGTTTTAAATTTAAATTTAAATTAAGTTTAAATTTACTTTTAAAATTAAAATTATTTTAAATTTAAAAAGTCCCATTACAGACAAAGTGTCTATTTTTACAAAGCCCAAACTGGGCCTGATCCTAACAGACCCAAAACTTGAGCCCAATTCCAATTAACCTAAATGAGCCCAAATGAACCAAACTAGCCTAAAACAAAGTCAAACCCTAATCTGGTAGCTAAACTTCTGCCACCCCAACTTGCACTGCTGTTGCCGTCCACCCACGTCCAACCAGAGGCTGCCACGTCAGAACCAGCAGCACTGACTAGCAACTTGCCTTGCATCACTGCCACCGTCGTTGCTACAACCTCCATTGCCGTACCTGTAAAAGAAAGAAATGACAGCAGTTTAATGACATAAAAACAAAAGGAAATGATTGTAATTCTGGTTGTAAAACCAAGTTCAAACCCTTGTAATAGAGGCTACGGACGATATGTTTTTTTTTCGAACAATTACAAATCAATATAAGAGAATAGATTTTCGAAGCACTTGCAAATAAAAAATAAGAAGCCATTGATAGCCGGCCAAGAGCAGATTGCCAGGTATAGGTTTTAAATTCATGCATGCTTATTGCCTATTTATTATTTTAACAGTTGAAATAAAAAACGTTTATATTCTGTGTATGCATTAATACCTGTATTCAATACCCACTGTTGTCATTTATTTCTTTTTATTTTCAAAACTTATTTAATAAAGAGTATTAATAATAATTAATAATAATAGTAATAATAATAAATATAACATTAATAATGTTAATAAAAAAAAAATTACAAAGGAAAGCTCGTTATTTCTGGATCTTGAAATGTCGTGTCCTAACTCACTGGACATAACTTTCTTCCTCGATCACTTTGAAATAGCGGGATTTCCAAACAAACCCGATTTCTTTTAAACTTAACTCAAGCATTCAAGGATCGTATTTTAAACTTTATTTGAGCTTTTAAATGTTACAAATTAAGACCCGGAAATAATCAATACGGTACCAATTTTGGGCGTATGAGGGTGCTAATCCTTCCTCATGCGTAACTGACTCCTGAACCTGTTTTTCTGGATTTCGAAGACCTACATGTTTTCAAAACGGTTTTTAAAACGTTTTGTGGTGATCCAATCACACCGAATAAAGGATTGGTGGCGACTCCCATTATTTTTCGATTTTAAAATAATTTTTGAAACTCGTCGTTTTAAAAAAGGATGGTTTCGACAAAGGTTAAACCAGACCCACTTAGTTTTTCTTCTAAAATGTTATTCAAACGTTTCACGGCAGCAGGAGTGAGATAATTAACATAATCACCCACTTTTCCATTCCTGAAAAACAACTTATTACTAGGTAATATTATTTCTGCCATTTTTCCACTTTTGTTGACCTCCAATTCTTTCAATTTGTCGAAACTGCAAGAGTCAACAATTTGGTTAACCACACCTGTTTTCTCTTCTTCCATGGAGAAAGGTACTCCTAAGAATTCAGCTAATCTCTTTGTTTGAGCCACTGGATCTTCCTTCAGTTCTTCATATCTCAAAAACAATACATTTGATGGCTTCTCCAAGCTCATATTCCAGTACCCTAAAGCATGGTCCCAAAAGGGTCCATACCCTTCTTCACCTCTGCAAAACATCTCAAAACAGTCCTCCACTGACCAATCATCCATGAATCTAAAAAAGTGCCAAAGTGAGACAATGATGTCAAGCGGATTACGAGTTATATAAACAATCCGACAATTTGAACGTTTGATGGAATCGGCTAGCATTGGATATGGGAGATGAGTAGAAAACAACCTTGGGGATGGGATTTTAGAGAGATCAGGATTACGGTTTTCCCTATAAAGCTTGACCTCAAAAAATGGAATAAGTTGATGGGGATTTGCAGAGTTCAAAGGGGTATTTGAGAGCGTATAAGAATGCCGGTTGACAATTGTAAACACCAAAGCCTTGAGCCAAGTGGTGCCGGCTTTGGGCTTAGAGGCAACAATGATATCTTCATCAAGAGCCTAGAAATATTTCTGAAATGCGATTATGGATGAAGTGGGAACACGGCTAGTAGGGATCGAAAAGCCTTGGAATTGGGTTACACCTAGCGCATATGCATTAGATGCTGCAGCAGAGGGTGGGATATTTGGGGTGGATGTTTCCAGCCTACTTTCCTTGTTCTCCATAATATTGTAACTGCAATGGTTTAGAACAATCAGTACATATAATATTCTTGCTCAAACATCACAGGTTCTGTAGTAATGGTTTTCTAATATCTATTTATTAGTTTAATTACGTCTTCCAATGTTTAAATAAAGCAACATTTTTGAAGGTTAGTTTATTAGCATTTGGGTTTTTATGGAAGATTTGTTGGATGTCACCTCAAATTTGATAATTTTATAACACTAGAATCATCATAATAAATTAATAACTACACCTCAAGTGATTGAGGCTTTAATTTTCCTTTTAATTTAAGTTTATCTTTAAGAATGTTATAAATATTATTTTATGGAGGTCTATAATTCTCAAATTATAATTTCTATTGTAGCAACTCCTCGTTTGTGAGATAAACCCTCTTTTTTATTATGAAAGAAATATGTAATTTATTTAATGTATGTGTTAATGAAGCACTTAAGTAGGCTTTATTAATTTGTGTTGCATTGAATGTCAACTACTTATAAATAGAATCCTTTTGTAAGTAAAAAGGATATACGACAAAATTCTCTATTGATTTGATGTATTATTAATTTTAAATTTTTATTTGATTATTTTATAACACGTTATCTACACGAGTCTCTTCAAGTTCATAGTGAAGTTCACGTCATTAAAGCTTTATATAAATTGTCCGTATAACTCCCGTTAAACAATATACGGTATATATATTTTCATCATATCATTCTTTTATTTTATTTTTTAGATGAAATATTTGCTTTGGATAACATTTGCACATTTATTTTTACAACTCAAATGTTATAATGATAATTATATATACATGATTTTTTTACTAAAAGAAATTTCAATTAATGTAATTTTGTTAAGTTATTATTATGACTATTCCTCTGTATGCCAATATTTGACATACACATTATTATTTAAAAAAATTTGGTGTATATATATATAATTGACTTATTTTACGATTGAGAATGCTTATTATTTTACTAAATTCTTTTATTTTGATTCAAGTGATTATAATGTCAAATCTTGCTAAACTTGAATTTGCGGCCATAGACATATATCAGGCAAGAATTATTTGTCATGGGTGTTAGATGCTGAAATTCACCTAGATGCTAAAGGTCTAAGAAATACTATATTAGCAGATAAAGAAGCATCTAATCAAGACAAGGCAAAAGCAATGATTTTCATCCGTCATCATCTACATAAAGGATTAAAATCTCACTGTGAAAGACCCTATTAAATTGTAGAATAATTTGAAAGAAAGATTTGATCATCAGAAAACGGTGACACTCCCTAAAGCTCGTTATGATTGGATGCACTTACGGTTGCAAGATTTTAAGACTGTAAGTGAATGCAATGCAAAACTTTTCAAAATTAGTTCTCAACTAAATTTATGTGGAGAAAACATAATCGATGAGGACTTGTTAGAGAAAGCATCTTCAACCTTTCATGCTACTAATGTGCTCCTATAGCAGCAATATCGTGAAAAAGGTTTTAAAAGGTATTTTGAATTGATTTCATGCCTTGTGGTGATGAAAAATCATGGAATTTGTCTCACTGGTTCTGCACCATTCTCTGAAGTGAATGTAACAGTACACAATAATTATGAACATAAAAAATATAGAGGTTGCGGTCGTGGTCGTGGTCGTGGACGTAGTGGGAGATGTGGTCGAGGATGTACTAGTAATCGTTATCATGGTGGTTATAATAATGATACTTCTAAACACTAGAAAAATAATAACAATGAAGGACAATAAAGAGGTGGTCAGAATAATTGTTCAAAGATTGTTGAGAATTTATGCTACCGATGTGGTACGAAAGGGTATTAGTCACGTACCTATCGTATGTCAATGCTGATGTTTTAAGGTGTGATGTAGTTATTTTTTGGGTTTTGTTCAAATTTGATGGCTGTATGTAAAACTACCCATTTGAGTTTATTAAATAATTAATAATTTATTTTGACGGAGAAAAAAAATGATAATAAATAATCTACAGCATTCTCGTTCTTGCTTGGATTCGTAACAAGGTGTCTAAGACCATGGAAATTATGGAAGCTTTTTAAAGATATTGATGGCCTTATGGACTCCTATCAGTTGATCCAATTCTCTCATGTTGGTAGAGAAGCCAACTTAATGGCTGACTTCTTCGCCATTTTGTTGCTTAGGTGTAAAAAAAAATTTATTTTCAGTTTGTTTTGATATAAAATGTTTTCATTATTTTACTGTGTTTGTCTGGAGGAAAATAAATTATCAAAGGAAATTATTAAAAAAAAAGAAAGATAAAATTAAAATTTCTTTAAAGAAAATGTCTTACCAATTGTTTTTTGTAAGACATTTTAGAAAAAAACTAAAGTGGGTCTGGTTTAACCTGCAAGTAATTTTCTTAGTACTATTTGTTGTCTTAAATGTTATGAACAATGTTTTCCTTTGTTGTAAAATGTTGTAAATTTTTCCGTTTGCTTTCTGTCTACCTTTTGTGTGTTGATGTGTTCGGCATCATGTTAACTTTTTTTCTGAGATTTTTTTTGTTGATAATCATATTTAGTTGTCTTAAATTATATATTAATTATTTATATTAAAATTAAAAATTTTTATTTTAAAGAGATCGGATCCTGCCAATCTCTATGTGATTCCGCACCTTTATATAAAGATAATGATAATAATAATGTCATCTCAATAATAAAAAAAAGGTAATGCAATAATAATGTAGCTTCGTTCCCACCATTATCTCTGAGACTTTTATGCAGAATTTTCAACCAAAAAACAAGTGTAAAATGATGCGATTTTTCACCCACTCGTTACAAAAAAAATAATTAGGCTGAAAACATAATTTTATTAGAACAAATAAAAGGTAGATAAAAATAAGTTTACAGAAAATAAAATATTCTACATAATATAAACAAATATTATAGAGTAATTTACTTGAAACTTAAGCCGGATCCACTTAATTTTTCTTCCAAAATATTACTTAAACGTTCGACATGAGCAGGAGAGAAGTAATTAACATAATCACCCACTTTTCCACTTCTGAAAAATAACTTGTTACTAGGTACTGTAGATCCTGGGTTCTTACCAGTTTTGTTGACCTCCAATTCTTTCAAATTGTCGAAACTGCAAAAATCAACAATTTGGTTAACCACACTTGTTTTCTCTTCTTCCATGGAGAAAGGAAATCCTAAGAATTCAGCCAATCTCTTTGTTTGAGCCACTGGATCTTCCTTCAACTCTTCATATCTCATAAACAACACCTTCCATGGCTTCTCCACGCTCATGTTCCAGTACCCTAAAGCATGGTCCCAAAAGGGTCCATACGATTCTTCACCTCTGCAAAACATCTCAAAACAGTCCTCCAATGATTGATCGGGCCAAATTTCCATGCCTCTTGCAAAGTGCCAATATGAGACAATGTTGTCTAAGGGATTGCGAGTTATATAAACAATCCGGCAATTTGAATGTTTGATGGAATCGGCGAGAATTGGATACGGGAGATGAGCAGAAAATAACCTTGGGGAAGGGATTGTAGAGAGATCGGGATTAGGGTTTTCTTTGTAAAGATGGAGATCAAAATAAGGAACTAGTAGATGAGGGTTTGTAAAGTTCAAGGGAGTGTTTGAGAGTGTATACCGATGACGGTTGACGATGGAAAACACCAAAGCTTTCAGCCAAGTGGTGCCAGATTTGGGCTTAGAGACAACAACGATATCATCATCAAGAGCTTGAAAATGTTTCTGAAATGAGATTATGGATGAAACACGTCCAGAAGAGACCCAAAACCCTTGGAATTGGGTTTTTAATGGCTTAGGTTTTGCAGTGAGATTTGGGGTGGAGGACGACGATCCAATGCCGCTTTCCTTGCCTTCCATTATTTTTGTAATTCTATAACTTATATCTATGCTACTATACATAAAAGCAAAGATTTAAAGCACTTCCTCACATAACACATGTAATTTATTTTATATCTTTTTCTTTTTACTTGGCAAGATAATGGTTAATTCAATTTTAATCCCTTTATATTTTTAGATTATAAAAAATGGTTAATTTTTTGTTTTGATCCCTATACTCCACTTAAATTTTAGATTTAATCTGTATACTTTAATTTTGACATGATTTACCACCTCAACTTTTATAATATTATTAGTTAGCCAACATAATTTTTTATGATAAAAATGTTGATATGAACTTTTTAAGGATGATTAATACCATTAACATTTTCTATTGAATTCTGGTACATTACAATGCTATTTTTTTGTTACACATATATTAAATGAGTATTTTTTTCTATTTAAATTTCAATATGTCACCAGCAAATTTAACAAAAGAGTTTTAATAGTATTAACAAATATATTTAAATTCGAAAAGTTGAATATTAAGTTTTTAAAACTGAAAGTACTAAAATTAAATTCCAAATATAGCAAGAATATTAACCATATTGTAACCTTTAAATTTATAATTTAATAAAAAAATAAATAATTATTCCAACACAATTATATCAATTAAATAAATATTTATTCATGATATTTATGTAAAGAAAAACATATAAAATTTAAATTTGTTGATTTCAATCCTCTCTTGATGCTAGTATCACGCTATAATATTGTTATAGTATCAAATCGCACCGCCATCATTATTTTTACACTAATTGCTAATAAACATATTGTTCATTCAAACTCAAAACACAACCCATTAACAACAAAAAGTGGGCATACCATTCAAGAAAAATCGTCAAAATTACCCTTAATTATTTTAAATATTAAAAATATTTTTATTAAAATGTTTTAAAACAATTTGATTGTTAATTTAAGCTTTTTGAAAAGATAGTAAAGTCAATCCACCAAGCACCAAACATTTTGCAGAGAAAATTAAATCCATGAGAGCCCAATGATAATGACATGTGGAACCACTTTACTTTAACAGGCAATTTTCTGTTAATGACGAACGCTATTGTCGAAACCATCCTTTTTTTTGAAAACGACGTGTTTCGAAACTTATTTTAAAATCGAAAAATAATGGGAGTCGCCACCAATCTTTTATTCGGTGTGATTGGATCACCACAAAACGCTTTAAAAACCGTTTTGAAAACATGTAGGTCTTCGAAATCTAGAAAAACAGGTTTGGGTGTCGGTTACGCATGAGGAAGGATTAGCACCCTCATACGCCCAAAATTGGTACCGTATTGATTATTTTCGGGTCTTAATTTGTAACATTTAAAAGCTTGAATAAAGTTTAAAATGCGATCCTTGAATGCATGAGTTAAGCTTAAAAGAAATCGGGTTTGTTTGGAAATTCTGCTATTTCAAAGTGATCGAGGAAGAAAGTTACGTTCAGTGAGTTAGGATATGACATTTCAAGATCTAGAAATAACGAGCTTTCCTTTGTAAAATCTTTTTTTAAATTTTTGCGAAAAGGATATTCGATTATCACGATTTGAAGAAAGGTTGCACCTAGTAAGTTAAGGCGCAATATTTCAGAATCGAAGATAAGGAAACATTGCCTCGATTTTTGATTATTTCGATTTGAAGAAAAATTGCACCTAGTGAGTTAAGGCACAAATTTTCGAAACTCGAAATAAAAGAATATTGCCTCGACTTTAAAGCTTTTATGAAAAACAATTTTGAAAACAAGCATGCGAGTTTAATACGAATAAGCAGTTAATAATGGATATTAAATAACGCGAAGTAAGATAAATAAGAACATAAATTTTTTGCGAAAAATCAAAAATGCAAAATACGAGTGCATAATAATTTAAAATTAAATGCAAATATTGATGAGAAAGAAGAATGATGCAATCGGAGTTGAAAATGAGACTTTTCGAATACCCGGGGGCAAAATGATAATTTTGGATTCTCGGGGTGAAATGGTAATTTTGGGAAAATTCGGGGTTAAAAATGAAATTTTTAGACATTCGAGGGTAAAAGGATAATTTTGAGAGTTTCGAGGTCGAAAATGGAGTTTTTGGACATCCGGGGGCAAAATGGTAATTTTTGGAAGTTTAGAGGTCAAAAATTGAATTTTTTAAAGTTTGAGGGTAAAAATGGAATTTTTGAAAGTTTTAGGGTCATAAATGGAATTTTTGAAAGTTTTAGGGTCATAAATGTAATTTTGGAAGTTCGGGGGTAAAAATTGAATTTTTTGAAGTTTGAGGGTAAAAATGGAATTTTTGAAAGTTTTAGGGTCAAAAATGGAATTTTTAGAAGTTTGGGGGTAAAAATAGAATTTTTGGATAGTTTAGGGACTTTTTTAATTAATTTAAATTACCCTTAATTATTTTAAATATTAAAAATTTATTTATTAAAATATTTTAAAACAATTTGATTGTTAATTTAAACTTTTTAGAATGATAGTAAAGTCGGTCCACCAAGCATCAACCATCTTGCAACGCACACACACCTTTAGTTTTTTTTTTGAATATACTGGTGTGATTATATGCTAGTATCTGTTCATATTTTCTTAACCCTTTAATAACACTCACATCTTGCACATACAAGTATTCGAACTCAGATCTCCTAAGATGAACATCATCTTTTTTTCCACTAGAACCACTCATTAAATTCTATTTAACTGCTTCTTGTTTTTAATAAATTAATCTATTTTACACTGAGTTGGCTAGAGTTATACAATTATTTTTATCATTCCTTTTACAAAATATATTTAATATGTTTTAAATTAATAACCCGAGCATGGTATCATCTAAAGTCCTTCTCAATACCCACTATATAAAGATGCTTCAATAATGTCTTTCAAAAGAAAATAATAATAACAATAACAACAACAATAATGTGATCTCGATAAAATAAATAATGTAATAATAATTGAGCTTCGTCTCCACTATTATCTTGGGTTTGAGACTTTTATGCATAATTTTCAAACAAAAAACAAAAAAATTATTATAAATTAAGAGAATTGTCGAATGAACAAGAGAGAAGAATAGAAAAAATGAAAGGATGATTCAATTTTCACTTGGATACCAAAAAACTTATACTTGCCCTCCATTTATAGGGTCTCAATCACCATAGGTTATAAACATATACTAACGATAAGTAAAGTACCCTATAAATTTTTAGGGGTTACAAGAGTTATAAGAAAATAAATTCTTGGGGGTTATTGGAGTTATATGGACATCATTTTACAACACTCCCCCTTGGATGTTTATTGATGTAAGTATGCCTTGTTAAAACCTTATTAGGAAAAAACCTTGTGGGATAAAAATCTAATGAAGGAAAAAGAGTACATAATCAATTATTACAAGTTGCCTCGTTAAAAATTTTTATCAGGAAAACCTAATGGAACAAAACATTGATTAAAAGAAAATAGTGCAACATGTTTTTGACTCCCCCTAATGGCAACATCGCGTTACACCTTTTAGTTGACACATTTCAATATTGTGCAGTTGTTTTTCAAACGTTGAAGTTGGCAATGCCTTGGTAAAAAGATTTACTAAATTATCACTAGAACGAATTTGTTGAATTTTTATGTCACCTTTCTTTTCAAAATCATGAGTGAAGAATAATTTTGGTGAAATAATTTCACTTCCTTGTTTGTTGTCATCTTTCTAAACTTGGTTTTGTATTTGGAAAATTAAGTGTCTTTGTTTGTAACATTGACAATTTGAGTTTTCAGTGCAGGTGCATATTAAAGGGGAGTGATTTTCATATTTATTAATTAAGTGAATTGGAAGAAGATGCTTGTAGTTTCGAGATTGTGATTGAGAAGCCAACAACGGGTTGTAGAGTTCGGGGCCACTAGTTAACCTTGGGGGTGGCAGAATATGGAATCCGGAAGAGGCCGAATTCTGGTGGCGGTGGAGGAAAGGGAGAAGAAGGTAAATTTAAGGATTAAATTGAGATTACTTGTAAATTTAGAGGATTAATTTTTAAAATTATAATTAAATTGTTATCATATGTAAAAGTTAAGGGTTAAATTTATTATTATATTGATTCTTTTAATTGTCATGTCACTTTTATATCACAGATTTAACGAAAATGAAAAAAAAAAATTTGATTAGTTGAGTGATCAAATTAAAAAATAATAATAATTAAATGATTAAAATAAAAAAAATAATTGAGTGATAAAGAAAGTACCATGACCTATGCAATGATGTAGTTTAGCCAACTAATCCATTATCATAGTAGATTCTCCAAAATTGGGAAATCCTACTAATGCATTCATTATCATCTCATATATTTAGTTAATTCTATATTCAGACTTTGATGTTGTTTAGATTTTGCCAAATTAGATTGCATTTGTAAAATATGATGAGTTGGATATGTGTAAAAAATAATTTATTTTCTGTTTGTTTTTGATATAAAATGTTTTCATTATTTTATTGTGTTTGTTTGGAGGAAAATAAATTATCAAAGGAAATTATTAAAAAAAAGAAAGATAAAATCAAGATTTCTTTAAAGAAAATGTCTTACCAATTGTTTTTTGTAAGATATTTTTTAAATTGATAAGGTTCTTCTGTTCATTGTTTTCATTGTCGAAAAAATAAAAAGGAAAAACTTTCAAAGTAACAAAACGGAAAGCTATCTTCACTGTCGAAGAAAACAATCCTTAATATTCTAATTATATTTTTTACGATTTAATCCCTAAAATCTATATTTTATGGAATATTTTCAGGAAATCTGTCAAATAACATAGTATATTTTACACAAATTCATCCAAACACTAAAAATATTAACATTTCCAAAAATAATTTTCGGAACCAAAATTTTTGCATGCTTTTAAAAGGTGCAATAAAACTTTTGTTTCTATTAGGATGTGATTTGAAATTGTGAAGGCAATGGTTGAGATCTTATTTTATTTAAAGTGGTTTTGGGTTCTTTCTTTTTCAATTTCTATCATCTCCTTCCAACTATTTGGTCTTTTAGAATATGTCCTATTGATAGTAAATTGAAATAATTGTAAATTTCGATGGTTACGAGTCCTATCATTTTGTATCAGTCGGAATATGATGTAACATGATGCGGAGCACATCAGCAGACAATCAGTATATATGGTAATATTCTTGCTCAAAAATCCCAGGCTACTTTGGATCACTACAAATTTGATTATTTTATAACACTTGAATCATCAATCAATCAATAAAATATTTTTCCTGAGATCTCAATCAATTTGTTTAATGTTGATCAGGGTTGGGGTGACGTGTGCCCTGATGCACTTTGTTGTTTTTCTTCTTCTACTCTTTTGGTTTTTAATAAAATGTCTTTGATTACTTAGAAAAAAATAATATTATCTAATAATTCAAAAATATTTAAAATTTATTATTAATATAAAAATAATGAAATGCCAAAATCCCTAATTTTCTGCTACATGATTTTGTAAGGCAAAGGATTAAAATAATTAATTATAATCTTCCAAAAAGAATAATTAATTATACAAAATTTCCCTTTTAACTGTAGAAAATTTCAATTCATAACACTTTCAAAAGGCATTTAATAATTTAGATACGACAATCCCACACTTTGAACGTATGATGAAATTGGCTGACATTGGATCCGGAAGATGAGTAGAAAACAACTTCGGAGATGGGATTTTAGAGAGATCAGAATTAGGGTTTTCCTCATAAGGCTTAGATCTCCAGAAATGGAATTAGTTGATGAGGATTTGCACGTGCACGGTTATTATTCTAATGATCCAACTGTCATATTTTATATTTCATATTCCATTATATAGATTATACATATGAAGTTTGACATAAATTCAAAATTTTTAATTATTTATTTTATATAAAAACTGTCAACTGTTCAATAAATAATAATATATACAATATTTTTTAAAATCGATATGATAGAAAAATTGGATCAACTTGAAATTTACATCATTAAATGTAAAATTATATCAATAAATTCAATAATTTGATTCTTAAATTATTAATCATACAAAATATACGGAAAAGTGCAAAAGTAAAGTGTATAAGAGAATCACAAATAATTCTAAATTCTAAAAGTCTTGTAGGCGGCTTCTTAATTTCATGATAAATTCAGGTTTGAGCTTGTATTTTAACATGATAGATATGTATTGGTATATATAACCTTCAATGACAGAACAATCTGAGTTGAAGAGAATTTTTTTATATAAAAAATTAATTTTTTATGAATTTTTATATGTTTAAATCATATTTTTTATAAAAAAAAATTGCCTTCAATTCAGGTTGTTCTACCATTGAGGATTATCTATACTGTCAAGTTAAAGAGAATAACTCCACCAAATAAAATATTATTTTTTATATTTAAATTTAAATAAAATATTTTTTTATAGTTTTAAAATAAAAAAACAAATTTTTTTTTATATATTTAAAATAAAAAAAATAAAAAAATACAATGGCAGGCATTGGAAACGGGTGGACCAAATTATTTGACTCCACCAAAAAAGAATTATCTTTTAAAATCCCTAATTTTTTAGAAATAACAATATTTCACTAGTATTTATATAAGTGATATCATTCTACGTGATTCTACCAAAAAATGAATTTTTTATCCCATATACTGTGTGGTATATTGGTGACGCTAAACTCTTTGGCTCCACTAAATTTTACTGTAGATTTCAGATATTTTTATGTTTAATAAAAAAATGAATCATTTTCATAATTAATCAAAATTTTAAGATCTTTTTTATAAAAAAATAAAAACCTCCAAAACACATAACCTTACGTTAGGAGGCTTGAAATCTTGGTAGAACGTTGGGATTAATGGGTGATGAATGTTTTAATTCATAATTATAAATTATCCAATTGGTGCAACAATTATTTCATAATTGTATAATTTATTTTATCATTTCACGGAATGCATGCTAGTTATAACATTGTCGAAACCATTTAAAAAAAAAGTTTCGATTTATATTTTGAAAAATAAAAAATAGAGTTATCATCAATAATTTTTTAAAACAGGTATAATTGACTCAACTTACGAGATTTTTTTTAAAAAAAAATCATTAAAATAAATTTGATCTTTGAAACCATGAAAATAATAAAAATTGGGGCAAAAGGACCTAATTGAAATAAGTTAAAAAAAGCGAAAAGATCGAGGAGATAAATATCTTTTTTTTATGAAAACACGCGGATCCACCTTGAGTCTGGAGCGAGTTGGATCTTCGATGTCAAAATGACGTCGTTTTGGAGCCTATTGAGTTAGGCTCCATGTCTCCTCCGTTTGGCTCCATGTGCTCGATCTCCGACCGTCGATCACCGGCACCGACAATACGACGATTGGACTTCCAAATTTTTTTTTATTTTTTAAAAAAAATGTAGATCTAGGCTAGATCTATTAAAATCAACCCGAAAATTTTCTAAAAATCAAGAAAAAAAACTCGGTTTTATGAGTTTTCTTTAAATTAGTTTTATATTTTTTTTACAAAACACCTCTTCATCGAAGCCCCCACGAACATCGAAGAGGTTGGAGGACTCCTCGTGGCTTCAACGGCGACGAACGACGACCAAAGGTAATCTCTAACCCTTTTTTATTCTTTTTTTATTTTATTTAGTTTTGAAATAAGTAGAAAAAAAAAATATTGTAACACAAGAATATACCTTGAGTGAAAAAAAATGATTCTCTGTATTCGAATGGTGGAAATTCTTGTGTATCAATTTTCGTAATCTTAAAATACATTTTTCTCATGTTTATATACATGTATTTTTTTACAATTTTTTCTAGATTTTTCAGTGTGAGTGAGTTGCGTTCGGATCGTGGAGATCTAGATATGAGGGTGGCATCAAAAGATCCCGGCGACTGTGACAGCAATGGCTGCGTGGGGCGTTGACGACAGTGGTGGCTGAGGATCCAATAGCTCAAACAAAGAAAACTCATAAATAGTTCAACCTTGGGATTGGTTTACCTATACACATTTAGGTATGTATGAGAGATAGACCATGAGTTGATCAACCTTATTAAAAAAAATCCGAGCTGAAAATATAATTTTATTAGAACAATAAAGGGTTTGAACATAACATAAACAAATATTATTAAGCAACTCACTTGAAAGTTAAACCAGATCCGCTTAATTTTTCTTCCAAAATATTATTTAGACGTTCCACAGCAGTAGGAGAAAGATGATTAACAAAATCACCCATTTTCCCACTCCTAAAAAATAACTTATTACTAGGTATTATAGATCCTGGATTCTTCCCAGCTTTGTTGACCTCCAAATCTTTCAAATTGCTAAAACTGCAAAAATCAACAATTTGATTAACTCTCTTCTTCCATGGAGAAAGGAAATCCTAAGAATTCAGCCAATCTCTTTGTTTTAGCCACTGGATCTTCCTTCAACTCTTAATATCTCATAAACAACACCTTCCATGGTTTCTCCAAGCTCATGTTCTAGTCCAAAAGCATGGTCCCAAAAAGATCCATACCCTTCTTCACCTCTGCAAAACATTTCAAAACAGTCTTCCACTGACCAGTCATCCATAAATCTAAAAAAGTGCCAAAGTGGGACAATGATGTCAAACGGATTACGAATTATATAAACAATCCGACAATTTGAACGTTTGATGGAATCGGCTAACATTGGATACGAGAGATGAGTAGAAAACAACCTTGGGGAGCGGATTGTAGAGAGATCAGGATTAGGGTTTCCTTTGTAAAAATGGATATCCAAATAAGGAACTAGTAAATGAGGGTTTGTAAAGTTCAAGGGGGTATTTAAGAGCGTAAAATGATGGCGGTTGACAATGGAAAACACGAAAGCTTTCAGCCAAGTGGTGCCAGATTTGGGCTTAGAGACAACAATGAAATCATCATCAAGAGCCTGAAAATATTTCTGAAATGAGATTATGGATGAAGTGGGAACACTTCGAGAAGGGATTGAAAAGCCTTGGAATTGGGTTAAGCGCATATGCATTAGATGCTGCAGCATAAGGTGAGATAGTTGAGGTGAATGTTCCCAGGCTACTTTCCTTGCTCTCCATAGTACTGTAATTGCAATGATTTAGAACCATCAGTGTAACATAATATTCTTGCTCAAAAATCACAGGTGCTGTAATAATGTTTTTTTTTCTATACGTCTTCTAATGGTTAAATAACTGAAAAAAACTACATTTTGAAGATTAGTTCATTAGCATTTGGGTTGTTGTGGAAGGTTTGGTGGATGTGACCACGTTTATGGTAGACTCAACAAACTGATTGATATTTTTTTTAAAGTATCTACTGGAGTGAGCCCAATAATTAATTTTTCGTATTTTGTAGATCCATTAAGTGATAGATGTTGATCACGACTTTTAAAGTTGCTCCATACTCATGACGAGAATCAAACCCTCAATCACTGGTTAAGGTAGGAAAAACTCTTACCATTTAACTTAACTCTCGTGGTGGCTTTACATCACTACAAATTTGATTATTTTATTCTATCATAATCAATTAATGACTATATCTCAAATGATTGAGGCTTTAATTTTATTTTTAATTTAAGTTGATCTTTAATAAAACATTCTTGTTCAACAAATAAAAAAAAAAGATCTCATTCAAATGCTTCAACCATTACACTGGCCTTTTGGGCTCAATGCATAAGTCCACCCTCTGGACTTGATTTTTATTAACTCAAAGTATTTCTTTAAGAATGCAAGAGTATATTCAATTTTTTTTCAAATTCTTCACTAGATTTGAAAGATCCATAAAAAGTTGTACTCATATATCCAATTTTAATATGCATCAACAAAAATTAGGAGTTATAACATAGAGCAAAACAGCCCAAGTAGCACCATCAAACATCTCCTAAATCATGAGACGCTTACCTCTTAAAATTGGCATAACTTGTAGTATGGCATAAAGGGGAAAAAATTGTTATAAATGAAACATAATCAAGAACTCACTTTCAACATTCATATATTGATCACATCACATGTTAAAAAAGTTACATTACTCGGACTCGATCGAGAACATAAGATACGAACATTTGCCCGACAACTTTTATAAAATTTTCAATGTTTTTGGAGGATCATTTTCTCATATCTAGATATGTTGGACACAGGCAATGAAAATGAAGTAATTCAAGAAATATTGACCCAATCAAGATGCCTAGTTTCTAAGATAAAGTCCATGGGAGCAAGGATTCTAGTGGGATCAAACAAATCTAAGTCCTATACCATCAACTTTTCTGGATTTCATCTACTGGTTAAACTGCACAAAAATACTAGTTGTCACATGACAAATGGCTCTTCACCTTCAACAATACTTTCATGCCAATGACTCTCTACACAAAAACCTCTGTTTGGCATATCCCTTGTAGTCAAAGTCAATTTCATTCACATATTCCTAAGGAGGGTAACTGTTAAATAGTATAATATCATAGCATTGCACAAAATGACAAGGTCAAAATGGCTAGGCCCTCCAGTCTCATCATCAAATGTTTTGAAGATGTTAAAGCTAAGATAAACAAGCTAACATGAGGATGGAAGTTACCGATATTATTCCCCACAGACCCCATGTGAGATGACTTGCTAGAGTATATTTCTCGACTTCTTGAAGCAACTGCTTTACTTCAGTATCTCTAGGTTTCTTACCTGCAATGAAAGATGGATAAGATCATGGGGATGCTGATAAAACAACAAATCCTTGACAGATCAAGTTTGATAAATAAAATGAAACACATTAAATATTGGTTTAGTAAAATATAGAAGGGATAAAGGTCCAGTACCACTTCACAAGAAGCTAACTGGTTGAAGAAGAATAGAACAATTACACACAAAAGTAAATGCAGCTATTGTTGGGGATTTTGAGAGAAGATAGATTCGAAGACGATATTGAATTAAATAGTAAACTTCGAGGCACGAGTGACGCTTTCCAAAGAGAACTATTTGCCCCTACACAAAGTTGCTAGAGGGTTACGACAAAGGTTCTCCTAGGATACAATCAAGTTTTGAATTTCCTTTGATTAGAAAATTGCGGAATTTCCTAACTCTTACTCTAATTTCTGAAAATTGAAATTGATTATGAAAAGAAAAGTGAATTTGTGAGCATCATAGTCCATCTATTTATATGAATTCAATGGAAACATGTTGAAGAGTCACAACCCTTTCATATTGGACATACCTTTTGGAAGAGACTTGTCCCATGAAAATATATCTATTGGATGATAAATCATCACTTTTCAATTAAATTTGAAAGATGATAAATCATCACTTTTAATTTGAATAGTGCTCATTAATTTGCAATCTATAAATTTTCAACAATCTCTTACTAGATTGCAAATTTTAGAAAATAAGTACACAACAATTAAGATAAAGAAGGGTGTCCGCAGATTGAACCTTTCTTTAGTGCAAACTTCTCAAAGTATCAAAAAAGTGAATGGTGACTAGTTGCTTGAACCATCACTCTTAAAGTCAATATCAAAAAATTTCACATATAATCATAAACAAATAGAGTAAGAGTTTAATTTGTTTTAGCATCGTTATGCCCATGTGCTCATCCTGTTTCATGAACATGTACGAGAGAAAACCATAAATACTCGTTGAAGTGGCACCACTTCATGTCCATATAGGTGGATTTCATGACAATTAATGTCCATCCATTAAAAATAAAACTCATCCTCCTAAAATATAATCACTAAATCGTAGTTTTTAGTGCATATTGTCATTTAATAATTTGTTATTACCCTTTGAACCTTGAAATTAACTTTTGGCTAGAAAAAGGTAGGGTTTCCATTATCAATGACGCAATTAGAATGATTTTAATCCCATATTAATGGTGATACTTTTAACTAAATCTCTTGACAAACCTTTTATCAGTAGATCCTCTAAATTGTCAATTGACTTAACATAGGTAACAGTTATCACGCTGTCCTTAATCAATTGTCTCACATACTCATGTCTCAAACTTATATGTCTAGACTTTCCATTGTACACCTTATTGTACACTCGAGACATGGTGGATTCACTATCACAATATACGGAAATGACGAACCTACGTTGTGGCCACAACTTTATATCTAGCAATAAATTTCTTAGTCATTTTGTTTCCTTTCCAGTAGTCGCCAAGGCTATAAATTCAGCCTCCATAGTTGAATGTGAGATGCAAGTTTGTTTCTTGGAAGCCCAACTAATGGCTCCAGCTCCGATTGTAAAAATTCATCCAGATGTGGACTTATTGTCACTTAAACTTGTAATCCAACTTGCATCCGAGTAACCTTCTAGTACCGCAGGATAATCACTATAGAATAATCCCAAAATTTTTTGTTTTCTTAAGATAATAAAAAATCCTACAAATTCCTTTCCAATGATCGGTACCAGGACAATTTGTAAATCTTGTCAATTTGCACACAAAAAATGCGATATCGGATCTAGTGTAATGCATTGCATACATTAGACTTCCAATTGCACTGGCATACTTAAGTTGCGCTATAGCCCTGCCATTATTCTCACTTAACTTAAAGTTTGAATCATATGGAGTGTTCGAATCCTTGATATTCAAGTGTTTGAACTTTTCTAATACTTTCTCTATGTAGTAATGCAAAGCCCTTTTCATTCTTTTTCACCTTTATACCTAGAATTGTATCTACCTTGTTGAGATCCTTCATCTTAAAATTCGAGGCTAGATACTCTTTGGTCTCACGAACACCTTCCATGTTCATCCAAAAAATCAATAAATCATCTACATAGAGACAAATACTTACACCATACTTATCAGTGAATTTAGTGTAATTACATTTATCTGCACCATTATATAAAAAACCATATGACAAAATAATTGAGTCAAATTTCTTGTGCCACTGTTTGGAGGCTTGTTTTAGACCATATAATGATTTGATCGATTTACACACCTTGCGTTCATTCCTAGGAAGCACAAAGCCTTCTGGTTGCTCCATGTAGACTTCTTCTTCGAGATAACCATTCAAAAAAGCAGTTTTAACATCCATTTGATGTACATGTAACTTATGGATGGATGCAAGTGCTATAAGAATTCGAATGGAGGTCATCATAACCACTGGTGCATAGGTGTCAAAATAATTTAGGTATTCTTTTTGCCTAAATCCTTTAGCCACCAACCGAGCCTTAAAGATTGGAGAACCCTCTATTGGAGTGTTGTTCCTTTTAAACACCCATTTACACCCGATAGGCTTCGATCCTTGAGGAAGATCAACTAGAATCCAAGTATTATTAGACAATATTGAATCCATTTCATCATTGATAGCCTCTTTCCAAAAAGTCGCATCCCTAGAAATCATGACTTCATCATAGGATTGTAGATCACCATCCACATTAAACATTATGGGATCTTCTTAATTACGTATTCTCTATTTCCCTCGGCAAGGAATGCTAGAGATTGTGAGGAAATGAAATCGGGACAAAAATCCTTTACTTTTCTCACTCTTTGACTTTTCCTCAGTTCCATAACCTTATTGTCACAAAAACTTCTTTTGGTTTGGTCACTTGAGATCATTGGTTGATATTCTTTTTCTGAATCCATTGAATCATCAAAAAACCTATTTTTAATAAATACAACATCTCTTGTTTCAATTATCGTATTTGACACTAATTCAAGAACACGATATGCCTTAGATGTTGGGCATATCCAACGAATGCACCTTTGGCGTCTCTTGGGCCTAACTTTGTTCTCCGTTGGTTGGGAACTCTATAGTAAGCCAAACACCCCCACACTTTGAAATAATTTAAGTTTGGCATCCGACCCTTCCATAACTTATATGGAGATACTTTGAATTTTCTCGATGGTATTCTGTTAAGAATATAACACGCAGTCAATAATGTTTCACACCATAAGTTATATGGAAGTTTAGCAATTAGCAGCATCGAGTTAACCATATTCACTAAAGTACGGTTCTTTTTTTCCGCCAAACCATTTTGTTGTGGAGTATAAGGCGCGTAACACTCATGTACCTCACCTTGTTCCTCACAAAATAAATTAAATTCATTTGAAAAATATTCACCACCTCTATCACTACGAATCACTTTGATTTTCTTACTAAACAAATTCTCAACCTTTTAAAATGTTTAAACATATAAAAAGCCTCGTTTTTACTTTTCATGAAATACACATAAGTAAATCTAAAAAAGTCATCTATAAAGTGACCAAATATCGTTTTCCACCTCTTGTTAGAGTTCCATTTAGTTCACAAACATCCAAATGAATTAAATCTAACACTTGCTAATTCCTTTCACACTTATTAGGAAATGACTTCTTGGTAATTTTTTATTGAATACAAATTTCACATTTATCCACAAACTTATCATTACTTAGATTGATATAACCATTCTTTTGCATATATTGTAAAGTTTTAAAATTAAAATGTGCTAAATGCGCATGCCACAAAGGATAAGACTCAACAATATAAGCAGAAGAATTGACTTTATTCATATCAATGCTCAACTTGAACATACCCTCATTACAATATGATTTTCCTACATATATGTCACCTTTAAGCAAAACAAACTTATCAGATTCCAAGATAACCTTGAACCTCTTGTTACATAAAAGACTTACAGACACTAAATTCTTTCTTACATCGGAAACATGCAACACGTTGGTCAAATTCAATTTCTTCCTAGATATGAAGTTGAGTTTCATCGTCCCTTGACCGAGCACTTTAACCGATTGATAGTTTCCCATAAGCACTTCACGGTTTGCCACTAGTTCGTAATTTTTGAATTGTTGTCGGCCATTACACACATGGATAGTAGCCACATGGGATGAGGTAGTCGAGAAAGTTAGAAAGAAACTTCCGGGTTTGAAAAGTCGCTCATTATCATTGGCAGCAAGGGTTGTGCTGATTAATTTAGTATTATCAGCTTTACCGGTGTACTTAATGTCTTTGTTCCCGGTACCTGTAATGGTGTTAAAAAAGATTGACCAAATAAGGAGAAATTTTTGTGGGGGAGTTATGATGGAAAGAAGAAAATGACAAAGGTAAAGTGGAATCAGATTTGCAAACCTAAGGTGTTTGGTAGGGCAGCGGTGGTAAATCTAGAACTAAAAAACAAGGCTCTGCTAGCCAAGTGGAGCTGGCGTTTTGCGATTGAAAAGGAAGCCTTATGGAGAAAAGTAATCTTAGCAAAGTATGGGGCAAGTCACCAACAGTAGAGATTTAGATCGAACAATGTTAAAGATATGTCAAAGATATGGAGAGGGATTGTGGAGAATTCAAAAGAAAATTCAATTGAAAAATGGATGGGGCAAAGAGAGTTTAGATGGAAGATCGAAAATGGCAAAACGACATTATTTTGGCTGGTTTTATGGTGTGATAATAAACCATTGAAAGAGATATTTCCAAGGTCGTATAGGATAGGAAAATTGAAATATGGAAGAGTGTCGGACTATCTGGAGGACAGCGGGTGGGTGAATGGTAAATCGGATACTATCTTTGTTCGGTCGTTGCTGGATTGAGAAGTACAGAGTGTTTGCAATATTCGGAACATGGTTAAGGGAGTGGTGTGTTGCAATGGAAAGGAAGACAGAATCATATGGTTACATGATGATTCAGGCCTAATCTCTGTAAAAAGATTTTTGCTTTGTTATGTATAATGGTTAGCTATACCAATAAATTTGCTTTCGATAAAATTTGGCGATTGAAAGTTCTCCCAAGGGTCTGAAGTTTTCTTTGGTTGCTCACAATCGATAGAATCCCAACCAAAGATTTTTTGGTTAGAAAAGGGGTGAAGTTACAAAATTTAGTGAATGTTTGCTCATGGTGTGAAAGGGAAGTCGAATGTTCAAAGCACTTATTTTTTCTGTTGCACCTATGTGAGCATCTTTTCGAATAAAATTTTTTGTTGGTGAGGTGTGAAATGGATTCCCGTTGGTAACTTTGAGGAATTCTATGACTTGTGTTGGAAAGTGAAAATGGTGGGTAATTTTCGATGGCTTTGGCTCACTGCAATTGTAGCAGCATGCTAGTCAATCTGGCTAGCTAGAAATGCCATAGTCTTTGAAAACAATCTGTCCACTATGGAATCTTTACTGTTCCAGTAAAAAATGAGAGGTCTGCTATGGTTGCGAGCATCATGTGATGAATGTCTATTTCAAAAACAATTATGGTGGTGCTGTCCAACTGGATGTAAGTTGAATTCTGCTAGAACCATGTCAAATGTGATATGTGGGAGATTCCCTCCGAGGGGATGGATGAAGTTTAATGTGTGTGGAATGGTATTTGAGGATATTAGGGGTTGTGGTGGTGTTCTTAGGGATGGTAATGGATATGTACGAGCCATTTTCTCTGGTTAGTGTGAGGTTGCTAAAGATACGAATGCCGCGAAACTTGAGGCAATTAATAAAGCTTTGGAGATATTACTTGAAACGGGTTGGAAAGCTGTGGGTAAGTTAATCATTGAAGTAGGCTCAAACCTGGTTCTCAACTGGATCAGGAATTTGGATAGGAGACCTTGGTCTTTGAGAAAGTCCTTTGAAGAATTGGAGAACAGCAGGGTACAGGTAGGGGAGGTGAAGTTCTTTGCGGCTGAATAGAAAGGAAACGAATTGGCAATTGCAATGGCGTCTACGGGGGCCTCGTGTCAACCTCCTTTCAAAGCATGGTCGTAAGAAGGTGTTTTTGGAACTCGAATTGGATGTCAAAGTTTTCCATTTTCAAATGTTCATCATCCATTTGGTGAGATGCAGTTAGGAGTTAATCATTGGATGAAGCCATTGTGTCGATGTCTTTGGGTCTGAGAGTAGTGAGTAGTAGCCATTGAATGAATTGACAATTTTGGCTGGTGGCTTCTGCTTTTGGTTTCACATTGTTGTGAGGTGTTGTCTAGTGATGACTTTAGTATGCTGTTAATTTGGCCTTTTGTTTTGGTCTGCATCTGCTGTTGCAGATTTTCTTGTATCTATGTTAAAACAGATTGAATGATGCAAAAAAAAAATGTTCACCATTACGAGAACAACTACCTTGAATATAACTGAATGGTTGTGTTGATATCGATGGGAAAACATTGAACATGACATAGACAAATATTATAAAAGAAATGAAAATTACTTGAAGGTTAAACCATATCCATTTAATTTTTCTTCCAAAATGTTACTGAAACGTTCCACAACAGGAGGAATGAGATAATTTATGTAATCACCCACTTTCCCACTCTTGAAAAACAATTGATTGCTAGACAATTTAGATCCTTACATTTTACGAATTTTATTAACCTCCAAAGCTTTCAAATTGTTGAAATTGCAAAATTTAACGATTTGATTAATCACAATGGCTTCTTCTTCTTCTTCCATGGAGAAAAGGCATCCCAAGAATTCAGCCAACCTCTTTGTTTTGAGCCGCTCCATCTTCCTTCAATTTTTCATATCTCATAAACAACACCTCAGTTTCTACAAGCTCATGTTTTAGTACCTTAAAACATAGTCCCAAAATGGTCCTAACCATTCTTCATCTCTACAAAACATCTCAAAACAGTTCTCCAATGGCCAATCAGACAAGTCTCGCATGCCTCTAAGGAAGTGCCAATATGAGACAATGACGTCAAAGGGGTTGCGGGCTGTATAAAAAATCCGACTACTTGAAGCTTTGACTAAATCGGCTAACATTGAGAAGGGAAGATGAGTAGCAAACAACCTTAGAGATCGGATTTTAGAGAGATCGGGATTAGATTTTTCCTTGTAAAGATGCCTCTCAAGATTATGAATTAGTTCATGACAGTTTGCAGAGTTCAAGGGGGTGTTTGAAAGGGTATAACGATGAAGGTTGACGATGGAAAACACTAAAGCTTTTAGCCAAGTGGTGCCAGCTTTGGGCTTATTGGCAACAATGATATCATCATTCAGAGCTTGGAAATGATTCTGAAATGAGGTTATGGCTGAAGCACAATTAGTAGGGATCCAAAACCCTTGGGATTGGGTTACATTTCGGACATTTCGGTATGGTTTTGTAGCAGCAGAAGAGACATTTGGGGTGGAGGATTGCTCGCTTTCCATAGTACTATAACTGTAATAATTTACAAAACTAGTATGTATGTATCAAGTTTTAGCAGCAGAAGAGAGATTTGGTATGGATGACTTGAAATTACAGTTTCAAACAATCATTTCTCTTACTTAAATTATTTTTTTTATTTTCAAATACATTTTTTTTTCATTTTTAAATGGTATATTTAAAGGGTTGGTAAGACACATTGCAATTTTAAAGAGAGAATGCATGTTCGAAATTTAAAAACAACATTATTGAGAGCAGTAATCATAAACCTTGAATATGGACTGTAAAACGAACATAAACGATAAAAAAAAAATTGGTCCACAAGGTAACTTATATATTGGTTCGAATTCATGGCTATTTCGTTTGAGAAAATGTATAATTGTTTTATTTTTAAACTAGTTTTTTCCTCAAAGTGATGCGTAGATTGATTATGTGTATTAATTAAAATAAATTATAAAAAATTGGTACAAAATTTGTTATATTTCATAAAAATTATTATTAAAAAGGTAAAAATAAAATAAATATTTTTTTACTCAATCGAGTTATTACACAACATAAGTATTGACCAAACAATGCTAAAAGCTACAGCATGCAATGAAACCCCTGCAAAAATAACTCATTACCCATGTTCAATTCACCATAATCCTTCGTAAAATCAATACAATTCCAGATCAATTGACTCCTCTCTCTGTTATCCTACCCTTTTAAGAACTTTTGAAATACAATCAAATCAATATCCCCTAAAAAAAACATAGTATCCTAAAGAAACAAACAACAAACATTTAAGTTCAGAAGTAACTCAGCATCATCAATTACCGAAACTCATCACCAAGCCTTGAACATATTAAACCTTTTTATATTAGATAATGCCAACGCAGAAGCCATCTCATTCCCGTTCTTCTCCGCCTTCGAGAAAGAGACGATACCAATTTCCATAAAAATAGATCGCAACTTCCACGGTTTCATCCTTTTATTCCCTCGCCAACTAAACACATCATCTTATCCGCTATCAACCATTTCCCTTCGACCACCACATACCGATTAACACAATAATCATTATTCATTTGAAAATAATATTTATCCCATACCGTAATTATCCCTCCTGAACTTCCAACTGCTGCCGCATATCTAAAATCAAAGTTATCTTTGATTTCCTTCTCTGGGTGTACAGTCTTTAAATCTACTTACTTTATCTTTGGCATCCATAATCAAAGCACTAATGGTTGAAACCCCCTTCTTCTTTATCTTTATTTCATGTGCATCGTCTTCAGAACTGTGCCACAGTCGCCTTCCACCTCAATATGTTCAAATCGCTTCTTCTTTAACTTCATTTTTTCATAACACAATTCACTTTGCATCCACATCATCTCCTGCATTCATTGTACCAAAAAGCCAAGAAATTTCATCTAGCTCCCACTTTCTAATCATCTCCTCAAATTCTTCTCACCAAATCCCCTAACTCTAATTTAGTTTCCTGTAACAAGCAAACATTCACCCTATACCTTCGAATTAATCTTCCAACCATATCAATTTTTCCATTCGATCCCAAACCACTAATGTTCCAAGTTATAATTCTCATATCCCCCTAACAATTATTCCAATTTGATAACCGTATATCAAATACAAACACTCGCCTATTTCTGAAACGAGTTTTTGTCCTTTTACATCGACTCCTCTGCTACTCCCCTTCAAGTCTCAAAGTTTCCTCAATGACATCCCTCTCGTCTCCTCGCATGCTTAGTCCCAACTTTTTCACCACTTCTCTGGTCCGCTTTGGCTCCCCTAGAATTACCTTCCTTCTGTTACTGATTTTCAAATCTGACAAAGATAAATTAACAATTTTCTCAACACTCCTCGCCTCTACCCTGCCCTTTCCTTTTCTCGTAGCCCTCTCCCTCTTTTTTTTTTCCTTAGATGTTAGGACGCTATCCTGTATCTTTTGCATGGAGCGAATTCTTTTATTTAACTGTTTCTTCTTTTTTCTATTTTGGATAGTGCTGAAGAATTCATCCTCTAACTCCAGACAAAACTCCCTGTCCTCTGATCTCTCTTCATCGGTTTCTTTTTTGAATTTTGTTTTGCCACCAGATTATTTTCCTTGCCCCTACCCGACCTCTCATGTGTATTGCAGCCCACATCCATACCCACATTATCCGTTAAATCATCCCCCCATTTGGCCCCATTTCACATGCCACACCCATGTTCAATAAATCCTCCCTGGCCCGATTCATGTAAGAGCTTTCAACAGATATCCCTTAAATTAAATTCCCATTGATTCTAGTATTTTATCTCTCTTCATTAAATGAGTTCCCCAACATCTCCTGACAATCATTACCATCTTTGCTGTTCTCGGTACTAGCATATCATTACATCCTCCAAAAGTTTTGATTGCCCTCCTGTAATTTTTCCATTTCCACTCCAATTGTTGATTCCGATTCCGATTCCGATTCCGATTTTGATATACTCTCTTCGATTTTATAAAATTGTTGATGATAATTTAAATTCAGTATAGCAAAACAGATGGTTAACGGCATTTTTTGCGATGTTTGGATAGAAAAAGCTGTAAAAGTTAAAGTAATAGTGGCGTTTTTCAACAAACGCCGCAAAAGGTAAAACAATAGCGTCGTTTATAGAAAAACGTCACTAGAACTCAAAGCATTAGCGGCGCTTATAGGAAAATGCAGCTAAAAGTCAGAGCATTAACGGCGTTCATGAGAAAGTGCCACTAAAGCTCAGAGCATTAGCGTCATTTATGGGAAAAACGTCGCTAATTTATTTAAAATTTATGTATATTAAATTAGATTAAATTACGTAATAATTTTTTATTTATAATGGTGTGATTACATATGGTAGTATTTGCTCAAACTTTCTTATCCCTTTTACTATGCACATACAGGCACTCGAATCTAAGACTCCAAAGATGAACAATATCTTCTTTCCAATAGAGGAATTAGAAACTTCAGCTGATCAATCACTAAATATATATTAAAAAGTTTTCGATTGAGATTTATTGTAAAATTTAATAAATTTAATATTCGAATTGCAACAAATCTTCATATTATGACAAACCAAAGGGATAAGGATGGTAGCATGCATCATCTAAAAACTCCAATTTCAACCATTGTTATGTGTTTAGTGGATAAAGCAAATAGACAAAAAAGAGTCCTAATAAAAACTTTTACGTTAAAGTATATTAAAAAACACAAAATATAAGAAGGGGTTTCAATTTGGTGTCGAGATCAACGAGAGAATGCCATGGATGGGAGTGGCTCGGGTTGTGAAGATAGAAGATAATTTTATAATTGAACTGTAATAAATTAATCATGTTAAAAAAGTGATTAGGAAGAAAAAATATATTTATAATTGAATTATAAATATGATTAAAATTAAATACGAAAAATAAAAAAAAATTATTAACATTTCTAAAATTTTTGGTAATTTCTAAAATTAACATTATTAAAATGGCCTTATGTTCCGGTATTTGCTACTCATATGGAATTAGTTATTTGACTCAAATCTCCTTATATAGTAATAATGTATATTAATCGATATTTAATAGTTAATTGACTCAGTCTCCTTTTATACTAATATATATATTAATGTAATATTTAAGAGGTAATTCACTGAAACTATCAAATAGAAAAATATTTAAACTTCATATGTACAAAAAGAATTCAAATTGTTAATAGAGAGATTTGAACTAGGGCAATAAAGAAAAACAACAAGAATTTTAACAAATTAAGCCAAAATCATTTAATTGATGTATTAAGAGAAAATTTTATTTATATTAATATAAATATAATATTGTACAAAAAATAATGCAAATTGGTAACAATGGGATTTCAACCAAGGTTACAAGGATAAAAATAAAGCATCCTAACCATCTAAGTTAAATTAAAAATGTTAACAATGAGTTTCGAATCTGGACAATAACGAAAAAAAATAGTCATTTATCCAGTTAAGCTAAATTAATTATTGATACATTAAGGGAAAATTTTCATTATCTTGAATTATATTAGTATAATATTGTATAAATTACATAATTCATTAGCTTCAATGTAATATTCAAGAGGTAATTCACTAAATCTAATGGGGACAATAACGAAAAAAAATAGTCATTTATCCAGTTAAGCTGAATTAATTATTGATACATTAAGGGAAACTTTTCATTATCTTGAATTATATTAGTATAATATTGTATAAATTACATAATTCATTAGCTTCAATGTAATATTCAAGAGGTAATTCACTAAATCTAATGGAAAAAGATTTAAAATTCATAGGTAGAAAAACAATTAAAGCTATTAATAAATAGATTCGAACCAAAATATTGTATAAAATATAATTTAATTTGTTAACAATGGAGTTTGAACCAAGGTCATAAGGAAAATAGACAAGCATCTTATCCATTAAAGTCAAATTGATTAATTGACATATTAAGGAAGTAATATTATTATATTACTTATATTACATGTTTTAAAGATTTATCGGACCTATTACGTACACGTGTCAAATTTGAAAAAAAAATACGATAATTCTGTAAAAAAATATCGTGTTTGCTTCGAGTCAGCAAGGAAAATGGTAGTTTGAATGATTCAAAATTCAAATTTAAACCGCAAAAAGCAAAATTTAAAGGAAAAAAGGCTCATTTTGGACGTAAACGTCGGCAAACTTCCTTTGGCTATTTGTCAGTGCGTAGATCTCGAAAAATTAATCGAAATAAAAAAAATCATTTCAATCGGACAACCGAGCGCAAAGTTATGGTCTTTCAAAGTTTTAGAAACAAAAACAGAAACTTTAATTTAAATTACCATATCTAAACACACAGTTTCATATCCCCTCTAACATTTTTAAAATGGTTGGAAGCAAAATAAAATTCAAACATTGTTAAAAATGCAAATATATATATATAAAAGGATTATATCAAATTTGGATATATAAAAAAATTGTTATATTTATATAAAATTTGAAAATAAATTAAAAAAAAAAAATGAGAAAAAGCATTAGTGGCGTTTTTGGGGCAAATACCGCTAAAGGTCAGAGTATTAACGGCACTTGTGGGGAAAACGTCGCTAAATGTCAGAGCATTAGCGACGCTTATGAGAAAGCGCCGCTAAAGGTTAAGCAATAGGATGGTTATTGAGAGCATGTTGGGTTGAGTAACCAGGATGGAGTGCTTGGGTGTCATTTCATTTCGCGTCAAAAGGTCCAATGTATTCTTAAAGAAAAAAAAATTGACAAAATAAAAGGAAGAGAACTAAATTTGGAAACAATGGTGAACAAAAAGGTGTCTTGATAAGTTTAGTAAATTATCTAACTCTCATTAAATAATTCAAGATGATTTAATTGTTGTGTTTTTTATTTGGGTTACTTTTTCGATTTTACCTACAGTAAGCTAAAGGTTCTCTTTATTTTTTCGTAAGCATTAAGCCTAATTGTTTGTAGAACTTTTGAGTATTATTTTCCATGGTGGAATTTTAATTACTTAGTGAATTATGAGTCATACTTGAGGGCAAGCATAGGCTAAGTAGGGGGAATATAATAATGCTTAAATATGACCTACTTTTGAATATTAAATATATATATATTTTTAGAGTATGATCCTATTAAATTGGGCTATGTATTGTCTTTTTATTTTGTAGGGACTCAAGTGGTGATAGAAGATAAATTGGAGACAAAAAACATGGTTTTGGAGGAGAATTTGAAGTTGTGTGAAGATGGAATATTAAAAGAGAGAGTTTATAGGACAAAAAAACTTGATTTTATTTTATTTTATTTTTTAAATATATTTTATATTAGGATTTAATATTTAAGATATTATTTATTATTTAAATTTGTATTTAATTTATGTTTATCTTTTACAGTTTAAATTGAATCCAATTAGGAGAGTTAAATGTTAGATATAATTCTAATTATCTTTTAGAATTTAGATTGGATTCAACTAGGGATATTATGTACTATAAATAAGGGGTGAAGTGATTGAATTATTCATTCATCATTCTTTGAAAAATCCTTCATCTCCTAAAATCCTAGTTAAATAAAAAACTCTATTCTTTTTATTTTATGTTTTTCCCCAAAAATCATGAGTAACTAAAAAATCCTTTTAACCAAAGGTTATCAAATATTCCTCCAAGGTTCATGAGGCTTAGAATCCGTGTTTAATTCTTTTCAATCCGAGTATTCATCAATTCTTTGTACTACGGGATTAATGCTTCCGTCCAAAATCCCTACAAAAGTAATTTTTTCATCTTGTGCAAAGACGACCGCTTTCTGTGTTTTGAGAAGGTTGCACAGTTGGTTCGTTAACTTACTGCGTCAGAGGTTGTCGAGCCAAAAGAGACAAAACGGCGTGGCATTCGTCGTTGGAAAAAGGTGATCTAGTGTAAGACAGTCTCATTGCAGTGACGGTTGGCTAGAGTTAGGTTTCACTAAAAACTATATCCGGAGCTGGTGGTCGTAGGCGTCTTCTTCCACTATAACTGGCTTATTCGAGCACGAGAAGAACCATCCAAAATCTATGATTGAACTAAGGAAGAATTAAGATAATTGGAGGCTGGATCTTTGAATATTGATAAACTTCTTCTTTCAACTTGTTTATTTTATGATATTTATTTTTACTTCGAATTCCCTATTTTCTATTTCTTTCAATTCTGTTTCTTTTATTTTTCCTCAGATCACAGTGCTTTTTTTGGGCACGATTTTGCCCACGATCTCGAAAAACAAGACTTTTTACGACTCTCCAGTCCCTGAGGATTAGACCCTACTTCCCTTTTACAGTTATTTACTTTAATTTTTGGAATAGGTTATATTTGGTGTTCCCAATGACACATCAAGCAAAAACAAAAATTCACGCACATACTTGGATCGAAAAGTTTTGCTTGTGTAGCTGCTAATGAGGTATTTTTAATTTATTAATTGTGCCAAATATTAATTACTTTCTACTAATTAATATTTTTCTTACTATAATGTAGAAACAGTCGTCAGGTCAAAAAGTTGGACGCCTTCAGCTTTTTGACATTACACATAGAAAGAAAGATGGATCTCCTATGACTTCTAAAGTTGCAGAAATTATGGTATATACTTAATAAAATTTTAATTATTTATCATGTTTAATTATAATGATTTAATTAGTTGTTTGTAATGCAAAAAATTGTCAAGTTATGTTGCATTTGTTTGATTATATATTTCGTTTCTAACTCCTTGATTGACTTATTAGGATAAATTAAAGGATAAGAAGGTGGAGTATGAAGCGATGGCTTCAAGTGATAGTTTGGTTAATCTAGAGGACATTGATAACCGAGTTATTACTGAAGTTTTTGGTCCTAAAATGTATGGTCAGGTTAGATTTCAAGGATCTTTTGTTAGCCCATCCCGATAGTTTGGATCCAACTCGCAGAGATACATGCCTTCGGGGAGTCAGAATCAAGCTGAAGTTCAGAGGTTAAGAGATCAAATGGCTCAGATGCAAGCGAGCACAGTTAAGCAAATTGCTCAACTTAAAGAGGAGGCTGCAGCGAGAGAAGCAGGAGTTCAAAGAAAATATGATGAACTCCAGCTACAACTTAAAGTGGAGGCAGTAGCGAGGGAAGCGGAGGCAGCAGCGAGGGAAGTAGAGGCAACAAGAAAGTATGACGAATTGCAGCTACAGCTTCAAAATATGATGAAAATGTTTCAGCAGAATCTGCCATCTTAGACTTTTGTTTTTTCTTATTGTGAGAATAATATACATAATACTACTTTTGAATATATTTTTCATTTATTTATTAATTTAAATCATATACTATTTTTTTCGTTTATCATTTATAGATTTGAAGTTATTGGTTGGATTTGAATTTATAGGAAAAAATGTTGAAAATTCGAGTTCTATGTGAATTAAAATGAGCTGTTAAAATCTTTTAATTTTAGTGGCGCTTGTGGGAGAAAAGCGCCGCTAAAGACCATGTTATTTAGCGGCGTTTGTGGATAAAGCACCACTAAAGACCATGTTCTTTAGCGGCGTTTGTGGGTAAAGCGCCGCTAAAGATCATGTTCTTTAGCGACGTTTGTGGGTAAAGCGCCGCTAAAGATCATGTTCTTTAGCGACGTTTGTGGGTAAAGCGCCGCTAAAGACCATGTTCTTTAGTAGCGTTTGTGGGATAAGTGCCGCTAAAGACCATGTTCTTTAGTGGCGTTTGTGGAAAAGTGTTGCTAAAGACTATATTCTATAACGGCGTTTTTCCTAATAAACGTCGTTATTTTTAGCGATATTACCTTTAGCGGCATCAAGCGCCGCTAAATGTTTTAGCGGCGCTTATAAACGCCGCTATAGGCTAAAAAAAAACCCGCTAAAAACCTATTTTCCTGTAATGACTATAATCAATATATAAATTAAAAAAATAATATTTAAAATAAGCTTGAATGATTTGATATTACTCCCAATTATAATTTAAATTATTTTTTAAAAACTAGCGTTTTATTTTATTCTTATCAAATTTAGCCTTAGTTTATTAACATTTGGGTTTTTGTGGATGTCACCAAGTTCATGGTAGGCTCAACTAAGTCATTGATTTTGGATCACTGTAAATTTGATTATTTTATAACACTATAATCATCATAATAAACTAATCACTACGTCTCAAATGATCGAGGCTTTCATTTTCTTTTTAATTTAAGTTGATTTTTTTTGAATAAAAATTTGAGTTGATCTTTAAGAAAATATTTTTGCTCAGAAAAAAAAAAAAGTTGATCTCACTCAAATTGTTTAATGTTGATATGGATCTGGGTTGGGGTAATTTGTGCCTTGATGCATTTTGTTGTCTTTCTTGTTCTAATGTTCTTTTTTAAATACAATATCTTTGATTGCTTAGGAAAATAATATTATTTAATAATTTCAAAAATGTTTGAAATTTATTATTAAGTAAAAAATAAGAAAAGCCAAAATCTGTAATGTACTAATACATGATTTTGTACCGGCTAGGCAAAGGATTAAAATAATTAATTATACTCTTTTAAAAGATAACATAATTAATTATACACAACATGGCAATTCATCAATACTTTAACTCTGTAAATATCCTTATTAAATATTTACAAATTCGATTTACGGAAATTGAGTCTCAAAATTTTTTTCCGACACCACTAAAAATCGAATTGTTATGGTGATAGTCATGAAGTTGAGGAAGAAAGTAGAAAAAAAGTAAAAGTGAGGAAATTCTCGATAAAAAAGGAATATGTTACTAAAATATGAATGTATATAACTAAATTGAATAATAATCGAAAGTATAATGATTATATATATCCAACTGAAAGTTAATGCAAAGAATCACGGAAAAGCAAATATTTTCATTAAAAAATAGTTTTCGGACAACAACAGTAGCTCAATTTTGAAAATTTACTAAAAATTGTAAAAGTTGAGTTAGAAACTGAATCAAATATAAAATTAAAATTTATTGAGTCTAATTTTATATGGAATAAATGATGTGAGCAATAAATATTTAGATGATGAGATAAATAAATTTTATTAGAGAAAAAGTAATCATTAACACACAATAGATAAACAAAACAAAAGGAAAAAATACAACATTTTACCTTAGATGGAAAACATTGAACATAGCATTTAAGAGAGCAAATATTAGTAAAAAAAAATTACTTGAAGGTTAAACCAGACCCACTTAGTTTTTCTTCTAAAATGTTATTCAAACGTTCCACGGCAGCAGGAGTGAGATAATTAACATAATCACCCACTTTTCCATTCCTGAAAAACAACTTATTACTAGGTATTCGAGATCTTGGCATCTTCCCAATTTTGTTGACCTCCAAATCTTTCAAATTGTTGAAACTGCAAAAATCAACAATTTGGTTAACCACACCTGTTTTCTCTTCTTCCATGGAGAAAGGAACTCCTAAGAATTCAGCCAATCTCTTTGTTTGAGCCACTGGATCTTCCTTCAACTCTTCATATCTCAAAAACATTACATTTGATGGCTTCTCCAAGCTCATATTCCAGTACCCTAAAGCATGGTCCCAAAAGGGTCCAAACCCTTCTTCACCTCTGCAAAACATCTCAAAACAGTCCTCCACTGACCAATCATCCATGAATCTAAAAAAGTGCCAAAGTGAGACAACGATGTCAAGCGGATTACGAGTCATATAAACAATCCGACAATTTGAATGTTTGATGGATTCAGCTAGCATTGGATACGGGAGATGAGTAGAAAACAACCTTGGGGATGGGATTTTAGAGAGATCAGGATTAGGGTTTTCCCTATAAAGATTGACCTCAAAATATGGAATAAGTTGATGGGGATTTGCAGAGTTCAAAGGGGTATTTGAGAGCGTATAAAAATGCCGGTTGACAATTGTAAACACCAAAGCCTTGAGCCAAGTGGTGCCGGCTTTGGGCTTAGAGGCAACAATGATATCTTCATCAAGAGCCTGGAAATATTTCTGAAATGCGATTATGGATGAAGTGGGAACACGGCGAGTAGGGATCGAAAAGCCTTGGAATTGGGTTACACCTAGCGCATATGCATTAGATGCTGCAGCAGAGGGTGGGATATTTGGGGTGGATGTTTCCAGCCAACTTTCCTTGTTCTCCATAATATTGTAATTGCAATGGTTTAGAACAATCAGTATATATAATATTCTTGCTCAAACATCACAGGTTCTGTAATAATGGTTTTCCAATATCTATTTATTAGTTTAATTACGTTTTCCAATGTTTAAATAAAGCAACATTTTTGAAGGTTAGTTTATTAGCATTTGGGTTTTTATGGAAGATTTGTTGGATGTCACCCCAAATTTGATTATTTTATAACACTAGAATCATCATAATAAATTAATGACTGCATCACCTTGCACACACACATTGCACATAAATATTTTAAAACAATTTGATTGTTAATTTAAACATTTTAGAAAGATAGTAAAGTCAGTCCACCAAGCACTAATCATCTTGTAACGCACACACACCTTTAGCTTTTTTTTTTGAATATACTGGTATGATTACATGGTAATATCTGTTCATACTTTCTTAAATCTTTCACAACACACACACATTGCACATACAAGTGCTCGAACTCGTATCTCCTAAGATGAACATCATCCTCTTTTCCACTAGAACCACTCATTAAATTCTATTTAACTGCTTCTTGTTTTTAATAAATTAATCTATTTTACGCTGAGTTGGCTAGAGTTATACACATATTTTTATTATTCCTTTTACAAAATATAATTGAATTTACCATCAACCTATATTTAATATGTTTTAAATTATTAACCCGAGCATGATATCATCTAAAGTCCTTTTTAATACCCACTATATAAAGATGCTTCAATAATGTCTTTCAAAATAATAATAATAATAATAATGTGATCTCGATAAAAAAAATAATGCAATAATAATTGAGCTTCGTCCCCACCATTATCTTGGGTCTGAGACTTTTATGCATAATTTCATACTTTGGATCACTACAAATTTGATTATTTTATAACACTTGAATCATCATCTTAAATTAATGACTACTTCTTAAATTCACGAGGCTTTACGTTTCCTTTTAATTTAAGTTGAGCTTTAATAAAATATTTTTCCTGAGATCTCAATCAATTTGTTTAATGTTGATCTGGGTTGGGGTGACGTCCGCGCTGATGCACTTTGTTGTTTTTCTTCTTCTACTCTTTTGTTTTTTAATAAAATGTCTTTGATTACTTAGAAAAAATAATATTATCTAATAATTCAAAAAAATTTAAAATTTATTATTAATATAAAAATAATGAAATGCCAAAATCCCTAATTTTCTGATACTTGATTTTGTAAGGCAAAGGATTAAAATAATTAATTATAATATTCCAAAAAGAATAATCAATTATACAAAATTTCCCTTTTAATTATAGAAAATTTCAATTCATAACACTTTCAAAAGGCATTTAATAATTTGGATACGACAATCCCACACTTTGAACGTATGATGAAATTGGCTGACATTGGATCCGGAAGATGAGTAGAAAACAACTTCGGAGATGGGATTTTAGAGAGATCAGAATTAGGGTTTTCCTCATAAGGCTTAGATCTATAGAAATGGAATCAGTTGACGAGGATTTGCACCTGCACGGTTATTATTCTAATGATCCAACTGTCATATTTTATATTTCATATTCCATTATATAGATTATACATATGAAGTTTGACATAAATTCAAAATTTTTAATTATTTATTTTATATAAAAACTGTCAACTGTTCAATAAATAATAATATATACAATATTTTTTAAAATCGATATGATAGAAAAATTGGATCAACTTGAAATTTACATCATTAAATGTAAAATTATATCAATAAATTCAATAATTTGATTCTTAAATTATTAATCATACAAAATATACGGAAAAGTGCAAAAGTAAAGTGTATAAGTGAATCACAAATAATTCTAAATTCTAAAAGTCTTGTAGGCGGCTTCTTAATTTCATGATAAATTCAGGTTTGAGCTTGTATTTTAACATGTTAGATATGTATTGGTATATATAACCTTCAATGACAGAACAATCTGAGTTGAAGAGAATTTTTATTAAATTAAATCATTTTTCAACTTTCCAAATCTTCATATATCATAATCATATAATTTAGTTACTACATCAGTGTTTCAAAGTTCACTACTCAAACCACTAGAATTCAAAAATTTAAAAATTTAACAACTTAATCCTTACTTCAATTTTTATTAAATTAAATCATTTTTCAACTTACTCATCCAAATAATAATCAAAATAAATATTTACCACTTTAACCTTAATTAAACATAAATTTATATCTATAAATTTATATTCTCTAATGTACGAAATTAACAATTAAGCTTAATTAAATAAATTAAGATTAATTAAAACTAAAGCATAAGCTTTATGAAATAAACTCAATTAAACAATGCAAAAATATAACAAAATCTCAGATGTATGTTTGATTTATTGAAAATAACTTTTATGGAATATTTTCAGGAAATCTATCAAATAACATAATATATTTTACACAAATTCATCCAAACACTAAAAATATTAACATTTCCAAAAATAATTTTCGGAACCAAAATTTTTGCATGCTTTTAAAAGGTGCAATAAAACTTTTGTTTCTATTAGGATGTGATTTGAAATTGTGAAGGCAATGGTTGATATCTTATTTTATTTAAAGTGGTTTTGGGTTCTTTCTCTTTCAATTTCTATCATCTCCTTCCAACTATTTGGTCTTTTAGAATATGTCCTATTGATAGTAAATTGCAATAATTGTAAATTTCGTTGGTTACGAGTCCTATCATTTTGTATCACTGGAAAAAAATACAACATTTTTCAATAAAGGGAAAACATTGAACATAACATTTAAGAGATCAAATATTAGTAAAAAAATTACTTGAAGGTTAAACCAGACCCACTTAGTTTTTCTTCTAAAATGTTATTCAAACGTTCCACGGCAGCAAGAGTGAGATAATTAACATAATCACCCACTTTTCCATTCCTGAAAAACAACTTATTACTAGGTAATATTATTTCTGCCATTTTTCCACTTTTGTTGACCTCCAATTCTTTCAATTTGTCGAAACTGCAAGAGTCAACAATTTGGTTAACCACACCTGTTTTCTCTTCTTCCATGGAGAAAGGAACTCGTAAGAATTCAGCCAATCTCTTTGTTTGAGCCACTGGATCTTCCTTCAACTTTTCATATCTCAAAAACATTACATTTGATGGCTTCTCCAAGCTCATATTCCAGTACCCTAAAGCATGGTCCCAAAAGGGTCCATACCCTTCTTCACCTCTGCAAAACATCTCAAAACAGTCCTCCACTGACCAATCATCCATGAATCTAAAAAAGTGCCAAAGTGAGACAACGATGTCAAGCGGATTACGAGTCATATAAACAATCCGACAATTTGAACGTTTGATGGAATCGGCTAGCATTGGATACGGGAGCTGAGTAGAAAACAACCTTGAGGATGGGATTTTAGAGAGATCAGGATTAGGGTTTTCCCTATAAAGATTGATCTCCAAAAATGGAATAAATTGATGGGGATTTGCAGAGTTCAAAGGGGTATTTGAGAGCGTATAAGAATGACGGTTGACAATTGTAAACACCAAAGCCTTGAGCCAAGTGGTGCCAGCTTTGGGCTTAGAGGCAACAATGATATCTTCATCAAGAGCCTGGAAATATTTCTGAAATGAGATTATGGATGAAATGGGAAGACGGCGAGTAGGGATCGAAAAGCCTTGGAATTGGGTTACACCTAGCGCATATGCATTAGATGCTGCAGCAGAGGGTGGGATATTTGGGGTGGATGTTTCCAGCCAACTTTCCTTGTTCTCCATAATATTGTAATTGCAATGGTTTAGAACAATCAGTATATATAATATTCTTGCTCAAACATCACAGGTTCTGTAATAATGGTTTTCCAATATCTATTTATTAGTTTAATTACGTTTTCCAATGTTTAAATAAAGCAACATTTTTGAAGGTTAGTTTATTAGCATTTGGGTTTTTATGGAAGATTTGTTGGATGTCACCCCAAATTTGATTATTTTATAACACTAGAATCATCATAATAAATTAATGACTACACCTTTAATTTTCTTTTTAAATTAAGTTGATCTTATAAATATTACTTTATAGATGTTCATAACTCTTAATTTATAATTTCTATTGTAGCAACCTCTCATTTATGAGATAAATCATCTTTTTATTTTTATTATGAAAGTAATATGTAATTTGTTTAATGTATGTGTTAATGAAGCACTTAAGTAAGCTTCATTTATTTGTGTTGCATTAAATGTCAACTACTTATAAATAGAATTCTTACGTAAGTAAAAAGGATATGCGAGAAAATTTTCTATTGATTTGATGTATTATTTACTTTAAATGTTTTATTGATTATTTTATAACACGTTATCAACACGAGTCTGTACAAGTTCATGGTGAAGTTCATGTCATTTCGACTTTATATAATTTGCTCGTATAACTTCTGTTAAACAATATACGGTATACATATTTTCATCATTCTTTTATTTTATTTTTTAGATGAAATATTTGCTTTAAATAACATTTGCACATTTATTTTTACAACTCAAATGTTATAATGATAATTATATATACATGTTTTTTTTACTAAATGAAATTTCAATTAATGTAATTTGTGTTGAGTTATTATTATGACTATATCTTTGTATGCCAATATTTGACATACACATTATTATTTAGAAAATTTGGTATATATATAATTGACTTATTTTAAGATTGAGAATGCTAATTATTTTACTAATTTCTTTTATTTTGATTCAAGTGATTATAACGTTAAATCTTACCAAACTTGAATTTGCGGCCATAGACATATCAGGCAAGAATTATTTGTCATGGGTGTTAGATGCTTAAATTCACCTAGATGCTAAAGGTCTAAGAAATACTATATTAGCAGATAAAGAAGCATCTAATCAAGACAAGGCAAAAGCAATGATTTTCATCCGTCATCATCTACATAAAGGATTAAAATCTCACTGTGAAAGACCCTATTAAATTGTAGAATAATTTGATACAAAGATTTGATCATCAGAAAACGGTGACACTCCCTAAAGCTTGTTATGATTGGATGCACTTACGGTTGCAAGATTTTAAGACTGTAAGTGAATGCAATTCAGAATTTTTCAAAATTAGTTCTCAACTAAAACTATGTGGAGAAAACATAATTGATGAGGACTTGTTAGAGAAAACATTTTCAACCTTTCATGCTACTAATGTGCTCCTGTAGCAGCAATATCGTGAAAATTTTTTTAAAAAGTATTCTAAATTGATTTCATGTCTTTTGGTGGCTGAACAAATAATGAACATGAAAAATATAGAAGTCGCGATCGCCAACTCAATTATGGAAATTATGGAAGCTTTTTAAAGATTTTGATGGCCTTTTGGACTCCTATCAGTTGATCCAATTCTCTAATGTTGGTAGAGAAGCCAACTCAGTGACTGACTTCTTCGCCATTTTGTTGCCTAGATGCAATTTGGCTTCCCATTTTGGTTCTTTTGTTGTTCTTATGCTGTTTTTCAATTTCTTTTACTCTTTTATGTTCTTTTTCCTTTCAATATAATTTTCTTTGAATGCGGAAAATTTATATCCAAATAAATTCTCCATATTTGTATTCCCAACAAGAATGATCTTTTATAATAGATTAGATATTCACCATGTAATCAACATAGTTTAAATATAAGTTTAAATAAATTATCAACCCCTAAATATGGAAACTGTTTCCACATAGATTTGGTGGACAAGGAAGTTGATACTCCCTCTAACATCAAATTGTGAGTTCCATGGTTTTCAACATGTTCTTTAGTAAAAATAAGATGATAACTATGAATTGAATTTGTCGAAACCTTTTTTCGAGTCCCGACTTTTATTTAGAAAAATTAAAAAATAGAATCGCTACCAATCTTTTTTAATTGGGTGTGATTGGGTCACCTCAAAATTTATTCATTTCAATAAAATGTTAAAATTACTTAAAAGATTTTTGGTCTACAAAATAAAAAACAATGGATTCAGCAGTCGGTTACGTATGAGGAAGGATTAGCACCCTCATAACGTCCAAAATTTTTACCTAATTGATTACTTGGTGTTTTAGTGTTGAAAACCAAGAATTCAAGGAAAACTTAAAATGCAATTCTTAAATATGTGTAAATAGTGTTATTTGATGATATTACAAAAATTTACTAAATTAAATTTTACGAAGAAATGCTATTTAATTTTGAATCAATCAAGAAGAAAAGTCATGTCCAGAACGTTAGGGCACAACATTTCGAATCTTCGGGAATGAAGAATTTTTTCAATTTTAAATAGGATATTTAATTACCTAGGTTCAAGGAAAAACCATACCCAGTACGTTAGGGTACAATTTCTCGAGTCCCCTAAATAAAAAACATTGCCTTGATTTTGAAAGTTGCTTATACATTGGGTAAAAATCGAATGCAACATTTTAATGTGACATGAGATTAATTTTAATCGAGTATTGCTTAAAGATAAAAGAATATATGCAAGCATAATATACGATGTGATGATGACAAAAATAAATTAAATATATGGATTAAAAGAAAATACTAATACTAATACTAATAATAGTACAATTTGTGGCATGAATAAAATAATAAAATATAAAAGAAACATTAACAATAATGATAACATTAATAACCATAACGATAATAATAACATTAGTGATATTGGCAAAAATGATAAAGTGGCATGGCAACGAATTAAAATGACAAATAAAATAAAAATGCAAAAAATAAATACAATATATAGAGGATTAAAAGGTAAATAACGGAATTTAAGGGAACAAAATGTAAATAATGTAAATTGAATATAAATAAAAATAAATAAGCATAGAAAATTAAATAAAAAGTAAATAAAAAAGGGTGCATAAAAGAATAAAAGAAAATTAAGCACAAATTTAAAAAAAAAAAAATCAAATGGGGGATTAAATTGAAATTTAAATAAAATTTAAGCTACAAAATTAAAAAAAACAAAGATAGACCAGCCAAGGATCATATTAAAACATGGGAAAATGAATAGGGATCAAAGGCTAAATATCCCAATCGGTACATGTGTCACTTCCCAAGCATGTTAATGTTTAAGGTCTAAAGGCAGATGAACCAAAGGATAGTTTACCCTTCCTTCGAAGCACGTGAACCCTCTAAGGATTCGAGTCAGGTCCTCAGGTCAAGTCAAAACGGAAGCGTTTTGAGGTGATTACGGTTAAGCTTAAAATGGTGTCGTATGGGGTCCAATTTGTATCATAGGGATTAAATTATAAATCCACAAAATGTGGAGGGATTGATATAGAAAATTGACTCTTCGCTAAAAAACGCGTGGACTTTGGGGCGAATTCAGGTCGGTTCGGCAAGCGTCAAAACGACGTCGTTTAGAGGCCACTGAAGCAAGCCCTAAACAACGTCGTATAAAAGTTGTTATATAAGTAAAAAATAACCCAAAAGAATAATTTCAACATTATATTTAAAAAAATTTTGAGCCCCTTTCTTTTCTCTCCAATAGTCTCCATGTCCGGTCCCAGGTCCAGTGTCCGTCTGTCGTGGCCACCGGTTATCGACGACGATGAATGTCGCCTCTGGTGACCAGAATCCAAATCTGGGGTTAAAACCTTCAGATCTGGTCTCAAAAACTCCAAAAAAAAAGGCAAGAACCCTTCTGTCTGTTGGGTTTTCTTTCCAAAACAGATATTCGATCCCTCATTTTAAAGAGCCCTCATAGGAATATGAGGCGATTCGAAGGGCCCTTGTTATAGGAATGGACCACCCTTCATCGGGGGTGATAGCCTCGACCACCCACAGTGGCAGCGTCGAGACGATGCTCAGGTAAACCCCTGATACGCTTTTCTTTTTATTTCGAAATAAATAAAAATATAAATGCGAAGTGTATTACCTTCGAAATTTCTTTTCTTTTTTTTTTGTTTGATTTCTCTGTTTTCGTCGTGTAAAAATTACAAATCTAAATGAAGGCTTTTATAGCTGTTTGAATACATTATAATTTTCTTTTCTCCACTATTGCTTATTTCTTGGTTTTGCAGGTTTTACACAACTACGGCAAAGGCCTCCTGTCAATGGCATTGGGGAGTCGTGCCCCTTGCCGTTTTGGTGCAACTTTGGTACAGAGGAGTTTGAGCATCAAAGGACCTCGAATGATGTGTGCTGACGTGGCGGATGACATGGCAATGACGACGCCAAAGGTGTCTTGGGTCTTTTGTTTAGAGAAAGTTTTATTAGGGTTTATGCTTGTTTTAGGTTTGAGTTTGTATGGTTTTTTTGGGTTTGCATGGTTTTTGGGTTAGGTATTTTAGGGCTTGGGTCAGCAGGTTATATTTGGGCTTTTTATATTTTGTGAAAATGGAATTGGTTTTTAATTTAAGATGGACTTTTAATTTTAAAATTTTGGTTTTTGTTTTCCTTTCGGGCCGGGCATATTTCGGCCCCTACAGAAATATTTTTACCAACCTTGGATTATTCTAACTATCGAACAAAGTATCCTTCTCGAACGATGCTATAAGACAATCCTATTTATCTCGAAATCGGAAAAATAAACAAATACTGAAGTGAAAAAAGCATAAAGGATAGTTTCAGATCTCACAATTATATATCCAACTTTTATCTACTTTTGGCTAAATTGAAATTTAGCTACTTATAATCAAAGAAGAATGAAAGAAATTATTGGAAGGAAATTTTATTCAAAATAAAAGAAATAAACATATTAAAACTTTAAAATTCTCTAAAAATGGTGACCCTCCCTTCCCAAGCCCTGGTTATATCTATTTTGAATAATATATTTTGGTCCCTAAACATAGCAATTAGGTTCATTTTGGTATTTGTGCCTTTTTTTTAAATTTATTTTGATTCTTGAACTTAACAATTAGATCCATTTTTGTCTTTAAACTTAAATTCTATCAAGATTTGATAATAAGATCAGTGTTAATGGAACAGGACCGGATGGGACGGGCTAAGAACTGATCAATATAATGGTCTGAGCGAAAGGGTTGAATGGATTGACTTGGAACCTACTTGAAATTGATAAAAATTGAAAATGGAAACAAAAGTTTATAGTTAAAAAGGTTGAATCGATTTAATAATTTTTTTGTTTTTAAATATTTTAAGACTTTGAAGATTTTTAATTATTTATTTAACTATTGTTGGTTCGATAGTTAAACCAATCAAACTAGTTGAATTGGGAACCGATGGTCTGACCTACTCAACGACCAATCCGATTATTAAAACACTGAATGTGGCACTCTGATTTTGTACCACTTCATCCCTTGAAAAATTTATATTAATTTTTTAGTTTTCAAGTGATGATGTTGCACAATATGTTACATCATCCAACTTTTATATTTTTCAAGTTAATGAACCTAATTGATGAGGCATTAAGGTGTGTGTTTTAATTAAAAAATACTAAAAACAGTCAAGAAAATCTAGAAATTTCGTGAAAATTTGAAATTGGCAGACGACGCCACACGATCGTGTGCTAGGTTGTGTGAGTGGTTGGATGTGTGTTGGGCCATGTGAATCACACGAGCGTTTGATCACACGGTCTGGACAAGTAAAGTGTGTGGGTCACACGAGCATGTGAGTCCATTTCGTGTAATTTTTGGGCCTTTTGCGGGCCAAATGTGAGTATTGTGAAATATGATTTGCATGCGTTAAGGTTTTATTTAGTAGTGCTTTTTAAAAACACTTTTGATATAAAAAACACTTTTGAACTAAAAGCAATGCTAAACAAGCAACTGTTGAAGGAAATTTTTGGCTTTTCAAAAGCACTTTTCTTCAGATTGAGAAGTTAAAATTTTTAGCTTTTTCATCCCAAAAACACTTTTGACAACTCAATTACGTTTTCACTCCTCTAACACATGATACTTTCCCTTCTTTGATTAAATTGCCTAAAAAATATTTAAAACTTATATTTTATATATTAAAATATTAAGAACAAAATATAATAAATTATTTTATATATTCTTATTAAAATATCATAATATTAACTAATTTGAATATTATTTAAATGTTTATTTATTACTTTATAACATATGTTTAAAATGGACATTTTTTTTCTCAAAAGTACTTTTAACAGCTATACTAAACACCTAAATTTTAAACCAAACTTTTCAAATGTACTTTTTAAAATCACTTTTATCACTTTTCTAAAGTACTTTTTAAAAACATTTCTCAAAAACAATACTAAAAAAGATTACCCATATGTTCTGTTGTATTAACTTATATATATGAAAAACACGTAACTTATTTGCTATAAGTAGGTATGGCGTGATATGAAAATTATGCATGATCCTTTAGCATGACCTTGCATTGCATGTGCATTTGAGGTGGGATATATTGATCCATGATATTGCATTATTCTGGCATTAGAGTCGCAATATATACTCTGGTAGCACAACTGCATATTATCCGAGTGTCATACCACCACATTATGGTGTGATGGATGGATAGGCTTTTGTAACTCTATTTGGTGTGATTGGTTGGACGAAAATTGTATGTAGCGGATGAGGTAGAGTTATGCATGATTCTGTTTGTGATTCTTGTTCGTGGGTCAAAGCACGCAGTAGTGAGCTTTATAGTCCACTTTATTTATTTAATTTTTCAAGTAATCCGAAGACTTAGGATTTGGCGATGCACAGGTGCTCGATTCAGTTTTTTTGTGTTAAACTCTTTCAGAAAATTTTATTTTCTTGAATTCTTATGACTTTTGGACTGTTTTTCGGACTTAAACTTTGGACATTTGGGATTTGTTAAGTTTCTAGATAATACTTTCAAAAATTCACATGATTTCTGTTAATTTAAATTAAATTAAAAAAATTGAAAGTCAAACAATTTTAAGAAATTTTCCGCTACGAGAATTTTATCCTGGAAGACGAATTTTACAAAGCAAATAGTTAAAGTCGATAGCATGACATTCTTGAATAAATTGAGTTTTATTAATGTAACTTTCAAGATTCGATTTAATTCGATCATAATATTTAAGTCGAGTCTAGAATATTATATGTATTATACTTACATATAAAGTAATCAATAAAAATACCAAAATTAATTAAAATAAAACATAAAAACATGTGAATTAAGCACGTTATCACCTACCTTTCTTCGTTTCGTCCCTATTTTTTCTACTCTTTATTCACTCACCTCACGTCCCCAAAAGAGAAAAAAAAAAAAAAAGTCACGTGTCATAAAATTGAGATCAAACATTTACAATATTCATAAACGTTAAAATTATTTAATTGATGTCATTTTTAATCGATGAGGAATTTAAATACGAAATTATAAAAATATTTTTCTTTTAAATTATAATTAATAGTATTATTATGCACTTTTATAAATATGTTTTCTAATATGAATGTATATATTTACTTAGCCATTGGAAGAAAGTTCATAAGAAGAAAACAGAGAATAGCAACCATAAATACACATACATGTAGAATTGTCCATGACTCCACCACTCATCGAATTTCAAATATTTTCTATTCATAGATGATAAATATATTAAAAATGATTGCTATATATTATATACTTTTGAGTTAAATTCAATAAAATATTACTTTTAATTATTAAGTAATAATTAGCTAAATTATTCAAGAGCTTGGAAATGTTTCTGAAACGAGGTTATGGATGAAATGGGAACATGCCGAGAAGGGATCCAAAAGCCCTGGAATTGGGTTAAACCCAGCGCATCTGCATAAGATGCCGCAGCAAAAGGTGAGATATTTTTCTTGCTCTCCATAATATTGTGATTCCAATGGTTTAGAACAATCAGTATATATGGTAATATTCTTGCTCAAAAATCCCAGTCTACTTTGGATCACTACAAATTTGATTATTTTATAACACTTGAATCATCATCTTAAATTAATGACTACTTCTTAAATTCACGAGGCTTTACGTTTCCTTTTAATTTAAGTTGAGCTTTAATAAAATATTTTTCCTGAGATCTCAATCAATTTGTTTAATGTTGATCTGGGTTGGGGTGACGTCCGCGCTGATGCACTTTGTTGTTTTTCTTCTTCTACTCTTTTGTTTTTTAATAAAATGTCTTTGATTACTTAGAAAAAATAATATTATCTAATAATTCAAAAATATTTAAAATTTATTATTAATATAAAAATAATGAAATGCCAAAATCCCTAATTTTCTGATACTTGATTTTGTAAGGCAAAGGATTAAAATAATTAATTATAATATTCCAAAAAGAATAATCAATTATACAAAATTTCCCTTTTAATTATAGAAAATTTCAATTCATAACACTTTCAAAAGGCATTTAATAATTTGGATACGACAATCCCACACTTTGAACGTATGATGAAATTGGCTGACATTGGATCCGGAAGATGAGTAGAAAACAACTTCGGAGATGGGATTTTAGAGAGATCAGAATTAGGGTTTTCCTCATAAGGCTTAGATCTCTAGAAATGGAATCAGTTGACGAGGATTTGCACCTGCACGGTTATTATTCTAATGATCCAACTGTCATATTTTATATTTCATATTCCATTATATAGATTATACATATGAAGTTTGACATAAATTCAAAATTTTTAATTATTTATTTTATATAAAAACTGTCAACTGTTCAATAAATAATAATATATACAATATTTTTTAAAATCGATATGATAGAAAAATTGGATCAACTTGAAATTTACATCATTAAATGTAAAATTATATCAATAAATTCAATAATTTGATCATTAAATTATTAATCATACAAAATATACGGAAAAATGCAAAAGTAAAGTGTATAAGTGAATCACAAATTATTCTAAATTCTAAAAGTCTTGTAGGCGGCTTCTTAATTTCATGATAAATTCAGGTTTGAGCTTGTATTTTAACATGTTAGATATGTATTGGTATATATAACCTTCAATGACAGAAAAATCTGAGTTGAAGAGAATTTTTATTAAATTAAATCATTTTTTAACTTTCCAAATCTTCATATATCATAATCATATAATTTAGTTACTACATCAGTGTTTCAAAGTTCACTACTCAAACCACTAGAATGAAAAAATTTAAAAATTTAACAACTTAATCCTTACTTCAATTTTTATTAAATTAAATCATTTTTCAACTTACTCATCCAAATAATAATCAAAATAAATATTTACCACTTTAACCTTAATTAAACATAAATTTATATCTATAAATTTATATTCTCTATTGTACGAAATTAACAATTAAGCTTAATTAAATAAATTAAGATTAATTAAAACTAAAGCATAAGCTTTATGAAATAAACTCAATTAAACAATGCAAAAATATAACAAAATCTCAGATGTATGTTTGATTTATTGAAAATAACTTTTATGGAATATTTTCAGGAAATCTGTCAAATAACATAATATATTTTACACAAATTCATCCAAACACTAAAAATATTAACATTTCCAAAAATAATTTTCGGAACCAAAATTTTTGCATGCTTTTAAAAGGTGCAATAAAACTTTTGTTTCTATTAGGATGTGATTTGAAATTGTGAAGGCAATGGTTGAGATCTTATTTTATTTAAAGTGGTTTTGGGTTCTTTCTCTTTCAATTTCTATCATCTCCTTCCAACTATTTGGTCTTTTAGAATATGTCCTATTGATAGTAAATTGAAATAATTGTAAATTTCGTTGGTTACGAGTCCTATCATTTTGTATCACTGGAAAAAAATACAACATTTTTCAATAAAGGGAAAACATTGAACATAACATTTAAGAGATCAAATATTAGTAAAAAAATTACTTGAAGGTTAAACCAGACCCACTTAGTTTTTCTTCTAAAATGTTATTCAAACGTTCCACGGCAGCAAGAGTGAGATAATTAACATAATCACCCACTTTTCCATTCCTGAAAAACAACTTATTACTAGGTAATATTATTTCTGCCATTTTTCCACTTTTGTTGACCTCCAGTTCTTTCAATTTGTTGAAACTGCAAGAGTCAACAATTTGGTTAACCACACCTGTTTTCTCTTCTTCCATGGAGAAAGGAACTCCTAAGAATTCAGCCAATCTCTTTGTTTGAGCCACTGGATCTTCCTTCAACTCTTCATATCTCAAAAACATTACATTTGATGGCTTCTCCAAGCTCATATTCCAGTACCCTAAAGCATGGTCCCAAAAGGGTCCATACCCTTCTTCACCTCTGCAAAACATCTCAAAACAGTCCTCCACTGACCAATCATCCATGAATCTAAAAAAGTGCCAAAGTGAGACAACGATGTCAAGCGGATTACGAGTCATATAAACAATCCGACAATTTGAACGTTTGATGGAATCGGCTAGCATTGGATACGGGAGATGAGTAGAAAACAACCTTGGGGATGGGATTTTAGAGAGATCAGGATTAGGGTTTTCCCTATAAAGATTGATCTCCAAAAATGGAATAAATTGATGGGGATTTGCAGAGTTCAAAGGGGTATTTGAGAGCGTATAAGAATGACGGTTGACAATTGTAAACACCAAAGCCTTGAGCCAAGTGGTGCCAGCTTTGGGCTTAGAGGCAACAATGATATCTTCATCAAGAGCCTGGAAATATTTCTGAAATGAGATTATGGATGAAATGGGAAGACGGCGAGTAGGGATCGAAAAGCCTTGGAATTGGGTTACACCTAGCGCATATGCATTAGATGCTGCAGCAGAGGGTGGGATATTTGGGGTGGATGTTTCCAGCCAACTTTCCTTGTTCTCCATAATATTGTAATTGCAATGGTTTAGAACAATCAGTATATATAATATTCTTGCTCAAACATCACAGGTTCTGTAATAATGGTTTTCCAATATCTATTTATTAGTTTAATTACGTTTTCCAATGTTTAAATAAAGCAACATTTTTGAAGGTTAGTTTATTAGCATTTGGGTTTTTATGGAAGATTTGTTGGATGTCACCCCAAATTTGATTATTTTATAACACTAGAATCATCATAATAAATTAATGACTGCATCACCTTGCACACACACATTGCACATAAATATTTTAAAACAATTTGATTGTTAATTTAAACATTTTAGAAAGATAGTAAAGTCAGTCCACCAAGCACTAACCATCTTATAACGCACACACACCTTTAGCTTTTTTTTTTGAATATACTGGTGTGATTACATGGTAATATTCATTGTTCATACTTTCTTAACTCTTTCACAACACACACACATTGCACATACAAGTGCTCGAACTCGTATCTCCTAAGATGAACATCATCCTCTTTTCCACTAGAACCACTCATTAAATTCTATTTAACTGCTTCTTGTTTTTAATAAATTAATCTATTTTACGCTGAGTTGGCTAGAGTTATACACATATTTTTATTATTCCTTTTACAAAATATAATTGAATTTACCATCAACCTATATTTAATATGTTTTAAATTATTAACCCGAGCATGGTATCATCTAAAGTCCTTTTTAATACCCACTATATAAAGATGCTTCAATAATGTCTTTCAAAAGAAAATAATAATAATAATGTGATCTCGATAAAAAAAATAATGCAATAATAATTGAGCTTCGTCCCCACTATTATCTTGGGTCTGAGACTTTTATGCATAATTTTTAAACAAAAAATAAAAGAATTATTATAAACTAAGAGAATTGTCGAATGAACAAGAGAGAAGAATAGAAAAAATGAAAGGATGATTCTATTTTCATTTGGATACCAAAAAATTTATATATGCCCTTTATTTATAGGGCTTCAATCACCATAGGTTACAAACATATAATAAAGATAAGTAAAGTATCCTATAAATTTTTAGGGGTTACAAGAGTTATAAGAAAATAAATTCATGAGGGTTATTGGAGTTATATGGACATCATTTTACAACATTCTCCCTTGGATGTTTATTGATGTAAGTATGCCTTGTTAAAACTTTATTAGGAAAAAATTTTGTGGGATAAAAATCTAATGAAGGAAAAAGAGTACATAATCAATTATTACAATTTGCCTTGTTAAAAAAATTTTCGAGGAAAATCTAGTGGGACAAAACATTGGTTAAAAGAAAATAGTGTAACATGTTTTTGACTCCCCCTAATGGCAACATCGCATTACACCTTTTAGTTGACACATTTCAATCTTGTGCAGTAGTTTTTCGAACGTTGAAGTTGGCAATACCTTTGTTAAAAGATCTACTAAATTATCACTAGAATGAATTTGTTGAACTTCTATGTCACCTTTCTTTTCAAAATCATGAGTGAAGAATAATTTTGGTGAAATAATTGAACTTTCTTGTTTGTTGTCATCTTTCTAAACTTGGTTTTGTATTTGGAAAATTAAGTGTCTTTGTTTGTAACATTGACAATTTGAGTTTTCAGTGCAGGTGCATATTAAAGGGGAGTGATTTTCATATTTATTAATTAAGTGAATTGGAAGAAGATGCTTGTAGTTTTGAGATTGTGATTGAGAAGCCAACAACGGGTTGTAGAGTTTGGGGCCACTAGTTAACCTTGGGGGTGGCAGAATATGGAATCTGGAAGAGGCAGGATTCTGGTGGCGGTGGAGGAAGTGGGAGAAGAAGGTAAATTTAAGGATTAAATTGAGATCATTTGTAAAATTGGAGGATTAATTTTTAAAATTATAATTAAATAGTTATCATATGTAAAAGTTAAAGGTTAAATTATAATTAAGTTGAGATCTAAATTTGTTTTTATACCGATTGTTTTAACTGTCACGTCGCCTTCTTGTTAGAGATTTAATGTAAATGGATAAAAAAACAACTTCAATTCATTGAGTGATCAAATTAAAAAAAAAAAGTTTTGATATTAAAGAAAGGAGCAATAATTGGTTGACTAAAATAAAAAAATAGTTGAGATTTATTTAATCTCGTTATTCGATATTTATAAATATATATATATGTAACCTTTGATCCGACCTAGGAGTTTTGACTAAGTCGAAGGCTTTATATTGACCACCCAAGTGATCCTGTAAAGAAATTAACATCGAATGATTAAAATACTACAACATGATGATCTAGTAATAAATTTTGTTTAATGCATTATAGTTTGAGTTGTCTGGAGGTTTTTATCTTTAATTGTCGGTAACAATACTGATGTATTCATGTTGTCCTTAAAAGATGTTGGTGGTACCAACATCTTTCTCGATTTTACGTTATTTTCTCAATTGAGAAAAAAAACTGGAAAAATGACAGAAATAATATTATCTAGTGTCGAAACCATCCCTTTTTTTTTGGAAAACGACGAGTTTCGAGAATTATTTTAAAATCGATGTAATAGAGAAATTAGACCAACTTGAAATTTACATGCATTAAATGTAAAATTATATCAATAAATTCAACATTTTAATTCTAAATTATTAATCATACAAAATATACGAAAAAATGCAAAAGCAAAATGTGTATAAGTGAATCACAAATAATTCTAAATTCTAAAAGTCTTGTAGGCGGCTTCTTAATTTCATGATAAATTCAGGTTTGAGCTTGTATTTTAACATGTTAGACATGTATTGCAATTACATATAAAATAATCAATAAAATACCAAAATTAATAGCATCCATAGTCAAAATTAATTAGAATAAACCATAGAAACGTGTGGATTAAGCACTTTACCACCTACCTCTCTTCATTTCTTGTATATTTACTCAGCCATTCGAAGAAAGTTGATAAGAGCATTACAAAGAAATGCAGCCATAAATACAGAGGAGCTACATCCCAAAACAAAAGAAACGTCCAGCTCTGAAGCTCATAACACAACGTACAAATGACTCTAAAATTTTGATTAATTACGAAAATTATTTACTTTTCTAATTAAAATTAAAAATGACCTGAAATCTACCGTAAAATATGGTGGAATTAAAGAGTTTAACGCCACATCAATATACAAAACAAAAATTCATTTTTTTTGATAGAACCATGTAGAATAACGTCACCTGTATAAATACCAGAAAATACTACTATTTCTAAAAAACTGAGGCTTTAAAAAAATAATCCTTTTTTGGTGGAGCCAAATAATTTGGCGCCACTTGCTTCCAATATCTGCCATTATATTTTTTTATTTTTTTAAATTTTAAATATATAAAAAATTGTTTTCTTTTTGGTGGTTTTTTTAATTTTAAAATTGTAAAAAATGTTTTATTTAAATTTAAATATAAAAAAATTATTTTATTTGGTGGAGCAATTCTCTTTGCCGTGACCAAATTGGTATATATAACCTTCAATGACAGAACAATCTGAGTTGGAGAGAATTTTTTGTTATATAAAAAATTAATTTTTTTATAAATTTTTTATATGTTTAAATCATATTTTTTATAAAAAAAATTACCTTTAATTCAGGTTGTTTTGTCATTGAAGGTTATATATACCAATTTGGTCAATTTAAAGAGAATAACTCTACTAAATAAAATATTATTTTTATATTTAAATTTAAATAAAATAATTTTTTATAGTTTTAAAATAAAAAACAAAAAACCAAAAAAAAAAAGAAAACAATTTTTATAGATTTAAAATTAAAAAATTAAAAAAAGTACAATGGTAGGAATTGGAAACGGGTGGGCCAAATTATTTGACTCCACCAAAAAAGAATTATCTTTTAAAATCCTTAATTTTTCAGAAATAACAATATTTCACTAGTATTTATATAGGTGGTATCATTCTACGTGACTCTACTAAAAAATAAATTTTTTGTCTCCCTATATTATGTGGCATATTGCTGACGCTAAACTCTTTGACTCCACCAAATTTTACTGTAGATTTTAGATCATTTTTATGTTTAATAAAAAATAATAATCATTTTCATAATTAGTCAAATTTTAAAAAAAAAATTATAAAAAAATAAAAACCTACAAAACACATAATCTTACGTTAGGAGGCTTGAAATCTTGGTAGAATGTTGGGATTAATGGGTGATGAATGTTTTAATTCATAATTATAAATTATCCAATTGGTGCAACAATTATTTCATAATTGTATAATTTATTTTATCATTTCACGGAATGAATGCTAGTTATAACATTGTCGAAACCATTTAAAAAAAAACCAGTCTCGATTTATATTTTAAAACTTAAAAAATAGAGTTGTCACCAATAATTTTTTAAAATAGGTGTAATTTACTCACCTTTCAAGATTTAAAAAAAAATCATTAAAATAAATTTGGTCTTTGAAACCATAAAATGAGTTCGGGAGTCGGTTACGCATAAGGGAGGATTAGCACCTTTACACGCCCAAAATTGATACCTAATAGATTATTCAAAATCTTATTTGTTGAAAATTAAAAGTTTGAGAAAAATTCAAATCGCGATGCTTGAATGCATGAATGTCATATTTATTTTATTTTGAAAACAAATTTTGCTTTCGAAGAAAGCTTGTTATTTCGAATTAATCGAGAAAAAATCACATCCAGTAAGTTAGGACATAACAATTCGAATATTTGAAAATGACAAGTTTTTCAAAAAAGCTCGTAATTAAATTTTAAAAGGATATTCAATTATCTCAGTTCAAAGAAAAAACCACACCCAATGAGTTAGGACATGATTTTTTCAAATTTTCGAGACAAAGGACATTACCTTGATTTATTAAAAAATTTGAGTATTTTGTAAAAAAACAAATTATCATGTTATGCAAAAATATGCACATGATTTACAAGTATAAATAATAAAAATAATATATACATAAAATACAATAAAATAATAAATTAAGTAGATAAATAACCAAATAAGTGAATAAATAAAGACAAATGAATAAAATAATATACATATGCATATAAAAAGGATTTAATAAAAAACGAGATAAACAAGAAAGAAAAAAAAACATGTATATATATACATATAGGGAAAAAAAATTTAAGAATTACATTAAAACCGAGTCAAAATTTGAATTTTTGGAAAGTTTGGGGTCAAATTAGAATTTTTGAAAAGTTCAAGGGTCAAATTTGAATTTTGGAAAAGTTTGGGGCTAAATGCAAATTTTTGGAAAGCTTAGGGGTCAAATTCAAATTTTTGGAAAGTTTGGGGTCAAATTTAAATTTTTGAAAAGTTTAAGGGTAAAATTTGGATTTTTGGAAATTTTGGTGGTCCAAACATAATTTTAAAATAAAGCAAGGACTTCCCAGGCAATAAACCCAAAAATCTTGACACGTGGTAGCTCTAGTGACACTTTTGGTTCAAGGACCAAATTGAAAATCAGGTGAAATTATAAGGTCGAATTGAAAATAATAAAAATTGGGGCAAAAGGACCTAATTGAAGTAAGTTAAAAAAAGTGGAAAGATCGAGGAGATAAATATCCCTTTTTTTATGAAAACACGCGGATCTACCTTGGGTCTGGAGCGAGTCGGATCTTCAGTGTCAAAACGACGTCGTTTTGGAGCCTATTGAGTTGGGCTAGAACGGCATCGTTTCACTAAGACTATAAAAGTTAAAATTCTTTTAAAATAAAATCATTTTCATCTTCTTTTTAAAAAAATTACTTTTTCTTTCTTTTTTTCTCTCAAACCTTCCTCCATGTCTCCTCCGTCTGGCTCCATGTGCTCGATCTCCGACCGCCGATCACCGACGCCGACGACCACTGCCTACGACATTCAGACTTCCAAAATTTTTTTTTTTATATATTTTTAAAAAAAATGTAGATCTAGGCTAGATCTATTAAAATCAACCTGAAAATTTTCTAAAAATCAAGAAAAAACCTCGGTTTTATGAGCTTTCTTTAAATCGGTTTTATATTTTTTTTACAAAACACCCCTTCATTGAAGCCCCCATGAACATCGAAGAGTTTGGAGGACTCCTCGTGGCTTCAACGGCGACGGATGACGACCAAAGGTAAACTCTAACCCTTTTTTATTCCTTTTTATTTTATTTAGTTTTGAAATAAGTAGAAAAAATAATAAAATAAATATATTGTAACACAACAATATAACTTGAGTGAAAAAAAAAAACTGATTCTCTGTATTCGAATGCTGGAAATTCTTGTGTAACAATTTTCGTAATCTTTAAAATACATTTTTCTCATGTTTATATACATATATATTTTTTACAATCTTTTTTCGGATTTTTCAGTGTGAGTGGGTTGCGTGCGGGTCGTGGAGATCTAGATCTGAGGGTGGCATCCGAAGATCTCAGCGACGGTGACAGCAATGGCTGCGTGGAGCATTGACGACAGTGGTGGCTGAGGATCCAGTGGCTCAAACAAAGAAAACTCATAAATAGTCCAACCTTGGGATTGGTTTACCTATACACATTTAGGTATGTATGAGAGATAGACCATGGGTTGATCAACCTTATTAAAAAATAATCCAAGCTGAAAATATAATTTTATTAGAACAAATAAAGATTTGAACATAACATAAACAAATATTATTAAGTAACTCACTTGAAAGTTAAACCAGATCCTCTTAATTTTTCTTCCAAAATATTATTTAGACGTTCCAAAGCAATAGGAGAAAGATGATTAACAAAATCACCCACTTTCCTACTCCTAAAAAATAACTTTTTACTAGGTATTGTCGAAACGTTTATTTTTTGGTGAAAACATACAGGTCTCGAACAATATTTAAAAATAAAAAAATGGGTATGATAAAAAAAATGGGAGTCGCCACCAATCTTTTTATGCAGTGTGATTGGATCACCACAAAACGTTTAAAATCCGTTTTGAAAAATATTTTGATCTTCGAAATCCAGAAAACAGGCTCGGGAGTTGGTTACGCATGAGGAAGGATTAGCACCCTCATATGCCCAAAATTGGTACCACATTAATTATTTTTGGGTCTTGATTTGTTAAACATTTGAAAACTCGAGTAAGATTTAAAATACGATCCTTGTTTTTAGAAAACTTTGCATGATTTCAAAGAAAATCCTATTTGAGGAAAATCGTCCATGTGTTTCGAATTTCTAGGAGAACCGACAGTCGTGTCCAATGCGTTAGGGCACTATGTTCTTGGACTTTCGAAATTAAAGGACATATTGAAAGACTTTAAAGAGGATATTCGATCGCGTGAATTATACGAAAGTCATACCCAGCATGTTAAGGCATGGTTTTTCGAAGTTTTCACATGAATGAACATTGCCTCGTTTTTGTTTTGAAATTATTAGTGTAGATATATATTTTTGAGAACTCGAAATTTCGTATTGAGTTCAAAATATAATCCTCAGACACATGACTTAAAAAGATTTGAAGAAAGAATGCCCGTTTGTTTCGATTTTCACGGAGAATTGAAGTCGTGACCAACACGTTAGGGCATGACGTTTTCGGAATCTCGAAATTAGAAGGCATTTTAAAAACTTGGAAAAGGATATTCGATTCGTGTGAATTATACGAAAAATCACACCCGACACGTTAGGGCATGATTTCTCGAAGTTTCCACACGAAAAGGACATTGCCTCAGTTTTAAAGGTTTATGAAAATAATTTTGAAAACAAATATGTAATTTTAAATATGAATTAGCAGTTAATAACGAAGATTAAATAACACGAAACAAAATAATTAAGTAGATAAATAATACACAAAAACCAAAAATTAATAGAATATAAAATACGAAAGAATGATAATTAAAATCTAAGTATGGATGTTGAAGAGAAAGGAAAAACAAAGTAGACAGGATACAATGCTATTTTTGGATATTCGGGGGCAAAACGATAATTTTGGACACTTCGAGGGCAAAATAATAATTTTAGAGGTTTGGGGTAAAAAAATGGAATTTTTGGATATTCGGGGATAAAATGTTAATTTTTGAAAGTTCGAGGTCAAAATGAAATTTTTGGAAATTCGAGGGTAAAATGATAATTTTTGGAAAGTTCAGGGTTAAAAATGGAATTTTTGGAAATTTAGGGGAAAAAATGTAATTTTTGTTAAGTTCGAGGGTAAAAATGTAATTTTTGGAAGTTCAAGGTAAAAAATGTAATTTTTGTGAAGTTCGAGGGAAAAAATGTATTTTTTTAGAAAGTTTGAGGGTTAAAATGTAATTTTTAAAAAGTTTAGGGGTTAAATTATGATTTTTGGATAGTTTAGGGACCTTTGAACAATAAAACCAAAAAGATGGGACACGTGGCAGCTTCTCAGGCATTTTGAAGTCAAAGGATTAATTTGAAAATCATTTAAAATTTAAGGGCCAATTTTATAATTAAAACAAACTTGATTTAGGGATGAAATTAAAACAAATCAAAAATAAAAAGGACCATTTGCATAAATAAACCAAAAGATTGACACGTGGCAGCCTCTTGGGCTTCAAAAGGGTTTAAGGACTAAATTGAATAAGAAATGAAATTTTTGGGCAAATTTAAAATTAATTAAAAATATGAAAAGGACTTGATTGGAAATTTAAAAAATAGCGGAAGGATTGGTTACATAAATATACTATTTTTCAAAAACATGCGGATCCTGAGGTGGGTCGGACGCTCAAAACGACGCAGTTTAAAGAGGTCTATATAAGGCTGATTTTAAGGAAAAAAATAATTTCTTCAACAGTTTTCAAAAAAAAGAACGCCCCCCCTTTTTTGTTTTCTCTAGTCCACACGTTGTTCGATTGTGGGTCGGTCTCCAGTCACCACTCCGATGCCCATGGTCGGATTCGAGCCTTCGTTCGTTACACCTCATCTCCATCGTCGATCGTCACGCGCACCACGCTGTCCGACTGCTACCCACGTGGCTCAGGTAAGAACCTCACCTTTCCTTGTTTTGTTTCCATATTTAAACAAATCGAGTTTCAAATTTGACTAAACCGAACTCAGGTTTTTTGAGAAATTTTCAAAACATTCAACCTCCTTTTGATTTTTCAGATTTGTTTCCTTTTCAGTCTTTGTTTTTTTTTTTTGTAAAAACAGATCCGAAATAAAAATTTGATTTTAAAGAGGATTTTGATAACTTGTACTTGTTTTTTAAATCTCTCCTTTTTTTGTATGCTGTTTCGTTATTACTTCCATTTTGTTTGTAAATTTGTCATATCCGAAACCCCTCGGAACCGTGGGTGAAAACAGAAGGGCAACGTGGAGGTCCGATGACGGAGCGTGGGATCTAAGGTACGTTCGTTCCTCTTCTTCTTTTTGTTATTATTATTATTATTATTATTATTATTATTAATTTAATGCATTTATTATTAACAGTAAATGAGCCACTAAAGGGTATTAATATACTAAATAATAAATAAATGAACTGTTATAAATTAAATACCTTGATCCTCGGAAGAGAGTTAATAGTCAGTAAATGTGCATTAATAGGTGAAACGTTCCGAATTTATTATGATAGATAAAAGAAATAAAGGTGAATGAACATATGTACCTTGAGAATTGACACTATCCTGGCTTGTTTGAAACTGTTGAACTCCTATTCTTTGACTTTGAATACGTCCTACCTTCTTGTATTCAATTGAAACTGATTGTATTAATTTCAAAAGGTTTGTTGCAAGTGTTAGGATTTTGTATTGATTTGGAATGAACAACCAAGGTCCGTAACCTCTATTACAAGTGTTTGAATATGGTTTTATAGCCTACAAACCATCATTACAATCTGTTTTTGCATTTAAAACCTGTCTTGTTCTTCATTTTGCAGGTACCAGTGGCGGTGGCAACAGATGGGGCAGTGGCAACTTGCTGGTAGTCGGTGCTGACGTGGTAGCACGTGAATGGCTGGGAAGGAGGTGGCTGGTTAGCAAGTGGTCTAGCATATATGACTTTTGTGTGCTAGGTTGAGTTTTTGGGTCATTGGGTTTGGGGTGTAATGGGTCAAATTGGGCTTGGGGTATGGTTTTTTAATAACTTGGTCTTGGATTTTGGACCTTGTAATTGGACATTATTAATTTGAGATTTTATTTATTTAAATTAAGAGTAAGATTAAATTTAAAAATAAATTTAAACTTAAATTAAATTTAAAGTAAATTTAAATTTAAAATAAATTTAATCTTAAAATAAATTTTAAAAAATGAGTTTAGTTTAGGCCCGATCAAAATTGGGCTTCAACAGCTGCCCCTCTTTGCTCGTTTGCTGTGTAACAGGAATGGAGCAAACACCAAAAGGATGCCTAATTTGTCAGGTCTCATCTCTTTGATGCTCTTCCTTCAACTGACCCACCTTTCGCTTTGTTAGTTTGTCCAATCTTCATTGCACCTACTTTTCTACCTCTTCGATGTTGTGATTCCATGTTGCCTTGAGGCAATTTCAAAAAGATAAAATTGGCTACTGTAATTTCACTCCATTCTCTTGAAATTTCAAGGAGATTGGAATTTGTCACCATAGTCTTTGAGTCTGGTTTCATTGATTTGATCTATTTCTCAGTATCTCATCAAGAAGATGACCGCATCACTTGTTTCAATCCGCTTTTCTGTATCTCAAATCAGGAAGACGAATTTGGTCCACTTCTCAGTATCTCATCAGGAAGCTAACCATTTTATTGTTTCGACTTGCTTCTCAGTATCTCATCAGGAAGCTGGGGTTTGAAGATTCGCTCACTTTGAGTCTGGCTTCATTGATTTGGTCTACTTCTCAATATCTCATCAGGAAGATGATCGAATCACTTGTTTCAATCCGCTTGTCTATATCTCATCAGGAAGACGAATTTGGTCCACTTCTCAGTATCTCATCAGGAAGCTAACCATTTTATTGCTTTTCTCAGTATCTCATCAGGAAGCTGGGGTTTAAAGATTTGCTAACTTTAAGCCTGACTTCATTGATTTGGTCTACTTCTCAGTATTTCATCAGGAAGATGACCACATCACTTGTTTCAAACTGCTTCTCTATATCTCATCAGGAAGATGAATTTGGTCCACTTCTCAGTATCTCATCAGGAAGCTAACCAATTTATTGCTTCGACTTGCTTCTTAGTATCTCATCAGGAAGCTGAAGTTCAAAGTTTTTCTCATATTGAGCTTGGTTTCATCGAGTTGGTATACTTCTCTGTATCTCATCAGGAAGATGACTAGCTCGTTATTTTGGATAATCGCAATCTACCCCATGATTGGGGCAAGGTACTGGAGTCCTTCTCCTTTTCAACTTTGCCTTTGTGGTCTTAATATTTTCCTTTAATGCTCGAAGTTTCCTTGATTCACCTCACTATTTTGCGGGGATGTGACCTGTAAAGTATGCTTTTATAGACCTCTACGTAGGCCTAAATTAGAAAGTCATGATTAGAATGAATCAAATGCTCCTAACTACATGAATGTCCATGATGAATGTCAGATTCATTAATTATTATTCGGGTTGGCATAGTCTATCGCCTATCTAAACTCTGTCGCTGATGTGTTGCCTCATCTTCTTTTAGGCTGATTTTGAACTGCTTGTTTTCAAGTTCGTTTCCTATTGGTGGACCCGTTTCGAACCCCTGTACTATTTAGGAAATTCCAGAATAATGCTCATGGATCTTTGTATGATTTATTAGTTCATTATCCGTTATTTTAGATGCAAAATGCTTGAATAAAATTGTAAAGAGATAAAGTCGTGATTTATTGAGAATTCTATTCAACAAAGAAGATCAAAAGAGGTAATATTAATAAAAAATTGCCAAGTATACAACAAAAGACAATTAGTTGCCCTAGATATCGCAAAATGAGCCTCTCTACACCGACTTGCTGAGAATAACTTTTGAGCTTGGATGTGTGTCTAGAAGACCTGGAGTGCCTTGTTGATGTTTCAAGTTGTGAAATTTCTCCGTCCTGCTAGATAGTTACTTCGTACTCACCTCCTCATTTTGAATTTTGAGTCGCCCTTTGCGGGTTTTCAACTCAAAACCTTTGGTTTCAAGACGCCCTTTATGGGTTTTCATCTTGATTGATTTTTTTGAATCGAGGCGCCATTTTGCGGGTTTTCATCTCTTTTCATCATTTTTTTATTTTTTTATTTTTAGGCGAAATATTTTTTTACCGAGTCTGAATTGACGGAGTTGTGCAGATCCTTACCGTCCATTTCTGTGAGAATGAGAGCTCCTCTTGAGAAAATTTTCTTTACCACGTAAGGTCTTTCTTAGTTGGACATCCATTTTCCACGGAAGTCTTTATGTATGGGAAGTATCTTTTTCAAAACTAGTTCTCCCCCATGAAATTCTCTAGGACGAACCTTTTTGTCGTAAGCTCGCATCATTCTTTTCTAGTACATCTAACCATGGCGGATATCTCTTAATCTCTTTTCCTCGATTAAATTCAACTGATCATATCGAGCTTGGACCCATTCTGCCTCATGTAATTGGAGCTTAGTCAAGACTAAGAGAGAAGGTATTTCAACCTCAATAGGCAAGACTGCTTCCATACTGTATGCCAATGAGAACGGTGTTGCCCCAGTAGAAGTTCTAACTGAAGTTCTATAGGCAAAGAGGGCGAATGGTAGTTTTTTCATGCCAGTCCTTATAAGTCTCAGTCATTTTTGCAACGATTTTCTTGATGTTTTTATTAGCTGCCTCCACAGCTCCATTCATCTTTGGGCGATAGGGAGAGGAATTGTGATGCTTGATTTTGAATTGTTCGCAAACTTCCGCTATCGTGCTATTGTTCAAATTCAAGGCATTGTCGGATATGATCCTTTCTGGCATCCCATATGGACAGATGATCTCCTTTTTCAAGAACTTACTAACCGCAGACTTCGTGACATTGGCGTAAGAAGTTGATTCTACCCACTTGGTGAAGTAGTCGATAACCAGGAAGATAAATCTATGACCATTAGAAGCCTTTGGAGAAATTGGCCCAATTACATCCATGCCCCACATAGAAAATGGCCAAGGAGAAGTCATGACATGAAGGTGTGATGGAGGTACATGAATCTTGTATCCATAGATTTGACACTTATGGCACCTCTTGGCATAATTGATGTAATCGCCTTTCATAGTACACCAGTAATACCCAAATCTCATATTTGCTTGGCCATTGTGAAACTATTGGCGTGTGTCCTGCAAATGCCTTCATGAACTTCTTCTAAGATCTACTTAGCTTCAACTGCATCAATACATCTTAGTAACACTTGATCTTTTCTCCTTTTGTACAAGATTTCCCCGTCCAGGACATATTCACCGGCGAGTCTTTTCAATGTCCTCTTTTCATTTTTTGAAGCTTGCTCGGGGTACTTGCAATCTCTTACAAATTGAAGAATATCTTGGTACCATGGGCAGTCATCCTTTTCTTCTTCTTCTTTTACCTCGATATCATAACAATGAGCTGGAGCCTCATAGATGCTCATTTGAATGATCTTTACATCTTCTGGTCTATTTACTTTAATCATTGAGGCTAAAGTGGCAAGAGCATCAACCACCTAGTTTTCTTCCCGTGGGAGATAATGGAAAGTGACGTCATCAAACTCCTTGATTAACTCGAGATCCAATTTGCGATAATCCACTAGCTTAAAATCTCTTGTTTCCCATTCTCCTTTGAGTTGATAGATTACTAGTGCAGAAAATTCATATATCTCCAAAACTTTGATTCCCCGCTCTATGGCTGCACGGATTCCCATGATACATGCCTCATATTCTGCCATGTTATTTGTGCAATCAAAATCGAGTTTGCTGGTGAAAGGGTAGTGATCTCCTTTTGGTGATACCAAGATTGCCCCGACTCCATTACCCGTAGCATTTGAAACTCCATCAAAATTTAATCTCCAAGGATGTTCTACTATGGTTACCTCTTCAGCGGTCGTAACACACATTAAATCTTCATTTGAGAAGTTGAAGTTTATTGGCTCATAATCCTCTAAGGCTCTGCTGGCTAGGAAGTTTGCTATCGCACTTCCTTTTACTGCCTTCTGATTGACATAAACTATTTCAAACTCCGAAAGCAAGATTTGCCATCTGGCCAATCTCCCATTTAATGTAACCGACTCCGTCATGTACTTCAGAGGATCTAATTTTGAGATTAACCAAGTGGTATGGTACAACATGTATTGCCTTAATCTTCGGGTGGTTCAGACTAGAGCACAACATAAGTTTTCAATTGGCGAGTATCGAGTCTCACAATCAGTGAATTTCTTGCTGAGATAATATATCGCCCTTTCCTTCTTTCCCGATTCATCGTGTTGGCCTAGTACGCATCCTATAGAATTTTCAAAGACCGTCAAGTACAGGATCAATAGTTTATTAGGAATTGGAGGTACTAAGATGGGAGCTTTGGATAAATAATCTTTGACCTTGTTAAAAGTTTCCTGACATTCATCTCCCATACACCAGGGTTGCACTTTTCTAAGCAGGCAAAAAATTGGATCACATTTCTCAGTCAACTGTGAAATGAACCAAGCAATGTAATTTAGTCTTCCTAAAAACCCTCGAACTTCTTTTTGTGTGCTGGGTGGCGGTAGCTCCTGTATGACTTTGACTTTATCTAGATCTATTTCGATTCCTCTTTTGCTGACTATAAAGCCTAACAGCTTTCCTGATGTGGCTCCGAAAGTGCACTTTGCTGGGTTTAGTTTTAATTGATATTTTCTTAGCCTTCCAAACAACTTTCTCAGGATTCTTACATGCTCTTCCTCCATTTGAGATTTCGCAATCATGTCGTCGACATAAACTTCAATTTCCTTATGCATCATGTCATGGAACAAGGTCACCATGGCCCTTTGATAAGTTGCCTCTACATTTTTAAGTCCGAAAGGCATCCCTTTATAGCAAAACGTTCCCCATAGTGTGACAAACATGGTTTTGATCATATCCTCAGGGTCCATCCTTATCTGATTATACCCAGAAAAACCATCCATGAATGAGAATAGGGAATGACCTGCTGTGTTATTGACTAAGGTGTCGATGTGAGGTAATAGGAAGTTATCCTTTGGGCTAGCTTTATTTAAATCTTGATAGTCCACACACATGCGCACTTTTCCATTTTTTTAGGATCAGGGACTATGTTAGCTACACATTCAGAGTATTTAACTAATTGGAAAAACCCATCATCAAATTGCTTCTTGACTTCTTATTTTATTTTTAATAAAATGTTTGGTCTCATCCTTCGGAGCTTTTGCTGCACAGGGCTACATTCTTCCTTTATAAGGAGCTTGTGTACCACAATGTCAGTGCTCAAGTCAAACATATCTTGGTACGACCAAGTGAAGATGTCTTGGAACTCTTGAAGCAACTCAATAAGATCCTTTCTGGTTTCTAAAGAGATGCTTGTCCCAATTTTCACCTCTTTCTTTTCATCTTCGTTTCCCAGATTAATAACTTCCACTGGGTCTGAATAAGGCAGGATTTGCTTCTCTTCTTGCTCCATCATTCTTAACAGATCCGGAGGCAAATTACAATCTTGATCATCTTCGAGGTCCTGAAGCTCTTCTAAACACACATCTTACTCGAAATGAGGCTCTAAGTTAACATCAGAGTTACTCATATTATTGATATTCGAGGACTTGTCAAAGGATGGAAAGGAGCTCCAAATAACAAATAAATTTACGAAAGAATGATTGTATGGTATGTGTGTTAGTATGTTTGTCAAATTGGTCAAGACTGTATGTATTAAAGAATTATTAATTTTGTTTATTAGATATGTACGAATGATTTATTAAGTTGGATTAAGAATGAAAGAATAGTTGGGAAAAAAAAATTGTCATATAAGATGGAAAATACATTTCATTCAAAATAACTGGATAATGATCATGTGCTCTTTTACAAAAAGATTCATATTGCTTTCGAGCCTAAAGCAATAGGTGTTTCTGAGCATTACTATGAAGAAATCTTAAAAATTACAGGGAGTTCCTCCACAGTCCAATTATTCAAAGTGCTTCCAAGTGCACATGAACCAATTCCTGACAGGTTCCCTTCTTCTCCTTCATCAGATATAACATTGATGCCTAGATCTTTCATGATTCCTCCAGTCTTGATCGTCACTTGCTTCTTTTCCGGTCCTGTCTTTTGGTTGATCACCCCTCTTGAGACAAAAGTCTCATATATGTGCGGGAAGACCATGGGTTCCCACGAAATTTCTTTTCTGGACAATCTTGCCCTCCGTCTTTCTTGCTTTCTTTCTAGCTCCTTCTTCTTTTGTTTCGCATCTGGTTTGTACCCCAAACCATAATGATCCCTCTTTTCTATCAGCATCGGCACATTAACTATTCCCTGAAGGTATTTTCCTAACCTCTTTCCAGGTAACACCCCTTTTCTAACTATTAAACGCAGACCTATCCTTGTGGTTGATGATATTGTAGGCACAGGGATCTTCCTCCCCTCCGAAATGAAGGTTGCATTGATGAACTCCAGTGAGCGGAAAGAACATTCCACAGCCTCCTTATCTATTCCAACATAAGGTGAATTACTCGTTATGGATGTGATAATTTCCTCATCAACGTTGATCGTGATTAACCATGGTGCAACGAAGATGATACTGCTCCAACTAAGTGAATCCATGGTCTTCCCAATAGACAGTTATGCGTGAGCCTGATATCCATCACTAGAAAATCTACCTCATATGTATTTGGCCCAATTTGAAGAGGTACTTCGATATTTCCCATTACCTTCCTCTCAGTCCCATCAAATGCTCTCACTATATTATTACATCCTTTCATGTAAGAGCTATCAATTGATAATCTCTTCATGGTGGTTATTGGTAGCACATTCAAAGCTGAGCCGTTGTCTGAGTACTCTAGGTAGCGTGTACCCCTTGCAACGAGTAGTGATGTGTAAGGGTTTGGTAGATCTTATACCTCCCATTGGTATTTTGTCATCGCTGAAGAAAATGAAGTTATCAACACTCATGTTATTGACCAATCGATCCAGCTTACTGACGGAGATGCATTTGTTACATATGTTTCGTTCAGCACCTTTATTAGCGTGCTTCGATGGGCTTCTAAGCTTAAGAGCAAGGATAAGATTGATATTCGAGCAGGCTGTATATGTAATTGTTTCACTACACAATATTCACTATGTATTAGAAACTTCAAAAACTCTTTTGCCTCTTTCTCAGATACTGGCTCGTTCGTGAGTGCTTCGGGCTTGCTAAATATTTCTTCCTCTAGCTCACTCATTATTTCCTTCCCTTTGTTAATTTCTTTCTCCTTATTTACTGGGTCATAACTCTTACCGCTGTGGGTAACAAGACTCACATCCTTCCTAAGTACCCCCTCCCTTGGTATGGTTACATTGCAATTGTAATTCCATGGGACCTTCTTACTATCTTTGTAAGGGAACACTGCTAGCTTCTGTATGACGATGCGCGGGATTATCTGCTCCCTTACCGTGCTACTCGTGGGTTTAGAAATAATCACCTTCGGGCGACTAATCCCATAAGTCTTTCCTGCTCCATCCTCGGAGGTGTAAACATCATTAACCTCCTCCTCTTCTTCGAAGAATTCCAATTCTTTGTTGTTCATCAACGTCTGCACTATAGCTTTGAATTTGACGCAGTCTTTAATCTCATACCCCTCAATGGCATGAAACTCATAGTAGTTGTCAGTCCTCACTACTGTGCTCTCCTTATCCTCTGTAATTACCCTCTCTTTGATTAACTGTCGTCATACCCATCGGAGTGGGGAGCTAACTTGTTAAACATTTCTTTTGGTTTTTCGACCTTTTTCTTCAATCAAGGCATTCACTCCCGGCTCTAGGTGATTAGGTAGAGGATTTTCGGTTATATTGGGCATCGTTTGCTCTTCCAATCTTACAATTCCATACTCGATGAGTCCTTCGACTCGCCTTTTGAAGGCAGGGTAATTTTCAATCGAATGACCTTTTACCCCTGCATGGTATTCACAATGGGCGTTCGCATCATACTAAGCCGGGAACGGGGGTTTATATGGCTTCATGCACTGTGGAGATACTTCATGCTTGTCATACAGTATTTTGTAATGTTCTCCATATGATATAGGAAGGGAAGTTTATTGAATCCTTCCTCTATTCGGTCTTAAACCCGGTTCTTGCCTAGGACCACTTTGATAATTGCTTGTTGGGGCTTTAGGCTGTCCTATTACGAATGGTTTGGCGTCACTTGGCCTGTACACACTTACGTTATTAACTTCATTGTCCCTCCTTCTGGGAGCAGACCTTTTAGTATTTTCTTCAGCCTTAATCTTGCAAGTTTTGATTGCATTTTCGATCATCTCCCCCGATATGCCATACCAAAAAAACTCTTGGTGGCGTTCCCTAACAGATGATTGAGATAAGGTGCCTTGAGGATGCTTCTAATCTAGCTATTTGGGCTTTCATCTCGACCTTCTCAACTTGTTTCTCTAACAACTCTCCTTTCAGGGCATTTTCTCGAGCCTGACCATATTGGAATTTCCTTTGCCACTGTTCTGTTTGGTCTTTCTGCATCTGAATTTCCTATCACCATTGTTCCAATGTCTTGTCCAATCCCATGGTTCTCATAGACAAACGGAGCTTCTTATAAACTTTCTTCAAGTCTACTTGGTCTTCTTCGACTTAGTTTTTGCCTTTCCTCAATTTTTCAGCCTTTAACCTGTGTATATCCACGTCCAGTCCCAACTTCATCTTTGCTTCTCCCAGGACCTCTATTTTCTTTCTGAATTCTGCACTCTTTTTCTCGAAATCTTGTTTCATGATGTCTATTTCTGATGGGACCTCTTGCAAATATTCCTCTATCGGCTGAACATTTTCAGAATTTAGAGTTGGAATGTTATTGTTAACTCTTTTACTTCTCCACCAGTCATAATTTGGTGTTGTTAACAATTTTACACTAAATTTTTTCATTCTATGTACTTTCTTCCTTACATTTGCTACCTCTCGGACCCTCTTTTTGTAGTCATTACCGTTGTAGGAGAACTCACACTGAGCTAGGCCATGTGTCGCAGGGATAAATTGTCTCGTCTTGTACTGCCTCAACATGAGCAGAGGTGCATATCTTGTGGCACCCCATACCCCAAGTAGAGGGACCCAATCAAAACTACCGCAATGATAGAGGATCTCCTCTAAGATGAACCCATGCGCGCATCATTCGACGTCTTCGTCCTGAAGGTTCTAAAGGATAGCCATCCATTTTTCCTCAGATACATTTTGTTCCTTTTGCGTGGCAACAAATTCCTTCAAAGGTGAGAAGTCAGTTAAGAACACTTTGAATGAAAACTTTTCTACTTTCCAAAAATGACTTTGAAACCAGACCATTAGAAGTTGGGCATAACCAATAAATGTTCCTTCCCCTTCTTTTCGGCAGGCATTCAATGATCTGAAAGTTTCGCAAGAATCACTGGGACAGGCGTAACTCCATTACTAAGTCGATCAAACAATATTGTCACTGCATCTTTCAGATGCCCTAATGCTTTTGGGAAAAGGACCAACTCGTAGATGCCAAGAGCAAAAATGTCAATGCGTTTCTTCATATCTGGGTGCGTCGCGAATAGATCTCGCAAGCTCTTCCAATTGATGCACTTATTGTCTCCCTTTACTTTAATCCGAGACACGACCCATTGTTCACTTATCCCGATTACATTTATCATCCTTTTTAGAAATGTTGGGACACATGCATCTTTTGAATATGCTTTATCGACTTGAATTCTGGGACAACGGATCAAAGTTGTATACTCTTCCACTGTGGGCATCATGTCTAGGTTCCCGAAGGTGAAACAGCTATATGCGGGGTTCCAATGCTGGGCGAGGGCTCGAAAGAGATGTTTGTCGATTTTCACTTCAAGCAAATAAGGTATGTCTCCATATTCCCGATAGAACATTTGTTTCATCTCACTATTCCACTGACCCCAGATATCTCTTAACTCTTGCAGATTGTTTTGAGTCACCTTAATCCGAGTATAATCCCAAAACTCTGATAAATGCCCTTCTTTTAAACTATCTCCTTTTTCACGTTGCAGTTCCTCTGACCATAAGCGTGCAACCATGTTATTTTCCACTTTATCAAGAAATCTGCCTTCCATGATGAAACTACCTATTTGGTAATCGAACTTAAATCAACATTTTTCATTTATGATGATGCAATGCAGGCAAAAGAGACAAATCAGAACACATTAGAAAAACATAATAATATTATCATACAAGTATACAAAAAAGAACCTAAGAAATAGTCTTGGATAATTGATAAAAGGTTCGGTATAATTTCGTCTAAGGCGAGTAGTTTTGGCTCACTATATGTGGTTTTAGGCTTTAAAGTAAAGGGTACCCAAACCAACAGATTCCTCGATCCTCGCCCATTACAAGCTCATACGGATGAGTTCGATTTAGGGGGATACATTTCCCACATGTTTGCACGGAAGTGAATACTTCACGAAAACATGGGTACGGATGTAATCTCGAAAGCGATTTACTATCCTGCATGGAGGTGAAGACCTCATGAAGGAGTAGTTTCGCGCTTCCACTTACAAGGATAGTAACAAGATGTATATGGATGCAAATTTATACTAACAAAATCAACATAATATAATATCACACAAAGATGCTGAGGATATCATATTAAACAAAACCAAAGCTTTAAAAGTTTTCAAAAAAGACCCGAAAATAATCAACTTTGGCTTGACTCTCGTTTATTTAAAAACTTCCCCAGTGGAGTCGCCAAGCTGTCGAAACGTTTATTTTTTGGTGAAAACAAACAGGTCTCGAACAATATTTAAAAATAAAAAAATGGGTATGATAAAAAAAAAGGAATCACCACCAATCTTTTTATACGGTGTGATTGGATCACCACAAAACGTTTAAAATTAGTTTTGAAAATTATTTTACTCTTCGAAATCTAAAAAATAGGCTCGAGAGTCGGTTACGCATGAGGAAGGATTAGCACCCTTATACGCTCAAAATTGGTACCACATTGATTATTTTCAGGACTTGGTTTGTTAAACATTTGAAAACTCGAGTAAGATTTAAAATACAATCTTTGTTTTTAGAAAATTTTGCATGATTTCAAAGAAAATCCTATTTGAGGAAAATCATCCGTTTGTTTCGAATTTTTAGGAGAACTGAAAGTCGTGTCCAACGCGTTAGGGCATTACGTTCTCAAACTTTCGAAATTGAAGGGCGTTTTGAAAGACTTTAAAGAGGATATTCTATAGCGTGAATTATACGAAAGTCACACCCATCACGTTAGGGCATGGTTTTTCGAAGTTTTCACATGAATGAACATTGCCTCATTTTTGTTTTCAAATTATTTGTGTAGATATATATTTTTGAGAACTCGAAATTCCATATTGAGTTTAAAATATGATCCTCGAACACATGACTTAAAAAGATTTAAAGAAAGAATGCTCGTTTGTTCCGATTTTCACGGAGAATTGAAGTCGTTACCAACACGTTAGGGCACGACGTTCTCGGAATCTCGAACTTAGAAGTCATTTTAAAAACTTGGAAAAGGATATTTGATTCGTGTGAATTATACGAAAAATCACACCCGACACATTAGGGTATATTTCCCGAAGTTTCCACACAAAAAGGACATTGCCTCGGTTTTAAAGGTTTATGAAAATAATTTTGAAAACAAATATGTAATTTTAAATATGAATGAGCAGTTAATAACAAAGATTAAATAACATGAAACAAAACAATTAAGTAGATAAATAATACACAAAAACCAAAAATTAATAGAATATAAAATACGAAATAATGATAATTTGAAAAGAAAGAAAAACAAAACAGACGGGACAAAATGCAATTTTTGGACACCCGGGGGTAAAATGATAATTTTAGACACTTCGGGGTGCAAAATAGTAATTTTTGGAGGATCGAGGTCAAAAATAGAATTTTTGGACATTCGAGGGTAAAATGATAATTTTTGGAAGTTCAGGGTTAAAAATGGAATTTTTGGAAATTCGAGGGTAAAATGGTAATTTTTGAAAAGTTCGAGGTCAAAAATGGAATTTTGTAAATTCAAGGGTAAAATGGTAATTTTGGAAGTTCGAGGGTAGAAACGGAATTTTTGGAAGTTTAATGGCAAAAATATAATTTTTTTGTGAAGTTTAGGGGTAAAAATGTAATTTTTAGAAAGTACGAGGTTAAAATGTAATTTTTAGAAAGTTTGAGGTCAAAATATGATTTTTGGACAGTTCAGGGACCTTTTGGGCAATAAAACCAAAAAGATGAGACACGTGGCAATTTCTTAGGCATTTTGAAGTCAAAGGACTAATTTGAAAATTATTTAAAATTTTGGGGTCAATTTTATAATGAAAACAAACTTGATTTAGGGATGAAATTAAAACAAATCAAAAATAAAAAGGACCATTTGCATAAATAAACCAAAAGATTGACACGTGGTAGCCTCCTGGGCTTCAAAAGGGTTTAAGGACTAAATTGAATAAGAAATGAAATTATTGGCCAAATTTAAAATTAATTAAAAATATGAAAAGGACCTAATTAGATATTTAGAAAAAACAGAAGGACCTATTACATAAATATACCATTTTTCAAAATCACACGGATCTTGAGGTGGGTCAGATCGGATTCGGGTCGCACGCTCAAAACGACGTTGTTTAAAGGGGTCTATATAAGGATGATTTTAGGGGAAAAAAATCATTTCCTCAACAATTTTATTTTTAAAAAAAAGAAAGCTCGCCCTTTTTTCTTTTTTCTAGTCCACACGCCGTCCTATCGTGGGTTGGTCTCCAGTCACCACTCCGATGCCCATGGCCGTATCCGAGCCATCATTCGTTCCACCTCATCTTCATTGCCGATCTTCGTGCGCACTACGTCGTCCGACCGCTACCCACGTGGCTCATTTAAGAACCTCACCTTTCCTTGTTTTATTTCCATATTTAAACAAATCGGGTTTCAAATCTGACTAAACCGAACTCAATTTTTTGAGAAATTTCCAAAACATTCAACCTCCGTTTGATTTTTCAGATTTGTTTCCCTTTCAGTCTTTGTTTTTTTTTAAAAAACAAATCCGAAATAAAAATTTGATTTTAAAGAGGATTTTGATAACTTGTACTTGTTTTTTAAATCTCCCCTTTTTCTGTATTCTGTTTCGTTATTACTTCCATTTAGTTTGTAAATTTGTCATATCCGAAACCCTTCACAACCGTGGGTGAAAACAGAAGGGCAACGCGGAGATCCGATGACGGCGCGTGGGATCTAAGGTACGTCTGTTCCTCTTCTTTTTTTTGTTATTATTATTATTATTATTATTATTAATTTTATGCATTTATTATTAACAATAAATGAGCCACTAGAGGGAATTAATATATTGAATAATAAATAAATGAACTGTTATACATTAAATAATACCTTTATCCTTGGAAGAGAGTTAATGGTTAGTACATGTGCATTAATAGGTGAAACGTTCCGAATTTACTATGATAGATAAAAGAAATAAAGGTGAATGAACATATGTACATTGAGAATTGACACTATTCTGGTTTGTTTGAAACTGTTGAACTCTTATTTTCTGACTTTGAATGCTCCCTACCTTCTTGTATTCAATTGAAACTGATTGTATTAATTTTCTAAAGGTTTGTTGCAAGTGTTAGGATTTTGTATTGATTTGGAATGAACAACCAAGGTCCGTAACCTCTATTACAAGTGTTTGAATCTAGCTTTAAAAACATCATTACAATCTGTTTTTGCATTTAAAACTTGTCTTGTTCTTTGTTTTGCAGGTACCAATGGTGGTGGCAACAGATGGGGCAGTGGCAACTTGCTGGTGGTCGGTGCTGACGTGGCAGCACGTGAATGACTGGAAAGATGGTGGCTAGTTAGCAAGTGGTCTAGTAGATATGACTTTTGTGGGCTAGGTTGAGTTTTTGGGTCATTGGGTTTGGGGTGTAATGGGTCAAATTAGGCTTTGGGTATGGTTTTTTAATAACTTGGGCTTGGATTTTGGACCTTGTAATTGGACATCATTAATTTGGGCTTTTATTTATTTAAATTTAGAGTAAGATTTAATTTAAAAATAAATTTAAACGTAAATTAAATTTAAATTTAAAATAAATTTAAAAAAAATAGGTTTAGTTTGGGCCCGATCAAAATTGGTCTCCAACAGGTATTATAGATTTTGGATTCTTCCCAGTTTTGTTGACCTCCAAATCTTTCAAATTGTTGAAACTGCAAAAATCAACAATTTGATTAACCACACCTGTTTTCTCTTCTTTCATGGAGAAAGGAAATCCTAAGAATTCAACCAATCTCTTTGTTTGAGCCACTGGATCTTCCTTCAACTCTTCATATCTCATAAACAACACCTTCCATGGTTTCTCGAAGCTCATGTTTCAGTACCCTAAAGTATGGTCCCAAAAAGGTCCATACCCTTCTTCACCTTTGCAAAACATTTCAAAACAGTCTTCCACTGACCAATAATCCATAAATCTAAAAAAGTGCCAAAGTGAGACAATGATGTCAAACAGATTACGGATTTTATAAACAATCCAACAATTTGAACATTTGATGGAATCGGCTAACATTGGATACGGGAGATGAGTAGAAAACAACCTTGGGGAGGGGATTGTAGAGAGATCAGGATTAGGGTTTTCTTTGTAAAAATGGATATCCAACTAAGGAACTAGTTAATGAGGGTTTGTAGAGTTCAAGGGGGTATTTGAGCGTGCAAAATGATGGCAGTTGACGATGGAAAACACCAAAGCTTTCAGCCAAGTGGTGCCAGATTTGGGCTTAGAGACAGCAGTGATATCATCATCAAGAGCCTGAAAATATTTTTGAAATGAGATTATGGATGAAGTGGGAACACTTCGAGAAGGGATTGAAAAGCCTTGGAATTTGTAACACCCCTACACCCGGTTCACACGTATAAACCCGGCATAAGAGTATTACATACAATGTCAGAGAATTAAAAATGAGTATAATAAATTTTTCTTTCAATTCATGTAAATTTTCAAAACAATATTAGTAATCTGTTCATTAGGGACACCTAAGTATATCATTTGTACATGACATTTTTCTTCAAAGTAAATTACCTAAACTTGAGCTTCAAAAGTGATGTGATGTGATGAGAGGTCCCTTGCTCTACTCTAGCTTTCCGTAGCTTTTGTGCCTACACGTTAAAATAAACGCGTTAAGCCGGTGAAGGCTTAGTAAGCACTACAAGCATAATAGATGATTATTTGTTTATTGCTTAATTTTATCAAACATTTAATTACTCATGCGTATGAAATTTCTAACCTTTCTTGCATGTAACATTTAACTTACCATAATTTTCACCATAACACACATTCATCCTCATATTCCAACTTACCTCAACGGTAGATTTTACATTTTCATCCCTTTTTCACAACTTAGTCATTTCAATCACATTAGTTCACTTAATTATTAACATATAATTACACATACAAATATAGTACTTCTCTTTCATGTATTTATCATTTCTTTACCTCAATGTAATAATTTGCACATTCTTTCACTTTTGACAATTTAGTCATCATAGCTTTCTTAACCATAGCTCACTTAGCTTATTTATCCACTTGGCCCATAGTAGACTTCTATAGAACCCATCAGATAAACGGAACAAGCAGAGAGTACCGAAGTACTAAACAGAGAGCACATAAGTGCTGGGCAACTGAGAGCACACAAAGTGCTAAACAGAGAGTACACAAAGTGCTAATCAGAGAGCACACACAGTGCTAATCAGAGAGCACGCTAGTGTTCCTTAATGGCATGCCACTATTATCACAATGGTTCTAACTTGTCTACATGGGCATAATCTCTCATATTCATCATTTTTCATAATTTCATATATCACATTTACATTTCTCTTCACATATACATAATCATGTATTTTTCACCTTTATTTACTCAAAGGCTTACACAATATCACCATTTTATCATATAATCAATATTCATAATTAAACACATAATATTTCACATATATATTGTTCATCACATATATATCATCATATACCTCTTTACTCTTATTTTCACATTAATTTTCAAAGTTGTCCATTTGCGTCACAGTCACTAAATTATTCATATATTGGGCTACAGAATTCGAAATTATAAACTGCTTGATGTTTCTGAAACTAGACTCAATCATTCTTACCATAAAATTTTCAGAATTTTTAATTTAGCCAATTTGTACAGTAAATTATTTCAATTTACCTCTTCTCTGCTGTCTGACAGTTTCGACCTTTCTTCACTAAAACTTATTTATCTTTTATTACAGAGATCAAATAATGTTTCCGTTTGTTTCTATTGAAAATATACTCATTAAATATTTATCCATATAAATTTTAGTCTCTAATAAATTTTCTATTTTTTTCTATGATTTTTCAAAGTCAGAACAGGGGAACTAGTACCTACTCTGACCTTGTTACACAAAATCAGTTATATCTCAGAATATACAGATCCATTTCTTTCACTGTTTCTTCCATATGAAACTACACTCAATAAGCTTTAATTACATATATAATTTGGCCCTTAAATCATTATATAAAATTTTTGGTGAATTTTCGAAGTTAGTCCCCTGTTACTGTCCAAACTGTTTTGAAGCGAATTTTTCTCTTCTCATATTTCCTTTGCACTAAATTTCATTTAATCACACCTAATCATCATATTTATAACTAAACATATTATTTTACTCATTTTTATCACAATTAATCATATAATTTAAAGAGAATAAATTTTCAATTTAAAAATCTTGTAGTACTTACTACTCTAGTAGAAAGCTTCCTTTCCCTCTTTGATCTTCTCTTTTCCTTTCTCTTCAATTGAGTCATTCTCCTTCATTTCTTTCTCTTCAATTCCATACAAAACACATATATTCACATTAAAATCATTCTAATATATCATAATCTATGTTTCTAAACCAAAACTAACATGTATTTAAAGAGGAGTTTAGCTTTCTTACCTTAATCACTTGTATTCAACACTAATTCCCATTTTCTTTCTCCTCCAAGACAAGTATGGATGCATTTCTTTTAACAATTGAATAGCTACTACACTTCTCTATCAATTTTATTCACTAATCTTGAAGAAATTTGGAAGAAACTAGCTTAATTGGTTTGTATTTGGTGAAAAAGGACTAATTTGTAAGAAAAGCAAAAGTTGAAATGGTGGAAAAATGGTGGCCAATGTGAAGCACCATGGCTGATGGTTTTTATAGCCTTTTCATCATTTCTTTTCTTCATTTCTCTAGACTTTTCTATCAATTTCTCTTTATAAAAATATCTTTCTTTAATAATTGCAAAATTGCACTTTTTGTCCTTGGGCCTTCCAACTTTACACTTTGGCCCAAAACATTACCTCCAAAAATATCTTCCTCCAAATTACTCTTTTTTCCCTCCTTAATCAATCTAATTCCCATAATTACTCATAATTCAATTTGGATAAATTACTATTTAGTCCTTCTTCCTTTCTCACACTTACTAATTAATCCTTAATTTTCTAACTATTTTCTTATTTTAGCTATATAGTCTAATTCTCAATTCTACTCTATTACTATTCCAAATCCGGTCCAAGAACGCGGATGTTACAGAATTAGGTTAAACCTAGCGGATATGCATTAGATGCTGCAGCATAAGGTGAGATAGTTGAGGTGAATGTTCCCATGCTACTTTCCTTGCTCTCCATATTACTGTAATTGCAATGATTTAGAACAATCAGTATAACATAATATTCTTGCTCAAAAATCATAGGCGCTGTAATAATGTTTTTTTTTCTATACGTCTTCTAATGGTTAAATAACTGAAAAAACAACATTTTGAAGATTAGTTCATTAGCATTTGGGTTGTTGTGGAAGGTTTGGTGGATGTAACCACGTTTATGGTAGACTCAACAAATTGATTGATATTTTTTTAAAGTATCTATTGGAGTGAGTACAATAATTAAATTTTCGTATTTTGTAGATTTATTAAGTGACAGATCTTGGTCATGAGTTTTAAAGTTGCTCCATACTCACGACGAGAATCGAACCCTCAATCATTGGTTAACGTAGGAAAAACTCTTACCATCTAACTTAACTCTCGTGGTGGCTTTACATCACTACAAATTTGATTATTTTATTCTATCATAATCAATTAATGACTATATCTCAAATGATTGAGGCTTTAATTTTCTTTTTAATTTAAGTTGATATTTAATAAAACATTCTTGTTCAACAAATAAAAAAAAATAGATCTCACTCAAATGCTTCAACCGTTACACTGGCCTTTTGGGCTCAATGCATAAGTCCACCCTCTGGGCTTGATTTTTATTAACTCAAAGTATTTTTGTACGAATGCAAGAGTATATTCAATTTGTTTTTAAATTCTTCACTAGATTTGAAAGATCCATAAAAAGTTGTACTTGTATATCCAATTTTAATATGCATCAACAAAAATTAGGAGTTATAATAACATAGAGCAAAACAGCACAACTAGCACCATCAAACATCTCCTAAATCATGAGATGCTTACCTCTTAAAATTGGCGTAACCTGTAGTATGGCATAAAGGGGAAAATTTTTTTTATAAATGAAACATAATCAAGAACTCACTTTCAACATTCATATGTTGATCACATCACCTGTTAAAAAAGTTACATTACTCGGACTCGATCGAGAACATTAGATACAAACATTTGCTCGACAACTTTTATAAAATTTTCAATGCTTTTGGAGGATCATTTTCTCATATCTAGATATGTTGGAAACAGGCAATGGAAATGAAGTAATTCAAGAAATATTGACCCAATCAAGATGCCTAGTTTCTAAGATAAAGTCCATGGGAGCAAGGATTCTAGTGGGATCAAACAAATCTAAGTCCTATACCATCAACTTTTTTGGATTTCATCGACTGGTTAAACTGCACAAAAATTCTAGTTTTCACATGACAAATAGTTCTTCACCTTCAACAATACTTTCATGCCAATGACTCTCTACATAGAAACCTCTGCTTGGCATATCCCTTGTAGTCAAAGTCGATTTCATTCACATATTCCTAAGGAGGGTAATTGTTAAATCATATAATATCATACCATTGCACCAAATGACAAGGTCAAAATGGCTCAGCCCTCCAGTCTCATCATCAAATTTTTTGAAGATGCTAAAGCTAAGATAAACAAGCTAACATGAGGATGGAAGTTACAGATATTATTCCCCACACACCCTATGTGAGATTACTTCCTAGAGTATATTTCTCGACATCTTGAAGCAACTGCTTCACTTCAGTATCTCTAGGTTTGTTACCTGCAATGAAAGATGGATAAGATCATGGGGATGTTGATAATACAACAAATCCAGAGTTAATTTAACAAATCAAGTTTGATAAATAAAACGAAACACATTAAATTGGTTCAGCAAAATATAGAAGGGATAAAGTCGACCTACCAGTACCACTTCACAAGAAGCTAACTGGTTGAAAAAGAATAGACTAATTACACACAGAAGTATTTTTCTCCACACAAAGTTGCTAGAGGGTTACGACAAAGGTCCTCCCGAGATACGATGAAGTTTTGAATTTCTTTTGATTAGAAAAATCGTGGAATTTCCTAACTCTTACTCTAATTTTTGAAAATTGGAATTGATTGTGAAAAGAAAAGTGAATTTGTGTGCATTATAGTCCATCTATTTATATGAATTCAATGGACACTTGTTGAAAAGTCACAACCCTTTCATATTGGACATACCTTTTGGAAGAGACTTGTCTCATGAAAATGTATCCATTGGATGATAAATCATCACTTTTTAATTAAATTTGAAAGATGATAAATCATCATTTTTAATTTGAATAGTGCTCGTTAATTTGCAATCTATAAATTTCCAGCAATCCCCTACTAGATTGCAAATTTCAGAAAATAAGTACACAACGATTAAGCATAAAGAAGGGTGTCCGTAGATTGAACCCTTTTTTTAGTGCAAACTTCTCAAAGTATCAAAAAAGTGAATGGTGGCTAGTTGCTTGAACCATCACTCTTAAAGTCAATATCGAAAAAATTTCACACATAATCGTAAAGAAATAGAGTAAGAGTTTAATTTGTTTTAGCACTATTATGACCATGTGCTCATCCTATTTCATGAACATGTACGAGAGAAAACCATAAATAAAATCTCGTTGAAGCGACACCACTTCATGTCCATATAGGTGGATTTCATGACAATTAATGTTCATCCATTAATAGTAAAACTCATCCTCCTAAAATATAATCACTAAATCGTGGTTTTTAGTGCACATTATCATTCAATAACTTGTTATTACCTTTTGAACCTTGAAACTAACTTTTGGCCAGAAAAAGGTACGGTTTCCATTATCAATGACACAATTAGAATGGTTTTAATCCCATCTTAGCGGTGGTACTTTTAACTAAATCTCTTCACAAAACTTTTATCAGTGAATCCGCTAAATTGTCAGTTGACTTAACATAGGTAACACTTATCACACTGTCCCTAATCAATTGTCTCACATACTCATGTCTCAAACTTATATGTCTAGACTTTCCATTGTACACCTTATTGTACGCTCAAGACATGGTGGATTCACAATCACAATATACGGAAATGACGAACCTACGTTGTGGCCACAACTTTATATCTAGCAATAGATTTCTTAGTCGTTCCGCTTCCTTTCCAGTAGCTGCCAAGGCTATAAATTCAGCCTCCATAGTTGAATGTGAGATGCAAGTTTGTTTCCTGGAGGCCCAACTAATGGCTCTAGCACCGATCGTAAAAATCTATCCAGATGTGGACTTATTGTCACTTAAATTTGTAATCCAACTTGCATTCGAGTAACCTTCTAGTACCGCAGGATAATCACTATAGAATAATCCCAAATTTTTTGTTTTCTTAAGATAACAAAAAATCTTACAAATTTATTTCCAATGATCGGTACCAGGACAATTTGTAAATCTCGCCAATTTGCACACAACAAATGCAATATTGGATCTAGTGTAATTCATTGCATTCATAAGATTTCCAATTGTGCTGGCATACTCAAGTTGTGCTATAGCCCTACCATTATTCTCACTTAACTTAAAGTTCGAATCGTATGGAGTGTTTGAATCCTTGATATTCAAGTGTTTGAACTTTTCCAATACTTTCTCTATATAGTGAGATTGGCTTAATGCAAAGCCTCTTTCATGTTTTTTCACCTTTATACCTAGAATTGTATCTACCTCGTTGAGATCAAATTCGAGGCTAGATGCTCTTTGGTCTCACGAACACCTTCCATGTTCGTCCAAAAAATCAACAAATCATCTACATAGAGACAAATACTTACACCATACGTATTAGTGAATTTAGGGTAAATACATTTATCTGCACCATTATGTAAAAAACCATATGAAAAAATAACAGAGTTAAATTTCTCATGCCACTGTTTAGGGTATTATTTTAAACCATATAATGATTTGATCAATTTACACACATTGTGTTCATTCCCAGGAAGCACAAAGCCTTCTGGTTGCTCCATGTAAACTTCTTCTTCGAGATCACCATTCAAAAAAGTCATCTTAACATCCATTTGATGTACATGTAACTTATGGATGGATGCAAGTGCTATAAGAATTCGAATGGAGGTCATCCTAGCCACTGGTGCATAGGTGTCAAAATAATCTAGGCCTTCTTTTTGTCTAAATCCTTTAGCCACCAACCGAGCCTTAAAGATTGGAGAACCCTCTATTGGAGTGTTCTTCCTCTTAAACACCCATTTACACCCAATAGGATACGATCCTTGAGGAAGATCAACTAGAATTCAAGTTTTATTGGACAATATTGAATCCATTTCATCATTGATCGTCTCTTTCCAAAAAGTCGCATCCCTAGAAATCATGGCTTCACCATAGGATTGTGGATCACCATCCACATTAAACATTATGAGGATCTTCTTAATTACGTATTCTCTATTTCCCTCAACAAGGAATGCTAGAGATTGTGAGGAAATGAAATCTAGACCAAAATCCTTTACTTTTCTCACTTTTTTGACTTTTCCTCGGTTTCATATCATTATTGTCACAAAGACTTCTTTTGGTTTGATCACTTAAGATCATTGGTTGATATTTTTTTCGAATTCGTTGAATCATCGAAAAACTTATTTTTAATAAATACAACATCTCTTGTTTCAATTATCATATTTGACACTAATTCAAGAATACGATATGCCTTAGAATGTTGGGCATATCCAACGAATGCACCTTTGACTGCTCTTGGGCCTAACTTTGTTCTCCATTGGTCGGAAACTCTGTAGTAAGCCAAACACCCCCCATACTTTGAAATAATTTATGTTTGGCATCCGACCCTTCCATAACTTTTATGGAGATACTTTGAATTTTCTCAATGGTATTCTATTAAGAATATAACACGCAGTTAATAATGCTTCACACCATAAATTATATGGAAGTTTAACATTTAACAACATCAAGTTAACCATATCCACTAAAGTACAGTTCTTTCTTTTCGCCAAACTATTTTGTTGTGGAGTATAAGACGCAGAACACTCATGTACCGCACCTTGTTCCTCACAAAATATATTAAATTCATTTGAAAAATATTCACCATCTCTATCACTACGAAGCACTTTGATTTTCTTACTAAACAAATTCTCAACCTCGTTTTTAAAACGTTTAAACATATCAAAAGCCTCGTCTTTACTTTTCATGAAATACACATAAGTAAATCTAGAAAAGTCATCTATAAAAGTGATAAAATATTGTTTTCCACCTCTTGTTAGAGTTCCATTTAATTCACAAACATCCAAATGAATTAAATCTAACACTTGCAACTTCCTTCACACTTATTAGGAAATGACTTCTTGGTAATTTTTGATTGAATACAAATTTCACATTTATCCACAAACTCATCATTACTTAGATTGATATAATCATTCTGTTGCATATATTGTAAAGTTTTAAAATTAAAATATGCTAAACACGCATGCCACAAAGGATAAGACTTAACAATATAAGCAAAAGAATTGACTTTATTCATATCAATACTTAACTTTAAGCCAAACAAACTTATCAGATTCCAAGATAACCTTGAACCCCTTGTTACATAAAAGACTTACAGACACTAAATTCTTTCTCACATCGAGAACATGCAACACATTGGTCAAAGTCAATTTCTTCCTAGATGTAAAGTTGAGTTCCACCGTCCCTTGACCGAGCACTTTAACCGATTGATAGTTGCCCATAAGCACTTCACGGTTTTTCACTAGTTCATAATTCTTGAATTGTTGTCAGTCATTACACACATGGATAGTAGCACCAGAGTCAAGCCACCCCAATTTTGAGACTTATCAGTCATGGCTATGTTGAGTTCGGTAATCATACCAATCTCCAAATTCTTGACCCCTTTTGTGACCATGGCCACTAAGTTCATATCCTCCACCATATTGGCCTTGGAAGTTATGTCATCTTGCTTCTTTTTGAGAAGTTTACAATCTTTAATGTAATGTCCTTTCTTATTGCAATTATAGCAATTGTGAGATTTTTTTCTTCTTGTTTTGCATGTCATTGGTCTCGAATGTGGCCTTTCTTTTACCATTTTGAGAGTTCTTGGACTCGCTCACATGGTTCACTTTAGAACTTTGAGGAAGATACATTGCATCACACTTTCGAGTTTCCTCTTCAATGCACAAATGCCTAAATATTTTCTCCACAGTGAAGTCCTCTGCCATATGTAGAAGTTTCTTCTGATAATTGTTCCAAGACGAGGGTAGTTTTGAGATGATGGCCCCGACTTGTAACATTTTCGAAAAAACAACTTTCAAGTCACGAAGTCTGCTTATAAGGACTTATACATGGACTTGATCCATGATCGGGATACTGTCAAGCATTTTGAATTCAAAATATTTCATCATTAAAAATTTATTGGTACCATGATCCATGATCCACGTTGTATTTCTCTTCAAGAGCTTTACATATTTCCATCGGGGATTGCACGACATGTAAAGATCATAATATCAATCGGACAAGGTGTTGAGAATGTGTCCACGACATGTGAAATTGTCTTCCTCACGCTTCTTCTTAAGTTCGACCACTTTTGCAATTTTCTCTGGGGGTGGGATCCTCCACGGGTTGTAAGTTTGGATCTAAAACGTACGCCACATTTAAGACGGTAAGAAGGAACAACATATTATCCTTCCAACGATTGAAGTTTGAGGCATCAAATCGGTCAAGTTTCACAAACTTTTGGTTCATCACTCTGAATGCGATGGTAGTCTTTATCGCCATCTTCAAATTAGTTCTCTTTGATTGTTGGGGATTTTGAGAGAAGATAGATCCGGAGAAGATATTGAATTAAATAGTAAACTTCGAGGCACGAGTGACGCTTTCCAAAGAAAACTATTTACTCCCACACAAAGTTGCTAAAGGGTTACGACAAAGGTCCTCCCGGGATACAAAGAAGTTTTGAATTTCCTTTGATTTGCAAAATCGCGGAATTCCCCAACTCTTACTCTAATTTCTGAAAATTGGAATTGATTGTGTAAAGAAAAATGAATTTGTGAGCATCATAGTCCATCTATTTATATGAATTCAATGGACACTTGTTGAAGAGTCACAACCCTTTCATATTGGACATACTTTTTGGAAGAGACTTGTCCCATGAAAATGTATCCATTAGATGATAAATCATCACTTTTCAATTAATTTTGAAAGATGATAAATCATTTACTTTTAATTTGAATGGTGCTCATTAATTTGCAATTTATAAATTTCCAACAGCTATGTTGTTCATACAAGGGAATGCTAATTGTCCTCCATATACAAGGGGTACAACTTCCGATTCTAATTCTGTGTGATCGTGCAAATAATATCTGAAACTGGTAACAAAATGGGGGAAAAAAATCCAACAATGTGTTACTAGCAATAAACAGTTACCTGAAGACTCCAGGTATATACGCAGAAACCTTAACTGCTCTTCCAATCCTTTGAAAGTCAAACAAAGAAAGTTCCTTATCAGTACCACTCAGAGAATGAGAAGCAATTTTTTGAAGGGAAACGAGATCAATGTTTCACCTGGATATTTACTGTAATCTGTAATATGGGGTGTTTCCGTATGATAGTCAGAATCCATTCACAAAAGTGGTTTACAATAACATAGGCATCAGGATTGTAAGTTGCATACTCATAATCCTGTAACAGCGGGCATACAATCAACCTCTAAAGAATTAGAGTTACATATTTAGTACTTCAACAGAAGCTATTCTTGGAGAAATCAATCTCACAACGAGCTGCAAATTCAAGATCACAAGAAACTGAAAATCCATTTGGTCAAAGGTTTAACTATTGTTCTCCATTCCTGAAAATGAAACAAATGATACTACCCCGCTTTGCCAGAAATTAGAATCAGAAAGAAGGGTTTGGCTATTAAAATTACTGAAAGAAAATTATTATATATTATGCAAGCCAGTTTGATAGAAACTCACAATAATTGTTAATGATTTAGGCTCTTCATTAAACATTATGTTACCATATTGTAAACCATTGTGATAGAAGCCTATGCATTGATGACCCTCCAAAATTTTTCTTTCTAACATATAGATTTCCTCCTGAAAAGCTTCCAAGCGAAAGGCTTTAGCTTTTTCCAAAGGACAAAATGTCTTGGCTGAATTAAGCCAATTTCTGAAACATTGAGAAGTACCTTGTTTGACCAATGGTAAAAACTTTAAACTAATGCAGTAGCTGACTGAGAGATATGACCCCCATAATATTTACACATTTCAAAGAGAAATATCAAAATGTACCGCAATCTATCCCATAGCCAAACTTTCTTTTGACCAGGCATATCGAGTTCATTGAATGCCCTCAATTTTGCTGCTATTGGACCTGATATATCTGGAGCACGCAAATCAACTGCTGATAGTGTCTGAAGATCCATGTGAAAGAAAAAGCAGATAAGAACATTTCACATTTCTAATGTGCAAATCAGCAAATGACCCCTCCAAATTATCGAGGAGAGAGAGAGAAAGAGAGAGACAAAGGCCGAGTGTCAACAGAAATGTGATTCCCAAGGTAACGCTAAACCCCAATGCTCAAAACAAAAAGGGATAAAGGCAACATTCTGGTCAAAGAACACCTCCACACCGTCACTGTAAATCCTAACTACACCTTTCGTGCTGTATCATTTGTTCTAGTTGGCTATTTTATTTGGAAAACTTCACTGGTCATGGCACCTTTAAGAGGGATTACATGCCCTTTTGGTGCCCCTCCAATCATATCGTGTAATGCGTCATTAAGTACTTTATAATGATAAATTTAACTCTCAACTTTTATGTATTGTGTAAATCTAATTATAAATTTTTAAAAATAATTAACCCTCAACATTATATATTATCTCAATTTCATTCTAATTTTAAAAATATATAATACATAAATATTTTTATAAAAAATAGTAAATTTAAAAATATATAAAAAAATACATTGTATTTTACATAAAGTAATAAGTTAATCTAATTTTTTTATACATTATACAAATAAATTTTCAACCCCTCATTTTTTTCTTTTTCCTTTTTTCAGAAAGCCTTAGAACTCCCCACACTTCTCTTTTTAGCGTTGTCGTTGCCATTTAATGCCAGATCACCAGCATCAATGCTCTCGCCACCATTTCCCTTGAACTTACTCCAAATGATCGTCATCGCCTATGCCATTGGTTCCCATCGCCTTTGTCCACCCGATGGAGGGATGATTTTTAGACTACAGCCTCTCCTTGTTGTAGTCTTCCTCCTAACCGATTCCAATTCTCGACTGAAGCTTGGTTTTGAGAAAACTTGATATCTTATTTTCTTTTCTCCCTTTGGTTTTCTTTGAGGGCTTCTAACTCCTTTCTATCCTTTGCTTTGGGGTTTAGGGATCGGAAGCTCCCAAAATGGGAGCTAGACAAATGGGTTTGGATTATTCACAAGTGTCGCGTATATGTAAAATTAATATGCTACTATGTATTAGAGTTAGTATAGGTGGTTATTAAGAATTAGTTTTTCTGTTATACGTAGTTTTGCAGTTGAGCAGCTAAATCAATGTGTTTAAATAGAGCAGCATAGAAGAAGAACGCAAGCAAATTTTCGGTATCAAGAAATATAAACAAAATTCATTCTAAAATTCAGATCTATTTTCTATTTGCTACTCTATTTTCTTTCATGGTATCAGTCGGTGAAAGATCCTGAGTTTGTTTGTTTGAGTTCTGTTTTGAGCTTCGCTGCATACAATGGTTGATTCTACTGAGTCTACGACTGGATCGGTGGCACCTACTGCTTCGATGAATCCAAATGGTGCTCCAACTACTCTAGAGGCTGTTCATGCGACCGTTCAAACTGGTGATTCGATCCGATCCAAGCTGGTCCAGGCGTTCCCTCATCATGATACGATGAAGTTAAATGAGGGAAATTTCATACAGTGGCAACAACATGTGAGGTTTATAGTGGAAGGCTATGAACTCACCGGATTTGTGGATGGATCCTTAGAATATCCTCTTCGATTTTTATCCGATCATGATGGAAATTTGACCAAAAATCCAAAGCATGTGTTCTTCCAGTAGCAAGATAAACTGCTTGCGTCGTGGTTGCTGTCCACGATTAGTAGCTCTCTTCTGGTGTGTTTCATTGGCGTGAAGACATCGTGTGATGTTTGGACCAGTGTAAATCGATTGTTTGCTGCTGTCACCAGATCGCGTCTGTCTCGAGTGAAGCATGATCTTCATGCTATAAAGAAAGGTACTCTCTTTATCAAGGAATATGTTGCTAAAATACAAAACACATGTGCTTTGATTGAGGCCTTAGGTCACCAAGTCAATGAAACGGAGAAGGTTGAGGTGATTCGTACCGGTTTAACGCTGGAGTTCGATGCCGTGATTGCCTATGCCTCGTTCACGTTGGAACCATTGTCCGTGGAAAAGATCGTTGACATGCTCATAGAATATGTAAGGCGGCTTCAGAGGATGGCGTTGAACGACCCGATTCAAGCAAATCTGGTTAGTGCACAAGAAACAGTGGGTGAACCAACTAAAACACCAGTGGCAATTCGTGGTGGCCATGCTTCGGTCACTAGTCGTGGGCGATTTGCGAGGAGCCGTCCATAATGTCAGATCTGTGGTCATATAAGCCATCTCGCATAAAAGTACTACTATCGCTATGACCGGGAAGCTTCAACGTCGGTTACAGTGCCTTGGTTTGGTCCTTCGTCATCGACTGGTTGTTATGTTGCTAGTCGTGGGATGCTGCCTACAACAGTGTATGGTGGTCTTCGTACTAGTGCAGCCAGCGAACGCAGGTGCGCCAACTAATTTGCGTGGGTATGGACAGTTGAGTTTGCGACATCCGTCCGGCTGGAAGCATGGAGGTACGCCGCTCGTGCCTTCTTATGATTGGGAGCATGGGAGATATGAAGAAACAAAGAATGAAATGATGGCTTACCCTAGGCAAGTGGAAGGTTATGCTTCACGTGGGCGACAACGTGGTGAACAATTTGGAGTTAATGGCCCACGTGTCAATATGGTGTCTAACATGGATTTCAATATGGCAGAGGCGGTTGAAGAAGCATGTGGCCTTGATGAGAGTGGGCCCTCCACTCCTAATGTAAATTGTGTGTAATTGGGAGATTTGGCAGCTTGGAATTATGGGTCGACCATGCGCACTAATTGGCCGAGTGGACCGTGTTTTACAAAACCAAGGGCACGAGTGGTGTACGAACCATGTCTTGATAATGGTGTGAAAATTTAATTTCGAGATATCTTACTGGTCCACCTATAGGTGGTGTTTTTTTCTGATAATGCAGGAGTTGAGTGTTTTGAGGATGATTTGTATGCTCCGATCATGGTTACGATTGAGTGATATTCAGATTCAGGTGTAACACATCACGTGTGTAAGGATGCATTTGTACTGAATGATGCTACACCATATTCAGGTACTGTTCCAATATTAATGGGTGATGGCACTCTTAATAAAATTACTTCGGTGGGTAATTTTATGGTAGATATGCCCACAAAGGTATTACATTTGTCAGATGTGTTACGTGTGTCTAGTATTTGCAAGTATTTGTTATCAGTATCACAATTTGTTAGAGAAAACAATGTATTTTTCGAGTTTCATCCGTACCATTGTTTAGTTAAGGATATCGAGACTCAAGTTATTTTAATGTAGGGCCGCACACATGACGGGTTATACAAATTCTCTCTTTTGGTATCAAATAAAGTTGGCAGTATGCCGTCAGTTAATAATACGTGTTTGAGGTCAAGCGCTGGTGTAGGTGGTGTTTTCGAGCTGTGGCATCAGAGGTTGGGTCACCCTATAGGTCGTATAGTAGAGAGTGTGTTGATGCAATGTAATATAGCTTTAATTAAATATAAAAATAATAATAATACGCATATTTGTGTTGCGTGTCAGAAAGGGAAGGCACACAAGTTACCATTTGCTACATTTGAAACTCTATACAATTTTCATTTTGAATTGGTAGTTTCTGACTTATGGGGTCCAGCTAGTGTTGAGAGTAGTGGCAAATGGTATTACGTGTCGTTTGTGGATATGTTTACCCGATTTACTTGGGTTTATCTTGTTCAGCGTAAGTATCAAGCAATTGAATGTTTTGTTCAATTTCAACAGATGGTTAAGACTCAATTTTCAAGAGATATTAAACAGTTACAAAGTGATTGGGGAGGCAAGTATTGAAAGTTTACGGCTGTGCTTAAACGATAAGGTATTGTTTACAGAGTAACATGTCCACACACCTCAAAGTAGAATGGTGTTGTTAGGGGCAAACATCATCACATTGTTAAGGTTGGTTTAACTCTTCTTGCTCAAGCTAATTTGCCTCTTAAATTTTGGGGGTTTATGTTTGTTTGTGCTGTGCATTTGATCAATAGACTTCTTACTCCTGTGTTACAAAATAAGTCTCCCAATTATATGTTGTATAATAAGCGACCAACCTAAGATCATCTTAGAGTATTTGGATGTTGCTGTTTTCCTTATTTGCGACCCTTTAATTATCATAAGTTGGAGTATCGCTTTCAACCATGTGCGTTCGTTGGTTATAGTCCAAGTCATAAGGGTTATTAGTGTCTCACATTGGATGGGCGGATTGTTCTTTCTCGGCATGTTATTTTCGATGAAAGGTGATTTTTGTACTCAGAACAAGTACAAGGTACACCCACAGGTAGGCGTGTCGCTACGTATGTTTCGATTGTCCGTCACGTACCAGCATCAGGTGCTGAGAGTAGTACACCTTCATCTGGTGGTTCTGCTGATGTAGTGTCCACCTTTGATCCTCTAGCAACACCTAGAAATGATGGGATAACTCACGCTGCTGATGTGGATACTAGTCAAGTCAATATGGAACTCAATGCTTCTACGAGTGATGCTTTGTGTTTAATTGAGAATACACCAGAGTTGGTTGTTCCTGTTATTGAGCCATCTCGTCTACCAATTAATTCTCATCTGATGGTTACGTGTGCTAAAGCTGGCATTTTTAAACCCAAGGCTTTAGTAATTGAGGTTTTAGAGTTTGAGCCACGTATGATTGAAAAAACGTTTGCTACGGAAGAATGGCATGCAGTAGCTCAGGCTGAGTATGATGCTTTGTTGAGGAATCATACGTGGGAGTTGATTTCTCTTCCATTAGGATGAAAGGCTATTGGATGTAAATGGTTGTTTAAGATTAAACGTAACCTTGATGGGTTTGTAGCTCGACGAAAGGGTAAACTTGTTGCAAAGGGATGCTTTAAAGTTTCGAGGTTTGATTTTTAGGAGACATTTAGTCCGGTGGTTAAGCCTGCTACGATTCAGGCAATTCTTTCAATTGCTGTGTCAAAGAAGTGGTCACTTCGTCAGGTGGATATGAATAATGCTTTTCTGAATAATGATCTTAGTAAAGAAGTTTATATGCAATAGCCTCCTAGTTATGTTCAATATGGAGTTGATGGATGTCTGCTTGTTTGTTGATTAACGAAGGCATTATATGGGCTTCGTCAAGCTTCACGAGCATGGTTTGACAAGTTGAAAGCTTTTATTGGGTCTGTTGGTTTTATAGGTTCAAAATTGGATACGTCATTGTTTGTGCGTGTAAATGACGATGTTCACATGTATGTTTTGGTTTATATTGATTATATTATCATCACAGGTAGTGATCAACGTGATATTGAACAATTTATGACGCAGTTGAAAGCTGAGTTCTCCCTTAAGGATTTGGGTGATCTTCACTATTTCTTGGGAATTGAGGTTACTTGATTTTCTGATGGTTCTATTCATCTGTGTCAAAGAAAGTATGTTCTTGATCTACTTGATAGGTGTAAGATGCTAAACTCCAAATTTGTTCACACTTCAATGGCTAGTTCATCCTACTTGTCCAGAGATATGGGCACTCCTGTCAGTGATCCTAGTGAATATTGTAGCATTGTGGGGGCTTTGCAGTACGTAGTATTAACTCATCCTGATATTGCATATGCAGTGAACATAATTTGTCAGTTTATGCATAAACCTATAGAAGATCATTATGATGCTTTGAAACGGATTCTTCGGTATTTGTGTGAGACAGTTGAGTATGGTATTATTCTAAAGCCGTCTAATAGGTTGTCATTGGTCGGATATGCGGATGCCAATTGGGGATTGGATTTTGATGATCGTTGATTTACAACTGGTTATTGTGTGTATTTTGGTGGAAATCCTATATCTTGGTGTTCTAAGAAGCAGTAGGTTGTTTCTAGATCAATGGCTGAGGTTGAGTACCATGGGTTGGCTGCTACTACTATAGATGTTGTTTGGTTAATGTCCCTGTTAAGTAAGTTGAAGTTCCAATCTATTGATACACCAACAATCTAGTGTGACAACTCAAGTGCAGTTGCCGTAGCTGCTAATCTCGTTTTACATTCCAAGTTTAAGCATGTGGAATTAGATCTGTTCTTTTTTCGGGAGAAGGTGCATGATAGGTCCATTGTGGTTGGTAAGGTACCAGCTTGTGATCAGGTCGCAGATGTATTTACAAAATCATTACCAGCTTCATACTTTTGTCATTTTCGGAATTTTTTGCGAGTTTTGAAGGTGGTGTAGATAGGTGAATATTAGAGTTAGTATAGGTGTTTATCAAGAATTAGTTTTTCTGTTATAGGCAGTTCTGTAGTTGAGCAGCTAAATCAATGTGTTTAAATAGAGCAGTATAGAAGAAGAACGCAAGCAAATTTTCGGTATTAAGAAATCTAAACAAAATTCATATCTATTTTCTATTTGCTACTCTGTTTTCTTTCACTATGAAACATTATTTAAAATTTGGAAGTGGCATAAAAGGGTAGAGAAGAATTCATTTTAAGGTTCAAACAAAAATCAAGAAAGAAAATATTAAATAAAGGTTAGGGTCAAGCAAGTTAAATGAATATAAATAAAAATAGAAAGGGTAAAAATTTACTTAATCTTGTTTGCCATATACATGTGCAAGTGTCATGCGTTAGAGTTCAAAGCATGTGATTATTGCACAAAAAGCATCCCATGAAAATTTTCATATTGAATGAGACTCATTTGACTCACTTGAATTGACTTTATTTGAAAAATAAGTGACGAAGCCCATTTACTTGAAGCTTTGGTGGTCCGAAAAAACACTTATGAAAAATTAAGGCTACCTTGATAAATAGAAAAAGTAACCATAGAAAATTTGATTTTGTAATCTTGGGGATTATGTAAATCCCTTAATCATAGGTATACTTCAATCATGTCCGTAGATGTAAAGCAAGTTGTATTGTTGGGTTTGGGGGAGCACAATTACAAATAGAGGTCTATTCCTCATTTCTAATCATCAATTGTATCCTATTATTTGAGTTAAAGAATCTATTGAAAGTATTTACTCAAACACTTAACGTGCTTTGTTTTTTTGTGATTATTTTGTTCTTTCGAACTTTTCTTTTTTATTTGAGTTATTTCTGCTTTTATAATTCTATGTCTTAAAGAAACTCTGTGAGAATTTTCACTTTATAAGAGTTAGGCTGATTTAGATGAATTTAAAGCAAAAAAATCACCTAAGACCGCACAGATTGTAAGACGAAAGGTGTAGTCCCGTGACATAAATATGAAGTTGATTTTTCTAAATTTTCGATAATTACAAATGTCGAAACCATCTTTTTTGGAAAAACGACGTGTTTCAAAAAAAAATTTCAAATTGGAAAATAGGGGTCGCCACCAATCCTTTTGTACGGTGTGATTGGATCACCTCAAAACGTTTAAAATTCGTTTTGAAAAATATTTTGGTCTTCGCAATCCAGAAAACAAGTTCGAGAGTCAGTTATGCACGAGGAAGGGTTAGCACCCTCATACGCCCAAAATTGGTACCACATTGATTATCTTAGGGTCTTGTTTGTAAAATTTTAAAAGCTCGAATAAAGTTTAAAATACGATCCTTGAATGCATGAGTTACGTTTAAAATAAATTGATTTTGTTTGGAAGTCCCGCTATTTCGAAGTGATCGAGGAAGAAAGTCACGTCCACTGAGTTAGGACACAACATTTCGAGATCTAGAAATAACGAGCTTTCCTTTGTAAAAAATTTTAACACTTTTGAAAAGGATGTTCGATTATCTCGATTTAAAGAAAAAGTCGCACCTAGTAAGTTTAGGTACAAATTTTCAAAATTAGAGATAAGAAACATTGCCTCGATTTAAGGATATTCGATTTTTTCGATTTGAATAAGAACCGTGCCTAGTAAGTGAAGGCACAAATTTTTGAAATTCGAAATAAAAGAATATTGCCTCGATTTTAAAGTTTTTATGAAAACAATTTTGAAAATAAATATGTGAGTTTGAAATGAATGAGCAGTTAATATTGGATATTTAGATATCACGAAGCAAAATAATTAAGTAGATAAGTTATATGCAAATATTAAAAAACGAGATATGAATGCATAATGATTAAAATTAAATACAAATATTGACGAGGAAGAAGAATAAAATAATCGAGGTTTGAAAACGTGATTTTTGGATACTCAAGGGCAAATGGTAATTTTGGACACTCGAGGGCAAAATAGTAATTTTAGGAAGTTTGGGGTTAAAACGAAAATTTAGACATCCGGGGGTAATATGGTAATTTTTGAAAAAAAATCGAGATAAAAAATGTAAATTTTGGAAGTTTGGGGGTAAAATGGTAATTTTTGGAAAATGGGGTCAAAAATGGAATTTTAGAAAGTTTGAGGGTAAAAACATAATTTTGGAAAAATTGAGGTCAAAAATGGAATTTTAGGAAGTTCGGGGGGTAAAAATGTAATCTTTGGAAGTTTTGGGGTAAAAATGTAATTTTTGGAAAGTTTGGGGTTAAAAATATAATTTTGGAAAATTTAGATGTAAAATGTAATTTTTAGAAAGTTCGGGGTAAAAAATATAATTTTGAAGAAGTTTGAGGGTTAAAATATAATTTCTAGATAGTTTAGGGACCTCAAGGACAATAAAACCAAAAACAGGTGACACGTGGCAGCTCTCAAGTATTCAGAAGTCAAAGGACTAATTTGAAAATCAAGAAAAATTTTTGGGTCAATTTTGTAATTAAACAGAACTTGATTTAAGGATTAAATTGAAACAAATTAGAAATAAAAGGGATCTTTTGCATAAATAAGCTAAAGCATTGACACGTGGCAGCTCTTGGTGCTTTCCAAAAGGTCAAGGGATTAAATTGAATAAAATATAAAATTATTGGGCGAATTTTAAATTAATTAAAAGTACAGAAATGACCTAATTGTAAATTTGAAAAAAAGCAGAAGGACCAAATGCATAAATATACCATTAACAAAAAACACGCGGATCCTGAGGCGGGTCGGGTCAGATTTGGGTCGGGCCGGATGGGCATGGATCTTAATAAGTAAAACGGGGCCATTTTGGGGCTTAAGAGCCTAGACCAAAACGGCATCGTTTTGGTCCACTATATATGTCCTTCAAAGCCTTTTTTTTATTCATTTTCTTCCTTTTTTCAAAAAAAGTTTCAAAAACTCTCTCACCCACTCCTTTTTTCTTTTTGGAGCTCAAGGGTCGGCCATGGCTTCGGTCGGTGCACCACCGACGATTGGTTGCCACGAGCGCCATGCGCTGCCGCCCCACGTCCTCGCCATCCACCGTGCATCGATTTTCACGTACAAGGGCCGCTACTTCCATACCCACACGCCGGCGAGGTTCGAAGGTGAAACTCTTGCCTTCTCTTTTCTTTGCTTTTGTTTTCTTAAACAGGTTTGAAACTTTTCATTTTTTAGATCTTCAAACTTTAGGAAAAAAAAACTTTTTTTAAACTTAGATCCGTTTCACCCTGTTTTATTACAAAATATTCTATATTTTTTTAAAACGTTTGTACTACCGTTTGATTCTTTGTAGATCTATTCTCGATAAGTGTACGACGGCGACGGCGACGGAGCGAGATCCCGACGTAGTTTTCGGCAGCGGCGACATCGACCCAGGGGTGTAACGTACCTGACTCCTCCCTTTTCCTTTTTTATTTTTTTTAAAAAAATTATTAATATTATTTATTACTCTTATTTATTATAATTATAATTATTATAAAAATTATTTATTATGAATTCAATGTACTTATTTAATATTTTGAAGTGGATGCTAATAATGGCAGTTATATAAATAAATAATTATGTAAATGCATGTAATTGGAATGAAACGTTTCGAATTTCAATGAACAAATGCATACTGTTTAAACATACCTAGCTAACAGTAGGATGTTTCGAGTCAGCTTTGCGGATCACTATATCTTCAAATGCTCTTGTTAATGACTATCAAATGCACTATATGTATTGAGATTGGGTTTAACTGTTTGTGTTGATTTTTGAAAGTTCAAAACAAAAGGGTTCGTAACCTCTCTTATAGAAAATCCTCCCCCCCCTTACAACAGATTTGAATTTGGCTTTTATAGCCTACAATATAATCATGCTAATTTATTGCTTGCTATTAAAATGTTGTCTTTTCTTCTTGCAGGTACAGCAATGGAGGCTGTGGTAGTTGGTGTTGCAAAACCAAGTTGCCTGTGTGCTGCTGGTTGCTGACGTGGGACACTCTGGTTGGCTGGTGGTGGAGGTGGCTGCTCAAGTTGAGGTAGCAGGCTGGATTTTGGTCAAGTGGACCCGTGTAATTTGAGGTGTATTTGGGTTATTGGGCTTAGGTTTAGTGCTTGGGCTTGGATGTATTTGGACATTGGAATTTGGGCCCAACTAAGGGGTTTTGTAATTGGACATTAGTTTAACTTTTAAATTTAAATTTAAATTTTATTTCAAAATAAATTTAGATTTAAAATAAATTTAAACTCCTAATAAGCTCATTTTATAATAAATTTAAACTTAAAATGAATTAAAATTTAAAAACTAAAATTGGGCTTAGTTTTTGATCCAAATGTTGGGCTTGGTCAAAATTGGGCTTCAACAGCTACCCCTCTTTGCTCATTTGTTGTGTAATAGGAACGGAGCAAAGACCAAAAGAAGACCAATTTTGTCCAATCTTGTTGAATTCCAGCTCCACTATCGACTACTTCAAAATGACAGCACTTGACTTGTAGTTCCATTTCACTCCATTGCGACTGCGAGGAGAGTGAGATCCATTATCCAACTCTACTGCACCCTCAAATAGGGTTTGACGTCGAGGCTTCATCTTGCTCTTACTACAACTTCAAAGAGATAAAGACCTGCTATTGTTTTTTTAATTCAACTTTACTATAACTTTAAGAGGATAGAAATTGACATTTGAAGCTTCATCCTGCTCTTACTACAACTTCAGAGAGATAAAGACTTGCTATTGTTTTTAATCCAACTTTATTGCAACTTTAAGAGGACAGGAATTGATGTTTGAAGCTTTATCCTGTTCTAAATACAACTTCAGAGAGATAAAGACTTGCTATTGTTTTTAATCCAACTTTACTGCAACTTCAAGAGGATAGGAATTGATGTTTGAAGCTTCATCTTGCTCTTACTATAACTTCTGAGAGATAAAGTGTAACACTCCTACACCCGGTCCACACGTATAAACCTGGTATAAGAGTATTACAAACGGTATAAGAGAATTAAAAACGAGTATAACAAAATTTTCTTTCAAATACTGTGTAATTGAATCGTTTTACACAAAATATCACAAAATAATCAAGTATAATCAAAATCGAGACTTAAAACCAGTTTGAAAATAATGAAAATGTAATTTTTACTCAAAACAGGGCAAATATCGATACCACCATAAAAATATTGATACCTCTGTTCTAAAATCAAGAAATATAGCTAGAAACTTCAAACTAACCCCCTGAAATTATATAAAAACTTTACCATTTGTACATGTCATTTCACATTAAATAATTATACCTCGTCTTGCAGTCTTCCAATGTTGATGTGATTTGATGAGAGGCACCTAATCTAACCTTATCTTCTTGGAGGTCTTATACCTACGCGTTGAAATAAACGCGTTAAGCTGGTGACGGCTTAGTAAGTACTACAAGAGTCATTAATCATTCATCTTTTAATCACACATTTCAAACTCATTCATATACTTATTAATTCATGTAAAATACATACCTTTTATGTGTTTAACTTACAATAGTGTTATGAATTCATATATTCTTCCTCATTTCACATTTTAGCCATTCCAATCTCTTAGCTTATTTAGTTTTATCATTCTTTGATTTCTTATACATATATTGTACTTACCTTTCATGTGATTATCATTTCACTTACCTCAATATCGCAATTTGCACATTCTTTCTATTTCACATTATTTACCCTATTAACAAGACTCAGACCTTGACGGATACACGGATCCAACCAAACACACACCCAGTGCCTCATCGGATAGTTCGAAGCAATAAAGTGACACCCAGTGTCTCATCGACCTAGCCGAAGTAAAGTGGTACCCAGTACCTCATCGAATCTATCCGAAGTAAAATAATGACACCCAGTGTCTCATCGACTCGAGGTCGAAGTATCCCTTAACTCTTCCAATCCTATGGCATGCCAACTATATCCGACTCAGCTTGACTAGTTAATAGAGATTTACAATTTACAATTCATATCACTTTCAATTCTAATTTCATTTTCACTTTGATTTTCACTTTTACTTTCAATTTTGATCACAAATTATTCACAACTTATACATTATATATACATTTTTCATCACATATACATAATCATGTATTTCTCACATTTATTTCCTCAATGGCTTTCACAATATCACCATTTTATCATATAATCAATATTTATAATTAAACACATAATATTTCACATATACATTGTTCATCACATATATATCATCATATACCTATTTACTCTTATTTTCACATTAATTTTCAAAACTGTCCACTTGCATCACAGTCACTAAATTATTTTTATCTTGAGCTACAGAATTTGAAATTATATTCCACTTGATTTTCTTGAAACTAGACTCAAATATATTTTAACCATAAAAATTTCAGAATTTTTATTTCAGCCAATTTGTACAGTAAATTCTTTCAATTTACCCCTTCTCTGCTGCCTAACAGTTTCGACCTTTCTTTACTAAAAATTATTTATCTTTTAGTACAGGAATCCAATAATGTTCCCGTCTATTTATTTTGAAAAAACTCATTAATGATTCAACCACATAAATTTCAGTCTATAATAATTTTTCTACATTTTTTTATGATTTTTCAAAGTTAGAACAGGGGAACTCGAATCTATTCTGACCTTGTTACACTAAAACTAGTATATCTCAAAATATAAATTTTTTTTTATTTCACTGTTTCTTCCATATGAAACTAAACTCAATAAGATTTAATTACATATCTAATTCAACTCTTAAATCTTTTTATACAATTTTTGGTGAATTTTCAAAGTTAGTCATCTGTTCTGTCCAAACTGTTTCAATGAGATTAATTCCTTTCTCATGCTTCTTTATACTAAATTTCATTCAATCACACATAATTATCATACTTATAATTAAACATCTCATTTTCATCATGATTAATCATATATATTAAAATTATAAACACTTTAACTTAATTGTTACTAAGTCTTTTAATACTTGTAGTACTTACAATACTTGTAGATAATTTCTTCTCACTCCATGGTTTTCTCCTTTTTTTTTCCTTCAATTTGGTCCTTCTCCTTCTTTTCTTTCTCTTCAATTCCATACAAAATACATATATTCACATTAAAATCATTCTAACATATCATAATTTATATTTCTAAACCAAAACTAACATGTATTTAAAGATGAGTTTAGCTTTCTTACCTTAATCACTTGTATTCATCACTAATTCCCATTTTCTTTCTCCTTTAAGACAAGTATGAATGTATTTATTTTAACAATTGGATAGCTGCTACACTTCTCTATTAATTTTATTCACTAATCTTGAAGAAATTTGGAAGAAACTAGTTTAATTGGTTTGTATTTGGTGAAAAAGGACTAATTTGTAAGAAAAGCAAAAGTTGAAATGATGGAAAAATGGTGGCTAACGTGAAGCACCATGGCTGATGGCTTTTATAGCCTTTTCATCATTTCTTTTCTTCATTTCTTTAGATTTTTCTATCAATTTCTCTTTATAAAAATATTTTTATTTAATAATGGTAAAATTGCACTTTTAGTTATTGGGCCTTTCAACTTTACACTTTGGCCCAAAACTTTGCCTCCAAAAATATCTTCCACCAAATTATTCTTTTGCCCCTCCTTGATCAATCTAATTCCCATGATAACTCATAATTCAATTTGGATAAATTGCTATTTAGTCCTTCCTCCTTTCTCACAATTACTAATTAATCCTTAAATTTTCCTAATCTTCTTATTTTAGCTACATATTCTAATTCTTGACTCCTTCCCTATACTGTTCCAACTTCGGTTCAAAAACGCAGATGTTACATAAAGACTTGCTATTGTTTTTAATCCCACTTTACTACAACTTCAAGAGGATAGGAATTGATGTTTGAAGGTTCATCTTGCTCTTACTACAACTTCAAAGAGATAAAGACTTGCTATTGTTTTTAATCCCACTTTATTGCAACTTCAAGAGGATAGGAATTGATGTTTGAAGCTTCATCTTGCTCTTACTACAACTTCAGAGAGATAAAGACTTGCTATTGTTTTTAATCCCACTTTACTGCAACTTCAAGAGGATAGTAATTGATGTTTGAAGCTTCATCTTGCTCTTACTACAACTTCAGAGAGATAAAGACTTGCCATTATAATTTTGATTTGATCCACTATGACTCCAACGTAGAAGTTTCACCGTCGTGGATTCAATTCTTTCTCGTCATTTTTCTAAGGTACCGGGTTCGCCATTATGGTCGTAACCTTCCCCTTCAAATCGTCAAGGTACTAGATTCGCCGTTGCGGCTTAAATCTTTTCCTTCATGTTTCCTAGGTACAAGGTTTGCCGTTGCGACTTAAACCTTTTCCTTTATTTCTTCGCGGTACTGGATCCGCCGTTGCGGCTTAGATCTTTCCCTTTTGTCTTCGTGGTACTGGAGTTGCCGTTGTGGCTTAGATATTTCCCTTGTGTCTTCGTGGTACTAGATCCGCCGTTACGGCTTAGATCTTTCCCTTGTGTCTTCGTGGTGCTGGATCCGCCATTACGGCTTAAATCTTTCCCTTGTGTCTTCGTGGTACTAGATCCGCCATTGCGGCTTAGATCTTTCCCTTATGTCTTCGTGGAACTGGATCCGCCGTTGCGACTTAGATCTTTCCCTTTATGTCTTCATGTTTTTCTCAGCTCATTTCGCCATTTTGCGGTAATGAAACCTGTGGAATATGCTTTTAATGGGTCTTTATGTAGACCAAATTGTTAGGATGCCATGACCAGGATGAATCAAATGCTCCTAAGCAGATGAATAAATGATGAATGTAAAAATGTCATTTTTGAGAACTGATTTCATCTTAGCCCTTAGGTCGACATTGTTCCTCGTTTGTCTAAGTCCTATTACTAATGTGTTATCATGTTTTGTGTATGTGTATCTTTGTCGTGAAGCCTAAAGAGGTAGTCGTAATTTGAACTATTTGTTTTTAGACCCTTCTAACCCTCGGGTTATCTTCAACTAGTGGTCCTGTTTCAAGTCTCTGTAATATTTAGAAATTTTCCAGAACAATATGCAAAAATCCTTCTGTTCCTAATATTGTTGACCACTAACCATTATTTCAAATGCAAAGATGCTTGAGTCAAGGATATAAGATGGATGAAATTGAATTTGATTGCGAACAAGGGTCGCATGAATGAAAAGATCATTGGTTCAATAATCATAATTTTGGTGCCGAATTTGCTTGAGCATGGTCGCAAGACGAATGAAATTTTATTGGAGGCAAAGCTCACATGAATGAAAAGATTAAAAATGACCCATTTGGTCCAAGGAATTTCCAAACACAAAGTGAACAAAGAATAGGGTTAAGTGGATGAATTTTATTGGAGGCAAAGCTTGCATGAATGAAAAGATTAAAATCATTAGTCCACTGGCTGTTATGCAAGTGTGCTTGAACATAGTTACGAAATGGATGAAATCGAATTTGATTGAAGGCTAAAGCTTGCATGAATGAAAAGGTCATTGGTTCATTGATCATTGTTTTGATGCTTCAACATGATCGCAAGGCGAATGAATTTCATGGAGGCAAAGCTCACAAAATGATTAAAAATGACATGTATTGGTCGAAAGTTGCAAAACCTAAAGTGAAAAAAGAATGGAGTTAGGTGCCCCAGATATCAAAGTATGAGCTTTAATGAGCAATCATGGCGAAGACCATTCTGAGTTTAACATGTGTTCATGAAACTTAAAGTACTTTGTCAATGTCTAAAGGTGTAAAGTTTCTCCACCTTGCTACTTTTGAGAGAGAGGACCACTTCATGCCCCTTTTCTCTTATTCGAATTTAAGCCACCTTTTCAGGTTTTCAACTCAAATCTTCTTAGGTTTCGAGATGCTCTTTACGAGTTTTCACCTCGAGCTCTCCATTTTTCTATTTTTGTTTTTCTTCTTGTTTTTGCTTTTCTTTTTTCTTTCTCTTCTTTTTTTTTTCATTGTATCTGAGTTCACGAAGTTGGACATGTCTTTTGCTGTCCATTTTGACCAAAATTAAAACTTTTCCAAAAAGGCTTTCTTCATCTCGTGGGACCTTTCCCAATCTGACATCCATTTTCCTTGGAAGACTTTCCTAAGTCAAATCCATTTTGAAATTCTCTAGAGCGAATCTTTCTTTCATCTGGTCATGACTTTTAGTATCTATTCTTCAACCAAGTTTAGTTGACTGCATCTGGGTTAGATCCATTCTGCCTCAAAATTTGGAGGGAAGGAAACTTGATTCCAATGGGTAGAACGACTTTTATTCTGGTGCGAAAGGTGTTGCCCCAGTGTTTGTTCTGCTAGAAACTTGATAAACCTCGAAGGCAAATGGTGATTTCTCATGTCAAGCCTTTTTAGTTCTTTGCTATTTTCCAATAAATACTTTGGTGTCTTTATTGATCCCCACCAATGCCCCATTTTTGGCTGAGTGGTACTGAGTTGTGATTTTTGCTCTTGAATTGACTGCATATTTTGCTATTGCTGTTGCTTAAGTTCAAGTCATCGTTTGTATATGATCCTTTCTTGGCATTCCATACCAGCATCCTTCATTTTCAATAATTTGCTTAACCGTCGATTGACATAGGAAGTAGTAATCAATGATCATGAGGACGAATTGATGCACATTAGAAATTCTTTTGCGAAGTTGGCTCATTGGTGTCCCTACTTCACATAGAAAGAGGCCACGATGTGGAAAGATGATGGAGAATAAATTTTCAAGATGCCCTTTGCGGGTTTACATCTTGACTTTTTCTTCTTCTTTTTTTTCTTCCTCTTTTTATTGGGTTTTAAAATGCCCTTTACAGATTTTCGACCCCTTTTTTTTTTGATAACATGTTGAGCCTCAATTTTTAAAGTTTTTGTTAAATTGGATCACAATCTTCCTTTATGAGAGTCTATATGTCATGACATCGGTTCGTTAAACCTGGCATGCTTTGATAGGATTATGCAATGACCTTTGGATTCTTGAGGCAACTTGCCTTGTTTTTACAAAGACTCATGTCTCGATTCTTACTTAAAATCACGACTCTTCAAGATGATGTTTGTTTCATGTCTTACTCAAACATCCATAGTAGATCGGAAGACAAGTTACATTCTTGATAATTTTCAAAGCCTTAGAGTTTTTCTGGACACATGTCTTACTCAAAAGAGTTTTAGTCAACAGCAGTGTTGCTTGCATCCTTGATATCAAGAGACCCAGCACAAAGACAAAAAGGGGGTCCAAAGAATAATTGAATGAAAGAATGATTAATTGTGGTATGAACGAATGGAAAGAATGGTAAGGTATTTGCCAAATGGGACAAAAACAATGCATCATTTTTATTGAAATAAAAGATAATGGTCATTTTCCCTTTATAAAAGGATCCCTATTACTCTTGAGCATAGAGTGATAAGTGTATTCTGAATATTTTCCTGGAAAAGTCCTAAAACTACAAGAAACCCCTCCACAGTCTAGTTGTCCAAAACACTTCCAAGGATGTAAGGATGAACTCTCAACAGGTTCCACTCTCCACATGGGTTTCTTTTCAATTTTTATCATTCCCCATCTTGATTTATCATGTTTCCTCTCGGTTTTCATTTAGGGTAAATGACTCTCTCTCACACGAGCATTTCAAATATGTGGAACCTTAGTAAAATTAATGCATGAAGTGCAATGCACATGAATGATAAAATGCATGCAATAAGGTGTTGAGTCTTGATTCCATTCCATTAGACAACTTTACTAGAAAACAAATTTCTATACATAAGGCAAATACATGTATGGTCGTGCCTTAATGCTTAAAGTCTTAATCTCCCAACCTAATTTTTGCTCTGATTTGCCCCTGATTTCAAGTTCAAAACATCGATCCTGAATGGCCAAATTTCAAGTGGCTAGTCATTCTTCGCACTCGGGTCAAATCTTACTTGCGACATGGTCATTTTTGCCCTTAAGAACGTTAGAGTTATTCCTCATTTACTTCCAATTTCCTTTTGGTGATATCACTTTGTTTTTGGACAGCCATAAATTCCTTCAACAAAGAATAGTCCTCAGAGAATACTCGACAAGAGACTTTTTTTGACTTTTCAAATGGCCATGGGGCCAAAAGTCGCAAACCAATATACCTTCTTTTGCCCTTTCTTCGACAGGTGCTTAGTGGCTAAAATTGCCAGAACATAGGTGATACTTTTGTCAAGTCAGTCAAACAAATTTACAACTGCGTCCCTTACGTGCCCCAATACTTTGGGGAAGATGACTAAGTCATTCGAAGATGTCGACATCCTTTCTTGCGTCTGAGTGTACTATATCTCGCGGGATTTTCAAAGCAATACACTTGTTAGCCCCTTTTCTCCCCGATCAAAGCTGCAATCTTATGCTCGCTCTTTTAGAGTCGGCCTTATCAACTTGAGTTATTGTGTAATGGGGTAATGTAGTATGTCCATGTTTCTGCAATTGAAGCAACCGTGTTAGGACTCGAAAAAGGCGCATCTCTACTTTAACCTTAAGTAGGTAAAGACGATTGCTATATTCAAAGTAGGCTTTATTGTTTTGAATCCTTAGGCAAAAAGGTAAAGCGATTTATTCTTCTATCGTGGGCCTCATGTCCTCCTTTCCAAATGCGAAACCATTAGAAGTTGAACTCTAATACTAAGTGAGAGCTTGGGACCTATGCCTATTCTTTTTATCATCAAGTAAGTCAACATATTCATGATTGGATATCTGCCTCATTTTGTCTTCCATGCTTCTTTCAGCTCTAGCAAACTGTTATGGCTTTTATGTACTCGGGTGTAATCTTGAATCCCTGACATGCACTCCTTTGACAGGTCATTACCTTTATCTTTGACCATATATGTACGACCACGTTGACTTCTACCTCATCGAGGAATTCGTTTTCTTATAACAAGTTCCCTATTTGATAATAGAACATGAATCAACACCCTTTTTTATGAGAATGCAATACAAATGGATTCAAAATATATTACAGTTAAAAGCAAAAATATAACCGTGTCTCTTACCTTGCTCGAGTAACCACTAAAGGTTTGGCACAATCTCACTCAAGGTAGGCTTGTATAAAATTACACAAGTTAATAAAATGTGCTGCTTATGAATGAATGCATAAGAAAGGCATTAACTTATAGCTCAATTCTATTAGAAAAACCTTACTAGAAATCAAATTCCTTTACATAAAACAGGTACGTATATGATCGTGTCGCGGTGTTCAAAAGACTTAATCTTCGCAGGAAGTCATTCAAATAGTCTTGGCTCATCTCTGACTTTCGATCCACAATATCATTTTGAAAAGGTTGAGTGGTCAGTCACTTCTCGTACTTAGGCCAAAACTCATATGATTAAACGATCTTTGTTTTCGTCTTGCTCATCTGGCAGATCATCGATTTCTGTTCTTTTGCCATGTAAGCCTGACCATATTGTTTTCTATTTCATCAAGGTATCTGTTTTCTTATGACCAGCTTTTCTATTTAGTAATTGCGCTTAGAACTATACCTCTCTTTGTATGAGGATGTAATGTAAATAGATTCGAAATGAACAAGTTAGTGTAATTAATACATGAATAAAACTTGGAATAAATTGCAATTAAAAGAAAAGAAGCAAGAATGTAACTGTGTCTCTTACCTTCTTCGTGCAACCACTGAATGCTTGACATAATTCTACTTGAGGTAGGTTCTGAAGGAATTATGTGCAAGTTAATAAAATGTGCAGCTTATGAATGCATGTATGCATAAGAAAACATTGACTCATAGCTCAATTCTATTAGAAAATTTAACTAGAAAACAAATTCCTTTACATAAGACAGATAAGCATATGGTCGTGCCTTAGTGTTCAAAAGCTTTTAATCTTTGTAGGACATCTTCCAATTTCGCCCTGGTTCGTCCTTTGATTTTCGGTCCCAAAATGTCAACTTAAGTGATTGGTCACTTTTCGTAGTTGGGTCAAAGGTTCGTTGTGCGGTCTTTGTTTTTATCTTACTCGACTGGCTAATCATTGGCTTTTCGTCTTTCTTTTCTTTTTTGGCGATATGCGCGCGACCATATTGTTTTCCACTTTATCAAGGAACTCGTTCTCTAATGACCAATATTCTATTTAGTAATTAAGCTACGCTCGTCTTGTATGAAGATGTAATGCAAGCAATAATTTAAAAGAGCTAAAGAACACAAGTATGATAACAAAGTATGGGTAAAAAAAATAGAGAACCTAGACTTGGGAGACTATTAACAGCTCGGTGTAGTTCTATCCTAAGGTAAGCAACTAAGATTCACTATATGTGGGCTTAGGCTTTAAAGTAAAGGGTACTAAAACCAGCAGATTCCTCAATCCTCATCTATTACAGGCTCATACAAATGAGTTCGGTTTAGGGGGACACATTTCCCACATGTTTGCACGAAAGTGAAAACTTCACGAAAACATGGGTACGGATGTAATCCCGAAAGCGATTCGCTATCCTGCATGGAGGTGAAAACCTCACGAAGGAGTAGTTTCTTGCTTCCACTTAAAGGGACAGTAACAAATGCATATGGACACAAATTTACACTAGTAATATCACATAATATAATGTCGCACAAAAGATGCCGAGGACATATATTAAACCAAACCCGAAGCTTTAAAAGTTTTCAAAAAAGACCCAAAATAATCAATTTTGGCTTGACTCACATTTATTTTTAAAAGTGTCCCCAGTGGAGTCGTCAAGCTGTAGAAACCATCTTTTTTGGAAAAACAACGTGTTTCGAAAATTATTTTCAAATTGGAAAATAGGAGTCGCCACCAATCCTTTTGTACGGTGTGATTGGATCACCTCAAAACTTTTAAAATCCGTTTTGAAAAATATTTTGGTCTTCACAATCTAGAAAACAAGTTCGGGAGTCGGTTATGCACGAGGAAGGGTTAGGACCCTCATATGCCTAAAATTGGTACCACATTGATTATCTTAGGGTGTTGTTTGTAAAATTTTAAAAGCTCGAATAAAGTTTGAAATACGGTCCTTGAATGCATGAGTTACATTTAAAAGAAATCGATTTTGTTTGGAAGTCCCACTATTTCAAAGTGATCAAGGAAGAAAGTCACGTCCAGTGAGTTAGGACACAACATTTCGAGATCCAGAAATAATGAGTTTTCCTTTGTAAAAAAATTGAACACTTTGAAAAGGATGTTCGATTATCTCGATTTAAAGAAAAAGTCGCACCTAGTAAGTTTAGGTACAAATTTTCAGAATTAGACATAAGAAACATTGCCTCAATTTAAGGATATTCGATTATTTCGATTTGAAGAAGAATCGTGCCTAGTAAGTTAAGGCACAAATTTTCGAAATTCGAAATAAAAGAATATTGCCTCGATTTTAAAGTTTTTATGAAAACAATTTTGAAAATAAATGTGAGTTTGAAACGAATGAGCAGTTAATATTGGATATTTAGATATCGTGAAGCAAAATAATTAAATAGATAAGTTATATGCAAAAATAAAAAAACGAGATACGAATGCATAATGATTTAAATTAAATACAAATATTGACGAGGAAGAAGAATAAAACAATCAATGTTTGAAAATGTGATTTTTAAATACCCGGGGGCAAAATGATAATTTTGGACACTCGAGGGCAAAATGGTAATTTTGGGAAAGTTCGGTGTTAAAACAAAATTTTAGACATCCGAGGGTAAAATCATAATTTTTGGAAAAAAATATGGATCAAAAATGGAAATTTTGGAAGTTAAGGGGTAAAATGGTAATTTTTAGAAAAATCGGGGTCAAAAATGGAATTTTAGGAAGTTCGAGGGTAAAAATGTATTTTTTGGAAAAATTAGGGTCAAAAATGGAATTTTAGTAAGTTCGAGGGTAAGAACAAAATTTTTGAAAGTTTGGGGGTAAAAATTTAATTTTTGAAAAGTTCAAGGTAAAAAATATAATTTTGGAAAATTTAGGGATAAAAATGTGATTTTCAAAAAGTTTAGGGTCAAAAATATAATTTTAGAGAAGTTTGAGGTTAAAATATAATTTTTGGATAATTTAGGGACCTCTAAGGCAATAAAACCAAAAACAGGTAACACGTGGTAGCCTCCAAGTATTCAAAAGTCAAAGAACTAATTTGAAAATCAAGAAAAATTTTTGGGTCAATTTTGTAATTAAACAGAACTTGATTTAAGGATTAAATTGAAACAAATTAGAAATAAAAGGGATCATTTGCATAAATAAGCCAAAGCGTTGACACGTGGCAGTTCCTAGTGCTTCCAAAAGGTAAAGGGATTAAATTGAATAAAATATAAAATTATTGGGTGAATTTTAAATTAATTAAAGTACGGAAAGGACCTAATTATAAATTTGAAAAAAAACGGAAGGACCAAATGCATAAATATACCATTAACCAAAAACATGCGGATCTTGTGGCGAGTCGGGTTGGATTCTGGTCAGGCCGGACGGGCATGGATCTTAATAAGTATAATGGCGCCGTTTTGGGGCTAAAGAGCCTAGACCAAAACGGCATCGTTTCGGTCCACTATTATGTCCTTCAAAGCCTTTTTTTTTTATTCATTTTCTTCTTCCTTTTTTAAAAAAAAGTTTCAAAAACTCTCTCACCCACTCCTTTTTTCTTTTTGGAGCTCAAGGGCTGGCCATGGCTTCGGTCGGTGCACCACCGACAGTTGGCTGCCATGCACGCATCGCGCTGCCACCTCATGTCCTCGCTGTCCATCGTGCGTTGATTTTCACGTACAAGTGCCGCTGCTTCCATACCTACGCGCTAGCGGGGTTCGAAGTTGAAACTCTTGCCTTCTCTTTTCTTTCCTTTTGTTTTCTTAAACAGGTTTGAAACTTTTCATTTTTTAGATCTTCAAACTTTAGAAAAAAAAAACCTTTTTTAAACTTAGATCCGTTTCACCCTTTCTTATTACAAAATATTATGTATTTTTTAAAAACGTTTGTACTGCCGTTTAATTCTTTGCAGATCTATTCTCGATGGGTGTGCGACGACGACGTAGCGGGATCCCGACGTAGTTTCCAGCAGCGAAGGCACCGACCCAGGGGCGTAACGTACTCGACTCCCTTTCCTTTTTTATATATTTTTTAAAATTTATTAATATTATTTATTACTCTTATTTATTATAATTATAATTATTATAAAAATGATTTATTATGAATTCAATGTACTTATTTCATATTTTGAAGTGGATGCTAATAATGGCAGTTATATAAATAAATAATTATGTAAATGCATGTAATTGAAATGAAACGTTTCGAATTTCAATGAACAAATGCACACTATTTGAACATACCTGGCTAACAGTAGGATGTTTCGAGTCAGCTTTGCGGATCACTATATTTTCAAATGCTCTTGTTAATGACTATCAAATGCACTATATGTATTGAGATTGGATTTCAAAACTGTTTGTGTTGATTTTCGAAAGTTCAAAACAAAAGGGTTCGTAACCTCTCTTACAGAAAATCCCCCCCCCCTTACAATAAATTTGAATTTGACTTTTATAGCCTACAATATAATCATGCTAATTTGTTGCTTGCTATTAAAACGCTGTCTTTTCTTCTTGCAGGTACAGCAATGGAGGTTGTGGCAGTTGGTGTTGCAGAAGCAAGTTGCTTGTGATGGTGCTGTTGGTTGCTGACGTGGCACACTCTGGTTGGCTGGTGGTGGAGGTGGCTGCTCAAGTTGAGGCAGCAGATTGGTTTTTGGTCAAGTGGACCCGCGTAATTTGAGGTGTATTTGGATTATTGGCCTTAGGTTTAGTGCTTGGGCTTGGATGTATTTGGACATTGGAATTTGAGCCTAGCTAATGGGTTTTGTAATTGGATATTAGTTTAACTTTTAAATTTAAATTTAAATTTTATTTCAAAATAAATTTAGATTTAAAATAAATTTAAACTCCTAATAAACTCAAATTTATAATAAATTTAAACTTAAAATGAATTAAAATTTAAAAACTATAATTGGGCTTAATTTATGATCCAAATGTTGAGCCCGATCAAAATTGGGCTTCAACAACAAATACAATAAACTCACAAATATAATTATATATTTAAACAATTACAACTTAAATTTAGGTGCTCAGAGATATATATTAGTACTTGAAAATTATTTATGGAATTAAAAACTTCCACTAAAAGCATATTAAATACAAATCCATAAAAAAACTTCATATTAACGTTCATTATTGAGGCCGAACCAGTACATATTATTTAGACTAATACAGTTGAAATCGGAGAAACAAAATAATGGGATAGATAGAAATTAAAAGAAAAAGTATTAAATATGGGGCAGGATTGAAAGTCGCATTAATTCAATTGATCTATTTACAAAATAAAATGGATGTCAAATTTAAGCACCTAAAATTAAAATCGAATTAAATCTCGTGTGTTAACTTAATGATTAAAATATTCACCGTTTTAAATATAATTTAGATTTAAATTACATTAATCATATTTGTGTTAGAATTTAAAAAATAAAAATAAAACCGAATTAAACTTATAATGAATGGTTTATAACTCTAACTCTAAACCCAAATCCATCTAAATCATCCAATTAAACTCACCAAAACCAGCCTTTGTTTTGCTTTACACCAAAATACACCCATGGTTTTGTTCTCTGGGCTTTTAACTTTCCTACATTCTTCTTTTCTTTCCATTACCAATCTTTCCTTCATTTATAAAAAGATTATTATTCTATACACTATTACCGAAGTGAAATAAATTTCATGAGCTATTTATTTTTATGGTGTATTAAATAATTAAAAAAACATTTGACATTTTCCTAAATTCGTTTGTGGAATAATTCTTTTACACCACTGATAATAAAGAGAATAATTACTCTTATAAAAACTCATTATTTTCAAATCTATAATTATTTCTTTGAAAAATATCATTTTCAAAGTTCTAATTTCCACCTTTTTCGTATTTTAATTTGAGTTCTTTTTATAAGTGAAGGTGAGCGGTGGAATGGGTAATTTTGGTAAATGTTTATTTTGCTTCGTTTCACTTTACTTATTTTTTTAATTTATGATTTTACGGCTTAATAAAATAGAATAATTCAAAACCTCACTAGTATAGTAACCTAGTGCGAATTCAGGGACACTGGTAGGGATCTCGATCTTTAAAATTAAAAAATTTTCATTTAGATCTTATATGATTTTTAAAATTTTAAATTAATAAAAGTAAAATTACATGTTGATCCCCTTAAAATGATAAAAATTTGATTTAATCCTTTAAATATTATAAAAATATAAGCTATTAAAATTTAAAATTACATTTTTACTATAAAAAAATTACTATTTAATTTTAGCCCCTAAAAAATTTTCTGACTTCTATCCTGATGATAATTATAATATATTAGTAAATTTTGAAAGTATAAATTCTATAAAAAAAAAATTACGGAAGTATGTTTGAACTCAAATAAAGTGAATTTAGATAACAAATTTAAATATTCTTATTATTATTCGAAGTGAATTAAAGTAAATTTGAATAATAAATATTATATTTAAATATGCTTCAATCCATTATGAATAACATATAGGGATAGTTTTTTTTCTGAAAAAGACAAAGCAAATAGGGATCGAAATGGAGGGGATTGGAAATGAATGTTAAATACATCATTGTTTCACTTCATTATGGATGTATAATTTTGAAAATCACTATTATATCTATAGATGTTGATTGTATCCATATCATTTTATCTCACTTTATTCCATTTCAATTTAATTTTTGCTCCATACCCATTAATAAAAAGAAATTCATTTCATTTCATCTCACATCCACTTTTTCGAAAAATGAAAAATTCGCTTCCTTTTAAATGAATTGATTATAGTTTGATTTTGTGACCCTAATAACAAATCCAACTTACAATATTTGAAAAGAATATTATATTTAAATTTCTTTTACTGTCCATTTCGATTATAGTTTGATTGATGAAAGCTCATACTACAATGATTGCAAAGGTAAATAATAGAAGAGAAGTAAAATTATGTTTCCACAAAATATGTGTATCACGTAATCAACCATTGATTAAAAAGTATACAAACATGTTGGTGGAATTTAAATTTTTTGGTAACCTTTTTATTTGCTTTTGGGGTATCCAATGGTGTAAGAAGAAGGGCATTCGAGGATTTCTTTTTACTATTATTTTAATATTTTATCTTTTGTTTGTCTACGCAATTAGTATACTAATTTACTTTTATTTCAAAACCTTTATAATTGATTTAATTTTTAGTGTACCAAATACTAATCCTAAAAAAAATGTTATGGATGCTGTAAAAAAAAAAAACGATTTTCGGGTCTGAGAGATTATGGATAGAAGTAGGCATTATATAAAAAAAATAGCATTTTAGATTAATACGATAGAGATATCAGATCGATTTGAAATTTGACATGCATATTAAGTACAATTATATTGATAAATTCAAGATAGTTAAAATATCAATTGTAAAAAAAATTTATTACATAATAATTAAAAAACAGTATTTTAGTTGAATTTAACTTAAAAGTATATAATATATAATATATATATATACGTACAAAAATAATTAGCTAAAAAATTGATATACATAGTATTTAAAACCTGGAAGAAAGAAAAACTTCAAAAAGAAAAAAAAAAAAAAAGATAGTTATGGCGGATGAAAGTGCATTCGTCCTTATCAAAATAGCCTAATCTTCACTATCGAAACGTTTACTAGTTTCGACAAACACTGCAAGCTCTTATATAATAGGATCATGCTTTCTTTCTTTCTCTCTCTCTCTGATCTCTCTTTTTCTTTTAAAAATTATCTGAAACATTAAATACATTTTTTTTTTGTTTTTAGTTCATCAAAACTTAATTAAACACAAAATTAATCCAATTTCGGAGTTGGTATGGTAATTAGAAGAAACTATAGAATGCTCAAGTTTAACTAAATCTGATCTTGGTCACATGAAGATGCATAAACAAAACTTTGATTTGATTTGATATAATTATACATATAAAAATTTAATTTTGATTCAATTGTACATATGAAGTTTTGATTTCAATTATACACCATTGAGGGGAGGTTGGTCTTGGACCTTCAATGGAAGGTATTGTCTCACTCGGGGGGTTTTGTCTCCCTTAAGGAGCGTCCCGGTTGATGTAAATACAACCCGAAAGCTCACGGGAGAAGTGTCAACCTTAGTGGATGGTTCGATTCCTCATAGATGCACTTTCCATATTTAATTTCTAACAATACTGACAATTTTCTTGTGAGCTTGTGAGTCATATCTATATCAATTAAGGCACTCTCAAGTGGGATAATACAATGAAACAATCCAAGCTTCAGATGCTAACAACTAAATTTGAGACTCTAAGGATGTAAGGAACGGAGAATATTGGAGAGTTTTACATCAAATTCTGTGACTTGACCAATAACACTTTTACATTAGGGAGTGAGTACTCAAATTCTAAAGTGGTGAGAAAAGTACTTAGGTCACTACTTGAGAGGTTCAACATAAAGTAATTGCCATCGAGGGGGCCCAATGCACAAAGCACTGTTATCCAAGAGATAGTGGTTTTTAAATTGAACGAATTTACTTGGCTATTTTGGTGGCTAATGCAATCTTCATAATTCAACCATAATGTTTGGGCCAAGTTTGGGAGGTTACAAGGTAGACATGTTCCCCTGGACCTAGGGAATGTGCAAGAGAAAGAAGCCTCTGTTGAAAAGACAATAATGCCAAAAGCTAATGGCACAAATGCAAGCACAATTTTCGATTCCTCGAGCACATCAACTACTACGTTGATCATATGCTCCTCAAGTTACTTTCTTATGAGATTGCTCCCAACGAGAGGAAGATCAAGGACCTCAAAGCTTGTAATAGTAAGCTATTGGCCATGAAGTTGGACATCGTGGCCATACAACTTCATGGATCTCTTTGCAATCATTGAACAAAAAGCGGGAGTAATGGTGGTATGATGGTTTTTTGTGCAAAAAAACCACAAACTTAAAGGTTTCTCGTTAATTTGGTATGATGATTCTTCTGCTCTAATGCTCACTCAATCCGGTAATCTTGTACTCCTACCCTTATATGTTTTGGATTATATTTACAAGCTTGTACTTAATGCTTACCTTAATGAAGATGGAAGTGTTTGATTAAGGGGGAGTTACTTAGGGGGAGAACATGAAACTATGATGATTTAATTTTCTCTATATATGTTTCGTTTAAAAATTTTCAAAGAGGGAGATTTTTGACACAATTGAAGGAAAAATTGATTTTGTGGTTGAAACAGTGGTCACAACTTTAAACATTGTTTCATTGCCCTACTTTCCTATTTTTCGAGTTGACAAATTCTAGAACAAAAGCATTGGGATAACTATTTTGAAGATATTTGGACAAATTAAGCCCAACACATGAAGACGAATTGAGTTGAAATTGAAGACTTAAAGATTGATTTCTTGAGGATTAAATTAGGTTACTTGTGAAACAAGTCACTTTTTATAATTGAAGACTTTGGATTGCATCGAAACTTTTATGGATGTACCATTTTATGCTTACTTTTTAGCCTTATTTTGTAGAAAAATGATTCGAATGTAACTCTTACGTAAACAAAACTTAAGTTTAGCTGAAGTTAAAGATTGATTGAGAGTAACCTGAGAGAATGAGAGCTTGATAGAGCACTAATTTGTTCAAGTTAGGAGTGTTTTATGTGTGCATTGTTTTTGTAAGCAATCAAGAGAGTTTCTTGAGTTGCAAAGCAAAGCTTTCAAGGGGAAAGCTTAATGACAGAGTGATCTAGTCTTTGTACAACAGTGAGGTCACTAAATTGATGAGTGTTAGATCAGTGTAATTTGTTCAAGTTAGGAGTGTTTTATGTGTGCATTTTTTTGTAAGTAATCCAGAGAGTTTCTTGAGTTGCAAAGCTAAGCTTTCGAGAGGAAAGCTTAGTAGTAGAGTGATCTAGTCTTTGTACAACAGTGAGGTCGCTAAATTGGTAAGTGTTAGATCAGTGTAAGGACTTAAATAATTGGTTTTACTATGAGAAAGATAGTGGATCATTGCTCTGGGCAAGACCCCATAGATATAGACTAAAGTCGAACTGCGTAAACAATGTCAGTGTTCTTCTTTATTTTCTACTCACTTTTGGTTTCGTGATTGAAACTTGACCATAGTTTCAAGCACTATTTTAACCATATTTTTTGTTTTACAAAGCTAATATCCCTCGTTTTTACAACATATTTTGTGAAAATTGAATTATAATTTTATGTATACAATTGCATTAAATATTGATTCATTTGTCTCCCTGCACATAAGACTATAGTTTTAATATTTGTTATTTTAAAATTATTTATGGTTTAGAGTTCAGTCTCAAAATGTAATGGCTTGACTAGTTAGACATGGCCACAACAAGCACAACAAGAGAAAATAAAAAGCCTAAACATCAAACAAAATATAATGTCAAAACACGAGTCTTCCATATATACTTATATGAATTAATAATTGATACAATTTATATGAATTAGATTTTATCACTATATGAGTGAAAAAATTACATTTAAAATATTTTTAAAAAATTAATAAATAATAAATATAAATAGAGTGGTAAAAAATTTGTATTTTAATGGTATTAAATATGTGTTTAATCCTTTGATTTATAACAATTTTGATTTTTTTGTTTCAAGATGATATAAGAGTATGAAAAGATAAAAATAAAAGTGACACCAATACAATCAAGTGTTCTTCTTCTTCTTTTTTTTGGGATCAACCCATAAAAACAATGAAATAAAAAAGTGGAGAAGATTGAACACAAATTTTCTGTGAAAAACTTTTTTGAAGAGGATAAAAATTACGTGTAAAAAAGACTTCAGCTTCTCATTAAATGAGTAAACAAACGAGAGTATAATATGAAAAAAAATAAATTTAAATGTACTAAACGTACAAACCCAAATTTCGAAAACAAAACCTTAACTCTCATAAAATTATTTAAATATAGTACGTATAGATATAAATATAATTTAATGGAATAAATATTTTTGTAATTTCATAATTAAGTTGGTGGTCATAATTAAAAGTTATACCAACTTAATAAAATATTTAAATATAATATTATGTGACCGTAAATTTATATAAAAAGAATACAAAAATATGAAATACTTTTTATTAAAAATAATTAAATATCAGCAAAGCAAGAAACAAAAATATACTTATCAAGGCATAAATTATGCATTTGTGTTTTATTCGTGTCGACAATGGAAACAAAAAGAAAAAGAAAAAGGAAAAAGCCGCTGCATGCTCTTCATTTCTATCATTTGGCCTCATAATATTTAAATATTTAATTAATCAAGATTTCTTGTCGGATCAAATTCGAATTAAATTATGCATATTATTAATATATTATTGTTTAAATTCGGTTTAAGTTAAAATATTATTATTGTTATTGTAGGAGGATGTGTGTTCGAGTGAATTGAAACGTATTATTTTTTTATTTAAGGATTGATGAGAGGTTATAGGTAGATATGATATAGAACCTATAATTAGATCAACGTTCAAAAGTTGATAACTTTTTTCCCTTTTTCAAAAATATAATAATTTTTATTTAATATTTTTATCTCTATAATTAATAAAATTTTGAAGGAAAACAATTCAAAAGGAAGATAGGAGAATGCATAATTGGTTTAAGGAGATTTAATTTGGAAGTAAAAAATTGGATCTTTGACCAAAACTTTTTTGAATTTTGATACAATAATGGAATACTTTTTGGTCAATGAAATTAATGCAAGCTTTATTTCAAGTATGCAATAGAGAGAAAGGATTGCTTTGCTTTTGTTGAAAAAGGCATCATCTCAACCCAATTTCCCCCCTTCAATTTGTTCTTTTCCCTTCAAAAATAAATAATGTTTAGGATAAGTGGAAGAAAGAAGGTGGGAAATCAAAGAGGCTTTAGTAAATTTGGATCTTTGCAAGGAAACTAAAGACCAAAAAAAAAAGAGGAAGAAATTATTCATGGTTGGCCATTAGGGCTTTTGAATTTGTAGGGTTGGGAAGGCTACCTAGAATTGTAATTACAAAGTGCTTTTAGCTTAAATGATTTTAATAAATATGATGGAAAAGAATAGAAACTTTGATTACTTCTTTATTAATCAATAAATTAATGAAATATGAATTTTTAGTGTAAAATTAATATATATATATATATATGATTGTATTGAGTAATATTTTGCTCGTGTCTTATTGATAGGAATGTTGGGATATTTATACATGTTATTGGTACTATTACAGCTCATAACAAGGCCTACTATTTTGTCTCGGTTCTATCACCTCTGGTACTGATATTTTCTGTCCCTGGTACTGACATTCTCTGTGAGCTCCAGACTTGCTGGGCACATGTCTACGAAGCACTCGATCCTTTCTGTTACTGGGGTTGATACCCTGAGCGGGTTCCGTACCTGCTGGACATGTGTCTGGGTGGCCACGTGGTCCTTTCCATGAGCCCCCTGAGCGTATGTGAACTGAGACCGTGGCCTTCTCTAGGTCCCTGTTAGCTGGATTTGTGACCTTATTTTGCAAGTTGTGCTCGTGAACTCCCTCAGTGAGCTGTGTCTACGAGCTCTCCTTGCGAGCAATGTGTGCGAGCTTGTCTTGTTGTCTTTTCGTGGTTCGCCTTACACTTGATCTTCAACTGAGATACCTGAACTTTTCTGAGGCTCGGGTTGGTAGCTACTGATGTATAACAGATTGATTTTTAATTTGATACCAATGATACATTAATTAAATAATGGAAAGAATAGAGTTTAGTTTCTATTAAAATAAACAATTTAATTTTTAAAATTAAGGTATCAATCATTGTCCCATTTGATTTTAGTCTAATTTAATCCATGTCTAGAATCTCACATATATTCCAACAATTGAAAGAAACAAAAGGAAACATGACACCCTAAAATTTATTTTATTTTATTTACTATCACAAATTTTCCTTCAACACCTGAAATTGAAACACAAAACCTTTTCCCTTTTTCATGTGAAATTGAAATAAGTTACTTACACCCCTTTGTTAGATGGAAAAAGACCTTCAACACCATGGCTAGTGTCTGTTTTACTTGTAAGGAATAAGACAATTGAACTTTCAATAAAATCGAAAGATAAAACCCTAAGGAATTTATTGATGATACGAAATCCTCAACAAAAGCAAAAGTTCAACTTCCATTTTCTTAATTAGCAATACAGATAATACAAAGAGAGATAAAATTAGAAATATATAGATATTCAGTTACCAATTAAATTTACAGTATGCGATTATGACAATTTTGATTGATAGCATTGTTTGCAACTTGGAAAAGTGGCCATCTATCTCTATCATCATGTTGCTCTTAGACATATATATATATATTATTTAATAAGCTTATAAAATCCAGCCATTGAAGTTTAAGTACACTGACAAATAGTATTCCTTGCATGATAGAGCTATCTCTTTCGTGAAGAAATTTGACAAAAATAAAAGTAAGAAAACTTTAGTTCGTGGATAAGAGGACGGAAGATGTTAAATTAATTTAATACTACCTCTCGGAGATAGTTGCATGAATTAATAAAGTTAAAGTGTTGGATGGATTTAGGGTTGAAGTCGAGCTGCATTTTGATATTTTTTTGGTGAGTTATAAGAATTGGATAAAATTCAAAATAATAAACGCAATTAATGTAATTCGATTCTAAATAATACCTGAAATGATAAATATATTGATCATCAATTTAAAAATAGCTCGACTTGTGGACGTACCTATTAAGGAAAGATTATAAATAGTAGAATTAGAATATGAAATGTATCACGTCGTTTGTTTAAAAAAAAAATTGTTTATGACTGAGAAAAGAAAAAGGTAAAATGGTAGTCCACTTGGACATGGCACTTTATGCTTTGAGTTTTCTTTATCTCTTGACAGAGTATGTTTGGTTTGGTTTGACCAAAAAGGTAATGAAAAATGCGCGAGTTGAGACATAGATTTTGTTGTTTTATGAGTCATGATAAGAAAGTTAGATGGAAAAGACAGAAACGAAATGCTTGGAAATGAATTCATGTCTTTTAATTGCATCGAAATTTGAATAGCAATAACCAAAGTAGAAGAAAATGAAAGTCAAATAGTCTTGAAATGAACTTCTCTTATAGAAGCTCAAGTGTTTGTAAATAGGTATGACAATGGGATGTTATTTAATTTCTCTTTTTTATAAATAGGTATGTCTTTTTTAAAATGAATTATCGCTTTATCCTTGCAACTGAGGAGGATTCCATCACCATAGCTGGATCAGAAGCTTATGTAAAGGACGTTCATCCTTCATTGTTTGGTATGAATTATGCACAAATATTTTGTTTAGGAACATGCATCTCTAGCTGTTTTTAGAAAGTACATGTTTCAATAGGAAGAGTTGGTTGAGTGAAACACTTTTAGTATATGAGATTATTTAGTGGAGAAAGGTCCTTTAACGTACGTCATTACTGAATTGCTAAACATATTTTGTGTTCTAAGTGTTTCTGTTACAAGTAGATTGTTCGGCACCTTGCTGCAACCATCAGAAAGTTTCAATTCAATTTAGAGCCTACTTTTTTATATGGAGATGCGCACACAACATGTTTGCAAATTTGTCCAAATCACGGATTTGACTTAAGGTTCTAGATAATCGGGAAGAAACTTGGATTTTGACACAATTTGAAACGCAAACAAATTCAAGTCCGATTTAAAAAAGTTAAAAGGAAAACAATTAAAACAAGTAATAAAAGATAGAAAAAAATAATGAAGCCAAATTAAATATTAGAAACATTGAAACAAGAACAAAAGATAATAACAAAGAAACAAAACAAGATTGATGGAAAAGGCGAAAAGTGACGTGTAGAAGTCCTAACGAGTCTTGGAAACTAGATGAATCCACAACCCCCTTCAAACAACACTAATTTCCCCACCAAGAAAAAAACTTGGCAAGAAAAAGCATAAAGCTGATCCTCACAATCTGAAAAAAATTGATAAAATTCTTCTAAAATAAAACTTAAAGAGAAATTCTTAAAAAGAAAAACTCAAAGAGAGAAGTTGCTGAATGAATTTGATTTTGTAGAATGAAGAGTCCTTTATATATATGCTAGCTAAATACATAAAAAAAAACTCTCAAGTCTATTGAAACTTTAATTAATCTAAATAAGAAGCAGTTTTAAACTAAATTTTATTGTTGTCATAAAACTCTTGAAATATATCCAAAATTTGGAATAAATAAATAATAAAATAAAAAAAGTAATAAATACAATATTTTACTCAAATATAATAAAAATTAAACCTAAATATTGAGTCCAATATGATTTAAACTCGAATTAAAAGCTCGAAACTCATAATTTCCATAATAATCCCATCCAGAAATTATGTTTGCGCAGTCTTCACTAAAATGGTCATAAATTGAGCTCTTGAACTAGAAATCAAGTGTTTCAAAGTGATTTTCGAAGCTGAGGAATAGACCTTCGAACTCTATGAAAACATCTCAACCAAAAAATATCTGGATCCTATTCAAAAAGTTATCGCAAGTTAATTGAGTTTTCAAACTTGAAAATTGACAGCTTCGGTGAATAGAATTTAACAAATTTCGCCTCATCCGTGCATGCATTATTCCCCTTTTCCTCGAAAAGATTCATCCTTGAATCTTGTATGTGGTTGAATAAGAAATAATCTTTATTGTAGGTGGAATGGGTTAATTGAGCTCCTCTCAAAGGATCAACAAATTCTTGAAAGAATAAAACAAGTCCACTAGACAAATTCAAGTAAGGTTAGTGAAAACATAATCATTCCTCTCTTTTTCATGGGTATTTTCTTGCTTTCATTTTCTTTTCCCACTTGAGAACTCTCCAATTTGACCTCATATGTATTTTCACTCATAAAAAGTGGACCATCAAGTAGACTTTTAATACTCAAGATCTCTTTTTTCTCAATCTTTTCACATGAATTTTCCTCACTTCTCATATCTCACTCACAAGTATTATGAATATTCAGTTCAATATAATACATCTCAATAGGAGAACATGACGTTTCTATCTCATCTAACTCTATATATTCGAGGGAAAAATTTCCACTTTTCTGGTTCACAAAGTTCGACATCACAAATCTCATTTCCACTAGAGTAAGAAGATTCAACAAAAGGTATGAAGTCAATATTACTTTCTTCTCTGGTTGGATATTGAATTGGGCATCGAAAACCCTTATGATATTTTGAACTACACCAATAACATTTCATAACAGGTGAGAGATCAATTATACTCCTTTCGTTTGGCCATCTCCTCTTGAATTGGCATACTAATTTATGCCCAACTTTCTCATCACAACAAGCCTCTAGGTCATTCTTTCTTTCCACTAAATTGTGGAATTGAGAATTTTGGTTTAGCCAAAAAGGCTATTCACGATCGTTACTGACCAAAGTCTCATCATTCGTGTAAGGTGCATGTCTAACATTATTTGTAGGAAGACGAGGCTGGTCAACCTCATCTCCCTAATTACGATTCAGACGCTCAATTTGGGTATTTAGATAAGCCAATTTGTTGTTGATCATGTCTAGAATAGTGTAATATTACTGATCTCGAGCATCTCAAACTTCTTGATCCCTTTGGAACTTTCCTAACATAGTATCGAATTTATCATTCATCACAAAACCAACAAGGTTTTTTATAGTACGAAACAAAAAATAAAATAAAAACAACAAGAACTGAATGAAAAATTGAAAAAAAAAGAAAGATGGAAGAATATGGAGATGGCATGTAGAAGTCCTAAGGAGCCTTGGAAACCATTTGATTCCACAATCCCCTCCAAACGACTCTAATTTGCCCCCCCCCCCCCCAATAAAGAAAACTTGGCAAGAAAAAACTTGAAGATAATCCTCACAATATAGAAAGATTGTTAAAACTCTTCTAAAAAAAACTTGAGAAATCTTTTAAAAGAAAATTTTAAAGAAAATTTTATGAACTCAAACAGAGAAGTTGTTGAATGAATTTGATTTTGTACAATGAACAATTAATTTAATTCCATATTCGAACTTCAACTAATTAATTAATAATTCAAAAAATCATAAATTAATTCTCAGGTTATTTCTGTATTTAGTGAGAAAACCACATTCATTTCCAAATGTTACTCATTTATTTAACTTTATCATTTCTATTCATTTTTATTCATTTGATACAACATGCAATTCATTTCTGGTTTCAACGAGATAACGGAGGGATCAATTGGACATATGTAATTAGAGCTCAAATGGCCTATTAATTATAAATTCATTTAGTCATGAAGTCATTCCACTATAGTATCGTGACTAAGATCTCCCTAGTGACATACAATTATTAAAGCTACTAGGTCAATGCTCATGCAATGACCTTGTCACAAGTGTGTTGCCCTCATAGGATATTTTTAATCTCTTTGGGATAAATCCATTATCCCAATATGATATTATTTTATCTCATCGTAACCATTACATCTTCGTTCATGAAAAGTCAACTACTATCAAATAGTAATTAAGTCATTAATCACAAAGACAAATGACCTGTGACCATGTTTACTTTTCATCTATCATGTAATGCTAATGAGAGGATATCATTTACCCATGTCTTGGGCTATGAATTTCACTATTGTGAATGATGCTACATACTACAGAAGTTGTATACCCAACACACTAGCTTTCAGTTCCTTTATCTATTCGAACTCGGGCTTTTACTTATGTCAAAGTATACGAGTCACTTATACATAGTCTATCATTCACTCAGGATTAAAGTATGTCACATTATGAATGTCACAAGTGAATAAATTCATAAATAGATTCAAGGTATATTCAACTTGGATGCAACCCGATGTATTGTCAGTCCATTCAGTTACATATATGTCTTTATCTTTTGAGAGTCATTCGCTCAAATGCCCAAGACAAAACATCATCTTAATTGAACTTGATAAATGATATATTAGTCTTTCAATCGGTTTGCTCGTTTTCTATCAAACTAATAACATGCTTAGATTCATCTACTAATATAACTTGTCTTTCGTATTATGAGCCGACCACACAATACCGCTTAGTATTAGTTAAACATTAGACAACTAGTGAACTAATATTTATTTATATTTTACTTTACATGCAAAAATCACGTGAAAACATTATACAAAGGATATTAATATAATTTATAAATAATTTTATTAACTAATCTATTTAAAAAAATTACAAGTGTACAAATATTTTTTATACTACACTTAAAGTATGAGATCCAACATCAATCACCAATCTGAAAAGGTGAAGGTTTGAGTTAGGAGAGGCTTTTTTCTTACACGTTTTTCCTTGAACTATTTTTTTTGTAAAGGTTATTTTTAAAGAAATAAATATTCAAAGGATAGGAAAGAAATGTCAAGTCCAAAAGAACTTGAAAAAAAATTATTTATAGAAGGAAGACAAACCTTGAAAATAACATTTTTTTTGTCTAAGTTGAACCCAACTCATTTTTGTATTAGTGTTCCATTTTTTTAAATAAGATTCTGTTAAGAGTATTTGATCATTTTATGCAGAAACTTCAACTAGAGGGTGTGAGCTTCTATATTATTCCTCAATCCCACTAAATTTGTCGCATTTTGGCTTTTAATTAGTAGTCAAATTCTTTCAACTTTGATATTTTTTTTCCTAAAATTTTATTATGAATAAAAAATTGTAAAAAAATATTATAAAAGTTTTGAGTGAAGTAGTTTTTAAATATATTTTAAAATTTAATTAATTGAAATATTTAAAATAATTGATTTCAATTTTTAAAAAATTTGACTCTGAAAATGTGAAGGGTAACATTTTAATTCGATCGAATGGAATATTATAAATTTTTGTTATCTCGTATCTAAAAAAGATAGAGAAAAATACTCAGCAATTATAAATATAAAATTTGAATTCTAACATCAACAAATTTTATTTTATCCTCCATCCTCAAGTCATTGTTATATTCAATGCTCGGAGATAACCTTAATTGATTCATATATTTTTTCCCTTAAAAATATCATAAAGGCTCTTAAATTAAGAATCAGATTGCATTTTGTTTCCTCAGCTCAAAAAAATATAAAAATTAATTCTTGTACATTAGATTTAATAGCAAGTAGATCCTTTTATTAAAAATTTCATCTATTTTTACTATTAAAAACTAATCCTTATACGTCAGTACAAGACATAAATAGCACACCACATGTAATCATTTGGTTATTTTGTCAACCACACCAATTTTCAATAGAAGAAATGGATGAAAATTTTAATCGAAAGGATTAGTTATGATCTAATGAATTAGAATTAAGGTGCTCAATTTTTGAATAAAGGGACCAAAATGTAATCGGACTCTTAGTATAGGTACTTCCATAATATTTTTCCCAATATTTGGTATATTTTTTCCACATCCTCAGTCTCCTAATCGTGGGATTATTGTAGAAGGAATGGGGACAAGAGGTAAAGGTGCATGAAGTGAATAGTTGAGACAAAGCAACAAAAAAATATATATATATATATATGACCCAAATGAGCCATTCACTCATGCTCCAACTCACTTTCAACTATAAATTATATATGCAATTTGCCAAAGCTCCCCTCATGTATTTAAACCTTTTATTCACTCTCCAATTTTAGCCCTTCTTTGTCCATTGTCTTTTTCCCCACCTATAATTCTCCTTTCTTACTATTTCTCCCTCCATTTTGAAAAAAATCTTTTAACTTTTCTTAATTTAAGTTCATTCCACATTGGATCGATTATGGGATATGTTTTTCAATTTGATTTGATTTGGAGTGCTATTTAAGTAATAAAAATAATCTTTATATTATAATTATAAAGAATACAAATCTAATCTTACTTTCACTTGACAATCAAATTATGTTCCATGTCAAAAGTTTAACGCTACAACAACATAAAACATAAAATATATATTGACCAATTTTGTGAACAGATTTATGAATTGGTAAATTAAAACAATAGTTGGGAATGACGTGACAAATTTTTAATGTTTAAACCCACTAAAATAATATTTAGACACCATTTTGGGATGAATATATGTTTTTGCCTAATTCCAAGATCATGATTGTCCCCTACCTTCTCTTTTTTAATTTTTAATTTTTTGGTATTCTTTTAAAGTTAACTGATATATCATTTTACAATAATGAATTGATAAAATTATACATTAATTTAAGATGTAGCACATAAAAAAAATATAACTATAAAGCATTCTTAAAATAATAATTAATAATCCTTTAATTCTGAAAAAACATATATCATTTTAAATATTTGACAAAAAAATTATATATCATTTTTTGGATATTAATATAAGTATAAATAATTTCAAGCCTGTTTAGCCCAAATTAATATTTTAAAATACAAAAAATAGTTAGATTATTAAAAAAATTATGACCACACGGACAAGTTTGGAAAAAAAAGGTAGCTTGACTATATGGTAGGAGTACAAAAGTTGGCCATATTTTGGTTTGCCTTTATGTAGGCTTTTTCCACATAAAATTCTCCACTCCATAGACATGTTATATAATAAAGTAAGATAACAAATGCCAAACTCTAATGAAATTGGACAGTTCCCTCCAATCCCACTATAAATATATGTCCAATCCCCCACCTTCCCTCTTAGGGAGAAACCAACTACACTTCCTCTCTTACACAACCGCAATCCCTTTCGCCTCCTTCCTTCATATTTTCCCATAATTTTAAGGAAAAATGGAGAAGTTGAGATGTTGTGGCAACTTCCTTGAGAGTTCCAAACCTTATTTTGCAATGATTTCATTGCAATTTGGGTATGCTGGCATGAATATTATCACCAAAGTTTCACTTAACAGAGGCATGAGTCACTATGTTCTTGTTGTCTACCGCCATGCTTTTGCCACTGCTGTCATTGCTCCCTTTGCTTTAATCTTCGAAAGGTTCCATAATCGTTCCATGAATACATATTGTACTATTTATATATATATATATAGCTTCTGAGACCAATACATATGGATTTTGCTGTGTTTTTCAGGAGAGGGCAACCAAAGATAACATTCCCAATTTTCATGCAAATTTTCATCTTGGCTCTCCTGGGGTTAGTTTTTTTTCTTTTTTCATGCGTCAACTTTGGTATGGAATCTTAACTTTAACTAAATATATCGTCTCTTGATGAACAAAAATGCAGGCCTGTGATTGATCAGAACTTCTACTATGCTGGGCTGAAATATACTTCCCCAACTTTTTCATGTGCCATGAGCAATATGTTGCCTGCAATGACTTTTGTCATGGCTGCCATGTGCAGGTATATACATATATGTGGTGATATGATCTTCTAAGAACAAAAAACTTAGATAAATATAATCCGACACTCACAATTGAGTTTGAGTAACAAATAAGATGATTTAATCGATTGAAATCGGATTTTCGGTTTAGGATGGAGAAGATTGATGTAAAGAAAGCGAGATGTCAAGCAAAGATAGTGGGAACAATGGTGACAGTAGCAGGGGCAATGTTGATGACTTTGTATAAAGGACCCATTGTTGAATTGTTTTGGAGTAAGAATATTCATCCTAAACAATCTTATGCCGACACAACTGGAACTACTGACAAAGATTGGGTTAAAGGCTCCATTCTCCTAATCTTGGCCACCCTTGCTTGGGCTTCCCTCTTCGTCTTACAGGTACTGAAAATCAGGATTTAATCAATCATTATCATTTGATCTTTACCGTATTTGACATTTATGATTTTTGGAGCAGGCAAAAGCATTGAAGACATACAGGAATCATCAGCTTTCTCTAACATCATTTGTGTGTTTTGTGGGGACATTGCAAGCTATTGTTGTTACATTTGTAATGGAGCATAAGGTTTCAGCTTGGCAAATTGGCTGGGACATGAACCTTTTAGCTGCTGCCTATGCTGTAATAATCTAACCTCCCTCTCTCTCTCTCTAACTTTTTCTTTTTCTCCTTTACAGACAAGGAACTAAAAGTGACCCCTTTTTTTTTATTTGTGAATTTTAATGTTGTATAGGGAATTGTGACATCAAGCATATCATATTATGTTCAAGGAATGGTGATAAAGAAAAGGGGTCCAGTTTTTGCTACTGCTTTCAGCCCTCTGATGATGATCATAGTTGCAATCATAGGGTCTTTCATCTTGGCTGAGAATATCTTTCTTGGAGGGTAATCATCTAATCTTAATTTTTGCATGCATTCATCTCGGATTTTGAGCATTGAATACAATCTTCAAAAAAATTATAAAAATTCTCTAGCTTAGGGACACCCCCAAAGCATAAAAGTCGCATAGCTGTTCTTCACTTGCACTGGCTGCCTAGTCTTTAGTTACAATATATGTACGTACTTTTGAGGTGCATGGTACAATTGAATATTTTATAATTAATCACGTCTCTTTCTTTTCAATTTTTTTTATATGTTAAAAGAAAATCTGTCGCTGGCGTTTGATTTGATTATAATTAATGCAGGGTGATAGGTTCGATTTTGATAGTGTTGGGGCTTTATTCTGTCCTATGGGGAAAACACAAAGAAAACAAAGAGAAAGAGGGTGAAATGGAGATTGAAGATGAGCCAATTAAACCTATTCAACCAAACATGTTGCTAGTTGGAGATATTGAAGCCAATCAAGTTCTTGAATTGCAAAACAATGAAGCTAATGATAAGCTGTCAGCTCTTGTCTTAACCATGCCAATGCCTGAATCCCCCATTAAACACAACAGTGACCATAAATAATTCAAGTTTAGTTTAGAAATTGGAACTTTATGGGATTGTTTTTTAAGGACTTTTTGGTCCTTATATCTATCATTTGTAAGAGAATCTTTGATACTAATATCATATTTGGTTTTCTTTTCTTTTTTGTTTTAAGTGAAAAGTAATTGGTGTTGTAAGCTAATGCTGCTAAGGGTTTAATACTAAAGGAAAATTTGAGAGAATCTCAGAATTTCTTCTTTTATAATATTGTCATCTAACTTGAAAAAAATTAAAATTACCCCCAAAAAACCCAACCTGAAAATTATAAATTACAGAGATAATTCAAAACTTACTGATATGAAATGACAAAATGTCTGACGTGTGATTCAGATTCCACTAAGTTATGCTAGTGGTTTTGACCCTTTTTTCATGTGCTTAGTTGAGTCCATGGAATGACCAAAACTTTGTTCCATAGAATCTGAATATTTGAATCTGATACTCCAAATATTAATTTGCTATACCAATAGACTTGTGTTTATCAATGGCAGACAGACAGACACAATTAGGGTTCAACTGTATTTTCAACTTTCTCCAATTTATTGGAGAGAATAAAAGCATAGATCATTCAGATGCCTGCTGATAAGCTAAACTCTCACAAGCTATATTCTTTAGAATAATTTATTATATTTTTAAAATTTCCCTTTTATATCATATGGGATCAAGAGTGTGGATGATACTGGTGTGTTGGATTTGCATAAAGGGATTGCCATATGGATAAAGTTTGATGTCATAGAAGATGTGGGCATTTGCTGATATTGCTAAGATGGAATGTGCAATTGAGGTATCGAGAATTTTATGGCATAAATGTCCTTCCTATCATCACCTAGTTGATACACAGTTGACAAAACACCACCAATATGAGACGTCATACGTATATATATATATATATTCCAAACAACGCATGATCTGCCTAACTATTCATATTCTTTCAACATGCAACATATCATAGATTCCACAGAGACATATATATCGTGTCCTTTCAAGGAGCTGTCAACTCAACACCCATATTTCTTTACAAGAATTTCATCTGATAGTGTATCTTAAATTCCACAAGATAAACTGTTTATAGAAATTTAAGATGAGCTTTTCTTAATCATATTAAGTTTTTATATCATGCATCATTAACATGTATATATGATCATACTCAACTGGTATTCATTACTTTAAAAATCTAATGTTCTACAATTTTTAATTGTATTTTTATAAATTCGGATTGGATCCGACTCAAAAGAAACTGCTAGTTTTTGGATTAAGTAATCAAATATAATAGTATGAGTTCATATTCCATAACCCCGATTTCAAATTTGTTAAGACAATTTTTGAGCAGTGTCAAGGAGAAGTGTCTACTAGTATTTTACATTGTCCAGCTCAAGAGCTTGTTGTGTTTCTATTTGCAAATTTAGGTAACAAAAATTCTTGAGCTTTGATTCTTGCTTATAATTTGGATGACTGCAAGTTCATCTATGATATCCAAACTGTATATAATAACATATTTTGGAGATTAGTTTGGATTGGATTAAGGAAATCAACTTCCAACTTTCGTGAGATTAGATTGAATCGGGTAAAACTTGGAGTCATATCTTGAATATCCAAGACTTATCTTGAGCTCTTACAAGATATTATTTATGCTTTTTATCTTGCTCGTTTCATGGGAAGATTGATTGTAATTTATAAGTGTTAAAAGTAATATAATTTAGCTTCATTTTTAGTGCATTTTTTGGTGATTAAGTAGTATGAATTGTGAATTATATACTCCTAATCATATATATTCATGTTTTGATGCTTAATAGTGCTCTTGAGAGTAATAAGAGTGAAAAATGGCGGAAATTAGAACATTAGAGCATTCTGGAAGCTGTGCACATGCAACAAATTTCCACATGGGCAAGCCACATATGTGCCCAAGATGTGTTAATCTTGGAAATTGTGTGCGCTGATGACTGAAAGTTACAATTTTTAGGGTTGTTCGCACTTTAAGAGGATATAAATAGGGAAATAAAAGGGAAAAGAGGTAGCCACAAAGGGAGAGCACAAAATTACCTTGAGAACACCATTGAAGTCAATTTCCAAGCAATTTTCCACCAAGATTTAAGAGTCCAAATTTAATTTTCAAGGGAGTTATCATGGATTGCTTTTATTCTAGTAGTTATATTGTATTTTTGGTGTTTACTCTTGCCATTATAAATTAATTCTCTTAATACTTATGGGAGATGAACCCTAAAATGAATTCTATAGCTTGATTTCTATTTGTGCAATAAAATCTTAGTCTTCTTGTTCTCAATTATGAATGCTTTATTATTCTTGAGTTAACAATTCTAGAGTGTTAATTCATGTTTGATGTGCATAAGTTTGAGGTTGAATAGACTCTTCTTGTGATTAGGTCTTGCATAATTGAATGGAGTTACATGCAATCCTAGAAATAGGACAACATAAATCCATCGAATTAGAGTCAAATCTAATACGGGGATCTATAGAGTGAATTAATGGAATAATAGGGGTTTTAATTTGAAAGAAATTTTAATTAATTAACCTAGAGTTAGTTGCTCTTATGCTCGAAAGAGATATTAGCATAAATAAGGGATTTCTACGGATCAAAGAGCTAAGAAAATAAATTGCATAAATTAGATTGAGAATTATAAATGAAACCTAGGTGGATTCTTACCTAGGTATTGTTTTGTCACTTGGTTGATACTTTATTTTTTTTTGTGTTTCATTCTTTGGTGCATTCATTAGTTAATTGAGATAGTTTGATTCAATTTTAATAAACCCTTTGAATTATTATGTTGAATAATAGAAATGTGATAATTACTAGTAATTGTAGTCATCAAGGGAATGATATCTATACTCACCACAACTATATCATTAATTGATATGTGCACTTGCCTTGGTCAATTTATTAGTTAGTTTAGTGGACATCAGTAATCGAGATAGTATGCTAGCAAGTATCGTTCCCTTATAAATTAAGGAGACTTATATGTAACAGTTCTTCTTGCTCATTGAGGAACGTTTCTTGTGAGTGCATTAAGTGAAAAATCAAGTGTGTTACTTGGTTATTGTCCTTAGAGGAGAGTTGTCTAAATTTTAGGTACAAAAGTAAGGAGTCTAATCTAGTGAGTGCTAGAGGTTGTAATAATTTGTTGTACGAGTTGCTAAGATAGTAGATTATCTTTTTAACAAAGTCTCGCAAACATAGAGAAATCGAACTGTGAAAACATAGTGTATTTTTTGTTTTCTGCCTTGTTCTGTTGAATTATAACTCCTATTTCAAGTCAAATTTGAGAAATAATCTTTCAGTTAAACTCTGTTTATTTGCTTCAATTAAACTCTATTTATTTGTTTAAATAAACTCTATTTTTTTGTTTGAGTAAAACTCTTATTAGTCTAGATTATTTTATTATTATTTGACCTAGGAATTTAGCCTATAAATAGGCTATTTTACAACCTTAGAAATAGCCTATAAATAGGCTATTTTACAACCTTAGTAATACACTCATTAGAGTTTAGAACTCCTAATACTTTTGGAGAATTTAGTGCTTACGTTTTTAGGGTTCTTTGTTTTTGGGTTTTTAGGGTTTAGTTTTTATCTTCATCTTTTGTACTCTTCATTCTTTTACCATTATAGTAAAATTATCTTTGCCCGTGGTTTTTTATCCTCTTTGGAAGAGTTTTTATACGTTAAATTTGTGTGTTCAATTTCTCAATTTATTCCGCTATTTTTACTTGTTCGTTGCTTAATCGGGTTGATCCCCAACAAATTGTATCAGAGCTATTTAGGTTTTTATAGATCAGCCCGTTCAAAGATGGCAACAACAAGGTTCAACATTGAGAAGTTCGATGGTGTCACAAATTTCAATCTGTGGCAAATTCGTATGATGACAATTCTAGTTTAGACCGGCTTAAAAAAGGTCATTATTGGGAAAAAGCTCGAGAATCTAGATAAGTCAGAATGGGAAGAGCTTGATGAAAAGGCTTTGTCTGCAATCCAATTGTGCCTAGCGAATAGGGTATTGTAGGAGGTATTGATGGAAAAGACCTCATCCACCTTGTGGAAAAGGCTAAAAACTCTTTATGAGACTAAGTCTCTGGTTAACCGTTTAGTGCTGAAACAACGTCTATTTACGTTTCGCATGAATGAATGTGAGCTTCTTAGAGATTACATCAGTCAATTCATTACTCTTTTGAATGATTTAAATAACGTTGAGGTTCAGATTGACGATGAGGATCTAGCTATGCTATTATTATACTCTTTATCCCCTTCATACAAGTCTTTAATGAAGACTCTGATTTATGGTAGAGACAAAATCTCATTCAAGAATGTGAAGGGTCATTTGTTGAGTAAAGACAAACTCGACAATGAGTTAGGTTTAGATAGCAAGGCAGATAGTGTAACGCCCAAAACTCGAAATCGTCATCGGTTAGGGTCCTGGTGTTACTCAATCATCTATCACTGTACATCTTTTAAAATCATGTCATTTGTTCTCACTTTATTAAATAAATACACTCAACACGTCGTAATTTATCATTTATTTATAAACACAATTCAATAAGGGCTAAAAGGTCATTTCCAAGATTTTTGGAGACTTCTATTGATACATGTTGGACAAGTACCAATAGTAGTCAAGTCAGTAAGCAATTTAGAAATAGTACAGACTTCTACCGATACTTGTGTTAATTCTACCGATACAAGTGTAACATCTACCATAACTATTTATGCCTCTACCGATACTAAAAACTCCAGAGAGCTAAAAAGTCCTACCCTGTAATTTCTACCGATACAAGTATTTGAACTACCAATACCAACATGCATAGAACTACCGAAACTTAAAATGCAACTACCGATACAACTCAAGTCAATGAACAACCTCTCTCCTTCCCTGTACTTGTACTGATACATGTAGGATTTCTACCGAAACAAATTTGCAGAATTTTTCAAATTTGCAGAATTTTTCAAATTTCACACAAGATCATTTACAAAACTTCATTCATAGACATAAGGTGAAATGGATAACACATATGTGTTCAAGTATAATACTTATTATAATATTTAAGTACAAAAAATCACACACAAAATTCATCAAGCATTCAAAGTTCGTCATTTAACCAAGGATCTACGACTATCATAGTCTCAAAATAAGCATATACAAAATGCATTGTCCTAGTACATGCCATATAACCGAGTGATGCTACCGAACGAGCTCCCAAGATAGTGTGATGTCTTTAAGATGATCCGATCTTCGAGTCGCAAAATGAAATCTACAAAACAACAATACTTTAAATGGTAAGCATCATAGCTTAATAAGTTTGCATAGTTTATCAATTTACCGAATAACATGTGATAAACAACTCTATAAATTTGACGAGCCAAAACAAGACTAAACTTTAATGGTCGTTATTCGTTTTACTCCTTGTTGTCTCAAAGAAGTTGATGCTCATTTTACTCCCTATTGACCTAGTGGTCATGCCTGTTACTAGTATATGATATTCTTAGTCATCGATACGATATATCTGTTCCCTACGATGCTGCTCACACCAAGCTGACGAGAATATGCGATTAGGCATAAATCTCAGTCATCGTAGGGCTTGTAATCCATTCTTGGATTCTATTCACTTTACAGTGCCTCATGAAGCCTTAAAGAATCAGCAAAAAATGCATGATCTCAATTCTCGGACCATTTAACTTTGGCACAAGGCCAGTTAATTCTTCTTCTGTCGTTTCCATCTTTCACATCTTCAATTGTTGTTCCAACCATCAACAAATATAAAGAAGGCAGTTATAAGTAGTTACAAGTATGAATTTAACATTACGAACTTAACGGACTAGATTGTAGTTGTAGTTAAACTCTAGGGACTATTCCGCTAATTTTCCTTTACCGTGATCTGTGACGCGATCGTAGTCTACATCCACAAATCATTCAATTCTCACATTAAATCACACAATCAAATCATTTAACACAATTTGTTCCTTTTAAGAAAAATTACAATTTTACTCCTAACCTTTTACTTCTATTCGATTTAGTCCTTAAGGTCTAAACATGCAAAATAACCATTTTTCATTCAATCCCATAACAGTCGAATATCCAAGGGTGTTCACCCAGCATTCCCATTCAACCATTTCACAACAAGGATATGTATTTTCATCATTTTCACATTTTAGTCCATAAAGCCTAATTTCATCAAAGATCTCTTCACAAAAAGATCTAATCCAAGCATCAAACATTCAAATCTATCAAAAGTTCCCAATAACAAGCAATTTCAACAATGAAAAATTTTATAACATTTAACAGATTTACAAATTAGTCCTTAGATTAGCTAGATTAAGCTAACACGAACTAAAAAACATAAAAATTACCAAAAATGGTCAAGGTTTACTTACCCAAATCAAAGCTCAAAGTTTGAATGTAAAAACCTAATTCTTTTCTCTCTTAGTCGTATGGAGGAAGGAGATGAAGCGAAAATGATAAAATTTTCACTTAAAATTTCTTTAATTTAATATATATACTAATGGCAATTTTGTAAATTTTAAGACTTTCATCATTAAGCTTTAATTAACCTTTTTTAGTCTTAATTAAACCTATTTATAATTAATATAACTCATGCTAATCCACCCACTAAAATACCTTTGGTTAATTTGCTCATTTGGTCCTTCTAATTACCCGACTCTACTTTTGCACCTTTTACAATTTAATCCTTTCTACTCAATTAACTATTTAAACATTAAAATTTGATAACTAAATTTTAATACGATGCTAAAAAAGTCATTAATATTTAAATAAATAAATTAACAACTTGACATGTCAAAATTGTGATCTGAAATCACTGTTTTCGAAACCACTAAAAATCGGGCTGTTACAACTCTCCCATCCTTAAGGAAATTTCGTTCCGAAATTTCTTACCAATGAACAGATTAGGGTACTGTGATCTGATCGAGGACTCCGTCTCCCATGTAGTTTCTTCAAGCCCGTGTCGGTTCCATAGCACCATCATTAATGGTATTTTTTTGTTTCGGAGCTTTTTTACCTCGTGAGTCAAAATCTTAACCGGTTCTTCTTCGAAACATGAAATACATTGTGAATCTTCTCAACTACCGGTGGTAAAGCCAGCTTATAAGCTATAGGACCTACCCTTTCAAGGATTTCATACAGCCCAGTAAACTGCGGACTCAACTTTCCCTTTCTACCAAATCGTTCCGAGGGGAAACTCGCAGGAAAACTCGGTCTCCGATGGTAAACTCTATATCATTCCTCTTTAAATCTACATAGGACTTCTGCCGATTTGACGCTACTTTTATACAGTCACAGATTATCCGAACCTTCTCTTCAGTCTCAAGTATTAGGTCAGCTCCAACCAACTTAGGCTCGCTCAACTCTGACCAATACAAAGGGGTTCTGCATTTCAACCGTATAGTGCCGGAAATGGTGCCATTTTAATACTGGACTGATAATTATTGTTATAAGCAAACTCTACTACGGTAAATATTTCTCCTAACTACCTTCGAACTCAAGTATACAACATCGTAACATATCTTCTAAAATCTGTATCACTTACTCAGACTGACCATCTGTCTATGGATGATATGCTGTGCTGAAATTCAACCTTGTTCCCAAAGCTTAATGTAGCTTACACTAGAACCTCGAGGTGAAACGTGGATCTCTATCAAATATGATATATACCGGTACCTCGTGTAATCGTACGATCTCAAATACATGCAACTATACCAACTTTTTTAATGGATAATCCACTCGAATAGGAATGAAGTGGGCTGACTTAGTCAATCTGTCGACTATAAACAAGATTAAATCTTTCTTCCTCGGTGTCACCAGTAATCCCATAACAAAATCCATTATGACTCATTCTAATTTCCACTCAGGAATGGTAATAGGCTGCAACAATCCAAACGGTACCTGATGCTCAGCTTTTACTTGCTGACACACTAGACATCTAGTCACAAATTCAAAGATTTCTCATTTCATACCTAGCCACCAATACATCTTCTTCAGGTTATTATACATTTTCACACTTCCCGAGTGAATGGAATAAGTACTGTTATGAGCTTCAGTCAAAATGTCTCGTCTTAGTTCTGATTCGTTAGGAACACACACTCTGCCTTTGAAATACAACATTCCATTGTATCAATTGTGAACCCTGTGGTGGTGTCACTCTGCATTTGTTCTTTTCTAACCACAAGCTTCGGATCATTTTCCTGCAATTCTCGAATCTGTTGTAAAAATAACAACCTTGTCCTGAGTTCAACAGTGACTGAACCATCACTCCCCAATGACAGGTGAGCATTAATTGCTCTCAACGTGAATAATGACTTCTGGCTTAGGGCATTCGTAACAACATTTACATTTCCCGGATGATAGTCAACCACAAGATCATAGTCTTTTAATAGCTCTAACTATCGATGCTACCGCAAATTCAACTCCCTCTACGTCATCAGGTATTTCAAGCTCTTATGATCAGTGTATACATGGCATCTTTCACCATACAGCTAGTGACGCCAGATCTTCAGTGCAAAGACAATGGCAGCTAACTCTAAATCATGAGTCGAATAGTTCTTTTCATGCGACTTTAATTGTCGAGAAGCATAAGCTATTACTTTTCCAGCTTGCATCAATACACAACCCAAACCATTCAAGGACGTGTCACTATAAACCACGAATTCCTTTCCCAATTCAAGCTAGGTTAGTACCGGAGCTGTTGTTAACATCTTCTTAAGCTGATCAAAACTCTGTTGACACTTCTTTGACCAAACAAACTGTATGTTCTTTTGTAGCAACTTTGTCAACGGTAAGGCTAAGATAGTGAAATCCTTCACAAATCGACGGTAGTAACCTGCCAACCCTAGAAAGCTATGTACTTCAATAATGTTCTTTAGAATCCTCCAATCGAGAATAGCTAAAATTTTGTTTGGATCAAGTCTTATTCCTTCTGCGGATACCATATGACCTAGAAATCCAACTTCTCGTAACCAGAATTCGTATTCACTGAATTTCGCATACAGTTGTTTTTCTTGCAAGATCTGTAATACCTCCCTCAAATGTTGAGTATGCTCTGACTTAATTCTAGAATAGATCAATATGTCATCAACAAATACAACCGCAAACCTATCTAACTGAGGCTGGAACACTGGGTTCATCAAATCCATAAATGCTGCTGGGGCATTGGGTAGCCTAAATGGCATTACTAGGAATTCATAATGTCCATACCTAGTTGATAACATTTAAATATGACATACTTTTAAATGTTAAATATATATATTTTGAGAGTATGATCCTATTAATTTAGGCTGTTTGTGATATTTTTATTTTGTAGGGACTAAAGTGACGACAAAATATAAATTGGGGGAAAAAGGCATGATTTTGAAGAGAAAGAGAAGTTGTGTAAAGGTGAAATACTTGAAGAGAGAGAGTTTATAGGGAAAAAAAACTTTGTTTTATTTTATTTTATTTTTTTAGGATTAGTCTTTAGGATATTATTTATATTTAATTTGTATATATCTTTTTAGATATATCTTTTAGAGTCTAAAGTGGATCCAATTAGGGAGTTAATGTCTAGATTTAATTCTAATTATCTTTTAGAATTTAGATTGGATTCAACTAGGAATTTGTATGTACTATAAATAGGGGATAGAGTGATTGAATTATTCACTTCCCATTCATTGAAAAATCCTCTATCTCTTCAAAACCCTAGTTCAATAAAAAACTCTATTTTTATTATCTTGTGTTCTTCCCCAAAAACATGAGCAATTAAAAACTCTTCTAGTCGAAGGTTATGAAATATTCTTTCAAGGTTTATGAGGCTTAGAATCCGCGCTTAATTCCTCTCACCCAAGTTTTCATCAATTCTCTGTATTACGGGATCGATGCTTCCGTCCAAAATCCTTACAAAAGTAATCTTTTCATCTTGTGCAAAGACGGTCGCTTTGTGTGTTTTGAGAAGGTTGCACAGTTGGTTCGCTAACTTACTGCATCAGAGGTTGCCGAACTAAAGAGACAAAATGGCATGACATTCGTTGTTGGGAAAAGGTGATCTAGTGTAAGACAGACCCATTGGAGAGACGGTTGGCTAGAGTCAGGTTCCTCTAAAAACTATATCCGATGCTGGTGGTTGTAGGTGTCCTCTTCCACTATAATTGGCTTATTCGAGCACAACAAGAAACCATCCAAAGTCTATGATTGAATCAAGAAAGAATCAAAGATAACCGGAGGCTGGATCTCTAATATCGATAAAACCCTTCTTCTTTCGACTTTGTTTATTTTATGCAATTTATTTTTATTTCGATGCCTCTATTTTCTACTTCTTTTAATTTTGTTTTCTTTTAATTTTTCCCCAGATCACGTCGCTTTTCTTAGGCATGATTTCGTCCATGATCTTGACAGACAATATTCTTTACACTTTAGTCCTTAGGGATTATAACCTACTTTCCTTTACTGTTATTTTTATTTATTTTCGGAATAGGTTATATTTGGTGTTCCCAACACATCAAATTTTGGCATCATTGACAGGGACTGGTAACGTACTAATCTTGTTTCTTTTTCTTACAACCAGATCTACTTCAGGAAACCTTGCATTCCGGCACAACCACTTATAGCTCAAACAATTCGGTAATTGGCCGAGGCTCCTGATGATCAACCACCATTATGCATTACGTATCCTACTGTGGATGCTAACTTCGATCTTAAATCAAGTTTAATCTAGTTATTGTTAATTTTTCATGGGCTGCAAAATGAGAACTCACATAAACATCTAAAGGAATTTCATATGGTTTTTCTAAGTATGAAACCTCGGGAGGTAACTAAGAATCAAATTAAATTACACGCTTTCCTGTTTTCTTTAGCAGACTCCGTTAAGGAATGGTTATATTATCTACCTCTTGGGTCTATTACAACTTAGAATAATCTATCTCGTTTGTTTCTTAACAGGTTTTTTCCAGCCTCAAGTGTCGTTGAGTTAACGAGAGAAATTGTTGGAATTAGGTAAAAGGATGTGGAGTCTCTTTATGACTATTGGGAGCGATTTAAAAAATAGTGTGCAAGTTATCCACAGCATGGTATAACTGAACAATCTCTTCTCCAATACTTCTATGAAGGCTTGAAACCTATGAAGATGAATATGATAGATGTCATCAGTGGAAGAGCCTTAATTAATATGACTCCTCAACGAGCAAGGGACTTGATATCCACAATGGCCGCAAACACTCAGCAATTCCGAGCCAATCCTGAACCTACTAGAAGGGTTTACCAACTAAGTAATTCCTCCTTAGAAGATAAAATTAAAAGACTTACTAATGTTGTGAGTTCTCTTATTGTAGGAAAAATAAGGTCGGCTCGTCAATGCGAAATTTGTGAAGAATCCGAACACACAACTGATGCATGCCCTAGTTTATATGACGATACTATGGCCCATTTAGATGTTATGGGAAACTTCCCTAGACCACCCCAAAGGCAATATGATCATTACACTAATACATACAACCCTAGGTGGAAAGACCATCTTAACTTGAGCTATGAGGCGAATCCACGTTATAACCAGCCATAGCAAAACTGGTTCCCGCAACAAGCACAAAATTTAGGTACTTCTCTAGAAGCCATGGTAAATAAATTAGCAGCTAATATGCTTGATTTTCAGTAGCGAACTATAGATTTTCAAAAGAAAATTGAGGCATCTATAAAAGAGTTAACCACATTGGTGGAGAAATTAAGCGCACAAGGTAGGCTACCATCACAAACAAAACCTAATTCAAGACAAAACGTGAATGCAGTTACACTACGAAGTGAGAAAGTACTGAAACCAATTTCTGGAAAAAATCATGCCCAAGAATCTGCCCAGGAAAAATAGAAAAATGATGAACAGATCTAGTCCAAACCTCCATTACCTAGAATTCAACCTCCATATTTAGAACGGCTGAAGCAAACCTAGAAAGGTAATGAGGAAAAAGAGATCCTCGAAACATTTAGAAAAGTCGAGGTAAATATACCGTTGTTAGATGCTATAAAAACAGATTCTACGGTATGCTAAATTTCTTAAAAAGCTATGCACTAACAAACGAAAATTGACTGGAAACAAAAAAGTAAACGTTGGTGAGTGTGTCTACAATTTTACAACGTAGGATGCCAACTGTAAAGATAGACGCATGTTTGCAATACCATGCGAAATAGGCCACTTTGGAATTAAAAAAGTTATGTGTGATTTAAAAGCTTCTATAAATGTAATGCCTTTTTCTATTTATAAATCACTTAATGTGAGTTTTTTGAAGGAAACATGTGTTATAATCCAATTGGAAGACAAGTCCATTGTGCACCTCGAAGGAGTACTTGAAGACGTGTTGGTGAAAGTCAACAAACTGATTTTTCCTGCAGATTTTTATGTGGTGAAGATGGAAAAGGATAATACTCTTGGGTCTTTCGACATCTTATTAGGGCAACCTTTCCTTAGTACTACAAATACTAAGATTGATGTGAGAAGTAGAACCCTCACAATGGAGTTTGACGGAGAGATCATGAAGTTTAACGTTTACGATGCCATTAGTCACCCTAGTGAAATCTTGAGCGTAAACCGTGTCGATATATTTGAATCCTTAATAGTAGTGACTTCCAAACCACTCCATGAAAATGAACCTAAAATATTATTTGATGATTTAGATCCCCCTATGAACACTAAACATCTACCTTCTGTTGTGCAGGCACCAAATTTCCAAGCAAATACGATTGAAAAAATTCAGTTGGAACGACCCCAATACTAGTTTGGGCGTCAATCTAGCGACGTTAAACAAACGCTTGTTGGGAGGCAACCCAATTTTTTTATTTTATTTTTTTTCTTTTTACTTTTCTATTTATTTTTCTATTTATTTATTTATTTTATGTCCAAGAAACTCGAGAAATTTAATTCACAAAAAAATCAATGATGGAAACTGCAATACTACGAGAGCAACGATGACATGGAGAGTATTCTAAATCCTTTTTTTTCATATTTTTCTTCAAATTGAGGGCAATGCGTTTTAAGTAGGGAGAGACGTTCCTCACAATTTTTGTTGTTTTTATCTGTTGTTGTGCTGCTTTGGGTTTATTGTTACTGTTGCTTGCTATTTTTTGTCTGTTTTACCCATATTTATTTTTAAGTATATCTTGTCCCTTTTCATGCCCAAGATTTTGCCCGCAAATTGCTCACTGTTTTGCCCATGAATATGCTTCTTGTCTGCTGACTTAATTTTGATTTTGCTATGGTTGATTTCGTCTCCATTATTTTATTTCTATTAGGCAAACATGAATATGATTAATGAAGATAACCTTATTTTTCTCATGGTAAAATTGATTGAGTCTAAGTAGAAGAGAATAGTTAATTCTGATGTATGTTAAATTATTTTTCGTGATTGTTAGTTAGTTGCTAAACTTATTTTTGATACTTGTTTATTTTTTCCTAGTCCTCCTAAGTTTAAGTTCTGTGTCTGAAAAAAAAAAGAAAACCTTGATGATTCCGCGGTTATGAGCATAGCTTAAAACGTGATTAACTAAGTAACCGGGGTAGGGTGCTTGGGTTGTCATCCTACTTCACGTAAAAAGGTTGAGTGACGTGATAAGTAAAACTCCGCTAACCGAAAATAAAAAAATAAAAATAAATAAATTCGGAATATGTTAAACTGAGTAACCGAGGTGAAGTGTTTGGTTGTCATTTCACTTCGCGTAAAAAGGGCTAACACATTCTAAACAAAAGAAAAAAAATGATGGAGAGCATGTTGGGCTGAGTAACTGAGATGTTGGGCTGAGTAACTAGGATGGAGTGCTTGGGTGTCATTTCATTTCACGTCAGAAGGTCCAATATATTCTTAAAGAAAAAAAAGAGAAAATCGACTAAATAAAAGGAAGAGAACTAAAATTGGAAACTAAGGGTGAACAAATAGGTGTCTTAATAAGTTTGGTAAATTACCTAACTTTCACGAAATAATTCAAAGATGACTTAATTGTTGTGTGATTTAATTGAGTTACTTTTTCGATTTTACCTACAGCAAGTTAAAGGTTCTCTTTATTTTCCATAAGCATTAAGCCTAATTATTTGTAGAATTGTGGAGTGTTATTTTCCATGGTAAAGTTTAAAATTACTTAGTGGATTATAAGTCATACTTAAGGGCAAGCATGGGCTAAATAGAGGGAATATGATAACATTTAAATATGGCATACTTTTAGGTATTAAATATATATATTTTGAGATTATGACCCTATTAATTTGGGCTATTTGTGATCTTTTTATTTTGTAGGGACTAAAGTGATGACAAAAGATAAAACTAGGGGCAAAAGGCATGATTTTGAAGAGAAAGAGAAGTTGTGTAAAGATGGAATACTTGAAGAGAGAGAGTTTATAGGAAAACAAAGATTTTGTTTTATTTTATTTTATTTTTATTAGGATTAATCTTTAGAATATTATTTATATTTAATTTGTATTTATCTTTTTAGATTTATCTTTTAGAGTTTAAAGTGGATCCAATTAGGAATTCATGTTTAGATTTAATTCTAATTATCTTTTAGAATTTAGATTGGATTCAACTAGAAATTTATATGTATTATAAATAGGAGATGGAGTGATTGAATTATTCACTTCTCATTCATTGAAAAAATTATTCATCTCCTCAAAACCCTAGTTCAATAAAAAGCTCTATTTTTATTATCTTGTGTTCTTCCCCAAAAACATGAGTAACTAAAAACTCTTCTAGCCGAATGTTATCAAATATTCTTTCAAGGTTCATGAGGCTTAGAATCCGCGCTTAATTCCTCTCGCCCAAGTATTCATTAATTCTCTGTATTACGGGATCGACGCTTCCGTCCAAAATCCTTATAAAAGTAATCTTTTCATCTTTTGCAAAGACGACAGCTTTGTATGTTTTGAGAAGGTTGCACAATCGGATCGCTAACTTACTACGTCAGAGGTTGCCGAGCCAAAGAGACAAAACGGCATGACATTCATTGTTGGGAAAAGGTGATCTAGTGTAAGACAGACCCATTGGAGTGACGGTTGGCTAGAGTCAGGTTCCTCTAAAAACTATATCCGGAGCTGGTGGTCGTAGGCGTCCTCTTCCACTATAACTGGCTTATTCGGGCACGACAAGAAACCATCCAAAGTTTATGATTGAATTGAGGAAGAATCAAAGATAACCGGAGGCTAGATCTCTAAATATCGATAAAACCCTTCTTCCTTCGACTTTGTTTATTTTATGCAATTTATTTTTATTTTGACATCTCTATTTTCTACTTCTTTTAATTCTGTTTTCTTTTAATACTTCCCCAGATCACGTTGCTTTTCTTGGGCACGATTTCACCCACGATCTCGACAGAAAACATTCTTTACACTCTAGTCCCTGAGGATCAGACCCTACTTCTCTTTACTTTTATTTTTATTTATTTTCGAAATAGGTTATATTTGGTGTTCCCAACGACACATCACTAGTTTTGAATGTTGTTTTCATCACGCCGTAATCTTTTACTCGCATCTAATAATACCGTGACCGAAGATCTATCTTGGAAAATGAGGTTGCACCTTTCAACTGATCAAATAACTCGTCAATACGACGCAAAGGTTACTTCTTCTTGATTGTTACCTTGTTCAACTGTATATAATCTATGCACATTTGCATCGAGCCGTCCTTTTTCACAAACAACACTGCGCACCCCAAGGCGACACACTTGACCGTATAAAACCCCTGTCTGACAATTCTTGCAACTGAGCCTTTAATTCCTTTAACTCCGTTGGTGCCATTCTATATGGTGGAATCGAGATCAGTGCGGTGCCCGGTAACAGATCAATACCAAACTCTACCTCTCTGATTAGCGACAAACTTGGTAATTCTTCTAGAAATACATCTGTAAACTCATTGATCACCGGTACCTATTTCAATTATGTCCCTAAAACTCGTGAGTCGAGAATATATGCCCAAAATGCTTCGTTGAGATCATTTTGGTCCACTGTTCAATCTATCAGACTCCACTGTAATCACTTCGCTTGTCGGGCTTTTCAAATCAAATTTTCTTCATTTGTAGTTCACTACTGCATCATGTTTAGATAATCAATCCATACCCAAGATCACATCGAACTCATTAAAAGGTAACAACATTAGGTCAGCGAAAAATTCATAACCCTGGACTTTCAGTGGACATTTACGACATAACAAATTAACAATGACACTATGACCCAACGGGTTTGTGACTTAAACATCAAATTCAATCGACTCTACTAACAGTTTCTTATTAGTATCTAATACAGTGCATATATATGAACTAGATCAATCAGAGCACACACAACATCATTACCCCTATTATCACCTCGATTTTTGCCTATACTGCTGCTCTATCCAGGGTGTTTACCTTTTGATGGAGTAATAAGGGGTTTCATACTATGATTCTCTTTTACCTCCGAAGTTATTGGGCCGTTTCGTATGAAATGATCTGTACCCCTATATCGGTAACAAGCTCCTTTTATCTTTCGGCATTCACCGGCATTTTATCTTTCGTAATGATCACATGATGGGTTTGGCACATTCCAGACACTACTTACACTGGTTGCAAGACGATTCTGAAATTTAGACTCTGGTAGTCCTGATCTACTCTTGCTCAGAAGTCCAAAAGGGACTGCCCCACAAGTTTTATTTTCTCTGAATTTCTTCGGTAGTGGCATAGAAAAAGTTCTGGTGATACTCTTCCTTCCAAACTCTCGAAACCTCTTCTCTCTCTACCTCTTTTTATTATAAATTTCTTCTATCTTTTAAGCTATCTGCAAGAACCACAAACGATCACAGCTCAGATCCTCCTATCATCATTTTAATCTCGTCATTCAGCCCGTCTTCAAAACGAACACACATTGCTTCATCTGTCGGTACAATCTCCCGAGCATACTTACTAAGTTGAACAAATTCTCGCTCAAATTCTGCCACTGTTTTGTTTCACTATCTCAATTCTAAAAATTCTTTCTTTTTATTATCCAAGTACCTCTTGCTGACATATTTCTTTTTGAATTCTGCTTAGAAAAATTCTCAAGTAACCTGATTCTCAAGCATCACTGCTAAAATTATCGTCTACCAATTGTAATCCTCGTCTTTCAATAACGAAGCTGCACACCTCAAACAGTCTTTTGAAGGACAAGCCATCTCGTTCAGGACTCTTAGTGTGTTTTCCAACCAGTATTCAGATTTGGAAGGATCGTCTTTTATGTTTCCTCAAAATATTTTGGCACCATATTTTCTAACCCTGTCAGTAAAAATGTGACGTCTCTATTCCACCACTAGAGGACGTGGAGACATAGTTGGAGGTACTATCGGTCGTGCGGCAGGTTGTGCAACAAGAGGTAGAGGAGGTGGTCTCATCAAGTTGTTCCTCATGAACTCCGAAAACCACTGCCCGATCAATCCAAAAAACATACTATTTGCTTCATTTTCTATCATCGATAATATCAGCGCCCCGTGACTAGCTCTAGAATCATTAGTCGAGACATTACTGTTTACCTCATTAGTTTCCCCATTAGTATGTTTTTTGGATTAACGGAACAATGATTTTCGGAGGTCATGAGGAACAACCCTATTAGTTGAAATGTGACGTCTCTGTTCCACCACTAGAGGAGGTGTAGACATAGTTAGAGGTACTATCGGTCGTACGGTAGGTTGTGCAATAAGAGTTGGAGGAGGTGGTCTCTTCGGGTTGTTCCACATGAACTCCGAAAATCACTACCCCATCAATTCAAAAAACATACTATTTGTTTCATTCGGCATGTACTTTTAAACATAAAACACAACTATTACAGTCTAAGAACAGTTAAATCGAAAGCTCTGATACCACTAAATATAACACCCAAAACCTAAAACCGTCATCGATTAGGATCCCGGTGTCACTCAATCATTTATCACTGTACATATTTTAAAATCATGTCATTTGTTCTCGTATTATTAAAGAAATACACTCAACACGTCGTAATTTATCATTTATTTATAAACACAATTCAACAAAGGCTAAAAGGTTATTTTAAAGATTTTTGGAGACTTCTACAGATACCTGTTGGACAAGTACCAGTAGTAGTCAACTTAGTAACCAATTTAGAAACAATACAGACTTCTACTAATACTTGTGTTAATTCTACCGATACAAGTGTAACATTTACCGAAACTATTTATGCCTCTACCAATACTAAAAACTCCAGAGAGCTAAGAAGTCCTACCCCGCAACTTCTACTGATACAACTATTTGAACTATCGATACCAACATGCACAGAACTATCGAAACTTAAAATGCAGCTACCGATACAACTCAAGTCAGTAAAAACCTCCTCCTACCCTGTATTTGTACCGATACATGTAGGAGTTCTACCGAAACAAGTTTGTAGAATTCTCAAATTTCACACAAGATCATTTACAAAACTTCATTCATAAACATAAGGTGAAATGGACAACACATTTGTGTTCAAGTACAATACTTAGCATAATATTTAAGTACTAAATAACACATACAACATTCATCACGCATTCAAAGTTCGTCATTTAACCAAGGATATACGACTATCATAATCTCAAAATAAGCATATACAAAAATACATCATCCTAGTACATGTCATATAACCGAGTGATGTAAATACTACCGAACGAGCTCTCGAGGCAGTGTGATGTCTTCAAGATGATCCGATCTTCAAGTCGCAAAATGAAATCTACAAAACAACAACAATTTCACTGGCAAGCATCATAGCTTAATAAGTTCGCAGAGTTTATCAATTTACCGAATAACATGTGATAAACAACTCTATAAATCTGACGAGCCAAAACAAGACTGAACTTTAGTGGGCGTTATTCGTTTTACTCCCTATTGTCTTAAAGGTCTTGATGCTCATTTTACTCCCTATTGACCTAGTGGTCATGCCTGTTACTAGTATACGATGCTATTCTTAGCCATCGATATGATATAGATTCTCCTTACGATGTTGCTCACACTAAGCTTACGATAATATACGATCAGGCATAAATCTTAGCCATTGTAGGGCCTGTAATCCATTTTCGGATTCTGTTCACTTTACAGTGACTCACGATGCCTTAGAGAATCCGCAACAAATGCAAGGTCTCAATCATCGGACCATTTAACTTTGGCACAAGGTCGAGTAATTCTTCTTCTGTCGTTTCCATCTTTCACATCTTCAATTATCGTTCCAATCATCAACAAATATAAAGAAGGAAGTTATAAGTAGGTACAAGTATGAATTTAACATTACGAACTTACTGGACTAGATTGCAGTTGTAGTTAAACTCTAGGGACTATTTCGCTAATTTTCCTTTCCCACGATCTGTGATGCAATCATAGTTTACATCCACAAATCATCTAATTCTCACATTAAATCACACAATCAAATCATTTAACACAAATTGATCCTTTTTTGGAAAAATTATAATTTTACTCCTAACCTTTTACTTCTATTCAATTTAGTCCTTAAGGTCTAAACATGCAAAATAACCATTTTTCATTCAATCCCATAACAAATGAATATCCATGGGTGTTCACCCAACATTCTCATTCAACCATTTCACAACAAGGATATATATTTCCATCAATTTCACATTTTAGTCCCTAAACCCTAATTTTACCAAAGATCTCTTTACAAAAAGATCTAACCCAAGTATCAAACATTAAAATCTATTAAAAGCTCCTAATAACAAGCAATTTCAAAAATGACAAATTTTATATTGTTTGAAAGATTCGCAAATTAGTCCTTAGATTAGTTAGATTAAGCTAACGCGGACTCAAAAACATAAAAATTACCAAAAATAATCAAGGTTTACTTACCCAAATCAAAGCTCAATGTTTGAATGTAAAAACCCTAATTATTTTCTCTCTTAGCCATATGGAGGAAGGAGATGAAGTGAAAATAATAAAATTTTCACTTAAAATTTCTTTAATTTAATATATATACTAATGACAATTTTGTAAATTTTAATACTTTCATCATTAAGTTTTAATTAACCCTTTTTAGTCTTAATTAAACGTATTTATAATTAATATAACTCATACTAATCCACCCACTAAAATACGTTTGGTTAATTTTCTCATTTGGTCCTTCTAATTATCCAACTCTACTTTTTACCTTTTACAATTTAATCCTTTCTACTCAATTAACTATCTAAACATTAAAATTTCATAACCAAATTTTAATACAATACTAACGAAGTCATAAATATTTAAATAAATAAATTAACGACTCGACTTGTCAGAATTGTGATCCTGAAATCACTATTTTCGACACTACTGAAAATCGAGCTATTACAGATAGGTAAACTTTCGTTTTGGTAGCAACAAAAAACGAGACAAAAGGTGTCGCTATTGTAAGAAGTTAAGTCCCGTCAAAGCAGATTGTTATAAACTGAGAAATAAAAAGGTTGTTAAGAGTAACGAGGAAGATTTAGCTGGAGCTAATTTGGCTGATGAAAGTGGTGATGATTTCTTGTTAGTGTCAATGAGCGAAAGCTCCGAGCTTACGTCCGAGTGGCTCAAGATGTTCTTTCCACATGTATCCTAACAGAGAATGGTTCTCCACATACAGTTCCGTTGAAGGTGGAGTTGTGCGCATGGGAAACGATTCATCCAGTAAGGTAATCAGTATTGTTACTTCTAACACCACTTGTATTTGCTTACAAGTATCAATTTAGATATTTCAGAATTGATAAATTTATGTTCTTTCCTTTTAGAAATTATTAGATTTTGGAATGATGGTTTAATAATGCATATATTTTAGTAGTCAGTTAACTACTAGCTAGTTGCGTGTGGTTGCCAAAGCATATATCCATTGGACTTCTTTGAATCTCTTTTATTTTTTCCATCACCCTTACATTCTATACACACAATTTATAAGTATTTATAATTTAAAATATATCTAGATTGAGTTGGTGTTACGAGTTAATCAAGTATTAATTTAATTGGGAAATGATCAAAATTGTATTAATACTTTATCAAGTAAATTCTATAATTTTAAGGGTGTTTTTGCCTTTTTATATATTTTATATAAAAATAGAAAAATACACGCACATAATGAGATTTGAACCTAAAATACTATAATTTACAATTCCTTTGCTTTACCATTTCAACCAAAGCCTCATTTGTTTTTATATCAATTGCTTTATAAATATATTTGTTAAACAATTATATTTTTCACCCACCTGTAGGTGGAGAAGTGATTATATGAAATTATGATTTCACATCATCTCTATCCCTTCCCAATAAGAGAATGACAAATCAGATTTTTCCTCCTAATTTTTAGCTTTTTTAGTTAGATTTAAATTTTTCTTCAGGAGGAAAATTTTGATTTGTCATCTTCCTATCGGAAAGGGATAGAGATGATGTAGAATCACAGTTTCATACAATCCTTTCTCCATGTCATAATATATTTAACGTATAAGATTTTAAAAATGATAGAACTTAATGAATTTAACACTTATTATTTAATTAAGATAAAAAATTCAAATTAAAAATGTACAAAAATTAAAAATTAAAACACAAGAACAAAATTAACAAAAAAAAAAATATCCTATCTGTTGGAGCCCAATTTTGACCGGACTCAACTTAATAAAAAATCTCAAAAAAATTAATAAAATAAAATACTTTTTTAATTAAATTTATTTAATTAAAAAGTCAAATACAAAAAAAAAAATCCAAATACCCAAATACCCGTTACCCAATTACACCCTAACCCAAAATCAACACAAGCCCAAATAGCCCAAATCCTAAACTAGAGAGAGAAACCCTAATTTGCTTGGGTTTTCAACAACCACAACTCACCCACTTGCCCAATTAGATGTTCCATCACCAGCACCTCACCCACGCCCCTCATGCCATGTCAGATCTGCACTCTCGAGATCGTCAGACGCCCATGCCAAGACCACAGGCAGGCCTGACATCGCCCACTCCCCATCGTCGTCAGATACTTGCAAAAGAGGAAGCAATAACAGTAAAAAAATGTTATAATCTAGCTATAAAGCCATGAAATCAAATAGTAAAGGGGCTCCCCTTTCAATTTCACAACAAAAGAAAACAGAATAGATCAATAACAAGCAAAAAGTTTCAAGGTAATTTTGGTTTATACATATATTCGCACAAGCATATATATTTTAGATATTTGCCATTTCATCATTTTTTTATTATTTTTGAAAAAAAAGAAAATAAAACAAAATATAAAGAATAAACTTAAGTTTTTTTCTTACTCATTGTTGTCGCCGTCGTCGACACCTCCACGGTGACCGAGAAGCCAACGAATATCCCCATGTTCGTAGGGATTCTTTTTTTAAGGAAAAAAGTAAAAAAAAAAAAAAAACTAAAAAGGAGATGAACAGATTCGAAAAAAGAAAATACTAACTTATTAAAAATCATTTTTTTTAAATCTTTTATCAAAAAATAAGACAAAATCAATCAAGATCTAGCCTTGATATACATTTTGAAATAAAAAAAAATCGAAAAATACCTTTTTTGGGGTCTTCGACCATCGTGGATGGCGATCGTCGATGTCGAAGGGCAGCGACCGGTGATCGAATCGATGATCGGAGCATGGCCGATCACCATGGCCTTGAGAGGATTTTTTGAAGGGGGAGTAGGTTTTTTTTACAATGGGGTTCAAAATGATTTTTTTTTTTTTTTTTTTTGTGAAAAGGGGGTATTTATATGGTATCAAAATGGCGCCGTTTTGGCTTTGGTGCCTAAGTCCCAAAACGACATCGTTTTGATCGATCTGATCCGACCCGCTCCAACATAAATCAGGATCCGCGTGTTTTTGAAAAAAAAACAAATTGCCCTTTTGGTCCTTCCGTGTTTTTTATTTGTTTCAGATTAATCCTTTGTGCCATTTTTAATTTATTTTAAATTTGTCCAATAATTTAAAAAATTTTTAATTTGGTTCTTGACTCAAAGGTGATCCTGAGACTACCACGTGTCAAGTTTTTTGGGTTTATTGCCCATAAAACTCCTGTTTTATTTAAAAATTATGTTTTGACCCTTAAATTGTTTGAAAATTTGGATTTAACCCTCGAACTTTTCAAAAATTACATTTTAACCCCTAAATTTTCCAAAAATTACATTTTAACCTTTAAAACTTTTTAAAAATTAAATTTTAACCCCTAATTTTTTAAAAAAAAATTACATTTTGATCCTTAAACTTTTCCAAAATTACATTTTGACCCTCAAACTTTTACAAAATTACATTTTGAACCCCAAACTTTCCAAATTACATTTAACCCCTAAATTTTCATAAAATTACATTTTGGCCCTAAAATTCTTAAAAACTTCATTTTGACCCCTTTTTTTTTTTTTTTTTTTGTATTTCGTACTTTATTATTCTTATGCTTGTTTTTGCATATTTATTCGTTTAGGTAATTGCACCTTCTTCGTGTTATTCAATTTTGTCATTAATTTCACAACTCGTATTTAATTTGCATGCTCATTTTTATTTAAATATTTAATTAAAGTTATTTTCTGATTTTTTCTAAAGACACGAATATTTTTAATCAAGGCGATATTCCTTTATTTCGGATTTTGAAAAAAAATTGTACCTTAACTTACTAGGCGTAATTTTTTTTTTCTTCAAACCAGAATAATTGAATACCCTTTTAAAAGGTTTGAAATTGGCAACGAAGGAATGCTCATTATTTTTGGATCACGAATTGTTATTTCCTAACTTACTGGACGTGACTTACTTCCTCGATCATTCCGAAATAACGAGACTTTCTCATGAAATTTGATTTCCTTCTTAAACGTGTACATCAAATAAATCATGCATTTAAGAATCGTATTTTAAGCTTCACTCGAGTTTTCAAATTTTTAACAATCAAGGCCGGATAGTAATAGACAAGGTATCAATTTTGGGCGTGTGAGGGTGCTAATCTTTCCTCACACGTAATTGACTCCCGAACCCATTTTCTGGATTTCGAAGACCACAATATTTTTCAAAACGGATTTTAAACATTTTGTGATGATCCAATCACACTGAATAAAAGATTGGTGACGACTCCTATTTTCAATTAAAAATATTTTTCAAAACTTTTTTTTTTACAAAAAACGTTTTGACACTATCAATTGAACTTCTACCTGATTCTAGCTTCCATTTTGCAGGCAAAGATTCTTTGTTTTCCATTCCAACTTTTTAACTATGTTGGATAACGCACAATAAAAACTAATAGATATAAAACAATCAAATAATCATAAATTCAATTATTTTTTATTTTATTTCTTTTAAAATTATATTATTTTTTATCAAATAATCTAAATATGTTCTATATTTAATTTATATAATATATTAAATAAATTTTGTAATTTAAATTCAAGATTCCGTGATAATTAGTTGAAAAAGTGGAAGCTATTGGAGAAGTTATAATCCAGTTGGAAGGATTAATAATAATGTTAATCTGCATGGAAATCACTAAAAATGATTAGTTCTTATCTTAAATAGTAACACCAATTGTTTTGGGCTGCACACAATTGAATAAAATAAGTGTAGATAATATGTTGTTTGATAGTGGTCCACTTAATCCTGGTTTAGAATATTATTAAAGCACACTCAACAGATCAAGTTGTACACCAAATACCTTCATTCAATCATATTCATACATTATTTTCTCTCTCTTCAAATAAATAAATTGTTATTTTTCATAAATAATTTTTTTACTCCATATAACTAACCTGTAAATTACACTGATTGGAGGATGTATTTTGGTGAATTACAAAAAGATTGTAAAGTCTTAATAGCAACGTGATTAATCCATCTCGAACTTAAGTCACACTTAAGGCAGCGAACATCCTGACCATCAAATCAATTCACGGGATTCATGAAAGGATGTATTTTGAGTAAACTAAAATTGGGGAAACGGGTGAAAATTATTATTTTTAAGAAAATTGTTTAAAATATCATTTCATTAATATGTAAAAAAAAGATAAGTATATTTTTTCTATAAACATTGAAACAAATAAGTATTTTTTGTGTGTGTGTGTGAAATTGCTTTGATTTGCTAGATGTTCCAAATAGATGTTTAAATTAATGTTGTAACACAGGTTCAGATAGTCTTGTAAAAGAAGGTGAGGGAAAGAAAACCATCAAACACATTATATTTGTTAATTTTAACTTTATATAAAAAGTTATTTTAATTTTTCTTTTAATTTTTCATCTCTTTTAATTCTTAAATTTGCGTTGTTTGTCAATTCATCTCAAAATGAATGGAAAAATTTAATGTCTGTTTATTTTGATGATGTGGTATCCACATGTATATCACGTTAGCAATTAATTAATTTTTAAAATTTTTAAAATATTATCATTTTTTAATTATTTTAATAAATTTTACTTTTTAAAATAATTTTTATAATTCTTTTAAATTTTTAAAATTCTTTTAAATTTTTAAAATTTTAAAAAATTAATTACTTATGTTGCACCCATGTGTATGCCACTTCAATAAAATGGACAACATTAATTTTTTTCCATTCATTTTAGAGTGATTTGATAACAACGCAAACTTAAAAGCTAAAATGACTTTTTCTTATAAAATTGGAATGCTAAATAAATCATTATGTTTTATTTGGTAGAGTCTCGTAATTTTGTGTACTCCATTTTTGTTGGTACTTCCTCATAATTTTGGATATTCCCTTATATTTTGCTGTACTTTTTTTTTTTTTTTGTAATTTCTCATAATTTTTGATACACTATCATTTTTATTATGGTATTCCCTAATAATTCCTGATACATCATCTTAATTTTTGGCAGTGTCTCGAAATTTTAAATTATTATTTTTCTATTCTAATATTTAGTACATTTTATTATAAAATAAATATTTGATGTATTATCGGTGCATAAATTTCATGCATAATCAATGAACCACATTAAATTACAATAAAATAATAAAAATGTTGTTAAATTTATTTAATTATAATTAAAATAAAACAATTTTTTTATTTTCTCTACTCCTCTGTATATTGATATAACAAAACTTTTGTAAACTCATTTTTTAATTTCTTTTCTTAATTTAGATTTATTTCATTGACCAAACATTAAAATAAATTTTGGGAACTTCTTAGTGTGAAAGAAGTCTGAACATATAAAAGTGAATTCAAATTCAACAAATGAAGATTAATTTTTTTTTATTACAAAAAAAGCATTAATTCAAAGAAAAGACGTTAAAAAAGACGATTCATCTCCATATTAATCATCATGTAAAAACTGTAATATAAATTGAGATTAAAATTTTACCTCTACAAAAATAAACTAAAACAAGCAATTTGATGTGCGGAAGCAAATTTATTTCTCTAGACATTATCTGAACTCTTTTTTCTTAATTAATAATCATAAAAATCCATAATCCTAACTGAGGGAAAGAGTAAAAGAAATTAAAGTTAAATAAACTTATCAATATTTATTTATAAGTTATCAAAATACTTTATTATTTAATGTGATTCATTCTAGGGCAAAATAATAAAAAAAAAATTTTGGGAGACCGAAATTAAATTGTTTATTTTTACGATAATAAAAATACAATTGTACTATTTTAATAATTTATATTTTTATAATTTTTAAAAGATTAAATCAAATTTTTATCATTTTAAGACAGATCAAAACGTAATTTTACCATTAAAATTTTAAAATTTTAAAGGGTCTAAATGAAAATTTTTCATTTTAGAGGAAGTCAAACTCCTACCAACCCCTTGGATTCATCACTAGATTCATTGACGGTGTATAGGACTTATGCACATAGTGCATCAAATGCTATCTCATTGTATTATATATAATGATAATTTTTAAAGGTTAGAAATTTTAAATAAATTAAACAAATTTAATAAGACCAATTAATTTTTGGTATTCTCTAATAATTTTTCATACTTATTTTTTTTGGTATTTTCACATAATTTTTTGGTAGAATTAAAAAATTATTATTTTTGCATATTAAGAAATTTTAATGGGATTTTGGAGACGGAAAAAGTTAATAATGTTATAAAATAAAAGAGCAGTGTTATGAATATTTTATTAAGTGGATGTCTATCAAGATCAAGATAAGTTTGGTGAACTTTAAATTCTATTAGTCATTAGAATTAGAGTTCTATTTCATTTATACTTTCTATGTCTATAAATATAGACCTTAGAGAAGCATTGTAATTCACTTCTATTGATCAATAAAATACGCTCTCTCTTTTGCTTTCCCATTCTATTTGTTCTTTACTTTCTGTGATGTTATTTTATAACACGTTATCAGCACGATTCTCTTTTAATTTTATTCTATCAGTCGTCAATTGACGCACTATGGATAATCATTAGAGCCTTTACCCACTTAGTGCTCATGATGATAGATTTTGATTTGAAATCCATGCATGTTTGTGATGGTGATTATGAAATAAATAATCTAGTGGGACATTTATAAGTTCGTCCTACTAAATTTGTTGCATTCCTAGAAGTGAATGCAAACATAAAAAAAATAAAAGATATAATCATGGACCACTAAAAGTGAGAATACAGTGATGAATAAGAGAACAATGAGAGTTCTCAAGATAACTCTTCAAAGGGTAAAAATAACTTATGTTATCAATGTGATATGTGATATGTGATATGAAAGGATATTGGCCACATATGTGGCATATGCCCAAATATTTTGTTTTTGTTAATATTCTTTGAGGAAGGATATGAGAATGTAGTAATGAATTCTATCATTACAGATAAAAAATATTTATTTTATTTGGTATTAAAACAAACCAATATTATTCCAATATTTGGTAGTACAAAATTAGTCGAAAGCTCTAGAAAAGTTAATATATTAATATCTTGTGATGGTTAAGCCATTGGTTTTAAAAAATATTTATAATGGATCTCATATTGAGATTGTGAATGAAGAAAAAAAATTATATTTCATAGAAATCAAAAGAGGATTGTGCTATTGATTTATATTTATTATAAATTGAACTGATTATGACTATCTTTGTGATATTCTTTTGTCATTATCCCCATTAAGAGGTTGAAGTCAAAATATTTGACTATGAAAGATCTACTTAAATTGTGGAAGAAAAATATGAGCAATAGTATAATATGACTATGAAAGATCTACTTAAATTGTGGAAGAAAAATATGAGCAATAGAATGTGATAATTTTATCTAAAGCTCGTTATGGTTTGATGCACTTGAAGTTGCAAGTTTTTAAAAATGTGAGTATAACTTTATAAATTGAACTGATTTATATTTATTATAAATTGAACTGATTGTGACTATCTTTGTGATATTCTTTTGTCATTATCCCCATTAAGAGGTTGAAGTCAAAATATTTGACTATGAAAGATCTACTTAAATTGTGGAAGAAAAATATGAGCAATAGAATGTGATAATTTTATCTAAAGCTCGTTATGGTTTGATGCACTTGAAGTTGCAAGTTTTTAAAAATGTGAGTATAACTTTATAGTATTCAAAATAAGTTCTCAATTAAAATTACATGGAAAAATATTACTGATGAGAACCTTGCAAGAGAGAACTTATTCAACTTTTCTTGATTCGAATGTGCTTATATGATAGCAATATTATGAAAGAATAACTTATGGTTGAAACAAAAATTTTTAACCACGAAACCTAACCATTTTCTAAAGTGAATGTAGCAATACATAACAATTATAAAGATTTTGGACATGTGAATATTTTGGCATATTCCCTGAAGCGAATATTGCATATAATTATTTGAAAATTATATTATATGACTTAATGTCATTATAAACTTCACATTGATTTAGACATTTCCAGTAGTAAATGTCACAATGGTACTTATATGTGGATACAAAGTGATGCGAAAATTAATTGAGAATTCATATGGACATTTATTAAAGAATCAGAAAATTCTTTAATTCAAAAAATTCTCATTTGTTGATTGTTCTCAATGAAAATTGGTTCTTAAAAACTCACTAGCTAAAACTGAGATTTAACGTCTTGCATGAATATAGCCTCATTAATCCACCATGTGGATGATTTTGATATTATATGATTTTGGTAGATGCATCTACAAAATAATTACATATGTGTTATCAACTTGCAATCTGTCGTTTGCAAGATTGTTTGAATAATTAATTTCAGATCATGCAATTAAGGCAATTCATCTTGCTAATACTGATGAGCTTATATCTTAGTCTTTTATTGATTGAGTTTGAAAAACTTTGGTAAAAGTTTGTTATTTATGCGTATAATGATTTTGAGAAATTATTGATTGAATACCTCTGATTAATGGCTAAACCATTATTTATGAGAACTAAATTTCCTCTTTCAACATGAGATTGTGTTGATTTACGTGTTGTACGCATCAAGTCAATAAGTTTTAAATACTCCCCATTACAATTGATTTTTGGTCAAGAGCTAAATATTTCTCATCTTTGAATTTTTGTATGTGCATATATCTTCCAATTGCTCGACCACAACACACAAAGATGAGTGAATCCTCAAAGAAAGTTGGAAATGTAGCATTCGCGTTCTTGAACCGGATTTGGAATAGTAATAGAGTAGAATTGAGAATTAGACTATACAGCTAAAATAAGAAAATAGTTAGAAAACTAAGGATTAATTAGTAAGTGTGAGAAAGAAAGAAGGACTAAATAGTAATTTATCCAAATTGAATTATGAGTCATTATGGGAATTAGATTGATTAAGGAGGGGCAAAAGAGTAATTTGGTGGAAGATATATTTGGAGGCAATGTTTTGAGTCAAAGTGTAAAGTTGGAAGGCCCAAGGACTAAAAGTGCAATTTTTCCATTATTAAAGAAAGATATTTTTATAAAGAGAAATTGATAGAAAAGTCTAGAAAAATGAAGAAAAGAAATGATGAAAAGGCTATAAAAGCCATCAGCCATGGTGCTTCACGTTGGCCACCATTTTTCCACCATTTCAACTTTTGCTTTTCTTACAAATTAGTCCTTTTTCACCAAATACAAACCAATTAAGCTAGTTTCTTCCAAATTTCTTCAAGATTAGTGAATAAAATTGATAGAGAAGTGTAGTAGCTATTTAATTGTTAAAATAGTGAATATTGTAGAAAGAAAAATGTCAAATAGGACTCATGAAGAGTCTGAAGATGAAGATAACAGTAGGACCTCAAATCCTGTTAGAGTAGAGGAAGATGCTCCTGTTGTAATCACCGGTAAATTTTCTTTAATTGACTCTCCTGTAGTTGCATTAATTGATCCTGATTATATATATGAAACTCATTAGTGAAAGAAAGAGAATTAGTAGTAGAACTCACTGAATATAAAGTGGTTGTTACTAATCTTTTAGGACAAAGTGAAAGAGTTAATAAAGTATGCAAGAGGTGCACCCTAAAGATTCAAGGTTGTGAGTTTCTAGTAGATCTTATGACCCTTATATTTCACGAGTTAAATGTGAAAGTTGGAATAGATTAGTTGTCCGAAACGTGGGGTCATGGTTGAGTATAGAAGAAAAAGAATTTTTTTTAAGAATTTCGGATAGCAAAGAAATTATTATGATTGATGAAGATAAGTGAATAATATACTGATAAAAAGTTTAAGTTTTCAAAATGAAGTGTGAGAACTATATTGTTTTATTAAGATGAATAACATGAAATGTGAATAAGTTTAAATTCATAGAATAACTAAAGCGAAGTTTAAAATACTAGAGTTGTGATTAATTAGCTCGTTTAATGAAAGAATGAAATAAGCTAGGGTCGTGAATGTTTAAAGGAAGATGAACTCTGATCGCTAATAGTTACCTCGAGATTTTATTGACACTGCAGAGTCAATAAAACTAGAGGGAAGGATCAAGAGACGTCACTCCAGTCCGAACTAGACAAGGATCCGAGGATTCTTCTAAAACATTCATTAATCCTATCATTTTTCCTAAATGGTATAAATGAAAATAGTAATGGTAGTAGTCTAATAAGTAAAACGGGAGTGTCCTTTAATAATGAAAGGTTAAGCTTTAAGTTATAAATGGAAGAAGAGAGCTAGTATGTTTTCTAAAATTGATTTCAGATCGGGATATTATCAGTTGAGGGTAAAAGAGTCGAATGTATCAAAGATTGCTTTTAGGACTCGATATGGACATTATGAGTTTTTGGTTATGCCATTTGGATTGACTAATGCTCCGGCTGCATTTAAGGATCTTATGAATAGAATTTTTCAACCGTATCTGGATCAGTTCATGGTGGTATTCATTGATGATATTTTGGTGTACTCGAAAGGACAACAAGAATATGAGAAACATCTCCGAGTTGTACTGCAGATTTTGAGAGAAAAACAATTGTTTGCCAAGTTGAGCAAATGTAAATTTTGGCTGAAAGAAATTACTTTTCTGGGTCGTATTATATCAGCTGATGATATATGTGTTGATCCGAAAAAGGTTGAAGCTATACTTGAATGGAAACCACCGAAGAACGTGATAGAGGTAAGGAGTTTTGTTGGGTTAGCTGGTTATTACAGAAGATTTGTTCAGGGGTTTTCTATGATTGTAAGGTTATTGCAGAAAGATGTGAAGTTTGAATGGAATGAGAAGTGTCAACAAAGTTTTGAAAGATTAAAAACAGCATTGACTGAAGCTCCGTTGTTAATACAACCAGAATCTGGTAAGGAATTTGTGATTTATAGTAATGCTTCTTATAATGGTTTGGGTTGTGTATTAATGCAAGATCGAAAAGTAGTGGCATATGCATCTAGACAGTTGAAGTCGCATGAGAAGAATTACCCGACACATGATCTCGAGTTGGCTGCAGTAGTGTTTGCACTGAAGATTTGGAGACATTATTTGTATGGAGAAAAATGCTATGTGTATACAAATCATAAAAGCTTGAAGTATCTGTTAACCCAGAAAGAGTTGAATCTAAGACAGAGAAGGTGGATTGAATTGATTAAAGATTATGACTGTATCATTGACTATCATCCTAGGAAAGCGAACGTGGTAGCTGATGCTCTGAGTAGAAAATCAATTGTAGCTTTGAAGGCGATGAACGTACATTTGGAAATACAATCAGATGGTGAGCTATCAGTTGAGTTAAGAGTAAAACCAACTCTATTCTAAGAAGTTAAAGATGCACAAAAAGATGATGAAGAGCTGATGAAGATCAAAAAGCAGTTAGAAAAAGATAAAAGTGGTGAATTTGAGATTGATAGTGAAGGAAATTTGAGATTTCATAATCGGTTATGTGTGCCTAATCAAGAAGATTTGAAACGAAGAATTTTGGATGAAGCTCATCATAGTTCGTTTGTTGTACATCCGGGAAGTAACAAGATGTATCATGATCTAAAGTTATTCTATTGGTGGAAAATGATGAAACGGGATATAGTTGAATATGTTTCCAAATGCTTAACATGTCAGAAAGTGAAAGCTGAACATCAAGTGTCATCGAGGTTGCTTCAATCCATCATTATACCAGAATGGTAATGGGAAAGAATTACAATGGATTTTGTCACGGGATTGCCACTTTCACCAAAGAAGAAAGATGCTATTTGGGTGATAGTTGATCGATTAACCAAGTCTGCTCGTTTCTTACTGGTAAGAACTGATTTTCTCAATGGATAAATATGCATAATTGTATATAGATGAAATAGTTAGACTTCATGATGTGTCTGTATATATTATTTCTGATCGGGATCCTAGATTTACTTCAAAGTTTTGGGGAAGATTACATGAAGCTTTGGGTACTTAATTGGATTTTAGTATAGCATATCACCTTCAGACAGATGAGCAATCAGAACGAGTGATTTAGATTCTAGAAGACATGTTAAGAAGCTGTATTATTGAGTTTGAAGGTAATTGGGAAAAGTATTTGCCATTGATTGAATTCACCTATAATAACAGTTATCAGTCAAGTATTCAGATGACACCATATGAAGTATTATATGGAAGAAAGTGTAGGACTCCTGTTTAGTGGGTCTTGATCTGATTCAAGAAACTAAAGAGAAAGTAAAGTTGATACGAGACTGATTAAAAGCTGCTTCAGATAAACAGAAGTCATATGCTGATATGAAAAGAAAAGATATAGAGTACGATGTGGGTGAAAAAGTTTTCTTGAAAGTGTCTCCATGGAAGAAAGTTCTCCGGTTTGGTAAAAAGGGAAAATTAAGTCCAAAATTTATTGGACCATATGAGATATTGGAACAAGTTGGTTCTATGGTTTACCGATTAGCTCTCCCTCCAGAATTAAACAAGATTCATAATATCTTTCATGTGTCTATGTTACGAAGATATCGATCTGATCCATCTCTTGTGATTACCCTGGAGGTTATAGAAATACAACCAGATTTGACTTATGAAGAGGAACCGATAAAGATTTTAGCTAGAGAAGTAAAGGAGTTGAGAAATAAAAGGGTTCCTTTGGTAAAAGTGCTATGGAGACATCATAATTTAGAAGAAGTAATATGGGAAAGAGAAGAAAATATGATACGATAATATTCGCAATTATTCGTTACAGGTAAATTTCGAGGACAAAATTTATTTAAGGGGGAAGAATTGTAACATCCGCGTTCTTGAACCGGATTTGGAATAGTAATAGAGTAGAATTGAGAATTAGACTATATAGCTAAAATAAGAAAATAGTTAGAAAATTAAGGATTAATTAGTAAGTGTGAGAAAGAAAGAAGGACTAAACAGTAATTTATCCAAATTGAATTATGAGTCATTATGGGAATTAGATTGATTAAGGAGGGGCAAAAAAAGTAATTTGGTGGAAGATATTTTTGGAGGCAATGTTTTGAGTCAAAGTGTAAAGTTGGAAGGCCCAAGGACTAAAAGTGCAATTTTGCCATTATTAAAGAAAGATATTTTTATAAAGAGAAATTGATAGAAAAGTCTAGAAAAATGAAGAAAAGAAATGATGAAAAGGCTATAAAAGCCATCAGCCATGGTGCTTCACGTTGGCCACCATTTTTCCACCATTTCAACTTTTTCTTTTCTTACAAATTAGTCCATTTTCACCAAATACAAACCAATTAAGCTAGTTTCTTTCAAATTTCTTCAAGATTAGTGAATAAAATTGATAGAGAAGTGTAGTAGCTATTCAATTGTTAAAAGAAATGCATTCATACTTGTCTTGGAGGAGAAAGAAAATGGCAATTAGTGTTGAATACAAGTGATTAAGGTAAGAAGCTAAACTCCTCTTTAAATACATGTTAGTTTTGGTTTAGAAACATAGATTATGATATGTTAGAATGATTTTAATGTGAATATATGTGTTTTGTATGGAATTGAAGAGAAAGAAAAGAAGGAGAATGACTCAATTGAAGAGAAAGGAAAAGAGAAGATCAAAGAGGGAAAGGAAGCTTTCTACTAGAGTAGTAAGTACTACAAGATTTTAAATTGAAAATTTATTCTCTTTAAAGTATATGATTAATTGTGATAAAAATGAGTAAAATGATATGTTTAGTTATAAATATGGTGATTAGGTGTGATTAAATGAAATTTAGTGCAAAGGAAATATGAGAAGGGAAAAATTCACTTCAAAACAGTTTGGGTAACAGGGGATTAAATTCAAAAATTCACCAAAAATTGTATATAATGAGTTAAGGGTCGAATTATATATGTAATTAAAGCTTATTTAGTTTAGTTTCATATGGAAGAAACAGTGAAAGAAAAGGAACTGCATATTTCGAGATATACTAGTTTTAGTGTAATAAGGTCAGAGTAGATTCGAGTTCCCCTGTTCTAACTTTGAAAAATTATAGAAAAATGTAGAAAAATTATTAGAGACTGAAATTTATATGGATGAATCTTTAATGAGTATATGTTCAATAGAAACAGACAGAAACATCATTTGATCTTTGTACTAAAAGATAGATAATTTTTAGTGAAGAAAGGTCGAAACTGTCAGGCAGCAGCGAAGGGGTAAATTGAAAGAATTTACTGTATAAATTGGCTAAATTAAAAATTCTGGAAATTTTATGGTAAGAAGATGATTGAGTCTAGTTTCAGAAACATCAAGCGGTTTATAATTTCGAATTCTGTAGCCCAAGATATAAATAATTTAGTGACTGTGACGCAAGTGGACAGTTTTGAAAATTAATGTGAAAATAAGAGTAAAGAGGTATATGATGATACATATGTGATGAATAATATATATGTGAAATATTATGTGTTTAATTATGAATATTGATTATATGATAAAATGCTGATATTGTGTAAGCCTTTGAGCAAATAAAGGTGAAAAATACATGATTATGTATATGTGAAGAGAAATGTAAATGTGATATATGAAATTATGAGAAATGATGAATATGAGAGATTATGCCCATGTAGACAAGTTAGAACCATTGTGATAATAGTGGCATGCCATTAAGGAACACTAGCGCGCTCTCTATTTAGCACTTCGTGTGCTCTCTGATTAGCACTGTGTGTGCTCTCTGATTAGCACTTTGTGTACTCTCTGTTTAGCACTTTGTGTGCTCTCTGTTGCCCAGCACTTATGTGCTCTCTGTTTAGTACTTCGGTACTCTCTGTTTGTTCCGTTTATCTGATGGGTTTTATAAAAGTCTACTATGGGCCAAGTGGATAAATAAGCTAAGTGAGCTATGGTTAAGAAAGCTATGATGACTAAATTGTGAAAAGTGAAAGAATGTGCAAATTATTACATTGAGGTAAAGAAATGATAAATACATGAAAGATAAGTACTATATTTGTATGTGTAATTATATGTTAATAATTAAGTGAACTAATGTGATTGAAATGACTACGTTGTGAAAAAGGGATGAAAATGTAAAATCTACCGTTGAAGTAAGTTGGAATATGAGGATGATTGTGTGTTATGGTGAAATTATGGTAAGTTAAATGTTACATGCAAGAAAGGTTAGAAATTTCATATGCATGAGTAATTAAATGTTTGATAAAATTAAGTAATAAATAAATAATCATCTATTATGCTTGTAGTGCTTACTAAGCCTTCACCGGCTTAACGCGTAGGTACAAAAGCTACGAAAAGCTAGAGTCGAGTAAGGGACCTTTCATCACATCACATCACATCACTTTTGAAGCTCAAGTTTAGGTAATTTACTTTGAAGAAAAATGGCATGTACAAATGGTATACTTAGGTGTCCCTAATGAACATGTTACTAATATTGTTTTGAAAATTTACATGAATTGAAAGAAAAATTTTATTATACTCGTTTTCAATTCTCTGACATTGTATGTAATACTCTTATGCCGGGTTTATACATGTGAACCGAGTGCAGGGGTGTTACAACTATTTAATCCTTCTTTCTTTCTCACACTTACTAATTAATCATTAATTTTCTAACTATTTTCTTATTTTAGCTATATAGTCTAATTCTCAATTCTACTCTATTACTATTTCAAATTCGGTTCAAGAACGCGGATGTTACAGGAAATATATATTAATTATGGGCCTCTTTTTATTATGATATATTAAATGTATTGGAGATTCAATTATGACACGATTGTGATTACTATTTTGATTTGATAGTTTTTTCGACATTAGGGGGAGAGAACTAATAACTTGTAATGAGTTAAGGAGAAGAGTAATTTAAACCAGAAGTTCAACAAGGATAACTTATTAAAGTTCCAAATATAAAAACTTTTATAAAAGGAAAAAATCTATATGGTCATATAGTGAAGGCGGGTGCTCCAAAAGAGACTCAAGACATAAGTAATAAGTAAAACTTTAGAAGAGATTCAGGTACCTGAAGCTGAAGATTAAAATAGTGAAAATAAGATATCTTGATAAGTTATGTCAATTTGAGAAAATGTCGTACCAATAATAAAAGTGGTCGACAATGGTTTTGCATGCAATATTATTTTTGAAATAATGAAATAAAAGAAGGATATTGAATAAATCTCTTGGGAAATATAGATATGGAATAAATTGGCCAAGATAGAAAGACGTAACTCAAATACAATTAAACTCATGGAGTTTTTGGATCAGCAGTTCAAATATCTAAAGGTATAAAGCCAGTGATGGTACAAATGAAGTAGTTTTGCAAACACGAAATAAAAATATGAAGTTTTTCACTAAGTCCTGGCATTGATTATATTCTTTTGTAGTGGATGCAACAACCTTTAGATATATTATTAAACTGGCAGTTCATTCTTTCGTCTCATGGTTGTTGTTACAAACTTTTGTGAATCACTATATATTAAAATCCTTGAAGGATTTGGAATGCCAGAAGCATATTGAAATTATCGGGAAATTGTTCATTTATATGAATTGAAATAATTAAACATGTGGTAAATTTGACTTAGTCAATAGTAGTTTAAGGAGGATTATAAAATGATCTAAACTACCTATTTGTGTTTTTATAGAAGAATCATAATTAAACTTTGTTATGATTATTGTTGAAACTCTTGAAGAGATCAAAATATATTTTCCCCAAATTTTTCCTCACTCATGAATTTCAAAAGAATGGTGATATAAATGCTTAGCAGATACATTCAAATAGTCATTTGAAAGACTAGTATTAAAGGTTGAATACGTAGAATATGAAATATTATGAGATGTTTTTATGAGAGAGAGTAAATACGAGTTGTACTTTTTTTTTCCCTTAACCGATGTTTTATCCTATTGGGTTTTTCTAGTAAGATTTTTAATTAGGCAACATGTTATGCGTATTATAAATATGTGTACTATTTTCCTTCAGTAAGAATTTTTTTTCCACAAGGTTTTATCTTAGTAAAGGATTTAACAAAACACATTATTTACCAATGGACATCCAAGGGAGAGTGTTATGAATATTTTATTAAGTGGATGTCCATCAAAATCAAAATAAGCTTGAAGGAACTTTAAATTCTAGTAGACATTAGAATTAGAGTTCTATTTCATTTGTACTTTTTATGTCTATAAATATAGATCTTGGAAAAGCATTGTAATTCACTTCTATTGAACAATAAAATACGCTTTCCTTTTTGCTCTCTCATTCTCTTTATTCTTTATTTTTTGTTCTTTTATTTTATAACAAATAACTTTTAAAATGTTATTTTTCATTTTAAGAATCAAATATTGGTTCATCTTATAAAATATATTTTATTTATTTATTTTCAAATTTATCCTTTTGTATAATGTTTTTAATACCGAATATTAGTATGCAAAATTAATATTTTTAAAATTTCCAATTTTTTGCAAGCAAAATCTCATCAAAATTTATTAATATGTAAAATAATATTCTTTTCACTAAAAAATACATTTCTAATCATTTTCAAAGCATACTAGAAAACAAGAAGGGATTACCAAAAATTCACATAAAGCACCGAAAATTACAAGAGTACCAAATATAAGTTCATTTTTTATTTAAAACTCAATTTTGGGAGTATACCAAAAAAAAAAAAAATTAAGATGTATACCAAAAATTTTGAAGGTATACCAAATATTATGAGAGATTACCAATAATTATGAAAAAGTTCCAAAAATTATAATGAATACAAAAATTTACGAAAAGATGTCAAAAACTATAAAGAAGTGACAAAAATTATGAAGGAATAAAATATCTAAAGTTTTGAAACATAAATCTTTCACTTACTTTCGAGCTTGGATATTTATAAGGTGACTACTAAACTACTTGTGAATAGATTGAAGTGGATCATGTAATATCTCTTTGCTCCCAATCAAGTCAAATTGGTAGTATGAAGAAATATTATTAATATTATAATTATTTTGGAGTCTTACGTACTTTTTATCATTTCATTGTATAAAGAATTAATCTGTGTATGTAATGAACAAGTAAATATATAATAAAATCGAAAAGATTGAATACGTAAATTTTACGTGAAAAAATTCATCAAAAAAGAGTAAAACATCACAGACAAAAAGAATTTTCACTATAATAAAAAAAAGTACAAAAGAGAGAGAGAATTAAAAGAAAACCCGAAACTCCAACAAAAAAACTCTTCAAAACAAAGAACATAAATTTCTCAATCTAAATATTTTTTATTGTGTAAAATTTAGAGTAATTAAAGTCTATTTATAGGTTGAAATTCATAGCATATATACGACCGCAACAACTCTAAGTTAATTAGAGTACAGAGTTTAACTGAGAGAAAAAAAGCTGAAAAACTTGGATTGCACTTCGCCACATCGTGACGTGATTTAATGTGTCATCGGGATGTGAGATGAAGCTTTGTTGCTTGTAGTGACGAGATGACCATCGCGTTGTCAAGACGAAGGATACTGCTTGTCGGGACATCCCGTACTAATTGATCAAAATAAGAGACATTCTCCCACACACCCGACATTGTCGGATCTCTAAGGTCGACTTTCATCCCTGCTTGACAAGTGGGTCTTGCAATCAAACACCTTTATGCCCTTTGACCTTGAGGGCCAATTCCGTCTGGCATGAGAAAGCCTGTGCACGTTACGATTATCTTTTGGGAGGCCGACTTTCATCCCTGATTGAGAAGTAGGTCTTGCAATCAAACTCCCTTGTACCTTTGCACTTCAGGGCTAAACACGTTGCTTGCGATTACCTTTTGTGAGGCCTACGCACTTATTACCCTGAAAAAGCAGGGGAATTGGCCAACAGGAACTGTGTGGATTAATTTGGCAAACAGTGGATGTATTTGGAAAGCCGAAACACACTATATAAATATTTAAAATTGCAGACAATACAAATTATTAACTTATAAACATGAAAAATTTTAATTACAAATATGATGAAAAAAATTACATACAACATGACGCACACAAATTGTCCTGCCCATTTACATGTGTAATCTGCATGTTTAATGTATAATTTTCGGCTATATTCGACTTCATAAAAGTTTTTTTTTTTTTTTAAATTGACTTTACATAACTTTTCATTGAAATATGTATGCCTACGGCACAGCTGAACATGAGTATGAATATACCCATATAAGAACATACTCATATTCGACTTCGAGCCCTGAGTAACAAGATTTTACACCTATAGCTATCTTCACTCCAAGAAGACGGGCATAAGCTCCCAGATTGTTTCTTTACATCTGAAATCTGTACATTCATTTCCAATGATCAATGAAATAAGGTTTAATTTGCCAACATCTAAAATATTCCGACGCTACTGTCAATCATATACCAAAAGGTTTTCGAAATTCAGCACCTGCCATTCATTTCCACCACCAAAACTGTCGAAACAAATACATCTTCCTCATCCGAACATTATATGTCATGAATGCCCTAGCTTTGATAGGGTCAGCGTTCAAATACTCAAATGCATACATCTGTTTAGCTTCTTCCAGACCATCAATCTCCATAACAGCCTGTAGCAATTCAGAGGGATTGATTGTACTTTTACTTCGATCCATTGCATCAGCCAGCCGCCGAATGCTGGATGCCACCGCCAACATTGCCTCCTGAAGAGCATCTGACTCACAAGGCCGCTTTGGAAGTTGTCTGAGTGGTTCAATTACAGGAGGGTCTTGACTACCTTCATGTAAATACTCTGGTTGCCCAGAATATGACTCAGTCCCATCAGTATCACTTAAATCATCTGAGCTTGGCGATACGAAAGAAGCAGAATCCTCTTCAAAATTCTTGTATCCCATTGGATGACTTCCGTCCTTCATCTTAGCCCAACGACTCGGGGCTTGATAATTTCCGCAAACAATCTTTAGCTCATCATACATCTCGATCTGCTTTCCACAAAATCCTTTTGCATCGGGATGTGCCTGTTCAATACATTCGTACATGTCAAGTAACATAACAAAGTATCTACAAAAAAAAAAGAGAGGAAAAAATGAAGAACATGCTGACCGTTATATATCTTTTCCATAGATCTTCACTGTCACATTCAATCATCTTTGTATTTGGATTCCACCTAAATCCATCTTGACTTAGCATATCCCTCATTACCCTGTACCTTTTCTTAATTGTCTTAAGACGATTAATGACTTTTTGATTGTTCAAGTTCAAATTAAAACGAGAATTCACAGCAATACAAGCAGCAGTATATGCATTTTCATTAAAGCATTTGTCAATTTTATTCCCATTTTTAGCCTGAATTGCCAGAGATTCAATTAGACACTTGTCCATTGCAATTGACCAGACTACATTTCTTCCCTTGTGCTTCATCTCCCTTCTCTGTGCCTGCAGGTCATGGTGGTTCATTCCTAAACCAGTACGAGGAAAAAGGAATGGCTGTGTCATGTTACGGTGCAAGAGAAAGCATTGCTCGACAGAAATTAAATAGAGGTCCAAAAAACAAAACAAAGAAAAGGTAAGATGATCAGAACACATTTTGACTCCAGTTAGACAACAAGGTAAGAAAAGAGTCACATTGCGTTCCAATCATAAAAATATATAAAACAGCGATAACCTGAACTGACGGCACAATGTTGTATCAATAAACATTACTTTGTAAAACAATAACTGAAATGAAGTCCCAAAAAAGCAACTTCAATAAAAAAACCTATAGCTATGCCACATACAACCCACCCCCCTTTCCCCTTTCCTTGGCCTGCAATTGAGATTGCTCTAAGTACCAGACATTTTAATGGAGCATTCTAACAGGACTTAGTCTATGAACGGTCTACACTGGAAATTCTATCTCTATATGATGAAATTATTAACTTGACCTCTTATCTGTTCGGTTGCGCAACGTGTCAGTTGATATGCTCTCAGACTTTTCATATGTTACCCTAATTTCTTGCAAGTTCCATATGTTACCCTAGTTTCTTGCAAGTTCCAGAGTACATAACAGAGCAGGTAATTTTATCATGTTTTGTTGAACAAAAAGGCAAATTGACAGTCACACAGAAGCATTCAATTGCTAAGTAAATGTAAAAAAAGTGACCACATGTGGAAAGACATAGCCAAAGAAGGGTCATCGGTATCATCTGACATTACCCATTTTGCATCCCATCTCAGCCCGTTATGGCATACAATTATGCATCTTCTAAGTTCTAATGAAAGATTCAAAATTCAAAAGTCAAATACTGAACTTTATGGCTCACTATACCTTATACTCAGAAAAACTCACGGTTAAACCCTATTCAATTCTAACATGACTTGTAATCCGAAAAACATGATAGAAGCACATGCAAGTGCACAAAACCATTCCAACCTAACAGCAACCAATGATGCTTTTGAGGTTTAAAATACCAGGACAGTAAACCATGGGCAAATTAGGACCAAACAATAAGGATGAGCAGTGTCATGCTGTACAAAATGGATGCTTAAAGCATTGCAAACTAGGACAAAACAGAAACTTGCTTCCTATAATAGATATGGACCCTATCATTAACCATTAAGTAAATGGAAGCAAAGAGTTTTAAAATCTTACTCGTACAAAATAAACAGATTCCTTTTTATGATAACCAAAACGAAACAATAAAAATCTATTCAATCATACTTCTTAAAAGAGATAAGGTTTGGCTGGTTTTTCTCCCATCATAGATATGAGCACCCTCCATTGATGCAAAGAATTGCTTGAATTCTAGCGTTCATACAAGTAAACAGACTTGTTCTTACTACAATCAAAGATAAGAGAAAGCCTATTCAACCATGCTTATTAAAAAGACAATATTCGGCTCAATTTTGTCCATTCAAATCCAATAAACTGAAAGACCTTAACATGCCATCAATGAAGCCCAAAGTACTCCCTTGACCACTGCTTGTAATTTTAAATTGAGTTGTCATAATTATATCTCAGTGTTTATTTAGACATTAACATCTGAGCAACTAAATGCCTTCAAATAATGCAATTATATCCAGTTTGTAATTTGAATCCGAATATCGAAACATATAAGAACATTAACAACTTCTCGATCTTTCCTGGCATTCACCATCAATGATATTGGCACGGTTAAACCTCATACTAACAAGCTCAATACCTAACTTTCACACAAACACAAGCATTCAAAAACCAACCTTTTGGCATTGATTTGAGCTCAAGTCCTAAATTACTCTAAAAGAGCCTACACTAAGAGTGGCCAAATCTTACCTTCTTTACTAAAATTCATCAAATTAAAACATAACCATTGCTCCTCTCATTGCAAGTAAGCGATCAACAAGTTGAAAGATACAAAATATCCACCAAAAAACTTGAGGAAAATCCAATAGTTTACACTTATATAACAATCAAGAAAATAAAGAAAAAAGTATATAGACTGAGAGAGAAAGGAAATAAACCTGGGAATCGTGATAATAAGCAGTAGAGAAAAGACAGTGACAATCTCTCGCCAGTGAGAAGCCTGATCTGATGGGCGGGAGAGACGAAAAACGCGGACGCTATGGAGATGCTATACGAGATAGGTCGATGTGACGGTGCATTTGGGAAGGTTATTATTTGTTAGGGTTTTCCTTTTGAACTTTTGCTATTGTGTTTTTTTTTTTAATTATTTCTCGGGAAAAAATAAAATTGGAATAGAGTCAAAATTTTTTCTCGAGGGGATGCAGTTTCTCGAAGACCAAACGCGTGTAAAGGAAAGTCCTCTGTTTTTTTTTTTTTTTTGCTATACTGAACTATAGTATTCTCATAAGAATGTGAAGGTCCTTTCACAATCTTCCACGTCATCCCCAATCCGGTCACTCGGGTGACCAACTTTCTTTCTTCCTTCGTAGGAAAGATTTAGAGTTTAACCACAACTACGAGAACAAATATATTTTCATTTCTTGGATTTTAAATAATAGATTTATTACTTTTTAAATAAGAATATAAAAATGCAGAAATTTAATCACCTAAAAAATGTAGAAATTTTATTTCCAATAATCTTCTTAATTTTTTTTCAAGATTTTGGAAAAAAATTAAATACATGAATAAACCACATCAATTTTTTTAATTGTAGTGATTAGTCCATCAATTTTTGATTTGATATGTTAATTTATTTAATTAAATAAATCATTAAAAGTAAAAAATTTGTCTCAATCAATTCATATTGTTTAATGAATCAATAGTTTAACATCTTATATCCACTAATTCTCAATAAAATAAATCCAATCAAACTAACTCATCCTAAAAAGAGCAAAAATATAATAAAAAATTAACTATTCAAATAAAAAATAACTAAAAGTAAGCAGTCAAATAAGCGTTATTTTCTTTTCAAATCTATACTCCATTTTAATTTATAAATAAATAATAAAATAAAGAAGTTGTTTCGTATTTTATTTTAATGATAAAGAATATATGATAAATTTATGATTTAAAAATACTCATTTTTAATCCAAGGATTGATAAAATTTTAGTTCTCATTATAAAAATATTCATCAAAATTGTCATCTATGTATAATATAATTTAATAATATACCCTAAAAAATATTGTAATATAATTTTTTTTTTGCAGGAGTACAATAAGAGTGAACTTAAAAGTTGATAAGGGCTTTGATCCCTCTTTAAAATAAAAAAAATTACGTGTTATTCGCATAACAATACACGTCATGTTAATAAAATTAAAAAATATTAATTTTTTCATCTATTTTAAGATTATTTAACAAAAATGTAAATTTAACAACTAGAAAAAAAATAAATGTGAGCCGCAAAATAATTGTTGGACGCAAAAATAATTTATAAACAGTACAATAGTTTGGATATTTTTATTTTATTTTGAGATTTATTTTAAAAATGATATTTTTAATATTTTGATTAGGATTATCTTTTTATTTTTTTCATCTTTTATCTTTTATTTTAAATTAGTGAATTTAAATGGAATCAAGATTTTACTTCTTATATATATGCGTAGGGAACGGTGCGCGTCCGTACTTTGAAATTTGATTTGAATTCCGATTCAAATTTTCCTTTCTTTTGTTTTCGATTATGTTTTTCTCTTTCACCTGTGCATCATTGCGCCTTGGCTTATTAATTTTTCTTCTTTTTTATTTTTTGATTTTTGTTAAAAAATTTTATTCTGGTATTTGGTGTTGATAGGTGTATAGTTGTAAATACTGAATCAATCGTCAGATATATTCGGTCATGTTCAATGAAACAGTTGGTTGGATCAGTCAAGGGAAATGGCAATCGGATCTAAACGATCTATACAATTTAGGTTATTGGTTCGGGTTAGATCCTTCTAATTCGCAAGGCTATCATAAGGTTGGTGGTTTGAGGCTTCCTCGATCATAATTGATTTATTGGTTGAAGTGGAAGGCTTGTTATCAAGATTGGTTTGAAATCGGAGCAAAAATTTGAGCTTGAAGCTAGGTAAATCGAAATGAAAATTTTAAATATCCAATTTTTGTGAAATGAAAAATTTAGGGTTTAGGATCTAAAATCTAGGGTCTAGGGTTTTTTAATGTTGTAATTCCTCCAAACGAACTATATATATTTGGCAATTAAAAAATGGCAACACTGATGGGGTAATGGAGCGTGCGGGAAACTAGGCACAGTTTATAGAGCTTGAGGGTAATTCTAATGCCTTAGTTCCTCCAAACCAATTGTATATATTTGGCAATTAAAGAATGGCTCGAAATGGCTTGAAACATCCTAAATCTCCCTTAATTGAAACTCGAAGCCTTAATTATGAAGTTTGTCGATCTTCGAGCATTGTTATCAGATTATCGTTTGACTCTGAAAAGTTCCTTTTAACAGTGAGACTTTCTTTCTTATTTTTATTTGCTTGTATATATATATTTGTTTGCTTTGATTATGGTTGTGGGAATATCTTGATTTTGAATTTTTTTAGGTTATTGTTTTGATCTAAGGGGAAATGATGAGTGGGTTAAGCTTGAAGGGTTATTAAATAGATAGGGTTAAGGTGAGGCATAAGCTTGATAATGGCTTTATCAAGGTTTGAAGCTTGAGTTGTTGAAACTGTTTGACTGTAGGGTTAGGGAGTTATTATGTAAAAATTGAGTGATCAAAGTGCAAATTTGTAAATTTATTAATAGTTTAATGGCCAACTTGTAATTTTTTGAAATTGAGTGACAAAATTATGTGCAAACTTACTAATAGTTAAGTGACCTTGAGTGTAGTTTTCCTCTGATGAATAGTGAAACGACTACATTAGACATCCATTACCAAGTTAATAGACCAATAACTTAAAAGATAAGGTTCAAATAGTTCAATGATCAACAAGTAATTTTTGAAATTAAGTAATCAAAGTGTAAATTTACTATTAGTTAATTGACTTTCGACATAATTTATCTATAACACCTTTTACCCGGTCCGATCGTCGGACCTAAGCAATAGGTGTCATGATTACTTAATGTAATAAGAAATTAATTAAAACCTTAATTCAATATTATTATTAGTGTTATATTTTATTCGTAAAACATTAGTAAAATTTGACCCTCGAAAACAATTTGAATTATTAAAATTTATTATTATTTTATGTTTATTTTTTAAAAAACTGTGAAATTCTACCGATACTTGAGTGAGCAAATACCAATAGAAGTCAAGTCAATAAAGACTCTGAAATCACTGCAGAATCCTACCGATAGTTTGGAATGTTCTACCGATACAACATATCCTTCTACTGATATTACGAGTTCCAAAGAGCAAAGCAAATTAGTTTGGGACTTTTACCGATCCTTCATAACAAACTACTAAAACTACTATATGACTATCGATATCATGGAGACTTCTATCGACACAACACAAGTAAGTAGCTAAACTATATTTTCCCCTGTACTTCTATCGATATTCTGATGGGTTCTATCGATACTAAAAATAACCATTAGACTTCCATTGATACTAGCGTACATTTACCAAAACAAGTCAATAGTTTCATGACATTTACATGCCAACCTGGACTAAACATCATCAAACATTACACAACAATTTAACCATTTAATACTAGGGATGTCCACAACATTACAAACTATCAAAATACATTACACCCTCAAACACGACTCATCCTAAGAACATGCCAACTCAAAATAAACAAAATTCACTGACGCTGAAGTGCGAGATTGTCTTTGTATGCCGAGTCGCGTATATGCCAAAAGGTACCTAACCTGCGCATGTAACATAAAACATACGTTGAGTATAACTCAATGATATTACTATAATCAAATATCAAAGCAAACATAATTACAATTAACAAATTAATTCAACAATAGTTCATGCTATGTCAATATCAACACCATGATACCATATTCACAAAGATTTTCGTTACATTATGCATGTCCACATTCATTTGAAATTTCATTGTACATTTCATATCATTTCCATTTTTTTATAATCATCATTTCCTTTTCCAATATGCATGCTATCATTAAGCATACTTATTCACATTTCTTGATTTTTTTTATTACATATATCATACATTTTGATTTCAAATATACATAATGTTCATCATTTTAATCTCCTATTAACACGACTTGGCCTCTGACGGATACACGAATCCAACAAACACACCGGTTTGGCACCCAGTGCCTTATCGGATAAATCTGAAGTCAAATCGCACCCAGCATTATGAATAAATTGACACCCAGTGTCTCATCGGTTGAATCGAAGTAACTTGGCACCCAGTGCTTCATCGACTCGTGATCGAAGTAACCCTAAACTCTTCCTATCATATAACATGTCATCTATATCCGACTCAACTCGAACAGTTAATAGGGTAATCAATTCATTTAATACCAATAAATATCACAATATAATTGCATTTAAATTTCAATGCAATGATAACATAAATTTGTCCATATCACAATTTTCATTTCATTCTTTCATTCATAAAGAAATATATATTTATATCCTCATCACATCATTTTATTCAAATCAACTCAAGTAAGTGAAGAAGATCATACATCAATTTCTTACTCTGAGCAATTAATAAATAATGTGACAATTAAACTAACTAATTTAAGTTATAGAAATACCAACCATAAATCTCGAGCTACAAGTTGATGGCCTTGTCATTGCCCTTCCTTTTTGAGGAATTCGGGTCGACGTTAGCTACGGAATTAAATACACAATATATTTTATTAAAACATATCCATATTATTATAACTAAATTTAACTCTCTATTTTCTCATTTTTTTTACATTAACTTATCAAACTTTCAAATTTGACCCTTATACAATTGAAATTAACAATTTATCCCACACATTTATTTTTTATTTTACTTCAAGCTGCAACATACTCCAAATTATCATTAAAGCTCTATCTACCCGATAATAATAGTATTTAATATTCTAAACAATAATAAAAAATACGACATGGGTCATGAAAAGTGAGATACCGAAGTTCCAAAAACATAAAAATTATAAGAAAATAACTTGATTAAACTTACTAATTTAAAACTTCAACCTATTAAAACTCAAAGCTTTCTCCCACTTACTGCCGAAATTTACTCAAAAAGAAAGACAATATATTTTTATTTATTGTTTTCTCTTTCTTCTAATGCCCATACTTAAAATCATCATTATCTTCCTTTTCTTTCTTTTATTTAGTTCCTTTTAATCACTGAAATTCTTAAGCCACAAATTTTTTTAATTATAAATTTAAACAAAAAATTTGGAGCCATTCACATGTACCTAACGACACTAAAGTTTTCCAAGGGGAATTTGCCCCTTTGGTCTTTCCCTTTTTCTTTCAATTAAAATCCCTTCTATAATTTGTACTTTTATCACTTATGCAATTTAGCCCTCACACCTAATTAAAACATTACACCTTTAAAAATTACTTATTCAAAAATCAATTATTCTACAATTTATTTTCGTAAATATTATTAAATATTTACGGGTCCTGTTCATGAATATGGAGTTTCGAAAATACTCTTTTCGATAACCCCAAATTCAAGTCATTACAAGTCTCCTCCTAAAGAAATTTCATCCTCGAAATTTACCTGTAAAGAGGTGGGGATATTGAGATCTTATCGTCTCTTTCGATTCCTAAGTCGCTTCTTCAACCTTACGGCTACGCCATAACACTTTCACAAAGCTAAATGCGTTTGTTACGCAACTCTTTCACCTCATGAGCTAAAATTTCTACTAGTTCTTCTTCATAGGACAAGTTGGGTTGTATTTAAACTTCTCCAATCGTAATAACATGCGACGGGTTAGAACGATAACTTCTCAGCATTGAAACATAAAAAACATCGTGTATCTTTTTCAACTTTACCGGCAATGCCAAATGATAAGCCACTGGACCAACTCTTTCCATGATCGTATAAGGCCCAATTAAACGTGGAATCAATTTTCCTTTTTGTTGAAATCTAAGGACTTTCTTCCACGGTGAAACTTTTAAGAAAACTTTGTCACCAACAACATACTCGATATCTCGTCGTTTTAAGTCCGCGTAATATTTCTATCTGTTAAAAACTGTCTTCAATCTATCCCGAATTAACTTAGCTGTACCTTTTGTTTCATGAATTAACTCAAGACCAACTATCATTCTTTCACTTAATTCTATCCAACATACAGGTGTTCGACATCTACGACTATATAAAGTGATACGAGTCGCAAGGCCCAAATTCAAGCTTATAAATGTGATGGGATCAAAGTTTCTCAAGGCTCAATAACGAGGTCGAAGGCCAAGCAAATTCGAGCAAGATTGAACAGGACCATCCAAGACTTCGCTACCAAAGCTCTAAATGCGCACACCGTCTGAAAAGAAAATCAAGATTCACTTTCTTGTTTTCAATAAAATCAAAAGAAACCGAATATTGGTCCAATTTTTCATTCCAAACAATTTTAAGAATCAAGAAAATCAAGATTTCAAATCTTGGAAATTTTGGTCCAAGAAACCGAAGCTGCCAATTTTTAAGTTGGGGAAATCAGTAGGCTTGCGATGACTTTTTGGTTGGGATCCAAGAATTTATCGGTTGAGATGTCTGTATGGATTTCGAACATCTATCTCTTATCTTCGAACTGCACTTTGAATCACTCGATTTCAAGTTCGGGAGCTCAAGTTATGATCATTTTAATAAATACTGCACAAGCAGAATTTCTGGACGTGATTATGACTTTTGAGCTTTTAATTCGAGTTTAAATCATATTAGGTTTGGGTTTTAGGTTTAATTTTTATTATATATGAGCCCAATATTGTACTATCAGCTCTTATTATTTTATTGTTATTTTTAGTCCGAATTTTTAAATAATTATTAAGTAGTTTAAGTTTTTAGGAGTTTTATTTCAACAAAAAAGTTTCTTGTTTAGATTAGTTAGAGTTCTAGTTTAATTAAGAGTTTTATTTAGATTTATTTAGCTTGCCTATATATAGGACTTGGAATTGTAAACAAAACACTGGATTTTGATTATTTTGAGTTAATAATAATTCTCTTTGAGTTTTTTTTTCAAGAATTGCTCTTGAGTTTTTTTTAGAAGTTGTTTTAACAATCTTTCAGGTTGTGGGAATCATCTTCAAGCTTTTTCTTATCAAGATCTCTTTCTTAGAGGGGAAATTAGAGCCTTTGAACTTAGAGGGGAAATTAGAGCCTTTGAAGGGAGTTGTGGATTCTTATTGTTTCCAAGGCTTCTTAGGACGTTATCTTCTCTTTTCTATCATTAATCTATCGTTCTAGTTTGATCTAGTTTATTTCTTGCTGTTTAGGGTTATTGATTTAGTTGTTTTCGTTCTAGGTTGAAATTGTTTCAAGGGGGACGTTCTCCTACCTTGATTCATCAAGGAACACATCAAAAAATTAGGAGATTCAATCTTTTCTTGCTGTTTCAAACGTTCTTGCCTAAACAGTTTGCATTCATCTTTTAAATCACTTTTAACGAATCTGTTTTGTGTTTTTATTTTTAGATTTGGTTGAAACGTTTTCTTGAGGTCCAATAACGGTTTCTTTCATCCAAGAAACCCTATTTTCGTTCTCTATTGGATCCTTTACCAGTCATTCATCTTTCTTGTGTTTTAATTTTCATTTGATTATTCTTCTTGTCAGCTAATCGGTTTTCTTTGTTTTCGTTTCAGATTACCTTTGTCTAGAGCTTTAGGGTAGATTCACGACTTGACAACTTTACGATCCTCTTTCACCTCTTTTTCCCTCGTTTCGTATCATTTGGTATCAGATTTTGGGCGTTTTGGGTGTTCTTCGTTGCTTTCCACACTGATTTCCATTACAAACAGCCAACAAGCAGTTTTTACCCAGTAATTTTTTTCGAAACAAATATTTTTGAGTGGGTAAACGTTTTTCAATTGTTCTAAAATTTTATATACTAATTCTTGGCACTATATTACAGTATAAAAATATTTCCCACAAAAAAAAGTGATCAAAAAGTCAAGAAAAAGAGAAAAATACGAGAAAAATAAAAAAAATAAAAATATATTTTGTGGGTTGAATTTTGTGCCAAAAATTTTCAGATAAAAAACACATTATTTGGAGAGGCTCCAAGTTAAATTTCGTGATTTTTGGAAATCGTGAACACCTCGAACGAAGTTTGTCAAGTTGCTTCGCAGTTTTTGGGTTTTCGGGTTTTCGGGTTTCTATAATTTTATCGATTCTTAGTTTTAGGTTTTCATTTGTTTTTGCTTTTTATTGTTTCTTTACACATTCTAACCTTTATTGTTTCTTATGTTAGTAGGTTAATGAATATTGCACCTTCCTTCTTCCGTGCAACACAATTTTTTTGGTGTTTAGCTGATTTTGGACTCATAGTGCTATTAGGATTACTTTGTTAGTTTGATTCTAATACATCCTGGTTGATTGACATAAATGCTTCTAAAGGACTCACAAGATTAATTCTTACCTCATTGAGAATTTAAATTTTATTTTTGAGTGCATAACGGTGAGGTTTGTTTAATTTTTTTTTTTGAGTGCTATGTTTTTTTTTTCCAGATTTGTCACAATGTCTCATAGTAGAAAAGGGAGTGATGACCAGAGTGATAAACCGCTAGTTAACATAAAAAATCTTGCTGGTGTCACTACAAAGTTAGATCTCTATGCAATCACTGATAAGTTCGAAACCATGTTCAATCAGTTGAACAATACCTTAAATAAGTTGCAAACTGAGCAAATGACTCAATGTTGGGGTGTTAATGATGATGATGGGGTTGAACAAGATCGTGCTCGTAGACATCAAGCTAGACGTGTCCCTCATGTGGATGAAGATCCTTTGGTTCCCAATAATCGTGGATAGCCTTAGTTGGCAAAGCCGAAGTTCACAATTCCTCGATTTCATGGAAAGAATGATCCTGAAGCATACTGTGAGTGGGAATAAAAAATAGAGCTAATGTTTCGTTACTATAAATGCCCAGAAGATAAGAAAGTTCCATTGGTGACCCTTGAGTTTTCAGACTATGCGTTGAGTTGGTGGACTCAACTTGGTATAAGTCGCCAACGAAACTACGAGAGAGAAATTACCACATGGAATGAGTTGAAACAAGTTATGCGAAAACGCTTTATCCCAACACATTCTTATAGGGAGGTCAAAACTAGACTTCGACAACAAGCTCAAGGAAGTAGATCAGTTGATGAGTACTTTACGAAGAGATGGCCAAAAGAAAGGAGGATTCCAAGTGATCTCTCACATTTTGAGCAATATTATTGTTATAGTTCAAAATATCATGAGAGTTCTTGATGTCCAATCCAATATCCAACTAGAGAAGAAAGTAAGTATGACTTTGTGCCTTTTGTTGACTCTTACTCTAGTGAAAAAAATATTTGTTGTGATGGCGAACTTTGTGAATTGAAAAAGGATGATAATGAGAAAATTTCCCTTAAATCTATAGATGAAGTAGAAACGTCATGTTCTCCTATTGAGATGCCTTGTACTGAATTGAATATTCAAGATACTTGTGAGGGGGATATGGGAAGTGAGGAAAAATATGTGAAAAGGCCGAGAGAAAAGAGACCTTGAGTGATAAAAGTCTACTTGATGGTCCAAATTTGGTGAGTGAAAATCCATATGAGGTAAAATTGGAGAGTTCTCAAGAGGAAAAAGAAAATGAAAAACAAGAACATACCCATACAAAAGTGAGGAATGATTATGTTTTAACTAACCATAACTCGAATTTGTTTAGTGGTGTTTCCTTGTTACAGGATTTTAAAGATCCATTGGCGGACTTCCAATTACATTACTCTACCATCAATCGACACTTTTACTTGTAGGAGAGAGCTAAAGATTCGAGGACGAATCTTCTTGAGGAAGTGGGGAATGATACGAGTCGCAACGCCCAAATTCAAACTTATAAATGTGATGGGATCAAAGTTTCTCAAGGCCCAATAACGAGGTCGAAGGCCAAGCAAATTCGAGCAAGATTGAACAGGACCATCCAAGACTTCGTTACCAAGGCCTTAAATGCGCACACGATCGGAAAGGAAAATCAAGATTCACTTTCTTGTTTTCAAGAAAATCAAGAAACTGAATTTTGGTCAAATTTTTTCATTCCAAACAATTTCAAGAATCAAGAAAATCAAGATTTCAAATCTTGGTCCAAGAAACCGAAGCTGCCAATTTTCAAGTTGGGGAAATCAGTAGGCTTGTGACGACTTTTTGGTTGGGATCTAGGAATTTATGGGTTGAGATGTCTGCACAGATTTCGAAAATTTATCTCTTATCTTCGAAACACACTTTGAATCACTCGATTTCAAGTTCGGGAGCTCAAGTTATGATCATTTTAATAAAGACTGTGCAAGCAGAATTTCTGGACGTGATTATGAAGGGAATTACGAGTTTTGGGCTTTTAATTCGAGTTTAAATCATATTGGGTTCGGGTTTTAGGTTTAATTTTTATTATATATGAGCTCAATATTGTATTATCAGCTCTTATTATTTTATTGTTATTTTTATTCCGAATTTTTAAATAATTATTAAGTAGTTTAAGTTTTTAGGAGTTTTATGTCAACAAGAAAGTTTCTTGTTTAGATTAGTTAGAGTTCTAGTTTAATTAAGAGTTTTATTTAGATTTATTTAGCTTGCCTATATATAGGACTTGGAATTGTAAACAAAACACTGGATTTTGATTATTTTGAGTTAATAATAATTCTCTTTGAGTTTTTTCTTCAAGAATTGCTCTTGAGTTTTTTTAAAAAAGTTGTTTTAACAATCTTTCAGGTTGTGGGAATCATCTTTAAGCTTTTTTTTGCCAAGATCTTTTTCTTGGAGGGGAAATTAGAGCCTTTGAAGGGAGTTGTGGATTCTTATTGTTTCCAAGGCTTCTTAGGATGTTATCTTCTCTTTTCTATCTTTAATCTATCGTTCTAGTTTGATCTAGTTTATTTCTTGCTGTTTAGGGTTACTAATTTAGTTGTTTTCATTCTAGGTTGAAATTGCTTCAAGAAGGACGTTCTCCTACCTTGATCCATCAATGAACACATCAAAAAATTAGGAGATTCAATCTTTTCTTGCTGTTTCAAACGTTTTTGCTTAAGCAGTTTACTTTCATCTTTTAAATCACTTATAACGAATCTGTTTTGTGTTTTTATTTTCGGATCTGGTTGGGACGTTTTCTTGAGGTCCCAGGATGGTTTCTTTCAGTCAAGAAACCCTAATTTCATTCTCTATTGGATCATTTACCAGCCATTCATCTTTCTTGTGTTTTAATTTTCGTTTGATTATTCTTCTTGTCAGCTAATCGGCTTTCTTTGTTTTCATTTCAGATTACTTTTGCCTAGAGCTTTAGGGTAGATTCGTGACTTGGCAACTTTATGGTCCTCTTTTGTATTCATTTCGTATCATAAAGCTTCAATATGGAGCCATCTGAATGCTCGACTGAAAACTATTATTGTAAACAAACTCAGCTAAATGTAGATAGTGTTCCCAATCTGATTCGAAGTCAATCACACAAGCTCGCAACATACCTTCCAAGATTTGGATAACACGTTCCAATTGTCCATCCGTTTGAGGGTGAAAAGCTATGCTGAAGTTGAGCCTCGTACCAAGGGATTCATTCAACTGTTTCCAAAATCTCGAAGTGAAACGAGGATCTTGATTACAGATAATCAATACAGGTATACCACACAATCTAATAATCTCTTGAATGTAGACTTCGGCAAGTTTTAAAAGCACCCAACCGATTCTAATGGCTATGAAATAAGCCGACTTCGTAAGTAGATCAACTATTACTCACACTGCCTTTTTCTTGCTTTGTTATAATGGCAATCTCGTTACAAAATCCATCGTAATGCGCTCTCATTTCCATTCAGGAATTGAAATGGGCTGAAATAGTCCCATAGGAACTTGATGTTCTACTTTAACTTGTTGACAAGTCAGACACTTAGCCACGAATTTTACTATCTCTCTTTTTATTCACGGCCACCAATACAACTCTCGCAGATCACGATACATTTTCGTTCTACCAGGGTGCAAAGAAAAAGGACTATCGTGAGCTTATTGAAATACTAATACTTTCAAATTTGCAACATTAGACACACAAATTTGATTACAAAATCTCAAGCAATTTTGATCATCAATGCAGAAGTTCTTTACCAATCGATTTTGAACCATTTCGCTTTTCCTCAACAGTCTTACATCAGAAAGTTGTGCTTCTCTAATTTGATCAACCAACACTAGTTTAACTCTTAATTCAACCATCAAACTACCATCATCACTAATACTGAGTTGAGCTAATATTGCTCGCAATTTAACTGCTACCTTTCTACTCAAAGCGTCCGCTATAACGTTAGCTTTTGCAGAGTGGTAATCGATGACACAATCATAATCTTTGAGAAATTCCACCCATCGCTGTTGTCTCAAATTCAACTCCTTCTAAGTTAGGAGATATTTAAGACTCTTGTGATCAGTAAAGATGTGACACTTTTCACCATATGAATAGTGCCTCCAAATCTTCAAGGCAAACACCACTGTAGTTAGCTCTAAATCGCGCATCGAATAATTACGCTCATGAATTTTCAATTGGCGTGAAGCATTCGCTATCAGTTTCCCGTCTTACATTAGTACATAACGCAAATCATTCAAGGAAGCATCACGATAAACCACGAAATCTTTTCTCGATTCAGGTAAGGTTAGAACTAGCGCTTCAGTCAACATTTGTTTTAATTGCTCGAAATTCTCTTGGCAACGATCATTCCAATAAAACTGAACATTATTCTGTAAGAGCTTCGTCATAGGCATAGCTATCTTCAAAAATCCATTTATGAATCTTCGATAGTAACTAGCTAACCCTAGGAAATTACGAATCTCTAATACATTCCTCGGTGCTTTCCATTGAACAATAGCCTTGATCTTCTTCGGGTTAACTCTAATTCCATAGGTTGAGATAACATGTCCCAAAAACACTACTTCCGATAGCAAAAATTCGTACTTGCTCAATTTTCCATATAACCGCTTCTCTTAGTGCTTGAAGAACATTTTAGAGATGCTGCTCATGCTCAGCTTCAAATTTCGAATATATCACAATATCATTTATGAAGACTACCACAAATTGGTCCAAGTAAGGCTGAAAAATACAGTTCATCAAGTCCATGAATGCCGCTGGAGTGTTTGTCAAACCGAATGACATCACCAAAAATTCGTAATGGTCATAACGTGTACGAAATAATGTTTTGAGAATGTCACTATCATTGACTTTCAATTGATAGTAACTCGATCTCAAGTCAATCTTGAAGAAAACGGAAGCTCCTTTTAGTTGGTTAAACAAGTCGTCAATCCGTGAAAGAGAGTATCTATTTTTAATCGTCAACTTATTCAAATGTCAATAATCTATACACAATCGCATCGATCCATCTTTCTTCTTGACGAACAATACTGGAGCTCCCCAAGGCGACACACTAGGATGTATTAATCCTCAATCAAATAAATCTTGTAACTGAATTTATAACTCTTTGAGCTCCGTTGGTGTCATACGAAAAGGAGACATAGATACCGAAGTTGTACCAGAAAACACATCAATTGCAAACTCAACTTCCCGATCTAATGGTAATTTCGGTAACTCCTCAAGAAATACATCAGGAAATTTGCAAACAACTCAGATTTTGCTAATCTGACTATCAAACACATTTAAGTTAATCACATAAGCTAAAAATGCTTCACAACCTTGACTAAGCATCGTATTAGCTCGAACGACCAAAATGGTACGAGTTAAACCATTTGGTCGGACCCCATTCACTTCAATCAAACTTCCATCAACACTTTGAATCGAAAACTTGTTCTTATGACAATCTAAAATCACTCCATGCTCAGTGAGTCAATCCATACCCAAAATTAAATCGAAGTCACCGAATGGCACGATCAGAAGGTCAACAGGGAAGGATACATTTTGAATCTTTAATGGGCATCATCTTTACACTCGATCAACCAACACAAACTATCCTAAGGGGCTTGACACAACCACAGACACCTTAGATATCTCAGGTTTAAGACCACCCACAAACACGATCATTTATCGATCTCTATTTCCATTTGACTTGAAGGTTGATTTCCAACTACTACGAGCATATAATATATCACCATTCTTTTGAAAATTATGAGCGAGGGAAAATTTGGGGGAAATATATTTTGATCTGTTCAGGAGTTTCAAAAATAATCATGATTCTTCTATAAAAACACAAATAAGTATTTTGGATCATTTCATAATCCTCCTTCAACTACTATTGACTAAGTCAAATTTACCACATGTTCAATTATTTCAACAATTTCCCGATAATTTCAATATGCTTCTAACATTCTAAATCCTTCAAATATTTTAATATAAACTTTACTATATAGTGATTCCCAAAAGGTTGTAACAACAACTATAAGACACAAGTATAAATTGCTAGTTTAATAATATATCTAAAGGTTATTGCATCTACCACAAAATACTATTATATTTTCTCATAATCAATGCCAGGACTTAGCGAAAAACTTTATATTTTTATTACGTTTTTGCAAAACTACTTCATTTGTACCCTCACTGGCTTTATACCTTTAGATATTTGGACTGCTGGTACAAAAACTCCGCGAATTTAATTGTATTTGAGTTGCATCTTTCTATTTTGGCCAATTTATTTCATATTTATATTTCCCAAGAGATTCATTCAATATTCCCCTTTTATTTCATTATTTCAAAAATAATATTGCATGCAAAACCATTCACTATAGGAAAACAGGTTTTTAGCGGCGTTTTTTTAGGCCTATAGCGGCGCTTTTACAAGCGTCGTAAAAAATGCCGCTAAAGATAACGCCGCTAAAACACCATTATAGAACATGGTCTTTAGCGGCGCTTTCCCATTAACGCCGTTAAAGAACATGGTCTTTAGCGACGCTTTTTGCACAAACGCTGCTAAAAACCATGGTCTTTAGCGGCGCTTATCTCACAAACGCCGCTAAAGAACATGATCTTTAGCGGCACTTTCCCAAAAACGCCACTAAAGAACATGGTCATTAATGGCGCTTTTTTGCACAAACGCCACTAAAGACCATGGTTTTTAGCGGCGCTTATCTCACAAATGCCGCTAAAGATCATGGTCTTTAGCAGCGCTTATCGCACAAACGCCACTAAAGAACATGGTCTTTTGCGGCGCTTTTCCCACAAACGTCACTAACATTAACAAATTTTACCAGCTCATTTTAATTCATATAAAACCTGAATTTTCAATATTTTTTTTGTAAATTATATTCATTTTCAATTAAATATTTACTCAAACCTTCATAAATTTCTTAAAAGATAGAGCCTTTTTAAGTGCTAGTGATGAAGTCTTGCAAAACTAGAATATGTAAATACATATAGATAACTTGAAACATGTGACAGGCTAAAATTGCATTTCATAAGCAACTAAATATCCAAAAATCTAATAATTCAATTACACTCAAATTACTTGTATTTTTCGAAGAAGAAGTACCATAACAAATGAGTACCATACGTGCATAAAGAAGTACCATAACAAATGAGTTTCAAATCCATGGTAAAGGAGCAATAATAAGATCCAAAAAGCAAAAGGAACAAATCAAACTTTCTTCTAGTCCATTCAAATAAAACTAAAACAGTCATCTTTTCGCCCACTGTTTATTTTGCATTATTGAATGAACAATGAGAAATACATGTTCATATGTGTATGTAGTGTAGAAAAAAAAAGGAGGCATTTATCGCACTGGTTGCTGACTATAATGGTTCTTCTCTTTCTTCTTTGCAGCAATAAGCATTACACTCCTTGCAGCAGCTTCTTGAGCAGCAGCTTTTGCAGATGCATCCATCTCTTTACTAGATTTCTTCTTCTTCATAGATGCCATCTTCTTTAACAGCTCTTTCATGTCAACAGCTGATGCATCCTCCTCATTCTGTTCAGTTCCAGCAGATTCATTTGGCCCATTGGTGGCATCTGTATTAATCAGGTGATCCTGTGATTCTTTACCCTCCTTCAATTTATCCTTGTTTACCAATATTCCTATATTACTTTGTTGACAAATAAAGAGGAAGTAAAATCCATGTCAAACAATAAGGCAGGACTGTGAAAGTAAATTGGGTTTCCTTGAAAAAAAATAAAACTATAACAAAAAAATCCAAATTTTGGGAAGCTTTTAGTAAAGTGATCCTCAAGTGCTGGGAGCACTATACTACTAAATAAATTCCATTAAATTAGAAATATATATATAGAGAGAGAGACAAAAAAGTAAAGCTAAGATACACCACCCATGATTTCAATAATATTATAATAAAATATGAAAGAACAATAAGAAAAACACTTCACCCACGGAGAAAGACAAAATCGATTATCTTTTCACCTTAGCTAACATAATAGCTTTCTTAGTACTACAATCAGAAAAAATTAGCATTCTAAAGATAAATAGATGTCCAAAGTCTTTACTATGAACTTGCATGATTTTTAATCCAGTTTCGGTAAAAAAGGACCTTAAGTAGCGTCTATCTGCTAGTAAATTTCATGATCTCCTGAAATTCAGTAGAACCTTTTAAATATAATTTATATAGAAACATTCTCATATGAACTACTATCACCATAAATACCTCCATTTTAAAATCCAATTTAACCAGGATATATGAGAACCCAAACATCTCAACCTCAAGTCGATTTCCATAGACAAATATGCTAACAATTTAAGCCATAAAACCATCGGTCCAACTATAGGATGCTTAAGGTTCGTTTTCCAATCTTTGACCAAGAGGCTTCCTTTCCACAATTTACTATCACCTAATCATCCTCAACTATTCAAATTATAACAAAATAAAATCAACAAGAACTTCACAAAATTACACTAACTGAATCCATAGCAATCAATTTAGAAGAAAAAAAAACGATCGTTTAACCAGTAATTCAATTCACCTCTTCGTTGACGGACTTATCTTCATGAGAAGGCTCGAAGGATCCCCAAACCAACTAAGGAGGAGCGGTTGTAGCATAATAATCATCATCATCATCAACATCGGCCCATGATTTGACATTAAGCGGTGTCGAAGCCCAATTATACAAACTATTATAATTTTTTAATGGTTTGTGTAACATTGAAGTTGATGGAAAGCTCAAATTAATATCTTTTGAGAATTGAAGCAAATACCCAGAGTATGCTTTAATAAAAGCTTAGTTTACCTGACTGACAATTGTTAAGGCAGTTGTTCCACTGTAAAAGGAATCAATCTTCCTATGCAGCTCGAGCTCGTGATCAACTGCTGCACAAGGCCTCATTGTCTCTACCATTCAATACCCACTACCCCCCCCAAAAAAAAAGAAGTTGCTTTTCCTTATAGTAGATCCAAAGTCTGCCCACAAAAAACAAATAAATAGTCACATAAAGTTACAGACAAGTAAAAGAAGCCTTCCCAATACTTCCTTTTTTTAGTTTTTGTTTTGTTTAAACCCTTGCTCTAGACATAGTAGGTAGAAGGTTAAAAGAACATTGAACTTGAGCAATACAGTTAGCCAAGAAAAGACATAATCCGACTCAGAAAGGTAGGAATCTAACAATTTAATAACAGCAAAAAAATTAGAACCTGTTCTTAATGTGAAACACTTTACAGAGAATATTCACCATGACATGGAACTCTAATAACACTTACTATTAGAATTTATATTAGGAAAAATTACACAAATTGGTCAGGTTTAGAAACAAATTAGAGAACAAAATTCATTAGTTGGTCTTTCAAAGAAAAATTCTGTAGTAGAAATTCAAACAAGCAATTACCCGAGTCCCAATTGTATACAACATGCAAATAGTGCTAAAATTCAACACTTTCCTCCCACCACCAATTTTAACCTCAAGAGAAGTGCTGGGGAGAAAACAAAAGTCAGTGCAGATCCTTAAGCTTAGCAGCCACTGTTCTAACTAACTAAACAAAAATAGTTACTTAATTTAAGAAGCAAATTTGAATTCTTCAAGGTGCTATAACTAAGTGAGAGCATTAAACAACTTGGTATCTTGGTGTATAAAGGGAATGTTAGCAATAATACACTTTTATGGCTTTTTTGTATTCCATCAAAGTATTTGGAATAAGCACATATTTGAAAGCCTAATTACTTTATGCTGCTTTGTTAGTTTGCTTAACATATACAAATAAGGAAACTGATCATTTAGGTTGGAATAAAGTACATCTCAACAACTTTACTGAGTTTACAAATAAATTAAGCAAACATGACAAGTATACATCACCTTCGGACTGTGTGTTTCAATTATTTTAGCCCAGTTCTTATCAAACGTCCATGATACTTTCTCCTTCTCATATTGGGAAACATCCCCTTTTAATGTATGATTTTACAAGAACTATTAAACCACTTGTCCACTTCCAGTGGAATGAAAATAGGGGAATTGTTTCTCTCTACTATTGGGATAACTTTCTGCAAGAAAATGAAACTTATTAAAGATTTTAATTTACATTTGCTAAGTATCATCCTTATTACAATATTGAATACCATCCACGTATATCTCATCGTCCAGATCATACAATATATCGTATATGTAAAGCTCATAAACAGAGTGGAAGAAACATGTCATTCTAAACAATGCACAAGATTTTATCTACACAATATAATAAAAACTCACTGTCATCATAAACAACATAAAAGAATAAATACTAACTTGCTTAGCATATCAATCATCAATATCAATTATGCAAGCATACCTTCCATATCTGCCTACAATACAGACATGAGATTTTGAGGAACAATGACGAGTATAGCGAGAGGAGATCCTAAAAGAATGTATGCCAAACTGTAATTCTTAAGGTGAACGGAATTATTAAAAATAAATACAACTAGGATCATGCTGGCAGAAAGTAATAAACAAGAACACGAGGCATTAGGGAAAATAAGTGGAAAAGGTGGACTAAGAAAGGCAAGAGTACTAATGATATGGTATCATTAGAATATGCAAATGATCATCCATTTGTCCTTATCCACATAGGAGGTTGAAACAACAATATTGGTAAATGATAATCAGCATCAATGTGCCTACCAATTATATCTCTAAATTCCATAAGCTTTTTGCTAAATTTCATAGTTGATCTCCATTCAAAGTCAAGTTCCAGTGCATAAACAAACATAAGAAACTAATATTTCACTAGAAAATCCGGGATGCTTATTGATTATTTTGAGCTAAGAGCATAAAAGAATGTAGCTTTAAGGGTCTACCCTAGTCCAGGATCAAGAGAATCTAAGTATAAAAGCTGCACAAAAAATCTTTTGGGTATCAAAGGTATCTTCTAGCCTATTATAATATATACAAAATTTGATATTTTCTAAAAGGAAGCTCCACTGGTATTTTCTTTCTGTTAGTTATTCTGCACTAACTTTGGTGACAAAAATAGTGAACATTGACTCACATTCACATCTCCACCAGCAGACATATTATCTTCTTTCATTTTCCATCCAACCCCAATAGATGACTCTGGACCTAGCACAGGTTCTATCTGTAAAAGTGATGAAGACCAAAAACCAACTAATTGAGAATAAAGCCCTAAACATATCAGCTAAAATTAAGAGTTAACCTTTCACAATTTCCCAGTGAAGAATGATGAATCAACTTAAATTAAAAATAAAAGAGGCATACATTTCCACTTGCTTTATCGGAGAGTTGATGAGTCTAGGAATTTGAAAGATTAATTGAACCATCATGTAGAGACTTTGAAATGGACATTGTGGCAGTTGAGTGTAATGATAACTGGCTGGGAAAAAAGGGAGGAGAGAATGAGGATACAAAGTAAAAACTACTATATAGTAGACAAATAAAGTTAAACCCCAAATGCCTATCGTCTTGTCTGCACCCCAATAATACTACGTAAGCCAACTGATCCCATAAGTTCTATGGAAGAAGCTGAATAAATTTCATGCCTAAATACAGCTGAGGCAACCCTACCACCAAAATTTCCTTTGACTCCCAAATTTCCACCAATTGCAAGAGTATTACGCTTTGATAATTGAGAATGAACTTCACTAGTCATAATCATTCTAAAATTTAAAGAGAAACAATTCAACATGCTACATTAATGTGATGCAATTATAAAGAAACATGAACTAACAAGCACTCAACTAAATCAATCAAATTAAAAACACAAAAAACTGGGGGCAATACCCTACCATAATGCCATCACCATTTAGATACTGAGGCAGCGATAAATTAGCCAAAATTGTACCCGTAGGCAGAAGAAAACGAGCCGACATCTCTTTTTGTTCCTCCATGCGTCTTAACTTTTCGAATTGTTCTTTTATCTCTTCCACTTTATTCAACTTTGGGCCAAGCTCTAATCCAGAATTCAAACCTTCCATACCATAAATATCGTATTTTTGCCTCTTGTTTTCATCAAACAATATCTCGTATGCTTCACATATCCTTTTGAAATTCTCGGTAGCAGTTTCCTTCATCTAATTCAGAAATTTATTTTTTTTAAAAAAAGAAACATTAATCTCGACTTGAAAAAGTATTAAAAATTTTATTGAATGAGGAAAACTTACATGTGGAGATTGATATTTGTCAGGGTGGTAAACTTGAGCCCATTATTGATAAGCTCTACGAATTTCTTCATCGGAGGCGTCTGAAGATAAGTGTAACAATGCGTACAGTTCTCTGTTCGGAGGTCCGTTGGCGTCATAGAAGTCAGCAGTAAAATTAAAAGGAAATTGTACGTTCCCTTAAAAGCCTAAAATTAAAAGAAACCCTAAGAAATGGAGAGAAAAAGAGTAGCTATGGTGAGTGAATTCAGTGCAGTGAAATGAAAAGGAGAAACAAGTGTGTGTTGGTGAAGGTGTATTGACTTGGTGTTGTTGGAAATGGGAAATTTGGGGGCAAATTTTGAGATTAAAAGGGAAGTACAAACTTTTATTTGGGGGGCGCTCAACTGAGATGAGAAGAAGACGGAGTAACGAGCGGGTAACCAAAAATTATTTCTTGGTATTGAGCGAGATTTGGATTTCCCCTCTTTTTTTAGCAAAAATCAAAAGTTAAAACGTTATTGCATTGATTTCCCTTCATTTGTGAGTCAATGCTTTTCTCCTTTCTAGAGTCCAACACATTTTGTTATTTAAATATTAAGGCTAAAGTAGAGCTAATGGCACTAAATTATCTTTAACTTCACATTTTGATTTCTCAACATAAAAAAATTATAAAATGATCATTAAAATTTTTAAAAGTTTTCATTTAAATTATTTATCTGTTTAGCTATTCTTTTAAGTCGGACTAATAAACTCCAAATGATGATTCGATATTCGATACAATGGATAAATATGTGTTGATGTAATGTTCAGACATTCTTGACGTTTATAGTTGATTCATGGAAAAAACTAAACTATAAAAAGGAAAGGGTATAAGAGCTTTTGATTGGTGCATGTGGTGAGAATAGAGAATATCATAAAAATTCATTAACTAACTTTCAAATTGTTTAATTACCTTAGATGTAGTTTATTCTATTATTTTAATGGTAGTTAATTTAATAATATTTAGAGTGTTTAGTTAATAAATCTATATAAATGGTATGAGTTCAAATTCCATCGCACATACAAATAAAGGAAAAAGCTCTTTAAAAAGTATATCAACCTTAAATCTTTTTATCATTTGAGATGGCGTCATTGATCTTGAAATCGATTTTAACCTAAAAATTATATATTGAAAGACCAAGAGCATAAAGTTTGCAATTTGCTAACATCTATACATGAGCTTAAGCAAACATCTCACTCAGGAAACTTAAAGTTTGATCAAGCGATCCAAACATATGTTTTTAAGCAAAGCCTTCATGATTCTTGTGTTTATAAATGAATTAAGGATGAAAAGGAAATATTCCTAATTTTGCATACCAAAAGTATTAAACTAATTAGGAATTAATGAATAGATATTATCATTGATTAAATCATATCTCACTCAATAGTTTAGCATGAATAACTTATGAGAAGTTAATTATGTCATTGATTTTGAAACGTTGCACAGTAAATGATGTAAATAAAGGTGGGCAATTTTTAGTAGCAAAATTTCATCCAAAACGAGCCTTTTTTGCCTTTAAATTTTGATTTTTTCTTTTTAAATTTGAATTTTGAGACATTCAAACTATTATTTCCTTGCTTACTCGAATCAAACACGAATTTTTCTACAAAATTATCGTATTATTTTTTTAGATTTGACACGTGTACGTAATAGGTCCGATAAATCTTTAAAACACGTAATATAAGTAATATAATAATATTACTTCCTTAATATTTTAATTAATTAATTTGACTTTAATGGATTAAAATGCTTGCTTATTTTCCTTATAACCCATGTTCAAATCTCATTGTTAACAAATTATATTATTTTTTATACAATATTATCTAAATATAATTAAATATAATTAAAATTTTCCCTTAATGTATCAATTAAATGATTTAAGCTGTGTAAGGTGTGTGTACAGATACTACCATATGTAATCACACCAGTTTAAATAAAAAAAATTATTAATTAATTTAAAATATATAAAATTTAAATAAATTAGCGGCGTTTTTAACATAAGCGCCGCTAATGCTCTGACCTTTAGTGGCGCTTGCCCATAAGCGCCGCTATTGCTCTGACCTTTAGCGGCGCTTTCCCATAAGCGCCGCTATTGCTCTGACCTTTAGCGGCGCTTTCCCATAAGCACCGCTATTGCTCTGACCTTTAGCGGCGCTTTCCCATAAGCGCCACTATTGTTCTTACCTTTAGCGGCGCTTTCCTTTAAGTGTCGCTATTGCTCTACCTTTTGCGGCGTTTTTATTGCTTTACCTTTTGCGGCGTTTTTTGCCCAAACGCCACTAAAGATGCCGCTAATAACTTGTTTTGCTGTAGTGATTGTCGACCTCTTTTATTATTGGTTCGACATTTTCTCAAATTGACATAACTTATCAAGATCTCTTATTTTCACTATTTTAATCTTCAATTTCAGGTACTTGAATCACTTCTGAAGTTTTACTTATTAGTTATGTCTTGGGTATCTTCTGGAGCACCCGCCTTCACTATATGACCATCTAGATTTTTTTTCTTTTATGAGAATTTCCATATTTGGAAATTTAATAAGTTATCCGTGTTGAACTTTTGGTTTAAATTACTCTCCTCCTTAACTCATTACAAGTTATTAGTTCTCTCTCCCTAACGTCGGGAAAACTATCAAAATCAAAATAGTAATCACAATCATGTCATAATTGAATCTCCAATATATTTAATATATCATAATAAAAGGAGACCCATAATTAATATATATTTCTAACATTCTTTGAGGATTCACTCATCTTTGTGCGTTGTGGTGGAACAATTGGAACATATACACACATACAAAAATTCAAAGATGAGAAATATTTAGCTCTTGACCAAAAATCAATTGTAATGCGGAGTATTTAAGACTTATTGGCTTGATGCGTACAACACATAAATCAACATAATCTCATGTTAAAAGAGAAAGTTTAGTTCTCATAAGTAATAATCAGAGGTGTTCAATCAATAATTTCTCTAAACCATTATGAGCATAAATAACAAACTTTTGGCAAAGTTTTTCAAACTCAATCAATAAAAGGCTGAGATATAAACTCATCAGTATTAGCAAGATGAATTGTCTTAATTGCATGATCTGAAATTAATTATTAAACAATCTTGAAAATGGCATGTTGCAAGTTGATAACACATGTGTAATTATTTTGTAGATGCATCTAAAAATCCAACCATCATCATAAACATCATCATAAACTGCATTAAATTTAATTCAAAATTCAACCATTCAAGCTCATAGAACTTTTCATTTACAATTGCTCATATAATTTCTCTAAATAATTAACAAATGGAATAATATAAAACGTATGCACTACCACATTTAACAATTTTTTAACCAAATCTGAATAACCATAAAATTCATTGGTTTGTTAACATAAATTTGCATACTAGCTATGTTTTAATCAAATATATTATTTAATTATAAAACATACCATAACAATATAAATAAATCAATTAATATCCATTTTCATGAACAATGAGATGGTTAAAACAATATGTAATCTATGAAATCAAAACTTAAAAAAATTATCTCAAATATTTAAACCATATATAAATTCAATTTAATATTTAAAAACATATCTTTTCCGTTCTACGTTGAGTCTTGAAGATAAGAAGTAAGCAAATTAAACTCCAGTAGTAGATTTTTAATCCAATAAAAAATTATTAATAGCAAACTTTGAGAGTGGATCTTATTTTCCAAGTATACAACAAGTACAAAACCAATAACTTTTATACATAAGACCAGCCACTGAACCTGGAATATCAGCATCATCAGTCACTGATTCGTGTGTAAACTCACTCGCATCTCCATCTTCAATTATTTCTGGGAAATCCGCATAATAAGAGCCTTGCCAAACTTTCTTGTCAGTCAAAGTTAGAGCTTCGCTAGAAGAGTTCCAAAGCTTCCCGTTTGTGCATTGTTGAGCATTTTTCATTTGAGAAGTAGCCATGGTAGCTTTCTATGTGCTTTGGTTTGATTGTGTTATGCTTCAAATATTGCAATACGCACCTACTTACATACTAGTTTATGCAGGCATTGTCCATAACAACAATGTTTATACTCATGAAATTTGGAGACTTTATTCATATCAAAACTTTTCTTTATTCCTATTCTTGACGTGTCTTTTCACTTCTAAGTAAACATTCTTTTCACTTAAAGAAATATCTTTTAGCGTATTTGTATTTTTTGATAAATTTTTTTTTTTAAATTATATAATTATTATTATTATAAATTAACAATATAAAGGGTAAACCACTTCCAATGTCACCTAAATAATTATTAAGTTTACTTTTCTTCACTCAACTTTAAAAAGTTACAATATGATCATTAAATTATTAAAAAATTTTCATTCAAGTCACTGAGCTATTAAAATTGTTGCAGTATTGCTTTTCCTATTCGCATCACTTGCATCTATCAAAAGCTCTTATTCCCATTCTCTTCTACAATTCATTTTTTTTTTCATGAAATAACTTTGAACATCACGATTTGTGAACCAAAATTCAAACAACTTTTTTCTCCGATCACTAACGTTGATCATCATGTCGACTTATAAATTCTTAGATTGATATTGGGCCTAATAAGGTTTTCAGAGGTTTCAGCGAATATGCAACAAAGTGATGAGACTGATTCTAATTAGTAGAGGTAGGTTGTCTATCCTTTCCTTTTTTTATGCCAGTAGTAACTTCCCCCGAATATGTTGGGAATACAATTAAGAATTTAAATCAGATATAGTGGGATTGCTCGAGACAAGAGTCAATGGTGGTAAAGCTGATTTGATTATCGCGAACATGGGCTTCTAGTATGCTCATAGGGTTGAGGCCGTAGGTTTTTTCGATGATATTTGGATTGGATGGAAAGGTTTTGTTAGAGTTGAAGTGGTCTACAATCATCCTCAATTTTTCCTTATTCGAATTCTCAATAATTCCTTTAGAAGGTCAATTTTAGTTGCCTTTATGTATGGTAGCCCGAATAAGAAAAAGAGGAAGATGTTGTGGGAGGGTCTAAATTTGGGGTTACCAAATGAAAATATTCCTTGGATAGCGATTGGAGGTTCTAATGCCATTTTCTCTCCTAGAAGTGGAGGGGATAGAGAGGAGGAAAAAGTGTTATGCTTTCGGTAATTCTGTTGACTCCACTAATCTCCATGATCTCGATTTTAAAGTTTTAGCGTTTACTTGGCAAAGAGACAAGGTGTTTGAAGGAAAGGCTTGATAGAGCTATTTGCAATGATGTGTGGATTTCGAAATTCTCGAGTTGTTCAGTGTCACATCTTCCTAAGCTCAAATCAGACCATCGACTTCTGTTCCTTTACTTAAGGCATGACTTGAATTCTATCAAAGGTAGGCCTTTCAGATTCCTTGCCGGTTAGATTGAACATCCGAAATTCTCTCAATTTTTAAAGGATTATTTGAATTTTAACGGTAATATGGGAGGCCTCTATTAAGCTACTATCATATAACATGAAGCATTAGAATAGGAATACATATGGGCATATTGGCACTCGTAAAAATATTCTTCTGCAGAAATTAGCTGGTATTTAGAAAGCGATGTATAGAATGGAATCTGAAGATTTGTCCAATGCTGAAATGAAGGTTAAGGAGGATTTAGAAAGCATTCTCCACCATGAGGAGCTACTTTGGAAACAGAAGGTTAGGTGCAATTGGCTTGTCATGAGAGATCGAGATACCAAGTTCTTTCATAGGCACACCCTTCAGCGAAGGAAACATAATAAGATTTCAACTCCGAAGAATGATCTAGGGGATTGGGTTTATGATGATGATGTCCTACAGATAGAAGCTATTAATTTTTTCTAGCGGTTTTATGGGGAGCATTCAGAACCTATGTTAGGGCTTCCTCCCAGTTCTTTTCCTAAATTCTCTTAGGAGGACGTACAGTTTTTAGGTATGATAGTCACGGTTGAGGAAATTAAGGTTGTGCTATTTGACATGGAACCCCCTAAGTCACGGTTGAGGAAATTAAGGTTGTGCTATTTGACATGGCACCCCCTAAAAGCCCCATGGAGTGATGGTTTTCATGCCTTATTTTTCCAAATCCAATAGGAACATGTTGATAGTTCCATTTGTGGTTGGGTTAAAAAGATCTTCGATGGAGAAATCATTGATTCAAATTTAAACAACATTTTTTTGTTCTTGTACCTATGGTCCATGCCCCTGGAATTTTTTCCCAATTTAGGCCCACAAGCTTGTGACTGGTCTTTTATAAATTGGTTATGAAGGCTATTGCTAATCGCTTTAAGATGATTTTCCAAGAATTATTGCACGGGAACAAGCAGGATTCATAGCAGGGCGCAATATTACAGATAATACCATTGTTGCACAAGAAGTCATACACTCTATGAGAAGAAAGCAAAAGAATAATGGATGGTTGTGAAGATTAATTTGGAGGAGGCGTATGATCGAGTTCGCTAGGAATTTATTGAGTCTTCTCTTAAACCTGCAGGTATTCCTGATCTCTTAAATAATGTTATTATGTCTGCTATATCTGATTCTACTATGCAAAATCTCTGGAGTGGTGTTCTATCCTCAAAATTCTAACCGGCTAGAGTCATCTATCAGGGGTGTCCTTTATCCCTGTATTTATTTGTCTTGTGTATGGAGTTGCTTGGCTAAAACATACATTTGACAATTCAAAGGAGTTAGTGCCAACCTATCCGCTTTAGTCATTCAGGTCCAACTATCTCTCATTTGTTTTTTGCAGATGACCTTATCATATTTAAGAAAGTAGACGAGAACCAAGCTAGATTGTTAAAAGGAATTCTAAAAAGATTTCTGAAATTTCTTTGGCCATAGAGTGAATGTAAGGAAATCTAACATCTTTTTCTCTAAAAGAGTTAGTAAAGAGTCAGAAAGACCCTTAATGACATATTAGGCTACAATAGGGTGTATAATATCATATCTTATATGAGAATTCTTTTCTTTCTTAAGAGAGTGACTAATAGTACTCTGAGGTTCATTTTTTATTGGGTTTGGAATAAACTGCAAAGCTAGGAGGTTAGGAAGCTACCCTTAGTCAACAAGGCCACTCTTGCTCAGTCTGTTTTGTTAACGATGTTAGAATTATAAATCAAAATATGATATTAAAATTTAATAAACCAAGATCTATCATGTCAAATCATTAAGAATAAATCAAGAACAAAACTAGATGCGGAAGCGTACCTAAATCCATGGATTCCCGGAGATTTTTGGATCTTGGGATTTTGATATTCCAAATTAGCACACAAGTAATCTTGAGAGGTGGCTCTCTCTTTTCCAAAGATGGGATATTAGAAAAGCTTTATTGTGTGTAATTTGGGGACCATAACCCTAATATATATAACTTTGGCACATAGCCCTAATTCCTAATCAGCCCATCATCAATTAGGAATTAGTCTTCAATTAGAATTTAGTTACTAGAGTATCTACACATATTTATCCCATACTTTATTTAATAATTAAAGCCAATAAACTCTAACTAAATTAGATCACTTTTAATTTGGGCTAACGTATTATAATAATAAATAATAACATGTAATTACCCTTATTATATATTTGATGTCTAATATTTTTCAACAAGCGATTCATGCAATCGATGAGGATCACTAAAGTTCTATGTGAAGAGATTGAGCAACTGGTTAGACAATTCATTTAGGGGGCATCTAAAGGGGAAATGAAGATGATGCTTGTCAGTTGGGAATCTATTTGTCAACCAAGATTTGGTGAGAGCCTGGGGTTCAGGTGATTAGAAGACCTAAACACATCCTTCTTGATGAAACTTGGCTTCAATGTTGCTTCCAATTTGAATGCTTTATGGGTTAAGGTGCTCAGATCGAAGTAAAAAGTCCCTATTGGTCAACCAAAACCCTTAACTCAGGGATGTTGTTCTTTTCTTTGGAGAAGTCTTTCTAAATTATGGCCACTAGTCAGAGAGAATCTTTTATGGTCGATTGGAGATGGTAATTTGATCAATTGTTGGAGTGACCCTTAAATTCCAAATTTTGGCCCTTTGTTAAATAATATTCCCTCTCATTCGAATATGGAAAGAGAGAACGTGCTAAGTGAAATGGTTACGGAGGATGGCTTTTGGAACCTCAATTTATTTCACCTATGGGTGTTAGAGGATGTCATTAGGCGTATTATGGGTATTCCTCCACCTCAGTTAGAAGTCGGTCTGGATAGAACCACTAAGGTAGGATCCTCAAATGGTTCCTTTTCAATCAAGAGTGTATTTTGAAAAATTCAGGAACAGACTTGAAATCCCAGGAATGGCATTTGGAAATTACCTTAGAAGTTTCAAGGCCCTCAACGAGTTAGATTTTTTATTTGGCTCGTTCTGAAAAAACGTCTTCTTACTAATTTAGAGTGGGAGAAAAGAGGAACTGGGCTGGATGGTTCTTGTGGTATATGAGGCAATGAATATGAAGACATTTTACACGTCATTCACGATTGTCTTGCTGCTAAGGACACTAGGAAGCGGATTATTCTAGAGATCAAACATAATTCTTTTTTTTTTCCAGGTGATTTGCATGATTGGATTTCAACTAACCTTCAGAATTATCTTAATTTTCAACTGGACAGGTTAGATTGGCTATGCTTCATTGGTATGTAGCCTGGCGTGTTTGGAAAAACTGGAGCCTCTTTATTTTCTAAGGTATAACATGGAGTACTAAGGAATTGATTAAAATTTCCTTCAATTAGGCTAAACAATACACATCAGCTTTTAAGGAAAATGTCTCCAACCGACAAGTTCCAACAATAGTTGTGCCCAAGCTTAAGAATTGGATACAATTAAACCTTGACAGAGCTGTAAAAGAGGGATCCAAGTGTGCCACGATTGGGGGAATTCTTTTGACAAATATGAAAAATGGATTCTTGAGTATAACAGGTGTGTAGGCATATGTTCAATTCTCGATTTCGAATTATGGGGCATTTTGAAAGGCTTGACGATTGATATAGATAAGGGTTTCGATGGGTGCTAATAGTTTCAGACAATCAAGAAACGGTACAAGTTTTTTAAGGGAATGCTACAAAAATGTCAGATTCCATTTTGATTAGAAGAATTAATCTTCGTTTGACTAAATTGACTCAATGGTCAATTCTACACATTTGTAGAGATTCAATAAAGAAGGTAATAGTCTAGCTAAAATGGTTGTTGATAACAAGGATAGTAGATTGAAACGCCTCCGTGGGGACTTGGATGTATCTATAATTAATTTTTTATAATGAAGTTTCTTTCAAAAAAAATAATTGAGTGAATTTTAAGTGTAATTTAACTTAAAATCTTATATGTTGTAGCAAAATAATCATTTAACATCTACGGACTCTTTCATCAAACTTTGAATCCCTTTGAAACAATAGACCCATATTTTATAATAACTAATAAACATGTATATATATATTTTTACTACAGGCTTTAACTAAATGATTTTAAAAAGGATAAAAGTAATTTAAATAATTTAATTTGAATTATCAAATTATTTCAAATAATTAATTGATTGGACCACTGGAGGTTCTTCTGCATTGTTACTATGTTTTTCTGTGATTTTGGTGTTTAGCTCTGTCTGATGTTTCTCCTTTGGTATGTGTTGTAACATTCTTAACAATATTTATATTGTTTCAATAATTATAAATGAAAGAATGTAATTAATTATAAGTTATATTTGTTGGTTATTGACAAAGAATTATAACTATTTAAATAATATTATTTGAATAGTTATGTTTAATCAAGAGTTATTAAATGAATAATTATTTCTCTTTTAAAGATATTATTATTTAGTAAAGACACCTATTGAAATATACCTTTACGAAGAGACATGAAAATTCCTATAAATAGGAATGAAATTTCATTTGGAATTCATACCTACAAATTCTAAAATATTTTTATATTTTTCCTTCATCTTCTAATATTATTAGATTGTTCTATGAAGAGTTATCGCATAAATTCTTTATAGAAATTGTTTTTCATGTCATACATTGTTCAGTGCTTAGTGAATTATTTTTCGTCAGTGCAAAACGCAAGTAGTCATCGTGTTTCATTGTATCCTCGAGGTTCATTTGCTTGAAACTCATTTACACATTGAGTATAGGTGAGGCAAATAGAACCTTAAAGATAATGACTTGTTACACATTGGAGCCTTGTCCTATTTTTTCGTTTTCTCTTCTAATTGTTGTTCGTGTTCCCTTCATGTGTTCGAGATTTTCCTGACCGAAAATTTATACTAAGAAAATGTTGGATCGTAGGACTTTGTCTTTATGCTTTCCTATTTTTTTTTAATTTTGTTGAAGCTCAATTTTGGCCGGGCTAAAACTCAATTCATTTTAAATTTAAATTTATTCTAAAATTTAAATTTAATTTAAGTTTAAATTTATATTTAAATTAAAAAAAATTATTCTAAATTTAAATAAATTGAAGTCTAAATTACAGGCCCAAATAAATGTCCAAATACAATTTGAGAGACCAAAATTCTACAAGCCCAAATTGGGGCCCAAATTTCAAGTGACCTAAACCCTCTCCTAAACAGAAGCCCCAATCTGTTGCCAACTTGCACTATTGTTGCCTTCATTTTAGCCACTCAGAGGGTGCCACATCAGCACCAGCAGTGCCAACTCCAGCTTCAACTTGCACCTCTGCCACTGTCACTGCATAGCCTCTATAGCCGAACCTACAAAAGGAAAGAAGAGACAAGTTTTAAATGACAAACAACAAATTATAATCATTGTAATACTGGTTATAAAAACCAGATTCAAACATTTTGTAAGGTGTACTGACTCCTTTTTTTTTAAGCATTTGAACTCAATAGAAATTTTTTATCAACGAATACAAACAATTGTTTTTAGAGTTAATACTTAGCAGACAATATTCGAGCAGACATACCAAGCAACAAGGATAACTTCAAGTCAGATTCTACTAAGTGGTTCAGGTATTTCCAATATGTATTTATTATCATTCATGATTTAAAAGGTTTTAATTAAATCAGTTTCAAAAGATGTATTCATGCATGCATTGAATACCTGCGTTATCATGTAATAAATATATATTAAAAACGTAATAATAATAATAATAACAATATTTATAATAATAATAACTGAAAGATCAGTAGGGTTCTTATCTTTGTTGGTTCTGCCGTTGTTGGTTTTGCCGTCGCCGGAGTCTATGCCGAGATCCTCACCAAATGCCGTCTCCAACATATCAGGGATAAACCTGCAAAAAAGGAGAATAACAAGCAGAAGCATCAAAGCAGAATATGTTTGAAAAAAAACAAATTTTCTAAAAAATATATTAAAACACTAAAACAAAGTTTCAAAGAGAAAGAACGAGCAGATTTGAAAAGAAAGATTGGGAAAAGTTTTAAACTTCATTTTCTTAAAAAGATCGGGTTTCGATCTTACCAGATCTAACTCCGATCTAGGTTTTAAAACGCGAAAGGGCTAAAACTTTTACCTTCGAACACCTTGGACGGCGTGTGGTGACCGACGACGACGTGGATCCGTGGTGCATGCATTGGTGGGCGATAGACGTTGAGGTGTGGTGGTTACACGCACTGGCCAGCGACGCGTGTACGACGGAGATGGGCTGGACGATGATCGGGGTCTGGCCAGCCATGAGAGGGTTTGAGAGAATGAGAGGGGTTTTTGAAGAGAAGTTTTTTTTTTTGTTTTAGAAAAGAAGCAAAATGAGTTTTTTTTTAAAGGAAAATAGAATATATAGCAGCATCAATACGCTGCCATTTTGGGGGTGTGCATTTAGTGCCAAAATGGCACCGTTTCAAGCTATGACCCATGGCTCGATCTGACCCGACCCACCTCAAGGATTTGCATGTTTTTGATAAAGGGTTTATTTATTACATCAATCCTTCGGCTTTTTTTGAATTTTACAATCAAGTCCTTTTTGTATTTTTAATTAATTATAAATTAGCCCAATAATTTTCATTCCTTTTCAATTTAGTCCTGTAACTCTTTTGAAGCCCCAAGAGCTGCCACGTGTCATTTTTTGGTTCATTTATGCAATTGGTCACTCTTATTTTTAATTTGTTTCAATTTAATCCCTAATTCAAGTTCTGTTTAATTGTAAAATTGACCCAAAAATTTTACAAGATTTTCAAATCAATCCCTTGACTTCAGGATGCTTGGGAGGTTACCACGTGTCACTTATTTTTAGTTTTATTGCCCTAGAGATCTTCAAACTATTCAAAAATTATATTTTGACCCCTAAACTTTCTAAAATTACATTTTGACCCCAAACTTCCAAAAATTACATTTTAACCCATAAACTTTTCCAAAATTATATTTTAACCCCTCTAATTTTTCAAAAATTACATTTTGACCCCTCAAACTTTTCAAAAATTACAATTTTACCCCTAAACCTCTAAAAATTCCATTTTTGAAATTGATTTTCCAAAAATTACATTTTTACCCCTGAACTTTCAAAAAATTCCATTTTTGACCCTAATCTTTCAAAAAATTACATTTTTACCCCCCAACTTCCAAAAATTCCATTTTTGACGCTAAATTTTCCAAAAATTACCATTTTACCCTCGAACTTCCAAAAAAATCCATTTTTGACCTCGATTTTTCCAAAATTACCATTTTATCCCCAGATGTCTAAAAATTCTGTTTTTGACCCCGAACTTTTCGAAGCATTCAAAATTACCGTTTTACCCCTGAGCATCTAAAAATCTCATTTTCGACTCCGATTGTTTTATTTTTATTCCTCTTCAATATTTATATTTAAAATTTAATTATTATGCCTTCGTATTTCGTATTTTCGATTTTTGTATATCATTTATCTGCTTAATTATTTTGCTTCATGTTATCTAATCTCATTATTAACTGTTCATTCATATCTAAAATTTCACATTTGTTTTCAAAATTGTTTTAAAACCGAGGCAATGTCCTTTTCGTGTGGAAACTTCGAGAAATCATGCCCTAACGTGTCGGGTGTGATTTTTCGTATAACTCACATGAATCGAATATCCTTTTTTGAGTTTTTAAATCCCTTTTAACTTCGAGATTCCGAGAACGTCGTGCCCTAACGTGTTGGTCACGACATTAATTCTCCGCGAAAATCAAAGCAAACGGGCTTTCTATCTTCGAATCTTTTTAACTCATGTGTTCGAGGATCGTATTTTAAACTCAATACGAAATTTCAAGTTTTTAAATACATATATACAAATAATTTTTAAAGCAAAATGAGGCAATATCCTTTCATGTGAAAACCTCAAAAAAACCATGCCCTAACGTGCTGGGTGTGATTTTCATATAATTCACGCAATCGGATATCCTCTTTAAAATCTTTCAAAACATCCTTCAATTTTTAAAATCCGAGAATATAGTGCCCTAACATGTTGGACACGACTTTCAGTTCTCATAGAAGTTCGAAATACGGGGATGGGTTTCTTTCAAAAGGGTTTTCTTTGAACCTTGCAAAGTTTTCCAAAGACAAAAATCGCATTTAAATTTTACTTGAGCTTTCAAACTTTTAATAAACCAAGACCCGAAAGTAATCAATGTGGTACCAATTTTGGGCGTATAAGGATGCGAATCCTTTCTCATGCGTAACCGACTCCCGAATATGTTTTCTGGATTTCGAAGACCAAAAATATTTTCAAAACGGATTTTAAACGTTTTGTGGCGACTCCCTTTTTATAATATTTTCGATTTTAAAATTTTGTCCAAGACTTGTTTGTTTTTTCCCGAAAAATAAAATGTTTCGACAAATTTATTTTATAATTTATCTCCAAAACAAGAAAGGCATTTGCCTTCCAACTTCAAATATATATATACACATTCATTTAATTTTTTCATTTTTTTATTTTTTAAATTTATGATGATTTTAAAAAAATCCATATATTTTGAGATGATTTAACAATAATACAAATTTAAAGAATAAAAAAATAAAATAATTAAATAAAGAATTAAAATAATTTTTTATAAAATTAAAAGATGAAATAAATTATTAATACAAACAAACAACCAACAATTTCAAAATCTCTCTCCAAAAGAGCTAAGATTAAGGTTACCAATTTAGACTTTATAATTTTAAAAGCAAAAGGAGACCAAATAGGAAAATGTCTCCTAATTTTATATTCTTACTCAACTATAAATTGAATATATGGTTATTAATATTTGATGTGTTGTTGGTTCACAGCACCATCAATTAATAATAAAATGACATATTATTATTGGTGTAAAATAAAAAAATATTGAAGAACTTGAAATAAATACAATTAATTTTATTTTCATTTAAACATAATTACATATTAATTATAATTATTTTATTTATCTTTTAAGTTTTAAATTTCAGATTTTGAGTTATGAGTTCAAATTTAGAATAAAATGTTTTTCATTTATTTATATTTGATAATTATAATTAATATTTATTTTTAAATCCTTCAATATTTGTATTAGTAACTGAGCAAATTTTAAGTATAATTTAACTTAAAATCTTATATGTTCTAGCAAAATAATCATTTAACATCTATTCACTCTTTCTTTAAATTTTTGTTGGAAAAAAGGGAATAAAACTTTATATTTGGGATGCTGAAAGGTATCAAAGCAATGAGACTTTTAGTATGGACCTGATTTTTGTCATATTATAATATATGCTTTAATGGAAATTTTTTGTTTTTTTTCCTCTTTTAACATCAATTTAATTTTTGCTTCTTTTATTTTTAACCTTGTCATGTCTGTCATAAAAAATCTATTTATTTTGAAATAATTTGAAAAATAATACAAATTCAAAGGATAAAAAAAAAATTAAATAAAGAGTTAAAATAATTATTTTTTTATAAAACTGGAGGATCATATAAGATATTATACCAAAATAAAAGGCAAACAAACAAATAAGCAACAATTTTAACATTGAAGTTATCTCTCCGAAAGAGCTAAGATTAAACTGACCACTTTAAACTTTATAACTCTAAAAGCAAAAGGTGACCAAATGGGGGATCTGTCTCCTAATTTTATATTTTTACTAAAACCATAACTATAAACTTATTGGATATCTTAGAGAGAATTAGTCATTTTAGTTCTCATTTCTTGATTTCTCCCATTTTATCTAATTCCTTCATGTGTGTATCAGTCGTTGTCAATATGGTATTAGAGCTATCGTACACGATGGTGGTCACAAATGTCAATTGTTAGCAACTTCAGTCTTTGGTTTTTTGCTTTCTGCTTCAGTTACGACACTCTCTGTTTTCTACTTTCTTTGTTCCATTTTTCTCTAGTTTTAATCTTCTTTGTTACTGTTTCGAGCTTATCTTTTAGTTTCCTGGAAAACTTCTAGTTTCTTATTTTTGCAATGATAGTTGCAAACCTTACAAATAGGGGTATTGATTTCAATAATCCCATTTATCTCCACCCTTCAAACACAACAGGTGTTCAACTGGTCTCTTAACCCTTAACTGGCTATGAGAATTATGTTGTTTGGAGTCATTCCATGCAAAATGTGTTGTTAGCCAAGAACAAGCTTGGCTTTGTTGACGGATCTTGCATAAGAGAATCTGTAACAATAACCTTTCAGTCACAATGGAATTGTTGTAATGTAATAGTTCTACTAAGGATTTTGAATAGTGTTAGCTCGGATTTATCAATCGAGATTATTTTTGCTACTAATGTAGCCCAAGTATGGAAGGATTTTGTTGAATTTTGGCTAATAATGCAGTAGCAAATAGAGCTCTTAGATCTGAACTTTGTTGTTAGAAACTTTTGTTATAAGTAAACTAGTTAGTTTCATTGTAATTTTGTTTTTATTGAGGTATGTCAGCTACTTAGCTAATTTAGTAGCTTTTTAGCTTATGATTAAGTTGATACTGCAGCTTATACAAATTTACAAGTAATGTTTTGTGTATCCCAATGTTGTGGGAGCTATTTAAGTATTAGGTGACAACTTTGTAACCAAACATCTTTTTTCAATGAAATTAGATCAGATCAGTTTTGATCAATTTCTCTCTTGGTTTTTGCTCTGTATTTTTCTCTCTTTTGTTGCTTGAATCCTCAACATTGTTAATCTGCTTCCTTGTTGCACGTTTGTGAGCAAGTAAATTGTTTTTTCTTTCTTCTTGCGTTACTCTACATTTTTTCTTTCTTTTGCTGCTGTTAAAATCCTTAACATGGTATCATGAGCCTAATCTTTGAAGGGCCATTTTTCTGAGATTACTTGATGAGCATGCTGAAGGAGCCTTTCAAGCGAGAGACTACTTGATGAGCATGTTGAAGGAGCCTTTCAAGCGAGAGACAAGGAAGGCTCGAGCTCCTCAAGTTTTAAGGGAAAAGAAAAGGCAGATGAAGAAGAAAGTGAAGCCAAGTGAAGAGGGAATGTAACTTGTAAGTTTGGAGAGGGTGTGCAAGAACAAGGAGCAACCACAGCAGCAGAAGCCATAGAAGCAAGATGCTCAGGCACAGGCAGCTGATGGGAACCAAGCTCAAGAGGAGTTGATGTTCATTGCCACTTGTTTTGCAGCCAATATCAACGTCAGAGACTAGAATTTGGAGGCTTCAAAAGCCAGCGTAACACCAGTTTAGTGGTTAAAACAAATCTTTGGCACAAAAATTGGGATATGCAAATTAAAGTTGTCTCAGTCAAGTGTGTGAGGTAGATTTGGATGAAAAACTTGGACAAAAGCCTCTTGGAAAAGCTAGGTTCAAGAATGGTTAAGAGAGTAAATTGGTATACGTAGCATGGAGTTGAGAGAGAGTCATCCATGCTGCATCTCTCTCATATTTTGAAGATGTGAGATGTTCAGCAAAAGACACAAGGTGCGAGCTAACCAAATGCAAAGTGCTTTGCAAAGTGTCAAAGTGCGAGCAAGTAACAAAGCCCATGAACATTGGCGAACAGTCCATACGTTGGCAGATTGTGTCCGTGAAGAAAACTTGTTGCACATTTGTGAGCAAGATAAGAATTAGCGCACGAGGACTCTAACCAATTGCATGGCAATTTTTGGAGAATGCAAGAGAGAGCATAATGAGCAGACTTAGCTTGTTTTTTTGCTAATTGGCTCATCTCTCTCCTAAGATTGAAAGAATAGCAAGTCATTTTTTATTGCTGAAATAACAGAAAAATGAAGAAAACTTGTTGCACATTTGTAAGCAAGATGATATATTTTGAGTTTAATGATGGAGCTAACAGAGACAAGCTCCTTTGCCCAGTACAAAGTTTGAGTGCTTAAGGAAAAGCATTTGTGTCTGCTGCATAGAGGCCAAGGAGGATTGTTGAATTTTGGCCAGAAATGTAGCAGCAAACAGAGCTCTTAGATATGAACTTTGTTGTTAGAAACTTTTGTTATAAGTAAACTAATTAGTTTCATTGTAATTTTGTTTTTATTGAGGTATGTCAGCTACTTAGCTGCTTTAGTAGCTTTTTAGCTTATGATTAAGCTGATATTACAGCTTATACAAATTTACAAGTAATATTTTGTGTATCCCAATGTTGTGGGAGCTGTTTAAGTATTAGGTGACAGCTTTGTAACCAAACATGTTTTTTCAATGAAATTAGATCAGATCAGTTTTGATTAATTTCTCTCTTGGTTTTTGCTCTGTATTTTTCTCTCTTTTGTTGCTTGAATCCTCAACATGGTTGATCTGCTTCCTTGCTGCACGTTTGTGAGCAAGTAAATTGTTTTTTCTTTCTTCTTGCGTTACTCTGCATTTTTTTCTTTCTTTTGCTGCTGTCAAAATCCTCAACAGATTTGAAGGAACGTTACGATAAAGTTGACGTAACTAGAATTTTTTTCTTCATCAAGAAATCCCCTCTCATGTTCAAGGTATTACTTCTATTTCAGTATTCTTTATTCAATTGAAATTACTTTGGGATGAGTATGATGCACTTGTACCGGTTTCTTCATGTGATTGTGAAATGTCTCAAAAGTATTTGGAGCATGTTCAATAGCAAAGATTATTTCAATTTTTAATGGGTCTCAATGATTCTTATGCTACCATTTGTAGTCAAAACTTGATCATGGAACCTTTTCCCTTGGTAAATCTTGCAAATTCCATGTTAGTTCAAGAAGAGTCTCAACGGATGCATACTTTTGGGGTTTCTTTTAGTGATCCTATAACTTTGTATTCTTCTAAAGTGCAAACTCGAAAGAAAAAGTTCAATAGGGTTTGTGATCATTGTAAGGTGAAAAGGAGCAAACGAGAGTCTTGCTACAAGCTAATTGGTTTTCCTCTAGACTTTAAGTTTACCAAGCGTAAGTCAACAGGTTCCATGGCTAATCAAGTTGGGTCAATTAAGTTGTCTTCTAATTCTCCTTCCATACCTATATTTGGTTCCCTTGCCTCGATGCCAGTTTTCACTCAAGAACAATACCAATAGATATTGAATATGTTAAACAATGATTCTAAGCCAACAACTTCGAATGAAGGAGCTACACATATGGTAGGTATGGTTACTAAACCATCTTCCTTTCAATGGATTTTGGATACTGAGGCTACAAATCATATGATATCTTATGGGCAATGTTTGGAGTCTCTTGCTTCGTGTGCTTCAAATTCATCTTTGGTGCAATTACCTACTGGAAAATAGGTTCCAATTACCCATACTAGCTCATACACCTTATTTCTTTATGCTAAACTTACTAATGTTTTTCATGTACCATACTTTAATTTAAATTTGGTTTCTATTTTAAAATTAACACGTAACATACATTGCGTTGTTTATTTTTACCCTCAATTTTGTCTCCCTCAAGACCTCTGTTGTTAACATGTGAAGGCGATTGGTAAGGAGCAACATGATCTTTACATCCTCGTGCCACCATCCTCTCCTCATCAGTCAACTCAATTTACTACACCATTGATAACTTCCTTAGCCACCCAAGATTCTTCATTCCTTTGACATGCTTGTCTTGGGCATGTTTCTGTTTCTAAACTCAATAAACTGGATTCTTACCATATAAAAAATTGCATACAACTTGTATTTCTCATTGGCATGTATGTCCTTTGGCTAAACAAACAAGCTTTCACTTCATGCTAGACATTCAAGAGCTAATGCACCCTTTGATTTAGTACATCTTGATTTATGGGATCCTTATAAAATTCCAACACATTCGAGGGTTGTTTTTTCCTCATCATTGTTGATGATTTTTCGAGAATGACATGAGTTTTTTTCTCAAATTAAAAAGTGATACTGTTTTTGTTTTAAAACAATTAATTGCTCTTGTCCATACTCAATTTTCTTTGTCGATTAAATTTTTTTTACAGTGATAATGGCACTGAATTTTTTAATACCGAGTGTACTTCTTTGTTTAATTCCTTGGGGGATCATTTATCAAAGCTCTTGTGTTCGGCACCACAACAAAATGGTGTTGTTGAAGGAAAACATAGACATTTATTGGAAATAGCTTGTGTTATTAAATTTCAATCCAATGTTCTGGCCAAATTTTGGGAGAGTTTATTTTGAAAGCATGTTATTTAATAAATTGGTTGCCTATTTCTGTGTTAAATTAACTGGAAAATCCCGTTTGAAATTATATATCATAAACCTCCTTTTTAGACTTATTTACAGGTCTTTGGATGTCTTGCCTGTGTTAAAAATCTCACATCTTCAAATAAATTTCCTTCTTGTTCTTTGCCTTCGGTTTTAATGGGATATTCAACTGTACCAAAATTTTTAATTAATAATGATAAATTATAATTATCACACTTTTTTTTTCCAATATTTTATAGTTAAAGTTCTATTCAAATAATAACTCTATTTTAAGATTACCACAAATTTTAAATTTTTTTTTGCTCAATCAAAGATTATACGATGGTAGAAAACCACCATGCCAAAATAGAGCATAACGGCTGCAGAAGCAGCCAACCCAAACAAAAACAAAAACCGAAGTCACAACACAGCTTCCACACCCCTAACAATCTTAAAGATTCGACCAATACAACCCAGATCAGACCAACACTCATCATCCAAGAGCCTACAGCTACAAACAGCGAGCAAAGACAAACAACAAAGAAATCAGCACAAAACAGAACCATCAGCAAACCTCAGCAGCCCTGGATCAATAGAAAATCACCACCAAGCAAGAGAAAAGCATTCTGGAAACCAGCAGACTCTAGATGCAAACACCATCCCTTTTCCATATCTTTCCAACATATAAAAACACTGCCAAATCTTGTTGAGCCACGATTAAATATAGATAAAAAATTGAAAATTCCAATGCCTCATCTGAACATAAACCAAACTTAAACACATAACAACAGCAAAAACAAAAGCACCACAAAAATCTTCCAACTCCCCATTCAAGCTTCCTTACCACCATGCTTTAAAAGTCTCAGTACGAGTAATCCCTGACACTGCCAAAGCCAACGCCAATTCATTTTCCTTATAACCAGCTCTCTCAAAGGACAAGAATGGCCGAATCTGAATTGCAGCTAAGAGTAGCTGCACTTTTCCACGCCTTCTCTCTACTCCTTTCAACCAATTATAAACCACTACAGAGTCCACTTCGACTATTAAAAGATATCCTATACCCCATCCCATAGTGTCAAAAATATCAACTGCAGTCCTCACTGCTTCCAATTCTGCAACCTCGCACTCAACAGCCACACACGGCCCTGAAAAGAGAGCACGTGCCACACCATCCTCATCCCTTAGCACCCCACCTCCACCTGCTTTACCTTCTAAAAAAACACCACAAACATTAAACTTAAGGCAGCCCTTTGGAGGGTGTTTCCACCCAACTTGCATTCCCCCACAAGCATTAAATAAATTCTTGCATTTAAGAGGACAAATCCACCAAACACTCTCGGACACCATCACTTCATTGTACACCGCTCTAACCCACATCAACACTATCAATTTTGCTTGAAAAATCAAAGCATCCATTGGGGAAAATTTTTGATTGAACACAACCTCATTCCTTGCCAACCAAGTAGACCTTCTCTATTGATGAAACTTGTAGGTATTCCTGATCTCTTAAATAATGTTATTATATCTGCTATATCTAATTCTACTATGCAAACTCTCTAGACTGGTGTTTCGTCCCCGAAATTCCAACCGGCCAGAGTCATCTGTCAGGGGTGTCCTTTATCCCTGTATTTATTTGTCTTGTGTATGGAGTTGCTTGGCTAAAACATACTTTTGGCAATTCAAAGGAGTCAGTGCCAACCTATCCGCTTTAGTCATTCAGGTCCAACTATCTCTCATTTGTTTTTTTGCAGATGACCTTATCATATTTAGGAAAACAGACGAGAACCAAGCTAGATTGTTAAAAGGAATTCTAAAAGATTTTTGCAATTTCTTTAGCCATCGAGTGAATGCAAGGAAATCTAACATCTTTTTCTCCAAAAGAGTTAGTAAAGAGTCAGGGAAAACCCTTAATGACATATTCGGCTTCAACAGGGTGTATAATATCATATCTTATTTGAGAATTCTTTTCCTTCTTAAGAGAGTGACTAATAGTACTCCGAGGTTCATTGTTGATTGGGTTTAGAATAAACTGCAAAGCTAGGGGGTTAGGAAGCAATCCTTAGCTGACAGAGCCACTCTTGCCCAGTCTGTTTTGTTAACGATTCTGAGCTACTTCATGTAATCGATGAGGATCCCTAAAGGTCTATGTGAAGAGATTGAGCAAATTGGTTAGACAATTCATTTAGGGGGCATCTAAAGAGGAGAGGAAGATGATGCTTGTCAGTTGGGAGTCTATTTGTCAACCAAGATTTGGTGAGAGCCTGGGGTTCAGGTGATTAGAAGACCCAAACACATCCTTCTTGATGAAACCTGGCTTCAATGTTGCTTCCTATTTGAATGCTTTATGGGTTAAGGTGCTCAGATCGAAGTAAAAAGTCTCTACTGGTCAACCTGAATCCTTAACTCATGGATGTTGTTGTTTTCTTTGCAGAAGTCTTTCTGAAGTATGGCCACTAGTCAGAGAGAATCTTTTATGGTCGGTTAGAGATGGTAATTCGATCAATTGTTGGAGTTTGATTCCAAATTTTGGCCCTGTGTTAAATAATATTCCCTCTCATTCGAATATGGAAAGAGAGAACGTGCTGAGTGAAATGGTTGCAGAGGATGGCTTCTGGAACCTCAATTTATTTCACCTATGGGTGTTAGAGGATGTGATTAGGTGCATTATGGGTATCCCTCCACCTCAGTTAGAAGCCGGTCCGAATAGAACAACTTAGGTAGGATCCTCAAATGGTTCCTTTTCAATCAAGAGCGCATTTTGAAAAATTCGGGAAGAAACTTGAAATCCCAAGAATGGCATTTGGAAATTACCTTGGATGTTTTGAGGCCCTCAACGACTAAGATATTTTATTTGGCTCGGTCTGATAAAACGTATTCTTACTAATCTCGAGTGCGAGAAAAGAGGAACTGGGCTGGATGGTTCTTGTGGTATATGAGGCAATGAATATGAAGACATTTTACACGTCATTCACGATTGTCTTGCTGCTAAGGACACTTGGAAGCGGATTATTCTAGAGATCAAACATAATTCTTTTTTTTTTCCAGGTGATTTGCTTGATTGGATTTCAGCTAACCTTCAAAATTATCTTAATTTTCAACTAGACGGGTTAGATTGGCTATGCCTCAGTGGTATGGTAGCCTGGCTTGTTTGGAAAAACTAGAATCTCTTTATTTTCTTAGGTATAACATGGAGTACTAAGGAATTGATTAAAATTTCCTTCAATTAGGCTAAACAATACACGTCAGCTTTTAAGGAAAATGTCTCCAACCGACAAGTTCCAACAATAGTTGTGCCTAAGCTTAAGAATTGGATACAATTAAACCTTGACAGAGCAGTAAAAGAGGAATCCAAGTGTGTCACGATCGGGGGAATTCTTTTCGACAAATATGACGAATGGATTCTTGGGTATAATAGGGGTGTAGGCATATGTTCAATTCTCGATTTCGAATTATGGAGCATTTTGAAAGGCTTGACGATTGATATAAATAGGAGTTTCGATAGGGGTTTCGAATTTGATGTTTTCCATTTATTTATATTTGATAATCATAATTAATATTTATTTTTAAACCCTTCAGTATTTGTATTAATAATTGAGTAAATTTTAAGTGTAATTTAACTTAAAATCTTATATGTTCTAGCAAAATAATCATTTAACATCTATTCACTCTTTCTTTAATTTTTTGTTGGAAAAAAAGGGAATAAAACTCTATATTTGGGATGCTGAAAGGTACAAAGCAATGAGACTTTTAGTATGGACCTGAATTTTGTCTTATTATAATATATGCTTTAATGGAAATTTTGTGTTTTTCCTCTTCTAATATCAATTTAATTTTTGCCTTTTTTATTTTTAAACTTGTCATGTTTGTCAAAAAAATATTCATTCATTTTGAAGTAATTTGACAAATAATACAAGTTCAAAAGATAAAAAATAAAAAATTAAATAAAAAGTTAAAATATTTTTTTTTTAAATTGGAGGATCATATAAAGTATTATACGAAAATAAAAAGCACACAAACAAACAAGCAAAAGTTTCAACATTGAAGTTATCTCTCCAAAAGAGCTAAGATTAAGGTGACCACTTTAAACTTTACAACTCTAAAAGCAAAAGGTGACAAGATAGGAATCTGTCTCCTAATTTTAAATTCTTACTCAACCATAAATTCAATATATGCTTGTTAACTTTATCTATGAGATAATATTTGATGCGTTATTGATGGGTAGGTTTTATGTACCATCAATTTATAATAATAGGGATAATGTCATTTTTCACCCTTGTACTTTGACACTTATTTTAATGCGATACTTGAAATTTAATTTCGTTATACAATCTGATACTTGTCGGTAACAATATTAATTTGTAACTGATTTTGACCTATGAACCAATTATATGTCAACACATGACCATGGAAGATTGAAGGGTAACTGCACGGAAATATTAGGGAAGAACTATTTTGCAATTTGCCCTTCCCAACTTTTTCAAAAAGCCTAGTTTTTTTTTTTGTTCTTTTTTCTTTCCAAAACAACATCAGCCTCGTTAACATCAAAACCCTTCTAGCAAAAGAAGCCATCCTCATTTCTTGAGGGGTTTCCAAGTCACCCATGATCCAGTATCCGCACTATATTGCTAGATTAATGGATTCTTGGGATAAGGAGGGTATTTGGTGGGTTTGGAGAAATGGGTAGTTGAGATCTGATGGTCAGGGTCGGAAGGGATCCGAGAATCGGGGTGATTAGAATCCCAGTACTGTTGGAGTAAGCCATAGTTGAGGGGTCTAGGAAGGTTGGCTACGCAGACCTTGATGTTGTTTTGAGAGGAAAGGAAGGAGGTTTGGGGAAGGGAATTTATGGGTTCAGTAGCACTAGATGTGAAGAAGAAAAAGAAGATGAAGAAAGAAAGGGAAAGAAGGATAGTGAAGATGAGAAACAGAGATCTAGTCCTCACTGCTTCCAATTCTGCAACCTCGCACTTAACAGCCACACACGGCCCTGAAAAGAGAGCACGTGCCACACCATCCTCATCCCTTAGCACCCCACCTCCACCTGCTTTACCTTCTAAAAAAACACCACAAACATTAAACTTAAGGCAGCCCTTTGGAGGGTGTTTCCACCCAACTTGCATTCCCCCACAAGCATTAGATAAATTCTTGCATTTAAGAGGACAAAACCACCAAACACTCTCGGACACCATCACTTCATTGTACACCGCTCTAACCCACATCAACACTATCAATTTTGCTTGAAAAATCAAAGCATCCATTGGGGAAAATTTTTGATTGAACACAACCTCATTCCTTGCCAACCAAGTAGACCAGCAAGCAGCAGAAATCGATATAAACCATAGACTTTTCAAGACATCAACCAAAGGCATTCTATTGCACAAGTTAAAGAACTCCAAAAAATCATTCACTGGAACAAACCTCATTTCCCACCAATCAAAGATTCTTTTCCAATACCCCCTTATAAAACAACAAGAAAAAAACAAGCGATCAATACTTTTCGCTTCTCTATTACACCAATAATCCATGGAGCTAAGAAATCCTTCCGATGAGCAATCAAAATTTCCCAAAAAACCTTCTGCTCCGATAAAACATTTGGGGCACACACGTTAACCATTGTTGCTTCAAAACCTTCCTGCTTCCATTTCCCCATCACTATCAAAATTCTGTCCTCGCTATAGATCCTAGACACCTCAAAAAATTCCTTATCCCACACCATTACAATTCCCCCCGATCTCTCATTTGCTGCCACAAATCCATACCCAAAATTATCATCATACCAGAATTTCTGCACCAATTCCAGAGAAACCACCTCCAATTTGCTCTCTTGTATGCAACAAAAATTCGAACCCGACTTCCTAATCATTCTTCTCAGACAAGAAATTTTTGTATCTGCACCTAAACCTCTTACGTTCCAGGATAATACCCTCATTGCTAGTCTACTCAAACGAGATAAAAAACCAGAAACAATTTACTGAAATAAATGAAAACTAACCGGAAAACTAGAAACGCTGCCTTCCTTCCATGCCCCTGGATTTCCTTTTCTCAGCTTTGAAGCACCCCGATTCCTTGTTACTGTAACTCCGCTCGTGCAATTTCTTCAATAACATCAATCTCATCTCCTCGAACACCCAAACCGAATTTCTTACCAACCTCCCACGTATTCCTTGCTTCCCTCAGAATCATCCTTCCACAGTTGCTGATATCCGAATCTGAGAGAGATAAATTCACGATCCTATCACCTTCCTCTCTGTCTCCCCTCCCTTTCTCGTTCTTCAAAGCTTTTTCCCTCTTCTTCCTTTCTTTAGAAGTTAAGAATTTGTCTTGAGTTTCATACATGGAACGTATTTTCTTATTCAATCCCTTTTTATTTTTCCTGTTCAGCCGTACCTTTATAATATTTTCCTCCAATTCCAGGGATTTTTCCCAACTTTTGACAACTCTGCTATTTCTGTAAACACCTTTAAATTAATAATTATAAGTCAATTAAATTATAATTATTTTAAGATGTACAATTGTCACGAACTTTTATTTTTTATTTCAAAATTTTAAATTAATATTGTATTTATTTTTAAATTTGTATTTAAAAATATGATGAGAAAAAAATTCTCATTTTATCAATGACCAAATTTTGATGGGCGGATGCGAAAGTCGGAGAAAACGGAGTATAAATTGAGTGAAAAGATAAGTTAGCAAGGCCTTTGTGTTTTATTTTTTTCCATAATATTATACAAATAGTTAACCATGTATATGGCACTAACATGATTGTGAAGGCCTACACACTTTACCTCCAAAAATACTGCAACAACATCATCTTAGGAGTGTGAACCCCAAAATTTGCCAAAAATAAGTATTAATCTCTTATCTCCAAATCCTTAATAAATAAAATATAAAACTAAATAATATAACTAAAAACTTAAATAGTACAATTCAAGAGGAAAATATCATAAACAAATTAAAACTTATGCGCTTATAGAAATCAAGGCGGAGAGATGCTTTCCCAAGACAATCTTACTGTAATCAAAGAAGGTCAATCCACAACCGTCTAAGCCTTAACCTCAACCATGCTGCCCTGTTTTCTTTTGGGTTGCTATTAGCTCCATTGGAATTGATGATTTGGTAGAATGTATAACAGATGCTTTGACCATTGCTGACTATTACCAATCCAGCATGTTTTAAAACTTGGTGGTTGTTGCTGCTACTGCTTATGTACCGAGTTGCTGGGATGCTAGTTATGTTTTACTGTGCTGTTGGAAACATGGTTTGTTGTTGGGTATTTATTTGTTGTCAGATTGTCTATGTTATGGTTCCTGGTTTGTAGTTTGATGACTCGATGGGTTGATGCGGATGTTGGAGAAAACATAAACTATAAACTGAGTCAAAAGATAAGATAGGAAAGGCCATTCTGTTTTATTTTTCCATAATATTATACAAATAGTCAACCGTGTATATATACATGGCACTGACATGATTGTGAAGGCCTACACACTTTCTAATGGTTGTACTGGCTATCAAATTTTTTAACTATAATAGTTCTACAGGTAATGCAGCAGCAGGCAGCACACTTTTATTTAATTTTGATAGCCTTAATTACCAGCATAGCTTGATAAAGAAGCAAAGGCAGTTAAGCCTCTAACTCAAATGATGCCTTCATTGTGGGTGAACGGCTCCCGGGATCAATTTCAATCGATGCTACATACCCAAACTTCGTAACTTTACATTTGGGTTTTCCTCTTTTCTCAAGGTTGGTTTTGATTTGCCCCCAGTGAACAGGTTGCCTTTGGATATCAGTATAGACCTGCAGCAAGCACGCATGCAGTTAATCAGAGTAAACGATTATATATACGCATTCTAACTAGTTAGTTAATGATACGATTGAATTGAATGCAATATATACCTTGCTGTCCTCACCTAGTGGGTTGCTCCAGGCAACAACCCACTTACTTCCATCACGTCGCCTGTACACAAGACCAGCAACTGAGCCAAGACTATCAGCGTCATCAGTCACTGATTCATGTGTAAACTCTCTCGCATCTCCATCTTCAATTATTTCTGGGAAATCCGCATAATGAGAGCCTTGCCAAACTTTCTTGTCAGTCAAGGTTAGAGCTTCGCTGGAAGAGTTTGAGAGCTTTCCGTTTGTGGTTTGTTGAGCATTTTTCTGAGAAGTAGCCATTGTAGCTTTCTATGTGCTTTGGTTTGGTTGTGTTATGCTTCAAATATTGCACAACACACCTACTTATATACTAGTTTACACCATGCATGCATTGTCCATAACAACAATGTTTATGCGCATGCAATTTGTAGACTTCATTCATATCAAAACTTTTTTTTATTCCTATACTTGATGTGTCTTTTCACTTCTAACTAAAAATTCTTATCAATTAAACAAATATATCCTCACGAAATTAGATTTTTTGATAAATTATTTTTTTGATAAATGACATAATTTTTGTATAATAAATTAACAATATAAAGAGTAAATCATTTCTGATTTGTAACATCCCATACCCAACCTGATCACCGTATCAAGGTATCTGGATGTCTCATTCGTTGTCGTAACAACTTCAGAAATTTTAAATTGATTTTTGACAAAACTATTTGAGTTAAAGAGCTCATTAAAACATGATATTCAATCAAAAATAACAAAATTTATAAAATTAACACAATTATTAAAATTTTACAAATAAATCCATTGAAAGTGATATTTAAATCCCAAAATCTTAAATTCTAAACTCTAAATTGTTAATAAATTTACAATTCGTCACTCACCCAAATTATTCAATTCCAATGGCAACAAAAGTAGCTTCAAATTTTATCGAACTATTCATCTCATTGCAAGTTTACTTATATTCAAAATTTATGCATTCTTTTTCTAATTTAGAAATGTCAAAATTAATGATTGATATGCAATTTTAGTTTAACTTCTGTGAACTGTTTTAAAATAAATATTTAATTGTAAATTTGTAATTATATTTCAATTTGAATAAATTAACTTTTATTCGAATCGGGTTAAGCTCGGATTATCCTATTTCATATAGGGTCGGGTTTGAACAAAATTTCAAACTCATATTTTAAACTGGGTCAAGTTTGGGCAGAGACAATATTTAGAATCTCCCTTGTCTAGGTTCGGGCCAAACCCATCTTGGCCCGGCCGGTGGATAGTTGTATGCATGATGTTTCAAGTTTAAACATCATTATGATCAATCATTCACAAATTTTTTTTTATTATGATCAAATTTTCAAAAATAAAAGCATAGAAATTAAATTTGAAATTTATGAAAAATACTAGAACTTATGAAAATTTTTAACCTAGTATAAAATATAAATATTTTAATTATACAAATATAAGTATTTATTTAAATAATGATTAGCTTCATTTATCTTATATATAAAGTATGTGTAATTTAAATTAAATTTTAATTAAATATTATTTATTATTAAGTTTATATATAATATTGATTACTACAAAATATTATCTTATTTTTATTATTAAACAGTAAAATATATCAACATTTAAAAAATCAATTTATTTTTTAAAAATCATTTCTGACAACGTTAATAGTTACTAAATAAGGAGTGTTGGCATATTGAATTTCGAAAAGCCACCTAACATGGTCACGAAGGAATACGATACTTTAGTTTTTTTTCAGGTAAAGCATAAGACACTTTTTCAAGTTAAAATCATGTTAGATTACGTCACATTTATTACGTGGATGATTGAAGAAAGTATAGATGAAAATTGTATCTTGGTGAATTTCATACGATGGTCTAATAGTTCAGGGTATTTATTATTTCAAATATGAATTGGGTTTGAATTACGTTAGTCGTATTTATTGTTTGAGCTTTACTCTATTATTGTATTTCACAAAAAAAAATTGTATCATAGAAAAAATATAAAATAAAATTTCAATACCAAATTATAATATTTCGTGTTAAACTTTTGGGTCTTGAGTATTTAAGTTTAAAATTTACAATGCACAATCATATAGGTAAAGTTTTTGAATTTTAGTTCTGTTAATCTTATTTTGATTTTAGTTTCGACTATATTAATGTGATTAATTTATGATTATATATATTTGTAATTATATTATACTTGTTACAGTTAAAAAAAAATTGTTTTATTTTTCTTTTTCTTTCAGAATATTTCATATTAATTCCTAATCCATCTAGACATCTCTTTTGTGGTGGCATCCACTTTAAACTTCAAAATTCCAAAATAAGGAGAGCAGATAAGGGATTTGCCTTCCAATTTTATATTCTGAATAAATGAATATATTCCATGTTTGTTTTTCTTAGAAAAATAAAGAATATGCAAGTAACTTCAGTCTTCACCACCACCACCACCACCGTCATGTGCTTGGTTTTGCCATTTAGCTGGCTAATTGGAATGTATACATGCATGTGTATATATACTTGCTAATTGTCATCATCTTTTAAAGCATATATACCTGCCTCATCAATTATAGAGGAATATATGTTTGTTAGCATCCTCTCAATTTTAGACTTATTTATTAAAGTGAAATATTTAATAAATACGAGATTTATGATACATTCATAATATAAATGAAAGGAAAATTAATTAAAATATATATTTATTAAAAATTTACAATTTTAGATTTATTTATTAAAGTGACTCCTATCCTATGTGCATGACACTTCTCCTTAATGCTTCTTGTCTCAACATGATTTGGGTCGATTCCTTCCCGGGTCCCTTATCCTGCATCTCTTGCAATCACATTTTAACCTTCGTAAGTTCATATGAACTTAGTGAATTTCTTTTTCCTAAACATATCCTGCCTTGTCGGGGTTGAAATAATTATACTAATAGTAATAATGCAACGACTCCTGGCTCGTTTAAGCATTACTCATAAATCGTCATAGTGGACTTTTTTCCAGTCTCGGTTCTATCCACTGGCGGATGGATCGTTAAGTGAATTCCTTCCAACCATTCTTTTTATCCCTTCTTTTCCTTGTAAACTAACCGGTATAAATTTTATCTATTCTCTAGCGTACAGGGTTTCTTTAAGCGCTTTCTGGCAGTTAGTAATGGGGGATCCTTATCTACAATCCTTGGTTACCATCTTTCATTCGCCGACACATCAAGCACCATTAGTGTGTCATTTTCCATGACCATCTCTTGCTGGGTTAGCACTTGTATGCCCTACTGGCTCTCACATCCGCCACTCTAGTAGTCTCTTCCCATTCCCATTACCTTCTTCCATTATTGGTGGATTCCTTCAACCCGCTAGCTATCCATTGCGTCTCATACATCCGCTTTCCTTCTAATCATTTTTCCTCCTTGGCAGATTGTCCCGCAATTCTGTTTTGGTTTCTCACTCGTTTTTATTGTCCTGGTGGACTCTCTCTATTTCTCTCTATGCTTCCATAGTCGAGCTATGGTCTTACACAAGTACCACATGTTTAATGTCCTGACGAACTCTATTAGCTTCCATAGTGTAACTATGATCCTACTCATAATATCCCCATGTTTACCTCTATTTCTCTCTGTTTCTATTCGAGTCGAGCCTTTGGTAGAGCTTTTCAACCCGAGCTCGGCCCGACCTGAATCTATATCTATATATATAATTTCTATATCAATTATATTCCTTTGCTAGGTATGTAAGATTTAAAGGTGTGCGATTTACTTAGTGAGACTAGTGATGTTTGAGATAATTTCTATATCCACAGAAAGGTCTGGATAAGATGATTTGGCATTGGTATAGTAATGGATTTTATTCGATGAAATAAGGATGCAAGTTAGCCTCTGATTTGTATTCCAATTTTGCTTCAATTGAAGCTGACAATCCTTGATTGAATATATGGAACGGCCATTTACCACTGAAGGTCAAGGATTCTACTTTGAGGTGTCTTATAAACTTTATTCGTACCAAGGCAAGGTTATAGTTGATTAAGGTTTAAATGTGCCTTCAATTTGTATCCGATGTGCAGAGGTGGAAACGCTTGATCATGTTTTTATTTCTTGTGCGCTCACTCGAGTGGTTTGGTAATATTCTGGTTTAATCTAGTTCTCTTCTTGCAGGAAAAAAAAAGATCAGCTCGTCAATGCGAAATTTTTGGAGAATCCGAACACACAACTGATGCATGCCCTTGTTTGTATGACTGTTCTATGGCCTAATTATATGCTGTGGGAAACTTCCCTAGACCGCCCCAAAGACGATATGATCCTTATGTCAATACATACAACCCAAGGTGGAAAGACCATCCCAACTTGAGATATGAGACGTATTCACGCTAAAACCAGCCAACCAAAAATTGATTTCCACAACAAGCGTAAAATTTAGGTACTTCTCTAGAAGTCATGGTAAATAAATTAGTAGCTAATGTGGTTGAATTTCAGCAGCAAATTGTAGATTTTCAAAAGAAAACTGAGGTATCTATAAAGGAGTTGACCACGTCAATTGAGAAATTAAGCGCACAGGGTAGGCTTCCATCACAAACAAGACCTAACCTAAGAAAGAACACGAATGCAATAACACTACGAAGTGGGAAAGTACTGGAACCAAATCCTGGCACAAAACATGTCCAAGATTCTACCCAAGAAAAGCAGAAGAATAACGAATAGATGCTTACGAAACCTCCATTATCCAGAATTCAACCTTCGTTTCTAGAACGGTTGAGACAAGACCAGAAAGGCAAGGAGGGAAAAGAGATCATCGTAACATTCAGAAAAGTTGAGGTAAACATACCGTTGTTAGATGCTATTAAATAGATTCCACTGTATGCTAAATTTTTTAAGAAACTTTGCACCAACAAACGAAAATTGATTGGAAATGAAAAGGTAAATGTTGGTGAGAATGTGTCTGCGGTTTTGCAACGGAGAATGCCAACAAAATGTAAATATAGAGGCACGTTTGCAATAGCATGCAAAATAGGTCACTTCAGAATTAAAAAGGCTATGTTTGATTTAGGGGCTTTTATAAACGTAATGCTTTTTTCCATCAATGAATCACTTAACGTGAGTTTTTTTTAAGGAAACAGGTGTTACAATCCAATTCATGGACAGGTCCATTGTGCATCCCGAAGGAGTCCTTGAAGACGTGTTGGTGAAAGTTGTCGAAACATTTTTTTTTAAAAAGAAAAAAGGTCTCGAAAAATATTTTTAAATTGCAAAATGGGAGATGCCACCAATCTTTTTATTTGGTGTAATTGGTCACCACAAAACATTTAAAATCCATTTTGAAAAATATTTTGGTCTTCAAAATCTAGAAAAATGAGTTCAAGAGTTGATTACGTGTAAGGAAGGATTAGCACCCTTACACGCCCAAAATTGGTAGTTGATTATGTGTAAGGAAGAATTAGCACCCTTACACGCCTAAAATTGGTACCAAGTTGATTATTTTCCGATCTTTATTGTCAAAAATTTGAAACCTTAAGTGAAGTTTAAAATACGATCCTTGTATGCATGATTTGTTTAGCGTGATTTTCAAAAATTGAATTTGAAGAGGAAAATGCTCGTGTGTTTCGAATTTTTTGGAGAATTGAAGTTGTGTCCAACACGTTAGGGCACAACGTTCTCGAAATTTCGAAATTAAAGGACATTGTGAAAAATTTAGAAGAGGATATTCGATTTGTTCAAATTCTACCAAAAATCATACGCAGCACGTTAGGGCATAATTCTTCAAAGTTTTCACACGAAGAGATATTGCCTAGATTTTTGAAAATTTAAGGCACTAGGTTATTTCGAGTCGAAGAGGAAGAACCACGCCTAATAAGTTAAGGCACGAGTTTCTCAAATTCACGTAAATAACGAGCGTTCGTTCATTATCGATTTTAAAACTTTAAAAGGGTATTCGACTATTCCGGTTTGAAGGAAAAATCGAGCCTAGTAAGTTAAGGCACAATTTTTAAAATCCGAAATAAAGGAATATTGCCTTGATTTTAGAATTATTTGTTTATATTTTGGGAAAAAAAACAATTTTAATTTAAAGATGAGTGCGTAAATTAAATATGAATGTTCAATTAATGATGAAATTAAATAACACAAAAACAAAACAATTAAGCGGATAAATAAATGCTAAAAAAACATAAGGTTAGTAATATGCGAAATAAAAAATGTGAAACAAAATCAAGAAACAAGATTAATTGAAAATATGAAGAAAATAATTTAATTTTACATACAAAATATCAAAGAAAAAAGAAACTAAAAAACGGGGTCGAAAAATGAAGTTTCAGAGAATTTGGGGTCAAAATGTAATTTTGGGAGAATTAGGAAATCAAAATGTAATTTTATGAAAGTTTAGGGTTAAAATGTGATTTTAGAAAAGCTTAGGGGTTAAAATATAAATTTAAAAAGTTAAAGGTTAATATGTAATTTTTTAAAAGTTTAGGGTTAAAATGTAATTTTAGATAAGTTTAGGGGTTAAAATGTAATTTTTTAAAAATTTGGGGTCCTTTTGTGCATTAAATCCAAAAAAGTGAAACGTGGTAGCCCTAGCAAAAGTCAATGGTCAAAGGATTAAATTACAAATAAAACAAAATTACAGGGAAGGATTTTAAAGATTAAATACATTGAAAACATGGACCAAATTGAAAACTGAGAAAAGAACAAGGGACTATGCGGAAAGAAATGTACCAAAACATGAAAACATGCAGGCTCTATTCGAGTCCGATGCGGATCAGGTCGGGGCGCCGTAAAACGGCGTCATTTAGGCACTTAAGACACCCCTCTAAACGGCGTTGTTTTCCAAGCCTATAAAAGGCTAAAAACCTGAAAAAAAAATTCAATTTTCCATTCTTTTTCAAAAAAAGACTCTTTTATTCTCTCCTTTCTCTTAAACTTCCCCCTCCGTCCGACCATTCGTCGGTCCTAAGTCCAATAGTCGGCCCACCGTGCTCCGCTATCACGTGCCATCGTCATACGTTGTTCAGGTATTAAAAAAACCTCCTTTTAATCCCTTTTCTTTTAAAACGCAAATCTGGGTTCAGTTCTAACTAGATCGAACTCGAATTTTTAAAAATGTTTAATTTTCCCCCTTTTTTTTTATTTTCGAATCTGTCTTTCCTTTTCTAAAAACTTTGTTTTGATTTTAAAACAAAATCTATTCTTATTCCTTTTTTATATTTAAAAAAAAAAAAATCCAGATCAGAAATAGATCTTCTCAGATCTTGAAAAAGATTTTGATAATATTGGTATCTTGCTTTCGAAATTTGCCCGATTGTTTGCATTCTATTTTTGCTTAATACTTGATAGATCTTCGAACTGTGGAATCCCTCGCGAACATAGTTGTGCTCAGAGGGATTTCGTTCGCGCCGCCGGCGATGTTTTGGGTCCAAGGTATGCCCTTTCAAATTTCTTTTTATTTATTTATTATTTGAAAAGTTTTGTGAAATAAATAGTAATGAATGATGATAATGATAACATAAATAAGTATATTAATGTATATTAAAAATGTTTCGAATAGTTTAAAAAAATAAATGGGCATTAAATAAAATATATTAATAATTATTACACATTTAAAATATATACCTTGATAATACTGAATATGTGAATGTTTGGTATTCGAACTGTAGTTTTCGAATTTCGTATGTTGGTGTGTCTGTGTATTACTTCATATTAATTTTGAATGCACTGTTTGTATTGATTTCGAATGTTCGAAGGTAACCATTACAAAATTGATTTTAATTTTGACTTTATAGCCTTGATTACAATGATGATTTGTTGTCTTCTTGCAACTAAATACCAGTCTTTTCTTCTTTTGTAGGGCAGACTCGACAGTGGCGGTGATGGTAGTCCTTGACGGTGGCAGATGGTGGGTGGCTTTGCTGATGTGGCGGCACCTGAATGGGCAAGGCAGGGTGGCTGGTAGCACAAGTTTCTGCAACTAAGGTTTTTTCAGATTTTTAGGTGTAAATGGGTTTTAGGTGTTGGGCTTGTTTTGTAATTGGGTCTTTTTTGTAACTTGGGCATTTTGTAAATGGACATTTTAATTAAATAAATTTAATTAAAAAATCTATTATTTGTCTGGGTTTAATGTTGGGCCCGGACAAATTGGGCTCCAATAGTTGCCCCCTCTTTGCTTGTTACCGTGTAACGGGAACAAGGCAAAGACTAAAAGAAAGCTCAATTTCGTCAGGTCTCGTTTCTTTGACGCTTTTTCTTCAATCAGCCCGTCCTTCACTTTATTGGTTGTTCAATTTCACTGCATCTGTTTCTCTACAACTTTAGGAAAATGGAATTCAATTTTATGATTCCATCTTGCCCTAAGGCAATTTTAAAAAGACAAAATTTGCTACTGTAACTTCACTCAATTCACTTGCAACTTCAAGGAGATTGAGGTTTGTCATCGTAGTCTTTAATTAAATCCACTAACACTTCGAGTATGTTGTGGCTTCATTTCTTGGTCTACTTATCTGTATCTTATCAGGAAGATGAACGCTTTATTGCTTTGACCCACTTCTTTGTATCTCATCAAGAAGATGGTGTTTGAAGTCTTATTCGTATTGAGCTTCGTTTCATTGATTTTGTCTACTTCTCTATTCTCATCAGGAAGATGATCGCCTCATTGATTTAATCCACTTATCTGTATCTCATAAAAAAGATGACCACTTTATTGCTTTGACTCACTTCTCTGTATCTCATCAGGAAGATGGGGTTTGAAGTATCATTCGTATTGAGCTTCGTTTTATTGATTTGGTCTACTTCTTTGTTCTCATCAGAAAGATGACCACTTTATTACTTTGACCCACTTCTCTGTATCTCAACAAGAAGATGGGGTTTGATGTCTCATTCATATTGAGCTTCGTTTCATTGATTTGGCCTACTTCTCTATTCTTATAAGGAAGATGACCACCTTATTGATTTAATTCACTTCTCTGTATCTCATCAAGAAGGCAGATTTGGTCCACCTCTTTATTCTCATCAGGAAGATGACCACTTTATTGCTTTGACCCACTTCTTTGTATCTCATCAGGAAGATGAGTTTTGAAGTCTCATTTGTATTGAGCTTCGTTTCATTAATTTGGTCTACTTCACTACTCTCATAAGGAAGATGATCGCCTTATTGCTTTGACCCACTTCCCTGTATCTTATCAAGAAGATGGGGTTGAAGTCTCGTTTGTATTGAGCTTCGTTTCATTGATTTGGTCTACTTCTCTGTTCTCATCAGGAAGATGACTGCCTCATAGATTTAATCCACTTCTCTGTATCTCATCAGGAAGGTGAATTTGGTCCACTTCTCTGTTCTCATCAGGAAGATGACCGTTTTATTGCTTTGACACACTTCTCTATATCTCATTAGGAAGATGGGGTTTGAAGTCTCATTCGTATTGAGCTTCGTTTCATTGATTTGGTCTACTTCTCTGTTCTGATCAAGAAGATGACCGCCTCATTGATTTAATCCACTTCTCTGTATCTCATCATGAAGGCAGATTTGGTCTACTTCTTTGTATCTCATTAGGAAGATGACCGCTTTATTGCTTTGACCCACTTCTCTGTATCTCATCAAGAAGATGGGGTTTGAAGTCTCATTTGTATTAAGCTTCACTTTAATGATTTGGTCTACTTCTCTATATCTCATCAGGAAGATGACTACCTCATTGTTTCAATCCACTTCTTTGTATCTCGTTAGGATGACAAATTTGGTTCACTTCTCTGTATCTCATCAGGAAGATGATCGCTTTATTGCTTTGACCCATTTCTCTAAACCTCATCAAGAAGATGGGTTTGAAGTCTTATTCGTATTGAGCTTCGCTTCATTAATTTGGTCTACTTTTCTGTATCTCATCAAGAAGATAAATTTGGTCTACTTCTCTGTTTCTCATCAGGAAGATGGGGTTTGAAATCTCATTCGTATTGAGCTTCGCTTCATTGATTTGGTCTACTTCTCTGTATCTCATCAGAAAGATGACCGCTTCATTGTTTCAATTCACTTCTCTGTATCTCATTAGGAAGACGGATTTGGTTCACTTCTTTGCATCTTTCTAGGAAGATGACCACTTATTAGTTTGACCAATTTCTTTGTATCTCATCAAGAAGATGGGGTTTGAAGTCTCATTCGTATTAAGCTTCGCTTTATTGATTAGGACTACTTCTCTATATGTCATCAGGAAGATGACCATCTCATTATTTCAATCCACTTCTCTGTATCTCATCAAGAAGACGGATTTGGTTCACTTCTTTGCATCTCGTCAAGAAAATGAACACTTATTGGTTCGGATGACTGTAATCTATCCCGTGAGCAGGGTAAGAGATTGGATGGCTGTAATTTGCCCTATGATTGAGGTAAGAGATTGTATAATGGCTGTAATCTATCCCATGATCGGGGTAAGAGATTGGATGATGGTTACAATCTGCCCCATGATCGGGGCAAGAGATTGGATGATGGCTGTAATCTGTCCCATGATCGGGGTAAAAGATTAGATGATGGCTGCAATCTATCCCATGATCGTGGTAAGAGACTGGATGACTACAATCTACTCCATAATCGGGGTAAGAGATTGGATAATGGCTACAATCTGCCCCATGATCGAGGTAAGAGATTGGATGGCTGCAATCTGTCCTATTATCGGGGTAAGAGATTGGATGATGGCTGCAATCTACCCCATGATCGGGGTAAGAGATTGGATGGTTGCAATCTGCCCTATGATCAGGGTAAGAGATTGGATGGCTACAATCTGTCCCATGATGAGGTGAGAGATTGGATGATGATGTAACTTCACTCCATTCCACTACAACTTCAAGGAGATTGAGATCTACTACTTTAGTTTTTATCCAACTTCACTACAACTTCAGGGAGATAAGATTTGATGTCGAAGCTTCATCTTGCTCTTACTACAACTTTAAAGAGATAAAGACTTGCTATTGTAGTTTTGGTCTGCTTCACTGCAATTTCGAGGTAGAAGATTTACTGTTGAGGCTTCAATCTTTCTTGTCATGTTCCTAAGGTACCAGGTTCGCTGTTACGGCCCTGATCCTTCCCATCACATCTTTTAAGGTACTAGGTTCGCCGTTTTGGCCTCAACCTTTCCCTTTTTCATATGGTACCAGATCTATCGTTGCGGCATCGATCCTTCCCATCACGTCTTTTAAGGTACTGGGTTCGCCGTTACGGCCTCAATCCTTTCCATCACGTCTTCTAAGGTATCGGGTTCACCGTTGCGGCCTCAACCTTTTCCTTTAAATCTTCATGGTAATGGGTTCGCTGTTTCGACCTCAGTCATTTCCTTCATATCTTTATGGTACCGGGTTCGTCGTTACGACCTTAACCTTTCCCTTCAAATATTTATGGTATCGGGTTCGCCGTTACGGCCTCAACCTTTCCCTTCAAATCTTTATGTTTTCTTGATTCATTTTGCTTTAATTGGCCTCTATGTAGATCAGATTTTTAGGATGCCATGATCAGGATGAATCAAATACTCCTAAACAGGTGAGTATGAATGATGAATGCAAAAAATGTCATCTTTGAGAATGATTTTATTTTTAGTCCTTAGTCGACATCCATTATCGTTTGTCTAAGTCCTATCACTGATGTGCTATTATGTTGTTCTTTTGGTATGGTACATTTGACATGAAACGCAAAGAGGTAGTCATAATTTAAACTATTTGCTTCAAAACCCTTCTAACCCTTGGGTTTGGTTATTTCCAACTAGAGATCCTGTTTTAGGTCCCTGTACAATTTAGAAATTTTCCAGAATGATATGCAAAATCCTTTTATTTCTTATATCGTAAACCACTAACTGTTATTTCAAATGCAAAGATGCTTGAGTCAAGATGAAATTGAATTTGATAGCAAACAAAGGTCGCATAAATGAAAAGATCATTGGCTCGTTAATTGCTATTTAATGCAGAATTGCTTGAACATGGTTGCAAGGAAAATGAAATTTTATTGGAAGCGAAGCTCACATGAATGAAAAGATTAAAAATGACCTATATTAGTCAAAAAGTTGTCAAACATAAAGTGAGCAAAGAATAGAGTTAGGTGCCCTAGATATCAAAGTTGGAGTACTTCGTCAATGCTTTAAGGTGTAAAGTTTCTCCACCTTGCTACTTTTGAGAGAGAAGACCATTTCACGCTCCTTTCTTCAAAATTGAGTGCCCTTTCAGGTTTTCAACTTAAGTCTCCTTAGGTTTCAAGATGCCCTTTACGACTTTTCACCTCGACCTCTCTCTTTTTCATTTTTTCATTTTTTCTCTTTTTTATTTTTATTTTTCTTCACCTTTTTTTCTTTCTTTTTAATTTATTTTTCTTCATCGAATCCGAGTTCACGAAGTTGGGCAAGTCTTTGTCGTCCATTTCGATCAAAATCAAAGCTTCTCCAAAAAAGACTTTCTTCACCTCATGGGGTCTTTCCCAATCCATTTTCCTTGGAAGTCTTTTGTAAGTAAGATCCTTTTGAAAACCATAGCTCTCTCGTGGAATTTTCTAGAGCGGATCCTTCTTTATCGTAAACCCTTGTCATCTGAATCATGATGGATGACTTTTAGTATCTTTTCTTCAATCAAGTTTAGCTGACTACATCTGAATTGGATCCATTCTGCTTCATCAGCTCTAACAAAATTTGAAGGGAAAGAAATTCAAATTCAATGGGTAGGATGACTTTCATTCTAGTGGTAGATGTTCTAATAGAAGACCAATAAGCCTCGAAGACAAATGACGATTTCTCATGCCGAGCCTTTGTAGGTCTTTGCTATGAATCATTTTGAAATTCTTATTGGTCACCTCCAATGCCCCGTTAACTTTTTTTTTTGCGATGTAGTGTTGAATCGTGATACTTGTTCTTGAATTGGCTATAGACTTTCGTTATCGTGTTGTTGCTCAAATTCAAGTCATCGTCGGATATGATCCTTTTTGGCATCCCATATCGACATATAATCTCTCATTTTCAATAATCTACTTAATCGTCGATTGACATAGGAAGTAGTAATTAATGATCATGAGGACGAATTGATGCACATTAGAAACTCTTTTGCAAAGTTGGCTCGATGGTGTCCATGCTTCACATAGAAAAAGGCTACGATGTGGAAAGATGAAGGAGAATAATAAATTTTCAAGATGCCCTTTGCAAGCTTTCGTCTTAACTTTTTCTTTCTTTTCTTTTTCCTTTTTTTATTAGGTTTTAGAATGCCCTATGCGAATTTTTCGATCCATCTTTTCTTCTTCTTTTTTTTTTCTTTTGGTAACATGTCGAGCCTTAATTTTTGAAGTTTCTGTTGAATTGAATTGCATTCTTCTTCTATGGGAGCCTGTGTGTCACAACATCAGTTCTTTAAACCTGACATGCTTTGATAGGACCATGCAAAGACCTTTGGATCCTCGAAGCAGCTCGCCTTGTCTCTACAAAGACACATGCCTCAAATCTTTCTTGAAATCACAACTCTTCAAGGAGATATTCGTTTCGTGTCTTTCTTAACCATCCATAGCATATTGGGAGACAAGTTACATTCTTGATCATTTTCGAAGTCTTGAGGTTTTTCTAAACACATGTCTTTCTCAAAAGGATCTAAGTCAACTGCAGTGTTGCTCATGTCCTTGATATCAAGGTATCCAACGTAAGGGTAAGAGAAACTCAAAGAATAAATGAATTTAAAAATGATTAGCCATATGATATGAGTACGGCTGAAAAAAAAAGCAAGATGTTTGCCAAGTAGGACACAAAAAAATGCATCATTTTCATCGAAATAAAAGATAGTGGTCATGTGCCCTTTATAAAAGGATCCCTATTACTCTCGGGCTTAGAGTGATCAGTGTATTCTGAATATTTTTCTGGAAAAGTCCTAAAAACTACAGGAAACTCCTCTATAGTCTAGCTGTCCAAAACACTTCCAAAGGTGTAGGGACGAACTCTCGATAGGTTTCACTCTCAATATGACTTTTGCTCAATTATTTTTACATTCCTAAATTATCTTGATTTATCATGTTTCCTCTCAGTTTTCATTTAGGGTTGGTGATTCTCACACGCACGAATGTTTCAAATATGTAGGATCTTATTAAAATTTAATGCATGAAGTGCAATGCAAATGAATGATAAAATGCATGCAACAAGGCATTGATTCTTGGTTCTATTCCATTAGAACAACTTTACTAGAAAACAAATTTCTGTACATAAGTCATATACATGTATGGTTGTGCCTTAATGCTCAAAGTCCTAATATTCCAAGCCAATTTTTTTTTGCTTCGGTTTGACCTTGATTTCAAGGTTCCAAGTGTTAGTCTTTTGAATGGCTAAAGTATACAAGTGGTTAGTTATTTCTCACATTTGGTCGAATCCTTGCTTGCGACATGGTTCCCATTTCAGACTTGCCCCTAAGAGTGTTGGAGTCATTCCTCATTTATTTCTAATTTTCTTTGGCAATATCTTCTTGTCTTCATATAGCTATAAATTCTTTCCATAGAGAGTAGTCCTCAGAGAATACTCGACAAGAGACCTTTTGACTTTCAAAAAATGGCTATGGAACTAAACTAGCAAAAGTTATGCACCAACACACCTTTTTGCTTTTTCTTTGATAGGTGCTTAGTGCCTAACTTGCTAGAATATGAGTGATTCTCTTGTCAAATTGGTCAAACAAATCTGCAACCGCACCCTCTACGTGTCCTAACACTTTATGAAAGACTATTAACTCATTCGAAGACATCAACATTCTTTCTTGCATCTAAGTGTACTATGTCTTGTGGGTTTTTCAAAGTAATGTACTTGTTATCCTCTTTTTCCTTAATCAAGGCTACACCCAATTCTCGCTCTTCCAAAATAGACCTTATTATTCTGAATCCTCGAGCGATGTAGCATATTCTTCTACCTTTTATTCATGTTTCTGAAAGCGAAGCAGCTAAGCTTAAGGCAAATCAACATATTCAAATTGGAATATCCGCCTCAGTTCGTCTTCCATATTCAGCTCTTGCAAATTTTTATCGGTTTCGAGCGACGTAGCATATTCTTCTACCTTTTATTCATGTTTCTGAAAGCGAAGCAGCTAAGCTTAAGGCAAATCAACATATTCAAATTGGAATATCCGCCTCAGTTCGTCTTCCATATTCAGCTCTTGCAAATTTTTATCGGTTTCATTTATTTGGGTGTAATCCCAAAACTCTAATATGTACCCCTTTGACAGGTTATCACTTTTCGCTGTTGTTTTTCTTTGACCACACATACGCATGACCATGTTGACTTCTACCTTATCAAGGAATCCGTTTTCTTATGATCAGTTCTCTATTTGGCCATAGAACATGAATCAACACCTTTCTTTTTGATGAAAATGCAATGCAAACAGATTCAAAATATATTGCAATTAAAAGCAAAAATATAACCATGTCTCTTACCTTATTCGGGTAACCATTACAGATTTGGCACAGTTTCATGGAATTAAATGCAAGTTAAAATGTGCAGCTTATGAATGCATGTATGCATAAGAAATGACATTGATTTTGAACTCAATTCCATTAGAACAACTTATTTAGAAGACAAATTTCTTTACATAAAGCGAATAACATAAGCAACTTTGCCTTACTGCCTAAGGCTTTGATCTTTCTAAGAAGTCTAACTAATTTTCTCTCCGCGCTGGTTTGATTCGTATTGCATGCTTAATATATCAGCTTCAACGGCTAACATTTGGATGTAATCAGCCAATTCTCTCGTTTGGGTGAGTGCTTTCAACCTGTCTCTGAGCCTGTCGAAAGTGGTGCATAACCAATGAACCTTCCTTCTCCTTCTCTTCGACTAGCGTTTAATGGTTTGAAGGTCTTGGTAAGGATTGCTAGGACCGGAGTGACTCCCTTACTAAAAATATTTGCAACTGCATCTTCTACATGTCCTAGTGCTTTTGGGAAAATGTCTAACCCATATATTTCAAGAGCGAAATGTCGATGCGTTTCTTCACATCCCAGTGTGCAAGTATTAGATCTCACAAACTTTTCCAATTAATATACTTATTATCTCCTTTTACTTTGATCCGAGATGCAACCAATTGTTTACTCATCCCGGTTATGTTCATCAATCTTTTCAAAAAGGTCGGGACACATGCATCTTTCAAGTATGCCTTGCCAACTTGAATCATTGGGCAATGAATCATACGGTGTATTCTTCCACCATGGGCATCATGTCGAAATTTCCAAAAGGTGAAAGAGCTATATGTAGGGTTCCAGTGTTGGGTGAGAGCTCGAAAAAGGTGTTTATCTATCTTCACCTCGAGTAAGTAGGGTAGGTCTCCGTATTCCCTATAAAACATCTGCTTCGTCTCATTATCCCACTGACGCTAAATGTCTCTCAATTCTTGCAAACTGTTTTCAGTCACCTTAATCTGAGTATGATCTCAAAATTCTGATAAATGCCCCTATTTCAGTTGTCTCCTTTCTCACGCTATCGTTCCTCTGACCATAAGTGCACGGCCATGTTATCTTTCACTTGATCAAGAAATCTGCCTTTCATGATGAAACTTCCTATTTGGTAATCGAATTTAAATCAATACCTTTTCTTTTATGATGATGCAATGCAAGCAAAAGAGACAAAACAGAACAAGTTAGCGAAACACATCAATATCAATGAACAAAGAACCTAAGAACTTGTCTTGGATAGTTGCTAAAAGGTTCAGTACAACTCCTTCTAAGGCAAGTAGTTATGGCTCATTATATGTGGTTTAGACTCTAGAGTAAAGAGTACGCAAACCAGTAGATTCCTCGATCCTCACCCATTACAGGCTCATACGAATGAGTTTGGTTTAGGGGAACACATTTCTCACATGTTTGCACATAAGTGAAAACTTCACAAAAACATGGGTACGGATGTAATCCCGAAAGCAATCCACTATCATGCACGGAGGTGAAAACCTCACGAATGAGTAGTTTCCCGCTTCCTCTTAAAGGGGTAGTAACAAATGCATATGAATGCAAACTTAACTAGCAATATCGACATCACACAAAAATGCAAAGGATCCTATGTTAAACAAAACCGAGTGTTTAAAAATTTTAACAAAAAGACCCAAAAAAAAATCGATTTTTGGCTTGACTCTCTTTTGTTAAAAAAATTTCACAGTGACGTCACCAAGCTGTCGAAGCTTTTTTTGAAAAAAGAGAAAAGGTCTTGAAAAATATTTTTAAATTGCAAAATGGGAGTCGCAACCAATCTTTTTATTTGGTGTGATTGGATCACCACAAAACGTTTAGAATCTGTTTTGAAAAATATTTTGGTCTTCGAAATCCAAAAAAATGGGTTCGGAAGTTGGTTACATGTAAGGAAGGATTAGCACCCTTGCACGCCTAAAATTGATAACATGTTGATTATTTTCCGGTCTTGATTGTCAAAAATTTGAAACCTTGAGTAAAGTTTAAAATACGATCCTTGTATGCATGATTTGTTTAGCATGATTTTCAAAAATTGAATTTGAAGAGGAAAATGCTCGTGTGTTTCGAATTTTTCGGAGAATTGAAGTTGTGTCAAAAACGTTAGGGCACAACGTTCTCGAAATTTCGAAATTAAAGGACATTTTGAAAAATTTAGAAGAGGATATTCAATTTGTGCAAATTATACAAAAAATCATACCCAACACGTTAAGGCATAATTCTTCGAAGTTTTCACACGAAGGGATATTGCCTCGATTTTGAAATTTTAAGACACTTAGTTATTTCGAGTTGAAGAGGAAGAAACACGCCTAGTAAGTTGAGGCATGAGTTTCTCAAATTCTCGTAAATAACGAGCGTTCCTTCATTGTCTATTTCAAAACTTTAAAAGGGTATTCGATTATTTCGGTTTGAAGGAAAAATCGTGCCTAGTAAGTTAAGGCACAATTTTTAAAATCTGAAATAAAGGAATATTGTCTCGATTTTAGAATTATTTGTATATATTTTGGGATAGAAAACAATTTTAATTTAAAGATGAGATCATAAATTAAATACGAATGTGCAATTAATGATGAAATTAAATAACACAAAAATAGAAAAATTAAGCGAATAAATAAATGGAAAAAAAACATAAGGTTAGTAATATACAAAATAAAAAAATGAGAAACAATATCAAGAAACAAGATTAATTGAAAATTCGAAGAAAATAATTTAATTTTATATACAAAATATCAAAGAAAAAAGAAAATAAAAATGGGGTCAAAAAATGAAGTTTTGGAGAATTTAAGGTTAAATTTTAATTTTGGGAAAATTCAGGGATCAAAATGTAATTTTAGGAAAATTTTGGGTTAAAATATAATTTTGGAAAAGTTTAGGGGTTAAAATGTAATTTTGGAAAAGTATAGGGTTAAAATGTAATGTTGTAAAAGTTTGAGGGTTAAAATGTAATTTTTGAAAATTTTAGGGGTCCTTTTATGTAATAAATCCAAAAAATGACACGTGGTGGCCCCAGCAGAAGTCAATGGTCAAAGGATTAAATAACAAATATAACAAAATTATAGAGGAGGATTTTAAAGATTAAATACATTGAAAACATAGACCAAATTGAAAACTGAGAAAAGAACAAGGGACTGGGAAAAGAAATATACCAAAACATGAAAACACGCGGACCCTATTTGGGTCCGGTGCAAATCGGGTCGAGGCGCCGTACAACGGCGTCGTTTAGGCACTTAAGACACTCCCCAAAATAGCATTATTGTCCAAGCTTATAAAAGGCTAAAAAACCTAAAAAAAAATAATTTCTCCATTCTTTTTTTAAAAAAAAAAACTCTTTTATTCTCTCTTTTCTCTCAAACTTCCCCCTTCGTCCGACCATTCGTCGATCCTAAGTCCGGTCGTCGACGCTCCGTGCTCCTCCATCACGCGCCACTATCACGCGCAGTTCAGGTATGAAAAAAACCTCCTTTTTTATCCCTTTTCTTTTAAAACGCAGATCTAGGTTCAGATCTAACTAGATGGAACCCGAATTTTAAAAAATGTTTAATTTCCCCCTTTTTTTTCAATTTTCGAATTTGTCTTTCCGTTTTAAAAAATTTGTTTTGATTTTAAAACAAAATCTTTTCTTATTCCTTTTTATATTTTTTAAAAAAAAGGAATATTGGTGTGTTTGTGTATTGCTTCGTATTATTTTGAATGCACTATTTGTATTGATTTCGAATGTTCAAAGGTAACCATTACAATTGATTTTAATTTCAGCTTTATAGCCTTGATTACAATGATGATTTGTTGTCTTCTTGCTACTAAATATCGATCTTTTCTTCTTTTGCAGGGCAGACTCGGTAGTGGTGGTGATGGCAGTCTTTGACGGTGGCAGATGGTGGGTGGCCCTTGCTGACGTGGCAGCGCCTGAATGGTCAAGGCAGGGCGGCTGGTAGCACAAGTTGCTGCCACTAGGGTATTTTCAGATTTTTAGGTGTGAATGGCTTTTGGGTTGGGCTTGTTTTGTAATTGAGTCTTTTTTGTAACTTGGGCTTTTTGTAAATGGACATTTTAGTTAAATAAATTTAATTAAAAAATCTATTATTTGTCTGGGATTAATGTTGGGACCAGAAGAATTGGGCTACATCAAAAGTCAACGAACTGATTTTTCCTACAGATTTTTATGTAGTGAAGATGGAAAAGGATAATACTCCTGGGCCTTCCGACATCTTGTTAGGGCGACCTTTCCTTAGTACTGCAAATACTAAGATCGACGTGCAAAGTGGAACCCTTACGACAGAGTTTGAATGGAAAATCGTGAAGTTCAATATTTATGACACCGTCAGTCATCCTAGTGAAATCTTGAGCGTAAACCGTGTCGATATAGTTGAATGCTTAATAGAAGAGACTTCCAAATCACTCCATGAACCTAAAATATTGTTTGATGATTTAGATCCAACTTGCGAATCTGTTAATAAATTATTGCTCCCAATGAATACTAAATTTTTACCTTCTGTTATGCAGGCACCAAATTTCGAAGCTCATACGATCAACAAAATTTAGCTGGAACAACCTCAATTCTAGTTCGAGCATAAGCTAGCAATGTTAAACAAGCACTTGTTGGGAGGCAACCAAATTTATTTTTATTATTTTTTATTTATTTATTCTATGTTTAGGAAACTCGAGGAATTTATTTCACGAAAAAATCGGTGACGAAAACTCTATACAATAAGGGCACATTGTGGTAAAACCCCTATCCTTACAATCAAAGAGCCCTTGCCCATGTTCCCTATCCCACCTAGGAATAACACACCCCTTCACTTAACCTATCCCTATCCTTATACACAAACACCACCCAACCTATAAAATCTCTATTTTTCACCAAACCTTAATTTCTTCCCTTCCCTTCCCTTCTTCACCCCCAAGCCACTGCAACACACACTCTCAACCACCCACGCCTCCACCCTCTTCCCACCATCGCTGAACCATATCTCAAATCCACTTGACACCGCCCTCCACAACCACTCGTCGTCGCTCCCTTTGCCAACCTCGGGGTGCTCTGACCCAACTACCAAACCAACTCGACGTCATACCTTTCATAGGCAGCAAACAACCCACATCGAAATCAGACTTGCAGCAATAAAATAGAGACAGTAACATGGGGAGTATTCTAAACCCTTTTCTTTTCATATTTTTCTTCACATTGAGGGCAATTCGTCTTATGTAGGGGGAGACTTTCCTCATTATTTTTGATATTTGTGCTATTGTAGGTTTACTGTTGCTACTATTTTCTATTTTTTTCTTGTTTTGCCCACATATATTTTTTTAAGTATATATTGTCCCTTTTCATACCCAAGATTTTGCCCACGAATTGCCCACTATTTTGCCCATGAAAATGCTTCTTGACTACTGAGTTAATTTTGATTTTGCTATGATTAATGTCATCTCCAATATTTTATTTCTATTAGGCGGACATGATTATAATTAATGAAGATAACCTTATCTTGCTTATTGTAAAATCAATTTAGTCTAAGTACAAGGGAATAGTTAATTCTGATGCATGCTAAATTATTTTTCATTTTATTAGTTAATTGTTAAACTTATTTTTGATACTTGTTTGTTTTTCCTAGTCCTAAGTTAAAGTTCTCTATCTAAAAAATGAAAAAAAAAAAAAAAAAAAAACATTAATGATTCTATGGTTATGAGCACAAGCTTAAAACGTGACTAATTGAGAAACTGGGGTAGGGTGCTTGGGTTGTCATCCTACTTCGTGTAAAAAAGTTGTGTGACGTGTTAAGTAAAACTCCACTAATTGGAAAAAAAAAAGAAAAAATATAATATAAATTCGGAGTGTGTTAGACTGAGTAATCGGGATGGAGTATTTGGTTGTCATTTCATTTTGCGTCAAAAGGGCTAACACATTCTAAAAAAAAGAGAGAGAGAAAAATGATTGGGAGCATGTCGGGCTGAGTAACTGGGATGGAGTGTTTGGTTGTCATTTCATTTCACGTCAAAATGTTCAATATGTTCTTAAAGTAAAAAAAAAAAGAAAAAAAGAAGAAGAAAATAGACAAAATAAAAGTAAGAGAATTAAATTTGGAGACTAAGGGTGAACAAATAAGTGTCTTGATAAGTTTAGTAAATACCTAACTTTCATGAAATAATTCAAGACGATTTAATTGTTGTATGTTTTAATTGGGTTACTTTTTCGATTTTACTTATAGCAAGCTAAAGGTTCTCCTTATTTTCGTAAGCATTTCGTCTAATTGTTTGTAGAACTTGGGAGTGTTATTTTCCATGGTAAAATTTAAATAACTTAGTGGATTAGGAATCATACTTGAGGGCAAGCATGGGCTAAGAAACGGGAATATGATAACGTTTAAAAATAGCATACTTTTGGGTATTAATTATATATATATTGTGAGTATGATCCTATTAATTTGGGCTATTTGTGATCCTTTTATTTTGCAGGGACTAAAATGAAGACAAAGGACGAATTGGGGCAAAAAGCATGATTTTGGAAAAGAAAGAGAGAAGTTGTGAAAAGTTGGAAGACTGAAGAGAGTTTTTATGGGACAAAAAAACTTGATTTTATTTTATTTTATTTTAAAACTTTATTTTTATTAGGATTAATATTTAGGATATTGTTTACGTTTAATTTATATTTATCTTTTAAGGTTTAAATTGGATCCAAATTAGGGAATTAATGTTTAGATTTAATTCTAATTATCTTTTAAATTTTAGATTAGATTCAACTAGGGATTTCTATGTACTATAAATAGGGGATGGAGTGATTGAATTATTTATTTCTCATTCCCTATAAAATCCTCCATCTCCTAAAAACCCTAGTTTCAATAAAAAAAACTCTATTTTTATTATCTTATGCTCTCTCCCAAAAACTTGAGCAACTAAAAACCCTTTTAGCCGAAGGTTATCAAATGTTCTCTCAAAGTTCATGAGACTTAGAACCTGCGCTTAATCCTCCTCGCCCGAGTATTCATCAATTCTCTATATTACGGGATCAATGCTTCCATCCAAAATCCTTACAAAAGTAATATTTTCATCTTGTGCAAAGCCTGACACTTTGTGTGTTTTGAGAAGGTTGCACAGTCGATTCGTTAACTTATTGCGTCAGAGGTTGCCGGACCAAAGAGACAAAATGGTGTGGCATTCATCATTAGATAAAACCTTTCTTCCTTCGACTTTGTTTATTTTTATGCAATTTATTTTATTTCATACCTCTATCTCTATTTCATTTAATTCTATTTTTTTTATTCTCTCTAGGTTCGACGCTTTTTCTTGGCAAGATTTCGTTCAGGATGTCGACATATAAGATTCTTTACGATACTCCAGTCCTAGATGATTAGACCCTACATCCCTTTACTGTTAGTTTTGATAATTTTCATAATAGGTTATATTTGGTGTTCCCAACGACATACCAATATGCACTTGCGTATTCAAGGCTCGAGATCAATCGTGAGAGATGCTTTCCCAAGACAATCTTATCGTAAATAAACAAGGTCTATCCAACACTGTTTAAGCCTTAACCTCAACCATGTTGTACCGCAAGATTAGATATCTCATCGAAAAACTTGTCCTGTTTACTTTTGAGTTGCAATTAGATCAATTGGCCATTGATGATTTTATTTAAGCTATTGGTGATGTCTGTATTGTTAGAGCATCAGGTGGAATGTATAACAAGTGCCTTGACCATTTCTGACTTATACCAATCCAGCATGTTTTAAAACTTGCTGGTAGTTGCAGCTACTGATTATGTATCGAGCTGTTGGGATGCTAGTTATGTTTTATTGTGCTGTCAGAAGTTTATTTGTTGTCTGATTATCTATGTTATGGTTGCTGGTTTGTAGTTTGATCATTCGATGGGTGGATGTGGAAGTTGGAGAAAACATAAACTATAAACTGAGTCAAAAGATAAAATAGGAAAGGTCATTCTATTTTATTTTTCCATAATATACTACAAATAGTCAACCATGTATAAATACATGGCACTGACATGATTGTGGAGGCCTACACACTTTCTAATGGTTGTATTGGTTATTAAATTTCTAATGTTGGTGTGACATCTCAAACTTAGTCTTTTCATCTAGATCGAGTTTAGGGTGTTACATTTTGTGGTATCAAAGTCAAGTTTACAACACTCAAATTTTGTAATTGGGTCTCTGTGTAGATAAAATATGTTTTCAATAAAGTATGTTGATAATGAACTGAATAATTGGTTTAGTGATAGGTCGAGTCTCCAATGTCGCGCCTGTAAGTATTTTTTCTTATAATCTGGTATACGTATAATGTACCGTGACATCTGATTCTATGGTTAATTTTGCGATTTAAAATAATCTGTTAGGAAATTTCTAATAGAATACTGAATTGATCTGTGCACTTTTGACATTGTAGACACTGAAAAGAATGAGTTCACGAGGAAGTCGTGGACATAGGATGCGTGGACGGCAAGGGGGAGCTTGCCGTGCGTGGCTTGTTTAGCAGTTTTCTTAGAAGAAGCCATGTTAGCTTTGTATGTGCTTTGATTTGGTTGTGTTATGCTTCAAATATTGCAATACACACCTACTTATATACTAGTTTATGCATGCATTGTCCATAACCACAATGTTTATGCGCATGAAATTTGTAGGATTCATCCATATCAAAACTTTTTTTTTATTCTTATTCTTGATCTGTCTTTTCACTTCTAACTAAAAATTCTTATCAATTAAAGAAATAACTTTTAACGTATTTGGATTTTTTGATAAATTATTTTTTTTTAAATGATATAATTTTTGTATAATAAATTAAAAATATAAAGAGTAAATCATTTCCAATGTCACCTAAATTATTAGTACATTTACATTTTCCCTCATAATTTTAAAAAGTTACAATATGATTATTGAATTTTTCAATTCTAGTGGCAACAAAAGGAATTTAAATTTAACCACGGGAGTTAGGTGAGATGGCGATGGTCTCTCTTATCTTAACCAATGGTCGAGAGCTCGATCCTCGTCTTGGGTATGGAACAGCTTTAAAACTCGTGACCAGCATCTACACTCTTAATGGGCCTACAGAACGCAGAAGATTACTTACTGAACTCGCTTCTGTAGATACCTTAAGAAATAAAAAAAAAAGACCTTCAAATTTGATCCAACTCTTTGTTGCTTTCATCTCATTGCAAATTTACTTCTATTCAAAATTTATGTGATGCAATTATAAACTAATTAAAAATTCAATTAATAGGCTATTGTGAGTAAAGATATCGTTCTCACTAGGCTACAAATTGGAGTGATTGATTAAAACAAAAATTAGCTAATTAAATTAACTAAATAACACGACAAAGAACAAATCAGGAAAATAATCGAGTAAACAACCCAGAAGCAAAACAATACGTAGGAAAGAATTCACCTAAATTTCATCTGTCATTATCAATTTAAATTACGCAATTTCATCACTTAATATATTGATCAGTAGAAATTCCTAAATTATGCTAATATCTCTTTCGAGAGTAAGAGTAATTAACTCTAGTTTGATTAATTGAAATATACTAAAATATGTTATTAGATTTGACTCTAATCAGTAGATTTATGTTGTCCTATTTTTAAGATTACATGAAACTCCACTCAATTACGCTAGATATACTCTTAAACAATATCTATTCCTCATCTAATTTAAGCAATCAAATATGGATCAATAGTCTAGAAATATTGAATAAAAAATTAAGCACACATAATTGATAACAATATTTAAGTATATATTGCGTAAAATAAAAATCAAAATACAGAATCCATCACAGGATTCATCTCCCAAAGTACTTAGAAAATAAAAACATCTAAACTCAGTATAACTATAAAAACAAAGAAACTCGTGATAATCTCCGAAGAAATCAAAATAAAATTTTCAATCTTGATGGAAATATGCTTCAGAAACAGCTTCAATGGTATTTTTTGATTTTTTTTTTTCAATATTCTATGAGCACTCACTCTCATTTTCTTAATTTTAATATATATAGATCTTAAAATACTCGAAAAACTTAAAAAAAATATTTTTTCACGTGTTTGAAATGTGATTCGTGATTTCCACATGGTTTGATCCATGACAGTGTGACAGCCCGTATAACTCACACCTTAATAGTTATTTTTAAATAAGATTCATTTTTAAAAAATAATTTTCAAAAGCATACGATACTTTTATTTTTTTCAAGTAAAGCATACGATACTCTTTAAGTTAATATCATGTTAGATTACGTCACATTTATTACGTTGAAGAAAATATAGATGAAAATTATATCTTAAGAAAATATAAAATAAATTTTCAATATCAAATTTTGATATTTCGTGTTAAACTGTTTTTTAGAAGTCATATTTCGTATTAAACTTTTGTTTGAATTTTGTTTTAATTTCAAATTACTTTTTATAACTTATCGTATTCTATGTCAAATTGTGTACATGCAATTTAGCATGTATAATATTAATAACATTACTAGATTTTCATTATTTTTTTTTGTAACTTTAAATTTTTCTTCTTAACTTTTTTTAAGAATAACCAAATATTTAAAATTTAATTAAATAAAACTTTGATTCAGTTGACAAAAGCGAAGGTCTTAGGTCTTGAGTACCTAAGTTTAAGATCTGCTATGCATAATTATATTAATAAAACTTTTGAGTTTTAGTTTAATTAATCCTATTTTAATTTTAGTGTCGACTATATTAACACAATCAATTTATAATTATTTATATTTGTAACAATACTATATTTGTTACACTTAAAAAAGAAAATTTAAAAAATTTTCACTTTTCTTTTCTTTTACATTATTAAGAAATATATATAAAAAAAAAAACAATTTAATAAAGGCCTACTTTAAGTAACGTTAAATGTTGTGAATTAAATAACAAAATTTAATATTCTATGAATCTATCATTAAACTGAAGAAAAACAGTGAGCTGTCTCTTAAGGATAAATTCTGGTTGAAATTAAAAGAGGAATAAAACATTGAAATTTAGGATAAGAAATTGGAAGCGCTAAGATTAACGTAACCTCACATGACAAAGATTCAGCACCAATTATATATTAATTCCTAATACATCTAGACAACTCTTTTGTTATAGAGGTAAAAAAAAAAAAAATTTAGAGTTGAAGTTAAATTGTAATTTTTATGATATTAAAAATATAATTTATAAAAGATTAAATCAAAATTTTATCATTTTTAGGGAGATCAAAATGTAATTTTATTTTACTAATTTAAAATTTTTAAAAACTTGAATAATTTTTTTTCTATTTTTTAGAGAGACAGACCCCTATCAACCCCTGGATTAGTCTCTGTCTGTGGTGACATCCATTTTAAACTTCAAAATTCCAAAATAAGGAATGCAGATGAGGGATTTGCCTTCCAATTTTATATTCGGACTAAATGAAGATATGCCTCTTTTTTTTTTTTTCTTAGAAAAGAACGAATATGCAAGTCCCTTCATTCATCATCATCATGTATACATGCTAATTGTCACCATCTTTTAAAGCATATATTCCACTGCGCTTATCGATTATAGAGGAATCCATGTTTGTTAGCACCTCACAATTTCAGATTTATTTAATAAAGTGTGATATTTAATAAATACGATATTTATGATACACTTATACCCATAATATAAATGAAAAAAATTATTTAATAAATATATTTATTAAAAATTTACATAAAATCATTTGATATTTTTATTACAATTGTAAAGTTAATTGTTTACTATTCATCAATTTAGAAAGTTAATTGTTTACCGTGCATCAGTTTAGAGCTGTCTAAGGATTGGGTTACACGTTTGAGCTCGAACATCTGCTCGAAATATGGGAAGATTTGGACAAGTAGATAATGCTCAAAAAATGGGCTTGAGAAAATATATAGATCCGTTTTCTATTCAGGTCGGACCTCGAGTAGAGCTTTTAAGCCCGAGCTTGGTCCAACCCAAATATTTATATATTTTTATATTGATTTCCTTTGCTGGATATGGAGCATTTGAAGGCGTGCTATTTACTTAGTGAGACTGGTGATGTTAGGGATAAGTTGATGGTAGTCGCATTTATAAGATCTTGATAACTTTGTAGAAAGGTCCGGATAAGATGATTTGGCATTGGTCTGGTAAGGGATTATATTCGATGAAATCAGGATGCAAGTTAGCCTCTGATTTGTACTCCAATTCCAATCCGAATGAAGCTGATGGTCCTTGATTGAAGATTTAGAATGGCCATTTTCATCGGAGGTCAACGATTTTTACTTGGAGGTGTCTCCGAAACTTTATTCCTACAAAGGCAAGGTTAGCTGATAAAGGTTTAAATGTGCCTTCAATTTGTATCCGTTGTGGAGAGGTGGAAACTGTAACACTCTTGAAATTGTTATACTTTAAAAGCAGTATTAAATCGAGATTGTGTACAATTGATTTCTCGTTAAAGTAAAATAAGGAAATGAAAGTGATAAAAGAGAAGGTTGAAGAGTATCAAAGAAAGTTGAATTGAGAAGTATGTTGTGGTACCCTAAATTAAAGTGTGGGCTAAATCGTAAAGATGTAAAAAGTTTTGAGGTTCAAGTACAATTATTCATAATTTGAGGGATTAAAAAATAAACATAAGAAAATTGAAGGATCAAAAGTAAAAATAACCCAATTTCTCTGACATGAAATTTGTGTGCATGGACCAAATTGAATAAATGGAGAAATATGAAGGACTAAATTGCAATTTTACCAAATTAAGTGATGGTTCGAGGGAAAATTGTGGAGGATGTTGAAGGGTAAAATAGTCATCCCAATTAATATAATTATCATGAAAAGTCGTTATTATTTGTGGATATTAGTGTCAAATTTTAATTGGTTGAAATATTTTATTATTATTATTTTAGATATTTATATTAATTAATTAATAGTTAAGGAATTGGAAAAAGATTGAAAGAAAACAGTGTTCATCTTTTCCATCATTCATGTTTCACCATCCATGAGAAAAAGAATGTTTGATTTCTTTACAATTTGGTCATTTTATAAATAAAAAAAAATCCACTATTTTCATCTAAAAATCAAAGGATTTTCCATAACCAACAAGAGAGAAAAACGATAAGGAAACTATGAAGAGTAAGAATATCAATTTAGATTCAAAAAAATTGACGTTGGAGGAGAGATTAAATAAACTAAAGCTTCATTCCAAGAGAACAAGGTATGAATGTTAAAATTAATGAAGTGATGAGGAAGAAGAAAGAGCAAATGATTTTAATTTGGAAGAGGTAAGTACCCATGAATTCTAATGTTATTTAAGGATTAAAAATGTAAACTTAGTGAAGTTTTGTGGTAAATTAGTAAAATAAAGTGTAAAACAATTTAATTTGTGAATAAAGATAAAAGTTTAATGAATATTTTATGAGATGATGAAATATTCATAAAGTATTGTAAAAATGAAATTGTGGAAAAATATGGAATTTTTATGATGACAAGGACTAAATTGTTAAACTTGAGAAAAATATGTGGATGAAATAATAAAATGAATACATAAAAAAATTTATATTTGTAGAAAAAATATTGAGATAAATTATGTGATTAAAGTGTAACAAGAAATAAATTTGATTTAATATGATTAATTAGTGAATATTGAATTTTTACGATAAAAAAGGGACTAAATTGAAATGTAACGCCCAAAATTTTGATATTTTCTAGTTTATTTATATTAATGAATATGTATTTGTTTCTGTGGTTATGTGTTCTGTTTGCTTACTTGAGATCTGGAGTTCAAGTTGCATAACTTTTGGAACTTTTGTCAATTTTCTTTCTTTGAATCTTAAACTTAGGATTCCTTGCTTAAGTTCGTTTATGCGCAATCTGTGTTAACGATAAGCCTAGTGGTTCAATGGTTAAACATTTGTCTATCCGCTTGTCTCGTATTTGAATCTCTGTATGCAGTGAGGAGTTATATTTTTGCACTTTTTCGAAAAAATTTGAATCAATAGATGGCTCTCTTTTCTCTTTACTATTATCGTTCTTTTTATTTTATTTTTATTTCTTATTTGATGTTTCTTTTCAGTTCGTCTTTGTTCTTCTTGACTCTGCTTTGTTCTTGAAAAATCCGTTGTTGTTCTAAGTCATTCCCTATAATTGCTACGTTGTGTTGCGTTTTATTTACTTTGGTTTGTCATAAGGTAAGTTTAGAACAATTACTTTGTCATTGTGAGTTGTCGAAGTTTTAGGGAAAAGTTCTTAAATCATGAAATGTCGATTAATTGTTCTAAATTGTTTCCTTGTGTTCCAGTACGAAAGGGGAGGATCAAGAGACGCCTAATGCTCTGCGTACGGTTTAGAATTCAAGAGTGCGCTGTTACTTTCCGATAAGCCACTATGTCATTTTGAGTTGAGTGTTGGAAGTTTTGTTCTGGATTATTATTGTGATTGGAATATTGTTTGTTGAATTAGACGATTAAATCACTTGTTTAGGTCTCGGGAATCGTAGGAGCGACTTCGTATCAATTCTCTAATAGGTGGGTATCAAAACCCCTTTCGTTTCCTGCATTTTTTTTTTGCATTTTCTTCCCAGAATCAAGATTGTTCGAAGGCACATGGGCTGACACACGGGTGTGTGTCCAGGTCGTGTGTCATTAAAATAGGTTGTAAGAGGTACACGGACCGGACACATGGGCATGTACCAGACCATGTGTGTATATTGTTTTGAGGCACACAAGCGTGTCCTAGACTGTGTGTGTACATTGTTTTGAGGCACACAAGCGTGTCCTAGACTGTGTGTGTACATTGTTTTGAGGCACACGGGCGTGTGCCAGACCTTGTGTCATTAAAATAGGTTGCAAGAGGCACATGGGCCTGTGCAAGACCGTGTGTGTATACTATTTAAGGCACACAGGCAGACACACGAGTGTGTGTCAGACTGTGTGTGTATACTATTTTGAGGCACATGGGCCAAAAACTGACGTATGTCTAACTGTGTGTGGATATTGTTTTGCTATTAAAGGTGCAGTGGTCACACGAGCCAAACACATGGGCATGTGTCCAGACCGTGTGACTCAATATAGGACACACGGGCACTCACATGGTAGTGTGCCAGACTGTGTGGAGCCATAGGAGCAGCCACAAGGGCGTGTGAGGTTGAAACTGAATTTTCTGTTTTATTTGTATCTATTGTATGAGGAGATTGTAAGTCATCCGTAAGTGAATTAAACTAAGCTATAAGAATTGCTTTAGCATGATCAAAATCTGATTCTGAACATCTGTAAGTGATAAGCTGTATTAATTTCTGTCTCTATTATACTGGAACAACCTAATTATATTGCATATGAATCGTGTATTTTTGTCATCTGATCTCTGCATCTGCATGGGGGTGGGATTATGAACTAAAGGAAGTATTCTGTACTGTTTTGGTGGTTAAACCACCCATATTCATATTTGAATTGACAGTGAGACTGTAAATACTACGACGTGTCATATCGACATTATGAGGTGTGTAGGGTTGAAAGGGTATTATATACCTAGTGGTATGTTAGGTGGTTGGAGATGGCGTATCGGACAGGGGTAGTATAATTGCATCTGTAATTGTACTTGTATTTTAATCTATCTCTATATTTATTTTGTTGCACATCTGAGCAGTTCGATATTCAGAACTATAAAGAATCATTCAACTTATTGATTTAGATTGATTATGCTATATGAACTATCCTTAAATTCTTTACTATTTCTATGCGCAAAATGTCATTATTTTTGCAGCACTGTACTATACGTTGTAATAACTAGATTAATTGAATCTCAAGACCTTTTCAGAACTGACGGCTGGTGGACGAGGGACTGGGTCATCATTAGGATCTATTATGACTTAATACGTGTGGTTAATGTTATGTTATTTTTGCACTCTAAGTTTAGGACTTCCTTATATATGTATATGAGTGTGTTAAAACTTGATATTTATTCCCTTACTTTATGTTTTAGGATTGATTATGTTGACTATTTGAAATTTTAAGACTTAGCTACATATGGATTAAATCTAATTTTAGTATTATATTTTCTTCTGCATGTTGGTGTGACATCTCAAACTTAGTCTTTTCATTTAGACCGAGTTTAGGGTGTTATATTTTATGGTATCAGAGTCAAGTTTACAACACTTGAATTGTGTAATTGGGTCTCTATGTAGATAAAATACGTTTTCAATAAAGTATGTCGATAATATGAACTGAATAACTAGTTTAATGATAGGCCGAGTCTCCAACGCTGTGTTTGTAAGTATCTTTTCTTATAATGTGGTGTACATATATTGTACCGTGATAACTAATTCAATGGTTAATTTTGTGATCTGAAATAATTTGTTAGGAAATTTCTAATAGAATATTGAATTGATCTATGAGTTTCTGACATTGTAGACACTGAAAAGAATGAGTTCACAAGGAAGTCGTGGATGTAGGACGTGAGGGTGCCGAGGGGGAGCTTGAGTCGAGTCATCTTCCATGGGTAACATTCCTATTTTGGAGACCAGTGAGACCTTTGGTACTTTTACTATTGAGATAGGGTCTCAGACTGAGATTATAAGGGATGACCTTATGTCCAGGCGATGTTGAGAGTTCTTGTGAGGGTCGTTGGGACTCGTACTAGACCCGAAAGCTGGGGATTAGTTATTGAAAAACTTCATTCGAACGAGACTGAGTTGTTTAGAGGTGTCATTGGAGTTGCTCTTACTGCAGTTAAGTACTAGGTCGAGGCTACAGAACGCATTATGAATGACATCGACTGTACCCCTGCACAAAAACTGTAAGGTGCAATATCTCTACTACGGGACAAACCTTATCAGTGGTGGCTGACAGTTGAGCAGGGCACCCGACCGGAATTGGTTACTTGAGATTACTCTAAGAGTGCCTTCCACGGTAAGTATTTGGAGCTAGTTATGTTGAGGCTCGCAGATGTGAGTTTATTAGTTTGGTTCAAGGCGAGAGGTCCGTAGCTGAGTATGAGACCAAGTTTTTGAGATTCAACAGGTATGCTTGAGCGCTTGTTGTGATTGACTACGGCAAGTGTATGAGATTTGAAGATGTGTTGAGGTTTGACTTCCTCAGAGGGAGTAGGTTTTCGTTGTTCTAGTTGACAAGACAAAGATTATAGAGGAAGTTAAGCACACTGGGAAATAAATGTAAAATTCAAAAGGAAATTATTACAAAAAAATATTAAAATATAAAATTTAATAATATAAGCAACAACTTAAATAGTATAATTCAAGAGGAAAATATTACATACAAATTAAAATTGATGCACTTATAGAAACAAAGGCTCCAGCTCAATCACGAGAGATGCTTTGCCAAGACAATCTTACCGTAATCAAAGAATGTAAATCCACAACCGCCTAAGCTTTAACCTCAACCATGCTGTCCATCAAAATTAAATATCTCACCAAAAAAATTGTCCTGTTGTCTTTTGGGTAGCTATTAGCTCCATTGGCCATGGATTCTACAAGAAAGTTGTGTTGACATTGATGATTTGGTTTAAGCTATTGGTGATGTTTGTATTGTCAAAGCGTCAGGTAGAATGTATAACAGATGCCTTAACCATTACTGACTTTTAGAAATCCAGCATGCTTTAAAACTTGGTGGTAGTTGCTGCTACTTCGTATGTATCGAGTTGCTGGGATGCTAGTTATGTTTTATTGTGCTGTTGGAAACATGGTTTGTTGTTGGGTATTCATTTGACTCTGCTTTGTTCTTGAAAAATCCGTTCTTGTTCTAAGTCATTCCCTATAATTGCTATGTTGTGTTGCAGTTTATTTAATTTGGTTTGTCATAAGGTAAATTTAGAACAATTACTTTGTCATTGTGAGTTGTCGAAGTTTTAAGGGAAAGTTCTTAAATCACGAAATGTCGATTAATTGTTCTAAATTGTTTCCTTGTGTTCTAGTACGAAAGGGGAGGATCAAGAGACGCCTAATGCTTTACGTACGGTTTAGAATTCAAGAGTGCACTGTTACTTTTCGATAAGCCACTGTGTCATTTTGAGTTGAGTGTTGGAAGTTTTGTTTTGGATTATTGTTATGATTGGAATATTGTTTGTTGAATTAGACGTTTAAATCGCTTGTTTAGGTCTCGGGAATTGTAGGAGCGACTTCGTTTCAATTCTCTAATAGGTGGGTATCAAAACCCCTTTCATTTCCTGCATTTTTTTTTACATTTTCTTCCCAGAATCGAGACTATTCGAAGGCACATGGGATGACACACGGGTGTGTCCAGGCCGTGTGTCATTAAAATAGGTTGTAAGAGGTACACGGGCCGGACACATGGGCATGTACCAGACCATGTGTGTACCTAGACTGTGTGTGTACATTGTTTTAAGGTACACGGGCGTGTGTCAGACCTTGTGTTATTAAAATAGGTTGCAAGAGGCACATGGGCGTGTGCTAGACCGTGTGTGTATACTATTTTGAGGCACACAGGTAGACACATGAGTGTGTGCCAGACTGTGTGTGTATACTATTTTGAGGCACATGGGCCAAAAACTGACGTGTGTCTAACTGTGTGTGAATATTGTTTTGCTATTAAAGGTGCAGTGGTCAAATCAGCCAAACACACAGGCGTGTGTCTAGACCATGTGACTCAGTATAGGATACACGGGCAATCACATGGTAGTGTGCCAGACTGTGTGGAGCCATAGGAGCAGCCACAATGACGTGTGAGGTTGAAACTGAATTTTCCGTTTTATTTGTGTCTGTTGTATGAGGAGAGTGTAAGTCATCCGTAAGTCTTCTATGAATTAAACTAAGCTATAAGAATTGCTTTAGCATTATCAAAATCTGATTCTGAACATTCGTAAGTGATAAGCTGTATTAATTTCTATCTCTATTATACTAGAACAACCTAATTATATTGCATATGATCATGTATTTTTGTCATCTGATCTCTGCATCTGCATGGGGCTGGGATTATGAACTAAAGGAAGTATTCTGTACTGTTTTGGTGGTCAAACCACCTATATTCATATTTGAATTGACAGTGAGACTGTAAATACAACGACGTGTCATATCGACATTATGAGGTGTTTAGGGTTGGAAGGGTATTATATATCTAGTGGTGTGTTGGGTGGTTGGAGATGGCGTATCGGAGAGGGGTAGTATAATTGCATCTGTAATTGTACTTGTATTTGAATCTATCTCTATATTTGTTTTGTTACACATCTGAGCTGTTCGATATTCAGAACTATAAAGAATCATTCAGCTTATTGATTTAGATTGATTATGTTATCTGAACTATCCTTAAATTCTTTACTATTTCTATACGTAGAATGTCATTATTTTTGCAGCACTTTACTATACATTGTAATAAATAGATTAATTGAATCTCAGGACCTTCTCAGAACTGACGGCTGGTGGACGAGGGATTGGGTCATTGTCGAAACCATCCCTTTTTGGGAAAAGACGAGTTTCGAAAATTATTCTAAAATCAAAAAATAATGGGAGTCGCCACCAATCCTTTATTCGGTGTGATTGGATCACCACAAAACATTTTTTTTTAAAACCGTTTTTAAAACATGTAGGTCTTCGAAATCCAAAAAAACAGGTTCGAGAGTCGGTTACGCATGAGGAAGGATTAGCACCCTCATATGCCCAAAATTGGTACCGTATTGATTATTTTCGAGTCTTTATTTGTAGCATTTAAAAACCTCGAATAAAGTTTAAAATACGATCCTTGAATGCATGAATTAAAAGAAATCGAGTTTTTTTGGAAATCCCACTATTTCAAAGTGATCGAGGAAGAAAGTTACGTCCAGTGAGTTAGGACACAACATTTCAGGATCCAAAAATGATGAGCTTTCCTTTGTAAAACTTTTTTTTTTAATTTTTGGGAAAAGGATATTCGATTATCTCGATTTGAAGAAAGGTTGCACCTAGTAAGTTAAGGCGCAATATTTCAGAATCGAAGATAAGGAAACATTGCCTCGATTAAGGGTATTCGATTATTTCGATTTGAAGAAAAATTGCACCTAGTAAGTTAAGGCGTAAATTTTCGAAATTCGAGATAAAAAAATATTGCCACGATTTTAAAGTCTTTATGAAAAAAATAATTCTGAAAGCAAATATGCGAGTTTAATATGAATAAGCAGTTGATAATGGATTTTAAACGACCCGAAGTAAGATAAATAAGAAGATAACCGACATGCAAAAAATAAAAAATGCAAAATACGAGTGCGTAATGGTTAAAATTAAATGCCAATATTGATGAGAAAGAAGAATGATGCAATCGGAGTTCAAAATGAGACTTATCGGATACCCGGGGGTAAAATGGTAATTTTGGATTCTCGGGGGCAAAATGGTAATTTTGGGAAAATTTGGGTTAAAATGGAATTTTTAGACATTCGGGGGTAAAAGGGTAATTTTGAGAGTTTCGAATTCGAAAATAGAGTTTTTGGACATCTCGAGGTAAAATGGTAATTTTTGAAAGTTTCGAGGTTAAAAATGGAATTGTTAGAAGTTTGGGGCTAAAAATGGAATTTTTGGAAGTTTGAGGGTAAAAATGGGATTTTTTGGAAGTTTGAGGGTAAAAATGGAATTTTTGATAGTTTTGGGGTTAAAAATGAGATTTTTGGAAGTTTAGGGGTAAAAATAGAATTTTACAAGTTTTAGGGTAAAATATGGGATTTTCGAAGTTCGAGGGTAAAAATAGAATTTTTAAAAGTTTTGGGGTCAAAAATGGGATTTTTGGAAGTTTAAGGGTAAAAATGAAATTTTTGGATAGTTTAGGGACCTACAGGGCAATAAAACAAAAAATAGGTGACACGTGGTAGCCCCTCATGCATCCTGATGTCAGAGGACTATTTTGAAAACCATGGAAAATTTTTGGGGTAATTTTGTAATTAAAACGAACTTGATTTAAGGATTAAATTAAAACAAATTAAAAATAAAAGGGACCGTTTGCATAAATAAGCCAAAATCATGACACGTGGCAGCTCCTAGTGCTTTTAAAAGGTCGTAGGATTAAATTGAAAAACCATGAAAGTCATTGGGCCAATTTAAAATTAATTAAAAGTGCAAAAAGGACCTGATTGAAAATTTTAGAAAAAGCGGAAGGATCAAACGCATAAATAACCCCTCCTTTAAAAACATGCGGATCCTAGGTCGGATCGGGTCGGATTTCAGGTCGGCCATAGGTTATTAGGTGAAACGGTGCCGTTTTGAGCATTCTGAAGCCATGCCAAAACGACACCATTTTGGATTGCTATAAATAGGCCATTCTTAAGAAAAAAAAATCATTTCCCCCCCTTTTAAAAAAAATCAAAAGCTCTCAAAAAACTTCTCTCCCCCTCCATGGCCGGTCGTACTCCGGCCGGTCAGTCCGGTCTTGGTCCGTCGCGCGTAGCCGCCACGCTCCTCCGTCTGTGGTCGCGCATCATCACGCATCATCTCCGCGCCTAGTCACGTGCGCCGATTCGATCATGTCTCCGTCGACGCCGCTCCTTCCCACGCGCCACGTGCCTCCGGCGAAGGTAAAAGCCTTTCTTTTTATCTTTTTTTAAAAATATATATATATTTCTTAAAAACTCCCTTTTTAAAATTGTTTTTGTTAAACTTTTATTATTAACGTTTTGATTCCTTTCTTTTTTTTATAGATCCATGCGCGGCGAGGTACGGGGTTTCAGCGGAGGCTTTGACGCGAGCTCCGCGACGGCGACGCAGGTCAGGGAAGTGCCTTCTGACCCTTTGTTTTCTTTTTTTTTGTTATTAATGATATTATTTATTATTATTAATAAATTCATTACTGTTATAATTAATATTATCATATTCATTATTATTATTTTTATTATTATTAATCGTTCTTTGAACAATAAATGGTAGTAATGAAGGAAACAGTGGGTGCATTAATGAAATAAATGTATAAATAAATACACTGATGAGTATTTATTACCTTACAAAGAAGATATTGAATCGTCTGATATTATGACTTCTCTGAGTATTAACTGCTTCCACCTTTGACTTGCGAATGCTTTGAAATTTTCGTTTACTAATTCCTAAGTCTTTTTTCGAGGGAAAAAAAAAGCCCCCTATCTTATGCTTGAATCTGGTTTTTATAACCAGGTTTTACAATGATTATGATTTGTTCATTGCAATTAAATGCAAGTCTTCTTTCTTCTTTGCAGGTCTCAGTTTGTAGTGACGACGGTGGCTAAGGCAATTGATGGCAGTGCAAGTTGAGGTGGTGCCAAGTTGTCGATGACGTGGCGGGTCTTTGGTTGGTTGGGGTAGAGGCAGCAGCAGTGACACTTGGCAGATTAGGTTTTTTGGGTGTAATCGTTTTGGGCTGATTTGGGCCATTTAGGTTTGGGTCTTTTAGAATTTGGGCTTGTAAAGTGGACATCTGTACTTGTTTTGGACTTTTAATTGGACATTTTAAATTTAAATTTATAATAAATTTAAATTTCAAATAAATTTAAATTTAAATAAACTTAATTTTAAAATAAATTCAAATTCCAATAGGCCCAGACAAATTTGGGCTTCAATAGCTGCCCCTCTTTGCTCGTTGTTGTGTAACAGGAACGGAGCAAAGACCAAAAAGGATGCCCAATTTGTCAGGTCTCATCTCTTTGACGTTCTTTCTCCAACTGGTACGCCTTTCATTTTATTGACCGTTTGATTTTGCCGCATCTACCTCTGTATCTTATTCTTCACGACTCCATCTTGCCCTAAGGTAATCTTCAAAATTTGCTACTGTAATTTTACTCTATTTCTTTCAAGGAGATTGGAATTCGTCACCGTAGTCCTTGATTCTGGTTTCGTTGACTTGGCCTTCTTCTCAGTATTTCTTCAGGAAGATGACCGCCTTGCTTGTTTCAATCCGTTTCTCTGTATCTCATCAGGAAGCTGGGATTCGAAGATTTGATCACATCGAGCCCTGAGTTGATATACTTCTCTGTGTCTCATCAGGAGGCTAACCAATTTATTATTTCGACCTGCTTCTCAGTATCTCATCAGGAAGCTAGGGTTCGAAGATTTGCTCACATCGAGCGTGGGTTTGATTTGGTCTTCTTCTCAGTATCTCATCAAGAAGATGACCGCATCGCTTGTTTCAATCTGCTTCTCTATATCTCATCAAGAAGACAAATTTGGTTCACTTCTCAGTATCTCATTAGGAAGCTAACCATTTTATTACTTCGACCTACTTCTCAGTGTCTTGTCAAGAAGCTGGAGTTCGAAGATTTTGCTCGCTTTGAGCGTGGGTTTGATTTGGTCTTCTTCTCAGTATCTCATCAGGAAGATGACCGCATCGCTTGTTGCAATCCGCTTCTCTGTTCTCATCAGGAAGACAAATTTGGATCACTTCTCAGTATCTCATCAGGAAGCTAACCATTTTATTGCTTCGACCTGCTTCTTAGTATCTCCTCAGGAAGCTGAGGTTCGAAGATTTTGCTCGCTTTGAGCGTGGGTTTGATTTGGTCTTCTTCTCAGTATCTCATCAGAAAGATGACTGCATCGCTGTTTGTGGATGGTCGCAATCTGCCCCGTGATCGAGGCAAAGCTTTGGATTCCTACATCTCTTCAACTTTTCCTCGGTGGTCTTAATGATTCATCTCGTCACGTGGTGAGGATGTGACCTGTGAAACATGCTTCTATGGGCCTCTATATAGGCCTAAATTAGAAAGTCATGATTTAAATGCTCCTAACTTATATGAATGTGTATGGTGAATGTTAGATTTATTTATTATTCCGGTCGGCATGGCCCGTCGCCCGTCCGAATTCTGTCTTTGATGTGTTGCTCCATTTTTTCTAGGTTGTTTTGGAACTATTTTTTAAGTTTGTCTTCCCACTGGTGGTCTCGTTTTTTGACTTCTTGTAATTTTTGAAAACTTCAGAATAATGCTCATAACTTTTTGTATGATTTATTAGTTCATTACCCGTTATTTAGATGCGAAATGCATGGACAAAATTGTGCAGAAACAAAGTCGTATTTGAAAATTCTATTAAAAGAGGATCAAAGGAAACAATCATTATTTGAACATTGCCAAGTATACAATGAATAATAATTAGTTGCCCCAGATATCGCAAAATGAGCTACTCTGCGTCAACTTGCTCGAGAATCATTCCTAGCTCGGATATGTGTTTAGAAAATCTAGAGTGCTTTGTTGATGTTTCAAGCTGTAACCCTCCTCCATCTCGTTGACCCATTCTTGAACCTGAGCTGCCCTTTGCGGGTTTTCAACTCAATGTTTCCTTGGTTTCAGGATGCCCTTTGCGAGTTTTCATCCTGACCCCTTTTTTTTTTTCGAGATGCCCTTTGCGGGTTTTCATTTCAATTCCCTTTTTATTTTTAGGCGAAGCATTTTTTTACAGAGTTCGAATTAACGGGGTTGTACAGATCCTTGCCGTCCATGTCTGTTAGGATGAGAGCTCCACTGGAGAAAGCCTTTTTTACCACATAAGGTCCTTCCCAATTGGGCATCCATTTCCCACGAGAATCTTTGTGTATGGGAAGTATCTTTTTCAAAACTAGATCTCCCTCATAGAATTCCCTGGGACGAACCTTTTTGTCGTAAGCTCGCGTCATTATCTTCTGGTACATCTGTCCATGACGGATGACTTTTAATCTCTTTTCCTCGATTAAATTCAGCTGGTCATATCGAGCTTGGATCCATTCAGCCTCGTCTAGTTGGAGTTCTATTAAGACTCGAAGGGAAGGTATTTCAACTTCAATAGGCAAGACTGCTTCCATACCATATGCCAACGAGAATGGTGTTGCCCCAGTAGAAGTTCTGACTGAAGTTCTGTAGGCAAAGAGGGCGAATGATAGTTTTTCGTGCCACTCCTTGTAAGTCTCAGTCATTTTTGCCACAATCTTCTTAATATTCTTATTAGCTGCCTCCACAGCTCCATTCATTTTTGGGCGATAGGGAGAAGAATTATGATGCTTAATTTTGAACTGTTCACAAGCTTCTACTATCGTGTTATTGTTCAAATTGAGGGCATTGTCGGATATGATCATTTCAGGCATCCCGTATCAGCAAATAATTTCTTTTTTCAGGAACCTGCTAACCGTAAACTTGGTAACATTTGCATATGAGGTTGCCTCTACCCATTTAGTAAAGTAGTCAATCACCACAAAGATGAATCTATAGCCATTGGAAGCCTTTGGAGAGATTGACCCGATGACATCCATGCCCCACATAGAAAAAGGCCAGGGAGAGGTCATGACATGAAGGTGTGATGGAGGTACATGAATCTTGTCTCCATAGATCTGGCATTTATGGCACTTCTTGGCATAATTGATGCAATCGCCCTCCATACTAGACCAGTAATACCCAAATCTCATTATTTGCCAAGCCATCGTGAAACCGTTGGCGTGTGTCCCACAAATGCCTTCGTGAACTTCTTCTAAGATCTTCTTAGCTTCAATTGCGTCGACACATCTTAGCAACACTTGATCTTTTCTCCTCTTGTACAAGATTTCCCCGTTTAGGACATATTCACTGTCTAGTCTTCGTAATGTCCTCTTTTCATTTTCTGAGGCTTGCTCGGGATACTTTTGATCTTTCACAAATTGAAGAACATTTTGGTACCATGGGTGATCATTTTTTTTTCTTCTTCCTCTACCTTAATATCACAACAATGAGCAGAAGTTTCATAGATACTCATCTGAATGGGCTTTACATTTTTCGTCCTACTTACCTTAACCATCGAGGCTAGAGTGGCAAGATCATCAGCCATCTGGTTTTCTTCCCCTGGGAGATAATGGAATGTGACGTCATCAAATTCTGTGATCAACTCGAGGATCAATTTGCAGTAATCCACTAACTTTGAATCCCTTGTTTCCCATTCTCCTTTTAGTTGATAGATCACCAATGCAGAGTCTCCATAAATCTTCAGAATTTTGATTCCCCGCTCTATGACCGCACGGATTCCCAAGATACATGCTTCGTATTCAGCCATATTGTTTGTGCAATCAAAATCAAGCTTGTTGGTGAAAGGGTAATGATCTCCCTCTGGTGATACCAAGACTGCCCCGATCCCATTACCCGTGGCATTTGAAGCTCCATGAAAATTCAATCTCCAAGGTCATTCTTCCGTGATTGCCCCTTCAGTAGTCGCAATATACATTAAATCTTTATTCAGGAAATCGAAGTTTATCGACTCAAAGTCCTCTAAAGCCCTACTAGCCAGGAAGTCTGCTATCGCACTCCCTTTTATTGCTTTCTGATTGACATAGACTATGTCGAATTTCGAGAGCAAAATTTTCCATCGAGCTAATCTCTCATTCAATGCCGCTGACTCCATCAAATACTTCAGAGGATCTAATTTCGAAATTAACCAAGTGGTATGATATAACACGTATTGTCTTAATCTACGTGTAGTCCAGACTAGGGCACAACATAATTTCTCAATAGGCGAATATCGCGTCTCGCAATCAGTGAATTTCTTGCTGAGATAATATATCGCCCTTTCTTTCTTTTCGGATTCATCATGTTGGCCTAGTACGCATCCCATGGAATTTTCGAAGATCGTTAAGTAAAGGATCAATGGCTTTTTAAGAATTGGAGGTACCAAGATGGGTGCTTTGGATAAATAGTCTTTGACCTTATTAAAGGTTTCCTGACATTCATCATCCCATACACCCGGGTTGCGCTTTCTAAGCAGGCGGAAGATAGGATCGCATTTCTCAATCAACTGTGAAATGAATCGAGCAATGTAATTTAGTCTTCCTAAGAACCCCCGAACTTCTTTTTACGTGTTGGGTGGTGGTAGCTCCTGTATGGCTTTGACTTTATCCGGGTCGATTTCAATTCCTCTTTTGCTGACTACAAAACCTAACAATTTTCTTGATGTGGCCCCGAAAGTGCATTTTGCTAGATTTAACTTTAATTGATATTTTCTTAGCCTTCCAAATAACTTTCCCAAGATTCTTACATGTTCTTCCTCTGTTTGGGATTTTGCAATCATGTCATTAACGTAAACCTCAATCTCCTTATGCATCATGTCATGGAGTAGGGTCACCATGGCTCTTTGATAAGTTGCCCCTGCATTTTTGAGTCCGAAGGGCATCACCTTGTAGCAAAATGTTCCCCATAGCGTGACAAAAGTGGTTTTGATTTCATATCCTCAGGGTCCATCCTTATCTGATTATACCCAGAGAAGCCATCCATAAAGGAAAATAAGGAATGTGCTGCCGTGTTATCGACTAGAGTGTCGATGTGGGGTAAGGGGAAATTATCCTTTGGACTAGCTTTATTTAAATCTCGATAGTCCACACACATGCGCACCTTTCCATCTTTTTTAGGGACGGGGACTATATTAGTTACCTATTCAGAGTATTTAACCACCTGGAGGAAACCGGCATCAAATTGTCTCTTGACTTCCACTTTTATTTTTAACAACACATCCGGTCTCATCCTTCGGAGTTTTTGCTGCACGGGTCTGCTTTCTTCCTTTATAGGGAGTTTATGCACCACAATGTTAGTGCTCAAGCCGGGCATATCCTGGTAAGACCATGCGAAGATATCTTGGAACTCTTGAAGCAACTCGATAAGACTCCTTCTGGTTTTCACGGAGATGCTTGTCCCAATTTTCACCTCTTTCTTTTCATCTTCGTACCCCATATTAATAACTTCCACTGGGTCTGAATGAGGCAGGATATGTTTTTCTTCCTGTTCCATCATTCTTAACAGATCCGGAGGCAGATTACAATCTTGATTATCTTCAAGGTCCTGAAGCTCTTCCAAACACGTATTTTGCTCGAAGTGGGGTTCTAAGTTAGCGTCAGGGTTGCTCATATTATTAATATTTGAGGATCTGTCAAGGGATGAAATGAAGGTCCAAAGAGCAAAATAAATTTATGAAAGAATGAATATGTGGTATGTGTATGAGTATGTATGTATTAAAGAATAATTAACCTTGTTTATTTGATATGTACGAATGGTTTATTAAGCCGAATTAAGAAATTAAAGAATAATTATGGAGAAGAATATAAAATGGAAAGTGCATTTCATTTAAAATAACCGAATAATAACCATGGGCCCTTTTACAAAAAGATCCATATTGCTTTCGAGCCTAAAGCAATAGGTGTTTTCAAGCATTACTTTGAGGAGATCTTAAAAATTACAGGGAGTTCCTCCATGGTCTAATTATTCAAGGTGCTTCTAGGTACACACGAACCAATTCTTAATGGATTCCCTTCATTTCCTTCATCTGGTATAGCATTAATGTCTAAACCTTTCATGATGCCCCCTTTGGTTCCAATCGTCACTCGCTCCTTTTCCTATCGGTTGATCACCCCTCCTGAGACGAAAGTCTCGTAGATGTGTGGGAAGACCATGGGTTCCCACAAGATGTCTTTTCCAGACAGTTTGACCCTCCTTCTTTCTTGCTTTTTCTCAAGTTCTTTCCTCTTTTGTTTCACGTCTGGCTTGTACCCCAGGCCATAACGATCCCACTTTTCTATTATCATTGGCACATTAACTCTTCCTTGGAGGTATTTTCCTAGTCCTTTCCCAAGTATAGCCCCCTTTCCGACTGTTAATCGCAAGCCCATCCTGGTGGTTGATGATATTGTAGGCACAGGTATCTTCCTCCCTTCCGAAATGAAGGTTGCATTGACAAACTCCAATGAGCGGAACGAGCATTCCACAGCCTCCTCGTCTATCCCTACGTACGGTGAATTGCTTGTTATGGACGCGATTATTTCCTCCTCAACATTAATCGTGATCAGCAGCCCTTCATTTATTAGCTTCACTTTCTGGTGTAAAGAAGAAGGTACTGCCCTTCTCTTGGTACGGTCACATTACAATTGTAACTCCATGGGACCTTCTTGCTGTCCTTGTAAGGAAACGCTGCAGGCTTTTGTATCATAATACGGGGAGCTATCTGTTCTCTTGCCATGCCACAAATAATCACCTTGGGGCGATTGCTTTTATAAGCCTTGGCTGTTCCGTCCTCGGAGGCACAAACATCATTAGCTTCCCCTCTTTTTTCACAAAATTTCAGCTCTTGATTGTCCATCAACATCTGGACCACGACCTTGAACTTGATGTAGCTTTGAATCTCATGCCCTTTAACAGCATGAAACTCGCAATGGTCATCATCCCCGATTATCATACTTTTTTTATCGTTCACGATTATCCCTTCTTTAACCAACTCTTGTCATACCCACCGAAGTGGAGACTTGATTTCTTCAATACTTCTTTTAATTTTTCGAGCTCCTTCTTCCAGCAAGGCATTCACCCCTTGCTCTGGGTGGTTAGGTAGAGGATTCCCAACTATATTGGGCTTTGTTGGCTCTTCCAACTTTACGATTCCATGCTCTATGAGTCCTTCGACTCGTCTTTTAAAAGCGGGGCAGTTTTTAATCAAGTGCCCTTCTGCCCCTGCATGGTATTCACAGTGAGCTTTCGCATCATACCAAGCCGGGAATAGGGGTTTGTATGGTCTTACATGTTGAAGAGCCACCTCATGCGCATCATATAATATCTTGTAGAGTTCCCAATATGACATCGGAAGGGGAGTATATTAAATTCTTCCTCTATTTGGCCTAGTGCCCGTCTCCTACTGCGGGGCATTTTAGTAATTGCCTATTGGATTTTTGGGCTGACTTGCCACGAAGGGTTTGGTGTAGCTAGGTCTGTATATGCTTGCATTGTTGACCTCGTTATCCCTTCTTTTAGGGGCAGGTTATTTAGGGCTTTCTCCAGTTTCAATTTTGCAGGCTTTAATCGTATTTTCAATCATTTCCCCTGACATGACCATATCAGAGAAACTCTTGGTGACATTTCCTAATAGATGATTTAGGTAAGGAGCTTTGAGGGTATTGACAAACAACATTGTTGTCTCCTTTTCTGTTAGCGGTGGCTGTACTTGGGTTGTCATCTCGTGCCACCTCTACGTATATTTTCTAAAGCTCTCATTTGACTTTTTTTCCATATTTTGCAGTGTAAGCCGATCAGGAGCTATTTCTATCACATGGCCGTATTGTTTTAAGAAAGCTTGTGTCAAATCTTTCCACGAATGGATTTTTGATTGGCTCAACTGATTGTACCATCTGATTGCTGACCCGGCCAGGCTGTCTTGAAAACAATGAATTAACAGTTGGTCGTTATGTACGTGCCCCACCATCTTTCTGCAGAACATGGTTAGGTGAGCTTCAGGGCAGCTCGTCCCGCTATATTTTTCAAATTCTGGAGCTTTGAATTTGGGAGGGAGAACTAGATCCGAAACCAGACTTAGCTCTTTGGCATCTACCCTATAGGAAATTTCAACTCCCTGCATCGCGTCGATTTTCTCTTCTAACTGCCTGTATTTTTCTTCTATTTGTCTGGAGAGATCTTCTCTTATCATCTCATCAAAGTCTGAGACACCTAGATTCGCGACATTATCCTCTAGGTTTGACCCTAATCCAATTGGATAATTAGCCGGTCGCGACATGCCTGTGGCTGGTTGCTGTGCCCTTACAGTAATGGTGGGCTCTCGTGCCTGCATTTCATGCGACGCCGGGTTATGGAGGGGTGTAAAGCCTGAGGGGACCATTAGGTCCTCTTCTTCCTCAATAGCAGGGCTTTTTCCTTTATCAGCCATGCTTTGTTTTACTTGTGCTAATTCATTCATTAGACTTTTTTGTACCTCCATGAATTGATTCTTCATTTCTCTGCACATCATTCTCATTCTTTTGGATGTGCTCTTGCATCTGGTCTTGTAATTCTTTTTGGATTTGTTCAAGTCTTTGTTCAATGTCTTTAGTTTTCTTTTGAGTATTATAGCGATGTGAGTTTTCAATGGTTACTGATGTAGCTGAATTAAAAATTTTTAATAAGTTAGGACTATTATGCAAAAAATGTGATGCGAATATGATGCATGTATGCTAGAGAAAGGTATTGACTTATAATTAATTTTTCATTTAGAAAACTTCATTTGGATAATAAGTTCCTTAACATAAAGCAAATTACATAAACGGTTTTGCTTTGATGCTCAGAGCCTCGACTTTCTTAAGGAGGCTTGATAGCTTTTGACCTCGTTCCGTTTTCGTCTCGTACTGTATGCTTAGCTCTTCTGCTTCAACTGCCAGTGTTTGCAAATGATCAGCTACTTCGCGGATTTGGTTTAAAGCCTTACCCATAACATAATCCCTCTCTGTGACTTCTTTTTGGGTTTGCTGAAGATGCCAATCATTTGTCTCCAACGTCCTTTCCAAAATCTCAGTTCGTATTTCACTATTATGCAAAGAGGCCTCTAATTCTTCCACCCTTTCACTTAGTCTCTCGATCTCAGCTCGGCTTGCTTTTAACTCCAATACTGAATTTCGGCTACGATGCCTATACAAGGACTCCTTCAATTCTCCTACTCGAGCTTTTAATTCGGTCACTTCGGCTTGGCTTTCCAGGAGGTTACTCTTCATAGCATTTTCCTGAACTTGGGCGTCTTGAAATTTGTTTTTCCAGTGACTTGTTTTATTTTTCTCTTCACGAATTTCCTGCTGCCATTGCTCTGATGTCTTACCTAAACCGACGGTTCTCATTGACAATCGAAGCTTTTTGTAGTCCTTCTTTAGGCTGCTAAGATATTTTTCAGCCTTATTCTTCCCTTTTCTAAATTTTTCCGCCTCTAACTTTTGAACATCAACGTCTAATCCTAAAAACACCTTCTCTTCCTCTAGTTTTTCTATCATTTTCCCCATCTCAACATTTTTCTTTTCGAAATCTTGTTTAATTATTTCTAATTCAGTCGGAACAACCTGCAAGTGTTCTACAATTGGGCGGACAATCTCCGGGTTTGGCACAGGAATATTGTCGCTGATCCTTCTGTTTCTCCACCAATCATATTCTGCAGTTATCATGGGGTTGGCGCCGAATGCTTTCATTTTTCGAACCTAGTTCCATGCATTTGAGATTTCCCTAATCCTTTTCTTATTGTTTTCTATTCGATACACGAATTCACACTAAGATATCCCCTGAGTTACGGGTATGAACTGTCTTGATCTGTATTGTCTTGAAACCAGCAAAGGTGCATATCCGGTTACGCCCCATATTCCTACCAATGGGACCCAGTCAAGATCTCCGCACCAATACAATATTTCATCAGGAACGAACCATGGTGCTCGCCGCTCTATGTCTTCGTCTTTAAGGCTTTGGAGTATAGTCATCCACTTTTCTTTTGAGAAGTTTTATTATCTCTGCGTAGCTTCTAACTCTTTCAAAGGGGAGTAATCCTTAGACAAGTACTGATAGGAGACTTTTTCTGTTTTCCAGAAGTGACATGAAACCATACCATCAGTAGCAGTGCGCAGGCAATAAATCGACCTTCTCCCTCCTTTCTGCATTCATTTAAGGACCTGAAAGTTTCAGCTAGTATAGCCGAGATAGGTGTCACTCTTTTACTTAATCTATCAAACAAATCTATCACTGCGTCTTCTATATGCCCTAAAGCCTTTGGAAAAATGACCAACCCGTAGATACTTAGGGCTAGAATATCAATCTTTTTCTTCGCATCTAGATGAGCCAGTATCAAATCTCGCAGACTTTTCCACGTGATGCACTTGTTATCGCCTTTTACCTTAACTCGAGCTACAACCCACTATTCGCTCATGCCCGTGATGTTTATTAATCTTTTAACCATAGTCGGGAGATTTGGAGCTCTAGAATAGGCCTTATCTACCGACATCTTCGAACAACGAAGCAGAGTGGTGTATTCTTCTATCGTCGGTGTCATGTCTATATTTCCGAAGGTGAAGCAATTGTAGGCTGAATTCCAATACTGTGCTAAGGCTCTAAAGAGGGATTTGTCTATCTTAACTTCGCACAAGTATGACAAATCTCCGTATTCTTGGTAAAAGGTCTGTTTCATGTTGTTATCCCAACTGTCCCATATCTCTTTCAACTCTAGCACATTATTTTGAGCCGTGCTGATCCTGGTGTGATCCCAAAGCTCTGACTCATATCCTTCCACTAAGTTGTCCCCCTTTTGGTGTTGAGTCTCCTCCAACCACATGCGTACAACCATATTGTCCTCCACTTTATCAAAGTACTTGTTTTCCATGATTAATTCTCTTATCGGTAACTAAACTTTTGAGTCTATACCTTCTCTTTATATGATGATGAAATGCAATGCAAAAAAGAGACAAAATAAACAAGTTAGTGAAACACAACAATATCAATATACAAGTATAGCATAGAACCTAAGAGTTTGTCTAGGAAGGTTGCTAAATGGTTTAGTACGACTCCTTTTAAAGCAAGTTCCTACGTCTCACTATAAGTGGTTTTAGGTTCTAAAGTAGGGGCACCCAAACCAGCAGATTCCTCGATCCTCACCCATTACAAGCTCACACGGACGAGTTCGATTTAGGGGGACGCATTTCCCACATGTTTGCACGGAAGTGAAAACTTCACGAAAACAAGGGTACTTTGTAATCCCGAAAGTAATCCACTATCTTGCACGGAGGTGAAGACCTCACGAAGGAGTAGTTTCAGGCTTCCATTTAAAAGGGTAATATCATATGCAGATGTATGCAAATATACACTAGAAATATCACATAATATAATGTCACAAAAGATGTTGAGGATCGCATATTAAACAAAATTAAAGCTTAAAAGTTTTCAAAGAAGACCCGAAAATAATCAATTTTGGCTTGACTCTCGTTTATTTAAAAATTCCCCAGTGGAGTCGTCAGCTGTCAAAACCATCCCTTTTTGGGAAAAGACGAGTTTCAAAAAGTATTCTAAAATCGAAAAATAATGGGAGTCGCCACCAATCCTTTATTCGGCGTGATTGGATCACCACAAAATGTTTTTTTTTTAAAAATCATTTAGAAAACATGTAGGTCTTCGAAATCTAAAAAAATAGGTTCGGGAGTCGGCTACGCATGAGGAAGTATTAGCACCCTCGTACGCCCAAAATTGGTACCGTATTGATTATTTTTGGGTCTTGATTTGTAACATTTAAAAAGCTCAAATAAAGTTTAAAATACGATCCTTGAATGCATGAATTAAAAGAAATCGAGTCTGTTTGGAAATCCCGCTATTTCAAAGTGATCGAGGAAGAAAGTTACGTCCAGTGAGTTAGGACACAACATTTTAGATCCAAAAATGACGAGCTTTCCTTTGTAATTTTTTTTTTTAAATTTTTGGGAAAAGGATATTCGATTATCTCGATTTGAAGAAAGGTTGCACCTAGTAAGTTAAGGCGCAATATTTCAGAATCGAAGATAAGGAAACATTGCCTCGATTAAGGGTATTCGATTATTTCGATTTGAAGAAAAATTGCACCTAGTAAGTTAAGGCGCAAATTTTCGAAATTCGAGATAAAAGAATATTGCCTCGATTTTAAAGTCTTTATGAAAAAATAATTTTGAAAGCAAATATGCGAGTTTAATATGAATAAGCAATTGATAATGAATATTAAACGACGCGAAGTAAGATAAATAAGAAGATAAACGGCATGCAAAAAATCAAAAATGCAAAATACAAGTGCGTAATGGTTAAAATTAAATGCAAATATTGATGAGAAAGAAGAATGATGCAATCAGAGTTCAAAATGAGACTTTTCGGATACCTAAGGGCAAAATGGTAATTTTTGATTCTCAAGGGTAAAATGGTAATTTTGGGAAAATTTAAGGTTAAAAATTGAATTTTTAGACATTCGTGGGTAAAAGGGTAATTTTGAGAGTTTCGAAGTCGAAAATAGAGTTTTTGGACATCTGGGGGTAAAATGGTAAATTTTGGAAGTTTTGGGGTCAAAAATGGAATTTTTGAAAGTTCGTGGTTAAAAATGGAATTTTTGAAAGTTTGAGGGTAAAAATTGGTTTTTTTGGAAGTTCAATGGTAAAAATAGATTTTTTTGAAGTTTCGGGGTAAAAATGAGATTTTTGGAAGTTTGGGGGTAAAAATAGAATTTTAAGAAGTTTCGAGGTCAAAAATGGGATTTTTGGAAGTTCAGGTGTAAAAACAAAATTTTTAGAAGTTTTAGGGTCAAAAATGAGATTTTTGGAAGTTTAGGGGTAAAAACAAAATTTTTGGACAATTTAGGGACCTACAGGGCAATAAAACCAAAAATAGGTTACACGTGGCAGCCCCTCAGGCATTCTGAAGTTAGAGGACTATTTTGAAAACCATGGAAAATTTTTGGGGTAATTTTATAATTAAAACGAACTTGATTTAAGGATTAAATTAAAACAAATTAAAAATAAAAGGGACCGTTTTCATAAATAAGCCAAATCATGACACGTGGCAGCTCCTGGTGCTTTTAAAAGGCCGAGGGATTAAATTGAAAAACCATGAAAATTATTGGGTCAATTTAAAATTAATTAAAAGTGCACAAAGGACCTGATTGAAAATTTTAGAAAAAATGGAAGGATCAAACGCATAAATAACCCCTCCTTTAAAAAACGCGGATCCTAGGTCGGGTCGGGTCGGATTTCGGGTCGGCCATGGGTTATTAGGTGAAACGGTGCCGTTTTGAGCATTCTAAAGCCATGTCAAAACGACACCGTTTTGGATGGCTATAAATAGGCCATCTTAAGAAAAAAAAAATCATTTCCCCACCCTTTTAAAAAAAAATCAAAAGCTCTAAAAAAACTTCTCTCCCCCTCCATGGCCGGCCGTACTCCGGTCGGTCAGTCCAGTCATGGTCCGTCGCGCGTAGCCGCCACGCTCCTCCGTCCACGGTCGCGCGTCATCTCCGCGCCTGGTCACGCGCCCCGGTCCGATAATGTCTCCATCGACACCGCTCCTTCCCACGCGCCACGTGCCTTCGGCGAAGGTAAAAGCCTTTCTTTTTATCTTTTTTTTTTAAATATATTTCTTAAAAACTCCCTTTTAAAAACTATTTTTATTAAACTTTTATTATTAACGTTTTGATTCCTTTCTTTTTTTTGCAGATCCATGCGCGGCGAGGTGCGGGGTTTCAGCGGAGGCTTCGACGCGAGCTCCGCGACGGCGACGCGGGTCAGGGAAGTGCCTTCTGACCCTTTGTTTTCTTTTTTTTTTGTTATTAATGATATTATTTATTATTAAATTAATAAATTCATTACTGTTATAATTAATATTATCATATTCATTATTATTATTAATCGTTCTTTGAACAATAAATGGTAGTAATGAAGGAAACAGTGGGTGCATTAATGAAATAAATGTATAAATAAATACACTGATGAGTATTTATTACCTTACAAAGAAGATATTTAATCGTCTGATATTATGACTTCTCTGAGTATTAACTACTTCCACCTTTGATTTGCGAATGCTTTGAAATTTTCTTTTACTAATTCCTATGTCTTTTTTCGAGGGAAAAAAAAAGCCCCTTATCTTATGCTTGAATCTGGTTTTTATAACCAGGTTTTACAATGATTATGATATGTTCATTGCAATTAAATGCAAGTCTTCTTTCTTCTTTGTAGGTCTCAGTTTGTAGTGGCGGTGGTGGCTAAGGCAGTTGGTGGCAGTGCAAGTTGAGGTGGTGCCAAGTTATCGATGACGTGGCGGTCTTTGATTGGTTGGGGTAGAGGCAGCAGCAGTGACACTTAGCAGATTAGGTTTTTTGGGTGTAATGGTTTTGGGCTGATTTGGGCCATTTAGGTTTGGGTCTTTTAGAATTTGGGCTTGTAAAGTGGACATCTGTACTTGTTTTGGACTTTTAATTGGACATTTTAAATTTAAATTTATAATAAATTTAAATTTCAAAAAAATTTAAATTTAAAATAAATTCAAATTCCAATAGGCCCAGACAAATTTGGGCTTCAACAGTCATCATTAGGATCTATTATGACTTAATATGTGTGGTTAATGTTATGTTATTTTTGCACTCTAAGTTTAGGACTTCCTTATATATGTATGTGGGTGTGTTAAAACTTGATATTTATTCCCTTACTTTATGTTTTAGTATTGATTATGTTGACTATTCGAAATTTTAAGACTTAGCTACATATGGATTAAATCTAATTTTAGTATTATGTTTTCTTCTGCGTATTGGTGTGACATCTCAAACTTAGTCTTTTCATCTAGATCGAGTTTAGGGTGTTACATTTTATGTTATCAGAGTCAGGTTTACAACACTTGAATTGTGTAATGGGGTCTCTATGTAGATAAAATACGTTTTCAATAAAGTATGTCGATAATATGAACTGAATAACTGGTTTAATGATAGGCCGAGTCTCAAACGCCGCGCTTGTAAGTATCTTTTCTTATAATGTGGTGTACATATATTGTACCGTGATAACTAATTCTATGGTTAATTCTGTGATATGAAATAATCTGTTAGGAAATTTCTAATAGAATATTGAATTGATCTATGAGCTTCTGACATTGTAGACACTGAAAAGAATGAGTTCACGAGGAAGTCGTGGACGTAGGACGCGAGGGTGCTGAGGGGGAGCTCGAGTCGAGTCATCCTCCATGGGTAACATTCCTATTTTGGAGACCAACGAGACCTCTGGTACTCTTATTGCTTAGACAGGGTCTCAGACTATGCCTGTAAGGGACGACCTTGTGTCCAGGCGATGTTGAGAGTTCTTGTGATGGTCGTTGGGACTCGTATTGGACCCGGAGGTTGGGGATCAGTTACTGAACAACTTCATTCGAACGGGGCTGAGTTGTTTAGAGGCGTCATTGGAATTGCTTCTACTGTAGCTGAGTACTGGGTAGAGGCATTATGAACGACATCGACTGTATCATTGCACAGAAACTGTAAGGTATAGTATCTCTACTACGAGACGAACCTTATCAGTGGTGGCTGACAGTTGAGCAGGGCACTCGACTGGAATTGGTTACCTGAGATTATTTTAAGAGCGCATTCCAGGGTAAGTATTTGGAGCTAGTTATGTTGATGCGAGTTTATTAGTTTGGTTAAAGACGAGAGGTCCGTGGTTGAGTACGAGGCCGAGTTTTTGAGATTGAGCAGGTATGCTTGAGTGCTTGTCGTGATTGACTACGGCAAGTGTGTGAGATTTGAGGATGGGCTGAGGTTTGACTTACACGTTCTGATAGCTCTTCAGAGGGAGCGGATTTTCGTTGTTCTAGTTGACAAGACAAAGATTATAGAGGAAGTTAACCACACTGAAAAAAAAGAAGTAAAATTCAAGTGGAAAATATTACAAAAAATATTAAAATATAAAATTTAATAATATAAGCAACAACTTAAATAGTATAATTCAAGAGGAAAATATTACATACAAATTAAAATTGATGCACTTATAGAAACAAAGGCTCCAGCTCAATCACGAGAGACGCTTTGCCAAGACAATCTTACCGCAATCAAAGAATGTCAATTCACAACCGCTTAAGCCTTAACCTCAACCATGCTGTTCATCAAGATTAAATATCTCACCGAAAAAGTTGTCCTGTTGTCTTTTGGGTAACTATTAGCTCCATTGGCCATGGATTCTACAAGAAATTTGTGTTGACATTGATGATTTGGTTTAAGCTATTGGTGATGTCTGTATTGTCAAAGCGTCAAGTAGAATGTATAACAGATGCCTTGACCATTACTGACTTTTACAAATCCAGCATGCTTTAAAACTTGGTGGTAGTCGCTTGCTACTTCTTATGTATCAAGTTGTTGGGATGCTAGTTATGTTTTATTGTGCTGTTGGAAACATGGTTTGTTGTTGGGTATTCATTTGTTATCAGATTTTCTATGTTATGGTTCATGGTTTGTAGTTTGATGATTCGATGGGTGGATGTGGAAGTTGGAGAAAACATAAACTATAAACTGAGTCAAAAGATAAAATAGGAAAGGTCATTCTATTTTATTTTTCCATAATATACTACAAATTGTCAACCATGTATAAATACATGGCACTGACATGATTGTGTAGGCCTACAGACTTTCTAATGGTTGTATTGGCTATCAAATTTCTAATGTTGGTGTGACATCTCAAACTTAGTCTTTTCATCTAGATCGAGTTTAGGGTGATACATTTTGTGGTATCAATGTCAGGTTTACAACACCCAAATTGTGTAATTGGGTCTCTGTGTAGATAAAATACGTTTTCAATAAAGTATGTTGATAATGAACTAAATAACTGGTTTAGTGATAGGTTGAGTCTCCAACGCCGCGCCTGTAAGTATCATTTCTTATAATGTGGTATACGTATAGTGTACCGTGATATTTGATTCTATGGTTAATTCTGCGATCTGAAATAATCTGTTAGGAAATTTCTAATCGAATACTGAATAGATCTGTGCACTTTTGACATTGTAGACATTGAAAAGAATGAGTTCACGAGGAAGTCGTGGACATAGGATGCGAGGACGGCAAGGGGGAGCTCGAGTCGAGTCATCCTCCATGGGTAACATTCCTATTTTGGAGACCAGCGAGACCTCTGGTACTCTTACTGCTTAGATAGGGTCTCAGACTATGCCTGTAAGGGACGACCCTGTGTCCAGGCGATGTTGAGAGTTCTTGTGATGGTCGTTGGGACTCGTATTGGACCCGAAGGTTGGGGATCAGTTACTGAATGACTTCATTCGAACGGGGCTGAGTTGTTTAGAGGCGTCATTGGAGTTGCTCCTACTGTAGCTGAGTACTAGGTCGAGGCATTATGAACAACATCGACTGTACCCTTGCACAGAAACTTTAAGGTATAGTATCTCTACTACGAGACGAACCTTATTAGTGGTGGCTAACAGTTGAGCAGGGCACTCGACCGGAATTGGTTACCTGAGATTACTTTAAGAGCGCATTCTAGGGTAAGTATTTGGAGCTAGTTATGTTGATACGAGTTTATTAGTTTGGTTAAAGACGAGAGGTCCGTGGTTGAGTACGAGGCCGAGTTTTTGAGATTGAGCAGGTATGCTTGAGTGCTTGTCGTGATTGACTACGGCAAGTGTGTGAGATTTGAGGATGGGCTGAGGTTTGACTTACACGTTCTGATAGCTCCTCAGAGGGAGCGGATTTTCGTTGTTCTAGTTGACAAGACAAAGATTATAGAGGAAGTTAAGCACACTGGAAAAAAAAAAGAAGTAAAATTCAAGTGGAAAATATTACAAAAAAATATTAAAATATAAAATTTAATAATATAAGCAACAACTTAAATAGTATAATTCAAGAGGAAAATATTACATACAAATTAAAATTGATGCACTTATAGAGACAAAGGCTCCAGCTCAATCACGAGAGACGCTTTGCCAAGACAATCTTACCGCAATCAAAGAATGTCAATCCACAACCGCCTAAGCCTTAACCTCAACCATGCTGGTCATCAAGATTAAATATCTCACCGAAAAAGTTGTCCTGTTGTCTTTTGGGTAGCTATTAGCTCCATTGGCCGTGGATTCTACAAGAAAGTTGTGTTGACATTGATGATTCGGTTTAAGCTATTGGTGATGTCTGTATTGTCAAAGCGTCAGGTAGAATGTATAACAGATGCCTTGACCATTTCTGACTTTTACAAATCCAGCATGCTTTAGAACTTGGTGGTAGTCGCTGCTACTTCTTATGTATCGAGTTGCTGGGATGCTAGTTATGTTTTATTGTGCTGTTGGAAACATGGTTTGTTGTTGGGTATTCATTTGTTGTCAGATTTTCTATGTTATGGTTCCTGGTTTGTAGTTTGATGATTCGATGGATGGATGCTGAAGTTGGAGAAAAGATAAACTATAAATAGAGTTAAAAGATAAAATAGTGAAGGCCATTCTGTTTTATTTTTCCATAATATTATACAAACAGTTAACCCTGTATATATACATGGCACTGACATGATTGTGAAGGCCTACACACTTTCTAACGGTTGTACTGGCTATCAAATATTTTTACTATAATAGTAGTACAGGTAATGCAGCAGCAGGCAGCACATTTTATTTAATTTTGATATCCTTAATTACCAGCATAGCTTGATGAAGAAGCAGAGGCAGTTAAGCCTCTAACTCAAATGATGCCTTCATACTTCTGGGATCAATTTCAATTGATGCAATGTACCCAAACTTTGTAACTTTAAATTTTGGTTTTCCTCTTTTCTCAAGGTTGGTTTTGATTTGCCCCCAGTGAATAGGTTGCCTTTGTATATCAGTATAGACCTGCAGCATGCATGCACTCAATCATAGATTAAATGATTATATAGACGAATTGTAACGAGTTAATTAATGATACGATTGAATTGAATGCAATATATACCTTGCTGTCCTCATCTATTGGGTTGCTCCAGGCAACTACCCACTTAGTTCCATCACGTCGCCTGTACACAAGACCAGCAACTGAACCATGACTATCAGCATCATCAGTCACTGATTCATGTGTAAACTCTCCCGCATCTCCATCTTCAATTATTTCTGGGAATTCCGCATAGTGAGAGCCTTGCCAAACTTTCTTGTCAGTCAAGGTTAGAGCTTCGCTGGAAGAGTTCCAAAGCTTGCCGTTTGTGGTTTGTTGAGCAGTTTTCTTAGAAGAAGCCATGTTAGCTTTGTATGTGCTTTGATTTGGTTGTGTTATGCTTCAAATATTGCGATACACACCTACTTATATACTAGTTTACACCATCGATGCATTGTCCATAACAACAATGTTTATGCGCATGAAATTTGTAGGCTTCATCCATATCAAAACTTTTTTTTATTCCTATTCTTGATCTGTCTTTTCACTTCTAGCTAAAAATTCTTATCAATTAATGAAATAACTTTTAACATATTTGGATTTTTTTATAAATTATTTTTTTAAAAATTATATAACTTTTGTATAATAAATTTAAAATATAAAGGGTAAATCACTTCCAATATCATCTAAATTATTAGTATATTTACGTTTTCTCTCATAATTTTAAAAAGTTACAACATAATCATTGAATTATTCAATTTCAGTGGCAACAAAAGGAGCTTCAAATTTGATCGAACTCTTTACTGCTATTCATCTGAATGCAAGTTTACTTCTATTCAAAATTTATGCATTGATTTTCAAATTTGGAAATGTCAAAATCAATGAATTGATATGCAATTTTAGTTGTTTAAAAAAATTGGAACGGCATAATTTATAAATAATCATTTTTCTATATTTATTTATGAATTATCTAAATAAATAGTTAATTGTAAAATTGTAATTACGTTTCAATTTGAATAAATTAACTTTTATTCAGGTCAGGTTAAGCCCAAAGTACTTTATTTTATATTCGATCAGGTTTGGACAAAATTTCAAACTTATATTTTGGATCGGGTCAAGTTTGGGTAAAGATAATATCTAGAAACGACCTTGTCTAGGCCCGGACAAAACCCACCTCGGCCCGACCCTTGGACAACTCTATGCATGATTTTTTGAGTTTAAATATCATTATGTTCAAATTCCCAAAAATTGAAGTATGGGGACTAAATTTGAAATTTATGAAGACTACAAGGACTTATGAAATATTTTAACCTAGTATAAAATATTAATATTTTAATTATATAAATATGAGTAATTGTTTACATAATACTTAGCTTCATTTATCTCATATATTAAATATATGTAATTTAAATTAAGTTTTGATTAGGCATTTGTTGAGGACTGACCAGTATAAACAACAAGAAAATAAAAGTGGAGAAGAACGAAAACAAATATTTTACATGAAAAACCTTCAAATAGGAAAAAACCACGAGCAAAGGGGTAAAATATGAAGAAAAATAACCTAAATGTACTAACATACATTACTCGAAACCCGGAATACAAAGCTCAAAATTTCAAACAGCAAACCAATAAAAAAACCCTAAATCTTATAAGGCACTCACAAAAAGGGTATAAAATACTCTTTATAATTACCACGAAACTCTCACCAAACCTTATTTGCGACTACATCTTATCACCCCCCAAAAAAGTTTATTTTCTGATTAGCATCTCAAAACAAAGATACAAGGTCCATTTAAATAAGCAAAGATTAGAGTTCTATTCATACTAAAATATCATTGGAATAATAAAAGTTTAAGTGGGAAAAGATAGCAGAGTTTAGATGGGAGAAGAATACGAGACACGCCCCACAAATCTTCACATTAACTTATATATATCACGCCTCCTTTTCCATTCCCTGTCACAGGCCTAACTCAAATTTTGGAGAATATCAAACAAGTCTAAACCATGCTAAAACCTGGAAACTGAAAGACTCAGTCTTCAAATGAAAGTTGTATAATGTAATAAGGGTTAGCAATACTCGAATCAAGGGAGAAAACATCAACTCTCCCCACCTAACTGTAACCTTCGGCGACCAACATTAACTTAAAATATTCCGAACCATTCGAATCCTTAAAATCAAAAGGGGATGAGATTCTTCTCTAAATTAGGCACATCCCTGATATCTGACACGACTCCACCTTCAATCAAATTATGTGGAGAGCAACGAATCATCACCCTTATCCTCAACCACATCAACTACTTTCGTAATTATTCGAAACTATCAGAAATTGAAATTTATGATCCTTTGAACTTCTCGATATCCAAAATCTTTGTTATGTCACCGAACAAGTCGATCTGTGAAAACTGAACCATAGCTCTAATACCAATTTGTTGAAAATTGACCCGTATAAACAATGAGATAATAAAACTAGAGAAGAACGGGGACAAATATTTTACGTGGAAAACCATCAAAGAGGAAAGAAAAAGGGCAAATGAGGCTTTGAATTTTCACTAAATGAGTAAAAAATGAGAGTACAAAATAGAGAAAATTAACCTAAATGTACTAAATGTGCATTACCCAAAAATCTCGAATACAAAGCACAAAATCCATAAGAACAAATCGATAAACAAAACCCTAAATTTCATAGGACACTCACAAAAGGGGTACAAAATACTATTTATAATTACCACGAAACTCACACCAAAACTCTTATACGACTACATCTTGTCTCTCCCAAAAAAAAGCTTTCTGATTGATATCTCAAAACAAGGATACAAGGTCCATTTAAATAAGCTAAAATTAGAATTCTAATCATATTAAAATATCCCTTAAGTAATCAGAGTTTAACTGGGAAAATATAGCAGAATTTAAGTAAGAGAAAAATACAAGGCACACCCCATATTATTATTTACTATCATGTTTATATATGATATTGATTATTACAAAATATTATCTTATTACAAAATAAAATTCAATTGTCAAAAGAAAATTGTATTATAATATTTAGTAACAAATATATTTATATCGTGTTCATTCACAAAGAACAATTTTTAAAAAATAATCTCGAAAAATTTTGTCAAATAATAAAAAAAAAAATTTTAAATCGTTCAAGCAATAGAATATGTCTTTTTCTTTAAAAAAAAATCAATTCATTCTTAAAAATAATTTTCCAATAACCTTAATAGTTATTAAATAAGGAGTGTTGAGATATTGAATGTCCAAAAGCCACCTAAAGTAGTCACGAAAGCATACGATGCTTTAATTTTTTTTTTCACGTAAAGCATAAGATACTCTTTTAAGTTAAAATCATGTTAGATTACGTCACATTTATTACGTGGATGATTGAAAAAGATATAGATTAAAATTGTATCTTGGAGAAAATATAAAATAAATTTTTAATATCAAAATTTGATATTTCGTATTAATTTTTTTTTTTTTGGAAATCATATTTCGTATTAAACTTTTGTTTGAATTTCTTTTAATATCAAATTACTTTTTATAACTTATCGTATTTTAAGGCATATTTAATTATATTTTAAATTGTGTACATGCAATTTAGCATGTATAATATTAATTACATTACTAGATTTTAATTATTATTTTTTAACTTTAAATTTTTCTTCTTTACTTTTTTAAGAATAACCAAATATTTAGAATTTAATTAAATGAGACTTTGGTTCAGGTGGCAAAAGCAGAAATCTTGAGTCTTGAGTACTTAAATTCAAGACCTATCATACATAATTATATGCGTAAAACTTTTAAACTTTAGTTAAGTTAATCTTAATTTGATTTTAGTGTCGACTATATTAGCACAACCAATTTATAGTTATATATATTTGTAACTATACTGTACCTGTTACACTTAAAATTTTTTAAAAATTTTTCACTCTTCTTTTCTTTTAAATTATTAAGAAATATATAAAAATCAAATTAATACAAAATTTAATATTCTATGAATCTATCATTAAACTGAAGAAAAATAGTGAGCTGTCTCTTAAGGATAAATTCTGGTTGAAATTAAAAGAGGAATAAAACATTGAAATTTAGGATAAGAAACTGGAAGCGTTAAGATTAACGGAACCTCACATGACACAGATTCTGCACCAATTATATATTATTTCCTACACATCTCTTTCGTGGTGGCATCCACTTTAAACTTCAAAATTCCAAAATAAAGGGAGCAGATAAGGGATTTGCCTTCCAATTTTATATTCTGACTAAATGAATATATGCCTTTGGTTTTTCCTAGAAAAAAATGAATATGCAAGTCCCTTCATTCATCATCATCATGTATACATGCTAATTGTCACCATCTTTTAAAGCATATATTCACCTGCCTTATCAATTATAGAGGAATCCATGTTTGTTAGCACCTCACAATTTCAGAAATAGTGAACCGTGCATATGGCACTGACATGGTTGTGAAGGACTTAATTTGAAGACATTCTAATGGTTGTACTGGCTATCAAATATTTTTACTATAATAGTAGTACAGGTAATGCAGCAGCAGGCAGCACTTTTTTATTTAATTTTGATAGCCTTAGTTACCAGCATAGCTTGATGAAGAAGCAAAAGCAATTATGCCTCTAACTCAAATGATGCCTTCATCGTGGGTGAACGGCCCACGGTATCAATTTCAATCGATGCAATGTACCCAAACTTTGTAACTTTAAATTTTGGCTCTCCCCTGCTCTCAAGGTTGGTTTTGATTTGCCCCTAGTGAATAGGTTGCCTTCGAATATCAGTATAGACCTCCAGCATGCATTCAATTAATCATAGAGAAAATGATTATATATACGCATTCTAACTAGTTAATTAATGATAAGATTGAATTGAATGCAATATATACCTTGTTCTTCTCATGTAGTGGGTTGCTCCAGGCAACAACCCACTTAGTTCCATCACGTCGCCTGTACACAAGACCAGCAACTGAACCATGACTATCAGCATCATCAGTCACTGATTCATGTGTAAACTCTCTCGCATCTCCATCTTCAATTATTTCTGGGAATTCCGCTTAATGAGAGCCTTTCCAAACTTTCTTGTCAGTCAAGGTTAGAGTATCGCAGGAACAGTTCACAAGCTCGCCTTTTGTTCTTTTATGTTTTTGTTGTGACGCGTACCCATAGCCATATCATCCATGGTAGCTTTGTTTGTGCTTTGGTTTGGATGTGTTATGCTTCAAATAGTGTAATACACACCTACTTATATACTAGTTTACACCATGCATGCATTGTCCATAACAACAATGTTTATGCGCATGAAATTAGTAGAATTCATTCATATCAAATTTTTTTATATTATTTTTCCTTTTCTTGATTTTTATTCTTGTAACATCTCATACCTGGCCCTAGACGTTATGGACGAACTAGCAATGTCAATTGGGCGGGGCGGGTGCGGGGGTGCTCCCTCCGCACCCATCCTTATCAAGAATTTTCATCCTTATCTTTGCCCCGCAACTCGTTCCGGGTACAAAACTCAAAACCATCTCTGCTCCACGACCCGCAAAACTAAAACTATCCTTGCCCCACCACCCACATGGATCCCCATAATCCCCGTTATACCCACCTCGCGACCCACTTCATATAATATATCAATTAAATAAATACAAACCAATTTTTTTATGAAAAAAGTATAAATGCTTCAACAGAGTAGTTTTTCTCCATTATCCTCAAGCTTAAGTCTGTCGAGTGTAGGTTCCCTTCGCATCAGAAATTTTTTGACAAAAAGTACTAGTGGAGTAATTTCATAATTTCTCTAAACTTTTAGGCCAAGTTGTAAATAAAAAATATCTTTAGAAATTTTCTGAAAAAATCTTTTCAGAAAATTTTCTCCGTACAACTTTATCTTGAATTAAAGTATGTAAAATAATTACCCAAGGCTATTTTATATAGAGAGTTTAGAGAGTTCAACTATAATTAAACTTAATCACTTTAATATTAAATTAAGGCATAATGACAAAATTAACCCCTAATGTTTGGGTGTTTGGTCACTTTGGCCCTTATGGTTTTTTTGGCTCACTTTCATACATAATCTTTTTTTTTTTGTCAATTTGATCATTTTTTAAAGGTCTTGTTGATGTGGTCGTTAAGGGACTAATGGCGCTGACGTGGCAATTTTTTTCCTCGTGAATACTACCACGCATACAGCTGCTGACATGGCATAGAAGACAAAATATACCATGTTAGCAAAAAATTAATTATTTTTTAAAATATAATTTTTTAAAATATTTTAAAATTAATTTAAAATTATTTTTTAAATATAAAATTATTAAAATCATTATCATCCTGAGTCTTTTTTTTCTATTCCCTTCCCCCCTTCCCTTTCCCCTTCCCCTTCTTATTTTCCTTTCGGTGGGTTTTTTTTTTCTGTTCTCCTTCCCCTTCTTCTTATTTTCCTTCATCTTATTTGCCTTTTCTGGATAGATTTCGACAGTCTTTACTTATTTTGATCTGGATTTTCTTTTTTAGGTCAAGATTCCTTTTTTATTTTTTTTATTGAGGTAAGCAATTAATCATGGGAGTCCTAACTATTCATTATACTTATTTGGATTTGTTTCAAGTTTTGGTGAATAATTCTGATCTGGGTTTTTATCTTTCAAATCTCTAGAGTTGGTTTTACTTTCATTTGAAGCCATTTCATTTTCAAATCTCTCCTATCACCCCATTTCATTGTTTATTGTTGAACCTGGATTGATTAAAAATATGAGATTTTGCTGTTAAAACTTTACAGAAAATCATCTTCAGAGAATATATTTTCTTGGTATGGTGAGAAAGAAAGCTTATATTTTTACGGTCATGCAAATGATTATCACAAAGAGTGGGATCAGGCTGAAGGTAGTGGCCAAGAGTTTTGTTGGTACTATGTAGAACTTCCAAAAAGGAAACAAAAGCTGGTGTTTGGTTGATGGGAAAATGTAAGAAAATCTAAGAATTTCTTGTTGCTGAAGAAGAAGAAGATGAAATTGGAAATAAAAATTATTTAATTTATAATAACCATTTTTTTTCAATTGGGTGTTTATGTAATTTGGTTTCTAATGATTCTATGTTGAAGCTTTTGAGTGTCAAGGAAAATGGGATTGATTGTTTGAAGAATTTCTTGGAAGGAGAAGGAGAAGGGGAAGGGGGGAGGAGAACAGAAAAAAACCCAAAAAAACTTAATGGTGATAATTTTATATTTAAAAAAATAATTTAAAAGTAAATTTAAAATATTTTAAAAAAATAATTATTTTTTGCTGATGTGGCATATTTTGTCTTATATGTCAAGTCAACAGCTGCATGCATGACAGTATCCACGTGGAAAAAATTTGTCATGTCAGCTTCGTTAGTCCCTTAACGATCACGTCAGCAAGATTGTTAAAAAATGATCAATTTGACCAAAAAAAAAAGTTATGTATGAAAGTAAGCCAAAAAAAACCATAAGGGCCAAAGTGACCAAACACCAAAACATTAGGGGTTAATTTTTTCATTATGCCTTAAATTAATATAATACTTATCAAGATAAATATTAGATTAAATTTATTATTAAATTTTATTAAATTAATAGAATATTATCTACAAAATAAATATTAAATTTAATATTAAGATAATCACTTTAATATTAAATTAATAAAATACTATTAAGATAATTATTAAATTAAATTTTTATAAATGTTTATTTTCTAAATATGCTTATTATATTTTGCGAGACGAGCGAAGATGATGCGGGACGGGCAAGGATGGAGCGAGGTGGATGGGGATTAGGCGGGTACAAGGTCATACCTACGCTTGCCCCACCACCCACGACGGGTCTAATTTTTGTCTCCATCCCCACCCACACCCACGAAACTTGTACCCATCCCTTCCCAATTGGGTACGAAGTGGGGTGAGGCCCCACGAAAGCTACGCACTGATATCCCTAGGTCGAATCTTGAAGAATTAAATAAATTAGTTTGAAACTCAAATTTTGAATTACAAAAATGTATGTTTCGACAATATCAATTTTTTCAAATCTCTTTCCATTTTTTAGAATATTTGTGTTTGCAGTCCATTTTATAGAAAACCGTTCGATTGATTAATTAGTTTCGTAGCAAAAATTTCAAAATAATAAAATTTGAAAATTGTGATCCTAATTTGTAAAAACATTTAACTTTGTAGTTTTAAAATAATAATTACCAACTCCAACAAAAACAAGCCAAAATCGAAAAGCAAAGTCCCAAACAATTACATAGTTCAATAAGTCCAGAACAATTTAAAAACGTGAACCATCATATCTTAAATAACCGAGAATCCAATTCGATCTCTCGCACGTCGTTCGATCCTAAGTTTGCTAATTACCTTAGAGGTTAAAAAAATTGTGTGAGCTTACATAGCTCAATGTGTAAGTAAGCCCATACTAACAAAACAAATAACAAAATCACACAGAAGTTAGAAATCGAACAGAATACAAAGCATAGCATACTATGCGAAGCAACATGATAATTAGATCAGATACAAATGGCATGGCATATCATGCGATGCAACAATTACACATATCAGAATAGATACAGGTCTTACCCCCATCCTCTGCACACCATCTTCATCCATCTCTACACACCAAATAGGGTAATAAATATCCATCTAACCTCACACACCAAATAGTGAACATATACCACTTTTGAGAATAGTGCAATCAAGCTACCAAATATAATGCGATAATCCGTCAGAATCTGATAAGTGTGGTCAAGCAACTAGAATTGCAGGCAATATGCCATAATAGATATGTGGTTAAACCATCAGATAAGGTAGATCATTAAACTGCCAACACTTCCTCCATGTCATAATCATCCCACGCCAATGCACATGCTGATACATAACACATTCTCAGATACGCAAAGATGAATCATGCTTTAGCAGATTTCTCAATATTTATAGATTAAATGTGGACTTAATACTATTAGAATACTACAGATGTTACACATAAAATATCCATACCACCTATTTCACATACAGAAGTTATGTATATCACATTATAGACCCTAGAAAGTAGCTAACCTCGAAGCATATGTTAAAACACGACTCTAATGATTTTTTTTACAAAAAATGGGCCCACACGCCCATGTGCCCACACAACCTACCTAGTCCAGCTCATGTGCCCATACATCCTACCTGGCCCAGCTCGTGTGGCCCACACACCTTAACACTCGACCATTTGGTCTCGACAGTAAATTTATCGACTTCGCACTATTCATTAATTTTTGAGATTATCGTTACACACCTTATTGCTTTTGGAAAACAATGATACGCCACACTTCAAGACCCTAAAAACAACATTTAAAACGGACTAATTAGTAATGATATACAAAATCAAACCACTAATTCGACCACGAACAATTTTACAATCCACCTTAATACAACGAATCAACCCCTACAAGAAATTGGATCGCTTACCCTGATTGAAACAAAAAAATGACCCCTAATTCATCGAAAGGATGTCGCATGACTCACAATCTTCTCCTAAAAATTTTGTAGAACCAATTAAAACGAGAATCGATGAACCACAAAAATCACATACCTTGCACGAGAGGAGATGCACAACAAAACTACTACAGAGAAAAGGTATATAAGATATTTCACTTACCAGTAATTGAAACACAAAAACTCCACAAACCTATCACACATAACCCTCACAAAAATGGAGGAATGAAAGACCGCAAGAGAGCAACACAAATGTAAAAGACAACAAAGTAGCAGGCTAACAACAGGTTAAAATTCAAGAAGAAAATATTTGGAAAAACAAAATTAAAGAAATAAGGAAAAGTAGCAACGAAGGAGAGGAGTTTTCTTGGCAATATCAATGAACAAAACCGAAAAGAATGCAAATGGGGAGAATGGGAACGTAGGGCGACAAGCAAGAGAGGTTGTTTTGATAATTCCAATTTGTTTAAAAAAAAGATAAAAATATCTACTAAATCCAAACAGATTCCTAGTCATCCTATCTAATTGTTTGGAATTTAAACTTAACTAAAATTCTAATACTTGGGCAGCATAATAACAGGGTTACCAAAATATATTTCATTTTAGTTATAATGGGATTTGAACATGGGACCTCTACTAAGCTAAAGTCTTACCACTAAACCAATAAACTCATTTTTGTCAACAATTAAGCGAAAACAATATATAAACCGGATGTTCAAAGATAGGGGTTTGGACAAAAATAGCAAAAATTCAAGGGAAATGAATTTAGCACAGGACTTCTCTCACACAAACACAACACTTAACCACTGAACCAGATAAATTCACTTGAAAATTTTTAACAATTTAAAACAAGAATTTTAGAGCGTTACAACTCTCCCCTCCTTAAAGAAATTTTGGAATTGAATTTGCCTAACTCAAATAGATACGAGTATTGTTGTCGAATCGAGTCTTCCAGTTGCCAAGTAGCTTCCTCGGTATCATGATTATGCCACAAAATCTTAACCAAAGGAATAGTTTTCCTTCTCAAGACCTTTACCTCTCAATCTAAAATCTGTATTGGCTCCTCTTCAAAAGTCAAATCTGGCCTTACCTCAATCTCCTCAATAGGCACAATGTGAGATGGATTAGATCAATACCGTCTTAATATGGAGACCTGAAAAACATCGTGTATGTGGTTTAACTCCAAAGGTAACTCCAACTGATAAGCAATAGGCCCCGCTTGTATCAAAATTAGATAAAGCCCAAAGAACTTAAGGCTCAACTTGCCCTTACGTTCAAGTCTAAGGACATTCTTCCACGGAGATACTTTAAGGAAAATCTTATCACCTAGAACGTACTCTATATGATTCCTTTTAAGATCCGTATAGGACTTCTATCTGTCAAAAGTTACCTTAAGTTGATCTTGAATCAAATTGACCTTATCCTTAGTCACAGTAATTATATCCGGACCCATAATCTTTCTCTCTCCCAACTTGGTCCAATATAGCGGAGTGCGACATTTACGACCATACAGAGCCTCGTAAGGTGTCATCTGAATAGTGGATTGAAAGCTATTATTATAAGAAAATTCAGCCAGTGGCAAAAGCTCCTCCCACCTACCATGTAATTCTATCACACAACCCCGAAGCTTATCCTCCAAAATCAAAATTACCTTCTCGGACTATCCATTAGTCTGTGGATGGAATATTGTACTGAAGTCTAACTGAGTACCCAAAGCCTCATGCAATTTCTTTCGCAATCGAGATGTGAAACAAGGGCCTCGATATGAGATAATCAACAAAAAAACCCCATGAAGTCTAACTATCTTATATATGTATAACTTCATTAACTTCTGTAAAGAATAATCGGTTCAAACCGGAGGAAAGTCAACAGACTTGGTCAACTATCCACAATAACTATACATAATCCTTCTTAGTGGGTGTCAAGGGCAACCTACTAACGAAGTCCATGGTTACCCGTTCACATTTTATTACAAAAACTTAATGGGTTGTAACAAACCAGAAGGAAGTTGGTGCTCAGCTTTAACATGCTGGCACACCAAACATCGAGACATAAAATTGGCCACCTCTCATTTTAAACCGGGCCTTCAATACAACTCTTGGATATCACGGTACATTTTATTACCACTAGGATGAACACATAAAGGCTATTATGCGCTTCCCACAAAATAGTGTGCCTTAAATCCACATCATACGACACACAAATCTAACCCTAGAAACAGAAAATACCCTTACTATTAAACCTGAAATTCAAAGTCTTACCCTCCTCAATCTATTGAACCCGACTAACCATAGACTCATCCAAAAGCTACTTATTATGGATCTCATCAACCCAAGTCGGCTTAACCTACAATTTGGCTGATAATCCATCATCCTCAAACAAACTTAAGCGAGCAAACATCGCCCTCAACTTGGACATCGATTTATGACTAAAAGCATCGACCACCACATTGGCCTTACCAAGATGATACTCTATAGTACAATCACATTCCTCAAGCAAATCAATCCATCTATGTTATCTAAGATTCAACTCCTTCTAAGTGAGAAGGTAATGACTCCAGATTTTTAGCGCAAAGACAACCACAACCAACTCAAGATCATGCATTGTATAATTTCCTTCATGCGGCTAAGTTATCTAGATGTGCAAGCCACCACCTTACCTTCTTGCATCAAAACACAACCTAAATCAGTATGAGATGCATCACTATAAACAACGAATTCTTTCCCAAATTCAACTTATATCAGAACGGGTACCTAAGTCAAAACTAATTTAAGCTTCTCAAAGTTCGATTGCTGCTTATCATTCCCCACAAAAGCTACATTCTTACACAATAATTTAGTCAAGCTAGCTGCGATTAGCAAAAACCCCTCTATAAACCTCTGAAAATATCCTACCAAACCGAGAAAGCTTTGAATTTCAAAAACATATCTAGGTTATTTTCACTAAAGAATAACCTCAATCATTTTCGGGTCCACACAGATACCCTTTGTATAAATTACATGTCTCATAAACTTCTTCTCTTGAAAAATATGCAAAACCACTCTAAGATGCTTATCATGTTCAGCCTCGGTCTTAGAGTATACCATAATATAATCGATAAATACTACGACGAATTGATCTAGATACAGCTGAAACACCTTATTCATAAGATCCATTAATGTAGCCAGAGTATTCATCAAATCGAATGGTATAACAAGGAACTCATAATGACATTAATGAGTCCTAAAAGAGGTCATAGACACATAAACTTCTTTTACTTTCAATTGGTGGTACCCAGATCACATATCGATTTTAAAGGACATAGATACCCCTAATGGTATCCCCGATAATCTCTTAGGAAAGACATTCGTAAAATCTTTTACTGTACGAATTCCTTCCACATCACTCTTATGATCCAAACACGTCTCACCCATTTTGAACAAACTTCTCAACTATCATAGCGGAGATCACATTTGAGAGGTAATTTCGATGCTCACCTACCATAACAATTTCCACACCATCCTCAATTTTCAGAGTTACCCTCTTTGTAGCATAATCCAAACTAACTTGATGCTTCACAAGTCATTCCATGTCCAAAATCAAATCAAATTCTCCAACCAAACGGTAACTCCATCAGATCGACCGAAAACACAACCCCTTGGATCTCTAATAGACACCTTCTAAACATCTTACTAAATTGCACAGACTGACCCAATGAACTAATTACTGAAATCCTACTCGAAGTATTTTCGAGAAGAATTCCCCAAAAAAAGTCTCAGCTCAAGCCCTATATGACGTTCACCACGCCCTCGAGTATCACAACGTCTCACACCTCGACTAGTCATTTTTAATAATTTACAGTTCAAAATTTTTATGAATTAGCTTAGGTTATTAAAAATCCTAAGTCTAGATTTTTATCAGAGTTATTTCAGTCTTTAGCTAAAGCAAAGTAATCTTAGCACTACAATCTTACTAGTTTGTCTAGTATAGTTAAACTAAGAGTACTTACTAGATCGACACTGACGTCTCGGATTCTCTTTATACATACTCAAATATAAAAAATAGTCAAAATCCTAATATACACTTTCAAAACAGTTTTTCGTGAGATTTTAAAACCCAAAAACCACAACTCGAGTTTTGAACCTAGACTCTGATACCACCAAATGTAACACTCCACACTCAACCTAGACATTATGTTTGAATCTTGAGGAATTACATAAACTAGTTTGAAACCCATATTTTTAACTAGAGAAATGTATGTTTCGACAATATTAATTTTGCAAACCTATTACTAGTGTTTAGAAAATTTATGCTTGAAGTTGTCCATTTTACAGAAAACCGTTCGATTGATTAAATAGTTTTGCAGTGGAAATTTAAGAACACTAAAATTTGAAAACTATGACTCTAGTTTGTAAAAATGTTTAATTTTGTAGTTTTAAAATAATAATTACTAACTCCAACAAAAACAAACCAAAATCGAAAAGCAAAGTCCCAAACAATTACATAGTCCAAAATATTTAGAACAGTTTAAAAACGTGAACCATCATATCTTAAATAACCAAGAACCCAATATGAGCTCTCGTACGCCGTCCAATCCTAAGTTTGTTGATTATATGAGAAGTATGAAAAAATCGGTGAGCTTACAAAGCTCAATGTGTAACTAAGCCCATACTAACATAAAAAATAAAAAAATCACACAGAAGTAAAAAATTTAACAAAATATAGAGCATGGTATACTATGTGATGCAACATGATAATCAAATTATATACAAATGGCATGACAGATCATTCTATACAATATATTACACATATCAGAATAGATACAAGTCCTACCCCCATCAGGTACACACCTTTTTTGTCCATCCTTACACACCAAATAAGGTAATAAATATGCATCCAATCCCACATATCAAATAATGAGCGTAAGTCACTTTTCAGAATAGTATGGTTAAGCTGCCAAATATAATGTGGTAATCTGCCAAAATCAGATAAGTGTGGTCAAGCCAAGAGAATTGAAGACAAGCTATCATGGCAGATATGTGATTAAACTACCAGATACGACAGATCATTAAACTGCCAATACTTGCGTCATATAATTATCTCACCTCGATGAACATGTTGATACATAAAACATTCACAGATACACACAGATGAATCATGCTTTAGCAGATTTCTCAGTATTAATGTACTACATATGTTACACATACAATATTCATACAACATATTTCACATACATAAGTATTATATATCATATTATAGAACCAACAAAGTAGCTAACCTCAAAGTGTACATCAAAACAAAGCTCTAACTAATTTTTACAAAAAATAAACACACATGCCTGTGTGGGCCACATGCCTTACCTGGCCCAACTCGTATAGCCCACATGCCCTACCTAGCATAGCCCATGTGGCCCACATGATCGTGTGACGTCAATAATGAGTTTTTCGACTTCAAGCTGTTCACTGATTTTCAAGATTATTGTTATGCAGCTTACTGTTTCTGGAAAACGACAATACGACACACTTTCAAACCCTAAAAACATTTAAAGCTAACTAATTAGTAACGATATAAGAAATCAAACCACTAGTTTGGCCACAAACAATTATACAATCAACCTTAATACAATGAATCATCCTCTACAAGGCATTGGATCGCTTACCCCAATTAAAACAACAACCAACCCCTAATTCACGAAAAGGACGTAGCACTACTCACTATCTTCTCCAAAAAATTTCGTAGAACCAGTTAAAATGAGAACTGATGAACCATTAAAATTGCCTACCTTGCACGAGAAGAGATACATAACAAAACTACTATAGAGAAAAGGTATATAAGATATTGTACTCACCAAGAATCGAAACACAAAAACTCCACAAACCTATCACACATAACCCTGACGAAAACACAGAAGGGAGCGATCGTAGGAGAACAACACAAACAGGGAAAAGTAAAAATGATAAAGAAGAGTTTTCTTGGCAGTATCAATGAACAAAACCGAAAAGAAAGCAAATGGGAAGAACGGGAACGTGGGACGACAAGCAAGGGAGGTAGTTGGGATACTTCCTATTTTTTTAAAATAAAGAATAAAATATCTACTAAATCCAAGCATATTCCTAGACATCTTATCCAATTGTTAGGAATTTAAACTTAACTAACATTCTAATACTTGGGCGACACAACTACAGGGTTACAAAAATATATTTCATTTTAACCATAACATAGCTTAAACATGGGACCTTTGATAAGCTAAAACATTACCACTGAACAAGCAGGTGAATTCTTGTCAACAGTTGAGAGAAAATAATATATAGACTAGATGTTCAAAGATAAGGGTTGGAACAAAAATAGCAAAAATTCGAAGGAAAAGATTTGAATACAGGACCTCTCACACACAAAGACAACACTTAATTACTGAATCAAATCAATTCACTTGACAAATTTTAACAATTCAAAAACAAGAATTTTGGGGCGTGACAATTCTTGGTGTGTCTTTTCACTTCTTAGTAAAAGGTCTTTTCAATTAAAGAAATATCTTTTAACATATTTGGATTTTTAGATAAGTTATTATTTTTTAAAATTATATAATTTTTGAATAATAAATTAACAATATAAAGGTAAACTACTTCCATTGCCACCTAAACTATTAATAAGTTTATGTTTCGTCACTCAATTTTAAAATATTACTAAATGATCGCTAAACTATTCAAAAAAAATTCATTAAGCCACTAAGCTATTAAAATTGTTGTTGTATGATATTCTCTATTTGCACCACTTACATCCATTGAAAGTTGTCATTCTTTGGATATCATGAATCTGCAAACCAAAATTCAAACAACATTTTTCTTTGATAACTAACATTGATTGTCAGATCGACTTGGATCTAAAATATGTTCTCCTAATTGTCAATGAATCTATTGGGGATAGATCCGATTAAGCAACAAACAAGTAAAAATAGCATAATAAATTGAGAAATTGAATACACAAATTTAACATAGAAGAACCCCTCTGAAAAGGATAAAAAAACCACGGGCAAAGATAATTTTACTATAATGAAAAAAGAATGAAGAGTAAAAAATATGGAGATAAAAACTGAACCCTGAAAACCCGAAAACAAAGAACCCTCAAACGTAAATACTAAATTTTCCAAAAGTGTTAGGAGTTCTAAACTCTAATAGATATTTTTCTAAGTTTGTAAAAAAGCCTATTTATAGGCTAAATTCCTAGGTCAAATAATAATAAAATAATCTAGACTAATAAAAGTTTGACTCAAACAAATAAATAGAGTTTAACTGAAAGATTATTTCTCAAATTTGACTTGAAATAAGAGTCATAATTCAACAAATCTCACCTTGACTCGTATTTCCACAATGTCAGCTTTGCCAAAGCCCGCCACGGGCCTATCTTGAGCTATGCAGGGAATTAACTGAGTCAAATCTGTGCTTAGAAACTTAGCCTTCGACTTGTGCACTGCCAAATCAAAACTAACCCAGGTTTGATTTTCACAAACACAATGCCCTAACTTTTCAAAACCTACATCCAAAAGAGAACCTCTCTTCAATGAAACAGTCATACCTTTTTCCCTCTTATGATCAAGTTGCCTCCTCTCCAAACGAGTTGACTTCAACTCCATAACAGACGAGGGACGTCCAATTTCACCGATCATTGTAGAACCTTCTAGAATATAAAGACTACCGATCCTTTTACCTTTTAACAAAACGAGATCTCCAAAAGACACCTCAATGTCGCTCGACTCGATGTTGATTCTGCAACCTTTTGAGTCTAAAATACTCAATGAGATGAGATTCTTTCGTAAATCAAGTACATACTTGACATCTGATAGTGTCCTAATCATACCATTATGCATCCTAATTTTAATAGTATTGATACCGATTACCTTACTGGATGAATCGTTTCTCATACGCACAACTCCACCTTCAATCAACCTGTATGTGGAGAACCATTCTCTATTAGGACACATGTGGAAAGAACATCCTCAATCTAGGATCCACTCAGACGTAAGTTCGGAGCTTTCGATCGTTGAAACTAGCAAAAAATCATCACCACTTTCATTGGCCAAATTAGCATCAGTTAAATCTTCCTTGTTACTCTCAACAACCTTTTTATTTTGCAGTTTATAACAATATGCTTTGACGTGACTTAACTTCTTACAATAGCGACACTTTTTGTCTCGTTTTTTTTGTGCTAACAAAATAGAAGCTTGCTTATTTGCCTTGCTATCCGAACCAAACTCATTATCGAGTTTGTCTTTACTCAACAAATGACCCTTCACATCCTCAAATGATAGTTTGTCTCTACCATAAATCAAGTCTCCTTGAAAGACTTATATGAAGGGGTAAAGAGCATAATAATAGCATAGCTTGATCCTTATCATCAATCTGAACCTCAACATAATATAAATCATTCAAAAGAGTAATGAATTGACTGATGTGATCTCTAAGAAGCTCACCTTCGTTCATGTGAAACGTAAATAGACGTTGTTTCAGCATTAAACGGTTAGCCAGAGACTAAGTCGCATAAAGAGTTTCTAGCCTTTTCCACAAGGCGAATAAGGTCTTCTCTATCAATACCTCCTACAATACCCTATTCACGAGGCACAACTAGATTACAGATAGAACCTTTTCATCAAGCTCTTCCCATTCTAACTGATCTAGATTATCGGGCTTTTTCTCGGTAACAACCTTTTTCAAGCCGGTTTGAACTAGAATTGCCATCATCCGAACTTGCCAGAAATTAAAATTTGTGACACCATCGAACTTCTCAATGTTGAACCTTGTTGTTGTCATATCTGAATGAGTTGATCTACGAAAATTGAACTAGCTATGATATCACTTGTTAGGGATCGACTCGATTAAGCAACGAACAAGTAAAAATAACGGAATAAATTGAGAAATTGAACACACAAATTTAACGTGGAAAAACCCCTCCGAAGAGGATAAAAAACCATGGGCAAAGATAATTTTACTATAATGGTAAAAGAATGAAGAGTACAAAAGATGACGATAAAAACTAAACCCTCGAAATGTAAACACTAAATTTTCTAAAATGTTAAGAGTTCTAAACTCTAATGGGTATTTTTCTAAGGTTGTAAAATAGTCTATTTATAGCTAAATTCCTAGGTCAAATAATAATAAAATAATCTAAACTAGTAAGAGTTTGACTCAAACAAATAAATAGAGTTTAAATGAAGAGTTTAACTGAAAGATTATTTCTCAAATTTGACTTGAAATAGGAGTCATAATTCAAAAGGATCTTGATCCACCATACCGATCGTCGAATCATCGTTTGGAGCTTGCTAGCAAGACTTTTAAAAAAAACCTTAAAAACCTAGTGACTTCAATAAAAAAATTCGAATAGTTGAGTAACATAAATAAAAAAATTCCAAATAGTTCAATGACCGTTTTATAACTTTTTGAAATTGAATGACTAAAACGTAAATTTATTAGCAATTTAGTGTCCTAATTAGTATAATAAAGAATATTTTAATAATTTAAAAATTAGATTGGTGTTCAATTGATCCGTAACATTAACTCATAAACCAAGTATAATATAAATTAACTGGGTAGTGTTTCAAAGTGTTCGTGGTCTGGAAAACATGGCCAAAAAACAGCATACTAATCTCTAAGAATTTTCACCTTTTCTTCTATGACTTCGTTTATATCTTTTTCATGTTCCAAAGGTAGAATTTATGCAAGTATTTGGCCAACCTTTTATCCTGTTCAGATTCGAGGACATTCATACACCTGATGAATTATCCTATCCCATTGAATATCGAATTTCCAACCTTTTATTCTGTCCCAACTATGGATTTAATATATACTCGAATCTAGCTCTCAAAGTTTTATTATTATTTTGGTATCCAAAGGCCTTGAAATTAAGTTATAGGTGAGATTCGAGGACATCCACAACTGCGTTGGAAAACCAGATGAATGAGCTTGAAATTAAGATGCAATCTGACCCAATGGACATTGTTGTTCTGGAGGGACGTGTCAAGTTATGGGGAGCTTGCATGGCTTCAAAAAACGAGTGGGAGAAGCATTTATTGGTGGATAATATAAAATCAATTTTCCAGAATCATTTTGTCTCTATATATGGCAAAGGTTCCACTGTTGATATGGAATTATCGGATTTTTCTTTTAACAAGAATACCGACGTATCAAAAGCATCTCAATATAACCGCAAACACCTTAACAACACAAAAAATCTTCAAATCAATGCTGGTCCTGCTTAGAGTAATAAGAAAATTCAAAGAATTAAAAAATAATATATATATATATAATTTTCTATTTTCAAACTGAAGCTCAATACTGAAAGTTACGGCTATGTCAGTTATAGGGATTAGATTGAATAAAATGTAAAATTTTAGGAGTATTGAAAAATAAAATTTCATAGATTTATTCATGTCATGATATAATGTATAAATATTTAATATTGATGAATTGAATGAAATAATTGTACAAATCAAGAATTGGACCAAATCGGAAATAATAATAAAAAACAAAAATTATAAATCCCTCAAGTTTTAACTTATTTAGTGTTTTGATCAAATAAGGTCATATGAAACTTACTACTTTGTTTTAGCTAATTTGAATGTATACATGGGTGTGTGTATATACACATGCTAATTGTCAGCATCTTTTAAAGCATAGATTCAGTTGGCTCATCAATTATAAAGGAATATATGTTTGTTAGCATCCTCGCAATTCCAGACTTATTTATTGAAGTGAGATATTTAATAAATATAAGATTTATTCATAATGTAAATGAAAAATAAAATTATTTAACAAATATATTTATTAAAATACACATACAAAAAATCAATTGATATTTTTACTATAATTGTAAGGTTAATTGTTTATATCGATTTAGAGCTGTTTAATTTTAATTTTAAAGATATTAAAATAGTTATAAAAGAGTCATTTCAATATTATTAAACATATCTATTTTATTATTTATATCTAATAATATTCTTCATGCATTATTGAAAAATATTTATATTAATATTTTAATTATAAATATATATACTACAATGATAAATATATTGATAATAAATTTTTATACTATAAAGGTTAAAATATATTATATGTTTATGTTCTCTTTAAAAATATACTTCTTGTAATTTTATTTTCAGGAATTTAGTTTTTCTATTTTTCATATTTGAAAATTAGGTTTAATTGTTAATACCGTTAAACCTTTTTGGTCAAATTTACTGATGTGATATTTTTAAATGAAAAATACTCACTTGGTAGTCATGTAATTTAAAAATGAAGTTCTAATGAACTTGAATTTAACAAAATATTTTTAATGGAATTAAAAATTGGACTTAAATTTTAAAATCTAAAAAGTCAGACTAAATTCCTCAAAATTAAAGTATAGGGACTAAATTTGAAATTTACAAAAAATATAAAGACTTATGAAATTTTTTATCCTAGTATAAAATATTAATATTTTAATTATATAAATATGAGTATTTGTTTAAATAATGCTTAGCTTCATTTATCATATATATATATATAATTTAAATTAAGTTTTAATTAGGTATTATGTATTATCAAGTTTATATGTGATATTGATTAATACAAAATATTATCTTGCTATAAAATTTCAATTGTCAAAGGGAAATTATATTATTATATTTTGTAACAAATATATTTATGTCATCTTAATTCAAAAAAATAACTTTTAAAAAATTATTTCGAAAAAATTTGTCAAATAATAAAAAAATATTTTACAAAAACTCATCTAAACATTAAAATATATTACTTTTTTTTTTTTCAATAAATGAATTATTTTTTTAAAATTATTTTCCGAAAATTATTTCTAGTAACCAAAAACAACCTTAATAATTATTAAATAAAGTATGTTGGAATTTTGAATGTCCAAAAGCCCTAACATGGTCATGAAAGCATATGATATTTTTGCTTTTGTTTTTTTGGTAAAGCATAAGATACTCTTTAAGTTAAAATCATGTTGTTTTACGTCACGTTTATTACGTAGATGATTGAAAAAAATATTGATGAAAATTGTACCTTGGAGAAAATATAAAATAAATTTTTAATATCAAATTTTGATATTTCGTGTTATTAAACTTTTGATTGAAATATTTTTTTAATGTCTAATTACTTTTTATAACTTATCGAATTTTATGTCATATTTAATTATTATTTTTAAATTGTTTACATGCAATTTAGCATGTATAATATTAATGAAATTACTAGATTTTAATTAATTTTTTAACTTTGGATTTTTCTTACTTTACTATTTTTTTAAGAATAACCAAATGTGTCAAATTACATTTTTTTTTATTCTTTTTCCTTTTCTTTATCCCTATTCTTGAGGTGTCAAATGTGTCAAATGTTGGAGGATTGGATTTTGTGTTTGAGGTAATTTGATAAATAATACAAATTTAAAAGATAAAAAAAATTAAATAAATTTTTTTATAAAATTAAAAAATCAATTAAATTATTATATCAAAATAAAAAAGACACAAATAAACAAACAAGCAACAATTTCAACATATCTCTCCAAAAAAGCTAAGATTAAGGTTACCACTTAAAACTTTATAATTCTAAAAGCAAAAGAGACCAAATAGGAATATTTAATTAAACCATTAATTACTTAATTAACTTAATTAATTAAACTTAATCACCATTAATCAATTATAAGTGGAATCTTTCATCATTTCCCACTAACACATTAGAAAATGGTTTAATTTTTATTTTGGTCCTTTGGCTAAAATTTAAGTCTCTAAATCTTTGGCTAATTAAAAACCTATAGTGATAAGATTTTTACAATTTAGTCCTTTCACCCTAATTAAGACAAAATTGAAACATCAAACTTTAATATTCTATTATATTAACTCCATAAATATTCCAATTTAATATTTATAGTCTCGATTTACAGAAATTATGTTCTAAAACTGCCTTTTTTTTGCGGCCCAGTGAATATCGGGTTGTTACACCATCTCAAGATATTGGGCATTCCATTAATATTTCATGTTTGAAAGAAATATTAAGTTGTAAGTGATATATTATTCTACTATATTATTCTAGTAACCAAACATTGACAATAAGAACATTCCGAAGAATAAATCTTCCATTTGGCGATTTGTTACTCACATGTTTATTATCACAATTGTGCATGTAATTTTGTTAGATATTAACTTTCCATTAGGCTGATAAATATTAACATTACTTAAATTACATGCATACAACTTTTTATATTGTATAACAAAATAATTTCAATAACAGAGATCATTTTGACAATTTATTATTTCAATTAAAACATTTAAAAAAATATATAAACATACTAATATTCAAATGTAAAATTCCCATATCAATCAAATGTCAAAATAAAAATTTTTATCACCATACAGATTCCAAAATAACCAAAAGTAAAAGGCATAACAACTTTTTTAACACTCCAAATTTTTTTTAAAAATAGTTATTTTAGCTCTTCATTTAAATTTTCGCCTCTTTTAATCTTTGAATTTATATTTTTATCAAATTATCCCAAAATAAATGGAAAAGTTATCATTTGTTAACTTTGCTGATGTGGCATACATGTGGATTATCATGTAAATTATACGTAAGCATTTAATTAATTTTTTAAAATTTAAAAAAAATTAAAATAAATAAATAATGTTAATGATTTTTAATTTTTAAAAATAGTTTTTATAACTTTTTATAATTTTTAAATTTAAAAAAGATTATTTAAAAGCTTACGTATCACCCACATGGAATCCATGTGTAAGCAACATCAACAAAGTTAAAAAAATATAAAATTTTCCATTAATTTTTAGATGATTTGACAAAAAAAAAATTAAAAACTAAAAAAATGAAAAATTAAATTAATAGCTAAAATTATTATTTTTTAATTATAGGGTCAAATAAATTATTATTTCAAAATAAAATTTTTTAAAGATAAAAAAAATGGAAAACATTATTCGGTAACTGAATTTTCTAGCAAAGTTCTTAAACATACAACCACAAAATTTTCATAACATCAAAAAATTCATACGTACTAAATATAAATTGTCTAAAGCAACAAAAATATTATTAATTGCCAAAATTTAACCTTGATTTATTCCGAAGTAGACCAGTCAATGGCCGGGCAATTTGTTTAGATCCGAAAGTTCATCTAAAATTTAAAAGGGTTTGGGCAAAAATGTTAGGATTGAAAATAGGCTTGAATAAAAAAATTAAAACCGTTTAAAATATGGATTGGACTTAGGCTTGAACATTTAAGCCTCGAGCCTAGCCCGACCCGTTTTAAATTTATAATACTTTATATTATATTATTTTTATATATTATGTAATTTAAAGCACATAAAAAATAAACCTATACTAAATATATAATACTACTCTAATGTAAATATTAAAGTAATGTTAAGATGACTATATAAAAATTCAATAAATAAAAAATGTATAAAATTATTAAATATTAAAATAAAATAAAATAAACATTTTTTATAATAAATTTAAAAAATAATATTTGTGGGCCTAAAATGGACTTTGGATTAGTATTTTGCAAATATGAACGGGTTTGGACAAAATTTTAAGTTTAAATTTCGGATCGAGTTAGACTAAACTGGCACAATCATAAAATATTCTATATTATATTTAAACCCGACAAATATATTTACCATTGTTGGAGCCCAATTTTGACCGGACCCAACATTTAATCCCAATTTTTAATTTTTAATTTTTTCTTAAATTTTAATTCATTTTGGGTTTAAATTTAGTTTAAGTTTAAACTTTTCTTTTGAGTTTAAATTTAAATTAAGTTTAAATTTAATTTGAATTTAAATTTAAATTAATTAAAAAGTCCAAATTACAAAATATCCAATCACAAAACTCATTAATTGGGCCCAATCACAAATACAAACTAAAATGGTAACCCAAGTCAAATTACAAACCCTTGACCCATTACATTTAACCCAAACCCAATTACATAGGCCCACACCTAATTGACCCAAATATACTAAGTGTTGCTGCTGTTGCCTCTACCTCAGCCAATCGGGGGCCGCCACGTCATCATCAAGTTGCACCATCAGCAACTTGCTATTGCCACTGCTACAAGCCTCCACCATCGAACTTGCAAAAGAAAAAACAAGACAGGCATTAATTTGTAAACAACAAATTGTAATGATAGAATTTAGGCTTTGAAAGCCAAATTCGAAACCATTTTTGAATGGTTACAAACTCTTGTTCTTTTGAAACTTACAAATCAATACAAAGAAACACTTTCAGAGCATTTTGCAATTAAAATAGCAACAGTTAACATCAAACAGAGAACCGATCCTAGTCAATCTCAGAATTGTCAAGCACTGAACGTCCAGGTACAACTGCATCATATGTTTATTATCATTCATGACTTACAATCCTAACCCCATCAGTTTCCCAATACACATTAATGCATGCATTAAACATCTAACTATTATTATTTAGTATATATGTATTTTCATTTTATTTTTTCAAAAGTATTAAATAAATGACATTAATAATGGTGATAATAATAAATAATATTAATAATAATAATTAATAATAATAATGATAATAAACAAATAATATTTTAATAAAAAAAAAGAGAAAATGAAAGGTCAGTAGCCACTGCCCTATTAGTGCCGACGCTGCTGTTCACGCCGGGACCTCCTCGCCTCCAAACATCCCTCGTGTTTCGACGTGTACAGATCTACAAAGAAATACAAAAGATAGGTTAAATATGAAAATCAAAATCCAATATTTTTTGAAAAATAATAATGATAAAAGGGACGATGCAAAACAAAACTAAAAAACAGATTTATAAGCTTTTTAATAAAAGGAAGGAACTGATTTAAAAGAAAAATGGGGCTAAAGTTTTTTAAAGATCTGGATCTTAATCCATATCTAGGTTCAAAAAGGGAAGATCAAAGTTTAAAAAAAAAAAAGGAACAAAGAGGGATTGTTTTACCTGGACGACAACGTGTCTGGAGGTCGGTGACGGTGGAGCGATGAGGGAGGGCGTTAGGCAGCAGCGTTCGGTGGCACGTGGTGGCAACACGCAGCGGACAGCAACGAGGCAACCGACCGGAGCATGGCCGGCCATGGAAGGGGAGAGTTTTTTTTTTTGAGAGGGTTTTTTGTTTTTGAAAGAAAAGGAATGAAAAATGAAATTTTTAGGTTTAAAAATGATATCTATAGCAGCTACAAAATGCTGTCGTTTGAGGTAAACATTTGGGTGCCAAAACGGCACCGTTTTAAGCTTAGACCCATGACCCGTCCGACCCAATCCGACCTGCTCCGGAGGATCCGCGTGTTTTTGAGAAAGGGGTTATTTATGCAATTGGTCCTTTCGCTTTATTTTCAATTTTCAATCAGGTCCTTTTATATTTTTAATTAATTATAAATTTCCCCAATAATTTTCATTCTTTTTCAATTTGATCTTTCAATTTTCTAGAGACCTGAAAGGTTACCACGTGTCATGATTTTGGTTTATTTGTGCAAATGGTCCCTTTTACGTTTAATTTGTTTTAATTTCATCCCTAAATCAAGATCTGTTTAATTACAAAATTGTCCTAGAAATTTTTCATGATTTTCAAATTATTCCTTTGACTTCAGAATGCTTGAGAGGCTGCCACATGTCACTTGTTTTGGTTTTATTACCTAAAGGTACTTAAACTATCCAAAAAATTACAATTTTAGCCTAGAACTTTCCAAAATTCCATTTTTTACCTTGACTTTTCCAAAATTACCATTTTACCCTTGAACTTTCCAAAATTCCATTTTGACCCCGATTTTTCCAAAAATCACCATTTTACCCCAAACTTTCCAAAATTCCATTTTTGACCTGGTTTTTCCAAAAATTACCATTTTACCCCTGAACTTCCAAAAACTCCATTTTTAACCCCCAATTTTTTAAAATTATCATTTTACCTCGAATGTTTAAAAATTCCATTTTTGACCCCTAACTTTTCCAAAATTTCCATTTTGCCCCCGAGTATCAAAAAATCTCATTTTCAACTCCGATTGTTTTTTTTTCTTCCTCTTCAATATTTTATATTTAAATTTAATTATTATGCCTTCGTATTTTGCATTCTTAATTTTTTTTGTACATCGTTTATCTGCTTAATTATTTTGCTTCGTGTTATCTAATCTCCATTATTAACTGTTCATCTATATCTAAAATTTTACATTTGTTTTCAAAATTATCTTCATAAAAACTTTAAAATTAAGGCAATATTCTTTTATTTCGAGTTTTGAAAATTTGTACCTTAACTTACTAGGTGCAATTTTTTCTCAAATCGAAATAATCTAATACCCTTAAATCGAGGCAATATTTCTTTATCTCTGATTTTAAAATTCGTGCCTTAACTTACTAGGTGCGACTTTTCTTCAACTCGAGATAATCGAATATCCTTTTCCAAAGTTTAAAAGTTTACAACAAAGAAAAGCTCGTTATTTCTTGATCTCGAAATGTTATGTCCTAACTCACTAGACTTGACTTTCTGTCTCGATCACTTCGAAATAGTGAGACTTCCAAACAAAAATCGATTTCTTTTAAACGTAACTCATGCATTCAAGGATCGCATTTTAAACTTTATTCGAGTTTTTAAATTTTACAAATCAAGGCCCGAAGGTAATCAATGTGGTACAAATTTTGGGCGTATGAGGGTGCTAACTCTTCCTCATGCGTAACCGACTCCTAAACTTGTTTTCTGGATTGCGAAGACCAAAATATTTTTAAAACGAATTTTAAACATTTTGTGGTAATCCAATCACACCAAATAAAAGATTGGTGGCAACTCTCTTTTTTTAATTTTAAAATAATTTTCGAAGCACGTTTTCAAAAATGGTTTTGACAGCTTGGCGATTCCACTAGGGACATACTTTTCAAAATAAAAGAGAGTCAAGCCAAAATTGATTATTTTTGGGTCTTTTTGTCAAAAGTTTAAGTACTCGGCTTTGTTTAAAAGATGATCCTTAAACATTTTGTGTGATGCTATACTGCTAGTATAAATTCACATTCATCTGCATGTGATACTACCCTTTTAAGTGGAAATGAGAAACTACTCCTTCGTGATGTCTTCACCTCCATGTAGGATAGTGGATCGCTTCCAAGATCACATCCGTACCCATGTTTTCGTGAAGCTTTCACTTTCGTGCAAACATGTGGGAAATGTGTCCCTCTAAACCGAACTCATCTGTATGAGTCTGAAATGGTTGAGGATCGAGGAATCTGCTGGTTTGGGTACCTTTACTTTAGAGCTTAAAACCACATATAATGAGCCGTAAGAACTTGCCTTAGAAGGAGTTATACTGAACCTTTTAGCAACTATCAGAGACAAACTCTTAGGTTCTGTGCGTTATACTTGTATATTGATATTGATGTGTTTTGCTAACTTGTTTATTTTGTCTCTTTTTGCATTGCATTTCATCATCATAAAAAGGAAAGGTATAGACTCAAAAGTTCAGTTACCGATAAGAGAACCGATCATGGAAAACAAGTATCTTGATAAGGTGGAAGACAATATGGTCGTGCGTATGTGGTCAAAGAAGACTCAATTCCAAAAAGGGGATAGCTTAGTGGAAGGATATGAGTCAGAGCTTTGGGATTATACCAGGATCAGTACTGCTCAAAAAATGTGCAGGAATTGAAAGAGATATGGGACAATTGGGATAATGACATGAAGCAAACCTTTTACCAAGAATACAGAGATTTGTCATACTTGTTCGAGGTTAAGGTAGATAAATTCCTCTTTCGAGCCTTAACACAGTATTGGAACCCAGCCTACAGTTGCTTCACCTTCGGGAATGTAGACATGACACCGATAATAGAAGAATACACCACTCTACTCCGCTATCTGAAAATCTCGATAGAAAAAAGCCTATTCTAGAGCTCCAAATGTCCCGACTGTTGTTAAAAGGTTAATAAATATCACCGGCATGAGCGAACAATGGGTTGTAGCTCAGGTTATGGTCAAAGGTGACAACAAATGCATCACATGGAAAAGTCTACAAGATTTGATACTAGCTCATCCAGATGCAAAGAAAAAGATTGACATCCTAGCCTTAAGTATCTACAGGTTAGTAATTTTTCCAAAGGCTTTGGGACATATAGAAGACGCGGTGAGACTTGTTTGATCGATTGAATAAAAGAGTTACGCCCGTCCCGGCCATATTAGCTAAAACTTTCAGATTCTTAAATGCGTATAAAAAGGAGGGAGAAGGTTGGTTTATTGCCTGCGCACCGTTGTTAATGGTATGGTTTCATAGTCACTTTTGGAAAACAGATAAAGTCTCCTATCAGTACTTGTCTAAAGATTACTCCCCTTTGAAAGAGTTCATAGCTACGCAAAGACAAGAAAATTTCTTAGAAGAAAAGTGGACGGCTATACTCCAAAGCCTCAAAGACGAAGACATAGAGTGGTGAGCATCATGGTTTGCTCCTGATGAAATATTATATAGATGCGAAGACTTCGATTGGGTCCCATTGGTGGGGATATGGGGAGCAATAGGGTACGCACCTTTACTGATTTCAAGACAATACAGATTAAGACAGTTTATACCAGCAACGCAGGGGTTAGCTCAGTATGAATTTGCGTATCGAGGAGAAAATAATAAGAAAAGGATTCGGGAAATCTCGAATGCATGGAACCAGGTTCGAAGAATGAAAGTATTCAGCGTCAATCCCATGACAATTGCAGAGTATGATTGGTGGAGAAATAGAAGAATTAACGACAACATTCCTGTGCCAAACCCGAAAATTGTTCGCCCAATTGAGGAACACTTGCAGGTTGTCTCGACTGAACTAGAAATAATTAAACAAGATTTTAAGAGAAAGAATGCTGAGATGGGAAAATGATAGAAAAACTAGAAGAAGAGAACGTGTTTTTAAGATTAGACGTTGATGTTCAGAAGCTAGAAGCGGAGAAATTGAGAAAAGGGAAGAATAAGGCTGAAGAAGTTCTTAATAGCCTAAAGAAAGACTATAAAAAGCTTCGCTTGTCAATGAAGACTGTTGGTTTAGGTAAGACGTCAGAGAAATGGCAACAGGAAATCCGTGAAGAGAAGAATAGAACAATTCACTGGAAAAACAAGTTTCAAGATGTCCAGGTTCAGGAAAACGCCATGAAGAGTAGCCTTTTGGAAAGCCAAACTGAGGTGACCGAATTAAAGGCCCAAGTACGAGAATTAGAGGAATCCTTGTACAGGCATCGTAGCTGAAATTCAGTGATGGAGTTGAAGGCAAGCCGAGCTGAGAACGAGAGACTAAATAAGAGGGTGGAAGAATTAGAAGCCTCTTTGCAAAATAGTGAAATACGAACGAGATTCTGGAAAGGACATTGGAAACAAATGACTGGTATCTTCAGCAAGCCCAGAAGCAAGTCAGAGACAGGGATTATGTTATAGGTGAGGCTTTAAGTCAAATTCGCGGAGTAGCCGATCACGTGCAAGCACTGGCAGTTGAAGCAGAAGAGTTAAGTATACAATATGAGACGAAGACAAAACAAGGTCAAAAGCTAGTGAGACTTCTCAAGAAAGTCAAAACTCTGAGCATCAAAGCAAGACCATTTATGTAATTTGCTTTATGTAAAGGAACTTGTTATCTAGTGAAATTTTCTAAATGGAAATTTAATTATAATTCAATATCTTTCTTTTGCATTCATTCATTCATTCGCATTGCATTCTCACGCTTTAATACAATAAATCTCATTAAATAAAATTTGAACCAGTTAAAACTGAAAAAATAGAGAACTCACACCCTTACGGTACTCGGAGAGCCATGGACCAGAGAATAGAAAGGTTAGAGTAGTTGCAAAAGGAAATGCAAGAGCAAATGTAGGAGCAAATGCACGCTCAGTTGCAAGACTAGTTGGAAAGGGTCCAACGGGATATGAGAGATCAGATTATTGAATCCCAAAGCAACATAATCAATTGATTGACCCAATTATTGCAGGAGACGAAAAAAAGGAAAAATCCTACAGTAGGCCCAAGGGAGGAAAATAAAGATCCCCAATACCCTGCTGGCTTTACTCCCGTGCACAATCAAGTTCCAGCGGAAACAAACTCACGAGGAGCTCCCATCTTCATCCGGGCACAACCACAGCCCATTGATACCTTAGGCCAAGCTAATTACCCGATTAGATCAGGGTCTAATCTAGGGGAAACTGCTGCGAACCCCATCAATCTCGACTTTGATGAGATAATGGAGGCAGAGAGAACAAAATTGGAAGTTTCCAAACAAATAGAGGAGTGGTGCAAGTGGTTGGAAGATAAGGTCAAGGCAATGGAAGGGGCTGACACTTGCTGTGGGATAGATGCTAAAGAACTAAGCCTATTTCCAAACTTAGTGCTGCCCCCAAAATTCAAAACTTCAGAGTTTGAGAAATACAATGGGACAAGCTGCCCAGAAGCTCAAATCACTATGTTCTACCAAAAAATGACAGGATACGTCCATAATGACCAGTTACTAATCCATTGTTTCCAGGACAGTTTGGTAGGATCTGCGGTAAAGTGGTACAATCAGTTAAGCCGCACAAAGATCAGTTCATGGAAGGACCTGGCCCAGGCCTTTATGAAACAATATGGTCATGTTACAACAATATGGTCACTTTGCAGAATATGAAGAAAAGGCCGAGCGAGAGCTTCAGGAAATATGCTTAACGATGGAAAGATATGGCCACCCAAGTACAGTCGCCATTAACGGAGAAAGAGATGACCATGCTCTTCGTCCACACGCTAAAGCACCATATCTCAACCACTTGTTGGGAAATGCTACAAGAAGTTTCTCAAACATGGTTATGTCTGGAGAAATGATTGAAAGCACAATTAAGAGAGGTAAGATTGACGCTGGAGACAGTGGAAAAAGAACAACCCCCAGAAGGAAAGAAGCTGAGGTAAATAACGCAGGCATATACAGGCCAAATTATGCGAAGGCAATCATGATGATGCAATCTAGCAAGCAATTACCAAAATCCACCAAAGTCAGAACCAAGCTCAAGAAAAAACACTAAAAGGATTCAGTTCACTCCTATTCCGATGACATATAAAGAGCTTTACCAGTAATTATACGACCAACATGCAGTAGCCTCATACTACATTGAGCCAATACAACCACCTTTTCCTAAATGGTACAATGCTAACGCTCAGTGCGAATTCCATGGAGGAGTAATCGGACACTCCATCGAAAATTGTTTCGCTTTCAAGAAGATAGTGAAAAGATTAATTAAGATGAAACGTATAAGATTCGATGAGCCGTCGGGACCTAACGTAACTGGAAACCCTTTACCTACCCACCCTGATCAGGGGGTGAATACGATTACAGGAGCAAAAGGTAAAAAGGTTAAGACCAACATCGGATAGGTCAAATCACCCTTGAAATAGGTATGGCATCAGATGATAGACAGAGGAGTAATCGCGTGGAATGGCGAAGATATGACGATAACGGCCAAGAATTATTGTGACTTCTACAATGTTGAGGGACACGAGATTCAACACTGTGCTGAGTTCAAGGTTTTGGTACAGGATTTGATGAACCGCAAAGAACTAGAGTTCTTTGAAGAAGAAGAGATGGATGATATTTGTGCCTCCAAAGAAAAAGGGGTGAACAAGCCTGATCGCCCCGTGATAATTATCTCTACGTCTAAGGGTACTGAGACAAGAGGATAAACGACACCTTGTGTTATCATACAAAAACCTGCACCGTTTCCTTATGAGGATAACAAGAGAGTCCCTCGAAATTACGGGTGTAACATAATAACGCCCAAAGAAGAGCAATCTCAAGAAGATGTAAACCTTGTTACCCGTAGTGGGAAGGTCTACGACTTGAGAGAAGAGAAAAAAAAGCTGTAAAAGGAAAAGCCTTGGCAATTGAGCTAGAAAAAAAGGAGACTGACAAGCCTGAGCCGGTAAATGAGCCGGTAACAGAAAAAGAAGTGAAAGAATTCTTGAAATTGTTGAAACATAATGAGTACAGTGTGGTCGAGCAATTACACAAACAACCGGCACGCATATTAATCTTATCACTGTTGCTAAGTTCAGAAGCCCACCGTAATGCATTGATGAGGGTTCTCAACGAAACGTATGTGACTAATGACATATCTGTGTGCATGCTGGATCGCCTAATTAATAACATCAGCGCTGACAACTTTATTTTCTTCAGTGACGATGAGATCTCGTCTAGGGGGATAGGGTAGACAAAGGCTTTGCACATCACTACTCGCTGTAAGGGGTATATTGTGCCAGGAGTGCTCATTGATAATGACTCAGCTTTAAATGTATTGCCACTGGCCACCCTAGAAAGATTACCAATTGACAGCTCCTACATGAAAACATGCCACAACATAATTAGAGCTTTCGACGGAACAGAAAGAAGAGTGATGGGCCGAATTGAGATACCGTTACAGATTGGCCCAAATACCTATGAGGTAGATTTCTTGGTAATAGACATTAAGCCCTCCTACAATTGTTTATTGGGGAGACCCTAGATCCATTCAGCGGGAGCGGTACCATCCTCACTCCATCAGAAGCTTAAAGTGGTAACCGAAGGAAGATTGGTTACAATAAATGCAGAAGAGGATATCATCACATTTGTGATAAGTGACGCCCCGTACGTAGAAAGAAACGAAGAGGCGACGAAATGCTCCTTTCGATCGTTAGAGTTTGTTAATGCCACATTCATCACAGAAGGAAGTAAAATTCCCGAACTAAAGTTGTCACGAACCACGAAGATGGGGTTACGATTGACAATTGAAAAAGGGGTACTGCTAGGAAAAGGGCTTGGAAAACATCTACAAGGGATAATCAATGTACAAACACCACTAGGAAAGTGGGACAGCTTCGGGCTAGGATACAAGCCAGATGTGAAGGAAAAGAAGAAAGAGATGAAAAGGAAGCGAGAGATGAGAAAAGCACGACTGGTCGGGGAAGAAATCAAATGGGAGCTGATGACCTTTCCCCATATATCAAAAACTTTCGTTTTCAGTGAAGTGAGGTTTAAAGAGGAAGAGAAGACTGGAAGAGTCGTGACGGAGTTGGACATTAATGCCATCTCTGAAGAAGGCGAAGGAAGGAGTTTATTACAAATTTGCCCGTATGCACTAAGAAGCATTCTAGACAACTGGACAGAAGAGGAGATCTCTATAGCCTTTAGGATCATTTCAGAGTAATACTTGACGCATATCTATTATTCTATGCCCGAGAATGATAGAGATCTTTTGTAAAGGGCATTTGACTTTTATCCATTATCTTAATGAAAATGCATTTTGTCCCCTTTCGACCAATATCTCTTTATATTCTTTCATTCTATTCAAATAATTTGTTTACCCTTAACCTACACAATTAATCATTTTTTGAATTTTGTATACATATACTCATACTCATACCAAACAATCATTCTTAAATTTACTTGTTCATTGGACCACTCTCATTCTTTTGACAGATCTTTGGATATCAATAGTATAAGCAACACTGACTGTGAACCTCATTTCGAGTGAGATATGTGTCTCGAAGAACCTCAGGACTTTGAAGATGACCAAGATGGTAACTTATCTCCTGATTTGCTACGAATGATGGAACAAGAGGATAAATAGATCTTGCCTCATAAGGAGTCAATTGAAACTATGAGCATAGAGGATGAATATGAAAAGAAGGAAGTGAAAATTGGAACCAGCATCTCAACAGAAGCACGAAAAGATCTTATTGAGCTGCTCAGAGAATTCAAAGATGTCTTTGCCTGGTCTTATCAGGACATGCTTGGGTTAAACATCGACATTGTAGTTCATAAGCTCCCGATAAAAGAAGAATACAAGCCTGTCCAACAAAAACTCTACAGGATGCGATCGAATGTGTTGCTAAAAATAAAAAAGAGGTTCAAAAGCAGTTTGACGCGGGTTTCCTCCTAATGTTTAAATATTAAAATGGGTAGCCAACATAGTCCTTGTCCCCAAGAAGGATGTGAAAGTACGTATGTGTGTGGATTACCGCGACTTGAACAAAGCTAGCCCAAAAGACAACTTCCCACTACCTCACGTTGATACCCTAGTAGACAATACGCCAGGTCATTCCTTTTTCTCTTTCATGGATGGCTTCTCTAGGTATAACCAAATAAAGATGGATCCTGAAGATATGGTGAAAACTACATTCATCACAATGTGGGGGACATTTTGTTATAAGGTGATACCATTCGGACTTAAAAATACAGGGGCAACATATCAACGAGCCATGGTGACATTTTTTCATGATATGATGCACAAGGAAATCGAGGTCTATGTCGATGACATGATCGCAAAGTCGCAAACTGGGGAAGAATATGTAAAGGTCATGAGAAAGTTGTTCTTGAGATTAAGGAAGTTCCAGCTAAAGTTGAACCTCGCCAAATGTACTTTTGGGGCCATTTCAGGTAAGTTGTTAGGTTTTGTGGTCAGTCGAAAGGGATTGAGATTGAAGGTTAAAGCCATACAAGAATTACCCCCTCCTCATACGCAAAAAGAAGTTCGAGGTTTCCTCGAGAGGTTGAATTACATCGCTCGGTTCATCTCACAATTAACTGAGAAATGTGATCCCATCTTTCGTCTTCTTAGAAAGCACAATCTAGGTATGTGGGACGATGAATGCCAAAGAACTTTTGACAAGGTTAAGCAGTATTTGTCTGATGCTCCAGTCTTAGTACCACCAAGTCCCAACAAGCCATTAATCTTGTACTTAACAGTTTTTGAGAATTCTATAGGATGTGTCTGGGGTTAACACGATGAGACTGGAAAGAAAGAGAGAGTCATATACTACCTCAGTAAGAAGTTTATCGATTGTGAAGCAAGGTACTTTTCAATAGAAAAGTTATGCTGTGTGTTGGTCTGGACTACCCGAAGATAGCGACAGTACATGCTGTACCACACAACTTGGTTAATCTCAAAATTAGATCCCCTCAAATATATGATGGAGTCAACTGCATTGAATGGAAGAATGACTAGATGACAAATCCTGCTTTCAGTATTTGATATAGTCTATGTAAGCCAAAAGGCAGTGGAAGGAAGTGCAATAGCAAATTTCATAGCCAGTAGAGCTCTAGAGGATTATGAGCCAATAAATTTTGACTTTCCAAATGAGGATCTGATGTATATTGCAACCACCGAAGAGGAGACCGCGCCAGAGCATCCATGGCGAATAAATTTTGATGGTGCTTCAAATGTCATGGGCAATGGAATCGGGGCAGTCTTAGTATCACCGAAAGGAGACCATTATCCCTTCACAAGTAAATTCGACTTTGATTGCACAAATAATATGGCAGAATACGAGGCATGCATTATGAGGATTCAAGCAGCCATAGATTGAGGGATCAAGGTCTTGGAAATATATGGAGATTCAACGTTGGTAATCTACCAGCTCAGGGGAGAATGGGAGACAAGAGACTCCAAGTTAATCGATTACCGAAATATGGTCCTCGAATTGATCAAAGAATTCGATGAAGTTACATTCCAGTACCTCCCACGTGAGGAAAACCAAATGGCTGACGCTTTGGCTACTCTAGCCTCAATGATAAAAGTAAACAAGCCAGAGGATATGAAGCCCATTCAAATGAGCATTTATGAGACTCCAACCCATTGCTGTGAGATCGAAGAAGAAGAAAAAGAGGAACATCCTTGGTACCAAGACATCCTCCAATATGTAAAAGACCGTAAATACCTCGAAAGAGCTATTGAAAATGATAAAAGGACTTTGAGAAGGCCCGTAAATGAGTACGTCCTAGATGGGGAGATTCTGTATAAGAGGAGAAATGTTGCTAAGATGTGTTAATGCAATCGAGGCTAAGAAAATCCTAGAAGAAGTACATGAAGGGATCTGCGGAACGCACGCTAATGGATTCAAAATGACCAGGCAGATCATGAGATTCGGATACTACTGGTCAACTATGAGAAAAGATTGCATCAACTATATTAAGAAATGTCACAAATGTCAGATCTATGGAGATAAAATTCATGTGCCTTCGTCACAGCTGCATGTCATGACTTCTCCATGGCCTTTTTCTATGTGGGGCATGGATGTTATTGGGCCGATTTCACCGAAGGCTTCTAATGGGCATAGATTCATCTTTGTAGTTATTGACTACTTCATCAAGTGGTTAGAAGCTGCCTCTTATTACAATGTTACAAAGTCCGCAGTTAACAAGTTCCCGAAAAAGGAAATCATATGCCGATATGGAATGCTAGAAAAGATCATATCGAACAATGCATTGAACTTGAATAACAGCACGATATCGGAGGTTTGTAAGCAATTCAAGATCAAACATCATAATTCATCTCCATATCGCCCAAAGATGAATGGAGTAGTGAAAGCGGCAAATAAAAACATCAAGAAGATCATTGCAAAAATGATAGAAACCTAGAGAGATTGGCATGAAAAATTACCATTCGCCCTCCTTGCTTATAGGACTTCAATTAGAATGTCTATTGGGGCAATGTCGTTCTCACTTGTATACAGGATGGAAGCCGTTTTACCCATCGAGGTGGAGATTCCTTCTCTCCGAGTCTTGTTAGAGCTAAACTTGGATGAAGCAGAATGGATCCAAGACAGATATGATCAGTTGAACTTGATCGAAGAAAAGAGGTTAAGAGCCATCCGTCATGGTCAGATGTACCAAAAGCGAATGATGCGAGTGTACAACAAAAAGGTTCACCCTAGAGAATTCCATGTGGGAGATCTAGTCTTGAAGAACCCAATACACAAAGACTCTCGAGGAAAATGGATGCCTAATTGGGAAGGACCATATGTGGTGAAGAAAGCTTTCTCTGGAGGAGCTCTAATATTGACCGAAATAGATGACAAAGTGCTATACAACCCAGTGAATTCAAACTCGATGAAGAAATATTTCACCTAAAAAAAACGGAGAGGTCAGGATGAAAACCCATGAAAGGGCATCTTAAAACCAAAGGGATTTTGAGTTGAAAACCCGAAAAGGGCGACTCAAATGTGGAACGAAGGCGATCAATTGTTCCTTCAAATGTGACAAGATGGAGAAATTTTACATCTTGGGGCATCGATAAAATACTTCAGGATCTCCAGATAAATATCGAGCAGAAAGATGATCCTCAGATCAGAGAAACTCATACTTGATATCAAGGCATCTAATACTGTTCCTTGTCATTGTATTGTTCCTTGTAAATATTCGACATTTTTCTTTCTTTAGCCAACAATTCTTCAAGTTTTGACTCTTATACAATCTCATTCTTTCTCACACTGTCCAAGTATTTTCATACCAAGATAATGGATAATAGACTAAAATCGCATGAAAAAGCAAGGATCCGCGAGTATTATTTTAGAAAACTCCTAAATGATACAAGGACCCTAACAAAACCACCAGTTAAAAGAATCAAACCTGGAAAGAACGGTTCAAATTGAGAATCTGCCAAGTCATTAATCATGCACATCCATATAGTTAGGAGCATTTTGACTCATTCTGAGCATGGCATCCTAAACAATCTGGCCTATCTAGAGGCCCATTTGAGCATATTCTACAGGTCTCAGCACCATGAAACATGACGAGAAAGATCTAAGATCGCAATGGCGGATCCAGTACTGCAAAGATACAAAGGGAAAGGTTTAAGTCGTAACGGTGAATCGTGTACCTCAGAAGCATGAAGGGAAAGATCTAAGCCGCAATAGTAGATCCAGTACCGTAATAAAGACACAAGGGAAGGGTTTAAGTCGCAACGATGAACCTTGTACCTCAGAGACATGAAGGGAAAGATCTAAGCCGCAACGACGGATCCAATACCACGAAGATACAAAAGGGAAAGGTTTAAGTCACAACGGTGAACCGTGCACCTCAGAAGCATGAAGGGAAAGATTTAAGCAATAACGGTGAATCCAATACCATATAGACATAAAAGGAAAGATCTAAGCCACAACGGGCGAATCCAGTACCACAAAGATACAAAAGGGAAAGATTTAAGCCGCAACGGCGAATCCAGTACCATGAAGGCACAAAGGGAAAATGTTTAAGTCATAATGGCGAACCTTATACCTTAGAAACATAAAAGATCGAACCCACGACAGTGAAACTTCATCCTCGAAGTATAGTGGATCAGATCTAAAATACAATAGCAAGTCTTTATCTTTCTAAAGTTATAGTAAGAGCAAGATGAAGCTTTGACATCGAATCCTACCTTTCTGAAGTTACAGTGAAGCTGGATTAAAACTACAGTAGTGGATCTCAATCTCCATGAAGTTGCAAGTGGAAGGGAGTGAAGTTACATCACCGATTTTTTACCCTGAGCCTGGGGCAGATCATGATCAACCAATCTCCTACCCCGAGTCTGAGGCAGATTGCAGTTATCCAAAACAACGAGGAGGTCATACTCCTGATACTGAGAAGAAGGCCAAATCAATGATACCAAACCATTGAAATTACAAGCGAATCAGATGAAGGTACAGTGACAAAATTTTGAAATGACCTTAATACAAGATGGAATCACAACATCACTTCCCATTGCAGAAAACGGATTCAGTAAGCTGAACGACCAACGAAGCTGAAGGTGGGTCAGTTGGAGAAAGATCATCGAAGAAGTGAGACATTACAAAATTGGGCCTCCTTTTAGTCTTTGTTCCGGTCCTGTTACACAGCAACGAGCAAAGAGAGGCAACTGTTGGAGCCTAATTTTGACCGGGCCCAACATTTAAACCTAATTTTTTATTTTTTATTTTTTCTTAAATTTTAATTCATTTTGGGTTTAAATTTAGTTTAAGTTTAAACTTTTCTTTTAAGTTTAAATTTAAATTGAGCTTAAATTTAATTTGAATTTAAATTTAAATTAATTAAAAATTCCAAATTACAAAGTGTTCAATTACAAAACCCATTAATTGGGCCCAATCACAAATACAAACCCAAAATGGTAACCCAAGCCAAATTACAGACCCTTGACCCATTACATTTAACCCAAACACAATTACACAGGCCCACACCTAATTGACCCAAATCTTCTAAGTGTTGCTGTTGTTGCCTCTACCTCAACCAATCGGGGGTCACCACGTCATCATCAAGTTGCACCATCAGCAACTTGCTACTGCCACAGCTATCGCCACTGCTACAAGCCTCTACCGTTGAACCTGCAAAAGAAAAAACAAGACAGGCATTAATTTGTAAACAAAAAATTGTAATGATATAATTTAAGCTTTAAAAGCCAAATTCGAAACCTTTTTTAAATGGTTACGAACTCTTGTTCTTTTGAAACTTACGAATCAATACAAAGATAGACTTTCAGAGCATTTTGCAATTAAAATAGGAACAGTTAACAGCAAACAGAGAACCGATCCTAGTCAATCTCAGAACTCTCAGGCACTGAACGTCCAGGTACAATTGCATCATATGTTTATTATCATTCATGACTTACAATCCTAACCCCATCAGTTTCCCAGTACACATTAATGCATGCATTAAACATCTAACTGTTATTATTTAGTACATATGTATTTTCATTTTTTTTTTCAAAAGCATTAAATAAATGGCATTAATAATGGTGATAATAATAAATAACATTAATAATAATAATAATTAATAATAATGATAATAAACAAATAATATTTTAATAAAAAAAAAGAGAAAATGAAAGGCCAGTAGCCACTCCCTCGATTAGTGCCGACACCGCCGTTCACACCGGGACCTCCTCGCCTCCGAACATCACTCGCGTTTCGACGTGTACGGATCTGCAAAGAAATACAAAAGATGGGTTAAATATGAAAATCAAAATCCAATATTTTTTGAAAAATAATAATGATAAAAGGGACGATGCAAAATAGAACTAAAAAACAGATTTATAAGCTTTTTAATAAAAGGAAGGAACTGATTTAAAAGAAAAAGCGGGCTAAAGTTTTTTAAAGATCTGGATCTTAATCCAGATCTAGGTTAAAAAAGGGAAGATCAAAATTTTTTTCTAAAAAAAAAAGGAACAAAAAGGGACTGTTTTACCTGGACGACGGCGTGTTTGGAGGCCGGTGACGGTGTAACGACGATGGAGGGCGTTGGGCGGTAGCGTGCGGTGGCGCGTGGTGGCAACGCGCAGCGGACGGTGACAAGGTAACCGGCCGGAGCATGGTCGGCCATGGAAGGGGAGAGTTTTTTTTTTGAGAGGGTTTTGTGGTTTTGAAAGAAAAGGAATGAAAAATGAAATTTTTAGGTTTAACAATGATATTTATAGCAGCTACAAAACACTACCGTTTGGGGTAAACATTTGGGTGCCGAAACGACACTGTTTTAAGCTTAGACCCATGATCCATTCGATCTGATTCGACCCGCTTCGGAGGATTTGCGTGTTTTTGAGAAAGGGGTTCTTTATGCAATTGGTCCTTCCGCTTTATTTTTAATTTTCAATCAGGTCCTTTTGTATTTTTAATTAATTATAAATTTCCCCAAAAATTTTCACTTTTTTTCAATTTGATCCTTCGATTTTCTAGAGACCTAAGAGGTTATCACGTGTCATGATTTTGGTTTATTTGTGCTAATGGTCCCTTTTATTTTTAATTTATTTTAATTTCATCCCTAAATCAAGTTCTATTTAATTACAAAATTATCCCAGAAATTTTTCATGATTTTCAAATTAGTCCTCTGACTTCAGAATGCCTGAGAGGCTGCCATGTGTCACTTGTTTTTGGTTTTATTACCCTAAAGGTCCCTAAACTATCCAAAAATTACATTTTTACCCTCGAACTTTCAAAATTTCCATTTTTGACCTTGACTTTTCCAAAAATTACCATTTTACCCCCGAACTTTCAAAAATTCCATTTTTACCCCGATTTTACCAAAATTACCATTTTACCCTTGAACTTCCAAAAACTCTATTTTTGACACCCATTTTTTAAAAATTATCATTTTACCCCTAAATATCTAAAAATTCCACTTTTGACCCCGAATTTTCCTAAATTACCATTTTGCCCTCGAGTATCCAAAAATCTCATTTTCAACTCCGATTGTTTTATTTTTCTTCCTCTTCAATATTTTATAATTAAATTTAATTATTATGCCTTCGTATTTTGCATTCTTATTTTTTTGTACATCGTTTATTTGCTTAATTATTTTGCTTCGTGTTATCTAATCTCCATTATTAACTGTTCATCCATATCTAAAATTTTACTTTTGTTTTCAAAATTATCTTCATAAAAACTTTAAAATCGAGGCAATATTCTTTTATTCCGAGTTTTGAAATTTTGTGGCTTAATGTAGTAGGTGCAATTTTTTCTCAAATCGAAATAATCGAATACCCTTAAATCGAGGCAATATTTCTTTATCTCTAATTCTAAAATTCGTGCCTTAACTTACTAGGTGCGACTTTTCTTCAAATTGAGATAATCGAATATCCTTTTCCAAAGTTTAAAAGTTTACAACAAAGGAAAGCTCGTTATTTTTGGATCTCGAAATGTTATGTCCTAACTCACTGGACGTGACTTTCTGTCTCGATCACTTCAAAATAGTGAGACTTCCAAACAAAAATCGATTTCTTTTAAACGTAACTCATGCATTCAAGGATCGTATTTTAAACTGTATTCGAGTTTTTAAATTTTACAAATCAAAACCGAAAGGTAATCAATGTGGTACCAATTTTGGGCATATGAGGGTGCTACCTCTTCCTCATGCTATAACCGACTCCCGAACTTGTTTTCTGGATTGCGAAGACCAAAATATTTTTTAAAACAAATTTTAAATGTTTTGTGGTGATCCAATTACACCAAATAAACGATTGGTGGCGACTCCCTTTTTTCAATTTTAAAATAATTTTCGAACAAAAAATGGTTTCAACAACCATAACAAAACAAGTCATCTCCATTAAGTCCAACAAAGAAACTTTAACAACATAATATTTAAAAATAATAGAAAAATCAATTTAATTTTAGTGATTCAATATGATGAAGTTTGGATGTCACTTGTTAGAACTGAATATTTTGATATAAAATTTAATAAATTAAATCTATCTCAAAAATTAAAATTAGATACGAAATAGTAACTGAATCCATTAATTATTTACTTATATGTTAGTATGATGCATTAGATGGTATAAATCTATATGTTTTTTTTAATATAATGGTGTGATTACATGATAGTATATGTTCATACTTTCTTAATCCTTTGACAAGGCACACACAACGTACACACATAGGTGCTCGAACCAGGAATCGCTAAGATGAACAATATCCTCTTTTCCACTAGAGTCACTTGTTGGGTTGATCTATATGTGTTGAATTTTGGCCAGCAATGCAGCAACAAAAAGAGCTATTAGATCTGAACTTTATTGTTAGAAACTTTTGTTATAAATAAACTAAGTTAGTTTCATTGTAATTTTGTTTTTATTGAGGTATGACAGCTACTTAGCTGATTTAATAGCTGTTTCGGTGAAGATTGAGCTGATAAGTCAGCTTATCTAAGTGTACAAGCAATGTTTTAATAGTCCCAATGCTTATTAGTGGGGTTAGTTGAGTATTTGGTGATGTATTTTGAGTATAAATGTATTGTTTTCTTATTGAATGAATAAGCAGATCAGTTTTCGATCATTTTCTTTACTGTTTTGCTCTGCATTTTCTTCTTTCTTTTGTGGCTTGAATCCTCAACATGACTGATCTGCTTCCTTGCTGCACATTAGTGAGCAAGTAAATTGTTTTTGTTTCTTCAACACTTGTTCAATGTTTTGTTCTCTTCTTTTGCTGCTGTCAAATCCTCAACAATATGTTTTAAATGTGTTTATGAAGGTTAAATTGATGTATGTTGGATTGGTGTCATAATGGTTAAATTAAATACGTATAATCCATGCCTTTGAAAACGTTCTTTCATAGGCAAGTCACCTCCTGAAATATATGCCAACAACCTTTCCTAGAGTTGATATATGCTGCAATTTCTTCCCACCACCCAATCTTACTGGTTTACACATGAAGTGCATCGATAATGAAAAACAAGACCCCAAAATCATAAATGTCTAGGCCTTGCACACTTACCTTTCTTTCCTTCCGATTTACAATCTTGCTCAATTTTTATCTTTAATTGATGGGGCAACTAAACAAATAGTTCTGATGGGTGGATGCGGTTGGTGGAGAAACCATAAACTATAAATTGAGTGAAAAGACATGCTACTCAAGGCCTTTCTGTTTTATTTTTCTATAATAACATTTTACAAATAGTCAGCCATGCATGGCACTGACATGATAGTGAAGGCCTGAACTTGAAGACACTTTCTTATATATCTATTGGCTATCAAATTTAGTATACTAGTAGTAGTAGTACAAGCAATGCACCCAGCAGACAGCACATTCTTATTTAGTTTTGATAGCCTTAATTACCACCACAGTTATGGCTCTAACTCAAATGATGCCTTCACTGTGAAGGGATCAATTTCAACTGATGCAATGTACCCAAACTTTGAAACTTTAAACTTTTGTTTTCCTCTTTTATCAAGATTGGTTTTGATTTGGCCCCAGTGAATAGGTTGTTTCTGGATATCAGTAAAGACCTGCAGCAAACCATAGATTAATCGATGATGCAAACACATTTTAATTAAGTACAGAATAGAAAGAATGAATTGAATATACCTTGCTCTCTCCAAGTAGTGTGTTGCTCCAGGCAATAACCCACCTAGTTCCATCACGTCGCCTGTACACAAGACCAACAATTGAACCAGAAAATTCACCCTCATCAGCATCATGTGTAAACTCACCATCATCTCCATCTTGAATGGTTTCAGGGAATTCCGTATAATGAGAGCCTTGCCAAACTTTCTTGTCAGTCAGGGTTAGGGTTTCGCTGGAAGAGTTCCAAAGCTTCCCTGCTGTGCTTTTCTGGACTCTCTTCATTATTTGAAAACTAGCCATGGTAGACGTGTATGTGTTTTTGGTTTGGTTGCGTTATGCTTCAAATATTGCAGTAGACACCCACTTATATACTACTTCACCCCATGCATTATCCATAACAACAAAGTTATAATGTCCATGATTTTTTTTTTTATAAAGTTATTAACTTATTTATTTATATAATTTTTTATCATAAATTAGAAATACAAAAATAAAATTATTACAATTCTGTTCTTTTGACACAATATTTAGAACTACCCATAATCTCTCTCCGACTCACAAATAAAAGGATAATTCGTTTTAGCACACTCGAACCCACGTTCTCTTGTATTGACAACAATATTCATACCAATCGAACTAAAATTCAATCAATTCCTAACTTAAAATTTCCAATCATGTTAATTAAAATTTCCAAAAATCCTTTAATCCTAATTATATGAATTTAAAAAACATATGCTTTTATGTGTCGTTGGAATAATTTTCTTTTGCCAATTAGTACCAGTTAGTAGTGTTTACAAAACTCTACCTACCTGATAAGAATCTTTAAGCCTATAAAATTGGGAATATATTTTTAAGAAAACTGTCTTTAATTCATAGCTCAACGTTGTTTATAATAATTTTATTTGTTTATCAAAATTTTAAATGTCATAGAGGTGGTTGTTATGGATGTTAGTGGAACTGGTTTCATGGGGCTCCATCCCACTTCGCATCCAATAAAAAGGAGATGGGTACAGATTTCGTGAGTGGTGGGGTGGGAATAAGAGCAAAAATTAAACTTGTCGTGAGTGGTGGGATAGACATAAATATGATCTTGTACTCGTCTTATCCCCGTCCACTCCGTATAATATAATAAACATATTAAAAAATTAAACATTTATAAAATTTTAATATAATAATTATCTTAGTAATATTTTATTAATTTAATATTAAAGTGAGTATCTTAATATTAAATTTAATTTAATGTTTATCTTGTAAATAAATATTCTATTAATTTAATAAGATGTAATATTAAATTTAATTTAATATTTATCTTGATAAGTATTATATTAATTTAAAATTAAAGTGATTAAATTTAATCATAGTTGAATCCTTTAAGCTCTCTATATAAAGAGAGCATTGGGTCTTTAATTCACACGCTTAAATTCAAGAGAAAGTTGTAAAAAGAAAATTCTCTGAAAAAATTATTTTAGAAAATTTTTAGAGATATTTTTTTTTATTTAAACTTGGTCCAAAAGTATAGAAAAATTGTGAAATCGTTCCATTCGTAATTTTTGTGAAATTTTTTTTTATTCGAAGCGATTCCACACTAACCCTAAACCCTAAACCCACAGACATGAGCTTGAGGATAATGGAGAAAGATTACTTGATCCAAGTATTCATACTTTTTTCATAAAAATTTAGTTTATATTTATTTAACTGATACTTATAAATATATTATATAGAGTGGGTCACATGGGCATAACAGGGATTAGATGGATTTGGAGACCCACATGAGTCGTGAGGTTGGGGTGGGAGTAGGGAGTAGGGATGAAGATGAAAACTCTTGATAGGGATGGGTGCGAGGGAGCACCTCTGCCTTGGCCCAGCTCAATTGACATCTCTAATGGTTGTTATATTTATATATGCAATCTTCTACATAGTAACATTTGATATTTAGATCATATTTAAATCTTTTTCAAATTTCAATTTAAAAAATATAATATATTACTAATATATTTTAAATAAATATTCAAATATTTTATTGAAGTAATATCTTGAAATAAAAAAATAATCACTTAATAACTATATAATAAAAAATAGCATTATATTAAACCTAAATTTAATAGAAAAATCTTAATTATTTCAAAATCGAATTTATATTTTTAATCTAAAAAATAAGGAATTAAATTTCAAAAATAGAAAAAAAAATAAAAAATTTAAAACATATTTTAACCATATATTAATTAGTTAAAAAGTATTTAAAATTTGTATTTTATATATTTATTAAAATACTCAAACTTAAATTAAAGTTTCTAAAATTATTTTTCCACAAAGCAGTTTTCAATCCTTATCAAATTATGTCACATTCATTACGTCACAGTAGTGGCATAACCGATAACTACTTAAATAGTCACCAAGGGGTGTTCGAATCTTGGATGTGTAAAAGCCCCCGCGCCCGCCCCAACATGAAAGCATAAAAAAAAAAAGCATAAGAATACTCTTAAAAGGAAAAAAAAAAAAAAGGCATAACAATACTTGTCCAAGTTAAATTAATGTTAGATGATGCTTTTGGAGATATATCTATCAAAATTTTATTTTGGAAAATAAAAATAAATTGTTTAAAAACCATGGATTTAGTCCTATTTCCAATATTATACTATATAAAATTAAATATTTATTTTCAATATACAAAAAAAAACCTAATACTACACAAAAATTTCATAAATATTATTATAATTCTAAAAATTAAATTAAAAAAACTTGACTTTAGTCTTATTTCTCAATACTAGGCATACTAAATTGCACCCTCCGCTTTTTCATAAGATTGAACTCATTAATAATAGAATCTGTTGAAAATTCTCGAGCTATCTCTTTTTCTATGTATGTCATCAAGTAAGTTAAAAGAAAATCATCTTCCATTCTGTTGCAAAGCATTGTCTTCACAATTTTCATGGCTAAAAATGCTCGTTCATTTGTTGCAGTAAACACAGAAAGAGTTGGTACAAGACAAATAATTCTATCAAGAACATATAAATACTTGACTTATTTGTCTTTGCTAGTACTTGACATAACTCGGCAACTATAGAAGTTTTCTGTAACTTCGTGCTTTGATGAGCATCAAGTTGAAAATGCTCCAATTGAATCTTCATGTGTAGCTTTTCTTACTCCGTAAAATCGTCCAAATAAAAATCATTCATAAACTTGCAGATATCTTCCATTAGAAAAGCTTTGTAATTATCGCGTGGATCCAAAGCGAAGCTAAGAACAAGTAACTCCACTACCTTATCATTAAAGTGAGAATTAATTTATATTAGCAATGAATCGATATCAACAATGAATATATCAAACTAATAGTGATGCTCAATTGTGAGGTTATCTCCCTGGATGCAAGACAGACCTCGACCAACTTTGTATGGAGCACTTAAATTAGGGAGTTATATCTCATGATCTGTATGAAATAACTTCACTTTCTCAAACAAAGAATTCCACCCATGTTCTCTGAATTTCTGGAGAAGTGTTTTATTTTATGACACCAACTGCATCACATTTAGTATATCCTGCAATTTATACTACAATACTTGCCAGAGATCATCAGTGATTCCAAGCATCTCAATCATGAGATGCAAGACGAAAACAAATTCAACGGATGTCATTGCATCATATATTCCATCAACTTCACTCCTTTAAGTAAGGTTGCTGGTCTTGATGATATCTTGTAATAAAACACAAATAGAATTGGACATCCTCATCAAGCTATTGAGAGAAGCTTAATGAGATCCCTATAAGGTATTGCCTGGACGTTGGAGAGTACCGACTTGATTTTTCCCTTTTCCAGTTTCAAGCTCACCACTGTCAATCAACTCCGTGATATGAAATGCCTCAATGTCTCTTAATTGATCATGCCGCTTGCTTGAAGAAGCAACCAAATTAATTATATCAATCAAGTATGAAAAAAATTGACAACTAGGAATAACCTTCTTGGATGCAGCTATTAGAGTTAATTGGAGACGATAAGCGAGGTAGTGAACATAGTATGCAAGTCAACACATTTTAGCAAATAATGCTTGCAAGTCGTTTCATTCTCCACATATATTACTTGCACCATCATATCCTTGACTACGAATATCATCCACATTAAGGCAATGACGTAATAGTACTTCACAAATTGCCTTCTCCAAAGCTAACAATGTGGTGTCCTTCATATGAACCAAATCAAAGAATCTTTCACGTATAAAACTTTTTTTATCAACAAACTGCAATACAATTGCCATTTGTTCTTTATGTAATTCATCACGAGCTTCATCCACTACAATGCAAAACTTTGAATCTCCAATATCTTCTCGAATTAATCCTTAGATTTTACTTGTCAAAATAGAAAGGATGTCCTTCTAAATAGTTAGACTGACATAATATGCATTTGAGGGGCATTTTCTAAGACAATTGCCCCCACATCTTTATTGTAAGAAGCCACGAGTTTTATTAGTTCAAGAAATTTACCTTGATTTATTGAAATTTACCTGTAATTAGTTATATTGGAAATGAAGCTTAAGGAATTTAAATTTTAAAAAGAGTTAGTGAATTATGTTTAATTAAATAGAGTAAAGTAGGATTAATTGTGGTTAAGAAATTTAGATGACTAAAATGCTAAATGGATAAGAAGGAGTTAATTGCATTGGTTATTAAAATTTATATAACATGTCAAATTATTTTGATGAATGAAAAGATTAAGAAGCTAATGTATGAAAGGACAAAATTAACCAAAATAAAGATAGTGGATGTTTGAGTGGTGGGATTTTATGAAATTTTAATTAATCATTAAGGTTAAGATAGTAAAATACTAACTGAATGAAAAAAAGGAAAAACAAAAAGAAAGGAAAAAAGAGAAGAAGTGATCTTTCTCAAACACTCTCACCACCGAAAATTGAAAGAAAAAGAAAAGAAAAGAAAAGGCATTTTGGGAGCTCTTATATTTAGCCATTGTTGATACCTTGCATGGTAGGTGTTTGGACCTCCATTTCTTATGAAATTTATGTTTTTATGGTTGTTTTGGTTTAATCTAATTATATTTGGAGTGTTTTTACAAAACCATTCAAGGTGTAAGTATTATGGTTGAAGGTTTTAGAATGTTTTTCTATGATTTTTACCTTTGGATTTTAGATAAATTTGATTTATTAACTAAATGTAGGAATTATGGAGCATGAGGACTTGTGTGTGAAAATGGAAATTTGTTATGGATTGATAATGAAATGGGTTGAAAGTTGGCTGTAGTAGAGTCATGGGATGTACGGTTAACATAGAAAAAGGGGATGAGTTCATGTTTTTAAGTATGAACTAAATTGGGTAAAAGTTAATTGTTTAGGGTACAAATTATAAGTTAAATGAGAAATGAATTATTTATATTTAAGTATGCTACAATCAAAAGAGATGGTTAATTGAACTAATTGTTACAATCAGATCAAGACGCAAGTAGAACAAATATTAATCGTGGAAAGGAGAAGATCATTGAGTAGCTAATCTCGAATTTGTATAGCTTTTATAATTCGGTAAGTTTGTATTCTTGAACTTAACAATTCTATTCCATTATTGATATAAATTTTAAATTTATTTAGTTGTATTTAAATTCTTGATACATGTGAATAGTCTTAAATATATATGTAGTTAATTGATGATATCAATTGAGAATGAGAAAATGGTGGAAATAAAGGATTTTTATTCGTCAATTTATCTTACTAGTGCTGGGCACACATTCGTCGGTCTATTCGACTAGCGCTGGGCACAATATCATTGGTTAATCCAATTATTCGCTAATTTATCTAACTAGTACTAGTGATGCAGTAAAAACTAACTAAAAATATGGCAAGGCAAGTACACCTATCAATTAATAATATAGTTATGGTGAGCACAAATATCGTTCCCATAAGAACTAAAAATACTAGTACTAGTTGTCTTCCTATTGTTTAACCGATTGAATAAAGTGATTGTTTAAAACTAAATTTAATTAAATTAATAAATTAAAATTATGACAAAGATAAATCAAGAAATAACAAATGTTTAATACCAAGAAGCAAGACAATACACAGGAAAGAATTCACCTAGATTTCATCTGCTATTATCATTTTGAATTAAACAATTTATTTACTTAGTATCTTGATTTGTATAAATCCCTAAAATATGCTAATACATCTATTCAAGCAAAAAAAACAACTGATTCTAGATTGATTAATTGAAATTTTTTTCTAATTAAAATCTATATTGTCGCATTAATTCGATCTATGGATTCTCCTATTAGATTTGACTCTAATCCGGTAGATTTATGTCGTCCTATTTCTAGGATTTCATGCAACTCCACTCAATTATGCTAGATCTTCTCTTAAACAGAGTATATTCCTCCTTTGATTTAAGCACATCAAAAAAGAGTTAATATTTCGGAAATACTAAATCAAGAATTAAGCACAAACAATTGAAAATAAAATCTAAGTATTTATTGCATAAAATCAAAAATCAAATGACAAAATCCATCATAGGGTTCATCTCCCCTAGGTATTTAGGAAATTAGTTCATGCTAACGAATAAAAACATCACAAAGACAGTATAACCGCAAGACGAAGAAAAACTCATAATAAAGTCAAAAGTAATTAAAAAGAGGTCTTCAATCTTCGTGGAAATCTACTTCAAAGATTATTTCAATGGTGTTTTTCCAGTTGTTTTCTTGAATAATCTCTAACTGCTTGGGTTTGGGGAATAGAGGATTTTACAGAAAATTGAAAGTGTCTAAGTCATATCACTCCATCTCCTATTTATAATACATGAAAATCTCTAGTTGGATCCAAATTAAATTCTAAAAAGATAATTAGAATTAAATCTAAACAATAATTCCCTAATTGGATCCAAATTAAACTCTAAATTATAAAGTCTAAAAGATAAATTAAAATTAAATATAAACAATATAATAATAATAATAATAATAATCTTAAATATTAATCCTAAAAAATAGAGTTTAAATTTAAATAAAATCTTATTTCCAATAAATCTCTTCCTAAGTCTTCCACACTTTCACACTTTCGGCACTTTCTCTTCCACATTCACGCTATTTCCCTCAAATTTTCCTTTTTGTCTTCGATTTAGTCCATGGCCATAAGTCCAACTCGTGTGGCTATTAAAATATGCTCTTTTTGTCTGATTTTTGCTTGTTTTTCACTCCTTTCACTCCCAAATGCTTTCCTAAGTATAAAAACATGAATTTAAAGGATTATGAACATAAAATTCATTATTTTAAATCGACAAATCATCCAAAAACACATTAAGAATGAGGCTAAAACATCTTACTTTTGGCACTTATCAGTCGAGCACATGTAACACCCTAAACTCGATCTAGATGAAACGACCAACTCAGAGCAATACATCTAAAGTAAAACATTCATGCCTTCGTAATGATAACCTTACAAGCCTAATTCATATAATATTCAGTGCAACGGAAATCATAAGTTCAATTTCAAAGATAGAAGTGCATAAATAAATCCCAACACAACAAGTATTAGCTTCTAATCCTAAATAAACGAACAACCATAGTCAAACGTTTTAGAAATATCCTAACAAGATGACTGAGTCCCTACACCACCGCCTTTCAAGCATAAGAAGAAACTAAAACATCATTAAATAGGTCAATGTAAAACACAATGATATTTAGCAAATCTCATCAACATACATTATAAGAACATTTATTCAGATCTAAAGTCAGGTACACAAATCCTAACAAGTTAAACAGTTGTATGACAATTTATAGGTTGTCTAGTAGTATTTACAGTATCACAGCTAGTTCAGTAACCATATTGCAGTGTTTAGAGTGTCACTGCCAATGCAGTAGTAATATCGTAGTGTTTTGCAGTGTCACTGGTAGTTTAGTGATAACACTCCCAAGTGGCTTAACCACCATTTCAGTTCAGCCATTCAAATACCAGTTCAATGTCACAGTTAGGCATATATCTCCCACATCAACAGTATATAAATATCAAATCACATGCTCGAAATCCAGTTGCATACATGCTTAATAGCTTTCATAGTTCAGTTCATGTCTTACAAGTACTACAGTCCACCTATGATCACTTTACATAGGGTTTATACCCGAATTTACACTACACATGGCTTGACACATAGCCATGTGCTGGCCTGTGTGTGACACACGGCTTGGCACACGCCTGTGTGTCTAGCCCGTGTGACCATTGTACCTATAATTGCAAAACAATATATTCACACAGTCTGGCACAAGCCCGTGTGCCCAGTCCATGTGTCTCTTGTACGCTATTTCCCAAAACAGTATGCACACACGGTTTAACACACGCCCATGTGTCCTAAAATAGTATGCACACACATGGTCTAACACATGCCCGTGTGCCCATCCCGTGTGTTCCCTGTAACTTGTTAGTGTGTGTCCAAACTATGTGCCCACGAACAACAGTGAATCTGGGTGAAAATGCAAAAAAACAATGCAAGAATGCTACGAGTTTCGATATCCTACCTAAAGTGCAACTAGATAATGTCCCCAAACATCGTTTCAAAGCCTAAACAAAGTTCCAAGCAACCAATTTCAACAATTAATTCACAAACCCACAATTGATCAATACTCCACATCAATGCCTCAAACAACTCAACTCTAATTCTCACCTTTGCATGATGTCACAATCACGAACTATGACGTCACTGGAAGAGTGTCGGTATGGTCTACGCCTAAAGGAAAACAAAGATGCACTTTAACAACAATTCCTCAATTTCACAATTAACCATCACTAACAAAGCTTTAGATAACAATACAAATGTTTTTCCAAACTTATGGTTAATCGCTTCGAAGAGCAACTATGAAACCAACAATCACTTCAATTATATTTTGGAACAAAATAAATGGAAGAAGTCAAGACTAAAAGCAACTCTCCGGTGGATTACTCAAGAACCAAGGGCAAATAAGAGCAAAAATAAAAGAACGTTAAAAACTAAAGAAAACAAACCATGTAGAAATATTTAATTGGTTTTTAAATTCAATTTAACGAAAAATTGCAAAAATATATACATATTCACGCACATGCAGGGATTCAAACACACGACCAAAAATTAGATAGACAAATGCATGACCATCGAACCACTAGGCTCATCGTTGAAACCAAATCGCGCAGAAATCAATTTAAAGCATAAGTTCCAAGTTCAGGGTTTAAGAAAAAGAAAACAAAACTTTTCAAAATATACACTCGAACACTAGACCTCAAGCGAATAGTCAGAGCAATTAACTACAGAAGCAGAGACATTTTCATTGCTACAACCCATAAACCTAGGTTTAAGTTTTTGGGGCGTTATAACTCTCCCCCTAAAAAAATTTTCATCCTCAACATTTACCTAAATCAAAGAGATATGGATGCTGCTGACGAATTGCATCCTCCGGTTCCTAAGTGGCTTCCTTAGTACCACGATTCCACCACAGAACCTTAACTAAGGGTACAGTCTTCCTTCACAAGACTTTAACATCTCGCTTAATAATCTGGAGAGGTTCTTCTTCAAAGGTTAGGTCGAGTCACACCTCGCTCTCTTCCACCGGAATGATGTGAGAAGGGTCAAAGTGATACTGCCTTAACATCGAGATTAACATGTCGTGAATACGGTCAAGTTCAGGAGATAAGTCAAGTTGATACGCTACAGGTTCAACTCATTTCAAAATCTGATAAGGTCCGATGAACCTCAGACTCAGTTTACCCTTTTACCTAAACTAGAGAACCTTTTTCCACGACGACACCTTCAAAAATACTTGATCACCGATAGAGTACTCTATGTCCTTTTGTTTCAAATCCATATAAGACTTCTGTCGATCAAAAGTAGCTTTCAGACGGTATTGGATCAATCTAATGATACTTTCAGTTTTGGTCACTAATTCAGGACCTAGAATCCATCTCTCACCCAATTTCGTCCAACACAAAGGAGTTTGACACTTACGACCGTACCGGGCTTCATAAGGTGCCATCTGTATGTTAGACTGAAACGATTGTTGTATGCAAACTCAACTAGCAGTAGATGATCCTCTCAACTGCCCTTAAAGTCAATCACACAACTCTGAAGCATATCTTCTAAGATCTGTATAACTCGCTCAAACTGACCATCCATTTGAGGATGGTATGTAGTACTGAAGTCTAGTCGCGTACCTAATGCTTCATGCAGTTTCTTACAGAATTATGAGGTAAAATGTGGATCCCAATCTGAAATAATCGAAACGGAGACTTCTTGCAATCTCACAATCTCAAACACATAGAGCTTGGTAAGCTTCTGAAGGAAGTAGTCGGTCCGAATTGGTAGAAAATGAGCAGATTTGGTCAATGGATCAATGATGACCAAAATAAAATCATTCTTAGTGGGCATTAGGGGTAACCCACTGATGAAGTCCATTGTCACCCGTTCCCACTTTCACTGGGAATCTTAACCGATTTTAGAAACCCTGATGGTAACTGGGGCTCGACCTTAACTTTTTGACACGTCAAGCAATGGGAATGTAAGTAGTCACCTCTCGTTTCAACCCAGGCTACTAGTATAACTCATGTAGATCTTGATACATCTTTTTTTCTCTAGGATGCATAGCGTAGGGGCTACTATGTGCCTCTTGCAAGATCGATAATCTTAGTTTAGAATCTTTCGGTACAAAGATACGGCCTTTGAAGCATAGAACTCCTTCGCTGTTCAACTCGAATTCAAACTCAACTTTAGATTCAACCATACGTAGACGTTCCATTAATGACTCATCTTGCAAATGTTTAGCCCAAATTTGTTCAACCAAGTTAGTTTCACTTGCAACTCAGCCAACAAACTACCATTTTTTAATAAACTCAATCAAGCAAACATCGCTCGTAAATCAATCATCACTTGATGAATAAGGGTGTTAGCCACCACGTTTGCTTTACCAGGATGATACTTAATTGTATAGTCATAATCCTTGAGTAATTTAATCCACCTACACTATCTCAGGTTTAATTCTTTTAGAGTTAACAGATATTTGAGTCTTTTGTGATTAATGTAGATTATGCATTTCTCACCACATAAGTAGTGCCTCCAGATTTTCAATGCAAACATGATCGCAGCTAACTCAAGATCGTGAGTAGGATAATTACCCTCATGAACCTTAAGTTGTTAAGACGCGTATGCTACCACCTTTCCATCTTACATCAAGACACATCCCAAACCCACATGTGATGCTTCACTATACACCACAAACTCCTTACCCGATACAGACTGAACCAATACAGAAGCTTGTGTCAAAATAGTCTTGAACCTCTCAAAACTCACTTGATGTTCCTCAGACCACCTAAAAGAAGCATTCTAGCGTAAAAGCTTAGTCAGGGGTGACGCTATCAAGAAGAACTCCTCGACAAACTTACGGTAATAACCTGTTAAATCAAAGAAATTCTGAAGTTCAGTAACATTCCTCGACTGTTTTCACTCAATCATAACTTCGATCTTCTTCTGATCAACGCGGATCCCCTCAGCAGTCATCATGCCCCAAAAAGGTAACTTCAGATAAATAGAACACATATTTGTTAAACTTCACATAGAGTTACTTCTCACGAAGTGTTTGAAGTACTATACGCAGATGCTCGTCATGTTTAGTCTCAATTTTGGAGTAGATCAGGATCTCGTTGATAAAAACCACAACAAACTGATCCAGATACAGTTGAAAGATCCAGTTCATCAAGTCCATGAACACTGTCGGGGCATTTGTTAAGTCGAATGGCATAACTAGGAACTAATAGTGGCCATAACATGTTTGGAAGGCTGCCTGATACACAAATCGAATATCTATTTTTGAGAATATCGAAGCTCTACAGAATTGGTCGAACAAATTGTCAATTCTTGGTAAAAGGTATTTGTTCTTAATCAATAACTTATTCAACTAACGGTAATCAATACACATTCTCATATTATTGTCTTTTTTTAACACACAGTGCAGGTTCTCCCCACAGAGACATGCTCGATTGGATGAACCCTCGGTCAAGTAGTTCTTACAACTGCGCTTTCAATTCAGCAAGGTCTTTTGGTGCCATGTGATAAGGGGCGATAAACACCGGAACAGTACTTGGCAACAAGTCGATACCAAACTCCACCTCACAGGTTGGTGCTATCCTGACAGTTCTTTAGGGAAGACATCCGAAAAATCCTTGATAATCTGAATATTACTAACAATTAGCTTAGCTGGTGTAGAGTCAGAGATAAAAGCAAGGTATGCCTCGCATCCTTTCCGAGCCAACCTCTTGGCTACAAAGACAGAGATTACATTTGAGAGGTAATCTCGACATTCCCCAACCATAACTACTTTATTATCCCCTTCAGTTCTCAAGGTAACCCTTTTGGTTGCGCAGTCAAGACTAACCCGATGTTTCATAAGCCAATCCATTCTCTGTATCAAATCAAACTCCCCAAACGAAAGTTCCAAGAGGTATATCGGGAAGGCAATTCCCTAAACCTCTAACGGTACTCGCTTAAACACTTTGTTAACCCGAACAAATTAACCAAGATGACTAACCACAAAAATTACACTAGTAGTACACTCAGTAAGTATATTTTGTTTTATAGATACAATACTAGCTACATAAGAGTGAGTAGAACCAATAAAGAACGTACACGCGATAACATCAATGTCATCCTTATCCTCACGACGTCTAGTCGTATATACCAATACTGCTTGTCGAGCCTCAGCCTGAGTCGTACCTCTTTCTGGTGCCTCATGACTCCTACTAGAAGTTGTACTGCCCCTACTAGTGCCTCGTCCTCTGAACTGCTGTAGCGTCACCCTCGCCAGCTAAACGATGCTCGCAACTGATATAAGTGCCACAATTGGAACCTGATATAATAGATGTGGACAGTCTCATACTCTGTGATCTAATGACCCGCACCGAAGGTAAGCTCTTGTCTTCCTCCAACACTCGCTTGAATGGCATATGCCACAATAATCACAACACGCCATCGTGCTGGAGCCTACCGATGTTTCAGTCCTCAGAGGTCCATCAAGTCTCACCTATTTCTTCGGGCGTCGTACAACACTGACAAATCTTGTCTCTCATTTGGCCCTGCCCTGAGCCCGATCCTGCTCCTTTTTCTCGCGCTCAGTGCGCTTAACCTCTTATTTAATCTTTACTTTATCAACCAACATGACGAAGACCCTCTCTTTGAGAAGTAATCAGGACCCTCAGCTCATAACGAGTACCAATAGTCTCGTTAGTTTCCAAAATGAAAATGTTTTCCATGGAAGATGACTCTACTCGAGTTCCTCCCCAACGCTCATGGTGCCCCCACATACCACGTTCATGACTTCCTCAAGAACTCATCTTATAGTAGCTACAATATCAGAAGTGCACAGATAAATTCAAAATTTCTCACAAGTTATATCAGATAACAGTGCAGTCATAAAATCAGTTTCTCATAGTACAGTAGGCATACAAATGCTATAGCAAACACTTACAGGCGCAGCGTCGGAGACTCGATCTTTCTAATTCAATTATTCGATTTCTATTTCTACAGAAGCATATCCTAACTTCATAAATAGACCTACTACACAATTTGAGTGTTGACAAACTTGCTATGATACCAGTAAATGTAAACACCCTAAACCCATCCTAGATGAAATGACCAACTCAGAGCATCACATCACAAAGTAAAACATTCACGCATTCGTAATGATAACCACTAAATGTAAACACCCTAAACCCATCCTAGATGAAATGACCAACTCAGAGCATCACATCACAAAGTAAAACATTCACGCATTCGTAATGATAACCTAAAAAGTCTAATTCATATAATATTAAGTGCAACGGAAATCATAAGTTCAATTTCAAAGATAGAAGTGCATAAGTAAATCCCAACACGATAAGTATTAGCACCTAATCCTAAACAAACCAACAACCATAGTCAAACATCTTAGAAATATCCTAACAAGATGATCAAGTCCCTGCACCGCTGCCCTTCAAGCATGAGACGACCCCGAAACATCATTAAATAGGTCAGTATAAAACACAATGATATTTAGCAAATCTCATCAACATACATTATAGGAACATTTATTTAGCTCTAAAGTCAAGTACATAAATCCTAACCAGTTAAACAGTTGTATAACAGTTTATAGGGAGTCTAGTAGTGTTTACAATATCACGACTAGTTGAGTAACCATATTACAATGTTTACAGTGTTACTGCTAGTACAGTAGTAATATTGCAGTGTTTGCAGTGTCATTGTCAAGTTTAGTGATAACTCTCCCAAGTGGCTTAACCATCGTTTCAGTTTAGTCATTTGAATACCAGTTCAATGTCACAGTTAGGTATATATCTCCCACATCCACAGTACATAAATATCCAATCACATGCTCGAAATCTAGTTGCATACATGCTTAATAGCTTTCACAGTTTGGTTTAGGTCCCACAAGTACTACGGTCCACCTATGATCACTTTAGATAGGGTTTATACCCGAATTTACACTGCACACAGCTTCGCACACGACCATGTGCTGGTCTATGTGTGACACATAGCCTGACACATGCCCGTGTGTCTAGCCCATGTGACCACTATACTTGTAATTACAAAACAGTATATTCACACGATCTAGCACACGACTATGTAGCACAAACTAGTATGCACATATAGTCTTACAGACGCCCATGTGTCCCCTGTATGTTGTTTCCCAAAACAGTATAGACACACGGTCTAGCACATGCCCATGTGTCACAAAACAGTATGCACACACATTCTAGCACACGTCCGTGTGCCTAGCCCGTGTGCCTCTTGTACCTTGTTTACAAGGCACATGGTTTGGAGACACGCCTATGTGCCAGCCCATGTGCCCACGAACAGCAGCGAATCTGGATGAAAATATAGAAAAACAACGTAGGAACGCTACGGGTTTCAATTCCCTACCTGAAGTGCAACGGGATAATGTCCTCAAACACGGTTCCAAAGCCTAAACCAAGTTCCAAGCAACCAATTTCAGCAATTAATTCACAAACCCACAATTGATCAATACTTCACATCAATGCCTCAAACAACTCAATGCTAATTCTCACCTTCACACGATGCCACAATCCTGAACTATGATGTTGCAAGAAGAGTGTCGGTATGGTCTATCCCTAAAGGAAAACAAAGATGCACTTTAACAACAATTCCTCAATTTCAAAATTAACCATCACTAATAAAGCTTTGGATAGCGATACGAATGTTCTTCAAAACTTACAGTTAATCCTTTCGAAGAGCAACTATAAAACCAACAACCACTACGATTACATTTTGGAACAAAATAAATGGAAGAATTCAAGACTAAAAGTAACTTTCCGGTGGATTACTCAAGAACCAAGAGCAAATAAGAGAAAAAATTAAAGAACGTTAAAAACTATAGAAAACTAACCAGGAAGAAACATTTAATTGGTTTTTAAATTCAATTTAACAAAAAATTGTAAAATATATACATAATCACGCACGTGCAGGGATTCGAGCACACAACCAAAAATTAGACAAACAAATGCATGACCATCGAACCACTAGGCTCATCGTTGAAACCAAAACACGCAGAAATTAATTTAAAGCATAAGCTCCAAGCTCAGGGTTAAAGAAAAAGAAAACAAAACTTTTTTTCAAAATATACACTTGAACACTAGACCTCAAGCGAACAATCAAAGCACTTAACCACAGAAGCAAAGACAATTTCATTGCTACAACCCTTGAACCTAGGTTTAAATTTTTGGGGCGTTACAGCACACATTCGTCGGTTTAACCGACTAGCGCTAGGCACATTTTTTTGTGGTTTATCCGCTAGGCACTGTCTGCCATGAATTGACGAAATTATATGACGAAGTGGATGAAACCATAGAGAAGGTTGGTTGATAAATACCATTGAGTAAGAAGTACACTTATATTTATTCATGGAGAGAGTTGAATATTTGGAGATAGTATTATATTTGAACTATGATATTGAATTTGTTAAGTAAATGAAATTACTTGAAAATATTATATAGGTATATAAATAGTTATTATATAAATTGAAGTTTCTAAAATAAATTAATTGCTCATGATTTCAGGTTAGATTATTAGTAGATTCAGACTCAGTATCTCGTCAGAAATCCCGTACTCAAAGTCGATGAAGTCCTCTTTTGTTATTTCGACACATACCTGGGAAGTGTATAGTTGTCTAGTGAACTTTAGGTAGTATATAGCTTTGTGAATATTGCTTGTATGGAAGTTAGTTTGGGATGTTGTGAATTATATAATAACTTTTGGTAAATATGTTGATACATATAAAGTATAGTTATACGGAATGAAATTTGCATGATGTTATATGTTAAATATTTTAGGATGGTTACTTTGAAAGGTTAGTTGGTTGGTGAGCTTGAAATTATTTGTTTTAAATGAAGGTTGAAATAGGTTGGATCATAATGATGTTGGCATTATGCACATTGTTGCATTCTTTTCTTATGTAGAATGAGTTGAGTAATGTTGGCATATAAATGATAATTTAGGTAATGCATTCATTCAAATTATTTATTAGTTGTTATCCTTAATTTGTGGTGCCTTAAAAGAGCATATTGGTTAGGTTTAAATGATAAAGTTATGACTTATATTTGGTGCTTAAGATGCATTTTGGAGTTTAGGAATGTGTCTCATTTTAGGGTACCATGTTAAGAAATTTAGAATGGAATAATACCTTGTTTAAGAAGCAATTTAGGGTACACACAGTCTGTGGCATGGGTTGTTACATGGCTGTGTGTTATTTTAAGGTGCTGTGGAAGTCATACACGTAGACACATGGGTTGGGACACGGTCGTGTGGCCCAATTTCTTATAGGAACACGATCTAGTATACGATCCCTCACATTGTCTAGTACATGGTCCCTCACACGAGCATGTGATGCAAGTCAGTATAGACACACAGCCTGTTACACGGTCTGTGACACGATCGTGTGACTATTTTTCGAGTATGTACACGGCTTGGAACACGGTCAAGAGCACGGGCATGTGGATGTGGGCACACGGGCATGTGTTTAAGACACACAGCCCTGTGACCCTTGTTTTGGAAATTTCTTTTTATTTTATTTTCTTCTAAAAGTTGTAATGTAATTCAAGTTTATGTCTGAGTGATTGAATATTTGTTTATGACATGTATTCTTTAATTCGAGTTAATATATGTGTTTATTAATATAATTATAAATACAAATGTAGTTTACTTTATTATGTTTTTTTTGTAGGGATCCAAATTTGTCAGGGCCCAAACCGATTTTTTTATTATCATTACACCAAAAAAATATACAAAAAAATATATATATACCAAATTAAACCCAATAACCTTACATTAAACCCAAAAAATCAAGCCCAATTTTTACAAGCCCAAATTAAGAAAAAAAAAAATAAAAACCCTAGTCGCCTCACCCTTGCTACCCCTCGGATGACCGATGCTGCCCCTTGCCCGAAGATCTTCCAAGATGCGGATCTGCAAAAAAAGGAAAGAAGATCAATAGGAAAATCGAATAAAAAAGATTTTAAATCAAATTTGCAAAAAAAAAAAGAAAAGAGATTGTAATATCGTGTATATAGACATCAAATTTTTCTGTAATGAGGACACGAAAATTTTTCTAAGAATATACATAGTTCTGAAATAAAAGTTCAAACAAATTTTTTAGCAATCGGATTCACACACACAACATTCAAAGTTTCAAAAGAAAATTCAAGGTGTTATTTTTTTATATGTATTTTCGAAACTAACACAAATAAGATTTATTTTTTTGTTGATTCGACAGTATAAAAGGGGTTTAGGGTAATTTATTACTTATGACGTTTCATCTTCCCTGTTGTCGTGGGTATCCATCGGAGGCTTCATCGGAGGAGCAAGATCGAAAGGTTTTCATGCGTTTGAGGCTTGCTAGGTTCGATTTCGGGTAAACAGACGTAAGATTTGGGCTCAGAGAGGTAGAAAACATCAAAGATGAGATTTTTATTTCCGACCTCTGTGGACGGTGGTCGTCGACACCGGCACATCGTGGACCCACGGCGACGAGGTCACCGGACCCATGGTCGACCGAGAGGCCCCTTGAGAGAAAAAAAGAAAGGGAAGTTTGTTTTTTTTAAACAAATGAAAATGATTTTTTTTTTTGTTTTAAATTTTAACTTATATAGGCATATCAAAACGATGTCGTTTTGGCTTAATTCAATAAACATCAAAACGACGCCGTTTTGAATAAACCCGAAATCCAACCCGTTTTAAGCTCAGGTTCCGGCTTTTTTTTAACTATGGGATAATTTCATTTGGTCCTTCTGAAATTTTAAAGGTTTTAATTTAAGCTTTATTGCATGTTTTATAGGTTTTAATTTAGCCCTTCAATTTGTTTTCATTTACAATTTAATCCCTAATTCAATTTGGCCCATTTATTTATGTTTTTTTATTTTAGCCCTTATTGTTTTAATTCTCATTTGATTTGGTTCTGCTTTCATTTTTTATTTTTTTACTTACTAATTATTTATTTTTTGATTTATTTTTTGATTTTATATGTAACTTTATTTATTTTTTATAAGTATTTTATTTATTTGCTCTCAATTTTCATGACTACTCCCTATAATTTTATTGTTTATAATTTATTGATTTTTTTATCTATTGTTGGTTTATGCTATTATTTTTTATTTTCAATTTTTATCTTAATTGGATTATTATTTTTCATGATTTGAGAATATTCTTAATTGATTGATATTTATTACCATGATTATATTATTATTGTGTTATTTATTGTGTTATCTAATTGCATTTATTATATTCGTACATTTTTTATTTTGCTATTGTAAATTATGTACATAGTCATTTTGACATGATATTTTAATTGATCTTAAAAATCCATAAATTGTTTTTGAAAAAACCAGGGCAACGTTCTTTGTTTCGAGACTTTGAGGGAATTATGCTCTAACTCATTAGGTGTGATTTTTTTTTGAACAGAGACAATTGAGTGCCCTATTTAAAATTAAAAAATACGATATTTTGAGATAATAATTAAGAATGCTTGTTATTTTCAAAAATTCGAATTGTTATAACCTAATTTACTTGATGTGATTTTTTCTCGATTAATTCAAAATAATGAGCTTTATTTTTAAATTTATTTTTTTAAAAATAAAATAAACATGACATTCATGAATTTAAGAATCACAATTTAAATTTTTCTCACGATTTTTATTTTCAACAATTAAGACTTTAAATAATCGATTAGATACCAATTTTGGGCATGTGAGGGTATTAATCCTTTCTTATGCTTAACCGACTCCTGAACCCGTTTTATGGTTTCAAAGACCAAAATTTGTTTTAATGATTTTAAAATTTTACAAGGTGATTCAATCATATCTATTTTTAAAAAAGATTGGTGACGACTCCATTTTCGTTTTTTAAAATATAAATCGAGAATTTTTTCAAAAAATGGTTTTGACATTATTGATTGATGAAAGTAATTAATGTTGTAAAATGTCTTGTAATACTCCGGGACCTTAAATCGACGACGGTTATGGGTTTAGGGTGTTACAACCTTGAAATACAAGTCACTTGACTGCATCTATTAACACCTTGAGTTGTAGTCGATTTGTAGTCGATTTTTTGTAATTTGTTAAAAATTTTGTTTCTCAATAACCCTCTCAATGTTTTGCAAGGAATTCTAAAAATTGAGATAATTTTTCATTGCATTCTTATGTAAAGAATTTGAATCCTTACCTGATGGAACATCGGTACACCTTGTGCCGCAGCAGAAAAATTATTCTAACGATCATCAACCATGGATCCATGTGTAAAGAACGAATCAAGTTGAAATAGGGTTGAAGATATACCTTTTTGAAATTAAAAAGCGGTGAATAACATTGTTGATTAGATCCCTTTGAATGATATCAATCCAAGCCACAACAAAAGTGTCTTGACCTCTATGCAGTCCACCCGATCAAAGAACGAGCAATAAAAGAAATTTTCATGAACTTTTTCAAAGAGATTAAAAATGGATGCTAGACCCTATACTTAATTTTTCTATCAAAACCCTAACACCAATTCATGATCTTATTTTTTTTATTTAATATCACATATTAAAAATATAATCATCCCTTTAAAGAAACATATGAAAAGTTATTAAAACATTATAGTCTTTACAAAAAAATATATTAACTCGCATGTTTTAATATTTGACTGAAATTATTATTATAATTATTTATTTTAATAATTTTGATAAACTATATTAAGTTAATATTAAACTTTTATACGAAACAAATTCATATATTAATTTTAACTATGTTCTTTATTCGTGTACAATAAGTTTGCACACATAATGCATTTAATATTTAATTTTCAAATTAAATTAAATTAATAATTAATTTAAATCATATGACAGCAAAACAAAAAACCAATTGTGTTTGGATTCAATCCTCTTCATCCATAGGGTGTGACCCTATAAGCTCTTGTAACGATAGTAGTAATATTAGAACATTTCTAATGTTACAAGCAATGAGTGGCATCTAGCAATGCATCATTGCTACCGAAGTTATAAGAAGTCGTGAATCGACATAACCTCTCTGTGATAAATTTTATGTATTATATCCTTTTATCCTTTATATCTAGATTGGACACAAATCATGGAACAATCACTTGTATAGTCCAATCTCATATTTATTGATATAATGAGTAGACTACAATAAACAAATAAGTGTGATATCTCATATAAACTTATTTGAGCATGGCCATGTATTTCTAGTCTCACTCCATCAAGCGGCCTAAGATATTACTTCCATTATGTAGAATGAACGAACTCTATCTTAATCAATCATATCCCACTACATAGATTATGACATATCCAACATCAGTCTTTATAGTACAACTTGTTAGGGTAGATGTTTGACTATATCAAAATATACTATTCATGATTTTGGAACAATGATGATCTCAAGTTTGAGGATCATATACATAGTTATCACTATGAGTAATGTTGTGACTATTACATAATAATCAAAGAAACATACTCATAGCGGATCAGTCCAGTATGTTGTTCTCCAACACATACTCATGTATTGATTTTGACATCCCTATGTCAATGACAATACTTTGCCATCAATCAACTACACATTAGTCTCAATGCATTATTATTATCCAAGCCCACAATAATACTTGACTGAGGACCTTTTTAAGAATAATCATATTATTCTCAAGACTTTATTATTAATCAGTTTATTTACAAATACATAGAAAAAGAAAATGAAATAACAATGGCAATGGCTTATATTAACAAACAAGGTAAAATGAGTTTATGATTACAATCATCTCATGATTGGTCTTTAGGCATACTCTAATATTACTCACATGAGTAACAAAATGACATTTAGATCCTTCATTGACATTCTTCCATGATCGAAATCATTGGCTTGTAAAAGTATTTCCATGATGCCCAAATGGCTTGTTGAAGAGAAAACAAGGAAGGCAGCATGTGATATTCTTACTTGGTGAAAACTCGAGCCAATCTGGGAATAACTTGTTCCAAGATGGGAGAAATAAGCGTCCATTCTTGTCAATATACTGACCAGATGTTAGAGCCTCACTTGGAGGAATCGGTTGATATGATCCAAACTTAATGTAAGCTTGATGGACTCATCCTATTGATTTGAAGGGTAATTCCAAATAGATTTTCGAAGTTCTGGATCACGCTCTAAATAAGAAGCATCAAACTCCTTTGTTTCGACTCTTGGAAACTTACGAGGACGTTCAGGAACTTGAGAAGACCTAATATCTCAATTAGGAGCTTGGGAAGACTCAATATCTCGTTCAAGATCTTGGAATTGAGAAGACCTAATATCTCATTCAAGATCTTGGGAAGACTTGATATCGCATTCAAGAGCTTGGGAAGATCCGATATTTGATTTTTCTCCACTAATAACAGAAGCTTGAGGATCTGATTAATCATATTGCTTTCCAACACCTTTTTCTTGAAAAAAGATTTGATCTTTTTGTTGACCATAATTTAATCATAAACTTGAAGAATGTAATAATATATTAAAAACAACATATTAGGGAAAAGAAAAAATAATAAAGAAAATAAATAAAGAAAATAATTTATGCAAAAATATTTACCGAGAAGTCTTTTACGTAAGGAGAAGAGAGGAAAATAATTTTTATTTTTTACTCTATGCTCTCAGTGTCGACACCTTACGAAAGGAAGGTAATTACTTAACAAGACATATAAATCAAAATACAAGAAAGTCAATAACCTAATTTGTATAGATATGGAAATAATCAATTAATTCTAGAATTTGGCTTTAAAGTCCATATTGAGCCACTAAGTTTAGTTTTTCGAAGTTCATCATACATTAATATTTGATTATTATTTGGTCAAAGTGGACGAATGTTATACAATATGAACACTAAATCTAAAATACATGATCATTTCTATATAAAATTAAAAAATCTAAAAATTCGAACCTCGTGTATTGGCTTGATGATCAAAGGGATTAACCATCTCAAGTGTAATCTGTATTCGAATTGCACTAATCGTTATTTGTAATTCAACAAAAAAAAAAATTCTAAAAATTCCAAACGTCTCGATCCATCTCTGAAGATGACTACGGTGTACTAAGACTTCAAAGCTTTGATGGACTTTTTTTTTCGAAGAATTCAACATAAAAAAAAAAAAAAAATTATTGTTGAATTAATATTGAGTCTAACCTATCATTTATAATAATTAATAGGCATCATAATTTTTTTCCTCCCATTGTACAAAAAAAAAAAAAAATTAAGTCTCCATTTAATTTTTCAGTTTTTTTAGATCTTGAATTTACATTTTTTTATTAAATTACCTCAAAATAGATGAAACAGTTAACATTGCTGAGTGGAATACAAGTGGATTGTTATGTGGATGACAAGTCAATATTTAATTATTTTTTAAAATATATATTTTTATTTAAAAAATTAATTAAATGTCGACGTATCTTTCATGTGTATGCCATATCAACAAAACTTAAAAACGTTAACTTTTTCACCCTTTTTAGGTGATTTGAATAAAAAAACATAAAATTTAAAATCTAAAATATCTAAAAATTAAATAGAAAAAGACTAAAATAACTTTTTTATAAGATTAAAGGATTAAATAAATCATTATTCTTAATTAATATAATCATGGATTATATTTTTATTATGGGCTTTTAATTAATTTAATTTTAAAAGATAAAAGCTTATTTGTTAATACTTTTCCTTTTGAAAGCAACCTTATAACAAATAACATGATTTAAGTGGAACAATAAATTTTTTTATTATTTTTAACAATTTTCCATGTTGATTCCTAATTCATTCAGATATTTGTTTTGTGGTGGCATCATTTTAACTTTATATAATTCTAGAAGAAGAAGGTGACAAGATTAAGATCTGTCTCTTAATTTTATATTCTTACTCAACCATGAATTGAATATATGCGACTTATCTTTAGGAAGAAAAAGAGGAGAAAAAAAGGAAGAATATATGTTCTCCATCCTATAGTTTTGACTCCATTTTATCTGTACTTTGTAATGGAGGAGATATTTTTAAGCTTACAATTTTGTTTAACATATCTTTCTAGTTTTATGATGCATAATATATATATATATGGTAATATACAATTAAATGATTAGTATTCATGCATTCACGTTAGGGACATATACACATTATATACGTGTACATGTCACGAAGTTAGAATTTTGTCTAGAAAACCACATAATCTTATGCGATTTTTTTGTTCAAATCTTGTCTAAGTCAACTTATTCTCAAAAAATAAGAATTTTTGTAGAAATTCTCTAAGGCACTGAAGCAAAGCGGAAGCAAACTCGAAACGAAAGAACAAAGAACAAATAGAAATATCTCACACCACGTGTGAGTAACTGCTCTCAATATTAGGGGTGAGTATTGGATGGAGTCGAGTCGAATAAAGTAAAAAAATTTCGAATTAATTGAGTTGACGAATCCTATTTTAGCAACCGAACTCAATTTGAATTTTTTTTCGAATCGAGTCAAAAAATTCCGAATCGGGTTACAAATCCTATTATTTATACTCAATGTTGCGTTTACATGGACCGATTATGTAACTAGTATACGAAGTATAAGCTTTTAGATTAATTTTGAGTAAAGGAAATAGGGAAAGTGGGGCGATTCGGGAAGGCAAATAAGACTAATGGGTAAACATTTATCAAAACAATGTAGTTTTGCTTTTTCTTATTTGAATTTTTGGATAACTTGAATTAGGGGTGAGCGTTCAGTCGAATCGAATGAAATTGTTTGAATTGAATTAAAAAAATTAATAATGTTAAATTAAAATCTTGTTACAATATAATTATTTTCATGTTAGAGCACATACATTTGAAACCATATATATTTGAAAAGTTCTTTTAAAACAAAATAAAAAAAATATTTTACAATGATAAACTTGAATCATTAATCACTTATTTAGATTACAAAATTATTATTTCATAAAATTATTAAATTTTTAACTTTTTTATATTTAAAAAAAATTATAATTTTAAAAATACAAATTTTAGAATTTTTATAAACATTTTGAATTTTAAAAATTATTTTCAATTTTTGAAAATTATTTTGATTATTTTGTAATTTTTGTTAAGAGAAAGACAAATTTGCTCATTTTCAAAATTGACAAGGACCAAAAGGGTTTTTATACTAATAAGTTATTTGAATTGTAAAAATTCAACACAACTAGAACTCGAAATCTGAAATTTCTTATTCGAGTTGACTCAAATAATCTGAATAACCCAAATAACTTGATTCAATTAACTCCAAATTCGAATTTCTTTTCGATCTTTTCGAATCGAATCGAATCAAATTTTGCTCACCCCTACTCAATATATTCTTAACTCAATAATGAAATGATTACAAATAAAGGGGAAAGGCTCTATTTTGAGTTGAGCTCACCCAGATCTAATGGTACATACTGGATTGCATCAATGGCTGAGATTAGTTCCCTTCTACAATAAAAGAATCCTAAGGGATTCAAATTCTATACAATTTTATCCTTTAGGATTTACAATAATTGCCTTGGTAAAATAATATTTACAATTTAGCCAAGATCGAAGTAGACGGGCCTTGAGTCTCTTCTAAGAAATGGGTTAGTCCTGTCGAGCTGAATTACCCACAATGAAAAAGAGGGAACATCAGAGTGTGCCTTGGTCGCGAGCTTCTTTGCACAGCTCATGACATTCTCCCTCACTTGTTCTCATGACGCCCTCATCGCGTCCTCGGAATGGAACTAGTCTATCTTCTCTTGGAACTGCCATAAAGTCTCAATAGGTTCCTAACTAGCCTCACTATCGGGAAGTCCCTTACATCGAAAAAGGTACTCCTACCTCGACCTGTAGTACTTCCATTAGATTACTTGGTCTTCCATGATGCACTCAACATCATGATCATAAGAGACTTTTACCCCTATTGGCGTTCTTTCGGGCTTGCCTCAATTTGGATCCTCCTAATCCTCATGGAAAGGCTTAAGCATGCTAACATAGGACACCAGATGGTCCTTGAGTGTTGTTGAAAACTCAAGTTTGTAGGCCACTTTGCCTACTCGCTTTAGAAATCTGAAAGGTCCCTCATACTGTAGCACAAGCCCCTTGTGCAAACCATTGTGGCGTAAAATCATGTGCAGCTTAGCAAGGACTGAATCACCAACCTAAGATTGCACATCTCTACAATTATGATCAGCTTACTTCTTGTTGTGCTTACCTGCCTTGTGTAGGCAAGCTCTAGCTAAGTCATTTTGCTCTTGTCAAGCTTACCAAATCGATAAGCTATTGGATTTGGTCCTTCATAACGGGTCGCAATAGCGTTGGGTGTGAGTGGTTGTTACCCTGTCACTATCTTGAACAAACTTTGATTCATAGCCCTACGTCACTACAAGTTATAAGAAAATTGGGTGACATTAACAACTTCATCTAATACTTTTGTGTGGAACTCACATAGTGTCGAAGATAAGTCTCCAATAGAGCATTTACTCTCTCAACTTTCCCATCAATCTATAGATGCATGCTAATGGAAAAGTTCAAGTTTGATCTCATCAACTTGAACATCTTTGTCCAGAATTGGCCTGTAAATAGTCTTTCCCCATCACTAACAGTACATAATGACACTCTCCAATATTTCACCACATGTCTAAGAAATAAATGAGTTGCCTCCTCAGTAAGGCACTCCTTGGTTGCTGGAATGAAGGATTCGTACTTGGAAAATTTTTCAACCACAACAGTGATACTCGCAAACCAATAATAAAATCTATGGGTACACTGTCCCATGAGCATTCTGGAATGGGGAAATGTTGCAATAAATTGGCCAACGATTTTAACTCCATATTGTCTTTTTGGCACACTATAAAAGTTTTCACAAAGGTCTCAACATCATCACCCTTATGAGGCCAATAATAACGGGCTTCCGAAAGAGCCAACGAGCGGTGCATACCTAGATGGCTAGCCTATCTCTAATCATTACACACTTTCATCAACTCCTTGCACAATCCCCCATGTTGTGGCACATAAAGACGAAGCCTTTGAGTATACAATAATCTCCCTCGAGACAAAATTGCCTCGTTTTCCCTTCTTTAGCTAATTCAATCAAGGTTTTGGTTGTGGGATCATGGGATAATACCTCTCTAATGCGCTCCAATAGGAAACTATCAGGCTGACTGATTACCACAAATTCTAACTACCGACTAAGTGCATCAATCACTTCATTGGCTTTCCATGACTTATACTCCATGTTGAAATCAAACTATACTAAAAAAACCTACCAACAACTGCTTGGGAGACAACTTTTTATAAGTTAGGAAATAACTATTTGAAACATTATTTGTGAATACCACGTACCTAGAACCCAACAAATAGTGTCTCCATATGCGCAAGCAACGTACCATCGGTGGTAATCTTGTTCTCTTGAATCATATATTATCGATCAGTATCATTAGGCTTTCAACTATCGAAAGCTATCGGATGCCCATCCTGCATTTATACTGCCTCGATTGCATAATCATTACCTTTTTTACCTTATCAATGGCTTTTAGACACTGGTCATTCCAATCCTACACCTTACCCTTCTTTAATAAATCTATTAAGCGTGCGGTGATTCTGAAGTATCCTTCAATAAATCATCAGTAATAGTTTGTCAACCCAAGGATAGACCATAACTCTATTCTCTTGGTTGGTGGCTCTCAATCAACAATCTCCTAAATTTTGGCCCCATTCATCCAAAATTTTCCACCTCCCACAATGTGGCCTAAAAAAGGTACCTCATGTTGAGCAAATGAGCAGTTCTCCTCCTTAACTTAAAGTCAATTCTCTCACAAGGTTTGGAACATTTCTCCCAAAATGCTCCACATGCTCCTCATGGGACTCATTGTACACCATAATATTGTCAAGGTAAACAACCACAAAACAAGCTAAGCAGAGTTGAAGTGCCTTATTCATCATGGTGCAAAATGTTGTTGGAGCATTTGCCAGTCCGAAGAGCACAACAAAGAACTCATACGAGTCATAATGTGTCACACAAGCTGTCTTTGGCTCATCCCCTTTGGCTACTTTGGATGGATTCTATGAGAGGCATAATATATGTTGAATATGTGTTTTTGCAAAAATAAGCGTTTGTTAAGACGAGAGAGTTATATCCATACTAAATATACCAGATATATGAACATATGCTTTCGTGAGTGAAAAATTACATTTTTGTTATTTAAATATTTTATAGCCATTATTTTTGGGTAAACTATATCGGTAAGTTCTTTTTCTACCAAATTATTTAATTTTTTCTTTTTCGATCATCGACCATTAAATGATTAATGGGAAGATACATAACAACTTTTAAAATTGGCATAATAATCAATTTAGTCCTTAATGTTTACACATTGTATCAATTTAATTTAATTTTTTTTTAATTTAACCCTCAATATTTACAGTTGCCTAATTTTTTTCCTATTTTATATGAAAATATAATTCAATACACAATGCATAAATTTGAAGAAGAAAAGAAATTTCTTTAAAAAATTATGTTTATAATTAAGCTAGATAATCCACAAATACATATCTTTCATTATACTTCAAAGGGTTAAGAATTTGAAATCTTTCATTATAATTAAGCTGCCATTGATTAAATAAATCAAAAATTAACTTTTTGTTAGCTGTCAAACTTGAATTTGGGTTGAATTCACAAAGTCGATATTTGGTTATTAAAGTTTAAGAATTGTTCTTATAATTATCAATTTCTTAACAACATATTAATAAATATTTATTTATTACATTTATTGATTTCTTTAATAAATTATTTTGATCCTTTTAGTGAGATATTGAATAACGAGTTCGAAATGTTGAGAATCTTGATAATCTAAAAGGTCAGGAAACACCCAGCAGGAAGCACATTACCGCAACAAGGAAGCAACACCCAATTTTTGAAGTGACCATCTATGTCCCAACTGAAGTGTTCATTACAATTATCACTGACAAATACGTAATATGTATTATTTATTGAATGTTGGACCAAAATATATGTCGTGAATTTTGTGTAGTCATTATCGTGTTTATTATTATAGAAGATATTGGATTAAGTAATATTATTTTTCAAAAATTTTTATGTGATCTACTTAGCTTATATATTTGAGTTGATTTTATAATTTTTTGTATCTTTATAGTAAGGATAATTGATTTGATGCGAATTAAACAAATCAAAATGAATTAAAAATTATATTGTGAAGATGAATTCGTGTTATAAATATAAAATGCTTATTCAATCTTGATAAAAAAAAAATTTTGTTGAAACAAATTTTTTTAACTGGTTGTCAAAGTGCCAATGGAATTGGCCACTATGGTTGCATTGCAACAAACAACATAAATTGTCATTTTTGGAGTTGGAATTGTTTTCAAAAAAATTAGTTGGGCAACAACTTAATGTTTTTGTGGATTTATGCAAGCTCATATTTTAAAATAGGATAATTTTATTTTACATCTCTGTGTACTTTGACACTTATTTGAATGTGATACATGAAGTTTAATTCCGTTACACAATCTGATAATTATCGATAACATTATTAATTTTTAATTGATTTTATCACGTGAATTAATTATGTGTCGACACGTAATAGTAACAAGTTGAAGGGATAGCTGCACAGATAAATTAGGGAATAGCTATTTTGCAATTTACCCTTCCCCTACTTTTTCATCTGGATTTGATATAAACAGTAAGTTAATTTAAAATTTGCTTCTACTTCCTTCTTCTCTTTCTCGTGAACCAAACAAAAATTTCCTAAGGAAAAAAAATTCAATGCAGCCATAGATCCGACCCGGAACGATAGATAACTCTGCAAGAGCAGATAGTTTGCCAATGGCAGGGTCTATTCTTCCAGTTAAACCCGGAGAACCAGCACGCGGATCACCCAGATTAAGAGCTATCACTTTATTGGAATCACAGTAAATCCGGCGAAGTTACGAGGATCGGAGGTAAAATCCCATGAAGCAATAAAATTAGAACAGCCAAGAATTTACATAGAAAGAGAGCAATTAAAAACAAAGCATAAGAACCCATTCTTTTCCTTCCTTGTGTACCCATTGATAGAAAAAAAAACAAGACAGAAAACAAAAAGAAAAGGGTTTATATAAGAACAAAAAGGGAATGCTTTTGGGTTGGAGAAGGTGGATTTTCGTGAGCCAGTTTCTCGTGGGACAAAACCGTGAAAGCTTTTAATGGCGAAACAATCAGCATCAAAAGATTATATACACATTATATATAAAAAGCAAACAAAGATTTGGCTTGAAAAAGAAGCAAAAGACCGAAGAGAAAGAAAGAACAGAAGACTTAATTTTTTTTTTTTTGGGTCGGATTCTTGCTTCTGAATCTTCCTTCCTTTATTGCTTGCTTTCTATGTTTTCTCTTATTGATGATGGGGTTGGTTTACTTTTTCATTATTTTGGCTTCAAAGAGAAGATGCAGAGCATTGACAGCTTACTTCCAACACTAATGAATGGAACTGGCAAGCTGACGGATCTATGGTTGCATTGAATCTTTTTTTTCCCTTAGAAAATTTCTATTTGGTTTACCAGAAAGAGAAGAAGGAAGTAGAAGTAAATTTTAAATTAATTTAATATTTATTTCAAATTCGGATGAAAAAGTGGGGAAGGGCAAATTATAAAACAGTCCTTCCTTAATCTGCCCCTATAACTACCTTTTCAACTTGCACGGCCACGTGTTGATACATTGGTTCACGTGTCAAAATCAATCAAAAATTAACATCGTTATTAACAGGTACTAGATTGTGTAATAGAATTAAATTTCAAGTATCACATTGGACATTTTAAAATTTCAAATACCACATTCAACAAGTATCCAAATACAATAGTGTAAAATGACATTTTCCCTTTTAAAATTCATCTTGTAGAACAGCAAACCTTTGAAGATTGAATCAATTCGAATTAAGCAAATTAAATCCCTTATTTTGTGGTGACTAACTTGACTGATTAGAAAATATCTTTGATTTATTCTAGATTTTATGAGGATTTTTATAAAGCCTTTTCTAAGAGGCTACTTGTTTAGGATCTTATTTTTAATTTATCTTAGTAAAACCTTAAACTCTTATAGATTAAAAATAACACCCTAAAAATTTGAACTTTGTTTGTTAAATTTTGTCAATGATTAATTTTTGCTCCAGTGGTTTAAAGTTTTAATTGTGCGTATCAAGGATTCAAGCCCAACTTTTGGAAAATTTTGTTATTTTTATTATTCAAACCTTTATATGTGAATGTTTAACTTAAGTTAGTTCTGTATAAATTTATATCGATGATAAGTTTAATGATTCAATGGTTAAGTTTTTATATATTTTTGGTCTTGTGTTCAAGTCCCTAGGACAACAATAATAAAATATTTTTGCATCTTTTTGGAAAATAAATAAGTTTTATTTTAAACCATTTAATTAAATTCTTTCCCACGTTTTTTCGTTTTCCCATCTTTCCCAAATTCGTTTCTCTGCTAATGTACGTTCTTTCCTTTTTCTATTCTCTCAAATCATCTTTTTCCTTTCTTCTGGCCTTCTTTATTTATTTGTGCGTTCTTGTCGATTTCCTATTCTCTGCTTATTCAACTAGACCTTATTGGGTAAGTGAATTGATTTGATTTCATGTGATACCATCTTTCGGGTTTCTTGTTTGTGGTTTTGATTCTTGGCTTTTCTATTAGGAGAGGAACGAGTAACCTTTGACGATTCTCCAACGTTTTGATTAGTGTCTTACTGCTCGTTTTTTGGTAAGCCAATTGTTCTGATTTGGGGAGTTGCATCGAAGTTCTTTAACGTAGATTCAGGTTTGTATGTTAATTTAGCATTCGGTTGCGGATATATTGTTTGATAGGTCAATTGAATCTTGTTTTTATGCTTTGGAAGTTTCGAGATTGCTTCTACATTGAAATTGTATCAGATGTGTAACGAATAATGAGAAATATGCAAATGGCAAAAGTTGAAATTCATGGTTGTCCAGGCCCCACGGCCGTGTGCCAAGAAGTGTGTCAGGCCATGTAAGCCACACGGTTGTGTGCCAGGCTGTGTGGTAGGCCGTGTGAGGCACTAACTTGGGTCACACGGGCTTGTGACATGACCGTGTGCTAGGCCGTGCTAAAGACTGACTTGAAATGAGTCTCACGAGCGTATGTCCAGATCATGTAAGAGATTGACTTAAGCCACACGATAGTGTGCCAAGCCATGTGAGGTACTGAGATGAGCCACACAAGCGTGTGCCAAGTCATGTGGGACACACGGACCAACCTTGTAGGCCATGTGAATCCACACAAGTGTATGGGCCAAAAATAGAAAATTTTTCCTATTGTCATAAATGTCGTTCGAATCGAATGTAGGCCTTCCGCAGGGTCCGTATGATCTAAAAGCTATAAAACTTTTTATTTGATGATCTGTTTTTGTATAATCTGTTATCTGTATAAATATTTGAAGTGATATCTATTAAGTAAGTACGATCTGTATTATCTAGATATAATTTGAATCTATATCATTGCATATATGAATTTGATAGCTATTAGTTATGGATTTGCATTGGGATGAGATTTGTGCTAAAGGAAGAAGTGTGGGCATTTTAATTACCTGTCAATTCTGGTGGCTAAGCCACATATACGTCTAATTCTGATGATTTATCACACTTTGATCTAGTAGATAGCTGTCGAAACCATTTTTTTTGAAAACATGTTTTGAAAATTATTTTAAAATTGGAAAATGAGAGTCACCACCAATCCTTTATTTGGTGTGATTGGATCACCACAAAACGTTTAAAATCCGTTTTAAAATATATTTTGGTCTTCGTAATCTAGAAGACAAGTTTAGGAGTCGGTTACGCATGAGGAAGGGTTAGCACCCTCATACGCCCAAAATTGGTACCACATTGATTATTTTCGGGTCTTGATTTGTAAAATTTAAAAACTCAAATAAAGTTTAAAACACGATCCTTGAATGCATGAATTACGTTTAAAAGAAATCGATTTTTTGTTTGAAAGTCTCACTATTTCGAGGTGATCGAGACAAAAAGTCATGTCCAGTGAGTTAGGACACAACATTTCGAGATCCAGAAATAACGAGCTTTCCTTTGTTGCAAACTTTTAATCTTTGGAAAAGGATATCCTATTATCTCGATTTGAAGAAAAGTCGCACCTAGTAAGTTAAGGCACAAATTTTCAGAATCAGAGATAAAGAAACATTGCCTAGATTTAAGGGTATTCGATTATTTCGATTTGAGGAAAAATTGCACTTAGTAAGTTAAGGCACAAATTTTCAAAACTCGAAATAAAATAATATTACCTCGATTTTAAAGTTTTCATGAAGATAATTTTGAAAACGAATGTAAAATTTTAGATATGGATGAATAATTAATAATGAAGATTAGATAACACGAAGCAAAATAATTAAGTAGATACAAAAAAAAATTCATAATACAAAATACGAAGGCATAATAATTAAAATTTAAATATAAATATTGAAGAGGAAGAAAAATAAAACAATCGGAGTTGAAAATGAGATTTTTAGATACTCGGAGGCAAAATGGTAATTTTGGAAAAATTGGGGTCAAAAATGGAAATTTTGGAAGTTCGAGGGTAAAATGGTAAATTTTTAAAAAAATTGGGGTCAAAAAATGGAATTTTGAAGTTCGAGGGTAAAATGGTAAATTTTTAAAAAATTGGGGTCAAAAAATGGAATTTTGAAGTTCGGAGGTAAAAATGTAATTTTTAGAAAATTGGGTTAAAAATGGAATTTTGGAAAGTCTGGGTTAAAAATATAATTTTTAGAAAAATTAGGGTCAAAAATGGAATTTTGGAAAGTTCGGGGGTAAAATGTAATTTTTTGGAAAAATCAAGGTCAAAAATGGAATTTTGGAAAGTTCAAGGGTAAAAATGGAATTTATGGAAAAAATAAGGTTAAAAATGGAATTTTGGAAAGTTTGGAGGTAAAATATAATTTTTGGATAGTTTAGGGACCTTTAGGGCAATAAAACCAAATACAAGGGATACGTGGCAGCCTCTAGGCATCCTGAAGTCAAAGGATTAATTTGAAAATCATTTAAAATTTTTGGGCCAATTTTGTAATAAAATAAAACTTGATTTAGGTGTAAAATTGAAACTAAAATGAAAGGGGAGGGACCGATTGCATAAATAAACCAAAATATTGACACGTGGCAGCCTCTGAGGCTTTCAAAAGGTCAAGGGATTAAATTGAATAAAAGATAAAATTATTGGGCGAATTTACAATTACTTAAAAAATAAAAAGGACGAAATTTGAACAATAAAAAATGCGGAAGGGCCAAATGCACAAATATTCCTTTTTCAAAAAAACACGCAGATCCTTGGCTTGGGTCGGGTCGATCGGACAAGTCTTGGGTTTAAAGAGTGGAATGGCACCGTTTTCAGCATTTTAAAGCCATGCTAAAACGATGTGTAGGTAGGCAGATTGTTTAGGATACCATGCTCAGAATGAATCAGAATGCTCCTAACTAGATGGATGTGCATGATTAATGTTAAATTTTCAAAGATAAGTTTCTTCGACTTTGGGATTATCTCGTTACATCTTTTTAAATCAGTGACTTGGCAGATTCCTCATTTGAATTATTCTTTCCAGGTTTGATTCATTTAATTGGTGGCCTTGTTTAGGGTCCTTGTATCATTTAGGAATTTTCTAAAATAATACTCGCGGATCCTTGCTTTTTTCATGCGATTTTAGTCTATTATACATTATCTTGGTAAGAAAACACTTGGGCAGTACGGGAAAGAATAAGATTGTATTAGAGTCAAAGCTTGAAGAATTGTTGGCTAACGAAAAAAAAATTGACGAATATTTACAAGAAACAAAATAATTACAAGGAACATTATTAGATGCCTAGATATCAAGTATGAGTTTCTCTTATCTGAGGATCATCTTTCTGCTCGATATGTATCTGGAGATCCCGGAGTACTATGTCGATGCCCCAAGATGTAAAATTTCTCTATCTTGTCACATTTGAGGGAACAATTGATCGTCTTCGTTTTATATTTGAGCTGCCCTTTTTGGGTTTTCAACTCAAAATCCCTTTGGTTTTAAGATGCCCTTTCATGGGTTTTCATCTTGACCTCTCTGTTTTTTTTAGGTGAAATATTTCTTCATCGAGTTTGAATTCACTGGGTTGTATAGCTCCTTGCCATCCATTTCAGTCAAAATTAGAGCTCCTCCAGAGAAGGCTTTCTTCACCACATACGACCCTTCCCAATTAGGCATCCATTTTCCTCGAGAGTCTTTGTGTATTGGGAGTATTTTCTTCAAGACCAAAGCTCCCTCGTGGAATTCTCTAGAGCGGACCTTTTTGTTGTATGCTCGCATCATCCGCTTTTGGTACATCTGGCCATGATGGATGACTCTTAACCTTTTTCTTCGATCAAGTTCAACTGATCATATCTGGCTTGGATTCATTTTGCTTTGTCCAAATTTAACTCTGACAAGACTCGGAGAGAAGGAATCTCCACCCCGATGGGTAAAACGGCTTTCATCCTGTATACAAGTGAGAATGGCGTTGCCTCAGTAGACGTTTTGGCTGAAATCCTATAAGCAAGGAGGGCGAATGATAACTTTTCATGCCAGTCTTTATAGGTTTCTATCATTTTTGCAATGATCTTCTTGATGTTTTTATTTTCCGCTTCCACTTCTCCATTCATCTTTGGGTGATATGGAGATGAATTATGATGTTTGATCTTGAATTGCTCACAAACCTCCGCTATCGTGTTGTTATTCAAGTTCAATGCATTGTCTGATATGATCTTCTCTAGCATTCCATATCGGCATATGATTTCCTTTTTTAGGAACTTGCTAACTACAGACTTTGTAACGTTGGAATAAGAGGTAGCTTCCACCCACTTGGTGAAGTAGTCAATTACTACAAAGATGAATCTATGCCCGTTAGAAGCCTCTGGTGAGATTGGTCCAATAACGTCCATGCCCCACATAGAAAAAGGCCATGGAGAAGTCATGACATACAGATGTGATGGAGGTACGTGAATTTTATCTCCATAGATCTGACATTTGTGACATTTCTTAGCATAGTTGATACAATCATTCTCCATAGTTGACCAGTAGTATCCAAATCTCATGATCTGTCTAGTCATTTTGAACCAATTGGCATGCATTCCACAAATTCCCTCATGGACTTCTTCTAGGTTTTTTTTAGCTTCGATTGCGTTAACACATCTTAGCAACACCTGATCCTTTCTCCTCTTATGCAAAATTTTCCCATCCAGGACATACTCGTTTGCAAGCCTTCTCAATGTCCTTTTATCATTTTTAGTAACTTCTTCGGGGTATTTACGGTCTTTTACATATTGGAGGATGTCTTGGTCTAAGGATGTTCGTCTTTCCCTTCTTCTTCGATCTCGTAGCAATGGGCTGGAGTCTCATAAATGCTCATTTGAATGGGCTTCATATCCTGTGGCCTATTTACTTTTATCATCGAGGCTAGAGTAGCCAAAGCATCAGCCATTTGGTTTTCCTCATGTGGGAGGTACTGGAACATAACCTCATCTAATTCTTTGATCAATTCGAGGACCATATTTCGATAATCAATTAACTTAGAGTCTCTTGTCTCCCATTCTCCCATGAGTTGGTAGATTACCAACGTTGAATCTCCATATATTTCTAAGACTTTGATCCTTCGATCTATGGCTGCTCGAATCCCCATAATGCATGCCTCGTACTCTGCCATATTGTTTGTGCAATTAAAGTCGAGTTTACTTGTGAAGGGATAATGGTCTCTTTTTGGGGATACCAAGACTACCCCGATTCCATTACCTACGGCATTCGAAGCACCATCAAAATTTAACCGCCAGGGACGCTCTATCGCGGTCCACTCTTCAATGGTTACGATATACATTAGGTCCTCATTTGGAAAGTCAAAATTTATTGGCTCATAATCCTCTAGAGCTCTACTGGCTAGGAAATCTGCTATTGCACTTCCTTTGACTGCCTTTTGGCTTACATAAACTATATCGAATTCTGAAAGTAGGATTTGCCATCTAGCCATTCTCCTGTTTAATGCAGTTGACTCCTTCATGTATTTGAGAGGATCTAATTTCGAGATTAACCAAGTTGTGTGGTACAGCATATACTGTCGTAATCTTCGGGTAGTCCAAACCAACACACAACATAACTTTTCTATCGAAGAGTACCTTGCTTCACAGTCGGTAAACTTTTTGCTGAGGTAGCATATGGCTCTCTCCTTCTTTGCAGTCTCGTCGTGTTGGCCCAAGACACATCCCATGAAATTCTCAAAAAATGCTAAGTACAATATTAATGGCTTGTTGGGACTTGATGGTACTAAGACCGGGGCATCAGACAAATACTGCTTAACCTTGTCAAAAGTTCTTTGGCACTCATCGTCCCACACACTTGGATTGTGCTTTTTAAAAAGACGAAAGATGGGATCACATTTCTCAGTTAATTGTGAGATGAACCGAGAGATGTAATTCAACCTCCCGAGGAACCCTCGCACTTCTTTTTATGTACGAGGCGGGGGTAATTCTTGTATGGCCTTAACTTTGTCTGGATCTATCTCAATCCCTTTTCGACTGACCACAAAACCTAACAACTTACCTGAAGTAGCCCTAAAAGTACATTTGGCTGGGTTCAACTTTAGCTGGAACTTCCTTAATCTCAAGAACAACTTTCTCAAGACCTTTACATGTTCTTCCTCAGTTCGAGACTTTGCGATCATGTCATCAACATAGACCTCATTTTCCTTGTGCATCATATCATGAAACAATGTCACCATGGCTCTTTGATATGTTGCCCCTGTATTTTTAAGACCGAATGGCATCACCTTATAACAGAATGTCCCCCACATTGTGACGAAGGTAGTTTTCACCATATTTGCAGGGTCCATCTTTATTTGGTTATATCTTGAGAAATCATCCATGAAAGAGAAGAAAGAATGACCCGCCGTATTGTCTACTAAGGTATCAATATGAGGTAGTGGGAAGTTGCCCTTTGGGCTGGCTTTGTTCAAGTCTCAGTAATCCACACACATACGTACTTTTCCATCCTTCTTAGGGACGGGGACTATGTTGGCAACCCATTCTGAATATTTAACCACTTGGAGGAAACCCGCGTCAAACTGGTTTTGAACTTCTTCTTTTATTTTTAGCAACACATCTGGTCGCATCTTGCGGAGTTTTTGTTGGACGGGCTTTCATTCCTTTTTTATCGGGAGCTTATGGACTACAATATTAATGTTTATCCCAGGCATGTCCTGGTAAGACCAGGCGAAGACGTCTTTGAACTCTCTGAGCAGCTCAATAAGATCTTTTCGTGTTTTTACCAAGATGCTGGTTCTAATTTTCACCTCCTTCTTTTCATATTCATCCCTTATGCTCACTATTTCGATTAACTCCTTATGGGGCAAGATCTTTTTTCCTCTTGTTCCATCATTCACAGCAAATCAGGATATAAGTTACTATCTTGGTCATCTTCAAAGTCCTGAGGTTCTTCGAGAAACATATCTTGCTCGAAATGAGGTTCACAGTCAGTGTTGCACATATTATTGATATCCAAGGATCTGTAAAAAGAATGAGAGTGGTCCAAAGAACAAAGTAAGTTTAAGAATGATTGTATGGTATGAGTATGAATATGAGTATATGTATACAAAATTCAAGAATGATTAATTGTGTAGGTTAAGGGTAAACAAATTATTTGAATTAGAATGAAAGAATATAAAGAGATATTTGTCGAAAGGGGACAAAATGCATTTTCATTAAGATAATGGATAAAAGTCAAATGCCCTTTACAAAAGATCTCTATAGCTCTCGGGCATAGAACGATAGATATGCGTTGAGTATTACTCTGAAATGATCCTAAAGGCTACAGGGAGCTCCTCTTCTGTCCAGTTGTCCAGAATGCTTCCTGGTGCGTACAGGCAAATTCGTGATAAACTCCTTCCTTCGCCTTCTTCAGAGATGGCATTAATGTCTAACTTTATTACAACTCCTCCAGTCTCCTCTTCTTCTTTAAACCTCATTCCAACAAAAATGAAAGTTTTTGATATATGAGGAAAGGTTATCGGTTCCCATTTGACTTTATCCCCGGCCAGTCGTGCTTTCCTCATCTCTCGCTTCCTTTCCATCTCTTTCTTCTTTTCCTTCACATCTGGCTTGTATCCCAGCCCGAAGCGATCCCACTTTCCTAGTGGTGCTGGTGCACTGATTATCCCTTGCAGATGTTTCCCAAGCCCTTTTCTTGGCAGTGCCTCTTTTCCAATTATCAATCGTAACCCCATCTTTGTGGTTCGTGACAACTTTGGTTTGGGAATTTTATTTCCTTCTGCGATGAATGTGGAATTAACAAACTCTAATGATTGAAAGGAGCATTTCACCGCCTCTTCGTTTCTTTCTACGTACGGGGCGTCACTTGTCACATATGTGATGATATCCTCTTCTGCATTTATTGTAACCAATCTTCCTTCGGTTACCAGTTTAAGCTTATAATAAAGTGAGGATGGTATCGCTCTCGCTGAATGTATCCGGGGTCTCCCCAATAAACAATTGTAGAAGGGCTTAATGTCTATCACCAAGAAGTCCACCTCGTAGGTATTTGGGCCTATCTGCAACGATACTTCAATTCGGTCCATCACTTTTCTTTCTGTTCCGTCGAAAGCTCTAACTATGTTGTGACATGTCTTCATATAAGAGCTATCGGCTGGTAATCTTTCTAGGGTGGTTAGTGGCAATTCATTTAAAGCTGAGCCATTATCGATGAGCACTCCGGGTATGGTATACCCCTTACAGCAAGTAGTGATGTGCAAAGCCTTTGTCGACCCTATTCCCCCAGATGGGATCATGTCGTCACTGAAGAAAATAAAGTTGTCAGCGTTGACGTTATTAATTAAACGATCCAATTTACACACAGATATGTCATTAGCCACATATGTTTCATTGAGCACCCTTATCAGTGCATTGTTGTGGGCTTCTGAACTTAGCAGCAGGGCTAAGATTGATATGCGTGCCGGTTGTTTGTGTAACTGCTCGACCACACTGTACTCACTATGTTTCAGGAATTTCAAGAATTCTTTCACTTCTTTTTCTGCTACTGGCTCATTTATCGGCTTAGGCTTGTTAGTCTTTTTTCTTCTGGTTCAATTGCCAAGGCTTTTCCTTTTGCAGCTTCTTTTTTCTCTTCTTTAAAGTCATAGCATTTCCCACTACGGGTAACAAGGTTTACATCTTCTTGGGATTGCACCTCTTTGGACATTACTATGTTACACCCATAATTCCAAGGGACTCTCTTGCTATTCTCATAGGGAAACGGTGCAGGTTTTCTTATGATAACACAAAGTGTCGTTTGTCTTCTTGTTTCAGTACCCCTAGACGCAGAGATAATTATCACCGAGCGATCGAACTGGTTCATCCTTTTTTCTTCAGAGGCATAGATATCATTCATCTCTTCTTCTTCTTCAAAGAACTCCAGCTCTTTGCGGTCCATCAGATCCTGTACCAGAACCTTGAACTCCGCACAGTGTTGGATCTCGTGTCCCTCAGCATTGTGAAAGTCACAATAATTCTTGGTCATTATCGTCATATCTTCGTCATTCCGCGCGATTACTCCTCTGTCTATCATTTGACGCCAGACCTATTTCAAAGGTGATTTGACCTCTTCGATGTTAGTCTTAACCCTTTTACCTTTTTCTTTTATAATTGCATTCACTTCCTGATTAGGGTGAGCAGGTAAAGGGTTCCCAGCTATGTTAGGTCCAGACGACTCATCGAATCTTATACGCTTCATCTTAATTAATCTTTCTACTATCCTCTTGAAAGTGAAACAGTTTTCGATGGAGTGTCCGATTACTCCTCCGTGGAATTTGCACTAAGCATTGACGTCGTACCATTTCGAAAAAGGCGGTTGTACTGGCTCCGTGTAATACGGGGCCACTGCATGTTGGTCATATAATTGCTGGTAAAACTCTTTATACGTCATCGGAATAGGAGTGAACTGAATCCTTTCAGTGTTTTTTCTTTAGCTTGGTTCCGACTTTGGTGGATTTTGATAACTGCTTGTAGGGGTTTTAGATTGCGTCATCATGATTGACTTCGCATAATTTGGCCTGTACATGCCTACGTTGTTTACCTCAGCTTCTTTCCTTCTGGGGGACTGTTCTTTTTCCGCTCTCCCCAGCGTCAATCTTGCCGCTCTTAATTGTGCTTTCAATCATTTCTCCAGACATAACCATGTCTGAGAAACTTCTCGTAGCATTTCCCAACAAGTGGTTGAGATATGGTGCTTTTAGCGTGTGGACGAAAAGCATGGTCGTCTCTTTCTCCGTTAATGGCGGTTGCACCTGGGTGGCCATATCTCTCCATCGTTAAGCATATTGCCTGAAACTTTCGCTCGGCCTTTTCTCCATATTTTGCAAGTCGATTCTATCCGGAGCAATGTTAGTAACATGACCGTACTGTTTCATAAAGGTCTAGGTCAGGTCCTTCCATGAACTGATCTTTGTACGGCTTAACTGATTGTACCACTTGGCCGCGGATCCTACCAAACTATCCTAGAAATAGTGGATCAATAACTGGTCATTATGAACGTATCCTGTCATCTTTCGGCAGAACATAGTGATGTGAGCTTCTAGGCAGCTTGTCCCATTATATTTCTCAAACTCTGGAGCTTTGAATTTTGGGGGCAGCACTAAGTTTGGAACTAGGCTTAGTTTTTTAGAATCTATCCCACAGCAGGTGTTAGCCCTTCCATTGCTTTGACCTTATCCTCCAACCACTTGTACCGCTTCTCTATCTGTTTGGAGACTTCTAATTTTGTTTTTTCTTCCTCCATGATTTCATCAAGGTCGGGATTAATGGAGTTCGTAGCAGTTCCCCTGGGTTAGACCCTGATCCAGCTGGATAATTGGCTTGGCCTGAGGTACAAATGGGATGCAATTGTGCTCGAATGAAGATGGGAGCTCCTCGCGAGTTCGTTTCTGGTGGAACTTGATTGTGCACGGGAGTAAAGCCAGAGGGTATTGGGGATCTTCATTTTCCTTCCTTGGGTTTACTGTAGGATTTTTTCCTTTTTCCACCTCCTACAATAGTTGGTTCAACCGATTGATTATCTTGCTTTGAGACTCAATAATCTTGTCTCTCATATCCCGTTGGACCCTTTCCAACTGGTCTTGCAACTGAGCCTGCATTTGCTCTTGCATTTCTTTTTGTAACTGCTCCAACCTTTCTATTCTTTGGTCTATGGCTCTCCGAGTACCGTAAGGGTGTGAGTTCTCTATTCTTCTGATTTTAACTATTTCAAATTTTATTTAATGAGATTTATTGTGTTAAAATGTGAGTATGCAATGAGAATGAATGCGTGAATGCAAAAGAAAGGTATTGACTTATAATTCAATTTTCATTTAGAAAACTTCATTAGATAACAAGTTTCTTTACGTAAAGCAAATTACATAAATGGTTTTGCTTTGATGCTCAGAGCTTTGACTTTCTTGAGAAGTCCTGCTAGCTTTTGACCTCATTCTGTCTTCGTCTCATATTGTATGCTTAACTCTTCTACTTCGACTGCCAGAGCTTGCACGTGATTAGCTACACCGTGAATTTGATTTAAAGCCTCACCCATAACGTAATCCCTATCTCTGACTTGCTTCTGAGTTTGCTGAAGATGCCAGTCATTTGTTTCCAATGTCCTCTCCAGAATCTCGATTCGTATTTCACTATTCTACAAAGAGACTTCTAGTTCTTCCACCCTCTTATTTAGTCTCTCGATCTTAGCTCGGCTTGCCTTCAACTTCATTACTGAATTTCGGCTATGAAGCCTATTCAAGGATTCCTCTAATTCTCGTACTCGGGCCTTTAATTTGGTCACTTCAGCTTGGCTTTCCAAAAGGCTACTCTTCATGGCATTTTCCTGAACTTGGGCATCTTGAAACTTGTTTTTCTATTGACTTGTTCTATTCTTCTCTTTGCAGAGTTCTTGTTGCCATTGTTCTGAGGTCTTACCTAAACCGGTAGTCCTCATTGATAAGCGAAGCTTTTTATAGTCCTTCTTTAGGCTATTGAGATCTTCTTCAGCCTTATTCTTCCCTTTCCTCAATTTCTCCGCTTCTAGCTTCTGAACATCGACGGCTAATCCTAAAAGCACCTTCTCTTCTTCTAATTTTTCTATCATCTTTTCCATCTCAGCATTCTTCGTTTCAAAATCTTGTTTAATTATTTCTAGTTCAGTGGGGACAACCTGTAAGTGTTCCACAATTGGGCGAACAATTTATATGTTTGGCACAGGAATGCTGTCATTGATCCTTCTATTTCTCCACCGATCATATTCTGCAGTTGTCATGAGATTGGCACCGAATGCTTTCATTCTTCAAACTTTGTTCCATGCATTCGAGATTTCTCGAATCCTTTTCTTATTATTCGGTATACGAATTCACACTGAGCTAACCCCTGAGTTGTTGGTATGAACTATCTTGATCTGTATTATCTTGAAACCAGTAACGATACGTATCTTGTTGCTCCCCATATCCCCACCAGTGGGACCCAGTCGAAGTCTCCGGATCGATACAATATTTCATCAGGAGCAAACCATGGTGCTTGCCACTCTATGTCTTCATCTTTGAGGCTTTGGAGTATGGCCATCCACTTTTCTTCTAAGAAATTTTCTTATCTTTGCGTGGCTACGAACTCTTTCAAATGGGAGTAATCTTTAGACAAGTACTAATAGGAGACTTTTTCTGCTTTTCAAAAGTGACTTAGAAACCAAACCATTAACAACGATGCGCAGTTAATAAATCGACATTTCCCCTCCTTTCTGCAAGCATTTAAGGATCTGAAAGTTTCAACCAGTATGGCTGGGACGGGTGTAACTCTTTTATTCAACCGATCAAACAAGTCTATCACCACGTCTTCTATATGTCCCAAAGCCTTTGGAAAAATTACTAACCCGTAGATACTCAAGGCTAGGATGTCGATCTTTTTCTTTGCATCTGGATGAGCCAGTATCAAATCTTGTAGACTTTTTCATGTGATGCATTTGTTGTCACCTTTAACCTTAACCCGAGCTGTAACCCATTGTTCGCTCATACCAGTGACGTTTATTAACCTTTTAACAACAGTCGGGAGATTTGAAGCTCTAGAATAAGCCTTATCTATCGAGATCTTCGGACAACGGAGTAGAGTGGTGTATTTTTCTATCGTCGGTGTCATGTCTACATTCCCGAAGGTGAAGCAACTGTAGGTTGGGTTCCAATACTACGTTAAAACTCGAAAGAGAAATTTATCTACCTTAACCTCGAACAAGTATGGCAAATCTCCGTATTCTTGGTAAAATGTCTGCTTTATGTCATTATCCCAACTGTCCCATATCTCTTTCAATTCTTGCACATTGTTTTGAGCCGTACTGATTCTGGTATAATCCCAAAGCTCTGACTCATATCCTTCCACTAAGCTATCCCCTTTTTGGAGTTGAGTCTCCTCTGACCACATACGCACGACCATATTGTCTTCTACCTTATCAAGGTACTTGTTTTCCATGGTCGATTCTCTTATTAGTAACTGAACTTTTGAGTCTATACCTTTCCTTTTTATGATGATGAAATGCAATGCAAAAAGAGACAAAATAAACAAGTTAGCGAAACACATCAATATCAATATACAAGCACATAACCTAAGAGTTTGTCTCGAATAGTTGCTAAAAGGTTCAGTATAACTCCTTCCAATGCAAGTTCTTACGGCTCACTATATGTGGTTTTAGGCTCTAAAGTAAGGGTACCCAAACCAGCAGATTCCTCGATCCTCACCCATTACAAGCTCATACGGACGAGTTCGGTTTAGGGGGACACATTTCCTACACGTTTACACGGAAGTGAAAACTTCACGAAAACATGGGTACAGATGTAATCCCGAAAGCGATCCACTATCCTGCACGGAGGTGAAGACCTCACGAAGGAGTAGTTTCCAGCTTCCACTTAAAAGGGTATTATACTCTTTTAAACAAAATCGAGTACTTAAACTTTTGACAAAAAGACCAAAATATAATCAATTTTAGCTTGACTCTCTTTTATTAAAAAAAAACTCCCTAGTAGAGTCGCCAAGCTGTCGAAACCATTTTTTTGAAAACATGTTTCCAAATTATTTTAAAATTGGAAAATGGGAGTCACCACCAATCCTTTATTTGGTGTGATTGGATCACCACAAAACATTTAAAATTCATTTTAAAAAATATTTTGGTCTTCGCAATCCAGAAAGAAAGTTCAGGAGTCGGTTACGCATGAGGAAGGGTTAGCATCCTCATACGCCCAAAATTGGTACCACATTGATTATTTTTGGGTCTTGATTTGTAAAATTTAAAAACTCGAATAAAGTTTAAAACACGATCCTTGAATGCATGAATTACGTTTAAAAGAAATCGATTTTTGTTTGGAAGTCTTACTATTTCGAGGTGATCGAGATAGAAAGCCATGTCCAGTGAGTTAAGACACAACATTTCAAGATCCAAAAATAACGAGCTTTCCTTTGTAGTAAACTTTTAGAATTAGAGATAAAGAAAGCCATGTCCAGTAAGTTAAGGCACAAATTTTTAGAATTAGAGATAAAGAAACATTGCCTCGATTTAAGAGTATTCGATTATTTCGGTTTGAGGAAAAATTGCACCTAGTAAGTTAAGGCACAAATTTTTAAAACTCGAAATAAAAGAATATTATCTCGATTTTAAAGTTTTCATAAAGATAATTTTGAAACCGAATGTAAAATTTTAGATATGGATGAACAGTTAATAATGGAGATTAGATAACACGAAGCAAAATAATTAAGCAAATAAACGATATACCACAAAAAAATTAAGAATGCAAAATACGAAGGCATAATAATTAAAATTTAACTATAAATATTGAAGAGGAAGAAAAATAAAACAATCGGAGTTGAAAATTAGATTTTTGGATACCTGAGGGCAAAACGGTAATTTTGGAAAAATTAGGGACAAAAATGGAAATTTTGAAAGTTCGAGGGTAAAATGATAATTTTTGGAAAAATTGGGGTTAGGAAATGAAATTTTGGAAGTTCGAGGGTAAAAATGTAATTTTTAGAAAAATCAAGGTTAAAAATGGAATTTTAAAAAGTTTGAGGGTAAAAAAGTAATTTTGTTAAAAATAGGGGTCAAAAATGAAATTTTGGAAAGTTCGAGGGTAAAAATGTAATTTTTTAAAAATCGAAGTAAAAAATGGAATTTTGGAAAGTTTGAGGGTAAAAATGTAATTTTTGAAAAAATTAGGGTCAAAAATGGAATTTTGGAAAGTTCAAGGGTGAAAATGTAATTTTTGGAAAATAAAGGTCAAAATGGAATTTTGGAAAGTTCAAGGGTAAAAATGTAATTTTTGGATAATTTAGGGACCTTTAGGGCAATAAAGCCAAAAACATGCGACACGTGGCAGTCTCTCAAGCATCCTGAAGTCAAAGGATTAATTTAAAATTCATTTAAAATTTTTGGGCCAATTTTGTAATAAAACAAAACTTGATTTAGGGGTAAAATTAAAACAAAAAAGAAAGGGGAGGGACCGATTGCATAAATAAACCAAAATATTGACAAGTGGCAACTTCTAGGGCTTTCAAAAGGTCAAGGGATTAAATTGAATAAAAGATAAAATTATTAGGTGAATTTACAATTAATTACAAAAATAAAAAGGACGAAATTGAAACAATCAAAGATGCGGAAAGGCCAAATGCACAAATATTCCTTTTTCAAAAAAACACGTGGATCCTTGGCTTGGGTTGGGTCGGGTCGGATGGGTCTTGGGTTTAAAGAGTGAAACAGCGCCGTTTTCAGCATTCTGAAGTCATGCCAAAACGACGCTGTTTTGGATGGCTATATAATCCCTTTAGAACCCAAAAAAAAATCATTTTTGCACTCTTTTTTTTAAAAAAAGGGTTTTCTTCTTCAAAAAAAGCTCTGAAGGCTTAAATGCCTCTCCGTGGCCGGACCTCTCCGGTCGTCGGTCCGATTGCGGCTCCGCCATCGCGTGCTGCCACGCGCCGCCGTCCGCGACGACCCTTAGGTAAAAAAGAACCTCTTTTTTTATTTTCTTTTTTATTTTTCTTTTTATTTCATCTTTAGCCTAAATCTAAATCTTTCTTTTCTTCATTTTTATTTATATTTTTCCTCTTTTTTAAAGAAAACCAAAGTTCGAGACTCCCTTTGTATATTTTTTGAATCTGTTTATAATCTCCTTTTTTGTGAACTTGTCTTTATACTTTGGTTTTTATATTTAACACTAATGTACTTCTTGATCTGTTGGATTCAAAACTGTAGTAATGGCGTCGTTCGGGATGGCGACGATGAAGGTGACTCAAAGGGCTCCGTTCCGGTTCCGACGGAGGTGCGACCAGGGGAGTATCTGCCTTTTCGATTGCTTGTTTTTTTTAAAAGGGTTATTATTATTATTATTAATGCTATTTATTCACTGTTATTTATTATTAATATTATTATTTATTTTTAAATAGTTAATATTATTATTATTAATACCGTTTTAGAAAAAAATTAATATATTTATTACATTTTGAAACGAGTAAAATAATTAATGGTGACAGTAAAGGCTTTCAATACACACATTAATGGATACTTTCGAAACTGATGGGGTTAGTAATGTACATCATAAATAGTGATGAACATACATTGAAACTGTACTTGAATGCTTTGGTGCACTACAGCTTCAAATCCTGACTTAAATCTGCATTTGTTCCCTCTGCTTGCTTCAAATATCTTTGTTTTGCTATCAACGGCTCCTATTTGGATTTGTGAAAGTTTGTTGTATTGTTTTAAGGCTAATTTTGTACTGATTTTTTAATCAACCAAGGTCCTTTACAACAGAATTGAATTCGACTTTTATAGCCTTCAATACAATGATTTTACTTTGTCTTTTACAACTTAATACCTGTCTCTTCTCCCTTTTTTTGTATAGGTTCATAGTGGCGGCTATGGTAGATGCAAGTTGGTAGTCTGTGCTGCCGGTGTTGACGTGGCGCGTTCTGTTTGGTTGAGGGTGGCAGCAGCAGTACAAGTGGGAGTAGATTAGAGCTTCTATTTAGGATGGGGTTTGGGTCATTGTAATTTGGGCTTTTTGAGTTATGGGTTAATTTGAACTTGGGTCTAATGTTTTGGGTTTGGATGTATTTGGACATTGGAATTTGGGCCCCAACTTGGGCTTGTAAAAATGGTTCTTTTGGGCCTGTAATTCTAGATTTTTAAATTTATAATACTTTTAAATTTAAATTTTAAATTAAATTTTAATTTTAAAACAAATTTAAATTTAAAAATAAATTTAAATTTAAAATAAATTTAAAATGGGTTTAGTTTTGGGCCCGGTCCAAATTAGGCTTCAACAATAGTCTACAATTATTCTGAAACATGACATACAGTTACTATGCGTTGTGTAGGGATGGATGGGTACTTGATATCCTATGTGGTGTGTAAGGACGGACGGAGATGATGTGTAATGGATGAGGGTAGGATTTTGCATCTTTATCTAGTAAGTTCTGCATCTGTATCTGATATGTTCAACAGCTGTATCTGATAAACTCTATCTTTGTTACCGTATTTGATTCTCAGAGTTGTCTGAATAATGAAACCCAAAGACATGTCTGATATTCTTTTGCTTAATTGAATACATATGTTACACACTGAGTTTGTAAGCTCATTTTGTCTGTTTATTTGAATTTTAAGTAACACTCAAACTTAAACGATTCGACGTAGCAAGAGCTCGATCATCTCCGCTTTGGTTATTTTACTATTTTATCTGAATTTACACTATCGCAAATTTTTTGTGATTGTTGTTTTAAAGATTAGATTTCCATGGTTTGTTTATAACTGTTTAAATATTTGAGTTGTTACAATTTAAGTTTTCTTTTTATCTTTCAAATAAAATCTAATATTTTATATTAAAAATATTTAAAAATATTTTTGTATTGCATTTAAGTACAAAATTCAACTCATATTTTTAAAAATAAGTAGTCTGAATGCTTTTATTCTAATCATTATCCTAGACCCATATGTATATTGTTGGTGCAATTAAAAAGAACAGTTTTGAATACGGGTGGATGCAGTAGCTGGAGAAAACAAATTAAGTGAAATAATAAGCTAATAGAGGGCCTTTTATTTTTCCATAAAGTCAGTCATGCAAATGCATGGCGGCGACATAATATTGCGAAGGCCTTAACACGAAGACACTCATACATCTACTACTGGCTATCAAATTCAGTATAGTACTGGTACAGAAAATGCACCCAGCAGGAAGCACATTATTATTTATTTTTAGATAGCCTTCATTACCATACCACCACAATTTGATCAGCAAGCACAACCCAGTTATGCCTCTGACTCAAATGATGCCGTCAGTGTCGGCGAACGTTCCTTGGGATCAATTTCCATTGATGCAACGTACCCAAACTTTCTAACTTCAAATGTCGGTTTTCCTCTTGTGTCAAGATCGGTTTTGATCTGCTCCCAACGAATAGGTTCTCTGTGGATAGTAGTATAGACCTGCAACAAGCATACAGTTAACCATAGACTAGTGGATTATATCTGTGTATATACCCACTTTGATTAATAGTAAGATTGAATTGAATGCAATATATACCTTGCTGTCTTCACCTTGAGGGTTGCTCCAAGCAACAACCCAGCTAGTTCCATCGTGTAGCTTGAACACAAGACCAACCACGGAACCTGGAACTGCATTCCCAGTCACTGCATCATGCGTAAACTCACCCACATTTCCATCTTCAATGGTTTCCGGGAAATCCGCGTGAGGAGAGCCATGCCAAACTTTCTTGCCACTCAGGGTTAGAGTTTCGCCGGTAGAGTTCGAAAGCTTGCCCATTGTGTATTTTTCAGCTCTTCTCACTTGACAGTTAGCCATGGTAGCTTCGTATGTGTTTTGCTTTGCCTTGCTTCGCTATAGTTTGGTTTGGTTGTGTTATGTTTCAAATATTGCAATATACACCTACTTATATACCAGTTCAGATCATGCATGAACAGACTGACGTGCATGAAATTAGGATACTTCATAATCATATCCAAACTTTTCATCCCCTTTTTCCTTTTCTTTATTCCTAATGTTGACGTGTCTTGTCTTATATTGTTATAATTATTTACAAAGCCCCACTTACCTCACAACAATCTCTGGCTTCTCTCTCTCTATGTATATATATTCCTCCTATTATTGTTGTAAACTTATGTCTGTCATCGTCCTCATAATTTTAGTGGGATATTGAATGGCAAATTTGGAGTGATCGGAATCTTGACCGGTCGAAAAAGTTACATTAAGCATCAAAATAATTTTAAAGATAAATCCAAGAAAATATTATATTAAACAAGTTATGCTACATTTATTAGGTTATAATCATTTCATCACATCATATTTTTTTTACTGAAGGTCATTTATTTAATACATGTTAGACTATGGAACATTTATTAGGTAGATGGTTGGAAAAGTGTGTGTTGGATCTAATATCCCTTCATATAAATGTTTACAAATCATAACTTGTTAGTGTTATATTTGTTGTTTTGGTAATTTTTTGAACCAAAATAGTTGAGTCAAAATTAAGTTGATATTGTGGAAGTATGCTATCCATCTAAGAGATTGGAGAGAATTAAATCATACAAATCAGATCCTCTCTTTTATGAAGATTGGATTGAATGACTTAAAGAAATATGTTTGAAAATCTCTTATTTATCCAAAACTTTATCCTGGTTCGTAGGTGATTTTGATGGGATCCCTATTATAATTGGTTGGTATTTTAGCAAGCTTCAAACGTTGATATATTAAGAGGTTTGTGTAGATTAGGAATGTGTTTTGTAAATAAAATACAAATGAGTCACTTGGTAAAATAATTAAATTTTCAAAAAAAAAATTTAATGAAATGTGATTGAAATCTTCGTACGAGTGTAAAGTTGCTACGTAATAAATAGTAAAACTTAAATCGTGATTTATATTTATAAACTCTCTAACTAGACCTTACAAATGTAAAGGAAAATCAAATTGTACAATCAATTTTTTTTATTACTATTTTTTATCGTTAATTGCCTCAATTATAAGTGGTGATTTATCATATCATAATTAAAAAAGCACAAACAAAGAAACATCAATTTTTTATAAGTGGAATTTGTCCCCTAATTATACATTCTGACTCAACATGAATGCTCTTTCATTTTTTTTATAGATTGAATATATGCTTATTATCTTAGAAAAAAGGAATGTATATTATATGTGCCTCCTTCCCATTAGTGTTGTCCATGAGGTGGATTCGAGCCAAGTCAAGTAAATAATTTATTTCCATTTTTTAGGCTTGAGCTCGGTTTGACCTGCTCGTATTAAAATTTTTATATTATTATTTTATATAAAAATAAATTTAAAAAATATAATATATTAAATACACTAAAAACATTAAAATAAATATTTCCCAACAAATGAAAATTTTAAAAATATATATATACTTAAAGAACACTAAGATAAGTGCAACTTATCAAGCAAATACCTCTAAAATAGTAGCAAAATTAATAATAAAACAAGAGTTATGCAATATTCAAACAATAACAACAAAATAGTAACAATATAATAGAAAAATGATAGCAAAATAAAGAAAAAACAGTGGCAAAATAGTAAAAATACAACAGTTTTTTTTGCAAATTCGGGCCAGATCAGGCCTGAGCCAAAAAAAAACTTACCCGAGACCCGATCTGTTTAGAAAACGGGTCTTATTCCTTTGTCCAAATTCATTTTTATGGTCTATATTTTTATCCAAATCCTCCCATTTTTCAAGCGAGCACCCAACCTGACCCATGAACAAGTCTACTTCTCATAGTTTTAGCTTTATTTTATTTGTAACTAGTATGGTTCCTATTAGTTTTTGTGTTGAATTAATTCTTTTAATCAAATTATATAATAAATTCTGAAAGATCAAATATATTTTAAGTTTCAATACTATTTTAGTATTTAGAATTTAGTCTTCATACTATTTCTTTTAAGAATTTAGCCTTTCTATTTAGTGACGGATTTTGGCATTAATTTTTTTTTTTTTTTTGGGTAACTAATATTTTAAAAACTTTGAGGGTTTTAGTTAAATTTTTCAAAAATTTTGATAGGTCTAATTAAAACTTTAAAAAAATTCAGAGGTTTTATGAATAATTACAAAAAAAAAAAAAATTAAAGAGTCTAATTGAAAATTTTAAAAATATTCAAAGATATAATGATAATTTTTAAAAAAATTTGAGGGCCTAATTAAAAATTTTAGAAAATTTTAAGAGTATAACTATAACTTTGGCCCTAAGGAGGATAAACTTTTCCCTTTAAACCAAAGAAAGATGCAATTTTGACTTAGCAATTATTTGTATAATATTGTTATATTATTCGCGTTATAATTGTGTTTAAAATACTTTTTTATATTTTTTATTAATTTTGATTCATTAATAATTACTTCTAAAGTTTTGTTTGAGATATTTTTATATAGATATTATGTTTATATTTTTGGGTAAACTACACTCAAGGTCATTAAACAATTAGTAAGTTGATATTTTAGTCATTCAACTTCAAAAAGTTACAAAATAGTCATTGAACTATTCGAAAGTTTTCATTTAAGTCACCAAGATGTTAAACTGATGTTGTATGGCCTTCTATGTCTGCACCACCTGTATCAATTGAAAGTTTTCCTTCTCCTTTTCTTCTACAGTTTAGTTATGTTTTCATAAAACTTTGAATTTCGCAAATCTACAAACCAAAATCTAAACAGCTTTCGCTAGCCGCTAGATCAACTTGGATTTAAGGTATGTTCTTCCAACAAGTACTGATCTATCGTATCGATCATTGAATTATCACTTGGAGTTCGCTAGCAAGATTTGAAAAAAAAAATTAACAGCCTAATAATATAAATAAAAACTTTTGAATGATTCAGTGATTTAAATGAAAACTTTCAAATAATTCAGTGATCATTTTGTAATTTTTTGAAGTTGAGTGATCAAAACATATACTTACTAATAATTTTAAGATAAAAATATCTTATTTTAAGAGAAAAATTTTCATACAAATTCAAAAGATATGAAACTAATCAATAATCATGAATCCAATAAGATATGATTAAATTGGACTTATGAACTATCTGCAGCAAACCATAACAGTTTGATTAATTCCACTAATCCTTCATTGTTTTACATTTTTTATGTGAACCCAATGAGTATATTAAAAAAAATTAAGTCAAAATAATCGAATGAAATATTAATTTCTAGTGTTTTAATTTGAGCATTATATATGTCTTTCTTCATTTTCTATTTTTTTTTTTAAAATGAATAATAAAATAATCAAAATCTAAAAATTCGTAAGTATCTGTTCATACTTTCTTAACCCTTTGATAAGGCACACACACAGGTGCTTGAACTCGAGTCTCTTAAGATTAACATCATCCTCTTTTCTATTGGATCCACTCGTTGGGTTCAAGTAGTAGTGAGATTTAATAAACTCAAGTATCATAGAAATTAGAAACAATATAATAAAAAGTGAAATTACCATGTACGTCCCATTATTATAGGGAACGATTCAAATTAGTCCCTTTTACTTTTTTTTTTAAAAATAAAATCGACCACTTCATTAAGAAAGGGGGAAAAACAAAATCAGAATATTAAAACCCACACAAATGGGCATAGCCAGTTGCACCACCTGTCCTACTGCTATTACTCAATCTAGACAGTGCTTAGAGCCCCTCCAGCCTCTGCTTTTCCTTACAAAAGAAGGCTAAGCAAATGAATGGACTAAAACAATTGAAACGATAGAAAAAATAAAAAATAAAAGAACCCTAAAAACATTTCTCCCCTTTCTTCAACCTTCGAAATGCCTCGATCAAAAAATGTCAATGGCAGCCCTGCCACGAAACCAATCTCTCAGGCCCCATTTCATCTCTAAGATACATCGAAGCTCCAGAATCCTCTTTCCTTACTTCGGTCTCGTTACTTTTCACCCAAACAAAATCATTATCCAACTCCTAACCAATCTTTTTCAATAATGCTCTCAACTTATCGTAGAGCCTTTTCGACCCAATAGGTTGGTTCATCCCTACTTCGTCCTCAGGTTGCCATCGTATGCGCCGCTTCATTGGCCTCCCTAGGTATGAAGTTAAACAGGACCTCTCGAAAATTTCCTGTTTGTTCTATAATATCTAAAATAATGTTTTCACCAACTGATCGATCTTTTGTTCAATTTTGCGGTTTCTTGATGATGGTTCTTAAGTCCCCTTCAATAATCACTCGGGTAAAGCCCATTTCACCAGCAAAAATTAAACCATGGCGACAGGCGAAAGCCTCAACAGTTGTTGGGTCATCAACATTTCTAAAAAGGTAAGTACTTGCTCCCAAAATGAAACCCATATTATCCCTTATCACTATCCCTCCTATTACCTTCTTAGTTTGTGCATTGTATGTTGTGTCGAAATTGATTTTGACATACTCATCAGTTAGGGGTAACCAATGAGACTTTTCCTTGATAGGGCTTGTTTTTATAACACCATCTAATAGTTGGATCTCTGCCTGATATGCTTTTATGAATGCCATAATATCTTTTATCTGTTGTTGCGTACCGTCACGATAAAATATGTTTCTGTTATGTCATATTGCCCATAATGTTATTGCAAAACCAGCACGATTTTGTGTGTTGGTGTTAAGGAATTGCTCTTCTAACCATTGTTGCCATGACTGATTTTCATGTATTGGGCACAAAAAAATCTGTAATTGTTGGAGAACCTGTTTCACCACAAAGCAGTCTCTGAAAGCATGCCAAATAGTTTCATCCTCCATTCCACAAATTGGGCATAAAGCGTCTTTTTGCAGCTTCCTTCGTTGTAAATTATGAAACGTAGGCAGCCAATCATTTGTGATCCTCCATAGATTTATTCTTACTTTACTAGGGATATTTGAATTTCATAGTTGTGTGTTTTCAAAACGTTTATTTTCGAGGAAAACAAATAAGTCTCGAACAATATTTAAAAAATCAAAAATGGGTATTTTAAATGATCGAAAAAAATGCAAGTGACCACCAATCATTTTATATGGTGTGATTGGATCACCACAAAATGTTTAAAATCCATTTTGAAAAATATTTTGGTCTTCGAAATCCAGAAAATAGGTTCAGAAGTCGGTTATGTATGAGGAAGGATTAACACCCTCATACACCCAAAATTGGTACCACATTGATTATTTCCGGGTCTTGATTTCTTAAAAGTTTGAAAACTAGAGTAAAACTTAAGATGCGATCTTTGTCTTTAGAAAACTTTGCATAATTTTCAAAAATCCTATTTGAGGAAAATCGTTCGTGTGTTTTGAATTTCTAGGAGAACTGGAAGTCGTGTCCAACACATTAGAGCACTATGTTCTCTGACTTTCGAAACTGAAGGACATTTTGAAAGACTTTAAAGAGGATATTCGATTGTGTGAATTATACGAAAATCACACCAAGCACGTTAGGGCATGGTTTTTTCAAGTTTTCACACGAAAGGATATTGCCTCGTTTTGTTTTAAAATTATTTGTATACATATATATTTTTTAAAAACTTGAAATTTCATATTGAGTTTAAAATACGATCCTTGGACACATGACTTAAAAAAGATTTGAAGAAAGAATGCCCGTTTGTTTCGACTTTTGCAGAGAATTAAAGTCGTGGCCAACACGTTAGGGCATGACATTCTCGGAATTTTGAAGTTAGAAGGCATTTGAAAAGTTTGAAACAGGATATTCGATTCGTGTAAATTATACGAAAAATCACGCCCAGCACTTTAGCGCATGATTTTTCGAGGTTTCTACACGAGAAGGACACTGCCTCGATTTTAAAGGTTTATTTGTATGTAAAATTAATTTTGAAAACGAACATACAAATTAAATATAAATGGACAATTAATAACGAAAATAAAAATAACTCGAAACAAAGTAATTAAGCAGATAAATAAATGCACAAAAAAAAAAATTAATAGCATATATATAATACGAAAGAATAATAATTAAATTTTAGGTATGAACATTGAAGAGAAAGAAAAAAAAAACGAACAGAGTCAAATGCAATTTTTGGGTGCCCGATGGCAAAATGGTAATTTTGAGACAATAGAGGGTAAAACGGTAATTTTTGGATACTCGAGGGAAAAATGGTAAATTTTGGATGTTCGGGGGTAAAATAGTAATTTTTGGTCACTCGAGGGCAAAATGGTAATTTTTGGAAGTTTGGGGTAAAAAATGTAATGTTTGGAAAGTTTAGGGTCAAAAATGTAATTTTGGAAAGTTTAAGTTTAAAAATGTAATTTTGGAAAGTTTAAGGATTAAAATGTAATTTTTGTAAAGTTTAGGGATTAAAAAATGTAATTTTAAAAAGTTTAAGGGTTAAAATATAATTTTTTTGAAAGTTTAGGGGTCAAAAATGTAATTTTAGAAAGTTAAGGGATTAAAATGTAATTTTTGGAAGTTTGAGTGTTAAAAATGTAGTTTTGGAAAGTTTGGGGGTCAGAGTATATTTTTGAAGAGTTCAGGGACCTTCTGGGCAATAAAACCATAAAGAGGTGACACGTGGCAGCATCTCATGCCTTCAGAAGTCAAATGACCAATTTGAAAATAACTTTAAAATTACTAGGCAAATTTATAATAAAACAAAACTTAATTTAAGGATAAAATTGAAACAAATGAAAAGTAGAAAGGGTCAATTTCATAAATAATCCAAAAATGACATATGGCAGCCTCTCAGCTTCCAGAGAGTTAAAGGACTAAATTGAAAATGAAATAAAATCCCTGGGCAAATTTAAAATAAATTAAAAATATAAAAAAGGGACTTAATTGCAAATTGAAAGAAAAGTTGAAGGACCAAAGGGGAAATTTTCCCATTTCTAAAAAAATCTGATTCTCATAACATGCCAAAACGACGTAGTTTTGGGTGATTTAAGTCATTCCCAAAACTACATCATTTTGGGACCCTATATACACACCAAAAAATCTCTCTTCTCTCTCTTCTTTTCTTCTTCTTTGTTTTTTTTACGAGTCTTTGCTCTTGCCGCCGACCACCATTCGTCGACCACCACCGGTCGTCGCCGCCGCGCATAGCGGCCCAATGTACAAAAAATTTCTTTTTTTATTTTTCACTTCCAAGTCGTAAATCGAGCTCCGATCTAACAAGATCAAGCCTTGGTTTTTCAAAAAGGTAAAAAAGAAATACATTTTTTAATTTTTTTATTTTTCGAATTTATTCTTAATTTTTTTGTTTTTTACATATATAAATATAATAAAAATCAAGATGAATATCTATTTATATATATATATACACGTATGAAAAAAATTAGAAATAAAATCAAGATATATATTTGTGTATATATGCACAATGCGTAAGTAAACAAAAATAGAGATCAATATGCATATTTATATATATATTTATGTACATGCATGTATATATATATAAATCATAAAAAGGATGTATATCCATTTACATATATATGTATGTGCGCATATATATAAAATAAAAATAAAATAAAAATGTACATCTATGTATATATGTATATACGTGTGTGTATATATGTGTGTGTGTGTGTGTGTGTGTAAAAATAAAACAAACGCAAAAACTAAAATTTTTGTTATTTTTGTTATTGCTCAATGTTCATTTTTTTTTTAAAAAAACAGAGCATATAGGAGCCTTTGAATTTTTTTTTTTACATGGCCTTTTATAGCCGGATGTTACAATGTATTGACTGGTTTTCTATCCCTTCATCTTGTCTTCCTTTTTGCAGGTGCAACAATGAAGGCAATGCTAGTGGTAGAGGCAAGTGGAGCAAGTTGTTGTTGACGTGGCATGATCTGAATGGGTGGTGGAGGTCGTTGGCAGCATAAATTGCACATTAGGGATTGGGTTTTTTTGTTTGGCAATTGGGTTATTTGTGTTAGGCTTAGGGAATTAGGTCTAGGTATAATTGGGTTTGGGTTTGAAAAAATGGATTTCTAAATGGACATTAAATTTAAAATAAATTTTAAAATTAAAATTTGGGCTCCAACAGCTGCCCCTCTTTGCTCGTTGCTGTGTAACAGGACGGAGCAAAGACCAAAAGGAGGCCCAATTTTGTCATGTCTCATTTTTCAATGCTCTTTCTTCAGCTGGCCCACCCTTCACTTTGCTTGTTGGTCAACTTCACTCAATTCACTTGAAATTTCAAGGAGATTGAAATTTGTCACCGTAGTCTTTGAGTCAATTCATTGACACTCTATGTGTGTCGTAGCTTCATATCTTGACTTCTTTCTCTGTATTTTACTAGAAAGATGGATTTGGTTGATTTCATCTTGTCTTCCTTTTTGTAAGTGCAACAATGATGGCAATGCTAGTGGTAAAGGCAAGTGGAGCAAGTTGTTGTTGACGTGGCATGATCTGAATAGGTGGTGAGGTGGCTAGCAGCATAAATTGCACATTAGGGATTGGGTTTTTTTGTTTGGCAATTGGGTTATTTGTGTTGGGCTTAGGGAATTAGGTTTATGTATAATTGGATTTGGCTTTGTAAAAATGGATTTGTAAATAGACATTAAATTTAAAATAAATTTTAAAATTAAAATTTGGGTTTTGAAGTTGGGCCTGGACAAATTTGGGCTCCAACAGCTGCCCCTCTTTGCTCGTTGCTGTGTAACAAGAACGGAGCAAAGACCAAAAGGAGGTCCAATTTTGTCATGTCTCATTTTTTGACGCTCTTTCTTCAGCTGGCCCACCCTTCACTTTGCTTGTCGGTCAACTTCACTCAATTCACTTGAAATTTCAAAGAGATTGGAATTTGTCACCGTAGTCTTTGAGTCAATTCATTGACACTCTAGGTGTGTCGTAGCTTCGTATCTTGACTTCTTTCTCTGTATTTTACTAGATAGATGGATTTGGTTCACTTCTTTGCGTCTCGTCAGGAAGATGACCATTTTATTGCTTCGACCTGCTTATCAGTATCTCATCGGGAAGCTGTGGTTCGAAGTTTCGCTCACATCGAGCTTTGGTTTCATTGATTTGGTCTACTTCTCAGTATCTCATCAAGAAGATGACTGCATCGTTTGTTTTAATTCGCTTCTCTGTATCCTATCAAGAATACGAATTTGGTCCATTTCTCTGTATCTCATCAGGAAGACAACCACTTTATTGCTTCGACCTGCTTCTCAGTATCTAATCGGGAAGTTAGGGTTCGAAGTTTCGTTCACATCGAGCTTTGGTTTTATTGATTTGGTCTACTTCTCAGTATCTCATCAGGAAGATGACTGCATCGCTTGTTTTAATCCGCTTCTCTGTATTCCATCAGGAAGACGGATTTGGTCCACTTCTTTGTATCTCATCAGGAAGACAATCACTTTATTGCTTCGACCTGCTTCTTAGTATCTCATCAGGAAGATGACCGCATCGTTTGTTTTAATCTGCTTCTCTATATCCCATCAGGAAGACGAATTTGATCCACTTCTTTGTATCTCATCAAGAAGACAACCACTTTATTGCTTCGACCTGCTTCTCAGTATCTCATCAAGAAGCTAGGGTTCGAAGTTTTACTCACATCAAGCTTTGGTTTCATTGATTTGGTCTACTTCTCAGTATCTCATTAGGAAGATGACCCTCGCTTGTTTTAATCTGCTTCTCTGTATCTCATCAAGAAGACAGATCTGGTTCACTTCTTTGTATCTCATCATGAAGCTAACTGCTTTATTGCTTCATCCTGCTTCTTAGTATCTCATCAGGAAGCTGGGGTTCGAAGTTTCGCTCGCATTAAGCTTTACTTCATTGAGTTGGTATACTTCTTTGTATCTCATCAGGAAGATGACCGTCTCACTTGTTTCAATCTGCTTCTCTATATCTCATCAGGAAGCTAGATCTAGTTCACTTCTCTGTATCTCATCAGGAAGCTAACCGCTTTATTGTTTCGACCTGCTTCTCAGTATCTCATCAGGAAGCTGGGGTTTGAAGTTTCGCTCGCATTGAGCTTTGCTTCATTGAGTTGGTATACTTCTCTGTATCTCATCAAGAAGCTGACCGCCTCACTTGTTTCAATCCGCTTCTCTGTATCTCATCAGGAAGCTGGATCTAGTTCACTTCTCTGTATCTCATCAGGAAGCTAACCGCTTTATTGTTTTGACCTGCTTCTCAATATCTCATCAAGAAGTTGGGGTTCGAAGTTTCGCTCGCTTTGAGCTTGGTTTCATTGACTTGGTCTACTTCTAAATATCTCATCAGGAAGATGACCGCATCACTTGTTTTGATCCACTTCTCTGTGTCTTATCAGGAAGACGGATCTGGTTCACTTCTCTCTATCTCATCAAGAAGGTAACCATTTTATTGCTTCGACCTGCTTCTCAGTATCTCACCAGGAAGTTGGTGTTCGAAGATTTGCTCACTTTGAGTCTGGTTTCATTGATTTGGTCTACTTCTCTATATCTCATCAAGAAGATGACCGTCTCACGAATTTGGTCCACTTCTCTGTGTCTCATCAGGAAGATTGATCTAGTTCACTTCTCTATGTCTCATCAGGAAGGTAATCGCTTTATTGCTTCGACCTGCTTCTCAGTATCTCATCAGGAAGCTGGGGTTCGAAGATTTGCTCACTTTGAGCCTTGTTTTATTGAGTTTGTATACTTCTCTATATCTCATCAAGAAGATGACCGCCTCACGAATTTGGTCCACTTCTCAGTATCTCATCAGGAAGCTGACTATTTTATTGCTTTAGATAACTGCAATCTGCCTTAGGCTCAGGTAAGAGATTGGATGGCTGTGATATACCCCATGGTCGGGGTAAAAGATTGAATGGCTGCAATCTGCCCCAAGCTCGGGGTAAGAGATTGGCTGATGGTGATCTACCCCAGGCTCGGGGCAAGAGATCGAAATCTTCAATCTACCCTTCTTGATTAAAGGTAAAAATGGAATGATGTAGTTTGAATCCAACTCCACTGCAATTTCAGGAAGATAGGATTTGATGTCAATTTTTGTCTTAATCTTATGGTAACTTCAAAGAGATGAAAACTTGGTATGATCTCGATCCACTGTAAATTCGAGGTCGAAGATTTACTGTTGCAACTTCAATTTGCTCCTCTTTGATTTTAAGGTATAAGATTCACCATTACGGCTTCAATCTTTTCCTTCTTGTTTTCTAAGGTATCAAGTTCGTCGTTGTTTTCTACTGAGGTACCAAGTTCGTCGTTGCTGCCTCAACCTTTCCCTTAAAATCTTCATGGTACTGGGTTTGCCATTGCGGCTTCAACATTTCCCTTCATCTCTTCTAAGGTACCAGAATCTTCATCGCGGCCTCAATCTTTCCCTTCATCTTTTCATAGTACCGGGTTTGTTGTTGCAGTCTCAATCCTTCCCATAATATCTTTTTGTTTCTCCAACTCATTTCGCCATTTCGCGGTAATGGAACCTGTAGAATATGCTTTCATGGGTCTCTATATAGACCAGATCGTTAGGATGTCATGATCAGGATGAATCAAATACTCCTAACTAAATGAGTGTGCATGATGGATGCAAAAAATGTCATCTTTGAGAAATAATTTTATTTAGCCCTTAGCTGACATCGTTCATCATTTGTCTAAGTCCGATCACTGATGTGTTATCATGTTCTTTTTTGGTATGGTATCTTTTTCATGGAACCTAAAGAGGTAGTCATATTTCAAACTATTAGTTTCAATACCTTTCTATCCCTCGGATTTGTTATTTCCAACTAGTGGTCCTATTTCAGGTCCCTGTACTATTTAGGAATTTTCCAAAATGATATGCAGAAATCCTTTTATTCCTTATACCGTTAGACCACTAACCGTTATTTCAAATGCAAAGATTCTTGAATCAAGGTTATACGGTGGATGAATTTGAATTTGATTGAAAACAAAGGTCGCATGAATGAAAAGATCATTTGGTTCATTAATCGCTATTTCGACGCAGAATTGCTTGAACATAGCCGCGAGGCGAATGAAACTTTATTCAAGGCGAAGCTCATAGAAATGAAAAGATTAAAAATGACCTATACTGGTCAGAGAGTTGTCAAACATAAAGTGACCAAATAATGGAGTTAGGTGCCCCAGATATCAAAGTATTAGCTTCACTGAGTAAACTTGATGAGGACTATTCTGAGCTTGACATGTGTTCATGAAACTTGGAGTACTTCGTCAATGCTTCAAGGTGTAAAGTTTCACCACCTTGCTACTTTTGAGAGAGAGGATCATTTCATGCCCCTTTCTTCAAAATTAAGTCGCCCCTTTAGGTTTTCAACTCAAGTCTCCTTAGGTTTCGAGATGCCCTTTACTAGTTTTCACCTCGACCTCTCCTTTTCTTTTTCCCATTTTTTCTATTTTCTTTTCCTTTTTTTTTCTTCATCAAATTTGAGTTCATGAAGTTGGGCAAGTCTTTACCAATCAAAATAAAAGCTTCCCTAAAAAAGACTTTCTTCACCTCATGGGGCCTTTCTCAATTCAACATCCATTTTCCTTGGAAGACTTTTGTAAGCAAGATATTTTTTAAAACCAGTGCTCTCTCGTGAAATTCTCAAGAGCGAATCTTTCTTTATCGTAAACCCTTGTCATTTGAATCATGACAGATGACTTTTAGTATCTTTTCTTCAATCAAGTTTAGCTGACTACATCTGGATTGGATCCATTCTGCTCGACTTCAATGGGTAGGACGACTTTCGTTCTAGTGAGAAAAGTATTGCCCCGGTGGATATTCTGACAGAAGCCTGATAAATCTTGAAGACAAATGGTGATTTCTCATGCCGAGCCTTTGTAGGTCTCTGATATGAATCCTTTTGATGTTTTTATTGGTCAACTCCAATGCCTCATTCACTTTTTTTTTGGATGTGGTGCTGAGAAGTGATACTTGTTCTTGAATTGGCTGTAAACTTTCGCTATCATGCTGTTGCTCAAATTCAAGTTATCATCGGATTTGATCCTTTTTGGCATCCCATATCGACAGATAATCTCATTTTCAATAATCTGCTTAACCATCAATTGGCATAGGAAGTAGTAATCAATGATCATGAGGACGAACTGATGCTCATTAGAAACTTTTTTACAAAAGTTGGCTTGGTAATGTTCATGCTTCATAAAAGGAGGTCACGACGTGCAAAAATGGAGAATAAGTTTTCAAGATGCCCTTTGCGGGTTTTTGTTTTGACTTTCCTCTCTTTTTTTCCTTTTTCTTTCTTTATTTTTTTTGCCTCGTGTTTCAAGATATCTTTGGTAGGGTTTTTATCTTAACCCTCTTTTTTTTTCACGACGAGCCTTAATTTTTGAAGTTTCTGTTGAATTTTCTTCCTTTTATGGGAGCTTATGTGTCACGACATCGATTCTTTAAACCTGACATGCTTTGATAGGATCATGCAAAGACCTTTGGATTCTCGAGGCAGCTTGCCTTGTTTTTACAAAGACTCATGTCTCAATTCTCACTTAAAATCACAACTCTTCATGGTGATGTTTGTTTCGTGTCTTGTTCAACCATCCGTAGTAGATTGGGAGATAGTTTACATTCTTGATCATTTTCAAAGCCTCAAAGTTTTTTTGGACACATATTTTTCTTAAAAGGGCTCCGAGTCAATAGTAGTGTCGCTCGTATCCTTTATATCAAGAGACCCAGCATAAAGACAATGGGATCCAAAGAATAATTCAACTAAAGAATGATTGATTGTGGTATGAATGAATGAGAAGAATGGTAAGGTGTTTTCCAAATGGGACAAAAACAATGCATCATTTTTATTGAAATAAAAGATAGTATTCATGTGCCCTTTATAAAAGGAACCCTATTACTCTCGGACTTAGAGTGATAAGTGTGTTATGAATATTTTCCTAGGAAAGTCCTAAAAACTACAGGAAGCTCCTCCACAGTCTAGTTGTCCAAAACACTTTCGAGGATGTAGGGACGAATTCTCAACAGGTTCCACTCTCCACATGACTTTTTCTCAAATTTTATCATTCCCTATCTTAATTTATCATGTTTCCTCTTAGATTTCATTTAGGGTTGATGACTCTCTTTCACACGAGTGTTTCAAATATGGGGGAACTCATTGAAATTTAATGCATGAAGTGTAATGCAAATGAATGGTAAAATGCATGCAAAAAGGCGTTGATTCTTAGTTCCATTCCATTAGACAACTTTACTAGAAAACAAATTCCTATACATAAGGCAGATACATGTATGGTTGTGCCTTAATGCTCAAAGTCCTAATCTTCTAAGCTAATTTGCTCCGGTTTGATCTTGATTTCCAGTCCAAGGTGCCGGTCTTGAATGGCTAAAGTCTGCAAATGATTAGCCTTTTCTTACACTTGGAGGAGTCATTGCTTGCGACATGGTCTCTATCTCAAACTTGCCCCTAAGAGCACCAGAGTCATTCCTTATTTATTTCCAAATTTTTTTGGCGATATCTTCTTGTCTTTAGATAGGCATAAATTCCTTCGACAAATAATAGTCCTCAAAGAATACTCAACAAGAAACTTTTTCAATTTTCAAAAATGGTCACGAAACCATTCTAACAAAAAGTTGTGAACTAATACACCTTCTTTTGCCTTTTCTTTGATAAGTGTTTAGTGGTTGAGATTGTTAGAACATGAGTGATTTTCTTATCACGTCGATAAAACGAATTTACAACCGTGTCCTTTACGTGCCTCGAAACTTTAAGGAAGTCGACTACTTCAAATGCATTTGAAACGAAGATGTCAACATTCTTTCTCGCCTCCGGGTGCTTTGTGTCTTGCGAGTTTTTCAACGTAATGCACTTGTTATCCTCTCTTCCCTTGATCAAGGCTGCAACCCGATACTCGCTCATCCAGAATAGGCCTTACTATTCGGAATCCTCGGGCAATGAGGTGATGTATCATATTATTCATATTTCCAATAGTGAAGCAACCTAGCTTGAATAGTCGAGGCAAATCATCATATTTAAATTAGACATTTGCTTCATTTTGTCTTCCATACTTCTTTCAACTCTTGCAAATTGTTATGTATTTCATGTATTTTAGTGTAACCCCAGAACTCTGATATGTGTCCCTTTGATAGACAATCACTTTTCATTGTTGTTTTTCTTTAACCACATATACGCATGACCACATTGACTTCTACCTTATCAAGGAATCCGTTTTCTTATGACCAGTTCTTTATTTGGCAATAGAACATGAATCAACACCTTTTTTATGAAAATGCAACGCAAACAGATTCAAAATATATTGCAATTAAAAGCAAAAATTTAACCATGTCTCTTACCATATTCAGGTAACCACTAAAGGTTTAGCACAGTTCCACCTATGGAATTAAATGTGAGTAAATAAAATGTGCAGCTTATGAATGCATGTATGCATAAGAAAAGACATTGATTTTGAATTCAAACCCATTAGAACAACTTCTCTAGAAGACAAAATTCTCCACATAAAACAGATTACATACGGCTTTGCCTTATAGCCTAAAGCTTTTGATCTTCCTAGAAGTCTGGCTAATTTTCGTCCCCGCTCCAATCTTGATTCATATTACATGCTCAACATATCAGCTTCGATGACTAATGCTTGCATGTGATCAGTCGCTTTTTCATCATTTGCATAATATTTATCTCAAACATGTCTCTAAGCTTGTCGAAAGTGCCCCTCACTTGCTTCTTGATTCCTTTCAAGGATCTTGATCTAAATTTGTGTAATCTTTCTTCAAGTCTTCTAAATCTTCTTTGACTTTGTGCTTTCCTTCGACCATAAGCGCAAAGCCATGTTATCTTCCACTTTATTAAGAAATATGTCCCCTATGATGAAACTGCCTATTTGGTAACCGAATTTAAATCAACAGCTTTTCTTGTATGATGATGCAAATGCAAGCAAAAGAAAAGAGGCAAAAAAGAAAGAGTTAGCAAAAACATCGATACAAGTATAGAACAAAGAACCTAAGAACTGTCTTGGATGAATGCTAAGAGGTTCGGTATAACTCCTTCTAAGGTAAGTACTTACGGCTCACTATATATGGTTTTAGGCTCTAGAGTAAAGGGTACCCAAACCAGCAGATTCCTCAATCCTCACCCACTACAAGCTCATACGGATGAGTACGATTCAGGGGGACACATTTCCCACATGTTTGCATGGAAGTGAAAACTTCACGAAAACATGGGTACGAATGTAATCCCGAAAGCGATTCACTATCCTGCATGGAGGTGAAAACCTCACGAAGGAGTAGTTTCTCGCTTCCACTTAAGAAGGTAGTAACAAAATGCATATGAATGCACATTTATCTTAGCAATGTCACATAATATAATATCACACAAAAATGCCAACGATCGCATATCACACAAAATCGAAGGTTTAAAAGATTTCAAAAAGACCCAAAAATAATCAATTTTTGGCTTGACTCTCGTTTATTTTAAAAAGTCCCCAGCAGAGTCGCCAAACTGTCGAAACGTTTATTTTCAAGGAAAACAACAAGTCTCGAACAATATTTAAAAAATAAAAAATGGATATTTTAAATGATCGAAAAAAATAGGAGTTGCCACCAATCTTTTTATATGGTGTGATTGGATCACCACAAAACGTCTAAAATCCGTTTTGAAAAATATTTTGGTCTTCGAAATCCAGAAAATAGGTTCGGGAGTCAGATATGCATGAGGAAGGATTAGCACCCTCATACGCCCAAAATTGGTACCACATTGATTATTTTCAAGTCTTGGTTTTTTAAAAGATTGAAAATTATAGTAAAACTTAAAATACTATCTTTGTCTATAGAAAACTTTGCATGATTTTCAAAAATCCTATTTGAGGAAAATCATCCATGTGTTTCGAATTTCTAGGAGAGCTGGAAGTCGTGTCCAACACATTAGGGTACTATGTTCTTGGACTTTCAAAACTGAAGGACATTTTGAAAGACTTTAAAAAAAAGATATTTGATTGTGTGAATTATACGAAAATCACACCCAGCACGTTAGGGCATGGTTTTTCCAAGTTTTCACACGTTTGGGCACGACGTTTTCGGAATTTCAAAATTAGAAGACATTCGAAAAGTTTGAAAGAAGATATTGGATTTGTCTAAATTATACGAAAAATCACACTCAGCACGTTAGGGCATGGTTTTTCGAGGTTTCCACACGAGAAGGACATTGCCTCGATTTTAAAGGTTTATTTGTATGTAAAATTTTGAAAACGAACATGCAAATTAAATATAAATGGACAATTAATAACAAAGATAAAAATAACGCGAAACAAAGTAATTAAGCAAATAAATAAATGCACAAAAATAAAAAAATTAATAGCATATATATAATACGAAAGAATAATAATTAAATTTTAGGTATGAACATTGAAGAAAAAGGGAAAAAAAACAGTGAAAAATGTAATTTTTGGGTGCTCGGGGGCAAAATAAAAAAATTAATAGCATATATATAATAAGAAAGAATAATAATTAAATTTTTGTTTTATTTTAGTTTGACGTTTTATCTCTAAACCCCCACTCTTTTATTTTTATTTTTGTTAGAAGACAATCATGAGTCGTGGGCATGCTCTTTGATGCGACGTTAAAAAGGAAGACACGAAAGTAGATTACAACAACCAGTCCCTGTGGAATCGACCCTACTACCTTACACTACTGTTTTGTATTATTTTTCGTATGAATATTTATATTTGGTGGATTCGACACCCATCAAATTTTGGCGTCATTGTCAGGGACACGTAATATTTTTCTAACTTTCGTTTGTTTTCTTTATGACAAGGTCTGAGTAGACACCTCTCAACGCCTTTGAACTGGAGATAGAGAAATTAGTCCGAAGGTTGAGAAAAGAAGCTCACGAAAAACTCCTACAGACAGAGTTTGAAGAAGAAGCTTTCACAAAAGAAATATATGGAGACAAGGAAGCAAAGAAAATGGAAGATCAAAATCAGACTATTCAACAACTTGCAGCAGAACCAAACGAACAACAGCTGTTGTGTATAACTTATCCAATGGAAGGAACACCGTTTGAGTTAAAGTCGGGCTTAATCCATCTATTGCCCACTTTCCACAGGATTCAAAACGAGAATCTGCATAAGACTTGATGGAATTCCACATGGTGTGTATGAGCATGAAACCTCAGGGAGTAATAGAAGACCAAATTAAACTTCGTGCATTTCCTTTTTCATTAGCCGACTCTACTAGAGAATGGCTGTTTTATTTACCTCCAAGATCTGTTAACACATGGGCTAATATGTCTCGTTTATTCCTTGACAGGTTTTTTCCAGCAACACAAGCAGCCGAGCTGAGATAAGACATAGTAGAAATTCGACAAAAGGAGACTGAAACACTCTACGACTACTGGGAGCGATATAAAAAGTTGTGCGCAAGTTGCCCACAACACGAGCTTTCTAAACAGTCACTGTTGCAATATTTCTACGAAGGATTACTCCCCATGGAGATGAAGATAATCGATGCAGCTAGTGGAGGAGCACTTGTCAACATGACCCCTCAAAGAGATAGGGAGTGGATTTTGACGATGGCTGCAAACTCTCAACAGTTTCGACCGGCTATGGAACCCACGAGACAGGTTCATGGGTTAAGCACTCTGACTTTAGAAAATAAAATAGATAAGCTCACTAACATCGTGCAAAGTTTGCTTGCAGATAAGTCAAACCCAGTGAAGCTATGTGGAATTTGTATCATGTCAAATCACCCGACAGACTCATGTCCAATCTTACACGAGGATTCGGTAGAACAAGCAAATGCTTTCGAAAATTTTTCAGATCCACCCCAAAGATGGTACGATCCTTATTCGAACACATACAATGCAAGGTGGAAGACCATCCGAATCTAAGCTATGGATCGAATCCTCGATTCAATCAGCCGTATCAGCAAAGGTCGCCTCTAAATCAGCAACTACCACCTTAAAAGACATCTTTGGAAGCTATTGTTGAAAGGTTAGCCACTAGCACTGAAAAATTTCAATAAAAGACTAACATGTATTTGCAGGAGTTAAATAAACAAATGAGTAAGCTAGCACTGACAGTTAGCCGACTGGAGTCTCAAGGAAGGTTACCATCTCAAATGGAACCCAACCCTCGACATAATGTAAGTGCTATGATGTTGAGAAGTGGTACGGTTTTGAAACTCGTGACTGGCATGAATCATGCTCGCGACGCTGAACGCGAAAAGAAGGAACCCGATTTAGAGACTCCAACCGAGTCAACACCATAAAACTCATTTATAGTGTCACCTCCATTTCTTGGAAGGTTCGTTAACCATAAGAAGGAGCGAGAAGAGAAGGAGATTCTAGACACTTTTCGAAAAGTACAGATAAACATTCCTCTTCTCGATGCGATAAAATAGATACCACGCTACGCAAAATTCTTAAACGAATTATGCACAAGTAAGAAGAAACTCCTCGGTAATGAGAAGGTAACCGTTGGAGAAAATTTTTCCCTTTGTTACAAAAAAAGATACCTCCAAAATGCCAGGACCAAGATATGTTTTCCATATCATGAAAAAAAAAGGTAGTGTAGGTATTAAAAAGGTCATGTGTGACTTAGGTGCGTCAATTAATGTTATGCCTTTCTCTATTTACAAACTACTTAATGCGGATCCTTTGAAAGAAACAGGTGTAATTATTCAGCTTGCAGATCGATCTGTGGTGTATCCGAAAGGAGTATTGGAGATGTTCTTGTCAAGGTAAACGAGTTAATTTTTCCTGCAGATTTTTATATCAATGACATGGAGGATGATAACTCAAAAAACTCTTCTGATATTCTACTTGGAAGACCGTTCCTCAGCACTGCGCGTACAAAGATTGATGTTCATAGTGGGACACTCACTATGGAATTCAACAATGAGGTTGTAAAATTTAATATTTATGAAACAATGGGCCGACCAAGTACAATGTTGAATGCTTTTTATGTTGATGTTCTTAAACCACTGATGAAATTGCATTTTGAATATTGTGAGGTAGATGGGTTACAAATTGTCTTATGCAAGAGTTTAGACCTCGAAATTATGAAAAAATTGGAATAACTCAGGAAGGGCTTCGAGAATAATGGGCAAAAGTGGAAACCTTTCTATGAGAACTTCCAAGTGCACGTAATGGAATGATTGACCTGCAATACGTTAAACGGATAACATTTAAGTTTATTGAGCTAACGACGTTAAACAAAAGCGCTATTTAGGAGGCAACCCAAGTTCATTTCTATTTTAAATTTTAAATTTTCAAGTTTAATTTCAGTTGAATAAAGATTGTCGTTTAATTCATTTCATGTGTCATTTTCAAGGTGCATCGTGGCATTTTACGAAAATCCAATATCAGTCGTGGCATGGGCACGCCTTGTCAAATTTCAATGTTGCCATGTGTTAAAACATACACCCAAGATTGAACCAATCAGAATTGAACCAATCAGAACCAACCCGAACTACCTAAACCATCTTCCATCTCATAAAAAAACATAGGGAGTAGACTTTGCCCAATCTTTTTTCATTATTTACATTTACACATTGAGGGCAATGTGGGATTAAGTAGGGGGATTCATTATGCATGCCATGATTTTTCTCTTTGCATATTGCTTATGATATTAATATTATTTGATAATTATTTTCACGATTGAATTCTTTCTTATGCTTGATTCATTTGGATAATTAGAAGCTCATTTCTTTTTTTTTTATCAATACACATTTTGTAGAGTTGAAATTATTATGAGAAACATCAAACACTTCATTAAATTAGAAACTTTTTTTGGACTTGCTTAATAAGTACTCAATTTTGTTAATAAATAAAGTATGGATGTGAATGAATATATTGTGCCTTGGTTATGAGTGAAGATTTGGAAATATGATCGAATTGAGTAACCGGGTTGAGGTACTTGGCTTGTCATCTCAATTCGCGTAAAAAGATTCGAGTGACGAATCGAATCTTGTAACACTCCACTAACCGAGCTGCCTTGTGTCTTAAAAAATTAATATATATATATACATATACATATACATATATATATATATGTATATATGTATATATACATATATATATATATGTATATATACATATATATATATGTATATGTATATGTATATGTATATATACATATATACATATATATGTATATGTATATGTATATGTATATATACGTATGTAAATTTGGTACAATTAGCAAGTTTAATTAAGCTTAAATTTTTGTGAAGTGGTTGATTTTGTTCATAATGGTTGAAAGTCTATAAATGTGTGTTGATTAAACATGAGAGATTATCTATTTTTGATCTTCTAATTGTTTGCATGAAACTTGGTTTAAGAATGAAATTCGATTTTGAAAAAAATTATCGAATAACATTAATATAGACTTAACATTATGCTTGAGGACAAGCATAGGCCAAGTAGGGGGGATTTTGATAAGTGAATTATTTAAGTAATATATTTGTGTATTTTGGATTAATTATGAGGAAAGTACTTCTAATTTCTTACGATTTCTTATCATGTACACAAATTGATGCTTCTCTAATTAAAAGCAAGCAAAAGAAGGATTAAATTGAAGACATGTGTGAAGAGATTGGCTAGATTCGAATTTGAGGGACATTGAGGACTGAATTGAAAAAAGAAACTTTTAGTGAAAATGGTCAATTAACACTTAGTCAAATTGTTATTTTCTTATTTTTGTTTTTATTTTTTTTATAAGTTGTTATTTTTTTTTGACTAAATTATTTATTTTTAGCAAATGGGTAATTTAGTTTAATAGGACTTAGGCTATATTTAGTAATTCAATTGTATATAAATAGGGATAACTTAGGATTCAATTGGAATGTACTTGAATATCCTTTGAAGCAATTAAGAAATTATCCCTTTTCTATTCTTCTTGTCTTTTTGCGTCAAACTAGTCTGTCATTTCCATCTCTATTTTATTCCATTTTATAAATTTGTGAAATTGCTACATTAACCCCTCCGCTTTCCATCTTTCATATTCACAAGCAATCCATCACCATTTTCATCCACCAAGTATGAGTAAAATCATGCGTCACTAAATCCTTTTTAGCCTTAGTCCCGGTTATCACTCTATGAAGAAATAATCGTGAGTTATGAAACCGGGATAAAAACCTTTTTATCGGTACTCGCTATCACTCCGGTTTATGGGGTAGTACAAATTTGCCCCTTAAAGTTAATTCGACTTCAATTCAAAAAGCGCGTGTTGAGTTGAGGAAGGTTGGCATTCAGTTGGGAAGTCAAATCGGCCGTGCTGTATTCGAGTTCCCGCGAACAAATTGGCTTGTCCAAGTGGGAAAAGCTAGTTGGATTCTGTCAAGGGTGGTAGAGACCGGATTTAAATAACCCACGTGGTTGAGGTTGTTAATCCGAGTTGGGCTTTTCAGAGCGCAAAGCTATTGAAATCTTAAATCGTGAGCAAGTGCGACGTGGTTAGACATTTGGCAAGGGTCGGTTTGCAGGTCGTATCTGGAACCGACTACTAAAGGAAAGGTTGACGGTTGGGACGTTCTCGAGCGTTATAACCAGCTTATCGATTAAAAAGGGAAGATTAGTTTTCAATGATCGATTCAAGATCGGAGGAAACCGAGGCTGAGGCTAAGCTTATTAAATATAGTTTTTCTCATTTCTTTATCTCGATTAATTATTTAGCAGCAATATTTATTTCACTTACTTATTTTATTTTTGTTTTATTTTAGTTTGACGTTTTATCTCTAAACCCCTACTCTTTTATTTTTATTTTTGTTAGGAGACAGTCAAGAGTCGTGGGCACGCTCTTTGACGCGACGTTAAAGAGGACACGAAAGTATATTACAGCAACCAGTCCCTGTGGAATTGACCCTACTGTCTTATACTACTGTGTTGTATTATTTTTCGTAGAAATATTTATATTTAGTGGATTCGACACCCATCACACGTGGCAGCATCTCATGCCTTCAGAAGTCAAATTATCAATTTGAAAAAAAATTTAAAATTACTGGGCAAATTTATAATAAAATAAAACTTAATTTAAGGATAAAATTGAAACAAATGAAAAGTAAAAATGGTCAATTTCATAAATAATCCAAAAAAGACACGTGGCAGCCTCTCAAGCTTCTAGAGAGTTAAAGGACTAAATCGAAAATGAAATAAAATCCCTAGGCAAATTTAAAATAAATTAAAAATATAATAAGGGACTTAATTGCAAATTGAAAGAAAAACCAAAGGGAAAATTTTTTCATTTCTAAAAAAATCTGATTCTCATAACATGCCAAAACGACTTAGTTTTGGGTGATTTAAGTCATTCCCAAAACTACATCGTTTTGGGACCTTATATAAACCCTTTAAAACCTCATTTTTCTTCATTTTTCCATTCATTTCTTCAAAAACATAAAAAAAAAACTCTCTCTTCTCTCTCTTCTTTTCTTCTTCTTTGTTTTTTTTATGAGTCTTTGCTCTTGTCGTCGGCCACCGTCCGTCAACCACCGCCGACCGTCGTCGCCGTCACCGCTGTGCACGGCGGCCCAAGGTACAAATTTTTTTTTTTTTTCACTTCCAAGTCGTAGATCGGGCTCCGATCTAACAAGATCGAGCTTTGGTTTTTCAAAAAGGTTAAAAAGAAATAATTTTTTTATTTTTTATATTTTTCGAATCTGTTCTTAGTTTTTTTGTTTTTTACATATATAAATATAATAAAAATCAAGATGAATATCTATTTACATATATATATACATACGTATGAAAAAAATAGAATTAAAATCAAGATATATATTTGTGTATGTATGCACAATGCGTAAGTAAACAAAAATAGAAATCAAGATGCATATTTATATATATATTTATGTACATGCATGTATATATACATATAAAAATCATAAAAAGGATGTATATCCATTTACATATATATGTATGTGTGCATATATATAAAATAAAAATGTACATCTATGTATATATGTACATACGTGTATGTATATATATATAAAACAAACACAAACTAAAATTCTTGCAATTTTTGTTATTGCTCAATGTTCATTTTTCCTTAAAAAAATGAAGCATCCAAGAGCCCTTGAAATTATTTTTTACATGGCCTTTTATAGTCGGATTACAATGTATTGGCTGGTTTTCTATCCCTTCATCTTGTCTTCCTTTTTGCAGGTGCAACAATGATGGCAATGCTAGTGGTAAAGGCAAGTGGAGCAAGTTGTTGCTGACGTGGCATGCTCTGAATGGGCAGTGGAGGTGGCTGGCAGCATAAATTGCACATTAGGGATTGGGTTTTTTGTTTGGCAATTGGGTTATTTGCGTTGGGCTTAGGGAATTATGTTTAGGTATAATTAGGTTAGAGTTTGTAAAAATGGATTTGTAAATGGACATTAAATTTAAAATAAACTTTAAAATTAAATTTTGGGTTTTGAAGTTGGGCCCAGACAAAATTGGGCTCCGACATGTGTAATATTGTTACTGTATTTCTAGGCTTGGAAAATTATTCTGTAGTTGATTCTGTCTCTCTATAACACAGAGTCTGTAACCCTCTTTAACTATTTACTTCTGGATTTATTAATAAGGCATGCCTTTTCATCTGACTGCTATGAATCCCCTATGGCAATTGACAAAACCGTTTAGGATTGCTATGTAGAGAATAATTCATTCAACACCTCTTTCTTCCAAGTATGTGTATCCTGATTAATCAAATCAGCTACTTGTGTATATCTGTAATCAATATTTTGAATCTGCAATTTTTCTTTTTTAGGAAGCCAACTATCATTCCAGATGTTAACTTTTTGCCATCACCAATTCTCCATCCCAGCCCTAACTCCAGCACTATACGAGCCTCCAGTATACTTCGCCAAGTAAATGATGGGTGAGTTTCCAACTCTGCATTTAAAAACTTGCTTCTAAGATAGTATTTGGACTTCATAACTTGCGCCAAACAAACTCGTAGGGTTGGTGAGTAATTTCCATCCTTGTTTTGCCAACAAGGCTAAATTAAAACTGGTTAAATCCCTAACCCCATACCCGCTTGCATTTTTGGCAAACATAATGTCGTCCAACAACTCCAATGTATGCCCTTTTTCGTTTTAAGATTTTTCTACCAAAACCTACACATTACACTTTCCAAATCACAACATATTAGTAACTGGAAATTTAAAAACCTGCATTTTCTCATTAAAAACTTCTTTGCCTCCTGCTGATAAGCTTTTGACACTCCAGTTATGAATTCTCGTTAAAAACTTCTCTTTAATCACCGCAAATGCCATTTTCTTTCTTTGTCCGACCATTGTGGAGAGGACCAAATATTTTTTTTTTGGATTTTTGGCCATCCTTACTCTCAACTCATCTCCTATTTGCCTTTGAATTTGACTATCTACATTAGGACTAAAGTAAATAAGAGATTTTCAAAGTTGACCATTTGTCCTGATACACGTTCATATTCTTTCACAACATTTCTTATCCTTATTACTCCTTCCCTAGTTGCTAACCCAAATAGAATACTGTCATCAGCAAAGAATAAATGAGTCATTGACAGATTGCTTCGTCCCACCTTAACACCTTCAATTCGCCCCTTCCTTCGTCCGTTATTATACAATCGTGATAACCCCTCAACATAAATTATGAAAATATACGGGCTCAATGGATCCCCCTGTCTTATACCTCTAGAAGGTTTGAATCTTCTCCCTGTTTCCCCATTAATCACAACCAAGTATGTAGAACTCGTTATACACTTCATTATCAGATCCACCCATTTATCACAAAAGCCAAGTCTTTTTAACATATTCTCCGTAAATAGCCAATCTACTCTATCGTATGCTTTGCTTAAATCTAGTTTGAGAGCAAAATGACCCGCCCCTCTCTTTTTCTTTTTAAACGAGAGTAATAACTCCTAGGCCACTAAAATATTATCAGTGATTTGCTTACCTGGCACAAACGCACCTTGTACCTCTTCTATACAAAAATTAAAGGCTTTTCTAAATCTATTCACAATGGCTTTTGAAATAATTTTATAAATCACATTGCAAAGGCTTATAGGTTGAAACTGACTCATGTTTTTTGGGCTGTGAATTTTCGGAATTAACGTTATATTTGTACCATTGATTTCACCTAGTTCTTTTTTCTGATTCAACACTTGAATGCAAAAATTAGCTACATCCTTTCCTATAATAGGCCAGCATTTTTGAAAAAAGAATACGAGAAAACCATCAATACTTGAGGCTTTAAGTGGAGCCATGGAATTCAACGCCTCCCACACCTCTTCCTTCTTGAATGGTTTCGCAAGATACTCATTAATTCTAGTGGGGATACATGGTTGGACCTCTTCCTAGAGGTTTTCACTATCTTGTAATAACTGAGTGGAAAATAACTCGTTAAAATATGTTCCCATTTTAACCAATTCGTCCTAGCTCTCTGTTCCCAAAAGAGCTCTTCTTTGTTTGCCTCCATATTAAGTTACCTCTATAATCTCTTCAAGGTTTTCATCATCCACCTCTTTATTGGCTAATTCCACCAAACAACGATTTAAATCCTTTTTTTTCTTTGGTCGAGATCCTCGAGTAGTTCTCTCCCATTCCTGTAATTCTCTTCCTAATGTCATGAGCTTTGTTGGTAAATCATCATTGTTTTGTTCCCATACGTGGCGGATGCAATCAAAAAACCCTTGTTCTAAATCCATTCGGCATTAAAATGGAAAGGTCTTCTCCTCTGTCTTACACTCGAATCAGAGGTTCCGCAAGTATCTAACATTACCGAACAATGATCCGACCAACTATGTACTAGATGCCGAAACAAATAATTGGGAAATTGAGCCCACCATTCCGAATTAGCTACTCCGCGATCTAATCGCTCACGTATATTATTACTAGCTAACCTCCCCCTCTCCCACGTGAACCGTTGACCCGTGAACCCTATATCATATAAACCACATTCCTCTAGAACATCCCTAAAGGCCGCCATTTGCCTTTCCTCTCTTAAGCGCCCTTCTTTCTTTTCGAACGAAAACATTAATTCGTTAAAGTCTCCCATAATGAGCCACGGTAGTTGGCTTTCAAGTTGTAATTTTCTAATTAAATCCCACGATTCCTTCTATTTTGCTCAACCGGAGAGCCATAAAAATCGGTTAATCTCCATTCTCTTTCTCCACTATCTTCTATAATTTTTATGTCAATATGGCTTTTTGAAAAACTCCTCAATTCAACAACTGTATTAACTCTACAACCTAACAAGAGTCCTCCTCTAGTTCCTTCAGCTCCCACATCAATACCGAACTCATGTACACATTTTCTATGAATTTGCTTTATTTTTCTTTTGTTAACTTTTGTTTCTATAAGAAACAAAATCTAGGGTTGGGTTAGTCTCAACAAGTTTTTGAGACGCCCTACTGTCCGTAGTTGCCCCAAGCCACAAACTTTATAGTTTATGATTTTCATTGTGACCGGTCGACCTACTTGTCAACGACCGTCGATATATTTTAAAATAATTATTTTCTAATATGATTATAATAAAGAAATGTCAAATTTTAAAATAAATGGAAAAAGTTTAGAGTTGAAATAGTATATTAAAATGATTATAGTAAATAAATATGTCAATTTTAATATGATTTAAAAAGATAAGAAGTAAAAAGTTAACTTACCCAAAGTGAAAATAATTTTTTTTAATGGGGAGGAGTGTCACATGTTAAAAAAAATGTGAACACATTTATTTATTTAGAAACTTGCAATATATCATATATATTAGATATGGAAAAAGGAGAGATGATTATATAAAATAGGAATATTATCTTTTTCTAATAGTTTAATATTGTATTAGTAATTTCATCCTGAATTTTAAAATATTGATTTGGATTTGAGTTTTTTCAAGATGAAAATATTGATGTGACATTAAACTATTAAAAAAAATAGATGATGTGGTGCAACTCAAGATATGTACAATTTTTAGTGGCTATTTTTTTTTTGCTACATTGATCTAAGAAAAACTAATATTATTTTAAAGAAAATTGAACCCTGTATATTGGCATGATGGTCAAGATGTTCATCGCTTTAGATGTGGTCTGAATTCAAATCGCGTTAGATACATTATTACTAAGACTTTATTCTCCTCTTGTAATTCAAAAAAAAAAAATAGTATATAAAAAATTGTCCTTTTGAAAAATTTAGTATATATGTGTAAAGAGGGATTGGACTTATTTTTCCTTTTTCTATCCATAATTATATTTAGAATATATAATATAATGAAAAGATGATTTTTAATTTTGTATTATATAATAATTTTATTTGACATTTTTCATTTTAAAGAAATCAGCATTGATGTCATGATATCGTAATAGCCCCTAAACTTTTTTTAAATGTGCAATATGGTACATGTAATAAAAAAAAATTGTGTAATTTGATGCCTAGTTTGATTTCATTGATACATGACATTATCCAATACGTGGATGATTTTTTGATTATATTCTCATTTACATGCCATGTGGGAAAATTTGATTGGATGTTTTACTTACACGTAGTCCACTCTCTTCTCTCCCAGCCCTTTCTCTTCTTCCATGTGGACAAATTTGACCTAATGGCCGACCTCAAACTTTCTTTTCTACGCATTAATTAGATTTTAGATAGAAATTTCTGTATTCATTCATTTCACATGCATATGAATACCCTTATCTCTACGTCGTCCGATTTTACCAGTGTTTGATGGTGATTCTTTTGTCTTCGTCGTGGCTCTATTTATTAGCCTTTGGCTTCCTCCTCTCCTCGTGGCTCTCGTTGCACTGCGTCTGGAACTAAAGCAGCCCTTATCATTATTATATTTATAATATATCAATAAATGCATCAAAACTATAGTTAGTGTCCTTATTATGCTGGAAAAGACATTATATAGTGTCCATGCAAGCACAACACAACACAAGCAAATCTGCAAATAATTAATGGCTACTCTCACCCAATGCACGATTTGGAATGGAACAGAGAGCTCTGCAAACTTGGAATTCTCGATCTACGAAGGTGCTAAGGAAGAGATTACAATGACCACACTCAGTTCATTCGAGCAGTCTATCAATTCCATGGCCGGAGGTTTGGTTTATACTGTCGGAACTAAGGTTAAGTGGATTGTTGCTTGGAGCATTGATGGAAAGGTACAAATCTCTTCATTTTTTTTACATTCATCTTAACTAATTCCTTTTTACTGAATTAATTTACTTATCAATTGTATTTGAAGGTGCATACTACAATCAAGAAATGTGACGAGTCGATTACCTGGTCTAAAATCATAGCCCAACTTCAGCCCCACGATAGCACCCACACTTACCAGGGATACACATCGAAGGTTAATGTTGAGATGAATAGTAATGGTTCACTAACCTTGGAGGCCAAACTCCTTGTCTAAGTTTAACCTGCATGCATGCATGCATGCTTGGTGGGGTGTGTCAGGCTGTCGAAATTAAATAAAAATAGAGTAGTTGTTTACACATTAACTGCACTACTATTTTATTTTAGATTTGTAAGTAATGGTATTTAAATAAATTTGAAAAGCCAGGGTTGCTTTTCCTACTAGCTTTAGCTAATGAATAATGCCTGCACAGGTTTTTTGTTTTCTATCATAAAAAATGTTGAAGAGTATGCATCCTCTCTTATTTAAATAAGTGATGTCGATTGAGTTTTAGCTCGATCGGCATTGATATTGTTATCAGAACAGAAGGACGTGAATTTAAGTGCATTGAAACATATTATCCTCTTATTTAAGGGTTGGAAGAGGCTAAACATTGTATAAAAAAAAATCAAAGGATAAGAACAGATTAATGTTTATACTTGTATCATCATCCATCACAACTAGACATGGCATTTATGCTTGCCCAAGCCCAGTCCAAAATGAGCTTAATTTTCTAGCCAAGTTTAGACCAAATAGAAAACTAAAAGTTTGGGCCAATTTAGCCTGCACATATTTATTTATTTTTAATTATTGTTATTTTGTATGGAAACAAAATAAAAAAATCATTGAATATACTAAAAATTACTTTTCCAACACATTGAAAATATGAATCTCGTGTGTTGGTCTGATAGTTCGGTGTTCATAACTTCAAGTGTGGTCTAAGTTCAAGTCACGCTAATCACATTACTGTTAAGGATTTTTCCCTCCTCTTATAATTTATAAAACAATATAAAATAATAATACTAACAAAATAGTAGCAACAACAATAACAATAACATAAAAAACAACAAAAGTAGTAACAAAGTACCATTAACAAATCAACATTAAAATACCCATTAGTAGTGTCATAAACTTCGCATTCTATTTCTAATATAGAATAAGAATAAATAATTAAATAATAAAATTAATAATATTTGAAAGAGCAACAATAATAAAATTATCTCTTGAAAATCTTTTAACTCGCATTCAATTATCATAATAAATAATAGCTTGAATCATTTTTTTCTATATAACTTTCTTTCCTATATTAAAAGTTGACTCAAAAGCTATAGTCGATATTAGAATTGCTAAAAGATGACAAGCCAATAGTGAAAACCCATTAAATTGTTCAAAGAGTTTAAATTAAATTGTTAATTTTTTGAAGGGGCAAAAATGAAAATTTGCCATTAAACAAAGGGTCAAAAAGACTTTAATTAAATAGTTAATTTTTAGAAGGAGCTAAAATTTCAATTATCCCATTTAGTCAAGAGAGGGCCCCTACATAGCGATGTTCAAATTTCGGTTAAAACCGAATTATTCGGTCGAACCGAACTAATTCGGTTAATCGATCGGTTAACCAATCTAATTCGATTAGAGGTTGGTTAATTTTTTTGAAAGTTCGGTTATCATTAATTCGGTTCGAAATCAAGTAATTAATCAAACTTTCAAAAAACCAATATTATATATTACCAATTTGGTTAATTTTGATTAATTTCAGTTAATTTTTGTTAATTCGGTTAATTTTAATTTGGTTAATTCGGTTAAATGAACATTATCAATTTATTTTTTTGATATGTTTTATAATTGTTTAAACAAAAAAACAAAAACATAAAAATTTCAGTTAATTCGGTTAACAGACCGAACTAACCGAAATAGTTCGATTTGTGATGTGCCACCGAGAACACCAAATATAACCTATTCCGAAAATTAAAATAAATAATAGTAAAGGGAAGTAGGGTCTAATCCTCAAGGATTGGAGTGTAATGAATCTTGTTTGTCGAGATAATTTCGCCTAGGAAAAGCGTCAGAATCTGAAAAAAAAAATTAAAAAAACATAATTAAAAGAGATCAAAAATAAATAAAGTCGAAGGAATAAAGGTTTTATCGATGTCTAGAGATTCAGCCTTCAATTATCTTGATTCTTCCTCGGTTTCACTCATAGACTTTGGATGGTTCTTCTCGTGCCCGAATAAGCCAGTTATAGTGGAAGAGGACACCTACAACCACCAGCTCCAGATATAATTTTATTTTTAGAGAAACCTGACTCTAGCTAAGCATCGCTCTAATGGGATCATCTTACACTAGATCACCTTTTCCCAACGACGAATGCCATGCTATTTTGTCTCTTTGGCTCGGTAGCCTCTAACGCAGTAAGTTAGCGAACCGACTGTGCAATCTCCTCAAAACACACAAAGTGATCATCTTTGCATAAGATGAAAATATTACTTTTGTAGAGATTTTGGACAGAAGCGTCAATCCTGTAATTTAGAGAATTGATAAATACTCAGGTGAGAAGAATTAAGCACCGGTTCTAAGCCTTACAAACTTTGGAAGAACATTTGATAACCTTCGACTAGAAGGGTTTTTAGTTGCTCATGTTTTTGGGGAAGAACACAAGATAAAAATAGAGTTTTTTATTGAACTAAGGTTTTTAGGAGATGAAAGATTTTTTTTAATGATTTGGAAGTGAATAATTCAATCACTCCATCCCCTATTTATAGTACATATAAATTCCTAGTTAATCCAATCTAAATTCTAAAACATAATTAGAATTAAATCTAAACATTAATTCCCTAATTCAATCCACTTTAAACTCTAAAAGATAAATCTAAAAAGACAAATATAAATTAAATATAAATAATATCCTAAATATTAATCCTAATAAAAATAAAGTTTTAAAATAAAATAAAATAAAATTAAGTCTTTTTGTCCTATAAAAACTCTCTTCAAGTCTTCCACCATTTCACAACTTCTCTTTCTCTTCCAAAATCATGCTATTTGTCCCAATTTTTCCTCTGTCTTCAATTTAATCCCTACAAGATAAAAGAATCACAAATAACCCAAATTAATAAAATTATACTCACAAAATATATATAATTAATACCCAAAAGTATACTATTTTTAAGCGTTATCATATTCCCCCTACTTAGCCCATTCTTGCCCTCAAGTATGTTTCTTAACCTACTAAGTAATTTAAATTTTACCATGAAAAATAACACTCCAAAGTTTTACAAACAATTAGGCTTAATGCTTATGAAAATAAGGAGAACCTTTAGCTTACTGTAAGTAAAATCGAAAAAGTAACTCAATTAAAACACACAATAATTAAATCGTCTTGAATTACTTCATGAAAGTTAAGTAATTTACCAAACTTACCAAGACACATATTTGTTCACTCTTGTCTCCAAATTTAGTTCTATTCCTTTTATTTTGTCAATTTTCTTTCCTTTTTTCTTTAAGAATATATTGGACCTATTGACACGAAATGAAATGACACCCAAGCACACCATCCCGATTACTCAGCCCAACATGCTCCCAAATATTTTTTTTTTAGAATGTGTTAACCTTTTTTACGCGAAATGAAATGATAACCAAGCACTTCATCCCGGTTACTCTATCTAACACACTCCGATTTTTTTTATTTCATAATTCTGGTTAGCGGAGATTTACTTAACACATCACACAACCTTTTTACGCGAAGTAGGATGACAACCCAAGCACCCTACCCCGGTTACTTAGTCACGTTTTAAGTTGTGCTCATAATCGTGAAATCATCTAAGTTTTTTCTCTTTTTTTTTATTTTTCATTTTTTCAAACAGAGAATTTTAATTTAGGAGGACTAGAAAAAACAATAAAGTGTCAAAAATAAGTTTTGGTAACTAACTAACAATCACGAAAAATAAATTTAGCATGCATCTGAATTAACTATTCTCTTTGTACTTAAACTCAATCGATTTTACCATAAGCAAGATAGGATTATCTTCATTAATCATAATCATGTCCACCTAATAAAAATAAAACAAAGGATATGAAATCAACCATAGCAAAATCAAAATTAACTGGGCAGACAAGAAGCATATTCATGGGCGAAACAGTAGGCAATTCGTGGGCAAAATCTTGGACATGAAAAGGGACAATATATACTTAAAACAATAAATGTGGGCAAAACAAGTAGAAAATAACAAGTAGCAGTGATAGTAAATACAACAGCAGCAAAAATGGCATGTAAAAACAGCAAAAATAATAAGGAACGTCTCCCCTTACTTAAAACGCATTGTCCTTAATGTGAAGAAAAATATGAAAAGAAAAGGGTTTAGAATTGTCGTTTCTGTTACTGTTGTTCTCCTGTAAATTTGATTCCTCGATTTTCCTAAACATGTAATAAATAAATAGATAAATAAATAGAAAAATAAAAATAAAAATTGGGTTTGTCTCCCAACAAGCGCTTGTTTAACGTGATTAGCTTGACGCCGAAACTAGTATTAAGGTCGTTCCAACTGAATTTTTTCGTTCATATGTGCTTGGAAATTTGGTGCCTGCATAATAGAATATAGAAGTTTAATGTTCATAGGGGGATCTAAATCATCAAACAATATTTTAGGTTCATTTTCATTGAGTGATTTGGAAGTCTCTTCTATTAATGATTCAACTATATCAACACGGTTTACGCTCAAGATTTCACTAGGGTGACTGATGGCGTCGTAAACATTAAACTTCACGATCTCCCCGTCAAACTCTATTGTGAGGATTCTGCTACGCACGTCAATCTTAGTATTTGCGGTACTAAGGAAAGGTTGCCCTAACAAGATGTCGGAAGACCCGGGAGTATTATCCTCTTCCATCTTCACTACATAAAAATCTGCAGGAAAAATCAATTCGTTGACTTTCACCAACACGTCTTCAAGGACTCCTTCGGGATGCACAATGGACCTATCTGCCAATTGGATTATAACACCTGTTTCCTTCAAAAAAACCCACGTTAAGTGATTCATAAATGGTAAAAAGCATTACATTTATAGAAGCCCCTAAATCACATATAGCTTTTTTAATTCCAAAGTGACCTATTTTGCATGTTATTGCAAATATGCCCCTATCTTTACATTTTGTAGGCATCCTTCGTTGCAAAATCGCAGACACATTCTTACCAATGTTTACCTTTTTGTTTCCAGTCAATTTTCGTTTGTTAGTGCAAAGTTCCTTAAGAAATTTAGAATATCGTGGAATCTATTTAATGGCATCTAACAACAGTATATTTGCCTTAACTTTTTTTAATGTTTCGAGGATCACTTTTTCCTCCTTACCTTTCTGGTCTTGTCTCAGCCGTCTTGGAAACGAAGGTTGAATTCTAGGTAATAGAGGTTTTGACCGGACTTGTTCATCGTTTTTCTGCTTTTCTTAGCAGAATCTTGGGCAAGATTTGTGCAACGATTTGGTTCCAATACTTTCCCACTTCGTAGATTCACTGCATTCACGTTTTGTCTTGGGTTAGGTTCTGTTTGTGACGGTAGCCAACCCTGTACGCTTAATTTCTCAATTGACATGGTCAACTCTTTTATAGATGCCTCCGTTCTCTTTTGAAAATCAATAGTTTGTTGTTGGAAATCAAGCACATTAGCTGTTATTTTATTTACCATGGTTTCTAGAGAAGTACCTGAATTTTGCGCTTGTTGTAGGAGCCGATTTTGGTATGGCTGGTTATAGCGTGGATTCACCCCATAAATCAAGTTAGGATGGTCTTTCCACCTTAGGTTGTATGTAATTATGTAAGGCTCATATCACCTCTAAGGTGGTCTAGGGAAGTTCCCTACAGCATCTGAATGGGTCATAGTATCGTTATACAAACTCGGCATGTGTCAGTTGTATGTTCAAGTACTGCACAAATTCCACATAGTCGAGTCGATCCTGTTTTACTGGAAAAAAAGAGCTCACGAGATTAGTAAGTCGTCAACTTTATGTTCTAAGGTTGAATTACTTAATTGGTGAACCCTTCGAGGGGGTTCAGGATTGGCTCAGAATTATTGGGTGTTTGCGGCCATTATGGATATCAAGTCTCTTACTCGTTGAGGAGTTATATTAACCAACACTCCTCCACTAGTGGTATCTATCATATTGATCTCCATAGGTTTCAAGCCCTCATAAAAGTATTAGAGAAGAGACTGTTCAGTTATACCATGTTGTGGACAACTCGCACACAACTTCTTAAATCGCTCCTAATAGTCGTAAAGAGACTCCACATCCTTTTGCCTAATCCCTACAGTCTCTCTCTTTAACTCAACGGCATGTGAGGTTGGGAAAAACCTGTTAAGAAACAAATGAGTAAGATTAGCCCTAGTTGTAATAGACCATGAGGTAAATAAAATAACCATTTCCTAGAGAAGTCTGCTAGAGATAAAGGGAAAGCGCGTAATTTAATTTGGTCCTTAGTTACCCCTTGAGGTTTCATACTAAGATAAACCATGTGGAACTCCTTCAGATGTTTATGTGGATTCTCATTTTGCAACCCACGAAAAATTGGCAATAACTGGATTAAACCTGATTTAAGCTCAAAGTTAGTATCCACAGTAGGATAAGCAATGCATAATGGTGGTTGATCATCAAGGGCCTCTGCTAATTGCCAAATTATCTGATCCATAGGTGGTGCTGGATTTCGGTTTTCGTTAAACCTAGCGTTCGTACTACCGTCGGTGGATCAACTCATTGATGCTCTAGTGTTGGATTAGGGTTTTCGTTTACCCTAGATTCGCCTTCGTCACCTTTTTTCTACTTTTGAATGTGGGCTATGCTTAATTCTTACAACTTCTGACTGCCTCTTTCATAACTTTGTTTTCTTGCAATTAGCTTTTGCAGTTTTTTTAATCTCGAGATCGTACGGGTATGCAAGATTTCCTGGAGCAGATCTAGTCATAAGAATAAAAAAACAAGATTAGTACGTTACTAGTCCCCGACAATGGCGCCAAAATTTGATGTCGTCGAGAACACCAAATATACCCTATTCCGAAAATTAAAATAAATAACAGTAAAGGGAAGTAGGGTCTAATCCTCAAGGACTGGAGTGTAAAGAATCTTATTTGTCGAGATCCTGGATGAAATCTTGCCCAAAAACGTCGGAATCTGAAAAAAAAAAAAAGCATAATTAAAAGAGATCGAAAATAGAGGTGTTGAAATAAAATAAATTGCATAAAAATAAATAAAGTCGAAGGAAGAAAAGTTTTATCGATGTCTAGAGATCTAGCTTTAGATTATCTTGATTCTTTCTCGATTTCAATCATAGACTTTAGATCCACTCTAAACTCTAAAAGATAAATCTAAAAAGATAAATTTAAATTAAATACAAATAACATCCTAAATATTAATCTTAATAAAAATGAAGTTTTAAAATAAAATAAAGTTTTTTTGTCCTATGAAAACTCTCTTCAAATCTTTCACCCTTTCACAACTTCTCTTTCTCTTCCAAAATCATGCTATTTGTCCCAATTTGTCCTTTGCCTTCAATTTAATCCCTCCAAGATAAAAGGATCACAAATAACTCAAATTAATAGAATCATACTCACAATATATATATATATATATATAATTAATACCCAAAAGTATGTTATTTTTAAGTATTATCAATTTGGTTAATTTATTTTAAAAAAATTCGATTAATTCGATTAATATTACTTCAATCTGGTTAACCGATTAAACACCCCTAACCCTACATGCACCTCTGCTTCACCCTATGCAATTTATATTATCTACAAAAATCACAAAAGCTTTGAATTGGGTAGAAGCTAGAAGCTTAATTGCTGAAGCAATGCCTTTTTGTTTTTCCTATTACAAAGATCTATGCATATGCATATGCAAAATTATGTGCATGAAATTAGTTGTACCTAATTGTAGTTATAAGAACTACCGTGCATATATTAAACATTATGAAAATGTTGTACCTACCTCATTTCTCATCTTATGCTGCTTGATATTACAATAAATAATAATAATAATATTTTTATAAATTTGATATGTTAATGATTCATTTTATATCAATGCCACCTTTGCTTAATGACAATGACAAAGCTAAGATCTTGGGATGTTTAAAATTTTAGGTTGGAGTCCCTAACCTTACTTAAAATAACATCATATATTTCTTATTATTGAATAATAATTCGGTTCAAATTGAGATAACCCACATTACTTGAGACGTGTTTTACTTTCGGCTCGTATTCTTATTTTGCAACAAAACTATGTTGTTTAGATTCTTAAATTTTCAATCTTTCTCAATTTCATATTCTCAAATAGAACGTAATCTCATTATCATCTATTCCTTAAAAAATCTTAAAATATGAGCTTGATCTTAAATTTTAAATTAATTTATCCTTTATTTTTATTATATTAATCAATTTGGTCTTTTTTCTAATAAAATTTAAGTCTACTTTTTAAAAAATCTCTACCTTTTCAACAGTGAAACTGTAGATACCATTCTTTAGAATTATAATTATTATATTTACTCTCAAGACTTTATTTTTTTAATATTATAATTATATTTTTTTATGATTTATGAGTTTATTTCATCATCATCTAATTACTCATTAATATATATATATTGTAATAAAAAAACATTATTTTATCGAATAGGAACCAAAAAAATATTAAATGAATTAAATTTATTTTAGAAACAAATTTTATGACTAACAATTTAGTAAAATGTATTTATAAGTAATCTTACATTCCACCTAACAAACGCTTAAATTTTATATCCAATCAAATGAAACAAACAAGATAATACAACGTATTATACATTTCATCTCATAATCTTACATTCTCGTAATTTTATCAGGAAAACCAACCATGTGTACTTAAAACAAAAGTAGTTAAGCAAGGGCAAGAAGTAGGTACAGGAGAGTGGAGACGAAGGCCAACGGGAGTCACGAGGACGATAATGTGAGAGGGAGATTTGACATTCCAAGTTTTGTTCTTTTCTCCATTAAAGCAATCTAATCCCTTCAAATTCTTTATGCAGTTTTCTTTTTTCTGGGGTTAAGCTCATAATATGAACTAAGGTCGTATTTGGTATGAGTAGTGGCGGAGCCAAAAAATTCATTTTTGGGAGGGTTAAAATTAAATTTTATAATTTTTTACGATAGTGAAAATACAATTTCATCATTCTAATAGCTTATAATTTTTAAATAGTTAAATCAATTTTTTATCATTTTAGGAGGGTTAAAGTGTAATTTTACCATACTCTTTTATTTATTTCTAATTCATTTGATTTTTACTAGGATTAATAAATTCATACTAAAAAAAAAGTGAGTAACAAACTTAATTTTTTTATTAAAACACATCTAAAGCATATTGTTAGACACGGCCATGACTTCAAAAATTTAATGAAAATAATATATTTTATTTTGGTGTCATATATATTGACTTTTAAGAGTTTTTTTTCATAATTTTTGAAATTATTGATTTTATTTATGATTTATTTAAAATTTGTTATTTTAATAATTTTTAAATTATTTGTCAACATGACATAGAAGACAAAAGACTATCACATTGGTAACGAAAAGTCGAGGGCTAATTTGCTCCAAATAAATGAGTGAGGCAAAATTGAATAAATATGTAGAGATCAAGGACTAGGTTTGTTACTATGCTTTATATATATAACACCAAAATAAGCATTTAACAGAGAACTTTTATGGAAGGACCATTTTTCTCCTTCATCTAACGTGTATGGATCAATTTACTCTTTTTTTCTATAAATGGATCAAAATGCAATCTGAAATATAATATAAAAACTGTTATGATACTTTTACCCATTAATATCATATTTTATGTTTACAATTTAGAAATCTAAACTTAATTAACTAATTTAATTTCATAATTAACTTATTTATATTAATATTTATGTTTCTGATTGAGTTGAGGTCATGAATCAACCGGACATTAACTCAATTAAAAAAAAACCAAAAAAAAGTTTTTTTAATATTTTTTATATAATTTTTTAATTATTTACATAAATTTTTTCACTCAGTATGTAATGTAATATATTTTATATAAGCATTTATAATTATACTTTATTACTTTTGACAACTAAATCTTAAAAAAAAAAAAAGTAATTTTGATAATTTTAATTAAGACCCAAATTAACTCGACTTACACTCGAATCGAACCATGAACACCATTCATCTATACAGAAATCACAAACTGGAAAAAAGAAACAAAAACCATCACCCATATACAAACTCCCGAAGAGGGAATAAGATTAGATTTGGTGGCAGTGAAGAAAAGAGAGAAATTTCCATGCACCATGCAATGACACCTTACCCGCTTCACACTCACTTTTTGTTTCTTTGTTTTATTCTCTTAGCTGTGTTCCATGGAAAAATACCCTAATTAGATTCTATCCTGATTCAATTGATATCGTTGTTATTGCAATAATTAAAATGATGCGGCTTTAAATACATATTTTCCTTCGATTTAAGAGTTAAAAGGATATTGTATCAAAAAATACTTTGTTTCCCCACTTCACTTTAGGTAAATAGATAATTATTTCTACCAATTAAAATTTAAAAAATCTTTTTAAAAGAATATATCAAACTTTTTTTAATAAATCAAATGACAAATGAATGTGTAGGCATAAATTGTTTTAGGTCAAATTATGATTATAGCCTAAATATAGGATTTAATATCTCTTTTTATTTTTTTTTTTGTTGAATTTTGTGTGTTAGAAATTTTAAGAGAATTTTATGTCATCATTTAACTCAAAATGAATAAGGATGTTAAAATATAAAGACTAAATTTCAAATATTATCAATTAATACTAAAATATGACACTTTCACGATATGGGTTAAAAATAAAATTATATAATAAATGTAATTAAAAAACTGATATAGATAACAAATAAAATTTTAGTTGAATGGTAAAATACAAATGTAAAATTAGAAAGGTATGAATTTGAATGCTATTATATGTGTTTTTTCTATCTTTTTATATAAAAATATAAAATTGACAAAAAAAATTCAAAATAATACAATTTAATTTGTAAATTGAGAGCATTTCATTTTTTTTTTCATTTAAATTCGTATCTGATTAACCTGTAAAATTAAATTTTTAATTTATTATTTATACTGTTATTTAAGTTTCTAATTGAGTTGGTTTCACGAGTTAATTAGGCACCAATTCGGTTAGAGAAATTATGAAAATGTCCTTTTATACTTAAATTAAATTATATTATTTGAGGATGCTTTAGTCTTTTAATTTTAATAAAAACTAATAAAAAATTAACTGGTAAAACCTTAAATTTACCATTTAACCAAAGTTTCATTTAATAGTTTTTACACATTTTTATTTTAATATGCACAATTTATTACCATTCAAAAAAAAATATATATGCACAATTTATTGCCTCCATCAATTGTATATTTAATATTCTTAATTTAATATATTTATGTGTTTAAATTTCATTTTACTCACAATTTAGTCTAATTTTTCATTTTAATATCGTACGTATTCCATGTGTTATTATTTAATTAATTTAAAATTTCTATTATTTTTAAGGGTAACAGCATGAAATTTTATCTTTACTAATTTAAGATATAAATAAATAAATTCGTTTTAGTGAAAGCTGAATCCCCTACCAACCCTGGATTCAGGGAACAGAATTCTAAAGATGAACCACAAATAAGTATGGTGGTAAAGTAAGAAGAAACAAGAAGAACTGCCCCACCTTTAGGGCAGCCTCAAACTTGGTTTTAAGGTGTTAGATGGGAACACAGATATAATTTGTTGTAGGTGGTCTCCACGGGGGACAAACGACAACGGAACCACTACTGTTGTCATTGTTGTATGTATTATTCTTTTGCCTTCCTCCTCTCCTCGTGATTCTCGTTGCACTTCGTCCTCAACTACAACCCCCCTTATCAAGCTGCTTTCTTGCCTTTTGTCCTCTTCTGTTTCAAGGATCAAGTTCGAGTTCACGCGCAACCCATTTTCGGAACACCTCGTTACATTTTGTTATGGATGAGAAAACATTTTGTTCGATAAAACGTCTATTCATCTAAAGTGAATCTCAGACACACAGATATCTTAATCTAACTCAAGGACTGTCTTACTGTGGTGTCACCCAACCTACACCTATTAATACGATATGCCAATTCATCTAAACATCAACCATAGTTAAACACATAACATCTTAGGATTAAGAGAGCTCACATAAATCAGCTAAGGCCCAGTTTAGAGAAGTAAGCAAGCTACAATTAAGGACCTTCCCACCAAAACCAAGTGACCCGCATCTCTTAATACGTCCCACCATCGTATAGCGCTTCGCCTTTCCTTATTCTAGATCGAGTGAATCGTTCTAAAAGCTCACAATCTCTTCTATGTATCAATAATGTATTTATTATTTAGTTTAGTAATGATGAATAGAACTGTACAATATTAATGCATCGAATATAAATCATTAAAAGATATGTTATTTTAACTTTTTAAGCAAAATTTCAGAATGATCTCATTTCTAATAAATCAATTTGAAATTTAAGAGATTGCCCACATTTATTTATCTTTTTAAGAAAAAGGAAAAAACATTAAAAAATCATAAACATGAAAGTATAAAAAGGAGTACAACAAAAATCAACTACAAAACTCAACACATGGCAATTTGAGAAAGAAAAAAAAAAACACCAATTGGAACAGAGTAAATGGTTTAAATGAAAATTTGGTCATAGTATTTTTCCTACTTTTAAGTATTTAAAAAAAAAAAAATTTATCGTAAGTGGTACAAAGCATAGTCCAAGTGAATGTAGCCAAAATTAATAGTAAAATTAATTGCACCACATATGCCCCAAACTATGACATATTCTAAATTTTACTCAAACTTTAAATATTTAAATTATTTAAGTTATATTCATAAGATCATTTCATTATTAAAATAATTAATTTAGCCGTTAAATAAGACGTTTGATCTTAATTGACATAATTTAAAATTAAAAATTAAAAAAAATAAATATTATAAAAATGAATGTTGTAAAAGATAGCAAAGCATACTACAGAAGATGTAAAAATCTTGATTTTAAAGTTTTCGAAGATTTTACAAAAAAAAAAACTATTATTTACTCTCGCTTTTTCTTTTTTGTTTTACTTTATTTTTAGTTTTAAATATTACAACACTACAGCAAAACAGGTTTTAAGAAGCGTTTGGATCGAAAACGCCGTAAAAAGTAAAGCAATAGCGGCATTTTTTCATAAACGCTGCAAAAGGAAAAGTAATAATATTAACAATAATGATATTAACAATTAATTAATAATATTAACAATTAACTTTCATCAAATCAATCTTTTTTTTTTTTATTTATTCTGGTGTGATTACTTATGGTAGTATCTGTTCATATTTTCTTATCTCTTTGACAACGCACACACACCTTGCACATACAGGCACTCGAACCCGGAACCCTTAGGGATGAACAATATCTTCTTTCCAATAGAGGAATGTCAAATTAGAATTTTTTTTTTCTCTTAATTTTTAGCATTTTTAATTGAATTTAAATTTTTCCAAGCGTAAAAAGCTGAAAATTAAGAGAAAAAATCTGATTTGTCATTTTTTTTATTGGAAATGGATAGGATGACGTGGAATCACAGTTTCATAGAATCCTTTAATATTTATATTTTTTTTGTCAATTTAGTGCAAGTTATGGGGCCACATTTTGTTTTTCTTTAAAATTTTTATTTTAAATTATATGTCACATAAGATTTCACATGTCATTTAATAGTTAAGTCAGGGGCAAAATTAGAAATTTTTTTGGGAGGGCCAAAATTAAATTGTAATTTTTTCTATAGTAAAAATATAATTTTTAAAGGATTAAATCAAATTTTTATCATTTTTAGGGGGGTCAAAATACAATTTTATTTTTTCTAATTTAAAATTTTAATTGTTAAAAGACCTAAAAAAAAAAATTTATTTTAGGGGGATCAGGGTCCTGCCAACCCTCATGGATTCGCCCTTGAGTTAAATTAATGGTTTCAATATAATGAAAATACTTAGTGGATATAACATCGATAATTTGAAGATGTAATTAGAATATTTTTAAAGTTTAAGATCTAATTTAAAATGAATCATAATTAAGAGTGAATTTGGTTTGTATTCCTTGTAAATTTAAAATTGAGTTTTTATACTCTTATTTCAAAAAAATTAGTTCTTTTATTTTTTAGATTTTAAATTTAAGGTGAAATAATTAATACATTAAAAAAAATTAATTGCATGGCTATGAAGTGAATTTTTTATTTATTTTAAACTTCCATACCAGCAAATTTTATAAAAAATTAATAGTATAAAAAACTGAATTAAATTTTAAAATATCATAAATTTATGATATTTTAGAATATTATTTCAAGTTATTTGTCTTGTTTAGGGACAATGCAGGGTGGAAACTAGTATAAAAGGAGGTGCGTATTGCAATATCGGAACCACGACACAACACAATACAAACCCAAACACACAAAGCTTTTAGCTACGTACGTACACCATCACCATGGCTGCCAATTCAACCCTGCTAGCAACACAATGCGCCGCTGTTGTGGCCGTCCCACAGCGGTGCCAGCAGCTTCGTACAAATTTGGTAACCACCAAAACATACGAACCTACAATCATGGCTGCCGACGCCTTGGTCTCCAAACCATCCCAGCTTCATGCAAATTGGGTACCCAAAAGAAACAAAATGGTGGCATTTGCCTACCCGGAAACAAAAACAATAGAAATCTCAACCAATGGCTTCCCTGAATACATTGAATGCAGCCTCGATAACGAAACTGGGGGACCGCTAAAACTGGATTCGGCTGAACCATTTCTGGGGTCTGAGGAATTTGAAGGGATCCAAGATGAAGTTGTACAGACTTCTAGTTTTACGCAACAAGCAGAAAACGAAGGTTCAGATAGGTGTGCCTCTGGATATGTTACCTACAAAATCAAAGATGACCTTAGGTGGATTGTTGCGTGGAGAAATGCAGTGGATGAGAAGAACAAGGTAATACTTACGCCACACTTGTATTATATACTTGCTAGCATATATGATAAATGAATCAATGATCAAACTGCAGGTCTATACTGAAATCATTTCCGGAGCAAAGAAAGGTTCAACCGAAAAACTTGTTAAGGGATCCACTGACAAAAGCAAAAATGAGAATGGTGGCTACACTGCAGAAGCTGAAATTGATCCAACCAGCTCTAGGCCAACTGTGACAGCAAAACTACTTACAAAGAAAACGAACCCAGAGGCAGATGCTCAAGGAAACGAGGGCTGAGCAGCCCTAGGCTTTCACGTTTATGCTGAGTTATAATAATGTGTAGAAATTCAGGTTCTACTCTGAAATGGGAACCCCTTCAAACTTATCTCAGTTATTGCTATATTGTAATCTTTCTTCCTAATAATAAAAAGAAGGCCTTTATTTTATGCTTCATCCACACCAACATATCCTTTTTAAACCATCACTTTTCATTTTAATTCTTGTGTTTCCAAAATTTTAATAATACAAACATAATCTTTTTGCAAATAATATATGATACTTTTAAAACCGTTAATCGAACCGAAATTTTTTCAGGAAAAATTTAACCAAACATAATTAACCGAAATTTATATGTTTTGTTTTTTTAGTTAAAACAAATATAAAACATATCAAAAATAAATAAATTGATAACAAATTAACCGAATTAGTAATAGCCTAATACATATAACATATAATATTATTTATTAAGTTCGATTAATTCAGTTAATTACTTGATTTCGAACCAAATTAACCATTAACGGAAATTTCAAAAAATCTTTGACCAACTAGATCGATTAACCGAATTAAATCAATTCAATCGATTAATTTCATTTTAATCGAAATTTGAACGCAGAGGGTTACTTTTACCTTGCCAACACTTTTTGCAAATACTAAAAATTGTTTAAAAAAATTTTAGAAAAGATTAAATAATTTTAGATTGGTCTCCCCAACAAGTAGAAAAAAAAAATTATTATAAAAAGAGAGACATTGGTTGCCAGTTTGTTACTAGTACGACTTTTCCTATTCTAACGGGTAGTGGTTCCCCATATGTAAGGTGTACTGAGAAAGTTTTGTTTTTTAAATATAGGTTATCTTCTCTCAAAAATATTGAAATTTCGATTTAATTTTTTTTAAAAACCATAAATATATAAATTAAAATAATAATAATAATACATTTTAACTCTCATAATAATATATAATGTAATCTCGATTTCTTTAAAAAATTCTAGTTTCGCTTACGTGTGAGCAAATAAAAAAATATATGTTAAAATTTAAACAATTTTAATTTTATAGAAAAAAAAAATTTAAGTTTATGAAAGTGGATTTTAATAATGAAACACATTATTCAAATGAGTGATTAGATAATAAATTAAAATCAATGTTTGTAACTTTGAGATTTATTTATATTTATTAATGAATCGAAAACTGTTAAATAAGGACGGTAATGAAACGAAACAAATAATTTTTTGTTTCATCTAGATTTTTATGTCTTACTTGACCTCATTTTATTTAGGGTAAACTATAAAAAATAGTAATTTTTGTTTACCTCGTATTTAATTTTAATCATTTATGTTTAAAATGATACATTTTAATCACTTACGTTATCGTTTTGTTACGAAGTGGACACTTTGTTGTTAAGCTTCATATCTCTCTAATGGTTATCCTACGTGGAAGTTTAAATAGATTTTAAATGTTAATTTTAATGTTCAGTTTGGATGAGATTATGTTTTTAATTTTTTTATGAAAATAGAATATAAAAGTTTATCTTAAAACCCAATTTCTCATGTTTAAAACTCGGCTTTCCAATAGCATCCCCTTAATTAAACATATAATAATTAAGCACCATCAAGTTTGAGAAATAGCACCCCCATACATTTTGTTTTCTTCGTCAACCCAACTATTGCTTCTTTTTAAGCGAGAGAAAATTAAGTTTTAAGGTAAAATTTTGTATTTTATTTTCATAAAAAAATTAAAAATTTATTATCATCCCAGTTGAACATTCAAGTTGACATTTAAAACTCATTTGGACTACCACGTAAAACTGTCGTTAGAGAGGCAACGGAGCTTAACAGCAAAATGATCACTTCATAACAAAACGATAACGTAAGTGATTAAAATGAAACATTTCAAATATAAATAACTAAAATGTAATCCGAGGCAAATACAAATGATTATTTTTGGAATTTACCCTTTTATTTAATACTTTAACACCCGAACCAGATCTCAAAAAAGGGAATTCCCAACCTGATAGTTGAATTGCAACATGGCACAACCATTTCTTTTGTCCTGTTAAAGCTTTAAAATATCAACCTACTGGCCAATGTTTTTCATTATACTTCTTAAAAACCTCCATGGTTGTGGGGCGGAGGATGGTGAAAAAGTCGATGAAATTGACCATCAAAATGTCTCTAATGATGAGAAACAAGTATATATGCAATCCTCATATTCATATGGAAACAAAGAAATAAAGAAATTGTTGATGCAAGATTTCAACAAGGTGGTAGAGGTTTGAAGTGGTTCACCCGTGTAGGGCGAAGAACCATCAATGATTGAGATAAAGGGGAGAAGCAGTAGAGAGCTCCCATGGAGATGTAAAAAGGGCCCCTCAAGGATGGTTGATGATGGCCAGACTAACTGGGGAGTGTAAGAAATGAAGAACCCCTTTTGCCCTAACACCAAGAAGTGTATACAAAGAGGTTTTTTATGTTCACTCCATTTTAAGTTGCTCATTGCAATGGCAATCAAAGTAGTGACTGTAACCAGAAACTTTCATTCAACCCTTTGTGCTTCAAAGCAATTAACAACTGCGTGATTCAATCTTGAATTTTTCAAGTTACGATCAAGCTTTATACAAACCACTTGATTACTTATTAAGATGATTGTATATCAATGGAAACAAAGTTTTCAAGATCTATCTAATAAATTGGTGCATTCCGCAACTCTTACGCTTATTAAAAACTCAATTTGAAAATCTAACAAGTGATTTCAATGAAAAAAAAATATCATTCATTCTAAAAGACCCGAATTTGAGCACTTGTGTGTATACCTTATCAAAGTGTTAAGAACGTATGAACATATACTATCATATAATCACACCAATATATTCAAAAAAAAAAAAACTCAATTTGAACTCAAACTCAAGCTCAACATGTTTCACTTCATTACTGATTAAGATTGCAAATAAATGGAAACAGTTTTTATTTGAGATCTAACTATAAAATAAAATTGTGCACTCTAATCCTTCACTCGGATAGCTCACAAGCTTAAGTTCAAACATAAATAATTAAACCAAACTTCAAGCTCCAACTTCAATTTCTACAGATACTAATTAAAATGATTGTATATGAATGGAGAGAATTTTTGAGATCTAGCTATAAAATAAAAATAGTGTTTCCCACCACCGGACACCATTGACAACCCTACCACAAATAAGCATTTCACTTAAAACATGTGCATCAAATATCAAACCATAGTCTGGGGAGTCCATGCTAAAAGAGCATGGTTATTCTAAAAGTTATAACAACATCTAGAATGCTTTTGTATACCTTAGAGCTCCATTTCGGCATGCACGCATTCAACAGTTCGACAGAAAAAAACATCATAGACAACAGACCAAAAACATCCATGACCGGTACCATATTATGATGATCTCAACCCCAAATGAACTTTCAGTACATCAGGTTCGATTGACTACCCACATCAAATCATGGTATGAATGAAACAAACAAAAAAAAGCTTCAGAGAAGTTCATACAATTGCGATAGCAGATCTCAAGGGAGTTCAGACATTTGACAGACAGCAGGCATGTTATTCCATGCACAAGAATCCAGACCCCATGCTTGACTTGAAATAGAAGTTCCATCTGCCATATTCTTGTACTCGCTACACAAATCATCGCCGAGAAGGCTTGATATGGCATCGGTCAAGATGGCTTGGTCCTTATCGTAACCAGAACCCTGCTCAAGCCAATTTGAAGCAAGTAAAGTATCGGGACGACTACTGTCCAACCGAATAGCAGACTCTTTTTGTATCTCTGGGGTCAAAACACGGTCAGCTGGTTCGGACTTCACATGGGAGTCTGAAAAACAATCCAAAATTCAAGGACTCTTATCATAAAACATCTGGCGAAAACAAAATGAATTTGATGATATAAAAAATTAGTGGAAAACACATAAAGCAAGTTGATAATGTGTTTATACCAAGGTTTTTGGTTAAGAAACTGGCAGGCTTTTGAAATTTGTATCTCATTCTTAACTAGTTTATACATTACAGGGATCTACGGGATATATGTCAACATCAATACTTGATAACAAAAATCAACCTTTAATAAGATGGAAGATAGTTTTCAATTTTCAATAATGCATGAAAAGCATAAATCATGAGGAGATCAGAGAGGTGCTCACCTGTAACAGTTTCAGCAGGTGGCTGTTCATCCAATGAACTGCCACTTGCACTGATACACTCACTGAAAAGAGAAGTTGCTGAATTACCCATTGGAGAAAGAGGTTCACCACACTTTTCCCATTCCGTCTCACAAATGTTGAAATTTGAACCTTCAGCTATATCACCGGGGGCAGATGAATTTGAACTTTTGTCAGATGCATGATTCTTTGCACTGCTTAGAGTTTTTGCCTCATGAAGTAAAGCATCCAGCAGGCCACTATTACGGGGAGAAAGACTATCGGACTCCAGTCCACTGGTTGGAGGTGGTGACTGGATAAAAGCATCAACAGACTCAAGTAAAGGTGGTGGGCAAGATACTGTGTCCCAGTTACCTAATTCAGTTTCTGGATATTGGAGTGAAGGGAGCTCCAACTTCACAGCCTCCAAAGGGGGCTCTGAAGCAGAGAAATTGCCATTTAAAAGGGCATGGCTACCTGGGAATACACCAAAAGGCTGGGAGTTCTTTGTTGCAGGATCTGGTTCAATTGGAAAAGACAGCCCAAAGGATCCAGCAGCCTTGTCTGATATATCATCTTGAAACTGCATAAACAAAGGGCATTCGTTTTTAACAGCACCAGTGTAACCAGGAAAAAAGGCTGGTGATTCTCGAAGACGCTTCTGGCGATGGATTGTTGGTGGCATAAAACCACAATATTGAGAAGAACCTAAACCTTTCATCAGCATGCTGCTAGCGGATAAAACAGGAAGCTCAGGAACATAAGGAAGCACATTTTGATTGGCCTTTAAACTGTCAAATATGACATCAGGTATCTCATAGCTATTGTTCTGCAAGATATCATGAGGTCCTTTATCCAATCCATTAACCGCACTGGTACTGTGGCTCTCCTGCAGTGCTTGCAAGGACACTTCAGGAGGATACAGAGGTAACCCAGCACGTTGGCGTCTCTTAATCCGGGTATTCCAGTAATTTTTTATTTCATTATCTGTACGACCAGGCAACTGCAGAGAATAACAAGGCATAGAGAAATTTATTTCAGACGCTTAAAAGACAGGTGCATAAAATCTTACAACTGAAAGTTTTATTATGCTTCACACAAACGCTTAGCATTTCCCAGGCTGGAATAGCTATCATAGAATTCTGGAAGACATGTCGCAATTCTTTTGCATCTAGCCCAAAATTTACATTATTGAGAAAAATATGCCAATAATAGGGTTCATTATGGTGTTTTAAGGCATGGACTAAATTTTGCATTTTAGTTCGGACTTTAGCAATAAGATGGGATGAGAAAAGGGGATCGGCTAGAAGAGTGCATATGAGGAGCTGGATTACTACAACCCTCAAAGAAGACCACTTTAACCGGGCCAAGAATGACACTCCTTGAACACTAAAAATTAGTGTTTCAATTTGGATCTTCCTGAAACTAAGGATAACAAAATCAGAGGACTTAAACAATCCACAGTGAGAACGTAAGTAAATATTAGAATCTGGGCTGCTCATTGGTTATGAATAATGATAGAAACATGCAGCAAAGGGAGCTCAGATAGAATGAAAAACAGTTAAGTGCAATTATCAGGTTCCTGCATTATGTTCCATGTAACTTGCTCCAAATTTATTACAAAATGGAAGTGTTCGAAGATAGTAATTAAGAAATTCTGAATATAGATTGGGCAGAGGTTGCAATTCTACAGATCTTAACACAAATATTAAGAATCCTATTTCTTCATGTAATTCTAAAATTTCTTTTATGTTTAATATATTTCTCCCATTCAATAGAAAATAACTAGATTCGCAGTAAATGAATAGAACACTTACATGTGCTGCCATCCGAGCCCATTTATTTCCCATCTTTGCATGGAGTTCAATGATCAGCTGCTCTTCTTCTTGAGTAAATGCCCCTTTCTTCAAGTTCGGCCTTAGGTGATTAGCCCAACGTAAGCGGCAACTCTTTCCGCAACGATATAGTCCAGAGTGCTTCTGAACAGCATTCCAGTTGCCTTCCCCATGCTTCTTCACATAGTCAATCAAAATCGCGTCTTCAGCTGATGTCCATGGTCCTTTCTTCAGAACAACTCCCCCAGCTCCACCTCCTCCACAGCCACCATCATCGATCAACGGCGACTCTGTCTGATCCTTAGAGAGCATTCCATCTTCCCGCTCATGTTTAGTGTGACTCATCTCTTTGTAATCACACACAAAGCCTTAGCAATAGGGGTGAACCATCCAAAACTCAAAACCTGAAAAAAAATGTAGAATGCACGCAAAATTAAAATACATATATAAACAACAAAAAAGGAAGAAGAAATAAAGGCGATGCCTTTTTTCCGCTCACTTTTCCATACTTGCACTCCAACTCCAACAGGTTCATTATTTTTATTTTAAAATACACGCTCACTCTTTATACATCGTGACAAGCTATAAGTGGATCAACCATGACAGCCCTTTATTCAAATGTTACATAAGAATCGTGATAGCATACATAAACGCATTAAAACCATAAAAGGAATCAAAATTCCTTGGGTAATATCGGCGCAACTCTAGAGATGGAGAATTCAGAAACAACAGAAAATTTCATCACGTACAGAAAGACTAAAAACAGTTAATGGAAAGCAAAACTATCCACAGAATATAAAATTCAGCAAACCTAGGCGCAAACCAAAGCGAGCATCAAATTCCGATTATATTGAAAAAAAAATGGCAAAATCATACCAATCTTTGAAAGTTGAATTAAACCCTTTTACCTAAACTGGAAAGCAGATAACATATCATTTTCAAAAATTAAAAGAGACCCGTTTCCAGAAATGAAGACATTAATAAATTCAGATAAAAAGTAAATTACAATTTTCATTTATTGCACTGTGATTCTCTCATAAATTACCCCAAAAATCTATCATTAATAAATTATAAACTGCGTATTGCACTATCAACTACTATATTAAAAAAATACTAAATTTAAATTACATAAATACAAAGTTGCTCATTCATTAAAGAAGCAAAACAATTTTTTTATAAAAAAATCTAAGAAAAATTAGAACTCAAGTACCTGCCTTAACAAGATGCAAAATTTGGGGAAAAACTGCCAAAAATAAAATTTTAAGCTCAATAATGATTCCTGATTGAAGTGAGAGCTGAGACAAAAGCGAAAATGGAAAACCTGAAATTCAATACAAAGAAAAATTATAAGGATATAAATTCCTAGATCTACAACCATTAATTATAAAAGAGCAAATCCTAGATCAAATATATATATATTTCTTTCTAACCTCAATTTTTGAGCTATAAGGAAAAGGATCCGAGAATAGAAAGAGCAAAACATCGAGAGATCTGACAAAGGAGCGATTACAAAAAAGAAAGCCTTTTCTTTTTTTAATTTTGAGGTTTTGTGTTTGGGGAGAGAGAAAATAGAAAGGAAAAAAAAAGAAAAAAGAAATGAAAGAGAGAGAAAGAAATGTAAAAAAGAGAGGAAATAAAGGAGCAAAAGATGGAAAGAAAGAAAAGAATGGGAGAATTATTTTTATTATTATAATTTTTTGTTTAATTGTTTTTTTAATGAATTTTATTCTATGAATTTATTCATTTAAATAAAATAATATATATTTTCTTAAGTAAAAGATATTGTATTTTTCTTGGTTTAATTCTACTATTTATCCCCGTACTTTATGGAAATTGTGAATTTAATCCGTATACTTTAATTTAATCAGTTTTAGTCTTTTTACTTTTTAAATTTTAAAATTTCAATGCTCGTCAAATTATAACTACTAAATTCATTAAGTTACTTTTTGTTATTTTCAAAATCTAACGTGACTAACATATTATCATATGTGAAATGTCATATCGATTTGTTATTTTCATATATTATTCATTAAAAATCTAGTTAATAAATTAACGAATGTCATTCGCATCAAGACTGAAATTTTAAAATTCAAAAAGTTACTAGGACTTAGAATGATCCATTAGTGAACATGGACTAAATATCTACAACTATACGCATAGTACATGACTAGTAATTGAATTTAACTGTTATTATTTGGGTCAATACTAAAATTTTAAATTTTGAGAAGTATAGACACTAAAATTGACCGAATCAAAAAGTATAATAATTAAAATTAATTAAATAGTATATAGTGACTAAATTTACAACGTTCGTAAAACATATAAACTAATTAAAAATATCAACTTTCATTAAACTGAAGTACGTGACGTTTAAAAAAAACATTGTTCAAAAGTCGATTTAAAATTATATAAAAACCATATAAATAAAATAAAATATCGACTTTCATTATGTTCTTCTAAAATGATATTGAAGAAAGTTACAACCTCATATTTAAAAATGAAAACTTTATAATTCTTATTTAGACCTTTAATTATCAATTTGACTTAGATTATTAAATAAAAAACAATAAATATATTAAAATCTTGGATTAAAAATTTAAATGTGTAAAGAGTATAAGGATTAATAGCATAAATAGATTAAGTCAAATGTTAACTCTATCTCTAATTTACTTGATCAAGCCCTTTCTCGAAACTTCGTTTGCTTGTATGCTAAGATATTAATATATTTCTTATCAGAAAAATATAGTAATTTCAAGTTTTAATTTTAAATTTTTATATCACAATCATTTTCAAATATATAAAATATTAAGTATTTATTTGAGCAAAAATTAAATGATAAAATTTTATTTGAATGCAAATTAAACATCAATGACTATTTAAATGAAATAAAAAATATACAAATAGATAAAATAATAAATTAAAAAAAAACTCATATTTTAACTTCAAATAAGTTAGCTAATACTTAATATCTAATTATATTTTTTAAGGTGAATTTTAGGAAGAAATTTACTAACTAATATTTTAAAATATACCCTTATTTTTTAGTGAATTGTAAGAGGAAGACAAAGTTTTAATAGCAACGCTACTAATGCAATTCGAAATCAAATCACACCGCGGTGAATACCGTGATCATCAAACCAACACACAAATCCAAAATATACCCATATTTTTGTGTAATACTATTTACATCCAATTGAAATTAATCAACAAAATTATCAGTTCATCATTTAATAAGGTATTATTACCATAACTATACTATATATAATGCTCTTTATTGAGTTTAATCACTCAATTCAAAGACACTAATTCAATTAAAAATTATTTAAATGTCAAATTATATAAAGTAAACCTTCATTTTTAATTCACTTCTCTTATGTAAGCACAATTACCTTCATTTTATAATATTTTTTAAATTTTAATCATCTTACTTTTTTTAGAAGTATATAAATAATTAGTCATTAATAAATTTCACTTACGAAGTAAGTGGACATTGGACTGCTATTAATTAACATTAAAGACTGTCCTAAAAGCACTTATTAATTAATCATTTTTAGTTTACTAAAATATTTTAAATAAAAATTGTTTATCTGTTTGGATAAATATTTACTTTTATCTCGATGCATTTAATTTTTTTTATTGTTTCATTCTATAATATTATTATATTATTTAATTTTATCGCTTTATTTTTATTTTTACATTAATAATAAATAAACATATCACCAATCGAATTGAAATATATAATTTAAATGAATGGAAGTGGGAACCAAGGATATTTACTTTAATGTATCATGATTGGTCGCGGGACACACGCTTTTTTTTTTTTTTTTGTTATTATTGGCGTACATACATTGCATATTTTCAGTTATTTTATTTATTTAATAATAAATAGATTTAAAATTTGGTGAATTTGAGAAATATTAATTCAAATTTTGAAGAAAAAATTATTAAAAGTGACAATCACGAATACTAAATATGAATAGTAAAACGGATATGAGAAATACCAAAATATTTATTTTTTGGTAAACTATAAAAATAATCTTTCAACTATTAATATATTTCTATTTTGATTATTCAAGTTTAAAATATTCTATTTTACTAATTAACGCTATTGAAATTTAAAATTTTAATCTATCATTTGTCAAATCACTAACAAAAGCATTTTTTCAGATACAATAATAAATTTAACCTCCAATATTTATATAGTTTATTAATTTGATTTTAATTCTTAAAAAATCAACAATTTTAATCATCAACTTTACAAATTATGTCAATCTAATCTTGATTATTAAAAATTTAAAAATTTAAAATTTTTTAAAAAATTTAAATGTTCATTTTTTTAATAAAAAATACATAAGATTTTATAAAGATGTAAAATTATAAATAAATGTTTTCTAACATGAAATTTATTTAGTAAAATAATAATTATATATATAATATTTAAAAAAACTGCAAACAATAATTCAAACTTTTTTTTTTTTAGTTTTATTTTATAAATTATAATTTATTTATTATATTCCTCATATTGTTCTTTAGTTCTCATCAAATTTGTCAAGCGTTAGGTATTTCCTTCACCAACAATCACTGACATCAGAACATTTACTTTAAATTCCTCGATTTTTCATATCTTTCGTCGTCGTGCCATTCAACTAGGAATCAATTGTGGAGCTGTCAACATGGCCTTCCACCTACCGAGTTTCCAACACTTCATCCTCACTTATATATCCTCAATTGTGTTTACCCTCAAGCTATAGTTTTTAACCCAACTTGAATATGATGGTCGTTAATGTTGAAAAAAGAGAAAATTTGAATTTACTTAAAGTTTTCTTCATGGTTTTTTCCTTCAAATTGTTTTATGTGTAATATTATTATTTTATTTATAAATTATTATTTTAATAAAAAAATTTATGTTAAAAAATAGAAAAATGAATATTTATTTATAAATATTTTTTTTATGTATTATTCTTGAAAAACAAGCTTTTAAATTTATTATTAGAAATTTTTAATTTTTAGGTTTTGAATTTTTAATAATCAAGACTAGATCAGTGGAATATGTAAAGTTGAGGGTTAAATATATTAATTTTTTTAGAATCAAGACTAAATTGATAGAATTTATAAATATTGGAGGGCTAAATTTATTGTTTTGCAAATAAGTAAATAAACTTCTGTTAGTGATTTAATGAATGAGTAATCAAAATAATAAATTTGGATAACATTAATGACTCATATACAAATTTTTTTAATTTAAGTGACCAAAACAAAAATAGACTAATAATTAAGTGACTATTTTTAGAATTTATCCTTTTATCTTTTAATATTTTGTTTAAATATAATTTAAATAAAGTATCTACTTTTGGAAAAACATTTCCACTTTTATTGGGATAACTATTTTTATTTTAAAAACATATTTTTTTCAAAAATAATTATTATGTATTTTTTGAAATTACAAACAATTAGATTTAAATATAATTGCTTGTAAATTGTGATATATTTAGATAATTATCATAATTAGTAAATTTGTAATTAATTATTATTTGGTCAAATCCTTACAAAGGGTGAGAATAGAAGAATTATGCGAGTAGAATTCAACGAGTGGTTTCAGTGGAAAAGATAATATTGTTCATTCTAGGAGATCTAAGTTTGAGCAACTGTGTGTGTAAGGTATATGTGCGCGTTGTCAAAGGGTTAAGAAAATATGAATAAATACTACCATATAATCGCACCAATTTATTCAAAAAAATTATGCGAGTAATCAATAATGAATACTTTCAGATGTAATTATAGTTATGAAATTAAAATTAATTATAACATAATTAATTATAAAAGTATATAATTATTATTTTAATAATTACATTTTCTTATAATTACTTATCCAAGTACACTTATATCATAAATAAATAAATAAAACATTACTTTTTTTACTTATTATGTTTTCTAAGCATAATTTCCTTTCACCTATGTAATAAGTATGTCAAATTTTAATTATGATATTTATTATTGTTATTATAATTATTAATACTTCTATTAGTATTATGATACAATTTTAAGAGAAATTATTACAAGGATTTACATCTAAATTTTATGTTTATTTTATTAATTATTTCTTAATTTAATTGTTTTGAATTAGAAGAGTTAAATACTTCTTTTTAATAAATATTATTTGTCAATCAAAGTTAAATTCTTGTGAAAAAAGTATTTTGGTAGTAAAATTTGTCGATCAAGGACGACGTTAAGGGATTGACAATAGTTCTGGTCACCTAAAAATAAAATTTTTTAGTTCAATCCCATTACAAATAATTACAAATTAATATATAGTAAAATTATACTCTGAAATCTCGATATATGAAAATAATTTTATTTAGCCCCTTAAAAAAATGGAACTATAAATTAATATATGGTGAAATTACATTTTAATTTCTCAAAAATTTTAGAATTTAGTTCGAACCTAAAAAAATTGTCATGTGTTCCTTTTTCAAAAATATATTTTTTATATTTTACTAGACCCTTATAGAATACTTGTCAAGCCCCTGTTTCTACTTGTAGAATCTTAAAAATTCATTAACAGTATATCAAATATTTTCCAATTATATATAATTATTTAATATGTTGTCAGCGATTAACATAAGTACACATATTTGATTGATTAAAGAATAATTAAGACTAAAATTAATAAATGACAATGTTTACCAAAGTTTTAATTCCAAACTAAATATTTTACAAGAGTGCAAATTAGGAAAAGAAACTTGAAGGGTTAAACATCAAAATATACCTTATTTTATGAAGGTACTTAAAGAAAGAAAAAAAAACACCAAGATTTTAGGTAACAATAAAATTTTGCCACAACATTAAATTTTAAAAGAAATAAAATTATTATTATTATACACTTATCCATAGAGAAATTATTTTATGAACTATCCCACCACATTATTCATAATCTATTTCCAATTATTTAATTACATTTTAACAATTTTTTTAATGTCACTAACACATATTTTTTTTTATAATTTTTTTAACCTAAACCCAAAACCTTGAATTTTAAACCTTAAACCCTAAATCAAAAACCTGAGCTCCAAACCCTGAATCATAAACCATTGAACATTAAACCCGAACCCTAAACTCGTATCACATAACCTCAAACCCTAAACCTCAAAATCATAAACCCTAAATATAAACCTTGAACGCTAAACCCAAAACTCAAACACGACCCCGAACCTTAAATTTCAAACCCAAATCTTGAACTTTGGGGTTTGGGATTTAATATTTAAGGTTTGAGTTCAATGTTCGAGGTTCTGGGTTTTAAGTTCTAAGTAAAAGAAGAAAAGATATTTGTTTATAATTTAAAAATTAATTATTTTAAGTAATTTAATTGAAATTAAATTAAGTTGGAGAAAATATTATATATAAATGAGTGTATAATAATTTGAAAATTGATGTCTTTGTACTCGGTAAATCTTTTACTATAATAAAATTTTGCTTGCTAACATCTTTAGCAGTGTATTTAGTAATTATAGAATCCCAAATTTCTTTACTTCTTTGTATGAACAGTAAACATCAAAAAGTTAATTTGAAAACATGGAAATAATAGTGTGCCTACACAATTTATTAAAGGAATTAGTTGGTTTGCATTGAGTGAGCGCATAGGCAGCTCCATGCACATCTAGGATTGGGAAGATGCACTCATACCATCTCTTGAGATGAGAGGAAAGGGTTTGGTGTATGAAACAATAAGCAACATTGGAATTGCAACAACATTGACAATGGAATCGACAACAATGGTAGCAACATTGACAATGAGAATGACATCATAGGTACTCGTACTTGCAAAAGGATCCATAATTATTCTTAAGATTGTTGTAGTTCTGAATCAAAAAACATTAAAACCCGAAATTCGAGTAGTATAATTTGAGGATCAACCTTAAAGATAATCCACTCATAGCATATTCTCCAGGTATCCAACAAGCTCTCATATTACCATTAAGAACAAAACTAAAATGAATACTCAGCTAAGAACGTAGCTCGTAGGAGTTTTTGGTGCAAACTATAGGAAATGCAAACAAAAATGATTAAACAAACTATAAAGCAAATTGACACAAATATATAGTAATTTTTTAAACTTAAAATATATTTTTAAATAAAGACAAATTTTAATGATTAAAGGAAATTTATATTTTTTTTTCAAATTATCATTATTTTTTAAAATGATTAATTAATTTAAACAAAATAAAAATTATAAAAATATTATAATATCAATACACACAAACAACCCGTACATCACACGAAAATTCAATATAATTATTCTTTATATTATAGCAAACTACTTTAACAGTTATGTGATAATTAAGTTTTCTTTCTAATTATTCATTTCTTACTTGATATAGCTTAATAAAGTTTAGGTTCAAATCATACTACAAATAAACGATTTAGACCTTAAGCTCATCGAAGAGCTTATACGAGGAGAATGTATTTCTTGTTGAAAATATACTACTGCAAAATAAAACTGTTAATGCTAACATGAAATCAAACTGAGCGTGAATAAAATAGCAATCACTGTGTCAGGAAGAACCACTGCCTTAGAAGCAAATTCGCCCTGATCGGTGTAATCGTGTAGTGGACGTTGCCTCCCAAGGTTAACACAGTACTTCAATATTTGTACACCCGAATAAAGAAGGTGGAACACAATTGACATTGCTTTTCTTGGGAAATCACAATAGGAACAATTCCTAGGAAAGATTAGAGGGGTCACAGACGGTCCCACTTAAAACCCAATCTCCTAGACATAATTTTTCACTCGTGTAATTTTGCAAAATACCAGAATTTAGAGAACAAAGAGAAAATGTTTTTCTCTTGTTGTGTTCTATATAAAATGAGGATAATGACCTCTTATTTATATAGTTTCAATTTACAAAAACAGAAGAGGATTTTTCTCAACTGAAAATATTTTGAAAATATTTTCTGCAACAATCAGAGGATTTTCCTCAATTGAAAATATTATGAAGATATTATTTTGCATTACCAACAATCCTCCACAAATGCAAAAGAATTGGAAATTTTGTAAACATGAGAAGAGCAATAGCTAAATTAGTCGCTTAAGCACTAGTATCTTGTGGATTTGAACTAGTACATTGTGAAATAAGTGATTCTTCTCTTTAACAAGTGAACGAATCTTGAACTTGTTAAGATAAGGGTTAACTCATGACACACAATTAATCTTAGAGTCAATTTATGTTCCGCGATATTTCAACAAGTTTTAACCAATACACCTCGGGATGCTGGTAAGTGCTCTAGAAAGATGGCCCAATGTCTTTCATAGAAGGTGGCTAATTCTTCACACTTACGTAGGTAATTTCATCAAGTCTATCTCAATATAGACCACCCAAAATAAGGACTATGAAATCATTAAGAGCATTTTATTAAGCTTATCCTCTCAAATTTAAGTTCAGTGAATTCATCAAGTCTGTCTCAATAGGACCACCCAAAATCTGGGATATGAACTCATTAAGAATAATAAATTCAACCTCTCAAGTCGATGAATTCATCAAGTCCTTCTCAATAGGACCACCCAAAATCTGGGCTATGAATTCATTAAGAGTAAAAAACTCATCCTTATTCATGTACATCATTCTCCATAGGGATAGGTAAAATGTACACTATGAGTCTTTCCTTGGTTTCGTTTGACCACATTGAACTTAGAAACTAAGTTGGGTATCCACCATGGATTCCTCAATCATTGAGCTTAAGACCCATAGCCCTCAATGAACTAAGAATCACTTTCTTACTTAACCTTTTGACAAAGCACACACAGGTACTCAAAAGGCATCCCTTTGAATGTGGCACCAACCGCACTCTTGCGGCATCCCATTGGATGTGTCCCTCTAGACGTGGTTTATGCTAACAGTCTCTTGCGACACCAAAAGTTCTCAACATGGGAAATTTAGACACATTGACCAGCCATAATCTAAGCCCTCTCGACCCCTCTATGGTCACTGTATTGGGTGTGGCCATCTTGGCCAATCGTAACACATGCGACACCACCTAATTAGGTTCATCTCAATCTTAATTTTGGACTTTAATATCCATGCCAATGGAGCTACGACTCAATTGACTCAGTCTCGCTAAGCCTTCCAAGCCTATTTTGATCGCAATAGCCTATTTGCCAACACAGATGCAGCTTGTAATCGCTCCAATGCTACTTAGGGACATTCTTGCACTACTTAAGTGCTTTCAAACTGATTGTCTCAAAATTTTATCAACATATTTATAAATCAAAATTTCATTATATATATATATATGTAGAAGCCCAATTTTGACTGGGCTATGAATAATAAAATAAATAAGAATCCAAATAAAATAAAATAAAAATAAAATTTATTTTAAATCCATAGTCCAAATTACATTGCAAACCCAATTCAAAACCCAATACCCATTTACAAATTCTAAACCCAATACAACAAGCCCAAATGCACTGAAAAATTTTGAAACTCTAATCAGGGTTTGTTGCTCTAGCCACATTGCCACGTCAGCATTACCACGTCAGCATGCCACGTCACCATTGTCATGTCAACGCCACGTCACCCACGTGACTCTTCACCTACCAACCTTTGACCCCTCGGCTCCCGAGACTTTTCTGCTGCCCTGAGACTCCTCTGCCCGACGCCCTCACTGCCCGAAGCACCCTTCGTCTGCCTTGCACTAAAACGGCAAAAGCAGGCCGTTCAACGCCGGCGTTGACCCTGCCACCGTTCCACCCTAGTGACACCTGCAAAACAGGGAAGCAAAAAAGACAACAGAGATGGTGGAAAGCAACAACACAGGGCAAAATGACAGTATTTCTGTAATATTTTTATGGCTATAAAAGCATTTTCAAATTTGTAAAACGATACTAAGAAATATACAAGAAAATAGAGAGCAAAATCACACACAAAAAATCCACAGAAAATTGATACAAAGAAAATCGAAAATCAACTCAAAAACTCAAGAAGTCGGATCCAAGCAGAGAAGCCCAAAGAAATTTTTTAGGTATTATTTTACTTTGTTGTCTTCAAACATATATATACAAATATCATGCTATTTCGTGTACAAATGGTATATCATTTCATCATTTCGAAATAAAAAATATTTTATAAAAAGAAAAACTTTAAAATAAAATGTCGAAACCATCCCTTCTTTTTGCAAAACGACGAGTTTCGAAAATTACTTAAATGTTGGAAAATGGCAGTCGCCACCAATCCTTTATTTTGTGTGATTGGATCACCACAAAACATTTTAAAAAGACCATTTTGAAAACACGTAGGTCTTTCAAATCCAGAAAAACAAGTTCGGGAGTCGATTACGCATGAGGAAGGATTAGCACCCTCACACGCCCAAAATTGGTACCGTATTGATTATTTTCGGGTCTTAATTTGTAACATTTAAAAGTTCAAATAAAGCTTAAAATACGATCCTTGAATGCATGAGTTAAGTTTAAAAGAAATCGAGTTTGCTTGGAAATCCCGCTATTTCAAAGTGATCGAGGAAGAAAAGCTACGTCCAGTGAGTTAGGACACGACATTTCAAGATCCATAAATAATGAGCTTTCCTTTGTAAAACTTCATTTTTTAAAATTTTTACGAAGAGGATATTTGATTATCTTTATTTGTAGAAACGTTGCACCTAGTAAGTTAAGGTGCAATATTTCAAAATCGAAGATAAGGAAACATTGCCTCGATTAAGGGTATTCGATTGTTTCGATTTGAGGAAAAATTGCACCTGGTGAGTTAAGGCACAAATTTTCGAAAATCGAAATAAAAGAATATTGCCTCGATTTTTAAAGCTTTTATATAAAAAAACAACTTTGAAAACAAGTATGCGAGTTAAATATGAATGAGCAGTTGATAGTGGATATCATATAGCGGGAAATAAGATAAATAGGAAGATAAATTAGTTGCGAAAAAAGAATCAATGATACAAAATACGAGTGCATAATTATTTAAAATTAAATGTAAATATTGATGAGAAAGAAGAATGATGCAAGCGGAGTTCAAAATGAGACTTTTCGGAGTCCCGGGGGTAAAAATGGTAATTTTGGATTCTCGGGGGTGAAATGGTAATTTTGGGAAAATTTAGGGTTAAAAATGGAATTTTTAGACATTTAGGGGTAAAAGGATAATTTTGAGAGTTTCAAGGTCGAAAATGGAGTTTTTGGACATCCGCGGGTAAAATGGTAATTTTAGGAAGTTACGAGGTCGAAAATGGAGTTTTTGGACATCCGGGGGTAAAATGGTAATTTTAGGAAGTTTCGAAGTCGGAAATGAAATTTTTGGAAGTTCGAGGCTAAAAATGGAATTTTGGGAAGTTTCGGGGTCAAAAATGGGATTTTTGGAAGTTCAGGGCTAAAAATGGAATTTTTGGAAGTTCGGGGCTAAAAATAGAATTTTGGGAAGTTTTGGGGTCAAAAATGAGATTTTTGGAAGTTCGGGGCTAAAAATGGGATTTTTGGAAGTTTGAGGGTAAAAATGGATTTTTTGGACAGCTTAGAGACCTTCGGGGTAATAAAACCCAAAAAGCAGATGACACGTGGCAGCCCTCAGGCCTCTTGAAGTCAGAGGACCATTTTAAAAACTAAGGAAAATTTTTGGGGCAATTTTATAATTAAAGCGAACCTGATTTAAAGATCAAATTAAAACAAATTAGAAATAAAGGGGATCAGTTGCATAAATAATCCAAAATCATGACACGTGGCAGCTCCTTGTGCTTTTAAAAGGTCGAGGGACCAAATTGAAAAACCATGAAAATGATTAGGCCAATTTAAAATTAATTAAAAATACGAGGAGGACCTGGTTAAAAATTTGAAAAAAAGCGGAATGACCAAATGCATAAATATACCCTTAATCAAAAACACGCGGATCGCAGGTCGAGTCGGGTCGAATTTGGATCGGTCATGGATATTTTAGAAGAAACTATGCCGTTTTACGCGAAATACCTTACCAAAACGCTGTCGTTTTGGTAAGGGTATTTAAAGCCTGGACCCTTTGAAAAAAACACTTCCTCTTTCATTTTCTCGGATTTCAGAGAAAAAACCTGAAACCCCTCCCCCTTTTCTCTCAAATTCTTTCCATGGCCGGCCAAGCTCCGGTCGGTCCGCTCGATCGCCGTCCGTCGCATAGGCCCACACGTGCCATCGTTCGAGACCACGCGTTGTCGCGTGTCGTTGCCGCGCCCGGTCACGCGCGTCGATCCGGCCGTGTCTCCATCGATGCCTTCCCTTCCCACGCGCCACGCGCCTCCGTCCATGGCCTCTTTCAGGTAAGGGTTTCTTTTCTTTCCTTTTTATTCTTCTTAAAACCAGATCTGGCTTTAAACCAAACCCTAAAAAAATTGAAACTTCGTTTTCTTTCTTTATTCTTTTTAAAAAAAGAACGTTTTAATCTTTTTTTTAAAATGTTTCCCTTTTTTTTGCACCCGTGAAATTTCAGATCTATTTTGTCTTTGGTTTAAAACTGTGCGATTCTTTGTTTCGCAGGTCTGCGCGCGGCGACGGCGGCGGTAGGCTCCAGCTCCGGCGATGGTTAGACAAGGAGCACCTCTGAACTTTTGTTTTCCCCTTTTTCTTTTATTAATCATATTATTAATTATTATTATTATTATTATTATTATTATTAAGAAAATATTTATTATTAATAATTATTATAAAAACTGTTCGTTGGTTATTAATGCCATTATTTATTACCGCCATCTATTATTAATACTTATTTATGTAATTAATAATCATTGAAAACGCGTTTAGAAATAATAAATTACAGTAATAATATATGCATGAACGGGTATTAATAAATGTATGCGAAAGGTCATGAACAGTTTAAATCTAAAGGATTAACACTGATGAATGAATGCTTACTAGTAGATGTATACTTTGCTTGGTATGAACTGTTTGGTATTTTGCTCTCTTGTGCTTCGAGTGCTGATATCTTTCCTTAATGGTTTACTGTTTCTGTTTATATTGATTTTTTAGAGAGATCGTAACCCTTTACAACTGAAATGAATTCGGCTTTTATAGCCTATGTTGACATCATTCTTTTTTGTTTTACAGTACTTAATGTATGTCTACTCTCTCTTTTTGCAGGTTCGGCTATGGCAGTGGTGGTTGGAGCAACCGGTGGCAGTGCAAGTTGAAGAAGAAGCTGCTTAGGATGACGTGACGCATTCTGAGTGGCTGAGGAGGAGGTGGCTAGTGCAAGTTGCTCAGCAGATTAAGATTAGACTTTAGGAAAGTGTAAAGTTTGGGCCTTTCGAATTTGGGCCATTTGTAATTTGGGTTATGTAATTGGACATTTGGACTTTTTAACTTTGAATTTAAATTTAAATTAAATTTAAATTTAAGATTAATTTAAATTCAAATTTAAATTAAATTTAAAAAAAGGCGCAGTCAAAATTGGGCTTCAACATAAAAATTTGGATTTTATATGAAAAAATCGGATTTAAGATTATCTTTCAAAATAAGAAGAGAAATCGAGCTTTTATCACGAAAATAGATCTGGACACAAATCCATTTCTCTAAAAATAAAAGAAGAGAAGTCCTTTTGTTTACCTAATCGCCGTAGCCGACGGCGTCGAAGGCATGAACGATGGTCGGAGACTGACGGTGCGGAGGAGCCACGACGGCGCGTGAACACCAGGACCAACGGAGATCAGTGAATAGGAGGCCGAACCCTAGATCGGGCCTAGGGTTCATGAGAGGAAGAGAGCATTTTTTTAGTTTTTTTTTTTAGAGAAGTAAAAATGATTTTAAAAAAAGACTTAAAATGGTTTTTGTAAGAGGGGTATACGGTGTCATTTTGAAGCCTTTACCCGTGGCTCAAAACAGCGTCTCTCCAAGACGAAACCCGAGCTCCGACTCGACCCGGAGGTAGACCCGCGCGTTTTTGGAAATGGTCCATTTACCTTTTTAATCTTTCCGCGTTTCTTGGATTTTCAATTCCATCCTTCAATCCTTTTTATATTTCTTTTAAATTTTCTCCCCAATTTCCTTCCGTTTTCATATTAGTCCTCCGAATTTTGGCTATTTGAGAGTATGACACGTGTACTGCTAGGGATTTATCACACTTTCAGTCCCTGAACCTTTTTTAAAATTTAAGAAATTAAGTTTGATTTCCCCCCTTCTTATGATTTTGCCCCAAACACTCTTGTTCCTTCTAATTTAATACAAAATTTCCTTCTTCTTTTTAAAAAAAAAAAAAATCTAGAATTTTATTTATTTTAGAGATTGGAATTTTCATTGTTCATTTTTTTTACTCTAAAACATTTTGCCTTAACCCATCATTGTTATTCTTTTGAAACTAAGCTTTACACTTTTACATTTGTTTCGAATTAAAGTTCTTTTAATACCCTTTTTTTTAACCCATTTCTTTGTTTGCAACAAACAATATATTTACTTGCACCACGTTGTCCATCCTTGTTTTAGTCTCACGAATAAATTTCCATGGAGCGAAAAGCTTTTCATGCCTCATCGATTTTCGCATGGAACGTATATTCATTCCAACATTCTCTGAAAATAATTTAGCTGGATCGCGTTTTTCTTTGTATAAAATCTCTTTTTTAAAGCCTCGGATCTTTCACCTTTCATTTAATTTTAAAACTAGTTCCGTTTTAAACCAATGTTCATTTTCTTTCCTTTTTTTGTTTCTTATTTTTCTTTCGAGTAAATCGTTTCCATTTCTTTTTGCTAAAATTAGGTATTTTTTTACTTTACTTATTAAATTTTATTATTTGTTTTGTTTATCGTGATTTCCATTTATTCTTTATTATTCATCATGTTATATTGTCATGGTAAATGCCACTGTTTTGCTCGCACTTTTTTTATGAATACTATCTCAGGTGATATATCTAATACATGCTTTTGACTACCTTTAATCCTTCAAAAAAAATGTATGTCCATTTCAGTACTTTTAGAAAAATGTTTTGGTTAAATGGTTTGTTTTGAAAGAATATATAAATTATCATTTTTGCGAGTAAAATTCGGTATTTCGGGAAATTGGGAAGCTAATACTCTAACGTATTGGGTATTATTTCTTTGAGTCCTAAAATATCGAATGATTTTCTTAAAATCGACAATGACTATCTCATTCGTAAAATTACACATTTTATCCACCTTTTTACGAATTTTCCTTTTAAAAAAAGGGGTAAAATGTATATCATTTTTGACATATGAATTGTTTCAAATTAAAAGTCGATGCTCTTTTATTTAAGAGAAATTGAAAGATCGTGCCCTAACGTGTCGGGTGTGATCTTTCTCTAAACTTAAATAATCGAGTATCTTACTCAAAATCAAAAATTGTTCGACGTTCAAATGTTTTAGGGAATCCAAAAATTGTGCCCTAACGTGTTGGGTGCAATTTTGTTTTGAACCTAAAAATTGAACGTCTTGTTTTAACATCTCATTCATAAAGTGCTTTTTGAATTTCTACTCGAATTTTGGGTTTTCAATTACCAAAAAAAAATCGATTAGGAACCAATTTTGGGCGTGTGAGGATGCTAACCCTTCCTTACACGTAACCGACTCCCGAACTCATTTTTTGAATTTTAAAGACCATGGTTTTTATAAAAATCCAAATGTTTTGTGGTGATCTAATCACACCAAATAAAATATTGGTGAGGACTCTCATTTTCAGTTTTAAATAATTTTCGAAACTCGCATCAAAAAAATGATTTCGACATATATATATATATATCTTTCGAGATTCAAACCCTCTAATTTTCTCTTCATTGTCTATATATATATATATTTTTTTTTTTTTTTTTCGAGATTCAAACCTTAAACTCTTTTAGGATTTCACGATATCCATGATTTATAATCAAATCCCAAAAGCTCAACTCTCAACTTGAAACAGGCAAACCAAAATTAAACCACTCGAGATATGAATCAACAAAGACAAACCCACATTCCATCACCTTAAAGCCCCCACTTAGGTTACAAGCTCGCGTTACCAAGTTTGGCTTCTAAATTGCCTGTAGGAGCATTCGTTGGTTCCAGCAGCTGAAACGAAAATGATTCTCACGTTTAAACAGTAGTATAGTTTGCTTCTAAATTGTTGGAAATATATTACTACAAAACAAAATTGTTAACGCTGATAGAAAACCAAACTGAGCGTGAATAAAATAGCAATCACTGTGCCGTGGAAGAACCACTGCCTTAGAAGCAAATTTGCACTGATCAATGTAATCGTGTAGTGGACGTTGCCTCCCAAGGTTAACACAGTACTTCAATATTCGTACACCTGAATAAAAAAGGTGGAACATAATTGGTATTGCTCTTCTCAGAAAATCACAATAGGAACAATTCCCAAGAAAGATTGGAGAGATCACAAACGGTCTCACTTAAAACCCAATCTCCTAGACAGAATTTTCCTCTCGTGTAATTTTGCAAAACACCATAATTTAGAGAACAGAGAGAAATTGTTTTTTTTTTCTTGTTGTGTTCTATATAAAATGAGAAGAATGACCTCTTATTTATATAGTTTCAATTTCCAAAAATAGAAGAAGATTTTTCTCAACTGAAAATATTTTCTACAACAGTCAGAGAATTTTTCTCAACTGAAAATATTATGAAAATATTATTTTGCATTACCAACATATCTTTTATCTTCAAAATTAAGGGTAAGTTTAGATGAATGGTCCGTTTCTTTAAGATTAATGTAAAAATAACAGTGACGGTGAAATTAAATACTGTAACATAAAAAAAAAAGTAAACTAAACGCACCGTATCGTACCATCCATCTAAACCCACACTTAATCTTAAAACCCTACCCGAGGATGTCAAATCTAGAACATGATTTTTTTTATATTGACATTTTTTTAGAGAGAAAAGTTTAGGTTGCTCGAAATAGGCTCTAGACCGAATGCCCACCATAACTTGAAATCAATGAAGAAATTTTTTATTGAACCAATAACTTTGTTCACATTGACTTGATTTAACTCGAATTATCAATTAAAAATAAAGTAATGGTTTACTTGAAATTGTTATTAAAATATGAATAATAACATGAGGTAGTTGATGGAGTCAATTGAGAAAAATAATATTCAAAGAATGGAGTGAGGCAGTGAATGAAAGTGATACGTCTGCCTCCCTACTTTTGCTGTTTCACTTACGCAAGGGATAATGCTTATTTGATGATTCATGAATAACGTGACGCCTTTGCGTTTGATTTTCTCCCACTCTAATATATTTTAAGTTAAAATATGCTGTTAAGATTCTATATTTTTCAAATATTTTTAAAATTTTAAAATTCAAGTCTAATCGTTAACGTTATTAAATTTATTATTATAACATTTTGAAATTAAAAAATTATTTATTTGATAACAATGTAATTAAAAAATAACTTTATATCACGCTAATATATTAAAAAAATAACTTTATAATTAACTTAAATTTAATAAAAAATAACAATTTTAACAGGTAAAAAAACTAAATTCCATGAAATAAAAGTATAAGAGCTAAATTCCTATTTTTTTGAAAAAGTATAGGGACTTGTGGACATTTTATCCTATAAGAGGGTTCATTTTTTTATACAAATTTTTATTAATCATGATAAAAGAATAGGAGTGGTCCAATGGGTGCCTTGATAGATATTAATAAATATTAAAATTTATTTCATAACAATATAATTTTTGTTATTAAAATGAAATAAAAAAATATTATTTTGATTTTAAAACTTAAAAAGTAGCCCTTTCCAAGGCTAACCATTTGGTGAGTGAGGCATACCAAATCAGATGAGGTCTAACCTCATGTCTCATATATATCAACATTCATAAAATTGTAACCATGGTTAAGAGTGTTTATCGTCTCATGTGTAATTTGAGCTCGGATCGCGTTAGTCGCGTTTGTTATTCAGACTTTGCTTTGTTATTGTAATTCACCAACTCTAACAGCAACGCGACTAACACGACTCGAATCTAAATCACACTTGAGACGATAAATATCGTGACCATCACACATAAAATTTCATAATTTCTCTTTCTTAAACTTTTTAAAATATAGCATCAACATATCCTTGATTTTCTTTTATTCAAAAGAGTAAGTAGGTGAGAAAATAGCAAAAAAGAAATCAACGTCACATTGAATGCACCACCCCATTACTTCATTGTGCAAATGCCAGCAAGGGAAGTCTAAAATAATTCTCAAATTTGCCATTTTAGCCATCTTGGATTCCCTCTAAATGTGCCTTATATTCACCTCACTCTACCTTGTGTGCGGCCACTCGCCTTGTGGTCTTCCCCGAGGAAGCTTCCTCCATGTTTCATTGCCAAACTCCACAATCACTTCCTTCTCCCAACCAAATATTCAAACCATCCCAAATAACCCATAATTCGATTTCGACCACCCACCACCAGCAATATCCTCGTATCCAATTTCCTTTGCAAACCCGAATCAGACCAGCAGAAGGTACCTTACTGGAGTCCACAATTACAACACGATCCACATTTTTTTTCGCCCTTCCTTCAAGTGGAGTTCGCCGTCAAAGTTGTGCCCCACTTCTCTTCCATGACTTGTTCCTGCTAATCCCTGCAGACTTCAAATTTCTAGCCCAAGCCCATCTTTGACTTTATAACATCCTTAGCATAGAAATTTTCATTTTTAAAATAAAATGAAGTTCCTGTTTCCAAAACTTTATGAAAAAAAGAAAAAATTGAAAGAAGAAGTACCCATTGTTTATATACTTCTATACTCTTTCCTATTTTTATTCTCTCTGAAAATTTTAGGAGAAATTTGAGAGAGAATTTCAAAGATTCTCAATGTACCCACCATGATTAGAAATTCTTTAAGCATACAACTTTTACTATTATCAGGTGCTATGATTGAAGGATTGCACATTATCTGTTTATCATTTCGACGTATTATTCATGTTTAATTTTCAACTAATATATGTTTATTTCGTTCATGTTACCTATCCAATCTTATAGATATAATGGGTGGAATTTTGAGTTTAAAAGATATCAATGTTTCAAATTCCAAAGGATAGAGAAAAAAAGAGAGCAATAATTAACGAGAAGATGATAAGAAGAAATGAAAAGGAAAACCAATTTTATGTTAATTCGCCTCATATTTTAACTTCAATTTGTTATTAGTGTTATATGCATTTTATGTTACTAGTGAATAATAGACATTTGGTATTGAATTTTGTTATGCAATTATAATAAAATATATAATAATTTGATCTGGGATTTAATCCGATGATTCGATTCGAAATACTCTTGATTTATGTAGCTCCAAACATCCCATTTGAAAGGGATCGATTCTGCTTTCTGGACTAGGACACTATTCTCCTCTTTATATTGATCTCTGTTGATACTGTATATCAACAATTTTTCGTTTAATGTTAACTAGAATTTTCTACGCAACTATTCCCAAGTTTTAAATTAGATTAAATGTTTAAATTAGGATCCAACTTTTTAGGCGTTATTCACGTAAAGATCAAATCTTTCAAAATGGTCAAATAATGGTTTAATCTTTATAAAAGTGCTCAAATAAAAACCAAACCTTTCAAAATGTTTTCGAAAATGCCCAAATAAGGGTTTCTCAAATGTCGTATATCAAGTCAGCATTTAATTAATTTTTCTATAAATTGGGTTGAAGTACGTAAAAAAAACCCTTATTTGAGCACTTGGGTAAAGGTTAGATCTTTATTTGATCAATTTGAAAGGTTTGATCTTTACGTGAGCAACCTCTAAAAGGTTAAGCCTTAATTTGAGCATATACCCTTAATATTATTATAAACAAATTATTTTTAATAATATTAATAGTATTTTATTTAAATATTAGAATTACATTCAAATAATTTTATTAAATTATATAAAACTTAAATAAATTGATGTACAACAAATATAACCCTTTCAACAACATTGTGTTTAAGGTTTGAATTTATATTCTCTCATTAAGAGTGCAACATGCGTTGTCACTCCACTCAGCACTTGTTGGTATATATTATGAGAAAATGAAAACACCATACAAAACCAAAAGAAAATTTATACGAGAGAAAAAATATAAATATATGATTTGTCTGATCCTTTTAAATAATGTGATCTAATCCTAAATAATTTAAATAATAATTTGTGAGTGTTTATATAAATTAATTTATTTAAATATCATTTAAAAATAGAAGGAAATAAGTGTAGATTTTGAATCAACTTGTGACGTACAAACAAACTTTTTCCCTCTAGTCAGTTGAATGAGAATATTAAATTGACCATTGGTTAAAATGTGGATCAAACTCTTTTAAATACATAACATTAACTTAATTTGAAGATTAGGATTTTCAAAATTCTCAAGTCTTGGGTTCGAGTGTCAACATGTAAACCATGTGAGTTATTTCTAAATTTTATTTTAATTTAAGTCTCACTATATAATATTAAAGAGTGCTAAAAAAATAAGTTTTTTTTCTAAGTCAAGAGTTCTCTTCGTGGTTTTCTCAAAGATACGACGGTGGCTACTGTTGGGATTGGGCGAAAGGGTGGTGACTTTGGAAAAACAAATGGAAGCAGATAAGATCGCTCTCTTAGGGAAGGAGTTGGCACATCTTTCAGTCAAAAGTTCTCTTGTGTCTCCTCCGAATGACAAAACTTTGATTGATACTTTATGGACAAAGAAACCTTACATCTGGTAAGTTTTAAAGCCCAGATGAAAGCTATTTGGAAATAAAAAAAAAGTTTGATATCCAATCAACAGGTCAGAATCTTTTCTTTGTTGTGTTTGAAGAGGAGGAGGATTTGGAGTTAGTGATGGACGGCAAACCTTGGTTATTTCGAAAACAACTGGTGTTTTTAGATCGATTGATTGAGCCGATATCACGTAAAAAGTTGAAGCTAGTGCAAACTCCGATTTGGGTAAAGATTGGTCCATGTCCTCCTGAATGTGATCGTAATAACTTCATGCATGCCATTGGGTCCTCTTTTGAGGATTACTTCAATCAGAAACAAAAGGTGAGTTGTAGAATTAAGGTTATGGTGGAAGCACATAAACCCTTACGACGAGGTGTGTTTATCCAGGATGAAGACCAAAATAAGTCTTGGGTTCCTTTCAAATATGAACGGTTGTCGGGGTTCTATTTTGGGTGTGGCCGCATGGGGCATCTAGTTGCTAATTGTTTGATGATAACCCAGTAGATTAAAGAATTACCGGAGGATGATATGCCATATTCTCTAGCTCTCAAAGCCGAACTTAACTTCTCTAGTAAACTTAGCTTGCGTCTTGAATTTATTTCATTTTATTGCATTTAACAAAATTTTAATTATAAAATAATTAAATCAATTTGTGTATTATACTATTATTATTATTACAAAACAGTTAGCAATCTTTCAATTTCAAGTCATTTTCTAGTATGTTAATTAAATCAAACTGACAAGCACAAAAGGATTTTGAGCGTCCACTATGTAATTTTTAAGTCACGGTCTAAGAGTTTTTCTATTAAAATTTTTGAAGGGTTAAATTGAAATTAAAAATTAAAATAAGGATAATTTTATAATATTTTGGATCAAATTTATCTTAATCTCGACTTGATTCGATTATTTTAAAAATTAATCTAATTCAACCTGAACTCAATTTAAAAAAATCTGATCTTATCAGATTGGAATTTGTCAATTTCAGATTTTTTCCATCTCTAACCCTCACAAAAAGGCCAGCTGTCACAATTTCAGGGTCTAAATAGTAATATACCTACTATATCCAATGTATTAACTTTAGTACATTTAAATTTTTAAAATTTTAAGTTAGTAAAAATAAAATTATACTTTGATTTTCTTTAAAAATATAAAATTTGATTTAATCCTTTAAAAATTATAAAGATGTAGACTAATTCAAAACTTGAATTATTTATTCGAATTAACTCGAATAACTTAATTTAATTAATTCGAAATTCTAATATTTTTTTTATTTTTTCAAATAGAATAAATTTTACTTACCCTAATATTAATATAATAATCAAACTCTAACATACCATAAATTAGATATTTAAAATCATTGAAAAGAAAAAGTATTTTTGGTAAGTGGCCAAAATCAAATATTGACGCATGCTAAAAGTATATTTAAAGGAATACATTAAATCAAAATTTTAAATTACAAAAAGCAGAGATAGTGCCAACATTGAAATCATTGGAAAAATAATAATTAAATTCATTTTTTTATTTTCAAAGTAGATAGTTTGGTGATAAAAGAGAATAGTATATAAAAAGAGAGAGAGAGAGAGAGTCTTGCATTGCCATTTGGCAATGGGTCTCATGATTTCCAATAGGGACAACTTGGAGTAAATCTGATAATATTAATACAATATTCAAAATATCATATAAAACTATTAAAATATATCGATATTTTAATATTTATATAAATTAAATTACTTAAAAAGTAAATATAAAAAAGCCAATTAAAACACTATTCGTTTTTTTAATTTTTTTAAATGTTGAAAAAATAAAGGTAAAAACTTATTTTCAATAATGAAAATATGTTTGATAACTATTTTTCTATAATATAAACGTGATAAATAATTAAAAATTATATTTATATTGTTATGTTTATACGAATTTGAAACATGATGAATTTATTTAATACATATGTTTTAACACGAGGAAAGGGTAGTGTACTAACATGATGAATGAATAGTCCGTCGTTTGGTAAGTAAATTGTTAATCACGTTTGTTTGGTTAAAGCGTTAAACAAATGCAAAATAAATGTTATTCTATAAAATATCAAATTTGCCCACAGACCTATCATCTGTTTAAAAAATTACGATGCCACAAATTAATTGGTACACCATAAATCTCTATCCAAGAATTCAACAGTGAGCATGAAAATGTTTGCATCGAGGCATAAAAATGAATGGGTGCTCCATAAATTAGGTTCTTGTTTATTTATCTATTTTTAGTTTTTTTTTTATGATGACCCAACAACAAGATAATTAGCGCGACTCAAACCCAGACCATATTTGAGGCGTTGAACACTCTAACCATCAACCCAACACATGAGTTTCTATCTATTTATTTTCTGTTTTGTTACCAATTACTTTAAAAATACTTAAATCAAACATAACTTTCAAAAACCAAAATATAAGTAACTAATATTTAAATCGGGTAAACTACAAAAATAGTCACTTTTGTTTGACTCGAGTTACATTTTAGTCACTTATGTTTGAAATGTTACGTTTTAGTCACTTATGTTAGGATTTTGCTACGAAGTGATCACTGTGCTGTTAAGTTCCGTTATCTCCCTAACGGTAATCCTACGTGGCAGTCCAACTAGATTTTAAGTGCCAACTTGGATTTCCAAATGGAATGAGAATAAATATTTAATTAAATACAATTTTTAAACCCTAAACCTTAATTAAAAAAATTCTAAACCCATTTCCACACACCTCTCTTCTTCTTCTTCGTCCCTTTTGATTCCAATGTCTTTAGTTACAAATCTGTCTCGAAGCTTGAATCTTTAAAACCCATTAACCCAAATATTCAATATCTTTGATTCCAATATCTTCTTCCCGATAAGTTTTTTTGGATTAATGGGTTTCAAAGATTCAAGCTTTGAGACAGATTTGTAACTAAAGATATTGGAATCAAAAGGGATGAATATGAAGAAGAGAGGTGTGTGAAAATGAGTTTAGGGTTTTTTAGTTAAGATTTAGGGTTTAAAAATTTTAATTAATTAAATTTATTTAATTAAATATTTATTCTCATTCCATTTGGAAATCCAAGTTGACATTTAAAATCTAGTTGGACTGCCACGTAGGATTACCATTAGGGATATAACGGAACTTAACGGCACAGTGATCACTTCGTAACAAAATACTAACATAAGTGACTAAAACGTAACATTTCAAACATAAGTGACTAAAATGTAACCTGAGACAAACAAAAGTGACTATTTTTGTAGTTTACCCTATTTAAATCCAATACTTAAGGATCTGATTTCTAGTGTGGTTTGGATTCGAATCGTACTAATCGCATTTATTGTTCGAGTTTTGCCATGTTATTATAATTCATTGAAAAAAAATTCCTACACAACTGTAATTAAAATAGTAATTGATTTAAGTAAAAAAATTATTACACAACAGTAAAATAGTAATTTAGATTAGATCTAGAATTTGTAAAATCTACCCAACACTACTTCTTATTACATTTATTATTGTAATCTCTTTTTTTTCTTTAGAATTTTTATACAGTTTCAATGCAATTAATTATTATATAAACAACAATAAATATTTGTAGACTCAAATGATAAATTAATATTTATTTATAAAAACAAAACAAAACACGAGCTAAATAGCATAATTCAAATTATTTTGATTTAAAATCTTAATTATTTCTCAAACTATTAAAATTGAAATTTTAATATATATTTTAAGGGAAAAACAAAGGAAAAACACATTCACAATACTGAATAACTAACAGACACATTTCTAATTTTCTCTCAAGCTTCTTGCTGGTGTGCAGGCTATGGAGAGTTGATAAATCCGTTGCTTTTCTTCTTTGTTTCTCTATCCAACTTCATCAAGCTTCGTTTTCCTGCAAATTCATACGCTTTTGATCTCCATTATCTCTAAATCCAAGTAAGGATTTTTATTTTTATTTTTTTGAATTTCTTCCATTCTTGTTTTTTCTTCGATTTTTTAAAGGTATTTATTTTATTGGTTGACAGTTGATTTTCTGCGTTTCTGTTTTGTCTTCTAATAAATAGAAATCCTCAGCTTTTAGATCCTCTTCTGGGTTTTTCTTTGTTTTTCATTTAGATTTGTTTCAATATTTTCCTTTTTAACTCTCATTTTAAAGCCTTGGATTTTTGTTTCTTCATGCAATAAGTTTATCATTTTCTTTTTAATGTTGCAACAATCTGAGGATTTAGTAATGCTTATGATTCTTCGAAATTGTTTGTTCTTTATTTGGTGAACAGATTATAACATGACAGCTCTAAAAAAAATTTTTCAAAAATATTTGGTAAATTTCACATCAATTATTTATTTTCTCCCCCCTCCCTCCCAGTTTTAGTGTGTCTGAGGTCTGATTTGCTTGATTACTATTCTTTCAAGTTTTTCCTTTATGCCTTCTGGGTTTTTTTTTTTTTAATGATTGGTGAAGTGTGGATACTTTTGTAATTTTAGGCTTCTTTGTGTTATTTTTCTTTGTTTTGTAGGGGAAAAATGCACTTTCTTTTGATCTTTTGAGGTGGTGGGATTTGTTATGTTATTCTTTTAGGTATGTTAGTTTATTCAATACAGAGTTTGGGTTCGAAGAACTTGGAATGATAGAAGAGTTTGTGGTATGCCCTATGCATGTATGCATTTATTCTTGAAATGATATGTATTTGATAATTTCTTCACTTCTAAGGGACGTAGAGAATTATTAATTTTTTTAATATATATTGTTACATATATGAGAAAGATGTTTAAGGATCATCTGGACTGAAGGGAGTTGAAAAGAATGGATGGGTCTAATTTCAGGTTCTAAATTTTGTTGCTGACTGGTGAAGCTTCAGGTATGCGGGCAGGTGGCTTTCGAGTCGACTTTAGGACTGATATAGTCCTTTACCTACAAATTTTTGTTTGAGAATTTGGGTAAAAATTGCTTTAAGTAAAAGTAATTACATGGGAATTCAGACAATGGGGTCTCAAGGTGATAGTGGTAGTAATGGAAAACAGTTGCAGTTCCAGCAGTTAGCTCAGCAAAATTCGATATATAGTCTCACATTGGATGAGGTACAAAATCAGCTGGGTGACTTGGGAAAACCTCTGATTAGCATGAACCTAGATGAGCTTCTCAAGAATGTATGTACCTTGGAGGCTAACCAGACTTTCTGTATGGAATCTGATGGCACCATGCTGACCAATCAAGCTTCTCTGCAGCGTCAGGCGAGTTTGTCATTAACTGGTTCTTTGAGCAAGAAGACAGTTGATGAGGTTTGGAGAGACATTCAACAAAGCAAAAATGATGGGGAAAAGAAATCTAGAGAAAGGCAGCCTACCCTTGGAGAAATGACATTGGAGGATTTTCTAGTGAAAGCTGGAGTTGTTGCTGAAGCATCTACGGACGGAGACGTTGGTGCTTCTATTGCTGGGGTAGATCTAAGTGTTGCACCACAGTTTATGCAGCAAGGTCAGTGGATGCAGTACCCACAGCCACAATATCACCATCCTCAACAAAGTATAATGGGGGTTTACATGCCACCCCAGGCTATGCCCCGGCCATTAGCCTTAGGGACTGCTGCTGTAATGGATGTCTCGTACCCGGAGAACCAGGTACCATTGCATTCACCTTTGATGGGAGCATTATCAGATACACAGGCATCTGGAAGGAAAAGAGGTGCCCCCGAGGACATAGTTGAGAAAAATGTTGAAAGGAGACAAAAAAGGATGATAAAGAATAGGGAATCTGCAGCACGTTCACGAGCAAGGAAGCAGGTTGGCTTTTTTTTTTTTTTTTTTTTGTGTTATTTATCTCTAACATGTGACACTTAACAGTCACACTATTCTTTTTTGTTTCTTTCTGTTTTTACTTTGAAATGTTTAAAAGATGTTTATAAACAGGCTTACACTAATGAACTGGAGAACAAAGTTTCACGTCTAGAAGAGGAAAATGAGAGGCTGAGGAAACAGAAGGTTAGATCTGTCTTACTAAACACTTTCCGATTCATTTACATTCAATTGATGATCTTGAAACGTTTTATTTTTAAAGTATAATAGTTTCATTTTCTTTTCCAACCTGTTCTTTGAAGAAGAGGATAAATTTCTTCTTACTTAAAAGTCAAAATTAGTATTTCTGTCTTTGTGTTTCCCAATATCTATTTCCTTGTGTCAATAACCTGTTACACTATGTTTATATTCTATCCAAAATTGAGTCGTATATCATCAAACCATCTTATTGCATTAAATACCTTAATATCTACAACTCTTGGAACTTAAATATGGCCTATGGTTGATATTAAACACTCCAACTGTTTAGAGAATTGAACTCTTTTGCCTCTTTATTCGAATATCAATTGTATGATATTTATGGGATCACCAAGTATACAATCTGTCAATATATTCTTCCAAGTCAGATCATATATCATCAAACCATTTTATTTCTTCTAGTGCCTTCATGTCCATAACTCTTAGAACTTAAATGTGGCCAGAGGTTGAAATTAAACACTCCAACAGCTTACAGAATTGAACTCATTTTCCTTTGTATGTGTTATCAGTTGTATAATATTTTATGGAATCTCCTAGTTGGTTAGCAGCTGTTTTTCATACAGTTAGATAATGATGCTGTCTTGTGTTGTTCCCCTTTTCTCATATAACCCAAATAGAATAAAATATTATTCAGCCTGACCCGAACTATGATTCGGATTCCAGTTAAATCACAAAAAACCTGCTTAATGCTAACACATTGCATTCCTTGCCATCCCCTTATCATAAACTAGCAAACATGGGAACTGCAAAGTGTATGTGTTCACCCTGTTGGTTGCTAAGGCTATCTAATGTCTCTTCTCAACACCATGAACTGTGCATGTATAGCACTTTTTTCGTTTATGTGTGCATGTAAGGTTGACAACCCTTGCTGCAGTTGTCCACTTGTAATACCTGTTAACTTCATGTGAGGGGAAGTGTTAAGTGGTTTATCCACATCTGTTAAGTATTGGGTTCTTATGGTCTTATATTAAAGTTGGCCCTCCACTTATTGCCAAAATGGTTTTTTAGGTTGGATGCTTTCACTCATTTTTCTAAATGTCAGGTATGTTGTTAAATTTTTTTTTTTTCCGAAGTACCTGTATTTGTTGCATTCTCCAACATGATTGTGGAGATATGATCCTCCATAGACTCTCTAAGCACATGGAAATGTTGAGAAAAATTAAGAAAACCTGTCTCAGGATACATACCCCTCCCTTACACTCACACTCAAGTCCGAGTAGCATAGAACCTAAGATCCTTGATTGTGAGAAGTACAAGAAACAACTGGAGATGGTATTTGTGTCCTTGTTTTTGTGTTTCCAGCCCTCAAATCTCAACTTAATATTTTTTTTTTCTCATTCAATTCAACCTGAAAATGATACTGCACATATTACAACTGCATGAGCTTCTGCATGTAGTTTTCATTCATGGTTTCATACATGAAAACTTTTACAAGTTTCATTCATCACTACTGCATACGATTTGTTTTCATTCTTGGTTCTGGGATTTTATATTCTCAGGAGCTAGAGAAGCTGCTGCCATCCGCACCTCCTCCCGAGCCAAAATATCAGCTTCGTAGAACATCATCAGCCCCGTTCTAACAATCCCATAGCAGCTAGTGTGAAAGTTTTGCATATACAAGCCAGCTTCTGGCATCTGTTTCTGGTTTCAATTGAGGCATAAGGTTAAAGTCAATGCATCTTCCAGAGGCAGCCATTGTTTCATATGCCGGTAATGGTTGCTTCCCTCTTGTAAGAGAGTTTTTTTGGTCCCCCCCCCCCTTTCATGTATTTATTTTTTTACTATGAAATTAATTCAACTGGTAAGCTTTGTCCCTAAATGTGTAGTTGTACGCTTTTTTTTTTTTTTGAATTTCCTTTTGAAATTAAATGTGTAGTTTTGTCCCTAAAGGTACAACATATAATCATAAAAAAAGACCAAGAGCCAAACCCACGTAGCAGGTGACCACGACCAGCCTCCAAATCACCAGGAAGCAAATGAGATCCCACCAGGGCTTCCTCTAAGAATGGCAGCTTTTGCCAATTTATCTGCACTCCCATTATCCTCCCTCTTAATGTGAATGATTTCCCGGTAGAATTTCAATCTTCACCGAATGATAATTGTTATTCATTAAGTTTTGTTACTTTCAAAATTTCATGCGTCAAATATATTATCATATGTGTAATGTGATGTTAACTTATTATTTTTATGTTAGTCATAAAAAATCCAATTAATGAATTAATGATAGTCATTTGTATCAAGATTGAAATTTTAAAATTCGAGAAGAATATGAATTTAGAATGATCCCATAGAAGAATGGGCTAAATCCACTAACTTTTGCAAAAAAATTAGTAGAATTAAACCTTTAATAATCAGTCTAGCACCACTTGCCCGTTTAGAAGCAACGAAGATATCCAAAGCTTCCTTTAACAGCTTGCAACTCAGAAATCAAGGGGCCAATTTGATAAGTTTTGTTAGTTTAGGGACTTAATTGGGTGTAAAAATTTTAATATTCCTTATCGTATCTCTAAAACATGCTGAAAAAGAAAAATATAATATCATTTATTTTGTGCTTATTTTAAACTAATGTTACCTTCGTGAATATGGTAGAAAAACAAGTTGGTTTAAATCTAACTAAGTGTCTTGTTTTAGATTAATTTCATATTATTTAATTAAATTCTTCTAAAAATTAACAATTTTTTAAACTATTACAAAATAATTATTTTCATTTTTTTCTTATTTTAAAAATGTATAGAAACCTAATTTTTGAGTAAAGAAAACAATGCAAACGTGAAATCTTTCATGAAATAAAAAACTTTAAAATTTTCTTTTCGCTTACTTTTTTGGCTTGTACATGTCATCAATAACTTTCATACTTAGATAGTCCAAGTATGTTGGTCAAACGACCAAAGTCTTGAAAAATCTAGTTCAAGAATTGAAAATATGAACAGATTTGAACTAAAAGAGATAACTTTGTCGGTTCTCTATCCCATGGGGATGTCCAACTTCAGCTCTCTAATCATCATTCTATTTCATATTAATTCATTTTTGAATCAATTGATATTTTTTGTATTTTTTATTTTTTTAAATATTTATGTTTTGGTTTTTATTTATAATTGAATATGTTTTTTTTTATGTATGTAATAGATATGTGATATTTTTAATATTATTTATATAAATTTATTAAAAATATTTTATTTTAGAAGAATTAATATATCTTCAATATTTTATCTTTACAATAGTTCTAAATTTGATTTATGTATTATTTAAAGAAATAATATAAAAATAAATAATATATATAATCAAAGGTGTTTTTATTCATTTTAATGTCGGAGTCAAGTATTGTTTAGGCCGAGGTGGTATTTAGATAAAAAATTTTAAACAATATCGATTTCAAAAATTTAAACTTAATTCAAATACTTGAAAAAGAAATTCACTCGTTGCTATATATTTTTATTAATAATATGCGTTGAAGGTTTTTTTTTTTTTTTTTTGAGAGGAGAGAATCCTACTTAATGATGGAAAATTTTGCCAAATTACACAGATGTATGTATAAGAAGGGCTTTCCTTTACAAACTTAACAATTGTATATAAAGATGTGCGTCCACCTTTTACAATTGTGGAGTTGCATTTCTTTTTTAACAATGTTATTATAGGTTCTGGTAATATTTATTTATTTTTGACATAATGTCTAGAACTATCTATAACTCCACTTCAAGTTATAAACAGAAAAATAATGCGCACTCGAATTATCGTCCTCCTGTATTAACAACAATACCCGTACCGAATGAGCTAAAACCCCATCAAATATGTTTATCATTTTATCTATAAATTATTGGAGAAAAGAAATGTAAGTCCACAATGGTTCATATACAAGTGTTGAGTCTATAAAGGAAAGCCTTGAATAACCTGGCCAAAGATTCCCATCACAATGAAGATGAAAAAAGAGAAAAGTGAACACTCCGAATTTGCTATTAAATATCCCACTAAAATTATGACAACATATACTCCTTCAATAATCCAACAGAATATATTGTACACCTAAAAGATTGTGAATACTAGCAATTGAGACTTATTCCAACCAATTTTTTTAATAAATTTGTGTGATTATATGGTGGTATATATTCATATTTTTTTAACTTTTTAGCAAAACACATATAGGTGCTTGAATTCGGATCTCCTAGAATGAACATTATCCACTTTTCCATTAGAACCACTTGTTGTTCATGGGTCGGATTGAAGTATCTTTTGGATTCTTTTTCAATAATATCTCTTTGGAAATTTAAATTCATATTCAATTAGGATGATTTTTTTTAGTTGAAAGCATTTGTTATAAAATGGATTAATTTAGTTTCATAAAAACTAATAAGATAAAAGTTAAATTTTAATAAAGTTAATATTTGATATCTAAAAAAACGACATGAAATGTTGAACTCTAAATAAAAAGTTTCATTTGTAAAACAATAAAAGTTTTAAAAATATTATCTTTATTAAACAATCAATTACATTTTCTAAACTGAAAATGTTAATTTAGATAAAATTTTAATCTTATTTTATTCTTTTTTTTTTTTTCATCATTTAATCTGTTTAACACAGATACAAGAAAATCTACAACAGCAGATGCAGACCAAAACAAAAGGCCAAATTAACAGAATACAAAAGTCATCACAAGACAACACCTCACAACAACTTGAAACCAAAAGCAGAAGCCACCAGCCAAAATTGTCAATTCATTGAATGGCTACTACTCACCACTCTCAAACCCAAAGACATCGACATAATGCCTTCATCCAACGATTAACTCCTAAATGCATCTCTTCAAATGGATGATGAACATTTGAAAATGGAAAACTTTGACATCCAATTCGAGTTCCATCAACACCTTCCTACCACCATGCTTTGAAAGGAGGTTGACGCGAGGCCCCCTCAGACGCCATTGCACTTGCCAATTCGTTTCCTTTCTGTTCAGCCACAGAGAACTTCACCTCCCTACCTGTACCCTGCTGTTCTCCAATTCTTCAATGGACTCTCTCAAAGACCAAGGTCTCCTATCCAAATTTCTGATCCAGTTGAGAACCACGTTTGAGCGATAAACCGATCCATTTAATATTACATCCACTCTTTTTTCTTATACCATTACTAGTTCCGTATGATGCTTGCGTTAATTTTATAAGAGAGAGATCCATTTATATCTATTATGTGTATCATATATATACACAATAGCAACGTGAAGTTACATCTACTCTTTGTTTCTTGTGTATAATTATAGGTGCTTTTTTTTTTACTGGTAGAATTTAATCTTGTTTGAGTCGAAAATTGTATTCAAGTAAAATTTTATTAATAATGCTAATTGCAGGATTCAAATTTGATCCAAATATTTGAAGAAATATATTTCCAAAGAAGAAGCTTTCTTTGTGATGGAATATTTTCCTTTACAAACTTAACACTTGTATATAAATATGTAGATCCACTTGCTGTGGAGTTACATTCCTTTTTCCAAATAATTTAGTTTATCATTTTATCTATAATTATTGCAAAATGGCATTACGGAGAAAAGAAATGTAATTCCACAATGCTAAAAGGTGGACACACATCCTTGTATGCAAGTGTTAAGCTTGTAAAGCAAACCCATGCTTATACCAAATATGTATAACTTGGCAAAAGATTCCCATGACAAAGATTGGAAATTATGGTATTTGAATTTTAAATAACGGGTTTAAACTAAAAGAGGGTGATACTCGAGATTGATAGCACTAAAGCTATTGAAGTGATCCAAGTAAATGAAAATAAACAGTTTTTTTTTAGCTGTGGAGCGTGCCATCAAGGATCTTCTCAAACGTTCATGGATGGCCTGTGTTAGACATGTCTTTAGATAAGAGAATAAGATTACAGATGGATTGACAAAAATGACGTTTTCAAAACTTTTGAATAATCATATTTACATGCAGCCACCGGAAAAAATAATATTATTTCTAATATTTGAATCCGTAACTTAAAATAATATTTTTTGTTATCATGTAGTTGATTAGCTGTAGATGTTAAGAAAAGATGACATCAAGCATATTAGGAATAAAGAAAAGGAAAAAGTTGGGTACGCGTGTGCTCTAGTAATTGCATGCAGGCATGGTGTAGAGAAGTATATAAGGAGGGCTGGGATTGCAATATTTGAAGCACAACACAACCTAAACCAAACTATATAGCAAGCAAACCAAAACACAGAAAACAAAGCTACCATGGCTGCTCGACAAGCGAAGAGAGTTGAAAGATCCACGATGGGCAAGGTGTCCAACTCTTCCAGCGAAACTCTAACCCTGATCAGCAAGAGAGTTTGGCAAGGCAATTATCGCACGGAATTCCCGGACACAATTGAAGATGGAGAGGAGGGTGAGTTTCTGCATGAAGCAACGAATGATAAGGATTCAGTTGCTGGTATTGTGTACAAGCTGCACGATGGAACTAGGTGGGTTATTGCCTGGAGTAACCCTCGATGTGGAATGAACAAGGTATGGTATGGTATATATATTGCATATTGCAGGCAGCATTCAAATCAATTTTACCATTAATCATAACCAATTTGCCTTGCCTGCTGCAGGTCTATACCAATATCCACAAACAACCTATTCAGTGGGACCAAATCAAAACTAATCTTGATAACAAAGGAAACCAGAAATATTCGGTTAAAAAGCATGGGTACGTTGCATCAATGGAAATTGATCGCTGTAGCGATACCCCCTCGTTGAAGGCTTCATTTGAGTTAGAGGATTAACTGGGTTTTGCTTGCTTGCTGTGGTGGTGGTGCTGGTGGTGGTGGTGGTGGTGGTGGTAATCAAGGCTATCTAAAATAAATAATAATGTGCTGCCTGCTGGGTGATACCACATTCGATAGCCAGTAGAAATAGGAGTTTCTTCGTGTTAAGGCCTTCACAATATGATGTCAGTGCCATGCATACATACATGGCTAATGTTATTATGGAAAATCAATAAAACAGAAGGCCCTTTATTTGCTCATTATTTCGCTTCATTTATACTTACCCCCATCCACTCCTCGAAATACGTTTATCAAAATTTTCACTATTACAATTAATACACCTATTCATGGGTCGGGCTACCTGCCTAGATCCGAAGTCTTGCTCGAAATTCGGAAGGGTTTGAACAAAAATACTAAGCCCAAAAAATAGGTTTGGACAAAAAAATTAAGCCCGTTTAAAATATGGGTTGGGCTTGGGTTTGAACATTCAAGGTCCGATCCCAATCGAACCCAACCCGTTTTAAGTTTATAATATGTTATTTTTATATATTATGTAATTTGAAACACATTAAAAAAATAAAGCTATACTCAATATATAATACTACTCTAATGTAAACTTAAGATGATTATATAGAAATTTTCAATAACTAAAAAAATTTATAAAATTATTAAATATTAAAATAAAACAATATAAATATTTTTTAAAAAAATTAAAAACTAATATGAGCAGGTCTAAAATGGGTTTGAGTTAATTTTTTATAAATATGGACGGGTTTGAACAAAATTTTAAGCCCAGATTTCGAGTTGACCTAGCTCGACCGATGAACACCTCTAATAGTTAATATAAAAAAATAAATTTTTAAAAAATAATCATTAGAAATTTTAAGAATTTATTTTTTAATTTAACCTAATTTTTTTTAAAAAATACTTAAAAATTCAAGAAAAATTTCTAAAAATATCAAAAACTAAAAATTAAAACAATCATAAAATAAATTTTAAAATACGTAAAAAAAAAATTAAAATGATTTCATATGATTACTACTAAAGTTGGCAAATGGGTAGGCTAGGTTCAGTTTCAGCTCGAGCTTTCTTGAGCTGGGATTTTTTTAAGCTTAAACTTGAATTTTTTTGAGCTCAGATCGAGTAAAGTGGATTCTAATGGATTCAAATAGTTTTGAATTTTATAAGTTATAAATAATTTAATTTTGAATGTAATAATTCATTTTATTTTTATACAATAACAACATAATTCAAGTTTGTCTTATAAAAAGTATAAATTATATATATTTAAAAAATTATTTTATATAAAATAATTAAAATATATGTAAAATTTATTATTCTATAATATTATATGAATTAATAAAAATATCTTTAATTATTATTATTATATTATATTGACAACTGAATAGCTTTTTATCTTTCTTATTAAATTTATAAATCTAATATTCATATTTTAAAATATTTATTCTAAAACTCAAATATATTATATTATGTCCAAACTCAAATAATGTACTCATTATTACCCAAACTCAAAATAAACTAATTATAATTTAAATCTCAAGTCCAAAATAAAAAGAAATTAAACCCAATACCCCAAATATAATTCGTAAAAGTTAAAGCCCAATTCAAAATCTAATTTAAAAATAGCATTTTATTAAGATATTAAACTTTTAATAATATTTTATGTATTATTAGTTATAATTACAAACATGTATTTTAATATACAAAATTATACATAACTATTGTTGTTGCATCTTTTATTATAATTTATAATAGACCTATTCTGGTTTGAGTCATCTGGCCCGGCCCGAAAGTTTATCCAAAAAGTGGAAGGGTTTGGGTAAAAATATAAGCTCAAAAATGGGTTTAAACAAAAAAAAAAACCCGTTTAAAAAACAGGTCGAGTCTCAAGTAAGGTATTTTTTACCCGAGCCCGACCTGAATTCACAAAATGACAAAAAAAAATTTGCTATTTTTTGTTGACCTAAATTAATTTTTAAAAATTATTTATTTCCTCCTGTAAAAAATTATTTTTTACTATTTAATTCTTATATTTTAATTACTAATTGATCAAAAAAATTATCGGACCGAAATTCAATTTAACTCTATAGTAAACTCATAATATTATATAATAATATTTAAAGATGATTATCGAAAAATGAGATTTCAAAATTACTTTTTTTCAGCACCATTGAAAATAAGTTGATACAGCATTAATACTAGTTGGATTCTACATTTAATGAATGGGACACTAAAACACAAAAACAATGTGAGACTTACATAATTTAAGTGAGCACAACATTACCTGTTGCTTTTTTTTTTTTTGTAATTACAGTATTGGAGGAAGGGAAAAGAGAAGGCGATGACAAGATTTGAACCCGTGTTATTTAGATACAAAAAAAAAAAAACTCTAATCATTGCTGCAAACAAATATTGTCAACACTATCAGTTCTAAAAATTAGATTATATGTAATAAATTAGTAATATTTGATCTATATGTACAAGAAAAAAAATATTTGCTATATTATTAGAAAAAAAAAGTGCTATAAAAATATCTACTAAATATTGTATATTAAAAATACTTTTTGTTTATGTATTATATAGTTTTTAAAATAAATATTTACAAATGTTAATTATTAAAGTGCAACATATAGAAAAAAAACATTGTTTTATTTTTATTTTTAAATCAATTCAAATACTTTTTAAGTTTTAAAAACTTGATTGTTAAAAAATGAAAAAAAAAAAAAAAAATATATATATATATATATATATATGTTAAGGAAGCTTTGACATTTTTGGTAAAGATAGTGTTGAAGGCCCAATTTATCCGTAAAAATTACTACTAAAAATGTCAAAAACAAAAAATTAAAAAAATCATAAAATAAATTTTAAAATACGTAAAAGAAATTAAAATGATTTCATATGATTACTACTAAAGTTGGCAAATGGGTGGGCTAGGATCAGTTCCAGCTCGGGTTTTCTTGAGATTAGATTTTCTCAAGCTTAGACTTGAATTTTTTCGAGCTCAGATCGAGCAAGGTGGATTCTAATCGATTCAAATAATTTTATATTTTATAAGTTATAACTAATTTAATTTTAAATATAATAATTTATTTTATTTTTATACAATAACAACACAATTCAAGTTTATCTTATAAAAAGTATAAATTATATATATTTAATAAAATTATTTTATATAAAATAATTAAAATGTATGTAAAATTGATTTTTCTATAATATTATATGAATTAACAAAAATATCTTTTATTGTTCATTATTATATTATATTGAGATCTGAATAGCTTTTTATCTTTCTTATTAAATTTATAAATCTAATATTCATATTTTAAAATATTTATTCCAAAATTCAAATATATCAACCTAAGTCCAAACTCAAATAATGTACTCATTGTTGAAGTCCAATTTATTCGAGCTCAATAGAATTTAAATTTATTTTAAAATTAAGTTTATTTTAAATTTAAATTTATTATAAATTTAGCATTAAATTTATTTAAATAATATCCAATTACAAGCATCAAGGTTTAATTATAAAACAGGGCCCGATCACAAACGGCCTAAAAGATAAACCTAAGCTCAATGGACCCAAACAAACCCAAATACAACCCAAACTAAACTTAAACAGAGGACTTAAATCTGTTACAACTGATGCTGCAGCCACCTCCATCACCAGCCACTGAAAGGATGCCACGTCAGCTCCGAGTTGCATCACCAGTAACTTGTTACTACCACCCTGCACCAGCACCACTGCAAGCTGACCCTACACTGCAAAAGGAAGAAAATAAAAGTGTTAAATGGCAAGAAACAAAAGAAAATCATTGTAAACATGGCTATAAAGCCCGAATTGAAAGCATTTGTAAGGACTACTGACTTTGTTTCTTTTGAACATTACAAATCAATATAAGTGAATAGGCTTTCGAAATATTCATAAATTAGAGTAGAAACAGTTATTAGCAAGCAGAGGGACTCGAATAGCTACACCAAGCAATAGGGATAAATTCAAGTCAGATTCTATTGAACGGTCCAGGTATCTTCAACATGTATTTATTGTCATTCATGATTTAAAAGTTTTAACCCATCAGTTTCCAAACATGCATTAATGCATGCATTTAACATCTCACATCCCCATTTATTAATTATTTTTTTATCTATTTCAAAAGGTGTAATAAATATATATTCAGTATTTGCCTTAATAATAATAATAAATATAACTTTAATAATAATAAAGGAAAATGAGTGGTCAGATAGGGTTACACCCCTTTGGTTACATAGTCGCCATCATCACTGGGACCTTCTCACCTCCGAATATCGCCCATGCCTCGACGTGTATGGATCTGCAAGGAAACAAGGAAAAGGATTTAAAAATCTTTAAACAAGAAACTATAGAATCGAAAACAAAATGAAAGTCTAATCTGTTTAAAAGGGGAAAGCATAAAAATAAATCAAAAATCGATTTCTCGTTTTCAAAAAGAAACAAAAACTGGAATATTTTCAAAACTGTGTATGATTTCATGTATGAAAACCTAGATTTAGGTTTTAAAATGAACTAAAGGACTCAGATTCAAGGTTTGGAACCCAAATCTAAAGATTTTAAATGAAAAAAGAGAACTTTTCACTTACCGGTGGCCATAGATGGTGACGCGTGGCACCGGAGGACGACGGACGGCGACCAGGGCGACGGGGATCGCGGTAGACCAAGGACCGGACTCTAACAGGCCATGGGCGACCTTGAAAGAGTGAGAGAGAGGAGAAAAGGGATTTTTTTTTTGAAAAATAAATGAAAAGTGATTTTTTTTTTCTGAAAATGGGGTTTATATAACACAGTGGAACAATGCCATTCCAGAAGCCCCGACTCGACTCGTGCGAATCCTCCTAGGATCCGTATGTTTTTAAAAAACGGTCTACTTCTCAAACTGGTCCTTCCGCTTTTTCTTAAATTCTCAATCAGGTCCTTTTCACACTTTTAATTAATCTTAAATTTGCCCACGAATTTCATTTAATTTTCAATTTAATCCTTTGACCTTTTTGAAAGCTCAGGAGGCTGCCACGTGTCCTACTTTTGGATTATTTGTCCATTTGATCCCTCTCTTTTTATTTTTGTTTTAATTTAATCCTTAATTCAAGTTCTGTTTAATTACAAAATTGGCCCATAAAATTTAAATTATTTTCAAATTAGTCCTTTGACTTCAGAACACCTGAAAAGTTGCCACGTGTCCCCTTTTTTGGTTTTATTGCCCAAGAGGTCCCTAAACTATCAAAAAATCATATTTTGGCCCCTAAACTTCCAAAAATTACATTTTGACCCCAAACTTTCCAAAAATTTCTTTTTTAACCCCGAACTTCCAAAAATTACCATTTTACCCTCGGATGTCCAAAAATTCCATTTTTGACCCCAAAATTTCCAAAATTACCATTTTACTCCTCAATGTCCGAAAATTCCATTTTTAACCCCAAACTTTCCAAAAATTACCATTTTAATCCCGAATGTCCGAAAATTCCATTTTTGACCTAAACTTTCCAAAAATTACCATTTTACCCCTCAATATCCAAAAATTTCATTTTTTACCCCAAAATTTCCAAAAATTACCACTTTACCCCTAGATATCCAAAAATTTCGTCTTTAACCTCGAAATCTCCAAAAATTACCATTTTACCTTCAAATGTCTAAAAATACATTTTTGACCCTAAACTTTGCAAAAATTATGTTTTTACCCCCGAAGTATCTAAAAATTACCATTTTACACCCGAAGTGTCTAAAATTACCGTTTTACTCCCGAGCATCCAAAAATCGTATTTTTACTCTGTTTGTTTCACTTTTCTTTCTCTTTAATGTTTATACTTAAATTTTAATTATTATTCTTTCGTATTTCGTATTCTCTTATTTTGTTGATATTCGTGTATATAATTATCTGCTTAACTATTTTCTTTTCATTTAATCTTCGTTATTAATCGTTCATATTTTACATATTTGTTTTCAAAATTATTTTTTCATAAACCTTTAAAATCGAGGCAATGTCCTTTTCGTGTGAAAACTTTGAAAATTATGCCCTAACGTGTCAGGTGTGATTTTTCGTATAATTCACGCGAATCGAATATCCTTTTCCGAGTTTTTAAAATGTCTTTTAACTTCGAGATTCTAAGAACGTCGTGCCCTAACGTGTTGGCCACGACTTCAATTCTTCGCGAAAATCGAAACGAACGGGCATTCTTTTGTCAAATCTTTTTAAGTTGTGTGTCCGAGGATCATATTTTAAACTCAATAAGAAACTTCAAGTTCTCAAAAATATATACGTATACAAATAATTTTAAAACAAAACGAGGTAATATTCTTTCATATGAAAACCTCGAAAAATCATGCCCTAACGTGCTGGTGTGATTTTCGTATAATTTGCATAATTGAATATCCTCTTTAAAAGTCTTTCAACCGTCCTTCAATTTCGAAAGTTCAAGAACATAATGCCTTAATGCGTTGGACACGACCCCCAGTTCTCTTAGAAATTCGAAACACATGGACGATTTTCTTCAAATAGTATTTTTGAAAATCATGCAAAGTTTTTTTTTTTTTAATATCGTATTTTAAGTTTTACTCTAGCTTTCAAAGTTTTAAAACAAAAGACCCGAAAATCATCAATGTGGTATCAATTTTGGACGTATGAGGGTGCTAATCCTTCCTCATGCATAACCGACTCCCGAATCTATTTTCTGGATTTCGAAAGACCAAAATATTTTCAAAACGGATTTTAGAACGTTTTGTGGTGATCCAATCACACTATATAAAAGATTAGAGGCGACTCCCATTTTTTATACCCATTTTTTTATTTTTAAATATTGTTCGAGATTGATTTGTTTCCCCGCAAAAATGAATGTTTCGACTCTCATTATACCCAAACTCAAAATAAATTAATTATAGTTGAAATCTCAAGTCCAAAATAAAAAAATAAAAAAAATCCAATACCCCAAATACAATTCGTAAAAGCTAAAGTCCAATTCAAAATCTAATTTAAAAATAGCATTTTATTAATATATTAAACTTTTAATAATATTTTATGTATTATTAGTTATAATTACAAACATGTATTTTAATATACTAAATTATACATAACTATTGTTGTTGCATCTTTTATTATAATTTATAATAGACCTATTCATGGGTCGAGTCACCCGACCCGCACCGAAAACTTGCTCAAAAAGTGGGAAGGTTTGGGTAAAAATATAAGCCCAAAAATGGGCTTGGACAAAAAAAATAAAACCCTTTTAAAAAACGAGCCGAGTCTCAAGTAAGACATTTTTACCCGAGCCCGGTCCGACTCAACTTGAATTCACAAAATGACAAAAAAAAAAATCTGCTATTTTTTTTTTGTTTTTTAATGTTATTTTTTTGTGACCGAAATTAATTTTTAAAAATATTTATTTCCTCATGTAAAAAATTAATTTTTACGATTTAATTCTTATACCTTAATTACTAAATGTTCAATAAAATTATCGGACCGAAATTCAATTTAACTTTATAGTAGACTCGTAATATTATATATTAAAGATATGATTATCGAAAAATAGGTTTTAAAACTACTATTTTTCAGCACCATTGAAAACAAGCTAATACAGCATTAATACTAGTTGGATTCTACATTTAATGAATGGGACACTAAAACACAAAAACAATGTGAGACTTACATAATTTAAGTGAGCATAGCATTACCTGTTGTTTTTTTGTAATTACAGTATTGGAGGAAGGGAAAAGGGAAGGAGATGACAAAATTTGAACCCGTGTTATTTAGATGCCCAAAAAGAACTCTAACCATTGCTCCAAATAAATCTTGTCAGTATTATCAGTTTTAAAAATTAGATTATATGTAATAAATTAGTAATATTTGATCTATATGTAAAAAAAAAAAAAGAATAATATTTGCTATATTATTAAAAAAAAAGTGCTATAAAAATATCTACTAAATATTGTATATGAAAAATACTTTTTGTTTATGTATTATATAGTTTTTAAAATAAATATTTACAAATGTTAATTATTATAGTGCAACATATATGTAGAAAAAAACATTGTTTTTTTTTTTTTTAAATCAATTCAAATACTTTTTAAGTTTTAAAAACTTGATTGTTAAAAAATGAAAAAAGCTATATGTTAAGGAAGCTTTGACATTTCTGGTAAAGATAGAATTCAATTTTTGAAGGTTTGGGTTTGAATCTCACCATCTGCATTTATGATATGCACATGTCTTATGTGATTTTTGTTCAAATTTTTTCAGATATTATTCAACTTTGTATGATTTTTCATCAGTTGTGTCTTGTATCAATTGATTTTATATATCTTGGTTAAACTTTTAAGTATTAGGGAAATTTTCAAATAAAAATAAAAAGTGCTACATAAATATCTACTAAACATTGTATATCAAAAAATTTCTTTCACAATTTGTCTTTTTATTTTTTATATCATCTTTAAATAAAATAATTAAAAATTTAAGGATCAAACATATGTTCAATAGTATTAAATACAAATTTATTAACATTACATATCTATTCATTATTAAATACTCACCTCATAGGTGTGACAAAATCTAATTATTATTTAAATCACTAATTGAATTATTGAACACCAACTCGGTTGAAGAAATTATTAAACTACTTTTACTTATTTAAAATAAATTATATTTTTACCATGGTGCTTTCGTCTTTTTTACATTTTAAATAATACCAATAAAAATTACAATTGACGACATTTGAACACATGCAATTAATATGCACAAAACCTCAACTTTATCACTACAATAAGAGCTTCATTTTTATTCTTTTTGTACAATTTAATATTATTACACAAAAGTTTCACCTAAAGTTGTTCATGGGTCGAGCCGAGTAAAATATTTAGGCTCGAGCTTGGTCCAGCCCAAAAATGGACCTAAAATTTTGCCCAAGTCTAACACGGATAAAATGCTAAAATTCGAGCCCGATCCGTCTATATTAAAAAATTTTATATTATTTTTTACATAAAAATAAAATTGAAAAATATAATATATCAAATACACTAAAAATATTAAAATAAATGTTTCCCAACAAATGAAAAAAAATTTAAAAAATACCTAAATAATACTAAGATAAATGCAACCTAGCAAGCAAATACCTCTAAAATAGTAGCAAAATTAATAATAAAACAAGCGTTATACAATATTCAAACAATAGTAACAAAATAGCAGCAATATAATAACGAAAATTTAACAATACAATGAAAAACAGAGACAAAACAGTAAAAAAAGCAATAGTTTTTTCTTTGCAAATTAGGGTCGGGTCTAGCCTAGGCCAAAAAAAGCTTACCCAAGGCCTATCCTGTTTAAAAAACGGGTCTTATTTTTTATCTAAACCTATTTTTCAAGCTTATATTTTTTTTCAAACTCTCCCACTTTTCGGGCCGATCTTGCCCGACTCATGGGCAAGTCTAATTTCACCCACATTATTAGTATATTAATAATGTCATTGATTAAGTTTACATCACAAATCAGTATCCTTTATAATAAGATAATATTTTAACATTTTGATAACATGTTAAATAATGATACCTATCATGATAACATTTTATTATGATGTATATAAAAAAATGACAATATGAATTAGAAAACAATTGAAGTACATTTAATATTTTTAATTACATGTATTTACCTATTTAAATTTATTTTTACTCACAATTTAAAATTAAACTAATTTATTTTATTATAATTTCTTACATATTGCATTTGCATATATGTTATTATTAGTGTTAAATAATATATTTCATTATTTATTAAATATTATTTTTAAATGCATAGTTGTATTCTAAATACATGCACACGCATGTTAGAATTACTTGTAATATCTATACTTATTATAAAATCTTTGTTAAGTTTACGTAATGGGTTAATAGGATACCAATTCAATTTGAAAAAAGATAAAAAATACTCTCATTTTACAAAGTAAATTATATTGCTTGAGCGTGTGTTTGTCATTTTATATATTTATATAGAAGAATAGAAACATAAACATAGAGCAGGTTTAAACTCATGCTTTTTTAATTTTTCACATTTGTACTTTATCATTGAATCAAAACTTTATTTATTATTTATATTAATTTTTTTATAAATATATTTATTATAGGGTTCATTGTCAAGTGATTTGATGATGGTGGGTTAGGATGTAATTTTTAGCGGTTTTGATCGATGTGATGTATCTCTGATTACTTTTTTTTTTTAATTCTTTTAGTGTTGTAATTATTATCGGTTTATCTTTTTTCTTTTTAAGGATTATTTAGTAAACATGATATTTGTGCATTAATTTATAGTATTTTATATTCCTATATTAATGATAGTATTTTCTTAAAAAATAATTTTTGTAAAATATTTAAAAATATGAATAGAATCGAAACGATATGTGAAATACTCTAATATATTAATAAATAGAAGTATGAAAATTTCATCTGATGGCCTGATGATTAAGTGTGTTCACTATCCTAAATATAATTTAGGTCCGAGTCGTACTAATCATGTTGATTGTTCGGATTTTATTCTATTATTATAATTCACAAAAGAATACATAAATAAGAGTATGACTTTGAGAGAAAAAAATAAAATGCAAATAATCTGATCCTCTCTCTTATTTGATGAACTATTATGTTTTTCAATGACAATATAATAAAGTAAATAATAGTTGAGGAATGTGAATAATATAAATAGAGTCCAATGAAATTCAATAAGTGGTTTTAGTGGAAAAAAAAGATATTGTTCATCTCAAAAGTTTTGGGTTTGAGCGTTTGTGTGTGTAAAATATGTGTGCCTTTTTGTCAAAAGATTAAAAAAATATGAACAAATATTATCGTATAATCAATTCAATATATTAAAAAATATAAATAGTCTAATTATGATTAAGAATATAAAGTAATAAAAAAGTAAAGTTAAGATATTCATAATTATAAACAAAATCAAAATTAAAGACAGGGTTGTGTTTGTCGAGACTTGATTTTTATTGTTTACATAGATTTGTCTGGAAATACAAAGAAAACACTTCAAACAAAAACAGTGTTTCAGAGTCAAACATGTCCAAACCACTCTCAAACAAATAAATTAAACCCCCCCCCTCCCAGAGAAATACCATTTTTGAAACTCGAAAAGTAGTACTTTCAACAAACCTTCTATCTCTCTCACAGTTAACTCCGCTCCTCTTCTCCTTTTCGTGCTCTTCGCCTTTCCCAACAGGTAATCCCCCCCCCCTTTCTTTCTTCCTTCCTTTTGGGTTTCTTTCCTTTTCTTTATATTCAAGACAGAACCCCAGATCTATTTGTCTTTATTATTTTTCCCTTTCTCATGTTGATTCTTTCTTCTTCTTTTTTTAATTTTGCATAACAAAGTCAAAGATGGTGAGAAATGAAATGGGTATCCCTAAAAAGCTTGATTTCTGTGTTATTTTTGTTTCACATAGGACATTGTTGTTATGCACGAACAAGGATGGAGATGAATGAAATGGGTATTTGCTGGTTTTTTGAGATGGGATTTGTTATATTAGGCTTTTGGGTTATGTTAGTTTATAAATGCCGGGTTCGGGTTTAGGGTTTGAAGAGCTTTGAATGTGTGCATTTATTCTTGAAATCTGATCATTTCAGTACTGACAAGTAGTCAAGTAGTGACTTGTTTACTTTTGGTCCATGTATCTTGTTGGACTGAAGTGAATTGATATGGATGGCCAGGTCTAATTTCAGGTTCTAATTTTCGGAGTTTGCTGGTTAAACTTCAAGCTGCAGCTGGGGTGGGTTTCAGGTGGACTTTAGGACTGATATAGTTGTTTTCGTAGAGCTTTTTTTTTCCAGAATTTGTGAAAATAAAGTGGCTTAAGTAAGAGCAACTACATGGGAATTCAGACAATGGGGTCCCAAGGTGACGGTGGTAGTAATGGCAAACAGTTGCAATGTCAGCCGATAACACGGCAAAATTCGATGTATAGTCTCACGCTGGATGAGGTCCAAAATCATTTGGTTGACTTGGGAAAACCTCTGAATAGCATGAACCTAGACGAGCTTCTCAAGAACATATGGACCTTGGAGGCCAACCAGACCTTGGGTACTGAAACTGAAGGAACTGCGGTGACCAATCAAACCTCTCTGCAACGTCAGGCGAGTTTGTCGTTAACTAGTGCTTTGAGCAAGAAGACAGTTGATGAGGTTTGGAAAGATATTCAACAGAATAAAATCGATGGGGAAAAGAAATCTAGAGAAAGGCAGCCTACCCTTGGAGAAATGACGTTGGAGGATTTTCTTGTGAAAGCCGGAGTTGTCACCGGAGCTTCTACTGATGAAAATGCTGGAGCTCCTATTGCTGGGGTCGATCTTAGTGTTGCACAGCAGTTTGCACAACAAGGTCAGTGGATGCAGTACCCGCAACAACCACAATATCATCATCCACAACAAAGTATGATGGGGGTTTATATGCCAGCCCAACCTATGCCACAGCCTTTAGCCATAGGGACTACTGGTGTAATGGATGTCTCTTACCCGGAAAACCAGTTGGCATTGCCTTCGCCTTTGATGGGGACATTATCGGATACTCAGACATCTGGAAGGAAAAGAGGTGCCCCTGAGGACATAGTTGAAAAAACCGTTGAAAGGAGACAGAAAAGGATGATAAAGAACAGGGAATCTGCAGCACGTTCACGAGCTAGGAAGCAGGTCAAATTTCATTTGTTTTCTCTCTCTCAACTTGGCAATCACATTGTTCCATTCTGTATCTCTTTTTTTTCCTTGAAATGTTTTTTGATCTAGTTTTCTGAATTATCGAGTGAACCTGAAATGTATTTATAAACAGGCTTATACTAATGAACTGGAGAACAAAGTCTCACGTTTAGAAGAGGAAAACGAAAGGCTGAGGAAACAGAAGGTTAGTTCTGTCTTATAAGACACTTTCCTGACCCATTTACATTCAATTCTTAGATCTCGAAACAGTTTATTTTTAAAGTATAATAGCTTCATTTTTTTCAACTTGTTCTTTGGTCAAAATTAGTGTTTTTGTGTATTTACTCGTGTCTTTATTTTGATGACCTGTATGCAGTATGTCCATATATTCTATAAAAAATTGTCACATATCATTGAACCATTTTATTGCATTCAGTACTTTCATGTCCATGCCTCTTGCAAATACGTACGTAACTTTTAGAACTTAAAATATGATATGGTTGCTTTAATGTCACGATTTTCAATTTTCCATGACTGATGGATGATAATTTAACATTCCAACAGCTTAGAGAATCGAGCCTTTTTTATTGGTATATGATACCAGTTGTATCAAATCACATGGTTTGCAGCTGTTCCTTTTTAAATCACTAAAAGCCTGCTTTTATCATATATTACCTCGCATGGTAACTACAGAGTCTATTCATTCACCAACTCTCCCACTTAAGTCCCAAAATGATAATCGAGACAAATTGTGGGCTAAACTACTGGTAAACGCCATTACCATAAGTTGCTTGAGGATGAACTGTTTCTTCACAAAGTAGCTAGAGAGATGCTTAGATGAGTTTTACCAGAAGATCAGTAAATGCATCTGCAGGATAGTTTTAGCATATTGTAGAATATAAACATTTACCGTAAGAAAGAAATTTTGGACTATAAAGTTGTCTATGGTAGTTGTTCAAGGTTTATTTATTTCTCTGCTCTGTATGTGAAGTTCTGTCCGGAAGTTTGATGATTCAAATGAATTTTTGTTTGGTTTTAGTCCTCTCCGTTACACTGTTGTTGTCAATGTGATCGATATAGATCACAATCTCTTAAATAAAGTTTTTTGAAAGGTACTGCTCATAGTCAATAAAAGAAACATTCTGGAACCGTCATTGGTATGATTTGTACCCTCTACCATGCTGAGCCGAACCTGGATGAACAGTTCAATACTCTTATATCAGTTATTTAGCATTTCCTGACCTTTACCTTAATGGACCCCGAATCTCTCATCGTCTTTCTATTCCTTGGTGCTTATGCATAAAATTTGTTTTCATTCTTGGTTTCTGAATTTATATTCTTAGGAGCTCGATAAGATGCTTCCATCTGCACCACCGCCTGAGCCAAAATATCAGCTTCGTAGAACATCATCGGCCCCATTCTAACAATTCTCGCAGTGGGTAATGTGGAAGTTATTGCATATACAAACCTGCTGCTGGCTTCTGTTTCTAAGTTGCAGTTGAGGCATAAGTTAAAAAACCGAGCACCACAATCTGCAATGCGTCGTCCGGAGGCTGTCATTGTTTCATACGCCGTTGATGGTTGATTCCAACTTGTAAGAGTTTCCTTTTTTTTGTGGTCTTGTATCTACTCTTTTTTTACTATGAAAATCAATTCAAACCAGCAATTTCATGTTACCTTTGCTTACTGTCTCTAACCATTAAAGTTGGTAAGGTTTGTCCCCAAATGTGTAGTTTTGTGCCCTTTTTTTCCTCTCTTGATATGAGCATATAGCCAAGTTTATGTTACAACATACAGACACACACGTGCACGTATGTATGTATGTTTGCATGCATAGTTGAGTAATACATGCAATTTGAAAATTTGTCCCCCTAAATGGATCATTTGTCGCTTTCTTAGAACCATTTACCATCTAGCATTGCACTTCCAATAAGGAATTGGGTTAAAAAGTTTATATCAATAATCTCGTGGATTTGAAATTTGGAATTTAATTTTTTATTTTTATTTTTAAGAATTTAATTTTACTTTTCAATTTTCAAATTTTAAGTTTAAATATTAACATTATTAAAATTATTTTGTTAAATTCAGATTCATTAGAACATTATTTTTTAATTACATGACTATTAAGTGATTATTTTTATTTCAAAATATCATATCAGCAAATTTAATAAAAAAAAATTCAGCAATTTTAACAAGTGGATTTGAATTTTGAAATTTGAAAAATTGAACGATTAAATTTTAAAAAATTTAGGGATTAAATTTTAAATTTATAAAAAATAAATAATTACCAAAATGAGATAAGTTAAAAATTAGAAATGAAATTGGGTAAAATACATAATGTCTGTCAATGTCGCTTGATACACTGACGGCAACACTCTCATTTTTTTTCATCATTCAATCATCATTACTTTTTTAAAAAAAATGATGCTGTCATTGTGTCAAGTGACATTTATTTGTATTTTTTTTAAAATACTCGAAAAAATATGAGATACCGAGGAACAAAAAAATATTCTTTTAATGGTGCTGCTTGTATGTCAAGCAACACCGGCTAAAATAAAAAGAAAAATTAATTGGAAATGAAAAAAAAAAACTAAATTTAAAAAAAAAAAACCCTAGAAAAAGAAGAGTAAAAACTCAAGATCAAGAGAAGTTTTTTTATGGATTTTTCCCATCACATAATCTATTATTCTTTTTTAATTATTTAATGGCATGTTAGCAATTTTTTCATATTATTGACACAATTATAGTAATTTTACCCTAAACTCGACGCTCAAACCCTAAATCCTAAACAAGTTTAGTGTTCAAGGTTTAAGTTTGAGTTTGAAGTTTAGGGTTTGGTTGATGATTTGAGGTTTAAGGCTATGGTTTAGGGTTCAGAGTAAAAAAATTATCAAAATCACGTGTCAATGACATGAAAAAAATTGTTGAAATATCATCAAATAATTGAAAAGAGATTATGGATGATGTGTTGGGAAAGGTCTATAAAATAATCTTTCTCAGATTCAACAAATTTAATAAAAAAAACTTCAACAATTTTAACAAGTAGACTTGAATTTTGAAAGTTGAAAGATTAAACTTTTAAAAGATTTAACGATTAAATTTCAAATTTGTGAAAAATATAAGAATTTATTGACTTGTTTACATAAATAATTACAAAAATGAGATAGGTTAAAAATTAAATACGAAAATGAGTAAAATACATAGTGTCTGTCGCCTGACACATCAGTGACAATACTCCCATTTTTCTCCCATCATTCGGCCACCACTACTTAAAAAAAAAAAATTGGTGATGTCATTTTGTCAAGTGACACTTTTATGCATTTTTGAAAGTACCCGAAAAATATGGGTATACCAAGTAACAAAAAAATATTCTTTTAATGGTGCTATTAGTGTGTCAGGCAACATCACCAAAAATAAAAAGAAAAATTGATTGGAAATGAAAAAAATAAACTAATTTTTTTTAAAAATAGCCCTAGAAAAAGAAAAGTAAAAACTCAAAATCCAGAGAAATTATTTTATGAATCTTTCTCATAACATGTTAGTAATTTTTTCATGTTATTTAATGACATGTTAGTAATTTTTTCATGTTATTGACACAATTATGGTAATTTTTTACTCTAAACTCGACTCTCGGATCTTAAATCCTAAACTCATTTAGGGTTTAAAATTTAGGTTCGAGTTTGAAATTTAGTGTTCAATGTTCAAGTTTGAGTTCGGATTCGAGGTTCAAATTTGAAATTCAAGGTAAAAATTTTATCAAAATTATATGTCAATGACATAAAAAAATTATTGAAATATCATAAAATAATTAAAAAAATTATAAATAATATATTGAAAAAAGTCCATAAAATAATTTTTCCCAGACTCACCTCATCTTTTATAAGAAAAAAAAAAGAAAACTAAAAGCTTTGGGTTTCACTTTTTGTTGCCGTCCCTGCTTTGCTTTTCTTTTCAAAATTTCAAAGGTCGAAAAAATTAAATATCTTCAAATGTTGAGAAAGATGAAATGTTTTCAAAAATACAAAAAAAAAAAAAAAAAAAAAGGTTAATAAAAATATAGAATAGTGCAGTTAGTGAGAAGCTTTTAAAATTTTTAAATTAAAAGTTTATTATCAAAAAATTAAAAGTACTTTGGGCTAATTAATTTAATAAATTTTTTTGAATTTAATTTAATCAAATAACTTTTAAATTAAAGGTGTTATGCAAATTATTTTACTTCTGCTGATCTCTTACGGAATCCAAATTACTTTTAATTTAAAAGGTTTTTAATCAAATTAATTTCAGTTTCATTGAAATTATAAATTTTTTTTCAATTTTCAATTAATCTTTTAATGATTTGTATTACGATGTTTTTCATTACTCATTAATTTGCATAACAATAATTAATTTTTAATTTTCAGTTTCATTGAAACACTAATTAAAGTTGTTGATTGAGTCTTAATTTGATTGACATCGATATTGTTATCAATGGAGGAGGAAGTAGGTTCGAGTGCGCCGAAACATATTATCTTTTTATTTAAAAGTTGAAGAGAGATTATAAGTAGTTTTAAACATTATATTAAAAATAATAAATATAATTTTTTAGAATATAAAATATATTTATAATTTTTGTAAAGTCAAATCTATGCATCGCACAAAAATATTCCTCATTTGCTCCATTCTCAACTCTGTCTTTAAAACTTAAAGCAAATAGAAATTAATTGAAGTATTTTAATTACACACAATTTAATAAAATTCACTAATTAAAACGATTAATCAAACATGACACAGATGTTTAATTTCAAGTAATTAAATTCAAACCCAATGATTATGTGATTTTTCAAATACACCCTAATCAACTAAATACGTTTCTTTTTTAAGTTCCAAATACATCAATATTAAAATTAAGATAATTAAATTTTAATTAATAATTTTATTGCATACTTAGTTAAGTTCATATCGTATTATAGTAAAAAAATAAATTCAAATTTGTCGTATTATTTTTTTATTTAAAAGTTGAAAAATAATTTTGAATAGATGTAATGAAAAGAAAAATCGCATTACATTATCAAAGGGAGGATCTATATTTAAATATTGAAAATATATTGTTAAAAAGCGCAGCCAGAAAATTTATTTTTGGGTCGGAATTAAATTATATATTTTACGATAGTAAAAATATAATTTCATCATTTTAATAGATTATATTTTTATAATTTTTAAAATATTAAATCAAATTTTTATCATTTTAAAGGGTTAAAATTTAATTTTACTGTTATTAAATTTAAATTTTATAAATTATAAAAAATTTAAATTTAAATTTTATTATTTTAAAGATACCATGAGTCTCTCGATCTTCACTATGCTCCATTATTAATCACAAATCCAAATATAAACTGTAAAAATATATATAAAAAACAAAAACAAAAACAGATTTCATTACATTCATAAATGGTATGTAGATTATATATGGTAATAAATATCCAGAGAGGATTTCTGTAGAAAGAGAAGCAAAAGCACTTTTAATAATTGAAATCGAAAAACAGTGACAGTCAAACGTGTACAAAGCAGTGAACACTTCTAAACCCCAAAAAGAAAAGACGCATTTCGAAACTCGTAAAGTTCATGCGTCAAACTTTCACTCTCTTAGTTTAGTTTAGTTTCCTTTTCTCCATTTCTTTTCTGCTCTTAGCCTTCCACCAGGTAATACTACTCGCCCCTTTTATTCTTACTCTTTTAGAACAATAATTTTTTTCTTATGTTCAAAGAGAGAAGAATCTTAGATCTATTTTTATTTACTTTTTGTTTTCTGTTGATTTCTTTTATATAATTTGTTGGTTTTTTTTTTTTTTGCATAACTAGTTGGAAGTTTGTTAAAAAAAAAATGAAGTGGGTGTCTCTTGGTTCTAATGAAAAATGGGTTTTTGTTCCCAGAAGGCTTGATTTTTGTTTTTGTGTAATTATGTTTCATGTAGGGAATTGAATTTGTGCTTGAACGAATTAAGGTTGGAGAAAAAATGAAATTGGTATTTGCTGGTTTTGAATAGGGGGGGGGGGATTTTTTTGTTTGGAACCCTAATTTTGGTTCAAACGGGAGCTTAGTTTTGTGCATATAAGAGAGTCAAGTGGAGTGACATGAAGAAAAGAGGAAAAGAAAGTTGGTGGAAAAGCTTGATTTTTGTGTAATTTTGTTTCACACAGGACACTGGTTTTGTGCATGAACATGTCTAGGATTGAGCAAATTAAAATGAGTGTTTCTTGTTTTTGAGGAGAAAGGGAAATATCTGGTTAAAAATCCTGATTTTTGTGTAATTTTGGTTCATACAAGAGGTTGCTTTTGTGCATAAAAGAGGGGGCAATGGTGGAAAAGCTTGATTTTTGTGTAATTTTGTTTCACATAGGACATTGGTTTTGTGCCTAAACATGTCAAGGATTGAGCAAAATGAAATAGGCATGAGATAAAGGGGAAATTTTTGGTTAAAAAACCCTAATTGTTTTATTTTTGCTTTATACAGGAGCTTGGTTTTGTACATAGAAGAGGGAAAACTGGATTGATTTAAAGAAAAAGGGGGGAAAACACTTTGGCTGAAAAGCTTTAGTTTTGTTTGAAATGGAAGGAGGGTTAGGTGGAAACACCGGTCCAACAAATCCCAGTGATAAATCTAAAGTTTTTGATGTAAAGCCACTACGGACATTGGTTCCGTTATTCCCCGAGCCACCTGAGGGTCCTCCTTTTGTCTGTCTACCTCCTAATGGCCCTTTTCCGTCTGGGTTTTCACCATTTTTCCCTTTTAGTGGACAACTAGTATCCCAAGCTACGCCTGACCTTAACCAAAATTACTTCAACTCGACTGCTGTTCCACTTCGGTCGGTTAGAGCCGAACCAGCAGCAGCTTCTGGCAATGGCAGTCGTAAACACAAGTCAGCTGGACCAAGTTCTGTGAAGAAGAAAGCAAGGAGACGAAAAGATTCAGAGACTGTATTAACTTCTCTTATGAATTTCAATCCCGGAATCAGTTTATCTGAACGAGATGATGGTAACAGGCAATTGGTCGAAAGTGTGCTGTTGAGGTTTGATGCACTTAGGAGAAAGCTTAGCCAAATGGAAGATGCGAAGGAATTACATTCTGGTATTATTAAGCGTTCAGACTTGAAAGCTGCCAACATGATGTTGACCAAAGGGGTGCGGACTAACATGAAAAAGAGAATCGGGGTTGTTTCTGGTGTTGAAATTGGGGACATTTTCTTCTTCCGGATGGAGCTATCTTTAGTGGGGTTGCATTTTCCATCCATGGCTGGAATTGACTACATGGCTATCAAGAGTGGCGATTTAGAGGGTGAGCGAGTGGCTTTAAGCATCGTTTCATCTGGAGGGTATGATGACGATGCTGAAGATCCGGATGTTTTGGTATATAGTGGTCAAGGTGGGAGTGCCAGTAGAGATAAAGAAGCATCTGATCAGCAGCTTGTAAGGGGCAATCTTGCGTTGGAAAGGAGCTTCCACCGAGGCAATGAAGTACGAGTCATTCGGGGTTTGAAAGATAATGTCCATCAAATGTCGAAGGTCTATGTGTATGACGGGCTTTACAAGATCCAACAATCGTGGATGGAGAAAGGGAAATCGGGTTGCAACATGTTCAAATATAAGTTGGGAAGGATCCCTGGACAGCCAGCTGCTTTTGCCACATGGAAATCTATTCAGAAGTGGAAAGAAGGTCTTCCTTCAAGGGCCGGACTTATTATTCCCGACCTCACTTCAGGTGCAGAAAGCACACCTGTTTCACTCGTAAATGAGGTTGATGATGAAAAGGGGCCTGCTTACTTCACATATTCCCCAACTGTCAAGTATTCGAAATCATTCAAATTAGTGCAACCTTCTTATGCTTGCAGCTGCCATGACGCGTGTCAACCCGGAAATTCTAACTGCTCCTGCATTCAAAAGAACGGGGGCGATTTCCCTTACACCACCAATGGGGTTCTAGCTTGTCGAAAACCCATGATTTATGAGTGTGGTCCCACATGCCCTTGTATTCGGAACTGCAAAAACCGAGTTATACAAACTGGTTTGAAAGCTCGCTTAGAAGTTTTCAAGACGAGAGATCGGGGTTGGGGTCTACGGTCCTGGGACCCTATTCGAGCAGGTACATTTATTTGTGAATATGCAGGTGAAGTTATCGATGAAACCAAGGCAAGGCAGGAAAGTGGAGATGGTGAAAGCGAGTACATTTTTCATACAAACCGTCTATACGAATCCTTCAAGTGGAATTTCGAAGCTGAAAGTAGCGAAGATTTTGACATCCCATCTCCCGTAATCATAAGTTCAAAGAACAGTGGAAATGTAGCTCGATTTATGAACCATAGTTGCACCCCAAATGTTTTCTGGCAGCCAGTGATGTATGAACATAACAACGAAGCGTTTCTCCATATTGCTTTCTTCGCAAAGAAACACATCCCTCCTATGACAGAGTTGACGTTCGATTACGGTATTCCGCAATCAGGGGAGTCCCAAGCCGACAGCCCCCTGGCAAACGGGAGGAAGAAATGCTTATGCGGATCACTAAAATGCCGAGGTTATTTCTATTGAGCTTCCAGATGGAGGTATCGGATCTAGCTCATCTTTGTCTAAAAATGATGCAACTCTCTATAGTGCATTATATATTTAAATGTTTATAGCTTGTTGTCATGCTAAATGGCTGCCGTTAAATTGCAGAAGAACTGGAACACCATGTTTGATGGTGATTTTGTAGTCTATTTTGTAGAAATGTGAATCAATCAATGGTTCAAGCTCAATGGCAAATTACTTGGTATTTCATTAAGTTTTTTATTCTTAAATAAAATTAAGTTTAATTTTTGGTAAAGAAAAATGTGGTCCGAACTTAGCATTAAATATTTAATGAAGTGAAATGACAGTTACTTCGAATATCGAATCATAACATTCCTTCTTTTAGTTAGGAGACAAATCAAGTTTTTGTTGATACACTCTCTCACCCAATCATCTTATCTCATCAAGTGGTCCTATCCTTCACTTTATTCTATTCACATCAATTACAAGTAATTTTGATGTGGCTCCAAATTCTGGTCCGATTTTTAAAGTTTAGTCTACCTATTTTAATTGATTAAAATATATTATAAATTTTTTTACTCTTTATAAATTTAAATTTTAATTTTTATATTTTATTTTTAAAATTTTAATTTTTTTTCTTTAGATTTTAAAATTTAGATTTAACTGTTAACACTTTTAAAATTATTTTGTTAAATTCAAATTCATTATAACGTCTTGTTTATAATTATATTTCCATTACGTGAATATCTTTTTAAAATGTCACACAACTAAATTTAACATTGAATATTCTAATCCATGTATTTCTTTATTCTTAAATTTAACAATAAATTTAATTAGATTGAATGCCAAGTGATCTATTACCGTCGCACAAGTCAAACACTAACATCAACTTCTCCATTCTAACTATAACAAGATTCAATTGCAATTAAATTTAAACTTCTTATTATGAGAAACTTCTGTTCTTTAAGCTATCCTCTCATACCAACCACCTGATGTAATTTAGTTTAGCATTGTTTTTTAAATGTGTTTTTCAATCAAAAATTAAAATTTTTTGTTTATGCTTTTGACTAAAAAAATACATTTGCAAAATCATTTCATCTCATAACCATTTTTGAAAAGCTTAAAGACATTTTGTTTGGTAATGCTTTTATCTCAAAAGTGTTTTTTTATCCCAAAAAGTGCTTCTTAAAAGTAATACTAAATAAACGAGTTTAATAATGCTTTTCAAAAGTACTTTTGGGTGAAGCAATGCTTTCTGATACTTATATGCTTTTTTTTTTTCTATTAAATGTCAGTAAAAGTACCATGGATGTTCCTGATTTTTTTTTCTATTAAAAATGAATAAATTAATCCATATACATTAAATTAAAAAGCAAAACAGTCCTTTCTGTTAAAAGGTTTATTCATTTGTACTATTAAAAATTTACGTGGTTGATGGAATAACCAAACACTAACATTGGCGTGTCACTTCTACCTCATGCTAATATAACGTATAGAAACTAATTTATTTATTTTCTGAATAAAAAAGATAAAATAAAATACAACACCTAATGTAAAAAATTTTGTAAAACTTTTACCATCAATGTCCATCCTTTTTACTAATATTGAATAATCTTGATGGACAAAACAATGCTTTCTTTACGACTATTTATATGGAGCGGTTCAAGAAAAGACAAGCTAAAATAATATCTACTTATGGATACTATCCACATTAATGTTAGAAAGTTTTCAAAACAAAATACAATAATAATTGTTTGTTAATTATAAATGAAGAGCTGTTGGAATTAGGCCCGTTCAAATTTCGGTTAAAAATAAATTAATCGATCGAACCGATCTGATTCGATCGAAGATTGGATAATAATTTTTTGAAAATTTTGTTATCGATTAATCCAGTTCGAAATCAGGTAATTAAACGAATTAATCGAACTTAATAATTAATAATACAAATTATATGTAGTTTTAATTCAATTAATTCTATCGAATGAACATTATTAATTTATTTATTTTATATGTTTTATACTTAATTTTAACCGAGAAAAAAAAAACATATAAATTTGAAAAGAGAAATTGTAAATAGATTAAAAAAGCCACGAAAGATCTTATGTATTTTTGACAGGCATTAAGTTAGGAAATTATTTTAACGGGTTAAAATTGAATTATAAATTTTAGAAACATTAATGTGGAATTTTATTATTATATTAATTTATAATTTAATAAATTTTGAAGGAATTAAATGAGATATTTAAATTTATGAGGGGGGAGGGATAAATCCTTACCTGCCCCTTCTGTATACCCTTGATTTTTGGCTAATCAATCGGTAGTATCATTTGATGTGTGTTCGCGATGCAAAAATAATTGAGGGTGTTTAAACATTAATTGAACCGTAATATTATTAATTATATAATTTGAAATGTAAAATTTTTAATCATTAATTGAATTGATTTTTTAAATATATTAAGTGAATCAAAATATTTCAATTAATTTAATTGGTTGATTAAAATTTATATGTTTTTGTTCTTTAGTTAAAATAAATATAAAACAGCGTGATCATTTCAATCGATAATTGGTTACTAAAATTTAACTCAAAGTTGAGTAGAGAGTAAATGGGATTCTCGGAACGGTTGATGCGACATTGAATGGAGGTGAAGCACGTGGGCACAAGAGGAAGACATATGAAGGCGTAGGAAAGAGGGCTAAGAAGGTAGAGAGAGAAACAGAGGGAAGGGATAAGAGGAGGATGGGTGATGGTTTTGAAGGATAGGAAGCGTTTGGGGAGGAGAAAGGATAAAGTAAGGTGGCATGTGTAAGGGTTTGTGTCATGGTGAGTGAGAGATTTAATTTGATGAGATTCGAGAGTGTAAGAGAGGGTTTGTGTCATCATGTTTGATACGGAAAAAGAAATGGAATAGAGAAGAAAACAGATAAGAGAATGAAAAAAAAAAAAAAATTAAAGAACATAAAAGAAAATAAAAATTAAATTGCTCAAAATGAAAAACATAAAGACTAATTATATAATTTAAGCTAAAATTTTTATTTGAAATGACGATTTGACGTATCACCTATTGTTACACCGTTAACGTCAATTAATAGTTCAATGAATAAAATATTACAACACGATAACGTAAGTGATTAAAACGTAACATTTCAAACATAAATGACTAAAATATAATATGAAGTAATAAAAAATGATTATATTGATAGTTTATCCTGAATTTAAATTTCAATAACGCCAGCTAGCTCTTAAAAATGCAAAATGCAATTATTAAAAAAAATTTCTATTCGTTTTTTTGGGTTTTTTTTTATCTATCGAGTTATGACCGACACTCTATTTTTCAGGTTTCAAAAATATTTGTTGAGTATTTGCCAACCCAAATGATCGACACCCAAAAAAATTCGAATAAAAAAATATTTTTTTGGATGTTTGCTACCCAATGGCCTACATCACATTTTTCAAATTTAAAAATATTTTTGAGTGTTTGTCACCCAATGACTTATACCACTTTTCTCAAATTTAAAAATATTTTTAAGTGTTTGCCACTTAATGACCTACACCATTTTTTTCAAATTTAAAAATATTTTTTTGGGTGCTTGTCACCTAATGACCTACATCACCTATCTCAGATTTAAAATTTTAAAATTATTTTTAATTCGAATTTGAAAAAAAATTTTAAAAATAGAAAACTTTGAAATATAAATTGTAATATTTTAATTTAAAAAAATTATTTAAATCGTTTCTAATTATTTTAATTTAATTATAATTTTTAAATTATGTTTTAATTATTTAAAATTTAATTATTTTTTAAAATTTTGAAGATATGGTGTAGGCTATTGGATGATAAACACCAAAAAAAAATTATATTTGAAAAAAGTGATGTAGGTTATTAGATGATAAATACAAAAAAAATATTTTTTATTCGTATTTCTTTGGTGTCGATCATGGCTTGGTTGATATTTAAAAAAATTATTTTTTTAATGTAAAAAAATATATTTTTTTAAATATCATATTTTTGTATACTAATATAATATCGGTTAAAAAGATACAAGGATGTAGATCATGGAATGACAAACACTAAAAAAATTAATTTTTTATGCTTAACACAAATCATTGAGGTAAAATTTTAGGAGTGTCGTTCATCAAATAGACTTTTAACATTTTTGAGATTCATTTTAGATATTTTAATGTATATTTTTTAATTTGAATATTTTTATAAATAATGAATTTTTTTAATCATTTGTATAAAAAAATCCTTTTCTTTTTTTGTCTTTTTCATTGATTCATTCTTGAAGAAAAAGAAAGTAAATCTTTGTTTTTGCTTCAACTCTCCATTTTTTCTATCCACTCTTCCCATTCTTACGTTTATTTCCACAAGAAAAAGGAAAAAAAAGTTAAATTTCAATGGTGGTATCATCAGCGATTGAATCCTCTCAAAGAAGAGAGAATCCAACGACGAACTCGAGAAAGATAGCACCGTCATCGTCGGAATCTTCGAAAAGAGCTGCAGAAGCTCCTCCTCGGAGATTTGGAAGTGCATGTGCCTTTTCAAGACCCTCTAGTTCTGACTTGTCCGAATTCTCCATTAAGTGAGACAACCCTCTCATTGACGACGACAACAACAATAACAGCAACAGCACTAGTAACGACGAAGACGACGACGATAACGGAGCTTTATTTTCAAATTCCGGCTCTAAATCCGACCGAATCACTTCCAAAACGAAGCCCAAAGCTGTTGCTGCCGACGATTATAATAATAGGAGAGGCAGACCTGTTTCCAGAACTGGCCCGTCTCCCGCACTCTGCTTTCAAGAACCCAGGTCTCTACTTCTGAGGTTTTGCCAATTTTCCTTCCATTTTTTGAAATAAGATTCTTGTTCAAATTTATTTCAAATAGAAAAATCTGGAATGAATATTTTGCTTGGGGCTGAGGGAAAAAAAAAAGAATTTATATGTATTTATATTCATTGACTTTTGCTTGTTTAGTATCTATTTGAATTGATAATTGGGAATGGGTATTTGTCTCTTTTAACCGATATATTTCATTTTGATTAATTTAATCAATTATTGACTTTTAGAATTGATAAACTAATCTTAAATATATTTTTATGTAATATAAACAAACTATATGTTTATATAATATATCATTTATATTGCATTATTATATTTTCTACATAGGCAAAATTGATTATACTGATTGAGCTGCCCAACTTTAGTTGGTTTGAGTTTTTATGGTTAATCATAAGGGTTTTTTTTTTTTTTTTTACTTCTTTTATATTGACATTTCTTGTTCTTGATTTGGAAAGCTCTTTCAACCATCAACTCAATCCACAAAAATAACGTCTGCTTTTGAGTCAGTATTCTTGAAGAATCCTCTAAGCCTCCATGCTTAAAAGTTTGCCAAAGTCATCGGAAGTCAAAGTTATAGCCATAGAAGAAGCAAAAAGTTTGGACTCTTTCATTGGATGAGTTGATCGGTTCTTTGCTCACTCATGAAATGAGACTCAAAAAATGGAATGAAAAGAAAGTCGAGAAGAAGAAGGTTGGAGTAGCTCTCAAATCCACAAAAATTGAAGAGAGCGAATCAAGTGAAGATGTGGATGAAGATAAATAAATGTTGATGTTTGCTAAACGGTTCAAGAAGTTTATGAGATCCAATAGAGGTAGAAATTTCCAAAAGAAAATACTCAAACTTGAATCCACCAAGGAGAAGTATCCTATCATTTGCTAAGAATGCAAGAAGTCGAGACATATCAAATTTGATTGTTCCCAATGTAAAAAGGAGTCTAGCAAACAAAGGTAAAATACTCATGTTACTACTTGTAGTGACGAAGATCTCTCCAACGATGAAAAACATGAAGTAGCAAATCTTTATCTTATGGCCATAGAAGGACCAAAGGTAAGTTTTAACTCATCTAGCTCAAATTTTTATTCTTTTGATAAGTTAAAAGATGCTTATGATGAACTCAGCTTAGAGTTTGAAATCATGGTTTCAAAATATAAGAAAAATATTTCAAAATTAAAAGATAAAAATGATTTATTCTCTAAAGTCAAGCATGAACTTGAAAGTAAAATTAATGACATGCAAATTGTTATTTGAGAAAAAGAATTTGGATTTGCATAATTTTCTTTCTAAAGTTCATGATGATTATGAAAAGAAACTTGAGTTGCTTAAGAAAAATAAAGCTTTTTCAAACAAAATTTCTTCAAAAAGATTTGAAAAAGGGAAAAATTCAAAATCAAACTTTGTTGGAAGAAACTTTAATTTCTATAAACATAGAAGTCCCTCAAGATTTTATAAGGAGAAAATTGCTAAGAGCATATGGGTCCCTAAAAGACTTAGTGCTACTCAAGATAAGGAAATTCTTTCAAAATGGATTCTCAAAGGGACAAATATTTTAAGAACAAATACTTATTGACCTAAAAGAATTTAGGTACCAAAAACTAAAAATTAATTCTATGTGTATATGAGGAGTATCGCTTCAAGGTGGATAATTAAAGTACAAACTCATGGTACTTTGATAGTGAATGCTCAAGACACATGACCGGTGACAAGAGTCATTTTATCGAGCTAAAGCCAAAAAGTGGAGGAGAAGTTACATTTAGTGGCAATTTCAAAGGACTCATTGAAGGAATTGACTCAATTGGTAAAAACTCTTCAATCTTTATTGAAAATGTTTTATATGTTAATGGTCTTAAGCATAATATTTTGAGTATTAGTCAATTATGTGATAAAGATCTTAATGTCATTTTTGAGTCTAATGGTTGTAAAATTATTGATATTGTGTCCAATAAGATTATGTTTGTAGGTCATAGAATAGGAAACAGTTACATGGTGCATCTAGATGAATTGCATGATTCAAATGTTCGTTTGATTGCCAAAAATGAAAATTCTTCTTGGTTACGGCATAGAAAACTAGGGCATGTTAATATGAGCATACTGCATAAATTAGTTAAAAATGACTTAGTTAGAGGACTTCCAAAAATTGACTTTGATTTAGATAAAGTTTGTGATACATGTACTAAGGGCAAACATAGAATGGTTTCCTCTAAACCTATTAATGATGTATCCACTAGTAGAGTTCTTCAACTAATTCACATAGTTCTTTTTGCACCTATTAGAACAACTAGCTTGGGTGGAAAACAGTATGCATTTGTGCTTGTTGATGATTATTCTAGATTTACTTGGGTTTTTTTCTTAAGTACTAAAAATGAGGCTTTAGAAAAATTCATCACATTTTCAAAAATAAATCAAAATGAAAAATGTTACTCTATCACTAGTGTTAGAAGTGACCATGAAATCGAATTTCAAAATCTTGGTTTTGATGACTTTTGCAACTCTAATGGTATTAGCCATAATTTTTCATCACCTAGAACCCCTCAACAAAATGGAGTTGTTGAGAGAAAAAATAAAACTTTAGAAAAAATGGTTAGAATTATGCTTTATGAAGATAATTTGTCAAAATATTTTTGGACGAAAGCCACAAACACCGCACGTTACATTGTAAATCGAGTAATGATTAGACTTATATTGAATAAAACTCCATATGAACTTTTCAAAAACTAGAAGCTTAACATTAGTTATTTTCATCATTTTGGACGTAAGTGTTTTATTTTAAATAATAAAAAAGATAATCTTAACAAATTTTATGCAAAAGTGATGAATGATTTTTTTTCGGTTACTCTTTAAATTCTAAAGTTTATCGAATCTCTAACAAAAAGAACTTTAGTAGTTGAAGAGTCTATATATGTTATTTTCAATGATCTTTAAAGATTTCGTGAGGACGTTAACTCTAGACTTTCTTCGTTAGAGATGCAAATGGCTCCGCTCATAACTCATAGTGCAAATGGTTAAGTTTTCAGTATAGCCTGTCATCTAGCGCTTACATGCTATATATCTTACCCAAAAGCTATATTAGTTCTTATTTCTGAATTCTTGGACTAACCATCTCATTCTCTGAAGCTTTATTTGATATAAAAAAAAAAAGAGGAGAAAGCAAAGGTAAATTGTTGATAGCAAAGGTAAATTATCAACAAATATAATTTGATTAGTGATTGATATTGTGCTTAATTGACACTATGCAAATTATATAAATTTGTTGACCATTCTTTTTCTAAGTAAAGATGAATGTCAAACTTTTTCTTAAATTTTCACTAAGCTTTAAATTAAAAATGATTTTTATAAAAAGGAGTAAATTATTCAAAAAAAAAAATTTTACCAAACGTTTTATTATATCAAAAAGGAGAAATTATTATACTAAGCTTTATTTGATAATGTGTTTTGATATAACAAATAAAAATATTTTTTAATAAAAATTAAAGTCAAACAAAAATTAACAAAATTGTATTTCAAATAATGTCTAAGAGGTATAATTTTGAACTTTTAGAAAACTTTTTGAATCAACTTTTAATTAAGTTAAAATGATTTCAATCGAGTTAAAACTATTTTAAAACAAGATAGTTGGTACTTTTTGGCTAGAATCGATAGTTTTTAAAATATTGATACCTCTTTAAAAATTGGTACCAAATTGGCATTCTGGTTCTCAAACATTTTAGCCAAGTATCGATCTAGTATTAATACTTTTCATATGGTATTGTTGAAAGTTTATTGGTATCGATATTTTTAGCTCCAACGATCACTAAATTTTGCATTAAATGTTAAAAATATCGATACTTTGTAAGCAAGTATCGATACTCGTTGTTGCAGGTGAATTAAATGCACTGGTTATTTTATCCCCCAACGGCTCTATTCATTTCTCTAATGACTACAACGGTTGGAAATCAATTAGGGGTATAAATACCATCTTTCAAAGTCCCTACAACAACAAGAGAGATAATCAAGCTTAAAGATCAATCAAAACAACTTTGTGCTTTCAATTCTCAATAATTTTCTTTATACGCACTTGTGAACTTTCATTGTATTCATTCAACTCCAGTATTTCTCTTTGTATTTGTGATTAATTTGCAAACACTCTGATCTTGTAAGGGTTACGTCTTAGTTTGCTTATTTGTTATTCTCTTTGAGAGGGTTGAGTCTTAAGGTTTGGGTAGAAACCTTAAGGGAATTGCAATATTAAGATTTGAGTAAAAATCTTAAGGAAGTTGTAAGGTTAAACCTCGTCCTCAAATGTTGTCAAATTAGTGAATTTGAAAATTTTTTTAATTGTGAATAACTAAGGTAGTGGAGTAGGTAATTGGGGCTGATCCATTATATAACGTCGCGTTTATTGTCTCTATTATTCTTTTTACTTTCACAAATTTTTAAAAGTCAATTATGAGAATTAAATATAATTTAATTAATACTCCTATAATTATGAGTTAATGCATATTGTTTGTAATTATCTTATCTGTATTGAGTAAATTATGTATCATGTATAAATTTATCAGTATGTATATAATATATTTTAATTATACACGATTAATTATATATATTACTCAATCAAATTTAAATATAGGATTAAAATAAATTTATACACTATATATAATTTATTCAACACGGGTAAGATAATAAATTATAAAAAATGTATCATATTTAAGTTATGATAATTATTAAATAAAAATAGAAATTAAATATATATTTTATTACTAATAAAAGTTGAAAAGAGAAATTGAAAATAGAAAGTTTGCAGCAAGTATCTGATTAAGAAAAAAGAAGTTCTTAAATTAAATGATGTTTTTTTTAGGAGAAGATTTGCAAATAACCTAAGAATAATTTGAAAAATAAATATGGTTCCAACTTTGAAAAATAATTTGAATATATTGATATAATTATACGATACTACCTTATTAATATGTCTTTTAATGGAATTTTGAAAACTTTTATTATGATAAAATTCTTGGTGAGATCAAATTTTTGATGTGATATAATTTGCTTTTATTTTCATAAAAAGAAATTTATGAAATTTTAAAATGAATTTATATTTATTTGAATTTAAAATTTTCGGATAAAAAGATTCAATTGGTTAATTCACGGCATAATGGCATATGCTATTAAATTTAAATTTCAATAGCGCCAGCTAGCTTTCAGAAATGCAGATCATCGAAATCAATAATGCAATTATTATTAAAATTACTTTCTATTCTCTTTTTGTCTTTTTCATTGATTCATTCTTGAAGAAAACGAAAGTAAATCTTTGTTTTTGCTTCAACTACCCATTTTTTTCTATCGACTCTTCCCACTCTTACCTTTATTTCCACAAGAAAAAAAAGGTCAATTTCAATGGTGGTATCATCAACGTTTGAATCCTCTTTAAGAAGAGGGAATCCAACGACGACGACGACCTCGAGGAAGATAGCACCGTCATCGTCGGAATCTTCGAAAAGAGCTGCGGCAGCTCCTCCTCGGAGATCCAGAAGTGTAAGTGCCTTTTCAAGAACCTCTAGTTCTGACTTCTCCGGATTCTCCATTAAGCGGGACAACCCTCTCTTTGACAACACCAACACCAACAATAACAGCAACAGCACTAGTAACGACGAAGACGACGACGATAGCGGAGCTTTGTTCCAAAATTCCGGCTTTAAATCCGACCGAATCACTTCCAAAACGAAGCCCAAAGCTGTTGCTGCCGAAGATTATAATAATAGGAGAGGCAGAACTGTTTCCAGAACTGGCTCCGATGGAAAACATGGGTCGGGTTCGGGGAATAGCTATGGCAAGGAGTCGTCTCGGAGCTTGTCCGTTGTGGATACAAGGAGACGTGGGCGCTCCGTCTCCCGCACTCCGCTTTCAAGAACCCATTTCGCTACATCTGAGGTTTTGCCAATTTTCCTTTCCATTTTTTGAAATAAGATTCTTGTTCAATCTTATTTCAAATAGAAGAATCTGGAATGAATATTTTGCTTAGGGCTGAGGGGAAAATAATAAGAAAACTCAAGTTAACTGAAATTTCTTTAATTTTATTTATTTTTAATTTTTAATTTTTTTTTGTTACATTTGAAATTATGAGTCGAACTAATGGAATTTGTGTATATATGCTTAGATAAAAAAAAAAGAATTTGTGTATATATGTTGTGTTCATGTATTTATAATTTTATATGGATCTTGAAACATTTGTGCAATGTTCATGTCGTGTAATCGTCTTATGTGTAGTATTGTCCAAGTCTAAACTTTTTACTCGGTTTTTGATTTTTTTTTTTCTTTCTCATTGAAATGGAAAGGTAATTAGTAAAAGAAACAAGTTACCTTTTAGGAATTAGTTCTAATGTAAAACTGATTAATGAAAGCCACTATTTCCTTCAAAAAGAAGTGCTACATTTTCTATGTGAATGAAAAATCATACATTTTGCTTTTCATAAATTTAAAATTTGATTATTTGTATGTGTCCATTTATTATTCAAGGTATTCTTTGACTTTTGCTTGTTTATTATCTGTTTGAACTGATAATTGGGAATGATTATTGATTTAACCGATCAAATTGATAAAATTTAATATTTCATTTTGGTTAATTTGATCAATTATTGACTTTTAAAATTGATAACCTAATCTTAAATATGATTTTATATAATATAAACAAAATATATGTTTATATAATATATTATTTATATTGCATTTTTATACTTTATACAATATGTTTATATGATTATGTAAACGATTTATTTTCTAAATAGGCAAAATTGATTATACTGATTGAGCTGGCCAACTTAAGTTTGTTTGAGTTTTTATGGTTAATCATAAGCAACTTGATTTTTCTTTCTTTCGTTTCTTTTTTTTTTCTTTCTCTGTTTACTTATTTTTACTGACATTTCTTGTTCTTGATTTGGGCAGAGTGAGGTGGAGCAAGAAGGTAATTCCTGGATGAAATCCAAGAATAAAGGTAATCTAAGTGCTACTTTGGGTAATGGTCAAAAGGGTAATTCAACACAAAGCAGGTCTAGTTTGACATGGTCAGGTCATCGGAAGCCTACTGATCCTTTGGATGTTTCTCCTACAAGTTTGGTATTATCTCTACGGACCATTTTGTGTTTCTGAATCAAAAGTTTTTGAAAGATTTGTTTGATGTGATCCGGAGGGATCTTTCTTTATAATGATGTGATAACTTTTTTTTGGTTTAGTCCCGTTTAGAAACTGCAAAATGGAATGATTCGGTCTCGACGAGTTCTTTTTCAGAAGCTGAACCGATGGAGGTGAGATTTTGGTAATTTGAATTGGTTTATAGTATGTGGAAGTTTTAATCACAGCAAGAGCTGAGAAAACTGAAAACCAAACCATAGTGTTTGATTTCAAGTCTTGTTTTATTGAATTCTGTTCATTTTCAGTCTGGATAACATCTAAACATATTTTGTTTGGTTTTTGACTGAGAGGTTAAAAAAAGAGGAATGGACGAAATCTGTCCCAGCCAGTGGAATTTGGTTACCTATGACATTCTATTCATTTTTGGTTCAGTTTTTTAACAGATCAAAAGTACTGAATGGTAACTGTAATTTCTTACCAAAACCAACCCATTATCACTCTATCTCAGGCCAAGCATTTAATTCCTAACTTAAGAAGTGCTTGATTTTTTTTAATTTTGCAGCTGATCAATATAATTGTTTTACATGTGTAAATATTCTGAAACACTTTGTTTGTCATGCTTTATTTTTCAAGTCATTCCAAGGAGATAATTTGGTCGGAGATGCTACTGCTGCTAGTGACATATACAGAACTGTTAAATCCGAAGTGAGGCGGGCTATTTCCGATATCCAAAATGAGCTTCAGGATGTAAGTTATTTTGGCTTCTTGGATTTGAAATTATCCCTTGGATCTCTAGATGATTTAAGTCATTAGACATGAGGATACCTTTGTCTTGGAAGCTGCTTTTTCCACATACTTTATTTGACACTCGTATCTGGTCCAAGTAACATAGTTTGTAAATAATCTGGAGAAGGAAGTAAATACTTGATTTTGGTATTAGTTATTTTTCTCACAGCTTCTCTGACTGTTCTTCAGATTTACCTTGTAAAGAGGTTGAGCTGTATGCCAGTCAATGATTTGTTATTGCTTCTTATGATTTCAGGCTATCAGGAGTAATGCAACCACCAATAGGGTTGAACTAGTTTCAGACATACAACATGAATATGCTACAAAGCTTGAGCAGGTGATTTTCTTCTTTGCAAGCGTCTTTTTATGATATGTTTTACCTTTATATGCTAGAAACATGGACACATACGTTTTACTTTTCCCTCTCCTGAATCCCTGATATACTTTTTTCTCTCAAAAAGAAAATTGTGCCAATTCTTGTCGGCCCGGTAGGTCCAAAGCAGATCAATGGCCCAATGGCTTTTGCTCCTCCTCTCCCTTCACTTACCCTCCTTCGCTCTCCTTTTTTTTAGAATAAATTTCCAGTTCATTTGTTTCAGTTTTTTTTAAATAGAAACTTATTTTAAAAAAAAAATTGCCGATGGCTATGGGCAATTGATCCACAAGACAATCTGGCGATGACAAGGATTTTTATAACATGTGTCCTGATTTGATTGGTTGTTCTGGCCATGTCAAGAATTAGTAACTGTCTTTAGTCCCAGAGCCAGACTTTACAGAATGAAAGCTCAAGTTACATAAGTACACATTTTAGTCTTATAGGTACCAAATTTACCGACACACATATGTTGCAACGGCTAAATCAAATATTTAATCCTATATTTTCCTATTTCCTTACATTTGCAGTCCCAAGAACGTGCTAGGCAACTTCGAGCTGACCTAGCTGTAGAGGAACACCGGGGCATGGAGCTTAGTAGGATTCTGAAGGAAGTGCTTCCAGATGCAAAGACTTCTAGCACAAATAAATCTCGTCCACGTAGAAAAGTAAGCATTTATAGTTTACTAAGTTTTCTGGCACAGTTTTACATTTTACATATACAAAGGCAATTTTTGTACTGATGCATGCCTATAATTGCTCAGATGAGGATTGTATCAGTCCTCTTGGAATAGAACTTTTCAGATTCTTATATTCATTTCAAATAATATTTTTGCAGTTTATTGGGTTCTTTGTCTGAGAGAATTTAATTCATTCTGTTCTAGAACTACACACTTTAATTTGTATAAATCTCATTTCCAGTTCGAGTAAGTTTCACTGCAGTTTACATATATTGCATCATTTAGGAAGTTTAGATGACAGTGCTTATTTAGGATTTCCTATTTTGTTAAAGTGTTAATTCTAAAGATACAATAATGAGTCCTTTTGTTGCATTAATGTTTTATGTTATTCGGATTCAGATGTTAGTGTCCAATATGGATATGCGTCTAATATGAGTATGTTTAACTTTTTTCTAGTTTTTCCATGTATTTGAAGGATAATTTGCATATATGTTGGTCTTCGAGTTTGCTTCTTCGCTTGCTCTCTTCTCTAAATAAATTCTACTTAAATATGGTGACAGACTAGTGTTGAGAGAAGGAAGATATCAAAATGCCTGACAGATGATGCCCTTGCCTATTTCGATGAGTGTGTATCACTATCAACATTTGATGGCTCTGACTTCTCATCAATAGAAGATCCACCACTCAAATGTGTGGGCACTGTTGATGTTGATGGAGTATCGTTGCTGCATGCAAATTCAAGCATTCCGTCCACCAATTTCCCTGGCAGTTATCTCCATGATAAACAGGTTTGGTTTTCATATATTCATATTTCTCACAATGTTTCTCTTTCATTATTTTTAAATATAGATGCTAAAACCGATGGGCAAATCTAGTAACTTTAAGGCTTGTGTTTGTCAAAACTGGTGTTATTCAGACTCGGGTGTAAGTGTCGGATACGGTATGCATCTAATGTGGGCATGTTCCTCTCTTTTAAGTTCAAAAGAATCTCGGAGTTGAGGCCTGATATGTACTAAGAAAATGCAGTTGAAACTTGAAATCATGCATGGTTGAACTTTTTTCTATATCGTCCAAAAGAAGAAAAGTCAAATCTTTCTATGTTTGCAGGAAGGTCAATTCACATACAGCCATGATGTTTCGGGTTTAACCAGTGGTGATGGCAGCATGGAGCAGAACAGTATCGATTGCAAATGGAATCGGAAATTTCAGTTTTCCTTTTCTCCCAAACCAGGCTCGATATGCGAGCTCCAACAAGACATTAAAAAGTACGTCAAAGGTTTCGAGAAAGACACCGGGAAGATCGACATTGATTCGCGGATTAAACAAAGAAATAGTTATGATCTGGACGAATATAATTTGCTGGGATCGCAACAAAGCTTGTTGTTTGATCATGTGTTCCTCAAAAACAGGTTAGATACTGGAAGTTTGCATCTCTGCAACGGTGGATGTTTTTCAGCTTCATTTTTGCCTTTTGCTTCTTTAATCTAAACCTAAGGGCTTTAAGCATAAATAAATATAGTATTATACAAGTGTTTGTTTTCATCTGCACGAAAATACCGGGTTTATTTATTTATTTTTATACAAATTATTAATGTAAATATTAATTAAAATATGTGTTGATATGTAAATTGCTATTTCTTTTTGGTGCTATTCATGGAATTTTTGGTAAATTTTAATATTTTGTTTGTAGAAGAGGTAGGCAGTAGGGAAGCAGTTAAGGTTAATGAGCTAGGAAAGTATAAAAAATGGAAGCACCCAGGCCCATGATGACAACTGCTAACCCCATATTCACTAACAGTGTCTTATCATCGTCTTGCTGCCTCGTTTCTTTATTTTTCTTCCCTTCCTCTTCAACCACCTTATGAGCAGATGATCCCTTGCTTTCATCCTTCTTCGCAACACCCTCTCCTTTTCCATTGCCTTCCAACTTCCCTTCCTCACTTTCATCTCTCACTGAACCCTTCTCTTCCGTAGCGGTTGTTTCTGGTTCAGCTGCTTTTCCATCGTCGGCCATCTTTTCGTTGACAGAGTCTGCCGTTGTTTCTGGGGGGAGGTTGGGGGTTTCCTCCACCGATGGTTGTTGAGAAACGTCATTGGAAACTCTGGGGAACTTGAGGGTAAGAATCCCTCGTCCGAATATTTTCTCCATTTTAGACAGATGGAGTTCTGGTGGAATGCTGAAAGCTTCATCGAGTGGCAAAGTTTTGTTATTAGGAAGGCGACGCTTTCCTTCAATTTTTATAGTTGCAGTGGAAGAGTCGGGTGTAATTGTCAGTTGATCCACTGCGAATGCTGCAAATATCAGACGCGGAAAACAAAATTAAGTTGCACAAATATACGAAAACATCCACATTCAAAATGTATCATTCTACAACTAAATTGACTTGTGTATTAGAGTACAATATAGATAAATTTAGTAATTGTTATCGGCCTGATTAGCTCGATTAGTCCATTCGATTAGAATAAATAAATTATTAAAAAATAATTAAGATATTGAACTGAAAACATGAATTACACACGTTAAAAAAAAACCAAAAGGATGATATGAAAGAAAAAAGTATGATGTCCAAACCAAATCAATAATATGGGTTATTAATATATAACAATTTGTACAAATACCAATGCTATTTAAATCATATTAGATTGGTCGGTCGAGTTATTGGTTCGAAAAGTACTTTTAAAATTATTGAATCAACTAAACACGGGTTGAATAGGGATTTTTTAAAATTTTAATTTTTTAATTAAATTGGTTGATTCGACCACCGTTACGGTTTTAAAAAAGTGATAAATACCAGTGACAACATGAATGAAAAAAAATCATGTAATAAATTAATTTGGATTCAAATCATAATATGTGTATGCATTTTAAAATTTTTTATATAAAAATATAAAATGATAAAAATCTCCTCAAAATAATATTTTTTTGATAATTTCACTGTTACATAACATCAGCTCAATCAAACTTTTAAATAATAGTACAGATGTAACACCCCTTTAGATCAACATAATATGGCCGATTTCAAACAATAGTTGATGTTGTTGCAACATGTAGAAGGACATAAGTTTGAACACATTTAAGCGTTTATAATCTTTTGATTTATGAGTAGTCAGTAGAAATTGTAGAAACGGTTTTTAATGCAAGGTTGTTTGAATTAAACTGGATCGATTGATATATTTATTCGAAAAAAAAGCATTGAAACGATTGACTTGAAAGTCGATGCAGATCTATTGAACTAAATTTTTAATAATTTAATTGGTTGAATGGGATGGAATTATTGAAGCAAAAAATGAAAACTCTATTTTAAGGTCTATTTGATTTACACGTGGAAACCTTTGATCGGAAATCTCAAACCTCAAGCAAACATGTCAACTCTACGATGACAGGTTTTGACCCCGTGAAATTAAATCATTAAAATACCTTTTTACTTACATATTTTATTATAATAAAAAAAAGGGGGGAATACCAGGAAGATAAATCAATAACAAGCTAGCATCTTGTTGATGCTTCCATTCAGATTTAGGCTTGAAATTCTGGGATGGCTGCTGTTGTGGAGCTGCTGGTACATATATCCCACTGGTTCCTGGCCATGTATTCATCTTTCTTTCTTTCTTTTTTAAAATAATATTAAAAGTTTTAAGAAAATATGTAAATAAAAATGAAGAAGTTCTGTAGGGTTCATTTTTGAAGGTTTATTTATAAAAGTGTGGGTTTAGGAATATGTACTTTGGTTGGTTATAAAGGAATAGGAAAGGTATGTTCTTTGCCTAAATCATATTCCTAGATACTTTTATGATTTTAAGATACCTTTTATTACACTTGTTCACCATAGATTATTCGTTTAAGTTTGAAGATTGGCTCAAAATTTAAAAAGATTCGAGTAAAAATATTAGGCTTAAAAAAATAGGTTTAATAAAAAATTGGATTTGTTCAGAATTTTAAATTAATATGCATCTCTTCCACATTTTCTTTCTTTTTATCATCTCAATTTGAAAGAGATGGTTTTATGTATTATGATAAAAAAATAATTTTTTTTTATTTATTTCCTTTTTTATTTATTTATTCTCATATACCATCTTTCTATTTTTCCACTAAAAAAACAAATTTTATTGATATTTTTAAAGTATAAAAAAATCCACTAGTACCAAATTAGTATGTTTGAAAAAGGTTCACTAATCTCAAAACTTTTTGGGTGGAGTTCAATGTTGAAATGTAATGGGTGGTGCATAAGAGCCCATAACTATGGTATATTTGTGCCATCCGTCATGTTTAAAAAAAATCATTCGGTCCAGTCGAGTTGATTTGTTGATCGGAGAGATTGAAAGCTAACTTGTAATATACAACGTAATATTTAAATATATGTAATCTTAGAGATAACTTGTAATCTTAGAAAATTATGTAATATTAGATATTTGATTTTGCAGATAACTTTTAATATTAGTTGTCGATGTATTTTAATTTATACCATTGAATTTGAAGAGGCCAACTAAATAGAGGTCTTTTCGCTCATTATAAATCACTTCAGTTTTAAGTAATAGGATTATTGAGAGCATTCACTCAAACTTTCTCTCTTGCATTTTTAACTTTTCTGTGGCTTTGTTCTTATATTTCAAGTTTGTTCATCTTCGAGTTACTTTTGCTTTGTGTTGATGGTTTGGAGAAATTCTTGTTGAATCTTCAATTGTTGGAAGTTAGATTGATTTAGGTAAAAGCATTTTTGAAGCAAAAAATTTGTCTAAAACCGCACAGATCGTGAGAATAAATTTCTAGACCCAACACTAATGAATAATTCAAAATTAGGGATAATAATTTTTACCGCCAATCCTTTTTTTATTATTTATTTTCAATATAAATTTTTTTATTTAATATGCATAACATAATCTTAATATATTATCATCTAATATAATATAAAAACTTGTGTGATTTACTTTTTAATAAATTTTTTATAATTTTTATTTATCATTAAGCATAAATATAAATTTAATTTATATTTTATTATTTAATTTAAATATAATTTGTAAAATGTTTTAATATTTTATCATATATATACATTTTTCTTCAATAATTATTTTCTATTCACTTTTTATCACCACAAATTAAAAAACATGTTTCATTAATGATTTTAATCTCATTACTACCACAGCTTTTAATCTCACTTAATCGAAGTATTTTTTTTATTGTTTTATCTTTTATTTAATTTTTTGCTTTTCCTTTCATTAAACACGATTAACTAGTAAATAAATACATAATAAATTATTTTATTAAGTAACAAATCTGAAAAATTATATAACAATTATATATATAGCTTCATTATAAATTAATAAAGATAAATATTACATAAAACATGTTTCATTAATAAAAATATTATAATATTCACATACATAAAATTAAGGGTTTTCAAACTTTTTAAGATTTTTAAATTTTTTCTTCACCGCTCTATTTCTTTCATTCATTATTGATTAATCAGCGGCGACATCAATTTTAATGCTGGTCATCGATCGTCGCTATTCCTTCTCCTTAATTTTTTTTTATATTTTGGTTTTTTTCTAATTTTTATTTGTCTTTGTGGTACGTTTTTCTTTTGCCTTGTTGAACACTTTTGTCTTATGGTACGTTTTCGTCTACTTTTGTGGTAGATTTGCGTTCGTGGATAGTTTTCTCACAACGTTCGGCTCTGATTTACGGTTGTTAGTGGTCTTTCAGTAATTTGATCCCTTTTGTGGTTCGTTTGCCGATACAATCAAATCTGTTTTGCGAAGCAGACTGCAAGATTGTTGGTTTCGGTTACCACTCCTACTTCGATTCTTAAGCGTGTAGGTGGATAGAGATAAGGAGTTTTGTTTCCTGCTTTCTTTCCCCAATATTTCATCTCATCCTTGTCGTTGCAGCTCATTGGACGTGTTTTGCTGCTTTGATGTTTATTTTTTTATTTTCTTAATTTCTCTTTGTTTTGTTATTTTTCTACTACATTTTAATTTCGTTTGGAATGTTTTTCTATTTTAATTTTTAATAAATTTAGCCGGCATATTATTAAAAAAATATTATAAAAAATAAACATAATTTTAATAATTTATTAATTTCATAGATATCAAATAAAACTAAATTTTTTTATTTATGTATAAGCATACTTTAATATTAATGCTGTACATTAAGAGTAATAATAATGATATTCTTTTTGGAATAATAATAATGATAAATAATCACGAGAGTTATGTGAGGTGATGAAAATTTTTCTTACTTTAATAGTGGTTAAAGATTCGATCATTGTCTCGAATATGAAATAACTTTAAAATTCGTTGCTTGCATCTATCCTCATAAATGAACTTATAGAAGATATCTCAAATAAATGATAGTTGGCATTGAAAGTAAATGGGCAAAATGAAAGGTTAAAAACCAAAATGTAAAGATGATTGGATCAACTAATCCTTAGAGCCAATAAAGATTATGAATGAAATGGAAACTCCCCACTTTTCAACTACACTCAATTACTATCTAAAACTCAGCTCCCACGTTTTTAAAAAAAAAAAAATTTTTAAAAATCCAAAATATAATTTTTAAATTATCAATGCTAATTTTTAAATATTAAAATATATATATAAATAATACTACTAAAATGATCACATTCATAAGTGAAAATTTTTTTAACTTAAATATCTTTAATTTATTTTATCATTACAATTTAGTAAAAATTTTGAATTTAAGGTTCAACCGATCCGGTTTTTAATCCACATTTTTATCTCCCAGTGGTTATCAAAATTTTAATTAATTAATTAATTAAACTTTTTAAATGTGTGTAAAAAAAGAAAAAAGAAAACCGTCCCTACTCCCTTTTGATAATCTATTTATTCTGTTTCCTCTTTCAAGTTTTCACCTTCGAATAAAAGAAAAAGCCAAAAACCAAAAATCAAAACTTTGCTGCAGATTTTCACTTTTCAGAAGCATAAATTAAAGCATTTCACTAATATATTACTTTCTTTCTCAGCTGAAAAGGGTATCATTATTTTGCTTTCATATGTAAGATTTCCTCTTCCTTTTTTCCCTTTTTTTTAAGGCAATGTAGTAGCTATCGTGTTCTTGGTTTCTTAAATTAAGATGCTAACCGTGTTCCTACTCTTTCACCCATCCTGTTTGGATGCCCAAAAAACTTCAAAAACTTTGATGTTTATATCCTCTGAAATACTGGGTTTTTGTTCTTTTTTTAGATGGGGATGAGTTTGGTGAAGCTGGTGGTGTGGCTTTCCTGGTTGGCAATGGCGGTGGGAGCTGAGTATGTAAAGTACAAAGATCCCAAGCAACCAGTAGCTGCTAGAATTAAGGATCTAATGTACAAAATGACACTGGCTGAGAAGATTGGTCAAATGGCCCAGATTGATAGAAGTGTTGCTACTGAACAGATACTCAGAGATTACTCCGTTGGTAATAATAATTTTCACCATTTTTATTTTTATTTTTCATCCTTTGTTTTAGTTCTGGTTACTGTTTTGGCAATGATTTTCATCCTTTTTTTTTTGTGGGTTCTGATTATTGTTTGTTGATGGGGTCTGCCACAATTTGTATGTAGTAACCTTAAAATAGTAATATTCTGACACCACATTTTAGAAAGTAATGCTCACTATTATCTTTAGTTACAGTTTGGGTATACTTGAATGTTGGTTCATTCTGGCTAGCAGCCATTAAAATATTAATCTTTTGATCTGATATGTTCGGATTTTTCTTTCTCTTTGATGATGTACACATGGTAGAGACATATTCGGGCATGAGTATACGAAATGATCCTCTCTATATATGAAAAAAACTGAGTATGCCTGGACTTGGCAGTCAACCCGAAGGCCAGATAACATAGTTGTATCAGTTTACGGGTAGTAATTGACAGCATTTGTTTCTTTCACAGGGAGTGTGTTAAGTGGTGGTGGAAGCGAACCGCTTCCAGAGGCTAAGGCCGAGGATTGGATCAATATGGTTAATGCATTTCAGAACGGATCTCTGTCTAGTCGATTAGGAATTCCTATGATTTATGGCATTGATGCTGTTCATGGACATAACAATGTTTTTAATGCTACAATATTTCCACATAATGTGGGGCTCGGTGCAACCGGGTAAGCATAGATTTTGATTCAGTTTCTGCTGATATTTGTCGTAGAATCATTATACTATTGTACCTTTTTACACTTTAACCTTCCATTCTTTAGTTGAAAGCTTAGAAACGATGTCGCCATCAAAAGAAACAAAGAGGATTACATTAATATCAGTTTTGGGTCAATTAAATGATGTCGCATTTATATCTTCATTTGATTAACTTCACTATCATTTTCCTGAAAGGAAAGATAGAGTCAAGCTAATATTGCTCCTCAATTCAACCGTAAACTCCATTCGAATGAAAATGCAGAGATCCTGAGCTGGTGAAGAAGATTGGTGCTGCAACTGCTCTTGAAGTGAGAGCTACCGGGATTCCTTATGTTTTTGCTCCATGCATTGCGGTAATTTACGTACTTTTAATAAGATCAGACAGTTGCATCTAGTAATTTCAATTTTTCCACGTGCTTGCTGCTCTTAATTCACCACGCTGCAATACAACCCTTTTTTCTTGGGTTTTCTTTATAGGTATGTAGAGATCCCAGGTGGGGTCGGTGTTATGAAAGCTACAGTGAGGATCATAAAGTTGTGGAACAGATGACTGATATCATACTTGGGTTGCAAGGAGATCCTCCTTCTGCGTCGCGCAAGGGGGTTCCATACGTTGGTGGGAAGTATGAAACTTGTCCAACTTAACATACTTTTGTATTGTAGAATTGTATAGACTCTTTAGAATTCCTTTGATAATGGTTCTAACTCCAAGGAGCTACTCTTCTAAGTTTCTTTTTCTAATGCCATAGATTCAAACTCCTCGTCATACTCTTCAAAGTCAAGTGATCTAGATAAGTACTAGATTCAATCTTGCATTTCTTTCCCTTTTCATTTGCCTTGGATGCTCCCTGAATATCATGGTTTATCTAGTCTTCTTGTTAGTCATGGATAGTACAATCTGCAGCTTATATTTGGTACGGCATCACTAATGATGCCTCGATATCATATACTGTGTGCCATCATCTTTATAGTGCTTGTTTTCCCTCTTTATTCTGTTCTTCCTTTATGTCAGGGTCAAGGTTGCGGCTTGTGCGAAGCACTTTGTAGGTGATGGTGGGACAACTCGGGGAATCAACGAAAACAACACCGTGATTGACATGCATGGGTTGCTTAGCATGTATATGCCTGCCTATTCTCAATCTATTATCAAGGGTGTTTCGACGGTCATGGTTTCCTACTCCAGCTGGAATGGGCAAAAGATGCATGCAAACCGTCAGCTGATTTCTGGTTTCCTTAAGAACACTCTTAAGTTTAAGGTTGAGCCTTGTTACAGCTCTTTATTGGTAACAAAAATTTGCAAATTTAGAACATAATGTAAATCCCATTATTCTTTAAAATATTGGACCAAAATATTGATATATCCGTATTATCTTAAATGAAGAACTGCTAATTTTGTACTATGATATTTTCCCGTTAATGCAAATTGTTGTTTCAATGGATTTTCAGGGTTTTGTAATATCAGATTGGCAGGGAATAGACAGGATCACCTCACCACCGCATGCAAACTATACATACTCTGTTCAAGCAGCGATTCAAGCTGGGATCGACATGGTTAGTAGCTTCTGCATAGACATGTTTCAAATAAAATCAAAGATAACTGCTTTCTTGCAATAATTTAATCAGTGTAAAACTCGGATGTTGATGGCATGTGGATGCATTCTAAGACTTGGAGTCTTTTGATCCGTGTTCTGCAGGTCATGGTTCCCTTCAACCTTACTGAGTTCGTAGACGATCTAACCTATCTGGTGGATAGCAAAGTTATTCCGATGGATCGTATTGATGATGCAGTGCAAAGAATTTTGCAAGTCAAATTCACTATGGGACTCTTTGAGACACCAATGGCTGATTTTAGTCTAGTTAATGAGCTCGGAAGCCAGGTTAGTTAGTATATTGTAACATGCAAGATTATTTTCATCTTTTTCCAGTTTTCTTCGGATGTATAAATCCAAAATTTAATATCCATTACCTTGTTTTCCTTAAATCAGTCATTATTTGCTGGTCTTTCTAATTTTCTGCAAATCATCATCGGAGTGCTCTTTTGTAAAAGTTGTATGCTTTAAATGATTTGATATCCCATACTTACTAAGGCTCATCGAGACTTGGCAAGGGAAGCTGTGAGAAAATCACTTGTATTGCTGAAGAACGGGAAACCCGGAAGTACACCCCTACTGCCCCTTCCAAAGAAAGCTTCAAAGATCCTAGTTGCTGGCACCCATGCTGATAATTTGGGTTATCAATGTGGTGGATGGACAATTAATTGGCAAGGATTCGATGGCAATAACTCTACAAGGGGTATGCTTTACTTTATTTATCTATCTTTAGAAACAACGCCAGCTAACAAGATTTTGGCTGCAATAAATTTACTAATATTTCTTTCCATGACTAGGGACAACAATCCTCGGTGCCATAGAATCCACTGTTGATCGGAGCACTGAAATTGTTTTCCGCGAGAGCCCTGATGCCAACTTTGTGAAATCTAACAAATTTGATTATGCAATTGTTGTTGTTGGTGAGCCCCCTTATGCCGAGACTGCAGGGGATAGCACAAACCTTACGATGATAGACCCTGGCCCAAGTGTCATTAACAATGTCTGTGGAATTGTCAAGTGTGTGGTTGTTATCATTTCCGGCAGACCAATCGTGATTGAACCATATGTTTCTGCCATTGATGCTCTAGTGGCAGCATGGTTACCTGGCACTGAAGGCCAAGGTGTGACTGATGTCCTTTACGGGGACTACAGATTCAGTGGAAAACTTCCGAGAACATGGTTCAAAACTGTAGATCAATTACCAATGAATGTGGGGGATTCACACTATGATCCACTCTTCCCCTTTGGATTCGGACTTAAAACAGAGTCGGGCACGAGCATTATTTCAAGGTATTCACCATTACTTATTTTGATAACTATTCATGCATGCATGTGAAAAACTTACTGCCTGTGGATGAAATGTCATGGATGCCATTAATTAGCGATGGTTTCGGAATGAACTATCTGATTAACTGCATGTATGTTCCATACTTACATGGTTGATGGTGTTCTCGATAGGTCGACGTCAACTGCAACTCCGAGAAGGCCAGGCTTGTTTATCTTTATGATAACCGCAACTCTGAGTTTCTACATCACAGGTAATATTCCATGCTTTTGAATGGTTTTCACTTTTAAAGCTTTATATTCATTCGAGTTGTCGATGAATCTGTTCGATAAATTTGGCAGGGAAATAGTAGCTGAATTACTGAGAGTTTTATGTTGAAGACAGCTGCAACCGAGGTGGTAGGAGTCATTCCGACCCGAGGCTGGACCGGTTTAGGCATTGCTCAACATTCTATCCTATCAAAGTGATGTTAAATGAGTTGGTAGTAGCAGTTTCAGCCAATTCTCTATTGTAGAAACCATTGGTGCTTCGAACACCTTATCATTGTACTGAATGACCTTTATTTTTATTGCAATCTCATTTATTTAAATTATTTGCAATTTTTTGTCTTCTATTTTTTAGATAAATGTCAGGAAACAACTTAGGAGAAATTAAGGATTCATTATCTCCCAAAGTCGAAAAAATATTATAGCAATTCAATTTGGATTGGATTTGAAAAATACATTTAAATAAAAATAGAATTTAATTTAATTTGAATAATTACGATAATCTAATTTATGAATCGAAAATTTGGTTGAATTAGATACATCCAACTATTTTGTAACCAAAAACAAAGAACTTATGATTAGCTTCTGAAATTTTTTCAAACGAACGAAGTCATTCAATTTTTTATTTAAAATATATAATGAAGTATATTTAAAGTAATGAAAATATAAATATGTTTAACTGACATAACTGATTAATATATATAATAATTAAAAATATTAAATATTAAGATGGTTAAGTCAATCGGTTCGATTATGAAATTCAAAAACCGATAATTGACTGACGTAATAAAATTAACCAACCCTACAATCGATTTAACTGCCAAAACCATTTAAACTGAAACTGACTTAACCGAATTGATTGATAAGTCGGTTTTAACCGACTTATGTTCTCCCTTACCTGTGCAGGTAGGGGGCTTAGAGAAACCAAACAGTTTGATGCTTTGTTTCCAAACCATCCAACCATGCCTGATGTATGTGCATCCATGTGAAGCCTTCTTCAGCTTGCTGAAATCCAAGAGCATACAAAATTATCAGTTAATGACTGTTATCAAACCTGTAACTGTTAATTATGTTGCTTCGACATTTTTTTCTTTTCTTGAAGTACTCGTATTTAACACTTGCATTCGATATATGGGTATAAAAACCTATGTTGGAGATGTATACAAGCCTGATTAAACTGATAACTAGAAATGAATCAAGTTAATGAAGGGGTGAGGGGATACCTTTGTATTCAGTAAGACTGTTGTTAGACAGCAATGTCTTTCCTCACCTGGAAAGATGATTAACAAATAGGTCATGAGAAACAACTACAATGTTTCAAATTTTTATTTTTCTTAAGAAAAAGTTAGTTCATAGAAGAGAATACAAAAAGAACTCAGAGCCCCCATTCATGCGGCTATCTTTAAGAGAAAGCATTCAACAGGTCTATGGTTTGAATCACAACCTTTGCTGTACTGGGAAAAAAAATGGTATACACGTAATGAATTGAACAGTAAGATGTTGGCCTCTTAACAATTTTCATGAAAGCTATTTGCAGGAGGCTCTGCTTATGTGCTACCTCCAAATCAAAATGTTGAGCTACTTTCTTGTTTTTCAGGTTAGAGAGCATCACAAACAGAAGAAAATTATTTCCAGGAGTCTATTCATGTTATTTTGACTCTTGATTTTTCTTAAAGCACTTGTGTCCGGCATTCATACCTAAACATTTTTGGGTATGAACCTCCAAGGACCTCTAAATACATGAAAAACTTTGAAAAAGATTTATTATATCCCTGTTGGATATATATCTGTATCCAACATGAATGCTAAAACGGTTTGAACTACAATTAGATACTCGAACTATATCATCGATCAATTTGCATATTTGACCCAAAGAAGCCAATGAACATGCAGTGTTTCTAAAAAGCCACATGAGTTCCCAAAACAAAAACCTATTATTTTTTAAATCAAAACCTCAAAAAAGAAAATAAAAAAGAAAACCTGATAAAATAGGGATTAAAAAGACACCTGAGTTCGAGTAACATAGGTCATTCCTGTGTTTCAACCATGTCAGATATTTTCTCTATTTTTTATGTGGCCTTGTGTGTCCAGTACGTATCTTATCATGTTGGAAACATATTCATGTCTGACACTTCAACACTTCCCGGTCAAAGGTGTCGGTGGTTCATAAGGAAAAAAAATGTGGGATTATAAAGAGTAAAGATCAAACAAATCATACCAGTTGACTCCCATTTATCAAACTTCACAAGCCAAGCATCTGAACCAATCTGTGATGTTGAAACGCGATCCAGCCAAATACAATATTGTTTTCCTTGTTTATCCCCGTATAATCTTTCCATCATATCTTTGCACTTGCTCATTGGTTGCTCAGTTCCAGAGGGATGGACAAAAGTACCTAATGGATACTAAACAGAAAAGACTTGATCAATTAACTATCAGCTATTCGAGTTTTCTCTTTTTTTTAAATGAACATAAATCTAAACTCCTAAATATATGAAAATCTTTTAAAAAATTGAACATACTTATGCTGATCACATATCCATGTTCAACACTTACATCCAATTAGCATAGCTAGAGATGGCATTGGGTTGAATATCCATCTATCAATATATTTTTGTAATATTTGAATTCACATTACTTTAAAAGTTGAATCCATTTATTATCCATATCAAATCCAAGTCATATCAGAAATCAAATAGCATTAACCTATCAAATATCCAAATTCATTAAATATCTAAATCTAACTAGTTGAAAAATTAAAAATTAAAATGGATTCAGATACTGGACATCCAAGAGTTAATATTTGCATTTGTTTTGGACAATAATAATTATAATATCTTAATTTGATTATTATTCAAATCTGTAAAAAAAAAAAAACAGATTGAGTTTTCATAAATATTTGAATCTGCACTATCCCATTCCTATCCATAGCAAAACAAATATTAAATCAATGAAAGAGAAGAGAAAAGATACATACAAAGCTTGATTTAAGATTCTGCAAAATCTGATCAGACTTCTCGACTTCAGCACGTCGCCATCGCTCGTAAAGCAAATAGAACTTCACCACTTCATAACCAGGACGGAAAACATTTACTCTGCATTTTCCCCAATCTTTGATATCTCTGGGAGACACATTTGGGCCAATAGAGAATTTCCCAATGGCTTCTATTATTCCAGATGCACATCTCGCCGTCGAATGGATTATGTTGGGATTGTTTCTCGCATTTTCAGCACACCACTGTAATAACTCTTCTTGTGCATTGCCAACCTGAAGAATGGAAACGTTAATAGGTTGAAAGCTGCATAATAAGCAGCGAAGCGGTTCAGTTTAGTGCAATTTTGAAAGAAATTTGTGGTTAATTAATGAAATATCCTAATCAAAGCAGCAAAACTGCTTTAAATTTTAATCCATTTATTATTAGATAAAATTCAATTACTACTATCAAAATCCAATTTAAGTAACATCATCAACCCGATATCTGAATCTGCTAAATATCTGAATTTACAGAGTCAAATAATTTTAGAAACAATGTGGATAATAGATATAGATATCCAAATTTGAATCCATTATCCACAATAGCATAATGGATTCAAATAGTCAATTCAGACATCTATATCCATTATCTGCAAAAATAAAGCGGATTCAGATCATGGATATTCACAAATTAATATCAGCATCTGTTATAAATAATAATTAGAATATCCAAATTCAGTTATTATATAAGTCCACAAATATCAAAATCCACACCATCCATTGCCATCCCTAATTGAATACCATAATAACTGAACCAACCAAAACCAAATTTCACTGATTTGGTCAGTTCAGTTCATTGGTAAACTATTTACATAGTATTTTTTAATTTATTTTAACTAATTTAGAAATAAAATATTCATTTTTATATTATTAAACATTAAAAATTAAATATAAAATAAATTTTGATTCGGTTCAATTCGATTCGATTAATTGTAGTTTTTCAACTTATGAATCAAAATCAAGTCAAACACTGAGATTTGATTTGAGTTTTGCTTTTATAATTTATTTTTTCTCAACCATATGCTTACCATCACACCATATACGTCAGGAACAGTGAAAAATTCAGCATCATTTCCAGAGTCACCACAAACAAGTGAACTAAGAGGAACTCTTCCATTAGCTTTAAACTTTCTCTGCAAATATGCAAGCGCTTGGCCTTTATCAGCACCTTTTGGTAATACATCCAATGCTCTCCCATGGCTATATATTATTTTAAAATCCAGCTGCCAAAAGAAGATATTAAGATCAAAAACCATTTATGAGAAACCATTAAATATCTATGTCAAGATTCTTCATTTTTCTTAAAGCATCCATGTGTGACATATTCAATACATTGGTGTAAGAAAAAGTTGCTTTGACTCGAGTGTCTATCAGATATGGATATATGTTTGATACGGGTATAATCAAAATTTCTAAGTTTTTCCATATATTTAGAAGATTTTTGGAGGTGTTATTTCATATCCATATATCAGACATGAGTGTCAACTTTCAAATATTGTATGTCAAGAAACATGAAAAGTGGGAGTAACACAGTACAAGGTAGAAGTGTTCCCAGACCAGGCAGCCGCCCGAAAATTTTTCAAATCCCTTACCCAAACATGGTTTCTCATGCAAATTTTCTTATCTCATGATTAAGCATATTTCATTAAAAAGAAACATACAATCTCACCTTGTGTTTTTCTAGACTTTCTGAAAGTGCCTTGATTACTTCTAATGAATTAGGATTCTCCAAGAAAAAGCTAACCTTGTGAGGTCGTTGCTCGGTGTCTGACTGCAAAGAAAACATGAAGTTGTTAGCTTTTGTAATGATTATCTATCTTTATATTACTCGAACCCAGATGTGAGTGATAGGGCTACATATTCAACATGGGTACACTTAAATTTTCAAAAACTTTTCCATGTGTTACATCCAGATATATAATACATATATATCAGACACAATAACTTCAAGAAAAACAAAGAGTAAAAGCAACATAGATTTTCGAACATACTCATATATGACTCTCCAAATACATGAAAAAAGGTTAAAAAGTTGCGCATACACATACTATATACAAGTCCATATCCGATATACCTGAATCTGAATAAAATAGGTGTGCACTCTAATATGATTACTATCTATAAACTAAAACTCTTACACTTTGTTATTCAAAATTGTCAAGAGTCATTTCCAATGAAATATTTTCTTTAAAGGAAAAATGAGTTTTGTTAGAAAAACCAAAAACAAGGGGTTTCAAAATAAAGGGGGAAGGGAACTGATACAAATAAAACTAATTCCAAAGAGAAATTAGCTATTAGCAAAAAACCCAACCTGAGAAAGGTGCTCAATTCCCCTACAAGGGACAAGCTTAACCTATGTAGTTCAAGTTCGAAATCAAATTTTCAACACTTAATTAAGAATAAAAAAACATATACTAAAAAGAACTCGATTAGGGTTTAAAGCACTACAGTAAAATATTAAGATACTTGAATTCAACTCATTCGAGCTATTCGAACTTGATTCGAGAAAGACTGAAACAGATTTCTTTTTGAATTGAACTCGAATAGCTTATAAGCTCAGATTCTCATTTAGAAGTAATTGTACCAAAATTCATGTTTGACAGGTAAGTATCAATCTTTAAAAAGTTCGTAAATATTCGAGTCTGAGCTTGATCCTTAGCTGAACTAGAAACAAAAGCTAAATTGGCATTTTTTCTTGCTAAAATAAGTAGTAAAGAAACATGCCTGAGGAATAAGCTGAGGAAACTTAGCAGTTTCCTGAGTAATAATATCTCGGTCCCAATTGAAATTCAAATGTTGCTCCCAATCATAATCAGGCACCATTGGTTCACCATAAGCAATCTCGGTTCCCACGGACATTACGGTTATATCTGGGGTCAAAAGGGGCTTCTCATTCCTCAGCTGTTTATAAATCGTCGGCGACCTTCCAGTGGAATACACCAGCAAAGAATCGTGGCGATAATAGGCTTCCCAAAGAGCGTTGAATCGAAGAAGAGAAAGGTTCTCTGGGTCTTCATGATCGACCTGGAAATTGAAAAAGAAAGATGAAAATCACTTTGAATTCAATGATTGATTTTAATTTATGAAACGGTGATTTCTTTTTTCCTTTTTTGAATACCATAGTGAAATCAAGATCTGAAACTATCATGAGGCGGGGAGGGCCATTGAGACGATCCATGGGTGGTGGTTTAAGTTAGTCGTTTCACTGCAAATTCACCATGTTTGATGAGAAATTTTGGTTTGAAATGGAAAAGAAAAACAAAGGAGGGAAAATGTGGGGAAGAAATTACCAGGCTATTTCAATGGAGATATGTGGATTGAGGCAGAAATAGCCATGAAAATGGAAGCAAACAGAGAGAATACTCCACTATAGTGTCTATGATACTGGGACTACATTCCTCACTGTAAATGTTTGTTTACCTATTGGTCACTCAACCTTCATAAATTTTCATTTTGGATTGAAAATAGAAAGTTTACACTATGACCACTGTTGTTTCATACTTTTATCACTTTAGTCACTCGTTAATATCTCATTACATGCACGCAATTTAATCACCCAACTTTTTTTTTTTTTATCACTTATTTTCCTTTTTAGAATTAATTTTTTTAAAAAAAAATGAAGTATTTACGTATAATTGAATTATTTAGTTGTTGAGATGAGAAATTCAAGCTTTTCACTTATAATTTAGTTCCAAAGTAAAAATTCAAGTTTTTCATTTTAAAAACCCAAGTAATTAAGAACTAAAATTAATTCTAAAATAGAAAAAAAAATAAAGGAAATTAAAAAAAAGTTTTTCGCTACGAAAACCCAGGTGATTTCTTATAAAACCTCGAGTCTTTTTCTCTTACTGAAAAACTAAAATTAATTCTAAAAAGAAAATGAAAAAATATAAATTAATTTTTCTTGGAAAAATTCAAGTTTTTTCTATAAAAACTAAAGTAATTCCATGTAAAACCCCAATTTTTTCCACTTTCATTTTATTGAGAAAAACAGAAATTAATTCTAAAAAAAGAAATTAAAAAATGAATTTTCTAACCTAGATTTTCTGAGGTTTCCCTTATTAAAAAAACTAAAATTAATTCCTAAAAAGGAAAAAAATAAAGAAATTAAAAAGTTAAAATGAATAACCAAAATGAAAATTCACTAAAATTGGTTAACTAAAATGAATATATGTAATGGAAATTAATGGTAAGTGACTAAAATAATAAAAATATATAAATAGCAGTGACTAATATAATAAAAAGTATGCAACGATGGTGCTCATATTACAAATTTTTTATTTTCAATGTTATAAAAAATTATAAAAGTTGGGTGATCAATTGTGGAGTTTACCTTTTTTTTCTTAAATGGCTTTATTGAATAATCACCTCAAACTGGGGTCTATTCACGTTTTAGCCCCTAAATTATACCAATTTTCACATAAAGGTACTTCATTAATACCTGAACTTTACCTCCGTTAACATTTTGGTCCAATTGCCTAACAATGTTAAGAAAAAAAAAAAGCAAGGTGAATAGGACTTAGACATGTGCTCTATTTTTTTCCCTTTAAGATATTTGATATTGATAAATAAATTATTTCTGAAAAATCAAATTTAAAAAGAAAAATTCAATTTATATATTTAATTTTGTAGAAATAATTCGATTTATATATTCAATTTCAATACCTTTTGATGCATTGACTTGTAATGAGTATTTAGCTGAATAAAATTTACAATCAATCAAATAATTGAATAGGTCCACTCCATTGAATAAGGCATGAATTTTTGTCATTCATGAGAACTAATCTTAATTCGAGTTGAAATCATCCATTTTTACTTAAATTTAGTCCGACTCGAAATTTACTTTTAAAATATTGTTAAATTTATTTTTGATTATAAATGGTTAATCTAAACATTGATATTAATTAAGAATTAAATCCTATTTACTGTCGGTACAATTTTTTGATCCACAAACAATTTTAAAATTTGACATATATTATTTTAAATTAATTTTTATATTTTAAAAATGATATAAAAATTTGTTATAATTTGGCATCCATTTACTATTAAACCATGAATGTTTTTTTTTAGAATATTTTTTATGTTAATAAAAAAAATTAAAACAATTTTGAAAATGTTGGTGGTTATTTTGTAACTTTTCATAATCGGGTGACTAAAACAACTTACACATAATTGAGTGATAAGTGGTGTAATTTACCTTAAGAGTGTATTTGAAAAAAGGCCTAATAATTAAATTTGGATGTAATTGGTTGCAATTACTTAGACTGTGACATGTTTGGATAACATTATAATGAGTGGATTTCATTGAATTAAGTGTAATTAAAACACCTCAATTACGATCTTCAATTCTTGAGGAGAGAGTGAGAATTAAAATAATTACGCAATCTGTCATAAACTATTACATTCAAATTCAATTATCTTATGGCTTCTCCAACACACTTATATTTGATTTAAATTTAAAAAGTTGTTTTTATATAATAATAATAATAATAATAATAATGCATGTTAATTTTATAACATATATTTTATTTTTTAAAATATAAGTATATGTTATTTACAGTAGATAATTTCTCATATACATTTTGACTTATGAAATATTTAACTAAATTACATAATATTGATTATTAAACATGTTTAAGAGTCGGATTACTCATCTGAAATTTAAAATGATTCGAACAAAAAAAATATAAACTCATTTAAAATATTAATCAAACTCAAGCTTTGAATTTGGAACCTAAGAATTGGATCTCATATAGTTCATATAGTTATTTATACCGATCATTTAAATTCAAGCTTTGAATTTGGAACCCAAACGGAGCCTTCCAAGTCTAGACATTGTGATGAAAACTCTGATTATCGATCTGTAAGCTCCCCTTAACTATTGGGGATATTATTCCTCATACTTCAAATATTGGTTTGATTTATATTAAACAAGTTATTTATATCGAGAATAAAGTGACCGATTGAGTGGCAAAGAAAATCATTTGAACTGATTTATTTTAAACACGCGTATCGATGATTATTTTTAAAATTCAATTAAGTAGAGGAGATACACGACCCTCCAAATACATGAAAAAGAAATCTTTTTTTTTTTTTTAAAAAAAAAAAATTGAACATACCGGCATCAAATATGTACTTGTATCCAACACTCACATCCAAGTTCCAAGTCTGAGTATATAGTTCAAAACAAAATTTCCAGATTAAGACAACTAAAAACAGGTAGTGTAGTTGTAACTTCAATTGAACTGATTATAATTATTATTCCATATATCTGACTTTCATCACCTAAAAAATGGATGACTTGGTAAGGCATTGAAAATGGATATGATCAACAACAATCATGTAGTAAACAAAGTTCATTCTTTCTCAAAACCCTAATTCCCACATCCCCAAGTGAGAATAACTCTAAGATTCACATGCCAAAGTGACAGGTTAAATATAAAACCAAAAGGGTATAGGGTGCCATTGTTCATACCTAAGGGCTAAAGCTCCATGCTCCCTCTAAATGATGGTCGAACCCCATCTCTAGAATTTGCAATGTCGTTCACTGCAGAGCAGACAGCTGAAAAACAGAGCTAAATGGCTTTAACAACGGTATATTGAGTTTGATGAGAATCAAACATTTAGTACTACGAAAGTGTACCGATTCATAATTGTATGCTATGCAGCAGAAATTGCAGTATAGCCTTTCTCCTCAAGAACTTCTGCTAAGGAGCTATCTCCTGTCTTTATGATTCTCCCATTCTCCTGGAAATATCACATTAGATCAGAACCCGATCAGAACAAAGATATTTTCTTATAGCACCACAACAAATTCATTTTAAGATTAAATCTGAAGGATATAAAAGTTAGTAGTGGTGACTAAATAGAAAAAAACATGCGAAGAACAAAGCAGAACAAGTTCCCAACTAAATTACATCCGATACTGTTTCAAAATGCTCCCAATGCCTTAATTAAAGCACACATAGATGATCCTCATAACCAAATCTAGGAATCAAATCCAATTAGACTCATCCATTAGGCGTAACTTCATAAATAGCAGTTAGAAACAGAAGAGAAAGATGGAACCATGAAACATAAGTTAACATGCAGTTCACATGAAATCATGAATGTGGGCCAATCTTCACATGGTTTATAGTTCAGCCAAAATCTCAGGTTGCTATAATGTTAGTTATTGACCTATCTTAGAGTTTGATATCTTTTTAAGAAAATAATGGATATAAAAACAGATGAACCATACATGTTATCAGGAAAGCAAGCTATGTTATTTAGTGTGAGAGTTTCCCCCAAAGAGAAGCCACATTCACTAATTTCCATAGAGAAGGCAATCAACAGGCATAAAATATACACTTGGTCACAGCCTTGAATTTTTAAACTCACCATAATATGGATGAATGTCGGCTTTATAACTTCCAACAGTCGTCGATAATGAGTGATCATCAAAACTGAGTTTGTTGGAGTTAAAAGACCATTCACTGCTTTCGCTACATCTTGAAGGGCATCAACATCTAGCCCAGAATCAATCTCATCGAGTATAGCTAAGTCTGCTCCAAGAACCTATAAGCAAATATAGAGATGAGAAAAAAAATTGATTTTCTTAGCTTCGATGCATTAAATAACCAACAAACCTATAAGTAAATGTTCCCTAGATTTCAGAATGATAACTCACTCTCTCTCTCTCATAGGGGAGAGGAGCAGCTCAGATTTGATCCCAGGGCATCCAAACCTAGCTGGCCAATATTCTATATTTTTGGCATGCAAGAAAAGATCCATAGTACATGGTATGGTTCAGGGAGAAAACAGCAACAAATCAATAGAACTAAGGCTGAAAACGAGCAAGATAGAAATTAAACTCTTGGTGGGGAAAACCTGTAGGTTGAAAACCTCTAATTTCGTAAGTCTATTAATTAAAAGAAAACAATAAGGTGGCTGTAAATCTATTTTACAGCTAATTTTATACTAGGATTCCAGACTTTAATCCTAGCCCTATATTAAAACTCTAAAGAAACTTATAATCCTAGCCATCCATCCACATGTCTAATAATTATTACTAAAAGCTAAAATATTAAAATAGCATATAATAATAGCTCCTGCAATAGCATGTAAGCCATGAACAGCAATTCTAAGTTCAAACAAGAATCTTCCATTGCAGCTATCAAATGAGGACAAAACAATTCCACAATGAATTACAGAAGACATTATATCATATTACCGCAAGCTGCAAAATCTCATTGCGCTTCCTTTCACCTCCACTGAATCCTTCATTGACATTTCGGTTAAGGAAATCAGTCTTCATGTTCACAAGATCGAGTTTAGGATATATGTAAGCATAGAACTGCAAGAGTAAAATGACAGAAATATTATAATCAATAAGAAACTTAGCATGACCATTATGTTTTCCCTATATTTATGAGCTTACATATTAGAAGAATAACCAACTATTGCAACTTTTGATCTTTTTCATTGTTATTGATTAAACAGCAAGAACAAGAACATCTCAACAATGCACTACAAAGTTCTTTCCTAAAAAGACAGGGAAGGCAGTTCATATACCTCAAGTGGACCAAGCTCGGGCTCACCAAGTTTTTTCCTTCGAGCATTGTATGCCATGTGCAAAAAGTCGATATTGTTCACACCCGGGATCTCAACCGGGGACTGGAAACTCATAAAAAGTCCGGCAAGAGATCTTTCCTCTGGTTCCATGTCAAGCAAATTCTCTCCCTTGAAAACAACATCTCCTCCAGTCACCTCATAATCTGGGTGACCGACAAGAACCTATAATACATAAATTCGATCAAGACCTTCCAAAAAAAGTTCAACAAATTCAAATATCTGTATGATTAAGCAAATATTACTAGAACTATTATTCAAGATTAAGGGTGTAATCAAGTTGAGTTGAGATCAAGTTGTGAGAATCTAGCTCTTGAGCTTGACTTGAAATCCAAAGCAAAAAGCATGGCTCAAGCTAGACTTGAAATTCAAGGCTTGAAGCTCAGCTTGAGCTAAATCAAGTTTCACTTTTAGAGCTCGAGCTCTATCTAGGATTAAGATTGAATTACTTAAGCTCAGTTAGTTATACTCAATTACTTGATTCTCATGCTCTACTTCAATCCGATTATTTATGCTCAAGATCACATTATTTTTTTTCAATACTAATTAAAAATAAAAAGGCTTGATTAGTCTCATGACTCCCGAGCTATCCAAGTCAAATATTAGGATATTTAAGTTAAACTAGCTCAATAATTCGAGCTCAACTCGATAATGACTAAGCTCAATTTGAGATTTGAAGCTAAATCGAAGTAACTAGATTGCACAAGTCTCCTTTACACCCCCATTCAATATAAAGGAAAAATATTACTATAATCAACCTGGGATTTAACTCAGTTGATTTATACAGTCATCTGCATCCCTTAGCCTATTCACAAGCTATAAACTCCTTTATAAAAAATAAATAATAATTAAAATTTAAATACATGTGAAAGAATACTAACCTTAGAAAACGTACTCTTCCCAGAGCCATTCTTTCCCATTATAGCATGAATCTAATAAAAATTAAACAAACAAAATATAATTGGAAAAAGAAAACAGAGTCTAATGTAACAAAATTCATTCATACAAATTAAAGTAATAGAAATATATATATATCTTCTAATTGACCTCTCCATGGTGAACGACGAGGTCGACGCCTTTGAGGATTTCCTGCTTGGTTTCAGCAATCACGGCAGTTAAACCTTTGACTTCGAGAAGAGGCGTCTTGGAGTTGCCAAGACCGTCGGTGGAGGTGGTAGATTCAACGGCGGAGAAGGAAGCGGCGATGGGCCTAGGAGACGGCGCGTTAGTAGAGCGGAAGCGGGAAGAGCGAGTGAGAGGGAGAGAAATGGAAGAGGGGGATTTTAGAGTAAAAGGGGGAAATGAAGGGAGTGGTGGTGGAGAAGCAGTGCACTGAATTTGCCAAGCCATTTGCCCTGCCCAACAATAATTTCTGTTTCCTTTATTCGGTCACTAAAAAGAGAATTGGATTTTCAACCACATCCCATCGCAGCAAATCAACTGAACAAATAATTTATTTTTCATTTTTTATTCATATAACTTCTATAGATAAATTTCCAAGCAATTATTTATTTCAAATTAAAATAATAATAATAGTATGCGTTTATATAAAGTTTTAATAAAGGAAAATTATTAAAAATTAAATTAAAATAATATAAATGTTAAAAATGCATGGATTTTTACCCAAATCTCACCCTTCATTTCTCTTTTAGTTTTTGGATAAGATAGAATAATTGGATGAAAGTGTAATTATTAAGGAAATAATTACATTATTTTGTAGTTATAAAAAATTGTAATTCTTTTAGATGTGTTTGGTAAAAAGAGTGTAATTACAATATAATTATTTTATGTCATGTCTATAATACAAAATATAATTACATAATTACATAATTTATATTTTTTAAAAAAATTAATTACTATAAAAATTATAAAAATAATTTTTGTAACAAAAATTAAAATTAAATCATCATATATTAGTCTAAAAAGTAGTTGATAAGACGATACTAGTAATAAAAAAAACATTATATATAATTTTATCTAATTTTTTATTACATATTTATTGAGTTATTCCCTATTTAATATTTAATATATGTTGATTATCAATCATTTGTACTTAAATAAGATTAACATAATTGCAATTTAACAAATAAATAACTCTAAAATAATCGAAAAACTAACCATAAAAAAGAATTATATAATATTCAAACAATAAAAAATAAAATAATAGAAATATGATAGTGAATGATAACAAAACAACAGCATAACAGTAACAAAATATCAGTAAACAACAATAAACAACGACAAACTTTTTTGTCATATTCGAGTCAAATCAAACCCGAGCAAAAAAATATTACTTGAGGTCCAATTCGTTTTCTAAATGGGTATTATCTTTTTTTTCAAACCTAATTTTTTAGTTTATGTTTTTATCTAAACTTTTTTATTTTTTAAATGAGTTCTCGAGCTTGACCAATGACTCAACCCAATATCAATTCTACTATAAACTGCAAATTATTATGTTGTCAAAAATACATATAAAGTAAAAGAAACAAAAGAACAAAGTACAAATACATGAAAATCCATTGGTTCAGTGTAAACTATACTTTTTAGATTTCAATATTATATATAACACCTTAAAATTATGATAAGTGGCGTAATTATATTTTATATATTTTTAAATGATAATTTTTATAATTTTTATTATTCATTAAATTAAAAAATTTATATTTAAAATAAATACTTAATTAGATAAAATAATTTATTCATTAGATTTAACTTAAATAATTTTTTATTTAATTATATATTATCTATAATTAAATTTTAAGTTCATTTTATGTGAACTAGTTAATAAATCAACGTAAACAACTATTTTTTTCTTATTAAATTATGTATAAAGCAAAATTATATCATAATCTGATTTAGTAAAATATATTTAATATTTTGAATATAAAAATATAAATTTATTTAACTAATATATATATATATATATATATATATATGATTAAAATATACAAACATATTAAGCTGAATATCACTATAATAATATATTCAATATATTTAAAATATATAACTAATGTATTAGTTAATTTCTCTACCAAAAAATATATATTAGTTAATTTATTACAACTGTATATATTAAATTATATATTGAAAATAACAACAAGTGGTTGGGTATAATTGTAAAGCATATTGCATTCTCAAGGAAAGAATTCAAATTTAAACTTTGGATATGACATTATTGGAAGTGATAGTCATACACCCCAACATGGAAAATAGCAAAAAAAAAAATTATATATTTAAAATATATAATAATATATTTTATCCATAAAATTAACTATATTATAATTTTATATATTAGTTTTCATTTGAAATATATTTTAACCTCCTTACACGGCCAATAATTTTATATTATTTAAGTATATTATAATTTTATAATAATTTAACTAAACAAATATATTTAATATGTTTAAAATTTAATCACTGAGTAACAAATATATTTAAAATTTAACTAATTATAAATTTTATACTTTTTTTGTTGTGGAACCCAACAAGTAGCTCTAGTGAAAAAAAATATGTTGTTCATCTGAAAAGATCCGGGTTCGAGCATTTGTGTATGCAAGATATGCGCGCGTTATCAAAGGGTTAAAATAAAAAAAGTATGAATAGATATTACCAAGTAATCAACACCAATATATTAAAAAAAAACTTTCTTTGTTGTGAAATAACAATCCAATCTCCACTTTTGGATTATTCATGTCAATTTTTATGTTGAACTTAGGCCAAATTTTATCAAGTCAGATTCATATGCACTATTTAACGTTTCGAATTTATCACTATCACACAGTTTTCCTAATTGTACATTATCCATGTTTAAACCATCTAAATTAATCCTAACCCTATCACATACATTCATTCCAACATTAATAAACACATCATCATTTATTGCACAATCAAATCCATCAAAAGCGCTTAGTTCTTCTTCCCTCTCACACTCGTTAAATTCATCATCAACTAACTTTGCTAAACAAATTTAACATTGAAAGTCACAATAAAGACAATGGGGTCTTGGACTTTTTCATACACATTAATGACAAACGATATTCAATCACTATCTAATATTTAACAAGTATTCACGACTTAAATCCACATGCCAAACAAATTAATACAAACATGTTCAGTTCTATCATGCACATGACAAACAATAACCAAGCAACACAAACTATACATTACAAACATACACAATGCATTATCAAAATTTTGCATGCATCCTCAACTTGTTTCATCACACAAAACAAAGGACATCAAGGGAACATGTTTCACTCCCATTAAATTTGAATAGCTTAAACAATTTTTTAAACAAGTTCCAATTCGAATAGCTTACACCAAAAAAACATAAACCAATGACGGTTCCTTGACATATAAACAATTGATAGCAAGCACAACCCTATGTCAAACCTGAGCAAATGCAATATATTTGAACTAACAAATCCAAAAAAATCATAAACCTAAATCCTCTAAAACCGTAAAACGATGAAACCAAGTTAGAAACATTATTAAACCCTATACTAAACCCAAATCATGTCCTTCTTAAACTCAAAAATAATTCAAATTTGAAATGAACTTACCCGTTACAATTAAAGGAGCACTTTTGACTAGTTCTCTTCTATTAACCATTTCAACAATGTTGAAAATTTGCATAATTATTCCCTAATTTCAAAAATTTTCAATACCTTCTCCAACGATTCTCTAAAAATTTCAATCGTTTTTCTTTTTCTCTTGAACAATTTTTTGTTATTTAAGCAAATTGTTTTTGCCTCTTCAATTTCTTATCATGTTTTAATTTGTTTTTTTGGCACATTAAGTTAATTCTTATATGGAAAATTAATTATCATTAAATGAACATTTGATCATGTTCAACGTGACACCTAACGAGCTACATCAATTGTTTCGTTAAATCTGTAACGAAAAATGAACTTCAATGATTGATTTGCTACTTTTCAAAAACATTAATAATTGATTTATACATTTCATAAACGTTAGTAACTGATTTGTAATTTTTAAAAATTTTAATCAAAGTTTATTTACTATTGGTTTACTTTTCCCATAATTTTATGCACATTTTTGTTGGGGGGTCTTGCGTCGGGTTTTTATTGTACGTATTTAACTAATTTATTAGTATTTTAAGTTAATATATTAACTCACTTTTAAGTTAATCAGTTATTAGATAAAATAATTTATTCATTTGATTTGTATGTTTATATTTTATACACACATTAATAATAATAATAATAATAATAATAATAATAGTAGTAGTAGTAATAATAATAATAATAATAATAATAATAATAATAATAATAATAATAATTTAAGACAGTACTTTTATCAAATAAAGTATTGAATTACAAAACATATAAAAAATTATAAAATCATTTAAATTTATTTATAATATTAAACATAAAAGTAAATTCACACAAAATTATAAAATAATTTTAATATATTTTAATTTATACATACAACCATTAAACTTATACAAAAAAAAAACTAAGTAATTAAAGGTTAAAATCTCATTATTACAAAATATTTGAAAGAAAAATAAGTATATAAAATCCGTCTTTTAGAGGTTGGACCAGTTTTTGTTCTAGTTAGGCTAATGTCTGGTTCAACATACTAACCGAACCCAACATTTATGGTTCAACTGATCAACCGATCTATCCGGTACTGGTTTTCAATCGATGCACAGACTAACAACACAGAGAACTTCTCAAATTTAGCAAAGATGGTTCGAACATTATTCACCTCATTTCCATTAATCAAGTAATCATACGGCTACTACAGAAAGCTTGTTTTTGCGCCATATCCAATAGCTTGCTCTCAAGGAATCCACATGTTCCAAGATGTCACAAATTGCTATTGACAGGCCCGGATCTAGTTGGTCAGTGTCTGAAGTCCGAAGAGCGGTTACAGAATCTCTGAACTCATGGCATGGCTGAAAACCATGACAAAGAAGATCGAGAAGCATTTTCAGCGCAAAAACGTATTTGTTTTTTGTGTTTATTACCTTCAAACATACCAATGAGATCTCAGGATCATTAACCAAAGCTTTAATATCGTCTTTGTAAAGACCTTGGAGGTATCTCCATGGACACTCGTTGTTTGGGTTGGCCAGAATGACTTCCACAGTGTATCTTACTTCAGATGCTCTCATGGCTTTCAGGCCTCCCAAGAAAGGAGATCTAGTTACAACAAAATATCTCTGTTGCAAATAAAGAAAAAAAACAAATAAATGGAAATTGACATTGTAATATTTGAAACAAAGAAAATACAGGTTGTAAAATGAAGTAATTTATCAAACTTCACGAGAATCATGGCTGATACTCTTGTATTGTAAGTGCATCATGTATAGGGTTGGGAAAATAACCCAAACCCATTGGGTTTGGCCTATAGGAGCAGTTGTTTTACGAAAATTGGGTTCGGGGGGCAGGGTGTAAAAGTTAATAAAATATAAACTATTATGTAAAATTTTTGAGTAAGATGAGTCAAGGTTGGGGTTAAAAGTGTTAGATAAATCCAGTTTGGGATCAGTTCAAGCATATATACATAAAACTCAGGTAAAGTCATGTCGAGCAGAAAACTGCATATTCTAACATAGGAGTGAGGGTAAGGTTCTCCACATGTATTGGAAAACTTAGGTAAAATTGAGCATAGTCAAGTTGAACATATACCCATATTAAACTCACCCCCGAGTGCAGGTACCATAGAGTAAAACAGTACAGCATACCTGGTTCCAAGCAGAATTATTAAAGATATCTTCTTCAAGAAGTTGCTGACAATAATCAAGTTCATCTTCCCAGCCTCCTAATGCCTGAAGCACCCACTACACTCAAAGAAAATACCTACATTTTAACTTTGATTCTCAAATAAACTATAAAAAACTTAAACAAACAAAAAATCAAGAAATAAAAGAGGCTTGACCAAAATAGGCTTATTGTGCCCAAATAAGCCCTTAACTTTTAATTGGTATAAGCCTAGACCTTTAACTTCTACCCAAATAGGACCCCTAACCTTTAACTTATACCTAAATATACCCTTTAACATAAAGCAACCTTTCATTTTAAGTTCAAGCTTATAGGCACAAATCAAAGGATAAGGGTTTATTTGAATACAATAAAAGAATAGGGACTTGTTTTAAAAAGATGAAGTGGTTCAACTTCTTAATATTTCAGTCAATAATCTGCAATATAGGTTTAACCAACCTGCCTATGTGACCAGGCATGATAATTTTTGGCATCAAGTGATAGTATCTTCTTAACGAGATTAAGCTCCTTGTCTCTAGCATTAGCTCCCAATTGCTCGACAACCCACCGCCGATGGTGCCTAAAGAAATTTATAGAAAAATTACCATTTAATGGATACGAGAAAGAAAACAAATAGATCATAGAACATGAAATCAATAAAATTGTCTAAAGCTATGTTACTAAAACTCAAGTGCAACTGTTGGACAAGGTTATGTGTTAGACACAAGTCTGTTCAATTTTTTTCCCAAAACTTTTATGTATTTAAAGGATCCTTGGAGGATCATATCCATCTGATATATGTGTTAGACATGAGTACTTCAGGGAAAAAGAAGAATTACAGTACCATAGGACTAAAGACTTCAAAGTTCATAATCTCGCAAGTACTTCAAACAATATTACTATAGCTGAGGAAAATTGGTCAGACCTTGTATTACATCAGGATTCAATAACCATTTCCATAATAAATTATGCATATGATTGGCACATAACATACATGTTTGCAAAGCTATGAATTGTGAAGCTCAGCATATCTTTGCAAATGCTAAAATCATGCATGGAAAAAATAAAATCACAAGATTCTGAAAAATTCATTTGAAATACAAATTTTTTTGAGAAGCCATAGTTTCACTTCTAAGATTTTCAAGTTTGATCCCATTATAAGTGCTACAAATCTGATCAACAATTTGAACAAAATGATAGGAGAATGCATTCTTTCTAATCTTGCCTTTTATCAAGATTCAATGACTATTTCGATATTGTATTATGCATACAATTAAAAACATAAACCATAACATGCATGTTTGCAAAGCTATGAATGAATCTGAAAGCATATAATTGCAAACATCAAATGCCCGCTAGGAATAAATAAAATTATTTAAAAAAAAAAACACATTTACAGCAAGTTGTTTTACTTATAAGATTTTGAAGTCATGATCCCAATGCTCATGTACAAATTCTCAATTGCAAACCAGGGGGACTTTTCATTTTCCAAATAATACTTTGAGACTTGCGTTTGTCATATATCGGGATATAGATACAAGAGTATGATGTGATCCTCCAACACCCAAAGATAAATCATTATGAACATCTAAATGATCAGCAGATGATTGAATCAAAATGAAAAGAATCAACGAATCAATTTCAAGACAAAACACTTTTCTTCATGTATGAACAGAAGGAAGGAATTAAATTGAAAGATAAAACTTACCATAACTGATAGTTCTTAGAGTTAGAATTAGCAATCCGTTGAAGAAAATCTAATTCGTCGTCCAAATCGGCATTAAGTGCTTCGAGCACGAGTCGCCTAAAATGCCAAACCTTCATTAACAACACAAACAACAAAGATTTACAGATTTTGAGCGTCGAAAAAGAGGACATTAAAAGAAGAAACAACAAAAAGAAACGTATTTATAAAAATTTACAGTGTAATTGCCAGGATTGAGATTTATGGCTCGTCGAGTGAGGCGGAGGGCACGAGGGGAGCGTTCATCGGCTTTGTAGATGGCTCGGAAGTAATCCATGGTTTCACGGAATTCTTCCTTGTAGGCTATGGGTACGACAGGGTTAGGACCGTCGTCTTGAGGAAGAGGCGTCACATCACGCCACTCCGCCATCCGGCTAAGTGGCTCTCCGCCGTCGTCTTCTCTTGAATCCATTTTCTGTCTGCACTACCACGGGATTGGATCAGCTCAGTCAAAGTGTCTACCGCTGTCCTGAACTCTATTCTGGGCTGCTTGGATGTTGGGCTCTTTTAAAGGAGTAAGTTTTGCCGGTCTTATTTGATAATTATATTAATTTTATTATTTGAAAATATATTTAATAACTACTTATCACTTAAAAATATTAAGTTAATTTTTTTCTTCAAAATCTTATTCTTGAAATAATTTATCTCCTCATTTTATTACAAATTAAATATTTAATTTTTATCTACAATTATTCAAAATAAAATAAATAATACTACATTAATATTAAAATTATGAAATTATGCGGGAAATACCTCTATAATTTTTTTAATACTTCTATTATTTTTCACATGTCTTATACCACAATTTTCTCAAGTTTTACCTCCAACCAAATAAAAAAAAAAAGGAATTTTGGCTTAAGTATAAAAAAAACCCTTGTAAAATAAATGATTTTTATTTATTTTATGATATTTTTTAGTATTTAAACTTATAAATTAAAATTTTTAATAAATATTAGGTGCAATGATAAAATATATTATATTTTAAAAAAATAAATTCAAATTTTAAAAATAATCTTATTAAAAAGAATAATCATAAATCCCGAATATAAATAATAAAACGAACATAAAAATAACAAAAGAATTATTATTATTTTATTTTCAAATAAAAACTTTCTAACTCATTATATAAATATAAAGTGAATCTAAACACATCTCGGTGGCTTAAAAACCTTTTGCTAAATTTAGTAGATTTTACCTTCAAACAATTATAGTATTTATTTTGTCAAAGCGAATGCCGAATTTTTATTTTACAATTTTGATTTGGATTCAAATTTTAAAATTATCATTATAAGTTACTTATTTCATAAATAAATAATGAATGTTACTTAAATAATTTTTTTAAATAAAAATAAATTTTTTAAATAATTTAATTATTTAAACGAAAATTTTAAATAATTTTATAATTATTTTGTAATTTTTTTTAAATTAAGTGATTTAATAATAAATTTATTAATAATTTAGTGACCTAACTGTAATTTACCCTAATAGTATATATTGAAACCAACATGAGCCATTGGATACATAAAAGATAATGTTGGCCGTTGGATAATAAATTATATAAATCTTAATTTCACATAACCGTACGGTGTGTTCACGGCGGCAATACTCTGCTCTCTCGTCTCTTCTCGCCCCAACACTACGATCTGTCTTTATCGGATTTCCCGACCTGAAACCGGAAAGATCCAAATAGAAGTCAAGTTCATTCACACAAGTAGGTGTGACCCTTTTCCCTTTAATTTCATTTTTTCCCGTTATTTATAGTTCTGATTTGAGTGTGTAAATAAATGTCAGAACTGTTGCTTTTTTTTTGTTGCTGATTTCTTCTGCTTGAGTCTTCAGATATGGCCGACGAAGTTAACAAAACTGTAAGAATCAATCATTCTCTTGGTTTGTTTTCTAAACAGTTCGTTATTTGTTTTGGTTTGATTACCGCAAAGATGAAATGAAGTGAGATCACAAAAAATGTTGATGATTTTGTGTTCGATTATAGGCATTTTTAGAGATTCAAGGTCGAATGATTGAGCTCACCGGAAAATTGAAACAGGTAAGTGTTTTTTTCGGATTATTAGTCTATGTTACTCGAACTTTTCATTTCTTTTTTCTTAAAATAGTTATTTCTGATACATATTTGGAGATAAATACGAGATATGATTATTCAAAGATATGAAAATAATTAGAATAAATTTCAATATACCTGTATTGGGTGCATAACTATCTATATTCCAACCTTCACTGAGTCCAGTTAGCATGATAGTAACTATGGTGCTCCAATTTTTATTTTTCTTAAAGTACTGGTGTGTGACATTTATTTGGACATAGTTGTGCAAATGCAAGCATAGTATATTGTTTACTCCCTATTAAAGGCAGAGATGATATGGTATAAGTTGTTGGAGTTGTCATGGAAAAGCAAAAATGATTTTATAATTGAGGGTATTCTAGAAACAGCATTTGGACCCTTTCAAGTAAACCCATGGAAGGCATATAGGATTCAGAAATAGCATGATCATGTGGTTTGTATAATACCTGTTATTTTGTGACTTCTTTCAAACTCTATATTACTGATAATTGATCTGATGCCATCTTAAGTAATTTACATTATTTGGGACGGTTGCTGCCTTCACGAGTGGAAAAAGCTTTTTCCAGACAGTTCACCTCATGTGGATGGCTATTTTTAGTGTTGAATACTATGTTGTGTGATTTTACATCTGAATAGTCTATTGTTCGTTTGCGTTTAGAGTGTATGGAGTTCTTTAAAATATCAAAATCCTTATTTTAAATATGCGAACTTGTTATCGGAAAACAAAACTTCTGTGCCATGTTGATGTTAAATATTATAGGTTGCATTACTGGGACATATGGCTAATGAACCGTCCTCCTGGCATTTTGTCATATTCCCGAATCCAATTGATTCTTCGTTATGTGAATCCTTTGAGTGCATGTTTAATATACCACATCTTGTGATGGAAACTCAAATGTGAATATCAAACATGGGTACGTGTCTTGCATGGATATGTCCAAAAAATTTTCTAAGTTTTTCGATGCATTTGGAAGGTGTTTGTAAAGTCATATCCCTATACCTATGTTTGGATGTGTCAGAGGATATGGATACTTCAAGAAAGAAGCAACAATGCCCTTTTTTGAAATAATCCCAGAAAACCGAAAAACGGTGTTTATGTGCAATAGTTTCTGTTGTATTATTGATGTTAGTTTTGTACCCAACTATCATTTTTCTCCAAATTGGGGACTTATGAAATGTATCTTTAGCCTCCAAGGCTGAATGAGTGAATCTTGTGACGTCTAGGTGCAAAACCAGATGCGAACGAAGGAAGGTGAAAAGAAGCGTGCTTTCTTAACATTGGAGGAGCTGAATCAGCTGCCTGATGATACAAATACATACAAATCCATAGGTACGCTACAGAAGCTGTGGTTTTACATTGGAATAAGATACTAGCATTGTGTTTTCTCATTCACAATGGTAGAACAGTCACATATCAGGGTGCTAGGTTTAGAGTTCTCTTGAGTTTCAGAGCCTGGCATTCTGTTTAGGCTGTTTCATATGTTGTGACTTATGAGCTCTATTTAACCTAGGGGTGATAACGGTTCGGTTCGGTTTTGGAAAGAAATTGCAGTTAATGTGCAATATTTCTATTTTCAAAATCCAAATTGAATGCTATAGAGAACTAAACCAAATTGAATTCCCTCTGTCCGAATTAATTTGGTTTGATTCATTGATTTTTATTAACAAATTCTTCTATATAAGTTTTTAAAGTTTTTATTTTCACTAATCTAAATAAAAAGTATTTATTTATATCTTAGAAAAACAGAAAGCTAATTAGAAATAAAAAATAAAAAATAGAATTCGGTTTGGCCTTACAAAAGCTGTTTTCTAACTTTTGAACCAAAAACCGAATAGAACCAAATATATTTTAACTATTACCTGAACTGAAGCTGAATTGTATTTAATAGAAATCAAAATTGAATACTAGAGCTCTTTTTTTTTTTTTTACAGTTTTTTGCTCAACCCTAACTTTTACCTGGACTATAGATTGATTGTGCCAAATCTGCAGAGCTATAACCTGTTTGTTTATTGTTTTGCAGGGAGAACGTGAGTAGCCGTTGACTTAATTAAATGTTTTTAATGATTCATGGACCATGAGGAACAATACATGACATGGACTGATGGACATTTATATTTGCCTCTCTTTTTATCATCTGTCCAGGTTTGTCTTAGAGCGTAAGTCAGTTTTAGTGAATGAACAAGAACAGAAGCTGAAAGATAGTGAATCTGCAATTGGTTCATTACAGGTAATTTTCTATGGTCATGTAAGGCTTTTTATGCTTGCATCTTCTCCTCGTGAATCATATTTTTCGATTTGTGTCCATATTTTGTTTTTTAAAATGTTTTTCTCCTCGTCTGTATCCATTACCAGTTCAAACTGTCCCTTCTGTTAGATATTTTAATTATTTATCTCACAAAGCCTGCTGAAAGGACCTATTTCCTCTATATTTAAATGTTGTCAAGGTGTGTGCCAAGGTGTTGCACGTTAGTGTCAAATAACAAAGTGCCTTAGACCTTTTTTGGCGAGGTGCATGCCTGCTGCTACTACCTGTGTTTTTACTTCTAGTAAGAGGATAGTATCAAACTCTCTACTTTGTATTTGAGTATCAAAAGCAGGCATGAGACCATAAGGAAATCATAAAAGAAATTGAAAATTTTTGTACGTCTTGTAAGAAAAACTTGATCACATTTTAGGGTTTAGTATTGTACTGTATATCCACACAAACAAGTACAGGTACTAAAACACACATATTTACATATTGCGCCTTACCTCACTCAAGCGAGTGCTTTATTGTGCATTATGACCTAGGCAATAACAGTTCTAGAACCTAAAGTGCGGCTGAAGCCCTCAACAACATTGTATTCAATATGTCACCTCACCATGTTTGCATATGTTGTTTTATTATATGCCATAATTACCATATGTTGAACCATTATGGGATTTATTGTTATTTTATGGCATCTATTTTTGTGATCTATTGTGGCTGTTTAATCTTATGAAATTCCTAAGCTTAATTTGTTATAAGAACTTACAAGTTGCAAAAAGCATTCTCGTGTTTTTGCTCTTTAAGGTTTTACCAAGAAAGTAAGAAACAAAGAACAATGCAAGTGCAATTTTCTTTTATACCTGTAGATTTATTGACCAAATTTCAATCTGAAAATTTGTAGAAAATTTTACTTCGGTATTTCTTGATTGGCCTGGTCGAGTGTTCGGGGCAAACTTTCTTCTAGATGAGAGGCACTCTTGAAAAATAACTATAATATTAGTTTTTGAATGGGGCATCATTATTTGTTGCATGGTAGTTGGTTTAAGATAAATGAGTCAAAGCTATATTATTCTGTTATTTATTTGTCTTAAGTACCCCTATTTGGCACTAGCATCCAACCCATATCTAGACATGGGGTATGAGGATGTCCCAGAGCCTCATCCCCCAAACAAATAGAAAAAACTTTGGAAAAAATTAAGTATACCCATGCCCGATACTCCAGTCTGATCAACAAAGGTCTGTTTTTTTTTCTTGGTCATAAGATCAACATAAGCATCCTAGTAAGCAAATGGCATTGCTCATTTATATATGTCCATCCTCATCTTGAAGCTCTTATGCTACTCTGAGCAATTCTTGACTGCTATGAAGAAGCTCAAACTCGACTAAAAATTCATGGCTCGAAGCTGAGTTCGAGTTTGACCAAGTTTTACTTTAAAGCTTGAATTTGGTTTGCTCAAACTTGCTTGATTAGGCTGAATTAAACTTTGTTTACTTTGGTAAAAAATGAGCTCCAACTCCAAACTTGGATTACTTATGTTTGAGGTTAACATACTTGAGTTTGGCTCGTTAGATAGCTTGAGGTGGTTGAAGTTGATAGTGACCAAGCATGCGCATCCATTCAGTTTGAGCTAACCTAATTGAGTTATTGACAGAGCTCAAAGGAGTACATGGAAAAACAGCTGGCGGAGGTGGAGAACAACTTGAGGGAGCTGCTGCAACAAGATCCAGGTCTCGCTTGTCAGATAATGTCGATGAGCGTGTAATTTCTTTAACTCTTTCTTATCGGAAAAATACTTCTCACTTTATGTTGTGTTGGTGGTTGCTTTAAAAATTCATCTTACTGCTGGATAAGAATACGCAATTTGGTTTAATGATATGGTTTTTTGGTATATATCTATGGAGCTAAAGGTTCCGCGTTTCATTATATATAATATTAAAAACCATAAACTAAATATTGATTAAAAAATCTATAAACTAAATATATTTTACCGAAGCTATGGAGTTTTCTGCGACTTGTCTGATATGGATTCCTTTTTCTTTTCCTTTTATTGTTGAATTTTAGATATGAGGATTTTAATTCCTGTTTGGGTTCCTCTTATAATTATGCTGGTGATTTTGTGGTGTGAGTTTTGGTTATTAGTTGATAGTGTTTTTTATGTAGTAGGCAATTATTGCCCAAATGTAGTTTCCAAAAGCATGTTGAGTGTCAGCTTCAAAATGTAGAGGTTAAGTTTCTTTACTTTATGTTTTATGGTTTAATCCGATGAAATTTTTGGTCAAATAAAACTTCCCCATTGAGCAAAAGGGACGGAAGAGTTTCTCTATGTTCATAGATTTGTAATTAATTGCAATGTGAAAAACAACTTGAAGAAAGAAGAAAAGAGAAGGACGAAGATTAACAAGAAATTCTTAAAAAGAAAATTACTTTTTTACTTTTTCTAATTTGATTATAAATATAATTATTTGTTTCTTTTTTAAATTAATTTAACTCAGGTTTTTTTTTAGTTAAAAATGCTATGTTACAATATAATTGGTGTAGGAGTTTTTTTTTTATTAACTCAAACAAACAATTAGATCAAAAAATGTAATGGAATCATAATTCTTTATTTGAGCCATTTTATCATTAGTATCCCTATTATTTCTCAATTATAATTGACAACATCTGACAAAGTAGAAAGCCTAGGGCGAGAATAGATTTACTGAAAGATGAATTATATCACGATTTGACTCTTGATTTATATCTACTAATTATCTACTGTTACAAATTTAGTTCAAAAAAAGTGGAATATTTAGGCAATGAAATCGTGTGACTCAGTGTTATTGTACTTGTCATCTTAATGATGTAGCATCTTTTTAAAAAGTCCAAAATTGAGAATAGCATCTAATCCATTTAGCGTTAACCATCAAACTTTGAACACAGCTCGGCTGCAAGATCCACCACTCCCCACATGGGCCTGTCATTCTACAAAAAACATCATCAACTTCCATATTAGCATTCTTGTTTTCTCCCTGCAAAACCTCATCAACTACTGTTATATATGAAGGAGACTACCTCCTTTGGCACTTTTAACACCCAACACAACTGGGGGTGGATCAAAACCTATTCCTTACCATGTAAACAACGTCAAAAGCCTTGCGGTAGCTCTCAAGATTCTTCTCAATGTTGTCATTCCTGAAAAGTTATTTCAAGGAGATAAGCTGTTTACATAAATTCTTACCAAATGTTCAATAAATTTGTCACGATCCTTGGAAGGTCATATCTGAATATAAGTCAGACACCGGTACTTCATGCAAAAGGAAGAGTCTGAGCAATATAGGGATAAAGGGTTTTAGCCACCTATAAGGTATGTTAGTCAGACTCAGTTGTGAGTATCAGATATGGGTATGAGCCTCACACGGGTATATTTTTTTTTCTGAGGTTTTTGTGTATTTGGAGGATTCTTGGAGGGTTATATCCTCATATCCATTTCTGTATATCCGTTGGACACAAGTGTCAGACACGGTCGAAACAACATAGCCTTTCAGAGTACAGTGCAAAAACATATAAACAAGTAGGATAGGCACATATGAATGTTTTACTTACAGAAACCCCACAGATATACGATTCTCATAATTCAAGCCATCAGACATTCCCAAATCGCCAATGTGATCACCTAGAAGTAGCACATTAGTCCTCTGCTTCACCGAGACATTGTTTGCAGCAGCACCGTCATTGCCACCCGTTTGATTATGAAGAGGTGTAGCCATATCAAGAGCATGCTCATTTTTATTCAGACTGTGAATCAACTTCCCTGGGCAAATCGGAACAAAGTAACATTCAGAGCAATTATTACAGTCATTAGATATTATTCCATGATGTTGCGAAACACCATTTTGCATGAACACAACAGATGACTAGATAGATGGTCCAAGTTTTTCAAAACTCATATTTATTATCCATCAATTAATTTTTTGAAAGGCATATCAAGACTCTTCCTTCCTTAAGTTGTTAGATAGAGGAATGTATGGAACAGTTATGCCATGCCATGTTGACATATATCCCTTTCATTCAAATCAAGTCACATAATTAGGTTTTTAAAAAAGTATACTTTTATCATAAGAATCATTAATGGAATGCTGAAATAAATATTTATCATTAATTATTAGATATTATATGTCATAAATAGTTTACTTTTTTTTTCTGAAAATCAGATAATGTGACATAATTTGAGTTGAAGGGACATGCTGACATGGCATAACTATTTCATACAATCCTTTTATCTAGCAGTCAATTGCATAAAACATGACGCCACCCTAGCGCAAGTGTTTCTCAAGACTCAAGTGATAAATGCAAATTAAAAGATGGTACTAGAAATGACAGATGTGTATACCAATTAATCTGAAATATAGTTTAAGGATATATCTTGAGCAAATAAAAACTACAAATATTAAGCAGAAGGGCCTATAGCATTTGTTAATGCATTAGCTGCAATAGATTCAGTAGAGGGCAATGCGAATAAAAGATACCTTTGAAAGATACAAGGCAACCACTGTCATCAAACACCATCTGGTTTGAGACAATTTTAATGTTCTTAAAAAATCTGTGAACTTTCTGTCTCAGGACCTTATATAATAGGAAAAAGATACAACAATGCACGAGGAACAGATTAGACAGGAAAAGGCTCAAATGCTACTTCTGATAGACTGCCACAAATCCGGAAAAAAAAAAATTTTGCTTGGCTAACCTCCTCTATAATATCTGCAAGCCCTGCTGAAAATATGAGAATCGGGACATCTTTCTCCTGAATATTCCAGATGAAACAAAGAAATTGAGGCATAATTGAAAGAAAAAAAAAATACCCTAGCCTTACAAGCAGACACATAATGCATGCAAGCATATAAACATACATATATAGGTTTAAACATTTTTTAATATATTAAAACCCTCCGGTTTTCCCTATTTTATTTCAGTGCTAGCAATTTAGTCCTCTACTTTTTAAAATTCTGGGTTCTGGCTATTTTCACATGTGAGGGCATAATAGCAATTATCAATTCCCTAAGGATGCAGAGAAGAAACCCATCCTCTATCATTATGCGAGCGACACTAACTGAATATAAAGAATTGGAATTGGCATTTGGGGCGAATATAATGATATAGAACATGCTATGGTTTTCTTCTAATACTTGACTATTATAAAATAGCCTTCACCCCAATAGTATCATCCTAACTAAAAAACTAGAACGGATGAAAACTGTAACAGCTACGAATTAAAAAAGAGAAAGCAAAACACAGTTAGCTAGTGTTTGGCAGAAAAATATCTTCCTATTTTTAACTAACTGAGGTCTTTGGTATTTACCAGTTATACCATGAATTCTTGAAGACAAATTCAAAAGAAAGGATGAAGGGAAAGGAATATCGGAGTTGGTAAACATCAGGAGTCTTGGAGAGCACTTGATTTCGCAAAACAGTGTGACAAAAAATAAGGGATCTGTCTACAGTAGTTCTTTGTTAAGAATGCACAAAAATATGATGAATAAAATATCCTGTTAAAACTTTCTGTTCGCTGTTTCACACGTTCAGCAATTCTAATGCTTCTTCTTGAATAACTATTTAGGGCAGTGTATTTAGACATGGTTTTTCAAAAATTCTGAGGAGTGTGTGAAGCAGCTAGCCATTATATAAAAATCAATAAAGATTCACTATACCTATGTATTTAAAAGAGTACAGTAAAATGCATATATAGTTCACCATTCTCTTAAGTTCGCTCCATAAAGATCTAACAGATTCATGATCTTAATATACGTAATAAAAAAGTTTTCAAGAATCAAGAAAATAACACTGAAATTGAAATCTAGATTCTTCCAGTAAAATATAAGCTACCTAAATGACAACTACAAAGAAAAAATCCAAAAAAGAAAGTTGAGAGAAAGAGATACCTCCAATAACTCAAAGAGTTCAACTACACCATCCCTAAAGGCAATATTAGAATTAGTAACAGAGCTTTTTATTGCATCATATGTAAGGCCTCCTTCAATGAGAAGACCATGCGTTTTCCCCCACCTATGTAGGTTAGAATAAATAGCATCATTTGCTCATAACATAGTCAAGATCCAGAGAGTGCAAAGCTAAAGACTTCTATGTCCTTGTTTAAATAAAAAAACGAATAATCAAGCATCATGAAATGAACCATTCTTATCATTCACAAGCTCAAATGCTACTAAAAGTCTAAAATAATGGATGACTAAGTAACATACCACTCTTCCATGATTTTGGTTTTCTCTTCAACTGGAATCGCCGGAGAGAATTCTAATGGATGATAGTATTCAAATAATGCTTGCCTCTTGGTGTCATACTCTGGATTTCCTTGCTTCAAAAGGCCATGACTGCCTATACATAACATATTAGAAGGGGGAAAAACAAAAACCAGAAACCTGTAGACAACTTATGATCGTAATATAAAGAATGAACCACGGTAAACCTACTTTGTCCTCGGAGCCCATTGACCCAGTACTTTGTCAAAGTTGCATCAAAATCTGCAATCACCTGAAACTCAAACCCAGACTTTATGAACCAAACAAAGCATAAAACCTAGGTTCCATTCAATTGTTTATTTCACTTGCATTTGCTACTTAATCCTTCACTAACTGAAGTTGATAAATAGCAAAAGCAAATGGTACAGAAGCAGGCTCTGCTTCACGGGTACTTTTGCTACTAGTTTTTTTTTGGGGGAAAATTTACTACAAAGTAAAAGCAACATCATAATATATTTAAAACGGATAAATAGTTATAATCTAACATCAATGGTAACGTGTTCAGTTTACATAAAAGTCGAATCTTTAATGGGGTCATCTTAAAGAAAATCATATGTTTTCTGTATAAAATGCAATAAAAATTATATGTTCTCTGTAAAAAAAAAAACACTGAACAAAACTTAAAATTATCTTAATTGAATAAAAATGAATGTCTTTCAATTCCAACATAATAGGTTCAAGAACGTATAAAATCATGAAATTTTGATATCTCAAAGAACACACAGCTCAGGTTGTTGATCATTCGAAAATAAAACCTTAAAACAAAAAATGGCAAGCTAAAAGGGCAACTATAGCAAAATCAAAACAAGAGAAGAAGAAGAAAAAGGAAGAGTAATTGCAATCAAGGGAATATGTAAAGTAAGGAACAAACATTATATTGGAAAATCTTTTAGGAAGAACCTGGAGTTTAGAAGGGCCATCATTACGAATGGCGGAAATCTTGCGGTCGAGGGACCGCTGATCATTGATAACGAAGAGTCTAGTGGGATCAAGATCCTCCATTTCCAAATTATTGTAGTTGTTACTGCAACACCAAACCCTATTAAGCAAAAAGAAATTAGGAATATGGGTGGAGTTTGGGAAATTTTGAAGTTTCAAAAGGGCACTCCACTCAGTGTTGATAATGCCGCTGCTTAGTAGCCTGTAACTCATTGGAAACCTTTGAAACTGAACTCAATTTTATTATGATTAAAATAGTATCTATACCCCTTTTGGAATAAGAAAAAAGAATCTATAATTGTCCATGGGCCGGCCCAATCTGACCCCAAAGTCTACCCTAAAAATGATATGTTTTGGAAAAAAAATATAGGTTCAAAAAATAAAATCCGTTTAGAAAACGGTTTAGGTCTCGAGTAAGATTTTTTTGACTCGAGTCTAGTTCGAATTTGAATAAAAAACTAATGTTCTTTTTGCTGTTATCATGATTTTTTTTACTGTTTTGCTGTTATTTTCTTGTTGTTTTCTCATTATTTTATTATCATTTCATTATTATGTTGCTATTATTTTATTGTTATTATTTGGATATTATATAACTCTTGTTTTTGTTGTTTATTTGTTTCTATTTTAAAAGCATTTACTTGTTAAGTTGTACTTATCTTAGTGTTATTTAATTATACATATTTTTTTTAATTTATTTTTAAGTTGTTGGAAAATATTTATTTGAATGTTTTTAGTATTTTATTGTTATTATTTGGAAATTTTATATCTCTTATTTTATTGTTTATTTGTTACTATTTTAGAAGCATTTACTTATTAAGTTGTACTTATCTTAGTGTTATTTAATTATACATATTTTTTAAATTTATTTTTAAGTTGTTGGAAAATATTTATTTGAATGTTTTTAGTATTTTTAATGTATTATATATTTCTTTTAAAAAATTATATAAAAAAATTAATACGATCAGGTCGGATCGGTCTCAAGTTTTAGTATTTTTATCTGGACTGAGCTTAAATAAAATTTTACTTATTTTTAGGTCGTGTCGAACCCGAACTTGAAAAACAAACATAAGATTCTGATTGGATCCGATTCAACTCATGAATACCTCTAATCTTTACCCTATAATTTCAATTTCATGAAATTATAAGAATTATTAAAAGATATTTCTCAGAACTTAGATGCTCATATTGTTACCTCATCTTTTTTATTTTATTTATTTAAAAAGATATTTAATTAATGGTTTTTTAAAATCGGATCAACAACCTAACCAATCAGGTCATTGATTTATTGATCTAACTAGTTCGACCAATTTCATTAAAAATTATTAAAAATAAAAAAAAATCAGTTCAATTAGTTCAATCGTCAATTCGATCGGTTTTTTTAATCGATTCAATCGATTCGTACTGATTTTCGATCTAACCGATTCAAAACCACTCTCTAGACTGATCTTTTGGCCGGTCCGATTCGGTTCAATCAGTATTGTATTTAATCATATATTTTTTAATTAAATTAAATCAATAAATTTAATATTTTATAAAATTTATGGATATAAAAGAGTCCATCTACATTCCATTTTTTGTTTTCATCGAATAAATTAATTTATAATTTAAAATTAATAAAAAGAATTTGAATATAAAAATAGAATTTATTTATTTTATTTGGTAAAAATATTTGTTAGTGGTAATTTTTTAATTTTGCTTGAGGCGTTAAAAAGAAGTATATGTACTAAATACTAACCCTTTATTTATTATCAAATAAATTGCCTATTAGTGTAATTCTTGCTTAACGGACACGATCACCCCTAAACGCGGCCTCAGACAGGGAGACCCTTTATCCCCTTACTTATTTCTTTTTTGTATGGAAGCTTTATCGTGTTTATTATTACGTGCTCAGAGTAACGGTTTAATTCGTGGGATTAGGGCTAGTCAAAATGGCCTCCATATTAATCATCTTTTTTTTGCTGACGATGCTTTATTATTTGTTAAAAACAAAATTGAGGATGTTATTGCTATTCGTAATATCTTAAATTTGTTTGAGATGCTTCGGGTCAAAAAATTAATTTCTCTAAGTCTATGATTTATTTTAGTCCTAAGACCCCTAGAGGCCAAAGATCTATTTTGGGCAATACCTTGGGCATGCGTATTATGGAGAACATGGATCACTATTTAGGTCTCCCTTTACTTATTGGTAAAAATAAATCTGTGGATTTTAAAGACATTTGTGATAGGATAGCTAATAGAATTAAAGGGTGGTCTAAGCCTACTGGTGGGAAAGCAAAAAGCAGGGAAGAAGCTGGGCCTTACTTAAGTGGGACAACATTTGTATTCCTAAAGGAATGGGAGGAATTGGCTTTCGGGATTTAAAGCTTTTCAACTTGGCTCTTCTTGGGAGACAGGTCTGGCGCTTGGTTAATAACAAAGACACGTTATGCTACCGTGTTTTCTGCTCCAAATATTTTCCTGAAGGTAATATTTTTAAATTTAAGCATGTGGATAGACCTTCCTTCGTTTGGACTAGCATTTTAGCTGCTGTGAAGAACCTTGGAGTTGGCTTTGGATGGCAAATTGGGAATGGTCAGCATGTTAGGATTAACGAGGACCGATGAGGTTTTGAAGGGCTTAGTGGTGATTCTTTAGTCAACCATTTTGTGTTTAGGGATACTTTGTTTGTGAAGGAGCTTTGGATGCCCGAGGAAAGATTGTGGAACAGGGAAAGAGTCTGGGCGCTTTATGGTGAAATAATGGGAGATAGGATTTGTGAGTTGCCTATTCCTAGGGAGGAGTTCTTGGACAAAATGGTTTGGTTTAATGCCAAGAATGGGTGCTATACTACTAAATCTGGCTATAATTGGCTCTTGTTACAAAAGATTGGTATGGGCCCTCATAGAATTTTTTGGAAATAGATCTGGAAATTGCGTATTCCTCCGAAGGTGCGTATGTTTGTTTGGAGGGTTGGCCATGATATTCTCCCTACTAACCTGAAAGTTGCTCGATTAACACTGAAGTAAGCAACATATGCCCGAGGTGTAGTATGGTTGTTGAATCCACTTTACATGCTTTATGTGAATGTCCTAAAGCGAGGGAGATTCTGATCGTTGGCAATATTGATGGGAGATTACTGGATGTCGCATGGGATAGGAGTATTGATTGGTTAGAAGACTCTATGCATCACCTGGATAGATTGGCCTTTGAAAGCTTGGCTATTACCTTATGGAACATTTGGAACAGCCGTAATAATGTCCTTTTTAAAGGTGTTGATGAATCTGCAACCTCTGTGTGGGAGAGAGCTAAGCAGTTCCTGGAGGAGTTTCGTCTCCATAATTTTAATAATTTCCCTTTGATCACCAAGCCTGCTAGAGCCTTAAAATGGACAAAACCTAGGAATGGGTTTATTAAGGTTAACGTGGATGCTGAATGGAAAAATTATAAGGCTGGTCTTGGTGTGCTGGCTAGGGATAATGATGGTTTTGTGTTAGGTGGATGTATGTTTTTTTAGAGACCATGTGATTAACAGAACTTGGGCTGAGTTTGAAGCGGTGGTAGCTGGCTTTATGTTGGTGATAAATAATCATGTTAGCCATGTAATTTTAGAAAGTGATAGTGTTGATGTCATTAACAGGTTCAAGAGCAATAATGAAGATATTTCCATTATGGGTTTATATGTTGCTGACATCAAAAAGAGCATTAAAAGTATCAATTTTAGTTTTAATTGGTGTGCTCGTTCCAGTAATAGAGCTGCTGATAAGTTGAGTGAGATGGCTCTTAGAGATTTTTGTAATATGTCCTTTGATATGGATTATCCAAGAGATATCCATGATATTGTAATTTGGGATTTTTTTTAATATAAATTTTTGCTTTCGGGCCTGTTTTGATAAAAATAAATAAATAAATTACCTATCGAGTCTGAAAGAGGTGTGAGTTCAAGCGCGCCCAAACGCATTATTTTTTTATTTATGGATTGGAGATGATTATGAGTAATTTTAGATATGATATAAAAAAAATATTGAATGAATCTTATTAATAATAAAAAGTATTTACTATGAGAAGTTGAAATGTATTTATCAATAAAACTATTTTTGTTAGTTAGAAAAAATTTTCAACATTCCAGCGTATAATATATATATATATAACACTTCTAAAAAAATTAAAATAAATATGGTAAAATAACATCCCTGATTGTGTTGGGTTTGAACCGGTAAAAAACTTTCATTATTTCTTTTACTAAATATTTTCAAAACCTATCTATAATTTACTTAATAATCTATACAAAATCATGAGTTTGAATGGATTTGAAAATACATTTTTCTTTTCTTTCTATAATACTATTAAATTGTCATATGAAAACTCTTATAATTTAATTTTGAATAATAGTATAATGTACCGATATCTCCTAACACTTGATAATTATGCGCACAAGCGCCAGTTGAACATAAATGCACCGATATCTCCTAACATTCCATAATGATTCACACAAGCACCAATTTGTCATTAATGCACCGAAATCCTAACACTCTACAATATGCACACAAGTGCGAGTATAAAATGTGCACAACTGCCTAGTAATATGCTCACAAGAGCTTAGTATTGCACAAAAGTGCCAAATAAGGTATGCACAAGTGTCAAAGCTTCCTATGACACAGACAGATCCTCTAATATGCCAACTATAAATTCATCAAATCAAGGCATTGTATTTGAAGTCATCAAAGCTTTAATAACAATTCCCTAAACCTGAATACGTAATACTTAATAAACTTGTGTAAAGAAAGCAAATCAAGTTAGCATAAATCGTAATCATATGTCTTGGATTCTTTTTTTCTTTTGAAGATTCGATCACACTTCTAATTACATTTGACAATTCAAACATTAGAAACAAAGATGGATACATGCATTTAAAAACAAAAAATTCGTTTAACTAAATATTTGACAATTCATTTAACTTGACTTTTTAAAATTTTAACATTCGATTCATATAATTCAAAATTCTTCACTTCAAATTTAATTCTTTCACTTGCATTATAATTTGAAGGACTCAACCTATCCAAAAACGGACTTGAACTTTAACCATAAACCATGGTCATCTAAACATTTATTTCCCTTTAAAATTTTACTTCTAGTTGAATGGGTTTACACTTAACTATTATTTTAAGCTATTAATTTAACTAACATTCAAAGAAAAATTCACTAACCTCTTGAAGATGACTAGGAAATCATGAAAAGCTTTTTTTCGAAGAAATTATTAAAATAGTCATTTTTGTTTATCTCATATTACATTTTAATCACTTATGTTTGAAATGTTACGTTTTAATCGTTTACTTATCATTCTATTACAAAATGATCACTTTGTTGTTAAGATCTGTTTACCTCTCAAATAACAGCCCGACGTGATAGTTAAAATGAATTTTAAATACTAACATGGATGTCCAGCTGAGATGAGAAAAGTTAAATTTGTTTTATAAAAATAGAATACAAAATTGATCCTAAAACTCAATTTTCTCACGTTAAAAAAAGAAGCAACAATTAGGGATTTTTTTATTAGAAAAGACAGGAATAGAACGACATAGAAGAAAAAGTGGACGCACTAACCTCTAGACTTGCTTGGTATTGTGGTTGCTCGTAATATACGTATAAACAGAGATAAATAATGCCCTTTTTATCTATTACATATATAGAAAAACATGAAAAATGGACCATCTTTTTTGCAAAGAGAAAAGAGATCAATGGTTTTTTTTTCAATTCAAGGATTAATCTGATGCATTAATTTTGATTATTTTAAGAAATCAAATTAATATTTTTAATTAATTTAGAATTACAAAATCAATTAATTTACTTGACTGGACATCCACATTAACATTTAAAACCTATTTTACTGTCACGTTGATGTTTGAAAAGTAACAGATCTTAACTGCAGAATGATCATTTCATAAAAACACAATAGTATTTTTTAGTAACATTTCAAACATAAGTAATTAAAATGTAACCAGAGACAAATAAAAATGAGTATTTTGGTAGTTTATCCCTTTTCTTTGTTTACTTGAAGAACTAAATTGAGGAGACGAATGTGGAATTAGCTTCTTGAAGATTAATGAAATAAACTAATGATTAATACATTTAATGGCAAGAATTAATAGATGGATTGGATAGTGGAAATCCAAGCCAAATAGCATGGTTATCTACGACCTTAACAAAGGTGATAGTTTAATAGCATTTAAGGGCTTTGCTTAATTACTCATCAAATCCCTCTAACTTAGTCACTGTACAATTTAGTCCTAATCCATTAATTACTGACTCCTCCAACAAAATACTTAACAATTCTCTGCTTTATTTCCGTATTTGTCTCGAAGATCTCTAGATTTATTTTTTAGAAATGACACAATTTAAGAAATTCGAGTCTCAAAATTTAGTTTTTCGACACCGACAAAAAACGGATCATTACAACAGCTATTGCATATCTCAACAATAATTTAGTTGGAAGAATGTGGTTTTTCCATTGTTTATCTTGGACATCTAGGTCGGTTCACTAGATAGACAACACATAGCTGTGAACAAGAAGCACGAGAATAAATTGTTACTGCTAATTTCCAAAGATAAGGATCGGAATCTAGTTCATCTTAATTTTACCTTGGTAAAGAAGATTTGGGTATTTTTTCTGAAATATTTATGAATACTTATGATACACTACTCCAAGAGGATTGTGTTTATTTTTGGTAATTTATAATAACAAGATAAAATTCAAACAACAAACACGATTAATGCAATTTAAACTTAGACTATACCTAAGACAGTAAACACCCTTATCCATCAAATCATTACATAGATTCTTGTGTTTTAATATTTGACCCAATCATAAAACTCATAACTACATTATGACATTTGAAAGATGGTCGGACCAAACATATCATTTATTCCATATTCAACCTAAAATTTTTACAGAAAAACCAAGGATAATACCTTGTAGTTACTACTAGTTTCATAAATTACAATATGATGTTATAAGATTGTAGTTGCAATTTATTGAACAACTTTCTATATGAAAACTTTAAAAGAACAAAACAAAATATCTGACCATAAATATTAATTGAATACACAATCAATTCAATAAAAAATCATAGATTAATGTTTACCAATTGAATATTAAAATTAAACACATAATTAATTCTAGCTATTTTTTATTCTCACCTTACCCATTCTATTATTAGCCACAATAATTAATTTTAATTTCACTGCACTAATAACCGCAGTAGCTAACTGATCTCACCATTCGATTTATTGATTTTAGTTTGGATTCAATTTTGAATAGTAATTCTTTAGATTTTAGTATTTTACACACGTGCTAATAAAAAATTCCACAGCATGCGACAAGGCTGGCTGACATGACTTTAAGATTTGAATTTTTTTACAACACATGGCAACATCTCATCACATTTCCGCCTGTGTGAACGGATCGAAATTATAAGTACCATACCAATACCCAATTGATTTATTTTTTTCGATTCAAGAGGTAAATGGCATATTAACCCTTAAATATATTCTACGAAAACATTAAACGAAGTAAGAAATTCATACATAAACAAATACATGTTTCCTTAACCGTAAAATCATTACGAAAAACCTTATTTCTAACATCCAAAGCCCTACTTCGATTAACCCATTTATTTTAAATATACCAACACAGAACACTAAGACAAACATAATATATATTTTAAAGCTGATTAAAAAATATAAACTATATAAATGCTTTTCTTAGGAAGAGTAATATAATTATGAGAAACTGAATATAACCAAAATCTTATAATGACCCGAATCAAATCACAACAATGAACACCTTCAATCATATAATATCCCTAAATGATTTCTCAAATTCAAATATAAAATCAATAACCAAAAGAACTGAGATCAAAAGAAGCAATAGGTTGTATACCATAAACAAATAGGTCAAGTTCCAAAGCTAAATCTTTCCATACAATTTATCAATTCCCAAAGCTGATAGCACTCTAGGAGAAATGGTCTAAGCAAACAACCATATCCAGAATGGTTTTTCAAATAATTTTTGTTATACATTCCATTCCTTAACGTCTGCCTGCCACCAATCATTGCTGAGCGCATTGCACTCTTTGGGCACCACCGTGCATGTCATCATCTTCCTCGTAAGCCTCTTGAGTTGCTTGCGCCTCCTTCCTACGCATCTCTTCCTCGATGTTAACATCATATAGAGTTGTTTCCTCACACTCATCCAGCTCCATGTCAGTCAGCTGGACTGAGGTCCTCGGAGGTAGCACAGCCTCAAGTGCCTTGCACTGCTCGGGGGCCAAGGAGTCGGGAAAATCAACAGTAAAGTGAATGTATAGTTTACCCCTCATGAATGGCCTTTGATACATAGGCATCCCTTCATCATTTATGGCCTTGAATTGATCTAAGGTATACAAAACAAAAGTAAAGATCAATACCATATCATTTAACATGCCAGTAAAGAGATCATTGTCAACTAACAAACAAGGGATCATTAAACAAACGTCAATTAGAAAGATCAATACCCACAAACACATGAACAGGGTTCATTTAAGTCTGACCATAACCATCAATACCACTCAAAAATATTTAAAATGCAGACATTTATCATATAAATAAAAAATGCCGCAGTTTATGCAAGATGGCAGAAATTCGACACTTACCAGGCTTAACCACTTCACCAGGATGGGTCTTAATGAGAAGTTGCCTGCCATCTAGGTGGGTCAGTATAAACTGGAAGCTGCAAAGTGCCTCAGTAAGTGTTAATGTATGTTCTACAAATAAGTCATCACCCTTTCGTTTAAATTTTGGATGATCCTTCTGTTGGAGGACAAATACGATATCCCCAGTAACTGTGTCGGGCTGCAAACAATTAGCAAACAATCAAGTTAGCAACAGCAAGAAAGCTGGATTCAACAATGAGCAACAAAATGCAAGCTTATTAAAATTGCAAAAAAAAAAAAAAAACAAGAGAGAAAATTTCCATCCTTACTGCTTCATCTGCTTCTCCGGGGAAAGTAATCTTCTGTCCGTTCTGCATACCCTTTTCAACATCAACCTCCAAGACTTTCTTCTCCTGAACAACCTTCTCACCTTTGCATTGGGGGCAACGGTCCTTGTCGTTGATGGTCTCACCAGTACCCTTACAATCATTGCAAGGGTGCTGCATCTGCTGGATCATGGAAGGACCAAGGTGTCTGATGGAGACTTTCATTCCTGAACCTTGACAACCAGAACATTTCATTGATGCACCTGATTTAGATCCTTTACTGCAAATTTTAAAACATTTTTTGTTAACACGGACCAAATAGAAACACAGTCGAACCGCTATCGATCACATAAACCACTATGCCGCTCCACAGACGTTACTCAACAGAAGTACTCACCCCTTGCACTTGGAGCATATTATGTTGCGTGAAAGAGAAAGCTTTTTGGAAGTTCCATTATAGAGATCTTCCAAAGAAACCTTTAAGGGATGGATTACATCCTCTCCCCTTCTTTGTCTTCGGCCTCGGCTGCTACCACCACCTGAACAAGCAACCAGGATTTTACTCGAATCTTTAACAAGTTTAAAAAAAAAAAACTAATCAACAAAATAGAAACAGAGTATTAATTTGAAGCCTCACCACCAAAAGGATTGCCACCAAAGAAGGATTGGAAGATATCAAATGGATCATGGCCGCCACCACCTCCACCCATTCCTTCTTTAAGGGCATCCTCGCCATACTGATCATATATCTCACGCTTCTCTGGGTCACTCAGCACCTCATAAGCTTGAGCCAACTCTTTAAACTGATTTCCAAACACACAGCACACAATCCTTAAACTATGGATGACACAATACAAATTGCCATGCCCAGTTTCTAGACAAGTCAAAAACCCCAACATATTCTAAAATCTGAACCCAAATTTTTAACAATTTGCAAAAACACAACCATAATCTTAGAAGGAGAAATTGAACATACCCGCATCCAAACACTCACATCCAAGACAAAGTCAGAGCAAAATAGCTCAAGAACACAAGCATAATCAAACAAGCTACATTCTGTACAAATCAACAACAGACATACAAAGAACCAAACCACTCTCTAGCTAATGGGACTTCAATTTTATCAACCTCTCAACCCAGTTGTTGACCAATTACTTAAAACAAAGCATGAAATCCAAAAAAAAAAAACTAAATCAAAGCATAAGCTAATAGATCAGTTCATAATTCGCTGAATCAACACAAATAATCAACAAAAACAAACAAAACCCAGACGATTAAACCACAAAATCAACCCAAAAACAATAAAAAAATCAACCTTTTCAGGATCACCGCCTTTATCAGGATGGTTCTTAATTGCAGCTTTTCTATAAGCCTTCTTCAGATCATCTTGGGAAGCGGTTTTGGGCACTCCCAATATCTCATAGTATTTAGTATTATCGCTTTTCTTTTGTGCTCTCCCGAACATTTTTTTGTCAGATCAGATCCTAAAATCAAACAAAAAAACATCAATAAATACCAACAAAAAATTCAGAACATAGAAGAAAAAATATGAGATTTAAAAGAGAGAAAACTAACAGATCTTGAAGAGATATGCGAGGGTTGAAGAGAACCACAAGAGCGCACGCGAGACGGCGAGACGGCGAGACGGCGAGATGGAGAGAAACGCAGAAGAGCTTAAGTGAAGAATACGTGTGGTAAGAGACTTATTTATATAGAGGAATAATGGACGGTCCAGATCTAAAGTTGAAACTCTTTTGAGAGGTAGCTGAGAGGTGGTGTTTATTTAAATTCGCTCTGGAATTTGGTATAGAAGGATCTAGAATTGTACACTGCTTCACGCTTGGTATTGGAATAAATAAATTAAATTGAAAAATAAAATGTTAAATTGTTGGCTAAATTGTGTATATATATATTTTATTGATTACATAGTTTTTTTTTTATATTTAGAGAAATAGATCGATTTAAAAGAAAGTGCATGAAAGCGCGTTCAGTTAAACATATTTTTCTTAACATGTTAATAAAAATTTATTCAGTTGAACGTATTTTCTTGTTAATTGTGTAAAAAGTACGTTCAGCGCTTTTCATACTCTTTCTCTGAAATCGATCTATTTTTTAAATATTAAAAAATGATTTATTTAATCAATTAAAAAAAAAACGACATATATGACTAATTTAACCTAAAAGGTAACAAATTAAACCGATTATAATATATTTATCACGTTAAATTTTAAAAAATAATAAAATTTAATTTAATGAATTTAACAATTATCAATTAAAAAGAGAAAATTTTCAAATTCAAAAAAATTAAAGACTAAAAATAATCAAATTAAAATATCGAGATTAATTTATAACTTATGTATAATATAAAGACTAATAACACAATTTAGCCCATAAAAATCAAAATAAATATTTCTTTTAATGAGTTTGAAATTCTATTGATTTTTATTTTGTTGAAAATGTTTAATTAATTTTATTTAATATATTTGAAATAAATTATTTATTTTTAAAAAAATTTTAAATGTAAAAATTTATTAAATAATAAAAAATAAAATTTAAGATAATACGAATCGAAATTAATTATCAAAATAGTATAATTATATAATTAATCCATAGACCATAGTTATTATAAGATAACTATTAACAAGCCACGGTTTTGACTGACAAACAGATTTTAGATTTGAAATTCGAATTTGAGTAAAAAAATCTAACCCCTTCCGTTATCAATGTCAATGGAAATTTTTTTTTCATAATATTTAATTTATATGTTAAAAGAGAAGGATAATTAAGTTTTTTAACTCTACAGTAAATTAAGGGTACGACAAGTGTTGTATTTATTTATATATTTATTTTATTTTTACTTTTTAATATACTTTATAAGACAAATGTTACACATTTAATTTTTTGTGAGAGTTTAAAAAACTCCACTGTGCATAAATAATTTTAAGGTAAAGTATAAAAATGGTCATTAAAGTATTGTTCGTATTTTATTTCAGTCATTGAATTTTTAATAATTTTTTATTTTGGTCATTAAAATATACAAAAACAAATATTTTCATTATCAAAAATTTGACAAAAGTATTAACGTGAGTTTTTTTATTGGTTTAATAATAAATTTAACTCTCCAATGTTTATATATTCTATCAATTTGATCTTAAATATTAAAAAAATCAATAAATTTAATCATCAATATTTACAAAATTTGTCATTTTAATTTAGATTCTAAAAAATAAATAAATTTAACCTTAATGTAAATCATTAATTTTAATTTTTTAAAAATTTGTAAATTTTTTAAGAAACAACCGTCAAATCCAATGTAATGTGTGTAAGAAATTATTACTAGTTAAAAGAAAATCCATAGAGTCGTCCACTACATCACCGTCACAACCATCAAAATTCTTGTACTTGTGGTTTATTTGTAGTTTTTTTTTTTTTTAGTTTTTTGTGCTTTAAAAAAGGTTTTAAAAAGTTTTTTTTTCGCCGGAAAATGGGTATTAATGATTTTTCAGTATTGTTGCTAATTGTGTATAAAGTTATTTAAATTTGTGTGTTTAGCCAAAGGGTGAGAGAATAAAAAACATTTGCTATATTAATTTCAAGGTCTCGCCTTGTTTTGGGATTAACTCAGAGTTGAAGCCTCCTTTTAAAGTTGAGAGATTAGCTAGTGGTGATGATAAATATTTTTTTCCAATTAATTTAGGTTTAGGTGTTGGGTTTTTTTAAAGTTTATAAAATTTTAAAAATTAAAATTTGTCATTGAAAGTTAAATTTATTGATTTTTTAAATTTGAATTAAAATAATAAATTTTGTAAATATTAAGGGTTACAATTATTTTTATATTTAAAATCAAATTGATAAAATATATCAATATTAAAAAATTAAATTTATTATTATATCAATAAAAAAATCCACGTCAATATTTCCATTACATTTCAAATGACTATTAACATTTGATAACGAAAATATTTGATTTCATATAGTTGAATGACAAAACTATAAAACTCAAAAATTTAGTAATAGAAGGGGAATACTTTACTTTGTGAAACACTTGAGGCAGAATTTTAAGGAAGAAATTTACTGGACATAAAATTTTGTTTAAATTTAAATTTTATTTTTAGGATTATTATGATATTGTTTAGATTTAATTTTAAATTATTTTTTAAGCATTATAATTTAGAGTTTAATTTGAATTCAATTAGGAATTTATTATTCAAATTTAATTTTAATTATCTTTTTAAAATTTAAATTAGATCCAACTAGGCATTTTCATGTACTATGAATAGGGGATGGATACTTCCATTTTTTTCTGTAAAATTCTTCATCTCCCAAATCCCTAGCCATTTCATTTTCCTCATAAAGGTTCATGGCATCTAATCCTTCTCAACCAAGTATTCATAATCTCTCTGTATTATAGGACTGACGCTTCCGTCCATGTCCTTTTAAAAGTAATCTTTTCATTCTACGTGAAGCTGACCACTTTGTGCATTTTAGGAAATGTTGCACAGTGAGTTCGCTAACTTACTACGTCAGAGGTTGTCGAGACAAAGAGACAAAATGGCATGGTATTCGCCATTGAAAAGTGATGATCTAGTGTAAAACGATCTTACTAGAATGATGGTTGGCTAGAGTCAAGTTCCTTTAAAATCGCAAAGTTATAACTGGCTTATTCTATCACAAGAAGAACCACTTAAAGTGTTAGAATTGAGTGATTAGAATTCTTATTAAAATAAAATACAGTGGTAAAATAAAATAAAAGTAAAGTCCAAAAAAACTACTTTTTTTATTTTATTTTAATTAGAATATGTCATCTATTTTATTTTAATTAGAATGATGTGTTTTAACCTTATTACGTTATTTCTATTAGTTGTTGATTGAAATAAGGTTTTTCAACCTATAAATAGGCGTAGTCATCTCCTCTTGTAATTATTCAATTTTTGACATTAGTGAATCTTCTTCTTCTCTACCCGTGGTTTTTTTTTTAAAGTATTTTCACGTAAAATTTATGTGTTTTTTTCCTGTTTTCTTTCCGATATTTTCATTGTCGACATTTAATTTTATCATAAAGTCTATGATTGAACCAAGGAAAAATTGAGATAACCAGACTACGCCTAGAATTTCGATATATAAGAATCTATAGCAATCTAGTCCTTAAGGATTTGACCCTACTTTCCTTACACTATTATTTTCGATATTTTTAGGGATAAATTATATTTGATGCTCCAACGACACACCAAAATCCCTAAAGGATAACTTCTTAACACGTTAATAGATTTCTTTTAATATTATCTTTTTAGGTTTTCCTTTTAGTCTTAATATTTTTAAAGAGAAATTAGGTTTTTTTTTTTTTGAATTAGTTTTAATGATTCTTTACTTGTTAGAGTTTAGAGGGTTTATATTTGATCCACTAAAAAATTAAAAATAATTTATTAATTAATTTTAGATAAATTCTACAATTAATCATCCAAATATTAGTGTGTTTCTATTTTGATCACCAAACTATAAAAATTTTCAATTTCATCATTAACGTTTTAAATTATTTTTGTTTTGGTCACTTTCCATTAAATGGTTAACAAGAATGATGACGTGGTCATTTTCTAACCAGTATAATAATACATTTAGTCTTCAATATTTATATATTCTATCATTCTGGTCTTAATTTTAAATAATTCAACAAGTTTAATCATTTACATTTATAAATTCTATCAATTTGATCCTCAAACGCATATATTTACTCATTTTACTAATTTAATCTTGATTTTGAAAAAGACACTTGAGAGACATCTACGAATGACTCTCCATCTCATACCACTTAGCTAGTACCCCATCTGAAGATCACCTAGGCAACCCCTTATCTTGCATCACCTAGCTGGCCAACCACTTAGGTGTCTCGTCCTCCAAGCCACTCATTTTTACCGGGAATGCACTCACCTTCAAGAGTGAACCACCAAAGGACTATTGAGGCGTAACAACGTCGTCCTACCTCAACAAAGAGAATGTTCAAGAAGTACTATACGTGAGGATAACCGACTTATGACTTGGCCCACCACATGAGCCGACCATCATTCATATTGTTGGTGACATGGCATTACTAGTCATGGGACCTCCCCTCTATAAATACCCTCCAACACGATGAAGAGAGGATCTTTTGACCCTCTCAGCAACCCTAAGCGTTTGCATACTATACTTACCTTCCCTTGCCTTCAGAGCTTCCTCACTCCCTTCCTTCTCTCATCTTTCTTCAATTTCCGTATGTCTAGGTGAACTGGTCTCCTTTGCACCACCACTTTCTCTTCATTTATCCTCTCTTGTTGATACTTCGTATCAACAAATACATACTAAGAAGAAATTTAAAAAAAAGTTTTTTTTCTTAGCTATGTTTAGTTTTTAGATTCAATTTGTCGAAACCATTTTTTAGACAACTTTCGAAAATTATTTTAAAATTGATAGTCACCACCAATCTTTTAATTTGGTGTGATTGGATCACCTAAAATGTTTGAATTTATTTTGTAAAATGTTTGGTCTTCAAAATCCAAAAAAATAGGTTCGGGAGTCGATTATGTGCAAGGAAGGGTTGGCACTCTTACACGCCCGAAATCGGTACCTAATCGATTACTTAGTGTCTTAATTGTTGAAAATCGAAATTTCGAGTAGAAATTCAAAATGCATTCCATGATAAAATGAGATATTCAATTATTTAGGTTCAATGCAAAATCATACCTAACACGTTAAGGCACGATTTTTTTGATCCCCTAAACTAAAAGAATATCGAACAATTATCAATTTTCATACTCAACTATTCGAGTTTAAAGAAAGATCACTCCAATACGTTAGGGTACGACCTCTCCATTTTCCTTGAATAAAAATGTATTGCTCTTTGATAATTTACAAGTCCTAAAAGATGACAAGTTTTATCCCTTATTATTTAAAAAAAAAAATGGTTTTGCTAAAGGATGAGTAAATGCATATGATTTTATAAATCAAATGGCTGTTATCAATTTTAATAGACCATTCGATATTTTGAGTTCAAAAGAAAATAATACCCAATGCGTTAAGGTACTCTTTTCAAATTCCCCAAAATAACGAATGTTATCCACAAAAATGATAATTTATGTATTTTTAAGGCTTGCAATTTAACCAAAAATTTAATATTAGCAAAGAGGAAGCAATCTATTCGAAACAAAAAGTTGAATATTAACAACTTATGAAAATGCAAGGCTTAATTTTCGAAAGAATGATAATAGTGAATTGAATAAGAGACGTTTAAGAAACAAAGGGTAAGAAATATAATGTATATGCGCATGCAACACATAACAAAGTGTAAACATAGATAATGGTGAGTACATGATGAAATAATATACATTCCATTCATAAAACAAATAAATTAATTCATTTCGCACACAAATAAATTTAAGCGATCGACTAAAATAGTAGAAAAAAATGGTGAAACTTAAAAGAACAAATTATTAAAAAAAGAATTTTTTTTTTTAAAGAAAAAAATTTAAATGGGAAAGCTCTCTTATTTAAAACAATAGTTTGAGGAGTAATAAAAAGAATTATATGGTTAATTAGAACAAATTAAGCAAAGGAGCAGGTTTAGATAAACAAAAATGAAAGGATAATTTCTACAAACAAAACAGAATAAAAAGATTTGATTTTATTAAAGGGATAGAATGACCGAATTAAAAAAAGAACACGATTCAAAGGTTAAATTAAAATAGATGTAAAATTTTAAAGTAGGAAATTAAAAACAAAAGAAAAAAGATAGGGTTTTAATTCCAACATTAGAAATCACGGGGACCGCATGGAAAATTTCTAAAAAACTCGGACACATGTCCGTCACAGAGATTTCTGGCCAGAGGACCAGTTTGAATGCAAAGCGAACATCGGGGGTAGCGTAAAAATAAATTAAAGAACAAAGAAAGGATTAGATTGGAACGGTTTTAAAAAAATGAAGGGTTGAAGGGAAAAATATCCCATCAACCATAAACACGTGGATCTGAGCAAATGGGTCGGGCATGCGGTTTAGCACATGAAACGGCGTCGTTTCACAGGCATAAGGACAGGCCCTGAAACGGCACCGTATGGCTGCCTTATGAAACCCAAAAACTGTCCAAAATTTCATTTTAGCATACCCTGACTTTTTAAATTTTCTCTCAAAATCTTGAAACCCCCCATGGTTCGACCACCCACTCCGACGGAGAGCCACCGTCGGTCTGTCGTGTTTCTATCGCCGGTCGTCTTATCCACCGCCTTGCATGCCACCGTATGTGGTGATTAGGTAAAGAAAAGGCTTTCCCTTTCACTTTTCTTTTTGAAAATTTCAGATCTGAATACGAAAGTGTTGGATCCGAGACTAAGACCTGGAAGTTTTTTATTTTGTTCTTCTTCCAAACGAAATCTGATCTAGGTGCGAAAACCTTCAAAAACCAGATCTAATTTCTTCTTTCCTTACTTATATATATCTATATTTTAAATAGACATGGATTTGAATCTCTTTTGGTTTTAAAAAAAGGGTTCTTTTTCAAATATGTTTTTTGTTTTTTCATTTAAAAATCTGTGCTTTTGCGTCCCCTTTTTTATTTTAAAACCTTTCTAAATTTTATCTTATAAATATATATATTTTAGAAATAAAAATGAAACAAAGACGATACTTTTGAAGAGAGATATTCTGGAATTCTTATGCTTGAATCTGTGATACTTCTTTCTTTTTGATTTTGTGAATATTTTTTGTGCAAATCTCTTCTCTAATTTTTCTATTGATCTCCTTGTTTTACAGATTTGCAATGGCCTTTTAGAGCCAAAATAAATTACAATAATTTGCAATGGCCTTTTAGAGCCAAAATAAATTACAATAATAATGTTCTTTTGGCTCTCTGTTTTTCTCTATTGCTCTTTGTGTTTTCACTTGCAAGTATCACCAGAATACCTCTTTCTTACGGTCAACACCGACGCCGCGAGCTGTGCCATGGCCATTTTGGTACAAGGGCGATAGAGGCGTTTTCGAGCAGAGGGGAAGCCTCGGGGTAGCCAAGGGGTCTTGGGCAGAGGGAGAGCCTCGGGAGCAGGCAAGGGTCAACGGTCAGCCACTGAAAGGTCACGTGGTTGATGTGGCGATGACGTGGTGCTGACGTGGCGGTGGCGGCTGGGATAGTGTCTTAGGTTTTTTGCTGTTTAGTGGGGTTTATGATTTGGGCTTGTGGGTTTTGGGTTTGTATTGGATCTGTCTATCATGTAATTTGTAAAATGGGTTTCTTAAATTGAATAAGCTTGTAAATGAACTTGTCAAATTAACTTTAATTTAATTTGAATTTTTATTTTATTTTATTTATTATTGTTATATTTTATTATTTTGGGTTTTATTTCTTGGGCTCGATTAAAATTGAGCTTTTACAGTTATCTCTCTTTGCTTGTTATCGTGTAACGGGAATGGAGCAAAGACTAATAAGAGGGGTAATTTTGTCCAATCTTATTGAAACATGACCCAACACTTAACTACTTCAAAATGACAATATTTGTTACTTGTCATTCCACTCCATCGTGACTTCAGGGAGAGAGAGATCTGTTAACTTATTGCGTTGCAATTTCAAGGAAATAGGATTTAATATCGAAGCTTCATCTTCTTTTTATTACAACTTCAGAGAGATAAAGATTCACTATTTTGAGAAGATTCACTGTTGTAGTTTTAATATGCTTCTTTTTTATTTTGGGGTATGAGATTTGTCATTGTGGCTTCAATTTTTCCTTTTATGTCTTCGCGGTACTAGATTCGCCGTTGTGGCTTGAATCTTTCCCTTCGTGCTTTTGAGGTACAAAGTTCACCGTTGTGACTTAAACCCTTCTCTTTGTATCTTCGTGGTACTGGATTCACCGTTGCGGCTTAAATCTTTCCTTTTATGTCTTTACGGTACTAGATTCACCGTTGCGGCTTGAATCTTTCACTTCTTTTTTGAGGTACTAGGTTCGCCGTTACGGCTTAAACCTTTCCCTTAACATCTTCGTGGTACTGGATTCGTTGTTGCGGCTTAAATCTTTCTCTTCATGTCTCTGTGGTATAAGGTTCGCCATTGCGGCTTAAACCTTTCCCTTTATATCTTCGCGGTACTGGATTCGCCGTTACGACTTAAATCTTTCCCTCCATGCTTCTAAGGTACGAGATTCGTCGTTGCGACTTAAACCTTTCCCTACATTATCTTCGTGGTACAAGATTCGTTGTTGCTGCTTAAATCTTTCCCTGTAGAATGTGCTCAAATAGGCCTTTATGTAAGCCGGATTGTGTAGGATGTCATGATCATGATGAGTCAAATGCTCTTAACTAGATGAATGTGCATGATTAATTTCTTTTGCTTTGGAATTATCTTCTCATGTCTTCTCAAATCTATGACGAGATTTGGCAGAATATTCTCAATTCGAACCATTCTTTCCAAGTTTGATTCTTTTAACTGGTGGTCTTGTTTAGGGTCCTTGTATTATTTAAAAAATTTCTAAAATAAGACTCGTAGATATTTGCATTTTCATGTGACATTAGTCTATTATCCATTATCTTGATATGAAAACACTTGGGTAATACGGAAAAGAATGAGATTGTATCAGAGTCAAAGCTCAAGGAATCATTGGCCATAGAGAAATTGTCGAATATTTACAAGGAACAAAATAATTACAAGGAATAATATCAGATGCCTAGATATCATGATACAAGTTTTCCTTATTTAAGGGTTATTTTTCTGCTCGATACGCGTCTAGAAAACTTGAAGTACTTTGTTGATGCCCCAAGATGTAAAGTTTCTGTCTTATCACATTCGAAGGAGCAATTGACCGTCTTTGCCCCGTGTTTGAGCTGCCCTTTTCGAGATTTCAACTCAAAACCCCTTTGGTTTCAAGATGTCCTTTTGCGGGTTTTCACCTTGATTTCTCCTTTTTTTTAGGTGAAATATTTCTTTATCGAGTGTGAATTTACTGGGTTGTATAGGTCTTTGCCATCCATTTCAGTCAAAATGAGAGCTCTCCCTTAAAAAGCTTTCTTCACCACATATGACCCTTCCCAATTAGGCATTCATTTTCCTCGAGAGTCTTTATGTATGGGGAGTATTTTCTTCAATACTAGATCTCCCTCGTGGAATTCTCTAGGGCGAACCTTTTTGTTGCAAGCTTGCATCATTCGCTTTTGGTACATTTGACCATCACAGATAGCTCTTAGTCTCTTTTCTTCGATTAGATTCAACTGATCATATCTGGCTTGGATCCATTCTGCTTCATCTAAATTAAGCACTGACAAGACTCGGAGAGAAGGAATCTCCACCTCGATGGGTAAAACGGCTTCCATCCCGTATACAAGTGAGAATGGCGTTGCCTCAGTAGATGTTTTGACTGAAGTCCTATAAGCAAGAAGGGCAAATGATAACTTTTCATGCCAATCTTTATAGGTTTCTGTCATCTTTGTCACGATCTTCTTGATGTTTTTATTTGCTGCCTCCACCGTTCCATTCATTTTTGGGCGATATGGAGATGAGTTATGATGTTTGATCTTTAATTGTTCGCAAACCTCCGATATCGTATTGTTATTCAAGTTTAATTCATTATCTGATATAATCCTTTCCGGTATCCCGTATCGGTATATGATTTCCTTTTTTAGGAACTTGCTAACTGTAAACTTTGTGACGTTTGAATAAGAGGCAGCTTCTACCCCTTGGTGAAATAGTCGATGACGATAAAGATGAATCTATGCCCGTTGAAAACCTTCGGAGAAATCGGCCCGATAACCTCTATGCCCTACATGGAAAAAGACCATGGAGAAGTAATTACATGTAGATGTGATGGAGGTACGTGAATTTTATCTCCATAGATTTGGCATTTGTTACACTTTTTAGCATAGCTGATACAATCACTTTTTATAGTTGACCGATAATATTCAAATCTCATGATTTGCCTAGCCATTTTGAATCCGTTGACATGTTTTCCACAAATACCTTTATGGACTTCTTCTAGGATTTTCTTAGCCTCGATTGCATCAACGCATCTTAGCAACACTTGATCTTTTCTCCTCTTATACAAAATTTCCCCATCTAAGATGTACTCATTTGCGAGCCTTCTTAATGTCCTTTTATCATTTTCAGTAGCTTCTTCGGGGTATTTGCAATTTTTCACATATTGAAGGATGTATTGATACCAAAGGTGGTCGTCTTTTTCTTCCTCCTCAATCTCGTAGCAATAGGCTAGAGCCTCGTAAATGCTCATTTGGAAGGGCTGCATATCCTCTGGCCTGTTTACTTTTATCATTGAGGCTAGGGTTGCCAAAGCGTTAGCCAATTGGTTTTCCTCGCGTGGGAGGACTGGAACATGACTTCATTGAATTCCTTGATCAACTCGAGGACTATTTTTCGATAATCAATCAACTTGGAGTCTCTTGTCTCCCATTCTCCCTTGAGTTGGTAGATCACCAATGCTGAATCTTCGTATATCTCTAAAACTTTGATTCCTCATTCTATGGCCGCTTGAATACCCATAATGCACGCCTCGTACTCTGCCATGTTGTTCGTGCAATCGAAGTCGAGTTTACTAGTGAAGGGATAATGGTCTCCTTCTGGCGATACTAAAACTTCCTCGATTCTATTGCCCGGGGTATTTGAAGCACCATCGAAATTTAATCGCCAAGGATGCTCTAACGCGGTCCTCTCTTTAATAGTTGCAATATATATTATGTCCTCATTTGGGAAATCAAAATTTATTGGTTCATAATCCTCTAGAGCTCTACTGGCTAGGAAATCTGCTATTGCACTTCCTGTTACTGCCTTCTGGCTTACATAAACTATGTCGAACTCTGAAAGTAGGATTTTCCACTTGACCATTCTTCCACTCAAGGCGGTTGACTCCATCATGTATTTAAGAAGATCTAATTTCAAGATTAACTAAGTCGTGTGGTACAACATGTACTGTCGTAATCTTCGAGTAGTCCAAACTAACGCGCAACATAGCTTTTCGATCGATAAATATCTTGCTTCATAGTCGGTAAACTTTTTGCTGAGGTAGTATATGACTTTTTTTCTTTCCAGACTCGTCATGTTGGCCCAGCACACATCCCATAGAGTTTTCAAAAACTGTCAAGTACAAGATCAATGACTTGTTGGGACTTGGTGGTACTAGGACTGAAGCATCGGATAAATATTGCTTAACCTTGTCAAAAGTTCTTTGGCACTCATCGTTCCACGTACCTGGATTGTGTTTTCTAAGGAGACGAAAGATAGGATCACATTTCTCAGTTAATTGTGAGATGAACCGAGCGATGTAATTCAATCTCCCGAGGAAACCTCGAACTTCCTTTTACGTACGGGGTGATGGTAATTCTTGTATGGCCTTAACTTTGTCTAGATCGATCTCAATTCCTCTTTGGCTGACCACGAAGCCTAACAATTTGCTCGAAATAGCTCCAAAAGTACATTTGGCAGGATTCAACTTTAATTGAAACTTTCTTAACCTGAAGAACAACTTTCTCAAGACCTTTACATGTTCTTCCCCAGTTCGAGACTTTGAGAGCATATCATCAACGTAGACCTCGATCTCCCTATGCATCATATCATGAATAATGTCACAATGGCTCTTTGATATGTTGCCCCTACATTTTTAAGTCCGAATGGCATCACTTTATAACAAAATATCCCCCACATTATGACGAATGTAGTTTTCGCCTCTTTAGGGTCTATTTTTATTTGGTTATACCCAGAGAAACCGTCCATGAAAGAAAATAGTGAATGACCTGCCGTGTTGTCTACCAGGGTATTAATATGAGGTAGTGAGAAGTTATCTTTTGGGTTGGCTTTTTTCAAGTCTCGATAATCCACACACATACGTACTTTTCCATCCTTTTTGGGAACGAGAACTATGTTGGAGACCCATTCTGAATATTTGACCACTTGGAGAAAACCTACGTCAAACTACTTTTGAACCTTTTATTTTATTTTTAGCAACACATCTAGTCGCATCCTTCGAAGGTTTTGCTAGACAAGCCTACATTCCTCTTTTATTGGGAGCTTATGGGCTACAATATCGGTGTTTAGCCCAGGCATATCTTGGTATAACCATGCGAAGACATCCTTGAACTCTCGGAGCAACTCAATAAGATCCTTTCGTGTTTCTGCCGAAATGCTGGTCCCAATTTTCACCTCTTTCTTTTCATCTTCATCCCATATGCTCACAGTTTCGATTAACTCTTCATAAGGCAAGATCAGTTTTTCTTCTTGTTCCATCATTTGCAGCAAATCAGGAGACAAGTTACTGGCTTGGTCATCTTCAAAGTCCTGAGGCTCTTCGAGATACATATCTTGCTTAAAATGAGGCTTAGAGTCAGTGACAGCGTTGCTCATATCATTGATATCCGAAGATCTGTCTAAAGAATGAGAAAGGTCCAATGAATAAAGTAATTTTAAGAATGATTGTATGGTATGAGGACGAGTATATATATATACAAAATTCAAGAATGATTAATTGTGTAGGTTAAGTGTAAACGAATTGTTTGAATGAAAGAATATGAAGAGATATTTGCTAAATGGGATAAAACGCATTTTCATTAAAATAATAGATAATAGTTAAATACCCTTTACAAAAGATATTTATCGCTCACGAGCATAGAGCGATAAATATGCGTCGAGTATTACTCTGAAAAGATCGTAAAGGTTACAGGGAGCTTCTTCTCAGTCCAGTTGTATAGAATACTTCCTAGCGTGTATGGGCAAATTTGTGATGAGCTCCTTCCTTCGCCTTTTTCAAAGATGACATTAATGTCCAAGTTTGTCGCAACTCTTCCAATCTTCTTCTTTTCTTCAATTCTCATCCCACTAGAAACGAAAGTCTTTAATATGTGGAGAAAGATCATCAGCTCCCAATTAATCACTACCTCGGCCAGTCATGCTCTTATCGTTTCTCGCTTCCTCTCAACCTCCTTCTTCTTTTCCTTCATATCTGACTTGTACCCAGACCAAAACGATCTCATTTTCCTTGTGGTACCGACGCATTGATTGCCCATTGCAGATGTTTTCTAAGCCCTTTTTCTAGCAGTGCCCCTTTTTCAATTGTTAATCGTAGACCCATCTTCGTAGTCCGTGACAATTTTGGTTCGGGAATTTTGCTTCCTTCCGTAACAAATGTTGCCTTAACGAATTCCAATGACTGAAAGTAGCATTCCACAGCCTCCTCGTTTTTCTCTACATACGGGGCATCACTTATTACAGATACGATAATATCATCCTCTACATTTATTATAACCAATCTTCCTTCGGTTACCAGTTTAAGCTTTTGATGAAGTAAGGACGATACTTCCCCTGTTGAATTGATCCAAGGTCTTCCCAACAAACAATTGTTTGAGGGCTTAATGTTCATTACTAAGAAATCTACCTCATAGGTATTTGGGCCAATCTGCAACGGTATTTCAATTCGGTCCATCACTCTTCTTTCCGTTCCGTCGAAAGCTCTGACTACATTATGACATGTTTTCATGTAGGAGCTGTCGATTGGTAGTTATTCCAGGGTGACTAGTGGCAATACATTTAAGGCTGAACCATTATCAATGAGCACTTCGGGTAAAGTATACCCCTTGCAGCGAGTGGTGATGTGCAATGCCTTTGTTTGTGCCCATTCCCCTAGATGGGTTCTCGTCGTCACTAAAGAAAATAAAGTTGTCAGCGCTGACGTTATTAATTAGGCGATCCAACTTGCACACAGATATGTCATTAGCTACATATGTTTTGTTGAGTACTCTCATCAGTGTATTGCGATGGGCTTCTAAACTTAGCAACAGGGCTAAGATTGATGTGTGTTGATTGTTTGTGCAACTGTTCGACCACGCTATACTCGCTGTGCTTTTAGAATTTTAAGAATTCTTTCGCTTCTTTTTCTACTACTGGCTCATTTACCGGCTCAAGCTTGTTGGTTTCTTTCTCTTCTGGTTTAATTGCCAAGGCCTTCCCTTTAGCCATATCTTTCTTTTCCTCTTTCGAGTCATAGCATTTCCCACTACGGGTAACAAAGTTTACACCTTTTTTGGATTGCTCTTCTTTAGGTGTTATTATGTTACGCACATAGTTCCAAGGGACTCTCCTTCTATCCTCATAAGGGAATGACGAAGGTTTTTCTATGATAATACAAGGTGTCATTTGCTTTCTTGTTTCGACAACCTTGGGCGCGGAGATAATTATTACATGGTGATCAGACCTGTTTGTCCCTTTCTCTTCAGAGGCACAAATGTTTTTCACCTCTTCTTCTTCTTCAAAGAACTCTAGTTCTTTACGATCCATCAGATCCTGAACCAAAGTGTTGAACTCTGTGCAATGTTAAATCTCATGTCCTACAGTGTCATGAAAATCACAATAGTTCTCGGCTGTCGTCGTTGTCTTTCCACTGTTTCGTGTGATTATCCCTCTGTTAACCATTTGACGTTACACTCACTTTACGGAAGATGTGACCTTACCGATATCGATCTTAACCCTCTTACCTTTTGCTCCTACGATCACATTGATCACTTGATCGGGATGAGCAGGTAAAGGATTCCCAGCCACGTTAGGTCCAAACAACTCATCAAATCTTATACGCTTCGTCTTAGTTAGTCTTTCCACTATCTTCTTGAAAGCAAAACAGTCTTCAATGAAGTGTCTGAATACTCCTCCATGGTACTCACACTGAGCGTTTGCGTCATACCATTTTGGAAAAAGAGGTTTTACCGGATCTGTGTAATACAGGGCTACCGTATGTTGATCGTACAGTTGCTGGTAAAGCTCTTTATATGTCACTGGAATGGGGGTGAACTATATTCCTTCTGTGTTCTTTCTAGAGCTTGGTTCCGTCTTCGGAGGATTTTAGTAGTTGTTTACAAGGGTTTTGGCTTGCGTCATCATGATCGACTTTGTATAGTTTGGCCTATACATGCCTGTATTGTTTACTTCAACATTTTTTCTTCTAGAGGCCGCTTTCTTCCCGAGGCCGCTTTCTTCTCGCTTTCTTCAGCGTCAATCTTTTTGCTCTTGATTACGCTTTCGATAATTTCTCCGGATATAACCATGTTCGAGAAGCTTTTCGTAGCATTTCCCAACAAGTGAGTAAGATAAGGGGCCTTCAACTTGTGGATGATAAGCATGATCGTCTCTTTCTCGGTTAATGGTGGCTGCACCTGAGTGGCCATATCTCTCAATCGTTGAGCGTATTGCCTGAAGCTCTCACTCGACCTTTTCTCTATATTTTGCAATGTAATTCTATTATGAGCTATATCAGTAACATGACCGTATTGCTTCATGAAGGCCTGAGCCAAGTCCTTCCATGAACTGATCCTCGCACGGCTCAACTGGTTGTACCATTTTACCGCGGATCCTACCAAACTATCTTGGAAACAGTGGATCAACAATTGGTCATGATGGATATATCCTGTCATTTTTCGGCAGAACATAGTGATGTGAGCTTCCGGGTAACTTGTCCCATTGTACTTCTCAAACTCTAGAGCTTTAAATTTCGGAGGCAATACTAGGTCTAGGACTAGACTTAGTTCTTTAGCATTCATCCCACAGCAGGTATTAGTTCTTTCCATTGCATTGAATTTATCTTCCAGCCACTTGTAACGCTCCTCTATCTGTTTGGAAATCTCCAATTTTGTTCTTTCTGTCTCCATGATTTTGTCAAAATCGGGATTGATGGGGTTTGCGGTATTTTCCCCTGGATTAGAACCTGATCAAGTTAGATAATTAGCTAGGCCTGAGGTACCAATGGGATGTGGTTGCGCTCGGATGAACATGGGAGCTCTCCGCAAGTTTGTTTCTGGTGGAACTTGATTGTGTACAAGGGTAAAGCTAGGAGGGTATCGAGGGTCTTTGTTCTCCTCCATTGGGTTTGTTACAAGGTTCTTTCCTTTTTTCGATTGATTATGTTGAGTCAGTCGGTTGATTATGTTGCTCTGAGACACAATGATTTGTTCTCTCATATCCTGTTGGACCCTCGCCAACTAGTCTTGCAACTGCGTTTGCATTTGTTATTGTATCTCTTTTTTTAACTGCTCCAACCTTTCTATTCTTTGGTCCATCGCTCTTCGAGTACCATAAGGATGTGAGTTCTCTATGTTTTCGGGTTAAACTGTTTCAAATTTTATTTAGTTAGAGTTATCGCGTTAAAATGTGAGAATGAAATGCGAATGAATGCATGTATGCAATGCAAGAGAAGGCGTTGATTCTGAATTCAATTCCATTAGATAAACTTCACTAGAAGATAATTTTTTTTACATAGAATAAGTTACATAAATGACTTTGCCTTAGTGCCTAAAACCCTAATTTTCCTAAGAAGTTCGATCGATTTTTGTCCTCGTGTTGACTTCGACTCATATTGTAAGCTCAACTCGTCAGCTTCCATGGCTAATATCTGTACGTGATCGGTCGCTTCTCTCATTCGTGCAAGTGCTTCACCTATGACATAGTCTCTCTCTCCAACTTGCCTCTGAGCCTATTGAGTGTGCCATTCACTGGCCTCTAAGTTCCTTTCAAGAATCTCGATCCTTATTTCGTTGTTTTGGAGTGAAGCTTCGAGCTCTTGCACTCTTTTCCTCAGTTCCCTATTTTCGGCTTGACTTGCCTTGAATTCTATGACAGAATTTCGGCTGCGGTGTCTATGCAAAGATTCCTCCAATTCAACGATTCTAGCCTCCATCTCTGTTATTTGGGCTTTTAGTTCAACTTTTTCAACTTGGCTTTCTAACAATTCTCCTTTTATGACATTTTTTCGAGCTTAACCATCTTAAAAATTCCTTTTCCATTGCTCTGCTCGGTCCTCTTGTTCTCGAATTTCTCGTTGCCATTGCTTAGAGGTCTTACCGAGCCCAACATTATTCATGGATTGACGAAGTTTCTTATAATGTTTCTTTAAATCTTCCAAGTCTTCCTCGGCTTTATTCTTCTATTTTCTCATCTTTTCAGCCTCTAACTTGTGAATGTCTACATCCAACCCTAACTTTATCTTATCCTCTTCCAAGATTTCTATCCTCTTGCCAAACTCCAAGCTTTTCCTTTCAAAATCCTGCTTTATGATGTCCAACTCTGATGGAATTACGTGCAAACATTCTTCTAATGATCTGGCATCATTAGGCTTCGATGCCGGAATATAATCATTGACCCTTTTACTCCTCCAGCAATCATACTCGGGTGTCGTCATCGGGTTTACAGTGAATACCTTCTTCTTATGCGCTTGCCTCCATGCACTTGTTATCTCCCTGACCCTCTTCATGTAGTTATCCCCTTTATAGGTGAACTCTCACTAGGCCAAACCATGTATTACTGGTATGAATTACCTTGACTTGTATTGCCTCAACACAAGTAGAGGGGCATATCCCACAGCTTCCCATACTCCAAGTAAGGGAACCCAGTCAAAACTTCCACAACGATAAAGGATCTCATCGATAATAAGCCACGATGCCTTTCACTCTATGTCCTCTTCTCGGAGATTTTGAAGAACTGCAATCCATTTTTCTCCAGATATATTCAGCTCTTTTTGCGTCGCTATAAATTCCTTCAAAGGCGAGTAGTTCACTGAGTATGCCTTATACGAAATCCTTTCCTTCTTCCAAAAATAGTTATAAAACTAGAACATCAGAAGTGGTGCACAACCAATGAACCTTCCTTCGCCCTCCATTCGACAAGCACTTAGCGATCTGAAAGTCTCGGCGAGGATTACCAAGATAGGTGGGATGCTCCTACTAAGGCGATCGAAGAGATCCACAACTACATCCTCGATGTGCCCTAATGCTTTTGGGAAGATAACTAACCCATAGATACTCAAAGCGAAGAGGTCAACACGTTTGTTCATATCCAGATGTGCTAATATCAGATCCTTCAAACTCTTCCAAGTGATGCATTTATTGTCCCTTTTTACTTTGATTCTAGACGCCACCCACTGTTCACTTATTCCAGTTATATTTATCAACCTCTTTAGAAGGGTCGGGACACTCGCAGCTCTCGAGTAAATGTTCTCAACTTGAATCTTCAGGAAATGAATTAGCGCGGTGTTCTCCTCTACGGTGGGCATCATGTCGAAACTCCTAAAAGAAAAGCAACTATACGCGGGATTCCAATGCTGAGTGAGAGCCCGAAAAAGATGCTTGTCTATTTTTACGTTGAGCATATAAGGCAAATCTCCATATTCTCTATAAAATACTTGCTTCATTCATCATTCCATTGACCCCAAATATCCCTTAGCTCTTGCACACTGTTTTGGGTCACGTTTACTCGAGTGTGATCCCAAAATTATGATAAATAGCCTTTTGTCAGACTGTTTCCATTTTCGCGTTGTCTCCCTTCAGATCATAAACGCACAGCCATGTTGTCTTCTACTCTATCAAGAAACTTGTTTTCCATGTCAAAGCTCTCTATTTGGTAATCGAGTATGAACTAACACCTTTCTTATAATGAAAATGCAATGTACAAAATAAAACAAAGACAAAATAAGACATGTCAGTACATTAATCACAAAGGTAATATATAATCATGAAATTACAACTAAAAGCAGAAATAATAACACTTCTCTCCTATTTAGGTGACTGCTAAGGTTTGTCGCGATGTTTGATACTCCTAAAGTCAACTATATGCGGCTTGAGTTCTAAAGTATGGGTACTTGAACCAGCCGATTCCTCTATCCTCACCCATTATAGGCTCATATGGACGAGTTCGGTTCAGGGGGATACATTTCCCATATGTTTGCACGGAAGTGAAAACTTCACGAAAATATAGGTACGAATGTATTCCCGAAAGCGATCAACTATCCTGCACAGAGGTGAAAACCTCACGAAGGCATAGTTTCACACTTCCACTTAAAGGGTAAAGTAATCGATCAATGCAAGTGCATGAAACCCTCAATTTAATAGCGAACAAATTAAAACAAACATATGAACATAAGATGCAAGAATGACAAATTAAATTTAACTCGAATTTTGATTTTCAATCAAAAAACCAAAAATAATCGACTCACGGCTTGACTCTCTTATTGGTTCCCAGTAGAGTCGCCAAGCTGTCGAAACCATTTTTTAAACAAGTTTCGAAAATTATTTTAAAATTGGAAGTTGCCACAAATCTTTTAATTTGATGTGATTGGATCACCTAAAAAATTTGAATTTATTTTGTAAAACATTTAGTCTTAAAAATCCAAAAAAATAGGTTTGTCGTGTTTCTATCGCCGGTCGTCTTATCCACCGCCTTGCACGCCACCGTATGTGGTGATTAGGTAAAGAAAAGGCTTTCCCTTTCACTTTTCTTTTTGAAAATTTCAGATCTAAATACGAAAGTGTTGGATCCGAGACTAAGACGTGGAAGTTTTTTATTTTGTTCTTCTTCCAAACGAAATCTGATCTAGGTGCGAAAACCTTCAAAAACCAGATCTAATTTCTTCTTTCCTTACGTATATATATCTATATTTTAAAAAGACATGGATTTGAATCTCTTTTGGTTTTAAAAAAAGGGTTCTTTTTCAAATATGTTTTTGTTTTTTCATTTAAAAATCTGTGCTTTTGCGTCCCCTTTTTTTTATATTTTAAAACCTTTCTAAATTTTATCTTATAAATATATATATTTTCGAAATAAAAATGAAACAAAGACGATACTTTTGAAGAGAGATATTTTGGAATTCTTATGCTTGAATCTGTGATACTTCATTCTTTTTGATTTTGTGAATATTTTTTGTGCAAATCTCTTCTCTAATCTTTCTATTGATCTCCTCGTTTTACAGATTTGCAATGGCTTTTTATAGCCAAAATAAATTACAATAATACTGTTCTTTTGGCTCTTTGTTTTTTTCTGTTGCTCTTTGTGTTTTCACTTGCAGGTATCATCAGAATGCTTTTTTCCTGCGGTCAACGTCGGCGTCGAGAGCTGTGCCATGGCCATTTTGGTGCAAAGGCAGTAGAGGCGTTTTCGGGCAGAGGGAAAGCCTCGGGGTAGCCAAGGGGTCTTGGACAGAGGGAGAGCCTCGGGAGTAAGCAAGGGTCAACGGTCAGCCACTGAAAGGTCACGTGGCTGACGTGTCGATGACGTGGTGATGACGTGGCTGTGGCGGTTAGGATAGTGTCTTAGGGTTTCTGCTGTTTAGTGGGGTTTATGATTTGGGCTTGTGGGTTTGGGCTTGTATTGGATCTGTCTATCTTGTAATTTGTAAAATGAGTTTCTTAAATTGAATGAACTTGTAAATGGACCTGTCAAATTAACTTTAATTTAATTTGAAAATTTGTTTTATTTTATTTATTATTATTATATTTTATTATTTTGGGTTTTATTTTTTTGGATCCGATTAAAATTGGGTTTCTACATAATTTTTTCAAAATGATATATTTAAAGAATCCATATGTATGTTAACTTGGAGTCAATTTGTATAATTAAACTATATTTATTATATGTTTGAACAATATATTTAAAGTAGTTGATAATTTAACTACAAGTGTCTCTCTTATCTTAATCAATAGTCGAAAGTTTGATCTTTGTCGTAGGTATACGTGGTCAACGTTTACCCCTTAATAGACTTACAAAATACGAAAGATTAATTATTGGGCTTGTTTCGATGATATCTTGAGAAACAAAAAAAAAAAAAAGTAGTTGATAACTTACAAGTCAATTTAAAAGATAGAGAAACAACTAAAATTTGATTTTATTAATTATTTGGTCACATTTCACTATAAGTCCCTATACACCACATAAATGTTGGATTTAATCTATATACTTTAATTTGATCAATTTTAATTATTGTACTTTTCAAATTTTAAAATTTCAGTCTTGACTAAATATTTGCAGTTAAAACTGTTTGGTTAAAATTTACTATTAGTCATATACTAAGCCTAAAGTTGTAGATTTAATCCATATTCTCAAATTAGATCTTTTATTGGTCCCTATATTTTTTGAATTTTATAATTTCAGTCTGGATGCAAATTAAAATCTTTAAATCCATAATTGACTTTTTTATGAGTAATATATGGAAGCAACAAGATATAATTTTGAAAATAGTAGAACATAATTTAATGAATTTAATAATTACTGTTTGATTAGGACTAAAACTTTAAAATTCATAAAGTACAAGGACTAAAATTTGCCAAATTAAAATACAGAAAGACTGAATACACGACTACAGGGACTAATAACAGAATTTAACGTAATTATTTTTACCATTCAAATTAAATAATATTATTTGTTGAATATTCGAATTTAACGTATGCAGAGTTTGTCGCAATTGCAGCGTCGCGTGGCAGTAGCAGAAAGTCCAGGCGAAAGCATTCATAAATAACAAAATGAAGAACGTACAACGGCGGCCCATTCCCAAACTTCTAAATCTTTCCGTAATAATTCTAACAATGTTTTCTTTCCATCTCTAGATGTTCGACCACCCAATACCCTCATTCACATTTCCTCGCAATGCCGTCATTCCCTCGTCTTATTCGCATTTTCGGCAACACCCGAAGCATTTCCAAAGGCAGAGCACTCCACGCCAAGATCATCATATCTGGGATGCCCCGAGATGTTTACACTAACAACCATTTGCTGGCAATGTATGTGAGATTCGATCGTATTTTGGATGCACGTAAAGTGCTGGACGAAATGCCTGAAAGAAACGTAATTTCCTGGACTGCGTTGATTTCGGGATATTCTCAAGTTGGTATGCCGGAAAAGGCCCTAGACTGTTTCAATTTGATGATTAATGATGGTGTGGAGCCAAACTATTATACTTTTGTTAGTGCTGTTTCAGCTTGTGCTAGCTTAGGTGATGGTAGAGCTGGGAAGGAAGTTCACGGCAAGATTTATAGGAGTGGGGTGGATTTTAGTACACCTGTTAGTAACAGTTTGATTAATATGTATGGAAAATGTGGGTTGCTGAAGTCAGCTCAGTTGGTTTTTGATGCAATGTTGTCGCCGAATTCGATTTCTTGGACTTCACTTCTTTCTTGTTATAGTCAACAGGCAGAAAACTTGAAGAGTTTGAATATATTTTTGAAGTCGAGAAGGGTGGGTGTGAAAATTAATGAGTTTGCTTGTGCAAGTGTTTTGAGTGCATGTGCAGGATTGGAAGACTTGAAGTTTGGAATGCAAATACATTGCTTGGTGGTTAAATGTGGACTTGAGTTCGACAAATTTGTTGAGACAGGGTTGATAAATGTTTATGCAAAGTGTGGAGACCTGAACTTGGCTTGTCAGGTAGTTTTGGAGGTAAACCAATCAAAGTTGGCTGCTTGGAATTCGTTAATTGGAGGGTATGTTCAACAAGGCAAGAGAAGAGAAGCAATTGATATTTTTCTTAAGCTGCACTCTTCAGGAATCAGGCCTACTGAAAGAACATTCTCTTCTATACTTGGAGCCATCGCTGATGCAGAAAATATTGAACTTGGGAATCAGCTTCACACTTTGATCATTAAAATGGGATATAATTCATTTTTAGTTGTCAGAAATTCTGTGCTAGACTTTTACTCAAAATGCGGGTTTCTTCAAGAATCATTGAGAACTTTTGAAGATATTGATGAGCATGATACAGTCTCATGGAATTCTCTGATCTCTGGATATGTTCGGTCAGGTCAATATGAGGATGCCATCAAACTCCTAAAAAATATGTTATTTCAAGGATATAAACCCAATCTTTACACATATTCTATCATTTTGAGTATATCCAGTGATCTCCCAGCAATTGAATGGGGAAAGCAGACACATTGCTGTATCATTAAACCTGCATTTGATTCTAACGTCGTTGTTGGTAGTGCCCTTATAGACATGTATACAAAGTGTGGTGTACTGAATGCTGCTCGAGAAGTTTTCGATTCTCTAACTTCGAAAAATTTGGTTTCTTGGAATACTATGCTTACAGGGTATGCTCAACATGGATTCGCGAGAGAAGCACTAGAGATTTATAGTATGATGCAGAGAGGTAATGTCAAACCTAATGATGTCACATTCATTGGGTTATTATCTGCTTGTGCTCATGCTGGTCTTTTAAAGGAGGGTTTGTACTACTATGATTCCATGACTAGGGACCATGGTATTGCTCCAAGGCTTGAGCATCTAGCTTCAATTGTCAATCTTCTTGCTCGTAAGGGAGAAACTGGAAGAGCTTATGAGTTCATAAGGAGTTTCTCTATGGAGCCAAGCAAGGTGGTTTGGCGATGTCTTTTATCGGGCTGCAAAATCCACAAAGACTTAGTCTTAGGAAGACTTGCTGCAGAGAAAATTTTGAGTATTGATCCAGAAGATACTTCAGCTCATATTATGTTATCGAACATATACGCAGAGGCCAAAATGTGGGATAAAATAGCGGAATTGAGAAAAATCATGAAGGAGAAAGCAAGGAAGAAAGATACAGGATGTAGCTGGATAGAATCAAAGAACAAGATGTATTCTTTTTCTTCAAGTCATTCTACAAAATTGGAAGGGGTCGACCTAATTGAAGTTTTGAATCAATTGGCAGTACATTTGTCTGATGCAGGATATTTTCCTCATATATCGTTCTATCTTTCACAAGGAGAAAGAGCGTAGGCTGTGAACTGGAGAAAAGTTTACTGCTATAACTTTTCATTCTGTCAGGTGTATCTTATTTATGGTATACACAGATTTGGAAAGACTTATACCAGGACAAAAAGGGCAAAAACATGCGAAAGCAGAGATATTTCATCAATTACGGCTTCAAACAATATGCAAGTATTCTTGTGCATACAAAAGATTAACTTATCCAAAATTAAAATTTTCTGAATCAGATTTTGTCATTCCATGCAGAATGATGTAAATGAAGCAACTTGGTAAAGCTTTCGGAATATGGTGATCACTATTGATGAACCGACACTGGTTGAAGTTTAGGCAGTGGCATAGCTGGTTTTGAGGTTGATTGATGTACTCTTCAGTTTGTACTCATTAGTTCCATGGGGTAGCCTGAAAAGTGCATCTAATTCTTGGTCCTACGCCTGTATGATCTCTTTTTCTCCACACTTGAGCTTTGGATATTTTTGGAGAGTGTAAGCTTATAATTTCTTGTTCTTTCAGTCTGAGCTAAAAATTATGATTCAAGCTGTTGTTGGAGATAGACTAGAAACAGAAAATTTGGTAAATTTTTGTTACACCAGATAAGCAATGTTCATATCAGTTTGAACACTAAACTATGGAGAGCAATTTTCATGAAGATCAAATTTTGCCTAGAATCTTGGAACTAGAAAGCTCCATTTCAGCATTTCTTTCCTTTCAAACTATTCGTTTATTGCTCCCTGGACCAATTGCTGTTTTCCATAGTAGAATGGTCAATCTGGGCCATGTATTTTGTTCTAACCATATGCTTATAAGCACGGTTGAAAAAAAAATGAAAAACTAGTGAACTAGTGCTTAGTCAATCAGGTACATGTTATAGAATTGGAAGTTTAAAGAACCAATGAAAAACTTGGTTGAATTGGTGAAAAACCGAAAAATGAGGGTTTACACTGCTTTTTTTACGAGTAAATTACACTGCTTGGTGGAGTTGGTGAAAAACCGAAAAAAGAGGGTTTCCACTGCTTTTTTTTAAGATCAGTAAATTACACTCAAAGTCACTAAATTATCAGTAAGCTTATGTTTTGATCACTAAATTTCAAAAATTTATAAAATGATCATTAAGTTATTCAAAAGTTTTCATTTAATTCAATGAATTATTCAAAAAAAATTATTTAACTCATTAGACTATTTCTTTTTAAAAGCTTAGCTAGTGAGCTCCTGACGATAATTTGATGATCGGTATGATAGATTAATACCCATCAATGAGTAGAAGAATATATTTGATTTGACGGTTAGCATTGAAGATTGGAGAAGAAAATTGTTTGGATTTTGGTTCACAAATTTGTGATGTTCAAAGCTATTTCATTAAAAAAAATGAATTGTGGAAGACGAAGAATGAGAGCTTTTGATTGATGGAAGCAGTGCAAACAAAGAAGGCCATATAGGCTACAATAATGATTTTAATAATCCAATGACTTAAATGTAAATTTTTGAATAATTTAGTGACCAATTTTTAACTTTTTAAAATTAAGTGACTGAAATATAAACTTACTAATAATTTAATGGATATATATATATATATATATATATATATTAAAAGACCTTGTAGTGCATAGCATTTAGTTAAACATATATTTTAATTAAGGACTTATTCATTTAGTTAAATATACATTTTTATTAAGGGTAAGTTACACTATTAGTCACTAAATTATGGGTAAGTTTTTATTTAGTCACTTAACTAAAAAAAGTTACAATTTGATCACTAAACTATTCAAAAATTTTCATTTAAGTCCCTAAACTATTCAAAAGTTCTTATTTAAGTCATTGGGTTGTTAAGTTTTTTTTTTTTAAAGTTTTGTCGGCAAGCTCGAATCGATGATTCGACAATTGATATTGTGGATTAGCACTTATTGATGAGTAGAAGAACATACTTTAGATCCAAGTCGATATGACGATTAGTGTTGGAAATTGGAGAAAAAACTATTTGAATTTTGGTTCACAGATTCGTGATGTCCAAAGCTGTTTCATAAAAAAAACTTAACTGTAGAAGAGAATGGGAAAGAAAGCTTTTGATTGGTACAAATAGTGCGAATAGAGAACCATATAGCATTGATTTTAACAGCCTAATGATTTAAATGAAAACTTTTGGATAGTTCAATGACCAAATTGTAACTTTTTTAGTTAAATGACTGAAACAAAAACTTACCCATAGTTTAGTGATTAATGGTGTAGTTTATCTTTTTATTAAATATTTAAATGCTTTGATCTTTAAATCTTTTTAATTAAATTATCTGGTCCAATCGATCAGACCTATTACAATTGTGATTCGAAGGCTTCATGGATTTGATTTTTTGTTCACTCTTTAAACATTAAATACTCCATGAAATATAGGTAGCTCAACCCATGTTGATTATGAGTGTTCAACCCATACCTACGTTTATGGTATTGAATATAAAGAATTGCTTGTTAATAGAGATGTATGTGACAATGATTTACTCTTACTAATAATATGTGAACTGTATAAAAAGAAAAATATCAAATGTAAGTAGCTTGAGATTGAGCTTAAATTTGAAGATATTCATGTTATAGTTATGCTAGAACCAACAACTTATTCACCATTTTTATATTGGAAGCCCCATATCTTGTGTTATTTACATTCAAGAATAAATGTCGGAAATAGGTAAGTGAACTTAAATTATTCTTAGGGAAAGGGAACACTCAGCTAATAGGCCATAACTTAGGTTCAAAATTAAATATTCTTTTAACAATTAAGTTTTAAATATAAATTATATATAAAATTTAATTTGATATACCAATCATATTTTATGATTACAAAACACGAGCCAAGCATTGTGTTAGAGGAGTCGAAATAAAATTAAAAATTCTTGGGGACAAAGGCATACATGTTATATAAAAAGGACTTAAATTAAAATATATATTTTTGAAAGGACTATAAGATAATTTTAACCATTTAAAACAAGGGAATCGAGGCCAAAAACACTTAGGTTGTGTTCACTATTGTGTTCTTAAAGTGCTTCTTAAGCCAAAACCAATATAAACACAGAAATTTTCTAACATAAATCCAAGCATACATATGGAAGTTTAACCCTCCAAGGATCTTCCAAGTAAACTTGAAAAAAATTGAATATATAGTCCATATCCGACACCTATCCTCATTCCCGTGGACAGAACTTCACTGAACTTATTGCTGCTGCTGCTATTGCCTCAACTGTTAGAGGCCCTACTTGTCTATATCACTCGAACTCAGATCAGAATGTCAAACATGTATGTGTCACACACTAATATTTTCATCCCCCCCCGGGCGGAAGATAAACAGATAAATTTTCTAATTAGTTTTTCAGGCCAAACTAAAATTTCTAACATGAATCCAACCTACATATGGAAATTTAACCCTCCAAGGATCTTCCAAGTAAACTTGAAAAAAATTGAATATATAGTCCATATCCGACACCTATCCTCATTCCTGAGTCCAAGTAACATTGGACAGAACTTGAACTTATTCCTGCTGCTGCTATTGCCTCAACTGTTAGAGGCCCTACTTGTCTATACTACTCGAACTCGGATCAGAATGTCAAACATGTACGTGTCACACACACTTGGATCAGAATTTAATGTATTTCCAGAATTTTTTGGAGGGTTGAATTCCATACTCGTATCTAAATATACGTCAGACACGATACTGGAGACAAATACTTAAAAAAAAAACATAACAGCCTGAACTGGATGAAATTGTCTTTGAATTAAGAAAGAAATAACATCAAACTAACAAAAACAACATAAAGGAGTCTTAAAAGCCATCTATTATTTCAAGCTATTGAGATGACTTATTCAAACACACACCATAGTTTGGTTTGTCTTAAAGACACACCACAAACTGAAAACAAAACCCGATTTTCAGTTAAAACAAAAGACGGATGAACAAGGAAATCGATAAGCTGTTGCAACTATCGGTTTGTCACTTGGATATACCCTCCATTGCACAGTTATGGACCATCTGTTTCATTAGCGACAATCCTCGTTTCCAGCTGCAAAATCACAGAAGAAAATATCACTAAAACCAAAAAGTTCAAGAACCACGAAAGCTACAAAAAAGCATAACCGCAAGATTTTCCGGTACAGTCGATGAATGGACTACTTCATGTTACATAAATTTATTGTTATAATTGAAAAACCTGTGTTGCAGTTCACATGCAGACTTTGATATTAATATAAGTTCCTACACTTCTATCTGCAGATAACTTTAGTATGCACTTATCTAAAAGGTGTAGGATGAAATATAGCAATTCAAGTGAACACAGGACAAAGAAAAGCTAAAGATTACTTCCTATGGATGAACCAAAGAATTTACAGCAATATCTTTCAGAAAATAGTTCGGTATTTTTAAGTTAGGATGCCATCGAAATTCGACCGCCTGCTGTTATCTACCATTTATACGAGGATAACACTTAATATATTTAGTGATTTTTACCCTTCTCAGTTAAAGGTTTGATTTGTCTTTCATTCAGAATCAGGGGAGGAGAGTTCATGATATGAAGTCATATGATAATACTTATTAATAAACAAATTAAACTAATGGTGGCTAATAAGAGTGGGGTATTAAAAGTCGTTGGTGGATAACGAGCTTAATGATAGTCAAAACTTCTAGGAAGTACATGCAGTGCTTTAAGTATCTTCATAAGATATCTAGCCCCGGAAATTCGGTGATTACCCCATTAGATAGATGGATAGAGATTGAAAAAACAGCATGTACAACTGATACATATAATGAAACAAGGAAAATTCTGTAATAAAATTCGTGGTCCATTGGACGGGAAAACTGATGTACCTTATGTGCCCAGTACATGTATGCTTAATTTTTTTCCTAGGTTTTTCAATTTAATTGGAAGATATAGCATGAATCAAGCCAGTAAAAGATGATAACTAGGTCTCATATCCTTAGCAGAAATAAAGATAAACTCTTCCCAAATTGATCATCATTAATTAAGGAGAAGAAAAATCACATAAGCGGTAAAAGAAATAAATTTCAATAGAAAGCTTTTAAACAACATAAGTTAAAACTGACTTACCTGAAGAAGAGTTCCCATTTTTTCTTGCATAATCGAGAATTCTTGTTTTACAGCATTCAATGCAGTGATTAAGCTGAAAATAGAAAGAAAAGATTTCTGAATATGGCACAGGAACTAAAGCCGCAAGGTCAGATAAATAAGAGCATGTAAACCGAACTGTTATGCTTCTAAGAGAATCCATATCCGTTACGCAAATTATTTTTAAACTCAAATAAGTATTAACACATGACAGTTAAGAAAAGAATATGCATTTATACCACTAGCATCCAATATCAGGAACAGACTCAATGCATGCAGTTGTTACGTTAGGCGATAATGAAGCCTCATTTTCGGGTAAATTTAGTAACGTACAAGGAATACACGGCACAGTGTAGATATTTAACCTAAACAAAGTTCTCGATACAAATTCTGTTTGACAGCTAAACATCATTTGAACACGAAATCATTCGCAATGCATAGCTTATGATTAACTTTACGTAAAAGAACTCGGACTTCATTGTTTAGCCAATACCAGCCAAGTTCAAGAGAACATACCAAAACCCTCCCTAAAAGATTTATCAGCTTGATTTCAGATAACAAGAACAAAATGTAATGCACTTTCTTCCCCACTAATCCCGATGTTCAGCATATGAAACTTTTAACTATCTGTCAAATACTAGTAAAAGCAGCACTTATGATAACTCTAATGATACGAATACTAAAAGAGCCTAAAAGCAAATGCAACTATTGTAACTTAAAAAGGAGAAGGATATCGTACCGAATCTTTAAACTAACAAGTAATTTAGGCATCAAAGGGCAGGCAAAGATATACCAATGGCTAGCTGATCCCTACTATAGAAATGACTACAGGCTGCCCTTTATTTGTGCAGCTAGATATACGGGAGTTTGTCAGATCCACGACTATCCTATAGTATATATGATTAAAATGTAGATTCCTTCATCTAATTCAGCACCAGCTGAAAAGGGATTACTCTATGCAATATATTACAAACATCTTACTAGAAAAATGCGACTAGCATTTACTTTTAAGAGCCTCCAACAAATATTTTCCATTATACGACAGTAAGTCTAATAATAGAGATGAAGGGGGCTATCTTTTTGCAATCAAAGGGATCTTTTTTGTGTTCAAAGGTTTGTCGGCCAATTCAATAGCTATAGAAAAGAAAAGCGATTTGGATAGAAAGGGTCCTTCCTTTTATAGTATGGGAAGAAATTGATCAAGGGAAACCAAAAATTTCTCACCCTTCTTTAGCTGCTCTGTTCTTAACAGCTCGATGAAGTTGACCACAGGCATGAGCCATACGACAAACTCCAAGGCTGGGAAACCAAGTAGAGCAAATTCATTTAGCTTAAAGGCACAATCATTTTGATGTTATCTAAAGAGATATTGCTAGAGATTATTACACTCAGAAATAACATAACTGCATGGTTATTATTTTGGCAACACAGATTAGTTAAAATCGAATGCTGTCCACATTTATGAAAGAGTTCGTTATTTCTCCGAGAAATGACAAGAAGACATAAAAAATGTGCATGTTCGTTTTAGTAAACCAAAGCTCGAACTTACAATGTCCTAATCTCGTGACATATGTATGCAAGAGATAAGGAGAGGTCATTAAAAAAAAATTGTATGCATAAATTATAAATTTTCCTAACAATACGTAACGTAGAGCTGCTGTACTTAGAGAATCATTGAATGTTACATCCCGATTCTTTTGCAAGAACGCCACGTGCAACTAACATATAAGTTGATCAACAAAAGGTACTTAAAAGCGATACTCATGTGTAGACTCTATATTTATTTCAACCGGATATTCCAAAATCGTGTTCTCAGATCGATGCATGAAAAAATAGGGAACGGTTATTTTACCATGCCGCACCCCCTTTTATCTTAATGCATAATTCACCCAGATCATGATAATTCAGCAGAGGTTGACCCCTGCAAGACAAATCAAATCCAATGGCAGTGAAAAAAAGATGGTAACATAGTATTCACAACATAAATGCAGCCATATATCTCAAGAAAAACAACATACAAAGCAACAGTCAAGTCTCTTAAGGTTGATGTCGAGTCACGGCAGAATGTGGGGAGCAATGAAGCAAAGAAGAAAGGACCACTTGTTTCCTTCAACATATGAACCTTAGCGAAAAGGTAGTCGACCAAACCCTGCAAGAAATCACAAATATCAGAATTCACATCTTATTTATTGTAGCAAATACAGCTAATCAAGAATTCAAATCTGAAAAATCCCTTAAGAAGATATCAAATCATATTTTGTGGTAATTTTTTTCCTTTGATTGGAGTGAGTTAAATTAAAAGATCCCAGAAATCTTATACATGTTTAACAAATAAATAGATCAATGAATACCAACACCAACACCAACACCATTGAAGTTGGCATAATATCATACACATCATATTCACTTTATCAGTCTTGAAAAGATCCTTAAGAAACAAACTCATAAATCAATAGTGGAATTTGTTTTGATTTCATCAATCCTTAAGAGATGTATAGAAATGAGATAAATAAGCCTAATATTCATTTTTAGAAAACGAAAAGTAAACATAAGGGAAAACAAAAGGGTGTGGGAGGGTATACTTCTTGCTCCATGGAATGGATAAAGTCAAGAAGTTGCTGGTTCATAGCTTCCCTACCAGAAGAAGCAGCCATTGATGAAGCAGAAAAATAAAAATGAAAAACTAAAACAACCCAAAGTGAAGAAAGGTGTAGGGAAGAGAAAGAATCCTTGGGTATATATAGGCAGTTGAAAAGGCAAGTAATTGATTGGATGAGGCTGTACAAGTAAGCATGCAAGATAAAGACAAAGCTGTTGTGTTGATTCTATCTGGGTTGGGGTTGTCCACTTTCCATGGCCGCAACACTGAAACTGAAACGGCTCCCAATTCTTCATTTTAAATATTATTTAAGTATCCAAATACAAGAAATTTTAGATAAAATCCAAAAGAAAACACTCACCTGAATTAGAATAAGATAGAGCAGTCTTCGTTGTCAGCCTCTGCAGGTTGCCAACTGCCCTTTGAGTTTCATTCATTGGCAAAGTAAATTAAAAACTTGACATATCTGGATTGTTGAAGGAAAATTTGTATTTGTGTGTGCACAATGTGTGTGCATTATGGGTTAAAAAAGTATGAATAGATACTATTTTGTAATCACATTAGAAGCTTAAGTTTAAAAGTTTAAGATTGACACATGGAATTCGAAATCTAACCCTTTGATTAATTTTTGTAAGAATATTGAACCTATTGATGGGTCCATCAGTCTCAATGAGGTGACATTGGCAGATGGTAATTGGAATTGAAGTTTTTTTAGAAGGTTTATGGATAATAATGTGATCCCTTATATTGCAGGTATTCTAGTTTTGTGCCCTTTTGCTAGGCATGACGCTCTAGTATCTAGATGGTTCTCTAATGGCCAATTTTTTGTTAAATCTGTCTATAATATTCTTATGCAGATACATCTGGTGGAGAACAAATGGAAACTTGTTTGGTCTTTTGTTGGACCTCAACGAGTTAGACAGTTCCTTTGATTGGTGCTCAAGGAACGATTGTTAACTAATGCTGAACGCTAGCTTTAGACGATGTATGGGTAGTAGCGTTTCTTGTAGCATTTGTGGTGATACTGAGGAATCCATTCTTCATGTGATTGAAGACTGTTGCAAGACACGTGAAGTCTGGAAACAAATTATCCTGGTAGGAGTTTGACTTCTGAATTTTTTGACCCTGTTGTTTCAATGGGTCACCGCAAATCTGAGACATGACTTCCGGAAGTTGATTGGCATTTTTATTTGAAATTATTTGCTAGAAATTGTGGAAACAATGAAACTCTTGGGTGTTTCAAGGGGAGCCTTTCAATATGCATCATATTCTCCAATCTTTGTGGTGCTTGGCAAGATTTGATGTACATAGATTGGTTGCATCTATTGATAATCGTGTAAGAAATACACATAATTGGGAGTGGAGACCTCCACCTTTCGAGTACATTAAGGTTAACACAGATGGGGCAAGGAATATGGGTTCGGAGTTGGCTTCAGCAATAACAGTGATGAGAGATGGTCACGACACTTGACTTGGTGGAGTTGGAAGGAACATTAAAAAATATAGTGTTGGGCAAGCTGAACTGTAAGGCCCTAAAAATAAATCCAGTAGTTTCGGGTAAGTTTACCAGGTTCCGAGTGAAAATTAGGAGTTAATCGGGTTTATAAGTAATTTTTTAGGTAGTTTAATTTCATTTAAAAATCGGAAGTAATATTCTAGAAAAATAAAAATATTTTTAGAAAAATTAATTTTATAGTTTTAAATGATTTTTGGATAAAAATAAATATTTTGGGTCAAATTAAAATTGAAAAAAATAAATTAAAATGGGATTTAATTGAGAGAATTTAAAATATTAATTACATAGGACCATTTTACAAAATAAGGGAAAGTTTGAGTGGTTCTATGTAGAGGTGATCATGGGTCGGGTCGGGTCGAGTTCGGGCCGGGTTTCAATAAAATTTTAAATTAATTTTTAGGCCCGGGTCCGGCCCGAAAAATGGGCCTAAAAATTAGCCCAAGCTCGACCCATATTATAATAGTTAAACCCGAGCCCGGCATGACCCTGCCCATTTTAATTTTTTTAAGATTATTTTATTATATAAATAATTTTAAAATATTATATATCAAATACACTTAAAAATATTAAAACAACAAACAAATTAAAAACGATATTAAAACAATTCGTGAAACAACAAACAAATTGAAAATACAATAAACACCATTTACATTAAGATAGTTATAACTAAAATAGTAGCAAAATTAATGATAAAACAAAATTTCTACAATATCCAAATAATATTAATAATGAGTGCCAAATAATAATAAAAACGACAGTAAAATAACATAAATAAACAGAAAATTAGAAGATTTACAAATTGAAAAACTTCATTATTCAAATATCAAAACACAGGGTATCAAATAAACAAAAGAATCAATTTAATTTTAAGTTAAAATACAAAAGCTTCATGGTTTTTGTTAACAAGAGAGCTAACTTTTTTTTTTTTTGGATGAATTTGGCAAGCAATTGATGAGATTTAGGGGATTTGTTTTGCCTTTGTCAAATTTAAATATCCATGTACAGAGAAGTTGAGAGAGAAGTTGCTCGTCTTTTTTTTTTTTGGATGGATTTGACAAGCAATTGATAAGATTTGGATGATCAAGTGGAAGGGGAGAGATGAACTCTTAGACGTGAAATTAGTCAGTGAGGAGTACTATTAGGAGGCTGAGGGAGCAAACCGAGATTTGAGGGATTTGTTTTGCCTTTGTCAAATTTGTTTGCATGTATTGCATGTTTTTATCTTTTTATTAGAATTTATTTTCTTTGTTTTATTTGATTTATTTTTCAATTCAATCATTATTACAAGCAAAAAAAATTAATATTAAAAATAAAAATAAAATTATTAATATAAATCTGGATCGGGTCGGGCCGAGCTTGGGTCAAAAAAATAAAAAACAAGGCCCTACCCATTTTAAAAATGGGCCTTGTTTTTTGTCCAAACCATTTTTCGGACTTATATTTTTATCCAAACCCGCCCATTTTTCGGACGGATCTTTGGGCCGGGCCGGGTAGCCCAGCCCATGATCACCTCTAGTTCTATGGCAACATATTTTTTGAATTTTAGAAGGAAAAGATTATCTTTTAAAACAAGTTAATTATGGGAGTGACCTGATGGCAATTTCTCCAATTTTTTAAAATTGCGTGAGGGTTCTTCAACTCAAAAATGCTGCGACCTCCTCACTTCACACACAATTTTCACCCAATTTCTAAGCATGTTCTCTCATTTTTCTTCCTTATTTTCGAAGTACACATATAAAAGATTAGATCTCATCTTTTAATTCTCTACAAATTCTCTCAAAATTCTCCATAAAAGATTTTAAAAGTTGAGAAAAACTCATCCTAGTTCTTCAAAGATCTTGATCCAATCTTCAATATTGGTGATTCTAGATCGATTGAAGGTATTTTCTAAACTCTAAATTCATTCTAAGGTTGTTTTTAATCATTATTTTTGATCAAAATTGATAAAAATGGTTTTTCAAAATTTAATCTCTTAGCTCTTGAACATGAGATTCATCAATGGTGAATTAATGGTTTTGAGTTGGAATTCAAGTTTAAATGGATATCTAAGCTCAAATCATGATTATTGAGAGTTTTTTTTTTATCAGAAAACAAAAGATCAAATTCGTTGGTTGATCAATTTTGACAAATCTGTTTTTAACTAAGAACACAAGTTGATTTTCCGGAAAATTATGAAACGGTTTGTTTGATGAAATTGAAGCTTAGGTTTTATGTTGATAGATTAGAAATAATGTTTCGAAATTATTTCTGGTGCAGAGAAAGGCATTTAGGGGCTGAAATTTGTACCAAAGAGAAAGGTTTTATAATGGTCAGTTTCAATAAATATCCCACGGGATTGCTAGCCCAGTGGCTGCAGCATTTTGCTACTGCATTACGGCTGCATGTTCGAATCTTGCAGGCCGCTTAAATTAATCTTTCTTTTTTACCTTAGGCTTATTTATTTTTTATCTTAGGAAAGACGGATGAAGAAGGAAAGCGATAAGCTGTTGCAACTATCGGTTTGTCACCTGGATATACCCTCCATTGCACAGTTATGGACCATCTGTTTCATTAGAGACAATCCTCATTTCCAGCTGCAAAATCACAAAAGAAAATTCCAAGGTAAAACATCACTAAAACAAAAAAGTTGCATAACCACAAATTACTCTTTGTGAGGTTTAGGAAAAAATCAACTATAGTTATGAACCGAAGCTGGTTGAATTTTAGGCAGCGGCATAGCTGGTTGTGAGGTTGATTGATGTACGTTGGAGTTCCATGGGGGTAGCCTGAAAGTGCATCTAATTCTTGGTCCTACGCCTGTATGATCTCTTTCTTCTCCACACTTGAGCTTCGGATATTTTTGGAGAGAGTAAGCTTTTAGTTTCTTGTTCTTTCAGTCTGAGCTAAAAATTATGAATCAAGTTGTTGTTGAGAAGTGCCTGACTAATTTGGAAAAAGTAGAAGCAGAATATTTGACAAATTTTTGTTACATCAAATGAGCAATGTTCATATCAGTTTGAACACTAAACTATAGAGAACAATTCTCGTGAAGATCAAATTTTGCCTAGAATCTTGGAACCAGAAAGCTCCATTCCAGCATTTCTTTCCTTTCAAATTACTCGTTTATTGCTCCCTGGACCAATTGCTAGTTTTCATAGTAGAATGGTCAATCTGGACCATGTATTTTGTTCTAACCATATGCACATCAGCACCGTTGAAAAAAATCGAATTGGATTAGTCAATTAAATCGAGAACTAGTGCTAGTCAATCAGGTTACAGAATTGGAAGTTTAAAGAACCCAAGAAAAACTTGGGTGAATTGCTGAAAAACCGGAAAGAAAAAGGGTTTAAACTATTATTACTATTATTAATATTATTAAGAGTAAACTACACCCAACGTCACTAAATTACTAGTAATTTAGTTACTAGTAAGCTTATGTTTTGATCACTAAGTTATCCGAAACTTTTCATTTAATTCATTGAATTATTCAAAAAATTTTGTTTAGGTCATTAAGCTGTTTCTTTTTAAAAGTTTGGCTAGTGAGCGCCTAACAACGATTCGATGATTGATATCATGGATTAGTACCCATCAATGAGTAGAAAAACATACTTGATTTGACGATCAATGTCGAGAATCAGAGAAGAAAATTGTTTGGAGTTTGATTCACAGACTCGTAGTGTTCAAAAGTGCTTCATTAAAAAAAAAAACTAAATTGTGGAAGACATGAAGAATGAGCAGCTTTTGATTGGTGCAAACAGTGCAAACAGAGAAGGCCATACAGGCTGCAACAACGATTTTAATAGTTTAGTGACTTAAACGTAAACTTTTAAATAGTGTAGTGACCATTTCATCACTTTTTGAAATTAAGCGACTAATAATTTAATGACCTTAAATATATTTTATCTTTTTAAACAATACATACTCCATGAAATATAGGTAGCTGAACCCCATGTTTGTCCCATTGGTTATAGGTGTTCACCCCATACTTACGTCTATTGGATTGAATCGTAAGAACTACTTCCTAATGAGGATGTATCCGACAATGATTTGCTCTTATCGTTATTGTAAGTTGTATAAAAAGAAAAATATCAAATGTAAGCAACTCGAGTTTGTGCTTAAATTTGAAGATATTCATGGTTGTAGTTATGTTAGAACCAACAACATATTCCCTATTTTTATTCGAGAAGCCCCATATATTAAATATTCAAATTCAAGTATAAATATCAGAAATAGATAAGTAAACTTAAATTATTCTTAGAAAAAATAAAAACTCAGATAATAGGCTATAACTTAGGTTCAAAATTAAATATAAGCTATAAATATAAATTGTGTATGAAATTTAATTTGATATACCAACCATATTTTATATATTAAGATTACAAAACACGAGCCAAGCATTGTGTTAGAGCAGTCGAAATAAAATAAAAAATGTGCATCCCGGTTCTTTTGCAAGAACGCCACGTGCAACTAACAAATAAGTTGATCAATAAATGGTACTTAAAAGCGATACTCATGCGTAGACTCTATATTTATTTCAACCGGATATTCCAAAGTGAAGAAAGGTCTGGGGAAGACAAAGAATCCTTGGGTGTATATGGGCAGTTGAAAAGGAAAGCAATTGATTGGACGAGGCCTTACAAGTAAGCATGCAAGATATAGCGTTGGGTAAGCTGAACTATAAGGCCTTAAATACAGGTTTAGTAGTTTCGGGTAAATTTATCGGGTTCCGAGTGAAAATTAGGAGTTAGGATTTATTAGTAATTTTTTAGTTAATTTAATTTCATTTAAAAATCGGGAAATAATATTTTGAAAAATAAAAATATTTTTAAAAAATATAATTTTATAGTTTTAAATGATTTTTGGGTAAAACAAATATTTTGGGTCAAATTAAATTTGAAAAAATAAATTAAAATGGGGGGTTTAATTGAGAGAATTTAAAATATTAATTACATAGGACCATTTTGCAAAATAAGGGAAATGTTTGAGTGGTTCTATGGCAACATATTTCTGAATTTTAGAGGGAAAGGATTATATTTTAAAACAAGTGAATTATGGGAGTGGCCTGATGGAAATTTCCCCAATTTTTGAAAATCGGGTGAGGGTTCTTAAGCTAAAAAATGCTGCAACCTCTCACTTCACACACAATTTTCACCCAATTTCTAAGCATTTTCTCTCGTTTTTCTTTTTCATTTTCGAAGTCCACATATCAAAGATTAAATCACTTCTTTTATTCTCTCCAAATTCTCTCAAAATTCTCCATTAAAGATTTTAAAAGTTGAGAAAAACTCATTCGAGTTTTTCAAAGATCTTGATCCAATCTTCAATATTGGTGTTTCTAGATCGATTGAAGGTATTTCCTCAACTCTAAATTCATTCTAAGGTTGTTTTTAATCATTATTTTTATTATTATCTAAATTGATTAAAATGGTTTTTCAAAATTTGATCTCTTAGCTCTTGAACATGAGATTCATCAATGGTGAATTAAAAAAATGGTTTTGAGTTGGAATCCAAGTTTAAATGGATATCTAAGCTCAAATCATGTTTATTGAGAGTTTTTTTTTTATCAGAAAATAAAAGATCAAATTCGTTTGGTTAATCAATTTTGACAAATCCGTTTTTAACTAAAAACACGAGTTGATTTTCCGGAAAATTATGAAACGGTTTGTTTGATGAAATTGATGCTTAGATTTTGTGTTGATAGATTATAAATGATGTTTAGAAATGATTTTTGGTGCAGAGAAAGTCATTTAGGGGCTGAAATTTGTGTTTTGGCTAGGTCGTGAGTTTTCGGTAAGGTAGATTGGAGAGGTGTTTCAGATCTGTGTAGTTCATGACTTCTCGATTTTCTTGTTGTTAATGATAGGTTGCAACATTTATTTTATCTATGTTTAAGCTCCACATCAAGGAGAGGTCACTGCAAATTAGAATAGAGGTCCAAACACATCTACTTGATACACTTTGGCTTGAGAAGCAAAGTGTGAATGTGAGTGGTTTTTAAAGGCAATTGGTAAACATGCCAGTTTAGGTTCTTAATTGGGATTTTTGAATTGTGTATCTCAAGTGGTTTAGATTTTAAAATTGATTTTAATTTTATAAAAGTATATTTGTAAATGATTTATGGAAATTGTGAATAGTGTGTGTTGGAGCCCAATTTTGACCAGGCTCAACATTCAAAACCTTTTTTAAGATTTATTTTAAGATTAAATTTATTTTAAATTTTAATTTGTTTAAAAATTTAAATTTAGATTTATATTTAAATTTAAAACTTATTATAAATATTAAATTTTCAATTAAATGTCCAATTACAAAGACCCAATCGGGCCCAATCACAAAATTCCAAATACAAATCAAAGCCCAAATTGGGGTCCAATTTCTTATTGATCCCAACTCTAAATGACCCTAAATCCCAAACCAAATTACAATCGGCCTAAATTTGCAAACTCAATTGGCTAAATCCTAAATGACCCAAAGTCAATACAGATTGGTCTATTGCCACCCCACTTGCACTTGCTGCCGTTCATCCATGGCCAACCAGGATACGCCACGTCAGCATTGACCAGATCCAACTTGCAATCACCATCAACTCGAGCTACCACCGCCGCTGCCATAGCTAAACCTGCAAAAGCAAAAGAAGAGACAATTTTTAAATAACAAAGAACAAAATATAATGATTATAGTTATGGTTATAAAACAGGATTCAAACCGATTGTAAGAGGTTACGAACTTTTGCTGGAAAAATCAATACAAAAAAATAGTTTTAAATCAATAGAGAGGAGCAAGCGTTTCGCAATTTAAATAGCAACAATTGACAGCAAACGGAGGTACCCTGGGGTACATAGAGCCACAAAAGAAGCATAAGAATCAGAAAACAAAACAGATATCCAAGTAATCAATACTTCCATCATTTCTAGGTACACATTAAATGCATTCGTACATCCTTCTTTAATGCTTCCGTTCTTAAAATACACATGTTTATTATTTGAAACGATCAAACTCATTAAATAAACGCATGTATGTTGTTATTATCCTTATTTATTATCATACAACGTTTTTTAAATAAATAAAAAGAGACATTAATAGTAATTAATATATTAGTTATAACCTAATAAATATTATTAATAATAATATTAATAATAACAGTAATAATGAATTTATTAATAATAATAAATAAATATTTAATATTAAAAATAAAAAAATAGAAAATGAAAGGACTGAGTAACTCTCTGATTGCTACCGTCGCAGAAACCGCATCGAAGTCGCATTCGATCATCGTCCGTTCTTCGTCGCGTACGGTTCTGCAAAGGAATATAAAAGATGGATTCAAAAATGAAAATGAAAATCCAATGTCTTTTTAAAAAAGGGATAAAGGAACGATGCAAAATTGAACCGAAAAGGAAACAAATCTTAAGTCTTTTAATCAAAGAGTAAGAACCTTTTTTTAAAAGAAGGAAAGGGATTATAGTTTTTTTTAAAAAAATCCAGATCTTAATATAGATCTAAGGTTAATAAAAGGGTTTTCAAGGAAAAGGGGAAGGGATTTCAAAAATCAAAAAATAGAAAACAAAAGAAAAGAAAAGGACGGGCTCTTACCTAGGGCCGTCGCATCGGACGGCACGTGAGGACCAGCAACGACGACCAGCGCGACCAGGGAAGCCTGGACAGCGACGCGTAGGGGTAACGCTCGACGGACGGTGTGGGAGTGGCTTGCTGGAGCATGGCCGGCCAAGGATGAAGAAAGGGGTTTTGAGAGAAAAGAAGGAAATTTTCTTTGGAAGGAAATGTAAAAATGAAATTTTTTTTCTAAAATTATTTATAGTGCCTTGAAACGGCGCCGTTTAGGGGTGGGGCCAAAACACCCAAAACGGCATCGTTTTCAGCCCTTTGCCCATGGACCGGCCCGAACTCGACTCTACCCGACCTAGGATCCACGTGTTTTTAAGAAAGGGGTTATTTGTGCATTTGGTCCTTCCGTTTTTTTCAAATTTACAATTAGGTCTGTTTCATACTTTTAATTAATTTTAAATTGGCCCAATAATTTTTAATGCTTTTTAATTTAATCCATTGACCTTTTGAAAGAACCAAGGACTACCACGTGTCATATTTTGGCTTATTTATGCAAGTGGTCCCTCTTACTTCTAATTTGTTTCAATTTAATCCTTAAATCAAGTTTTGTTTAATTACAAAATTGGCCCAAAAAATTTTCATGATTTTTAATTTAGTCCCTGGACTTCTGAACACCTGAGAGGCTGCCATGTGTCACTTGTTTTTGTTTTTATTGCCCTGGAGGTCCCTTAACTGTCCAAAAATCACATTTTGACCCTCAAACTTTTCCAAAATTACTTTTTTACCCTTGAACTCCAAAAAATTCCATTTTTGACCTTGATTTTTTTTTCAAAAATTACATTTTTAACCCCAAACTTCCAAAAATTATGAACTTCCTAAAATTCCATTTTGACCCCAATTTTTCCAAAAATTATGTTTTTACCCTAAAACTTCCAAAAATTCCATTTTGATCCCGATTTTTTCCAAAAAGTACCATTTTACCCCCAGATGCCTAAAATTTCATTTTTTACCCCGAACTTTCCCAAAATTACCATTTTGCTCATCGAGTGTCCAAAATTACCATTTTACCCTTGGGTATCCAAAAATCACATTTTTTAACCTCGATTGCTTTATTTTTCTTCCTCATCAATATTTGAATTTAATTTTTAATTATTATGCATTCGTATTTAGTATTTTTGATTTTTGTATATAACTCATTTGCCTAATTATTTTGCTTCGTGTTGTCTAATATCCAATATTAATTGCTCATTCATTTTAAACTCACATATTTGTTTTCAAAATTGTTTTTATAAAAACTTTAAAAAAACGAGGCAATATTCCTTTATTTCGAGTTTTGAAAATTTGTGCCTTAACTTACTAGGTGCAATTTTTTTTTGAATCGAAATAATCGAATATCCTTAAATCGAGGCAATGTTTCTTTATCTCTGATTCTGAAAATTTGTGCCTTAACTTACTAGGTGCAACCTTTCTTCAAATCAAGATAATCGAACATCCTTTTCCAAAATTTAAAAAGTTTACAACAAAGGAAAGCTCGTTATTTCTGGATCTTGAAATGTTATGTCCTAACTTACTGGATGTGACTTTCTTCCTCGATCACCTTGAAATAGTGAGACTTCCAAACAAATTCGGTTTCTTTTAAACGCAACTTATGCATTCAAGGATCGTATTTTAAACTTTATTCGAGTTTTTAAATTTTACAAATTAAGACCCGAAAGTAATTAATGTGGTACCAATTTTGGGCGTATAAGGGTGCTAACCCTTCCTCATGCATAACAGACTCTCGAACTTGTTTTCTGGATTGCTAAGACCAAAATAATTTTCAAAACAGATTTTAAACGTTTTGTGGTGATCCAATCACACCATATAAAAAGATTGGTGGTGACTCCCATTTTCCAATTTTAAAATAATTTTTGAAACTCGTCGTTTTCAAAAGGATGGTTTCGACAGTTTGGTGACGTCGCTGGGGACTTTTTTAAAAATAAACGAGAGTCAAGCCAAAATTGATTATTTTTGGTTCTTTTTTTGAAAACTTTTAATGCTTCGATTTTGTTTAATATTTGATCCTCGACATCTTTTGTGCGACATTATATTATGTGATATTGCTAGTATAAATTTGCATTCACCTGCATATGATATTACCCTTTTAAGTGGAAGCGGAAAACTGCTCCTTCGTGAGGTCATCACCTCCGTGCAGGATAGCGGATCGCTTTCAGGATTACATCCGTACCTATGTTTTCGTTAAGTTTTCACTACCGTGCAAACATGTGGGAAATGTGTCCCCCTAAATCGAACTCGTCCGTATGAGCCTGTAATGGGTGAGGATTGAGGAATCTGCTGGTTTGGGTACCCTTACTTTAGACCCTAAAACCACATATAGTGAGCCGTAAGGACTTGCCTTAAAAGGAGTTATGCTGAACCTTTTAGCAACCTTCCGAGACGAACTCTTAGGTTCTGTGCTCTATACTTGTATATTGATATTGTTGTGTTTTGCTAACTTGTTTATTTTGTCTATTTTTTGCATTGCATTTCATATATAAAGGAAATGTATAGACTCAAAAGTTCAGTTACCGATAAGAGATTGATTATGGAAAATAAGTACCTTGATAAAGTTGAGGACAATATGGTCGTGCGCATGTGGTCGGAGGAGACTTAACGCCAAAAGGGGGACAGCTTAGTGGAAGGATATGAGTCAGAGCTTTGGGATTATACCAGGATCAGTACGGCTCAAAACAATGTGCAAGAATTGAAAGAGATATAGGATAGTTGGGATAATGACATGAAGCAGACCTTTTACCAAGAATACGGAGACTTGCCATACTTGTTCGAGGTTAAGGTAGACAAATTCCTTTTTCGAGCCTTAGCACAGTATTGGAACCCAGCTTATAGTTGCTTCACCTTCGGGAATGTAGACATGACACCGATAATAGAAGAATACACTACCCTGCTCCGTTGTCCGAAGATTTCGGTAGATAAGGCCTATTCTAGAGCTCCAAATCTCCCGACGGTTGTTAAAAGGTTAACAAACATCACCGGCATGAGCGAACAGTGGGTTGCAACTCGAGTAAAGGTCAAAGACGACAACAAATGCATCACGTGGAAAAGTCTACGAGATTTGATACTGGCTCATCCAGATGCAAAGAAAAAGATTAACATCCTAGCCTTGAGTATCGACGGATTGCTCATTTTTCCAAAGGCTTTGGGACATATAGAAGACGCGATGATAGACTTGTTTGATTGATTGAGTAAAAGAGTTACACCCGTCCCAACCATATTAGCTGAAACTTTCAGATCCCAAAATACGTGCAGAAAGGAGGGAGAAGGCCGATTTATTGCCTGCGTATCGCTGTTGATGGTATGGTTTCATAGTCACTTCTGGAAAACAGAAAAAGTCTCCTATCAGTAATTGTCTAAAGATTACTCCCCGTTGAAAGAATTCGTGGCTTCACAAATACAAGAAAATTTCTCAGAAGAAAAGTGGATTGCCATACTCCAAAGCCTTAAAGACGAAGACATAGAGTGACGAGAACCTTGGTTCGCTCCTGATGAAATAGTATATCGATGCGGAGATTTCGATTGTGTCCTATTGGCAGGGATATGGGGAGCAACAGGATACGTACCTTTGCTAGTTTCAAGATAATACAGATCGAGACAGTTCATACCAGCGACTCAGGGGTTAGCTTAGTGTGAATTTGTATACCGGGGAGAAAATAATAAGAAAAAGATTCGGGAAATCTCAAATGTATGGAACCAAGTTCGAAGAATGAAAGTATTCGGTGCCAATCCCATGATAACTGTAGAATATGATTGGTGGAGAAATAGAAGGATCAACGACAACATTCCTGTACAAAACCCGGAGATTGTTCGTCTGATTGAAGAACACTTTTAGGTTATCTCGACTGAGCTAGAAATAATTAAACAAGATTTCGAGAGGAAGAATGCTGAGATGGAGAAAATGATAAAAAAGCTGGAAGAAGAGAAGGAGCTTTTAGGATTGGACGTGGATGTTCAAAAGCTAGAAGTGGAAAAATTAAGAAAAGGGAAGAATAAGGCTGAAGAAGATCTCAGCAGCCTAAAGAAAGACTATAAAAAGCTTCGCTTGTCAATGAGGACTGCTGATTTGGGCAAGACGTTAGAGCAGTGGCAACAGGAAATCCGCGAAGAGAAGAACATAACAAGTCTTTGGAAAACAAGTTTCAAGATGCCCAAGTCTAGGAAAATGCCATGAAGAGTAGCCTTTTGGAAAGCCAAGCCGAGGTGACTGAATTAAAGGCCGAGTACAAGAATTAGAGTAATCCTTGTATAGACATCGTAGCCGAAATTCAGTGATGGAGTTGAAGGCAAGCCGAGCTGAGATCGAGAGACTGAATAAGAGGGTGGAAGAATTAAAAGCCTTTTTGCAGAATAGTGAAATACGAACTGAGATGTTGGAAAGGACGTTGGAGACAAATGACTAGCATCTTTAACAAGTTTAGAAAGAAGTTAAAGAGAGGGATTATGTTATGCGTAAGGCCTTAAATCAAATCCTTAGAGTAGATAATCATGTGCAAACACTGGCAGTGGAAGTAGAAGAGTTAAGCATACATTATGAGATGAAGACAGAACGAGGTCAAAAGCTAGCAAGACTCCTCATGAAAGTCAAAGCTCTGAGCATCAAAGCAAAACCGTTTCTATAATTTGCTTTATATAAAGGAACTTGTTATCTAAATAAAGTTTTCTAAATGGAAATTTAATTATAAGTCAATACCTTTCTTTTGTATTCACGCATTCATTCGTATTCATTCACATTCATTCGCATTGCATACTCACATTTTAACACATTAAATCTCATTAAATAAAATTTGATTCAGAGAGTTAAAACCAAAAAAATAGAGAACTCATATCCTTACGGTACTCAGAGAGCCATGAACTAGACAATAGAAAGGCTAGAGCAGTTACAAAAGGAAATGCAAGAACAAATGCAGGCTTAGTTGTAAGATCAGTTGGAAAGGGTCCAGAGGGATATGAGAGACCAGATTATCGAGTCTCAAAGCAACATAATCAATTGATTGACCCAACTATTACGGGAGTCGAAAAAAGGAAAAAATCCTACAGAAGTTCCAAGGGAGGAAAATGAAGATCCCCAATATCCCCCTGGTTTTACTCTCGTGCATCACCAAGTTCTACCGAAAATAAACTCACGGGGAGCTCCCATCTTCATTCGGGCACAACCTCAGCCTATTGGTGCCTCAGACCAAGCCAATTACCCGATTGGATCGGGGTCCAACCTAGGGGAAACTGCTGTGAACCCCATCAATCCCGACTTTGATGAGATAATGGAGGCAGAGAGAACAAAATTAGAAGTGTCCAAACAAATAGAGGAGCGATACAAGTGGCTGGAAGATAAGGTCAAGGCCATGGAAGGGGCTGACACCTGCTGTGAGATAGATGCTAAAGAACTAAGTCTAGTTCTAGACTTAGTGCTGCCCCCAAAATTCAAAACTCCAGAGTTTGAGAAATACAATGGGACAAGTTGCCCAGAAGCTAACATTACGATTTTCTGTCGAAAAATGACAGGATACGTCCATGATGACAAATTACTGATCCACTGTTTCCAAGACAGTTTAGTAGGATCCGCGGTAAAATGGTACAATCAGTTAAGCCGTGCAAAGATTTATTCATGGAAGGACCTAGCCCAAGCCTTTATGAAACAATATGGCCATGTTATTGACATTGCTCCGGATAGAATCACTTTGCAAAATATGGAGAAAAGGCCGAGCGAAAGCTTCAGGCAATATGCTCAACGATGGAGAGATGTAGCTACCTAGGTACAGTCACTATTAACGAAAAAAAGAGACGACTGTGCTGTTCGTCCACACGCTAAAAGCACCATATCTCAACCACTTGTTGGGAAATGCCACGAGAAGTTTCTCGGACGTGGTTATGTCTGGAGAAATGATTGAAAGTGCGATTAAAAGTGGTAAAATTGACATTGGAGACAGTGTAAAAAGAACAGCCCCCAGAAGGAAGGAAGCTAAAGTAAACAATGTAGGTGTGTATAGACTAAATTACGCGAAGTCAATCATGATGACATAATCTAAAACCCTTGCAAACAGTTATCAAAATCCACCAAAATCGAAACCTAGCTCAAGAAAGAACACTAAAAGAATTCAGTTCACTCCTATTCCGGTGACGTATAAAGAGCTTTACCAGCAATTATATGACCAACATGAACTGGCCCTGTACTACACAGAGCCCGTACAACCACCCTTCCCAAAATGGTATGACGCCAATGCTCAGTGCGAATTCCAAGGAGGAGTAACCGGACACTCCATCGAAAACTGTTTCGCATTTAAAAAGATAGTGGAGAGATTAATACAGATGTAGCAGATAAGATTCGATGAGCTGTCTGGACCTAATGTAATTGAGAACCCTTTACCTGCCCACCCTAATCAGGGGGTGAATGCGATTGCGGGAGCAAAAGGGAAAAGGGTTAAGACCCATATCGAAGAGGTCAGATCACCTTTGAAATGGGCATGGCATCAAATGATAAACAAAGGAGTGATCGTACAGAATGGTTGAAATATGATAATGGCCAAGAACTATTGTGATTTCCACAATGCTGAGGGACACAAGATTCAACATTGTGCGGAGTTCAAGGTTTTGGTTCAAGAACTGATGGACCGCAAAGAATTAGAGTTCTTTGAAGAAGAAGAAGAGATGGAGGATATCTGTGCCTCTAAAGAAAAAAGGATGAATAAGCCCATTCGCCCTGTGATAATTATCTCTACGTCCAAGGGCACTGAGACAAGAAGACAGGCGACACCTTGTATTATTATACGGAAACCTGCACCGTTTCCTTATGAAGACAGCAAGAGAGTCCCTTAGAATTATGGGTGTAACATAATAACACCTAGGGAAGAGAAATCCCATGAAGACGTAAACCTTGTTACCCGTAGTGGGAAAGTCTATGACTTGAAAAAGGAGAAAAAAGAAGCTGCAAAAGGAAAAGCCTTAACAATTGAGCCAGAAGAAAAAGATACTGACAAGTCTGAGCCGATAAATGAGCCAGTAGCAGAAAAAGAAGCAAAAGAATTCTTGAAAATTTTGAAACACAATGAGTACAATGTAGTTGAGTAGCTACACAAACAACCTGCGCACATATTGATCTTAGTACTATTGCTAAGTTCCGAAGTCCACCGTAATGCATTAATGAGGGTGCTCAACGAAATGTATGTGACCCATGACATATCCATATGCAAACTGGATCGCCTGATTATCAACATCAGCGATGACAATTTTATTTTCTTCAGTGACGATGAGATCCCGTCAGGGGGAATGGGGTCGACCAAGACTTTGCACATCACCCCTCGCTGCAAAGGGTATACCCTACCCGAATTGCTCATCGACAATGGCTCAACTTTAAATGTATTGCCACTTACCACACTGGAAAGATTACCAGTCAATAGCTCTTATATGAGGACATGTCACAATATAGTTAGGGCTTTCGATGGAACATAAAGAAGAGTGATGGGCCGAATTGAAGTACCATTGCAGATAGGCCCAAATACTTACGAGGTGAACTTCTTGGTGATGGACATTAAGCCTTCCTACAATTGTTTATTGGGGAGACCCTGGATCCACTCAGCGGGAGCGGTACAATCCTCACTTCATCAGAAGCTTAAACTGGTTATAATAAATGCGGATGAGGACATTATCGCATCTGTAACAAGAGATGCCCCATACGTAGAGAGAAATGAGGAGGCAGTGGAATGTTCCTTTCGATCATTAGAATTCGTCAACGCAACATTCATTGAGAAAGGATGTAAAATTCCCGTGCCAAAGTTGTCACGAACCATGAAAATGGGGTTGCGATTGACAATTGGAAAAGGGGCACTGCCAGGAAAAGGGCTTGGGAAATATCTGTAAGGGATAATCAATGCACCAACGCCGTTAGGAAAGTGGGACCGCTTCGGGCTAGGATACAAGCTAGATGAGAAGGAAAAGAAGAAAGAGATAGAAAGGAAGCGAGAGATGAGAAAAGCACGACAGGTCGGGGAAGAAATCAAATGGGAGCCGATGACCTTTCCCCATGTATCAAAAACTTTCATTTCCGGTGGAATGAGGCTTGAAGAGGAAGAGAAGATTGAAAGATTTGTGATGGAGTTGGACTTTAATGCCGTCTCCGAAAAAGGCAAAGGAAGGAGCTCATCTCAAATTTATTCGTACGCACCAAGAAGCATTCTGGACAACTGGTCGGAAGAGGAGCTCCTTGTAGCCTTTAGGATCATTTCAAAGTAATACTTGACACATATCTATCGTTCTATGCCCGAGAGCGATAGAGATCTTTTGTAAAGGGCATTTGACTTTTATCCATTATCTTAATGAAAATGCATTTTGCTCCCTTTCGACAAATATCTCTTTATATTCTTTCATTCAAATTCAAATAAATTGTTTACCCTTAACCTACACAAATTAATCATTCTTGAATTTTTGTATACATACACCCATACTCATATCATACTATCATTCTTAAATTTACTTTGTTCATTGGACCACTCTATTCTTTGGACAGATCCTTGGATATCAATAATATGAGTGACACTGACACAAAGTAATCATGTCTTTGCCTGGTCCTACCAGGACATGCCGGGGCTAAACACCGACATTCTATTCCATAAGCTCCCGATAAAAGAAGAATGCAAGCACATCCAACAAAAACTCCGCAGGATGCGACCAGATGTGTTGCTAAAAATAAAAGAAGAAGTTCAAAAGTAGTTTGATGCGGGTTTCCTCCAAGTGGTTAAATATTTAGAATGGGTTGCCAATATAGTCTCCGTTCCCAAGAAAGATGGGAGAGTACGTATGTGTGTGGATTACCGAGACTTGAACAAAGCCAGTCTAAATTACAACTTTCCACTGCCTTACATTAATACTCTAGTAGACAATACGATGGGTCATTCCTTCTTCTCTTTCATGGATGGTTTCTCAAGATATAACCAAATAAAGATGGACCCCGCAGATATGGCGAAAACTACCTTCGTCACAATGTGGGGAACATTCTGTTATAAGGTGATGCCATTCGGACTTAAAAATGCAAGGCAACATATCAAAGAGCCATGGTAACATTATTTCATGATATGATGCATAAGAAAATTGAGGTCTATGTTGATGACATGATCTCAAAGTTTAGAACTGGTGAAGAACATGTAAAGGTCTTGAGAAAGTTATTCTCGAGATTAAGGAAGTTCCAGCTAAAGCTGAATCCATCCAAATGCACTTTTGGGGCTACCTCCTTTTGAGGCTACCTCAGGCAAGTTGTTAGGTTTTATGGTCAGTTGAAAGAGGATTGAAATCGATCCAGTCAAGGTTAAAGCTATACAAGAATTACCCCCACCTCATATGCAAAAACAAGTTCGAGGTTTCCTTGGGAGATTGAATTACATCGCTCGGTTCATTTCACAATTAACCGAGAAATGTGATCCCATCTTTCGTCTTCTTAGAAAGCACAATCCAAGTGTGTGGGGCGACGAGTGCCAAAGAACTTTTGACAAGGTTAAGTAATATTTATTCGATGCTCCGGTCTTAGTACCATCAAGTCCCAACAAGCCATTGATCTTGTACTTAGCAGTTTTTGAGAATTCTATGGGATGTTTCTTGGGCCAACATGACGAGACTGGAAAGAAGGAGAGAGCCATATACTACCTCAGCAAAAAGTTCACCGATTGTGAAGCAAGGTACTCCTCGATAGAAAAGTTATGTTGTGCGTTAGTTTGGACTACCCGAAGATTACGACAATACATGCTGTACCACACAACTTGGTTAATCTCGAAATTAAATCCTCTCAAATACATGATGGAATCAACTGCATTGAACGGAAGAATGACTAGATGACAAATCCTACTGTTAGAATTCGATATAGTCTATGTGAGCCGAAAGGTAGTGAAAGGAAGTGCAATAGCAAATTTCCTAGCCAGTAGAGCTTTGAGGATTACGAGCCGATAAAATTTGACTTTCTAAATGAGGATCTAATGTATATTGCAACCACCGAAGAGGGGACCGCGACAGTACATCCCTGGCGATTAAATTTTGATGGTGCTTAAAATGCCGTGGGCAATGGAATTGGGGCAGTCTTAGTACCGCCAGAAGGAGACCATTATCCCTTCACAAGCAAACTCGACTTCGATTGCACAAACAATATGGCAGAATACGAGGCGTGTATTATGGGGATTCAAGCAGCCATAGATCGAGGGATCAAGGTCTTGGAAATATATGGAGATTCAACGTTGGTAATCTACCAGCTCGGGGGAGAATGGGAGATAAGAGACTCCAAGTTAATTGATTATTGAAATATGGTCCTCGAATTGATCAAAGAACTCGACGAGGTTACATTCTAATACCTCTCACGTGAGGAAAACCAAATGGCTGATGCTTTGGCTACTCTAGCCTCGATGATAAAAGTGAACAGGCCAGAGGATATGAAACCCATTCAAATGAGCATTTACGAGACTCTAGCCCATTGCTGCGAGATCGAAGAAGAAGAAAAAGAGGAACATCCTTGGTACCAAGACATCCTCTAATATGTAAAAGACCGTAAATACCCTGAAAGGGCTACTAAAAATGATAAAAGGACCTTGAGAAGGCTCGTAAATGAGTACGTCTTAAATGGGGAGATTTGTATAAGAGGAGAAAGGATCAGGTGTTGCTGAGATGTGTTGATGCAATCGAGGCTAAGAAAATCCTTGAAGAGGTCCATGAAGGGATTTACGGGACGCACGCTAACAGATTCAAAATGGCCAGGCAGATCATGAGATTCTGATACCACTGGTCAACTATGGAGAGTGATTGTATCAACTACGCCAAGAAATGTCACAAATGTCATATCTATGGAGATAAAATTCATGTGCCTCCGTTACAACTACATGTCATGACTTCCCCATGGCCCTTTTCTATGTGGGGAATGGATGTTATCGGGCCGATTTCACCAAAGGCTTCTAATGGGCATAAATTCATCTTCGTAATAATTGACTACTTCACCAAGTGGGTGGAAGCAGCCTCTTATTCCAACGTTACAAAGTTTGCAATTAACAAGTTCCTGAAAAAGGAAATCATATGCCGATATAGAATTCTAGAAAAGATCATATCAGACAATACATTGAACTTGAATAATAGCATGATATCGGAGGTTTGTGAGCAATTCAAGATCAAACATCATAATTCATCTTTATATCGCCCAAAGATGATTGGAGCAGTGGAAGTGACAAATAAAAACATCAAGAAGATCATTGAAAAGATGACAGAAACCTATAAAGATTGACATGAGAAATTACCATTCGCCCTCCTTGCTTATAGGACTTCAATCAGAACGTCTACTAGGGCAACGCCGTTCTCACTTATATACGGGATGGAAGTCATTTTACCCATTGAGGTGAAGATTCCTTCTCTCTGAGTCTTGTCAGAGTTAAATTTGGACGAAGCAGAATGGGTCCAAGCCAGATATGATCAGTTGAACTTGATAGAAGAGAAGAGATTAAGAGCCATCCGTCATGGTCAGATGTATCAAATGCGGATGATGCGTGCTTACAAGAAAAAGGTCAGCCTTAAAGAATTCCACGAGGGAGATCTAGTCTTGAAGAAAATACTCCCAATACACAAGGACTCCCGAGGAAAATGGATGCCTAATTGGGAAGGGCCGTACGTGGTGAAGAAAGCCTTCTTTGGAGGAGCTCTAATTTTGACTGAAATGGATGGCAAGGAACTATACAACCCAGTAAACTCAGACTCGGTGAAGAAATACTTTACCTAAAAAAGAAAAAAAACTCGAAGAGGTAAGGATGAAGACCCATGAAAAGATAACCTGAAACCAAAGGAGTTTTGAGTTGAAAACCCGAAAAGGGAAACTCAAATAGAAAATAAAGGCGATCAATTGTTCCCTCAGATGTGACAAGATAGAGAAATTTTACATCTTGGGGCATCGACGAAGTACTCCAGGATCTCCAGATACGTAGCGAGTAGAAAGATGATCCTCAGATCAGAGAAACTCATACTTGATATCTAGGCATCTAATGCTGTTCCTTGTCATTGTTTTGTTCCTTGTAAATATTCGGCATTTTCTTTCTTTAGCCATCAATTCTTCAAGTTTTGACTCTAATACAATCTTATTTGTTCCCACACTGTCCAAGCATTTTATATACCAAGGTAATGGATAATCGACTAATATCACAAGAAAATACAAGGATTTGCGAGTATTATTTTAGAAAATTTCTAAATGATACAAGGACCCTAAAGAAAACCACCAGTTTAAAGAATCAAACCTGGAAAGAACGGTTCAAATTAAGAATCTGCCAAGTCATAAAATTGAGAAGACATAAAAAGATGATCCCAAAGCAGAAGAAATTAATCTTTGAAAAATTAAACATTAATCATGCACACCCATATAGTTAGGAGCATTTTGACTCATTCTGAGCATGGCATCCTAAACAATCTGGCCTACCCAGAGGCCCATTTGAGCATATTCTACAGGTCTCAGCACCATGAAACATGACGAGAAGATCTAAGACAACAATGACGGATCTAGTATCGCAAAGACATGAAGGGAAAGATCTAAGTCGCAACGGCGGATCTGGTACCGCAAAGATACAAAAGGGAAAAGTCTAAGTCGCAACGGCAGACCGTGTACCTCAAAAGACATGAGGGGAAAGATTTAAGCAGTAACGACGAATCCAGTACCACGAAGACATGAAGGGAAAGATCTAAGTCACAACGGTGGATCCGGTACCGCAAAGATACAGAAGGGAAATGTTTAAGTCGCAACGGCGGACTGTGTAGCTCAGAAGACATGAAGGGAAAGATCTAAGCCGCAACGGCGGATCCAGTACCATGAAGACACAAAGGGAAAGATTTAGGCCACAACGGTGAATCCAGTACCGCAAAGATACAAAAAGGAAAGGTCTAACTCGTAACGACGGACCGTGTACCTCAGAAGACACAAAGACGAATCCAGTACTACGAAGACACAAGGGAAAGATTTAAGTCGGAACGGCGAATCCTGTACCTTAGAGACATGGAGGGAAAGATCTAAGCTGCAACGGCGGATCCAGTATCGCGAAGACAAAAAGGGAAGGGTTTAAGTCGCAATGACGAACCTTGTACCTTAGCAACTTAAAACATCAAACCCAAGACAGTAAAACTTCTACCTCGAAGTCATAGTGGATCAGATCTAAACTACAATGACAAGTCTTTATCTCTCTGAAGTTGTAGTAAGAGCAAGATGAAGCTTCGACATTGAATCCTACCTTCCTAAAGTTGCATTGAAGCTGGATTAAAACTACGGTAGCAGATCTCAATCACCATGAAGTTGTAGTGGAATGGAGCGAAGTTACATCACCGATCTTTTACCCCGAGCCTAGGTCAGATCACCATCGACCAAACTCTTACCCCGAGCCTGAGGCAGATTGCAGTTATCCAAACCAATAAAGCAGTCATCTTCTTGATGAAATACAGAGAAGTAGACTCCGAGATGAAGCCACGACACATTTAGAGTATCAGTAGATTGACTCAAAGACTACGATGACAGATCTCGATCCTCTGGAAGTTGCAAGTGAATTGAGTGAAGTTACAGTAGCAAATTTTGTCTTTTTGAAAATTGCCTTAGAGCAAGATAGAATCACGACATTACAGAAAAGCGGATGCAGTAAGATGAATGACCGACGAAGCTGAAGGTAGGTCGGTTGGAGAAAGATCGTCGAAGAAGTGAGACATGACAAAATTAGGCCTCCTTTTAAGTCTTTGCTCCGGTCCTGTTACATAATAATGAGCAAAGAGGGGCAACTATTGGAGCCCAATATTGACCAAGCCTAACATTCAAACCCATTTTTAAGATTTATTTTAAGATTAAATTTATTTTAAATATATATTTTTTTAAAATTTAAATTTAATTTAAATTTACATTGATATTTAAATTTAAAACTTATTATAAATATTAAATGTCCAATTACAAAGACCTAATCGGGCCCAATCACAAAAGTCCAAATACAAATCGAAGCCCAAATTGGGGTCCAATTTCTAATTGACCCCAACTCTAAATGACCTTAAATCCCAAAGCAAATTACAACCAGCCTAAATTTGCAAACTCAATTGGCTAACTCCTAAATGACCTAGAGTCAATATAGATGGGTCTATTGCCACCCCACTTGCACCTGCTACCGTTCATCCATGGCCAACCAGGATATGCCACGTCAGCATTGACCAGATCGAACTTGCAACCACCATCAACTCGAGCTGCCACCGCCACTGCCATAGCCGAACCAGCAAAAGCAAAAGAAGAGACAAATTTTAAATAACAAAGAACAAAATATAATGATTATAGTTTTGATTATAAAACCAGATTCAAACCGATTGTAAGAGGTTACGAACTTTTGCTGGAAAAATGAATACAAAAAAATAGTTTTAAATCAATAGAGAGGAGCAAGCATTTCACAATTTAAATAGCAACAATTGACAGCAAACAGAGGTACCCAGGGGTACATAGAGCCACAAAAGAAGCATAAGAATCAGAAAACAAAACAGATATCCAAGTAATCAATACTTCCATCATTTCTAGGTACACATTAAATGCATTCATACACTTCCATTATTAAAATACATATGTTTATTATTTGAAACGATCAAACTCATTAAATAAACACATGTATGTTGTTATTATCCTTATTTATTATCATACAACGTTTTTTAAATAAATAAAAAGAGACATTAATAGTAATTAATATATTAGTTATAACCTAATAAATATTATTAATAATAATATTAATAATAACAGTAATAATGAATTTATTAATAATAATAAATATTTAATATTAAAAATAAAAAAATAGAAATGAAAGGACTGAGTAACTCCCTGACTGTTGCCGTCGCCAAAACCATGCCGAACTCGCCTTTGATCATCGTTCGTTCTTCGTCGCGTACGGTTTTGCAAGGGAATACAAAAGATGGATCAAAAATGAAAATGAAAATCCAATGTCTTTTTTAAAAAGGGATAAAGGAACGATGCAAAATTGAACCGAAAAGGAAACGAATCTTAAGTCTTTTAATCAAAGAGTAAGAATTTTTTTTTAAAAGAAGGAAAGGGATTATAGTTTTTAAAAAAAAATCCAGATCTTAATATAGATCTAAGGTTAAAAAAAGGGTTTTCAAGGAAAAGGGGAAGGGATTTCAAAAATCAAAAAATAGAAAACAAAAGAAAAGAAAAGGACGGGCTCTTACCTAGGGCCGTTGTGTTGTACGGCGCATGAGGACCAGTAACGACGACTAGCGCGATCGAGGAAGCTTGGACGACGACGCATAGGGGTGACGCGCGGCGGACGATGTGGAAGTGGGTTGCCGGAGCATGGCTGACCAAGAATGAAGAAAGGGGTTTTGAGAGAAAAGAAGGAATTTTTTTTTGAAAGGAAATGTAAAAATGAATTTTTTTTTTCTAAAATATGGTATTTATAGCTCCTTGAAATAGCGCCGTTCAGGGGAGGGCTTAAAACACCCAAAACGACAACTTTTTCAACCCTTTGCTTATGGACCAGCCCGAATTCGATCCGACCCTACCTAAGATCCGCATGTTTTTAAGAAAGGGGTTATTTGTGCATTTGGTCCTTTCGTTTTTTTCAAATTTATAGTTAGGTCCTTTTCATACTTTTAATTAATTTTAAATTGGCCCAATAATTTTCAATGCTTTTAAATTTAATCCCTTGACCTTTTGAAAGAACCAGGGACTACCACGTGTCATATTTTGGCTTATTTATGCAAGTGGTCCCTCTTACTTCTAATTTGTTTCAATTTTATGCTTAAATCAAGTTCTATTTAATTACAAAATTGGCCCAAAAAATTTTCAAGATTTTCAATTTAGTCCCTAAACTTCTGAACACCTGAGAGGCTACCACGTGTCACTTGTTTTTGGTTTTATTGCCCTGGAGGTCCCTTAACTATCCAAAAATCACATTTTGACCCCTAAACTTTTTCAAAATTACATTTTTACCCCCAAACTTACAAAAATTTCATTTTTAACCTCAATTTTTTTAAACATTACATTTTTAACCTCGAACTTCCAAAAATTCCATTTTTGATCCCGATTTTTTTTCAAAAATTACCATTTTACCCCTTGATGCCTAAAATTCCGTTCTTAACCTCAAACTTCCCAAAATTACCATTTTGCCCCAGAGTGTCCAAAATTACCATTTTACCCCCGAGTGTCCAAAAATCACATTTTTAACCCCGATTGCTTTAATTTTCTTCCTCATCAATATTTGTATTTAATTATTAATTATTATGCATTCGTATTTAGTATTTTTATTTTTGTATATAATTCATTTGCTTAATTATTTTGCTTCGTGTTGTCTAATATCCAATATTAATTGCTCATTCATATTAAACTCACATATTTTTTTTCAAAATTGTTTTCATAAAAACGTTAAAAAAACGAGGCAATATTCTTTTATTTCGAGTTTTGAAAATTTGTGCCTTAACTTACTAGGTGTAATTTTTTTCTTCGAATCGAAATAATCGAATATCCTTAAATCGAGGCAATGTTTCTTTATCTCTAATTCTGAAAATTTGTTCCTTAATTTACTAGGTGCAACCTTTCTTCAAATCGAGATAATTGAACATCCTTTTCCAAAATTTAAAAAGTTTACAACAAAGGAAAGCTCATTATTTCTGAATCTCGAAATGTTATGTCCTAACTCACTGGACGTGACTTTCTTCCTCGATCACCTTGAAATAGTGAGACTTCCAAACAAAATCGGTTTCTTTTAAACGTAACTCATACATTCAAGGATCGTATTTTAAACTTTATTCTAGTTTTTAAATTTTACAAATTAAGATCGTATTTTAAACGTAACTCATACAGTGTGTTTGGTATGATTGATTTGAATCGTATTGATTGATAATTGGAGAATGGATTCCTTTATATTAGAGCACTTGATAATTGGTAAACACAGCTTGCTTGATTTACAATAATAAATCTAATTAAAATATTTATAGTTTTTAAATAAAGAAATAAAAATACAATCATTGGTGTCGTTAAATTGAATGTGTTCCAAACTCGATGATTACCAGTTATGTCCTAGATTTCAATGCAGTGGGACTTAAACCAGATCTTCATCCTCGCCTCGAACTTCATTCTCTTCAGGCATCAGTGACATAAAATAAAATTCACCTATTAGGAGGCTCGTTGGTGAATAAATTCACCTATTAGGAGGCGTCGGTGCACGATTTGATTGGTGTAAGGGGTTGACACCATTGACAAACTGATATGAGGATGCAGATTTTCTCGGATGATAGGCAAGTTCGGTAGGTGGGGAAATTTTGAATGAATCAGCAAGTTTAAAAAATGGATTAGTCTTGATAAGTTTAGCAACTCAAGTGTTGGAAAATAATGTACTGCAAAACAAATTTGTTAGTATTGATTGGAAAATAAATAACAAATTATAAAATAAAAAAATTATTGCGTCGCGGTAAATTCATCGCCTTAGAAACGAATTCGCCCAATCGGTGCAATCGTGTAGCGGACATCGTCCTCAAAATTAACACAATGCTTCGATATTCGTACACCCAAATATGGAAGATGAAACTCGATTAGTGTTGCTATTTTCAGGGAGATCACAGTAGGATCAATTTCCAAGAAAATTTGGAAGTCATTCTTTCGAATTTGTGATGGAAAATAAATTCTTCATAAATTTGAAAACTTATTTTAAAGAAGACTTTTAAAGTAGCCAGTATGGTATTAATGGACGTACTGTTTTTTGTCTTAATACAAATACGTACCGATATCAACACATTTCGCTGTATTATTTCGAGTTTATCGATGTTTTTAAATATTTTGCATATTCGTATTTATAGTTTAGTTTTTAGTTTCTTAATAAATGATATATATATTTAAATATTTTTTACATATATATTTCTAGTCAAAACTTTAGTTTCTTCATAAATTATATGCTACTTTGGTAAAAAAAAAGTTATATATTATATACACAAGCAAATATATCTCAATTATATCTTTGTAAATATATTTACATGTAAATATGTTAAGAATATGTGTTTTGGGATGAGTATCATCTATCAAACAGTGCCAATGAACTCATCGCTAAAGAGCATATGAAGAAATTTGGATTTACAGGGGTCGATTCTCCTTCTCCAGCTCCAGAATTCGACATTGCTCAATCTTATATCATTGCGCTCGCTTTAAATGTTTGTCAAAAGATCAACTTGTTTACTTAATTTAACATATTTGACGAGTTTCTCCATTGTAAGAAATATTTGATTCAAAGTATGATTTTACCTTTAATCTATTTCGCTTGGTATCTAAGAACTTTTTCTTGATAATTTAAAAATATCGTATTTAAATATTATCGAATTTAATTAAAATTTATTTTGAAGAATTAATTACTTAATTATAACTATCGATATAGTATGCAATTCCCAATACCATTTTTCAAATGCAATACATGTGGGTGAAAAGGGAAGTGGATAACACAATCCATTAATCTTTAAAAATATGTTAAAAATATAATGTTTTTCATGTAATTAAGGTGTTAAGAAATTAAATTTAAATCATTAATATTTTAGAGAAGTTAAATTTTAAGTATCTTTTTTATTTTCTAAATCCAAAAGTTAAAAATATTATCATTTAGCCAATGGAGAAAGGTTTTATAATTGTCAGTTTCAGCAATTATCGCCACTAGGTTGCTAGCCCAGTGGCTGTAGCTTCTTGCTACCGCACTACGGCTGCAGGTTTGAATCCTGCAGGCGGCTTAAATTATTCTTTTTTTTTTTTTTTTTACCTTAGGCTTATTTATTTTTTATCTTAGGAAAGACGGATGAAGAAGGAAAGCGATCAGCTGTTGCAACTATCGGTTTGTCACCTGGATATACCTTCCATTGCACAGTTATGGACCATCTGTTTCATTAGAGACAATCCTCATTTCCAGTTGCAAAATCACAAAAGAAAATTCCAAGGTAAAACATCACTAAAACAAAAAAGTTGCATAACCACAAGATTTTCCTGTACAGTCGATGAATCGATTACTTCATGTTACATAATGTGTTGCAGTTCAGATGCAGTTCACTAAAAGATTGACTTATCCAAAATTAAAATTGTCGGATTCAGATTTTGTCATTCCATGCAGAATGATGTAAATAAAGCAAGTTGCTGGTTCATAGCTTCCCTACTGGAAGAAGCAGCCATTGATGAATGCAAAGGCAAGTAATTGATTGGATGAGGCCTTACAGTAAGAAGCAAGATAAAGACAAAGCTGTTTTGTTGATTCCATGGCCACAAAACTGAAACTGGAACTGAAGCAGTTTTGGGAAAATGGTGCTCACTATTGATGAACCGATGCTGGTTGAAGTTTAGGCAGCGGCATAGCTGGTTGTGAGGTTGACTGATGTACGCTGGAGTTCCATGGGGGTAGCCTGAAAAGTTCATCTAATTCTTGGTCCTACGCCTGTATGATCTCTTTCTTCTCCACACTTGAGCTTCGGATATTTTTGGAGAGAGTAAGCTTTTAGTTTCTTGTTCTTTCAGTCTGAGCTAAAAATTATGAATCAAGTTGTTGTTGAGAAGTGCCTGACTAATTAGGAAAAAGTAGAAGCAGAATATTTGACAAATTTTTGTTACATCAAATAAGCAATGTTCATATCAGTTTGAACACTAAACTATAGAGAACAATTCTCGTGAAGATCAAATTTTGCCTAGAATCTTGGAACCAGAAAGCTCAATTCAGCATTTCTTTCCTTTCAAATTACTCGTTTATTGCTCCCTGGACCAATTGCTAGTTTTCATAGTAGAATGGTCAATCTGGACCATGTATTTTGTTCTAACCATATGCACATCAGCACCGTTGAAAAAATCGAATTGGTTAGTCAATTAAATCGAGAACTAGTGCTAGTCAATCAGGTACATGTTACAGAATTGGAAGTTTAAAGAACCCAAGAAAAACTTGGTTGAATTGCTGAAAAACCGGAAAGAAAAAGGGTTTAAACTATTATTACTATCATTAATATTATTAAGAGTAAACTACAACCAACGTCACTAAATTACTAGTAATTTAGTGATTAGCTTTAAATTTAAGTTTATATTAAGTTTAAATCTATTTAGAATTTAAATTTATTTAAATTTATAATGTCCAAATTACAAACCCAAATTAAAGGTCTAGAATGTCCCAAAATTACAAAGTTTGAAGCCCATTTTACAAGCCCAAATTGGGGCACAATTCCAATTACAAAGGCCCAAACTCGAATGGCCCAATAAACCCTAAAACTTAAACAAAAACGCTAGCCTAAGCAACTTGATCTGCTGTCGCCGTACGCCCTCACCAATCAACCGCTGCCACGTCAGCACCGACCACCAGCAACATGCCTCTACACCAGCCAGCACTGCAAGTCGAACCTGCAAAAGAAAAACAAGACAAGCATTTAGTTAGAATAGACAAAATACAATCATTGTAAATATGGCTATAAAGCCAGAATTGAAATCATTGTAATTCATTCTAATCATAACTTTCTAATTTAGGCCTACATAAAGGATCATAGAAGCATACTTTACAGGTCACATCCTCACAAAATGGCGAAACGGATCAAGGAAACTTCAAGCATTGAAGGACAAGATTGAGACTACAATGGCGAAGTTGAAAAGGAGCAGAACTCCAACACCTTACCCCAATCATGGGGTAGATTGCGATTAACCAAAATAGTGAGCTGGTCGTCTTCCTGATGAGATACAGAGAAGTATACCAACTCGATGAAATCAAGCTCCAAGTGAGCAAATCTTCGAACCCCAACTTCCTGATGAGATACTAAGAAGCAGGTTGAAGCAATAAAATGGTTAGCTTCCTGATGAGATACTGAGAAGCAGATTGAAACAAGTGATGCAGTCATCTTCCTGATGAGGTACTGAGAAGAAGACCAAATCAATGAAGCCAAGCTCCAAGTGAGGAAATCTTTGAACCCAAGCTTCCTGATGAGATACTGAGAAGCAGGTTGAAGCAATAAAATGGTTAGCTTCCTGATGAGATACAGAGAAGCGGATTGAAACAAGTGATGCAGTCATCTTCCAGATGAGGTATTGAGAAGAAGACCAAATCAATGAAGCCAAGCTCCAAGTGAGCAAATCTTCGAACCCAAGCTTCCTGATGAGAAACTGAGAAGCAGGTCGAAGCAATAAAATGGTTAGCTTCCTAATGAGATACTTAGAAGCGGACTAAATTCGTCATCCTGATGAGATACAGAGAAGCTGATTGAAACAAGTGATGCGGTCATCTTCCTGATGAGGTACTGAGAAGAAGACCAAATCAATGAAGCCAAGCTCCAAGTGAGCAAATCTTCGAACCCCAGCTTCCTGATGAGATACTGAGAAGCAGGTTGAAGCAATAAAATGGTTAGCTTCCTGTTGAGATACTGAGAAGCAGACCAAATTCATCTTCCTGATGAGATACAGAGAAGCGAATTGAAATAAGTGATGCGGTCATCTTCCTGTTGAGGTACTGAGAAGAAGACCAAATCAATAAAGCCAAGCGCCAAGTGAGCAAATCTTCGAACCCTGGCTTCCTGATGAGATACTGAGAAGCAGGTCGAAGCAATAAAATGGTTAGCTTCCTGATGAGATATTGAGAAGCGGACCAAATTCGTCTTCTTGATGAGATACAGAGAAGCGGATTGAACAAGTGATGAGGTCATCTTCCTGATGAGGTACTGAGAAGAAGACCAAATCAATGAAGCCAAGCTCCAAGTGAGCAAATCTTCGAACCCAAGCTTCCTGATGAGATACTGAGAAGCAGGTCGAAGCAATAAAATGGTTAGCTTCCTAATGAGATACTTAGAAGCGGACTAAATTCGTCATCCTGATAAGATACAGAGAAGCTGATTGAAACAAGTGATGCGGTCATCTTCCTGATGAGGTACTGAGAAGAAGACCAAATCAATGAAGCCAAGCTCCAAGTGAGCAAATCTTCGAACCCCAGCTTCCTGATGAGATACTGAGAAGCAGGTTGAAGCAATAAAATGGTTAGCTTCCTGTTGAGATACTGAGAAGCAGACCAAATTCATCTTCCTGATGAGATATAGAGAAGCGAATTGAAATAAGTGATGCGGTCATCTTCCTGTTGAGGTACTGAGAAGAAGACCAAATCAATAAAGCCAAGCGCCAAGTGAGCAAATCTTCGAACCCTGGCTTCCTGATGAGATACTGAGAAGCAGGTCGAAGCAATAAAATGGTTAGCTTCCTGATGAGATATTGAGAAGCGGACCAAATTCGTCTTCTTGATGAGATACAGAGAAGCGGATTGAACAAGTGATGAGGTCATCTTCCTGATGAGGTACTGAGAAGAAGACCAAATCAATGAAGCCAAGCTCCAAGTGAGCAAATCTTCGAACCCAAGCTTCCTGATGAGATACTGAGAAGCAGGTCGAAGCAATAAAATGGTTAGCTTCCTGATGAGATATTGAGAAGCGGACCAAATTCGTCTTCCTGATGAGATACAGAGAAGCGGATTGAACAAGTGATGAGGTCATCTTCCTGATGAGGTACTGAGAAGAAGACCAAATCAATGAAGCCAAGCTCCAAGTGAGCAAATCTTCGAACCCAAGCTTCCTGATGAGATACTGAGAAGCAGGTCGAAGCAATAAAATGGTTAGCTTCCTGATGAGATACAGAGAAGCGGATTGAAACAAGTGATGCAGTCATCTTCCTGATGAGGTACTGAGAAGAAGACCAAATCAATGAAGCCAAGCTCCAAGTGAGCAAATCTTCGAACCCAAGCTTCCTGATGAGATACTGAGAAGCAGGTTGAAGCAATAAAATGGTTAGCTTCCTGATGAGATACTTAGAAGCGGACCAAATTCGTCATCCTGATGAGATACAGAGAAGCGAATTGAAACAAGTGATGCGGTCATCTTCTTGATGAGGTACTGAGAAGAAGACCAAATCAATGAAGCCAAGCTCTAAGTGAGCAAATCTTCGAACCCCAACTTCTTGATGAGATACTGAGAAGCAGGTTGAAGCAATAAAATGGTTAGCTTCCTATTGAGATACTGAGAAGCGGACCAAATTCATCTTCTTGATGAGATACAGATAAGCAAATTGAAATAAGTGATGCGGTCATCTTCCTGATGAGGTACTGAGAAGAAGACCAAATCAATGAAGCCAAGCGCCAAGTGAGCAAATCTTCGTACCCCGGCTTCCTGATGAGATACTGAGAAGCAGTTCAAAGCAATAAAATGGTTAGCTTCCTGATGAGATATCGAGAAGCGGACCAAATTTGTCTTCCTGATGAGATACAGAGAAGCGGATTGAAACAAGTGATGAGGTCATCTTCCTGATGAGGTACTGAGAAGAAGACCAAATCAATGAAGACAGACTCAAAGTGAGCGAATCTTCGAACCCCAGCTTCCTGATGAGATACTGAGAAGCAGGTCGAAGCAATAAAGCGGTTACCTTCCTAATAAGATACAGAGAAGTGAACTAGATCTATCTTCCTGATGAGATACTGAGAAGTAGACTGAATCAATGGCCCCAAACCATTGGAATTACAAGAAAATCAAATGAAGCTATAGTGACAAATTCTGTCTTTTTGAAATGGCCTCAATGCAAGATGGAATGATAACGCCGAAGGTAGAGAAGCAGATGCAGCAGGGTTGAATGACCGGTGAAGTGAAGGGCGGACCGGTGGAAGAAAGAATGTCGAAGAAATGAAATTTGACAAAATTGGGCATGCTTTTGGTCATTGCGCCGTTCCTGTTACACAACAACGAGCAAAGAGGGGCAGCTGTTGAAGCTCAATTTATCCGGGCCTAGCAGGATTTAAATTTATTTTAAATTTAAGTTTATATTAAGTTTAAATCTATTTATAATTTAAATTTATTTAAATTTATAATGTCCAAATTACAAACCCAAATTAAAGGTCCAGAATATCCCAAAATTACAAACTTTGAAGCCCATTTTACAAGCCCAAAATGAGGCCCAATTCCAATTACAAAGGCCCAAACTCGAATGGCCCAATAAACCCTAAAAACTAAATAGAAACCCTAGCCTAAGCAACTTGATCTACTGCCGCCATACGCCCTCACCAATTAACTGTTGCCATGTCAGCATTGAGCACCAGCAACTTGCCTTTGCACCAGCCACCATTGTAAGCCGAACCTGCAAAAGAAAAACAAGACAAGCATTTAGTTAGAATAGACAAAATACAATCATTGTAAATATGACTATAAAACCAGAATTGAAATCTTGTAATGGAGGTTACTGGCCCTCGGTTAATCATACAACTTCAATACAAAAATAGATATCTTAAAACAATACATCAGAGCATTCGAAGCATAACAGAGAAGAAGTAGTTGATAACAAACTGTGAGCAGAACACCAAGCAGTCTCAGATTCAGTGTTAGCAAGATATTAATTTTAAAGGCATACACACTTATTGCTTATTTATTATTCTGAATATAAAAAAAGAAACCTTTTATATTCGGTGTATGTTGATATATCATTTATTGAGTCTTTATTATTATTTGTTGGTATTTACTTTGCAATATTTAATAGTAATAAACATCATTAATAATAATAATAATAATAATAACAATAAAATAACTAAAAGAAAGTTGAAGAGGTGCATCTGTTCCAAAGCCGGAGGGCTGTTGCCGGAGCTGTGACCGTCGTTCTTCCAAGCCACCCCACGTTTATGAAGAAATCCATTGTCCACGCATCTACAAAGGGACGAACAAGCATAAACAAAAATAGAAAAAATCAGATTCGAAAGGGGATTGTTTTCAAATAAATAATAACAGCAAAATCAAACGGATTTTTTAAAAAAAATCTTGAAGATTCATTTAAAAAAAAGAAGATGTTTTTTAAGAAAAAGCAAGGATAAAATTGAGAATCATAAAAAAAAAAGGGAAAATACAAACTTTTTTTAAAGATCGAGGTTCGATCTCGACAGATCCGAACCTGATCTATGTTTTAAGGAAAGGGAATAAGTAAAGGGAAGGTTTTTACCTGAGAATGACCGTGGATGGTGGCGCGTGCGGCATTGGGCGACGGAACGTGGTGGCGCGTGGCATGGTACGACCGGCGGCCATGGTGGACGGCCTAGGAGAGAAGAGAGGGGGTAGAGAGAATTTGGGGGGCTGTTTTTTTGAAGAAAAGAAGGAAGAAAGTAAAAAAAAAAGACTGAAATGAGTTATACATAGTCCCTCAAAACGGCGCCGTTTTGAGGGCTGAGTTTCAGCCCCAAAACGAATACATTTTGAGCTTTAGACCCATGACCTGTCCGACCCGACCCAAACAGCCCTTAGGATCCGCGTGTTTACAAAAAAGGGGATATTTATGCCTTTGGTCCTTCCGCATTTTTTGATTTCCATAATCAGGTCCTTTTTATAATTTTAATTTATTTTTAATTTGCCCAACAATTTTAATTGCGTTCTAATTTAGTCCTTCAACTCTTTGGAAGCCTGAGAAACTGCCACGTGTCCTAGTTTTGGTTTATTTCTACATTTAGTCCTTTTCATTTTTAATTTGTTTTGATTCTGTCATTAAATCGAGTTTGTTTTAATTATAAATTGGCCCAAAAATTTTAAAAGATTTTCAAATTAGTCCTTTGACCCTAGAATGCCTAAGAAGCTACCACATGTCCTATCTTTTTGGTTTTATTGCCCAAGAGGTCCCTAAACTATCCAAAAATCATATTTTGTCCCTAAACTTCACAAAAATTACATTTTAACCCCCAAACTTCACAAAAATTACATTTTCCCACGAACTTCCAAAAATTCCATTTTAACCCCAAAATTTCCAAAAATCACCATTTTGGCCCTAAAATTCCAAAAATTCCATTTTAACCTCAAACTTTACAAAAATTAAATTTTTGATCTCGAACTTTCCAAAAATCACCATTTTACCCTCGAATGTCCAAAAATTCCATTTTTGACCTCGAACCTCTAAAAACTACTATTTTACCCCTGAAGTGTCCAGAATTACCGTTTTGCCCTTGGGTATCCAAAAATTGCATTTTATCCTGTCTGCTTTGTCTTTCCTTTCTCTTCAACATCCATACTTAGATTTTTAATTATCATTCTTTCGTATTTTATATTCTATTAATTTTTGATTCTCGTGTATGTAATTATCTGCTTAACTATTTTCTTTGCATTTAATCTTCGTTATTAATTGTTCATATTTCTTATATTTGTTTTCAAAATTATTTTTCCATAAACCTTTAAAATCGAGGCCATGTCCTTTTCGTGTGGAAACTTCGGGAAATTATGCCCTAACGTGTCGGGTGTGATTTTTGGTATAATTTACGCAAGTCAGATACCCTTTTTCAAGTGTTTAAATGCCTATTAACTTCGAGATTCTGAGAACTTCGTGCCCTAACGTGTTGGTCACGACTTCAATTCTTTGCGAAAATCAAAACAAACGGGCATTCTTTGTTCAAATTTTTTTAAGTCGTGTGTCCGAGGATCGTATTTTACACTCAATACAAAATTTCAAGTTCTCAAAAATATATACATGTACAAATAATTTTAAAACAAAACGAGGCAATATTCTTTCATGTGAAAGCCTCGAAAAATCATGCCCTAACATGCTGGGTGTGATTTTCGTATAATTCACATAATTGAATATCCTCTTTAAAAGTCTTTCAAACCGTCCTTCAACTTCGAAAGTTCGAGAACATAGTGCCCTAATGTGTTGGACACGACCTCCAGTTCTCCTAGAAATTCGAAACGCACGAACGAATTTCCTCAAATAGTATTTTCTTTCGAAACCATGCAAAGTTTTCTAAAACAAAGATCGTATTTTAAACTTTACTCGAGTTTTCAAATGTTTAACAAACCAAAACCCGAAAATAATTAATGTGGTACCAATTTTGGGCGTATGAGGGTGCTAATCCTTCCTCATGCGTAACCGACTCCTGAACCTATTTTTTGGGTTATGAAGACTGAAATATTTTTCAAAACGGATTTTAAACGTTTTGTGGTGATCCAATCACACCATAAAAAGGATTGGTGGCGACTCCTATTTTTTATCATGCTCATTTTTTTATCTTTAAATATTGTTCGAGACTTATTTGTTTTCTCCGAAAAAAATTGTTTCACCAATAACTACAACCTTGAATATCTTCAAATTTAAGCACAAACTCGAGCTGCTTACATTTGATATTTTTCTTTTTATACAACTTACAATAACGATAAGAGCAAATCATTGTCGCATACATCCTCATTAGGAAGTAGTTCTTACGATTCAATCTCATAGACGTAAGTATGGGGTGAACACCTATAACCAATGGGACAAACATGGGCTTCAGCTACCTATATTTAATGGAGTATATATTGTTTAAAAAGATAAATTATATTTAAGGTCATTAAATTATGAGTCACTTAATTTCAAAAAGTTATGAAATGGTCACTAAACTATTTAAAAGTTTACGTTTAAGTCACTAGACTATTAAAATCGTTGTTGCAGCTGGTATGGCCTTCTCTGTTTGCACTACTTGGACCAATCAAAAACTGCTCATTCTTCATGTCTTCCACAATTTAAATTTTTTAATGAAACACTTTTGAACACTACGAGTCTGTGAATTAGACTCCAAACAATTTTCTTCTCTGATTCTCGACATTGATCGTCAAATCAAGTATGTTTTTCTACTCATTGATGGGTACTAATCTATAATATCGATCATCGAATCGTCTTTAGGCACTCACTAGCCAGACTTTTAAAAAGAAACAACCCAATGGCCTAAACAAAATTTTTTAAATAATTCAATGAATTAAATGAAAAGTTTCGAATAACTTAGTGACAATCAAAACATAAGCTTACTAGTCACTAAATCACTAGTAATTTAGTGGCGTTAGGTGTAGTTTACTCTTAATAATATTAATGATAGTAATAATAGTTTAAACCCTTTTTCTTTCCTATTTTTCAGCAATTCAACCAAGTTTTTCTTGGGTTCTTTAAACTTCCATTTCTGTAACATGTACCTGATTGACTAGCACTAGTTCTCAATTTAATTGACTAATCCAATTCGATTTTTTCAACGGTGCTGATGTGCATATGGTTAGAATAAAATACATGGTCCAGATTGACCATTCTACTATGAAAACTAGCAATTGGTCCAGGGAGCAATAAACGAGTAATTTGAAAGGAAAGAAATGCTGAAATGGAGCTTTTTGGTTCCAAGATTCTAGGCAAAATTTGATCTTCACGAGAATTGTTCTCTATAGTTTAGTGTTCAAACTGATATGAACATTGCTTATTTGATGTAACAAAAATTTGTCAAATATTCTGCTTCTACTTTTTCCTAATTAGTCAAGCACTTCTGAACAACAACTTGATTCATAATTTTTAGCTCAGACTGAAAGAACAAGAAACTAAAAGCTTACTCTCTCCAAAAATATCAGAAGCTCAAGTGTGGAGAAGAAAGAGATCATACAGGCGTAGGACCAAGAATTAGATGCAATTTTAGTCACCCCCATGGAACTCCAGCGTACATCAATCAACCTCACAACCAGCTATGCCGCTGCCTAAACTTCAACCAGCGCCGGTTCATCAATAGTGAGCACCATATTCCCAAAACTGCTTCAGTTTCAGTTTCAGTTTTGTGGCCGTGGAATCAACAAAATAGCTTTGCCTTTATCTTGCTTCTTACTTGTAAGGCCTCATCCAATCAATTACTTGCCTTTGCATTCATCAATGGCTGCTTCTTCTAGTAGGGAAGCTATGATCCAGCAACTTGCTTTATTTACATCATTCTGCATGGAATGACAAAATCTGAATCTGAAAATTTTAATTTTGGATAAGTCAATCTTTTAGTGAACTGCATCTGAACTGCAACACATTATGTAACATGAAGTAATCGATTCATCGACCGTACAGGAAAATCTTGTGGTTATGCAACTTTTTTGTTTTAGGTTTTACCTTGGAATTTTCTTTTGTGATTTTGCAGCTGGAAATGAGGATTGTCTCTAATGAAACAGATGGTCCATAACTGTGCAATGGAGGGTATATCCAGGTGACAAACCGATAGTTGCAACAGCTTATCGCTTTCCTTCTTCATCCGTCTTTCCTAAGATAAAAAATAAATAAGCCTAAGGTAAAAAAGAAAGATTAATTTAAGCGGCCTGCAAGATTCGAACATGCAGCCGTAATGCAGTAGAAAGAAGCTACAGCAACTGGGCTAGCAACCAAGTGGCGATAACTACTGAAACTGACTGTTAGAAAACTTTTCTCTTTTGGTTTAATGATAATATTTTTAACTTTTGGATTTAGAAAATAAAAAAATTCTTAAATTTTAACTTCTCTAAAATATTAATGATTTAAATTTAATTTCTTAACACTTTAATTACATGAAAAACATTATATTTGATGTCGAGGCTTCACCTCGCCCTTACTCACTTCAGAGAGAGATAAAGATTCTCCAACTTGACTTGATCTGCTGCAACTTCGATGTAGAAGCTTCACAGTCACGTCTTTAATCGGTTCTTTCACGACATTAGATTTTCTGCTTTAGTCCACATAGTACCGAATCCGTCGTTATTTTCTTTTCAGGCTTCTGAGGTATAAGGTTCGCCATTTCGACTTAAACCTTTCCCTTTTAATCTTTACGGTACTGGATCTGCCGTTACGGCTTAGATCTTTCCCTTCATGTCTTCGTGGTACTAGATTCACCGTTGCGGCTTAAATCTTTCCCTTCACATCTTCCGAGGTACATCCGTCGTTATGACTTAGACCTTTCCCTTTTGTATCTTTACGGTGCTGGATTCGCCGTTACGGCTTAGATCTTTCCTTTTATGTCCTCGTGGTACTGGATTTGCCGTTGCGGCTTAAATCTTTCCCTTTGTGTCTTCCAAGGTACACGGTCCGCCGTTACGACTTAGACCTTTCCTTTTTATATCTTTACGGTACTAGATCCTCTGTTGTGGCTTAGATCTTTCCCTTTATGTCTCTATGGTACAAGGTTAGTCATTGCGACTTAAACCTTTCCCTTTTGTAGTTTTGCTGTACTAAATCTACCGTTGCAGTCTTAGATCTTTCTGGTCATGTTTTTGTGGTACAAGGTTCGCCATCTTTCCCTTTTAAATCTTTACGGTACTAAATCTGTCGTTGCGGTCTTAGATCTTTCCCTTCGTGTTTCTGAGGTACTGGGTTCACCATTGCGACTTAAACCTTTCCCTTTAAATCTTTACGGTACTGGATCTGCCATTACGGTCTTAGATCTTTCCCATTGTGTTTCTGTGGTACAGGGTTTACCGTTGTGACTTAAACCCTTCCCTTTGTATCTTTGTGGTACTGGATCCGCCGTTGCGGCTTAGATCTTTTCCCTTCATGTCTTCTGAGGTACTAAGTTCGCCATTGCGACTTAAACCCTTCCCTTTAAATCTTTATGGTTCTGGATCTGCCGTTATGGCTTAGATCTTTCCCTTTATGTTTCGTGGTACCGAGACCTATAAAATATACTCAAATGGGTCTCTAGGTAGGCTTGATTATTTAGGATGCCATGCTCAGAATGAGTCAAAATGCTTCTAACTATATGAGTGTGCATGATTAATGTTTAATTTTTCAAAGATTAGTTTCTTCTGCTTTGGGATCCTCTCTTTACGTCTTCTCGAATCTATGACTTGGCAGATTCTCAATTTGAACCGTTCTTTCCAGGTTTGATTCTTTTAACTGGTGGTTTTGTTAGGGACCTTGTATCATTTAGGAATTTTCTAAAATAATACTCGCGGATCCTTGCTTTTTCATGCGACTTTAGTAAATTATCTTGTTATGAAAGTACTTGGGCAGTGTGGAAAAGAATGAGATTGTATTAGAGTAAAAACTTGAAGACTTGTTGGCTAAAGAAAGAAAAATGCCGAATTTTTACAAAGAAAAAAATAATTACAATGAGCAATATTAGATGCCTAGATATCGAATATGAGTTTCTCTGATCTGAGGATCATCTTTCTGCTCGATATGTATCTAAAGGTCCTAGAGTACTTCGTCGATGCCCCAAGATGGAAATTTTCTCTATCTTGTCACATTTGAGGGAACAATTGATCGCCTTAATTTTTCGTTTGAGCTGCCCTTTTCGGGTTTTCAACTCAAACCTCTTTGGTTTCAAGATGCCCTTTCATGGGTTTTCATCCTGACCTCTTTGGTTTTTTTTTAGGTGAAATATTTCTTCACTGAGTCTGAATTCACTGGGTTGTATAGCTCTTTGCTGTCCATTTCCGTCAAAATTAGAGCTCCTCCAGAGAAGGCTATCTTCACCACGTATGTCCCTTCCCAATTAGGCATCCATTTTCCTTGAAAGTCTTTGTGCATTGGGAGTATCTTTTTCGAAACTAGATCTCCCTCATGATACCCTAGTAGACAATACGGTAGGTCATTCATTTTTCTCTTTCATGGATGGCTTCTCTGGGTATAACCAAATAAAGATGGACCTTGAAGATATGGCGAAAACTACATTCGTCACAATGTGGAGGACATTTTGTTATAAGGTGATGCCATTCGGACTTAAAAATGTAGGGGCAACATATCAAAGAGCCATGGTGACATTGTTTCATGATATGATGCACAAGGAAATCGAGGTCTATGTCGATGACATGATCGCAAAGTCTTGAACTGGGGAAGAACATGTAAAGGTCTTGAGAAAGTTGTTCTTGAGATTAGAGAAATTCCAGCTCAAGTTGAACCCAGCCAAATGTACTTTTGGGTCAACTTCAGGCAAGTTGTTAGTTTTGTGGTCAACCAAGGGAGATTGAGATCGATCCAGACAAGGTTAAAGCCATACAAGAATTACCCCCACCACGTACGCAAAAAGAAGTTCGAGATTTCCTCGAGAGGTTGAATTACATCGCTCGGTTCATCTCACAATTATCTGAGAAATGTGATCCCATCTTTCGTCTTCTTAGAAAGCACAATCTAGGTGTGTGGGACGATGAGTGTCAAAGAACTTTTGACAAGGTTAAGCAGTATTTATCCGATGCTCCGGTCTTAGTACCGTTAAGTCCCAACAAGCCATTAATCTTGTACTTAGCAGTTTTTGAAAGTTCTATAGGATGTGTCTTGGGCCAACACGATGAGACTGGAAAGATGGAAAGAGCCATATACTACCTCAGCAAAAAGTTTACCGACTGTGAAGCAAGCTATTCATCGATAGAAAAGTTATGTTGTGCATTGGTTTGGACAACCCAAAGATTACGACAATACATGTTGTACCACACAACTTGGTTAATCTCGAAATTAGATCCTCTTAAATACATGATGGAGTCAACTGTGTTGAACGGAAGAATGGCTAGATGGCAAATCCTGCTTTCAGAATTTGATATAGTCTATGTAAGCCAAAAGGCAATGAAAGGAAATGCAATAGAAGATTTCCTAGCCAGTAGAGCTCTGGAGGATTATGAGCCAATAAAATTTAACTTTCCAAATGAGGACCTAATGTATATTGCAACCACCGAAGAGGGGATCGCGATAGAACATCCCTGGCGATTAAATTTTGATGGTGCTTCAAATGCCATGGTAATGGAATCGAGGCAGTCTTGGTATCACCAGAAGGAGACCATTTTCCCTTTACAAGTAAACTTGATTTCGATTGCACAAACAATATGGCAAAATACGAGACATGCATTGTAGGGATTCAAGCAGTCATAGATCGTGGGATCAAGGTCTTGGAAATATATGGAGATTCAGTGTTGGTAATCTACCAGCTCAGGGGAGAATGGGAGACAAAAGACTCCAAGTTAATTGATTATCGAAATATGGTCCTCGAATTGATCAAAGAATTCAACGAGGTTACATTCCAATACCTCCCACGTGAGGAAAACCAAATGGCTGATGCTTTGGCTACTTTAGCCTAGATGATAAAAGTAAACATGCCAGAGGATATGAAGCCTATTCGAATGAGCATTTACGAGATTCCAGCCCATTGCTATGAGATCGAAGAAGAAGAAAAAGATGAACATCTTTGGTACCAAGACATCCTCCAATATGTAAAGGACCGTAAATACCCCGAAGAAGCTACTTAAAATAATAAAAGGACATTGAGAAGGCTCGCAAATGAGTATGTCTTGGATGGGGAGATTTTGTATAAGAGGAGAAAGGATCAGGTGTTGCTAAGATGTGTTGATGCAATGCTAAGAAAATCCTAGAAGAAGTCCATGACGGAATTTGTGGAACGCACGCCAATGGGTTCAAAATGGTTAGACAGATCATGAGATTTGGATACTACTGGTCAACTATGGAGAATGATTGTATCAATTATGCTAAGAAATGTCACAAATGCTAGATCTATGGAGATAAAATTCACGTACCTCCATCACATCTACATGTCATGACTTCTCCGTGGCCTTTTTCTATGTGAGGCATGGACGTTATCGGACCAATCTCACCAAAGGCTTCTAACGGGCATAGATTCATCTTTGTAGTAATTGACTACTTCACCAAGTGGGATTCCAACGTTACAAAGTCTGCAGTTGGCAAGTTCCTAAAAAAGGAGATCATATGTCGATATGGAATGCTAGAAAAGATCATATCGGACAATGCATTGAACTTAAATAACAGCTCGATATCGGTGGTTTGTGACCAATTCAAGATCAAACATCATAATTCATCTCCATATCGCCCAAAGATGAATGGAGCAGAGGAAGCGGCAAATAAAAACATCAAGAAGATCATTGCAAAAATGATAGAAACCTATAAAGATTGGCATGAAAAATTACCATTTGCCCTTCTTGCTTATAGGACTTCAATCATAACGTTTACTAGGGCAACACCATTCTCACTTGTAAACGGGATGGAAGCCGTTTTACCTATCGAGGTGGAGATTCATTCTCTCTGAGTCTTGTCAGAGCTAAGTTTGGATGAAGCAAAATGGATCCATGCCTGATATGATCAGTTGAACTTGATCGAAGAAAAGAGGTTAAGAGCCATCCGTCACGGTCAGATGTACCAAAAGCGGATGATGCAAGCATACAAGAAAAAGGTCCACCCTAGAGAATTCCACGAGGGAGATATGGTCTTGAGGAAAAAACTCCCAATACACAAAGACTTTCGAGGAAAATGGATGTCTAATTAGGAAGGGCCGTATGTGGTGAAGAAAGCCTTCTCTAGAGGAGCTCTAATTTTGATTGAAATGGATGGCAAAGAGCTATACAACCTAGTAAATTCATACTCGATAAAGAAATATTTCACCTAAAAAAAACGAAGAGGTTAGGATGAAAACCCATGAAAGGGCATCTTGAAACCAAAGGGGTTTTGAGTTGAAAACTCGAAAAGGGCAGCTCAAATGGAAAACGAAGGCGATCAATTGTTCCTTCAAATGTGACAAGACAGAGAAATTTTACTTCTTAGGGCATCAACAAAGTACTCCAGGGTCTCGAGATACATATCAAACAGAAAGATGATCCTCAGATCAGAGAAACTCATATTTGATATCTAGGCATCTAACACCGTTCCTTGTAATTATTTTGTTCCTTGTAAATATTCGATAATTTTTATTTAGCCAACAATTCTTCAAGCTCTAACTCTAATACAATCTCATTCTTTTCCACACTGTCCAAGTATTTTCATACTAAGATAATGAATAATAGACTAATATCACATGAAAATGCAAGGATCTGCGAGTATCATTTTAGGAATTTCCTAAATGATATAAGGACCCTAAACAAGACCACCAGTTAAAAGAATCAAACTTGGAAAGAACGGTTCAAATTAAGAATCTGCAAGTCATAGATTTGAGAAAGAGATAATCCCAAAGCTGAAGAAACTAATTTTTGTAAAATTAACATTAATCATATGCATTCATCTAGTTAGGAGCATTTTGACTCATTCCGAGCATGGCATCCTAAACAAACTGGCCTACCTAAAGGTCCATTTGAGCATATTCTACAGGTTTTAGTATCGCGAAACATGAAGGGAAAGATTTAAGCCATAACGGTGAATCCAGTACCACGAAGACATAAAGGGAAATATTTAAGCCGCAACGGCGAATCCAGTACCACGAAGACATGAAGGGAAAGATTTAAGCCTCAACGGCGAATCCATTACCACAAAGACACAAGGGAAAGGTTTAAGTCGCAATGGTGAACCTAGTACCTCAAAGACATGAAGGGAAAGATTTAAGCCACAACGGCGAATCCAGTACCGCGAAGATACAAGGGGAAAGGTTTAAGTCACAAAGGTGAACCTTATACCTCAGAAGCATGAAAAGAAATTTTAAGCCGCAACAGCGAATTTAGTACCATGCGGATTGAAACAAGTGATGCGGTTATCTTCTTGAAAGAACATTGAGAAGTAGACCAAATCAATGATACCAAATCATTGGAATTACAAGCGAATCAGATGAAGCTACAGTGACAAATTTTGTCTTTTTTTTTTTTGAAATGGCCTTAACACAAGATGGAATCATAACGTCGAAGGTAGAGAAGCGGATACAGTAATCGAACGGTCAATAAAGCGAAAGATGGACCGGTTGAAGGAAGAGAACCAAGGAGAGGTGCCCTGACAAAGTGGGCATCCTTTTGGTCATTGCTTCGTTCCTGTTACACAGTAACGAGCAAAGAGGGGCAGCTGTTGGAGCCGAATTTTGATCGGGCCCAAACCAAACCCCTTTTAAATTTATTTTAAGATTAAATTTGTTTTAAATTTAAATTTATTTTAGATTTGAATTTAATTTAAGTTTAAGTTTATTTTTAAATTTAAAATTATTATAAATTTAAATAAATAAAAGTCCAATTACAAAATGTTCAATTACAAAACCCATTAACAGGACCCAATTACAAAAAGGCCCAAAGTCTAACCTAATAACCCAAATACACCCCAAACCTAATTGGGCCAATTGACCCAAACAACTAAACCTAAAAGTCAAAATCTGGCAACTAAGCCACTTGCATTAGCCACCTCCACCTTTAGCCAACCACGCACTGCCACGTCAGCACCGGCCACCCCTAACTTGGACTGCCACCGCCACTGCTAAGCTGCACCTACAAGAAGAAAAGACAAGATTTAAATGCAAAGACAGACTTTAATCATTGTAAATATGGCTATAAACCCAGATTTGAAAGGTTGTAATAAGGGTTACTAATCTATTTTTACACACTCAAAAATCAATATACAAACAAGTTTCTTAAGAATACAATAAGAGCAATAGCAAACACTTTGCAAACTGAAATAAGAAGAGACTAATAGCAAACAAAGAATAGACCGAAGGGTTTCAAAGTTTTCAAGCATTAAAACCGTCCAGGTACAGTTTCAATATACATGCATTTCTTATCATTAACAGTTTAAAACATTTTAATAGACTTTAATACTTCTGTTAAATGCCCCTCTGTTACCATTTATTATTTTCATTTATTTTCAACAGCATAATAATAATAATAATAATAATAAAGTTGAAACGTTTACCTTGGACCGGATCTGTTACCTCCGTCGGAGCCGAGCAAGGCCTTCCCCACGTCACCGTCGTCACCGTGGCCGAGAATTTGAAGAAAACATTAATAAAAAAGGAAAAGAGTTAAAGTTTAAAGATCTGGACTTTAGTCCAGATCTAGGTTTAATAAAAAAGGGGAAAAAGATTTTAAAATCAAAATGAAAAAAGAAAAACAAAAGGAAAGAGATGATTTACCTTACCGACGGCGTGTGCATGGTATAGATCGGTGCACAGTAGACAGCGATGACATGGGGCGGTGTTGGGTGACAGCACGTGGCGTGCATGGCGGCCGACGAACGACGAACTAATAAGGGAGCCACGACCGACACTTGAGAACTTCAGAGAGAAAAGGGGAAGGGCAAACTTTTTTTTTACCAAATGGTGAAAATGGCTTTTTTTTCTAAAAATTGAGTCTTTTATAGCCCTTCGAAACGACACCGTTTCAAACCTATGCCCATGACCTGTTTGACCCGACTCGAATCGCCCGTAGGATCCACGTGTTTTCAAAAAAGGGGTTATTTATACAATTGGCCCTTTCGCTTTTTTCTAAATTTCCAATTTAATCCTTTTCATAATTTTAATTATATTTAAATTTGCCCAACAATTTCATCTTTTATTCAATTTAGTTCTTTAACCCTTTTGAAGCCCCAAAAGCTACCACGTGTCAATATTTCGATTTATTTATGCAATCGGTCCTTCCCCTTTCATATTTGTTTCAATTTTGCCCTTAAATCAAGTTTTGTTTTATTACAAAATTGGCCCAAAAATTTTAAATGATTTTTAAATCAATCTTTTGACTTCAAAATGCTTGAGAAGCTGCCACGTGTCACCATGTTTTGGTTTTATTACCTTGGAGGTCCCTAAACTGTCCAGAAATCATATTTTAACCCCTAAACTATTCCAAAATTCCATTTTTGACCTCAAACTTTCCAAAATTCCATTTTGACCCTATTTTTCCAAAAATTACCATTTTACCCCCGAACTTCCAAAAATTCCATTTTTAACCCCATTTTTTTTCCAAAAATTACCATTTTACCCCCGAACCTCCAAAAATTCCATTTTTGACCCTGATTTTTCCAAAATTACCATTTTGCCTCCTAATGTCCAAAATTACCATTTTGCCCATCGGGTATCCAAAAATCTCATTTTCAACTTCGATTGTTTTATTTTTCTTCCTCTTCAATGTTTGTATTTAATTTTAATTATTATGCCTTCGTATTTCGTATTTTTGATTTTTTTATATCATTTATATACCTAATTATTTTGCTTTGTGTTATCTAATCTCCATTATTAACTATTCATACATATCTAAAATTTCACATTTATTTTCAAAATTGTTTTAAAATCGAGGAAATGTCCTTTTCATGTGGAAACTTCAGGAAATCATGCCCTAACGTGTTGGGTGTGATTTTTTGTATAACTCACACGAATCGAATATCCTTTTCCGAGTTTTTAAATCCCTTTTAACTTCGAGATTCCGAGAACGTCGTGCCCTAATGTGTTGGTCACGACTTCAATTCTTCACAAGAATCGAAGTAAATGGGCATTCTATCTTCAAATCCTTTAAGTCATGTGTCCGAGGATCATATTTTAAACTCAATACGAAATTTCAAGTTTTCAAATACATATATACAAATAATTTTAAAACAAAACGAGGCAATGTCTTTTCGTGTGAAAACCTCGAAAAAACCATGTTTTAACGTGCGGGGTGTGATTTTTGTAATTCATGCAATCAGATATCCTCTTCGAAATCTTTCAAAATGTCCTTCAATTTTGAAAATCCGAGAACATAGTACCCTAACGTGTTGGGCACGACTTCCAGTTCTTATAGAGATTTGAAACACGGGGACGGATTCCTCAAAAATGGTTTTCTTTGAAATATTACGAAGTTTTTATAAAAGACAAAAATCGTATTTTAAATTTTATTCGAGTTTTCAAAGTTTTCACAAATTAAGACCCGAAAGTAACAATGTGGTACCAATTTTCGTCGTATGAGGGTGCTAACCCTTCTTCATGTGTAACCGACTCCCGAGCCTATTTTCTGGATTGCGAAGACCAAAATATTTTTCAAAACGGCTTCTAAATGTTTTGTGGTGATCTAATCACACCAAATAAAATATTGGTGGCGACTCTCATTTTTCAAATTTTAAAATAATTTTTGAAACTCCTTTTTAAAAAGATGTTTTCAACACAGTTCACTAAAAGATTGACTTATCCAAAATTAAAATTGTCGGATTCAGATTTTGTCATTCCATGCAGAATGATGTAAATAAAGCAAGTTGCTGGTTCATAGCTTCCCTACTAGAAGAAGCATCCATTGATGAATGCAAAGGCAAGTAATGGATTGGATGAGGCCTTACATGTAAGAAGCAAGATAAAGACAAAGCTGTTTTGTTGATTCCATGGCCACAAAACTGAAACTGAAGTTGAAGCAGTTTTGGGAATATAGAGCTCACTATTGATGAACCGGCGCTGGTTGAAGTTTAGGCAGCAGCAAAGCTGGTTGTGAGGTTGATTGATGTACTCTGGAGTTCCATGGGGGTAGCCTGAAAAGTGCATCTAATTCTTGGTCCTACGCCTGTATGATCTCTTTCTTCTCCACACTTAAGCTTCGGATATTTTTGGAGAGAGTAAGCTTTTAGTTTCTTGTTCTTTTAGTCTGAGCTAAAAATTATGATTCAAGTTGTTGTTGAGAAGTGCCTGACTAATTAGGAAAAAGTAGAAGCAGAATATTTGACAAATTTTTGTTACATCAAATAAGCAATGTTCATATCAGTTTGAACACTAAACTATAGAGAACAATTCTCGTGAAGATCAAATTTTTCCTAGAATCTTGGAACCAAAAAGCTCCATTTCAGCATTTCTTTCCTTTCAAATTACTCGTTTATTGCTCCCTGGACCAATTGCTAATTTTCATAGTAGAATGGTCAATCTGAACCATGTATTTTGTTCTAACCATATACACATCAGCACCGTTGAAAAAATCGAATTGGATTAGTCAATTAAATCGAGAACTAGTGCTAGTCAATCAGGACATGTTACAGAATTGGAAGTTTAAAGAACCCAAGAAAAACTTGCGTGAATTGCTGAAAAACCGGAAAGAAAAAGGGTTTAAACTATTATTACTATTATTAATATTATTAAGAGTAAATTACACCCAACGTCACTAAATTACTAGTAATTTAGTGACTAGTAAGCTTATGTTTTGATCACTAAGTTATTCGAAACTTTTCATTTAATTCATTGAATTATTCAAAAAATTTTGTTTAGGTCATTGGGTTGTTTCTTTTTAAAAGTCTGGCTAGCGAGCGCCTAACGACGATTCGATGATCGATATTATGGATTAGTACCCATCAATAAGTAGAAAAACTACTTGATTTGACGATCAATGTCGAGAATCAAAGAAGAAAATTGTTTGGAGTTTGATTCACAGACTCGTAGTGTTCAAAAGTGCTTCATTAAAAAAATTAAATTGTGGAAGACATGAAGAATGAGCATCTTTTGATTGGTGCAAGCAGTGCAAATAGAGTAGGCCATACAGGCTGCAACAACCATTTTAATAGTCTAGTGACTTAAACGTAAACTTTTAAATAGTTTAGTGACCATTTCATAACTTTTTGAAACTAAGTGACTCATAATTTAATGACCTTAAATATAATTTATCTTTTTAAACAATACATACTCCATGAAATATAGGTAGCTGAACCCCATGTTTGTCCCATTGGTTATAGGTGTTCGCCCCATACTTACGTCTATGGAAGATCTACTTCCTAATGAGGATGTATGCGACAATGATTTGCTCTTATCATTATTGTAAGTTGTATAAAAAGAAAAATATCAAATGTAAGCAGCTCGAGTTTGTGCTTAAATTTGCAGATATTCATGGTTGTAGTTATGTTAGAACCAACAACATATTCACTATTTTTATTCGAGAAGCCCCATATCTTAGATATTCAGTTTCAAGTATAAATGTCAGAAATAGATAAGTGAACATAAATTATTCTTAGAAAAAGTAAAAACCCATGTAATAGGCCATAACTTAGGTTCAAAATTAAATATAAGCTATAAATATAAATTGTGTAAGAAATTTAATTTGATATACCAATCATATTTTATATATTAAGATTACAAAACACGAGCCAAACATTGTGTTAGAGCAGTCAAAATAAAACTAAAAATGTGCATGTTCGTTTCAGTCAACCAAAGCTTGCACTTACAACGTCCTAATCTCGAAAAACATAAAATATAAATATTCCTAACAATACGTAGTGTAGAGCTGCTCTACTTAGAGAATCATTGAGTGCTACATCCCGGTTCTGTTGAAGAACGCCACGCGCAACTAACAAATAAGTTGATCAATAAAAGGTACTTAAAAGCGATACTCATGTGTAGACTTTATATTTATTTCAACCGGATATTCCAAAGTGAAGAAAGGTCTGGGTAGGACAAAGAATCCTTAGGTGTATATAGGCAGTTGAAAAGGAAAGTAATTGATTGGACGAGGCCTTACAAGTAAGCATGCAAGATAAAGACAAAGTTGTTGTGTTGATTCTATCTGGGTTGTCTGCTATATTCTCCAATCTTCGTGGTGCTGGGCAAGATCTAATGTACATAGATCGGTTGCATCTATTGGTAATAGTGTAAGAAATACATAGAATCGGAAGTGGAGACCTCCACCTCCCGAGTACATTAAGGTTAACACAGATGGGGCAAGGAATTCGGGCTCGAGGTTGGCCTCAGCAATAACAGTGATGAGAGATGGTCACGACATTTGGCTTGGTGGAGTTGGAGGGAACATTGGAAAATATAGGGTTGGGTAAGCTGAACTATAAGGCCTTAAAAATAGGTCTAGTAGTTTCGGGTAAGTTCATCGGGTTCCGAGTGAAAATTAGGAGTTAATCGGATTTATTAATAATTGTTTAGTTAGCTTAATTTCATTTAAAAATCGGGAAATAATATTTCGGAAAATAAAAATATTTTTAAAAAATTAATTTTATAGTTTTAAATATTTTTGTGTAAAACAAATATTTTGGATCAAATTAAATTTGAAAAAAAATAAATTAAAATGGGGGTTTAATTGAGAGAATTTAAAATATTAATTACATAGGACCATTTTGCAAAATAAAGGAAATGTTTGAGTGGTTCTATGGCAACATATTTTCTGAATTTTAGAGGGAAAGGATTATCTTTTAAAACAAGTGAATTATGGGAGTGGCCTGATGGAAATTTCCCCAATTTTTGAAAATTGGGTGAGGGTTCTTCAGCTCAAAAATGCTGCAACCTCTCACTTCACACACAATTTTCACCCAATTTCTAAGCATTTTCTCTCGTTTTTCTTTTTCAATTTCAAAGTCCACATATCAAAGATTAAATCACTTCTTTTATTCTCTCCAAATTCTCTCAAAATTCTCCATTAAAGATTTTAAAATTTGAGAAAAATTCATTCGAGTTTTTCAAAGATCTTGATCCAATCTTCAATATTGGTGATTCTAGATCGATTGAAGGTATTTCCTCAACTCTAAATTCATTCTAAGATTGTTTTTAATCATTATTTTTTTATCTAAATTGATTAAAATAGTTTTTCAAAATTTGATCTCTTAGCTCTTGAAACATGAGATTCATCAATGGTGAATTAATGGTTTTGAGTTGGGATCCAAGTTTAAATGGATATCTAAACTCAAATAATGTTTATTGAGAGTTTTTTATTATCAGAAAACAAAAGATCAAATTTGTTTGGTTGATCAATTTTGACAAATCCGTTTTTAACTAAAAACACGAGTTGATTTTCCGGAAAATTATGAAACGGTTTGTTTGATGGAATTGATGCTTAGATTTTGTGTTGATAGATTAGAAATGATGTTTAGAAATTATTTTTGGTGCAGAGAAAGTCATTTGGGGGCTGAAATTTGTGTTTCGGCTAGATCGTGAGTTTTCGGTAAGGTAGATTGGAGAGGCGTCTCAGATCTTTGTAGTTCATGACTTCTTGATTTTCTTGTTGTTAATGATAGGTTACAAAATGTATTTTACCTATGTTTAAGCTCCACATCGAGGAGAGGTCACTGCAAATTAGAATCGAGGTCCAAACACAGTTACTTGATACACTTTAGCTTGAGAAGTAAAGTGTGAATGTGAGTGGTTTTTAGAGGCAATTGGTAAACATGCCAGTTTAGATTCTTAATTGGGATTTTGAATTGTGTATCTCAAGTGGTTTAGATTTCAAAATTGATTTTAATTTTATAAAAGTATATTTGTAAATGATTTATAGAAATTGTGAATAGTGTGTTTGGTATGATTGATTTGAATCGTATTGATTGATAATTGGAGCATGGATTCCTTTATATTAGAGCACTTGATAATTGGTAAACACAGTTTGCTTGATTTACGATAATAAATTTAATTAAAATAATTATATTTTTTAAATAAAGAAATAAAAATACAATCATTGGTGTCGTTAAATTGAATGTGTTCCAAACTCGACGATTACCAGTTATGTCCTAGATTTCAATGCAGTGGGACTTAAACCAGATCTTCATCCTCGCCTCGAACTTCGTTCTTTTCAGGTATCGGTGACATAAAATAAAATTCACCTATTAGGAGGCTCGTTGGTCAATAAATTCACCTATTAGGAGGCATCGGTGCACGATTTGATTGGTGTAAGGGGTTGACACCATTGACAAACTGATATGAGGATGCAGATTTTCTCGGATGATAGGCAAGTTCGGTAGGTGGGGAAATTTTGAATGATTCAGCAAGTTTAAAAAATGGATTAGTCTTGATAAGTCTAGCAACTCAAGTGTTGGAAAATAATGTACTGCAAAACAAATTTGTTAGTATTGATTGGAAAATAAATAACAAATTATAAAATCAAAAATTTATTGCGTCGCGGTAAATTAATCGCCTTAGAAACGAATTCGTCCGATCGGTGCAATCGTGTAGCGGACATCATCCCCAAAATTAACACAATGCTTCGATATTCGTACACCCAAATATGGAAGATGAAACTCGATTAGTGTTGCTATTCTCAGGGAGATCAAAGTAGGATCAATTCTCAAGAAAGTTTGGAAGTCATTCTTTCGATTTTGTGATGGAAAATAAATTCTTCATAAATTTGAAAACTTATTTTAAAGAAGACTTTTAAAGTAGCCAGTATGGTATTAATGGGCGTACTATTTTTTGTCTTAATACAAATACGTAACGATATCAACACGTTTCGTTGTATTATTTCGAGTTTATCGATGTTTTTAAATATTTTGCATATACGTATTTATAGTTTAGTTTTTAGTTTCTTAATAAATGATATATACATTTAAATATTTTTTACATATATATTTCTAGTCAAAACTTTAGTTTATTCATATATTATATGTTACTTTGGTAAAAAAAAAAGTTATATATTATACAAACAAGCAAATATATCTCAATTATATCTTTATAAATATATTTACATGTAAATATGTTAAGAATATGTGTTTTGGATGAGTATCATCTATCAAATAGTGCTAATGAACTCATCGTTAAAGAGCATATAAAGAAATTTGGATTTACAGGGGTCGATTCTCCTTCTCCAGCTCCAAAATTCGACATTGCTCCATCTTATGATTAATTTTGACACACGCACACACACATATATATCATTGCGTTCACTTTAAATGTTTGTCAAAAGATCAACTTGCTTGCTTCTTGCTACCGCATTACGGTCGCAGGTTCGAATCTGGCAGGCCTCTTAAATTATTCTTTTTTTTTTTCCTTAGGCTTATTTATTTTTTATCTTAGGAAAGACGAATGAGCAAGGAAAGCGATAAGCTGTTGCAACTATCGGTTTGTCACCTGGATATACCCTCCATTGCATAGTTATGGACCATCTGTTTCATTAGAGACAATCCTCATTTCCAGCTGCAAAATCACAAAAGAAAATTCCAAGGTAAAACATCACTAAAACAAAAAAGTTGCATAACCACAAGATTTTCCTGTACAGTCGATGAATCGATTACTTCATGTTACATAATGTGTTGCAGTTCAGATGCAGTTCACTAAAAGATTGACTTATCCAAAATTAAAATTGTCGGATTCAGATTTTGTCATTCCATGCAGAATGATGTAAATAAAGCGAGTTGCTGGTTCATAGCTTCCCTACTAGAAGAAGCAGCCATTGATGAATGCAAAGGCAAGTAATTGATTGGATGAGGCCTTACAAGTAAGAAGCAAGATAAAGACAAAGCTGTTTTGTTGATTCCATGGCCACAAAACTGAAACTGAAACTGAAGCAGTTTTGGGAATATGGTGCTCACTATTGATGAACCGACACTGGTTGAAGTTTAGGCAGCGGCATAGCTGGTTGTGAGGTTGATTGATGTACTCTGAAAAGTGCATCTAATTCTTGGTCCTACGCCTGTATGATCTCTTTCTTCTCCACACTTGAGCTTCGGATATTTTTGGAGAGAGTTAGCTTTTAGTTTCTTGTTCTTTCAGTCTGAGCTAAAAATTATGAATCAAGTTGTTGTTGAGAAGTGCCTGACTAATTAGGAAGTAGAAGCAGAATATTTGACAAATTTTTGTTACATCAAATAAGCAATGTTGCTATCAGTTTGAACACTAAACTATAGAGAACAATTCTCGTGAAGATCAAATTTTGCCTAGAATCTTGGAACCAGAAAGCTCCATTTCAGCATTTCTTTCCTTTCAAATTACTCGTTTATTGCTCCCTGGACCAATTGCTAATTTTCATAGTAGAATGGTCAATCTGGACCATGTATTTTGTTCTAACCATATTCACATCAGCACCGTTGAAAAAATCGAATTGGATTTGTTAATTAAATCGAGAACTAGTGCTAGTCAATCAGGTACATGTTACAGAATTGGAAGTTTAAAGAACCCAATAAAAACTTGGGTAAATTGCTGAAAAACCGGAAAGAAAAAGGTTTAAACTATTATTACTATTATTACTATTATTAATATTATTAAGAGTAAACTCCACCCAACGTCACTAAATTACTAGTAATTTAGTGACTAATATGCTTATGTTTTGATCACTAAGTTATTCGAAACTTTTCATTTAATTCATTGAATTATTCAAAAAATTTTGTTTAGGTCATTGAGCTGTTTCTTTTTCAAAGTCTGGCTAGTGAGCTTCTAATGACGATTCGATGATCGATATATGGATTAGTACCCATTAATGAGTTGAAAAAACACACTTGATTTGATGATCAATGTTAAGAATCAGAGAAGAAAATTGTTTGGAGTCTGATTCACAAACTCGTAGTGTTCAAAAGTGCTTCATTAAAAAAACTAAATTATGGAAGACCTGAAGAATGAGCTGGTTTTGATTGGTGTAAGCAGTGCAAACAGAGAAGGCCATATAGGCTGCAACAACGATTTTAATAGCCTAGTGACTTAAACGTAAAATTTTAAATAGTTTAGTGACCATTTCATAACTTTTTGAAATTAAGTGACTAATAATTTAATGACCTTAAATATAATTTATCTTTTTAAACAATACATACTCCATGAAATATAAGTAGCTGAACCCCATGTTTGTCCCATTGGTTATAGGTGTTCACCCCATACTTACGTCTATGGGATTGAATCGTAAGAACTGCTTCCTAATGAGGATGTATGCGACAATGAATTGCTCTCATCGTTATTGTAAGTTGTATAAAAAGAAAAATATTGAATGTAAGCAACTCGAGTTTGTGCTTAAATATGAAGATATTCATGGTTGTAGTTATGTTAGAACCAACAACATATTCACTATTTTTATTCGAGAAGCCCCATATCTTAGATATTCAGATTCAAGTATAAATGTCAGAAATAGATAAGTGAACTTAAATTATTCTTAGAAAAAGTAAAAACTCAGGTAATAGGCCATAACTTAGGTTCAAAATTAAATATAAACCATAAATATAAATTGTTTATGAAATTTAATTTGATATATCAACCATATTTTATATATTAAGATTACAAAACACGAGCCGAGCATTGTGTTAGAGCAGTCGAAATAAAATTAAAAATGTTCATGTTCGTTTCAGTAAACCAAAGCTCACACTTACAATGTCCTAATCTCGAAAAACATAAATTATAAATATTCCTAACAATACGTAACGTAGAGCTGCTCTACTTAGAGAATCATTGAGAGCTACATCCCGGTTCTTTTGCAAGAACGCCACGTGCAACAAATGGTGTGTCGTCGGGAACTCCAAATATAATTTATTCCGAAAATAAATAAAAATAACAGTAGATGGAAGTAGGGTCTAATCCTCAGGGACTGAAGAGTCGTAAAAAGTCTTGTCTGTCGATATCGTGGGCAAAATCGTGCCCAAAAAAAGCATTACGAACTGAGGAAAAATAAAAGAAACATAATTAGAAATAAAAAAACAGAATTGAAAGAAATAGAAAATAGGGAAGTCGAAGTAAAAATAAATAGCATAAAATAAACAAGTTGAAAGAATAAGAGTATTATCAATATTTAAAGATCCAGCCTCCGATTATCTTGATTCTTCCTTGGTTCAATCATAGACTTTGGATGGTTCTTCTCGTGCCCGAATAAGCCAGTTATAGTGGAAGAGGATGCCTACAACCACCAGCTCTGGATATAGTTTTTAGAGGAACCAGACTCTAGCCAATCATCGCTCCAATGGGACTGTCTTACACTAGATCACCTTTTCCCAACGACGATTGTCACGCCGTTTTTTCTTTTTTGGCTCAGCAACCTCTGACGCAGTAAGTTAACAAACCGACTATGCAACCTTCTCAAAACACACAAAGCGACCGTCTTTGCACAAGATGAAAATAATACTTTTGTAGGGATTTTGGACGGAAACGTCAATCTCGTATTACAGAGAATTGATGAATACTCGGGTTGAAAAGAATTAAGCGCGGATTCTAAGCCTCATGAACCTTGGAGAAATATTTGATAACCTTTGACTAGAAGGGTTTTTTAGTTACTCATGATTTTTGGGGAAGGACACAAAATAAAAAGAATAGAATTTTTTATTGAACTAAGATTTTGGGAGATGAAGGATTTTTTCAATGAATGAGGAATGAATAATTCAATCACTCCACCTCTATTTATAGTACATAATATTTCTAGTTGAATCCAAATCTAAATTCTAAAAGATAATTAGAATTATATCTAACATTTAATTACCCTAGTTGGATCCAATTTAAACTCTAAAAGATAAATACAAAAAGATAAACATAAATTAAATACAAATTTAAATAATAAATAATATCTTAAATATTAAATCCTAATATAAAATATATTTTAAAAAATAAAATAAAATAAAACCAAGTCTTTTTGTCCTATAAACTCTCTCTTTTAGCATTCCATCTTCACACAACTTCAAATTCTCCTCCAAAACATGTTTTTTGTCTCCAATTTATCTTCTATCACCACTTGAGTCCCTACAAAATAAAAAGACAATAGATAGCCCAATTTAATAGGATTATACTCTAAAAAAATATATATTTAATATCTAAAAGTATGTCATATTTAAGTATTATCATATTCCTCCCTACTTAGCCCATGCTTTCCCTCAAGTATGACTCATAATCCACTAAGTAATTAAAATTTCACCATGGAAATAATACTCCAAAGTTCTACAAACAATTAGGCTTAATGCTTATGAAAAATAAAGAGAACATTTAGCTTGTTGTAGTTAAAATCGAAAAAGTAATCAAATTAAAACACACAACAATTAAATCATCTTGAATTATTTCATGAGAGTTAGATAATTTACTAAACTTACCAAGACACCTATTTGTTCACCCTTGTTTCCAAATTTAGTTCTCTTCCTTTTATTTTGTTAAAATTTTCTCTTTTTTTTTAAGAATACATTGGACCTTTTGACTTGAAATGAAATGACACCCAAGCACTCTATCCCAGTTACTCAGCCCAACATGCTCCCAATTTTTTTTCTTCTCTTTTTTTTTTGTAGAATGTGTTAGCCCTTTTGACGCGAAATGAAATGACAACCAAGCACTCCACTCCGGTTACTCAATCTAACACACTCCGAATTTATTTATTATTATTATTATTTTATATATATTTTTATTTTTGGTTAGCAGAGTTTTACTTATCACGTCACACAACCTTTTTACGCGAAGTAGGATGACAACCCAAGCACCCTATCCCGGTTACTCAGTTAGTCACATTTTAAGCTTGTACTTATAACTGTGGAATCATCAAGATTTTCTTTCGGACAGAGAACTTTAACTTAGGAGGACTAGGAAAAATAAACAAGTATCAAAAATAAGTTTAGCAACTAACTAACAATCACGAAAAACAATTTAGTATGCATCAGAATTAATTATTTTCTTATATTTAGACTCAATCAATTTTACCATAAGCAAGATAGGGTTTCTTTCATTAATCATAATCTTGTGAGCCTAATAGAAATAAAACAGTGGAGATAAATTTAATCATAGCAAAATCAAAATTAACTCAACAAATAAGAATCATACTGATGGGCAAAACAGTGGGCATTTCGTGGGTAAAATCATGGGCATGAAATGGGACAAAATATACTTAAAAAAATAAAACAGGCAGAAAATAGCAAGGTAGCAGTAACAATAAACCCATTGCAGCACAAACAATAAATAAAAATAGCAAAAACAATGAGGAACGTCTCCCCCTACTTAAAACGCATTGCCCTCAATGTGAAGATAAATATGATAAGAAAAGGGTTTAGAATACTCCCCTGCATTCAAATTACCGGTTATCTCGGTTGTTTTGGTTGTTTCGATTATGAAATTTAATTTGATATACCAACCATATTTTATATATTAAGATTACAAAACACGAGCCAAGCATTGTGTTAGAGCAGTTGAAATAAAATTAAAAATGTGCATGTTCGTTTCAGTAAATTAAAGCTCATACTTACAACGTCCTAATCTCGAAAAAACATAAATTATAAATATTCCTAACAATACGTAACGTAGACCTGCTCTACTAGAGAATCATTGAGTGCTACATCCCGGTTCTTTTGCAAGAACGCCACGTGCAACTAATGGTGTGTCGTTGGGAACACAAAATATAACCTATTCCGAAAATAAATAAAAATAACAGTAGATGGAAGTATGGTCTAATCCTTAGGGACTGAAGAGTTGTAAAAAGTCTTGTCTATAGAGGTCGTGGGCAAAATCGTGCCAAAGAAAAACGCTGCAATTTGAGGAAAAATAAAAGAAACATAATTAAAAATAAAAGAAACAGAATTGAAATAAAATAGAAAATAGGGAAGTCGAAGTAAAAATAAATAGTATAAAATAAACAAGTTGAAAGAAGGAGAGTTTCATCAATATTTAAATATCCAGTCTCTGGTTATTTTGATTTTTCCTTGGTTCAATCATAGACTTTGAATAGTTCTTCTCGTGCCCGAATAAGCCAGTTATAGTGGAAGAGGACGCCTACGACCACCAGCTCCGGATATAGTTTTTAGAGGAACCTGACTCTAGCCAACCGTCGCTCCAATGAGACTGTCTTACACTAGATCACCTTTTACCAACGACGAATGCCACGTCAATTTGTCTCTTTTGGCTCGGCAACCTCTGATGCAATAAGTTAACGAACCGACTGTGCAACCTTCTCAAAACACACAAAGCGACCGTCTTTGCACAGGATGAAAAGATTACTTTTGTAAGGATTTTGGACGGAAGCGTCAACCCCGTATTACAGAGAATTGATGAATACTCGGGTTGAAAAGAATTAAGCGTGGATTCTAAGCCTCATGAACCTTGGAGGAATATTTGATAACCTTTGACTAGAAGGGTTTTTTAGTTACTCATGATTTTTGGGAAAGAACACAAAATAAAAAGAATAGAGTTTTTTATTGAACTAGGATTTTGGGAGATGAAGGATTTTTTCAATGAATGAGGAATGAATAATTCAATCACTCCACCCTCTATTTATTGTACATAATATTTCTAGTTGAATCCAATCTAAATTCTAAAAGATAATTAGAATTATATCTAACATTTAATTCCCCTAATTGGATCCAATTTAAACTCTAAAAGGTAAATACAAAAAGATAAATATAAATTAAATACAAATTTAAATAATAAATAATATCTTAAATATTAAATCCTAATATAAAATATATTTTAAAAAATAAAATAAAATAAAACCAAGTCTTTTTGTCCTATAAACTCTCTCTTTTAGCATTCCATCTTCACACAACTTCAAATTCTCCTCCAAAATCATGCTTTTTGTCTCCAATTTATCTTTTATCACCACTTGAGTCCCTACAAAATAAAAAGACAATAAACAGCCCAATTTAATATGATTATACTCTAAAAATATATATATTTAATATTCAAAAGTATGTCATATTTAAGCATTATCATATTCTCCCCTACTTAGCTCATGCTTGCCCTAAAGTATGACTCGTAATCCACTAAGTAATTAAAATTCCACCATGGAAAATAATACTCCAAAGTTCTACAAACAATTAGGCTTAATGCTTACAAAAAATAAAGAGAACCTTTAGCTTGCTGTAGGTAAAATCGAAAAAGTAACCCAATTAAAACACAAAACAATTAAATAATCTTTAATTATTTCATGAGAGTTAGATAATTTGCTAAACTTACCAAGACACCTATTTGCTCACCTTTGTTTTCAAATTTAGTTCTCTTCCTTTTATTTTGTCAATTTTTTCTTTTTTTTTCTTTAAGAATACATTGGACCTTTTGACTTGAAATGAAATGACACCCAAACACTTCATCCCGGTTACTCAGCCCAACATGCTCCCAATTTTTTTCTTCTCTTTTTTTTTTGTAGAATGTGTTAGCTCTTTTGACGCGAAATGAAATGACAACCAAGCACTCCACTCCAGTTACTCAATCTAACACACTCCGAATTTATTTATTATTTTTATTATTTTATATATTTTTTATTTTCAGTTAGCAGAGTTTTACTTATCACGTCACACAACCTTTTTTACGCGAAGTAGGATGACAACCCAAGCACCCTACCCCGGTTACTCAGTTTGTCACGTTTTAAGCTTGTACTTATAACTGTGGAATCATCAAGATTTTTTTTTTTGGAAAAATAACTTTAACATAGGAGGACTAGGAAAAATAAACAAGTATCAAAAATACGTTTAGCAACTAACTAACAATCACGAAAAACAATTTAGCATGCATCAGAATTAACTATTTTCTTATACTTAGACTCAATCAATTTTACCATACGCAAGATAGGGTTTTCTTCATTAATCATAATCTTGTGAGCCTAATAGAAATGAAACAGTGGAGACAAATTTAATCATAGCAGAATCAAAATTAACTCAACAAACAAGAATCATACTGATGGGCAAAACAGTGGGCATTTCGTGGTAAAATCGTGGGTATGAAATGTCACAAAATATACTTAAAAAAAAAAACAGGCAGAAAATAGGAAGGTAGCAGCAACAATAAACCCATAACAGCACAAACAACAGATAAAAATAGCAAAAACAATGAGGAACGTCTCCCCTACTTAAAACGCATTGCCCTCAATGTGAAGATAAATATGAAAAGAAAAGGATTTAGAATACTCCCCATGTTATCGTTGCTCTCGTAATACTGCAAAAATGTTAGTCATCTGCTGGTTGAGGGTGTTGAGGCTAGTTTCAATTCGTTCCAAACGTTGCTCGATAGTTAGTGACGGTTGTGGAGCGGGCATTGCCTATTAATGTTGCCGACGAAAGATTCGGTCAACTGGTGGTGCACGAACACCTACAGGAGCAAAATGGAAAGATGAAGGTGTACCACGAAGAAATCCCATAGAATCGAGACAACAAGCGTCCAATGGATCAGCATGACAAGCAATATGTAAACTAGAAAGAGGAATATCAGATCCATGTAAAGAAAGTAATAACTAAGTTATCAAAGAACCCAATATGAGGGGTCGTTTAACCTTAATAATATGCTTAAATTGAAGTGCATACCAATACCCCAAATTTACCGGACGACTCGTATATATGCACCACAAATCCTTAAATGTTTTAGGATTATATGTAGATTCGGCATTATCAGTCAACAATAAAAAAGCAGTGACATGATTAAAATCTGTAAGATAGGAGCAATGAGCAGATTCATAGGCAGTGGTTGAAACATAATCTTCATTAACAAATTGAAGTGCAAAATTAAAACCAGTAATAGAAAGACTATGTTCAACCTCAAGTAACTAAAAAGAAATAACACCTGAAGTGTCCAACGCAACCTGTGCAGACTGTTGAAAAGAAAAAGTGGCATAAAATTCTAGAATCAACTCATAATAGGCAGAATGCAACATATTGAAACCATTAAGCAAACCAATGTTACGAAAATAATTATATACAGCAACATCAATATTCAATGCAATCAAAACAGATGGTGAAAGGCATTTACAGGGTATTACTGGTTTGTGTCGCAACTGATTATACCTGTCTTGGTTGTTTCGATTCGAAAAATTCAAATTACCAGATAATCTGCATTCGGATGGAAAGACATTTGCACGGGAATAGTAGGTTCTACCTCGGGTTGAAACGAGTGGTACTGAACTGTTACTTTTGGCAGTTTCGTAATGAGAGGTAGAGTTCTCGGGCATGTCTTGTTCAAGCATGGATGACGGAGTAGCGGCAGACGATGACTCGTGAAACGCTGGAGAAGGCTGGCACGAACGTCGACGGCACGGTGAGGGCAAGACAAAGGATGTTTGTTCACAGTTCGTCTCGTGTGAGGACGACGGCGGCTCGTGGTTGGAACAGAGACGGAGACGGAGGAGAATGGCGTCGGGTTTGGAGTTGGGGTTCGGTCCGACAGTGGTGTGGTTGGTTGTGTTAAGAATAAGGTTGAGTTTTATGGTGAAGGAGAATTGGGTATGTGGATGTGTGGTGGAGCGACGAACCGTCGGCGACGTAGGTTCATGGTAATGAGGGCTTGGCAGTAACACAGTTTCGGGTGCGGGCCATGGTGGTACGGCGAACGGCGATAGAGAGAAAAGGGGACAAGAGGTAATCGGCGGCTAGGAGAAAAGAGAGAAAGGGAAGAAAGAATTAGGGTTTGAAATGGGGGTTTTATATGGTTGACCATGTTTGGGTGTAGGGATAGCTATTTCATAAGGGGAGACGCTATTCCTCGGTGGGATAAGGGATGGGGAATGGCTGTTTGGGCGTAGGAGTAAGGATTTTATCACATTATGCCCCTTTTCGCGTAGAGTTTTCGTCACCGATTTTTTTATGTAATAATTTCCTCGAGTTTTATGGACAAATAAAAATAATTAATTATAATTATATATTTAAAAATAAAAATAAAAATAATTATAAGTATAATTGGGTTGCCTCCCAACAAGCGCTTGTTTAACGTCACTAGCTTGACGACCGAACTAGAGTTGAAGTCGTTCCCACTGAATTTTTTTAATCATATGAGGTTGGAAATTTTGTGCCTGCACAACAGAAGGTAGAAGTTTAGTGTTCATAGGGGGAAATAATTTCTTAACAGATCGTAAGATGGATCTAAATCATCAAATAATATTTTAGGTTCATTTTTATGGAGTGATTTTGAAGTCTCTTCTACTAAGGATTTCACTATATCAACATGGTTTATGCTCAAGATTTCACTAGGGTGATTGATGGCGTCATAAACATTGAACTTTATGATCTCCCAATCAAACTTCATTGTGAGGATTCCACTTCGCACATCGATCTTAGTATTTGCAGTACTAAGGAAAGGTCACCCTAACAAGATATCAAAAGATCCAAGAGTATTATCCTCTTCCATCTTCACCACATAAAAATCTACAGGAAAAATTAGTTCGTTGACTTTCACTAACACATCCTCAAGGACTCCTTCGAGATCTACAGTAGACCTATCCTCCAACTAAATTATAACACCTGTCCCTTCAAAGAACCCACGTTAAGTGATTCATAAATAGAAAAAGACATTACATTTATAGAAGCTCCTAAGTCACACATAGCTTTCTTAATTCCAAAGTGACCTATTTTTCATGGTATTGCAAACATACCTCTATCCTTACATTTTGTTGGCATCCTTTGTTGCAAAACCGTAGACACATTCTCACCAACATTTACCTTTTTGTTTCCAGTCAATTTTTTTTTGTTGGTGTAAAGTTTTTTCAAAAATTTAGCATACCGTGGAATTTGTTTAATAGCATCTAACAACGGTATATTTACCTCGACTTTTCTGAATGTTTCGAGGATCTCTTTTTCCTCATTACATTTTTGGGTTTGCCTCATTCGTCCAGGAAACGGAGGTTGAATTCTGGGTAATGGAGGTTTCGACCGTACCTATTCGTCGTCTTTCTGGATTTCATGGGCAGATTCATGGGCATGATTTTTACCATGAATTGGTTCCGGTACTTTTCCACTTCGTAGAGTCACTACATTCGCGTTTTGTCTTAGGTTAGGTTCTGTTTATGACGGCAGCCTTCCTTGTGCGTTCATTTTCTCCATTTGCATGGTCAACTCCTTAATAGATGCCTTAGTTTTCTTTTGAAAATCTATAGATTGCTGCTGAAATTCAAGAACGTTAGTTGCTAATTTATTTACCATAGTTTCTAGGGAAGTACTTGAATTTTACGCTTATTGTGGAGCTCGATTTTGGAATGGCTAGTTATAACGTGAATTTATCCCATATCGCAAGTTAGGATGATCCTTCCACTCAGGGTTGTATGTATTTGCATAAGGATCATATCGCCTTTGAGATGGTCTAGGGAAGTTTCCCACAGCGTCTAATTGAGCCACAGAATCATCATACAAACTAGGGCATGCATCAGTTGTATGCTCGAATTCACCACAAATTCCATATTGACTAGCCGGCCCTAATTTTCCTGCAATAAGAGAACTCACAACATTAGTAAGTTTTTCAACTTTATCTTCTAAGGAGGAATTACTTAGCTGGTGAACCCTTCGAGTAGGTTCAAGGTTGGCTCAGAATTGTTGAGTATTTGCGGCTATTGTGGAAATCAAGTCTCTTACTCGTTGAGGAGTCATATTAACCAATGCTCCTCCACTGACAGCATCTATCATATCCGTCTTCATAGGTTTCAAGCCTTCATAGAAATATTGGAGAAGAGACTGTTCAGTTATACCATGTTGTGGACAACTTGCACTCAACTTCTTGAATCATTCCCAATAGTCGTAAAGAGACTCCACATCTTTTTGCATGATCCCCATAATTTATCTTCTTAATTCAGCGGCGTGCGAGGCTGGAAAAAACATATTAAGAAACAAACAAGAAAGATTAACCTAAGTTGTAATAGATCCAAAAGGTAGATAAAATAACCATTCTCTAGCGGAATCAGCTAAAGGAAAAGGAAAAACACGTAATTTAATTTTATCCTCAGTTACCCCCTGAGGTTTCATACTTAAACAAACCATATGGAATTCCTTTAGATGTTTATGTGGATTCCCATTTTGCAACCCACGGAAAATTGCAATAACTGAATTAAACCTGATTTAAGCTCAAAATTAGCATCCACAATAGGATATGCTATGCATAAGGCGGTTGATCATCAGGAGCCTCGACTAATTGCCGAATTGTTTGATCCATAGGTGGTGGTGGATCTCGATTTTCGTCAACCCTAGCAATCGACACTTCCGCTGGTGGATCAACTCTTTGGTTTTCCAGTATTAGATTAGGGTTTTCGTTTACCCTAGATTCACCTTCGTCGCCTTCTTCTACTTCTGAAGGTGGGTTATGCTTAACTCTTACAGCTTCTGACTGTCTTTTTCATAACTTTGCTTCCTTACGATTGGCTTTTGCAGTCTTTTCAATCTCGAGATCGTACGAGTATGCAAGATTACTTTGAGCAGATCTAGTCATAAGTAGAAAAAAGAAAATAAGTTTAGTACGTTACTAATCCCCAACAATGGCGCCAAAGTTTGGTGTGTCGTCAGGAACACCAAATATAACCTATTCCGAAAATAAATAAATAAAAATAGTAGAGGGAAGTAGGTTCTAATCCTCAGGGACTGGAGAGTCGTAAAAAGTCTTGTCTGTCGAGATCGTGGGAAAATTGTGCCCAAGAAAAGCACCACAATCTAAGGAAAAATAAAAGAAAATAGAATCGAAAGAAAAAAAAATAGAGAAGTCGAAGTAAAAATAAATAGCATAAAATAAACAATTTGAAAGAAGAAGAGTTTTATCAATATTCAAAGATCCAGCCTCCGGTTATCTTGATTCTTCCTTGGTTCAATCATAGACTTTGGATGGTTCTTCTCGTGCCCGAATAAGCCAGTTATAGTGGAAGAGGATGCCTACGACCACCAGCTCCGGGTATAGTTTTTAGAGGAACTTGACTCTAGCCAACTGTCGCTCTAATGGGACTGTCTTACACTAGATCACCTTTTCCCAACGACGAATGCCACGTCGTTTTGTCTCTTTTGGCTCAACAACTTCTGACGCAGTAAGTTAACGAACCGACTGTGCAACCTTCTCAAAACAAACAAAGCGGCCGTCTTTGCACAAGATGAAAAGATTACTTTTGTAGGGATTTTGGACGGAAGCGTCAATCCCGTATTACAGAGAATTGATGAATACTCGAGTTGAAAAGAATTAAAAGCAAATTCTAAGTGTCATGAACCTTGGAGGAATATTTATGTAAATATGTTAAAAATATGTGTTTTAGGACGAGTATCATCTATCAAACAGTGCCAATGAACTCATCGCTAAAGAGCATATAAAGAAATTTGGATTTACAGGGGTCGATTCTCCTTCTCCAGCTTCAGAATTCGACATTGCTCCATCTTATGATTAATTTTGACACACGCACACACACATATATATCATTGCGTTCACTTTAAATGTTTGTCAAAAGATCAACTTGCTTGCTTGCTTGATTTAACATATTTGACGAGTTTCTCCATTGTAATAAATATTTGTTTCAAAGCATGATTTTACCTTTAATCTATTTCACTTAGTATCTAAGGGCTTTTTCTTGATAATTTTAAAATCTCGTATTTAAATATCAGTGGATTTAATTTAAATTTATTTTGAAGAATTAATTACTTAATTATAACAATTGATATAATATTCAATTCCCAATACCATTTTTCAAATGCAATACATGTGGGAGGAAAAGGAAGTGGATAACACAACCCATTAATCTTTAAAAATATGTTAAAAATATAATGTTTTTCATGTAATTAAGGTGTTGAAGAATTAGATTTAAATCATTGTCTCAGTAAATCCAAAAAACATTTGACTTTACCATCAAACATTTGTAAAACTGATAAACTTTGACTCACCTCTTCGTTTTCAAATATTTATGAAACCAGTATATTATGACTAGTACCAGAATCAGTAGTCAGAAAATTACTATTAACTTCATTAGTTTCATCATGATCAGATTCAGATAACATCTTTAAAATCTGCAATAAAACAGGTGTTAGATTGAATCAATTAATATCACACTATCATAGGTTTATATGACATGTACTTTCTAAACTTTATTTACACTACACTTAGTCCGAAAATCGACTAAACCGTAGCTTTGATACCACTAGATGTAACACCCAAAAACTATAACCATCTCTGATCTAAGGTCTCAGGGCTTATAGAACTTTTCGAGTCTCTTTTTTTATACATACAAATCAATCACAATTTATTTAATTACAACTTGAAACTTAGAATACTAACAAAATTTAATCTTACACATTCATTTACTACCTTTCCATCAATCAAGAATCACTTTCAATCACGCAAGAACTTAGGAGTCACGTACGTATATTTTTCATTAGGGATCACATGACCCTATGTCTCAAACACACAACCTTCACCACTAGATAACCAAACTATAACCTAAACATACTCATCATTACATTGCAAGAAGGATTTAATATTCATATCACATATTATAACATCTACATTTCCGTATCAACATATTATCACAATATCATCCAAGTTGTATAAATCATTCTTACTATCATTGTAAAGTACCCAAACCCAACACCATCGTCGATTAGGGTTCCGAGGTCACATGCATTAATGCCTCAAATTGTTACCTATTCAAATCTTATTTCAACATCATTCTTATTTTGTTTATCAACTCAATAAGGGTAAAAAATGACATTTCCACAATTCTAGGAGACTTCTATCAATACATGTTGGACAAGTACCGATAGTTGTGTAGTCAATAATCAATGCAGGAAATAGTGCAAACTTCTATCGATACCTATGACAATTCTACCTATACAAGTAAAGCTTCTATCGAAACAAATCATGCTTTTACCGATACTAAAAACTCTAAAGAGCTAAGATGTCCTACCCTGCAGCTTCTATCGATACAAGTACATAAACTACCGATACTCTTATGGGCAAAACTACTGGTACTTATTATGCAACTACTGATACAACTCAAGTCAATGATTAACCTCTCTCCTACCCTTTACTTCTACCGATACATGCAGGGGTTCCACCGAAACAAGTATGCAAAATTCATTTATTTACACAAGTCCTCAAGTTTATTAATCATCATTCAATACAAGACTCTTATTCAAATTCTCATCTTGCAAAATCTATACATGACAATACTTGTTTCATCATATAACACAAAATGAAATCAATCAACACAAGGATTCTTAAATTCACACGTCAACTCATTACTAAACACATTTGCTTAATTAGAACATCAAGAAAGCATGCAAGTTTAGATCAAAAAAGAAACCAGCAATCTAAAAACAAGCATTTCAAAGGTACCATCATTCTAGTACATGTCATATAACCAAGTGATGAAGGACTACCAAACAGGCTCCGCGATAGTGTGATCCAATCTTCAAGCAGCAAGAAATCTACAAAACATCAATACCATCTTTGGCAAGCTTCATAACTTTGTAAGTTCGAAGAGTTTCAACCGAGCTAGGATGAACTGTTTCTTCCTCAAGCCATATTTGGTGTTCCAACTTTCCTGTCTATAACTTTTCTATTACCAGTACTCGATGCTGCTCACACGAGCTGTCGAGGACTCGCAATGTATGCGGTACCCTAGCCATCAGTATGATACCTGTCTGTACTATAAACTGTTCCCTAACGATGCTGCTCACACGAGCTATTGAGAGTATGCATTAAGCATAGTCCCAGCCATCGTAAGGCTTCTAATCCATTTAGGATTCATATTTCTTTTTTCAAGTCACGATGCTGCTCACACGAGCTGTCAAGAACTCGCAACATATGCGGTACCTCAGCCATCGTGTCGGTTTCAAATCATCGGCTCAAAGCTTGATATCTCTTTCATTCATTTATTTTTCATCTTTCTCAATTTCACATACCATACTTATTCTGCAACAATTATAAATAATAAAATAATATATCATTTACATTAAAATTTTAACATTACGAACTTACCAGATAAAATTGCAGTTAAAGTGAACTCTAAGGGTAAATCCGTAATTTTCATTTTTTCATGATCGAAACACGATCTTGATCTATTACAATAATTTCATTCAATTATTTAAATAAACATGAATTTCTAATCATTTTATGCAAATAAGCCTTTTTGGTATTTTTACAAAATTGTCCTTGACTTTTCATTTTTATTCAATTTAGTCCTTAAACCTTAAACTTGCAAATTAATCATTTTTATTCAAATTTCAGCTTTACCGAATGTTCTTGAGACTTTCAACAGCCCACTTTTGCCATTATTTCACCTCAAGTCCTTACAAATTTATTACTTTAACATTTTAGTCCTTTAACATAAAAATTACCAAAAATTACTTTACAAAATCATCAAATCTAACAACCAAGCTTATAAATCTTCCATAAACGTTCAAGAACAAGCTTATTCATCAATGGAAAAATTTATAACATTTATCAAAATCACAAATTGGTCCTTGGTTAGCTAGATTAATCTTAAACGAACTCAAAAACATAAAAATTACTAAAAAAGGACGAAATCTAATCACCCAAATGAAGAACCAAAGCCAACCAAAGTTTTCATCTATGGCTTCTTAGGGTTTGGCTTTAGAGGAAGAAGAAAAGAAGTAGACTGATAAAAAATTAACTTTTGTTTTAATTAAAATCACTTAACATGCATAATTACCCTTTTACCCTTTTTTAATTTATATGAAAATAATCATTTAAAAAGCTAAAACCGTCCATATACATAGTAGATGATTTAATTACCATTTAGGTGCTTTAAATAAACCTCCAATTGACACCTAATACTTTTAATTAGAGAAAATTCAACTTTTGCTCCTTTTATGATTTAATCATTTTTCATTTAATTGACTATCTAAACGATTAAATTTCATAAACCAAATTTTAATATAATACTAATGACCTCATAAATATTAAATAATTAATATTTACGGTCTGCCATATCGAAGTCGTGACCTCAAAATCACCATTCTCGATCATACAGAAAATAGACTAATTAGTAAATCCTCATTTAATTAGGATTTAATAGCAATTTACCAAAATCTAAAGATTTCTACATCATTTCTATTATTAGGTCATTTAAGGAGGGTCCAATTACACAACTGGTCCTTCAATTATTTTAAATTCCAACTAAATAAACTTTATTTCAATTTAACCTTAAACTACTTAGGACTAAATGAATAAATATTCCAAAAGTTAGTGGAAGGTAATCATATCCTCCACCCCTTGGGCTTTTTTACCATGGTGTAATTACCACTTTGGTCCCTTTTATTTTTAATCAATAGCAATTAACTTTTACCTCTTTTACAATTTACTCCTTTTTTCTTAATTAAGCAATTAATCATCAAAATTACCCAACCAAAATTCAATTCACATATAATACGACTATGTAAATATTTAATAAAAATATTTATGGCCCTTAATTTTAGAAACGAGGTCCCAATACCTCATTTTCTAAAACCATTTGGAAATTAATTACCCATTGGGCCAATTGTCTGAATTGAAATTTAACTTCCAAAAATATCATATTAATTTTAATTAATTTGATTAATTTAATTTTACTTGATCAAAAAATAATTTTCCAAAAATCACATAGATTTTCCAAATTAATTTTTCAAGAAAATTCTTTAATCAAATTATCTAGTTGAACAATTTTCACAACCACCTAACTTAATTCCACATCAAATAAATCGACTTAATTAAATTATTTCCAAAGTCGTAGAATTTTCTTCTGATTCAATGCAGTCCGATTGAGCTTTTGTTGAGCTAGCGGAGGGACCAATCGGATATATACAATTAAGCTTTAGTAATTGCAAATTATGTCTAGAAGCATCGTTCTGATAATTCGCAATTACTTAATCAAGGAGTCAGTCCACAAGAAGAACCATGATTGAAAACTCCTTATTGTCTACTTTTTACGAAAGCAATTCATTCAGCTACTTTGTCCAATGACGTCATCATGTGTGTGTTACCCTCATATGATATCCTTGATTTCTTTGAGTTAAACTTAATATAATTCTATTTTATCTCATTGTCACTATTGTGTCTTCTAAATGATTAATATGATCACTGCCAACAAATGATTGTAATAAATTGCCCGTTTGAGAACAAGCAACCCATGATCATGTTCCATATTTATCAATCCACACAATGTCAATGAGAAGATATTATTAGCTCTTTAATTGAGCTATGAATTCTACTTTTGCTAGTAAAGCCATGCCATACACAAGTCATGTACCCAATATACCGGCTACGGATTCGACCATCTTTAGAACATAAGCCTCCACTTATATCAAAGCACATGAGTTGTATACGCATGGTCAGTGACTAACTCAGATTTAGGTAAATCACACCATGAACGTCACAAGTGAATTAATTAACAAACAGATTTAGAATTAATTCATTTTGGGTCCAATCCATCATATTCATTGGTAATGTATCATTCTACCAATGAATACATCTATGACTAAAAATAAATTCAACAGTAGCAGCCTTATTAAGTTTTGGACTGATACATGGATTTCGGAAGTTGACCCTTTGATTAATTTTTGTAGGAATACTTAACCTATTGATGTGTCAACCACTCTAAATGAGGTGACATTGGCAGATGGTAATTGGAACAAAAGTTTTCTTAGTAGGTTTGTGGATAATAATGTAATCCCTTATATTGCAGGTATTCCGGTTCCGTGCCCTTCCTGGGCATGACGTTCTGGTATCTAGATGGTTCTCTAATGGCCAATTTACTATTAAATCAACCTATGATATCCTTATGCAGAATTGTTTACATCTGGTGGAGAACAAATGGAAGCTTGTTTGGTCTTTTGTTGGTCCTCAGTGACTTAGACAGATCCTTTGGCTGCTGCCCAAGGAACGATTGATAACTAATGCTGAACGCTTTAGACGATGTAAGGGCATTAGTGTTTCTTGTGGCATTTGTGGTAATAATGAGGAATCCATTCGTTATGTGCTTAGAGACTATTGCAAGGCACGTGAATTGTGGAAAAAAAACTATCCTAGTGGGAGTTTGGCCTCTGAATTTTCCACCCCGGGTGTTTGAAGAAGTCACTGCAAATCTGAGACATGATTTTGAGTTAGATTTTCCGAAAGTTGATTGGAATTCTTTATTTGTAATCATTTGCTAGAAATTATGGAAACAACAAAACTCTTGGGTGTTTCAAGGGGAGCCTTTCAATATGCATCATATTCTCCAATCTTCATGGTGATGGGCGAGATTTAATGTACATAGGTCGGTTGCATCTATTACTTCATCTCCATCTGAAGATTAATATATGTATATATATATATATATCATTGCGTTAGCTTTAAATGTTTGTCAAGAGATCAACTTGCTTGCTTGATTTAACATATTTGATGAGTTTCTCCATTGTAATAAATAATTGGTTCAAAGCATGATTTTACCTCTATCTATTTCAATTGGGATCTAAAGGCTTTTTCTTGATAATTTTAAAATCCCGTATCTAAATATCATCAGATTTAATTTAAATTTATTTTGACGAATTAATTACTTGATTACAACTATTGGTATAATATTTAATTTCCAATAGCATTTTTCAAATGCAATACATGTGGGAGGAAAAGGAAATGGATAACACAATCCATTAATCTTTAAAAATATGTTAAAAACATAATGTTATTCATGTAATTAAGGTGTTGAAAAATTAAATTTAAATAATTAATATTTTAGAGAAGCTAAAATTAAAGTATTTTTTTTTTTTCTAAATTCAGAAGTTAACAGATATTCATTTAACCAAGTCAGGTTCAATAAATATCGCCCCAGTGATTGTAGCTTTTTGCTACTACACTAAGGCCGCAGGTTCGAAACCTGCTGGCCGCTTAACTTATTCTTTTTTCTTACCTTAGGCTTATTTATTTTTTATCTTAGGAAAGACGGATGAAGAAGGAAAGCAATAAGCTGTTGCAACTATGGGTTTGTCACCTGGATATACCCTCCATTGCACAGTTATGGACCATCTGTTTCATTAGAGACAATCCTCATTCCTACTTGGTAAAGCTTTCGGAATATGGTGCTCACTATTGATGAACCGACACCTATAATCATTCCCGAGTCCAAGTAACATTGGACAGAACTTGACTGAACTTATTGCTGCCGCTATTGCCTCAACTGTTAGAGGCCCTACTTGTCTATATTACTCGAACTGGGATCAGAATGTCAAACATGTATGTGTCACACTAATATTTTCATTCCCCCCCCCCCCAAAGATTTTAATGTATTTCAAGAAATTTCTGGGGGTTGAATTCCATACTCGTATCTAAATATACGTCAGACACGATACTGGAGACGAATACTTGAAAGAAAAACATAACAGCCCGAACTGGATAAATTTGTCTTTGAATTAAGAAAGAAATAACATCAAACCAACAAAAACAACAGCAAGGAGTCTTAAAAGCATCTATTATTTCAAGTTATTGAGATGACTTATTCAAACACACACCAAAGTTTAAAAACAATTGAATGCCATAATTGAGTATGAAATAATAATTGAAATTGTGAGTCATATACTCGAAATTTGACACATGATTTTAATGGAAAAAACAGTTTAAAAACGCAGCGAAAAATAAAATTAGAAAAAAATTAGAGTTTTAAAAAAATTCCAAAATAAAATTTTTGTAGTGATATCTAAAGTAATAAACACTTAACCAAAATTGTATCTTTTCGATTCGTCTAGGATGAGCACCTCGACCAAGTAATCTTCTCCGCTATCCTCAAGCTCATGTCCACCGAGTGTGGCTTCGCTTCGAATCAGAAAATTTGCACAAAAATTACCAGTGGGGTAATTTCTCAATTTCCCTAACTTTTAGGTCAAGTTGTAAATAAAAAAATATGTCTAGAGATTTTCTGAAATAATCTATTCAGAGAATTTTCTCTCTATAACTTTCTCTTGAATTCAAATGTGTGTCCTTTAAATAATGATCCAAGACTCTTTTTATATAGGGAGAATTTAGAGAGTTCAACTTATGATTACATTTAATCACTTTAATATTAAATTAACATAATATTTATAAAGATAAATATTATATTAAATTTAATATTAAATCTTATTAAAATAATAGAATTTTTATCTACAAGATAAGTCTTAAATTAAATTTAATATTAAACTATTAAAATAATATTGTTTTTGGAATAGTCCAATTTTCAAGTTCAATTACCTATTGGGTCAATTGTCTGACTTAAAAATTAATTTCCAAAAATATCATATTAATTTTAATCAATGTGTCATTCTATCAATGAATACATCTATGTTTCTACTTATGGAGTCAACTGCTCCGGTAGCCAAGACTAGTCATCTCCCCAATTGGATTTATAGACGACATAATAATCCTTCTTAGTATTTGAATCAAATGTTCACTTTGATTCATTTACGGGATTACAAACTCATTTAGATTATCCACTGAAGTAAGTTATCTTTCTCGCAATGTAAACGTTCTTACAATGCCACTTATCTTTAGTTTGAACTTAGACAATCAATGAGCTCATATTTGTTTGTCACAATTTCATTATGCATGCAAAATATGAAAGACAAAAAAATAAAAAAATCACATAATAGTGAAATGTGAAATGAACTTTATTTGTTTATTCATCGTTCAAATCGATAGAAAACAGTTACATGTTTACTACAATATAGGCACATATCCCAACAAATTTACCTTCGTTTAAGTATGTTTTTGGTGTGATTTACTTATTAAATTTATGGCCATTCACTGAGCTTTTTCAGCTCACACCCTCACAGCTTTGTGTAGAGTTTTCCAGCTTTGAGGAGTTGAGGAGCAAGGGCAAGGTTGGTCCAAATCTAAGGCTACTTGGTAATATAGATTAAGGACTTTTCTATAGATATATTAGAGGGCATTATGGCACTCAATTGGGATAATTTGATACACTTGTAATGGATGTTTGAGACTTACATTTAGATATTGATTTTGAGATGTTATATTAATTGTTCTAATATTTGATTTGTTGGTTAAATGATGAGAGTATTATTGTTTGTTGCTAAGTGATAACATGGTGATTGAAGCATGAAATTTTCACTAATACATTTTAATTGTAGCTTGTTAAGGAGTGGATAGCTTTATGGCTAAGATAAGTCCATTATATGATTTAATTGTTGTGTGTTAAGCACGATATTGAATTTGTAAATTATGTATACATGTTTTTATTAGTTGTAATTAGATTAATTAAAATTGTATGTATGATTAACGCAATAAAACTTAACTAATATAGTCTTAATTAATAATTGGATTAAGGAAAAATGGTTAATTAAAATGAAATTTGTTGGGGTTTCATAAATTGACTAAGAGAAGGTTGGTAAACATTTAGAATTAAAATCGGGATCGTTTGATTTTAAGTGATAGAATGACCAAAATACCTCTAGGGTTAAATCGTTAAGAAAAAAGTTTTAGAATGGTTCACAAATCGCTTCTGCAATAATATTACATAATTATTAGATAGAATTGAGGTATTATAAGGTTGGAGTGTGTTTTGGGTGGTTTTGTGTTAGAGAGTCACTTCGGTGGATAATGTGTCGCTCCAAATTCGGGCCGGTCCGTTCCAATCAGGTTTGGGGTGCCACAACTTTGCGCAATATATGACGGTCTCATGTTGACTTGGAATGCAAAGAGGAAGAATATAATAGTTTAAACGGATTGTGCTCTAGCTACTGGAGCCATTTTGGATATGTCCAGTGTAGTTTCATATAGAGTTTTGATCTTACGAATTCAAAATCTGTGTAAAGGAGATCGGCAGATGATCATACAACAAATTCCAAATGAGGCTAATGTGGTCGCGCATGAATTGGCTGTTTAAATGAGGAATCTTCCTTATGGTCTTATAGTGTTTCAGGAAACTCCGGATTGATTGATAAAGAAGTTACATATAAATGCTCAACATGTGATTTCTAATGTTGCAGATAGTCTGTAACTAATTTACTTTTTATTTACCAAAAAAAAAAAAAATTCACCACAATACTTTGATTGAATTTTGTATCATATTCTATACTAATTTTATTTTTTATGAATGTGTTTTTTAAGTATTTATTTCATTAAATAAAAATTCTAAGTTAATTTTTTAATTTTTAATATTTATAAATTAAATAATTATTAACTATTAAAATAAAATAGTTGAAAAGAATTTTTTTTATTAAATTATGTTTTTAAATTAAAATTAATATTGAGTACTAAAATTTAATTAAAAATCAAATTTGGTAAAAAATTTTAATAAAATTTAAAGTTTAGCAATTAGAATTCAATTAAATAAAGTTAAGTGATAATTTTATTCAGATTTTCAAAATATCAAAGAAAATAAAGTATACTGGCAATTTCAGTATTCACTTATAATATGATGATAAATTTGTACTCTAAACCAATAAATAATGAAATGCATGGTTTGAAACTAATTAAAAATATAATGTTTTTCATGTAATTAAGTTGTTAAAAAATTTAAATTTAAATCATTAATATTTTAGAGAAACTAAAATTAAAGTATCTTTTTTATTTTCCAAATCCAAAAGTTAAAAATATTATCATTTACAATAGAAAAATTTTCCTGTAAATCAGTTTCAAGGCATAACACCAGTAATCCGGTGGTTGTGGTTTTTTGATCCTGCGGACCAATTAACTTTTTTTTTTTATATCACCCCATTGCACAGTTCTTTTTCACTAGAGACAATCCAAATTTCCAGCCGCAAGATCACAAAAGAAAAAAAGAGCATATTTGTCTGATGCAAAGGCAAGGGATGAGGCTTTACAAGTAAGCATGCAAAATCAAAGTTGGCTGCTCGGAACTCGTTAATTGGAGGGTATGTTCAACAAGGTAAGAGAAGAGAAGCAATTGATATTTTTCTTAAGCTGCACTCTTCAGGAGTCAGGCCTAGTGAAAGAACATTCTCTTCTATACCTGGAGCTGTCGCTGACGCGGAAAATATTGAACTTGGGAATCAGCTTCACGCTTTGATCATTAAAATGGGATAAAGTTCATTTTTAGTTGTCAGAAATTCTGTGCAAGACTTTTACTCAAAATGCGGGTTTCTTCAAGAATCATTGAGAACTTTTGAAGATATTGATGAGCATGATATAGTCTCATGGAATTCTCTGATCTCTGGGTATGTTCGGTCAGGTCAGGATGCCATCGAACTCCTAAAAAATATGTTATAAGGATATAAACCCAATCTTTATACATATTCTATCATTTTGAGTATATCTAGTGATTTCCCAGCAATTGAATGGGGAAAGCAGACACATTGCTGTATCATTAAACATTACATACTCCACGAAATATACATAGCTAAACCACATGTTTGTCGCTTAGCATTGTTCACCCCATAACTACGCCTATGAGATTGAATCGAAAGAATTGTTTGCTATTGAAAATGTATGTGACAATGATTCGCACTTATCAATATTGTGTGAATTGTATAAAAAGAAAAATATCAAATGTAAGCAGCTCAAGATTGAGTTTATATTTGAAGATATTCATGGTTATAATTATGCTAAAACCAACAACATATTCACTATTTATTCAGATTCAAGTATAAATGTCAGAATTAGGTTAGTGAGCTTAATTTATTCTTAGAAAAAGTAAAAACTCGAGTAACAACCATAACTTAGGTTCAAAATTAAATATAAGCTATAAATATAAATTGTATATAAAATTTAATTTGATATATTAATCATACTTTATATATTAAGATTACAAAACACAAGCCAAGCATTGTGTTAGAGGCGTCGAAATAAAATTTAAAATTCTTGGGGACAAAGGCATACATGTTATATTAAAAAGACTTGAATTAAAATATAAAATTCTGAAAGGACTATAAGAGCATTTTAACCATTTAAAACAAGGAAATCGAGGCCAAAAGCACTTAGGTTGTGCTCACTGTTGTGTTCTTAAAGTGCTTCTTCAGCCAAAAACAATACGAACAGATAAATTTTCTAATTAGCTTTTCAGGCCAAACTAAAATTTCTAACATGAATCCAACCTACATCTGGAAATTTAACCCTCCAAGGATCTTCCAAGTAAACTTGAAAAAAATTTAATATATAGTCCATATCCGACACCTATCCTCGTTCCTGAGTCCAAGTAACATTGGACAGAACTTGAACTTATTCCTGCTGCTGCTATTGCCTCAACTGTTAGAGGCCCTACTTGTCTATATTACTCGAACTCGGACCAGAATGTCAAACATGTATGTGTCATACTAACATTTTCATTCCCCACCCCGCCCCCCCCCCCCAAGATTTTAATGTATTTCAAGAAATTTCTAGAGGGTTGTATTCCATACTCGTATCTAAATATACTTCAGACACGATACTGGAGATGAATACTTGAAAGAAAAACATAAAAGCCTGAACTGGATGAAAATGTCTTTGAATTAAGAAAGAAATAACATCAAACCAACAAAAACAACAGCAAGGAGTCTTAAAAGCCACCTATTATTTCAAGTTATTGAGATGACTTATTCAAACACACACCATAGTTTGGTTTGCCTTAAAGACACACCACAAACTGAAAACAAAACCCGATTTTCGGTGAAAACAAATGACAGATGAACAAGGAAACCGATAAGCTGTTGCAACTATCGGTTTGTCACCTTGATATACCCTCCATTGCACAGTTATGGACCATCTGTTTCATTAGAGACAATCCTCCTTTCCAGCTGCAAATTCACAAAAGAAAATTCCAAGGTAAAATATCACTAGAACCAAAAAGTTCGAGAACCACGAAAGCTACAAAAGAGCATAACCGCAAGATTTTCCGGTACGGATATGAATCGATTACTTCATGTTACATAAATTTCTCAGTATAATCAAAACAACTGTGTTGCAGTTCAGATGCAGACTCTGATATTAATATAAGTTCCTACACTTGTATCTGCATATAACCCACTTATCTAAATGGAGAAGTAGGATGAAATATAGCAATTCAAGTGAACACAGGACAAAGAAAAGCTAAAGATTACTTCCTATGGATGAACCAAAGAATTTACAGCAATATCTTTCAGATTGGGTATTTTTAAGTTAGGATGCCATCGAAATTTGACCGCCTGCAGTTATCTACCTGTTTATATAAGGATTACACTTAATATATTTAGTGCTTTTTACCCTTCTAAGTTAAAGGTTTGATTTGTCTTTCGTTCGGAATCAGGGGAGGAGAATTCATGATATGAAGTTACATGGTAATACTTATATAATAAACAAATTAAACTGTTGAACAGTGGCTTACATGCAGCCTATTTTGAAGCACTCTGCAGCAGCCTTTTGAGCCGAAGAAACAATTTCATTTTGTATTTTGTTGCCTTATTTTATTTGAATTAAGATTGATGAAGTAATTGCTTAACATTTAGTGCTTAAGTCAGCTAGTGTAGGTTCACATGTCTATGTTTAATGTAAGCCATACTTTGCACTGTTGCAAGATATGCTTATGTAATAGATTTGATTTGCACCATACCCTATGGTTGCTATAAACATTTTGTATACATCAGAATTGATGATGAATGGAACATAACAATAGTTTTCACAATTTTTTCATTCTCTCATTCATTTTTCTTCTGCGTTTTTCTCCTCAAAAGTTTTTTATTCTTCAGCAAGATTCAGAAGCTTCGAGCTTAAGGTATTGCTGAGCTAAGTTGAATCTGTCCATAATCCTACATAAACTAATGGTGGCTAATCAGAGTGGGGTATTAAAAGTCATTGGTGGATAATGAGCTCAACGATAGTAGAAACTTCTAAGAAGTACACGCAGTGCTCTAAGTATCTTCATAAGATATCTAGCCCCAAAAATTCGGTGATTACCCCATTACATAGATGGATAGAGATTGAAAAAACAGCAAGTACAACTGATACATAAAATGAATCAAGGAAAATTCTGTGATAAAATTCGTGGTCCATTGGGCGGGAAAACTGATGTACCATATGTACAGGGACTCGGGGTGAGGTCAGATATAGAAATGTGCCCAGTACATGTATGCATTTGGAAGATATAGCATGAATCAAGCCATTAAAAGATGGTAACTAGGTCTCATATCCTTGGCAGAAATAAAGATAAGCTCTTCCGAAATCAATCATCATTAGTTAAGGAGAAGAAAAATCACATAAGCAGTAAAAGAAATAAATTTCAATAGAAAGCTTTTAAACAACATAAGTTAAAACTGACTTACCTGAAGAAGAGTTCCCATTTTTTCTTGCATAATCGAGAATTCTTGTTTTACAGTATTCAATGCAGTGATTAAGCTGAAAATAAAAATAAAAGATTTCTGATTATGGCACAGGAGCTAAAGCCGCAAGGTCTGTTAAATAAGAGCATGTAAACCGAACTGTTATGCTTCTAAGAGGATTCATATCCGTTACTCAAATTATTTTTAAACTCGTATAAGCATTAACACATGACAATTAAGAAAAGAATATGCATTTATACCACTACCATCCAATATCAGGAACAAACTTGATGCATGCAGTTGTTACGTTAGGTGATAATGAAGCTTCCTTTTCGGGTAAATTTAGTAACGTACAAGGAATACACTGCACAGTATAGATATTTAACCTAAACAAAGTTCTCGATACAAATTCTGTTTGACAGCTAAACATCATTTGAACACGAAATCATTCACAATGCATAGCTTATGATTAACTTTACGTAAAAGAACTCGAACTTCATTGTTTAGCCAATAACAGCCAAGTTCAAGAGAACATACCAAAACCCTCCCTAAATGATTTATCAGCTTGATTTCAGATAACAAGAACAAAATGTAATGCACTTTCTTCCCCACTAATCCCGATGTTCAGCATATGAAAATTTTAACTCTGTCAAATACTAGTAAAAGCAGCACTGTATGATAACTCTAATGATACGAATACTAAAAGAGCCTAAAAGCAAAAGCAACTATTGTGACTTAAAAAGGAGAAGGATATCGTACCGAATCTTTAAACTAACCACTAATTCAGGCATAAAAGGGCAGGCGAAGATATACCACTGGCTAGCTGATCCCTACTATAGATATGACTATAGGCTGCCCTTTATTTGTGCAGCTAGATATATGGGAGTTTGTCGGATCCACGACTATCCTATAGTATATATGATTAAAATGTAGATTCCTTCATCTAATTCAGCACCAGCTGAAAAGGGATTACTCTATGCAATATATTACAAACATCTTACTAGAAAAATGCGACTAGCATTTACTTGTAAGAGCCTCCAACAAATATTTTCCATTATACAACAGTAACTCTAATAATAAAGATGAAGGGGGCTATCTTTTTGCGATCCAAGGGATCTGTTTTCTGTTCAAAGGTTTTGTCGGCCAATCCAATAGCGATAGAAAAGAAAAAGGAGTTAGATCAAAAGGGTCCTTCCTTTTATAGTGTGGGAAGAAATTGATCAACGGAAACCGAAAATTTCTCACCTTTCTTTAGCTGCTCTGTTCTTAACAGCTCGATGAAGTTGACCACAGGCATGAGCCATACGACAAACTCCAAGGCTGGGAAACCAAGTAGAGCAAATTCATTTAGCTTAAATGCACAACCATTTTGATGTCATCTAAAGAGATATTGCTAGAGATTATTACACTCAGAAATAACATAACTGCATGGTTATTAGTTTGGCAACACGGATTAGTTAAAATTGAATGCTCTCCACATTTATGAAAGAGTTCGTTATTTCTCCAAGAAACTACAAGAAGACATAAAAAACCTGCATGTTTGTTTTAATAAACCAAAGCTTGCACTTACAACATCTTAATCTCGTGACATATGTATACAAAAGATAAGGAAGGTCATTAAAACATATTTGTATGCATAAATTATAAATATTCCTAACAATACGTAACGTAGAGCTGCTCTACTTAGAGAATCATTGAATGCTACATCCCGATTCTTTTGCAAGAACGCCACGTGCAACTAACATATAAGTTGATCAACAAAAGGTACTTAAAAGCGATACTCATGTGTAGACTTTATTATTTCAACCGGATATTCCAAAATCGTGTTCTCAGATCGATGCATGAAAAAATAGGGAATGGTTATTTTACCACGCTGCACCCCCTTTTATCTTAAAGCACAATTCACCCAGATCGTGATAATTCAGCAGAGGTTGACCCCTGCAAGACAAATCAAATCCGATGACAGTGAAAAAAGATGGTAACATAGTATTCACAACATAAACGCAGCCATATATCTCAAGAAAAACAACGTACAAAGCAACAGTCAAGTCTCTTAAGGTTGCTGTCGAGTCACAGCAGAATGTGGGAAGCAATGAAGCAAAGAAGAAAGGACCACTTGTTTCCTTCAACATATGAACCTTAGCGAAAAGGTAGTCGACCAAACCCTGCAAGAAATCACAAATATCAGAATTCGCATCTTATTTATTGTAGCAAATACAGCTAATCAAGAATTCAAATCTGAAAAATCCCCTTAAGAAGATATCAAATCATATTTTGTGGTAATTTTTTTCCTTTGATTGGAGTGAGTTAAATTAAAAGAATCCCAGAAATCTTATACATGTTTAACAAATAAATAAATAAATCAATGAACACCAACACCAACACCATGGAAGTTGGCATAATATCATACACATCATATTCACTTTATCAGTCTTGAAAAGATCCTTAAGAAACAAACTCATAAATCAATAGTGGAATTTGCTTTGATTTCATCAATCCTTAAATGATGTATAGAAATGAGATAAATAAGGCTAAAATTCTTTTTTAAAAAACGAAAAGTAAACATAAGGGAAAACAAAAGGGTGTGGGAGGGTATACTTCTTGTTCCATGGAATGGATAAAGTCAAGAAGTTGCTGGTTCATAGCTTCCCTACCAGAAGAAGCAGCCATTGATGAAGCAGAAAAATAAAAATGAAAAACTAAAACAACCAAAAGTGAAGAAAGGTGTAGGGAAGACATAGAATCCTTGGGTATATATAGGCAGTTGAAAAGGCAAGTAATTGATTGAATGAGGCTGTACAAGCATGCAAGATAAAGACAAAGCTGTTGTATTGATTCTATCTGGGTTGGGGTTGTCCACTTTTCCATGGCCGCAACACTGAAACTGAAACGGCTCCCTATTCTTCATTTTAAATATTATTTAAGTATCCAAATACAAGTATAAAATTTTAGATAAAATCCAAAAAAACACTGACCTGAATTAGAATAAGATAGAGCGGTCTTCGTTGTCAGCCTCTGCAGGTTGCCAACTGCCCTTAGAGTTTCATTCATTGGCAAAGTAATTTAAAAACTTGACATATTTGGATTTTTGAAGGAAAATTTGCAGGGCGTTAATGCTTAAAGTACAAAACTAAATTCCATTAATCGTTTTGAGCAATTCATTTCTTTGTTTATAAAATTCCAATTCATATTTTCTTTTCACCGCTTTTGAGGTATTGAAATAAAATATACTGAAGTTTTCTTTTATGGTTTGTGGATAATAATGTGATCTCTTATACTGCAGGTATTCTAGCTCCGTGTTCTTTTGTTGAACATGACGTTTTCGTATCTAGATAGTTCTTTAATAGCCAATTTTTGTTAAATTTGCCTATAATACTCTTATGCAGAACTGTTTATATCCAGTGGAGAACAAATGAAAGCTTATTTGATGTTTTGTTGGTCCTTAACGAGTTAGGCAGTTCCTTTGATTGGTGCTCTAGGAACGATTGTTGACTGCCTATAACTTATGAGCATATAATAAGGACAATAATTCCCAACTTTAACCCATTTATTTCTCACTTAGCCACACACTTCATATGATTAAAGGGTTAATTTCTTCTTCTATGTTCTCTCTAGCTGTACAATGTATCAGTTAATATTAGTTAGTCAGTTGTTAGTTACTAACTGATGTTAGTTAAGGTAGTTGTTAGCTGCTAAAGACTTCTATAAATGGCTATGTAGTCTTTGCAAATATATGTGTGTAAATATAATCAAGATTACTTTGTTTCTATAGTACTTTCTGATATAGTATCAGAGTGAGTTGAGTGTGGTGTTTTATGGCATCAGAAGCTGCTGAAAGAGGGTTTAAATCTTCTTGCACTTACCTCCTAGAAGGTTGCTGTGCTTGTTGATGAAGGCAATTTTCTTGCCTGGAAGCAACATGTCTTGCTGGTCTTGAAAACTAAGAGGTTGCAGTCATATATTGATGGTACAGTGTTGATTCCTACTCGGGTTCTTGCTGGAGAAGATGGTACATCTGTTGAAAATCCAACGTATGTGTTGTATGAGCAGCAAGATTCAGCTTTGGCTGCTTGGTTGCTTTCTATTGTTAGTCCAGGGTTGCATAATCATCTGATTGGTTCTTTGTCTTCTGCCTTTACTTTGTGGGAGGCCTTGATAAGAATTCTTGGTGCACAATCTACAATGAAGGCGATGAGATACAAATCTCTTCTTCATAACTTCAAGAAGAATAATCTTTCTATGACAGATTACTTGGCAAGTATCAAGCATCTTTGTGATTTTTTGTCTGGTTGTGGGCAAGTTGTTTCTAAAGAAGAGCATAAATTTGCTATTATTAATGGTTTACCCTCTGAGTTTGATAATGTGGTCTCTATTATAACTACGAGTACAGTACCTTTTAATCTGCAAGGAATAACCACAGCCTTGTTAGATACTGAGGCTAGGCAACAACCGCATGGGGTGATAGTTTCTATGAATCTTGCAGAAAAGATTGTGGTAAATGAGAATGTTGCTTCCTATACGGGTCAACCACCTCCTCAAATGTTTTACATAGGAAGAATGGGGAGCTTTAATCGTGGTCGGGGTAGAGGAAGGTTTTCTAGCAATCCTAGACCACAATGTCAGATTTGTGGCAAGATAGGACATTTGGCTAAAAGATGCTATTATAGATATGAAGGTAATGATAATGGTGCTGATAGTAGTAATTTCAGGCGTCCAATGGTTAATGCATCAGGACAGCATTCACATACTGCATATATATGTTGTAATCAAGAGGTTACTGGTTGTTTGAGGCACAAGCCACAGTTCTTGGAAGCGTGCTGTCATTCAGATTCTTGTGGACAAACAGTTCCTCAAGCTAATTTAGATTTTGGCTCAGCATCTTCACAAGTGGTTGATTCTGCCTGGTATCCTGATAGTGGGGTGACAGCGCACATAGCAAATGATATAGCAAAGATGGTTGAATGCAACACCTATGCTGGTTTAAGGTAAAGTGACAGTGGGAAATGGTAATCTTGTGGATATTTCTCATACAGGTTCAGCTTCTTTATCTACTTGTTCTGGTGATTTATTGCTAAACGATCTTTTGTTTATACCTGACATACATAAGAACTTGTTATATGTTTCCAAGTTTGCTCAAGATAACAAAGTTTATTTTGAATTTTATCCACATTGTTGCTATGTCAAGGATCTAGTCACACACAAGGTTCTCCTTCAAGGAACTGAATTTTATGGTTTGTACAAGTTTCTTCAAGCAACAAATGTTCAGGCTTATAGTGCTGCACATGGAGATGATGATGTTGCTGAATCTGTGACACATAGTGATTTTCAACTTTGGCATCAATAGCTGGGACATCCTACAGTTGTTATAGTTTATCAAGTTGTGAAATATTGTAATCTTAGGATTTCTAAATCCAAAAGTTCTTCTTTGTGTCATGCTTGTGAAATGGGAAAGAGCCATAAGTTGCCATTTGTACCTTCTGCGACAGTGTATTTTGCTCCATTGGAGCTTGTGTTTGCTGATTTGTGTGGTCCTGCTTCTTGTTTTTCATTAGGGTGTCAATGTTATTTGTCATTTGTTGATGCTTATACACGCTATACATGGGTTTATTTTCTCAAGCATAAATCATATGCTTTTCGAATATTTTTATCCTTTAAAAGTCAGGTTGAATTATAGTTGAACACTAAGCTCAAGCAGCTTCAAACTGATAATAGGGGTGAGTTTAGATGTTTTGAGTCTTATCTCAAGCAAAATGGGATAGTTCATAGGTTCTCCTGCCCTCACACTTCAGAACAAAATGGTTTGGTGGAGAGGAGACATAGGCAGATTGTTAAAAAATGGTTGACTTTGCTTGCTCATTCATCTTTGCCATTATTTTATTGGACTGATGCTTTTCAATCTGTTGTACATTTAATGAATTTGCTGCCAATAAAGGTTCTGGAGGGAATGTCACCAGCTGAGAAACTTCTTGGTACTACACCAGATTACAAGTTTTTGAAGGTATTTGGGTGTTTATGTTATCCTTTGTTGAGACCATATAATAGACACAAGTTGCAATATAGGTCTTGTCTATGTGTTTTTCTTGGATATGTTGCAAATCACAAAAGGTATAAATGTACTGATAGCATAGGTAGAATTTATGTCTCAAGACATGTTAGATTTGATGAAGGACGGTTTCCTTTTGCCACTGGAAACTTTTTCAAAAATCTTGCCCTTATTTCTTCTACTTCAGCTCAATCAGTGACAACGTTACCTGTACTTCAGTCATTTTATTTTGTTGTTCCTGCTGTGTGTCTGCAAGATTAGCATGTGGTGTCACCAACTGCTTCTCCTTCTGATTTTGGTTCACATGATTCATCTGCAGTGTCTATTGCTGTTAATTCTGATATTTTTGGTGCAGTTGATGTTCAGGTTTCTGTTGAGTCAGACCATGTGTCTTTTGAAGATAGATCTGTTGAAATTCAGTCTTCAGTTGTTGTTGGTGTATCTAATATGCATCCCATGATGACCAAGAATAAAGCTGGCATTTTAAAGCCAAAAGTGTCCGGTGCTGCTGTTTCTGAAGTTGAGCCATCTAGTATACATCAAGCTATGAGTGAGTCAGCTTGGCAAGTTGCAGTGTATGATGAGCTTAGAGCTTTGTACAAGAATAATTCCTAGACGCTTATGGTTCCACATGTTGATAGGATTCTTGTTGGTTGTAAGTGGATTTTTAAGTTGAAGAGGAATTCTGATGGAACTATAGCCAGGCATAAGGCCAAGCTTGTAGCTCAGGGATACTCTCAATGTAACATCCCTAAAATTTATATATAATAAAAGAAGTAATAAGTTGAATAATGTATAATTGATTTTTTTTTTTTTTGGTAAGATGAGAAAATGATATAAAAGAGAGGATTGAGGAGTGGATAATAATAATAATAATAATAATAATTAAAAAGTATGTTTTAGTACATTGATTTAAAAGTAAGGACTAAATTGTAAATATGTGAAAAGTTTTTGGCTCAAGTGTAAATATTCAAAATTTAGATGATCAAAGTGTAAAAAATGAGAAAGTTGAAGGACCAAAAGTGAAAATATACCAATTTACTATGATATGGAATTGGCATGAAGGGACCAAATTGAATAAGTAAAGAATCATGAGGGACTAAATCGTAATTTTTCAAATTAAGTGATGACTCAAGGGTGGAATTTTGAAAGACCAATAAGGGCAAAATAATCAATTAGCAAGAGGGAGAATTCTAGAATGTAATGATAATATTGATGATATTTGGAGATATTTTTCATTAATTAATTAGTTAAATATTATTTAATTAATATTTTACTTAAATATTTATTATTATTTTATTTAGAAAATGGTAGTATAAAAAGAAAGGAAGGATGAAGGAAATTTATCATCCTTCCAACGTGAGTAAAAGGGTGAGAAAAAGAAGTCCTTTCTTTTTGCAATTTGGTCCTTTTCCATGAAAACCTATCTTTTTACCCAAATTTTTTTTAAAATTTCCTTAGATATTAGAGAGAGAAGATGAAGTAGAGATTCTAGAGAATATGTACATCAATTTAGAAGCAAGAAATAGTAGATGAAAGCGGAGAGAAGAAAAAGGAAGGAAAGTGGTGAAGAAGATAAATGCATGAAAATGAAGAAGAAAGGAAGAAATTCTTGACAAAGAAGGTAAGTTTCATACTAAACCTACTTGTTTTTTAATAGATTGAGTTAAAATATTTTGAGTGAGATGTATGATACGTGTATTTAATTAATACTAGAAATAGAAAGTATTTCATGAAGAATAATGTGATTTGTATGGTGAAAAGTACTAAGATTAAGAAATGAATATGTAATCTACACATAAACATAAGTGATTAAATTGCATAGTAATCAAAAGTATGGCAACTATGTGTGATTGAATGAAACATAGTGCAAAGAAACATGGAAAAGAAAACATTTTCATTAAACAGTTTGGACAGTAGCGGTGGATTAACTTTGAAAATTCACCAAAAATTATATAAATTTAGTTAGAGATTGAATTAAATATACAATTAAATCTTATTGAGTCTAGTTTCATATGGAAGAAACGGTGAAAGAAACAGAATTGTATATTTTGAGATATAATAGTTTTTGTGAAACAAGGTCAGAGTAGATTCAGGTTCCCCTGTTTTGATTTTCGAAAATCATAAGAAAATTGTAAAAAATGATTAGAGGCTGAAGTTTATATGCTTAAATTCTTAATGAGTCTATTTTCAAGAGAAACAAATGAAAACATCATCTGAACCCTGTACTAATAGATAATTAATTTTTAGTAAAGAAAGATCAAAACTGTCAAGCAGCAGAGAAGGGAAAACTTTGAAGAATTTTCTGTACGAATTGGCTAAAATAGAAATTTTGAATTTTTTATGGTAAAAAGATATTTGAGTCTAATTTCAAAAACATCAAGCAGGTCTTAATTTCGAATTCTGTAGCTCAAGATATAAATAATTTAGTGACTATGACTCAAGTGGACAGCTTTGAAATTAACACATAAGTAAATAATGGAATTATAGATAATATATTGTTACATATAAGCATGCTATATACTAAAAGCTAAAAATTTTAATAAATATATATATACATAAAGGATGTGGAATGGAGAGGAGGAGGAAGAAAAATATATATAGTAGATGAATTTGAAATGTTTCGAAATGGTTATAAGTGATGGAATGATTAATACATGTGAGTATATTTAAACGAATTGATAATAATAAGTGAATAATAGTTAATTGATGTGATATTGAAATCATTATTAAAATTTTATGAAGAATTAAATTGATTGGCAAGATTTAAAAATAAATATGAAATATATATAAAGTGGGTAAATTACTTTTGAAAGTGCAAGTTCTCCAATGGTCTTATTTGTAAAACTTAAATATTTATGTTAATTTTATAAATTTCGTTATCTTTGATTGAATATTATATTTCTATGAGGACTTAAGATTAGAAATAGATGTAAGTGGATGATATGTAAAATGAAGTGGCGATTATGACATCTGAATACGATTTAGGTAATCAAATAAATAAATAAAAAGTGTGAAACTTATAGGAAAATGGAGACAACGTCATGATGACACATTTGCCATGTCACGACGTGAAACCCCCAATGTCGCGACAATAGTCCAAAATTTTTATAGACTTTACAATTTGGTCTTTGACCAATTGTGGATGTTTTAATGAGCTCCTTTAACTCATAATTAGTACTGTTGTAAATTCAATATTTACTAAAATGAGTAAATGATCTACACTAATTAAATAATATGATAAATTGATTTTGAAATTTTTAGTAGTTGCTCCGGCAACGAATGTGACATTCCGGTGCCTTGACTCAGCGATTGGGTCGAGTATGGGGGTATTACACTCAAGCTGCTGGGGTAGATTATCATGAGACTTTTAGCCCGGTGGTTAAGGCTAATACAGTTAGAACTATGATAGGGTTGGCAGTATCTCAACGATGGAAGCTTAGGCAAGTTGATATCAACAATGCCTTTTTGAATGGGGACTTGGTTGAGGAGGTGTACATGAGGCAACCTCTTGGTTTTGAGGATGGGGTTGTCTTAGCATGCAAGTTGAACAAGACTCTATATGGTCTTAAGCAAGCTCCAAGGGCTTGGTTTACCAAGCTGAAGGAATTTCTGGTGCAAGATCAATTGTTTCAAGCTTCACAAGCTGATCCTTCTTTATTTTTTAAAGCAATTCCTGATGGGTGATGGGTGATGGGTGATGGGTGTGTGTTTATTCTGGTATATGTTGATGACATAATAGTTACTGGTAGTTCAGATGTGACTATTGATCAGCTGATTAAATGTTTGCATAATCGGTTTTCATTGAAGGATTTAGGTGAGCTTAATTTCTTCTTGGGACTAAAGGTTACTCGAAAGGGGGATTGTGTGCATATGCCACAGACCAAGTATACTAGAGAATTATTGGAGAAGGCTAAAATGACATATGCCAATTCTGTTCCAACACCCAATGGCTATGTAGTTTGTGCAATATATCTGTGTGAATATAATCAAGATTACTTTGTTTCTATAGTACTTTCTGATACAATGCAAAAGAAAATGAAAGAAAAAGTTATTCTTTTGTGATGGGAAATCAAGATGATATCACTTATAAACCATACTACAAATCATTAATTTAACTAGTGGCAAATCTCAATTGATAACTTATTTAAAAATGAACTCAACAAGTGGTTCCAGTGGAAAAGAGGATGTTGTTCATCCTAGGAGTCTCGGGTTCGAGCACTTGTGTGTGCAAGATGTGTGTAAGTTATCAAAGGATTAAGAAAGTATAAACAAATACTACCATGTAATTACATCAGTAAATTAAAAAAAACTTATTTAAACTTTTAAATAAGAATAAGAAAAATGTATACAAATGTATTTATATCTTTTATTTCTTTCGTATCCATGGCACATGGCTATAAAGGATCAAAAAAAATTTTCCTCCAGCTTTTAATGTTAGAAAAGAAATCTTCAATTTATTAATTTTTTTATCGACACTTCATTATAAGAAGAAAAAAAATAACAGAGGCCTTCAATTCTTCATTATAAAAGTTTCATCTCGAATTGTCACATTATATTACAAGAATGATTGAATGGTTTGGTATTTTATTAGTCGGAAAATTTTTTTTGAAAATATTGATATTAATGTTATCATTAATGATTTTGCATCTTGGAATGCTCATAGAACCTATTTTTTATGATTTTTTTTGTAGTTGATAAAAATAGAAATAGATTGAATAAAAAAAGTTTATTTTTAATTGTGTTAAAAAATATTTTGTTCGCTTAACGTAATAAAACATAATATTTTAATTAAATTACTAGTATCTTTTTATTTTATTGTATTATATATTTTTTAAAAAGAATCTCAATTTATTCTTTCGTCTAAGACCCCAAAAATATCAAAAACAAACCTATTCTTCATATTACTATTCATTATTTTAATTCTTTTGATGGAAAATAAATTCTTCATAAATTTGAAATTTTATTTTAAAGACATTTTTTAAAATAGTGAGTATCACATTAATGGACGTACTGATTTTTTGTCTTAATACAAATACATACAAGTATCGACGTGTTTTAGTATATTATTTCAGGTTTATCGATATTTTTAAATATTTTTTATTTATATGTATTTATAGTTTAGTTTTTAGCTTTTTTAATAAATTATATATAAATTTAAATATTTTTTACATATATATTTATAGTCTAAACTTTAGTTTCTTCATGCATTATATTTTACTTTGGTGAAAAATAAGTTATATATTATATTAACAAGCAAATATATCTCAGTTATATCCATATAAATATATTTACATGTAATATAAGTTTTAAAATTATTAATTAGGTTGAATAATTCAATTTAACAACTTTTAATTTTAAATATAATTATGGAAAAAATGAAAATTATTAAGATAAAAAAATAAAAATTAATTTAAAATATCAAAATTGAAATGCTAAAAAAATTCATATAAAACTATTTAAACCCCACAACAATATCACATTCAATGTAAAAAGAATGATTCCCATTTGCTAAAGAAAAGCCTCGAGAAATTGAAATGCTAGATAATTATAATGAGAACTTTACAAATCTATACTACTCGGATTTAGTATGTGCCAGATATGAATATATTTCCGATGAAAGTTTTTCTATATATTTGGAAAGTCATATGCCCATTACCATATTCGAATATCTGTCGAATACGGACACTTTACGAAAAATAATAGAGTCGAGCAAATACAAAATGAAAATGAAACATAGACAGTTTATTCATGTAGAGCAAACCAGATACTCCTTCAACAAGCAAAAGTACTCTTCATATAAAATCTAACTGGATAAACCTGTATGCTATGCATGCTCTACTTTTATTTCCATTTCTCAACCAACTAGATTAGGCTTTTAAACTCCTTCACTCTTAATCTTATCGGTGATAAACTCAATATTTTCCTGCAATTGATAATCCAATTCTTTCAGCTGCTCTAAATTATTCCAATCACAGTTATTTTCACCTGCCATGGTTTCGGCCAGAGCAAGTTCCTTCTCCAGCTCTTGGTTTTTCTCTTTTCGTTTCTCTAACCTACCATTCAACTCCAATATGCTTCTTTTAAGAAGAATGGTTTGGTCCATCATATTCTTACCTCGTTGCTGTGCCGGTAAACTCTTGAACTTTTTAAGAACTTGACATGCTTCGGCTTTGGATGGCCAAACATCCGGTTGTGCATCGTAAGAACTGAAGATTATAGCACAAGCAGCAACACCGCAAAGGGTTGTCAGCTCACTCAGCTTCTTCAGCAGCCCGGCCTTTCGCTTCTTTAGGGTCGCTTTCCTGGCATATTCGTTAGAAATCAACTCGTACACAGTTGTCTTTCTGCCCATGGTTAGGAATACAGAGAACGAATTAATGCCGTGTGTCTACACCCCTTTGGAAAAATTACATATATAGAGGGATGGCCTCAAGCATATATGGTTAAATATCATAATGTGGTAACATTGTAACCGAACAGCTCAAATTTTGTTCACCAGCAGATTCTAAAGAAGGCCCACAATGAAACTGATAAATCAAGGAACCTTCCAAATATGAAAATTTTAAAGGATACCTTACTAATTTAACAGAAAGCCATAGGAGTATTTCGAATTGTAGCGTTTTTCATGGATGAGTACATGGCATGCAATTTAAAAGGGACAACTAAGGAAAGATTTTCCACCGTGTATGTAATGTACCAATGTGTGCTTACATTTGTTCTTTAGACGAGGACAGATTCTTTTTTATTACCTGAAAATGGGAATGTAGGAGAGCATATAATATCATCATGTCACATAACTGAGTACTAAACAGAGAAGGGTAAACTTGGAAAAGGCTAAAAGTGAAGGAGAAATGAATTTATCTATTATTGATTTCTTCAAAAAGTTGCATAGGGAAGGATGCATTCATTTTGAGGCGTTAATAGATACTAAAAAGTAAATAAGCAACATGTATTTCCTAATCAACATGGAATAGATCATTGATATCAGAGAAAGAAATCACCTCCAGAGACATAAATAAGGTTTAAAAGAATAATTCAACCTTTGACAGCCATTTACCAGCTAAAATAACTTGTAATTGTTCACTGTCAACTAATAGAAAAGATAGATGATTACCATCTGAGGATGCTGATCACACGCCACTGAGAACCAGCATAGTTCATCGGCGATTTTCCTGGAAATTCTCCAGAAATTATATCAAAGTCAATAAGTAAAGGTTAATCATCTGTAATAGTGACCACAAATCAACCCTTTCATTCTTCTTGGTGATCTGATGTCCTATCATTCAGTGGTCATCTTCAACCCACTGCTGTTTATCACCATAACAAAATAATAAGGCATAAGGTGAAAACATTATAATGAAAGCAAGAACGAAAAGTTACGAGTTTCTGGAAACAATTTGTTATGGAAAGAACTTTCTATTCAGCAGAATGGCAGAGCAACAAATTAAAAAGAGGACTCTGAAATGCTATATGTAGAAACAGATCAACTTTATAAAAGATCCATTCTTTAACAATTACGCTAGAATGCTCAAAGTCATAAAACTTTTCCATTCCTTCATCAAACAGATTGGTTCGCATATATGCTGTGAAAATCATGTCATCACGCAAACACGTGCTTGATCAAACAAGCACAGCCATGTACAAAGTTTCAGGTGTATTATGTGCAAAATTACGCATTATGGGGTAAAAAGAGGAGTATACAAAGCAAAGGCAATAACATACGGGAAAATATCATGACCAAGTCAGTACATAGGGCATTAGTTTATAAGGAACGCCAATAACAGTATTTTCTACCATTATCCTATTCCATGGATTTTTTTGTTTAATGCCTAGTTTAATAGATGCATTATGGATGGCATAATACAAATGAAAGGCAAGAATTAATTCAAGTGTTTAGTTTTGCACCATAAATTTTGAGCAGGTAACCCTTATGTGGAGGCAACTTTCTTAGATATGATTACTACCAGACACCGAAAAGTCAAGAGCTACCAATTACATTCTCAAGAGATAGGTATCTCCCTATAAGAATACCAAATCTTTGAGTTTTGATGCATACCTGAATTAGCACTTGCTTTGCATCTACAGTTGGCTTGTCTCTTATGCAGAGTTTTCTGTCCAACTCCAAACAGCTTTCCTTAATCTGTTTCACATTTCTAATGGGTAACTTCCAAGTTTCATATTTCATTTCCTATAAATGCTTCTCCAATTGAGTGCATCATCACTCTTCCAGATTCATCATAAAAACTAAACTCCTTCAAGAAAGAAATTCAACAACTTAATATCTTGCACCTACTAGTAATCTCTACAAGAACCATATAGGAAACAACAAAACGGTAATTAGATCTCTGGGAATTATTTCTCTCATTTCCACCTTGGACAAGAGTTTCAATTGTCATGTGATAATCAGGGCAGGATTTCGAATTCACCGTAGCAGGAGGTAGGTTTGGTGATCTAGTAAGTATAAATTATCTGTGATAGTTCATCACTGAGCTCCCTTTGGCTCTGGGAGTAGGCTTAGCAACATACCTGAATTTCCTTCTTTATTCAAAATCTTTTCAACCTTGCTTGGTTAATTGATTCTTAAGGTGAGATCCACCCTAAATACAACTCAGACCAGGTTCCTTCTTAACACTTCACTGTTGCAACTGTTCGCTAACACTAGAAAGCCACTTATTTGCATTCTTGGGGTTCAAATTCAATTATTTTCCTTGCAAGTTTCACAGTTATGGTGTCCTTTACAAACCTTAAAAGCACTCAACAAAACTCACCACATTACTGGGTTATATACCTAATACCGGATGTGAGGATGACATTTTCTACTGCTGCTAGCCTTCCAGCATGCCCAAAGAGGTCAACACAACAGGAATAATGCTCTACATTGGTTTCAACTTCATAATCATTCATGCTTTCAAAGTATCTGCAGTACTCAAAAGGTAAATCACATACTTATGATGAATGTAAATGAAGAATGAATCATCTCCTTGCACAGAAGCTTGTAAAGGAGAATGGATTGTCAAACAGAATGCTTGTGGGATAGATAAAAGCAGTTCAATAACACCTTGCAAAACAAGGAAGTTAAAACTCCTAAATAAATGCACATATGTACTTATTATCTATATATCATCCTCCTAAAATTAAGAGAGATTTTTTAAAAATTAAATTAAACTCCCAGCTTAGCTTTTCACTTTGGTCCTAATACTGAAAATTTTCCATTTCAAATATTAGGTAGCCATACATGTGGATGCAATTTTTTCTTAAAATTTAGGAATGCAACCCATCACAAGAACCCTCACATCCAGATGCACATATATCATATATACAAATGCACTTGGAAAAGATAGAAGGGCTCCATTGACACACTGTAATCCTTCATCCACAAGTAGACCATAACTAATAATCCTGTGAATCTAATATGGATATAATTAAGCACCACCCCATGTTCCTTCATCAACCCAAAGCATCCTAGCACATCCATGTAATGTGAAGCTACGCTAATCACTTACCAAGAAACTACATCTGTACTCTGTCTCTTCAAATGTGAGATCAGCAGAGTCTACCTCACTGCACTTATCATACACGAAACCTGTCCACGACTACTTTGAACGGAAAATCAAAGAACCTAATCACCAATCTTGCTGATGCTAAATCTGCAAAAGCACTCAACATATTGGAGATAATGAACTCATCTGGTCATCCACCAGATGCCAGCAGTTCATAAAACATATTCAATGTGCTCTCAGGTTGCACATAATGAACATGGCCAGAAATCATGGATGCCCTTGATACATGATAGAGATCATATTTATGCCACATCTACCTTCTACCTTTAAGTGGCAATGCATCTTATAATAAACATTTAGCCATTACAATTATTTAAAAAAGAAAAAAGGAATGTCTCACATCCACATTGTAAGAAAAATATGTAAAGAATAGAATTGATGTTCATTTTTTTTCTCCCAAAATTCATACACTATCTTCATCAATACTAGCTAGTTCATCAAAAACCTTAATAATGCATTCCCAAACTGAATGTGAACTTTCTTTTTCCTACATAAAAAGGGAAACTAAACTTTTAACGTATAACTACTTGGGAACTTTATCATCAGAGGTTGGAGCCTTTTTAACAGATGTACCAGAGTTTGCTGCTTCTTCATTTTCGACAAGCTTCCGGAGTCTTTCTTGAAGGGCTCGCACTCGATCCTCAGTCTTACGAAGTTTCCTCCATCTGTAAATAGTCCAAAGTGCCATACCACCATAAACAAGCGTGTAAGATCCCCATACATAAGGATACGTTTCAGCGTGCTCCTTAATTTTCCGATATCGTTCCTGCACCAATTCCGATAGGCTAGCCGGCGGAGTAGTTGTAGTTTCCTGAGACGCTTCCCCTTCTCGCTGAGTCGCCATTTTCGGACTTTAAATGATTATCAAACGCCTGCTAAGTAAGCAAAGGTTTTAGAAATGGAAATTAGAATAAAAATATTCAAAATCAAATGCATAATCTTTCTTATAATCAAAAGTTCAACAACAATTTGGCAGGATAACTTAACCTCGGTTGCTAGGACTCGTCGTTTACGGCGCCAAACCGCGACACTCACTGACACGAGCTCGTGGCCGGAGCTCGAGAAAGATGAAGAAGAAAATGAAGAAACAGAAAAAGAAAAAAAAAAACCGACGAAGATGGAAATGGAGATGGCGGCGGCGGAAAAATAAATAAAATTAATAGGGCTTGCTAATATTTTAGAATTTTTAAATTTTATTTTAACAAAGTTTAATGGTATAATGTTAAATTTAGCCTTCAATGTGTACTCTTTTTATCACTTTAGTCCTAATTTCTTTTATGACTTTATCCCTCACCCTTCAAATTTTCACCAAAATAAAAATTAATTTTTAGGATAAAGTATAAGAATAATCACTAAACTATTGAAATCTTTTTATTTTAATCATTTAATTATTAATTTTTTCTAATTTAATCATTTAATTTTTTGAAAATAAAATTTTTAATAACTTTTCTGATAGTTGCCATTAAATTAGTGCCGAAAAGCTTATGTAGAATTTTCGGTATTTCCACATAATATTTTAAAATTTGCACATATATAATTAAAAATGTTGGCCATTGAATAATTTTGTTGTCGTTGTGGTGCGTTTTGCCTATGGAAACATAAACAAAGTTGTTTTAATTTTTAGACCCAAATTATGTTACTTGTTATGGTGGGTTTATTAAAGTAAAGTGTATTGTATTGAAGAAGTCCTGAAAATGTTCAAAGTTAGTGTTTAGTGTTTAGTGTTTAGAGGGTTATTCAAAAATTTCAAATGAGTTTGGATAGACGTTCGTTTATTTGTAATTAGTGTAAAAATAATAGTGATGATGAAATTAGATATTATAATGATATTGTTGTCTAAGATAAAAAATAAGCTAAATGTACCACACCGTCCATTCAAACCTACATTAGATTTCTGTTTTTAGAAGTATTTGTTGAGATCGATCGAGAGTTGGAATGTTTGAAACCATCCACACTTGTGCAATTGTAAGGATAAAATTTTGAAGGGTAGAAAATTAAAAAGATGAAAAATATAATTTTTTTTTATAGGTGTATTTGATAGGAAAGATGAGAAAATGGAAAAAAAATATATATTTAAAAAAATACGTAATTTGGACTCACATACATATTTTATTTTTTTCTTATTTTTCTTCTCAATTAAATACACTCAAAATTTATTTATCTTTTTTACTTTTTCATCCAACCAACGATGAAGCCATCATTAAAAAATATATTTTTAATTTATAAAATTAGTAAATTGACCCCACAAAAATTTTATAAAATATATTATTTTATAGGAAAATAAATTAATCGTTACCCGCTCACTATTATTTCATCATTTTTTATCACTTTTCTTTCAAAGTTTTCTTATTTTTCACACACATTTTAACTATATTTTAATAGTTTTAGGTGAATCTCCCTAATTTGGTAACAACCATTCTTTTCTTTACAAGATTTATTGATTAATCTCTTAAAAAATTAAGATCGTGACTTGTTATGGATTATGATTTTTTTTGCAAAGTTTAGTTTTTATTAATTAAATGATTTTGGGATATTAATTTTGCATGATATTTTTAATCTTTTAATTCGATAATAACTTTTAAATTTGTATCAATACAAATCTTTAAAAAAAATCGACCATATTTATAATCTTGAATTTTGAATAATGAAACTCTTTGATTTTTTTAAAAAAAAATATTTATAAGTTAGTCCACGCAACAATATAAGTTTTATTTCAGTTAAACTATTTATTTTGAATATCGATTAAGTTTTAATTTGATTAATATCAATTTTATTATTAATGTAGAATGACATGATTTCGAGTATGTTAAAGATCATTTGTCCTCTTTTTTAAACTTTCACTCACGAGTTAATTTTTACAAGATGTACCCTACGTTTGAAAAAAAAAAGAAGACATTTTATTTATTTTTTAGTTTTTTAATTTTATTCTATTTATTATTAAATGAATAAATTTAGTTTTTATATTATTAAAAAAATTAAATAAGGCTAAATTAAAATAGAGTTAATATTTATCTTTTAAAAAATGTTTAATGATAAATTTGGTCACAAATGTTTGCTATTTGTTTTTTTTAACCTTTTTTTTTCATCAACCTATGATTTTTTTTTCAATTTGCTTTTACTAACATATTTAATGAGTAAATTCAAGGTTTTAATTTATCTTTTTTAGATAATTTCATGTGTTATTTATTTATTTTATTATTTTTTACATGTTATCATCTTATTGGGTTATTTAAATAATAAATTACATCCCATTAAAAATATTTCACATATAAAATTCCACATCACCCTGTTAACTTTTTTAACGGTGCTTTCATTAAAACCGTTAGAAAAAGCATTTTTTTTTTTAAAAGTTGGCGACCAATAAAGGCTCAAAAATACAATTAGAATCATTTTGACAAAACATACAAACGTTAGTAGTCAAATTTGTCATTAAGCCTTTAAAAAATATCATTTATTATTTAATAGAGTTAATATTTTTAATATTTTTATAGTTTTATAAATAAAATTTTTTGTTTGGAGTTGAATTGCAATTCAAAAAATAATGTTCGAGATATTTGTATACAACAAATGTTAACACTATTATAGTTTGGACTTATTTGATCTTTTTAATATAGGCATAAGTGTAAAATTAGCCCCTAACGTTTGGTGATTTTATCATTTTGGCCCTTATCGTTTTTTTTGGCCATTTTAATACACAACCTTTGTTTTTTGGTCAAATTGATCATTTTTTAACGGTCTTGCTGACGTGGCCATTAGTTGACTAACGGTGCTGACGTGACAAATTCTTTTCACACATGGACACTGCCACACAAGCATATCCTGACGTGGCATATAAGACAAAATATGCCACGTCAGCAAAAATTAATAATTTTAAAATATAATTTTTTAAAAAATATTTTAAAATTAATTTAAAATTATTTTTTAAATATAAAATTATTAAAATCATAATCATTAAAATTTTTTGGGTTTTTTCTGCTCTCCTTCTCCTTCCCCCTTCCCCTTCCCCACCACTTGCACTGCTGTTACACTATCAAAACAAACAAAAAAAGGAACGAGAAGGAGAAAAAAAAACAAAAGATCGATATCGCACAGAGTGCCTGATATCGCCCTATTTGAGATACTGATTCAAGTTAGAGTACTTCCTCAGAGAGGGAATCCTGAACTACAGGAAAAAAGGAGAGCTACTTGCCAGCAGAAGGAAAGGAAGAAGTAAAAGCTTTCGCATGTAGTCACTCACATTATTTGTACTTTACATAAGCCTGTTAATGCAGCTTAGCTGAAAGAGATTCTAAGCGAGAAGCAATACTGAACCGGAGCCACATCGAGTTAGTTCCCCTCAAAGCTTTCTTCTGAACTTGCCAACAAGTGCTTATGAAAGCAAGTCGGTCTCTATCAAACAATCAAGCACAAGAGACAACAAGGTCTTGAGGCAGAAAGATTGATAGACACAAAAAGAGAAGATATAGATTTCAAAGAAGAGAAGCGAAAGCCGCTCAAATGCAAAATTGGAGGGCAAAAGCCACTCGCTTCACTAAGGGCAAGGAACAAAAACCACTCAATTCTTTGTGAAATTAAGGAGAGCCGCCAGCCCTTTCTTATTATATTAATTATTAGCGGGTAGGTTAAACTTTTTCCTGAAGCATAGATGAAATTAGAGATGAAAAAGACGCTAGCATTAGCAGAAGATCATCAATCATACTTTCTTTCCTTATACCACTATCGAGGAAGAGAAACCCTATTGAAGGGGAAGGGAAGGGGGAAGGGGAAAGAGAAGGAGAATGAGAATGAGAGCAGAAAAAAAAACCCCAAAAAATTTAATGATTATGATTTTAATAATTTTATATTTAAAAATATTTTTAAATTATTTTAAAAAATAATTAATTTTTGCTGATGTGGCATATTTTGTCTTATATGCCACATCAGCATATGCTTGCGTGGCAGTGTCCACGTGTGAAAAAAATTTGTCACATCAGCACCGTTAGTCAACTAACGGTCACGTCAGGAAGACCGTTAAAAAATGATCAATTTGACAAAAAAAACAAATGTTGTATATGAAAATGGCCCAAAAAACCGATAAGGGCCAAAATGACAGAACCACCAAACGTTAGGGGCTAATTTTGTACTTATACCTTAATAATATATGGACTAAATAGATCCATTTAATAATAGAGGTACTAATTTGATATGATCCTTATAATACATGGATCTCCTAATTACTTTAATCTATATTTAAATGACATAATGATAAATTTAACATATTTTATCAATTTGGTCTTTATTCTTTTTTTTTTTAGTTAAATTTAACTATTAACCTTTCAAAAGGTAGTCAAATAACCTTTATAACAAAAATGTTGATTAAAATATTAATTTTTTAACGATGATGATGTGGCAACTTGAGTGATAGTTCATATGTGCTTCATGCTTATATGGTATTGTTTGTCTTATATGTCAGGCCAATAAATAAATTAATAATTATAAAAATATAATACAATGACTCAAAATTAATAAAATTAACATGAAATAGCGTGGATTGCTATATGAGTTGTCATGTTTAAAAATTAATAAGGAACCCAAATAGTGGTTTCAGTAGAAAAGAGGATGATGTTCATCTTAGGAGACCCGAATTCGAGCATCTGTGTGTACAATGTGTGTGTGTCTTGTCAAAGGGCTAAGAAAGTATGAACAAATACTACCATGTAATCACACCAGTATATTAAAAAAATAGCAAATAAACTCTTTCTAAAATATTAATGGTTAAATTTGATTTTTTTTTAAAAGATTGATAATTAAATTTAGCTCAAAAAAAAAATAAGTATCAAATTGATAAAAAAAATATAAACATTAAAAACCAAACTTATCATTAGTTTTAATAAAGACTTAAAAAAGAAATTTTTATTATATTCTTAAATTATATATTAAAAAATTGACTTACTAAATTAAAAGTTGGATTTGAATCTAATTGAGTGAAAAAAATCAATTGATCATAATCGAATTGTATTATGAATAATTTTGTACGATGCGTGAATCATGAAACAAACATAATTAAATTGAAAATTAATTACAACATAATAAATCAAACTAGCATTTTAAACTTTACACTAAATCTGTTAATGGGTCGGATTATTTGTCCAGACTTGAAAATCCACTAAAAATTTGTGAGGGTTTGAGTAAAAAATTAAATTCGTTTAAAATATGGACCGAGTTCGGATCTTGAATGTTCAAGATTGAGCCCGTCCCAATCTATTTTAAGTTTATAATACTTTATATTATATAATTTAAAACACATAAGAAAATAAACATATACTAAATATATAATACTACTCTAATGTAAACATTAAAATAATGTTAAGATGATTATATTAAAAAAATTAATAAATAAAAAATATATAAAATTATTAAATATTAAAATAATACAATATAAATATTTTTAAAAAATAATATGGGTATGTCTAAAGTGGGATTGCGTTAGTCTTTTGCAAATATGGATAAATTTGGACAAAATTTTAGACTTAAATTTTGGGACAGACCGAGCTTGAACAAACATAAAATATTTTAATATCATGCTTGAATCCGACCTGAACCCGATTCGACCTAACCCATGAGTCCCTATAATAAATTATATATATATATATTTTAATTTAGAGTATAATTCAAATTCCTTTAAATTATAATATATAAAATTTAAAATTTCCATTTCTCTCCCGTATTAAAACTAAAATTGATCTAAGTTTATAAAAATAAACTATTAATCCCTATTAAATATCTAAGTTTATAAAAATAAAATACTAATTAATGTTCAAATTATCCCTACTAATCCCTAATAAATTTAGAGGAATTGATTTTATATATTATATAGATAACTCGAAAAGGAAAGTTAGTGAAACGATGGAATTTAATTATTAAAAAATGGGTTAAAAATTTGTAAAAGCATTTTTTTTCTTAATTTGAAATTTTTAAAAAATAAAAGGTCTTCCCTTATGTTTGATTCATTTTTCATCTTTGATTTCTTAAATATAAATTTTCTTCTTTTTCTAATTTTGTTTAATTATTTATTTGATATATTTCTTATTTTTTATTAATTTATATATTTAACCGAAGATTTAACATGTTTGTTATAAGATATTTCACAATCCGAAAATTCAACTCGTCCTCACAACCCAAAATCCAACCCACCTCCATCACTTCTCGCCACCTCACAAGATGGAGTACAAGGGAGATGTGTGAGCCGCTAGATGTATCGCCCCATCGTATCTCACACCTCATGGACATAGCAAACTCGTGAGGGGATCTCATCGTGTCTCTCCACCTTGCTAGATGGAGCACAAGGGACATGTCCTATGGCCCATCGTATCTAGCACTCAGGGGTGAAGTCAGAAAATGTTTTAAAGAGATCGAAATTAAATTGTAATTTTTACAATAAAAAAAATATAATTTTAAAATATTAAATTAAAATTTTATCATTTTTAAGGGAGACAAAGTATAATTTTATTTTTACTATATAAAAATTTTCATTTTAAAGGAGGGGCATGAGCCCGTCAACCTCCTAAATTTGCTCCCGCTTGCACACTATTGATATGATAACAAGTGAAAAATAAAGTAATTACGTAAATAATTATATTCAAATCTAATTTTTTTTAAAATATTTTTTATACTAATTATAAAAATTATATTATATGCATGAAGCGAAAAGACAAATTCAAAAGCCGACATTAGAAGTAAAAGAAAATTGGAAAACAGCTCAAACAAAGGCAAGTGTAAAGCACCTACCATACGCCCAATCAGAAAAAGCGACTATTAAAATGCCCCAAATAAATACATCATTAAAGCACTGACGATTGAAGTCGAAACCAAGAGGTGTTGTCATCTTCCCCAAATAATCAAAAGCAACCTCCCAACAAAAACCAGCAAACACCTACAGCAACTCAGTCTGGTTCACGAACGGAATCAGCTACAGTCTGTCGGATAGCACATTCCGGAATCAAGTCCACCAGGTAATACACTCTTTTCTCCTTAAGCGTTGTGGTTGCCAAGATATGGGCCAGTGTATTAGCCGATCTGGGAATAAATTGAAAATTCACCTTATCAAAACGAACCTTCAACTGTTGAATGTCTTGAATAATAGCACCAATATGAGATCTATCCGCATGAGAGGACTGACATTTTTTAATCACAGACAGAGCATCGCCCTCAACGGTGATATCTGACCATCCTCCAGTAAGAGCCAAATGTAGAGCTTGCAAACAAGCATTCGCTTCAGCAGCGAAAGCAGACGAGACATTAGCATGGATGATCGTACGAACCTTGAGAACCTTACCCACATTGTTCTTGGCCACAACACCAGACGCGGAGCGGCTACTACCCGTATCGAAAGCACCATCAAAATTTATTTTGATGACATTACCAACTGGAGCCACCCATTTCACCAGTAAACCAGTATTGGGAATAGTTCGTCTTTCCAAAGCATCCAACTCACCAATATATGAAAAGGTAGATACAGCCGTATCCTTCCCAGAAATCAATCTCTTTTCGTGCACACAGAGATTCCTGTTTCTCCAGATCGACCACAAAGCACAACAAAATAACTTGCATTTGGGTTCTGATAAAGTATCAAAAGTCCAGAAAAGCCGATGATCAAATCTTAAATCTGTATTACTGATCTTATCTGCAATATGTAATTCTGACCAGATCTCTTGGAACACAGGGCAATACCTGAAGAGATGGTCAGTAGACTCATCCGCCATGCCACATCGGGGACAACAGATATTCACCGGGAGACTACGCAATCTCAAATTCACAAATGAAGGAAGGAAATTGTGTGAAAATCTCCAGATTGTAAATTTTATTTTTGGGGGTAAATTGAGACCCCAAAGCTTTCTGTAAAATTTTCTAGGCTCAGAATGTGTTGTAAAAAATTAGGACCTAGAGAAATTTTCTATAATAGTTTATAACAACTACGCACAGAAAACTCCCCAGAAGCTTTTTCAGTCCACACCATCAAGTCATCGCAATCTACAGGCAAGGGCAATTTCAGAATCCTATCAGCGTCAAACCTGGAAAAGGTATTCACAATAAACTCACTTTTCCAAATTATTTGAGATTGGTCAATTAAAATGCTAACTTTACAATTTTCCAAAGAGTGAACATAATTAACCAATTTATGAGAACCTCCCTGAGGAAACCAGGCATCCAAATTAATATCAATATTTGCACCAGACCTAACTCGCCATACACAACCCGTACTTAAAGCACCCTTAGCTGCCCAAATGCTTTTCCACAAATACGAGGGATTATGACCCAAAGGAGCATTTAAAAAATTAGAACGTGGGTAATATTTCGCTTTCATTACCCTTGCCAATAGCGAGTTTGGTGTAGCAATAAATCTCCAGCCCTGTTTTGCCAAAAGAGAAATATTGAACTTCCCCAAATCTCGAAATCCGAGCCCCCCATCCTCCTTCAACTGACACATTTTATTCCAAGTGCACTATTGGATACCCTTTCTCCCTTTCCCCTTTTGCCACCAATAACGGGCTATAAACTTTCAAGCTCACTATAAAATGATTTCGGCAACAAGAAGCAAGACATGGTGTATGTAGGAATCGATTGAAGCACCGATTTCACAAAACTTTCCTTACCCCCTGCGACAGCAACCTCGAACTACAATTGTCAACACGTAACTTCATTTTATCTTTTAGGGATTGAAACGAAGCCTTTTTTTTGTCTGCCCATAACATTAGGTAAACCCAGATATTTTTCAGGGTTCGACGAAAATTTTATCCCCAAAATATTCTCAACATCTCTTCTAGACTCCATCCCCGTATTAGCACTACAGAACCCAACGGATTTATTATAATTCACCACTTGGCCCGAAGCCCTTCCATATTCAAGGAGAATATCTTTCAAAACATGAGCTCCCAAAAAAGACACCTTACCAAAGAGGATGATATCATCAGCAAATAAAAAAATGGGTAATTTGAGGACTATATCTACTAGCACGAACACGATTAAAAGACCCTTCTTCAGCTGCCAATCTCATTAAAGCTGAGAGCCTCTCACTGCAGATAAGGAATATAAAAGGACTCAACGGGTCCCCTTGACGTAATCCCTTAGAGGGTGAAGAGATTCTACCACGAGAACTATTAATATTCACAGAATATGAAGCGGTCGAAAGACTTCTCATCACCAACTCCACCCAACCACCATCAAACCTCATTTTAAGCATAACGACTCTCAAAAAATCCCATTCCACTCGATCGTAGGTTTTGCTCATGTCCAATTTTAAAGCCATATGACCTTTCTTACTCAAATGCTTTTGCCGAAATCCATGTAGCAATTCATAAACTAAGATGACATTATCGGTGATCAGTCGCCCAGGGACAAAGGCACTTTGGGCCATATCTATGCAACAACTAATAACTTCTTGTAACCGGTTAACTATCAATTTGGCCACAATTTTATATAAAATAGAACACAAACCAATAGGTCTAAAATTTGCAAGATTCACAAGATTTGACATCTTGGGAATTAAGATAATATCCATAATATTAGCATCTCTAATAGGCCGACCCCCATTTAGAATACCCAAACAGAAATGAATAACATCCTGACAAATAATGGACCAATATCGTTGATAGAATATAGCGGGAAAACCATCAAAACCCGGCGCTTTCGTAAGGCCCATATTTTTAAGTGCACACCACAAATCCTCTTTAGTGAAATAAGCTAAAAGACCTCTAATCATATCAGTTGAGATGGACGTATTAATCCCCAACAATATATGCGCACAATCACCCACTCCAGTTGAAGTGAAAAGATTTTGAAAGAATCCGGTAGCTAATTCTTCAAGATCCCTATCAGTATGCACAAACGACCCTTCCACACATTCTAAATGAGTAATAGAATTAAAGCGATTACAAGTAGAAGCATACCTATGGAAGAAGGCAATGTTTTTCATCTCTCAATTGAAGCCAGTTCGCTCATGCTCGTTGCTCTCAAAAGGCCTCATCTTTATCAATTTCCATGTTTAAATGGACTTTAGTCTCGATGATCTCAACAAGATTATCTTCTGACCGATCCCCATTTAACAAGGTTTCCAAATTATTAGTAAGCTCTTGTTTTAGACCATTCCGCTTTCTTTTAATCGTTTGTTTCCAGAGCAATAAGCCATCTTTTAAACAATCAAGCTTATCAAGAATTGAACCTGTAGTTGAATTCCAAATACTTTAAATTTCACCCTTAAGTGACTCCTCCATCATCCATCAAGTTTCAAACCTGAATTTTCTCTTCTTAGTCCGAGCAGTATTCTTATTGTTGCAGATGAGCAATGGACAATGGTCCGAAATAGAATGGGGCAAATGGCGGATACTATAATTTGGAAAAATTTTCATCCACTCATCATTCGCTACGCCAGATCCAAACATTCGCGAATATTCATTTCGGAGAGATTTCCCCGCTCCCAAGTGAACCAAGTCCCAATATAACCAACATCCAACAAATTACAGTCCTCAAGAACACTCCTAAATGTCTCCATTCGTCTCTCATCACGGAGCACACCTCCACATTTTTCCGAAGATAAAAGCACCTCATTAAAGTCGCCACTAACAATCCAGGGAAGGTCATTCGCATGCCCAAATCGAAGAAGAAGATCCCAAGAAGAAATCCTATCATTCACAACGGGTGCCCCATAAAAACCTGTATAACGCCAACAACCAATACCATTAGGTTCCTTTATAGTAACATCAATATGATTCTTCGAAAAGCTACGTAACTCAACCGTCAAATCATTCAACCAAGCAAGGCAAAGACCACCACGTGATCCCTCTATGCCCACCTCAATACCATTAACGTACCCACATCGCTTCCTAAAAACCTCCATTCTCCTACTGTCTAATTTGGTTTCCTTCAGGAAAACCACCCGGGGTTTATAAATCTTCAGCATGTGCCGAAAGTCGTCTCTTTGCCCGTAAATTCCCCAGTCCACGGATATTCCAACTCATCGTTTTCATGGCTCTCGGTCGGCATGCCTCTTGGCTGCCGCCGATATAAAAGAAACAGTAGTGTTATCAACTTCCTTCGTGTCTGTCAAAGAAGAAGTAAAGAACTCACTGTCAGCAAAATTCACACTTAATTTGGATTTTTTAAGACCACACGAATCTTGCTCATAATGCTCAAGAGGCCCACAATCGAACACATCAACCTTACGTTTACCCAAATTCAGATTACCGCCCTCAGAAACAATACTAGGCCCACGAAATACTCTCTTCTAACGTCTCTTATCATGCACGTGTCGAAGAGCATTAGAATTAGAAAATGCTGCATGAGGAGCATTAAATGGCAGCTGGTAGCCGTTAGCCATATCCACATCGTCCCCCATAAAATCAGCCCCAAAATCCACGTTATTCAAATCAACATTAACCATCGAATCAGACAAATTCCCACAATCACTCCCTGGTATCTTCCTTTCCAAATCTGGCTCATGTACAACAGCCTTGCTCCGATTTCCATCTCCCCCATCGACCGCCTGACTGGAACCTAGAGAGGAATGCATCGACGTTCCTTCATCTTTCGAAACAGAAGAGCGCCCTGTATACAAATGTTGTGTCTGATATCTTTTCTACGCATCACCAAATTTATACCATTCCTTCCCCATAACCACCGAATTAGCTTTTAGAGCACTAGAAAAAGGTAAATCTTCTTCAACAGAACCTTCAGGCGAAAGAGGATGATCTGGGTAGTTCTTAAAGCCATGTCCCATTTTACCGCAACAAAAACAAAAATCGGGTAGGTTCTCGTACTTGAAGGCGATCCATAATTTATCCTCCTCATCAGTAGACACAAAAATCCCTCGTCGGAGAGGTTTAGTAACATCGAGATTAACACGCAAACGACAATACTTATCTTTGCTCTCTGAATTTATTAAACCACCAAAAGTCGATCCGATAGCATGCATTAAGCTTTTCTAATCACATTCCGTCGGACACGGACCCACTTTTATCCAAAACGGGGATGAAAAAAGACTGACATTTTCACGATCTACCGCCTCCTTTAAACGGTCAAACACTATAAATTGTCGTCGGAACAACCAGGGCCTCCCTTCAAGAACAACTTCCATATCTTCCTCACTTTCAAAATGAATCATAAACAGATTTGGACCAGCCCTTTTGATCTCAAATTACATTTAGTCTTCCATAAACTCCGTAACTGGGCTTTCAAACTATCAAAATTGTAAGATTTCTTTGTCCAGATTGAACAAAGTAAAGTGCCCGCCCCTGATGAAACCAGTTTTGAACTTTTAACGGACAGTTTGACCAGTTCCTCTTCCAGAAGGGTAACAACATCATTGTCCATATTCAGCCATCAAGTGAACCATAAGAAAACAAAACAATCCAAGTCACCTCCCTCTCGCTCTCCCAACCGCCGCAAGCACTCACTCTTTGGGATACTCTAGAGAGAAACTCTTAACTTTTAAATAAGTTTATATAAGTTTTCCATAATTAAAACTATAGATTATTTGAATTGTGAACCAAAATATTATAAGATCAGTGTTAATTATGCAAATCCAAAAGATTTGTAACTACCAAACATGATAACGAATTACAATGTAATTATTCTGTCAGCTAAACACGTCTAACGAATTATAAGAGAATGTAATTATTGTTATAGTAACTAGCTTTCAATAAATTACTTTGTATCATTCAAATAGAACTTTAAAATATTTATCAATCCTGATAAAAAAATTAAAGGAAAATTAGTATTAATTATGGTAGAAAATCAATAAAAAATAAAAACTATGTTTTGCTATTTGAATTTTTTAGAAATAATTTTTTAAAAATAAAAAATTATCATAAATGTAAGCATATATTATTTGATAAAAAAGATTAAACCCAGGGGAAGCGGGTTTTAGTTTAGAGTTAAAAAAATCGAGGAGTTTGGAAAAATGTAAAAGGTATTAACGATAAACTTTCTTAAACGTAAACCAAAATCAAAGCCGCTGTTTGTGACATTATGTATAAAGATCAGTCTCCTTTTACCAAGCCTTCGCTTCTTTCAAACCCTCACTACAAAATCACCGTCGCCACCGCCATCAACCCTCCGCCGATCCCCAACTCTCCTTCCCGCCATGAACCTCTTCTGCCCAATCCAAACGCTTCGCCTATCTTCCCTCCCTCTTTCTTGGCCCCAGCTCGCCTCATGTTAACTATGGTGTCGTGGCTCCGCACACGCCGCCGCCGATGTTTTTTCCTTTTGCTTTGCTCCCCTATTCTCATCCCCTTCCTCTGCGCCACTTTCCCCCTCTTTTGTTTGGCTGAAATCTGTTTTCGCATTTGTCGGAGGAGTAGCGGAGGAAAGGCTGCGGCAGCGGGGCAAGAAGATGAGGAGAATCGGCTGCGGCAGTGTGAAGAGTCTCCTCGCGGGGAAGGAGAAGGAAGGGAAGGTGGACTGTTACAGAGGTATTTGGAAGATCAATTGGCACTGGTTGGATCTGTTTACGATTGTGGCGATGATTTTGATGATCATGATAATCAAGATCTTGATCTTGATGGTAAAACTCCATTTTTGAGTTGATTTTTAACTTTTTTTTTTTTTTTTTTTTGTAAATTATTCTATTAATGTTGTTTAATTTAGATTTTCACTTTTTTCCCCTCGAGATTGAGTGTTTGTTGCTCTGATTTAAACTTTGAAAAAGGGAATGGAATTAGATTTAAGTTTCTAAATGGATGGTGGATAATATCTTTGATTATTAGATTATAACTAAAATATTCATTTTAGTTTCTAATTAATATTAACTGCCTGGTGATTTTTTATTTTTTATTTTTTATTATAATATTTGAATATTAATTTTTCGGTGAAGGGGTCAATATTAATATTAATATATATTAAATTAAATTATTTGCAAGTTGTAGATTAATTCTTTAAAAGCATCATAAATCATCATATACTAGTTTCAAAATCAAGCTTTAGGTAAACATGTGAATCAAATCATTGATATATATATATATATATATATATTGAAACAAGGATTATATTGAAACAATTAAACCCGGGTTTAAAGGCATTACTCTCGAATTGCAAAATTTTTTGTATTGAATTTGATGGATCTACAAATAACAATAAATTCGTTGTACCATTATTTACATACTTAGTTATTTGATTAGCAGTCGAATTTTGAGATATTGGAATATAACGAAATTTTATCTTTCAATTTCGTTTGAAAAGACAATAAATTAAACGTAATTCCATCAAACTATTATTGACAATTCTACTAACTAGCAAAGTCTCCATTAAAAATATATTATCGTATTCTAGTTTTAACTGTTGAAATCTTCTCTTTCATACTATAAGTAATCTTTCAAACATAACACGTTTCAACTCAAAAAACTGTTTTCCTATCAGCTGTCATTTAAAACTCACACAACCATCTCGGATCAATATCTCTAAATACACCTCCCATCGAAGCACAATTGCTAATATATATTTAAAAAGAAAGTTTAAAACATGATACCTAAGATGCATCACTTTTTCAACTTTATAACTACTTTTTTTATGGCTTAGATTAATAATGAAATATATATTTTGTCTGACATTATTGATATTAAATAAAAGGCTGACACGTGGTCTAATTAGAACACATGCGACACTTCTAGTCAGTTAAAATTTAAAACCTCAAATGTGACTTCCTTGTTATGATATATATTCTAAAAAGTAAAAAAAAAAAATAAAATTAAAAGATTAAAAAAAAGAAGAAGAAATTTTTAAAATTGTAAAATATATCAATATGATTTCTAAAAATTCAAAAATCATATATATTTAAATTATTGTAAAATTTAGCTAAATCTTATAAAATTATAAGAAAATGTGAAATTTATATTCTAAAAAAATTGAAATATTTTTAAAAATAGTTTTTTAAAAACCAAAAATATATATAAAATAAAAATTGAAAAATAGTTAATAAAGAAAATTAAATTAAAAATAATATAATTTTTGGGAAAAATTAATAATTTTGGAAAAAAATATATTTTCGCATATAAAATTATATATAATTTCAATTTTTTAATTTAAAATGTTTAAAAAAATCAAATTAATATTGGATCAACCATTCGGTGATCAGCAGCCAGTCAATGGCAATTAGAAGTGATCAAAGTCAATGGTTGTTTTCTAAAATGTTTAATTATCTTTTTTAATTTCATAAATATTTTTGAATTTTTTATTTACTATAAAGTTTTAGAATTTATATATTTATTTTAAATTTCAACACATATGATGACATCTTAAAAGTGTCACATGACATATCCTAATTGAATCATGTGTGAGTTGCAAATATTAATGAAAAAAATATATTTCAGAAATCAAATCATACTTTAAACCTAAAATAAAAACACAAAATAAAAATAAAATAGTTTCAATAGGTCAAGTATTTATGCACACTAATTATTTTAAAACTTATTTAAAATAAAATGAAAATAACAAATAAAACAATTGATTTAACTTGACTTAAATTAAAAAAAAAAAAAATTTAAAAATCGAAAACTTACAATACTAAATTAGAGTCTTAATAAAAAGCTAGCCGTTGATAAAGCCTTCGAATTGAAACATTCAGTTAAGTTGACGAGGCAACTAAAATAACTTTTATATATATAAAATAACCCTAATAGAAGGGTTGTTTTTTAAAATAAAACATTTAAGTGTTAATAATTTTTTTATAAAAAATATTTTTGTAATTTTTTATTTCTAAAAATTTTAAATATATTCTTAAATTTTTATTCATAATTTTTTTTTTTAATTTTTACTTTAGAACATTTTTTTAATTTTTGGATATTAAAGTTATTATGACATATTATTATCCCGTGTCATAATTTTAAAATATCATATGTAAAAATTATAAAAAAAATAGTATATGAAAAAAATTTGAATATCGAGTTGGATAAAAAAACCCATAAATATCACATTGATAGAATTTATCAAATTCGAGTGCTAAATGAATTTATCAAATTCGAGTGCTAAATGAATTTATTAACCGCATGTTAAGAGAAAAGCTAAACATGTGACAACTAGATATGCTTAGTCTTTTATTTTTTCTTATATAAACTTTTGGAGAAATTTTAATCTAAATTTACAAAAAAAAAATAAAAAAAATTATGCACACCAAGATTTTCAAAGTGTCAACTTTCTTATATAAAAGAAAGTCTCATTAATTTTTAGATAATTTTCTCAAAAGAATCATGAGTTATAATTTATATATTATAAGCATTTAGTATATATATATATATATATATATATATATATATATATATATATATATATATCAAACTTATGTTTACAAAAAAACTATAATATTTGTTTATAAACATATAAAGGACAAAAATGCTATATTTTTTTCAATGTCTTAGACTTTTTGACTTAATTCATTCTTTTTCATTTCACATTTTTACCACCTCTGAGCTCAATCAAATTGTACATCACATTCTTTCATCTCTAATGTCCCTACAAGTATTCAAATGTCCTCGTTCAAGCCTTACTCAACACGGGTGCATAGCTTGATCTCTCAGTGTCAATGATGTCAGGGTTACCCACCATTGATACGCTTCTTCCTTCCGTAACGATACGACGCATTTCAAACTATTTTCCAGAAAAACACATCAATTCATCAAGCACTCTCAAATTATTTTCCAACAAATCTTCATCTCTCGTCGAGTCATCATCCTTTTTACCTCTGAATTCCTCTACCTCATACTTACGGATTTTTTCAATTGAGGATCAGTTAAAATCCACTAGATTTGGGTTTTGAGGACAATGGGGTGCCACAAGAGGCTCAATCGGAGATGGAGGTTGCATTTGGGATTGCGAAGCTAAAGAGATAGCTCCCAAAATTTGGCTGGACCATTGGTTTATCATTTGAAAGTTGACATCTCTAGCCTCATTCCCTAGCCCTTGCAGAACTGACACACTATAAACAACTCCATTATTGGAAGCAAGAACATCACTTTCTACTTTATCAAATATGGCACGATTTAATTCGGTCGACATGCTTTATATATATGAAAAATATAATCAATTCGGATCAAAAGGCATCACACTATCACAAATTATTGTGGCATGTATTTGTAGACTCAACTCCAAGATTGATTTAGTCCTTGAATTGGCTAAACCTATAACTCTAATACCACTAAATATAACACCTTTTACTCGACCCAATCGTTGGGTCCGAGCAATAGAATGTCACATTTGTTCTCGGAGCAACTACTGACAAATTCACAGTAAAAACATCATTTCACTTCATCAACCTTGCAATCAATCAATAATACAATAATGAAAAACATGAACATTCTTTCTTGGGTCTTATATGAGCATATGAATGCTTTAGAGTCAATCCAAGATAAAATAAAGACCTTTTTGTAACATTTTTAAAAATTCTGATCAATTATACCATAAATAAATAATTCAAATATTCAATCAGATCATAAATACCTAGATATTAAGATACACAATTAAATTTGAACCTTAATCGAGCTTATGAAAGCTCTTTTGTTGATCCGTGTTTGAATTAGGACCAAATTGCAAAGTTTTGAAAATCCAGGGTTGACGTCATGATGTCACCTTCTCCATGTTGTGATGTCACCAAATGGTTTGTCACGTTGCGATGTTTGGCCACTTGATGTCAAGACGTCACAAACTGTCGATCAACATTGCGACGAGGAGAGTTTCTCGTCTCGACGTAGACTCTATTTTTGGTACATTTTAGGCCATTTGGTACCTATGTCATGCCAAACCAAACCATTAGCACAATTGATGCATAATGCACACTTATATCCTGCATAAAACCAATTTAAAGCATATAACAAACACTCATTTTACCATCTCATAGCCAACGAACTAGTATGCACCAGTTAGACATTCAAGCATGTCATTTAAACCTATGAATTCATAATTTTTCAACCATACATCACTACTCATTTCAAACATATATTACCTTTTCATCATTCATTCATTAACACCATTCAACTATACAACATGCCTTATTTAGGTATCTACCATAATCAACCACTTAGTCAAGACACATAAACCCATATTTCTTACTACCAAGTCATCCAAAACAACATATTTATCTGTGCAGTTAGCCATTACAATTCAAAACATATCAAAACAACTTGTACTAAAGAAACCTACATAACCATGTTATATATCAATTTGAAGTCCTCATTCAATCATACCAATTAACATTTTCCAATCAGCTACTAATATGCCTCAATGGGCATCAGAACATACCAAAATCACTTAGTCAAACTTAGCCTATACTCTCATACTTTCAAACCATTCCACATCAACATATGCCATAATTCAAATATTATCCAAGTTCAAACCAAACTATGCAACCAAGGTAAACACATATAATAACACATATGTACATGCCACAAAACTGAGTTTTAAACAATAGAAAAACAACCGATTCAATAACAAGATAGTGTGAGATCCGTACAATCCGCTTGACATGTTCCGCAAGTTGGCCAACCAAAAGAAAAGGGAAAATGGGGTAAGCATTACAAATTGTTAGTAAGTTCATAGGTATTTAAACAACAACTTGCCTCAAATTACATCTTAATCGGTAAAATACTAGCTTTATGGGTTTGCCTAAACATGGCAATCACATATCAACAAGGTGAGTATCAACATAGATCACATCTTATAAATAAATCAAGCATATAACATTCCCAATCACCTATAACCAACATTTATTCAATTCAATATCAAATTCATATAATTTTATATAGATCCAATTTCAATATAATGGCATTCACTATTTCGTTTCATTATTCGAATTCCAAATTGAATTCATTAATTTGTCGCATTCTATTGATATCCTTATATCACAATGTGTAAATAAATCATCAAATCATAATATCAATTCAATTCGAATATCATTTATTCAATCTACATTTTATATCCCTATTAACTTGACTCGGACTTGGATGAATATACAAATCCAACCAATCACACCAGTTTGACACCTAGTGCCTCATCGGTATAAACGAAGTATAAATGTGCCAAGAACTCATCGACTCGTATTCGGAGTAACCTGTACTCAACCTATCTTATGACATGTTAATTATATTCGATTCTACCTAAACAGATAAGAGGGTAACTTTTTATTTAATCGTCATATTGTTCAATTCACATTTGAATAATTCAATCCATATCTCAAATCATCATTTCATCACATAGAATATCCTATTTCAAACCAATTCAAGATCAATTCCATAATTTCATCGAATTACATTATTTTCAATTTTATTCAATTTAATCCTTTATCTCGATAGTTAGTCAAATTCATACCATTATAACTTGATCAGTCATAATCAACTACTAATTCATTAATATTTCACATTACAATTCATCATACTCAACTTATCAGTTAATTTGTCATTTTCTTTACGATTTAGTTCATATATCACCTTTTGTACTAAATTGCAATCAATTCAATTTACTATTAAACATACACAATTTCATAATTTAAATATATATAGAAATTTATATGAAATCATACCATATGAACTTACCTGGTCAAAACAACAACAAACAACTCTTTAAGGACTAATCAACAAAATTTTCCATTTCCTCGATTATCTTCAATTTAGTCCAATTTCTTATCTATTCAGTAATTAAATTAAATTTATAAATTCCAGCCCTTTTGTTTCATCCTATTATAAGCATATATAAGCTCAATTTCATTATGCAAATGCCCCTATTTTTTGTATTTTATTCAATTTAGTTCATAAAATCAAAATTATCAAAAATTTCAAATTTGAGCTTCAATTTCGAAATAGATCTCAATTTCATCAATATACAACCTTATATTATCTATAATTACATAAATTTCAATTTCAAAATATTTACACTTTAATCCTTATGTTCAAAATTAACAGTTTCACTTTATAAATTAGTCTTTCTTCATATCTAAGCTTAAAATCTAACAATTTAATACTAAAAGCTTCAAGAATCAACAATGAAAATTTTTAAAAATTTTAACAATTTTACAAATTGATACACGGGTTAGCTAAAACTCTTGAAACCTCAAAATTACAAAAAATACAAAAAAGGAACTTGAAATTGCTTACCAAGAAGGATTGAAGATTGAAACGTCAAAACCGTTTGTTCTTCCTTTTTGTTTAGAGAAGACGGAAGAAATAGTACGAATTGTTTGGTTTTTTCTTTTAATTTATCTTATATACTTATATTAACTATTAATTATTTAAAATTTTAGTTTAGCAAAGTTAAACCAAATTAACAAATTTGGTGGCTTCCAACTCAAACCTACCACCGTTTGGCAATAGAGAAATGGTCCAATCACCATTTTGATCCTTTAGCTATTTAAATTCTATAATAATTAACTTTTACCACTTTTACAATTTAGTCTTTATACCTTGATTAATTATCTGATGGTCAAAATTAAAAAAACAAATTTTAATTATAATTTATACTAACCTCATAAATGTTAAGTAATAATATTTATGAACTCAATATATGAAATAGGGTTTTGAAAACACTGTTTTTGACACCAATAACTTTCGGATCATTACATAATTGTTCTTAGGTCTTGACAAGTGGCATTTGTCTTGAGACAAAATAACAAAGAAGCTAAATAGATTTTGCCTTGTTCTAGGTCTCGAGATAAGAATCCCTTATCTCGAGACATGAATGATCTTGCCTCGAGACACAATATGTTGTGTTTTGAGGCATGCTAACTTTGAAGCTAAAAATCTCAAAATCATTTATGATCTGTCTCGAGACATGGAGAGCCCTATCTCAAGACATAGACTTGAACATTGACATTTAAATTTGGATTTGAGTCCTGACTTCGGTATTAACTTATTATAATCCCATTAATTGATAAAATGAAATCAACGAGTGTAGAAATGTATGTATATGAATTATTTGATGGTTGAATTGAATGTATTTGTGTTATAATAGTTTGAGTTGCTTCGAAAACATAATGCAATATCACACATTCAGATCCGACGATCGAGTTGAGTGTGGAGTGTTACACTAATAGACAATTTGTAGGTGGTAGGTGGTAGGTGGAGTCCATTTGATCAGATTTGGATATTGGCTTGGTCGTATAAGGGACAACATCGAGTTCATCACTTTCTTTGGCTCACATTGAAAGACAGACTCCTTATAGTGAACGTTGTCTTAGGGGACTAGTTGATGAAGCTACATGTCGAGCTTGTAGTCATGTCCTTGAGGACGCTATCCTTTTAGTGAACGTTGTCCCAGGGGACTGGTTGATGAAACTGCATGCCGAGATTACATGTCCTTAGGGACTACAATTTTGCTTGATTGGTACGATTTAGAATCCTTCTCGAACATGTTCAATCCAAGTTCTCCTTGGTTTTAAATTCTTGGATTTGCATTAATGCTAAAAATGGTTTATATATACATTTTAGTGGAGTTGCTAGGTCTACTCTGTTTGGTATATATGCCGAAGGTTATGGAAGCATAGGAATATATTTTTCAGAATAGGCACTTGTTTCTGGAGGAGATGATCGTAAGGGAAAATGATAGACTGGTTGTGCCAAGCTGTCAGGTGAGGATTAATACCTTGGAATTTTAGGATTCAGGTGGATGGCATGCTTAAGAATAATGCTGGTATGGCTTCGTCAAGTGTATTAGCTAGAGATGCACAGGGATTTGCTGTTTGGATTTAGATGGAGCAAGTTGAGCATTTATGATGGTCTTCGATTACTATGGGCGAAAGGTTTTCATCAGGTATTGGTGAAAAGCGAGGTAAAAAGAACTCTTCAATCCTCTTGAATTTCGATATTGAGTAAATTAATTCTTAAAAAACTGAAATAATTTAATTTCTATCAATTTCACAAGTAAGCAATTAAAGACAATAATCACAATATTAATATTTTTTACGTCAATTTTACATAAATTTGATAGACATAATAACAAATTTAATTATCATAATTTATATATTTTATCAATTTGACCATGATTAAACAAATTAAACTTACAATATATATTTTTCTGTTAACTTAGGAGGACAAAGCCCTGAGTACAAACTTAAAGAAATCCTTAAGAGACCTACTTACTACTGTCATGATAATCTTGTAAAAGGTGTAATATTAAGGTTAAATTTGTTTAGTTTCCTAAAATCAAGATTAAATTAATGAAATATATAAACACTAAGAGTTAAATTTATTACTATACCAATCAAAACTATGCACAATTGACAAAAACCATTAACATTGTGATTAATTATACTTAATTGCTCACTGTCAAAATTGATAAGAATTAAATTGCCCCAAGAAACTAATTTACCCAATTTCAAAATTGAGGAAGGAGAAGTCTATTAACCTGGAAAGCAACTGCGTTGGGGTAATACAGGCCTGTAACGGTTAGGCTGACGAGCTACCAGACGGAGCTTTAGTTGCCTGATTCCATCTCTAAGGAAGCAACGATGGACGATACGGTGCAGGCATGTTGACAGAGAGTCGAACGAGGCTGCTAATTTGAAGGCATCCTTGAGACTATATATAAGTTTCACATTATATTCTATAATTTTAAGTATAAATACAGTATATAGTGTATATGAAATGACAAAACATGAATACAGAAATTTCCAAGTCAAAACAGTTATGCTTATTATATAGCTCCCAACCCGTAAAATTAAAAATCAATTAATTTGCACTAGCAATTGAAAGTTAATTCTGCACAATATGTTTACAAGGACGTGCTCCATCCAACTTCATCTTACAGTATATATATTAGCTGCGGACAGATGCTCGAGGAACAGCAGGGAAGCCAAGTTCATCCTCAACCTGCTCACCATCCAAGTTAGAAAACAATACTAAGATATAATTGGGAGATTAAATTCGAATACAAATATCAAGATTTAGATATTTCAGGAGCCTAAAACCCCGTTATCGCTCTATAACTTATGTGAGATCGAGAAGCAGGATATCAATAGCAGTTATACAGCAGATGGAGATTGATGGGAACGAGCTTCCTGTGGAAGTGTAAAATGTATACCAAATCTAACAGTTTTTCAAAAACATAGTTGTCCATGTAATTCTAGTGTTCTTTGAGGATCATATCCCCATACTCATGTCCAGATATGTGTCAGACACAGATACTTCAAGAAAAGTAATGTGTCAGAGCAACATAGGTTTGTCATATTTTTTAAAATTTGACTAGTGCCGGTGAACTGGAAAATTAATTTGGAAAAAAGAAAATTAAATGTTTGAATAAAATCCTTACATACCATATCGAGCAGTAAAAGAATGGGGTAAACAGTATATATATTGATTATTATATTAAATGCTAACCTAAATCTTAACTAAAATTGCAGGGTAAATAAAGTTTACCTGGGCATTGGTCCTGCCAGCTGCTGCTGTTCCATTTCCTGATGGAGCTGAAGGCAAATTGATCTCTGCATTCAAATCTGGTTCCTCCTTATCAGGTTGAAGATAAGAGGGAACACCATCAGCTTCAGTTTCCATGTCTGCTTCCAGAGCATCAAGTTCTGCAATCCAAAAATGGATAGATTGCAAAATATAAGTTAAATGCAGTTCTACCAGACCATAAGGTTTTTCAGACAATGAAGCTATAAGTGCAGGCAACAGGCCCCCATAACCTAAAAGGACTGTCACAAAATTCAAGGATATCAACACAAGTTCCATCAGTGACTTCCTCCAGGTAAAAGAAGTTTGCAACACTTCAATCAAATTATACAGAAGGCAACCAAGATATAAAATTTAAAGTCCATTCTTGTGGACTTTGATAAGGTCCATGCTTACCTCCCATGAGTTCATCCTCATCAATATCATCAGGCACATTATAGCTTCTGCCTAAGGTCTCTTGAATTTCATTACTCATATCCATCATGTCCATCATCTCATCTTGCAAATTCTATAAGAAAAAAAAAACCCAAATATCAGTGGAAATTCATTATAATGGATACAAGATGGAGAATGGAAAGTATAATGAAAGTACAGACATCTATATCTTGAATCTTCACAGTCTTCATCATTCCTTTCAGCTCCTTGTTGGCAGATTTCAAGGCTGACATCTGGGACAGAAAAATAATTATGATTTAAAAATTACAAGTAGTAGTTCAAAAATAGGTAATGCAAGAATGCTCAGGGGCAGCTATAATCCTCTTAAACTTGACCTAATGCAAGAATAAGTATAAAAAAATTGGGATACAGATTATCATTCATCACATATTCATCTCCAATGTGGAATGGTTTATCCTACCTCTCACAAGGTAGGAAGCCAGTTCCAATAAGGGAACTGAAAGAGCTCAGCTAGATTGTCCCGAATTATGCCCTTTTGGGCACCATCAAGTAACACATGTTTTAAAGTAAATATAAGATAGTCCCAATAAATCCACTATAGCATGCAATAAACTGTTACTGTCAATCTTATAGAAACAACAAATAACAACTCATTACACTAAATGTTTCTGCGAAAGCAGACACAAGATGAGAAATTACCAATGACAGAGCACATGCCAATATCATGTCAGATGGGAAAAAATTGCCTTATCAGTTGATGCAAGTTTGTAACAGGTCACAGACATAAATGTAATATAAAAGGAAGTCAAAGGCTACCACATACAGTTTGCTGAGCATCTTTAAGACCCTCAGAAGCAAAAGCAACTTGATCAAGATTGAACGTCTGGTTATAAAGCATATCACGTTGCCCTTCATACCTATACAGAAGCCAAAAGTGTGAGAGATAGTGGCAGAGAAAATGAAACAACACTTGACTAGATAAAGCAATGACCGTCATAATCCACTAAACATAACATATATAACGTCAAAGTAACAGGAAATACATACTTCAAAGAAATCAAATACATAGAAACTCAACATAAATAGCGTTAGCAATAATTATGGAATAAAACTTAAGGAAAGATTTGATAGACAAGAAGCATGTACATTCGTTTTTGCTTGAGAACCCTCATAGCTCGAGATTTAAGAGCCTCTTGAGCAGGGCCAGGCCTTGTCTTTTTTATCTGCTCTTTATACCTACTCAACTCAGCATCTAGCTTCTTCAACTTCTCATCAATTGTATCCCCTCTTTTATTGATCTGATCACATAAATCCAATCCATATGATTTAAGAAATCACAAGGATTTTGAAATGAAACACAGAAACCCTAATACTACATCAGAAACCAACAAATCAAACGACAATTTTAAAAGAAAGAAACGAAAAGATAAAAGGAGATCAGAGATAGACCCGATCGGTAGTATCTTGGACAGAAGGCGGGGGTTCCTTGTCTTTCTTAACGCCGAAGACTCTCTTCATCTTCTTTCCTTAATTGTAAGGTTAAGGAAAGAGAAAGGACAGGAGACGGATTTAGATTTAGATTCAGATTTAGAATTTTGGCTTTGAATTTGGATTTTGATTTTGAAATTGGAGATAACGAGGAGCAGTTTTGTTTGTTGGGGCTTCGATGGTTTCTTCTCCTTGTCTTTCAAACAACGCGTAGTTAAAAACATAATAAGAAGTTTCTAAGAAAGGGATTTTGGGATTTGAAATTGATTTTTTAAATAAAAATTAATGACGTGTCTTTGAGCTGCCACGTCATTAATCAGAAGTCATTTTTCTATAACACAAAATAATTATAAAATAATAAAATTAGAAGAAAATAATTTAAAAGAACACAATTTCACAAATCAACATAGACCAATAAAATATTATTGTTCAAAGTTGAAATCTAGTTTAGGGGTTTTTTATTAAAATAATATAAAAAAAATTTTATATACCAAAATAATATATTCTTTCCATTATTTACCAAAATAATATACTTGGGAGAGTGATGTCATTTGGATAGGCGACACCACTGTTGATTCTAACATAAAAATAATTTTATTAATATTAAATAAATAAAAAATTATTTAAATAATAAAATTTTAAAAAAAATATTGATACAAGTTTAGGTTAAATTCGGTATTTAAATACGGATTTGATATTTTTGGTTGGTGCTTACCTGATAAGCGGCACCAATGGTGCCTACCTAACAAGCGGCACCTAATCCCAATGTGCTGTCGTTGTTGCCCCCTACTGCCCCTATCGCTGCTGCCCCTCCTGCTGCTTCTGACTGCCTCACCTGCATGAGAGAGATGTAATATGGGACCTTAAAATGGTCCTCAAAAACACAACACACACACACATTTGAAGAAAAAAAATCAAAGGAAGAAAAGAAGTAGAAGGAGGGAAGGAGGGTGGAACAACAGCAACAAAGAGGGAAGGGTAGGAGAGAAAAGAAGAAGAAAAAAAGGAATGTATGTTGTTTAAGGTTTGATTATTATTTAAAATTTTGAATTATTCTTGAAAAAATTTATTTAAATGTTATTTAAATTTAAATATTATTTAATAATGTAAAAAATTTAAATTAAACTAAACTTATATCCTAAACAAAAACATATTGTTAATGTTCTTAATATTTGTATTATAAATAATATTTAACAAGTTAACAATCTCTTAAAATAATCGTAATTGTAAATATAAAAATTCGCATTCGATCTCATATATAAACAACAAAAATTCTATCTCATTTTCCATTTTTCATATAGCATTCATCAAGTAGGTGACCGAATTAATAATTCTACTATGGTTGCTTTGAAGAGAAAATTAATTGAGGAGGAGATAAATTATGATAAATTTGACAGTTTTTTTAAAATATTTTTTATTAAAACAATATATATATATAATATATTGTGATGCTTACATAAAATTTTGTTAACTTTGATTTATTATTTTGATATAATAATATTTAGAAATAAGTATATATTTAAATAAATGAAAAATGTGTTTCTACTGTATTACAATTTAAAAAAAATATTTTTGAATATTAAAAATTTGAAATAAAAAATATTTTTAAATTTTTAAAATGACAAATTAAAGAAAAAATAAAAAATAATAGTAATTATTTTAATATTTTTTAAAAAGAAACATTAAAATGTGATTAATTGCCCTTCATGGTAATTATTTTTTAAAAAGTAAAAAAGAAAGAAACATAAATGTAGTAAATATTTTAATATTTTTTTCATCAAACAAAACTCTTAAATTCGATATTTATATTTTAATAAATTACGAAATAATTTTTTAATATAAATTTAACACTTAACCCGCAAAATGTAAGAGTAAATTCAATACTTAAAATTTTAATTTATCAAAGTAATCAATATATAATTATTTGTTTTTATATATATCAAGAATTTTAATTACTTCTAGTTAAAAATTGTATTAATTACTTCTGACAGATTGATAATCTCAATTTTTTTATTGCAGATATGAATATAGATTCGTTAATTAAGGATGATGACCACATATCGGCATCTGTATATGTACATGTAATAAATTGTTATTTGTTACACTATAAAAAGTTCATTTAATTTAAGATATTAAACTAAGTTATATTAACTATATCGGTAATTTAATAGTCTCAGGATGTGTACCGAAAATTAAGGGCTCGCGTGAATGGGATAAATTATGAACCGGACGAACGCATCATGTCATACTTGATTGCAGCTGGATTTGGAGCTGCTTCACTGATCCGGACATTCGATTTACGTTACGACTTAATTTTCGCTTAGGTCGAGCGGTGGCAGTCAAAGACCTACACGTTTCACTAACCATGTGGTGAGTGCATCATCACACTAGAGGATGTTGCACTGCAGCTTGGACTTCCAATCGACGGGATGCCCGTTACGGGGTCATCGACGGTATCTGACCCGACGGCCCTTTGTGAAAGCTTATTGGGAGTCTCACCCGATGATGGTGAATCGAGATTCATGGGATTGAAGTTCACATGGTTAAGGGAAAGATTCCACCATCTACCAGCTGATGCCATCGAATTTGATGTGATGTATGCCGCTCAGGCTTATATATTGCACCTTATAAGAGGTGTACTGATGTCGACGGCAAATGGAAACAGAGTGCACATCATGTACTTGCCCCTATTGATCGATTTTAATGAAGCGGGTCAATATAGTTGGGGCTCGGCAGTATTAGCGATGTTGTATCGTGAGCTTTGTCGATGCACAAAGCCTGCTGCCGTTGACATTTGCGGGTGTCTAATATTGTTACAATCGTGGGCCCTATATCGGATGTCTTTCTTGGCTAATATCAAAGACCTGCCATACGTTTTCCCACTTGTGAATAGGTGATAACATTTAATATTTGTCCACAATTATTTGATTTTTTGTATGTAAATTTGATGTAATAAGTTGTTTTTCGTAGATGGCGTGGGAATCCAAATATCGGAAGGTCATTCACGGTTTCGATATATCGGCAGATGATCGAGACAAATGCGGGGGAGATGGTAAGTTATTCGTGATATGCAATTACATGAATATTCATTTATTAATATTAATTGAGTCGTCTTACTATAACAATGTTATTTAAATTTGTAGTTCCTTTGGATGCCCTATTCAGTCCCTTAGGTGGCGACTACTATTCCCGATTTTGCCCGCAACCACTCGCACTTGTGATGCATTGACGCACCAGTTATATGCTTTCAGATAGTCGAGTGGTACCACGGGGATCGAGTACTTCGACAATTCGAGTACGTACAAACCATCCCGAGAGACCCAGTTGATTTAGGAGATATTCATGGTATCGATAAGAAGGGGAGATCGGGAATGGACTGGGGGCAAGTGCACAAAAGATACGTTGCGATATGGGCGAGACGGGCGTAACGGATACCTCAATGTGACATAGATCACGATTTCACTTTTGAGGTATCCGTACAGTATAGACAGTGGTATTCTCAGACGGGGAAACCATATATATATGGTGGGCAAAGAATGTTAGTCCCCCCGTTCATGCTACCACTTGGGCACTGCTTTCAGTCGCCTGAGCCTGAGCCTGAGCTTGAGCCTTAACTGCAGCACTATTCAGAGCCTGTGCTCGAGTCGAAGTGTAACACCGAGCCGACGCCTAAGTCGTATCATCTAGGGTGGTTAGGGAATGCATATAATACGAGTTGGTCAGTGCACGAGTATCATTCAGAGTTTCTCGGGTCCAACACCGATGAGCAGGATCCCAGATCGTCTTTGATGTTTGATATATTCAGCCCGATACTACCACAGTTCTCTACTCCTTTCAACCCGTTGCAGTACTCTACTCCTCCTCGCCTATTACCGCTGCAGAACTTTATCCATGACTCATTGTAACATCCGCGTTCTTGAACCGGATTTAGAATAGTAATAGAGTAGAATTGAGAATTAGACTATATAGCTAAAATAAGAAAATAGTTAGAAAATTAAGGATTAATTAGTAAGTGTGAGAAAGGAAGAAGGACTAAATAGTAATTTATCCAAATTGAATTATGAGTCATTATGGGAATTAGATTGATTAAGGAGGGGCAAAAGAGTAATTTGGTGGAAGATATTTTTGGAGGCAATGTTTTGGGTCAAAGTGTAAAGTTGGAAGGCCCAAGGACTAAAAGTGCAATTTTGCCATTATTAAAGAAAGATATTTTTATAAAGAGAAATTGATAGAAAAGTCTAGAGAAATGAAGAAAAGAAATGATGAAAAGGCTATAAAAGCCATCAGCCATGGTGCTTCACGTTGGCCACCATTTTTCCACCATTTCAACTTTTGCTTTTCTTACAAATTAGTCGTTTTTCACCAAATATAAACCAATCAATCTAGTTTCTTCCAAATTTCTTCAAGATTAGTGAATAAAATTGATAGAGAAGTGTAGTAGTTATCCAATTGTTAAAAGAAATGCATCCATACTTGTCTTGGAGGAGAAAGAAAATGGGAATTAGTGTTGAATACAAGTGATTAAGGTAAGAAAGTTAAACTCCTCTTTAAATACATGTTAGTTTTGGTTTAGAAACATAGATTACGATATGTTAGAATGATTTTAATGTGAATATATGTGTTTTGTATGGAATTGAAGAGAAAGAAAAGAAGGAGAATGACTCAATTGAAGAGAAAGGAAAAGAGAAGATCAAAGAGGGAAAGGAAGTTTTCTACTAGAGTAGTAAGTACTACAATATTTTAAATTGAAGATTTATTCTCTTTAAAGTATATGATTAATTGTGATAAAAATAAGTAAAATGATATGTTTAGTTATAATTATGGTGATTAGGTGTGATTAAATGAAATTTAGTGCAAAGGAAATATGAGAAGGGAAAAATTCACTTCAAAACAGTTTGGACAGTAACAGGGGACTAACTTCGAAAATTCACCAAAAATTGTATATAATGAGTTAAGGGTTGAATTATATATGTAATTAAATCTTATTGAGTTTAGTTTCATATGGAAGAAACAGTGAAAGAAAAGGAACTGCATATTTCGAGATATACTAGTTTTAGTGTAATAAGGTCAGAGTAGATTCGAGTTCCCCTGTTCTGACTTTGAAAAATTATAGAAAAATGTAAAAAAATTATTAGAGACTGAAATTTATATAAATGAATATTTAATGAGTATATTTTCAATAGAAACAGACGGAAACATCATTTTATCTTTTTACTAAAAGATAGATAATTTTTAGTGAAGAAAGGTCGAAACTGTCAGGCAGCAGCGAAGGGGTAAATTGAAAGAATTTACTGTACAAATTGGCTAAAGTAAAAATTCTGGAAATTTTATGGTAAGAAGATGATTGAGTCTAGTTTCAGAAACATCAAGCGATTTATAATTTCGAATTCTGTAGCCCAAGATATAAATAATTTAGTGATGAACAATATATATGTGAAAATAAGAGTAAAGAGGTATATGATGATACATATGTGATGAACAATATATATGTGAAATATTATGTGTTTAACTATGAATATTGATTATATGATAAAATGGTGATATTGTGTAAGCCTTTGAGCAAATAAAGGTGAAAAATACATGATTATGTATATGTGAAGAGAAATGTAAATGTGATATATGAAATTATGAGAAATGATGAATATGAGAGATTATGCCCATGTAGACAAGTTAGAACCATTGTGATAATAGTGGCATGCCATTAAGGAACACTAGCACGCTCTCTGTTTAGCACTTTGTGTGCTCTCTGATTAGCACTGTATGTGCTCTCTGTTTAGCACTTTGTGTGCTCTCTGATTAGCACTGTGTGTGCTCTCTGTTGCCCAGCACTTATGTGCTCTCTGTTTAGTACTTCGGTACTCTCTGTTTGTTTCGTTTATCTGATGGGTTTTATAAAAGTCTACTATGGGCCAAGTGGATAAATAAGCTAAGTGAGCTATGGTTAAGAAAGTTATGATGACTAAATTATGAAAAGTGAAAGAATGTGCAAATTATTACATTGATGTAAAGAAATGATAAATACATGAAAGAGAAGTACTATATTTGTATGTGTAATTATATGTTAATAATTAAGTGAACTAATGTGATTGAAATGACTAAGTTGTGAAAAAGGGATGAAAATGTAAAATCTACCGTTGAGGTAAGTTGGAATATGAGGATGAATGTGTGTTATGGTGAAAATTATGGTAAGTTAAATGTTACATGCAAGAAATGTTAGAAATTTCATACGCATGAATAATTAAATGTTTGATAAAATTAAGCAATAAATAAATAATCATCTATTATGCTTGTAGTGCTTACTAAGCCTTCACCGGCTTAATGCGTTTATTTTAACGCGTAGGTACAAAAGCTACGAAAAGTTAGAGTCGAGCAAGGGACCTCTCATCACATCACATCACATCACTTTTGAAGCTTAAGTTTAGGTAATTTACTTTGAAGAAAAATGGCATGTACAAATGGTATACTTAGGTGTCCCTAATGAACAGGTTACTAATATTGTTTTGAAAATTTACATGAATTGAAAGAAAAATTTTATTATATTCATTTTTAATTCTCTGACACTCTTATGCCGGGTTTATACGTGTGAACCGAGTGTAGGGGTGTTACACTCATCATCATCAATGACACCCGAAGGTACGAAAGATGACGACGTTGAACGTCGTGAGCACCCGCAACGTGCTCGTCGACCACCACAACGTTTTACTCCTAGAACCACACCATCGAACCATCAAATGCGATGAGAAGGGCCTTAGAATTAAATAATGTTTATGTTTATGTTCTTATTTATGTTTATGTTTGCAAATATTTTGTATTTCTTTTTTCTACACAACAACTACTTATGATCGTTTAATGTCATTTTCTAAACCTCATTAAATAAATTCAAACATAAAAATTATTAAATAAATTCAAATTTAAACAAAATTAATTCCAAATTCAATCATAAACTTAATTAATTTCAACAGAAAACAGAAAAATAACCAATAAAAATAGCTTAAGCAGGGGTCGATCCGGATGATTGGCCAATATGGTAGGTTCGTTGGGGGCAATTATGTCGAGTATGCCAAACTAGCCTACATATTCCACACAGCTTGATGCCGTCTATTTTCTCCATAATGTCCATTTCGTTGTGGATTCTAGAAACATTCGGACGATCTTTCGAATTCCTTCGTAAACCTATGTTCGGTATAAGCTCGAAAGTCGTCGGAGGCACCTCTCATGTGGACAAGTCAGGCAGGACAGGGAACTCATTTTCCCAAATACGTAACGTGCGTTAGAGAGTGTAAACGGGGTCAATGAATTGTTCAACATTGAGCGACACTTAAGCACAAGCTGCAACGACATGCGCACATGGATAACGAAGTGTATCGAACCTCCTGCAATCGCAGTGTCTGTTCTGCAAATCAACCCCGTATGACCTAGGTGGGATACCAGGTTTTTGCCCAATTGTCTCTGTAACTTGAAATCGTTGAAATTATCGTGAATATATTTCAACGTTCATCATCATCGCTCTCTGACGGTTTGCATCCATTGCATTCCTGACTGTTTCAACAAAAACATGTCCGGCGTTCATCTGGTCGATTTGTCGCGTCCCCATTACTGGCATCAAAGTAGCCAGCCTGTAGAACATAGCCGAGAACACAAATGAAATCGGAAGATGTCGTATTCTCTTGAACACATCGTTAACCGACTCTGCCAGGTTGGTTGTCATTTGACCATATCGATACCCATCATCAAAACTTTGAGCCCATTGCCACGACTCCATGGTACCCAACCACTCTCGCAACGGCTTATTCGTTTCACCTTCCATGTCACGCTCAAGTCTGGTCATTTTTTACCGGAATCAGTGTGGCTCTATCTCGTACGCTGTAGGAATATTAAGATAACATAAGTTATGCTCTCGAATTAAAACATAAAAATGTAACTTAAAACAAAATTTCTTTACCCATTCTCACAAGTCGTCTTAGTCAGTCTGCATTCTTATATTTTTTTTGAAAGTTGGCCGTAATGTGTCAGCTACAATAAACCGATCTCCATGGTACATCGGTACGTCTAATGGCCGCAATAATCCCCTTCCCTCTATCGGAGATGATGCAAATATTATCGTTATGAACAACGTACCTCCGCAGGTTCGTAAAAAAGAATTCCCATGATTTCATATCTTATTTGTCCATAATAGCAAATGTTATCGGGAGAACATCCTGGTTCCCGTCTTGAGCCACCGCAATTAGTAGAATCTGCGTATATTTCCCGTATAGTCAGGTCTCATCTACTTGGATAAATGACTTGCAGTGAGGAAATGCTCTAACACAGGGATCAAACATCCAAAATATATACTGGAAAATTCTTCTTCTCGGTTGTAAGTTGTTATCCGAACCATAATAAGGTCGTGTCACCAACTCAATCGCAGTCCCGGGCACGTATTGTCGCATTGCGGCTATCCACCCTTGCAGCTCATTGTACGATACATCTCAATCACCGAACAACTGTTCCATTGCCATCTGTTTCGCAATCCATGCTTTTCGATATGAAACTCGATAATGGAATCGTGCTTGCTTATTGATAATCAGTGTAGAAACTTTGATGGTCGGATCGTCCTTCACCATTAGCATGATATGTGTACAGATAGCTCTGGAATCGAGTTTCCGGTGATCTTCTGACAAACGTGTTGAACTGCATGTGTGAGGGCCAACAAATTTTCTTATCTCCCACTTTTGCAACTTCTGGATAAATGAAACTCGTACCCGCCAATTGTAGCCTTCTGTCCAACACTCTCCAATATATAATGTCGATTTAGACACGACGACTTTGTAGTCCACTGACAAATTCATGCTATACCGCTTAATGGAAAATACGAATTCTTCCTTCGAGTCAAACCTTTGACCCACGAACAACTGTTCAGGTTCTGGTGTAAGTGCCAATCGGTGAGCAGACATTATATCAGGGTACTATTCGAAATCGGCTGCATATGCCGCATCAGGGTCTATAAGTGACATGTGTGCCCCAGCAGGATAATTGTGCATCACAATACGTCGACCATCCGGGACCTCGTCATTCAGACCTTCCTCATCGATATCATCCAGGACCTCGTCCATGTCGGGATTATTATCAATATTGTTCTCGTGATCAGAAGGATCACTACTATCATATCCATCATCACCATCCGCATCATTATCGGGTGCAACATTAAGATCGATATTGATCCCACTGATCTCGTGAGCTACAGATTGATTATCAACGTAAGATGTCGGAGCCATCATACTTAATGAAGTGGGATCTTCAACTCTCTTAACATCAGTTAGCTCAGCAAATAATTGAATCGGTGAATTTTCATTACTCTAATTCCCAGAATAAAGAGCGATCATTGTCTCAACATCTTCATCGTCTATGAGTTCCATCTCGGTAAATTTGATAGGATCTGTTGAAACTTGAAACTTATAGAAAAGTTTTGAGATCCTTCTCCCACAACATCTAGCAATTCTTTCACTAATCTTTGTCTTCATATTATCCACCGAGACATTTTTACTAAATCTCATTGCTAGTTGTTGACGACATTCAAATACACATCCAATTGTTGTCGTCAAAATTTTTCCATCGAAATAAACGCATACGAAAAATTGATTTTCCATCTGTTAAAAGAAATAAATAAGGTTTTTTACACAAATAATATAAAAAAATTATTTATTATAAATAGAATTACAGTTAAAATTTTCTGCTAACATTTTGTTTCTTTTTCTTCTTCAAAAATTTTGCTTCCTTTCCTTCTTCAAAATTTGCTGTTAAAATTTGATTCTTTTCTTTTCTTCTTTTACTCAATAATTTGTGCTTAAACTGATCTGATGGGGGGTTTAAATAGTTTTGACAAAGGCACCACTAGGTGTCGCCTACCTTAAAGGCACCACCTGTTAAATTTTAATTTTATTTAATTTAATTTTCTTTTTTAATATAAAAATATAAAAAATTAAAAAATTTAGCACCACTCACCTAAATGTACTATTTTGGTAAATATAGGGATTATTATTTTGATAAATAATATTTTTTATATTATTTATTTAAAAAATTTTGAGTTAGTCTTATTGAATATTTAATTCAATTTTTCAATTTTATATTATTGTTTTCTACAATTCTTATAAAAATTATTTTTTTACTTTTTTAATTTTTTATAATTTGAATGGATTAAAATATATATATTTATATTATTTAAGTTATTAATTTTATTTTTTGTATTATATTTTGGTGTATAATTTTTTTTTTTTTGTATTATTTATGTAAAAAACCCTAAAAATTCGGATAAAAAATATAATGTGGGATTGGTGGAGCTTGCCAGGTAAGCACCTTTGGTGCCGCTTGGCAGATAGGCACCTCTAGTGCTGCTTGTCAGGTAGGCATCTTTGGTGCCGCCTGTCAGATAGGCACCACCCCCTATACCTCTTTCGTATTTAAATAATAGATTTATACTTTATCGGGTGTTGTTTAATATTAAACAAATAAAATAATTCTTGTGTCAGACATCACAGTGATGCCGCCTACCCAAATGGCACCAATCCCCTCAAGTGTACCATTTTAATAAATAATGGGGAGAATATATTATTTTGGTATATAATATTTTTTTTGTATTATTTTAATAGTTTAGTGATTACAATCAGTGCTCTACAAGAAAAACCCATATTAGCAATTAAGAGATTTATGAAATATAAGTACATTAAACAAATTGAACTGTATTTTATTTGGTTTATAAATAATTTACTTTTTTTATGATATAAAAATATTTTTTATATTTAAAATACAGAAAATAACTTGAAAATTTAATATAAAATATATATATTTTTAAAAACATAGCATATAATAAGAGTTTTTTTTTTTTAATATTTTTTAAAACATGTGTAAGATATATTTTGGTTTAGATGTATTTTAAATTTTTTGTTTACATCTTAAATGTGATATGTATCACCCATTTAAAGAATGAAATAATTTTTTCCAACAACAGTAATAACAGCAAAAGCCTTCTAAACTAAAATGTACCTCAAAACTAAACTAATCAATGCTCAAGGAAATAATGAATGGGGCTAAATTAGACTTATGAATAAAATTAACACTCTGCATATTTGTCAGAGATAACATCAACAGAGTGAACAAAAGATAAGTGTATCAGGTTAATCTTATGTGGAAGAATGTGTGGAGATTAAAGTTTCCTTTTCAGCTACTCACAGTTTATGGAAAGTGTGTGCCAACAATCTAATGGTAGATCAAACTTTATGAAGGAGAAACACAAATGTTTCAGGTGTTTGTACTCCATGGGAAAATAAGGAAGAAATAATTAACTATCTGAGTTGTCCGATTCGAATCAGTTTGCATCTTGAAACGAACAAAATTACACCATTAGTATTATTTTTTACACATGTTTTAGTACGTGAGTTAATAATAAACTAATTTAATTAATAATATTTAATCATTTCATGACTTATTTTTAACAAAAAGAAAAAAAAAATTGCTTATTTCGAAAAGATCGTATACTTTAAGAAATTTTTTACTCGTCTTTCTAATTTTAAGCTTAAATTTATACTAACTATTCTTTATTTTATACTTAACTATTATAATACTTAATAAATAAAAATTTTCTCTTGTCGTATTACTCCAATGTTCAACAGTGGATAAAACAACGGTCAATACAGGAAGATGTTGAAGAAGAGGGTTGAAATATTTACATTTTGTTTATGCTCATCATCCGGGTCGTTTGGAAGCAATGAAATATGTAGGTTTTCCAAGCAATACTATTTTAAAATAAGTTTAGGGAAAAGAGTTCAGTTCAAATTTGAAGTTAAAAACTTTTCTACCAAAATTGAAAATTAAAAGATTATAAGTAAAAAAAAAAACACATTCATATAGAATTAAGACTTCAAAATAGTATAAAATTCAAAGCTTTGATTACATATCTTAAATGGCAAGGTAGTGCTACAGGACAACAGCAATCCATGTACAAAGTCAAGAGCATAACTATATTTTGTACATCTAAACAAATATAGAATTATTATTTTTTGTATATAAAATAAAACATAGGCAATGCAATGCAATGGTTATCAACGTTAACATTTGAAACCTCCGCACGCAAAAACCCACAAAAGGATGATCAACACAAGAATAGCTCCTCCTACCATCAGTTTCATTTGCAGATTCTGCAACCACATCCTCCGCCGCAGTTGCCGCCCTTGCCTCTGGAAGCTATCAGCCTATAATAAAAATAATAACAATACAAAACCATTTATATATATTGAACTTATAGTTAAACCTTTTTCCGGATTTGTTCAAACAAAAGAGAAATTAGCACCAACCTGGAATTGTAAGTTTTCAGTTTTGTCCACTAGAAGTTCAATCTTCTCCCCACGATCCAAAACCTGCTCAAAAATGGAATTAATTATTGATTTGTTCACAATCAGGTTCAGCAACCATTATTAGTTTCCCTTTTGATAACAAAGAAAGAGAAATATCAAACAGTTATATGAAAGGAACAAATAAGTTAACACCATATTAGCATCTTCTACAAAAATTCATGGAGTAAAGTGTTCATGGATCACCCACGATCATTGTATTGGGAAATTATCAATTCAGAAACCCCCCCCCTTCACCCCAAAGACCACCACCACCACCACCAAAAAGAAAGGGACAATCCAGAGTCATCCAGCCACAAAGACCATTTATGATATTTAAGAGGCTCAAGAGATCGGCCATAAGCAAGAGCTCTAAGATAGACAGCAAGTTTCTACACCTAATATATTCTTAAGAACATGCAAGCAAGCTCCTCCCTTGTTTGTCCAGAAAGCCACAAACCAAAACCAATATAGACCATACCTTTAGCAATACCATTTTCCATCCTTAGTTGCAAGGAAATTAGTGAACTGAACACTGGGTGTTTTGCCACAGAAAAATATTCATTTCAAACATAGTCCTGAACCTTTAAATAGAAATTGTTGGAATGAAAAATTTTAGGTCTTATTACATTAACCCATCAAACCATATCTATGTATAAGCATTTGTCCTACTAGTTGCCACAAATTCCATGGCATGGGAAGGCACAAGAAGATATTCAGTTGGGGTACTATACTACTACATGGTGTTTGGGTTTAAACCATACTGCACAGCATTAAACTAATGCACCGCAAGGAGCTAAATGTACTTTTAAAGTCCTCACTAATTGCTTGCATAGGCTGCATCTAATAAGAGGTTTATCACTCCTACACATATATTGACTGTTAAGCTAAGCTTTGAATCAATAAATACTTGATAAATTGACTAAGCCACTAACTAACAAAACCAGTGTAACAGAAGGTTGAAAGGATTATTATCCTACATAGTGACAATGGAGCTCAGAAACTGCAAGATCAATATATGATCCTTCATTTAATTTAGGAATAAATATAAATATTTTTTTTTATATTTAGAAAATCAATTCTATTTAAATTTCATTTTAAGTTTTTTTTAAAAAAAATGAAATTTCAATTATATAAACGAAATTTCCTTTAAACTTTTTTTATTAAAATAAAAAACCTATATGTTACAATAATTTAATTTGACAAATTATTTTTTGAATTAATCTATTATTTTTCATTATTATTTTTTAATTTTTATTATTATTTGTAATCCCTTTAAATTTTTTTCAATATATTTTAATTATTAAATACAATAAACATATGCATCGCACTGAGATAAAACTAGTTGAAGTATATAACGAAAACATGAAAAATCTCATTAAAGCTTTGCTTGGTAGAGTGGAAAGAAAATTGGAAGGATTGAACTAACATACACATCTCTCTCATTTTCTTTCCTCTCACCATTCCAATTTGAAAAGATTGATTTTTATCCATTAGGGTGGAAAATGATCATCTCTCCTATTTTCTTTCCTCTCACTTTTCTTCCCAACCAAGCACACTCAAAATTTATTCTTTCCACTTTTACTTTCCTTCCTCCCAGCTCTCTACTTTTCCACCCAACTAAGCACACCCTAAATGTTTGTTACTACATCATATTAGCACTTTCTTAGAGAAGCTTTATCTGTAGCTTTGGAAAAAGCTGACATGAGCTTCCAACATAAGCTAGCCAAACACCTTGCTTTAGCTTTGTTTTAGTAGAATAGCTCTTTCATAAGTTAGGTCCTCCACTTATCCCTCATTGGCCCTTTGTAATCTTTTGAACACAGAAACCTTCTTAACAAACTTAAGCCATGGTTTTACAAAGTGAACACCAAATAGAGGATTTTGCATAGGAAGACATTAGTAACTTCTATCCGAAAGACAAATTTATTTGATGTAAGTGGGAGATAAATAAGCATCACACCACAGTTTGTAGGCAACAAGTGCAAAGGAATATAGTCTTGAGGCATCTATAAACAAGGAGAAGCATTGCATGCCCCAGAGTTGCATTAATACACCACAACTAGCTAGAAACATTCTTTCCTTATTACATGCATAATCATCACTCAGCAGAGGTATCTGAATTTTAATGGCTAATAACATCCATACAAAGAAAATATCATCAACTAACCCTACATTGGCAGCTATTTTACTTGGCTTTTATTTCAGTAGGACATTAACAAAATGCCTTTCTACATGATAACTTTGAGGACAAAACTTACATGAAGAAACCAATTAGATTGTTGATCAGGGAGAGTTAGAGCTAGTATGTTATTTGAAGAAGTCTTCACATACGTTAAAACAATCTCCTAAGAGTGTTTTAAGTAATTGTCCATGTGAATGATATGGTCTGTCATTACAAGTGATGATAGTGACCAGATAAAAGTATTGAAATAGCATCTACAAACTAAATTTCTGACCAAAGATTTACGGATTAGTGATCTAAATTAGGTTTTAAGCAACACGAGCCTATGACTCTAATTTCTGATAATCAAACAGCTCTTCACATAGCCTCAAGTCCATTCATGAACCCTCAAATCCAGCAATGTTATCCTTTCCCCAATCCCTCCAACATAAGACCTTAATTTCCTTCCTTTTTTTCATTGGACTGTGTGTTTTTTTTTTTTTTTTGGGGGGGGGGTGGGGAGAGAGACTTTCTTCTTCCAGTTTTCTCCTATAGCTACCACCCTTGAAGTTCTCATGATATAAATGAAATATGGAACTTAATTGTTAATTTTCTACCCAAAAACATAACGACCACTACTCCAAAGACAATAAATAAAATAAAAATCTTGAAAATCAAACTTATGGTTGAAAGTCCATTGTTGGCTGGATAGAGGCATAAAATTCTATGGTTCCACTTTTTCATCATTGAAGAGGTTTGTATATATAACTACATATAAACATTCGAAACATGAATGTACAAAGAACAGATAATAAAAATTTGAATACTCATAACAACAGCTAACATGAACGCTGAGAAGACAGGAGCCAATTTGAATATGTTCTTTTCCTAAATTTGATAGTTAGCATCCTTCAATATAGTTATTTTAGAGCCCCAACCCCACCAAAACCCCTTTATCTTGAAAAAATTTAAAAAATAGAGAAGAAAATGTATCCAGATTAACATAACATTAGTAGTTTAAGATTTATAGAGTATAGACAAGTGCAACGGTAACCACAGAAATCTGCATACCACAGGGAAAAGAAGACTGCTACAAGACACTTGATCTCTACTTTAAAAATGACACATCCATTTTTTCCACAATCATACCACTTCTCAAGAAAACAAATACATACCTTCTCAATGTTATCCATCATAATCCCCTTCACCTCAGTGATTTGAGCTTTTAATTTCGAGAGCTTACTAATTTCTTCTGGATGGTTCATACAATATTGCATGTGCTCCTTAAGCCTTGGACTGTTACACAGAGCAAGGAATTAGAGGTAAGGCTTCCATCATCATGTATATAATCATCATGTGGTAAGCAGGCAAATATAACAATTTAACCTATGTACGCACCCAAATTCTCTGTCAAGATTATATGCAATGCTAAATCGGTCCTCAAATAAGAGGTCATCATCATCATCATCATCATCAGCTAAAGGATGGGGACCCTCATTTCTTATACTTGCACCATATCGTTGTTTAAAATCGTCTAGCACCCGTTCAAGAAAAACAAAAGGCACACTCCTGCCAACTGATTCATCTGCGACAACTAGAAACACTGGAAGTGGAAACAAACATCATCACATATTTTGATATGAAAAAATTGACTAAATCAAGAAATAATGAGAAATTAGTACCAAATCCATTGTCTATGAGGAAGTTAAATGTGTGACCATCACAAGAATACGTGAACTTGCTGCTATTTGAAGGCAGCTTCTGTAAACATTGAACAGCAATGGTACTAAAGTTCCCAGAATATGATGTGTGCTCAGCTAAAACAACAGTTCCTTTTGCAACAAAACTATAAATCAAGCCCTTTTGATTCATTTCAGCAGGCTATTCTGAAGTACCTAGATCTGCAGAGCGCCATTAACTTAGGAAAGCATTTATAAACATTACTACAAAACTATGATTCTTTCCTAGAAAAGAAGAAACAATTGGCAAACATAAAAAGGACTTGTTGAGTGAAGCTCAAGTGACTTTAAAAATGATAAATGCAACTGAAGCTAAACGAATCCACTGAGATCTAATCTTCCTAAATTTCGATACAACCAATTCACGCCGAAATAAGCTAATTTGCAAGAAAGAATATATCACTATACTAACCAAATTATATTCGTAGAAAGGGGGAAAAAACCCTTTCCTTCAGCAGATCTTACGAAACTCCGAACTAAACCCTAATGATTAATTAAACTTCAAATAGAATCTCAAAGGGGAAAACGAAGAAGCAAACTGTCTGTATTGAGTTTCAAGTTTTTGTCCTTTTCATTGTACTGCAAATCTCTCTAATTTTTCCCCTTAAAAAAAGGGTACCAAAAGAAGATCAAAGACTGAAATTAGAAAGATTTGGTGGATCTAATGAAAGATTTTGATAATTGTGAAGAGAAGCGAAGATCGGAAATTACCATGAAAATCAAAGAAAGGAAGTTCGGAAGATGAAGAAAAGCTTACCTGAAACAAGTTGATGGATTTGGTTCTTAGCCTATAAGTAATTAGCGTGACATTGTCAATGACGAAGCGAAGCTTCGTTTAATACAAGCAACAAGGCAAAATAGATGATAGTTACATCTTCCACACGCGCGAAGCACACATCGGTTTTACATCTTGGGTAAACTATACCATTAGTCAGTAAACTATGGGTAAATTTTCGTTTTGGTCACTTAACTAAAAAAGTTACAATTTGGTCACTGAACTATTCGAAAATTTTTCTTTTAAATCACTAAACTATTAAAAATCTTTTATTTAAGTCACTGAGCTGTTAAATTTTTTTTTAAACAAAGTTCCACCAACGAGCTCCAAGCGATGATTCAACGATCAATACAGTGGATTAATATCCATCGAAGAGCAGAAGAACTTATCTTAGATCCAAGTAGATCTATTGATCAATTTCAGAGATCGAAGAGAAAAACTGTTTGAATTTCGGTTCACATATTCGTGACATCCAAAGTTGTTTCGTAAAAACAAACTAAACTGTAAAAGAGAAAGGAAAGAAAGCTTTCAATTGGTGCAAGTAGTGCAAACAAAGAAAATCATATAGCATTAATTTTAACAACCTTGTGAATTAAATGAAAACTTTTGAATAGTTTACTAACCAAATTGTAACTTTTTTTAGTTAAATGACTAAAATAAAAATTTACTCATAATTTAATGACTCATAATATGGTTTACCCTTACATCTTTTTACGGATTCTTTTTCTTTAAAAATCTGAAAAAAAAAAGTCTATTTATCTATCAAAATAATTTCAGATGGGTTGCCCAAAGTTATAACAATATTTGAGATTTAGATAATATTTTAATTTTTTTTAATTTTCAAATTAAAAATTATTACATTTAGTAATATTAATTAGTGAGATTTATATCATACCTTTAATAAAAATTACAAAAGTAATTTTATTTATTAAAATATTTTTTTTAATAAAATATAATTAATAGATTTTTATGTAAAAATAAACATATTATTAAAATCATATTTTAACCAAAAATTATGATTTTTTTATTTCATTAATGAATAAAATCACTTTCACTAAAATCTGAAGCAATAGTTTGTAACATAGAAATTAATTCAATAAAGAATTTACTACATAGTTTATGGATGTTACACTTATAGAGGGTAAAATAAAATATAAAAATTTAATTTACAACAAATTTGGTTGTTATAATGAAAAAAATAAGTATACTCCTGTTATTATTATCTATATAATTTATATTTAATTTATTATTTTTCTGTTTTAATTACAAAACAATGAAATTTAAAAGTATTATTAAGTTAAATATAGGGATAACTCTCAAAACTATATATGAACTATGATTTATTGTTCAATTATATACATGGACTTTGATTTTGTGTAATTTTATACATGAAATTTTGATTTGATTCAATTTTTGTAAATTATTAATGCAATTATTGAAATAACATCATTTTATATTTATATATTGCATACATGAATAATTATATTTATCCAATATAAAAATAAATTGATGTATTTATTTCTTTAAATGTGCATGATTAAATCAAAATTAAAGTTAAGTATATATTTGAATCACAATTAGAGTTTCATTTATTATTATTTAAATAATTTGAAAAATGTGATTGAATTTGAAAAAAATTAATATAATTTATTATTATTTAAATAATTTGAAAAAAAGACTTATCCAAATTTATCACTTAGAAAGATCTACCAATTACAAATTTCAATTGATTGAATTACAAAATAATTATCATAGGTGGTATTTTGCAAGAGGCAATGATCTCATGTCCAAGTTCTAGTAGATGTGATTTATAAATTTTAAAAATATTAAAATTTCTAATATATTATTTTAAAATTTTAGTAATTTTTTTTTATATTTTATATTTTATATTTTATATAGTTTTTTGTCATTAATTTTTAAATGATTTTGTAATTTTTTTTGATTTTTAAGATTTTTTAGGTGATGACATTACAATGACATTGTTGTATGACATGTGACAGCGTATAATTGAGTGAATATCTTAGTTTTTAACATGTAAAGCACTAAATTGGAAACGTCTGATAACATTAGGATTAAAGTGAACTATAAAAATTTTATGAATTAAATTGTGAAAAACGATATAACTTTCGAGATTAAAGTGTGCATTAAACCTTACTTTTCTAACAAATTAAATAATTTTATTTATTTTAGATTTAAGATTATTTTGATTGGGGTAATTATTATACTAGCTAGGTGGAAAATCTAAATGTGAGAGGTTGAATTTAGTAATAACTCTTTTCTATTTCCTTACTCTTTCATTCTCTTGAAGAATATATATGAAGTTTTAGAAAAGTTTTTAAAGGTATTCCATAGACACAATCCTTCAATAAAGTGTATACTATTTAACACTATGATTAGAGACAAATTTTATGACTATTAGATATTATGAGTTTATGACTATAGCTTAGATTATTACTTATTTTTAACATTGGAGCATAAGCTTTCAATATTTTGTATATTCTATTGAGTTTTAGTTCGATTGGTATGGACATTGTTATCAATGAAGGAGAATGTGGGTTCTAGTGCACTAAAACATATTATCCTCCTATTTATGAGTTAGGGAAGAGTTATGAGTAGTTTTAAATATTGGGTCAAAAAAATTATTTGACATATTATTGAAATATTCTTCTATACTTTTTCAATTGAGCTAGTATGATTTGTCACACTCTAAGAAAGAAAGAAAGTGGAGTGATAAGAATCGAGGGTACTAGTCATTAAACAATAAAACTTAGATAAGAATGGATAAGAATTGCAATAAACAAATTTTGAAATTTAGGACATTCGACATTATGTTTCGAAAGGATATTTATAGAAACTTGAGATATCTCCCTAGCATAGATAACTTAAAAGGCTAAGTACATATATTAATAATTACATTAATGATCAAATACATACATTTAATACTACATACATACATAATTATGAAATTCATTATTAACTAAATATATGCAATTAAAGTACATCCATGCACTAACTTCCTAATTTATGCATTCTAATTTATTTAATGAAAGCATATAATTTTTTTAACATAATGGTGTAATTATATGGTAGTATCTATTTATATTTTCTTAACCCTTTGACAACACACACACACACCTTGCACACACAGGTGCTCGAAGTCAAGTCTCTTAAAATGAATAACATCCTCTTTACCACTAGAACCACACGTTGAGTTCAATGAAAGCATATAATTAAATAAACTCAAAAGTCACTTAAGAAATTTACATGCTCTTGCAAACTAAGAATGAAATGAACTTAGGCTTGTCTTTAACGGGCTTGGGTTCATCTCATTTGGGCTTCTCTAATTGGGCCACTAACTCATGCTAAGGCTAAACTTTCATTAATGTTGGCATGATTCTCATCACCTGTAAAGCCTAAACTTTCAATTTGTCTTTTAGAGTCGCCACCAAATGTAACATCTCTTCCACTTTTTGGTATCAACTCGATGAATTGGCTTTTGTCATCAGTCAGATGCCTTAAGCATCCACTATAAAGGTACCATGAAATCTTTTTTGAATTGCTTGTCTTAAAGTAATATTCTTCCTCCTACAATCACAAAGTTAAACTTTGAATTTTGATACCCAAATTTTCTTGAATCCTTTAACATTAGCCTTTACAATTTTTGTACCTTTAAGAATTTATTCTTTTAGAACATTCTCATTTCAAGTAGTTTTTTTTATCCTTTTGGAATCCACACACTCTTGATGAATTTGTTCTAGAGGTAAGTTCTTTAAAGGACAAACTTGTTTACCATATCCTTTCTTGTGATAATGTATATAAAAACGAGAAGTTTTCTCAAAGAAATTTTTTTATTTTATTTTTTTTTTGTAAATTTAAAGCCCAAACCACTTTTATTAAAAAAAGCTCTTTCAGATCCAAGTAAGTCAATTTTCATTGTCGCATATAAAACGTAGAAAAAGAGTTATGCAAGTTCCTATTCTTTATGTTCAAATCATCAATTTGAACTTGCATACCATTCAATTTCTTTTATATTTTTTCCTTGGCTATAGTTAGAGATTTATTCTCCTTTAATTTTGAAATCATTTATTTATACTGGGAGTTTATGATTTTAAACTCCATAGTTAATTCATCAAAGACATCTTGTAATTCATCAAATGAATATTTATTTAACTCACTAGATCCAAAGAGTTTGGGCTAGTAAAGAGCCATGAAACATGGGTTGGCAAGTTCATTATCTTCATCACTATAGTAGAGTGATTATTGCTCCAAGTTGTCATCTTTGCTTTTTTCTTTTGTTTGGATGCCCCCATCCTTTTCCATTAAGGACATTCAAATTTGATATATCGAGCTCTTGCACTCATAGAAAATAATTGAGTCTTTTTCTTTCTTACTTGACTCTCCTTTGATGAAGCCTTTCCTTGGAGGTCTCTTGACCTTGTTGAATTTCATAGATCTCTTGAACTTTCTTGCAAATGTGGTCATCTTTTCATCATCTTCATTATAAGAGTCATCCTCCTATTCATGAATGGTGGATTTGAAAGCAACGTCTATTTTCTTTGAAACTTCCTTGGTCTCTTGAGCAATGTAATTAATATTCATTTTGTATGTCAAGGTCCTTTGATTGCTCTTCATTTTGGAAGGCTATTTAACATCTTCTTATCATATCCTTGTTGGCATAAGTCCTCCAAAGTGTTTTGAGACCATTAATGATATTGGTGAAGCAATCAGACCTCTCCTTGGTTTCATCATTCGGCTTGGCCTGGAATAACTCATAATTTGATGCGAGAAGACTAATATTAGATTCATTGAATTTACTTGTCACTTCGATCTAGCCCCATATCTCCTTGACATTGTCACATAGGGAGTATTATAATGAAACCATCTTGATACTACCTCATGCCATTTTATCTTCTTCTTTGTTAACTATAATGACATTAACTCTCTTCTTAGGAATGGATGGACCATTTGTGATAACCCTCTACACTTCATAATCATTTGCTTGGATGAACAACTATATTCTTGTTCTCCAATATGAGTAGTTAGTTCCATTGAAGAGTGGAAGCCTCATGGTGGAATGACTCTCCTAACATTATTAAATTTTGCTCCAAACCCATAAGACAAATATTTTAATTAATGACTTTCATCTTGAGCTTCTTAAGAATCTTTTTTTATTGGTAGTAACATCTTTAAATTTCTAGCTCTAATACCAAGTATAAAACTCAATAAACATCGAGAAGGGGTAAATTGACGTTTAAAAATTTAGAAAAAAATAACAATGAAAAGATCAACACAAAAACTTATAATAGTTTGAGCCCACTTGTTTACCTCTACTACCTTAACTTATCATAACTAAAGATTTTTCAAACTCACTAATTTGAAACTTTTCGAGGACAAGGATTAACCTCTACAATCACTATATTTTAAGTAGGCGAGATAGATTGACTTCTCTTAAGGTTTTCTACCCAAAACCTTAAGTAAAACCTCAAAAAAATGAGAAATAGATTTTACAAATAAGAGATACCTCTCAAAAGCTAATTTACAAGAATATAGTTCACCTAAATAAACTTAAAGCACTTGGAAGCTTGAAAGAAAATGAAAGCCCAAGCATGTATATGAAAAGTATGAGAAATACAATGTAAAGATTGAATTTATGCATAATAAAATTTATATGCCTATTTCTTGTCTTCTTTTGGGTGCTCCTAATCTTGATTTATACCCTCTTATTCATATGCAACCATTTGAAGTGGTTAGAGAGAAAATTAAACTGTTCTAAACATTAATTCAAGCATTAAATATAATGTTAGAAGCATAATACCGATACCTTAATCTTTAAGATCTAACTCTTTTCTTAAAAATATGATCGCTAAACTTATAAATATCAAATCAAAATGAAGATTATATCAAATCAAAATGAAGAGAATCTGATACCTCTCAAATTAAGATCCAATACGCTTGGAATTTTAAAGAAAGTTTTTAAAACTCATAGTCCAATGTGGCAAATTAAGAGAGTCTAATACCCTTATGGCAAAGTGCGTACTACAATGTGGGTATCAATTCCTTCGCCAAAAGGACACTTGCTTATTGCTAAGTTATGTTTTAAGAAATTATTGTAAGTAATTTTAAATACTTATAATCAAATCAGTTGCACCCAATCTGAATGCACTTAAAAAGTTTCTTTTGATTTGATTGTAAGTATTTAAAATTACTTACAATAATTTCTTACAACAAAACTAATCAAAAGATTAGTTGTTGTAGCAAAATATTAAAAAATCAAAGAAAACTTACTATGGAATAATGAATAGAAATAATTGTGATCAAAAGACAACAGATCGAACAACTGCTTTTTTTTTTTTTTTACGTTTAATAAGTCAATTAATATCCTAAACACACACAAAAAAATTAATTTTGTCCAGTTAATTTCTTTTTACTTTCGATATACTGAAAATTGAACTTTCTCACTAATTATCAAATTGCTTTCGCACGTTGATATATGCAGTTTTTTTGCTTTAATATCAGTATTTTTTATTTTTATTTTTTGCATCTTTAAAGCTTAATAATACATACATGACAAGCTATTTCCTTCCTTTTTTTTTTCATGAATTACAAACAACGATTAACATAACTCAAACTCAGATCCAAATTAAAATGATGAACACCCTTAACCATCATATCAATATACAAAATTCATTTTTTTAAAATAATTTTGCATTCATAATAGAAATAATTAGGAACATTGTCAAAAAGGGTAATGATAAGAATGCATTAAAAACATGTTGGCAATAAATTCACAATCGAAAAACGAAATATCAAAAATAAATTTGCAATCAAAAGATGAAACAGAATGACCTAGGAAATGGACTTTTCCTTTCATCAAAGGTTCAAGCAAGCAAATTATGAGCAATGACTCTTCATTTTCCAGCACAGATATGGTAATGTAACCTTCCAAGAACTAAAAACCCGCATTCAACACGGTCAAGACTGCCATTGACACAAACAATGTTGTGCTGGGAACATACATAGTTTCCCAGATTTGAGATTTGTCTTACAGCAAAAAGGTTTCACACAAGTTGCAGGAATACGAATGTCTAAATGAAAGCAAACATAAACTGGTATGCCTGAGTTTTCATCAGGCATTGCTTGTTTTTTTTTTTTTTTTTTTTTGGTTTCTTTCTTCAAAATCAAATGAATTTGAAGAATGTTATTTGAAAGGTGTCTTGTAATTTGCTAACACAACTGGGTAGGAATAAAATGAAACCTATTCCACCCATTTTTCTTTTGTTTTAATATCATGTCCTTATACTTTAGCCGAAGCAGCTTTACCTTCTTTTCTGGTAAAAAGCTGTTGGAAGAATCAGTGGTTTCCGAGCCTAGCGCCAGCAATAGTAGGCGCTGCACCCCTGGTTGTCTTAACATGGGAGGCATAGTCACTGTAGTGCATGGTAAATAATGTGCTTTGGTAACGGGTCAGTTTTATACGCTTCCTGAGCGACTCAGTTATGGGGCCACTGAAGCCTGCCTTCCGGATAAGTGAGTCAATTGCCTCCACTCGAGTCCAACCTGAAACCAAATATAAATGCTCGTTCACATGGACTAAACCTTTCAATGGAAGACCATCATGCATAAAATATATATAAATCTTTCAAACTAAAGTTTAAAAATAAAAGGACTGCTTTTCATGTCATCGACACTTAAGATGCCAAATAGAGTTATTATTTATGTTCAAGCAAGTTTCAACAATACCATTGTTACTATTACATGGTACAGGGTAAGGTAATTTCTTGGTCCTAACAGTGTTGTCAATGCGTGCAGCTACGCACGCCTGCACCTTAGCATACAACAGAAACACCTCAGACCCTTCCAGGCGAGGCCCATTTGAAATATAATACTTTTTGAGCAAATTATCAATCTAGTTTTTTTTTTTTTGCAATTTTTTTACTTGTTCATATATGCATATACACACACATATATATATCACAAATAAAAAAAAATAGAGAAAGAAAAGCAAAGAAAAGTCTCCTTATCATATCATTCCATTTTATATCACATCATATCAATTTTAACTTAAAACGGGCAATAGTCTACCTTCATGTGCCGGCACCTCAGGTAAATATGTGGCACTTCGCCTTGTATTATAATCATCAACAAACTCAATAATAATGCCATGCGTTCCGACCTGAAAGAAAAATGTAAATGCAGATTGGAAAGTAGGAAGAAAGAGATGGAACCAGACGAGCTATCAGAAGTAGACCGAAAGAATTAGGAAGAAACAGAAGAAAAAGAATCAAATATGGAGAAAAATATTTGACAGCCAATAGCTCAAATAGTAAATATTCAAAACCCGAAACTAAGAATGACATAGGTATTTATGACTAACCCCAATAAAAGGTCAAATAACAAAAGTAATCCTAAACCTTAATACTTGAAAAATAACTAAAAATATTTGCATCTGCCATCACATTACCAAGTACATAAACATGTCAATACCACACCAACATTCCATCCAAAAGAAAATAAAACCATAACAGCCTACAAAAGGGAAGACCGTACTCCAATCAGGATCTTCAAAACTGCAGATTATTTGATCGACCAATTCAGGCAGTCAAATATGCTCATGATATATTACTCACAAAGACAACACAGTCTATATTACCAAATCAGATGTTAAACAATCCAAATTGAGATGAATTACATACCTCCCAATCAAGGTAGTTATTAGCTGTTTCATAATCAGTCAGAATAGAAACTGTACATTCTAAGTTAGGCAGTTCTTTAGCTTGAATAGGAGGGAACCTCCGGTCCCTCAAAGCACTGCAGATAACAAAAATTAGAAAATATCACAAGGCATGCCATTAGAAGAAGAACAAGAAGCATGCCAAATTGGAAGAAACAAGAAAATGAATTGATTAGAACTTGTAGTTTATATAGCACATGGAGTAAAAGACAATTTTAAAATGATCAAAATCATGTGGTTGCAAACCAAACAAAAGTAGCAAAGAGTTCTAATGGCCTTTATAGCTCATGATGCATATTTTATTACAACATCAGAAGGGTTGGATATTAATAGGAAAAACTCTTAATGATGAAGAGTAGTATTGGGATTCAAGGTTTCTTAATTTCTCTAGAGTAATCATACAGAGGAAAATTGTTAATGGCATTCCATTGGCAAAATAAATAAATACTAATAAATTGCTACTGATATTCAAGCATCATCCTATTACTTTTACAAGAATAAGCTGCTCTCAGGACTTTTACCCTCTGCTGAACCTTTTTACCATCAAAACAAGCATTGGTTCAAAATCAAAACTAATTATCTGGAATAGAGATAGAAGGAAAAGTGGGAGCCACTGAATCTTACAGCCAAATCTCCATTTATAATAAGACTAAATCAAAACAATGCAGCCGAATTTTGGTCAAACCATGTTCACAAGTCCATCAGAGCAGTAAAAAAGCTAATAATTGACACATGATTTGCAATGCTGCCACTTCTCTTAGTCCTTGCCAGATTATAAGTATGGCCACTTCTTTTTATAACACTCCTTCTGACAAGAGGTTACAGACCCACTCTTCTTCCATGCAACTCCCCCAACTTTAATTCTATCAATTTTCATAACTGAACATATTATCTGTAATAAAAGCATGCTAACAACCTAATTCTGGTATAAGTTAGGAATAATCAATCTAAAGAGATAGCATATCTTCAATGTCCAATAACTTGTTTTTATAAAGCCTTCCCATTCTTTTCATCTTTTTTCAGGTTTATCCGAGGTGCTATTTCTAGAATGCACTTTCCAAATATGAAATTCATTTTCTTTCTTATATATACCACTTATGATTCATGGTTAGCACAAATGAATTAAATTTTATTTAAAAGACAAAAAAAATCAAGGAAAATATGAGAGTTTTAAGAATGAGCTCACTATACACATCATCTTGGACTCATTGTAGATATCTCACCTACCTGGGTTGTACACATACATATCCAAAGAGAGAACGAGAGAATTTAAATTCCAAAGTACATGTTTTTCACTTTGGTCTTAATACCTCGTCAGAGCATAGTCCCTAAACCCATTAATCAACTGACAAGCTTCAAGTGTGCCAATACATCCTCGTAGACGAGGCTCCCCACCATTCACAACCTTCTTCCAAGTGACAAACAATGGGCTGAAAACAGAACATAATTAGTCACAAATGAAAGCATCATTTCAAAGTAAACAGAAATACAATGAGAACAAATAAAAACTAAAAGTACAGGAGACATTTTAAACTGACACTGGTATTGTATATGAACATCCAACAGAAAAGATATACCCAAGAAAACAGCAATAGAAGAAAAACAAAAAAGAAATATGTGCAACACAGCAGAAGAATCTACTTGATGGTGAAAAGCCACCAGAAAGTGTATAAGAACATTCATATTCTCTTCTACCAATCTGTTCCATAACAGCAGCATGACCTTGGCAGAGAGACAAAACAGGAAATAAACATTGCTACAAGAACTTTACAAAGGGGGGTGATATAACCTAAAGAGAAGAAGCCAAAAAAAAGCATATCTTGATAATTAAATCAATGCAGTATTACAGGTACAAAATAAATAACCAAGTAAACACTATAACTATCACATTTTTCCAAGTCAAAACTAGTAAATGGCTTAATTGAAATTGATTGCAGAATGTGTGTTTCCATTCAAAATGCTTTACATAAATGGACATTGTTTAAGGAAGAGTATATCTCTCCTACAAATGCTTTGAGGCTACATTAAAACCAATGTTGATCAGACTCGAGTATACAAGTGTGTCCCTGTATGCTCATAGAACTTTGACTTGTGAACTGCTTTGAACTTAAAACACAAGGATATGACAAATTAAGGGCTATGAGAAGGACATTGGTGTCTGGACTTGTTTCACAAGAAAGAAATATTATATACACACACACATATACCTTATATACAGCATTGTGACTAGAATTATTGGTTTGATAATGAAAACTTGTTTCAACTAGGTGATGGATGTAAGGGATGGTGGATATATTGATATTCTTTTATGCATATAGTTAATGTAACTCAGTTTATGACTAAAAGGAAGTATGAAATTTCCTTTGTCGCACATTTGGGGGCAAATTGCAAAGACAAGCTAATTATGCAGGCCATCTATAGTAGGATAAGTAAAGATAATAATACACAGTGAAAGCCCTATGTTACTTGGACTTGGGTACGAGCTTCCAACATCGGTACACAACCAACACGAATTTTGTTTTAAATTTTACATATATTTGGAGGGTCTTTGAAGGACCATATGCAGGTACTTAAAAGTAGTAAAAGCATAAAAAGTTTAAAAGAGAGTTCTTTTTTTCTTCTTTAATTCTTAAAAGAAACCAAATTGCTTAAAAAATTAAAACCAGGCACATATATTTTGAACTGACAACCTTGATTTATGTTGCCGGTGAAAACATGAACAGATGACAAGATTTTGGAAGATCTAACAACAACATTGAAATAAGATTGACTTCCCAACTTCCACTTGAAAAAAAACAACAACTAATGACAGACACAGAAAAAAATAAGAAAACCCAAGAAAAATAAAATAAAATAGAACCAAACAGCATGCAACCTATCGTTACGAAAGAGAAAAAAAAAACGAGGAAGAAACTTGGGATGAAATAACAAATGGATTTCAAAACATGATAAGAGAAAATTACTGTTGGCCCTCATCGAAAGCGGCCGGAGCAGCCTCCTCGCTGTTATAATGGGCGATCAAAGTGTCGAAGCAGTAGACCACCATTTCCTTGTTCGCCAACACCATCTTCGTCAATTTTACAAGATATTTTTTCTGTATCAGAGTTTTTTTTTCTTCCTCTCCAAACTTCCTTCGCCGAGTGCACCCCCTTTGCCCTTTTTTATTCCCCCACGTCATTGTTTTGCCCTTTTAATTTAATTTAAATAATAATTAAATAAAAAGCAAATAAATAAAGTAAAAGTGAGAAAGAGATTTTTTTAAATAATTTCAGTACCGTTTACTTTTTTTCAACTTATAAATAAAAAAAATAAAACACACTGAGAATCCATATTTTACACATCTCGTGCAAAAAAAAAAATATTTGTTTGTTTTTATTTTTGTCACGTAAATAATTTAAGGAAAAGTAATTGTTTTTTTACTTTATTTAACTTTTTTCTATTTGTAATGTAAAAAGGCGTTCTTGACAAATACTCGAAAATTAGTAATTATGTTAAGTTGCAAATCAAAAATTAAATTAATAAAAATCCAGTATAATGACCTGATGGTTAAAAGTATTTATTATTTCAAGTATAGTTTGGGTTTGAGTCGAGTCAGTTGCGTTATTGTTAGGGTTTTACTTTCTCTTTATAATTTATCAAAAAATAAAAATTAAAAATTAATATGTATTCACGATTTACGAATCGATTGTATATTCTTAAATTTATAATGTTTTTTTTAATAAATTTATAATATTTTATGAAATTAGTTTTTATATATTTTTAATAATTTTTAAAAAAAAATATTTTTAAAAATATTTAACTAATTTAAAATCAGTTATATTCATATTGTTTGATTTTTAAAATATTTAATATTAAAATAATACAAAAAATCATGATTTGAATATTATAATTTAAATAATATTATTAATAATTTCTTATTGGTTATATATTTTAAGCTTGTTGAAAAAGCCTCTATGTTAACTAAAAAAATAAAGTCATGAGAATTTAAAGTGCGTTTCAAAGTTGATAACTTTTCGAACTGTATGAAGTTATCTCAACTTAAAAATACTTAGATATCATCTAAAAATTCGTCGTAAATTCGTTGGTATTTTGAGTTTGAAAAACAACAACTTTGATGAATCTAAGTTAATAAGATTTATCAAATCCATGAATGTATCAATTTTAGTAATCTTTTGAGCATATCAAATGAGCTTTGTAAAAGGTTAAGTTCAAAATATTCTTGGGTTGAAATTTGGATCATTATACTCGTATCATTATGGTTTAATTTTGAATTTTCTCGTAAAAATAAAAAAAATTAAAATTATACAAACTTATAAATATTATAATAAATTTTAATAAAAATTCAATTTGACCTAGACCTTTGTGTCTAGTTTCTCTTCATCCAACAGCCAAAATCACATCAAGTTTATCACTTCTAGATCCCAATTTCTTAAACATTTTCCTAATGATATCTATCTCTTTTTCTAGAGGAAAATCTCAATTTATTGAACTTTTTGATACAATCAAATAAAAAGCCCTAAGAGTACCATATCTTAAGAGGCCAAATTATGCGATTGAATAAATTTTATTTTATTTGTTGCGAGTCGAGTATTCCTTCTCCTTCCCCTTCTTCAAATTGCGATTCGTATTTTTCATAAAAATTTCACTGATCAACGATAAAACAAGATCCATTTTGCCTCTTTCAAATTTGAGTGATTCATTGTCATTACATGTGATCTAATTCACTGCCTCCTTCTGAATCTATCTTAGAGAAGGTGACAACACAACAAGTAACAACTTTGGATTTAGCAATAAAAGTAACATAGTTTTTCATCCATTCTTCATCTTCACTCTCATGAACCCCATCACTCCAAGTAACATTGAGAGATTTATTTTCAAGTGCTTATGAATTCAGTTTGTATGTGAGTCTCAGTAGTCATGGCATTGGGTTTCTTTCTTCTTAGGCTCTTTACCAACCTTTCCTTTTCTTTTGCTAGAAAAGCGACTAGCATGTAAATTCGAGAACTTGTAATCTTTGTTGAAATTTTCAGCAAGATGTGCAAGTTTTTCTACAAAATCAGATTTGTGTTCCTCTATGGCAACACTTAAAGCAAAAGTGAGAGCCAATATTTTCTCTTTCTTAATTTTGTCGACTCTTGAGTTGTCTTCGAGGTTCATCTCAAATGTATGTAATAAGCCGAACAACTTATCTATGTTCATAGTTTTAATGTCTTTATTTGCTTCTTCCAGTTGCACCATTAAATATAACACTGAGGATTTTGAAATTACAACCCTTTCTTCACTGGTGGTCCAAGTTGTTTCTGGTTTTACTTCTCGAGCTCCATCACTTTTCTAGTGTAAGATGGTTCCCATCCAGTCAAAAAAGCCCTCCATGTCCTGTCATCCATTGACTTAATGAATGCTTTCATTCAAGGGTTCTAACAAACATAATTTGATCCATTGAGTTCTGGTGGTCAAACTATTAAGCTTCCCTCTTTCATAGAGTTCATGGCTATCAACCCCAAACACTGAAATCACACTAAGTACATAGGTGGTAGGTTTGATACCAATCTGGAAAAATCTTTGCTGAATGTATATATGAAAGCTATGTGCGGTGTAGCCATCAAGAAGAAATGAAACTCAATCGCCTTATGTTCAGAATCCATTGGAAGAGCAAACTTCTGAGGCTCCGTTTCAATTATCCTTCCACCTGCAACTGGATGTATATATCCAGTTGTTGAATTTATATGTACAGTTCCAGCAAATGCAATAGTGTATGCATATTGTCACGGACCGCGCACTAAGGCCTGAGACCAGTACACATCAAGCTGTCCAAGAAGCACTCCGTAGCATTTTGGGTCTATCACCACTTAGCCCAACACTTGGGATTGAAGAGCCTTTCAAAGAAGATATGGCAAGTGGCATATAATCAGTAATATTCCTTTTTGATTCTTTCCATATCTTTGTAAACTCTTACCATTGTATCTCAACCGTCGATGTACTCTAATTTTAACAGTTGGATGTAAGGAGCTTTAACTATAAATAGAGGCTTACCCCCACCTCATTTACGCACTTCAGTATACTTCAACATACTTGAAAACACTTCATTTTTTAGGAATACACAGAGCATTCACTCAAATTTTTTCCTTGTCTTTTGTTTTGTCTTTTTCTTTCAGAGTTCCTTTACTTCCGTTAGGATCTAAGCACTTTAGCTTTGATCGAGTTCTAGGCTTACTTAGGCGTTGTTTGATCGAAAAGCGTCTAAGGCCGCACACTCCAAGATTCGAGTTCTAGGGACGTGACAAGTGGTATCCGAACCTGTTCGAGTGAGAGAAATAGCACCACAAAACTCAAACGAGGTTCCAGCAGTTGAACGAGAGACCTGTGCTACTGCTGAAAAGAAGAAGAGAGAGAGTTCCAGGGACATCATTTCAGCCTTGGAGAGGAGGGTCGCTAGACTTGAAGGTTTCATGAAGGAAGTCAATGAGGCCCAAGAAGAGACAGAATCGTACTTTGAGAGAGTGGATTCTCTTAAAGAAGAAGTCATGATTGCGGTTCAAGGACTTCTCGACGACATGTATGAGAAGTTAGACCAACGGGACAATTCCCTTGAAGTAGCAGGGGAAGCTACCAAAGCCGAGTTGGTGGTGGAGATCAAGGATCTTCGAAGTGAGCTTGTCATTTACAAGAAAACCGTAAAGAATGGCATGATGTCAGAAACAATGGCACCCACACCTAGGATCGATGTCCCAAAGCCAAAGATGTATGCAGGGACACGATCAGCCCAAGATGTTGAGAATTTCATTTGGGCCATAGAGCAACACTTTCGAGCCATGGGGGTCAAGGACGAAGCAACAAAGGTAAACACTGCTTCTGTCTATTTGACTGATATCGCTCTTTTATGGTGGTGACATAGGTGTACCGAGAAGGAGAATAGGGAAATTCTAATTACAATATGGAGTGAGTTTCAGTCCGAGCTCAAGGAACAATTCTATCCCAAAAATGCGCAACTAGAAGCCCGAGCAAAGTTGCGACAACTCAAGCATACTGACTCAATTCAAGACTATATGAAGCAATTCACCGAGCTCAAGGTTCAAATCCCAAAGTTAGGTGAGGAAGAAGGATTCTTTGCCTTCATGGACGGACTCCAACGATGGGCTAAAATGGATTTGAAGCGTATGGGGGTCCAAGAACTTTCCAAAGCTTTTTTCGTAGCTGAGTCCATTGTCGAGTTCGAGTTCAAAAAGTCCGAGTCTACCAAAGCAAAGTCGAAATCCAAAGGCAATGGTGGGGGAGACAAGGAAAGACCAACCAAAAAGGGGTTTGAGAAGCCGACAGGTAGTAAATATCAAGTTTCGCAAGCCTTGGGAGAAGAACAACGAGCCTTTCAAGTGTTATAGTTGTGGAGGAAAGCACTTGGCGAGGAACTGTCCTCAAAACAAGAAAGTCGTTGCCATCCAAGGGAAAGATGCTGAAGAGGAGACTCTTAAGCTTAACTTCATTATTAGCTCCATGGAGGTTAAGAAGGGTCATAAGAAGAAGGGACTGATGTTCGTCGACATCACCATGGCAGGCCAAAAGATGAGTGCACTAGTAAACACCGGTGCCTCAGAATTGTTCGTGTTTGAGCTAGCTGCCAAGAGACTTGACCTTTGTGTTGAGAAGGCAAGTGGGTTTATTAAAACAGTTAATTCCAAAGAGGCTCCGATTGCGGGGGTGGCAAAAGGAGTCATGCTAAACCTTGGAGGTTGGATCGGTAAGGAAAATATCAAGGTAAACCCTTTAGATGACTTTGATTTCGTGATTGGACTTAATTTCCTTGATCGGGTTAATGCGTTCCCTGTTCCTTTTACCGATTATTTGTGCATTTTGGATCTGAAACATAAATGCATTGTCCCGACAACACGAAAGGCCGGAGTTGAAGCCAAGATGTTATCAGCCATCTAGCTTAGCAATGGAGTGCGCAAGGAGGAACCAACTTACTTAGTTGCGTTGGTTGATGAGCAACCTACCAAGTCCGTCGAGGTCCCAGAAGAGGTGGGACAAGTGTTGGCAAAATTCAGAGATATGATGCCTACTGAGTTGTCCAAAAGCTTGTCACCAAAGAGAGAGGTGGATCACAAGATTGAACTCGTGCCAAATACGGAGCCACCCGCTAGAGTCTCTTACCGAATGGCTCCACCCGAGTTAGAGGAGTTCGTAGACAGTTGAAGGAACTACTTGATACGGGTTATATCCGACCATCCAAGGCACCCTATAGTGCGCCGATACTCTTTCAGAAGAAGCACGATGGGACGCTTCGAATGTGTATCGACTATCGAGCTTTAAACAAGCTCACAATGAAGAACAAGTACCCGATCCCGCTCATTGCCAACTTGTTCGATTAACTTGGTGGTTCACCAAGTTGGATTTGAGGTCTGAATATTATCAAGTTCGAATAGCCGAAGAAGATGAACCAAAGACTGCATGTGTGACGCGCTATGGTTCGTATGAATTCTTAGTAATGCCCTTCGGTCTCACGAACGCTCTCGCCACTTTCTGCACTTTCATGAACAAGGTATTATAACCCTTTCTTGATCAATTTGTTGTTGTTTACCTTGACGATATTTGATTTATAGCAAGACACTTGAGGAGCATTTGGGGCATTTGAGAAAGGTGTTCAAAGTCTTACAAGAGAACGAGCTCTACGTCAAAGAAGAGAAGTGCTCGTTTGCCCAACAGGAGGTCCCTTTCCTAGGCCACATTGTAGGAGGTGGCAAGATTCGTATGGATGGGGCCAAAGTTCGAGCCATTGAAGATTGAGAACCGTCAACCAAGGTGACAGAGTTGAGATCCTTCTTGGGGCTAGCCAATTATTATCGAAGGTTCATTAAAGGCTACTCCAAAATAGTCGCACCCTTGACCGAGTTACTAAAGAAGGATAATGTGTGGGATTGGAGCATCAAGTGCCAACAAGCCTTTGCAGATTTGAAGAAGGCCATGATCAGTGAACTAGTGTTGGTGTTACCAGATTACACCAAGCCATTTGAGATCTACACCGATACGTCCGATATTGCCATTGGTGGAGTTCTTATGCAAGAGAGACATCCGGTTGCTTTTGAAAGCCGGAAGCTGAATGAGACCGAGAGGAGGTACACGGTCCATGAGAAGGAAATGACTGCAGTAGTGCACTGCTTACGCACTTGGCGACACCACATACTTGGGTCTAGGTTTGTGGTATACACAGACAATGTTGTCAATAATTATTTTCTAACCCAAAAGAAATTGTCTCCAAAGCAGGTCCGATGGTAGGAATTCCTTGCAGAATTTAATTTTTTCATGGAGTATAAACCAGGAAAAGTGAATTCCGTTACCGATGCTCTAAGCCGAAGATACAACATGGAGTTTGTTAGCTTACCGAAAGGACAACTATTGGAGCGCATCAAAGAGGGATTGTCACATGACCTAACAGCCAAAATGCTCATTGACTATGCCAAAGAAGAGAGAACCAGAAAGTTTTGGCTTGAAGGGGACTTGCTATATGCTCGAGGACATCGCCTCTATGTGCCTCAGTTTGGAGAATTGCGTAAGGAACTCATAAGAGAATGTCATGATTCCAAGTGGGCGGGACATCCGGGGATGAACCGGACATTGGCACTGATTGCAGAGAACTATTATTGGCCGTACATGGGCACAAATGTTGAAGACTATGTGAAGACTTGTCTTGTGTGCCAACAAGACAAGATAGAGATGAAGAAACCGGAAGGACTGTTGCAGCCATTGCCTATTCCCAAGCGACCATGGGAAAGTGTTTCTATGGACTTTATTATCGGTTTGCCCAACACTGACGGCTTGTCAAGTATTATGGTTGTTGTTGACAGGTTTTCGAAGTATGGGACGTTCATTCTAGCGTCCAATGTGTGTCTAGCCGAGGAGGCTGCTCGTCTTTTCCTCAAGCACGTAGTCAAATATTAGGGAGTGCCAAAGACGATTATCAGTGATTGAGACACACGATTCACGGGGAGATTTTGGACCGAATTATTCAAGCTCATGGGATCAAGCTTGAACTTTTCAACAAGTGTTCATCCCCAAACCGACGGGTAAACTGAATGAGTGAATGTACTCTTGGAGATCTATTTGAGGCACTATGTGAGTGCAACACAGCGCGACTGGCCAAAACTGTTGGATGTGGCTCAGTTTTCTTACAACTTGCAACGGAGTGAGGCCACAAACCAAAGTCCATTTGAGATCGTGACCGGACAACAACCGCTTACACCCAATACGGTTATTACCAAGTATGAGGGGCCAAATCCAGCAGCACACAAGTTTGCCACAGAGTGGCAAGAACATCACAACTTAGCCCGAGCTTGTTTACACAAAGCAGGGAAGCGGACCAAGAAGTGGGCAGATCGAAAGCGTAGGGACATGAATTTCCAGGTTGGTGATCTAATCCTTGCCAAATTGACAGGAATCTTACACAACCCAACCGTGCACAAAGGGCTTGTGCGAAGATACGAGGGTCTATTCCGAGTTGTGAAGCGGGTAAGCACAATAGCATACAGATCGGAGTTGCCACCGACCATCCGAGCTCATCCAGTATTCCATGTTAGCTTACTCAAGCCTTACCATCAAGATGAGTTAGATCCGGATCGAGGCAAATCACATCGAGCGCCAGTCAGAGTGAAGAGCTCATATGAGAATGAGGTTCGAGAGATCCAAGCAGAGAGAGTTATTCGACGACCAGGTTACCGGCCAAGGCACGAATATTTCGTTCAATGGAAGGGACTTCTAGACAGTGAAGGTAGTTGGGAACTAGTCGAGGGTCTATGGCAATTCAAAGACCAAGTGGACAGATACCATGCTAGCAGAGTGACGAGGGCGTCACTAGATTCAGTGGGGGAGAATGTCACGGACCGCGCACTAAGGCCCGAGACCAGCACACATCAAGCTGCCCAAAAAGCACTCCGTAGCATTTTGGGCTTATCACCACTTAGCCCAACACTTGGGATTGAAGAGCCTTTCAAAGAAGATATGGCAAGTGGCATATAATCAGGAATATTCCTTTTTGATTCTTTCCATATCTTTGTAAACTCTTACCATTGTATCTCAACCATCGATGTACTCTAATTTTAACCGTTGGATGTAAGGGGCTTCAACTATAAATAGAGGTTTACCCCCACCTCATTTACACACTTTAGTATACTTCAACATACTTGAAAACACTTCATTTTTTAGGAATACATAGAGCATTCACTCAAATTTCTTCCTTGTCTTTTGTTTTGCCTTTTTCTTTCAGAGTTCCTTTGCTTCCGCTAAGATCTAAGCACTTTAGCTTTGATCGAGTTCCAGGCTTACTTAGGCGTTGTTTGATCGAGAAGCATTTAAGACCGCACGCTCCAAAATTCGAGTTCTAGGGACGTGACAATATGTATATATACGACAATAGCTTAGTGATAGGAGAATCATATACATCATACATCATAATTACGTAATTAAATATTAATCAAAATTATTATAAATAAAAATATTAATAGTTTTCAAATTGAGGATCTTAAAATCTCAAGTTTAAAGCTTTAGCATTTAATTATAGTTAAATATTATCTAATTATGTTTAAATAAAGTTATTAATGTTTATTTATAAATCTTCCACTCTTTTGTTTTTTTTGTTTTATTTAATAATGAAGTATCTTTATTTATTCATCAATAATGCAAGACTTATATATCAAAAATACATTAAACATTCTCTCCTAAATTAATATTAGCCCTTTTCAAAGGATAATCAACATTGCTTTGCTAAGGGATCTCATCCCAGCTTTGTTGCCGATTGAATTAGGGTAAACAAGGTGAAATTCTTGTTTCGACTTTTTTTTATTTTAATAATTTATTTTTATTACCAATTAAATTTTACGTCGATTGATATCGATATTGTTGTCAATACAGTAAAAATATATTATCCAAAAAATATATATATGATAAGAACCTATGATGAGATTAATGTTAAAAATAATAATTTATGTTTATTTATTTTTTAAAATGAAAATTAAAGGAAATACAATTTAAATGACATGGCGCTGTCTCATTGTCTGCGACTATTTTTTTTTTTGGTGAAAGCTGCAACTATTTTTTTTAAACAGCTTTAACAGCAAAGGCGAACTTTAATAACCAAATCAAAATTTAAGCACCCAAATCAGTTTAAAAAATAATTTAAATATTAAACTCAAACAAAGAAAATAATTTAATATCCTCCGACTGCGTGTCACACAGGAAACTTTGCATCAATGCCACTTATTCTTGGCTGACGTGTGGGCAAAAAACCGTATCGTACAATCAATTCCATTATTGAACCTTATCACAGGAGATGTTACCCTATATCATTTTATATACGAACTGTCTCTTTCAATGAATGTTTCTCCTGATACCATTTACTAGGTTTTATATAAGAGTTTATTTAAATAAAATAAATGTGGTACATACCGTCTCTACTAAAATTTTTTACCTATTAAGCCCTTGACATACTGATTTCTTGAATCGGTTTTCGATTCGCTTTCAATTGATTCTAAGTGATCCCTAGTTCTATATGGGACCAGACTTGACCTGACAAACCCCCATTTAAACTGGTCAATAAAATTTTCAGCAATGTCTCACAGATTTCCAGGTGATATGTCAATAGAATTCTCCAGCAATTTACTAAGAACATATCATACCGTATGATTTATACCATTGCACAAAGGAAAGAGAAGAAAAAGAGCAGAGGAGAAACTAAGATATCAATCCATTACACAGGAAAACAATACAGAGGTGGCCGGAAAGAAATGACATTCAGTCCAAAATTGGATTCATGCCCTCCTTTCTTTGTCCTTCCTACGACGTCTCTTATCATCTGATTCATGGGAATATGGTTTCTCGTGTCTCTCATGCTTCCCGTACTTTTCATGCCGCTTCTCATTCTTTTCGTGTCGCTTTTCATGCTTCTCATGTTTGTCATGCCGCTTCTCATGTCTGTCATGCTTTTCCTGTCGCTTCTCTTCGCGCTTCTTTCTCTTCTTGCTGCTTTCATGGTCTGATTCACCTTCTTCGGCATTGGTGGTTGATGGAGCGGGTTCATCTACCTTGACTGGCTCAGGTGAGGCTTCCTTCTGAGTGGATGGAAGTGTGCTTGGATCTTCCCATGCACGTGGCAATCTGCAAAAGATATAGTAAAAAAGGGGCCAAAGGGAAAGTTAATAAGGGTGAAAGCTTCTGTAAAAAAATATGAAATTCTCAAAGATTTGATGCCATTAATGCTCTAGCAATAGCAGCCATGCACTTCTTCTTATGAGATATCTAGGCAATTCTCGTACAATAGTCAAAAGTATAGCCGTCTCCATATTGTAGAACCAAAGTAATTTGATCCTTGCATGTTTGATATTGGTGCAAACAAGCAAAAGTTAAATTTGATAATATCATACGCTCTAGATAGAAGAATTCTTTTGCTGCCCTAGTGCTACCTATAGATCTATATTTTAAATTTCAGGAGTCTACAATTTACCATTTAACACTGTTACCAATCTTACTTGTTTGCGGACTATTAAATGTAGAAGGACTAAATTACTCAATTTTGTAGTTGCAATTTTTTTACTATAGTATGGTAATTGCCTACATATATTAACCAAAAAGCATTAATGTGTCCGTAGATGCTGCTATTTTGGGTGCTTGATCAAACAGAGCACATTGGACAAGATACAAATTATCTACAACCACTCCTCAGAGGTTGTGCCTAAAATGATCTTCCTCACTCCTAAGAACCCAATATAGCAGCAGTTTCTTTATAAATGTTCTTTAAAAAGTGTTCATAATTGACTGTTCTTTTGTACAATCATATATCTTGAGAACTCATTTATTTCGCATTATATGAATCTAACACATACCTTGCAAAACCAAGACCGTGGACTCGTGCTGCTTCAGCATGGCCTGCACCTAAGTCCTCTGCAGTTGACCCTCGCTTCACAAGTTCCGAAAGCTCATGCTTATCAAGACGATTGCCTTGAGGTTGACTAGAACGCTTCGGAGCCAGTCCAAGAGCCTCCCTCATGGCCTGCTCCTCCTCTTCCTTGACTCTTCTAATTTCTTCTTTTAGAGCCTCAGAATCTGAACCCTTGGAATTTTTATCCCTTGAATACCAGTGCAGATCCTTCCCTGTAATTTAAAAGAACAACTTCATGTGCTGATAGGCTTTTGCTTATGGTGAAATTTTCATAGCACAATGTATTCCAGCAACTATTCAGAGAGAGAGAGAGAGAGAGAGAGGGGATGACATAAAGTTATCCTCTAGCTTAAAAAAATACAATAACTTTGTACTGCACACAGAAAAAGTAAGAGAAAACCATACCTTTTTGCCATCTTCCGACAGGTGCCTTAATACTATGACCAAGATAATTCTCCCGATGTTTATCAACCTTTACATCATCCCAACTAAATTCTGCATGTCACAAAAAAAAAACACTCATTGGTATAATTCACCTAGACTGGTACATGGAAAATAAAGATAAACTCATAAAACATAAAGCAAAGCTATAGTAGATTTTTTTTTTATGTAACTAATATGCAAACAAGATGTAGAAACAAGTATTTTAATCAAATACGCTAGAAAAATAAAATAAAACCCTCAAATGCTAAAATCTCTAATTTCAAAAATTAATATACTAAATAATGAAAAGCACTGAAGAAGTCAAAATTTAAAATGTCAAAAACTAGTAGGAAGTCAACCCTCAACTAAGGTGAGAAAACTGTACTTTTAGATCTTGAATTTTTACTCTTTTCATTCACACTTCCCCAAGTGGCCACTACAGCACTTGATGACATGATAGTCCCAGGTTGCTCATAGGTAGCCAAGAACAAATTCATAGTTAGTGTCTAGTAACCAGAAATTCCTCAACTCCTGCTATACCAACATAATCTTTGCATTTCTTTTTTCCCTTTTTACTTCAAAATATATTGGAAATCACTCACAAACTCTCTCTAATAAAGGAAGTGGATCAATATCCATAAAGATTACATTTATGTGTCTACTTATGCATGAGTGCGTCAAGAAATATATATACATAAAAATTTACTTTTTCATCAAATGCACTAAAGGTAACACATTTTTCTTCTCTTCAACTTATTTTCAACAAGGAGAACCAATATCTTTTATATTTTCAAACCATTGGTTTTAATGGATATCATGTAAAATTTAGAGGTGTATTTCATTTATTGCATAGCTTCTTCGGTTTGTAATCTTTTTGTCTAACCTTTTATCTGTACTCTAAGGGTACATTAGGGCGAGGGATTTCAACAAATGGTTTCTTTTGTAAAGAGAATTTCAAATTTTCAAAACAAAATTTAAAAAGAAGTTATATTGGAAAAATAAAAACTGGAATTTTCTAAGTTCTTGGAATCTAAATGAAAATTGAGAAATTCCTAGATTTTTAAAAGATGTCAAAATTTATAATAGATCTGAAAAAAGTTCCATAATGGAGATGGAAAATGAGAAAGAAACCAGGTCTCCTTCATGGTCAGACTTAGCTACATCAAATTGGTAAATAATGCTAGCTCCTGAAGTTTCTCTATTCGCTGTATTCAGAAGCAGCAATCGAAACACAAGTTGAAGTTTGCTTCTTAATTTCAATATTAAGCTATCCAGAGGTGGCTTATCCATCAAGAAATATATATCCGCAAAGTTGAAGTTAAGAATATATTTATGTTCGAAGTTAAACTAGATTAGAAATGACAGTAGTTTAACTTCAAACATGATACTCATCAGAAAAAGTTTATTCGATTACACAAGACAGGCCTATCAGGTTAGATGAATTGGAAATTCAACTTCAAGTTTTCTTCCATGGAATTCAAACATATTTAATCCCCCTTGTATTTATTGGATAAGCCCAAACTCAAACATCTTACATGTAAATCCTTCTTCAGAACAACCAATTCAGGTTTCTGAGGAAAGAAATTGTGTATTTATTTAGTAATCCTGCTCCAGATTGACAACATATTATTTAAAATAATAGGAACGAAGAAGACAAGTACTTCATAGCTATATGACATGACGAAACTAAAATTACCACTCAAAAATCTAAATTGAACTTATTTTAGAATTTAAAATTAGCTAAAAGGGCAAAACTAACCCAAAAATCCAGATCACAAAATTCTCTAGCGCAACCAAATTTTTTTAACCGATAAATAAATTTCAAGTTTCCAATTCCTTTTATCTCTTATCATTCAATTAAAGCAAATCCAAACATAAGGGCCGAGAATCATAAAATTGTTGCTATAGCAAAATTTTGTTAAAATTAATTGAATTACGGTATCTAAGAAGACGAAAGCCCTAGAAAACCCTAGAAACGCATAAAACTAATAAGGGGATAAAGAAGGGGGAAACTTACGATCTCTGCCACCACGAACGCCGCCTCTGGTTGGATGATACATTTTTTTCTTCTCTCTTTCAAATTCAACAAGTTCGTAAGGTTTTCTTCCTTTACCTGGTTGCCTTCTGTGTTTCCTTTGTTATATAGAACTGATCATGTCTAGTCGGGTCAATAAGAATTTTTTAGGATCGGGTTCAATTTGCCGTGAAAAATAAATTTAAAATTTTGTTCGAGTCCCACTCAAATAAAAAAAAGTTAAACTCAAATTTGGTTTGACCCGTTTCTCCCGTTTGTATTAAAAATTTTTATATTAATTTTTATATAAAAATAAATTTAAAAATACAATAAATCAAATAATCTAAAAAATTAAAATAAATATTTTTTTCACAAATTAAAAATATATTAAAAAATAATAGCGCTAAAATAATTGTAACTTAACAAGTAAATATTTCTAAAATTAATAATAAAACAATAGTTAAATAATATTCAATCAATAACAACAATATAATAGTAATATAATAAAAAAAATTTGACAACAAAATATCATCAAAATAGCAGTGAAAAAAATTAGACAAATTCAATCTAGGTCGAGATTGGGTCAAAAAAATCTTATTCGAGACTCGACCTGTTTAGAAAACGAGTCTTATAATTTTGTAACTGCAAGTTTTACAATTTACTAATTGTTAGCTAGGTCATAGATTAGTTTAATTTCTCTTGACTTAATGATTTGTAGTAATATAATTTTTGTGATTAGCTGGTTAGACTATTTATTTCGCACGCACATTATTTAGAAATTGTTCAATACCTGATTTTTTTAGATTCGATTCTTGAAATACTCTAATGTTACATTGTAACACTAAAATATTATAACTGACTTGTCATCATTGCAATAAAGTCATGATAGTTATATTCGTTTTTAATCCCGATGTTGATTTATCTCTCTTTCATCGATCGAAAGAGAGACAAATGAAACAGTTTGGCATAAAATATGACATCCTTTGGCATCCTCAACTTTCATTTTCATTGCAACTAAACAATCAATAAGTAAACCCAATAAGTGGCTCTAGTGGAAAAGATGATGTTGTTCATCTTAGGAGACTCGAGTTCAAGCACCTATGTGTGCAAGGTGTGTGTTGACAAAGGGTTAAAAAAGTATGAACAGATACTAACATCTAATCACATCAATATATTCAAAAAAAAAAAAAACCAATAAGTTAATTTATTTACTCACCAAGTGATTGTAATATCAACCACATATACATATACAACATTTCGATGAAGCGTAATATATATCGACCAATTCATACTCATTTCATAAACATATAAATTCAATTCATATTCATGCATTTTGAAGCATAACATTTCCATTAATACCATTTTCATTTCTATTTTCAACCGGAGGTCTAAAACTATTTGAGCTCAAATATTCAGAATTAATTTGATCCAATTTATTGAGATTATTAGGTTGTTAACACTAGTTTCATATAATGTTGCTAAAATTAACTTGGTTCGATGCTTCTAACATTAGTTTTAGATAATCCGCAACAAATGTTAGATTTTAAGTCATCAAATTAATCTTTAATCACAACACTTAATTCCTTTTAAACCTAATGGCATACTATTCGTGTACAAATCAATTATTACATTCATATTAGCTTTGTTATCATTCCCACTTCATTTCAATCTTTTCACAACAATTAATACCTACCATAAAATCCAATTCATCAATTCGTTACCACTCAATATCTCTCGTATCAGTTCACATTTGCCACATAATTCATATTTTACGGTTTAGTCCTTTAGATACCAAAATCACAGAAATTATACTTATCTATAAAATTCATAGGTACAAACACACAATTTAAACATAATAAGTGAAGACAATAAGTTCCATATGAACTTACCTGAGAAAACAACAACCACAAAATATCATAAACATATGAACTTACCTGAGAAAACAACAACCACAAAATATCATAGACTAATTTACAATTTCTCTTTTTTCTCAATTAACCTCGGATCTATAATAATTCATTACAATTTTTCAATTCCAATTACTTCATTTCATCCTATTATAAATATAAATCAGTTAAATTTCACTTTTTGAAAGTTTCCTAAAAATTTACATTTTATTCAATTTAATCCTTAAAACCAAAATAGCTATATCTTTTAAATTTAAGCTTCGCTTTTCAATTCGATTCCAATTAAATCCTTCTACAGGCCTCTACTATCAATAATTACAAAAAATTCTATATCAATTTTAAAAAAAATTACATTTTAATCCCTATATTCAAATTAACAGTTTTCACTTTACAATTTATTCCTATTATATTCCTAAGCTTTAAATCCTACCTTTAAACATAGAAAACCTCAAAAATCATTAATAGAAACTCTTCAAAACTTCAACAGTTTTACGATTTAATACATAAATTAACTAAACTAAGCTAAAATTAAGCTACAACGATATCAAAAACATAAAAATCACGAAAAACCGACTACGAAAGACTTGTCATGCAAATAGCCGAAGGTTTAAACTTCTAACAGTGGCTTCCCTTTGTTTCTTTTAACTCCAAACGGAAGAAAGAAGGAAAGTGAAGATGATCACTTTATTTTTATGTTTTATTCATTTATTATATCATATTATATACAATTTAATATTATACAACAATTAATCATTAAACCGTCCACCCACATTTTAAAGTGGATTGATTTCCATATTAGACCCTTATTTAATTGTTGCATAAGTCCTTTAACAATTAAAAAATTATATCAATTAACTTTTTTCACTTACAATTTAATCTTTATACCTTAATTAGTCATTAATTCAACGAATTTACATATAAAAATTCAATTAACATATATAATAACTTTGTAAATATTTAATAAAAATAATTACGAGTTCAATTTACGGAAACGAGATCCCAACACCTCATTTTTTCGATATCACTAACTTTAAGGGTAAAACATTTGTACCCTAACTAGCTTTTCAATTAACAAATTTCTCAAACCAAAGTTCAATATAATAACATAATTAAATTCTAAATTAATATTAATTAATAATATTTACGAACTAAATTATTTGAGAACATGATTTTAAAATCACCATTTTTAATACCACTGAAAATTAGATTGTTACGTAGAATATTACATTTAAAGTGTCTGGAAAGTGCTCGAACTTCCTTAGGATCATAAAGCTTAGTATCCAGGTAATGAGAAATTCTCAAAACGGTGTTGTTTGACGATGAACTAATCTTTTTGGGAATTTAGTCGATGAAAGAAAATTCAAATTTTTTAAAAAGTTAAAAATCTAGGAGATTTGAATGTAGGGTTTTGTTTTTGTGATTGAAATGGGGACTGCAATATTCATTACCACTACGTTTATAATTATTGGCTAAAGCACCTTGAAAATTCAATACCCATTTGAAGAAACTATGAAAATTAACACTGTCAACTCCGGATTCCAAAACATTAGACGACAAAAAGAATTCGAGTATCAAAATAGATAAATTAAAAGTGCAAGTACCATATTGATAATTTTATCAAAGTACAAGAAGATTTTTATCATCATCCCAAAAAATAATTGTGAAAATAAATATATCATACAGATAATTACAGTTTTTTATTATCTGTTATTACATGAATACTTATTGTTGTCATTTATGATAAATAATCCAATGAAAGGACGAGTTATTGTATTTGGATGTAATAATATTTTTATATGGAAAAAAAGATTAACAACGGAAAGGCTAGACATGTGGACTATCTAAAGACCTATTTAAAGAAGAATTTCGTGTTGAATGACATTTTGGCACATTTCTTTGTTTCTCGAAGCAAAGCCTTTTGTTATAGTTCCATAGGTATTATGTATATAGTGGCATTATTAGCTAAAGGTGAAGTACCAATAACTTTGCCTTTGTCTTTGGTCTCCGCAACGAGGCTCACATGACCCTTTGATGCAAAAGGGGATTATTAATAATCGATTTACTTATTATACCCCTTATCCGATTAAGGACACATGGCAAGTCGAAAGATTACCCAAGCAGCAAATCTCTCAGGAACCAATCGAAAAGTCGTTTACTGTAACCCTCTAAACTCGACTTAAAAAATATGGCGTAATCTAAAAGGTCACTATAGAAATTTTAACATTCGAAACCATTTAAAACTGTTATATATTTTAATTTGTAAATAAATTATGTCATGACAAAACAATTAATTTTCCACTTTTTTGAATAATTTCAAACTTAAAAATTGTTATTCAAATCCTTAAACAAATACCCAAAATCTCAAATTAAAAATTAACATCAAAATTCCAAAATAATAAAATAAAGAAAAACATTACAAACCCAAAATAATTTAATAACATAATTTGAAAAATAAATCCCAAAAATAATTCATAATGATTAATAAATGAAAATAAATAGAAAGAAGAGATCCTCCGAGTACCAAGTCACCTAAGTCCGATAAATCTGAAAGGGAAAAACTAAGGGGGAATGAGTTAAAAAGCCCAGTGTGTCTCTAAGGTGCAAGCATTCACAAACACAATAGCACATAATTTCATAAAACATTTTAAAACAAACATGCAGTTTATCACAACACAAATGCAATACAATCACAAGCACAATGCAATGCATCCAATCCTCCAGCACACCAACACAGTGGAAAGGTTCCCCAGAACCCTTCCTCATCCAATTGTCACCAATCAAAGTGGTTTTACTATCAGCCGTTTGAAGGGGTGATTACCACGACTTCCACCGTACAATCCCAACCCATGAACACACAGTAATATGATGTCTCAATAACTCAGTCACAACATAATCTCATGATAATTCATCAAAGTTCACATTATATTTAAAATACCCATAATCTAACAGATATGCATGGGAAATCAACATGCAATACACAATATCAAATAAAAAACTCAAAGATATCTCATCGCAAAATAACATCACACAACAATCATATAACATAGACAGAACACATAGTAAATGTGTAGCACGATAGAAACACACAATAACATGTAGCACGATAGAAACACACAATAACATGTAGCATAGACAAAGACACACCTCTAGCGACAAAAACTCTAATGTTGTGGAGAACATCCCCTATGCTTAGATTTATCTCTAGGTCTAGCTGAATTAGAACTTACGAGAATAAATTCTTTATTAACGCTATCACTATGTCATCTACTAAACACAACACTAAACCAAAACCTTTAACCTAGTAAACTTTAAACTCTAATATCTCGGTCTACACTTAATCTTTTCGCATGAAACGAATTTCGTTCATCTACATATTTACCCATAACTGATTTTCAACCTTTAAATCATTTAAAACTACACATTTTAAAATATCGAATATTTTACATACAATGGCTATAATAATGAAAATTCATTAAAACTCGAGAAATACTTAACGAAACTTCAAAGTAATTTTAGAAACTTTCTAACCATGTTAAAATAAATTGAAAAACACATTAAAATCAAGTTTTAATCCACAATCCCAAAATCCCAATTAACGACCCAATTTTTTACTTTTATTTAAAACATGCGTTTTAATGGCTAAAAATTCGGTTTAAGATACCAGATATCATTTAAAACTAATAGAAAGATGATTGGTTAGCTTTGATGGAAGAAAAACGAGCTTTGACACAAATTCGAAACAATCTACGTTTGAGAAGATGATGAAGATGATGAAGGTGATGAAAGTTTTTGGGTGTTTTTCTTGGCTTTTTATAGGCATTTAAAGTTTTAGGGTTATTAGAATTCAAAGGAAATTAAGAGTTAGAAATATAAATCAATTGGGAGAGATGAAAGAGCAAGGAATGACAAACACAAAGACTTCATAAAAAGTGAAAAAGTGATTTTTAAGTTGATTTTTAAAGTTTGGTCAAATACCTTCATAAAAACTCTCAATTTTAACTCCTTTTTTAAATCGGTCTTTTTTTCAAAATTATAGCTATTTAAAACTTATTTTCAAAAATTAATTTAATATCCTAATAATCATTGTCGAAAATATTACTAATTACCAACCTTACAAAATTTTGAACATATATAGGCTAAAATTCCTAAAATATCCTCAAAACTTCTAAACCTAATTTTGGGGTGTGACATTTATGAGTTTCACCTCCTAGCATAACCACCCGAAAAGACATGAAATTTTCGATGTCTAGACCCTTAGGCCTCCAGTAAGGATGTGATGTCGTTGGTCACCAAATATCACGTGGATCCAATTGTCCTATATCGTCAAGTCAGAATGAATGACAGGATCTGTCTCATCATAGACATTTTCATCCCATCGAGGACATCCATCCCACACGTTCCATAATAGTGACTAGATGACACCATCCTACACGGGACACTCACCTACAAATACCCCCAAGAACGATGAAGAAAGGATCGATTCTCCAACAAGACCATCTATATTTTGCCAACTTACCTCCTACACTCGGCCTTAATACTCTCCTCTCCTCCACTCTTTGCAACCTTCGATTTTCCGTCCCGATTGGATAAACCAACCTCCGTGACAACCACCATATCCTCTTTCTTATCTCTCCTTTTATTGTACCACTATATCAATAAAATACGAAGTCTCATGGTATCACATTCTTAGCCTTACGACATAGCTAATGAATCCACTTGTATTTCATGATCCCAAGAGTAACGATGCAATGCAGAGCTACTAAGAAACCCAAGGGGCCATGGCTTCCCTTAAAATAGTAAAATTTCAATTTAGGTATTTTATAATTTATAAAATTTTAAATTAGTAATGATAAAATTATATTTTAGCTCTCCAAAATAATAAAATTTTGATTTAACCCTTTAAAAATTATGAAAATTATAAGATATTAAAATGATGAAATTACATTTTTATTATTATAAAAATATACATTTTAATTTCGATTCCAAAACAATTTTCTGTCTCCATCACTGTAACAATGAGCTCCTCCTCATCAATTTTGTCCAACCCAAACAACTTGTACACAACCGCAGTCGTACCATTTAACTTCAACTCATTGTGTGTTTCCTTATTGCATATTATATATATTTGAATCCAATAATATCACGTGATATAAAATTTGTTTAGGTGAAAAACATTTTATTACTTTTGGTAACTGTTATTTTGTTGTCAAATTTCCCATTGTTCATCCTAATAAATCGTAAATTTAATTTTCAACTGTCCGACTATTTTGATGTTACTTGAAATTTAATTACTATTGCCAAGTTTATTGTTTTCAGAAAAGATTATTTTTCTTATTACTATTTTCATGGATATTTTCTGTAAGGACAAATCCCCTAGGAATTCCTTTTACTAGAACAGGATGTTAGCAAACAGAATAAGCTAAAACACAATTTGATCATAAAAATTGATATTTTATTAAGTAACTTCCACCTACAGTAATGGCCTATTAGCTCAGCTGGTTAGAGCGTCGTGCTAATAACGCGAAGGTCGTAGGTTCGAAACCTGCATGGGCCACTGTAATTTGTTTTTATATAACAGAATTTAGTATGAAACAGAAGCGGCCTATTAGCTCAGCTGGTTAGAGCGTCGTGCTAATAACGCGAAGGTCGCAGGTTCGAGACCTACATGGGCCATTTGAAATTTTGTTTTATATCTCTTTTTTTGAAACGGCAACGTTTTCCATTATTTATTAAAGAGGAATTTAAATTACGGGCCAACGGCCTATTAGCTCAGCTGGTTAGAGCGTCGTGCTAATAACGCGAAGGTCGCAGGTTCGATACCTGCATGGGCCATTAAAATACATTTTCTTGGAAAAACGGCAACTTTTTTTGATTTATTAAAACAGAATCTAATATTAAATGAATCGGCCTATTAGCTCAGCGGGTTAGAGCGTCATGCTAATAACGCGGAGGTCGTAGGTTCGGGACCTGCATGGGCAATTAAAGGCTTCTTCTTCTCTATGTTCTAGGAAAACGGCAGTGTTTTCGGTGTTTATAGAAATAGAATATAGAACGAGTCGTCAATGGCCTATTAGCTCAGCTGGTTAGAGCGTCGTGCTAATAACGCGAAGGTCGCAGGTTCGAGACCTGCATGGGCCAGGTTTTTTAGTTTTTCCTCCATTTCATTACGGCAGCTTGTATCTTTCAATGAAAACGGTATCGTTTGCCGCAGGCCCACGCAATTTTGATCGCACACAATTCTTATTCATATTTATTCTTATATTTTTATCTTGTTTTAATATTCTATTTATTTCTATATTTTAACCCTAAACCAGAAAAAAATTGAAATTAATTAATAAAGTTTTGAAATTTAATAAATTTCTGTTGATATATAACATAGATTAGTATTTGGTATATCAACGGTGTACATTTTTATTCCACTAGCAGTCTTAAAAAATCAATAAGTATCTCTTTAATTTAAATATTTATTTTTTTAATATTTTACTATAAAACATTTATCAACCTCTTGACTCTGTTTTTAGAATCTAAAAACTCGATTAAGAGTGTGTCAAATAATTTTTTATATATCATTTACTTAATGTATTGTGTTAATTAAGAGTCATAAAATAAAATACCTAAATTGAAATAATAATGCAAGCAGTAAGGTGGTGATGTGATTTTGCTAATGGTATTTTTGTTAATGCATGTAGATCAAGTGGGAGTTTGTCAATCGAGTGGAATGAGGATTGTTCTATTCGGCTTCGTAGTTTTTTTAATACCTTTAGTCTGTTCCAATCATCGACACTGAATTACAAAATGTTATAGTACAAAAAAAAAAACAGTTATAGACCTTTAACGAATAATTCAAATTGAAAATCATTATCTATTGTAATATAAGCCATTCAAAACAAATTTAAACCTTTCTTGAGCTTAATACGAGCTTTTGTGAGTTTTTATGAACAATGATCAAATTGCAAAGTTTGAAAAATATAAGGCTAGTGTCTTGACGGGATTTTCTCCATGTTGTAACGTCGCCAAACAGTATGTCACGTCACGACGTCGAAGCACTGATCGAGTTGCTTTCGTAATGGTATGCCGTTGGAGAAAAGTCAGTCACGATTCGTGACTAAATGAGTTATAACTAATAAACGAAAAGCTGAAAATTAATTAGAAATTATTTGAGTCTCAATTGCATATGTCCAATCATCCCTCCATTAGCTCGTTGAAGCCGAAAATGAATTTCATGATGAATCAAATGAACATAAATGAATAGAAATGGTGAAATGGAGAAATACCAAACATTTGAAAATGATTAAGGTTTTTTTCAAAATGAAAATGAAAATGGAGAAATGAAATCATTTGAAAATTAATGTGGTTTTCTCCAGAATAAAAATGACCTGAAAAATGAATTTATGTTTTTTGAATAAATGATGTTAAAAAACGAAAACAAATAATTTGGTCATAGTGAATCGTTGAATGCAGAAATAGTAAATATATTTTATCATATATTCTTTTACAGTAAAGTTGTAATTATTTTAACGAAATTAAAATTGGATTGAGAAAATTATTTATCTGAAAATATATTGAAGTTTATTTTTAGGAAATATAAAAAAGAATATTGAATTGGATCAAATTATAAAATATTTAGTTAAAAACTCGGAAAGTACTTATAATTGGACATTAAGCTACTTATGTAATAAGGGGGGATGTCGCCACCTACATCATAGTTGATATAAACTTTCTAATTCAACAAGGGTTCTACCTTCTCTTCTTATAAATATATTGAAGTCGAAAATGAAAAAGATCTGTCTATCCGAAAACCATGTACAATTTCGGTCTAAGGTTTATTGCTAAAAATATAAAAAATCGAGTCAATTTTCAAAATTTTTATTTTCACTATGCAAAAAAACCGTTTACAAACAGAAATTTTTTCAACGATTGGTATTAGAACTACGGTTACGTTATGTTTATAGTGTAAACTGAGATCGAATTTCCCTCTCTTCTTCATTCATGATTATATTTGATAAGATATGACATTGTCATAATTGTAAGCATGCATGATTATATCCGCCCGTATTAAATTTTTTTATATTGTTTTTAAAAAAAATATTAAACACTAAAAGTATTAAAATAAATATTTCTTAACAAATTAAAAATAAATTAAAAAACTATTTATACTTAAATAATACTAATATAAGTGCAAATTAACAAGCAAATGTCTTTAAATTAATAGCAAGATTAACAATAAAATAAGAGTTTACAATATACTTATGAACAGTTTTAATTGAGAGGACCAGACGGGGATCTTTCCAAATGATAAAAGATCGGTGCTAGTTGATTTTCATTAAGTCTATTGTACGCGCTATCACTACATATGTGACGTCATGTTTTTTTTTCTTCTGCAATCTGTGACGAGAGCTGGAAAGTATTATTAGTCGTTTTTCTATAGCAAGAATCTGATTCAAGAAGAGTTATTCACTGGTATGCATGGTCTGACTTATGCATATCAAAATTTAATGGTGGTTTAGGATTTCAAAATCTAGCAGAGTTAAATACTGCCCTTTTAGCTCAGCAACGTTGGCGAATCCTCTCAAACCCAGATTTACTTGTGGCAAATGTTTTGAAATCTCGTTGTTTTGCACGCACCGATTTTATGAAGTCAAATTTAGGGTCTTACCCTACACTCACTTGGAGAAGGGCAAAAGGCCTTCTGGAAGCAGGTTTGAGGTGGAAGGTCGGAATGAAGAACTCGTTTGTACCTTCACATTAAACGGGTTGCCTCGTTTGTTTTGTGCCCTTTGTGCCGACAGGGATGTAAAGATTCTACTCATGTTGGGAGAGATTGCTGGTTCGAGAGTGTTGTTTGGTCATCTTTGGGAATTTCGTGGCTTGCAACGCCTGCTGATAGTAATTCACGAATTGGCTTAGTCGACTGTTCAAGAATGGTTGTGAAAGACAGTGAAGATTGGCTATTATTACCTTGTGGGCTCTTTGGAACTCTAGAAATATGTTGATTCATGCAGGGTTGGAGCAATCAATGCAAGAGGTGTCCACTTTTGTACAGTCTTATGTGCGTGAACTGGATGTGCTAATGGAAAGATCGATTGCTCACCAGCAACCTCTGACTGAGCGGTGGAGTGCACCGCAAACCCCTTTCGCCAAAGTCAATTTTGATGCCGGATTTCCAGAGAGAATCGGGAGTCAACAACTGGGGCTGTAATTAAATTTTATATAAAATGTTATTTTAGTTTTTTTTTTAATTTTTTTTTTTTTCAAATCACCTAAAATGGATAAAAATTAATATTTTTTAATTTTACTGACATGACATACATGTGTATTGTCACGTGAATGTGAATGACATCTCAATATTTAATTAATAATTTTTTAAAATTTAAAAATTATAAAAATATTTTTGAATATTAGTCTATTTTTGTAATTATTTTATGGAGGGTTTTTTACCAAAATATTATAAAAAATAAATAATAACCAAAATAGTATCCCAAATTATTATTTACCAAAATGATATATTTAGTTAGGTGGAGGGACTTTAAATGACGGCACTATAGGTTTTTTTTACACGAATTTTTTTTATATTTATATATTTAAAAATAAAAAATATTATTTTATTAGTTAAGAGTTTTGAAGTGGCAGCACTAGAGAGTTTTTTGTACACGAGAAAAATACGAAAAAAATATCTGACATCCTAATGGAGGGACACAAAGTGGCGACATCCAAGGAGGAACTTGAAGTGGCGGCACTAAAGGGTATTTTGTCACTTGGCAGCACCTCTTTGTGCCGTGTGTGTGTGTAGGAAATTTAGGAGGTAAAAATTAATTTGAGTGATTGGAGATTTTTGGTAGGTGATAAAAATTAAATAAATTAAATTTTTTGTTATAAAATAGATGGGGAGGGGGAACCAACGTAAGAAGAAGGAAAAAAGAAAAAAAAAAAAGAAAGAAAGGAAGAAGGAAGAAGGAAGAAGGAGAAGGGGAAGGAAAAAGAGAAAAAAGTAATGTATTTATTTTTAAATTTATTTTTAAATTTAATTTTAAAATATTTTAATTTGTTAATTAGTAATAGTAATGTGATTGATTTGTTATTATAATTTTATTTGTTTAATAGGTTGATTAAAAGAGTAAATTAAGAGGAGAGGAAGAAATGTAAGTTTGATTAATTTTTTAAGTTTGGTTAATTTTAAATTTAATTTTAAAATATTTTAATTTGTTAGTTAATTTGATTATTTTAAGTTTTTTGTTTTGTTTAATTTAATTTTTAATTGATTTGTTATTTAATGTTGTTATAATTGAGTAAATTAAAAGGAGGGGAAGAAATATAAGTTTGGTTATTATGTTATTATTAATTTACTTTAATTTAATTTTGTTAGTTAGTAATTTTATTTTGTTGTTAATAGTAGTAAGTAAAAAATATTGTTATTCATATTTATTGATTTAAAATTTAATAATGTTTAAATTTAAATAGAATCAAATATAGCATTTAGTTATATTAGTTTAAATAAAAGTTGAATTATTTAAATAAGTGAAATTTATAAATTAATTAAGCTTTGGTAGTTGGACGGAATGGGTTGATATTATTGTCTAATATGCATGTGTTTCAATGGGATATAGAAAAGAATATTATATATGATTATTGGCAGACCAACATATATACCCGAAAATTACATAAATTTTTTTGTTAAATTAGTCATATGCTTGCAAATTGATTTACTAGAAGAGAAAATAAGTTTTTTTTTTACCATGTTATACTTCATTATACAAGTCGTAAGATTATTTAATAAAATGAGAAAGAAAATTATTACAAGTGTTTAATAAAATAAACAATAATCCATTTTTAAGCTATAATTAAAATTAGTTACAAATATAAAATTAAAAAATTTAATTAAAATAAAATTAGAGTATATTTATAAAATAGTTATATAATACGAGTAAAATTAGTTATATAATAAATTTATATAAAATATAAAAAGATAAAAATACTCTAAAATAAATTTATTATTTTATAAATAAGATATTTTTAATAAATTCACAAAAAGTTAAATCTAGCTAATTAATTACCAAAATATAATATAAAAAATAATTAATTATCAAAATAATATCTCCATCACATTATTTACTAAAATAGTACAAAATAAATATTTATTTTGTATCATTTTAGTAAATAATGGTGTGTAGATACCATTTTGGTATATAAATATATATTTTGTACCATTTTAATAAATAACTCATTTTAGTATTTAATTATTATTTAAATATTATCTCCATCATATTATTAAACTAATTGATAATTTTTTTTTCAAGTTGCAGAATGACTTCATTAATTAACTCAAAACGTCCTCACATAGTCAAATCGGTGAATGCGAAAACACACCGAGCCAATATGAATGTAATAAAATTATTATTCGTTCCTTATGTCATTTACGATATTATTATTTGTTTACAAAATTAATTTAGGTTATACTAACTATTTCTGTAAATTAACAGGAAGAGCTCACGTACCGTTCATTGAGGGGTCGTGCATAGGGCCTCAAATTTCCCCCTCATGAACGTCTGCTTCCGTACTTGCAGGATGTCGGATTTGGATTAGCGGCATTGATTCAAAAGTTTGAGTTACGATATGATTTAATCTCGTATTAGTGAAACGTTGGCGTCCGGAGACCCACACATTTCATCTGTCTTATGGGGAGTGCACTGTGACGTTAGAGGATGTTGCGCTCCAACTCGGACTCCCAATCAATGGTGTATCGGTCACTGGTGTTAGTTCGTTTCAAGAGCTGGCAACGATGTGCATCCAGTTACTAGGTCGCTCACCTAGTAATGACAATGATTTTACGTCGTCGTTATTTACATGGTTGAAGACTAATTTTGAGTACTTGCCTGAAAACGCAACTGAAATGGAGGTTTCTTGGGCCGTTCGAGCCTATATTTTGCTAATGATAGGGGGCATACTCATGCCGGACGCGAATAAAAATAAGATCCACTTGATGTACTTGCCCCTACTAAGAGATTTGCGAAAAACTCATGAATATAGTTGGAGATCTGCAGTGCTTGCCATCCTGTATCAAGAACTTTGTAGCGCCACAAACTCTTCTTCCCGGGATATGGGTGGATGCCTACTGCTATTGCAATCTTGGGCACTTTATCGGATGTCATTCCTGGCATCCGTTAAGCACTAAACATTTGTTTTCCCACTCGTTAATAGGTGATTACCATATATCCAAAATTTCAATTATTTGATATATTTTATTAATTATATTATTCTAACAAGTTGTTTTTTGTTTTCTTAGATGGAAAACAAAATCGGGGATCGAGAGGCAGACATAGTTCCTATATATCGTTTGATGCTCGAGCAATATGCCGGGGAAGGGGTATGTTATTCATTAACATGTTAAATTATATTACTTGACTCGTGTTAATATGGTTGCATGTTACTAAATTATATTACTTTACTCTTATTAATATCTTGACATGTTATTAATTGTGCAGTTTATCTAGACCTCATATATACAGCCAGAAATAGTCACTGTTATTCCCGCCTCGACATTCCTCCACCCAGACCAATGGTGCATTAACGCACCGATAATCAATTTTCAAACAATGGAGTGGTATGTCGGGGATTGAGTACTCCGGTAGTTTGGTTGTAAACAACCTATCCCGTAACTGCCATTCGAATTAGAGTCTATCCATAGGATGGATAAGAAGGGGAAAGTAAATTGTGATTGGAGGAGTGTGCAAGGACAATATGTTTATGTGTCGAATAACCGGATAATGCGGGTACCTTCGATGGAGTAACTACGGATTTGCAGCCATCGGTACAGTACATGCAGTGGTTCATTGAGGTTGGGAAACCATATTTACTTGGTGCACAATCGACGATAATTCCCCTACACATGTCTCGACAAGATCACTCCTATCATATAGCTCTTGCCCTAGAGCCACAGCCAGTGCCAGAGCAAGAGGAAGAGGAGGAGGAAAAGACATTGAATGACGATGATTTTTATCATCCTGATTTTACGGGATCGTCACATATCCCTAGCTCATCAAGCCAAGGATATCAGCCTCAGTTTGACGAGTCACCGCAATACTCAAGCCAAGGATATCAGGCTCAGTTTGACGAGCCAACGCAATACTCAAGACAAGGATATCAGGCTCAGTTTGACGAGTCATCGCAATACTCAAGCCAAGGATATTGGCTTAGTTTGATGAGTCATCGCAATACTCTACTCCTCCGGGGCAAACGAACCCTAATGATGAAGATGAGTTTGACGAGCAACCTCGACGTAGACGCCGACCACCACGAAGATATATCTCGAGAACCACACCATCTAATCATGGATACTAATGTTGTATCTAATAGTGTTTAATTGTGCATATTTGACTACTGATGAGTTATAATGATGACTTTTTTTCTCCATAATGTACATATATTTGAACCTATTTGATCATTTATTTGAATTTCATAACCTTAAACCTTAAACCCTAAATTTAAAACACTAAACTCTAACAGTAAACTATAAACCCTAAATTCGATACCCTAAACGAATAAAATTCCAAGCTATAATTTATTTGTAAATGGATACGAACCGATTGAATTAAATTAAAAATCAATTAAAAATTCACATAAAAAGAAGAAACCGAGAAGAAACTCGATGGGAAAATAGTGGAATCCTTTCTTCTTCAAAAACCCTAAATTAGAAACCCTTAACCATAATTTCTAAACTAAAGTACAAATATAAAAATTATTAATTAAATACAAATATTGAAATAATTAATTTAAAATTCATTCATAAACTTAATTAATTCCAAATGAAAAATATCAAATACAAATAGCTTAAACCCTACTCGATCCGGAGGACTGACCAATATGATAGGTTCGTTGATGATAATTATGCCGAGTATACCCTGCTAGCCTACATAGTCCACACAGCTTGCCGCCATCTGTTTTCTCCATAATGTCCATTTCGTTACGGATTCTGGAGATATGGGGACGACCTTTCGGATTCCTTCGCAAACCTTTGTTCGGGATAAGCTCGAAAATTGTTGGAGGCACCTCCCATGTGAACAAATCAAGCAGGACGGGGAACTCGTTTTCCCAAATACGTAACGTACGCTGGAAAGTGTAAACGGGGTCGATGAATTGTTCAACATTGAGCGATACTTTAGCACAAGCTGTAACGACATGCGCACAGGGATAACAAAATGTATCGAACCTCCTGCAATCGCAGTATCTATTTTGGAGACTAACCCCGTATGACCTAGGTGGGATACCAGACCGACGTCCAATGGTCTCAGTAACTTGAAATCGTTGAAACTGTCGTGAATATATTTCAACGTTCATCGTCCTTGCACTCTGATAGTTTGCATCCATTGCATTCCTGACAGTTTCGACTAACATGTATCCGGCGTTCATCTGATCGATTTGTCACGTTCTCATTACTGGCATCAAGGTAGCTAGCCTATAGAACGTAGCGGAGAACACGGATGAAATCGAAAGATGTCGTATTCTCTCGAACACCTCGTTAATCGACTCTGTCAGGTTGGTCGTCATTTGACCATATCGATACCCTCATCGAAACTTTGAGACCATTGTAACGGCTTCATGGTACCCAACCACTCGCGTAGAGGCTTGTTCGTTTGACTTTCCATGTCACGCTCAAGTCTGGTAATTCTTTGCCGGAATCGGTGTGGCTCTAGCTCGTACGCTATAGGAATAGTAAGAAAACATAAGTTACAGTCTAAAATTAAAACATTAAAAATATAATGGCATAAGTGCAAAATTAGCCCCTAATATTTGGTGGTTTTATCACTTTGGCCCTTATCGTTTTTTTTTCATTTTCATACACAACCTTTGTTTTTTGGTCAAATTGGTCATTTTTTAACGGTCTTGCTGATGTGGCCGTCAGTTGACTAACGGTGCTACGTGGCAAAAAAAATTTTCCACCTAGGCAAGTCCACATATGCAACGGCTGACGTGGCATATAAGACAAAATATGCCACGTTAGCAAAAAATTAATTATATGCTGACGTGGCATATAAGACAAAATAGTGTAACGTCAGCAGCTGCATATGTGGACTTGCCTAGGTGGAAATTTTTTTTTTGCCACGTCAGCACCGTTAGTCAACTAACGACCACGTCAGCAAGACCGTGAAAAATGATCAATTTGACCAAAAAAACAAAGGTTGTGTATTAAAATGATAGAAAAAAACGATAAGGGCCAAAATGACCAAACACCCAAATGTTAGGGGCTAATTTTGCACTTATGCCAAATATAATTTGAAACTTAATTTTTTTACCCATTTTCACAAGTTGTCTCCGTCAATCTGCATTCTTATATTCTCGTTGAAAGTTAGCCGCAATTTACCGGCTGAAGTAAACCGATTTTCATGGTACACCATTACGCCTAATGGCCACAATAATACTCTTCCCTCTATCGGAGATGATGCAAATATTATTGTTATGAATCACATACCACCGCAGGTTTGTCAAGAAGAATTCCCATGATTCCATGTCTTATTTGTCCACAATAGTGAATGCTATCGGGAGCACGTTTTGATTCTCCTCTTGAGCCACTGCAATTAGTAGGATCTACGTATATTTCCCATATAGCCATGTCCCATCTACATGGACAAATAGCTTGCAGTGAGGAAAAGCTCGAACACAGGGATCAAACATCCAAAATATATACTGAAAAATTCTTCTTTCCGATTGTATGTTGTTATCTGAGCCATAATAAGGCTGTGTCACCAACTCAATCGCAGTCTCCGGCACATACTGTCGCATTGCGGCTATCCATCCTTGCAGCTCATTGTATGATGCATCCCAATCACCGAACAACTGTTCCATTTCCATCTGTTTTGCAATCCATGCTTTTCTATATGAAACTCGATAATGGAATTGTGATTGCATGTCCACAATCAGCGTAGAAACCTTGATGGTCGTATCGTCCTTAACCATTGGCATGATATGTATGCAGATGATTCTGGAATCAAGTTTCCGGTGATCTTCTGACAAACGTGTTGAACTGTATGTGTGAGGCTCATCAATTTTTCTTATCTCCCACATCTGCGACTTTTGGATAAATGCAGCTCGCACCCGTCACTTGCAACATTCCGTCGACTTCCAGCACTCTTCGATATACAATGTCGGTTTAGACACTACGACTTTGTAGTCTATCGACACATTCATGCTATACCGCTTAATAGCAAATATGCACTCTTCCTTGGATTCAAATTTTTGGCCCACAAACAACTCTTCACAATCTACTGTTACGGCCAATCGTTAAGCAGGTAGTATTTCAGGGTACTCCGCGAACTCGGCATGTGTCGCATCGGGGTCTATAAGCGACATGTGTGCCCCAGGAGGATTATTGTGCATCACAATATGTGTAACTGGATTTTCATCGTCATTCGCCCCTTCATTGTCAATATTATCCGGGACCTCATCAACATCCGGATCATTATCAATATTGACTTCATTATCAGAAGGAATACTACTATCATATCCAGCATCTTCATCTGCATCATTCTCGGGTGCAGCAGCATTAAGATCGATGTCTACCTCGCGTACGATTGATTGACTTTCAATGTACGATACTGGAACCACCATACGCGGAGTTGGATCTTCAATTTCTAATGGAGTTGGACCTTCATTTTGTATAGGTTCCACATCAACTAACTCGGCAAACAATTGAACCGGTGCATTTGGGTCACTTTGATTCGAACAATAAAGAGCGATCATTGTCTCGACGTCTTCATCGTCTACAAGTTCCATCTCGGTGAATTTGATGGGATCTGTCGAAACTGGAAACTTGTAGAAAAGTTTTGAGATCCTTCCCCCACAACATCTAAAAATTTTTGCACTAATCCTTGCTTTCATATCATCAACTGAGACATTTCGACGAAATCTCATTCCTATTTGTTGCCGACAATCAAATATACAATTGAATTGGATTTTTATGTTATAATTTTTTATAAATTATATTAAACCTTTAAATGATAATTCAACATTGAAAAATAAAAACCCTAACAAAAGTTTAAAAACATATAACAATTTAAATGTAACTGGTCATGATATAAAAATACAAGAGAAGACAAAAGTTAGATGGTTAGAAGAATATAATATGTGTATTTTGACTTACAAACAACCGCATACTCTGAAATAAGTTTTGAGGAGTTTAGTCAAAAATTTTAATAAATTTATTTTTAAAATTAGGGGTTTAATTAAATTTTTGTGAGATTAATGAGAATTTTTAAAATTTTAAAGAAAATTTAATTGAAATTAAAAAAATAAAAGATGCAGTGAGAATTTTTAAAATTTTAAGGGATCTAATGGAAAGAAATTTCAAGGAAAAAATTAAAATTAAAATTAAATTAGGGAGGGAAGGCCCCCAAGCTCCATAAGTATCCACCTTAGCTTACAAACTTTTAATGCTTCGTTTGTGAATAGATGACCATGATTTCAAGTTGATGAAACTGTTTAGAATCCAAATCTAAAAATTAAATAAACTAACTATTAGAAAGAATGAAAATAAAATAAAATTAAAAATGTTACATTAAATTTTATTTGATAACTGTTTTGATATAATAAAGATAAAACTTGATGAATTTTAGGTGACAATTTATTTCAATATATTTTTAAGAGATAAAGTTTTAAATTTACTCATCAAACACAAATTTTTACTCATTGACCCAAAGTATCGATGCTTATACCAAGTATCAATATCAATTTGAGCTTCGAAGTTCAGAAAAATCGGAAAAAAATGAAAAGTATCGATACCTTAAAAAATTTATTGATACCCTTGCTTGATATCAATATCAATTTGACATTTGATGTTTTGGAAAATTGAACAAAAATCAAAAGGATCGATACCCTTAACAAAGTATCGATACATTTCAAAATTTATTGATACTCTACTTGGTATCAATATTGTTTTAAGGTTTGATGTTTTGAAAAATTTAAGAAAAATTACCCGAGTATCAATGCCCTCCCCAAGGTATCGATACCTCATAGGAAGTATCAATATTTCCTCTATAGTATCGATAATATAACTTTAACAGTCACTAAATTTAGGCATTAAATACCTTAAAATGTATTGATATCTTTTGTTGCAGGATTCATGCTCTAATTTTTAGACCTTCAACGGCTCTATTTAGTTTCTCACCAACCCAAACAGTTGGAAATCAATTAGGAGCTATAAATACTAGTTTCCAAAGTTTCTACAACAACAAGAGAGATTACAAAGATCAAAAGCTATCAAGAAAGATCAACAAATCTTTTATCAACCTTTTGTGCTCCAATTCTTCATATTTTTTTTACAAACACTTGTAACCAATTCTTTGTATTTTTATTGGCTCAAAGGTTTTTATTATGTGAGTGCTTAATTGGCAAACATCCTGATATTGCAAAGATTGTTTCTTTGTCTGCTCATTTATTTACTCTTTTGAGAGTGTTTAAGTCTGAAGATTTGGATAAAAATCTTAAGGGAATTGTAAGGTTAAATTTTAGATTGATCAAATTAGTGAATTTGGGAAAATCTTTAGTTGTGGAAAGCAAAGGTAGTGGAATAGACAATTAGGGCTAAACCACTCTAAATTCTTGTGTTTATTGTCTCATCTTTTCATTCTTGCTTCCACAAATTTTATAAAAAAACCAATTCACCCATCTTTTGGCAATTTCGATTGATTGATCTAGCTAACTAAAAAGAAATAGATTAAAACAATGAGAGATAGATGGAAGACGGAAAGATGAAAAACGGAATCACTTGAAGAACAAGTTTCAATAAATTCCACTAATGACTATAATCGATCCTCTAAACTAGATAACTTGACAAATTGTGTAGCAAAGAACTCCCACCAAGAATTTCAAAAAAGATTGAGTAAAAAACAAAAAGAAATCCTTGCATAGGAGAAAATTGAAAGAATATTTTTATTTAAATAAAAAATGGGTGCCCTCTATAATGGGTGGCCACCCCTGATTATACTAATACAAGAAAGGAACATCCAATATATTATGAGAAAATGGTAAAAATATGGATTTGTTAAATCTCAAAATATTTTAAAAATCTCAAATCCATTACTAAATAAATATGTAACCAATTCATGAATTTGAAAAATTATTATAAATATTACATTTTTAAATAATTTATTATTCAACTTATACTATTTTTTAACCATCGTTCTGATAATATCTGTTTTTTTAACACAATACTTAGAATTATATATAATTTCTCATAATCCATGAATAGGAAGATAATACTCTTTAACCAGACCCGTACTTGACATTTTTTGGACCCTAGACGAAACAATAAATTAGATCACTTTTTTTAAAAATATATATATAATATAATACAATAAAAGCTAAAAAAAAAAAATTAGGCCCTACGAGATGAAGGATTTATGGTGAAAAATTGAAAACCCTAAACATTTAATTAATTTATTTTAGTTTTAAAATTTGTTTTCCCACATTAAAAACTGAATCTTTTTTTTGGACTCCTTTTAACTTTGGGCTTTAAGCAACTATACTCTCAAACAATCCCTAAGGTCGAGTTTGTTTTCAACGAACTCAAACTTATGTTCTCCTACATTAACAATAATACTCATATCAATCGAATTAAAACTCCATCGACCAATTTATACTATTTTTAAAATCCAATAAAAGTATAAAATATACTGATAGGACAAAAGCTTGATGGTTAGAATTGACTTACAAAACCATGTTGGTTTTTTTTTTAATTTATTTAATTGAAAACTGAATATAAAATTTGAAAGCGAGAAAGAAAGGTAACAAAAACTGTCAAAGTTCCATTACATAAAAATGGAAAGGAAACATAAATAGAGAAAATGAAAATTTTAATTGTAGCAAACAACTTCTTGTCGTGCTATGTTCCAAAACTAGTATATAAGCGTAGCAAAAGCAAACCCTAATATCAAATTTTAGGTTTTAGGTAAACCAGAAATGGCTTGTTGTCAGCAGAACTGCCCACATACTGACGTTGATATTCCAGTTGTGTACACAGAGTGCCTGTTTCAGAATCAAGCTGGACAGTGTTTAACACCGTACAAGGCTTTCAATATTCTTGGCCATGGAGATCCCCCGAAAACTATTCAAGATCAAGAAACCGGTGAGTTTAAGCACTTCCCCGATTCCGATGGTTTGGTCGGAGTTGCTGAATATATTCTGGAACATATGCTTAAGTGGGTCGTTGCTTGGAGCAATATTCCTGGAAAACCAGACAAGGTATCTACTTTTATACTTTCATCTCTCTTTCTTTTTTTTAATTTTTAATAAAATGGTTAAACTACCTATAACTCCCTCTCACTGCAAATTGAAAGATATTACGCACTTAAGCGTTCTCGAATATATGTTCTTTTTGTTGAAGTAACAACAATAGCATCACCTGAACTAATGCTCAATCAACATTTTAGTTATTTCTTGTAGTTTAATATCTTTACTTTCAATTGGTATTTTAGAATTAAACTAATTTTTCCTCCTCAACCTTTAAATAGAAATATATACGCACTTCAACGCGTTCAAACTCACATTTTTTTGTGTTGATAAATTCATACCAACCGAGCTGAGACTCAATTTAAAAATAAATAAGTTTAAACAAATAAACTAGATGATATCACTTGGTGAAAGATATAATTATTGTACTTATTGTTAAAAATTATGTATTTTTGAACCCCATGTAATAGTTTGATGGTCAAAAACATTCACCGTCCCAGATGCGGTTTGAGTTCGAGTCGTGTTAATCGTGTTGGTTATTTAGACTTTGCCTTGTTATTATAATTCACCAAAAAAATTATGTATTTTTTAACTAAAGTGTTTAATATGATTTAATGTTGGTGTATAAATTTGTATATGAGAAATTTTTGATACACTATTGATGAATTTTAAAAGCTCCGCCAATAGAGTTGAGGTGATAATAAGTAGACGTAGGGTATAGTAAAAAAATAAAAATAAAAATATATAAAAAATGAGACACGTGACAATTTTTTAACTCTACTTTAGAATTAAAAAAAGTACAGTGTTTGTGTACCAAATATTAATCTATTATATATACTAATTTTTATCACATCTCTTATGTGGGTGAACGAAAAATATTTTATTTTGAAAATATATTTATAAAATATTGGTGGAGTAGTCGATTGAGTCTTAGCTTGATTGGCATAGACATTCTTGCCAATGCAAGAGGATGTGAGTTCGAGTGTGTTAAAGTACATTATCTATCTATTTATGGGTTTGGGAGGGGCTATGGGTAGTTTTAGACATTATGTCAAAAAGAGCCAGATATGATCAGAACTTATAATGAGATTAGTATTGTGTTTGATTCCCGAATAAGTTTTTAGTTTTTTTTACTTGAAGATTGTATAAAAATTTGATAAAATAAAAATACACTTATAATAATATGAATTATTAGTAATTATACAATTGAATTGGTGTTAAGTTGACTCGTGACACCAGCTTAGTTAACTATTTTATATATAACTAGAAATTCTATCACATGTGTATACCTGTGGAAATAACATATTTAAAACAAAGGTTAGTTCAAAAATAACATACAATCAATAATGACACATATGGTTTGAAACTAATTAATAATAATACATAAAACATGTACTATATTAAAATAAAATAAAAAAAAGCTAGATTAAATTGTCAGTAAAATAAAATTTAAACCTGTAAATATATCTTATTAAGAATACTAAATGCACTACAATTATTCATCATGGTGTTGTCATCAATTTTAGGTCAGTATCGAATTGACTTTTCACACATACTCAATCAACATGTATACATTTGATGGAGGTAATAAAGTATGAATAATACAATAAAAATAAAGTTTTGGTTTAATAGTAAAATTAATATTTTATTATTGTAAATAACACAAATTCAAATCTCACCACATGCAAATTTTTATTAGTTTTTTAAAAAAAAAAATTAAAAAGAATAAAGTACATTTGAATCATATAATTTATTTTAATTACGAAAAAATATTTTTGTAATTTCTTTAATCGAATTGATGTCCGATTAACTTATGACACTAACACAATCAATAATTTAAATAATCATATAGATAAAATTATAATTTTTTTTAAAAAAAATATTTTTATTGTTGTCTTATTTTTTATACCATGCTTATTTTTATCATAAACTCTCCCTTACTTATTGGAGAAAAAATACACTTAGATAAATTAATGGTTTCATTAAAACAATAGCTTATCGTTTTTATTTTTGGTACAACAACATGCATAAAAGAAGAAAAACACGTGTAAAAGAAATAATAAAACAAAATTAGGTACAACGGTTTTTTGAAATTAATTAACAGTGTAATTAATATATTTAGTATTGATGTGATGTGATGTGATGATGTGATGTGATGTGATAGTGTTCATCTCATCTCATAATTATGAAATCGTTAGCGAGAGAATTAATCAATAATCACTACTATCCGCGATTCGACCAAAAAAATATTCAATGCCTATCAAAATTAGGTATACTGGACATGCATAAAAGAAATCAACCAATAAAAGTATAATGTAGCATTTGGGAATTAAAATTTTAATTTTAAAAATAGTGTAAATTAAAGCTATTTAGAAATGTCACGTTTATTATAATTTCTCAAGTTCATGGATCTGTTACATACTTATTTAATAATAAATTTAAAATTTTTACAATATTTTTAGAGTTGATAAATCCATTTTTTAATATTTTTTTTATTGTAATCTAAACTAATTTGTCTATAACATATACATTTCATTCTTACAATTTAGAAGATAAATGAAATTAAAATCCAAATTCTCAAATCTATGTTACCAAACGAAGTATAAATGAAAATACGAAATTCTAACATTTTTAGTGATTTTTAGCTACTAATAATATAGTTGTACTTCATGTAGTTCATACAAAATAATAATTAATTAACATAATTAAAATATACCAATTATTTTAATAATTCAAACATCGAAAAAATATAAAAAAATTTAATCATTATTAAATCAATTATTAATACTAGAAAATGATATATTTTAAATTAATACCCTACACTATTCAATTTTCTTTTCTTTTCTTTTTTTTTTCATTTTTTGATATTCAATAAATTGATAATAATAGTTCATAGATAATATGTAATTAATTTAAATATGTTATATAATATGGGATTATATAAATGTATTACTTATAAATTTTTATATATGGAATATAAAGTTAGCTATTATATAAATAATTAAAACTAAATTAATATATTTTTTTTTTTTACTTTTTTTTGGTTAGTGAAAAATATAATAGCATAACTTTATTTAATGATTTTAATAATTATTGTTTGGGTGAGAATTAAAATTTTAAAATTTAAAAAGTATAAGGATTAAAAATGATCAAATAAAAGTATAAAGATTAAATATACAATTTTTGCTGAGTACAGTGACTAATAGTAGAATTTAATCAATATAAAATATTAATTTTAAATATGAAAGGACATTTTAATAATTTCCTTAACCAAATCGAGTGGACAATAAATGTAAATAACACATATTCAAATCATATTTAAAATTTTATTAATGTAAATAACACATTCAAATCATATTTAAAATTTAATCAAATCAAGAGCAGAATTAATGCAATTGACATGAGCTCAAATCTTACCATATGTAATTTTTTTATTGTTTTTTAATAAAAAGACTAAAGCGTTCTCGAATAATATAACTTATTTTAAATATGAAAAGATATTTTAGTAAATTTTTCAATCGAGTTGGTGCCCTATTGACTTATGATACCAACTCAGTTAGGAGTTTAAATAATAATATAGTTGCATTTATTTGTTTCTTAATAAAAAGACTAAAGTTCTCAAATAATATAACTTATTTTAAATATAGAAGGACATTTTAATAATTTTCTTAACTGAAGTGATGTTCAGTTGACTCGTGATACCGACTCAATAATTAATTTAAATAATAGTATAGATATACAAATATATACCAAATTTATATAACATATGTACTTACTAAAGTTTCATATAAAAACTAAAAATTGCTGTAGTTTAAATGGTAAAAAAAAAAGATTATATGCATGATATTTCATTATGGACAAATTTTTTGATGATTTTACTTTACAAATAAAATGGTTTTTTTGATAATTCCCTAACTAAATTAAGATTCGATTAATGAGTGGCGCCGACTAAATAAAAGGCTTTAAATAAATTGTTGTTTTAACAAGAGAAAATCAAATTTGGACTTTTCTCTAGACATTTAGATTGAATTCAAACCCTCGAATCATTATTATTTTGAGAATTTTACTCGAATATCACCTTAACAAGAACAAGATTAGACTCAAGCCGTAAGACGAATGAAAACACTTGTGTTTTACTAAAAAATACATATTAATGATAAAAATAGTATGAAATTTGAAAATAAAATAAAACTAAAGGTTATCATTTATGAAATGTGTATGAATTGCAGGTACACACACAGATCCTTGGGATGAAAGAAGTGATTGATTTGGTGAAAATTAAGTTCCAACTCGACTTTTCTGGGAACCAAAGCTATGATAACAAATTGGGATACTTAGCAGAGGCTATAATCGACTCACACACTGATATTAAACCAACATTAATGAAGGCAACCCTCAAGCCAGCTGACCCTGCTCTTGTTTAGCCTGCCATGCCTTCCTCCCATGCTTCGGACGTTCGATAGGGTAAGAGGTGGTACAGTGTTGGAGCGATGTGCTAATGATCGGTGCGCACCAGTACCAGATAGATGAGCTGCAGTGGTGGGAAGAGTCATTAACTTGAAACTTTGAATTTTTACATGTAGTTTTTGAATAAGGCATAAAAATTTGAGGAATTATTTTGTACATTATTATGGGAGTTTTTAGATTTCATAAGTCGTGTCGGGGGGTTGATAAGTTTTTTTGGGATAGAGTAAAAAAAATTAAAATAAATAATATTAAAATTACACTGACGGTGTACCAAATATTCACCCTAAAAAAAATATCCTTATAAAATATTTGTCAACTCACATACCCTACTTGTGTCAATCTTCTTACTCTTTGACCTTTTGTGACTCAAAATTAACACTAAAAACATAATGCATCTTTAAGGCGTGTAACCATGTTGCTATCTTTAAAGTTTTAATCGTCATCATTTATATTTTGCACTGACGAAAACAGTCCACTGACAATTGAAGAGAGCATAGCAAGAGTACCAATTTTTATAATGAACTTCTGCAATAATTCTTTATAAAGCAATCTAAAATTATTTAAGATGAAGGGAGATAAAAAGAAGCTTTTGATGCTTTTTGGTGTACCATATAAATGAATTTTCACTCCTATTTATAAGAGTTCTGATCTCTCTTTATAAATACATAATTATCCAAATGAATAGTCATATCTTTTAACAATAAACATAATTACTCAATAAATATCTAATTTTCATTATAAATATATCAAATAATAATCTTTTATATTTTGTGCTAAAATAATTAAATTTGATTGCTATTACACAAGTATTGTTAGTAGCTTTGACTAGTGTCTATTTTGTTTGTCTTGTTATTTTAGTAATGAATAAAAAAATTTATAATTGTTTTAACCAATTTTGAAATAGTTGGCATTACTTGTTTCGAATTTTGTTTTTTTCTATAAAATATCTTCAGATTTTATTTTCTTTTTTAAATTTATTTGCATAAAATATCTTCAGATACTTTTTTTTTTTTTTTTGCAAAATATCTTCAGATATTTGTCGCTGCAATTGTGGTTATTCTGTAGATGCTGCAAAAGGAGGGGTGAGTTTATCACATCAACTTGACTGCTAACACAAAGAAAATATTTTATATAAAAAATATAAGAGCCTACCCAATAACTTCTTCATCCAATCACGAAAACAATGTGTTATAAACACAAGAATTTGAGTTTGATTCTAAATAATTTTATTCTCCTCCTCTAATTATAAAAAAATAAAACGTCTAAATTTGGTGAATTTCCCTTATCCTTTCAAAATTATTGTATCAATGTTTGATTATTCATCAAGTTGTTTTTGCGTTTTTGCTTTGTTAAATAACTAAATTTTTTAAAAGAGTTAATTATACTTCTTCAAAATATAATTCTCTTTTTAAATTGCTCATCAAACTTTAAAAGATTATAATTACATTTTAAACTATTAAGGTTATATAATTTAGATCATTTTATTGTTAAAATCGTTAAATAATATGTTAAATCTTATTTGGCATAAACTAAAATGAGATTTAAAAAAAAATAAAACATTAAAATGAGGAAATGAAAAAGTCAAATGAAAAATAAAAAAAATAAAACGTAGTTGCAAAAGTGAAAAATAAAGAAAACTTCACTTTTTTTTTAGTTTTTATTTCTTTTTAAGTTATGGGCAACATTTTACTTCTCTTACTTTTTACTTTTATTTTAAAATATTTTAATCAAATTAATTCATAAAATAATTTAACAACTATATTATCTATTTATTGGTGGAAAGACGTTATTGATGTTCAATAGTTTGGAAATATAGTGAAGCTTGGGACTCATTTTGAAGGAGAGAACTCGTTTTAAAGTTCGAGATAAAATGGTGCGCGCCTATAAAATCAACTAGAAATCTGTGTAACAATATTTGTGGCTTTTCATGTTATAATTATGATAATTCATACTAAAAGTGAATAAAATTTGTGTTGGCACAGTTTCAAATTTAAGTCAGGAGCTTAATCGAGTGTTCTTTATTGTCATACTTTCACTTCGCATTTAAAAAATAACCAAATATGAAACATAATAGTTGCAAGATTGAATATCTTTGTGCCGGGGTGTTGCTGAAATTTTACATAAAAATCAGTCATTGTTCCTAGGGTTTAAAATACACGATCAGGCAAACACAAACTACATTATATATATATATATATGCCGTTTTAATACATCAACCCATCAACCCAACCGTAACCATTGGTGATGAGAGGTTCCAGGTTCTTATTGCATTGCTTAATGTCCTCCTGGATTTCTGTTCCATGACAAATACGATGGGTCTCCTAGTCGCCTGAAATGGTAACACAATACCTCATCAGTTACAACTACCCAATATTACATTATGATACTCGGACTTGGGTGTGAATGCTGGATATGAGTAAATGTCTGACACGGATACAGTTCATTTGTTTAAAAAAGAAAATCATCCTTGCCCAATTTATATCGCTAACATGTTAGCTTCAAGTTCGAAGGAAAAAGAAAAGGTAGACTTGAAAATGCAACTTAAAAGACGGGGACAATTTGTACAGAAAAAAATGACTAAAAAAATTCTACAAGTTTAGGGTTTAGATGCTATGGTACCTTGCAAATACCCTAAACATCCTAGCCTAATTTGTATCACTAACATGTTAGCTTCACCTCCTCAGCTACTAGAAATTATTAACAGATAACAGCAACCTTCGATAATATTTTGAAGTCTAGATGCCCTGTTTGAGTATGGGTAGTATGACAATGACCAAAGAAATTACCTTGGCTTGACCAGGTAGACAACAGTGAAAGACAAAGCCAAAAAGAAGCACAGCCCCCCAACAGTGAGATAAGCAATGCCAAGGAAGTCGTTTTTTCCACCTAGCCAGCTAGTAGTAGAAAGCACAAGTTTTTTCTTGCCATCGAAACTGTAAGTATTGTAGTTGTTATCCAATGTCACAAGTATTTGATCATTTGGTTGGAGATCCTGTTCAATCTTCCCATACAATTTTCTAAATGTTGGCAGCGCAGCAGTTCGCATCCAAACAATGAGGTCTTCTTGCTCACTTAACTGTTATACAGAAAGAACTGGATAAGTTCGGCAGTAGTTCAATGTAAGCAGGAAGGAATTCAACAATAAAACAAATACTCCTTCAACGAAAAAAAAAAAATGGCAACCACGCGGGTGGTTTTTTTTTCATGAAAATTGAGATTTGAGTTCCAGGATTTGATATTTGAAAGTTCATAGTATTTCCTTGGTGCTTATTCCAATTTTTTTTTTTTCGAATTCTACATCACTAGTTGAAGAAACTAAATAGTTCAGAAAATAAAACAGTAAACTAAATTATGCCAGATTTGAAGATGAAAGCCTACCGGGATAGATGGATCAAGCGTTGCACCACCTCTAAGAGTTCCATTCTGAAAGTTTTTGGGAAATACATCTTTCCCAAATTTACTGTCCCTATCACTTTTCCAGGAGATGCCCTTCTTGTTCACCATCAATTGCTGATTGTTGAGGGAGAAACTATAGGTATCATTAAATAAACTCCAAGCTATAAGACCACAGGGAACAATTGGCTGGCCATTAGACGTATCTTCAGGCTTACAAGAACTAACATCATCCCAACTGCTATTGTCTTTCAACTGTGAGTCACTTCGGCTCTTCACATACCTGAGTTATAGAAAGCCATAACCAAACTTGATGAGAAAGAATCATCATAAATAAATGCATTTTCAAAAATGGGAATAGGAAAAAGGAAAAGGAGCAAGAGGATGAAATGGCTCAAAATAAATACAACAAATGCAGGGCTGAAGACAATGGATTGTCATCAAACCAATGAAAAAGCAAAATCAAGCACACAAGCAAATTCAATAGCCTAGAAGAAGAGCATGAGAATCGTTCAAAATAAAAATATAATTTTTTTTAGTGCCCCAAAGGGAACATCTCAAACCAATCAAAGAATCCATCAATGCACAAAGTTTTCAAATATCTAACCTACTACCGTTCCTTCATAAATCCTAGATCCCACCATTCCTTAAAAGATGTAATATTTTCAAACTACAGGTAGAGAAAATCTGAAGAATGTGGTTCATTCATTGAATCTTTTTTTATTATACATTTTAACAAAAACTTCTGGTCCTTTAGTTAAATATTGCATGATGTCTGCTACTGAAAAAAAGGATATCCTTAACATCATTTTAAAGATCGGCCAGAATGCAATAGAACATATAATGGAGCACAAAACTTATAGTGAAGATAGAAAAGATATACCTCCGATGATTCTGGTAGAAATTGTCCAGTTGGTAATAGACATAGATAGGCTTCTTCATTCGCTTCCTAACCTAGTGAAAGCAACGAGAGAATGGTAAGAAATATTTATTTTTCATTTGCCTGCAGGATTTAATTCTGATTATTGATATGTTAATATAACGACACTGATACCATGGTTGGGACTTGGAAGAGAGTGTCTTTTCAGAATTAAATTTCTTTATATATGCCTGATTGCATAAAGGACATAACCAAAGCAGTCAATTTATTCCCTAAAACGATAGTTGGATAACTAGGAGTTACTTCCAGGATTTGATTTCTTCAATATGTGCTTGCTTGTCTATATAATGCATTCATCACTTGATGTTCTGATGAGAGAAGCTGTATAAGAAACTTACTGTCAATGTTCTGTTGCATTGTTTGGTCGAATTACTCTGTATGAATGTGACCTTATCATTTTTGTAGCGCTCCGGTACACATGCAGTTTCATACCGATCAATGATTTCAACGACCTGATAAAGAAAAATGAAAATGAATGCTTAACCAATATAACAAGGAAGACAACCGAAAATTGCAAGATTCTTTTTTTTTTATCTTATAATCATACATCTCGAGAAGCAAACAGTGAGACCACTCCGATAGGAATGAAGACAATGCTAACAAGCATAAAGGCTGATATGACCTGCAAAACAAGAAAAGACAAATTTAACAAAAACAGTTTTCCGGAAATGCCATCGAAGTGCAACGAAACCATTGTTTATGGACTTGAAATAATAAAAACCCACCCATCGTGGCGTGAGGATTGGCTTGCAAGCTGGAAGTTCTTGCTGAGTAAACTTAGAGTCTGAGATGAAAATCAAACAGATAACAAACGGGGGTTATTACCACAATTAAGAGCTACTAAAACAAAAGATTTGATAAATTATTCTTCGGTTCTAATATCAAAAATTACAAGCACAAAAGGCAATATCAGGGTCTGATGAACAGTTAGATTTGACTAATAATACCAGTAAATCCAATAAGCCCCAATTATAAATCTAAGGATTTGAAATCTAACTTTGGAACCAATTATAACACAAAACAGACAAACAATCACCAGCAAAACTAGAGCAAATACAAGAACTTTTTAAAAAATGATAAATCGCAGAAAAGCGAAAAACAAGTAGCAAAGTCAAACTACGCAGGCGACAAGAAGAAAAGAAAGGAGATTACATTTGGGTCGCTTGGAATTTCTTCTAGGAGCAGCAGAATCAGCGGATCCAACACCTCCAGCGCTGGATGATGGCGTACTGGAACTCATCGGATCAACCTTTTACTTCTCTAAACAAAAAACAATTTATGATCTGAGAGAAAAGAAACGAACAAAAAAGCAAAGAACAATAGATAATCGTGGATGAGGGCAAGGCAGTAGCAATTAAAGAAGAAAGAAAATGGAAAAGAAAAATCAAAGTAAAAGAAAAAGAAAAAGAAAAAATCAAAGAAAGTATATACTAATGTTGGGGATAATTTTGACTTTGAAAAGAGAAAAGAAAAGGAAGTTTCTTCATACGACGGGGGTGGCACCAAATATTGTTGTACGCGCCCTGCTTTCTAACTCCTTCAACTCTTGGGGATCGTCTAGAAGACGTTTGTGTTAACACTTCAACAACTACAATTATTTGTCCCAACACGGCCTACTTGGTCAAACCTCAGCTCTGCCATTATCGCTTATTACATAACTTTGGGGGAAAGTTTGAAAAACGTGCTTTGTATCCTACATAATTTCAAAATGCAGTCCTTTTATATTTTTTAATAGAATTTTAGGGTTTTTTTTTCTTTTTAATTTTCTTCTTCTTATGATTTCTAGAAGAATTAAATTAAGATAAACGAAATGGATGTGTACATTTAGGGAGAATATTTGGTGTAGTGTAAAGTTTTTAGATTATAATTAGGGTAGGGATTGATAAATCTCTAAATATTATAATAAAATATACATAATAATTTTTTAAATTTACGTGTGAAATAAAAAAAATATAGAGTAAATTATTAAAATAGTTAATTTTGTTTGTTTCGGGTTATATTTTAGTTAATTATGTTTGAAATGTTACACTTTAGTCACTTACGTTATCATTTTGTTACGAAATGGTCACTCTACCATTCAGATCTATTACCTCCCAAATGACAGTCCGAAGTGGTAGTTAAAATGGACAAAAAAAAAAACAACTGTTGCTTATTTTTAAACGGGGGAAATTGAGATTTAAGATAAAATTTTGTATTATATTTTTATAAAAATTTTAACTTTTTTCATTACAGTTGGACATTCATGTTGATATTTAAAACTCATTTTAATTGTCACGTCAGACTGTCGTTTGAGAGATAACTGATTTTAACTGTAGAGTAATCATTTCGTAACAAAATGATAACGTAAGTGATTAAAACGTAACATTTCAAATATAAGTGATTAAAATGTAACCTGAGACAAATAAAAGTGATTCTTTTACTAAGTTATTCAAATATATAATATTAATGTATTAAATATTCACTCATTTATTTCAAAAAAATAATAATAAAGGGATGGAACAAGTATGTACACACGATCAATAAATAAATAAATAAATGCCTGAATTTTCAATGTTAGGCTTAGAGGATAATTTGGGTGTTTGTGGGGCAATCATCTAACGGGGAAGCGAGTTCCATGAATTCAACGAGTGCTAGCCTCGGCGAGGGTTGTGGTTAAACGGATGGTTCTTGGTAAAGAAATTTAAGGAGGGGAACAAGTACGAGGGACTAAATTGATAGTTGGATCGCCGGCTCGTATAGGCAAATCCCCTGCACCACAAGTGTTGATGCCATATTTACAGGCCCTACATGGACTTCTTTTATATAAAAATGCATAGTATAACTTGAATTTCTGATCACACCATTGGTTAAATGATAAATTAGTGTTGATTTCACATGTATTGGTATGAGGCTTGTTATGATACCTATTATTATCGGCCCACAACTTGAATGGGTCTGGATCGGATTCATATTGAGTTCGTAAATGGTGTTTACAGATTGGGTTCGCATAATATTAAGTGTTCACAGGAGGGGCATTCATATTCTCTTACGAAGTCAAACCAAGAGGGCTGGCAGAGCCCGATTTCCCTTAAAATAGAAAATTTTCATTTAGACACCTTAAATTTTTAAATTTTTAATGATAAAATTACACTTTGATTCTCTAAAAATAAAAAAAATGATTTAGTCTTTTAAAGATTATAAATATATAGATTATTAAAATGGTAAAATTATATTTTTACTATTGTAAAAATATACAATTTTAATTTCGACCCCCCCTCAAAAAATTTCTAGATCCTCCCCTATTTATGGGATCACGCATAGGATTGCAAAAACACGTATTATATCTAGAATATAATATATGTTGATATGCATGAAATCTACTTATTATATCAAATCAATAACAATACACATATCATATAAATAAACCTCATCATCTAATGGAGACAAACAAAAAAAAAACACTCAACAAAGTTCAAGATTCGAACTCTATGAACCTTTTCATGTTTCCTCATTTGTAATTATTCGCTTGTAGTAAAAACAAAACTTGAAGTTGAGCTATCACTGCAATTATTAGCCTTGTGACTCTCATTAAGGATTTTGAGAAGCATTATATCAAACACATGTTTAGGAAGAGAAACAAGTGTGCAACACTCTTACTCGCTTTGGTATAAGCTTTCATTTCTTTTATTTTGGTTAAATCCGTTTATGTTTGTTTAAAATTCATTTAATAAATCATTTAAAGCTTATTTATTATTTAATTATTATATATTAATAAATTGTTATTGCTTGTATGCTTATTTTATTTATAATATAATTATTAATACTTGTATTTAATTATTTTATATTTAAAAATTAAAATATATGTTTATGTATTATTTGTTTGTTTATCATCTATGAACATTATTTATTCATGAACATGTTCATCGACATAATATTTGTGAATAATGTCACCGAAACTTCATCAAAAGTCGTCGTTATATTATACAATGATACAAAATGTTGTTGTGAAATTTGGTTGTTAAAAAAAATTATTGTAGTAAAAACAGTAAATTCTAAATATACGAAAGTACAATAACTTAAAAAAATTAACTTCAAATATTTACTTTATAATTTGACCAAAAAAATTAATTTAACGAGAAATGTAGTAAGAACCATACTAGTAACTATTTATTAAAAGAATGCCACTTTGCTTCGACTTTACCTCAAGTTGTTTCAGATGTTTTGGCTTTAGAAGTTACTAGTATGGTTTTCGATCAAGCTTCGTATTGGATTAATTATTTTTTGACTAAATAGTTAAATTTTAAAAGTTACAATGTTCTCCAAATATATATATTTATAATTTAATCCCCAAATTTTTTATTTTAAGAATTTAGTTCTTCTATTTTTAATATAAAAATTCATGTCTAATTGTTAACACAATTAAAATTCTTCTGTTACATTTGTTGGTGTGACATTTTAAAATTTAAAAAAAAATACTCACTTGATAATCATGTCACAAAACATGACATTTTAATGGACTTAAAATTAACAAAAAAATTAACAGTGTTAACAATTCTTTAAATTTATGTTAGATTTTAATTAGAATAAAATATTTAGATTAATTAATGACATTAGAAGCATTGAGGTATTAAATTATATAAAAATTCAAGCATGAAGATCAAATCTCAAATTTTAACATAGTATAGGGACCGGAATTGAAATTTGACTATTTTTTATATAATTAAAAATTAGAGAGATCAAATTTGAAAATGAAGCATTTTACTAAGAATGTAAAATAAAAGAAAATAAAAAGCAAAACAATTATCAAAAAGTAGAGGGATCAAAATTGAAAATTAACCATTTGTTATTAAGAAAGTAAAAAATAAAAATAAAAGCAAGCCAGGTGTCAGTGAAGGAAGGACTTAGGGCCTTCCTTTTATATTTTTGTAGTGCAGATATTGGTAGCTTCGGATTCTATTTTTTAGTTCTCAAAAGGAATAAAATAACATTTAGTTACTGATTTTAGAAATAATTTTCAATTTGATCCCTCGGTTTTTTTTATCACATTAGTTTGGGAATTTGATAATTTTTTCAACTTCATTCCCAAATTTGGATTTTATTAAAAATTATATATATAAATTTCACTTTAACCAAATCCAAATTTAAAAATTAAATTGGAAAAAGTTGTTAAGCTTGGAGATTAATATAGACATAAAATTTAAAAATCAAAATGAAAATATAACGAATTCAAGAATAAATATTGCGTTATCCCTTCTTAAAATCCTTGTTTTGTTTTCTTAGGATTTCTGCAACTGAATTATAACTTTTGCAACATCTAACCGTTTCGATTTTATAGTTTTTTTTTATTATTATTGAATTTATAAACAAAATGCTGTCTCCTTTACTTTATAAATGGAACAATGAATACTAATTTTTAATTATTATTAGTATGGTTTATGCTTTTGCGTTTGATTGATTATTTATTTCTGTTAAATTATAGAGTAAAAATTTGAAGATTAAATATATTTTAAGCAAAATTTTAGAATCAAAACCGTGGTCGAATTAGTCAAATTATTGGTTTGTATGGTTCGATTAAATGAATCATTAAAAATAGAGTTGATTATGTGTCGGGCTGGATTTCAATAGAATTTTAGGCATGCTTTCTAGGCCTGACCCGACCCGGATCTAAAATTTTGTTCAAGCCCCAGTCCGAAAAAACTGTTAAAACCTTAGCTCGACTCGACCATGTTAATTTTTTTCATTATTATTTTTATATAAAACAAGTTTAAAACATATAATACATCACATACATCAAAATAAATGTTTCTCAATAAATTAAAAATAAAATAATAAAATTATTTAACTTAAATAACAGTACGATAGGTGCTACTTAGCAAACAAATATCTTTAAAATAATAGCAAAATTAACGAAAAAACAAGAATTATACAATATCCAAACAATAACAATAAAATAATAGCAATATAATAATGAAATGACACCAAAACAGTGACAATATAACAACAAAAAGCAATAAGGTTTTTTTTTTTTTTTTTTACAAATTCGGGTCAGGCCCGAGCAAAAATAGCTTATCGGAACCTGACCCATGATCAGGTCTAATTAAAAACATAAAAATAAATTATTAAAAAAAAAAAACAGTTCAATCAATTTGATGCTTTTCTCCGAATTAGTCCTCCAACTTTTATTTTCAAAAACTTAATCTATCAACTTTATAGATTTAAAAATTCACTTTCAAATCATATATAACCACATAATATTTTAATTATAAAACTAATGATATTAACTAATTAATAAAATTATAAAAATATAGAGACTAAATTATATTAGAGATTAAAGTATAATGATTAATCTCAATTTTAAGTTTATTAATAGGACCAAAATTAACAAATAATTATTTTAAGAAAATGAAAAAAATAAAAGAGCCGGTGAGTATGCCTTTAAATATATTACGGGATGTTTGGTTCGTTGAATCTTAGATTACATTTCTAATAGAATTACGAGAATGTAAGATTACAAGTGAGATGTGAGATTTATCTTGTTTAGTTTATTTGGTTAAAATGTAAGATTCAAGTATTTGATTTCATGAATATAAGATTACCTTAAAGCAAATTTTACTATATTGTCTTTGTTATAAAATATGAACCTATTAACTAAATAATTAAATCAATGCTAAAGAGCAAGTTAGTCCACCAAATTGATATAATCCTAATAGCTGAAAAAGATTAACCTAAAATCATGTAAAGGAAAAAGAATTTGGTTGAAAGCTATGACTGTAATGAAAATATCTATCGAAACAATAATTTAAATCACAAACAACAAAGTAAACAAGCTTCAAACTTCAATCTATAACAATAATATTAAATTAATTAGATAAACGTTACTAATTGTTCTTGATAAAATAAATTAAACTCATAACAAAATGAAATTTGGGATTTAAAAGTTGAAAGTTAATCGAACTTACAAATAGTACAACACAAAGGAAGAGATGACAATGGTGGCTACTGTACAAGGTCTCCTGTTTTTACTTATCTCTTTATATATTCTCCTTAATTAATTAAATAAGGATTCATAACATTTGAGAGAACATTTCTATAAAACAAAAACGAATGTTAGCAACATAAGAGTTCAACATAAATTAAAAAAATCTACAACAATTAACAAACACGAAACCTACAACAGATATTATTGACTGAAATAAAGAAATAATAAAAAATCTTTCAATGCAATAAACTACAAAACAATATGAAGATAATATTACAAGTGATCGGAATGTTAAATCTCATTTTGGAATATAAGATTAGTGAAAGTAAAGGTATACTGAGCCAACTAAACATTGGTTATTACAATAAAAATTGGGTAAGTTATTAAAATAGACACTTTTATTTATCTCAGGTTACATTTTAGTTATTAAGCATTAAGTGTCATTAATAGTGTAACAATAAATTGACATGGCATGTTAAATCATCATTTCAAACAAACATTTTAGCTTACCGTTACACCGTTAACAATAATTAATGACTCAGTGACTAAAATGTTACAACACTTTAACGTAAGTGACTAAAACGTAACATTTCAAATATAAGTGACTATAATGTAAACTGAATAAAACAAAAGTGACTATTTTAGTAGTTTACCCATAAAAATTAGAATACTTTTGAACCCGACCCGGCCATTATCAGGTCTCGAATTCTCAACTTGATAGCCGAAGGCGCCTTTCGAATTTTACTTGGAGAAAGAGGGTAGTTTCCATGAAAGGAGTTGGAAGATTGATTAGTCGAGCTCTATCTGATCGGCAAACATGCCGATCGGTCGCCCCTTCCGAGTTAATTTCTCGCCGCCTCATGTTCTCTTCCTCAAGAACGCCGTCCTTGCTGGCGGTCGGAAACCCAAGCTCCGTCCTTTCCTCCAATTCTGAGTCTTTAGCATCTTTGCCTCCTCTCAAGTGGAGCCATTTTATAGGTTCATCTGTTTGGTTTCGTCTTGCTTACTGTCCTTTTTGCTTTTGGGGTTGTATTTGTTCCTCAGTAATGGGTTTTTCATTTTTTATTTTCGGGTTGCAGGGCAAAGGAGAAGCATGTTTATTCAAACTCAATCAACACCCAATCCTTCGTCTTTGATGTTTTATCCAGGGAAAGCGGTGATGGAAGTTGGGAGTGCTGATTTCCCAAATGCCCGTTCTGCAGTGAATTCACCATTGGCCAAGGCCTTGTATGGAATTGACGGTAAGAAGCTTACCCTATCAAGTTGCAGTTGAATGAGAGGGAGAGTGAGGATCTTAGACTGCAAGAACTAATCTATTATACCGCTATTTATGTCATGTTGTCTGAGTAGAAATGAAACTATGGCTATTTTTCTTATTCATCTGTTTATTATATTATTTGTAAGAATCATATTAAATAGAAATGCATGATGGATATAGGATTGCTAGCTGCTTTTAAACTGGATTAAATTGCTCGAAATCAGCTCTCTAGAATACTAAGCTATGTGATCTTCAGTTTGACTTGATGGTTGTTGAGTCGAATTTGAATGTTGCATGTAGTTAGTAAGAGTGACTAGCTTACACCTTTATAATCTAGACTAACTTTCAAGTGATTATACCAAGATGAAGTTTTAAGGGTAAAAATTATAGTTGTTGTCCTGATGGTTTTTAGCGTAGAATTGCTAGCTTATGCTTCATTAGCTTGCATTACATATGCTTATTTTTCCTTTCTTAATGTTTTGCTCTAAGGCTCAAATTGAAACCTAAATGAATGTTTTAAGATTGGAGGGGGATGAATGGCGAGAACATACACATTGTGAATGGTTAATTTTCCAATCAAAAGTAAATATATTATAAATTATTTGGAAAAGCAATGACCTGGCTATTTTCTTCTCAATTGAGTTCCATTGCTGGAGTTCGAAAAAGAAAAGAAAGAGTTACTAAGCATCATATAGAGGGATTTGCCTGTTTGTGGAAAGAGAGCTTTTAGAAACATTTGGCTTTTTGGCGTTCCGTGTCTTTAGTTGAATTGTACTCTAGTCTTGAGTTGAAGATTTTGATCGAGTCTGTTCATGTTTATTGGGATTTTCAGGTTGCTGTGAATCTGGTTTAATCCTGTTGTGCCTATTTTTCTTTTCCTGTTGTAATATTTTAGTTCCGTTCTTTTGATGTTTTCTTTAACCATTTTGGAGGTTGTCGTCGGTGTAGAAAGAACCACAGGAAAAGTCACAGGCTTTGTGAGTAATAACTATAATTTATAGGTCACGGAGGTTTGATTTATGATAGAGCATGTGATCAGAAAAGTTGTGAAGAAGAATGCTAGTCTTCTTTGAAAGATGTTTTGAATAGCTGCATGATTCTTTTTTGTTGCCCAACCATTGTAAAATGTTTTGAGGAGTATCATATAATGGTGTATTGCTGGAAAGTGGGGATATCTTAATAGGAACAACATTGATTCATTTCTGTTGGCTTCCATCACAGCCAAATTTCTGAACCATTTTGTTTTGTTTAATTAATTGATTAAGGTATTACTTGAAATGAAATTAGAAATTAAAAGTTGGATGAAGATGTTACTATTTTCAGTTAGTCATGTTTCAAACTCTATCAAAGTGTTTTTGCAATTACTTGGATTGAATATTCAATTATATTTTGATTGGTGAATGGATGAATTTAATCTCGTTTCCTTGAATTGCAGGTATCACTCGAGTTTTCTTTGGATCCGATTTTATTACTGTAACAAAGTCCGATGATGCTTCTTGGGATCTCCTCAAGCCAGAAATTTTTGCGGCCATTATGGACTTTTATTCCTCTGGACAACCATTGTTTCTAGACTCAAAAACTGCATCATCCATGGACACTGCTATCCATGAGGTACTTTTTCTAATTTCAGTTTTTCCTATGTTTTGAAGAGTTCACATCTATTTGTTGGCTGTGGTTGTTTGATGTGGTTCCATAACTTCTTGCTTTTCTCACCTTCTATCTGATTATTTTAAGATGGTCGGTTTCTTTGAAACTTTGTGCTGTGCTATCATGTTTTCAAAGCTTTGAAGAAGGCACAGATTGAATGAAATAGGCATTTGCTTTTCAGCTTGAGCTTATCCTGTGTCTAAAATTTATGTCATAGCCAATGAAAGAAGTTTCAAATTGCACTATTTAGGGACGATCCTTCTGCATTTGCTGCAAAACCGTCCTTCTCTCCTCTCATATGTTTTATAGGATTTTGTAGGACTGAGCAATAGTCGGTTGGATTGACTAAAACACTGAACTGGAGCCTAGTTGCTTCATTTTCTTCAGTTTGGTTTAAAAATAGAAAACACAAAATATGACCAAATAAAACACAGAAACATACCCTAGTTGGCTCATTTGCTTTGGTTAGGTCGTTTTGGGTAGAGGTTGGTTTGTCAAGTCGGGTTAAATAGGTTTATTTGTTTTTTTTTTCCTTCTATTTTTTAAACCTAACTGACCGAAGAAACCACCACCTAATAAAAAAAATTGTATATTTTATTTATATTCTTAAACCCAACCCATTAATGGAATTATTGTGCTACCCATCTCCAACCGGACCAACCCATAATCATATAACTGCTACACCGTATTCAACCCAAGCCTAATTAGTACCTAAAACAGAAAAAAAAAAACCCTGTCTATAGTCCCTTCTATATTTTTTTCTTTTCTCTTTCTGTTCCAAACACTGCCTAGCTGTCTTTGCCTTTTCATGCCCTCACCCTGATTCCCTCTTTGGCCAGTGCATCGACTTCACAGCCTCAACCTCACTCATTTCTCCACGCCTTCTGCCTCATTTGCCCACTGGCCTGCTTCTCGTATTGCTATACTTTATATGCCTCTGCATTTCTAAATGTTCATAGTCTTATTTATGTCTATTATTTTGTATCTGTGTTCTCTGGAATCTGGATATTCCTACTTGGCTTAAGAGTGTCAAGTTATAGATACTTGTAAAATTACAAAAGCCAGCAATCAAGAGCTTTCTTATGTTCCTGATTTAAAAAAAAAACCTATACAAGCCTTTCTTGGTAGAGTGGTTCTGCTTGGCTAGTTTCTGTTGCCCTTGTTCTGTCTCTCATTGCGTACTCCCAAAGATTTTCTAGCAGCTCTCTCAAAGTTGCAAATAGACAAAACTGAACAGATTAAACCATTTGATTTTGGTTTGGTTATTTCGTTCCTTAGATTGATTTCGGTCAGTTTGGTTACTCATGAATATTTGGTTGTTTCGGTCAGTTTTGCATATTTCTGTAAACCAAAATGACCGGATACTCTCCCCTATTTGGTGTTTTATTCTCATATGTATCTTTAATATTAGAATAAGCTAGTGGGAGAACAAAAGAAGAATTATATTTGAAGATAAAAGGAAGTGAAAATGTACTAGTGTGGAAGGAAAAAATATGGAAGAGTAATATCAGTTATCGAACATTGTTTGACTGGGAAATAAAATAGATGTGCTTATCTTCTCTACTTGTGGAAAATATCACTCACTCCTTGCTTCGTCAGTATCTTTTTTTATCAGAAACACTACCTCATAATTATGAAGGTCTGTGAATCAATCATGTAAATGCTACTGCATGATCCAGGATGACTCTGAAACAGTTGCAATGATCAAAGAATTGTTGGAGACTCGAATTCGACCAGCAGTGCAAGATGATGGTGGGGATATTGAATATCGGGGATTTGATCCGTAAACTTCCTTTTATCCTTATTTGGTTTAAATTATTTTCTGATATCTACACATACTCTGTTTTCTTGCTTTTTTGTATTATCATTGATTGAACGTGTCCTGTTCACATTTGTAGAGACACAGGAATAGTGAAATTGAAAATGCAAGGAGCATGCAGTGGCTGCCCCAGTTCATCCGTCACTTTGAAATCCGGCATTGAAAATATGCTAATGCATTATGTTCCTGAGGTAACATCTAATGAGCGTCCTTGTACTTTATTCAGAATTTATTTGGTATGAATATGGTGGAGAGAATAGCATAATTCACCCATATTTGAAAAGAGGAGTGATTGGTTTGAATTTGTTTGTGTTTGATACACACTGAATCAAGGAAATAGAAAAGGATAAATATTCGGGTATTGCATGCTAATGTTAATATGATCAAAATTTTAAAATTGATTGGATAATACGTTTTATAGGTCAAATTACCCTTGTTTGTGCCATATCACTGTCTAGCTGTATCTGTTGTAGGCAGATTCCTATCAGAACGCAGCCATAGTGTTGGTGAATAGTGGGTCTACTGTTTTTGATTGTGATCACGATTTGAATAAATGACGGTTTCGCTGATGTCTATGCATATCATGGCAGCATCTTTGTCATGTATCTGATATTCTGTTATCTTTTAGCTAGTGAAAATTTCTTGTGAGGGATTCAGTCGTCACAATCTGTTAACAAGTATGCGAATGTTCTCTATTTTGACTTAAATAATCGTGCAGACAATTGACTTTGTCTCTCATTCCATTCTTGAATTTCAAAGCACATACTGTTCTAGGATGGAAAAGTGTATGTTATTGCTTTACTAGCTTATTCTATTGATTTCGAGCAAGTCATTTTCCCCAAAGATAGCCACATGTAGCTTGCTTGTTAATTTGTCGGGGAATCATTGAGTAGATCTAGAACTCGGCATCCTTTCTAACTGGTTCCCTTACGGACTATCCTGATACAGGTAAAGGGCGTCGAGCAAGAATTTGATGCTGAAGATGAGGATGAGGATGCTGCATTAGCTGGTAAGTTGGAATAGTTCAAAGCTTAATCATCTCCTTTCACTCTGCCCATCGGGTAATCGGACAAAATAATGAGTTCAAGGACTACCGGCGGCTCTCCTGTGTAGGGTTAACATATTATTATATGTTGGTAGCGAATCATGTCCATTCCTTTGATTTAGTTGCTGTAACGTGTATTTGAGAGCAAGGCCGATGCTAATAACTATACGTGCATTGTACTGCTTGAGAGTATATGAAACAATTATATCACGTCAACATATATCTCTTTCATTTAAATCATGTAAATTTGATGACATGGCATGATTTAAATGAGTGAAATATGCTAATGTGGCCTACCTGTTTCAAACAATATTTTCTCGTGAATTTCGGGATTTTGTTCCCAGTTGAGATGATCATTAAGTGGATCCTAGAACACGAATTTAGTCCTGTTAGTTCATATAGTTACCTTTAAAGGATAATGTCCAATAAGTCTGTAGTTCAAGTCTTAGCATCTGCAATTTCTTTTCTTAAATTCAATTGTACCCCCCCCCCCCCCAAAAAAAAAAAATAAAAAAAAAATAAAAAAGTGAGGTGATAACAATTTGGGCAACTGCAATAGGTATCACCATCTTTTTCTGACTCCATTTTACCAGAAAACATGGACGGTTCTGTGTTGGAAATAAAAAATTACAAATTCCAACTATGACGAAATATGAGGAAATATCAAAATATTTTTTTATTAAATAATAATTTGAGTTTAACTGAATTTATAAAAACTTTATCCAAAACTTAGAGAATGATATTAACATTATTAGAAAAAAATTAATGTTTAACAGGCTAGCAATTTTATAATACCAATCACTTGAAATAAATAGTATAGTTGGTACTTAAACCTGAGTCAATTGTAAATGGTAGACAAAATAAAGTTAATTAATAGCAAATTTAAGAGAACATAAATAAATAAATTCATACTCTTTTTTTTTAATGAAAAAATGATTTATACTCTCCAATTTAGATATTTCATTTTGTGACTCTTAACTAGCAAGAGATAAAATAAATGTTATAAACAGAAACTTATTAATAAATTTTCGTGCTTTATGTTCCAAAAGGGTAAATATTAACTGGAAATAACAAAAATGGAATGTTAAAATTAAGCAGGACTTGCGTGAGCCTGCCATCTTTAACTAGGACAAACGACACCGTTTTCTCAAAAATCTGGCCCACGCGGGTCTCGAACCTGCGACCTTCACTCTCTAACCAGCTGAGCTAATAGGCCGCCGACGTTTAACTCTAAATTCTGTTTTGATAAATGCGTAAAACGCTGCCGTTTTTCTCAAAAGGTATATAAGAAAATTACAATGACCCATGCAGGTCTCATACCTATGACCTTCGCGTTATTAGCACGACACTCTAACCAGCTGAAGTAATAAACCATTGTTGCTTAACTCAAAAAATTATATTTAAATAAATAGTATAAAACGTTGCCCTTTTTCTCAAATAAAACAAAATTACAATGGCCGATGCAAGTTTCGAACCTGCGATCTTTGCGTTATTAGCACAACGCTCGAACTAGCTGAGCTAATAGGCTATTGTTATTTAACTTGAAATTCTGTTTTGATAAACACGTAAAACGCTGCCGTTTTCCTCAAAAGGTATATAAGAAAACGCAGGTCTAAAACCTGTAACCTTCATGTTATTAGCACGACGCTCTAACCAGCTGAGCTAATAGGCCATTGACGTTTAATTTTAAATTTCGTTTCTATAAATAATGGAAACGTTGTCGTTTATAAAAAGGATATTTAAAACAAAATTACAAATGGCCCATGCAGGTCTCGAACCTGCGACCTTCGCGTTATTAGCACGACGCTCTAACCAGCTGAGCTAATAGGCCTTTAACGTTTAATTTTAAATTCTATTTTAATAAATAATGGAAAACGTTGCCGTTTTTAAAATGGATATATAAAACAAAATTATATCAAATGGCCCATACAGGTCTCGAACCTGCGACTTTCGCGTTATTAGCACGACGCTCTAACCAGCTGAGCTAATAGGCCATTGACGTTTAATTTTAAATTCTGTTTTAATAAATAATGGAAAACGTTGCCGTTTTTAAAGTGGATATCTAAAACAAAATTACAAATGGCCCATGCAGGTCTCGAACCTGCGACCTTCGCGTTATTAGCACGACGCTCTAACCAGCTGAGCTAATAGGCCCTTGACGTTTAATTTTAAATTTTGTATTTTTAATAAATAATGGAAAACGTTATAAATAGGATATCTAAAACAAAATTACAAATGGCCCATGCAGGTCTCGAACCTGCGACCTTCGCGTTATTAGCACGACGCTCTAACCAGCTGAGCTAATAGGCCCTTGACGTTTAATTTTAAATTCTGTTTTAATAAATAATGGAAAACGTTGCCGTTTTTAAAATGGATATATAAAACAAAATTACAAATGGCCCATGCAGGTCTCGGACCTGCGACCTTCGCGTTATTTGCACGACGCTCTAACCAGCCGAGCTAATAGGTAAAGCAGCCATTGCGTTTGAGTGATTCAGTTTTTCTTTTTTGTAGAATACAAATAGAGAAATGGGATCGGAAGCTCCTCTCCCCAAATGGGCATCTACTCCTTGCATTATGGGCATTGATGAAGCCGGGCGTGGCCCTGTTTTAGGTTTTCATCTCTCCCTTTTCTTCTTTTTCTTCGATTTCATTTGATTTTCACCGGTGTTTACTATCTCACGTTACCCATGTTTCCTCGATCAATTTTCTTTTGGTTTTGTTTGTTTCAGGACCCATGGTGTATGGTTGCCTTTACTGTGCTCGCTCTTATCAGAAAACTCTTGCTACCTTGAATTTTGCTGGTTCTGAATATCTTTTCCTTTTTTTTTTTTCTTTTTAATCCCTTTTTAAGATTAATTTTGTCTCAAAATTTAAACCTTTATATGATGATATATTATGCGGCTAGGCACTTGAAATGCATACTGTAGAATGTGAAATTCAATTGTTTGGGTTGGTGTAAGCATATAAAATTTAGTGAAGATAAGGGCTTCTTTTTAGGAAATTAGCACTTGAGTAGGGAAATTTTGGTCTGATTTTCTTTCAAAAGCATTGCTCACAGTAAAAAAAAAAAAATCCTAATTTAACTGAATGGTGGTTTTGATGAAATGATTGCCTTTGTTTCTTCGTTTCAAGCTATAAAGCGTCTAATTTGCTAGTTTCATGTAAAAAAATTGCAATTTGAAAAGAAGTGGTGGTTTTGAGAAAAGGATTGTCTTCCTTTCTTCATCTCATGCTATAAAGCGTTTTGTTAACTTGATGGAGAAGTTACTTGTAAATTGAAAAGAAGTTGTATAGTTTCATGAGTTCTATAGCATCCTTTTGTGTTTATAGATTCAAAGACTCTAAAGGAAGAGAAGAGGGAAGAATTGTTTGAGAATTTAAAAGCTGATGAGTCGATAGGGTGGTCTGTCGATGTTATAGATCCGAGGGAGCTCTCAGCAAAAATGCTAAAGAAGTCAGTTATTCAAATTGTAATATATTTTAGCTTTTCCTTTGTGTGTTTCTCTTTTCTCTTACAAGATTTCACACGGTTGATCGTCAATAGGAATAAGGTGAACCTGAATGAGATATCACATGATTCTGCAATCGGTCTCATCAACAGGGTATTGAACATGGGAGTTCTTCTAACTGAGGTACAACTCCTTTTAACCTTTCTAAAAGTTGATAGTTTAATATGAATTTTACATGTATTTTTGGTGCTTCACAAGCAAATCAAAATAAGGTAAATGGCATGTTGTTATTGTTATGAGATATTACATTGTTCGAATAATTGTTTTCTTTTCAATGCTGTAAGCTAATATCAATTTTCGGTTGGATTGGATGCCCGAATATTCTTGGATGATTATATACAATGAAAGTTTGGCGGAAATACTGACTGTATTGCGTAACAAGTCATAAAACTCTAATTGTTTTTAGCTGTGGCAGATATTGCTTGAATATTCTGATTAATCTAAAGGTATAACGAGGTTAATGAAAGAAAATGGGGGACTGGTAATAAGATTTTATTCCTAGGGTTTGAATGCTCAAGTGGTAAATATTGCTTGAATATTCTGATTTTGTTCTTTCATGCATCCAAGTATAGCATAAACCATACCTCAAGCAATGGATGCATGCTTCTCACCCAAGATTCAAAACAATCATTGACCTAATTCTGGTGTCAAACATTTGGAGATATAAAAGATTGAAGCAGAACATTACTGTATAAAGCTAGAACTGAAACCATTTTGGAAAGAATATTGACTTGTTTTAAACGTGCCTAGCTATTTTATTTGCTGAAAAGCCTTGTAACGCAATTTCAAGTTTCAGTAAGTTACAACAAAAATAAGTTGTTTCAAATTAGGTCATACCTAAAATGTACAAGAACATTTACAAAATGTAAACTTGGCACCATTACCGTATCGACAGTAAATATATATTAATGGACTTGGTATAACATACAAGCATGGATATGAAGGAGGGAACAATTGCAACCTAGCTATCTAAGCTGCAAGATTGAAAGAGAAACAATTTAGTAAGCTATAAAGATCAATAAGGAAGCTAGTGATAATATTTAATTAAATATGCCCAGATAAGCATGAATGGAAGCAAGCCAAACTAAGGTATTTTCAACACACTAACAAGACAAACAAAAGAGCTTTAAGGATATCATTTCAGGCAGTTAAGAACAGATGTCGAAATTAGTGATTCAGATACTGAAAGTACACGATGGCAATTGTAGAGTTTACTGATTTGCACTGAAAATGTATTCAAGTAGGATTAGCATAACATTCTTATAAATAAGAACAGAGATGGATACTTTCTTAGCAAATTGTTTTGAATCCTGTTTTGGATATGTCATATAATGATCTAGCAAGTCAAAAGTTCTAAACGTTCATTATTTCTCTTCAAAGTAACATAGTGGAACTTAAACTCATGTGGATGCATATAAACTGGTCAAACTCCTAAAATAAGGGACTATTTGTTGCTCAAAATCAAAACATCTTTTTCGTAAGTTCCCAGAAGTGAACTGGATGGGTCAAAGCTCCTGTCAAAAGTATAGTAGAATGATGAGATTCTGCACTAATTTGTTAGAAATCAGGAAATCTCAACAAAATTGTCTAGAAACATCTGATGTACTAAATTAAGCTATTATAGCCAATTAACATTAGGTTGAGGAACATACTAGCCTCCATGATCGGCACTAGGTTGAGATGTTTGAATGCTGGAAACTTGCTATTTTGCGCTGAAAATTTGTATTTCAGCCCAAAGAGGTCAATAGTAGTCTCTTCCGCAAAATCAAATTAAACAGTGTAATAATGTCAAGCAAAATTCAAAATTAAATGTTGAATAAAATATCATCTAGAATTCACAATGACTGTCATTATTAGATACAGTGAAATCTAATTAGAACAAAGGGTGTCTAAGCTTGAATTGGAATGAAGGCAGGCATTAATAAAACCCAAGGATTGTTAAGTAGAATTAGCTACTTGCCTAACTAAAGCGAAATAAAAAAATCTTCCAGATTTCTGATTCTCTCAGCTGCACAAGAGGTGTGCATCCCTTATTTTCTCTCCATTTCAGCTGCTGTCATTGCGATTTGGAGAAATTTGGAGATTACTTGTGGTAATAAGGTGTAAAAAGTTTCCTATGTTGCAATGTAATGCAGTCAAGTTTCAAGAGTCCCTAGGTGTTGCTTCTCACGTTTAAGAGCCTTAAAGTCTATTAATCACAAACTTATTTTCAGTCTTCATGTGTTAAGTGAAGTGGAAATATTGTTATGACACCTATGTCTAGGAAAGGATGGAAAGCCATTGCTTAGGTAGCAAAGGCAAAAGACATTATTGGATGTTCTTCCAAATTTACTAACCTTTTAAAATTAATGTTAGGCAAGATTTGAAGATCTAGCTACACTGTTTTGTTTAAAGGTTTTTTTGGGGAATCTTAAAAAGGGGAACATTTTCATGTCCCTGTTTCAGGTTTTCCTTGATACAGTTGGAGATGCTGACAAGTATAGAATCAAACTGTCTGAAAGATTTCCATCCATTAAATTTGTTGTTGCAAAGAAGGCTGATAGTCTTTATCCAGTTGTGAGTGGGGCAAGCATAGTGGCTAAGGTCAGTTTGCTTTTCCAAGTCGTCACCTTCAGCTCATCTTGAACTGCTTTCATTTTTATTTTATTTTTTATTTAACCATGCAGGTAACCAGAGACAGAGCCTTGCGAGAATGGGTGCTGGAGGAAACATCTGAAAACATGCATAGGAGTTTTGGTTCTGGATATCCAGGAGGTTGAAGTGCTCGATATCTTATTTCATCTTTTTCTTTTTCCTATTAGAAAGGTTAACTAAACAAGGAATCTTGTTATCTTTGATTCGTCTAGATCCTGAAACAAAGGCTTGGCTGGCACATCATAAACACTCAATCTTTGGATTCCCAACACTAGTCCGCTTCAGTTGGGGTACATGCACTTCATATTACAAGGATATGGTTGAAGTGTTATGGTATTTGCTCAAACACTCAAATTCTATTTACTTTTTAACACTTCCACATAATTGTGCATGGCCCTTTCTTCAAAATGTTTATAAACTTGTGCTTTAATCAAGGAAATTCCATGATTTATTGTTCATTAGAAAGGAGAAAAGCATAATTGACAATCCTCTGGTTAGTATAAAAGTAAAGACGTTATTACCTTGACATGCCTTTAGAATTATGTATTCTCTATGTTTAGGGATAGGTCTACAAATGGGCTGAACTGACTGGTGTAATGCTTAGAATAGATGGTTGATCTTTATTTGAGTTTGGTTGAATTCTGCAAAGACGGTTGTACCTTAGCTGCTAAGCTGAATGAATATTTTTTTTATTACATTAAGCTTTAGCTATTGTAAAAGTTGATCATTTACCAGAGATGTAGAAATGAATTTGGTTTGCTTTATACAAGGTTAAAAAAAAAAACCTGACAGGAGGTCAATCTGAGAAGACCTCGATCATAAGTCTAATTAGTTCAACCATATGAACCAGCCGGTTTAATTTAAAAAAAATTCTAGTAGTAAGTAAATAACTTTATTATTAAATAAGTGATTGATATATTAAATCATTGATAAAAATACATATTTGGCTTAATGCTATGGTCTTTAATATAAAACTAAGAAGGTTTGAATTGCATCCTATTCTATATGTTAGGGAATCTGATAAGGTGGATGAAGATGTTGGTTATGGCAGCAGTGGGAAGCAATTGAAATTAAGCAATGTTGGTTTTGGCAAGGCGTCGAAGCGGAAAATTGAAGAAATAGAATCAAGTGGTAAAGGGAGATGTAAGTTCTTCCATTCTCGTAAGCTTGAGCAACTCACTTATTTCTAGGAATGCACTTTGATTCCATGACCTGGTTTCTTGCTTGAATCCCTTTGATTTACTCTGTGATTTATTATATATAAATTTCTAGATGGAACTTCATGGCCATGCATCTTTTTCTTGATTATGCAATATATATTCCTAATTAAGATCGTAGAACATTTAACTTTGCCGTACAGTATTGTTTCTCTTGTTTTGCTCCTCATTTAGGCTATGCTTTATTTGGTGGAGATGGTAAAAAAAAAAAGGGAAAATTAGAAGAGAAAAGTGGAAAGATTGTCATTGTTATTATTATGGTGTGCTGGATAGAAAAAGTGAAAAAGGTGGAAATAAAATATATAGAGAGAAAAATTAAAAAAAAGTATATATGTTTCAAGCATCATAAGTTAAAAATAAAAAAGTAAAATAAAAGTTTAACATGTTTAATTTTGTAAGTATATAATAGTTGTTCATACTCTCTTTTTTGTTGTTTAGATTTCTTTTTGCAAATAAAAGTGAAAATGGTTATTTTATATTTTAATTTTCCCATCAAATACATTCAAAGTTTCGTTTTACTTTCCACCTCTCTCTATATGACGGATTTTCATATTATATAATTATATAAGTTTAGAAACAGACGTTTCATTCGATCCAAAACCAACATAATGTTTTATGCATAACCAGTTGGTGTATTGATGGTGAGGTTTTTTAATTTCATATAGAGGTTAATAAATCATGAAGTTTTCTTAGTTCATATTTAAAAAATAAAAAAAATAAAAAGTCCAGATATAGAGGTTGTTATTTTGACTAATTATACGAATTTGTTATATATTCGTATCATATACATACCTTGCGCGCACGTTTATTTCGGTATTGTGATTTAATTAAAAAATTGAAATTATTACTCTTTTTTGGTAAAACAAAGAGTTGGAACAGATGGTAAATAGCATAATCAGACAACAAAGGTCAATAATCGTCCAACATTTGATTCCTATCATTCCATTCTCAAGCTAATTCGAAAAGATGGGTTCGTCAAGCTTGAAAGCTCTTTTCAGTCTTCCTCCTCTCTATTTATTTACCTCGGATTTTAACTTTAAGCGTCCAATTATATCTTCCTTCTGGGAGCGGTATGGATTTTGGCATCCGCAATTCCACGTCAAACTGTCCAAATGTTTCCAAAGGTGTTGTAAGGTGCAGATTGTCAGGTTCAATTTGAACGCAAAGCTGCCTTGCAACCTGAAATGGTATAAAAGGAGGAGATCAATCGAGTGCGTACATGGAAATAACAAAATCATAATATCCCAAATCCACATCTTAACCGTTTTATGATTAAGCTATGTCACTTGGACTTGAAGCGAGTGTTTGACATGGGTTTATTCAATTTGTTCCAAGTTTACTCATATATTTGGAGGATATAACCATGCACATATCTAAATACGTGTCAAACATGAATACTTCGGAAAAATAAGATTCCGAAAAAACATAGCATATAACAGAAGGAGATTGTCCATTGTAGTGATGTGAGAGAAACTATTACTATCAATAAATATCATGGCCATACCTCAGCAACAATTTCATCTTTTGTCACAGGTGAGCGCAATTCAATTGGGTCGTCTTTGGTCGATCGGGCACGAAACTTTTCAACATTGATAGATCTCCTCAATACCTATTAAATGCAATACAAGTTACACACTCGTACCACAAAGAGGCTGACATAAATACAATTACTGTTTTCAAGCTTCAACAAACTTTTGAAAAAGATTCACCAATAACAAGTTGTATCAATTATGACTAGTCTAGTGGCAACTTCTTGTATGTAGGTTCAAGTGTTGGCAATCTATCTAGGGTTCGATCCTTGTGAAACCCCATCCTCCTCCCGCTTAGAATGTAATGTAAGCTTTGCTTGTACCAAAAAAGAATTTAAACAAGTCTTAATTTAAAATTTTAACACCATTGTTATCCCACATATTCCTAGTTTGACTATTGTTAGCCTAACTATAGAAGAGGAGGCAGGTCCAATGTTTCAGTCCCACACACCTTGACCTTGTTTCCCCAAACCCTTTAAAAACACACACATACACACATTGTTGAGAGGCTGTTTTTTGTCCATTTTCCAAGTGTTGGGAGGAAGGCAGATAAACTATCAGACATTTAAACCTGAAAAAAAGTTTTACAAAATTAAGGGCTTCATAGATGGGAACTAACCAGGCGGCCATTAAGTAGACGATAAGCTGCCTTTTCATGTACTTTGCTCTTATCTTCCACATTCTTTGTAACTACTTGAACCTCTTCTTCCTTGGGTTGATAAATCTGATGAGGAAGTATACCACTGGTAAGTTATCATTTAACTGAAAACGAAAAGCACAATATCCCACATATCAGAAGTGACTCCACCAAATCAAGACTTTCAAAACAGTAATTTAATTTGACAAAACTACATAAGCAGAATGTGCATCTGAAATAAGGAAAGGATTTTTACTTCATAAATATCTAATATCCATAAGCAACATATGAATCCTCAAAAAGAGTGATAGAGTGAGAGAGAACACGAGATTTAATATAATTGCAGTCACGTCTAAGAAAAGGCACTACTTACATCATAACCAACAAAATCTAACCAAAAACCAACGGGAATATGAAAACACTGTTACTCAGACTCTTCATTTTCTAAAAAACCTGTGTCACACACATTCGGATATAAATATATGCGTATGATCTTCTAAATATACAGAAAAACTTAGAAAAACGAGTATACTTGTGTTGAACACATACTTGTATCTAGCACTCACCCCCTATGTCATTTCCCTAATATTTTTTTGTCTGACACAGATGCAGACATAGTATAGAGATATACTACTCCAAATATAAGAAAAAACCCTTAAAAGCAACGAGCATACTCATATCGGTCACATTCGCATATCCAAATCCACTCCCAAGTTCAGGCAACATAGCTCGCCCCATAATCCGAGCAACAAAGTGAAAACGTTCTACCTTTATGTCAAGCTTGTTTTTCCTTGAACGTGTCATGAAAAAAGGTTCATGAGAGACTTAGGTAATGCATACAGATGTGTGTTTTTAAGGGAAAAAAAATTGATGCATATTTGTTTGTCAATTAACAATACGATTATGATTAAAATTAACTGAATAACTTCTTTTTATAAACAAAACGCATTGCAAGAACACATGTTTCAAGCATCAAACACAAACTAAAAGAGAGAAGAAAGCGACCTTACGCTGCTCCTTAATGAGATAAGCAAACTTATCAATATTAGGAACAGCAAGCAATTTCGGCATCAGATGATTGCGAAAATAACCAGGAGCAACTTTGACAGTCTCACCAGCTTTGCCAAGTTTCTCAATGCTCTAAAAACATGGAAGCAAAAACAAACGTGAATAATATTTTGCAATCTGAAACAACAAAAAAAGGAAAAAAGAAAAAAGATTATTGGATCGAAATGACTCACCGTCGTAAGAATCACATCCAACTTTCTGTATCTAATTCCTTGACAAGCATAGAACAGAGGTTGCATCAAACGATCATGGCTTTGCTGGACATTCGTTTCTTTGATAATTTGCCGAAGGGCATGTCTTCCATACTGGATATAAGCCATTAATTTCCTAATTTCAAGTACCTGATTTGGCGGCGGGGCGGGAAAATGGATCGCCGGCTAACGGCGAGTGGGAAACTCAGATGGGTTTAGGGTTTTTCGAGTGGACTGAAAAAGCTAAAAGCCTAAAAGACTAAATCTACTGCATCCGTGCTTTTCGTACTCCTCCTTTTGGTTTATATATTTAAAAACCCTCAAATTATAATGACTTGTTTAAATAAGCGCTTATAGTATTTTTGTGCCTAAATAAGCCCTTATATATTAATAAATTTCCATGTAATTTATTAATTCAAATTTCATCTCATCAAAAAATCCCAATAATTAGAGATAAAGGCTTTTATGAGTATAGATTAAAGAAGGGGCTTACTTAGGTACAAAAATACTATAAGGGCTTATTTAAATAAGTTACTATTGTTTGAGGGCTTTTTTTAATATTTAAGCAAACGACGTTGTTTTTTATGAGTAATTATATTCACATCTCAAATTCTTGTCTTTTGGTTAAATTCTGCATTTAGTTCCTATACTCTAACCAAAATTTAATTTAGTTTCTCTGCAATAATTTTGGCTGAGGTGATTCCGACGAGTTAATTCTCCCTTTGGATCAAATTATAAATTAAAAATTTTAAGATTAAAATATGTTTAAAATTATTATATTTTTCATACATCTAAAATTTTGTATGATACTTTTATTTTTAAAAATTTAATTTTTATATTTTTAAATTTAAAATTTTAATTCAATTATTAACATATTACCACACACATAACAAAAAAATTATATCGTAATAAATTTAAATTTAATAGGAAATTTACATACAACAAAAAATTATGTAAATCTAAATTTAACAAAATATTTTAATAATATTATTGATGACATCAGTAAATAATACCAACGTCTCATTGACTAAATTAATACTTTTAATCATTATAACAAAACAATTTGATGTGTTTATAGAAAATAGGAATTTAAGCATTCTGCTATAGTTCATGTAAATTGAATTTAATAAATTTAATCATTTTATAATAATTCTTAATATTACAAAATTTTATATACATCGATAAAATATCGAATAAAATTTTGAAAATTTATGTTTAAAAACTTAAATATATATAATAGTAAATTCCAAGATTACCTTCATCAAATTTTAATATTTTTGAAATATCTTTATTATAAAAAACATCATTTTATTATAAATACCTAAATTTTATTTTAAAAATAATATCAATTATTTCTTATATATGTAAAATGCAAAATAATACATTTATTTGAAAATGATATATATGATTAAACTAAAAAATGTTTAAAAAATATGCAGGGTTTAAACATATATTTGAAACTTGCAAGTGGAAATAAAATTGAAATTGAATAAAAATTTTATATAAAAAATTGATTTATTAATTTTAAAAAATGAAAATACTTTACAATTTTTAGTACCGAATATGCAAAATTTGTCCTTTTCAATTATTATTATTATTATTATTATTGTTTTCTTACCGATCGATTCCACTCTCTCCTTCCTTTTTCTCTCACCGAAGAACTTTTACCATTTCTTTTATCTTTTTCTGCTTAGTCCATTGAAGATTGTATACAGAATGACCTAGGGTTTCTTATTTCCGTCCAATTCTCCGTCATGGCTTTAAAAATCGTTTTTCTCATTTTGCTCTTTAGTTTCCGGTTTCGTCTCTCTCTGTCTGATAATGGTAAGCTTTTCTTTTGCACATGCGATTTCTAACTCTTAATTTCTTAAATTCGGATATGCTTTTTTTATTTGATTGCTTACAATAAGGGAAATATAGTCAAATTTATTGAACACTATTGTCTTTTGTGACTTCCGTTTTATGATTGTTTCAGTATTTTTTTTTTTGCAATTACTGCTTTGATATCTTTTCGTTTACTTCAGTTTTCATTTTTGTTGTTATTCTTTAACATTGTTGATTTGGCTTTTCTGTATCGAGTTTAGCATTTCTCTTTATTTTGGAAATTTTAGGACAAACGAACTCAATGGAATCAGTTCCTGATCTTCAGAAGTCGATGTACGTGGTTGTTGATGGATACCCTTGTGTACGACTAGTCAGTCTTTCTGGAGAGATTGGTTGCTCAAGTAAGACCTCCCCCCACCTGACTGTACCCCAATGATGGTTGAATCGCTGTACCTAAATGTTTCCTGAGAGTAGTTCTTTCAATCGCTGTTTGTCAGCTTATGCTTTTCCTGCTAATGTTTTGTTCTTCAGATCCCGGTCGAGACAAGGTTGTTGCTCCAATTATAAAATACAAGAACAACAAGGAGTTGGGTCAGCCATCTGCAATTTTGTTGTCAATGGATGATGTGCAAGGTTTCTTTAGCAGGTATGTTCTGCCCATCAGTATGTTTTTTAAGGCCTCCTTGGGAGTGTCTCACTGATATTCATGTAAATTTCTTTTCCTCTTCCTGGGTCGTTGTACTTTTCTAGTTGAGGGAATATATATATGTATGTATATTTGCTATACTATATAGATTTGTTTCCCTCATTAACTGGAATTGTTTACCAAAAGGTTCATTTCAAATTTGTTTTCTTTACGTGTATATGTATGCATTTTAATTTCTTATATCATCTTTTGGGTTATTTATGTTATACATGCTTTGAGTAAACCTGCCATAGAACTCTCTTATGTGTTAAATATGCCATAACAAGGTAATTATATAGTACATTGAAACAATGCCTTCTAAACTAAATTTCTCTTTTTGATTCGTTAAGTAATAGATTGATTAGACTTTTGAAAAGGCCCTAACTGTGATACTTTAAATTTGTGTCTAATTTTGGTTTCTGGACAGCAGGTAATAACTTCAGATAAAAGCTTAAAGTATTGTCATTTTGGCAAGGACTAGTATCTTTTGACTAAGATGTACCGGAACCAAAAGAATAAAAAATGTTGCAAACAAGGCAACAGACAATATAGAGATAGAGTTGCTTGGCAGTTAGGATTTTTGAAAGTTTTCTAATTTTAAAAAGTTGAGGAGAACAGGAATAAATAAATAAAGAAAACAGAGAAGAAATCAATCCCTAAAGTCAAAGCAATGATGCTGAAAATCCTAAAAGAAATAAAATTCTTATTCCTATTATGACATCAACAAATACTTTAAATCTCCAAATTGAAAATTAATAAAATTACCCACAGTAAGATTCTAGAGTCAAATCAGAAATTTCCAGCAAACCAGAAAATTAAGAAAATACTGTTGCACTTTAACATTCAGAAAACAGAAAATGAAATGAGAACATATGACTTTAACATAAAGAAATGTATAACTAAATTCAGAAGCAACCAATAAAGTCTGCCCAAGCTCTTAGTCCCAGCTCAGCTTCCCATCATGGTCTCATGCATTAGGCTTGGGCGTTCCAACCAGCCTTAGCATGGCTCTTAAACATCTTTGCAGGTTGCTGACAGTGTAGAGACTTGCAATTTCTTTTCTTTTTCTAGAAAAAATGATTTAATATGTATACTTTTTTGGTTTTAAATGTGAGAAGAATGCTATAGTATATGGATGAAATTAGGGTTATTATGAGTGAGGATTGGGCTTGTGAATGTGGAATTAATTTTCTTGAAGTTGTAGAAAGCTATTTGAGATCACTATTCTATTCCATTTATTAATTTAGAGCACAAATAAGGAGGATAATAATGTGTTGTTTCTATGTTTTAGAGTAGTATATGGAGAAGGAAGGCTAGTGTAGCAATTGTTATAATTTGAGGTAATCTCTGTACATTTGGGTAGCTATGAGAACTGGGGAAGTCTATTGCAGCAATACTGAATTGGTTCTGAGGAAACATTTCAATGTGAAGGATCATATTCAATGGTCAAATTCATTTAACAATGGATGTAAGAACCTGTTTCTCAACTCTGAGTTTGACCACTATGGAATAAATATAGAGAAAGATTGCAATATTAGTGTTATGATATTGGTTCATGGGGCCAAAAGTATTTATCATACGTTTGATCATTCGTAAATATTCACAGTTTAGATGTTTCCAAGTTGAAAATTTCTGAAGATTGCTATTAGAGAGGTACTAGTCACTCATTGCAATTTATAGCTTAAATGCTCGCTTTTAACTTTCAATAAGTTATGAAGATGGCAAACTTTGGGATGAATGTTGTAATCGGTGGCTTTCTGATGATTTTGTCTGTTGAAGTGATAATTCTCTTCAATAATCTTATTGTCAAATACCTGTTTGTATTTCAGAATATCAAATGATTCAAGCTTTTCTAGTAATGTTGCTGGTGTTTTAGTTGAATCGAGGGTTGAAATCCAACATAAGCTAAAAGGTAATCCTGTCTTTTATTTATTGCTTTTAGTGTTCTCTTTATGGAGCTAGGATGGGTCAAGGAAATATGCTGATTTTACTAACAATTGAATCTTTTTCTTGCAGGATTCTCTCCTGCTCGAAAGTTTCCACTAGCTGAATTTGCACCCTATCATAACACCACTTATGATTGGAACCCAATTGTATGCCATTAGTCTATAGTAGGATAAAGATCCTTCTAGTTTTGAAGTTTCTTTGTTAGCTAGTTCTCATTGTACATACGCTCAGGTTTTTGTCATCAATATCTGTTATGATGGGCCTTCATACTTTTTTTCAGGGATCTGGAATCATGTGGAAATCGTATAATTTTCCTGTGTTTTTACTTTCTGAAAGTAGCACATCAACCTTGCAAGAGGTAAATCTTGCAGCTTCCAATTCCAATATCTTTTAGTATGATGTTATTGCTTTGATTTGTAACATGAAATTAAGTCTAATCTAGTGATCATGTGTCTTGCAAGAAACGAAAGAAGGGTCTTGGATTTTTTTTTCTGTCAGCTTGATACAATGGTTACAGTTAATTATCCTCTTGATTTATCAAGTCTAATTGCAGTTGTTTGATGAAAATAGATTAAGAAACTGTGTTAAATTTCTTGGGCAGCTAGTTTTCTGATTTTGATACAACATTTATATCTTTTTAGTTCATTTCTAGTTTTGATTTGCCGGGCATGGTTTATTTCAAGTAAAAATCGATATATGATGCAGTTATTCAAGCAACATTGTTGTCATGCTGGAAGAATTGAACAGAATATGAGTGGGACACATGAAAGCAGAGAAAACAAGCAGATGAATGTACCCAAAACAAAAGGCCAACCGGATAAAAAATGTGTCTAAAACTATAACACAATGGCCACTGACTAGATATTTAGGGGAGACTAATGGTTGCTCTACAATCATGGCATTTGATCTCACTACTAATTTTAAGACGTCCAAACTCTTTACAACTTATATGTACATGAATCTTTAATAAAACAACAGTAGTAGAAGGAAGTATGAAGAGACTAAGAAATAAAACTGCCCTTTTGGCCCTAGATTGGTGCTTAGATGCTCCTACATCTCAAATTGTGCCAAAGTAATTGTGTATAAGGCATAGTTACTACAAGTTTAAGATCAGAAGCAAAGATCTCCTTGTATGATAATATTTTAGGCCACAGAAGCATCATGACTGGTAGCTTACTTGTTTAGTTAGATTAGTCCTTTTTTAGATGCAATTATCCTAATGAGTTCCCTTACTATGCAGATTGCAATGAAGAATGAGAAAACAGAGAAAGTTTATACTACAAATGTGGCAGAATTTGACGTGGTGATGCAGGTATATTTTACTACTGGTTTAACTATGGTCTTGCAAGATTTTGTTGATGATGTAACTTGCACCATTTATGACTTACATTCTAGTTTTTAATGCATTTGCTTTGTATTAGACAACTAAGGTTGGGACCCATGATTCAGAATCATGTTTGAAAGAAGAGACTTGTCTTCCATTAGGAGGATACAGGTAAAGTTTCCTTTCTCGTGGAGTTACTACTTCATAGTGCAATTTGTTAGTTTGGTTTTAATCTATTTGGTTCTAAATAAATATAAACTTCTTTGCCTGGTATCGATTTGAAGTATGAAATTCGTCAAATGGTTACTTCTTTGTTCCTGTCCGTACAGAATTATAAACTTTGTGAAGGAAGAGTTGGACCACTTTAGCAAAAAAAAAAAAAAAAAAGAAGGAAAAATTTGATTAATATCTTCAGTAATAATACAAGATGAAGCGATGTTTATTCTTTTGGTGACATAATGTTTCTACTGATAGGTGGCTTGATCAGAGGGGCGAGTCTTATGCTGCATTAGACTTCTATGCTTCAATTTGTGAATCCCATTCTATGGAGTCACATCTGGAAAATGTTTGCAGTGTTAGTTTTGGCATTATAACCTGTCTTTTAGCCAAAATTTAACTACCCCTTGTCATTAGACAGGCCATAATCGAAAAAGACTAGCCTGCTAGGTGAGTAAAGCATCTATAGCGAAAATCCATTAGCCATTGCCATGTAATGGGCCATAATAAAAAACAAACAGCCTGCTAGGTGAGGAAAATATCACTTCATTAGCTCCTTGATTTTCCTTCCTACCTAGTGTGGAACTGATGCATCTCCTTTTAGTGCTTGGCTTGATCATTCTCACCCACTTAACATCTGATAACCTTGTTAGTAGTTGGGCTATTCTGTCTTCACTTATGATATAGAGATGCAAAACAACAGATGTGAAAGGGATTTTAGGACATCTACAGATTTGGCAATCATCCTGTTCATCCTGTTATAAGTAATGACTAATGTGGGAGAAAGCTGTTACTAGGTCTGTTGGAATAAGGAGAGTAAAGAAATAGATAAGTAGAGTTGTGTCACAAGATATATTTCTAACATGTTCTTGGGCTACCATTAAGGTGCCACAGTATTATTAGACCGACTTGATAACCATGATACAGAAGTAAAACTTGTTGGTAGCCAAGCTGGAAGTCACATAAGATGCTTGACTAGATGAAAACTGTAAGTGAAAATGCAACACAGCTATAAAATTAACTTGAAAATCCTCTCAAAATACACTAATCTAAACTCAACCTGGAGTAAATCTACAATATCCCATGTCAGCTCTAATCTTCAGTATCCAAATTAGAATTTGTGTCTCACACCAAACTTTCCCTTCCCTTTTGTACAGCTCGAGTCGATTCTGCCAGATTTATTTTCCATGATGAGTTAATCTGGTACCATATTGTCACAGGATGCTGTCAACCCAACAGACACGTCCATCAAGTTAGGCTACCATCCTGCTTTATAAGCTCCACAATTTCTTCACCTCTTAATATATTTGTTTGCTTCATTCACCCTCCTCCGCCTATAATCACCTTACATGGCATCTCTCCTTGGAATTTCAAAAAAACTATTGATTGAGTTTCTTTTAGTTAGCCGGCATTTAACCTTTTCTTAGTGTAGATAGTTGAATTGTGGTTAGTTTTTTTATACTGGATTTTGATGAAATTTAGAGCAATTCTCCATGTTGTAGTAGTATCTGATAATTTTACGGCATATGTTCTTAAAGGGATGGGTAATGTGCAGAAATCATGTCTTTTTTTTTTCCAGGAATGTATATTACAAAAAATTTGATTAAACACTTCATTAAAAAAAGAGAAATGGTAAAACATGTTTTCTGATGACATAAAACTGCTGTATGACGTTATTGAGGTGCAAGGGTTATTATGTTTTCTGAAATTTTACATCAGTGTCTAATTTTATTCATCCTAATAATGAAGGGCAGTGTTTGGTCGGCAGTCCCACCAATTAACAACTCATCTTCAAATCAGTCCAAGCCCATTATACTAACAGTGGCTTCTATGGATGCTGCATCATTTTTTCGGGACAAAAGCCTTGGTGCAGATTCCCCTATATCTGTAAGTTTTATATTCATGGTAATATTTACTTCATTTATGTCCTTTCTGCCAAATTAATACAAACTTTGGTTCACAATACTTTTCAGGGAGTGATATCATTGTTGGCAGCAATTGATGCCCTTTCTCATGTAGATGGTTTAGACAACCTTAATAAACAGGTTTTCAATGGTCTCCCTAGCTACATTTCTGGGAGGTGTCAATCTCCAAGATAAGTTTTTTGTTTGTTAATGTTTCTATAAATTTAATGCAGCTTGTCTTTCTTGTTTTCACTGGTGAGGCCTGGGGTTACCTTGGTAGCAGAAGATTTTTACTTGAACTTGATCAGCAGTCAGATGCTGTTCGTGGTCTCAATAGCTCACTGATTCAGTTGGTATTCTTCTCCTTTGGTTGAACTTGTTTTTCACTATGTCATTGGAGGGGGTTTCTTTGGCTATTGTTCTCTTACTTTGATCAGTTAGGATTACCTTTGTGGATGTGTATGTTGTGAAGTAATCGAACCTTTTTTTTTTTGCATCTTCTGTGTTCTGTAGTTGCCCTGTGATCATGTCAAGTTTGCTCTTTCATAGATATAAATATCAATTTTTTCTTTGATTGCTTGGAAAAGGTCATGGAAATTGGGTCAACTGGAAAGGGCTTCAGTCAAGGGAACAAAACCTTCTTTGCTCACACACAGGTACTGAATGGCTTGTTTATTTCATTAATATTAATAATGTATCGGAAGTGTACAGTAACACCAAAAAATTTCCTTAGACATTCTACACATGGTTGTTTGTGTTCTTTTATTTTTAAACATTCTATGCAGGTGTTTGTTCTTTGCAATACAACATAGTGCCATAGTTTAGAAAGGTGGAGATGGTAGAAGGAGTTGTTGATTTGACTTATTATTGCAGCTTGTGTTGAGGCATTAATGCTATTCGCTTTTATATATGGCTGCCGCATTAATCTGTTTGTAATGGCGGATCATTTACAATGGGGGTAGCAATGAAAACATTTTGCTTTGTTGGGGCCTTTTTAGAATTCCTGTTGAAAGTTAGCAATGTTTAAAATGTAAATGCAGCTCGCTACCATGTTGGTTACAAAATGGTCATTGAGCAAATTGGAAAGTTTTACTTTTTAAAACATTTTAAAAAATGAGTGGAACCAAGATGGACATTAGAATTTGTTGAAGAATGTCTGAATCTTCTTGTTGATGGTCAATTAACCATAGATGTGTGTTAACCACTTTCCTTTTATCCTGGTTTGTGCTCCTTTAAATTAGCACTATAATAATGATCAGAAGAAGAATAGTTTCCGTGATAATTGCTCTTAATTTGTGAGATCCACCTGTTTCCCTTGATTGAGATAGTTATTATGCTAGCATTCTTAGGCGCCCGTACTATGCCACTAATTAATATTTATTACCCTTTAGTAACTAATTGATATTCCACTCTCACTTAAGTTTGCTGGTTATTGCTGTAGGTTTCATCCGACACAAATGAAGCTTTGGATGCCTTGAAACTTGCTCAAGAGTCCCTTAAATCTGAAGGTGTTACAGTTTCAAATGCCAGCTCTTCTAATCCTGGAATTCCTCCATCATCCTTGATGGCATTTATGAGAAAGGTTTTGGGGAGTAAACTTTAACTCTTACATTTGTGTTGACAATTCTTGGTTATATTACATTTGTGTATGTTCAAGCATATACATGATGCAGAGCATACTGCTTTTTTCCAACTAGAGCTGCAAATCATTTTAATTTTAAGAAATCTTAACAATTTAGTTTATTCTCATTGGAGCTGTTCCTTGTCAGAAATATATTGATTCGTAGTCTGCATGACCACATGATTTTTCCCCATTTCTTAACTGATTTTTCTTGTTAAAAAAAATATTGCCTTTTAGGCCTGCCCTCTTAAAGGTAAACCCATGGTCTTTTCAAAGACTTTTCTTGTTGGAAATACCTTGCCTTTTAGAGTCGATAATAACTTAACAGCAGTATGACGTTATGATATGATACGATAGGACTGTAGGTCTATCACTTATCACTCCTTCCTTCTGAGGAGAAACAAATCAAGTCATAAACAATGCTAATCTTGTCAATTCATTTGACTTCATTTTGCCCTAAAACGAAAGCCTCCCCTGGAGAGGGATTGGGAGTTCTTGGAACAAGAAATCCTGAAATTTTCTCTTTTTTGATTAATCTAGATTAGTGGTTTCCCTGGAGATTCTCTTTTGCTAAAACATCTTGGAGGGCTTGAGACATGAGGTTACATTTCCTGGATCCTTAATATTGAAAATTCTTGCCCCTCTTGATTTGCTTTCCTACTTTTATTTGATTAGTTTCCCATGGTAGTAAATTTCCCTGGAAAAGTAAATTCCTCTTGTTCTTCACTCTCTAATTGTTCATTTCCATGGCTATTCCTAGGATAGGAGTAAAGATGAGATTCACTTAATAGGCTTACTTTTATTTTACCTAATTAAAATATATGATATATTCATATAATCTACGACTTCGATTGTATTTCTTTCTTCACCTTACCTATTACTTCTTGTACATATAAATAGGTTTCCTGAGAGGTTACCCTTTTGCCATAAAAGTAATACCATATATTGTTATGGATTTATGAATTAAAATTACAGATTATTATTTTTATGGGCAATGTTAGCCCAAACCTTAAACTAGTAATTGAGAGTAATTCATACTATTATTTGATAAAAGGTAATTAAAACTTTTTAATTTTTTGGAACATACATTTGAGAGGCAACCTCCATCCGTTAAACCCACCTCCATTACCTAACATTTCAGGATTTAAGCCCAAAACCTCTAAGTTGGAATTTTAACTGTTGGGAATTTGCTTGGGGCCATGCAACATTACTTTAATAGAAACATTTGATTTATTTTGGTGGAAAACATTTTGATTTACTATTTAGGCTGGTAAGGTCTTAAGGTTGTTACTTTCCCTCTAGGATTTTCTCAAATGCACTCCTGAAAATACAGATCTTTTAATTTCAGGATTAACAAACTGTACCTTTATTATTAACCCATTAAGACTAAGAAATATTTTTGGTTCCACTTGCCATTCTTGTTGCCTGACTTTGCTTTTCACATTAATCATTGTTAATTAGAAGATCTTTCACTATGCACTGCCAAGCTTTTCACTTTATACGGGGAATTTTTGTTTTCATTTATTTATTCAAATACATCACAAAGTAAAACCATATTTATTATCTGCTTTTGATCTCTTAGTAGAACTCTTCAACTTCTGGGATTGTCTTAGAGGATTTTGATACCATTTTTGCCAACAAGTTCTACCATAGTCATCTTGATGATTCAGGTGAGTTAATTCATTCTTGTTTGTTTTTCTCTGCTGTTCATTTTTCATTATGTTACTCAAAATTGCAATTACTTTGGGCATCATCTATGTTGCAGCAAATATAAACTCTTCAGCAATAGTTGCAGCTGCTTCTCTTGTTGCTCGGACTCTCTATGTTCTTGCAAGTGATAAAAAGGATTCCACCAGTTCAGCCCTAAGTTCAATTAATGCGAATGCCTCTCTAGTAGAAGAACTAATTAGTTGCTTGTTGGACTGTGATCCTGGTCTGTCCTGTGAATTGGTTAGCAGCTATATTACAAGTGCTAATACATGCCCAAGTCATTATGTTGGTGTTGTTCTTGGAGAACCTTCCTCAACACCTTCTCCCAATCAGGTGGATGACATTTCCAGGTTCGTGTGGAACTTTCTGGCAGATAGAACATCAACTCCAAAGGGCCATACTACTGTTTGCTCAAAGGATTGTAGCAACAACGGTGGAGTGTGCATTAGAGCAGAAACCGATGGGAAAGGCATTTGTGTTAGCTCCACAACCAGGTAACTTTGCTGCTTAAAGTTTCTAAAAGCTTGTTGTCTTAGTAAGACCTGAACGTATAGTCTTGGGGCAGCATTATGAGAAGCAGTGCATGTTATGGCTTGTTGCTTTTCTCTTACCTCGTCCATTCTTTAATGCTCTGGATTTGCAGCCCATGAACATTCCATTTTGTTCAAGCATGCTTTAAATTCAACTTATGTTGGATAATTTCAACTTAAGTTGTCATTACTGCAATCATTCCACCAAGCATTATTTCCTTCATTTTCTTATGCAGTTACATTCCGATACCCACTTTAGAGTGAGTGTGTTAGTTCTGGAAAGTGAATTTATTGTCATTCTGTCAAAGGGACGATCAATAATTAAAAGAAGTATTATAATTTCTGATGCCTTGGATAATTAAATCTGTCTTCATATGCTTTTACCGAAGTAGATAATGCATATATATACATGGTTCAGTGTTCTCTGATGCTAGAGTATGATTTCTCTGGTTGATACAAAGCTCTGCACTAACTGTATATCCCTACCATATTATCAGTATATTGTCGGTATGCATTGAAGCAGTTCGTATTATTGAGTATGATTGTGTGAGAATTAGCTATAGGGCTGGCAAAATGATTAATTAGTATCCGTAATTAAAATTGGACCATGCGATTGTTATATTTCTGGAATTGTAAACGAATGTTATTCCTCATCATAGGTACGTCCCGGCATATTCAACTCGGTTGAAGTTGGACTCTGGAACTTGGAAAGTGCTGCCTCCGAACTCCTCAGATCCTATGGGGATGCTGGACCCTGTCTGGACGGAGAGCAATTGGAATACGATTGGTATCCGGGTATACACCGTCCAGGAAGTTGCATATGATCGATTGGTTCTGCTTGGCGGTATAAGTGTCACAATCTTGGCTTATTTAGCAATAGTACTAACAAGAGCCTACATAACAAAGGCCTTGAAGCAAGATTGACAAATGAAATTAGAATTCATGTCTTACAAATTTTTTAAAAAACATCCAAAAATTGATAGCACCAAATGTGAAGTATGATAATTGAGGATGGCATTGCATAAATTAGTTTGACTTTGAACCTATATCAGAAATGCATAAATTCTAGTTGCCATGTGGGCTGTTCTTTAGAGGGTAAAAGCTATTGGATTTTATAAGATTGAAGCTTTTTAAGATAGATTTGGATTTGGATTTCAAAATTTTAGATTTAAAATTTTCTGAATTATGGATGTAAAACCCTTTTTGGGAGAAAAAAGTTTATGCGTAAAATTTTAATGAAAGAATATATATTTATATATAATCGAGTAAAAGAGATATATAATTATAAATTTTAAATAAGGAAGTTATATTTTTAAAAATAAGAAAATATAGATGAGTTTGATGGATTTGGATTAGTCATTTGAAAATATGGATGGATTTAGATAAAGTTTAATACTCATATTTTGAGTTGGGCTGAATTAACAATTATATATAGTGTTGCACCCTGTTTATAAAACATTTATAGTTCATCAATAGTAATATATATATATATATATTTTTAAATTGAATTTGTGGTCTGGTTAGATTATTAATTTGTTAATTTGATTGGTTTAATCAATTTGACTAAAAAATATTAAAAATTTACAATTAAATAAATAAAATAAATTTGATTGAATTTTCTATTTAGTCGGTTTTTTAATCGGCTCAATTAATTTCATAATAATTTTCAATTAATTGATTTAAAGTCATTCTCTAGATTAGTACTTAAGTTACTTTTGGTCTAATCTAGTTTAAAGAACATTGATCAAAAGTCAATCACTCAAGAACAAAAATTTACATATAATAATATCTATAACTAACAAACTAGTGGTTGGAAGAAAGGGGCATAAATTTTTATGTATTTGGATCAAGTTCTAATCATGGAGTTGATATTATCGAGAGGACATCACCTTTATATTAGCCTCAACCTTTACGGTTCAAACAGTAAAATTGAGAAAAACACATACGTATGTATATACAAGGAAAGCCCAAAACCTTTCTGCTTACACGTGGCACGTCTAAGCACCTTTTTTTACATTTCATCAAAATGGTTAAATTTCAGATTTAGTCCTTTGATATATTTAAATTTTAATCTCTAAATATTTACCATGTGTCATCAATAATTTGAATATAATTATTGGTGAGACCCATTTAATTTAACATAAGTTTAATAAAATGTTAATTAAAAAATTAATAAAAGAAAATCAAATATTCGATAAAAATTCAATAAATGAAGTAAAATGTTTCAAACGTATGGCCAAAAATTGTTTTTATTTAAATTTAAATATTTCTCTCTATATATTTACTTTTAATGATTTCATTGAATAATTTTATATACAATTAACCCTATATGCATTAGTAGGGTATATTGTATTACTGGGACAGTATTAAATTAACCGCTCTATCATTAAATGAAGTAATTTAATCTTTATGAATCAAATAAGTTTAAATTATAAAAAAGTTAACATTTATTGCATAAAATTTATCTTTAAATTTATTATTTTTTTCAATTGTAATTAATTTTTTTTTTTTAAATTCACTTACAAAATTATAACACCTTTAAAAAATTAACCATTTTAAAAACTAAAGTGATATTATTTAAAATAATAGTATTCGTTTATTAATAAAGAACTAATTTGATATAATAGAGATATATATCGGGTACTTTCACCCATTAGTTAGTAATGAGTTATTTTTTGTGAAAAGTGGTGTTGTTACATTTCTATTTGATGTTATGAAGTGAGCCCATTTTGTCATAATTATGAACCCCTTTCATGTATTTCTATAATTATATATGGGTTCCTTAACTTTGAAAATAATTATTGAATATTTCGATGTTAAAATATGCAATAATTAATGCCTATTTGACTATAAAATATGATAAAAATAAAAAATAAAATTATTAATTGTATTTAGAATATAAATATAAGGGCAAACTCTTGAAATAGTCACTTTTGTTTGCTTTAGGTTACATTTTAATCACTTATGTTTGAAATGTTATGTTTTAGTCACTTACGTTATCATGTTGTAACATTCTAGTCACTGAGCCATTAATTGCCGTTAATGGTGTAACGGTAAGCTAACATAGCACATTAAATCATCATTTCAAGTGAAAATTTTAGGTTAAATTATATAATTGATTCTTATATTTTTTTCGTTTTGAGCTTTTCCGTTCGATTTGGAATTCTAATCCGGTAACAATTCCAGTCCCATGAACTTTGCAATTACGCTTGGTGACCGTCGTTGTTTATCATTACCGGATTCGAAGCTCGAATTGAACGAAAAACTCAAAACAAAAAATATAGGGACCAATTGTATAATTTAACCTAAAATTTTCATTTGAAATGATGATTTGACGTGTCACGTTGTCAGCTTACCGTTACATCATGACTAAAATATAAGTGACTAAAACATAACATTTCAAACATAAATGATTAAAATATAATCTGAAGCAAATAAACATGACTATTTTGAAATTTACCCTAAATATAATTACTAAATATAGAAATGAGTTAATATACTTTAATAAAATTTGAATATTTTATTTTTTTTCTTTTGAATTTCAAATAAATTATAAGTTTCAGTTTAATTTATTTATTACCTATTTTTATAATGTTTAATGTCAATTTTAATAGGATTAAAAGTTTAGGGTTATTAATTTTTTTTAAAAATAGATTCTTCTTTTTATATAGATTTATTTATTATTATCGCATTATTACATTACAAATATTTAAGTTTTGGATTTTTCATTTTTTAAAAACAAAATTTTACGTGAAGTTTATATTTTCATTTATTAAATTATTGTTTTTTTTTTAAATTAACACATAATTTGAGGGTTGTAACTTGTATTCTAGAAGCTTCACAATGGAGATGGTGATAATGATGATGAACGACGGAGAAGAAGAAACTCTGATGATGATAATGATTTTAAAATAATTTTAATAATTTTAAAATTATTTGTTGACGTGATATATAAGATACAATAATGTCACATCACATTTAATTACATTTGGACCGTCACATCAGCGGTTAGTGTTTACTGTTAGTCAACTAACGACTACGTCAACATGTCCATTAAAAATATACCAATTTGGCAAAAAAAATAAATGTTAAGGGTCAAAGTGCTCCAAAAAAACATATAGGGCTAAAGTGACCAAATAGTCAAAGATTAGGGGTTATTTTTGGTATTATGCCTATCCAATTTAATCATTTCTAGTCTCTATACTTATTAAAATTTTAAATTTCAATCATGATTAAAACAGTAGTCATTAAATCCATTTATGACATGTTATGAGTATTATGTGAAAATAACAAATTGACATGACATTGTACTTATGATAATCTATTTGTCATATACAATTTTAAAAATAATAAAATATAACTTAATAAATATAATGTCTACCATTTGATTCATGATTTAAATTTCAAATTTTTAAAATCACAAGGCCTAATTGACCAAATTAAAATACAGTCAATATATGAATTAAATATGCAACTTATGCATATTACAATGGCCGTTAGTAAAAAATCACTAAAAATAAACAAATGAACACTTTTTTTTGTCCCAACAAAAAAGACGTTAGTCACTAACAAAGCAACCCAAACTATTTGCATACGATAAAAACAACAACAACATTCACCTCGTAACATTATGAACAAAATTTTAACTCTCAAATTTGGCAATTTTGTTGTTGTATAAAGCCATCAATAATCTCTCCTTATTCTTCCATCTTCCATTCAAGAAAAGAGTACAACAATGGCTACAACATTATCATGTTGCTTCACATTGGCCCTTTTCATGGTCATTTTAATGGCAAGTCCTAGTTTGAGTTTGTCTAATATGAATGGAATCGATAAATGTTGGAGAGGGAACCCTCTTTGGCAGAGTCAACAGCAACAATTGGCTAAATGCTCCGTCGGTTTTGTCAGTAAAATGATCAACAACATTTGTAAAGACATCATCAATTACAAGGTTAATGATCCTTCCGACGACCCTTTGAGTCCTAAATCAACGACCCTTCGTTATCGAACCACAATGATCAAAGGAAAAGTATGGATCACATTCAAAAACAACATGACCATCACACTCCAAAGACCACTTCTCTTAAGCAGCTTCACTGCCATTGACGATCGTGGCGCCGATGTCCACATAACTGGTGCTGGGTCCCTATTGGTGTACCAAGTGATTGATATAATCATCCATGGGCTTGGCATCCACCATTGCAAGGCCCAACCACCTAGCAATGTGATGGGTCCAAACACGAAGGTGATCCCATTAGGCCAAATGGATGGAGACGCTATAAGATTGGTCACTGCAAAGAAAGTGTGGATTGATCATAACACATTGTATGGGTGCCAAGATGGCCTCCTCGATGTCACTCGTGGTTCCACCAACATCACCGTGTCAAACAGGAACCAAGACAAAGTTATGCTCCTCGGACATGACGATGGTCATTTGAGAGACAAAAACATGAAAGTCACTGTCATTTTCAACCATTTCGGACCTAAGTGCAACCAAAGAATGCCAAGGTAAATAATAATTACGGACCGGTGAGCTCTATGTTTTTTAATGCATATTTACATGAATTAATTGAATTTGTTATATATTAAATTACATTTTAGAGTTCGCCATGGATATGCACACGTAGCAAACAATCTCTACCAAGGGTGGGAACAATACACCATCGGTGGTAGCATGAGCCCTAGCTTCAAGAGTGAAGCCAATTTTTTCATCGCTCCAAATGATGTTGGGAAAAAAGAGGTAACATGGAGAAAATGAGAGAAAGGTTTATGGAAATTTTATTCGGTAGGGGATGTATTTAAAAATGGAGCAACTTTCAGTAAGCAAACAGGTATGGGTGGAGCGAAACCTAACTATAACCAAGAACAAAATTTTAAAGTTGTCGATGCTGGATCTTTTAAAGAATTGACAGGTGAATTTGGTGTTTTACGATGCTCCAGAAGTTTAACATGTTAAAAGTTCAAAGTGTAAGACTTGAGTTATGACGTTAACACCCCTCCCACTAAATTGTAACGTAAATATTAATGCTCTGCTTATTTTTTGTTTGATGTAAAAACAGGGTGAATATTTGTACAAGAGAAAGGGTGTCTGTTTTGTTTTGTAAATAATAAAATGAGTCTCCATCTTTTGACAGTATTGAAATCGACAAAGAAGTCTCTTATTTTAATTTGTTCAAATTCAATTATTGTGCTTTATGTAATTTGATAAGTTTGTTTGAAATCAACCATCCAAGTTTATATATTTATCACTTATTTCTCAATTATTGGGTTTAGCAAGATTTTGGCGTCACATCGGTTCTCCATTTTGAGTTGTGGGCGGTGTTGGATGGATTGGAAGTGATTTGGAGTATAGTTTTACATGGATCATTCTTAACAAAATTTTAGGTTCGAATTATGTTAATCCAAAAAAATGGTTCTAAATTTTTTGTTTAAATTTGGCTGAAATAAAAATGTTAAAATTCGGGCATGGTGTGTCTTGACCTATATATATATTTTTAATTTTATTCTTTTATATAAAAAATTTAAAAATATACTACACCAAATATATTAAAAATATTAAAATAAATATTTCCTAACAAATTGAAAATAATTTAAAAAAGTGTTTATATTTAAATAATACTAAGATGAGTGTAACTTAACAAGAAAATTCCTCTAAAGTAGTAGCAAAATTAACAATAAAACAAGTATTATACAATATCCAAATATTAATAACAAAACAGTAGTAACATAATAGTGAAATGATAGCAAAATAGTGCAAAAAATGGGAAATAGTGGTAAAAAATGGGAAAACAACAACAAAACATGAAAAAAAGCAAAGTTTTTTTTTTATTTTGAAAATTTGGGTCTGGTCCAAGCCAAAAAACTTCATTCGAGGCTAGTCTTGTTTTTTAAATAGGTCTTGTTTTTTTTGCGCAACCCATTTTTCAGACATATTTTTGCATAAACCCTTCCAATTTTCGGGTTAGTCTAACTCGGCTCATGAACAACTCTAGTTTGGAGTAAAGGCAAGTAATTCTCGAGAGTGATAGTACCAAGGCGCTGCTCAAGCGGGGACATATTTGTTCACTGGTACGACACGTTAATATGCAGTTATAGGCACAGACAACGTTAAATTCGAAAAAAATTTAATAAATCAGAAATTTAATTATAATTTTTCATAGATCCAAAATATAAATTTATTATGCATTAATTTATTGTCCATGGCATAGCTTATATCTCAAACGATTTATGCTATTTTTTTTTTATTAAATTTAATTCTCTATTCTGAGAATTCACATTTAAAACCGATCCAAAAACTTATATCATTACTATATACTTACCTTGGTACTCCCGTATACATGTAATCATGAAAATGCAAACAATTTATACAATTTAAATTATAAATCCACAAACCGAAATTTTCGATTACTGATAAATCACTTTCGTTTTTCCTTTTCTTCTTGATGATTTTGCGTTAATGTTAGTTACGAATAATCATAAAAAAAACATCCCAATATCAAATTCCAATCGAAACATAATCAAATACCAATTTTTACAAATTTTGTAAATTATTCAATTTTATATCTAAAATCGAGACAAACATATCTTTCAATTTAAAGCTTCGAATTAAAATCTCATTTCACCAAAACTCATTAGAATCCTTCTATTTTTTATTCCTATCAATAATTCATGACATTTTTTCTTTTTATTTAATTTGGTGCCTAATGTACGAAACTAGCAATAAAGTTTTACAATTTAGTCTTTTATATATACTAAGTTTAATTTCTAACAATTTAACACCAAAATCATTCAATTTTTTACCATGATAACTTTCTAAAACTTTAACAATTTTTCAAATTAGTACATGGGTTAACTAGATCAAATTCTCATGTTTTGGTTTCCATAAAAATCAAAGAAAAATGATTGGGGACTTGAAATTAAAGCCAAAACCTTGCAAACCCTTGGCTATGGAGTTTCTCTTTTGTTTTTTTAGAATGTTTCTTTAGAATCGGTGGAGAAGAAGCAATTCTCTCTCATTCCACATGATTAAATGGTTAATTAACATTTCATCAAAAAGTGGTTAATTAACATAATTAACCTTACTTTAACTTAATAAACCTTATTTTAATTAAATTATTAATTACCTAATCATACCGTCCACTAATATGGAATTTAGCATGGTATAATTCCTATTTTGAACCTTTGGTTAATTGCAATTTAAGTACTCAAGTCATTTACTAATTATAAACCTATAACAATTGGACATTACAGTTTAATCTTTGGACCCTAATTAATCATAAAATTCACTAAATTGAGTATCCAAATTTCAATTCATTAATATACTAACTCCGTAAATATATCGTTTAAGTATTTATAGACTTGGTTTACGAAAACGAGATCTCAAAATCACATTTTTCAATACCAATGGAAACTGGATCGTTAATATAATTTCAGTACCCTAAGAGTCTTAGAGATTGACACGTGACTTCTTATTTCTTTCAGGTTTTGCGTCATTTTTTTACATTATAAGATAATGGTCAAATTTCAATTTGGGTCTCTAGACTATGTTGAAACTCAATATTTAATTTACATACTTTAATTTTTGACATAATTTAATCTATCTACTTTTATAATATAATTAATTAATATAAATAGTTAATATTGTTAACTATTTCAATCAAAATGCCGACATCAGTTTTTCTTAAAAGCAATATAATTTTAATGGATTTTTTTATCGTGACGATTCAAGTTAGTGTTTTAAGAAAAAAAAAATCTTAATAAGTATTTTCAATGTTATTTTCATTGTTACATGATAACCAAAAGATTCTTTTTAAAATAATTTCAACGATGATAACAACTAGACCTAAATTTTTTAAATTTGAAAAATAGTTGATTATATTTCTAAAAAATAAAAGTAGAGGAATTAATTTCCAAATGTATGAAGTGTACAAGAAATTAAAACATATTTTAACTTTTAAATTTTTACTCTATAATTTAAAACAAATAAATAATCAACTCAACGTGAAGTATAGACGCACAACCATACTAATCACATGTATATTATATATATATAAAAGAACACTTGCATTTTTTTTTTTGGCTTAAGGGTGTAAAAATTTCTCATTTAAAAAAAAACAATTAAGCCCTTTCTTTTTTTTCCCCTCTTAATTGGATATTTGAACTTTCAAAATGCATCAAAAATATCCTCAAAATTTTTAAAGTAGCAATTAAGGCCTTGCTCTTATTAAAAATTAGAAAAAAGTTATAAAAAAATAAAATTTTGAAAAATTATTAAATTTTAATAAAAGTATAAAAACTTTAAATTTTATTAAAAATTCAAACTTTTTTTTTTATAAAAATCGTAAAAGAAATAAAAAATTGTAAAATTTTATAGAAATCATAAAAAAATTATAAAATGCATCGAAAAATCCCTTTAACAATTAACTTTAACTGTTGATTGTTAAAGTTAACGACACCTAGTTTTTTTCAATTAAAGTCATCACGTGTCGCAACACAGCATGACATGTGACGAAAAATAATAAAAAATAAAAATCAATAAAAGTTATATAAAAATTATAAAATGCTTCTTTTGGTACGATAATTTACATAAATTTTTTTTACGAATTTTATATTTCTTTATATTTTGTATAATTTTCTTACGACTTTATAAAATTTTATATTTTTATATTTCTATATATTTTATAATTTTTTACAATTTTTATAAAATTTTACAATTTTTTATATTTTTTCTATTTTTAAATTTTTTTTATTAAAATTTAATAATATTTATAAATTTTATTGATTTTAATTTTTTTATATTTTTAATAAAAGCAGGAGCTTAATTGCTTTTTTTTTTGAAAAAATTTGAGGGTCTTTTTTATGCATTTTAAAAGTTTAAGTACCCAATTGAGTGCAAAAAAAAAAGTAGGGGCTTAATTGCTTTTTTTGAAAAGGTTTGAAGGACTTTTTAATGAATTTTGAAAGTTCAAGTATCCACAAAAAATAAAAAAAAAAGGAGGAACTTAATTATTTTTTTTAGAAAATTTGAGGACTTTTTACACCCTTAATTTTTTTTTTTTTTTTTGTAATTTTCTATTTTAAAAGTGTTCCTATTCTGCCATGTGTTATCATTAGTTTGAATATAATTATTGGTGAGACTCATTTAATTTAACATAAATTTAATAAAATGTTAATTAAAAAAATTAATAAAAGAAAATCAAGTATTCGATAAAAATTCAATAAATGAAGTAAAATGTTTCAAACGTATCGCAAATTTTTTTATTATTTGAATTTAAATATTTCTCTCTATATATTTACTTTTAATGATTTCATTGAATAATTTTATATACAATTAATCCTATATGCATTAGTTAGGATTAAAATACATGGGGTATATTGTATTATTGGGACAATATCAAATTAGTCTCTCTATCATTAAATGGATTAATTTAATCTTTATGAATCAATTAAATTTAAATTGTAATAAAATTAACATTTACTGTATAAAACATATCTTTAAATTTATTATTTTTCAATTGTATTTAAATTCCAAATAAAAGATCTCACTTATAAAATTATAGCACCTTTAAAAAATTAACTATTTTAAACACTAGAGTGATATTTTTTTAAAAAAAATAATAAATGTTTACTTTATTTCAATTTGACTTATTTGATTCTTTTTAATAGTAGAATGGCTAAATTAATTTGGCTATTAAAGAGGGACTAATTTAATACAATCCTTATAATACAAAGATATCTTGGGTAATTTCACCCATTAGTTAGTAATCAGTTTTTTTTTAATTAATATCTATTTGATCATATAGTATTATTAAAATAAAAAATAAAATTATTAATTGTATTTAGAATATAAGTATAATTACTAAATAATGAAATGATTTAATATACTTTAATAAATTTTGAATATTTTATTTTTTCCTTTTGAATTTCAAATAAATTATAAGTTTCTGTTTAATTTATTTATTACCTATTTTTGTAATGTTTAATGTCAATTTTAATAGGATTAAAAGTTTGAGTTATTATTATTTTTAAATAGATTGTCCTTTTTATATAGATTTATTATATTATCGCTTTATTACATTACAAAATTTAAGCTTTGGATTTTTCATTTTTTAAAAACAAAATTTTAAGTAAAGTTTATATTTTCATTTATTAAATGATTTTTAAATAAAAAATTAACACGTAATTTGGAGGTTGTAACTTACTTTTGTTGTTGGTATTCTGTTGGGAAACATGCTTCTATGTTGCAGGATTTAAATCCATAAAATTTGGGAAACAAGTATTCTAAAAGCTTCACAATAGAGACGGTGATGGTGATGATGATGATAAACGATGGAGAGAAACAATGGAAAAGAAGAAACGACGATGATAAATATTTTAAAATAATTTTAAAAATAATGTCGCATCAATATTTAATTACATTTTGATCATTACGTTTGCGGTTAACGTTGATTATTACTCAACTAACGGTCACGTCAGTATGTCCAGTAAAAATATATCAATTTGACAAAAAAATAAATATTAGGAGTTAAAAGTGCTTCAAAAAAACATAAAGCGCCAAAGTGACCAAATAGTCAAAGATTAAGAGTTATTTTTGGCATTATGCCTATCCAATTTAATCATTTCTAGTCTCTATACTTTTTGAATTTTTAAATTTCAATCATGATTCAAACGGTGGTGGTTAAATTCATTTGTGACATATTTATGAGTATTATGTGAAAATAACAAATTGACATGACATTATACTTGTGATAATCTATTTGCCACATACAATTTTGGAAATAGCAAAATATAACTTAATAAATGTAACATCTACCATTTGATTCATGACCGAAATTTCAAATTTCTAAAATCACAGAGTCTAATTGACCAAATTAGTAAACACTTTGTATATGAATTAAATACGCAACTTATGCATAGTACACTAAACTCTAGTAAAAATTCACTAAAAATAAACAAATGAACATTTTTTTGTCTCAACAAAAAAGTAGTTACTAACAAAGCAACCTAAACTATTTGCACCCTATAAAAAAAGCAATAACATTCACCTTGTAACATTATGAACAAATTTTTTACTCTCAAATTTGGCAATTTTTTGCTGTATAAATTCATCAATAATCTCTCCTTATTCTTCCATCTTCCACTTAAGAAGAGTACAACAATGGCTACAACATTATCATGTTGCTTCACATTGGCCCTTCCTAGTTCAAGTTTGATTAATATGAAAGTAATCGATAAACGTTGGAGAGGGAATCCTCTTTGGCGGAATCAACGACAATAATTGGCCAAATTCTCCGTCGGTTTTGTCGGTAAAATGATCAATAACATTGGTAAAGACGTCATGAAGTACAAGGTTACTGATCCTTCCGATGACCCTTTGATTCCTAAATCAGGGACCCTTTGTTATGGAACCACAATGATCAAAGGAAAAGTATGGATCACATTCAAAAACAACATGACCATCACACTCCAAAGACCACTTCTCCTAAGCAGCTTCACCGCCATTGACGGTCGTGGCGTCGATGTCCACATAATTGGTGTTGGGTGCCTGTTGGTGTACCAAGTTACTGTTATAATCATCCATGGGCTTCGCATCCACCATTGCAAGGCCCAACCACCTAGCACTGTGATGGGTCCAAATGCGACGGTGATCCCTTTAGGCCAAATCGATGGAGACGCTATAAGATTGATCACCGCAAGGAAAGTGTGGATCGATCATAACACATTATCTCAATGCCAAGATGGCCTCCTCAATGTCACTCGCGGTTTCACCAACATCATCGTGTCGAACAATTGGTTCAAGAACCAAGACAAAGTTATGCTCCTCGGACACGACGATGGTCATTTGAGAGACAAAAACATGAAGGTCACTATCATTTTCAACCATTTCGAACCTAAGTGCAACCAAAGAATGCCAAGGTAAATAATAATTATGGATCGGTGAGCTCCATGTTTTTTAATGCACATTTACATGAATTATCTGAAATTATTATATATTAAATTATATTTTAGAGTTTGCCATGGATATGCACACATAGTGAACAATTTCTACCAAAGGTGGGAACAATACGCATGGTAGCATGAACCCCAACATCAAGAGTGAAGCCAATATTTTCATCGTTCCGAATGATGCTGGAAACAAAGAGTTATCATGGAGAAAAGGAGAGAAAGGTTTACGAAAATTTTATTCAGTAGGGAATGTATTTAAAAATGGAGCATCTTTTAGTAAGCAAACAAGTGTGGATGGAGCGAAGCCTAATTATAATCAAGAATAAAATTTTAAGGTTGTCGATGTTAGATCTGTTAAAGAATTAATAAATGAATCTGGTATTTTACAATGTTTCAAAAGTTTAACATGTTAAAAGTTCTAAGTGTAGGGCTCGAGTTCTGACGTTAACACCCCTCCTACTAAATTGTAACGTAAATATTAATGCTCTGCTTATTTTTTGTTTGATGTAAAAACAGGGTGAATATTTGTACAAGAGAAAGGGTGTCTGTTTTGTTTTGTTTTGTAAATAATAAAATGAGTCTCCGTCTTTTGACAGTATTGAAATCGACAAAGAAGTCTCTTATTTTAATTTGTTCAAATTCAATTATTGTGCTTTATGTAAATTGATAAGTTAGTTTGATCAACCATTCAAGTTTATATATTTATCACTAATTTTTTTATTATTGGGTTTAGCAAGATTTTTGCATCACATCGGTCTCCATTTGGAATTGTGGGTGGTGTTTGATGAATTGGAAGTGATTTGGAGTAGAATTGTATATGGGTTGGGTTTTTATAAAATTTTATGTTTGGACTCAATCTTATTTAAAAAAGGGGTCTAGATTTTTTGTCCAAACTCGATCCAGATGAAAATGTTAAATTTTGGGTTCGATATGTCTTGACTCATATTATTTTTTATATAAAATTATTAAAAGTATAATACACCAAATATATTAAAAATATTAAAATAAAGGTTTCTCAACAAGTTGAAAATAAATTAAAATTTTTTTTATACTTGAATAATATTAAGATAAGTGCAACTTAATAAGCAAGTGCTTCTAAAATAATAGTAAAATTAACAATAAAACAAATGTTATGCAATATTTAAACATTAATAATAAAATAGTAGCAACATAATAGTGAAATGGTAGCAAAAACAGTGGGAAAACAACAGCAAAACATGGAAAAATAGCAGTTTTTTTTTTAAAATTTGGGTAAGTTCGAGTCGAGTCTAGGCCAAAAAACCATATTCGAAGACTGTTCCGTTTTCTAAACGAGTCTTTTTTTTTTATTAAACCCATTTTTCGAACTTATATTTTTGCATAAAATTTCCCATTTTTCGGGTTGGTTCAACCTGACCTATGAACAACTTTACTTTAGAGTAAAGACAAGTAATTCTCAAGAGTGATTGTACCGAGGCATTGCTCAAGTGGGGACATGTTTGTCCATTGATACATGCGGTTACAGGCACAACCAATGGCAAATTTGAAAAAAAGTTAATAAGTTACTAATTTAATTATAATTTTTCATAGATCCAAAATATAAATTTATTGTGCATTAATTTGTAATTTCATTGTCTCTAAAGTGATTAAATAACTTTTTTTTTTTTTTCATTTTTAAGGATGTTAAAGTGCAATTTTATTATATATTAATCTATAAATTTTTTTTTATTTATAAGAGGATTGATTTACAAAATTTTCATTTTTTGAAGGTTAAAATACAATTTCACTATATATATTAATTTATAATCTCTCTATACTGAATTAAGCTTGAGCAGGTACCAAGAAAAATTTATATTAAGTCCAAAATTGATCATGTAACCATAATATTAATTTCATTGTCACTGCTATTTCTTAATTTATATTAAATTAACATGGATCATGCAACTATAGAGTGTTGATGTGGACTTAAAAAATTTTGCAATTTAGACACGCACATTACATAATTTAATTAATTTAAACACTCTCGTTAAAATTACAAACATAAATCCAATTTTTTAAAAATGAAATTATTAGTTGAAGATTTGTAAATATTATTACAATTTACAAAACAAATTCCACATAGATTTTTTAGTTATAATTTTAATGGGAGTGACCAAATTATATAAGGTGCGCTTAAATTATTAATTATTTTTTATACTTAAAATGAAAAATTTAATAATTAAATAATTATTTATGCAATTTACCCTTATTTTATCGAGTTAATAAGCGGTCTTGATTCGGGTTGGTCCACATAGATTTGACAATTCTTTTTCTTATTTTTTTGCTTTTCCTTTTTAGATTCTCTGGTTGTCTTCGTTTGACTGGGTGGGAAAGGGGAGAAAATTGGTCTAATTGTTTGTTAATTCCTGTACTTTTAAACTTTTATAAATTAAACTGAAGAAGATAAAGAAAAAATAAAAGAGAGAAAAGAATTGTACATTCATGTTTTTTTTTCCTCTCTAAAATATTATATAAGAAGAGAAAATATTTATTTAATTGTTAAATAATGTATTTAGAGTGATTAGTTCGATGTTGATTAACAAATTGATTTTAACATTAGTATATGATAAAATATTTAAAATAAAATATTATTTAAATAATTATTTTTATTTTTTAAAATAAGTATTTAAATGATTTTGTCCGCGCATTTACTTCCAAATTGACTTAATTCATATTCGATTTGCTTGCAAATTATTATACTTATTTTTAGGATTATAAATTCTTATAAAAATAAAATTTAAATAATGTATTTAATGGATTTAATCTATGTGTTTACTCACAGGTCAATTTAGTTTTTGTCCACTACTCACTCGGAAAAATTATTTTTTAAATTTAAATTAATTAATTTGTATAAATTATCATAAATTAAAATTTTAAAAATATATAATTTTATTCATAGTCATTTTTTCATCTACACAATTTTTTTTTTGTAATTTTTAAAAAATAAAAATAATTCTTTTGTTGAACTAATTAAAATTTCATTTAATATCAAGCTTTCAATCTATTTGAGAATAATTTTATCTTACTTTTTTTTATTTAAGTTATGTATTTAAAATGAATGTTTAGAATTTGACTCACAAATCTATTTAATACACTTAATCAATTCTAAATTGTTATTATAAGTAAATTTATTTTTTTATTAAAATATCATAATATATTAATAATATTACTACTACTTAAAAGATTAGGTAAATAATTACTTAAATTTTAAAAAAATTAATTTAAAATTAATTATTATTTAACTTGAAATAAATAAATCCCCTGCGTAAGCGGGCAGCCAAAATCTATCTATAGCTATATATAATTTTAGAATACATGGGTGAGCTGTAAGCACGATAGAAGTCAGAAATCAGAAAAAAAAATAATTTAAAATCGAAATTGAATTTTAATTTTTATAATAATAAAAAAATGTAATTTCACTATTTAAAAATGTAATTTTACTTTTATTAATTTAAAATTTTAAAAAATTTAAAAGGTCTAAATAAAAAAATTTTCATTTTAAGGATGGGAGAAAAAAAAAAATGTAAAGAAATGTTTAATTATGTTCTGGTGTCTATATTCTTTATGCATTTGAAATTCAATCACTCTCCTTATAATTTCAAAATTTTAATATCTCTATTCTTTTGGTTTAATAACAGAAGTCTAATTGATAATTCTATAAAAAAAAATTCATTAAATTAGATTATGTAATATATATATATATATAAAAGTTGCTCATGAAGTCAATTTAATGTTTGTAGACAGTGTCGGATCCAAAAATAAGATTTAGGAGGGTAAATTTATATTAGCATTGTTGACTACATATTTTTTTACTATTAATTTTCATGTACAATTATTCAATAATTAAAGTATATATATATATGAAATCTAAATAAAATTAAAATTTAACCTTTTAACCTTGATAATTGCATTGTGCTTCCAATTTTTAATAAGTAATGCCAACGTATCAAAATCCAAAAATTAGTATGATCTTCAATCATCTGCGAAAAAAAAATCAAAATTAAAATATAATTTTTGCATATAGAAATCATATGATCTAAAAAAAAAAATCACTCATCTATTTCAATCTTCATAGCAGAAAATGCATGCTCGTAATAATTATTAAAGTAGGAAGAGTCAACACAAGTCAAATTAATTTATCAACAAACAAGTAAATATTTGACTTTTCTATCTTCGTCAACTCTTCGATAATTTAGGAATTGAGGACAAATTATTCAAATTTGTATGTTGAGGGAGTAGATGGCCGACTTTCCTGTCTTTTATTTTTAAGTTTCTACATTTTGTACATGTGAAATGTAGTGTTCAAATATTTATTTTCAAGAATTTAATCTCTCAATTTTATGAGTTTACAAATTTATTTTTAAATAATATATAACCACATAATATTTTAATTAAAAATCTAATAATATTAACTATTTCAACTAATTAATAAAATTATAAAAATATATAAACCATAATATGTTAAAACATACAATATAATGATTAAATATCAAATTTAAACTTATTAGAAGAACCAAAATTGAAAATTAATCAATTTTCATAAAATGAAAAAAAACAAAAGAAGAAAGAGCTAATGAGTATGCACCACGTATCATAATTATATAAAATTGGTTTTAATTTATTTTATCATATTTGAGATTTATGATTATCTTTCTCAATAATATCACTTTCAATATTCGAATTTATATTTTCTCACTTGAGAATGCAATGTACCAAATGCTTCTTGATTGATTGTAAAATTAGGAAATCATTGTCTATCTTTAATTATTTAAATACAAATTGACCATGTAAAGATTTTTAATTATCCATACTAATATTTAATATATCTATTTAAGTGAGTATTAAGTAGATTGATAATATATTTTTTTATTTAATAAGTAATCGTAACGATTGACATGTGTCTTTTTTTTTTTAAATATTGGCCTGTAGATAAAAATTTCATATTTTCTAATTTAATATAATATATTTTTATACTAGTTCCTTTGTATCTCGTGTGATGCATGAATTTATTTTTTTTATAAACATTTGAAAACATATGATGCAATAATCACATTTGATAAATCTTTAATATTTTTCTACTTATTTAAATATGTCACACTTACGACACGTTTGGTTCATTGGAATTGAATAGGATTATAATAGAATAAAGTTATAATGTAATAGAGTTGTAATAAATAATTTAATTGTTTGGTTGAATGTAATAGATTATAATAATATAAGAAAAAAACTAAAATGATTAGAGTACCTTTACCTAATATTTTTTAAGATTGATGATTATTATTATTATTATTATTAAATATAATAAGATTATAATTAAATATAATTTAATAAAAATATAAATAATTTAATATAATTATTATTAAATATAATTTAATAACATTCTTAATATAATTATTTTTATATTAAATCATATTAAAATATTTCAAATATTTTATTCTTATATAATTTCAAATATTTGATTTTTTGATAAACTTGTATTAAAATTTTATTTTTAAAATAGTTTTGCTTCACAATAATTTTGAATTGTTTTTTAGTGAAATATAAGAGGACGATAAAACCATAACATCAACGCGATTAATGCAATTCGAATTCAAGTCATACTTAAAACGATGAATGTCTGACCATCAGCCTAACACACAGATTCTTTTAAATATTTTTTAAAGAATAAAAGAAATCTTTTTATAAAAAAATCTATTTTAAGAAAATAATGGGATATTAAATTTGACGTTGACTGAAGTTTCAATAAAGGAATTAAAATTAGCATGAAATAGTTTATTGAAGGCTGATTTTGTATTATATAAATATATTACTAAATTATTATTATTTTTTATAAATTAAGATGCCAAATGGCATATATGTAAGTATGCCATGAAAGCAATGTTTCCTAAATTTTAACCTTGTATTAAATTTGGATTGAATTTGAGAGGAAATTGACTTTTTTTTTAAAAAAAAATTCCAAACTGTACGGACAGATTACCGGCAATCTACATTCAACGAACCAAAATCATCATCTGTTTGAGAGAGTTTCCACCTGTAATAAAGCAAACCCAAGTTCAGTGAATCTCCCCACTTTCCATTATATTAAATGGCCGTCCCTTTCATTCTTTTGCTTGTCCCACTGCCCTCTCCAATCACCTTACCCAATTATACAACATAAAATTCCCTGTTTCAGACTAGTCCTTTTCTTACGAACTTCCATTTCCATTCCTTTGTGAATTCTCTTCAAAGAATGAAAAAACAATGTATGGGAATCAATCTGACAACAGTTGCAGATTACAAATCCAGCTGAATGGTTTGCAGCAGGAAATGATGGCCTCCTTCAATAGAACCTGGGCTCAGCAGACCGAAGAGAGTTACCAATTGCAGTTGGCGCTGGCTTTGCGGGTTTCTTCTCTGGCTGCTTCTGCTGTTGATTCCAACTTCTTGGATTTCAATTCTGATGCTAATACCAACAGAATTTCCTCCTCTTCTTCTTCACCTCAGCATGTGTCTCATCGATTCTGGGTATCACTTCATTTTTTTCTGTTTCTTTGAGTTTACTTCTTTTTGTCCTTGAATGATTGGTTAGTAAAGGGTGTTTTGCTTTATGGTTGATGATTAAATTTATGTTACTAAATTTTCCATGGTTATGAGGATAATGCCTGTATCGTATACATTAAATATTGGGTTTTGTAGCTATAATGTTTTTGCAATTTCACTTGGCCATTTTGTTCAGGTTTTCATGTTTATAACTTTTTGGAATTAAAATTCCGAGAGACCATGTCCTTTCATAGTTTTTGTGAGGTTTATCTCTTGTTGGTTGAACAATGTGTCTATATTTAGAATATTTCTATGAAACCATATTCTTTGTAATGGTAATGAAAACATTTTTCATGAAGTTTAAGCAGGCAAATAGTATTTTTTGTAGGAAAAAGTAGTTGTGGATTATTTTTCTTGGTGTTTGATGAATTTTACATCCCAATGACTGGAGAAGTTCAGAAAACAAGTTTAATGATTCATATGAAGAATTTCTAAGGTACCCTGATTTCCTTTGGTTCAGGTAAACGGCATTCTGTCTTACTTTGATAGACTTCCAGATGGATTTTACCAAGTCAATGGAATGGATCCTTATGCATGGACTATAAGTGCTGATCAAGGAGAGATTGGCCTGATGCCATCCATTGAGTCATTGAGGGCCATCGATCCGCATACTGATTTGTCTGTTACTGTTGTTCTTATTGATAGACTAAGGGATCCTAGTTTGAAGGAACTTCAAAATTGGGTTCTCAAAAGATCTAGCAGCTGGATCAGCACAAAAGATGCAATTAATCAGCTTGCATGTCTTGTCTGTAACCAAATGGGGTATGTATGTTCTTCATTTTGCATCAGTTTTAGATTCAATGGCTTTATGTCATATCCATTAGGAATAAAGTTTTGTTGTCACCAACAGGGGTGTAGCTTCTTCTGAAGAAGATGTTTATAGACAATGGAAGGTGTGCACCGAAGATCTGAAAAACTGCTTAGGCTCTATTGTGTTTCCAATTGGAAGCCTATCTGTTGGCCTTTGCGTCCATCGTGTGTTACTGTTTAAGGTATATCTCTGAATACAAGTTAGCTATCATTAATGTGTGTGTATACATATATATATATATATATTTGAGTACGAACAAATGCTTATAGGATGGAAAATGTTGTCAAATTATAACTTTTTGCAGATATTAGCAGACTTGGTTAATCTACCATGTCGCATCACGAAGGGTTGCAAATATTGCAGGAGGGAAGATGCTTCATCCTGTCTTGTGCAGTTGGGTCCTGACAGGTAAATTGGAATGTACATAGGTTTTATTTAGGTGATCATGTTTTAAATTTTTTCAAATTGAAAAGCTTCTTGAATGATGAATTGTTAATGTCTCAAATTGATCCTTATAAAGTAGTTAGACTTTTTGTTGGCATTTTATTTTGAAGTTAGAACTCTATGAAGCTATTATTGAGAAGATCCAGCCCCCTTTCCTCTCATTCATGCTTTAACATACAAATTTCCAGGGAATATTTGGTTGATTTGTTTGAGGAGCCAGGTGCCTTAAGTCAGCCTGATTCCTCACTCAATGGTACTTCATCAATTTTAGTTTCTTCACCGCTGTGTCATCCAAGATTTAAACCGGTTGAGACTGCTTCAAACATCAAGACATTGGCCAAACTCTATTTCATTGATGATCAATCCCATAAACATGCTTGTGTTGATGATTCCTCAGGTTATTCTCTTGGTTATTCTTGCACTTATTAAAAGACAATGTGCTCGATGAATTTTTTTCTGTAGTCAAATATTTGAGGACAAGTACTTTAATTGAAGAAGTGCTTTTTCAGTCAAACATCTATCTATCTATCTATCTATCTATCTTTATTCGCTACCACATTAACTCTTTAACCCCCTGTCGTTGCAATTGCTAAAAATCAATAGTTTTGATGTTCTAAATGGTTTCTTAGAATTGCATGTCAGACACGACCTAAAAAAGTGATAAATTGAGCTTGCTTGAGAAATTAGCTACCGCCTACCGCCTACCGCCCAATACACGGTTTTTACAATGTTTCTGGTCTTTGATTACTGCAGACAATGCTAGCAATCAAAATGAGCAAACTGGTACACAGCCTAGGAAAGCATTTGATAGAAACTACTTTAACAAGAACAACCACTTTTCCACCTTAAGCAACAACAAAGAATCTTCTCTTTCACCTCTGCACCAGAGCACTACGTGGAATATTGGCTGTGATAGAGATCTTCAGATAATGAACTCTTCAAATTTGTTGCCAAAAGCCATCAACTCAACACACTTGATCAGAAATCCTCTTCTGCCAAGTTCTGTTACATCTCACATGCACAAAGATGTTTATCAAGCTTTTCCATACTCTGATCCAAGGCAATGTACTATTAACTTCAAGCAATCAAATGATCCAGTAATAAGCTTTGACCAGGAAGATCTGAATATTTCTTGGAGCGAACTTGTTTTAAAAGAGAGAATTGGAGCAGGTATATGATGTTTTAAACTCTGAAGAACTTAAAAACTGCATGATTTAGTAGCATTGGACACTGCTCAATTCTCATTCAAGATGTGCATTGTATTTTAGCTTATGATATGTTCGAAGATCATACATTAAGGATGCTAATAAATGCTTTTCAGGTTCTTTTGGAACTGTTCATCGTGCTGAATTTCGTGGTTGCGTAAGCACATTTTCCTCGTGTTTGTATGGATTTCTACTTGTTTTCGTAACTTCCCCCTTTTGTTGTTGTATGAAGGAGGGAGCTCATAAATTGAGTTTTTTTTTTCATAGTTCATGCTTTTCTTGGAGGTGCAGAACTTGTGAAACTAAATAGAAAATCCTAAATCTCCCTTCTCAAACATGGTTCTACATTTGATTGTCTTTGAAGGCATCCAATTCAATTGATTATATCAGATTACTACTACTAATTAACTTATGAATCCACTGTCATTGTGTATGAACTATTAAACTTATTTCATACAAAATTTGCCTTCAGGAAGTTGCTGTCAAAATTCTCATGGAGCAAGATTTTCATATGGAACGCTTCAGGGAATTTTTACGGGAGGTATGATTAGGCTACTGTTTTCCATTTGTTTGTCCCTTTTAGTGTTTTAAATCACCATTTTCTCATTTCCATTGCTACTTGCTAGGTTTCCATCATGAAATGTTTACGGCACCCTAACATTGTTCTCTTTATGGGTGCTGTTACTCAACCACCAAAGTTGTCCATTGTTACTGAATATCTGTCAAGGTACCAAGATTTCCCTCTTATATCATTCTTATGTGCTTTACTTGCATTCCATCTTAAATTTGAGGCCCTTCTGATACACAGAATGTTTCTTTGGAACTAGACGGAGTCTCTTTCGACTTTTGCAGATGCCTGATGCTCGGAGTGTTTTAAATGAGAAGCTTCGCTTGAACATGGCATTGGATGTGGTAATGTGTCGTCAACGAGTAACTTTATTGAATCTCACAGGAATCCTAACTTGCGGTTTTTGAAATTATTTCATATTTCCATTGCATGCTGTTGAGAAAGTGAGAATAGGATTGAGTCACTGGGCAATTAGCGGGAATGCTGGAAGCAATGGCCTTCCCTTTATCACTGTTCCTAGAACGACCTATGGTGATTGATGATCAACTCGTCAAAGGGAGATTGAAACCTTTAGGACTTGTTTAGAGAGAGACCAATATCTCTTGAAAATTAGATAGAAATTCTGCTTATTATATTTGTATATGCTTTGGTCTCTCATATGTGCGACCAATAAAAGCGTCCATAACACATGCTGAGACACCTTTTTCTGGTGACAGGCAAGGGGAATGAATTATCTTCATCAACTTAAGCCTCCCATTGTTCATCGGGACTTGAAGTCCCCAAATCTTTTGGTAGACAGTAATTATACAGTTAAAGTAAGTGTTAAAATTCAATCCATGTTACATGTTACGTACCTGTTTGTTTTTCTTTTTCCTTTTTGTTCATCTTTCTTTTCTTTTAATGGCTCAATGAATAGATTTCCTAAGCCCCTTGTTGCGCAATTCGGTTCTTCAACTTCATATGACAATCTAGATACTAAGATCATATTTTACCATTTGTTCTTTTAATGTTTCAAGCTACAATAGAAATGCTATTTGAAAAAGAACCTCTACACAAGGTAATTTTATTGGATGGTTTCTGAAAATGTCTTCTTGAAACCCTCATCAAAACTCACCATTATAGGGCATCAGACCGGTGTAATTCCGTTTGTTGTATAGTTTTAGAATAGATAGTCAGCTGTCTGTGATAATTCTGTAAGAACTGATATGATCTGTGATACACTGCCTTTCTCATTTGCTTTGCAAGAGGACAGCATTGATAAGGATCTGAATATATTTCTGCAATTTTGGTCATGCAGGTCTGTGATTTTGGTCTTTCACGATCAAAGGCAAATACATTTCTTTCATCGAAAACAGCTGCCGGAACAGTAAGTTTTGTTTGGATTCATTATTTGCACTTGGATGATTTCCTTACTAAAAGTTAGATTTCCTTATTCTTTGTCTAGCCGGAGTGGATGGCACCTGAAGTTCTATGCAATGAGAATTCAAATGAGAAATCCGATGTTTATAGCTTTGGAGTGGTTCTGTGGGAACTTATGACACTCCAGCAACCATGGAAGCATTTAAACCCACTACAGGTCAATTTATCTTTTATTTCATTAGAAATAATTTATCTATAAATCCATACATCTATGTTGCTCCTGCTTTTCAGTTTTTCTGAAATACTCATGTCTGACATATAAATACGGGGATGTGATCTTTGAGGATCCTTAAAATACATGGGAAAAACTTAGAAAAACATGTTAGACGACATGTCTATATCCCACACTTACACCCAAGTTCAGGTAACATAGCGTTATACGTGTGCACAAACAGGGAAAAAAATGATTAGTAATAGAAGGTATCTTCATGAAAGAGATCTGAAGGGAGGTTTTAAGGGAAGAAAAATCTAGTTGGGGGAAACAGTGTCCTTAAGAACAGTTTTTGCTCTTTACTATTGTGTTCTTAAAGAATAGTTTCAGTTAATTCAGTTGGTTTGGTTTTACAGTTTATGAACCAATAATCGATTGACTTAACCTATTAAAACTGACTATTCGAACTGAAACCAAAACAGAAACGACCTAAATCGAATAGCATTGGTTAAAGTCGGTTAAGCCAATTTTAGTCTGACTTCGAGTTGGACCTATTAATGACTGCAAGGTAGCAGCTGATGATGTTATATAATATAATTTAGAGGCCAAAGCATATATAAATATAAATCTTGCTGATTTGTTTCTATAGGTTGTGGCGGCAGTAGGTTTTAAAGGTGAAAGGCTTGAGATCCCAAGCCATGTAAACCGAGTTGTAGCTTCCTTGATTGAACAATGTTGGGCTCGGTAAGTAGACTTTCTTACAGCCGAATGTGTACATCTCAAAACTTGTGAAACCATTTGAGTTTAAGATCATAAATATTTATTTGGGACCTTCCCTCTCTTCTTGGTCCTAATATCTGTTTTGGTTAACCTGCAGTGAGGCTTCTAAACGCCCTCCCTTCTCCCATGTCATTCAATGTTTGCAGCAAGTCATCCAAAATATTGCATCTCAAGAACTTCATGGACCAATTCTTTGATCCAGCTACAACATATATGGGTATGTCCAAATTTTCATGACAAAAGTTCAACATAATTGTATTAACACATATCCAAATTAAAGACTTACACTAATCCAAATAACTTGGGTGGTATCCTCCTAATTATCAATTTTTATTTTAAAAAATATTATCAAATATCTTTGATAGGATTAGTTCATTAAATAAGGTTGAATGCATGCAGTCTTGGGAGCAAATGTGCGATTCTTTTTAATGTTATTTTGATTAAAAAGAATTAGTATAATATAAATTATTATTTGCTAACAGCTGTTGGATTGCGCTATTACTGAGGTTGTTGGGAACCGGCGAAGCGAAGAAATTTTTTTACTGAATTAAGTCGTATATTTTTATTATTATAAAAATTTAATTTTATCATTTTAATAGCTTAATTTTTTATAAGTTTTAAAATATTATATTAATTTTTTATCATTTAAAGGTGTTAAAGTGTAATTTTATTATATATATATATATTAAATTAAAATTTTATAAATTATAAAATAACTAACAGTTAAATTTTTTATTTTCGGCCGAACACTTTTGTTTAATTAATCTATAACTTTTTTTAATAGAGTAACTGAATGAGAGTGTAATTACATTCTTTTGAAATTACAAAGAATCGTAATTTCAATATGTTTAATTGAAAAGTGTTATTAGATTGTAATTTTTTATGTCATGTTTGATAATACAAATTGTAATTATTCAGTTACATAAATTTATTTTTTAAAAGTACTACTTACTATAAAAAAATTATTAGCGTGATAAAAAAATATTTAAACAAGTAACAAAAATTAAATTTAAATTATCATATGTATTATGTTAGTTTTTAAAAAATAGTTGATAATAATAATATTGGTAATAATAACAAGAAAAATAAGTATCGTATACAATTTTATTAAATTATTCTAATGTTCCGTATTTGTTTGGTTATTCTCATTTAAATATTTAACATAAGTTTTTTTTTTTTATCAAATGTTGATGTTTGATTGAGTTTATCGTCATCTGAATTTGTATTATTAAGATTAACTATACATATACAAGTACGATTCAAATTATGCGTGTTTAATACAATCCACCTATTAATGAAGTTATGAAATATGTGCACATATTACAATATTATTGAGCCATGACACCAAATGAGACTTAATAACGTAGCAGCATGGTTTAAGGTGATGGATCAACTTTCAATTTAATTTTTTTTTAAATTTCATAATAATAAAAAATATACGAATTTATTTAAAAATTACTAAAAAATATAAGAAATTATAAAACAATATTAAAATTATTTAAAATTACAATTTGCAAATTAATTATCACTATCGAGTTACAATTTATTTTAATATTTATAAGATGAATGACGGTAATATAAAAAATTGAAATGACAAATAACTAGAAAATTAATGTAAAATTTAATGAAAGTGAAAGCCTTTGTTTTAAGTAGTTGTTTGACCTGCTACTTGTCCCTTGCTAAGTGGATCAATTTAAAAAAATAAATGTTAAAAATTTGGACAAAAAAAATAGGGAATATGGTAAAAGTAAATGGTGTGAAATATAAATACTGCTTAGTGGAAAACAAAAAGTTGTAGATTCTATTTTTTTGTATCTGTGGTTTGGTTATTTTAATTTTAGTTATCTTTTTTAAATTAAGATTAATTTTAAATATTTTGTTATTATATTTTAATAATTTTTAATAATTATTTGAAAAATTAGGTTCAGAATAAACTTGGACAAACAACTATCTTAGTTTCTTTTAAGATTTTTATTTTAATTTTTTAAATATTTGTTAAACATAAAGTGTCATGTGTTATTACCTACTTGCTTCATCAATCATATAATCACTTAACTGTAAAAATGGATGAAATTTGTAACGGAACAATTGGTTTACTCATTTCTCTAACATAGCCCATTTTCTTGAATAAAGAGGGCAAAATATAATCGGACTCTTAATGTAAAGACTATGAAACTCTTACACAAAATAATAATTACAAATAATTATACTTAAATTTAATTATTGAATAGTTTTGAACAGGTGTTGAAACATATGATGTCTTCAAAAAAGAGAAATTTTATTTACGTGCAGCTCTTTTGTGGACTATTAATGATTTTTCGGCTTATGCCAATTTATTTGGTTGGAGTACCAAAGGACGTTATGCTTGTCCTTGTTGTGCAGCGCAAACATGTTCGAAGTGGTTATATAATGAGAAGCAATCTTATATGAGGTATCGTCGATGGTTTGATGGAAATCATATATTTAGATTTTAGAGGATTCAATTTAATGGTACTGAAGAGTTCAGAGAAGCTCTTGATCAGACTATTGGATTTAAAATATTGTTCATGTTGAAAGATATAGATTTCAGTTATGGGAAGATTAATCAACCATCCAACAAGCAAAGAAACAGAAGACCGATGAAAGTGTATATTGATGTTGTTGATCGGGAGAGTGATGATGAATCTAATGAAGAGGATGATCCTAATAAGGCGGACTTGTGGAAAAAAGAAGTATTTTTTATTTCCCTTATTGAGAGCATCATATTTTGTGACACAATCTTAATGTCACGCATATTAAAAAGAATGTTTGCGAGAACATAATCGGGACAATTCTCAATGTCGATAGAAATCCGAAAGACAATCTTAAGAGTCGACTTTATCTAGTTGACATGGGAATTCGACATGATCTTCATCCCCAATTACTTCCGAATGAAAAATGTCGGTTGCCACCTTCTATATTTAGAATGTCGAAAAAAGATAAAGAATTGTTTTGCATGGTGTTGAAGGATATAAAGGTCCCAGATGCATATGCATCAAATATATCCCGATGTGTGAGTCTTAAAGATCGAAGACTATATTCCCTAAAATCACATGATTATCACATCTTTATGCAAGACTTACTGCCAGTTGCTTTGCGATGTTGTATGTCAAAAAAGGTGACATTTTGTATAATTGAACTATCTAATATAATGAAAATTATTTGTGGTAAAGTTTTGGATGTTGAAGAACTTGATAAAGTACAAGATCGAGTCGTCTTAACTTTATGCAACTTGGAGAAGATCTTTCTGCCTTCGTTCTTCACTATTATGGTGCACTTGTTAATCCATCTCCCTCATGAAGCAAAACTTGGTGGATCGATTTTCTATCGATAGATGTATCCTATAAAGAGGTGCTACTTAATTTACAAAGTTTTCATTCATTCATTAATATACCTTTAGTTACAACTTTTGATAATATTGTATATCGTGTTTAGGTTTCTATGCAAATTGAAGTCTTATTATCGTAATAATCGTTATCCAGAAGGATCTTGTCTTCTAAGTAAAGTTTATATACTGGAATTGAATTCAGGATCAATGCCTTCTCTTGCATTGCATGCATTGCATTCACTCATATTACATTATCACGTTTTAACACAATAACTCTCATTAAATAAAATTTGATACAGTTAAACCTGAAAAAATAAAGAACTCACATCCTTACGGTACTCAGAGAGCTATGGACCAAAGAATAGAAAGGTTGGAACAGGTACAAAAAGAGATGCAAGAGCAAATGCAGGCACAGATGCAAGATCAGTTGGCAAGGGTTCAACAAGATATGAGAGACCAGATTATTGAGTTTCAAAGCAACATAATCAACCGACTAACTCAACTATTGTAGGAAGCAGAAAAAGGAAAAAACCCTGCAGTAAGCCCAATGGAGGAAAATGAAAACCCCCGATACCCTCCTGGCTTTACCCTAGTGCACAACCAAGTTCCATCGGAAACAAACTCGCGGGGAGCTCCCATCTTATTTAAGCACAACCACAGCTCATCAGTACCTCTGGCCAAGCCAATTATCCGACTGGATCAGGGTCCAATCCCGGGGAAACTGCTGCGAACCCCATCAATCCCGACTTTAATGAAATCATGGAGGCAGAGAAAATAAAATTGAAAGTTTCCAAACAAATAAAGGAGCGGTACAAGTGGTTGGAAGATAAGGTCAAGGCAATGGAAGGGGCTGACACCTGTTGTGGGATGGATGCTAAAGAACTGAGTCTAGTTCCAGACTTAGTACAACCCCTAAAATTTAAGGCTCCAGAGTTTGAGAAGTATAATGGGACAAGCTACCTAGAAGCTCACATCACTATGTTCTGCCGAAAAATGACAAGATACGTCCATAATGACCAATTACTGATCCACTATTTTCAAGATAGTTTGGTAGGATCCGTGGTAAAATGGTACAATCAGCTAAGCCGTGCAAAGATCAGTTCATGAAAGGACCTGACCCAAGCTTTCATGAAACAATACAGTCATGTTACTGACATTGCTCCGGATAGAATCACTTTACAAAATATCGAGAAAAGGCTGAGCGAGAGTTTCAGGCAATATGCTTAACGATGGAGAGATATGGCCACTCAGGTACAGCCGCCATTAACGGAGAAAGAAACGACCATGCTTTTCGTCCACACGCTAAAAGCACCATATCTCAACCACTTGTTAGGAAATGCTACGAGAAGTTTCTCAAACATGGTTATGTTTGGAAAAATGATTAAAAGCGAAATTAAGAGCGGTAAGATTGACGCTGAGGAAAGTGGAAAAAGAACAACCTTCAGAAGAAAAGAAGCTGAGATAAACAACACAGGCATGTACGGGCCAAACTATGCGAAGTCAATCATGATGACGCAATCTAAAACCCCTATAAGTAATTATCAAAATCCACCGAAGTCGGAACCAAGCTCCAGAAAAAACACTGAAAGAATTCAGTTCACTCCTATTCCAATGACGTATAAAGAGCTTTACCAGCAATTATATGACCAACATGTAGTGGCCCCGTACTACACGGAGCCAATATAACCACCTTTTTCGAAATGGTACGACGCCAATGCTCAGTGTGAATTCCATGGAGGACTAATCAGACACTCCATCGAAAACTGTTTCACTTTCAAGAAGATAATAGAAAGATTAATTAAGATGAAGCGTATAAGATTCGATGAGCCGTCTGGACCTAACGTAGCTGGGAACCCTTTACTTACCCACCCTAATCAGGAGGTGAATGCGATTGCAGGAGTAAAAGGTAAAAGGTTTAAGACCAATATCGGAGAGGTCAAATCACCTTTGAAATGGGTATGGCGTCAAATGATAGACAGATGAGTGATCACGCGGAATGGTGGAGATATGACAATAACGGCCAAGAATTATTGTGACTTCCACAATGCTGAAGGACACAAGATTCAACACTGTACGGAGTTCAAGGTTCTGGTACAGGATTTGATGGACCGCAAAGAACTGGAGTTCTTTGAAGAAGAAGAAGAAGAGATAGAGGATATTTGTGCGTTCGAAGAAAAAGGGATGAACAAGCTTGATCGCCTTATGATAATTATCTCTACATCCAAGGGTACTGAAACAAGAAAACAAACGACACCTTGTGTTATTATACGAAAACTTGCACCGTTTCCTTATGAGGATAGCAGGAGAGTCCCTTGGAATTACGAGTGTAACATAATAACCCTAAAGAAGAGCAACCCAAGAAGATGTAAACCTTATTACCCGTAGTGGGAAATTCTATGACTTGAAAGAAGAGAAAAAGAAGCTGCAAAAGGAAAGGCATTGGCAATTGAACCAGAAGAAAAAGAGATCGACAAGCTTGAGCCAATAAATGAGCCAGTAGCAAAAAAAGAAGCGAAAGAATTCTTGAAATTCTTGAAACATAGCGAGTACAGTGTGGTCGAGCAGTTACACAAACAATCGGCACGAATATCAATCTTAGCCCTATTGCTAAGTTTGAAAGCCCATCGCAATGCACTAATGAGGGTGCTCAATGAAACATATGTGGTTAATGACATATCTGTGTGTAAGCTGGATTACCTAATTAATAATGTCAGCGTTGACAACTTTATTTTCTTCAGCGATGACGAGATCTCGTCTGGGTCGACAAAGGCTTTGCACATCACTACTCGCTGCAAGGGGTATACTTTGCCCGGAATGCTCATTGATAATGACTCAGCTTTAAATGTATTGCCACTAGCCACCCTGGAAAAATTACCAGTCGATAGCTCTTATATGAAGACATGTCACAACATGGTTAGAGCTTTTGATGGAACAGAAACAAAAGTGATAGGCCGAATTGAAGTACCGTTGCAGATAGGGCCGAATATCTATGAGGTGGACTTCTTGGTAATGGACATTAAGCCCTCCTACAATTGTTTATTGGGGAGACCTTGGATCCATTCAACGGTAGCGATACCATCCTCACTTCATCAAAAGCTTAAACTGGTAACCGAAGGAAGATTGGTTACAATAAATGCAGAAGAGGATATTATTGCATCTGTGACAAATGACGCCTCATACGTAAAAAGAAACGAAGAGGCAGTGGAATACTCCTTTCGATCATTAGAGTTTGTTAATGAAACATTCATTACAGAAGGAAGTAAAATTGTCGAACCGAAGTTGTCACGAACCACGAAGATGGGGTTACGATTAACAATTAGAAAAGGGGCACTGCTAAGAAAAGGGCTTGAGAAACATCTGCAAGGGGTAATCAATGCACCAACACCAATAGAAAAGTGGGACCGCTTCGGGCTGGGATACAAGCCAGATGTGAAGGAAAAGAAGAAAGAGATAGAAAGGAAGCGAGAGATAAAAAAGCACGACTGACCGGAGAGGAAATCAAATAAGAGCCGATGACCTTTCCCCATATATCGAAAACTTTCGTTTTCGGTGGAATGAGGTTTAAAGGGGAAGAGAAGACTGGAAGAGATGTGACGGAGTTGGACATTAATGCCATCTCTGAAGAAGGCAAAGAAAAGAGTTTATCAAAAATTTGCCCGTACGCACTAGGAAGCATTCTAGACAATTGGACGGAAGAGGAGCTCCCTGTAGCCTTTAGGATCATTTCAAAGTAATACTCGACGCATATTATCATTCTATGCCCGAGAGCAATAGAGATCTTTTGTAAAGGGCATTTGACTTTTAAACATTATCTTAATGAAAATGCACTTTACCCCCTTTCGACAAATATCTCTTTATATTCTTTCATTCTATTCAAATAATTTGTTTACCCTTAACCTACACAATTAATCATTCTTGAATTTTATATACATATACTCATACTCATACAATACAATCATTTTTAAATTTACTTTGTTCACTAGACCACTCTCATTCTTTTGACAGATCCTTGGATATCAATAATATAAGTAACACTGACTATAAGCCGAATTTCGAAAGAGATATGTGTCTTGAAAAACCTCAAGACTTTAAAGATGACCAAGATAGTAACTTATCTCCTGATTTGCTGCAAATGATGGAACAAGAGGAAAATCAGATCTTGCCCTATAAGGAGTTAATCGAAACTGTGAGCATAGGGGATGAATATGAAAAGAAGGAAGTAAAAATTGAAACCAGCATCTTGGCAGAAACACGAAAAGATCTTATTGAGCTGCTCAGAGAATTCAAAGACGTCTTCGCCTGGTCTTACCAGGACATGCCTGGGTTAAACACCGACATTGTAGTCTATAAGCTCCCGATAAAAGAGGAATGCAAGCCTGTCCAACAAAAACTTCGCAGGATGCGACCAGATGTGTTGCTAAAAATAAAAGAAGAAGTTCAAAAGCAGTTTGACGCAGGTTTCCTCCAAGTGGCTAAATATTTAGAATGGGTTGCCAATATAGTCCTCGTCCCCAAAAAGGATGGAAAAGTACGTATGTGTGTGGATTACCAAGACTTGAACAAAGCCAGCCCAAAAGACAACTTCCAACTACCTCATATTGATACCCTAGTAGACAATACGACAGGTCATTCCTTTTTCTGTTTCATGGATGGTTTCTCTGGATATAACCAAATAAAGATGGACCCTGAAGATATGGTGAAAACTACATTCGCCACAATGTGGGGGACATTTTGTTATAAGGTGATGCCGTTCGGACTTAAAAATGTAGAGGCAACATATCAAAGAGCCATAGTGACATTGTTTCATGATATAATGCATAAAAAAATCGAGGTCTATGTCGATGACATGATCGCAAAGTCTCGAACTGGGGAAGAACATGTAAAAGTCTTGAGAAAGTTGTTCTTGAAATTAAGGAAGTTCCAACTAAAGTTGAACCCAGCCAAACGTACTTTTGGGGCTACTTCAGGTAAGTTGTTAGGTTTTGTGGTCAGTCGAAGGGGGATTGAGATCGATCCAGACAAAGTTAAAGTCATATAGGAATTACCCCCACCTCGTACGCAAAAAGAAGTTCAAGGTTTCCTTGGGAGATTGAATTACATCGCTCGGTTCATCTCACAATTAACTGAGAAATGTGATCCCATCTTTCATCTTTTTAGAAAGCACAATCCAGGTGTGTGGGACGATAAGTGCCAAAGAACTTTTGACAAGGTTAAGCAGTATTTGTTCGATGCTCCGGTCTTAGTACCACCAAGTCCCAACAAGCCATTAATCTTGTACTTAGTAGTTTTTGAGAATTCTATGGGATGTGTCTTGGGCCAACATGACGAGACTGGAAAGAAGGAAATAGTCATATACTACCTCAACAAAAAGTTTACCGACTGTGAAGCAAGGTATTCATTGATAGAAAAGTTATGTTGTGCGTTGGTTTGGACTACCCAAAGATTACGACAGTACATGCTGTACCACACAACTTGGTTAATCTCGAAATGAGATCCTCTTAAATACATGATGGAGTCAACTACGTTGAACGGAAGAGTGGCTAGATGACAAATCCTGCTTTCAGAATTTGATATAGTCTATGTAAGCCAAAAGGCAGTGAAAATAAGTGCAATAGCAGATTTTCTAGCCAGTAGAGCTCTGGAAGATTATGAGCCAATAAATTTTGACTTTTCAAAAGAGGACCTAATGTATATTGCAACCACCGAAGAGGGGAACACGACAAAGCATCCCTGGCGATTAAATTTTGATGATGCTTCAAATGCCGTGGGCAATGGAATCGAGGTAGTCTTAGTATCACCAGAAGGAGACCATTATCCCTTGACAAGTAAACTCGATTTTGATTGCACAAATAATATGGTAAAGTACGAGGCATGCATTATGGGGATTCAAGTAGCCATAGATCGAGGGATCAAGGTCTTGGAAATATATGGAGATTCAGCGTTGGTAATCTACCAGCTCAGAAGAGAATGAGAGACAAAAGACTCCAAGTTAATTGATTATCGAAAGATGGTCCTCGAGTTAATCAAATAATTCGATAAGGTCACATTTCAGCACCTCCCACGTGAGGAAAACCAAATGGCTGATGCCTTGGCTACTCTAGCCTCGACGATAAAAGTGAACAGGCCAGAGGATATGAAGCCCATTCAAATGAGCATTTACTAAACTCCAACCATTGCTACGAGATTGAAGAAGAAAAAAAGGACGAACATCCTTGGTATCAAGACATCCTCCAATATGTGAAAAACCGTAAATACCCCAAAGAAGCTACTGAAAATGATAAAAGGACATTAAGAAGGCTCGCAAACGAGTACGTCCTAGATGAGGAGATTTTGTATAAGAGGAGAAAGGATCAGGTGTTGCTAAGATGTGTTGATGCAATCGAGACTAAGAAAATCCTAGAAGAAGTTCATGAAGAGATTTGCGGAACGCACGCTAATTGATTCAAAATGGCTAGGCAAATAATGATATTCGGATACTATTGGTCAACTATGGAGAATGATTTATCAACTATGCTAAGAAATGTCACAAATGTCAGATCTATGGAGATAAAATTCACGTACCTCCATCACATCTACATGTCATGACTTCTCCGTGGCCTTTTTCTATGTGGGGCATGGATGTTATCGGGTCGATTTCACCGAAGGCTTCTAATAGGCATAAATTCATATTCGTAGTTATTGACTACTTCACCAAGTGGGTGGAAGCTGCCTCTTATTCCAACGTTACAGAGTCCGCAGTTAGCAAGTTCCTGAAAAAGGAAATCATATGCCGATATGGAATGCTAGAAAAGATCATATTGGACAATGCATTGAACTTGAATAACAGCACGATTGCGGAGGTTTGTGAGCAATTCAAGATCAAACATCATAATTCATCTCCATATCGCCCAAAGATGAATGAAGCAATGGAAACGACAAATAAAAATATCAATAAGATCATTGCAAAAATAACGGAAACCTATAAAGACTAGCATGAAAAATTATCATTCGCTCTCTTTGCTTATAGGACTTCAGTCAGAACGCCTACTGGGGCAACGCCGTTCTCACTTGTCTACGGGATGGAAGCCGGTTTACCTATCGAGGTGGAGATTCCTTCTCTTCGAGTCTTGTTAAAACTAAATTTAGACGAAGCAAAATGGATCCAAGCTAGATATGATCAATTGAACTTGATCGGAGAAAAGAGATTAAGAGTCATCCGTCATGGTCAGATGTACCAAAAGCGGATGATGCGGGCTTACAACAAAAGGTCCGCCCTAAAGAATTCCATGAGGGGGATCTAGTCTTAAAGAAAATACTCCCAATACACAAAGACTCTCGAGGAAAATGGATGCCTAATTGGGAAGGGCCGTATGTGGTGAAGAAAGCCTTCTCTGGAAGAGCTCTAATTTTGACTGAAATGGATGGCAAAGAGCTATACAACCTGGTGAATTTAGACTAGGTAAAGAAATATTTCACCTAAAAAAACGGAGAGGTCAGGATGAAAACCCACGAAAAGGCAGTTCAAATGTAAAACGAAGATGATCAATTGTTCCCTTAAATGTGACAAGATAGAGAAATTTTACATCTTGGGGCATCGACAAAGTACTCCAAGATCTCCACATACATATCGAGCAGAAAGATGATCCTCAGATCAGAGAACTTATATTTGATATCTAGGCATCTAATACTGTTCTTTGTAAATATTCGGTAATTTTTCTTTAGCCAACAATTCTTCAAGCTTTGACTCTAATACAATCTCATTCTTTCCCACGCTGCCCAAGAATGGACTAAAATCGCATGAAAAAGTAAGGATCTGCGAGTATTATTTTAGAAAATTCCTAAATGATACAAGGACCTTAAACAAGACCACCAGTTAAAACAATCAAACCTGGAAAGAACGGGTCAAATGAAGAATCTGCCAAGTCATAGATTTAATAAAACGTAAAGAGATGATCCAAAGCAGAAGAAATTAATCTTTGAAAAATCAACATTAATCATGCACATCCATCTAGTTAGGAGCATTTTGACTCATTCCGAGCATAGCATCCTAAACAAACTAGCCTACCTAAAGGCCCATTTGAGCATATTCTACAGGTTTCAGTATCGCGAAACATAGAGGGAAAGGTTTAAGTCGCAATGGCAAACCTTATACCTTAGAGACATGAAGCAAAAAATTTAAGCCGCAACGGTGAATCCAGTACCACGAAGACATGAAGGGAAAGATTTAAGCTGTAATGGCGAATCCAGTACCACGAAGACACAAGGGAAATGTTTAAGTCGCAATGGCGAACCTAGTACCTCAGGGACATAAAGGGAAAGACTTAAGCCGCAACGGCGAATCCAGTACCACGAAGATATGGAGGGAAAGGTTTAAGTCGCAACGGCGAGCCTTGTACCTCAGAAGCATGAAGTAAAAGATTTAAGCCACAACGGCGAATCTAGTACCACGAAAACACAAAAGGGAAAGATTTAAGCCGCAATAGCGAATCCAGTACCACGAAGATACGAAGGGAAAAGTTTAAGTCGCAATGGCGAACCTAATACCTCAGAGACACAAAAAAGAAAGGTTTAAGTCGCAATGACGAACCTTATACCTCAGAAGCATGAAAGGAAAATTTAATCCGCAACGACGAATTTAGTACCATGAAGATTAAAGCAGCAACAGCAAATTTACTGCCGTGGAAGAGCAGATTAAATCCGTAACTTATGAAGCTTCTACATCGAAGTTGCAGTAAATCGGGTCAAAATAGCGAATTTTTATCTCTCTGAAGTTGTAGTAAAAGTAAGATGAAGCCTCGACATCCAATCCTATTCGAGCATGCAGCAAAGTTGGATAACGGATCTCATTCTCCCTGCAGTCGTAGTGGAGTGGAATGAAACTACAAGTCAAGTGCTGTCATTTTGAAGTAGTCGATAGTTGAGCTAGGATTCAACAGGATTGGACAAAATTGGTCTTCTTTTTAGTCTTTACTCCATTCCTGTTACACAGTAACGAGCAAAGAGGGGCAGTTGTTGAAGCCGTAACTTATGAAGCTTCTACATCGAAGTTGCAGTAAATCGGGTCAAAATAGCGAATTTTTATCTCTCTGAAGTTGTAGTAAGAGTAAGATGAAGCCTCGACATCCAATCCTATTCGAGCATGCAGCAAAGTTGGATAACAGATCTCATTCTCCCCGCAGTCGTAGTGGAGTGGAATGGAACTACAAGTCAAGTGCTGTCATTTTGAAGTAGTCGATAGTTGAGCTAGGATTCAATAGGATTGGACAAAATTGGTCTTCTTTTTAGTCTTTGCTCCATTCCTGTTACACAGCAACGAGCAAAGAGGGGCAGTTGTTGAAGCCCAATTTGTTCGGGTCCAACAGATTTAAATTTATTTTAAATTTAAGTTTATATTAAATTTAAATCCATTTGGAATTTAAATTTATTATAAATATTAAGTTTAAATTTATTTAAATTAATGTCCAAATTACAAGCCCAACTTAAAAGTCCAATTACACAAATTTAGAAAGCTCAAATCCAATTGACCCAAACAGACCCAAACCTAAACCCAATTACACAGGCCCAAACCTAATTGACCCAAACCCTAATCTACTAAGCAAGTTGCACCAGCCACCCCTTCCATGTCCAACCAGAGCACTCCACGTCAGCACCAGTAGCACCACCTCCAGCTTCAACTTGCATCTGCCATGGCCACCACTGCCGAACCTGCAAAAAGGAAAAGACAAGTTTTAATTGCAAACAACAAATTATAATCATTGTAACACTGGTTATAAAAACCAGATTCAAACATTTTGTAAAGGGTACTGACCCCTTTTTAGAAGCATTCGAATTCAATAGTGAGAAAGAAGCTTTCCTTTAATCAACACATAATTGTTTTTTTTTAGAAATTAGTACAAGGTAGACAACACTCGAACAGACACACCAAGCAATAGAACAGATCCAAAGTTTCAAGCATTAAAGTCATCCAGGTACATTTAACTTGTGTTTACTGCCATTTAAGTTTCAAATCCTTAATCCTATCAGTTTCCAAATGTGTATTAATGCCAGCATTAAATTCCTCTCTTACCATTAATTATCTTTTTATTTATTTATTGTTTGCTTCAAAAAGGTAATAAGTATATATATTAAATGATTTTAATAACATTAATAATAATAATAATATTAATAATAATAAATATAATACTAATAACATTAATTAATAACAATAATATTAATAAAAATAATAATAACAAAATTAATAAAAAAAAGGAAAACGAAAAGATAGGAAGTAACTCTCCTGACCGCACCACCATCAGAGCCACGAAGCAACCCACTCCGGGTGCCGTCCACGCATCGTAGGGAATAGAACTGCGAGGGAAACAATGGCAAATAAAACTGGATTAATAAGATTTCGTTCATAAACAAATAAAAGACAAAAAAAGGAAAGAACAAAAGAATAAGAAACAATTTTTAAAAACATTAAAAATATGAACACAATTTTTTTAAAAAAAGGAGTAAAAAAGGACATGTCTGTTTTTTTTTAAAAAAAATATGGGTTCGATCTAGATAGATCTGAACCCAGATCTCCGTTCCTCAAGACGAAAGAAAGAAGAAGGGTTTTTTTTTTTACCTAAGGGCTGCCGCGGATGGTAGCGCCAACGGTGCGTGGACGGGGAAGGCAGCAATACATGCACTAACAAATGACAGGCGCACAGTGACCACGCGCGGTGATAGGCGACGCGCATACGACGGGATCTCAACGGAGCGGTGGCTGGATGTGAATTGGATGGCCGACCGAGCGGGGGGTGTTTGGGAGCCTTTTTTGGAGATGAGAAATTTTTTTTTAGGGGAGAAGTGAAAATGAATTTTTGTTTTGAAATTAGAAATTTATAATGCTTATTAAACGGCAGCGTTTTGAGGGGAAGCATTAAGTGCCAAACGGCACTCTTTAGGTCATGACCCGACTCGAACCGTCCTGAGGATCCACGTGTTTTTGTTGAAGGGTATATTTCTGCATTTGGTCCTTCCGCTTTTTTCTGATTTCGCAAGTAAATCCTTTTTATGATTTTAAATAATTTTAAATTTGCCCAATAATTTCATTTTTTGTTCAATTTAATCCTTTGACCTTTTGAAAGCCCAAGAAGCTGTCACGTGTCCTTAATTTGGGTTATTTATGCAATTGGTCCCTCCCTTTTTATTTTTGTTTCAATTTTACCCATCAATCAAGTTTTGTTTAATTACAAAATTGGCCCAAAAATTTTAAATGATTTTCGAATTAGTCCTTTGACTTCAGAATGCTTGAGAAGCTGCCACGTGTCACCATGTTTTGGTTTTATTATCCTAAAGGTCTCTAAAGTGTCTAAAAATCGCATTTTGACCCTTAAACTTTTCCAAAATTCCATTTTGACCTTGATTTTTCCAAAAATTACATTTTTACCCTCGAACTTCCAAAAATTCTATTTTTAACCCTGATTTTTTCAAAAATTGCTATTTTACCCTCGAACTTCTAAAAATTACCATTTTACCCTCGAACTTCCAAAAATTCCATTTTTGACCCTAATTTTTCCAAAAATACCATTTTACCCCAAACTCTAAAAAATTACCATTTTACCCTCGAACTCCCCAAAAATTCCATTTTTGATCTCGATTTTTCCAAAAGTTACCATTTTACCCCTAACTTCCTAATATTACATTTTTACCTCGATTTTTCCAAGATTACCATTTTACACCTAGATGTATAAAAATTCCATTTTAAACCCCAAAATTTTCAAAAATTACTATTTTACCCTCGAATGTTTAAAATTTTTATTTTTGACCCCGAACTTTCCCAAAATTATCATTTTCCCCCGAGTGTCCAAAATTACCATTTTACCCCTTAGTATCCAAAAATTTTATTTTTGTATATCATTTATCTGCTTAATTAGTTTGCTTCGTGTGTTATCTAATGCCCATTATTAACTGTTCATTCATATATAAAATTTCACATTTGTTTTCAAAATTGTTTTAAAATCGAGGCAATGTCCTTTTCGTGTGAAAACTTCGGGAAATCATTCCCTAACGTGTTGGGTGTGATTTTTCGTATAACTTACATGAATCGAATATCCTTTTTCAAGTTTTTAAATCCCTTTTAACTTCGAGATTCCGAGAACGTCATGCCCTAACGTGTTGGTCACGTCTTCAATTCTTCGCAAGAATCGAAGTAAACGAGCATTCTATCTTCAAATCCTTTAAGTCATGTGTCCGAGGATCGTATTTTAAACTCAATACAAAATTTCAAGTTTTCAAATACATATATACAAATAATTTTAAAGTAAAACGAGCCAATGTATTTTCTTGTGAAAACCTCAAAAAACCATGCCCCAACGTGTGGGGTGTGATTTTCGTAATTCATGCAATCAGATATCCTCTTTGAAATATTTCAAAATGTCCTTCAATTTTGAAAATCCGAGAACGTAGTGCCCTAACGTGTTGGACACGACTTTCAGTTCTCATAAAGATTCGAAACACGAGGATAAATTTCCTAAAAAAGGGCTTTCTTTGAAATCTTGCAAAGTTTCTAAAGACAAAGATCGTATTTTAAATTTTACACGAGTTTTTAAAGTTTTAATAAATCAAGACCCAAAATTAATTAATATGGTACCAATTTTTGGCGTATGAGGGTGCTAACCTTTCCTCATGCGTAACCGACTCCCAAACCTGTTTTCTGGATTACGAAGACCAAAAGTATTTTTCAAAACGGATTTTAAACGTTTTGAGGTGATCCAAGCACACCGAATAAAAGATTGGTGGCGACTCTCATTTTTAAAATAATTTTCGAAACACGTTTTTTTTTAAAATTGGTTTCGACACATCGTGTCCTAAAAGGTTACTTGAATTCCATCCATATAAGGAACAATATGAATATTCGGGAGAGGGATAGTTAATAGAGATTATGCGGGTACTATAGAAACCCATGGCATACAAAAGCAACATGTTCTCTATTGAGGGGTACATTGTGACCTTAGCATCGATGGCACTATTTTCTTCCAAATAATGTATTCATTACAATGCTTTCATTATTCAGGTGTTTCAAATTCGTTATTTCTTATTAACTTACGTATTACTCGTGCTAAATAGTAATGAAGACAAATGTAATGTTTGAATGAAAAACCTTGGTTTATTTATTTATGTCATATATATTTACTTTGCATTATTTAAAAAATACATCAATCGTGTCGTTGAGGAGAATGTGTGCCGTAAGACGGTCGACGACAGTCGCATGAAGGATTTCTGTGTACAACTGGAGATGCAGGCTTATAAACTTGATCGTCACCAACGTCCTCGCCTTCACCCTTAGCTCTACCCTCTCGCTCATCTCTGCCTCCACCATCATCTTCATCATCGTGTGCATTTTCGTCTTTGCCTTCTTCACCATCGCCTTCTTTCATGGTCAACTGTTGTGTCATCCTAGCCTCCCATCGTGTATTCTCCACTCTTGCGATCGGTGGTTGCGTCGATGAGCCACCCCGATAAAATAATAATTTAGCAGTGTTTGTGTCACTGTTGGCTTGTAACCATAATGTGCCACAAAACCCAAGAACGTTGGCATTGTCTCAAGCATCGAATGCTAAATTGGCGTCTGTATTGATGTCATCATCGACGATGATGCATGCGTCGACATCTGGCCTAACGTTTGGGTCTACATCGATATTGATATGAGGGTGAAAAATGCGAGGGACGTCGGTGCCCCGAAATATGTACCTGCGTGAATAGAAGAACCAAACACGTGCGACAGTGGTGTGTAATACGATGCTTGTGAAAAAAACACAAGGTTAGTGAAATGAATAGGAATAAGTGAAGTGAACTGACCTAGATATTGCGTAGACATAGGCAATGCTTATTTGGTCGGAGCCGATGATGAACTCGTCATATGATTGCGTCTGATACTATGTTGCTGCTGTGGCAGTCGTCGTTGCCTCTTTTACTAAAGTTACCTACTTCTTGCCTCCACCAATAGTGTATACGACTTGTTGACGACTCTGAACCATGTTAAGTAATTGAAACAGGTTATCATGTTCACTGAGAAAAATGGTTTGCGGATGGGTAAAAATTTCATCCTACTATCCCAAGCCTAGATGTTCTCCTTGTGAACCTCTACCTAGTCCTCGTCGTTCTTCCCCCACATGTCCACTTTATGCAGCTTTTTCATTTCTCATGGTGGTGGCGAAATTTGTTACCTCCACCCAAACTGTCGCATCACCCGTTCCAACTTGTATTTTCACCGTCGCGTACACTATCAACGGCACCTTTGCGTCCCACATCCCTCAATTGACCAACACTTCCGGCGAGATGCAAGATATGATATTTTTATCGACGTATGACATCCATTCAAACTGAAAAGTAGAATTGTAAGTATCGTTATGTACAAAAAAAATTTACGGATCATTGCATAATTAATATAGGTTCGAAATAATAAGTAACTGACCTTGGCTTCCGAGCATTGATAAAACAGTAACCTAAAATCTAACAACAACCTAAAACCTTCCAGCTTCTCAAGTAGTCCCACGTAACTCGGTCCATGGTTCCACTTGTACAAGTGATATGTTAGTTAAAACATATAATAAATAAAAACATTTATTGTACAAACTACGTATTTATTAATAAATGATGTTTACCTTGTTACCAACGGGAACATGTATAGGTCAATCACTTTAGAATGTAGAAATGACAGTCGCCACCAGGGCCACGACTATAGTAGGAGCAAGCAACCACTGATTAACATCTTATTTGATTCTGTCGCCTGACACAACTCCCGATATAACGTAGACAAGACAACAGATCTCCAACTTAGTTATCCGCATTTATTAAAGTCCGCTAGATATAGTAGCCACCTTACGTGCACCAAATTTTGAGATTTATCACGCATTAAAATGCCCCCGATTAACCTCATGATGAATGCTCGGACGTATTGTTCTATGACATCCTCTGTTGGGTTTTGAGGAAGCTCTTTGAAATTTTTCTCCAACCTATTGGTCGATATCCGATCGATCACCTTCAAACCTGTTTGAGACTTTCCCTAATAATGCTCTGCAGAGGTCCACTTTATCGGGAACAATCATTGATTCTTCTATTCACGCAGAGGTCGATATCGGGACCTCTCTTTACATCACATCACTTGGAGCTCAAATTTTGGTATATTACTTTTGATGTAAAATGGCATGTACTATGGAACTTATATGTGTACTTATTAGATAAAAAAAATGTTGTTTTGTGTGATGGAATGAAATGAGGTATTTTGGAAAAAAAAAAAGTTGCATGACTCGGTTTATTTTAATGTAATACTTTTATATCGGGTTTATGCATATGAACCGGATATAAGGGTGTTACATTTGTTGGTATCAAAGCGAAGGTTTTCTAATGTTTGGGGCTGGGAAATAATTCCACAAGTACATGTCATTTTATATGTTGATGTGATGAGAGGTTATTTAGTTATTTAATTGTTTAAATTATGAATATTGTAGAAAGTAAAGATGTCAAGTAGGCGAGAAGAGTCCGAAAATGAAAGTAGGGTCCCAAACCCTAATAGAGAAGAAGATCCACATAGGATCCGAGACCGAAGAGAATCAGTAAGTGAAGAAAGAACTCAGCCCCTAAGTGAATCAATATCCCCTCCTCAAGAAATTTCGATTGCTACTTTGTTACAAACGATGAACCAGTTATTACAACAAGTAGTAAGAAGCAATGTGCAAAATGTGCCTCCACCACCATCTACTAGTGCCCCTCAGTTGCAACCCTCTGTATCCAGTCGCCGGTCTCCTATAGAAAGATTAAGAAAGCATGGAGCTGAAGAGTTTAAGGGGAGAAAAGATGATGATCCTGCAGAGGCAGAGGAATGGCTCGAGAATAGTCAGAGGGTATTTGAGGAACTACAGTGCACGGAAGAAGAAAAGCTAAGATGTGCTGTATCTATGTTAAAGGGTGAAGCCTACCAATGGTGGACTACAGTGTTAAATATTCATCCTGCAGAAAGGATCAACTGGAATTTCTTTGTGTCTGAATTCAAGAAGAAATACATCAGTGAGTTATATTTGGAGAAGAAGAAAAGGGAATTTCTAGACTTGAAACAGAATAACATGACTGTGGCTGAATATGAACGTGAGTTTCTCAAACTGAGCAGGTATGCTAAAGAATTGATAGCTAATGAAGCAGATATGTGTAGAAGATTTGAGTGGGGATTGAATGAAGAGATATATGTTCCACTTCTACCGTTACATCTACAAGAATTTCCTGTTCTGGTTGATCGAGCCCAGAGGTTAGAGGAGGGATTGATTCGTTCGAAAGAGAAAAGTGCTGGAAAGAGAACAACCATTAGTTCTGCACCTCCCCCTTCTTTGAAAAGAATGAGAGGATTTAGAGATCCTAGATATGCTTCTTTTTCTGCTGGTCAGAGGTCTCGAAGCCAAATACGACAAACTCAACAAGGAACTTCCATAGTTAGTACAAGTGGTACTAGAAGAAGGTCATCACAAATGCAATCACCGTGTAAACATTGCGGAAGATTTCATTGGGGAGAGTGTCGACTGAATACTCGAGTTTGTTTTAGATGTGGGTCTCAAGATCATTTTATAAGAGATTGTCCAAGGATGATGGAGAATACTACCAAATAGTCTGTAAAAGGTAGTTCAGCTTCACAAAGAAGCAGATTACCCGAAAATTCTGGTAATGTTGGTATGAGATCAGCAAGAAATGAAGTTGATAGATCTGAGTCTCGGAAGCCACGAACATATGCCATCAGAACCAGGGAAGAAGAAAATACTCCCGATGTGATCACTGGTAAATTCTCTTTATTTGACTCTTTGGTAGTTGCATTAATAGATCCAGGTTCTACGCATTCATACATATGCATTTCATTAGTGAAAGATAGAGAATTAGTAGTAGAACCTACGAAACATGAGGTGATAGTTACAAACCCTTTTGGGCAAAGTGAGAGAGTCAATAAAGTGTGTAATGGATGTCTTTTAAAGATTCAGGATTGTGAATTTCCAACAAATCTTATGGTTTTGTCATTCAATGAATTTGATGTGATACTAGGGATGGATTGGTTATCGAAATATGCAGCTGTGGTTGATTGCAAAAGAAGAAGAATTTCTTTAAGAACTATAGATGGAAATGAGGTGATTGTAATTTGTGAGAATTACAGTGCTATGTCAAATGTGGTTTCTATAATCAAAGCTTGTAAGATGATTAAGAAAGGATATGAGGCTTTCTTAGCCTATGTTCTAGATACTCGAGCAGAAGAAAGTGAGATTGAAAAGATAACGATAGTACAAGAATTTTTTGATGTGTTTCCTAAAGAATTACCAGGTTTACCTCCTGAAAGAGAAGTTGAATTTGGAATTGAATTAGTTCCGGGGACTGCACCAATTTCGATAGCACCATATAGAATGACACCAGCAGAGTTAAAAGAATTGAAGACTCAGTTGCAAGAATTGTTGGATAAATGATTCATACGTCCAAGTGTATCACCGTGGGGAGCTCCGGTTTTGTTTGTAAAAAAGAAAGATGGGTCTTTAAGGTTGTGTATAAATTATCGTCAGTTAAACAGAATGACGGTAAATAATAAGTATCCGTTACCTAGAATTGATGATTTGTTCGATCAGTTGAAAGGAGCAAGTGTGTTCTCAAAGATTGCTCTAAGATCAGGATACTATCAGTTGAAAGTAAAAGACTCGGATGTGCCAAAGACTGCCTTCAGAACCCGATATGATCATTATGAGTTTTTGGTCATGCCGTTTGGATTGACTAATGCTCCAGCTGCATTTATGGACCTGATGAACAGAATTTTTCAACCATATTTGGATCAGTTTGTGGTAGTATTCATTGATGACATTTTGGTATATTCGAAAGGTGAAGAAGAGCATGAGAAGCATCTCCGAATTGTATTGCAGATTTTGAGAGAAAAACAATTGTTTGCTAAGCTGAGTAAATGTGAGTTTTGGCTGAAAGAAGTCATTTTTCTGGGACATATTGTATCGGCTGATGGCATTCGAGTAGATCTGAAGAAGGTTGAAGCTATTCTTGAGTGGAAACCGCCAAAGAATGTGACTGAGATAAGAAGTTTTCTGGGTTTGGCCGGTTATTATAGAAGATTTGTACAAGGATTTTCTATGATTGCATTGCCATTAACAAGGTTATTGCAAAAAGATGTGAAGTTTGAATGGAATGAGAAGTGTCAACAAAGTTTTGAAAGATTAAAAGCAGTATTGACTGAAGCTCCAGTGTTAATACAACCAGAATCTGGTAAGGAATTTGTGATTTACAGTGATGCACCTTATAATGGTCTGGGTTGTGTACTAATGCAAGACGGAAAGGTAGTTGCATATGCGTCTAGACAGTTGAAGCCACATGAGAAGAATTACCCGAAACATGATCTCGAGTTGGCTGCAGTAGTGTTTGCACTGAAGATTTGAAGACATTATTTATATGGAGAGAAGTGCTATATTTATACAGATCATAAGAGTTTGAAATATTTGCTAACTCAGAAAGAGCTGAATTTGAGACAAAGGAGGTGGATGAAATTGATTAAAGATTATGACTGTATCATTGACTATCATTCTAGGAAAGCGAACGCGGTAGCTGATGCTCTAAGTAGAAAATCAATGGCAGCTTTGAAGGCGATGAATGCACATTTGGAAATACAATCAGATGGTGAGTTATCAGTTGAGTTAAGAGTGAAGCCAACTTTGTTACAAGAAGTGAAAGATGCACAAGAAGACGATGAAGAGTTGATGAAGATAAAGAAACAACTTGAAGAAGGCAAAGGTAATAAATTTGAAATTGATAGTGAAAGAAGTTTAAGATTTCATAATCGGTTATGTGTGCCTAATCAAGAAAATTTGAAACGGAGAATTTTGGATGAAGCTCATCATAGTTCATTTGCTATGCATCCGGGAAGTAACAAGATGTATCATGACTTAAAGTTATTTTATTGGTGGAAAGCAATGAAACGGGATATAGTTGAGTATGTTTCCAAGTGTTTGATATGTCAAAAGGTAAAGGCAGAGCATCAAGTGCCATCGGGGTTACTTCAAACGATAACTATTCCAGAATGGAAATGAGAAAGAATTACAATGGATTTTGTCACAGGATTTCCACTTTCACCGAAAAAGAAGGATTCCATATGGGTGATCGGTGATCGTTGATCGATTAACTAAGTCTGCTCATTTTCTCCCGATAAGAACTGATTTCTCAATGGATAAGTATGCACAATTGTATATAGATGAAATAGTTAGACTTCATGGTGTGCCTATATCTATTATTTCTGATCGGGATCCAAGATTTACATCAAAGTTTTGGGAAAGATTACATGAAGCTTTGGGTACTCGATTGAACTTTAGTACAGCATATCATCCTCAGACAGATGGACAGTCAGAAAGGGTGATTCAGATTCTGGAAGACATGTTGAGAAGCTGTATTATTGAGTTTGAAGGTAATTGGGAAAGGTATTTACCGTTGATTTAATTTACTTATAATAATAGTTATCAGTCAAGTATTCAGATGGCACCGTATGAAGCATTGTACGGAAGAAAGTGTAGGACTCCCGTCTGTTGGACAGAGTTAAGTGAACAGAAGCTTGTGGGTCCTGATCTGATTCGAGAAATTGAAGAAAAAGTAAAGTTGATCCGAGAGCGATTAAATGCTGCTTCAGATAGACAGAAGTCCTATGCGGATTTGAAAAGGAAAGATATAGAGTTCAATGTTGGTGAAAAGGTTTTCTTAAAAGTGTCTCCGTGGAAGAAAGTTCTCCGATTTGGCAAAAAGGGGAAATTGAGCCCAAGATTTATTGGGCCATATGAGATATTAGAAAGAATTGGTCCAGTTGCTTATCGATTGGCTCTTCCTCTAGAATTAGATAAAATTCATAATGTTTTTCATGTGTCTATGCTACGGAGGTACCGATCTAACTCATCCCATGTGATTACTCCGGAGAGTATTGAAATACAATCGGATTTGACTTATGAAGAGGAACCAATAAAGATACTAGCTCAAGAAGTGAAAGAATTGAGGAATAAAAGAGTTCCTCTGGTAAAAGTACTATGGAGACATTATAACTCAGAAGAAGCTACTTGGGAAAGAGAGGAAACGATGAAACAACAGTATCCACAGTTGTTCAGTACAGGTAAATTTCGAGGACGAAATTTATTTTAAGGGGGGAAGAATTGTAACATCCGTGTGTTTGAACCGGATTTGGAATAGTGATAAAATAGAATAGAGAATTATAAATGTTGAGTTGAAGTAAGGAAGGTTAGAATAATTTAAGGATTAAATAGTAAAGGAGAGAATATATGGGGGATTAAATAGCAAATTATCCGAAATGAATTTTGAGTCATCATGGGAATTAGATTGATTGAGGAGGGGCAAAAGAGTAATTTGGTGGAAGATATTTTTGGAGGCAAAGTTTTGGGCCAAAGTGTAAAGTTGAAAGGCTCAAGGACTAAGAGTGTAATTTTATCATTTTTCTTAAGTGAGATATTTTAAGTGAAAATTCTAGAGAATTTGAGAGAAGAAAAAGCTGGTTAAAAAGATGAAAATATCATCTTTTTCATTAAGTTAGCCGTACATGGCCTTTTCTTCCATTTCCAACTTTTGTTTTTATTCCAAATAGGTCCTTCCATCATTTTTAAGCTTTCCAAACTCCAAAACCTTCCATTTTCTTTGGAATTTCTGAAAGAAAGTCATAAAAGAGAGTTAGTAGACACCTTAAACTTCTTATAGAAGGTGTTAGAGAGATAAAGGACTAAATCAAGAAAATTTGAATTCAATGGTTAAGGTAAGAAATGGTTAAATTCTCATGATATACATGTATTTTACTGTTATTTAGCATGGAAATCATTGAATTATAGCATTTAGCTTACATGTGTTTGTGTGAAATTGAAGAGAAAGAGAAGAGAGGCAAGGATCAAATTGAAGACAAAGGAAAAGAATAGAACAAGGGGTAAAAGAGAAGGAAATCAGCCTTTTTGTTGTAAGTACTACAAGAGTTTTGAACTATCGTCTAATTTCTCTAATGGTATATGAATTATTAGCATCGAAATTGTTAGATAGGTACATGATTTGAATGTTTATAATGATTAAATGAAGGGATTAATGTGTGAATTAGTAAAACAGTCTGGACAGAACAGAGAATTAACTTCTAAAATTCACTAAAATTTTATATAAAGAGTTAAGGGTCCTATTATATATGAAATTAAAGCTTATTGAGTTTAGTTTCATATGGAAGAAACGGTGATGGAAATGGATCTGTAAATTCTGAGATACAACTGATTTTGTGTAACAAGGTCAGAGTAGGTACGAGTTCCCCTGTTCTGACTTTGAAAAATCATAGAAAAATGTAGAAAAATAATTATAGACTGAAATTTATATGTCTGAATTCTTAATGAGTCTATTTTCAATAGAAACAAATGGGAACATCATTTGATCTTTGTACTTAAAGATAGATAATTTTTAGTGAAGAAAGGTCGAAACTGTTAGGCAGCAGCGAAGGGGTAAATTGAAAGAATTTACTGTACAAATTGGCTAAATTAAAAATTCTGGAAATTTTATGGTAAAAAGATGATTAAGTCTAGTTTCAGAAACATCAAGCGGATTATGATTTCGAATTCTGTAGCTCAAGATATAAATAATTTAGTGACTGTGACGCAAGTGTACAGCTTTGAAAATATAAATGTGAAGTATTTGATGATGTATTTATGTGAGATATATTATTTATGAGAAATGATGCTAATTGAGATTGTGCCCAAGTAGACAAATTAGAACCATTGTGATATTAGTGGCATGCCATTAAGGAACACTAGCACGCTCTCTGATTAGCACTGTGTGTGCTCTCTGTTTAGCATGTCTCGTGCTCTCTGTTATTAGCACTGTGTGTGCTCTCTGATTAGCACTTTGTGTGCTCTCTGATTAGCACTTTGTGTGCTCTTTGATTAGCACTTTGTGTGCTCTCTGTTTAGCACTGTGTGTGCTCTCTGTTGCCCAGCACTTATGTGCTCTCTGTTTGTTCCGTATATCCTAACGGTTCTATGAAAGTCTACTAAGGGCTAAACTACAGAAAGTGGATAAAAGTGTAAGTTGTGTCATTGTGGTAAGTAATAGGTTACATGTAAGAAAAGCAAGAAGTTTATATACATGAGTACTTAAATGATCATTCATTACTTTTGTAGTGCTTACTAAGCCTTCACCGGCTTAACGCGTTTATTTTAACGCGTAGGTACAAAGAATACAAGAAGGTAGATCGGGACCTCTCATTACATCACATCACTTGGAGCTCAAATTTTGGTATATTACTTTTGATGTAAAATGGCATGTACTATGGAACTTATATGTGTACTTATTAGATAAAAAAATATTGTTTTGTGTGATGGAATGAAATGAGGTATTTTGGAAAAAAAAAAAGTTGCATGACTCGGTTTATTTTAATGTAATACTTTTATATCGGGTTTATGCATATGAACCGGATATAAGGGTGTTACACCCTGAGCATGCGAGACGTATGCAAGAATCCCGCCTCTTGCAAGTAGCCATGAATTTTAGGGATCGGAGGCATTGCCAAACTATGTATGAATCCCTCCAAAATACGATCATTCGCCTATTTATAACATAAAAAAATATTTCAAATTATAAAGAAATTAAATTTAATATAATTGAAAATAATGAAATTTAAAATTTCATCTTACCGTTGCTACTTGGGCGACGAAAAATGCTTGTCGTCAAAACCAATTAAAAATGTTATCATTTGTGAAAACTTAATCCTAATTAATAAAATACAAAATATTTAAAAAAATTAATATTTTTAAATGAGCATATCGATAAATTTATAAGAAAAAGGTCGAGAGAGTTAAGAAAGTTTAAGAGAGTTGAAAAAAGGATGTAAGTAAAAAAATAAAACTTGAGGGGTATTTATAGGTAAATGAATTGACTGATGCCCCTTTATATTTTTTATCGTTACAGCGTCAATATTCAAAAAGTTGTTGGATTTATTATTGTTAAGGGAAAACGCGTTCAACTAATTTTTCTTTTCTAGTAACTATGCAAAAAACGCTCAATTGAACATACTTTTCATTTCACTCTCTTAAAAACGATTTATTTCCCAAATTAAAAAAATTATATTATAAACTTAATTTAAAAAAAACCACATTTAAACCTAATTTAGCCCTCAATTGTCATAAAAAGTACTAATAATTTCTCAATGAAAATAACCATTTAAAACATAACTTTTAGTTTTAACTAATCTATTTCTCGGTGGTAGGTGGAGAAGGCTATTGGCATAATTAATGCATGTTCCCCATGTGAGGATAATAAGTGGTAGGACCTACTGTGTCTTTTTCCAGTGACCCATCTCTCTCTTCTGGCTTATATTTGTTTTTTCTTTTAGCTTTTTTATATAAATAATATAAAAAATAATTAATTATAAAAAATATAGTAAAACAATTAATTAAGAAAATATATATTTGTTACAGTGTTCTGACGATATCATCTGACATATTGGCGATATCAAATTGAAATGTGAGGACTTAAAAAATTTAAGGTTCTAATATGTAAATTTTCCATTATGATTGGCTGCTGAAAAAAGACTTTAAGGACCAAACTTTAAATAGAGTAAATTTCTTCATAAATCCTTCTTATTTATTATTAACAATTTGACTTATGGACACCGTATACAATTATAATTATAAAAGTTTTAGAAAAAATCTTATTATGTATAAATTATAATTATTAATTAAATTTATAGCTTCCAAATATAATGTTAACGAAATAAAACTACTACGAATATCGTTATATTAGACATAATTTGAATAGAAAATTTATTTTTAAAAAAATAAATAAAATTTATTTTCGATTGGAATAGACTCTTTTACAAAAGTATTTTTTGGAAAAAAAAAATTTTTTGATTAATTGATAAGAAGTCTCTTTATTTTTTATATTGAAGGGAAATAAAAGAAAATAATAAATAGAAAACTTATGAAGCAATTTATCTTGTTTAAAATTTGACGTCTTCACAATATCAAGCGACACCCTTGAAACTCGATAGTCTTAAAACCTTTTTTTTCAGCGGCCAATGATAATGGAAAATTTACATATCAGGTCTTTAAATATTTTAGACCATCACATTTCAATATGATGTCGCCAATATGTCAGGTGGCCCCGTCAGAACATTGTAACAAATGTCTATTTTCGTAATTAATCTATTTTTTATATTATTTTCGTAATTAATTATTTTTATATTATTTGGGTAAAAACCTATTTTTTTAAAGATAATAATAAAAATATTTGTGTTTCAATATTTACATAAATATATAATATATAAAAATATAAAATATTATACAAATTTCTTAATAATCAAATATATTATATGTCTTAAATAGTTTGTTTAAATCGATATATTTTTTTAGTAAAGAAAAACAACATTAAGCGATTACATTAAAAAGGTTAAAACCAATTAAGATAATAATCTTTAATTTAATATTAAACCTTATAAATAATAATAATGTTTTGTCCATAAATACAAAGTAATAAGAAACCTTTTGCAGGTTTGGAAATGCATGAGATTTTTTAATTTTTATTTTATAATTATAATTTGATTTATTTGTTATATTTCTTAATAAAAATGTGAATTTTTATTAATATGCAATACATATTTTTTTTTCTAAATAGCAATTTTATTCATTCAAAGTGGCAATACAATGTAAAAGTTAGTAGTGAATAAGAAACTAGAATGACTATATAAATCCCACACGTGTTTTTTTTAAAACAATAAAACAAAGTTAACCAAAATTATAAATTGAAACAAACACTTCTTGCTTTGTCCCCTTCTAAGATTTCTTGAATCTCTCTAACAAAAGTATCGAGAACCTGTAATTTTTTTTTTTACCAAAAACAATTTTAATTAAATAATTCGTGACTTATTATTCTTCTTAAATATATGTTTTAAAAGTTATTGACCTTCGGGAGATAAAAAAAGTTGGATCCTTTTTATCATAACAGAGTTCGAAGTAATCGATGCACTTTCTTGAATGACTCTAATTATCTTAACAAGTTTTTTTTTTTTGTGAATTAAAAAGATAGAATCAATTAAACTAAATCATTAGCACATTCTTCAAACAACTTCAAGCTTTCCTCTATGTTAAAAGCCATCTTAGCTAGTCGATCTACTTCTCTATTTTCTTATCTTAGGATGTGGTCCAATGCTGTATAATCTTTAGATAATGTTGGATCATTCTGATCAAAACCGAATTAAAAGTCTTTGATAACTTCAATGATTTTCAAGTGGTCTGTTTGCAATAAAATTTCATCACATTATTGTCTTTGTAGAAATGACAAACTATCTAAAATATTTCAAAGCTCTGCATAAAAAATAATGGGTCTTCCCATTCTTCGATTGTAGCCCAGTAATCATTTGTCTCTGTCATTTCTCAAAACTCCCCGACAACAACTAATCTTGAATCGAACTTGATCAACCCATCAATTTTTAACCTCAACCATTACCCATGTGATTGTACTTGCCCCATACTATAAAATATATATAAATAAATGTTTTTTAAATATATATAAATAAATATGATATTTAAAATACTGACTTATTTATAAAATTTTAAAATCTTCATAAATAACGTATCAAAAAATTATCCTTCAAATAAATAAATTCATAAATTTAAAATTAATTAAAACTCATTATACATAATCTTAATTCATAATTTATAAATCCATCCCAATCCAATATATAAAAATTTAAAACTCATTATGCACAACTTATATTAAAATAATATAATACTTGTTTTAAAAGTAAGCTAATCATATTAGATATAAAAAAAAGTAAACTTAGCATTTCAAACATTCTATGAATTCAACAATAATTTGATTTGATTTGCTAAATGCTATAATTCTGTGGTTATTTTTTGATTTTTTTATGATTATAATAACATAAAAAAATTCAAACAATAAACATAATTAATGCGATTCGAATTCAAGTCACATTTGAGACGATGAATATTTTTGACATTAGACCATCAAATGAGTTCTGTGATTATTTTTTTTAAAAATGATAATTATTTTTATATCATATTTAAAAATATTTATAATATTTATCTAATTTTTAAATAAAATAAAAATACATTTAAATTTATATTCTTTTATATTAACAATAATATTAATACTCAATTGATAAAATGACAAATATTTAAATGTAATATTTATTGCCAAGATAACGTCTGAGAATATAAATATTATTTTATTCAATTCGAAAAAATCTCAGTTTGATCTATTGGGGCATTATGCTTGAATAGTTAAATTATTCGAGACAAAACTATTAAAAATAAAATTATTTAATAATCTTTATATATTTTTATAAATTAAATTAAATAAAAGGTTTTTATTATTTAATAATAATTTTGGGTCAACCCATCTAAATTTGAAATATTTTATCTCAATTCGATTTTGGGTTGAGTGATGAAAATTATTTTCGCGATACTTTTGGTTATCTTAATTTGTTATAATAGTTTTTTTTTGTTTTGTTTTATATGCAACGGAGAAATTAGGGGCTGAAAAGTGATTTACAATAGAAATTTTTTTATTTAGGTTTTTTAATATTTTTAAAATTTTTTATTAATAAAGTTAAAATTATATTTTTTAAAAATGTAAAAAAATTAATTTAATTATTTAAAAATTATAAATATATAAATTATTAAAATGGTGAAATTACATTTTTATTATCATAAAAATTATAATTTAATTTGGTCACTAAATAAGTTTTCTGGTTTCACCCTTGTTTATATTGTTAATTTTTTTTTTAAAATCAATTAAACTTTTGTATTAAATTCACAACTAATTAAGCTCCTATTGTTAAATAAAATAATTAATTAAACTTTTTCATTAACGATTTTTATTATTGATCATGTTGATCGTTAAAATAAATAGATGGTCCAATCAGATGATAACACGTGACAACTTTTGACTTAATCTAATATTTTCCCATAAAAATGATTAAAAATCATAAAAAAACTATAAAAATAAAAAATATTGAAATTGATATAAACTTATTAAAATTATAAAAACTTATAAATATTATAAATTTATAAAAAATATAATAAGTTACAAAAAAATTATAAAATTAATAAAACTTATTTAAAATATTTAAAAGTTAAAAATTTATTAGAATTTTCTTGAAAATAATGAAAAATGAATCAAATTATTAATAGCATTAATATTGATACAAACTTATAAAATTTATAAAAAAAAATCATAAAAACTTGAACTGAACCAATTAACCCAAAATTGAGTAAGGGTATCGGTTTGGGGAAAGTCATTAAACTGGTTGACTTGGAAATTGGGCGGTTGAACTGATTTTTTTTTATTTTTTAAATATTTTTATCAAACAAAAATTTTATCTTTCAACTATTGGCATATGTCTGAATGAAATATACTAACCAAGGTTTTCTAAACCGAACTAGTAGTCAAATGCATCAAGTTGTCGGTTTGCTAGTTCGATTGATCCGTTTAGATCAATTAAGTGAAACACTAAAACATAAAAAAATATTAAAAAATAAAAAACCGGTTCAACCGTCCAATTTTCAAGTTAACCGATCTAATGACTTTCTTCGAATCATTACCCTTGTCGATTTATGTCTAATCGATCCAACCTACTAATCCAGTTCAGTTCAAGTTTTTATGAATTTTTTTTATAATTTTTATAGGTTTATATCAAATTTAATACTTTAATACATTTTATAATTTTTTTTATAATTTTTATAGAGTTTTAGTACGTTTTTTAAAATTTTAATTTTATTTTATTAATTTTATAAAAAATATTTATTATATTTTATAATATTTTTAAATATTTTTATAAGTTTATTTCAATTTTTATTTTTTTTTAATATGTAATAATTTTAATATTTTTGATAATTTCTCAGAAAAATTTTCTGATTTTTAAATAAAATTTAGGATTTTTTAAATATTTTTATGAGAAAAATATTATATTAAACTAATAATTATCACATGTCACCATTTGGTTGGTTCATCAATTTATTTTAATGGTCAATATGAACAATGAGGGAAACTGTTAATAGAGGGGTTTAATGGATTATTTTAGTGAACGACACGAGCTTAATTGGATGTGAATTTAATATTGGGGCTTTTTTTTTTTTTTTGGCATTTTAAGGACTTTTTTGACATATAAGCCTAGTTTTTTGTTGACATAATGATAAATTTAACCTCAATATTTATATCTTTTGTCAATTTAGTTATTTTTTTTTTTTGAACTAAATTTGAGTATTAATTTTTAAAAAAGAGTCAAATTATTTTTTTAACTAAAATACCAACTAAAACATTAATTTTTAACGATGTTGGCATGACAACCCGCATGACAACTCACGGGTACTTCATGCTGATATGATACTAGTTATCTTATATGTCATGTCAACAAATAATTTTAAATATATAAAAATATTAAAAAAAATAAAAATTATAAAAAATCATAAAAATTCAAAAAAATAGCATAATGTGCATGTTGATTGTTATACATGTTACTATGTTTAAAAACTTAATATTTTAATTCACCAAAAAAAACTAAATATTTTAGTCAATATTTTCGTTAAAAAAAATAACAATTCGACTCTTTTCGAAATGTTGATGGTTAAATTCAATTATTTTTAAAAAATTGAGGAAATAAATTTAACTAAAAAGAAAAGATTAAAATGCCAAATTGGCAAAAAAAAAGGCTTAATGATAAATTTGGCCACTAACGTTTACATGTTTTGTCAAAATGACTCTAATTGTGTTTTTAAGCTTTTTTTGTCATCAACTTTTGTTTTTTTTTTTTCAAATTACTTTTTCTAACATATTTAATGAAATTACTGTTAAAAAATGAATGTAATTTTTTACTTAAGTAACCCAATAAGATAACTACATCTGAAAAATAATAAAATAAATAATTCATATATGAAATTAAAAAATAACTCTTAATTTTAAAAAATGCAATTATCTAAAAAAATGTTTAAAAATGAATGCATATGTTTGTTTACAGAGAGGTTTTAAAAAGATAATTAATAAATCAAATCGAAAATACTGCATGTGTGCATTCATTTTGAAAAAAATTTAGATAATTATTTTTATTTTTTAAATTAAAAGTTATTTTTTTAACTTCATGAATTATTTATTTATTTTATTATTTTCCACATGTAATTATTTTATTGAGTTATTTAAGTAATAAATTACATTTCATTAAAAATATTCCATGTATGAAATTTCACATCATCCCGTCAACTTTTTTAACAGTACTTTCATCAAATCTATTAAAAAAACAAATTGAAAAAAAAAGTTAATGGTTAAAAAAAGATAAAAAATACAATTAGGATCATTTTGATAAACATATAAACGTTAGTGGCCAAACTTGTCATTAAGCCAAAAAAAAACTTTAACGGCCTATTTTATATATAAATGCTTATTATTGTATTTATTTTAAAAATATATAATTTTATATTTTTATAAATAATAAAAATTAATAAATACTAAAGTTTTTTTTAAAAATTCAAATTTATAAATTTATTGTCTTTTTAATAAAATCAAAAATTATGAAACTAAAGAAGTAAATATAAATGTTAGTTTTTTTTTTTTATCAAAATAAAGCCTTCTAATGAAATTAAAATTCTTAATTATAAATTAAATCTTTTGATAATAAAAATAATTTCCAATGATAATGGTATTCAGCCTAATTAGCTCCATTAACAATAATTACAAATAAATGAAAGTGATGAATCACTTCGTCCAATAAAATATAGATTTTCAAAACCTTGAGATTAAAAGTAGGAAGCAAATCAACAATTTGTAGATAATTTAATCTAATAACCACAATTAAGTGTCAGTATACAAATTGAAGACGAAAGCTGACTGTCATATATATATATATAGGAAGTATTTTTCTGACCAGAAGGCAAAAGTCTGTAAGTATTAGAATGACTGGCAAGTTTGTGTAATATCGAAAACAACAAACCCTTGTCCGTTTTCATAAAATGGAGTCTTGCAAATCAATGCACGTAACTTCACATATCTCTGTCTCAAATCCTTTCATACGTTTCTTTTATTTTCTTTACCATGTTTTAAGGAGACCTGTTCTTATTTTGATTCCTCAGTTTTTTTCTTCTGCGATTTGAATACCTTGCTCCCATGATTTTGCCTGGTAGTTTCTCGAAAAGCCACTTTCTCTGCATCTAATTATTGTCCCTATAAAAACGATGTATGTACATGCTGTCTTTTTTACGAGTTTGACGTGTGCAATGATGTCTATCTGTTAGACAATTTTGTGTAATGATTGCGCTCTTAAACTGGAACCCGGAACTCTTCTTCCATATCTTAAATCTGTTTTTGCAAAAATAATTTTTCCAGGGTAAGTGTTTTTCTGGATAGATGGCTCTGGTTTGATGTGTGCTTTTGTTTTTTAATTTATTATTCTCCACCCAGTTGAACATGAACTGTATGCTTTTTGTCCCCAATGAATATATTCGTTGAGAAAACACATAGATGATATTCTTTAAAATGTTGTTATGTTGCAGTAGTTTTTGTAGTTATTACGCCTTATTCTTGCCTAAATTCGGAGTTTGTCATGCTATTGGAACTTTTGTCTCTGCCTATGCTTCATAGGCATGTAGGCATGTCACCCATGTCCCATAGTGAATTTTCTTGTGATTTTAGATTCAAGTTGGTGTGGAATCTGGTATTTAAGCTTTTTTTTATGTGTGTGTATTCTGCAGGCCTTATATTCTTAAATAAGATGGATAGAGAACACATGGTCTTTAACGTACTGTAATTTTTGGTTTTTATTCTGTCGTTTTCATATATTTTATATTCTTTTGTTTTGATTGATTGCTTTTCGTTGATGAAATTTAAGGGCTCGGATAGTTGGATATCAAAGAGGAAGAACAAGAGTTTATTGAGCTAAATATATATAGTTATTCAGTTCAGCTCAAAGAACCAAGTATGGCCGCAGAGTATAGAGAGCCATTGTTAAAGAAGAAGTACTATAAGAACTGCCCTGGATGTAAGGTTGATGAAATGAAGGAATTGCAGCAAGGCCTCCCAATTCGGCCATTGCTTTCAATATGGATTATTGTCTTATGCACTGGTAAGGATAACCTATGTTGTTCAGGACTAGGATTTGAAAGTCGGATATGGGTGTGTCTGACATTGATATGATTAGTTTTTCTTTAAAAGTTTGTATGAAAGATTTTTTGGAAGTCATATCTTCATACTCATATGTCGGACGCGGCAACATAAGTTTCAAGGGAATTTTATGTAGAACGCCACTTTCATTGATTTCCTTTTATCTTTATTGGTCCTAATTTCCTACTGTCAAATGTTTCCAGCTCTGCCGATATCATCTCTCTTTCCTTTCCTATACTTCATGGTGAGTTCGGAGAATTTCTTCTCTTTCCTGAACTTTTTATCTTTTTGTAAGTTTATGCAAGTAAAAGTTAATTATTGTGCACTAAGCTAAACCCAGCTCAAGAGTGCAAGTTTTGGATACAGTTATGTATCCAAATGGGTATGATTAGATTTTTCTAAGTTTTTCAGTGTATTTGGGGGATATATAGAAGTCATATCCTTGTACCCATGTATGAATCAAGAGTGTCGGACTCGTATACTTCAAGAAAAATGAAAGCAGATTTACTTAACTTAATGTGTTGCTTACTGTAGTAGTTTTCCTTTCATTGTTCTGTTTTCAGATAAGGGACTTTCATATTGCTGAAAGAGAGGAAGATATTGGCTCCTATGCTGGTTATGTGGGTGAGCTTATGTTCAATGCATTCTCTTCATTGTTGCATTCTTTTTTTTCTTTCATTTTCAGTCAAACATATAAGCCTAACACAATGCTCAAAATCTTTGAAGGATCTGCATTTATGCTAGGAAGAGCTTTAACATCCGTATCTTGGGGAATATTTGCCGATCGTTATGGTCGAAAGCCTGTTATAATTATGGGAACTACTTCAGTGTTAGTGAAACTACTATCATAGTTCATATTTCTATTTGACATTTCTAAAGTAATGGTGGAAATTTTCTTAATTTTCGTTGCCAATGCATCTCAGGGTTATTTTCAACGCCCTCTTTGGTCTTAGTATAAATTTCTGGATGGCTGTAATTACAAGATTTCTTCTTGGAAGTTTGAATGGCTTACTTGGACCAATAAAGGTTCGTTCGCATTCAGCACGAAATGGTTCAAACCCAAACTCCATTGTCATTTATTTCTGGATAACTATTTGACTACTTCTCTCACAACCTCTAGGCATATGCAGTTGAAATTTTTCGAGACGAATACCAAGCATTAGGCCTATCAACCGTAAGCCTTTATTGACTTTTTATATGCTTTGGTAGCATGAACTTTTGCTTCTGCATTAGTTTAAGAAGTATTACTCTATCTCAGGTTAGCACAGCTTGGGGCATAGGATTGATCATTGGCCCTGCTCTGGGAGGTTTTCTAGCTCAGGTACTTCCATTTAATGCTTCAAATACAGTGTAGATCATTTATTAAATTCTATAAATGGTCTTTTATAATCTATATTACTCGGACTTGAGTGTGACTATTGGATATGGATATGTAACCGACACGGTTATGTTCAACTTTTTCAATGATTTTCATAATCATATATGCCCCCATAGTTATATCTGGATTTACGTTGGATATAGATGTGAGTTGGAGCAACATATTCAATAATTATGTCATCATGGTATTAGTCCATAGCATCTTTAACTTCAACTCACAGTTCAGAAACCAAGATTATAATCATGTTAAAACTGAGAAAAACTTAGTTTTATGCTTAATCTAAAGTTTTTGAAACTTTTTATGGAAAATTGTGTCTATCAACTAGTTTTTCACCTGATTTTGATATTTGTTTCCCTGCACTTCAAAGTATTCATTTTCTAAATTTTATGATTCAGCCAGCTGAGAAGTATCCAAATCTCTTTTCCAAAGATTCATTGTTTGGAAGGTCAGTGAATGTACATAATCTGCTTTATCTCTCACACTGTTAGATTTTAGAACTTTTCATGTTCTGTATTAGTACGAACTCTATATTGTTTAAATATGATGATATTCATTGTTGCAGGTTTCCATATTTCTTACCATGCTTGGCCATATCAATTTTTGCCTTGGCAGTAACCATTGCTACTTGCTGGCTTCCAGTACGTATTCATTCAGTTTAGTCCCTAATTTCCATCAAACCTATGCCCCAAAATATTTGTGGATATGAGTACGAGGATGTAATCCTCTAAGCAACTTCCAAATATTGAGGGAAAAAATGAACATACAACCATGAGTTATTTGGATCTTTATTTGTAAGAAAAATATTTGCTTGTTCTTGTAATGGCTTTATGTGGTTGGCAGTTTTCTCCATTGCAGATTCTAAATAAAAATCTCCGTTTATTGCAGGAAACACTTCATAAACACAATGACAATGATCAATCATCCGATGATTCATACGATGCTTTGGAAGCTGCATCTAATGAATCTAACACAAAAGATATAACAGAAAAGGATGAAGGAAGAGAATCCACTTCTAAGCAAAGCCTCCTAAAGAATTGGCCTTTGATGTCATCTATCATTGTCTATTGTGTTTTCTCCCTTCATGACATGGCCTACTCAGAGGTACTAATCATATTTAACTTAGATTCATACAAACTTGTCGAAAACTTCATGGTTTAATAAGCTATAGTAATCAATCTAATCAAAATTTGTTGCGATTCATCTTCATGCTGCAGATATTTTCTCTATGGGCTGTTAGCCCTAGAAAGTATGGAGGCTTGAGTTTTTCGACGGAGCAAGTAGGAGAAGTTCTTGCAGTCTCAGGTGTTAATAATGATCATATTAATATTCTGCATGTTTAAGATCATCGTAATACATTTTTCCTATGTTGCTATCCTCCAAAGTCTCTCCAAATACGTTGAAATCCTGGAAAAAAATTGAACATTTCCATGTCAGAAACATACCTATGTCCAACACTCACATCCAAGTCTAAGCAACATAGCTTTTTCCCACAACTGTATTCTCTTCACTTCATATAAGCTGCCATGTCTTGGCAAGATATAAGTATGAACTTCTGCAATCACAAGTATATGATTCCTTGATTAAATTTGTTAAGCGGTGTTATTCGACATCCATTAAGTTCATATATTTTGTCTTCGTACTTAGGTTTGGAGTCTCCACCAATTACGAGTAGTTCATTAAATTCCGTAAAATCTATGTTTTATATATTTTAAATCAAGAAAATGGAATTAATATGCTTAGTAAATATGGATAGCTGAAAGAGTTTGAGATTATTGTGTCCAAGCAAAACATGTGCTTCCTATGGAGTAAAGTTTTAAATTGATCAAATCTTCAACTTATCTTAGGTTTCAGCCTTCTTGTCTTTCAAATGTCCCTATATCCATATGTAGAGAGGCTTCTTGGACCTATAATGGTGTCTCGGATTGGAAGTGTATGTCTCCAAAACCTCGTTACATTTACCGTACTTCCCTGTTTCTCTATTTGTTAGTTTATAATATTTTTTCCCTGGTTACATGATTTCCTACTTGCAGATCTTAGCCATTCCTCTGTTGCAAAGTTATCCTTGGATAGCCATGTTATCTGGCTTCACTCTTACCTTGGTAATAAACTGTGCATCAGTCCTGAAGAATGTTCTATCAGTAAGTGAAATATTGGGAGGCATTTATATCAGTATATATATATAACTCGTTTTTAGAAATGGTCATTTAACTGTTAGACTTCACTGGTGCTTTAAATTTCTTCAAAACTTGTATTTTTGGACTTATATGCCTTCTAACTATAAAGTTTTTGACACAACTAGGTATCAATCATAACCGGATTATTCATTCTGCAAAATCAAGCTGTGGTAAGTCTTCACTCTTGATTATTCTTTCTTGTAATTATAGAATTAGAATCCACCTCTTCTTAATATGATTAAATCTGGGAAAACAGGACCAGCACCAAAGAGGAGCTGCTAATGGCATTGCCATGACTGGAATGTCTTTTTTCAAAGCAATTGGTCCTGCAGGAGGTGGTGCATTGTAAGTTCCTCTAGATTTTATCCCTTGCTGCTAGTAGGCCAGTATTCACCATTTTTCGATCTTGTTGAATGTTTTCTTTTTGTTTCAATTTCTATAATAATCAATCTCGTAATCTTTTGTTTCACAGGTTTTCTTGGTCGGAAAAGCGTCAAGACGCATCATTTCTGCCAGGTATGCTAAATCAACAAAGTTTCACTTTGAAATTTCGGGAAATGCTTGGTTATAATAGAATCAAAGCATGTTGTGAACTTTTACAATATCTTTGGAAACTTTTATCGTTAGGTCCGTATCAGTCCACACGTATCATAATTTTGGAGTGTTGATCAAAGTCAAAGTGACCTTCAAGCATTCGAACTTAAACTTGATTAAAAACGAATGTTGACATCAATAAGTTGAAGATTTTCTTGATCATGTCTTGAAACAAGGATATTCTAGGTAGCAAGAAAGCAGTAGGGTCTTGAAGCCCCATGCTCGGTTCACGCACTGTAGTTTGTAGCACATGGCTTTATTATTGCTTGTTCCACGATTGTGTTTAGCAGAAGCAGGTTTACATTGTATAGATACAAGAACTTAGAATCTAATTATTGTTATTTGATTACAGGTACTCAGATGGTATTTTTCATCATGAATATAGTCGAGGCAGTTGGATTTTTGTTGACATTCGAACCATTTCTAGCTCAACCGAGGCATCAAAACAAGGGATCCCAAAGGTTGGGATAATGATATTTAATTTTATTTTAAGAATACAAAAAAGAAGAGAATAGTCCAAAGGCATCAATCTCGGGATACCAGCTATGTCACTCGGGTTCTTATTCTTTTTGAATATTCTTACACGACACCTATGTTCAACACATTTAAATATAGGTATGAAAGGAACAGCCCCCAACTGCCTATATGTATCTAGTACTTATCACTGAATCCGAATAACGTAGCTTATAAGTATATTCCTTCTTGTCTATTGATGATATTTAGTCATTATTATTGCTCCCAACAAGGTTTTGGCAAAATGTGATTGCTGTTGATATAAAGACTGTTTAGCAGTTTTTGATGTATACTTTTGCTTTGATAGTTATTCTGCATGTTACCTAAGAATCTGCATGTGCATCTTACAAGATGTCAAGCCTTGTTTTGAAGTACATCAAGCAACCAAATAGAATTATGCTCTTTAGCATATACCTCATCCTTTTGATTCATAGGAGTTGACATCATCCCTATAATACATCCTATACAACATGCTGATACACAATCATTAGCACCAAACAACCTATCCAATGCATCAACCTTATCAACACCCAATTCACCACCTGTCTCAAACCATCACAGCCACTAACTCTTCACCACAAGTCAGTAAAGCATACTAGAAAACATCCACATCCCACAACAACTAGGAGTAAAGCAGGCGGTTTTAAACCAAAGATCTATATGGCTACAACCATCTCAAATGAAATTTCAAAAGCAACTGATATTCATGAAGCAATTGATATAAAATCCGGTTTGACTCCAAATAACCATAGTTTTTTATAATTTACATTTCATAAATTATGCAAGCACATTAGCTCAGATTAATCTTTAGTTTTGCGATTTTTCTTGCTCAACCAAGCATCGTAATAAAAAATGGCACTTGATCCTTCAACCTCTCCCTCTTACAAGGGAAGTGTTTAGGTGCAAGTGATTGTTCGAAATTAAGAAAAATCTTGATGGCTCAAAAGTTTTAAGCTAAGCTAGTGGCAAAAGGATACTCTCAAACAGTTGGCTGTGATTTTTATGAGAATTTCAGTCCTATAGTAGGAGAAGATACCATTAAGATAGCCCTAGCTGTTGCAGTATTGAATGGATGACCATTAAGGCAAGTTGATGTCATCAATGTTTCTTTGAATGGTTGATTATCAAAAGAAATTTGCATGAGTCAACCCCCAAGGTTCGATGTTGAAACATTTGATGGTCAACAAGTAGATTATAGGCTTCACGAGGCATTTGTGGCCTTATACAGGCACCAAGGGCTCGGTTTGAAAGGCTAAAGACTTATCTCACATCATAGCTCAAATTTTCACTTTTTCAGATCGATACATTCACTTTATAAGGATCACTCCACACTCCAAGATATTGGTTATGGTGTATGTGGTTGATATAATTGTGATTGGGGATTCTAACATTGAGATTAACAAGTTAGCTCAACAACTAAATGGTAAGTTTTTTTCTTATAGACTGGTAATCTGAAAAATTCCTAGTGTGGAGGTTCAAGACATGGCAACAGCTCAATCAAAGAAAACATACGATGGACTTGTTAATTAAAGCCTCTATACATGAAGTGCATCATGTTGCTATTTTTATGGTGGGTGCACAATAAATGGCTGCATCACATGGTAAATCTCTAGAAGATATCCAATAATACCAATGAGTGGTAGGTATTAGCACATAACTTCATCATGCTTTAACTCATCTATGATATTTGGTAATTTTATCGAGGTTATTAGTTTATTGATAAATAAATAATTATTAATTTAAAGAATATTTCATACTTTATGCACGAGTTTTTTATTTATCAAAACCCAATATGCATGTAGGTGTAATGAATCAAAGTTAATCTTGTAAATATATAGGTGCATGTATCAAAGTTAATTGATTCATGTAACAAAAAAGAGAGTTAATTTCATGTAATCAAAAAGAAAAAAGACTTAATGGTTTCAAAATCCAATACGTATATATTCATTGGATAAATTAAAAATTTTATTATAAATAAACACACGTATGTATCAAAATAATGTAATTCATATAATATTTTCCTCCATGACTTCCCATTTGAAAGGTGTAGAAAAGTCTACAATGCCTGATGAGATGAGAAAAGCATTATGTGAGTACAAAAATGAGCATCCCTCTTTTAAGTAAAAAATGTAACATCCGCGTTCTTGAATCGGATTTGAGTGATAAAATAGAATTGAAAATTAAAAATATTTAATTGAAGCAAGGAAGGTTAGAAAATTTTAAGGATTAAATAGTAAAGGAGAGAAAATATGGGGGACTAAATAACGAATTATCCAAATTGAGTTTTGAGTTATCATGGGGATTAGATTGATTGAGGAGGGGCAAAAGAGTAATTTGGTGGAAGATATTTTTGGAGGCAAAGTTTTGGGCCAAAGGTTGGAAGGTCCAGGGACTAAAAGTGAAATTTTACCATTTTTATTAAGTGAGATATTTTAAGTGAAAATTCTAGAGAATTTGAGAGAAGAAAAATTATTAAAAAGATGAAAATATCATCTTTTTCATTATGTTAGCCGTCCATGCCTATATCTTCCATTTCCAACTTTTGCTTTTATTCCAAATAGGTCCTTCCATCATTTTTAAGCCTTCCAAACTTCAAAACCTTCCATTTTCTTTGGAATTTCTGAAAGAAAGTCATAAAAGAGAGTTAGTAGACACCTCAAATCTCATGTAGAGTTATTTTTGGGGTGTTAGAGAGATAAATGATTAAATTGAGAAAATTTGAATTCAAGGGTTAAGGAAAGAAATGGTTAAATTCTCATGATATACATGTATTTTACTGTTATTTAGCATGAAAATTATTGAATTATAGCTTATAGCTTATATGTGTTTATGTGAAATTGAAGAGAAATAGAAGAGAGGCAAGGATCAAATTGAAGACAAAGGAAAAGAATAGAGCAAGGGGTAAAAGAGAGGAAATTCAACCTTTTTGTTGTAAGTACTACAAGAGTTTTGAATTATAGTTTAATTTCTCTAATGGTATGTGAATTATTAGCATAAAAATTGTTATATAGGTACATAATCTGAATGTTTACAATGATAAAATGAAGGGATTAATGTGTGATTTAGTAAAACAGTTTGGACAGAACAGAGGATTAACTTCGAAAATTCACCAAAAATTGTATATAATGAGTTAAGGATCAAATTATATATCTAATTAAAGCTTATTGAGTGTAGTTTCATATGGAACAAACAGTGAATTAAAAGCGATTGTATATTTCGAGATATACTAGTTTCTGTGTAACAAGGTCAGAGTAGGTTCGAGTTCCCCTGTTCTGAATTTGAAAAATCATATAAAAATATAGAAAAACTATTAGAGACTGAAATTTATATGGTTAATATCTTAATGAGTCTATTTTCAATAGAAATATACGGAAACATCATTTGATCTCTGTGCTAAAAGATGTATAATTTTTAGTGAAGAAAGGTCGAAACAGTCAAGCAGCAGCGAAGGGGTAAATTGAAAGAATTTACTGTACAATTTGACTAAAGTAAAAATTCTGGAAATTTTATGGTAAAAATAGGATTGGGTCTAGTTTCAGAAACATCAAGCGGATTATAATTTCAAATTCTGTAGCTCAAGATATAAATAATTTAGTGACTGTGACGCAAGTGAACAGCTTTGGAAATATAAATGTGAAGTATTTGATGATGTATTTATGTGAGATATATCATTTATGAGAAATGATGCTAATTGAGATTGTGCCCAAGTAAACAAATTAGAACCATTGTGATATTAGTGGCATGCCATTAAGGAACACTAGCGCACTCTCTGTTTAGCACGTCTCGTGCTCTCTGTTATTAGCACTGTGTGTGCTCTCTGATTAGCACTTTGTGGCTCTCTAATTAGTACTTTGTGTACTCTCTGTTTAGCACTGTGTGTGCTCTTTGTTACCCAGCACTTATGTGCTCTCTGTTAGTACTTTGGTACTCTCTGTTTGTTCCGTATATCCTAACGGTTCTATGATAGTCTACTATGGGCTAAGTTACAGAAAGTGGATAAAAGGGTAAATTGTGCCATTGTGGTAAGTTACAGGTTACATGTAAGTAAGGCAAGAAGTTTATATGCATGAGTACTTAAATGATCATTCATTAATTTTGTAGTGCTTACTAAGCCTTCACCGACTTAACGCGTTTATTTTAACGCGTAGGTACAAAAGCTACGAGAAGTTGAAGTCAAGTTAAGGGGACCTCTCATCACATCACATCACTATGAGTTTTTAAATTTAGGTACATGGTAAAATGACATGTACAAATGGTACTATTATGTGTCTCCAATGGGTGGTTATAAATGTTGTTTTGGATTACTATGAGTTGATGAATTGAAATGATGTATTTTGAATAAAATAACTTATAACACATCATTTAAAAAAAATTATTATACTCGTGTTAAAATCTCCGATACTGTATGTAATACTTCCGTGCCGGGTTTATACGTGTGAACCGGGTATAGGGGTGTTACAAAAAAGATCTGCAACAGTGGGTTCAAAAAACATTTGATCTCTCTGTTAGCCAATCAACAATATCAAATACTCTTAAAAGGTCATTTGAATATTTGTCAAAAGAGATAAAGAATAACAATGTTAAAAGGCACAAATCAACCAAATATCCTGAATTTGAGAAGGTATTGTATGAGTGATTTCTCCAATATCAAGAAAAAGTAAACATGACTGGAGAAATTATTCAAACTAAAGCAAAAGAGTTTCTACAGAAAATGTATGGTGATGCAAATTCCGAATTTAACTTCTCAAGTGGTTGGCTAGAATGGTTCAAGGCAAGACATGAGATTAAGTCTTATAAAAGATTTGGTGAAAGTGATTCAATTGTTATGGAGAATATTGAAGATGCTTTACCTCCAATAAAAGCTAAATTGAAAATTTTTTATTGGAATGATATCTATGATATGGATGAAACAGGCTTATTTTATCGTTTGCAAGCAGATCATTCCCTGGCTACAAAGCAATTAGAAGGATGAAAAAGAACAAAGAAAGACTTACTGTTGTGGTTTATTGCAATGGGGATGGTTCAGATAAAGTGCCTCCTTGGGTTATTGGTAAGTTTGCTAATCCTAGATGCTTTAAACATGTGAATACTGACAATCTTAACTGTCATTATTGATCCAACAAAAAAACATGGATGACTAAATTACTTTTTCAAGATTTTGTTAACTGGTTTAATGCTAGAATGACTAATAAAAAGGTCTTGCTTATAGTAGACAATTTTTCAGCCCATCCCAAGGTTATTGAAGTCTTGAGAAACGTTGAATTATTTTTTTTTGTCTCCAAATTCAACATAAAAAATTCAACCATGCGATGCTGCAATTATTATAGCAGTTAAGATTTATTATCGACGTCGTTTTTATTCTAGCATCTTAGAAGGTTACGAGAAAGGAGAAGCAAATCCTGAAAGATTAATGTATTTGATGCAATCAATTTTATTAATGTTGCTTGGAATATTAATATGAAGCCTACAACTATTGCAAATTGGTGATGTTGAAGGCATTCATAAGTTAAAAGAAGTAATTCTTATTTACACTACAGAAATGTCATGAATGTTGAATAGATTTTGAATTATCCAAGTGAAAATGAATCTTTGATGGAGTTACCTACAGATAAAGAAATTATTCAAGGAGTAATGGATGTGCAAGCTGATGACGAGCAATATCTAGATAACAGTAGTGTTTTACCACATGTTTCTCCAAAAGAGGCTTTTCTAGCTATGGATATTTTGAGAATTATTTAATACAACACGAGAAGAATATACCAGATTTGGTTTATGCCTTTCTAAAAGTTAAAGATAAAATTGTATTGATTCACATGCAAAGAAGAAACAGTTAACTATAGATGCATATTTTAGCAAAGAATAAAATTGAAAAAAATAAAAGTTGTCTAGAAAGCACTTTAGTTTTATATATTGTATATAAAATTTTCAATATGTTTAATGAATTATTATTTTATATTTGTTGGAAAATAATGTTTACTAGGGAACTTTGAGGCATATTATTTATGGGTAAAATTGGAGTTTTTGAATAATAAATTTTACTATTATATTTTACTCCATGAGACCTTTAAAAAGATATATAATATGCTCAAAATTGTTAATAATGAATGAGAAATTGAAGCTCAAAGTAAGCTACATGAAAATGATTGTTCAAAAAAAATAGTGCTTAAAACCTCATATCCCACATTGTTAAAAGTGTGGTATAGGAGAAGGATTTATAAGCTAAAAGCAACATGTTGATTAGTAAATGACTAAACCAAAGTTCTTCATCAAGGGGTGTTGATCAAACCAAAATGGGTTAGGGGCACACCTACATGATGTGGGTGACGCGAAATGTCTGGATAGGTCGAGCCTTATTAGGCGTACAGAAAATTTTAGCTCATTTAAATATTTTTTCATCTTCAACAGAATTATCCTTTGGTGTTTCAAAGGCAGTTACATAGCTTTATTTGTTTTAATTTTTTTTAACTCACCATGTTAGTAACCTACAAAACATTATATTTGTAACTCTCCTCATAATGTTTGTAACTCTGCTCATAAGTTTTGTAACTCTCATCATTATGTTTGTTTTAAATTTCATGTAACCGTTTCATGAAATTTCATTATAAATAGCCCTTTCTTCTTTTCATTTTAATATATCAAGTAAAGAACAATCACTTTTGCTCTCTTTCAAATTCATGTTCTTAATTTTCTCTCAAAATACTGCTTTTGCTTGGTGATAGAAGAGACTTGGTTAGAATTAGCCTATTCACTGAAAGTTATGCTGCTTTTGGTTGGTATTCGTTGTTATATCTTGGGAGATAGACGTCCAAAGTTCTTTAGCACCTAGGAGAGGGCGAATCTGTCTTAAGGAAACTATTTATATAGGCCTCAACAGATTTCTATATTCAATCCATCTACAAATACTACGTAAAGTGTACTTGTTATTTATTTTTAAATTTATTATTAAATCTAAATTAAATTTATATTTTTTATATACTACCTTTTGTCTAACAATCTTAAGACATAGACCTACAAATCAAAGGCAAGTAGGTATAGATAATTGAAAAACAATTTGGGAGTGCATGTGTAAGATTGGTTTTTTGAAAGACTTGGTGTAACAGCTCGATTTTCAGTAGTGTCGAAAATAATGGTTTCGAGACCAGAACTCCGATGAGTCGAGTCATAAATTATTATTTATTACACATTTATGATATCATTAGTGTCATATTAAATTTTGGTAAAATAATTTTATAGTTTGAATAGTTAATTAAACAAAAAGGACTAAACTGTAAAAGTTACAAATGTAGAGTATGATAAAATAGAGGGATCAAATGAATAAATTAACCAAAAGAAATTAGTTAGTGGATATGCATGAGATAAATTAAATATAATGAAGCTTAGTTAAGGTAACGATGAGCTGATTAAGCTTAAAGATGAAAGTTGAAGAAATTACAAAAATGTCATTAGGTATATATATGAAATTAAAAGAAGAAAAAATAGAATATTTTCACTTCTTCTTCTTCCTCTTCATGGCTAGGACAAGGGAACCTAGGGTTCTGCATTCCAAAGTTTGAGCTTTGATTTAAGCAAGAAAATGTTATCCGTTTTTAGTAATTTTTATGTTTTTGAGTCTGTATTAACTTAATCTAGCTAATCCAAGGACCAATTCGTGAATCTGTCAAATGTTATAAAACTTGCCATTGATTAAAATGCTTGTTTTGAAATTTATGGATAGATTTGAATGCTTGATGAATAGAATCATTGATTTTGTACAATGATTTTTGATGAAATTAAGGTTTGAGGACTAGATTGTGAAAATGGGAAAATACATATCCTTGTTGTGAAATGGTTGAATGGGGATGTTGGTGAACACCCATGGATATTCGGCTGTTATGGGATTGAATGAAAAATGGTTATTTTGCATGTTTAGACCTTAAGGACTAAATTGAATAGAAGTAAAATGTTAATGGTAAACTTGTAATTTTTCCCAAAGGATCAAATTGTGTTAAATGATTTGATTGTGTGATTTAATGTGAGAATTGGATGATTTGTGGATGTAGACTATGATCATGCCACATATCGTGGGAAAGGGAAATTAACGGAATAGTCCCTAGAGTTTAACCACAACTGCAATCCAGTTTGGTAAGTTCGTAATGTCAATTTTTTTCTTGTAACTACTTATAACTACCTTCTTTTGGTTTGTTAATGATTAGTATAACAAAACTGAAGATGTTAAAGATAGAACGACAGAAGAAGAATTTCCCGGTTTTGTACCAAAAATAATGGTCTGATGATTGAGATTCCTGCATTTGTTGCGGATTCTCTAAGGCATCATGAGTCACTGTAAAGTGAATAGAATCCAAGAATGGATTACAAGCTCTACGATGGATGATATTTATGCTTGATCGCATATTCTCGTCAGCTTAGTGTGAGCAGCATCGTATGGAACAGATATATCGTATCGATGGCTAAGAATAGCATTGTATACTGGTAAAAGGCATGACCTCTGGGTCAATAGGGAGTAAAATGAGCATCATGACCTTTGAGTTAGAAAGGAGTAAAATGAATAACGATCACTGAAGTTCAGTCTTGTTTTGGCTCGTCAAATTTATATAGTTGTTTACCACATGTTATTCGATAAATTGATAAACTTTGAGAACTTATTAAGCTATGACGCTTAACAGTAAAATTGTTGTTGTTTTGTAGATTTCATTTTGCGACTTGAAGATCGAATCATCTTGAAGACATCACACTATCCCGAGAGCTCGTTCGGTAGTATTTACATCACTCGGTTATATGACATGTACTATGATGAATTGACTTGTACCACTTGTATGAATGAATGAATCTTAGTTGTGAATTCTAGATAAATGTTGAACAAGTTGGTATGTTAGTTAAATGTAATAAACATACTATATGTGTTGTATGCAAGGTCTTGGAAACCATGTATAATGTATTGGTATACTTCTTGAAGTTATGGAGTAATGAATGTTTGATAAACTTGTAGTTTATGCTTAATTTATTAATTTATGTTTACTTGTTTCGATAGAACTTACACATGTATTGGTAGAAGTACAGGGTAAGAGAGAGGTTATTTACTGACTTAGATTGTATCGATAGTTGTATAGTAAATTTTGGTAGTTCTGTGTATACTAGTATCAGTAGATAGGATGCTTGTATCGGTAGAAGTTACAGGCTAAGACTTCTTAGCTCTCTGGAATTTTTAATATCGGTAGAAGTAAGACTTGGTTCGATAGAAGTTACACTTGTATCGGTAGAACTTTCCCAAGTATTGATAGAAGTCTGCACTGTTTCTAAATTGTTTACTGACTTAACTACTACTGATACTTGTCCAACAGGTATCGGTAGAAGTCTCCAAAAAAATTGTGGAAATGACATTTTTTCCCTTTTCGAGTTATGTTAACATATAATTGATGATTCATGTTGTGTACTTTGTATTCCTCTTTTAATATATGATTAAACGAAACAGAAACATTGGAAATAAACGCTATATAAAATCGAACGGACATCGGAACCCTAACTGATGACGGTTTCGAGTTTTGGGTGTTACACTTGGTATTTAAGTGTGCCTAGTGCATCACCTCTCTTTCAAAGTAACCTACCTGGTTCACTGTTCAATATTGTGTTTTCTATTAGTCCATGTGAATTTTTGTTTCGGGTTTTTAGTTTTACTAAATTCCTACCGTTTAACAAAAAGTTGTGTTTCTGTTTCTGGTTTTTAGTTTCTAACTAAATTCTTGACGTCTAACAGATTCATAAATTTACTAATATAGGTTTTGTTTCTGAATTCCAAACAGGAAAAATGTCTTAAACATCCAAGAATTCAAGTAGTCCTCATCTAGTGCTACTATTGTCCCTGCTCAAGCTCAAAGCCAAAGTCAAACGTTGTTGATGGCTATGAGCCATAATGAAAAACCTGCAAAATTCACCGGAGAGAATTTCAAAACATGACAACAAAAAATTCTGTTTTATTTGACCATGTTAAACCTGATCAAATTTCTAAAAGCTGATCCTCCTATTGTGAGAGAGGATAAGGTAGATCCTGCTATCGCTTTCAATGTTATTGAAGCTTGGAAGCACTCTGATTTTCTATGTCGTAATTACATTCTGAACGGTTTGACTGATGCACTCTATGAAGTGTACATTGTGAAAAAGACAGCTAAAGAAATATGGGAGTCATTGGACCATAAATACAAAACTGAAGATGCTGGAGCTAAGAAATTTTTAGTTGTCAAATTCTTAAATATTGTAATGATTGATTCTAAAGCTGTTGTGAATGAGGTGCAGGAATTTCAACTAACCATTCATGGCATTCTTGTTGAAGGGATAGTTATAAGTGAATCCTTTTAGGTGGCAGCCATTATCGAAAAGCTACCCCGTGCTTGGAATGACTTTAAGAACTATATGAAGTATAAAAGAAAGGAAATGACAGTAGAAGATTTAATTATCAAACTTCGAATTGAAGAAGACAATAGAAGTGCATCCAAAAAGCTCAACAAAGCAACTAATCTTGATGTAGATAAGGCAAATGTGGCAGAAGTCAAGAAGGACTTCAAGAAAGGAAAACAAGCTATGAATGAGTCTAAACTAGGACCAAAATGAGGTGTTTTCAAGAAGCCCAAATTCTAAGGGAAATCCTTCAATTTTAATAAGATGGGACACAAGTCATCTGACTATAGGCTTTCAAAAAAGAGTTAGAACTAACGAAGCTAATGTTGTGGACGATATTTCGAAAGAAATGTCTGATATAGTCTTGTGTGTCTGATATAGGTTTTATGTGGGAAGGGGATATGTAATCTTTGTAAAAGCAATGACAATGAAAAAAAATGTTGCTTTTTCCATTTATATGTTTGAGTCATTTAATTTATGACATGATAAGCTCGTACTTGTTAATTAAATACTTTATGAAGATTAATTAACTTAAAGCAAATTCACATTAATTATATTCATAAATGTAAAACATGTGTTGGGGAAAATTAACGAGGTCTTCATTTCAAACAATTGAAAGAAACACAGAATCACTTTATCATAACAATGCTTGTGACTTAAGATTTGTTCAAACGAGAAGAAAGAATAAATAATTCATTACCTTCATTAATGAAAGCACAAAACATTGCTACGTGTATTTGCTTAAGAGCAAAAACGAAGCTTTTTTTTATAAGCAAGAAGTTGACAAATGATTGTGGTAATGAATATGTTGAATCATTTGATGACACCACCATATTTTCCTTATATTAAATGGAGTAGTCGAACGGATAAATCTGACTCTAAACTCATTGCTAAGAAGCTCTGACTTATCACAAAACATGTGCGGGTGTCCTAGAACCACTTGAAAATATGGGGGTGTCTTGTTAATGTAATGGTAAATCGAAACATATGCGTCATCAACATAATATCATTAGACAATTGATCTCAAACGGAGTTATCTCTATTGATTTTGTAAAATCAAAAGATAACATTACGGAGGAATGTTGAGAATGTGCCTTAAACTTACTAAATAATAGGTTTGTAGACTAAGTCTTTCGAGATTTTTTAGTCTGTGGCATGATTTTAAGAGTAAATTATGATGTGGATGGATATCATCAAGATTTATTTTCCATTATATTTAGTTATATAATCTGAACAATACAACAAATTTACTTTTTCTATACTCTAAAAAATATAATTTCAATCGATTAAGCTATTTTTAACTTGGTTAATTATAGATGTTACTAACTAAGTGATTTATTTTTTCTGAACTCCAAAATATTCAGTAAAAACAAAGTTACAAATCGAAAAGGTTCAATTGTACATTACAAAAAGCCTAATGTGCAAGTCCACCTTTTCAACTTAGTTATTGTTATTCGAATAAAGTGTAATGGCTTATAAATAAAAATTTTACAAGTTCGAGCGTCTCTGTGTGCATTAACAAAAGATTAAGAAAGTATGAACAGATACTACCATGTAACCACACCAATATATTCAAAAAAATTGTTTAAAATAATATAAAAATATCCTTATATTAATATACTAGAAATCTTATCTCACATTTATGTGTGTGAAACCACATATTTAAAACACATATGTCTATTTAAAAGTAACAAACAATAAACAATGAAATGTATGTTTTAAAACTAATTAATCATAATAACACATGAAATACATACGATATTAAAATTTAAAAAATAGATTAAATTATGTGTAAAATGAAATTTAAACACATAAACACATCGCATTACAATTATTTATCATAATTTTGTCACCAATTATAAATCAATGTCAAGTTGACTTATAATACAAATTCAATAAAAAACATTATTAATATATATAACGGGTGAAGATAACAAATTATACATATTAAAATAAAAATGTATAAAATAAATTAAAATAAAATTTTAATTGAGTAGTAAATTTAAGGTTTTAATAATCTAATTTGCGTGAGTTTAAATTTTACTATATGCATATTTTAATTAATTTTTTTTAAATAAAAAACTTAAATATTCTCAAATAATATAATTTTTATAATTACAAAAAGACATATTCGTAATTTCTTCATTGAGTTGATGATTTAATTGAGGGTAACGTCAGCTCAATTAAAAACTTAATAAATAATATAGATAAAAAACCAAAAGAATTAATCATTTGTAACAAATATTTTTATTGGATAAAAAATTTTAATTTTAATTTTCTCGAGTAAAAAGCTACATGATCCAACTAAGGATATGATCGGTAAACTAAAAAATTAAGTGCAAAAAAAAAAAAAAAAGCATTGAAAAATAAATACTGAAATATTAATTGAAAAATAATATATATTTTAAATTTATTCAATTAAATAATATATAATATTAATATCCAATAAAAACACCAATACCAATAAATAACTAACTTAATTCTCAAATCTACCTCCCAATATCTCAAAATTCTGTTTTTTTTCTTCTTTCCCTTCCTTTTGATAAACTCAAGTGAAAATTTTCCAATACAACAAAAAACTAATTTATAAAAAAAAAAAACTAGGAAAAATTCAGAATTAATATACAAACCAAATACAGAGTTCATCAAAGCAGAGTAATGAGAATGAAAACAAGAAGAGCAGCAATGAAAGAGTACTTAAGAGCAGCTAAAAGAATAGCCCCTGAGATAAAAAACAACTGCAACAAAACCTGAACACTGGCCCACGTTAGCAGACCCGTCAATCCAAGGGCTACGATGTTATCTGGATCTGGGTCCAACAAATCACCCAATCTGAAATTAAACATCGACCGTCGTTCATTCCTCGATTCCCCTCCGTCATTCCCGTTGAAGGACTCCTCCGGTTGCACCTTAGGTTGTTTTTCTTCTCCTTGTGGTTTCTTGTTGGGTTGTCTGGATAAGTCATCGTTGTTCCCGTTTTGAGCAAAGAGAAATGAACGTGAAGGATGTTTTGGTATATGGATTTGGGGTTTCAGAAATAAAGGAGCATATTTGAAATTAAAATATAGATTTGGAGAAGTTGATGGGATTTGGGGATGTATACACGAGACCAACCCTAACATTTCCTCCCCCTTTTCCTTTTTCTAGATTTTGCCTGGTTTTCTTGGGAGAAATAGAAACGAAGGTAAATTATGTAATTATAAAAAACAAAAAAAAACAAAAAGACAAAAGTATCCTCGAAGGGCAAAAGAAGATTAAACATAAACATTCGACCACAGTGGGAGTCGAACCCACGACCTTTTGATCCGAAGTCAAACGCGCTAATCCACTGCGCTATGCGGTCGGATTGACACACAATCAACATTAAAATTATACCAACTTTTAAAGTTACAAATTTCTCCATTACTCCACAATTTTTTTTTTGTTTTAATTTTAACATTTTTTGTGTCCTGTTTGTATTTATTGAGATTCAAGATAATTTTTTATAAAAAAAAAGGAAATAAGCCGTATAAGTCCGAAGTAATTAGCTGAATAAAAGTGATTTCAGGATAATTGGGTTAGTTAATTAAGGCTTTGGGGAAAGTCCAATCCTAAAAATATTATTATAAGGCCCAAAGCCATATGACTAGTAATTAACCAACATTTTCTTTGTAGGCCATTTATGAAAGGATTAGCTTAAGCATGATTGGAAAAGTAGTATTATAGAATCTCGTGTGTTGATCTAATGGTGAAAGTGTTCGTTGTCTCAAATATGATCTAAGTTCGGATCGCGTTAATCGCGTTGCTATTAAAATTTTAACCTTCTCTTACAATTCACCAAAACAAAAATTGTATTATGAGTATACTTATCCATCATGCTAAAAGATGGAAAAACATCAGAAAGAATATCTAGTGGAGAGTGATTCGTGAATCGTATCTAGTAAAAAACTACTACCAGACCATCCCATATTCCGTCATGTATCATTGTTAAAATTGGAGGATAATAATATGAGCTTAACCCATACTTTTTATCTTATTATAAAAGAAATATATACAACATCCAACAAAACCGCATAATATCAATTTTATTAGTTGATATTATTTTCTAAGAAAACTGCATGAACTTTTTGTATCAGAAAACCATAACAAAACAATATATTTTCCCTTTAATTGGCTACACTCTTTTTCTTTTCAAATATGGTTTGGACTTTAGAGCAAGAGATTTGCTAATCATGACTCAACATAAAGATTGTCTCCCTTTCTTTCCTTTTCTATTCTTCTTTTTTATATCTTTTAAGGGATCCGATAAGATATAAAGATATTTTTAGATAGATATTTATTTTTAATACGGTACGGTTAATATTATTTTTGTGATATTTAATTTTATCATCATCGTTATTTTTATATTAATTATAAATAAATATATTATTTATCCGAAAGAACTTTAAATTTAGATTATTTCTTAATCTAAGCTATTCTCTCACTGTATTGTTTTTTTTTTCTTTTAATGATGCTCAAAATTAAAATGTATCGAAAAAAAACTTGAAAAAAATCCAGCTCATACTCATCCATGTTTGAAATTGTTTTGGATGGGAATCATAAAAAGGAAGGGGGGGGGGGGGGGGGGTCAAATCCATTAGACCGGAGGAACCCAATGAAGAGGGGTCCGTACGACCAGATTGACATGATGATGATGGTGATGATGAGGATGATGTGTGTGATGTACAGCTGTGATTGTAGGGTCCCCTCTTCATTCCCCTACTACTACTAGTACTACATTTCCCATTTCCCATTTAGGCAACGACAAGCCCAACTTTCCCTCCTTCGCCTTCCCCACTCACCCCCCAAATATTCTTCTTTTATCTTTTCTCTTCTTTTCTTTTTCTTCTTTAAGCTTTTTGTTAACCGCACTGCCTTGCCTTTCTCTGATCTTCTTCTTTGCCACTTCACCCTTCTACATTTCACTTCTTATTCATTTTGCTTCGGCTCCGCTCCGCTTGGCTCAATTTTAAAAATTTTTAGGTTAAAATATCTCATAAGCCCATGTATTATTTATAAATTTTAAAATTTAGTCCATATACTTTTAATTTTAAGAATCAAGTTTTTTACTTGTCGAATTTTAAAATTCAAGTTCAATTGTTAATATTATTACAACTTCATTCTTTAATTATTTTACTATTAAATGTTTTTTATTTTAAAATATCGCATCAATAAATTTAACAAAAAAAATAATTATGTTAATAATTAAATTTAAATTTTAAAATCTAAAAAAAAAAAAATTATAAAGATTATAATGGCTAGCATTTTTTTTAACTTTTTTTTTTAAATTATTTGCGGTTCAATTCAAACTTGGTAAGAGATTCGTTGCCTATCACATTTCATGTCAATTGGTTTAGCTGTAGAGTTATTCAAATCAATAACATCTCTTTATTTTAGTGAAAGTCGTAGCATAGTCTTTATATTTTAATTTACTAATGAATAATTTTTATACTTTATAAGAACAAAAATGTTATTCCAATTTGTTTGTAAACATATGAATTTCAAATTTTGATTTATTTTAATTTATTATATTTGAATTCATTGAAATGTTGATTTTGGTTTGTCTTTTACATAATAATTATTAAACTATTGGTTTGTAATTACTTAATTAAATTAATGGTATTAAGTGATTCATTTTCTTATAGATTGGGTGAAATTAATGGTGTGTAAATTTCGAGTAAAATCAATTTAATCGTTAAATCTAATTAATTCGATTAGGGTTAGTTAATAATTTTTTGAAAGTACAATTAACGGTTAATTTGATTCGAAATCAGTTAATTAATCAAAAATTTATATATTTATATACATTTACATATAATAGATTTGGTTAATTCGATTATTTTGGTTAATTTGATTAATTTTTTTATATGTTTTATACTTGTTTTAATAAAAAAATATATAAATTTCGGTTAACCGAATTAACCAAAAAAGTTCGGTTCGATTAATTTTTTTAAAAAAAATTTTGATTTAGTTAACGATTAAGGGTTTAAAAAGTTCAATTAATTCGGTTAATACTAGTCTGGGTCGGTTAACCAATTGAATACACCTAGACGAAACTAGAAAAAAATTTTAAAAGGCTGAAATTAAATTGTGATTTTTAAAATGGAAAAAATAAAATTTTATCATTTTAATAGTTTATATATTTATAATTTTTAAAATGATAAATTCAAATTTTTATATTTTTATGGGGATTAAAATACAATTTTACCTTCACTAATTTAAAATTTTAAAAAATTTTAAAAACTTAAATTGAAAATTTTACATTTTAGAGAGATCGGGACCTCTATCAACCTCCTCTAATTTCACCCCCTATACATAATTTATGGACTTGTGCGTCCCAAATATAATGGATTTAGATATCAAATCTATTTTTTTAACAAATTCAAATATGATTTATTAGATGTAATGATTTATATAGAGTGATAATTAATGGTGAACATTTAATTTTTCAACTGTATTTTGATAATCATTTTAACTTAATAATTTTTTCAATAAAAAAGTGTTGAATATGATATATAATTAAATAGCTATTTATAATTTAATGGAGAATATTTTCAATTAATTCTATTTTATTTTATTTATTTTAATATTATATTATTCTATAAAAATTTTACATTTAAATTTTGATTTTTGTTTAGAATAAGGTGAAATGTTTAAAAATTAAGGATAAAATGTAGAATTTATTTTTTTAATAATTTAAAATCTATATTTATCAAACAATCTAATCATATTCTATAATTAATTTTAAGTAATATATGAAATAATTTTATAACTTAAATTCAATACTTAATTTTTCAACACTATTTTTTTTTCAGCATTTAATTTTCTAGTTTATCAAATGACACCTTAATGTTGAAAATATTTTTTTTGGGTTAAAATAAATAGAAGTAGTCTTCAAATTACATGACTCCAGAAGAGTTTGAACTTAATTGTGCTTGTTGGACATCATTCTCTAATAAAACGCGCACACTTCTTGGCGGTCCAGTGAAGAAATACCTCATATCCAGATCTCCAGATGCTAGTTTAGCAATACAATCCGCCACTTGATTTTGATCACGTGGGATATGTCGGAACTTCACTTGCCAACTCCGAGTGAGAATAGAATGGATGAGACGAACTTCTGCGTGATTATTTTCTAGTGCATATCCATTGCTAAGTAGCTCCATCAAGGTTGCATTGTCGCTCTCAATTTCCACTTAACGAAAACCTTTATCTCATGTAACCATCAAGCCTTCAAATAGTGCACGTGCTTTCGTCTGAAAAATACTTGATACACTAACCCGCATCCAAAACCCAAGGAAACTATTCCCTAAATGGTTTTGGATAACACCTCTTATAGATGCAACAAAAGATGTAGTTGAAACACTGCCATCAACATTAACTTTGACCCAACCCTTTGCTGATGGTTGCCAAAACTTCCCTGTATAGATGCAACTGCTGGTGATATTTTTCTTGATGGAATTATGAAAGATACGTGCCCATGCTATGGCTTTAGCAGTTAACTTCATGCTGCTATAACTTGCACCTTGAAAGATAAAACCATTTTTATACTTCCATATCAGCCAAGCAAAAATTGGAGACAAAGTGGACCATACCCTATTACATTGCATATACTTTTCATTGCATAACAGCAATATCACCCAATAATTCAAATTAGCAATTGCTCCCAAAGTTGACACGGAACAAGGGATTGCCAAATGTTCGCAGCAAATGGACAATCACGAAACGCATGAAGTGTTGTTTCAACTGTAGCGTTACACCTCGGACAGCTCAAGATATTGGTCATTCTTCTATTTGATCGCACCTCATTCGTGAGAAGACGATCTTTTAGCAGCAACCATATAAATGTCCTAACACGTTGAGGAGTAGCCATCTTCCAAACCATAATGTTATGCTCCCAGTTAGCAACTCTATGTTGGCTCATCAAATTCCTGTATGTTAAAGTTGTAGAAAATTTTCCATTGGATATCCATCTCCACACAAGATGATCTACCCCACTATCAGGGGATGGAGGCATGATTGCGGCAATAAAATCCAGGACATTACTAGGTAGCTATGAGTTCAACCAATTTCAGTCCCACAATCCCAACTCAGTTACGATGTCTCATACCCTTAGAGTTTCATCTATGGCAGTACCCCCGTTATGTAACCTCTTCAAAGGCCCAATACCACTAATCCAACAATCATTCCAGAAGTTAACCAAGCTACTAGTACTAACCGACCATACAACTCCATCCAAAACCTCCTTCCACCGCAAGGAAAGCTATCGCCATAATTTAGAAGAGCAAGCTCTGCCAATGGAGGTAGGTAGTAATCCTTGAACGTTATACTTGCTTGTCAAAAGATGAACCCACAAAGCATCAGTATTAGCTAGAATATTATAACCCATCTTCAAGAGAAAAATCAAGTATTGGTCTTGAAGTTTACGGATTCCTAGACCCCTTTTTTCAATAGGCAAGCAAACTTCTTCCCACTTGACAAAGACAACTTTCTTCTCCATTCTACTCGAACCCCAAATAAAATTCCTTGCTATTTTCTCAATTTCATTACACACAGTGATTAGAAGCTTAGTAGTGTTCATGAAATAATTTGGAATTGCAAGTAATATTGATTTAGCTAATATGATACGCCTAACTAAAGAGAGCCTACGAGCTTCCCAGTGACATTATTTTCTTCGAACTTTATCTACCACAAATTGAAAGGTGGAAGGCAAAACTCAAGAATGAAACAAAGGCATGCCCAAATACATTCCCAAATCATTCACTCTACTAAACCCAAGTGAATTACAAACCAATCGAGTTGTATCTTCAGAAGTATTGTGAGAAAAGAATACCAGAGTTTTATTCTTGTTTACTCTATGACTTGAATGTGCACAAAAGGAGTTAAGCAATCCATTAACACAATTTGCACCTTTCATACCAGCTCGACAGAATAGCATCAAGTCATCAGCGAAGAACAGGTGAGATAGTCTCGGCCCTTAACGCGACATCAAAAGAGGTTCTTAGTATTTGTTTTGAACAGCCGATTCAATGAGATGACCAAGACGCTCCATACCCAAGACAAAGAGGTACGGAGACAGCGGATCTCCTTGTCATAAACCTCTAGTCGGAAAGGAAACATCCGTTATAGCACCATAATCACCTTCACTAACAATGTCGGTAATCCTGTATCTTTCAAAGAGTCTTTCAAAAAATCCTAATGTACTCTATCATACGCCTTATCCAAATCCACTTTAATGGCTATTCACCCCTTTTTGCTCTTGGTAGATTTCATCGTATGAATCGCCTCTTGGGCAATAACAATATTATCCAATATACTTCGACCTGCTATGAAACTGGTTTGGTTTTGAGCAATCAATTTTTGCATGACAAAACATAACCGATTGACAATAGTTTTAGTAACGCCTTTTTATAAAACATTACATAAACGTATTGGACGATACTGCAATAGAGACTTAGCACTTTCCATCTTTGGTAGCAAAACCAGAAGAGTCTGATTAATGCTTGGATCCATTGGAAAACCTTTTATGACCCTTTGTACGAAGTGCACCACACTCTCACCTACCACTTCCCACTGAGATTGGTAGAATTTCGCATGAAGACCATCGATCTCGAGTGCCTTATAAGGAGCCATATGATAAAAGGCCTTCCTTATCTCCACAGCTGAAACATCGGAACTAAGGAATGTAATCTCATCATCAGACAACTTCAGAAACATTCCCTTACAAGGAAACTGTCAACATCCAGAATTATCCTCTAAGGAATATAATTGTTTATAGAAGTTCATAGTATGTTGTTGTAATAAGTCATCATCAAAACACCACCCTATCCCTTCAATTTTAAAAGCTTCAATATGGTTCTTCTTTCTTCTGGATAGAGTACGAGAGGAAGAATTTAGTATTCTTATCACCCTAAATAAGCTAAGTGTTTCTAGATTTTTGGTACCATAAGAGTTCCTCTTGTTGGAGAGTATCTTCAATAGCCGTTCTCAACTCAATCTCATAATCCCTCAACCTTTGACTATTACAGTTTTTCAAAGCTAATTAAACCTTGCAAAGCTCTCCCATAAATCGTTTCTTCCGAGCAAAAATGTTCCCAAACATCTTGTTATTCCATTCCTTGGCCGATTTAGTAAACCCATGAATATTTACTGTCAAATCATTCTCCAATTTCCCACTATCACGAACCAAACTACCAAATTCAGGATGAATGAGCCAACTAGCAAAGAATCGAAATGGACGATTAACCTTTGGCGATGCAATAGAAGTTGTGGAAACTAAAATAGGCCTATGATCAGACTTCAATCTGTGAAGATGCCTTACTAATGAATTCAAAGCACAAGCCAACCATTCCTTATTGCAGATGGCTCTGTCGAGTCTTTGATACAAATCCCCTCGATTTCATGTGAATAAAGACCCTTGAAATCCCATGTCCTTTAAGAAATTATCCTCAATCACTGCCCGAAATTGTTTACACCCAGCTTTTCTATTTTGTGAACCACCTTTCCTCTCGCTTGAATCAATAATTACATTAAGGTCCCCAGCACAAAACCATGGTCCTTTAACCATTCTTGCTAAAATACCCAAACAATCTCATAACTCTCTCCACTACATCGAATGGGGATTAGCATAAATGGTAGTGCATAAAAAGGACGTGGCACTAACACTATCCGTAATGCGCACGTGAATGAACTATGGATTGAAGAGAATAACCTCAAGATGCACATTATTCGTCCATAAGAGCCATATTCCTCCTACGAACCCCATCAACGCGAAAGGAATTAAGAAAATCAATTTTTAAAATAACCACATCCTCCTTTTGTCCACTAACGCGCGTTTCAAACAAGCCAATTACATCAGAATGGAGTTCACAAACATATTCTTTAATAAAATTGTGGAATTGAGGATAACCACACCCCTGACAATTCCAAAAAAATAATTTAAGATCACTAATCATAAAAATATTGATAAAGAAGAAGAAATGCAAACCCGAAGCCAACTACGGATTATCTTCAATATTGTGATTCGTGACATCATCCTCAGAAACGTCCACAAGGCCACCTTCATCATCAGTATCCATGTGACTGCCACTGCCTTGTCCCAAATTACGAACAATATTTTCCACTGCCTCTGTGACATCCACATTCTGCTGCTTGTTTGTAACAAAGCCAACTATTAACACCAAACTAAGAAGCCTTTGTCCATGATTTTCATTCATACGATCCCCAAACATTTGCATATTCGAGTTTACATTCTATTTCCCTTACTGCTGTTGTTTGCCTAAATTAATAATTTTAACCACTTGATGCTTTATGCCCGTTAGTGTAGTGTCCATCCTCACTTCCTGAAATCAAAGGAGAGAATTGTTCTGCTGATCCTGGCTTGTTTGAATATTTTGTCCAATCTCCTTAAGCACAAGGCCTAAACCTGTAACTTTCTCAGCTCTAAGGCCTGTCGACTTAGTCACCTTCAAACTTGGTTTGGACCCACTTGAGATAGCAATCCCTTTCCCTTTATGAATGATTGATTTTGCAACCACCTTTCCAGTCGACTTCCCTTTATTAGCTGGGGGTATTAAATGTGTGAAATTTCTTTCCATTGGAGCAGCCATGTTTGGGGAAACAATCTAACCGTTTCCCTTAATTATGCCATTTTGTTCGCCTAAATCTTCGCCAAGCACCCCAAACCTGGATCCTCCAGTCAATTTGCCTGCCACCGTTGAATTCTTGAAAGCTGTCAGTCGTGTAATATGTCTCTATTTCTGTTCGACCAATATCCATGGTCCAAAGTGTTCTTCCTTTACTTTTTTATGAAGATCTTGTGCCTTGCTAACTGGTTGTTCTCTCACACCCTCATTCGAGGGATCGACAGCAAACTTCGTTGGGCAAAGATCTTTACTATGCCCAAATCGCCCACACTCAAAGCAAACATTGGGCAATGACTCATACTCCACTCTTTGTGTTCTCCCCTAAATCTTTAACTTGGAGATTAAAGGTTTGCGTAGGTCAACACTAACAGCAATATGGATAAATCGACCATGAATTCCCTTATCAGTGTTATAATCAATTCTCAGCACCGAAATAATTACCCCCTCAATCGCCTTTAGCAAACAGTTGTTGTATAATCCTTCCGGTAGGTCAGGTAACCGAACCCAAACCACAATATTTTGAGGAAGTTCCTCTTGTGTTGAGAACGATGGCGACCAAGGACGAACTGTGAGATATTGCCCAAAGATGGTCCAAGGACTCTGTGTCAAAGCAGTCGCATAATCCTCTTCATCTTGAAACTTGACTAAATAATAGTCATTTTCCAAGTCATTAACTGAAATGGCTTGGTTGTATTCCACAGATCCTGCACTCTATTTGCTAAAGCCGTAAAACTCAATTTACGACCAAGCAGCTTAATAACGACTGAAAAAGATATTCGCTTTTCAATGAATCGATTCACTCGGTTAGAAAAATGAATATACGGGATCCCATCCACCATTTCAGTGACCACATCTCCTTTCATAAGTTCAAAGTTTTCCTCTTCTTTGTTTGTTTGAGTCGTCGACCCAGATCCTATAAGCTTTTCTTTGAAAGACATTTTTGGTGCCTCAATTGTCTCTACTCGAACCCCACTACCATCCACCATATGATCATCACCATCAGGAGGATCCAGTGGATGTCGACGAACTTTCTTAGTCGATCGGCTAACATTGTCATCCACCAATAACGTCGGGGAGCCAACGGAGAAATCACCTACAGGGAGAGACATTTTAAAAAAAAAAATTAGGAGCCCAATCAAGTCTTTTTCTTTGCTTTTGTTTTAATGTATATTGACTAATGTTGAAAATATTAAGTTAATTTTATTTTTAAAATCTTATTTTTTTTGAAATAAATTATTTTCTTAATTTATTGAAAATTAAAATATTTAAATTATTATTCTTAACTTATATCCAAAACTATTCAAAATAAAATAAATAATATCATATTAAAAAGATTGAAATGATGAAATAATGAATTTTCAAAAATCAAAATTAAATTTATTATATTCAGTGTTTTCTTTACCAATGGATCAAACAAGTTACAATATAAATTCAATATTAAAAATCTCATGTGTTGGCCTGATGGTTAGAGTGTTCATCGTCTCAGGTGTGGCCTGAGTTTAAGTCGCGCTAGTCGCCTTGCTGTTAAGGCTATACTCTTTTCTTGCAATTAACCAAAAAAATTCAATATTAAAGATTCAATAGTTAATTTTTCAACATTTAGTTTTTTTCAATATATTAAACACACCCTAAAACTCTTGTCAAGTGCCTTTTTGACACGTTTTTAAATCCCGTCAAGTGTCACCCTCATCGTCCACCTTAATATTGTATAAAAAATGAATTCTTAGATATTTATATATTTAAAATTATTATTTAAACCCCCATTTTATTTATGGAAAAAACAAATTCTAATATTCAAATTCACCATTTATTTACCTATTTATATATTTCTTATTTAATATATATTTTTAAGGGTAAATTATACAATTAGTTATTAAACTATAGGTAAGTTTTCGTTTTAGTCATTTAACTAAAAAAAGTTACAGTTTGATTAGTGAACTATTTGAAAGTTTTTATTTAAGTTATTAAACTATTCAAATTTTTTTCTTTAAATTATTGGGTTGTTAAGTTTTTAATAAAGTTCTGCTAGCGAGCTCCGAGTGGCATTTCGGCGATGAGTACAGTGGATCAGTACTCATCAACAAGTAGAGTAACTTGTCTTAAATCTAAGTCGAATTGACAATCAATGTCGATGATTGAAGAAAAAAGATATTTGAATTTTGGTTCACACAATAATGACGTTCAAAATTAGTTCATGAAGAAAAAATATTGAACTGTATAAAAGAAGGAAAAAAAAGAGTTTTTGAGTAATGCAGGTAATACGAATAGAGAAAATCATATAACACCGATTTTTACAATCTAATGACTCAAATGAAAAAAATTAATAATTCAATAATCAAATTATAATTTTTTTAATTAAATGACGGAAACAAAAAATTATTCATAACCTTATTTTTAATACTGGATATCAGAAAAAGAAATAAAAACAACATTCTAAAGAAAAAGTTGGAATAGGTTTTTGAATATAAATACAGTAGTTTCAAATTTGGGAATCAGTAGGCAATACAGTTGAAAGGTTAAAAACTGAATTAATCAGAAAGAATCTGGTTCGAATAGATAAAAAGTTTGTTCTTATATATTATTCTTAACTAATGAGATTTAAATATAGTTTACCATTAAATCAAGTCATCATTTATTATTTATATTAATTTTTTTACAAATATATTGATTACGTAATTTTATTTTTACATACATCATGGGTGTACCATAATCATACATATATTTAATCAATTGATATCATGATTAATTTTACTGTATAATATTATATAGTTAATATATATAATTGATTTATGCATCCTACGGTATGCAAACTAGTTTAATTATATATTAAAAGGTTAATTGAGTTGGCGTCACTTATTAATCGGATTCTAATTCATTTGGAAAATTATTAAAAATTTATTTATTTTACAATGCAATAAATATTATTTTGAAAGATGTTTATGTTTTTTATATTTGATAAACTTTAAAAAAATACATACACATGATAAGAGCAGAATACTTCTCAGGTTGATACCTTCGCACTAACACTATTAATTTGTGTTGATGTATCACTAATCTTCAATTAGATGGTGACACATGGCACTTCTCAGTATGAAATGAGGTGGACATAAATTAACAAATTAAAAAACCCTTAAAATATATAAATTAATTAAAAAATAAACATTTTTTTCATCAGTAATGAACCTGAACATATATTTGTCGTCCGATTTATTCTAGATGTATTTTTTTAGTATGTTTATATATTTTTTATTTTTTATTATAAAATATCATTTTTTTAGTTTTCATTATTTTTTAAAATAAAAAATATAAAAACATATAATATTTTGAAAAATATATAAAAAATTACAATATATGAATATATAAAAGAGCTTAAAATTTATAAATTTATAAAAAATATATAAATATATAAAATAAATAAAAATTTATATTTTTATAAAAATATATAAGGGAACTAAAATAACATATGGTTGTCCAGATACATTTGAATTTAGACAATTATTTATCTAGATTCATTGTTGATGTAATTTTTTTAATAATTTATATATTTTAAAATTTCAAAATGAAAATAACAACTTGATATTTTATAAAAAAATTAAAAATATATAAACTTATTAAAAAATACATTTGGAATGAATCTAGACATCTGGGTGTCTAGATTTAGATGTATTTGGAGACCAGACAATCATTTGTCCTAGTTCATTCTTTGATGTAAAAAAAAATTACAATTTTCTTTATTAAATTATATATTTTAAAGAATTTTTTAATTTTTTTTAATTTATGTTTGTCTCGTGTCATATTTAGAAGCTGTTATATGTCATAAGTGGATTGATCATTAGTGTCATATCAATATAAATTAACAGTGTTAGTGTAGAGGAACCAACCTCAGGGACGAATCTAAGGGATTGAAAGAGGTCATGACCCTCCATAATAAAATGGAAAAATTTTCATTTAGACCTTTAAATTTTTTTTAAAATTTTAAATTAGTAAATGTAAAATTATACTTTGGTCCCTTAAAAATGATAAAATTTTGATTTAATCCTTTAAAATTACATTTTTACTATCGTAAAAATTACAATTTAAATTTAACTCCCTCAAAAAAAAATTTGGCTTCGTCTCTGACTAACCTGCGTGACGAAATTCAAGATTAAGTAACAACTAAATTCTGTTGAAAAAGTTTAAAGGACAAACTTCATAGTAACCCTAGGCGAGGTAAGGAACCTCGCTTGGAGCTTGGAAGGCGCGAAGTGGCATTTGACTGCAACCCATTGATCGCCATTGTCATTTTGTATTATGGTTTCGCTTCTGATGTAGCGAAGTGCGCAGGTGCATGTTGTACAGAAGTATATCAAGTCTGTTGAGTTAATTTCATTGTCTTGGAGCCATTGGAAGATCTAAGAAGGTAGTGAGGAGAGATTGAAAAGATCAACACGCAGAGGGAGAGAGAGAAATCCAAACCATTCAGCTCTAGCAAAGTCACGTTGAATGAACATATTTTCCAAGGATTCTGCATATGTGTGGCATATCTGACAGATGTTATCTGCACCGATGTTGCGTCCATGAAGGTTACTTTATTGTGGAGGCAATTGTTGCTTATTTTCCATGGGAACATTAGAACTTGAAAGAGAAAAATATTTTTTACCATAATATTTCTCTATAATTTAAATAAAAAATATATTAATCAATAAATAATTTGGTCACAAAAAAATTGTATTATTATTTAGTCTTTTATGAACACATAATTTTAGATTCAAATATAAAACAATCTTACCTCTCTTTTTTTTTTAAAATAAAATAAAAAAATTTGTATTATTGGACTCTTTTTTTTTTTTTTTACCACAATAATATTTGTATAAGAGTTTAAAATGTTTTATTTTGTTAGAGTTTATTGTTGTACAAAGTTTTATCTTTAATTTTTAAAAATTAAGTGTAGCATTTAATTTTATGTTGTTAGTTAAAAGGATAAACAATCCCACATCATCTAAGGAACAATCTGCAAATGAATTATGAATCTATATATATTCTTATATCCCACATATCGTTTAAGAAAATAAGAGAAATGAGATTTGAGATTTATATAAAAATCTATTTTATAAATTTTATTTTCACATGAAATGGCAAAAAAAAAAAAATATTGGGCAAAAAACGCTTCCAAGTCAGCTGAAAGTGTTTTCGTAATATCGTCTTAATCTCGCAATTTTTAAAAAAAATAATTGATAATTTAAAAAAAAAATGTATTTTAAAGAAATTAAGTCAATATAGAGCGGAAGAAGAGAAAAGAAAAAGTTGGAAAAGAACAGGGCATAGAACGTCATTCAAGTCACAACAATGCTTTGAAAGCAATGGCTCAGGCGCTTAGCCGCTTAAAAGGTGAGAGCAACAACGCAACATTATTTACAGGCAGAGGCAGATGGGGTAGGGGCCAAGCCCCCAACACCAACTCCCCTTTATCCCATCCAATATTTCATTCGCCAGGTTTTTGACGAAACTAAATTTGGGTACCTTTAAAATAAAACCAGATTTCTCAGCAGGTAAAATGCCACTTCAAGTGATTACAGGTCAAACCTTAAAATAATTACATTGGACTTAACTCCAATGGATAAAGCTTCGAATCCGGTAGTCCTAATATTTTCTTTTGAAAATTTTAAAAATAGTTTAAGGTCAGAATTTTTATAAAATTGAAAAAGAAAATAGAATCATACTATATTATCCTGGGTCAAAAAAGACAAAGTGGACGGGCACTGCAACACGCGTCGTTTGATCAGTTTCTGGGCTTTTGTATCTCTCATCATCTTCGTGTCATGTTGTGACAAATGGAGACGACCCATTGGTCCTCAATCTACGTATGCTTGCTGTATTACAAATGTACAGGAGAGAGAAAGTTAAACATGAATTTAGTGATGAAAGAGTGATGCAAGTTGCGGTAGACTCGGATCCTGTCTCCCATCAAAATGGTCCAAACAAAGTCCTCTCCTACACCACCCACACCCCCACATTTTGACTCCCCCCCCCCCCCCCTCTCTCTCTCTCTCTTTCTAAAAAAACCTAATGGAAATGGGTGATCAGTACGGCCTGCCTGATTTCCAGCGGCTTTTAACGAGAACCCATTTTCCGGAATCCCTGCTGCCCCAACCTTCTGAGTCGCCTTACCTTGCTCATCATAGGAACATGGCTCCATCACCACCTCCTTACCATGAACCACCCTACGTGTTGAGCAATGGGCATATTGCAATGCCTAGTGGTTTGCTTAGGTTTAACACTACTGGCGCCATTGATTTTACTGCTGCCGCTTCAGCTTCTGCTGCTGTTGGTGGTGGAGGATGGAGTTTGGGAAATATGGAGGGCGGAAACAGCCGGTGGCCGAGGCAGGAGACTCTTACTCTCCTTGAGATCAGATCTAGACTTGATTCCAAGTTCAAAGAGGCTAACCAGAAAGGACCCTTGTGGGATGAAGTGTCTAGGTATATAATTATTTACTATAATTGCACCAAACCCATTTCACTCCTCTTCTTCTTCTTCTTCTTCTTCATCTTTAACTCAGATTTCCATTTTTACATCATGTTTTTGTTTCAATTTCATGACATATGGTTAATCAAGAAACCCTATTTAGCCTACCCAACTGAAACCCACTTTGTCTTTCTTTTTATATGAAAAGTCACCCCAAGAGTTTTCTATATAAAAAAAAAAGATTTTACAATTTCTGATTGATTGAAAGTAACAGAGCTGTGAGTTAACTCAGAGATCCAGATGTTCCTTTTACTTAAAAAAATTTTACCCTTCTTTTCACAACTTCTTAAACTAAAGATTATCTTGTTTTGCTAAAATGGTTAATCCCTGGCATTCCTTTACTTTAATTTCAGCAACTTAAAATAATATAAATTAATGAATTAAATAATTATAATATTTATATATATGGAAAGGAATGTTTTGGAATATTTTAATCCTTAAGCTATTAGAGGAATGTTGGGATATATTTATTCTTCTTTTTTGAGACAGTATCATGAAAAATGTAGAGTTAGATTTTGTTTGAAGTTTTGGGGTTAGGTTTCTTCTTAATTAGGGTTTGTATTCCACATATATAATAAACATTATTTGATTGTTGATATATATTTCATCTTGATTTAGAATAATGGCGGAGGACTATGGATACCAGAGAAGTGGGAAGAAATGTAGAGAGAAGTTTGAAAACCTTTATAAATACTATAAGAAGACCAAGGAAGGTAAAGCTGGAAGACAAGATGGGAAGAATTACAGGTTTTTCAAGCAGCTGGAAGCCATTTATGGTGAAACAAGCAACCAAAGTTCGGCCCCAGAAGCCAACAACATTAATACTGTTCCAAGCAACCTGCCGGAGAAATATCATGAATCCATGCAAGAACAGAAGATGAGCGAGAGCCTCGGTTTCTCCGACCCCGAATTCGAGGCTTCCTCCTCGGAAAAAATTAACGACGACGAAGACGAGCTTTCGGGTATGGCTTCCACGGTGAATCAAAAGGGTGTTAAGAAGGGATGGAAAACCAAGGTGAAGGACTTCGTGGACTCACAGATGAAGAGGTTGATCGATTCACAGGATGTTTGGATGGAGAGGATGTTGAAGGTGATTGAAGAGAAAGAAAAAGAAAGGGCGTTGAGAGAAGAGGAATGGAGGAGACAAGAGGCTGCTCGGTTCGATAAAGAACATGAACTCTGGGTTAAGGAAAGAGCTTGGATTGAAGCTCGGGATGCTTCTTTAATGGCGGCTTTGAAGACGTTAAGACCCTTGACGGCTAAAACCCAAAACGAGATCAACGCCAACAGATGGACCGAACATGAAATCTTGGAACGGAGGTTGCAGGAAAATGGGTATTCGACGAGGCAAAGCACGTGGGAAGACATTGAGGCGAAAATGGTGAACTTGGGGTATGGTTATGAACATGAAGCAAACAATGCAGAGTGTTACAAGAAGCGGAAAGAGGATTACTTGAGCAGCTAGACTCCATTGATGGTCAAGAAGAAAATAAGAGCGTTTACGGCGTGAAACAAAGGGTAAACCAGGCTTCCGCCGCCATGGATCCATCATCACCACCACCTTCGTTTCAGATATCAGCAGTAAACCAAGGAGATGAATGGGACAGGTATGGATTGAAGATGATGAGAAAGGGAAAGACTCTTTTATCTGTTCTTCTTAAATATTGTACTAGTAATAATGTAGATGAAGGAGCTGATACTTGTATGACTCAAGTAATGGTGAATGCAAAAGAATGCCCACAACTATTCCGTGTTTAGAATAGTTTACTGATTCGGGTTTGAATTTTGGAAATTCAGAGCTCTTAAAACATAGAGAATGTCCTAATTATAAAAAAATATAATTTAAATATTTCATATTGTTAATTTTAGAAAATTAAGTTGAGTTATGAAGAAGGAAATCATTGATTTATTTTCCTTGAAAGCTTGCCCTACTCTATTTGTTCCTTGAATTACCTTCATGTTTTGTTTTAATCTTCAATTTAAAATTCATAGTTTTATAAATTTCGAGAATATGTATAAATTATTGGAGATTATATATTTAAAATGCATAGAAAATATGAATTTTAATTTCATATAAGCACCAACAAATCCATAAATTTAAAAAATAATAATAAATATTACATTTAAGTGTTTTATTATACTACTTACTATAAAATTAATTTAATTTTAATAAAATTTTAAATCCTAAAACTTAGATGAAATTTTTAGAATGGTTGCATTTTGGAATTAATCAATTCAAAATACCAGCATTTGTAATTGCTTTGTTCGGATAAATAATCGATTTAAGGAAAATTAAGTTTTTTTAATTTTACAAATTAAAAGTAATTATAAAATAAGAATAATTACATATTGATTGAGACTTAGTTCGATTGGCATGAACATTGATACAGCTAAAATCCCTCCAAACAAGCAAATTCAATTTTAAAATTTTGAAAACATTGATACACATAAAATCCCTCACTCAAACATATCCGAAAAACTATGTACTCTTATTATTAAATAAGAGTCTTTAACTTTTTAGTTTTAATATTAATATAATTCTAAAAATTAATTTAATATTTTTTTTACAAAATATTAAGACCCTAAAATCCCATGCCCTAAAACTCTAAACCTTAGCCCCTAAATCTAAAATTAAAAATTTATTCAAAAAAATAAAGAGTAACAAAAATAAAATTAGGAAATCTAGGCTATGTTTGGTTTTAGGTTTGAATTAACATTTTTTTTAGAAAATGAAAAACAATATATTTGGTTGAAAATTAAAAAAAAAAAAAAAAGAAAAGAAAAGAAAAGAAAAGAAAATTAAAATATGTAAAAAATTTGACTAAAAATGCTTTGTAAAACTAAAAATAATGAAATAGTTTTCACGTGTGTGTGTGTTTTTTTTTTAATAAACTGGCCAGTGTTGGGTTCTATTACACATGCTTTTAATTCTAAAAATAAAAAAATAAAAAAAGAAAATGATTTTAGAAAGTAAACGGAGATTATGACTAAAACTATTGAAAAATAATATATATTTATAATAAAATTCAAATAAAAACTTATCATTAAATATATAAATATAAATTAGGGAGAATTCTAATTTAATCCAAAACTTGCTTATTATTAATGAAAGTAAAGGAAAGAGGTTGCTTAGGTCTGAATATAAGAGAATTGACGTACATGGAAATTTAAAGCATGTAAGCAGTTGCGTTATTTATTATTATTTGAAGTAAGAAATCAGATCGGTGGTGTGTACTTTTGATCAGAACTCACTTGCAACCAAACTACTTACATTTATTTTATTAATTACGACTCATTACTCCCACTACTTGGAATTACTGTTTCCTCTTTAAATAATATTTCTTTTTTAATTATAATTTTTACGATAGTAAAAATATATATTTTAAAAGATTAATTCAAAATTTTATTATTTTTAAGGAGACTAAAGTAATATTTTATCTTTATTAATTTAATTTTTTTTAAATTTTAAATGATTTAAATGATTTTTTTTATTTTAAGGAGTTGAGGTCTTATCATCTCATCTAGATTTGCCCCGATACTTATATATATTTGGTACATTGTCAGTAAAGTTTTTAAATTATAGAATTAACAAGTGCCTTATAAGGATGTATTATAGTAATAAAAAAGTAAATATTTAAAAATAAGAAATACATATTAATTTTTCCTAATGTAAATAGTTAAGGATATATTGTTTTTTATTTAAATATTAGTAGATGTTGACATCGATGCTATTATATTGAATTTATTAATATTTTAAAAATATTTTATATATTTATAGTCTATCTTTTAATTTTTTTATATAAATATATATTTAAATATATTTCAATTACATAAGTACAAACATATTTATATATAAATATAAACTTGAAAAATTTTATATTTTATTTCTAATATAATTATAAAAAAATTAGCTGAAACCCAAAATTTTAGAAATTAATTTAAAATATTAATCTATATAAATTGATAGATTGGTTTTGATTGAAACGCATTGAAATACATCGAATTAATCAAAATATACTAAAATTTTAATTGAAATAAAACTTAAATACATCAAAATATAAAAATTAATTCAGTTGAGGACAGTTAAAAGTTTTTTAAAATTTTGATTTAGAATTGGGTAATTAATATAATTATTTGATTAACCAAAATAAATAATATATTATATATCTATAAGACCAATATATCATATATAAACTCAATCAATCTTATGTATCTATAAGCTCAATTAAGGGCGAAACCAAGAGGATTGGCAGGGCCCTAACTCCTCTAAAATGGAAATTTTTTTATTTAAGTCCTTAAATTTTTTTAAAATTTTAAATTAATAAAGGTAAAATTACACTTTGACCTCTAAAAATGATAAAATTTTAATTTAATCCTTTAAAAAATATACTTTTACAATCGTAAAAATTATAATTTAACTTCAACCCCCTCTAAAAAGATTTCTGATTTCGCCCCTGAGCTCAATATATAAAAATTAAATGGGCTTATAATTGTTGATAAAATGTGTCAAAGAAAAATATATAATAAAAAATAAAAATAAAAGATTTAACAAAAATACATTGTGATTGTGTTATTTGTTTTCGTCTTTCTTTTAAATTTATTTGAACTAAAAAAAATAACGTTGTCATTGTATTTTCTTTTTTATGTTTTAGACTTGTTAGAACCAAAAGAAAAAAAAACGTGTAAATTTCGGTTATTTCAACTAATCGAATAAATTAATCTAAATTAATTCGGTCTGATTAACTATTAAGAGTTAAAATTTTGATTAATTTAATTAATGATAGTTTGATTTAAGTACTGATCAAAATGAACGTTTAAACAACCCTAATAGTTAATTTTTTTACAAGTTTATACTATTATAAATTATAAAATATTCAAATAAACTATAATTAGAATCAAATATTATAGAGCAAAATCGAACTAAAAATTAAAATATATTTAAGATCATATTAAATAGTTTTAAAGAAGAGTACATATTAACGGTGAGTAAAATTCGATTCGAATAAAAAAAAATTCAAACAAATTTTTGAATTTCGAATTTTTCGAATCGAGTTATTTTCGAGTTAAATGAATCGAGTTGAATTTTTTTGCGAATTTGAATTCTAATCGAGTTTAATTTTCGAATTAAAATTATTCGAATAAACCGAATAAAACTATATTATTTTTAATTTTAAATTTATATTACCTAAACCCAATACTCAGACCCAATTTACTATACCCATTTCCTTTCAAAACCCAAACCATTTATCTTACCCAATTTTTTCTCCTAATATTTAAAACCTATCAACAAACTAAACTCAAATATTTTTAAATCCAAATATAATTTCATTCTTCAAAAACAATCATAGACTAAACCCAAATATTTTTAAACTCAAATATAATTTTATTCCTAAATAACACTCATAAACCCAAAATCTATTTTTTCTTCTTAAAAAAAAAAACCCTAAATTAAAACCCTCAAAAGAAGGAGCTTAAGTTATTCTATAATGGTTTTGTGTTATTACTGTTCGTTTATTTGACTTTTATTGTGTTGTTTTTTTATTTTTTGTTGTGTTGTTTGGAATGGTGTTTCCGTGTAGGTTTTTACTGTATTTTGGACTTTTGCTTATGTTTTTTTATAATCTTATTGTGTTATTGTTGTTAATTGGATTTATGTTGTTTACTTGAACTTTTGCTTATTTTTTTTATTATAATCTTGTTGTGTTGTCATTGTTTACTTGGATTTTTTTACTTATTTATTTTAATTTTTTGTTGTATAGTCATGTTTAAAAACTTTAAATAAAAAAATATTTTTTTTTAAAATTAAATAAAATTAAACAACACCAAATTATTTTTTTTAATTTAACTCGAACAAATATATTCGATTCGAATCCTATTTCACTCGACTCGATTTGTAAAAATTTCAAATCGAGTTAGGATGATAAAATAGGATTCGAAAATTCGATTAACTCGAAAATTTTTTATTCGATTCGATTCGATCGAATGCTTACCCCTAATAGACATGATGAGATTCAAGCTATAATAAATTTAGAGTCCATCCATTTAAGATTTACGAAAGTCAAACCTAAAACATCAAACTCATTGGCCTGCATTGGCGCATCTAGTTTTCTAGAATTGGTCGGTACATTATGCTATAATAATTAATCTCTTATCCTATCATTTATATAGATAATTTTAAATGTATAAATAGAATATATATATATGTGATGTAAAAAGAGTTCAATATTTGATCTATTGATCAAATGTTTTCATCATATTTTTAAAGTTGTGAAATCAATTTGTAAGTTGTATAAATGTGGTAATCTAATAAGATTAACGTTTTTCAAATCAATAGAATGTGATTGTTGGGAATGTGATTACCAGTAAAGTTACTTTACAACGTTTGATATATTTTTATTCTTAATAAATATTTGGATTAAATATTTATTTGATAATTTTTGCATTTTTTTTCAATGCTCCAATGTAACATAATTTACTTTGGATATCGAAAAACCTGAAATATAATATAATTTCATCCTTTGCAATTTGATTAATCGCTTGTCTTATCTATTTTACTTCTAAATGGGCTATCAATCATTTGTTCATTCTTGAAAATCATTTCAATAGAATTTTCAATCACATGCATCAAACCAGAATTCAAGGGTAAATCATTCTATATGGTTATGATATCTTAAGAGCTAAACATAATCTTTTTATTTCCCTTTTGCTAATAAAGATTCATAAATATTATAATAAAATTGAATTTTCAATAATATACTTAAAAGAAAAAAAAAAGAAAAATATAGTAGAAAATATATATAATGCAAATGATATAATAGATAAATGATTAAATATGCATATAAAAAATAAAATCAATGAAAAAAAGTGGTAAGAAAGAGGCAATAATTCTTATTACTATTTTTTTTTTTACTTATTAATAGGCTAATGTCCTAAACTATTATAATATAAAGTTTATTTTATCTTATATTTTTTTAATTTTTTAATTTATGTGAAAAAATAATTTCCCGCTGTTTATAATGAGAATCAGATTGTCATATTCATGAAAAGGTAAATCTCAAAAAAAAAAAAAAAAGTACATAAAATTTGAAAAACCAAACTAAATTCATTCATTTAATATAAAATACATTTCCTATAAGTACTTAAAACACAGAACAACGGGAGAGAAAAGGAGAGCTACCAAAACTGCCTGAAACCATCTAATATTGGGGATTAAAATTACACCAAAAACATCCAACTTCAGACATATTTACGAATAATCCACCAAAGAAGAAAAAGGGAAAACAATCTACTTTCACAACCAGGAGATCTTTGCATCAACTCACAAACAAACATAATTCAAGGGTTTGATGGGCTTTCCACAAGCTTCTTTCTTAGTTCTTTAATGTTGTCTTCATCATCTTCGATTGTATTTTCCCCCGATCCCAGATTTCCAGTTGCAAATGAATTCTCTTGGTTTGGGTCCATCACAGGGTTCTCACGGGTTCTTGAGGGAAATCCGTGCCCTCTCAACAAACAGTTGTACGTATGCATATCATAAGATTCTGTGCCAAAATGAGAACGATCCGCCGAACTGAACAACGGATGCATCATCCGTTTCTTCTCGGTCAATTCACGCAGCGATATTCGGCAAACAGGGCAGGTGGAATGCTGTTGCAGCCATAGGTCTATGCATGTTACGTGGAAGGAGTGCCCGCAATATGGGAGGATTCGCAACACGTCTTCGCGGTGGTATTCGGAAAGGCAAACCGTGCACCTGCCATACGTAGCAATTTGACATTTTCATTAGCTCGGTTCTGAAAAGATGCCACAAGCAATCTAACTAAAGAAAATAAGTAAAAAAATTCTAAAAACACGAATATCGATGAAATAAAACAAGAACCGCGAATCTTCCATTAACAGATAGAAAGACGGAGATGCAAGAACACTTCAAATTGCAATTTTAAAGAAATACATTCTGCCACGCGGAATCATCAGTTAGAATATCAAAAGAATCGCGACCCAAAATGATGCCTCATTCTTCAACCATACGTAAGAGTTTTGCTCTATATTGCTCCGGCTTTTCATTTTCTTGAAATATCTTTGTCGGACACTCGTGTTCAACACATTTCTGAACAAGGGTAGAGGAAATCCTGTCCAACAATCACACCGAAATCTGAGTAACATTGATTTTACTCATCAAAAACTATTCAGGCATGACCAGATCCCATTTATATACCTAGCTAGGTAACAGCTTCACTTTCTCCCTCGACCTACCAAATACCTAATACCAGAAGTATGACGTGTATTGCTAAGTATAAAACTTAGAGGCTAATAAAGAATTCGAGTGCAGTAATAGTTATGTCGGGGTTAAATCCTTTGTCCTACTTCAGATCAAAATTGAAATAGTGTTCAGATAAATCACCATCGGGGATGTTCCACTAGGTCCAATCATGCAGCACAGAATAAGAAAGAGGGGGAAGAAGAGATGAACCAAGAGGAATATATACAATCCATAATATCTCTATTATCCAAAAGCTTAAATAGAAATGTCCAAACCCGAAAACCCGAACTTGAAATACCTTGCATGTGAAATGATACGAACTTAAAATCTGTTGAATTGCCACTTCTAGCCGTACCTAGTCATTCAGATTTAGTGGAAATAAATAAATAAACAAACAACTGCCTCCACTTTTTTTATGATGGAACCAACCTCCACTTAAAATGACAATTGGAGGCATTTCCATCCGTTAAAAGTGGAGAATGTCTTAGGTCAACTTCAAGGTAGTGAGATTAGCAATTATTGTTATGCATAAATTCTTCAAAACCTTTTTTTCCCCTTATAGCAGGTCAATGGCTGCTTAAAAAAGTTAGATCTATTAATAAAATAATGCTACAAGGGAAACTATCAAGAATATGTTCTTCACCACTCCTTTAATGAAGATGCCAATTTAATCGGAAAATATGGAAACCAGAAGTTTGCTCAATGTCTAATTCAAACAACATTTTTCCGAGCAGTGCTCGTTGCGAGGAAAGCGTCTTCCAGTAATTTTTCCCATCTTCCAACAAGTCTCTATTCCCTACTCTTTTATTGAACATTTCAAAGGAACAATTAATAGTGGCTACAAGCACTAAAATGCTAGAAGGATCAAATTATAATTGCTTTAGCATAAAAAAGTAAAAGATGATAGAGCATGGGAAGGCAGTCAATATCTAGGTCTGGCAAAACCTGGCAAGTCCAATGTTTCAAATATCTCATTATCTCTACCGTAGCAAGTGTTTAAAGTCTTACTTGAACTTGCAAACTAAAACTCGATTCAATTTGGGGAATTTGCGATGCCTGATGAAGAAACACTTCACATCCGTACAGCGGTGTGAAAACTTCCCAACCTTTAAATAATAACGAAATGTTATGCAACAAATTAAAAAAGCCTCGACTTATTGCTCTTTAATCTTTCTTTATTGGGACCCTAATGCACCTTGGCATTGGAAACTAGTTCACAAAGCAAATATGACTGGTCATAACTCATGCCTAATCTTCTAAACTTCTAACCAGCAAGGGGAAAAAAAGAACTTTTCAAGTGCAGAAAACTTTAGCTAACATCGGAAATCTAGCACTAGCACACTTTGTTGCTCTGACTATTCATTTTTCTAGAAGTATCAGTGTTTGATGCATATCCGGACAAAATAATAACGAAATCTGTACAGCAGTGTGAAAACTTCCAAATCTTTAACAGAAAATAATAACGAACTGTTATGCAGCAAATTAAAAAAGCCTCGACTTATTGCTCTTTAATCTTTCTTTATTGGGACCCTAATGCACCTTGGCATCGGAAACTAGTTCACAGAGCAAATATGACTGATCATAGCTCATGCCTAAATCTTCTCAACTTCTAACCAGCAAGGGGGAAAAAATACCTTTCAATTACAGAAAACTTTAGCTAACATCGGAAATCTCGCACTAGCACACTTTGTTGCTCCAACTATTCATTTTTCTAGAAGTATCCGTGTTTGATGCATATCTGGACATGAGCATGAGGATATAATCCTCCAAGAATCCTCAAAATAAATAGAAAAACTTTAAAAAGAGAACATACCCATGTCAGCACATGCCTATATCCAATACTTCCCCCAGAGTCTGAGTAACATAGTTAGCATAGGTGAGATATTTTATTTGGAAACAGTAAACAACAAAGGGAAGCAAGAAAGAAAAGAACTGTGCTTTCGAGGAGTATCTATGTTTTCCGACTATTTTTTTTTATACGGAATTAAGACGTGGACATTTATATTTTCTGGGTTCATATTTCTTGCATTGCTTCAATCTCTTGTTTCTGAATTTCTGCTCTTTCACCCTAAATTTCTTTCTTCTCTGTCATAACCTCCATCATATTTGTCTCTATTTTTCCTACCTGTTGTGCATCATGTGTACAACAAATGAGACACAACATATCATTTTCTAAGGGTTACAAGTTTTTCTGTGGTTTCCGACACAGAAATTTATGCATGAGGGAAAACCTGCTCCAGAAATTTAGTAAAACAAGAACCTTTGTATCATCTGGGGAAACCGCAGCAAAGATCAAACCACACTGTAGATAGGCAAAACTAAAACAAAAATATCATTCTTTTATGTCTACCGTGGAATTTATGCACAACCATTACTGATACGAAAAGCTGCCATAAGTTCACATTAGAACCAGCTATGACTTTTAGAAAAAGTTAAGCAATGGTTAAAAGAAATAACTTGTATTGATGCAAAGGCACCTGGCACTATTGATATGCCTCGTGGTAAAATGAATACAATTTACCTACAATCATGGTTCAAGTCTAAAAGAGCATAAACCAAAATTTCTAAAACACCTCAAGCCATTTGAAATGACATCCATTTTCTTCGCCTTACAATGCATTTCACCATAACATGTCATCACTGTAGAATCTACGTGGCAAATTTTGACAAATTCCCAGATATTCATACAATTTATATACACACACAAGGAGGAAACTACCTACGATTTCAACTCTCTCATCTATTTATATTCCTCCACTTATGCTTTGTCTTACATTCTAGATTATCTCATTGATTGCTCTGTCCTATTTTACTTGGATATGAGGGTCGATATGAGTATGTCTCCAACACATGTACGTTAATTTTTTTTCCAAGTTTTCCACGTATTTGGATTTTGGAGGATGGGTCATATCTCTACACTATACATAAATAAGACATGAGTAATCCAAGAAAAAGGAAAAGCTGGAACTAGGTTCTGTCTCTTCTTGCATTGTTATTTAACCCTATTCTTGGCAGAGTCCGATAGGGAACAAGCTATAACCATTGACAATTCCAACATCTTCACTACGAAGAGAAAAGTTTTTACACCCAAAATTAATTACTGACCTGCAAATCCTAGGCATCTAACACTCTTTTCATGAAAAAACAGAAAAATTAAAGAGAAATGATCTTCATAATGTTAAATGGTAAAGACAGTTGCAGTAACTTCTGAAATGAAGCAAAGGTTCTGAGAACATACTGAGCATCTTTGTTAGCTGAGAAGCACTCATCACAGAAAGTCTTTGTCGGGAAATTCGCAACGACAACAGGATCAATACCGTGTAAACCCCGTTCGAGCTGCAAATACAAAATTCAACATCAATAATGAAGAAGGACCACTCCATAAAGATGAATGCAACAACTGAAAAGATAAATTACATGAAAATGACATATATTTACTGTTAAAACTTTCTAATTTTCATCTTTGCCTTGTTGGTTGTAACAAAAAGTCATTCATGTTATGTACTATGTTGCTCAGACTCTTTACTTTTTGTTCTTGAAATATGAATATATATCTGGATATCTGTATGGGGATATAAACTCAAGGGCTCTCTAAATACCTGGAAATCTTGGAAAAAAATTAAACATGCGCATGTCGGCACATACCCGCTCTCACATGAGTCCAAGTACCTTGGTGTACTGATAACCACTGCTATACCTAAAATTGACAAACATCTTCTCCTTCCAACTTTTATTACTATTATTATTATTATCTTCCAACTTTTAGTTCACAGATCAACTAAGGCATTGAAGCATAATACCAAAAAAAATCCTTCAAAATCAGTAAATCATTTCTAAGGAATTTTCTAAATCTCCGAAAATTTAATTTTCTGTGGAAACCATTTTAGAAGTTTAAATGCAGAAGTAAACGGTTTCAACTATAATTCATACAGAAATTCAAATTTTCAGAGAACACATGAGAAAATAAAAGGACAAAAAAAGAGTCAAAATTCCCAAGAAAGAAACTAAAAATCTTCTCTTGGGTACCCTTAAACTTCATCCTTAGGTTCTTAAGTTTTGTACCTATTCACGTCCATTTTGTAATTAAATTGGCATATTCTGATCATCAATTTAAAATAATATGTGCCAATCATGATTCATTAATTGATACATAGGTAATTTAATTGAGTCAGGATTGCTGATTTTTTAACATTTCATCCTATAAAAATTTTGATTTATATAGGTATAAGGTTGATTTTGTTTTCTTACATCTTAACTCAAAATTTGAGTCGAATATGATCTATATTTTTAAGTACACGATATATAAACGATTGAATCTTATTCGAATTACGAATTCACAAGTTTTAATGTTTAAATAGTCATGGAGGAACCATTTTACAATGAATTTACTAGGCTTAACATAGACTTGGACGGTATGTTCATGAAACGTTTGGAAAAATTAAAAGATTACTTTCATTCTTGTGAAAATAAAAGATTTTAATGTGCATTCTAGATTAAATTGGGAAGATGGACTAATTTTTGGAGAGAGGGCAGCCAATTCCATGGCGTTTGCTAGGGAATGAAACAAACAAAAGGCAGCCTATGGCTCCAATGCTTGCAGGCAGTAACATCAGCAGCAGCTCATTGCTGTCCCCTGATGGCTTCAGACCAAAGCAGTTGACAACATTTTGATCGAACAGAGCAAGCGACATAAAGATCATTATGGATACCAAAGCATGGAAAAAATCAATCAACTTGACCTTATACTTGTTTGCCTCCTCTATTGACAGTTCAACGGGGCCATCCATTACCCATAACCCTCTAAACGTAGCCACCCCGTACCGGACCTTGCCTCTTTCATCTCTAACACTATCGGTGAAAGACAGGAAGAAACACAAGCTGGCACAAAACGCCACAAGGCCTCCCATCAAGTTTTGGCAAACCTGGGTTTTGCATTGGCCTTGGTTCGTTAAAACTGGGGACAGAATTTGGAAAGTAAGGGCTGAGCCTGTAGGCAGAAGCTTGGACAAAACGGCGGTGCCTTTGAAGGTTTTTCTCACGATTTTTTGTTTCTTGGTCTTTGGTTGCTTTACTATTCCAGTTAATAAAGGAAATTCCGAAGTGGTTCGTGACTCTGCTTGGGCCGTCTCTTCCACATTCTTCAAGAGGGGTTGCTTGTGTTCTACAGCTTTCGTGTCCATCACACAGATTTGCTTCTTCTTTTCTTAAACCTTTCTTTGATGTTTGCGGAGATGAGTTGAATGAGATTGATGGGTTATTGGGAGAGAAAGAAATAAGCATTTGTAGGGAAATGAAAACCGACGTGCATGGAAGCTGTTAACAAAATATGAGTAAATTTGGTGTGGATTTAATGTTATAAGAGAGAGGGGTTACGACTTACAAACCATAATTGATAATTAAAAGATGCTCAGTTTCACAAATTTGGCTCCCATCCTGTTTCATCCCCCTTTTTTTGTTGTTTCATTCTATCATCCTTCAATTTTGATTTTGATTTTGATTTTAATTGTATTCTATTGTTGTTGGCAAAATTAAAGTTTCATAAATAACTAATATTAAATCAAATTAAAATAAAAGTTCTCATCTCACATTTCATATAAAATTAAAATCTATGTATAAGTCTTTTAAATGTATGGTATGTCTTATATTTTACGTTCAGAGTTTATGAGTGCCCTTCCTAATAATATTATCTTCAACGTTTGAACTGTGTTTGCCTTTAAAAATGTAATATATTTTACTATTGCACTAAGGGGCGAAACTAGAGGGATGGCAGGCTCTCAACCCCCTAAAATGATTTTTTTTTTTTAGGCTCTTTAAAATTTTTAAAATTTTAAATTAATAAAGGAAAATTGCGCTTTACCCCCTAAAAATATAAAAATTTTGATTTAATCCTTTAAAAATTATAAATGAAAACGGTTGTTAATGGTAGTGCCTAAAATGTATTTTCTTTTTATTTTTTATGTGCAAAAATGAAAACTTATAAAAGTTTGGTGACTAACTGCATAATTTACCCAAATATTTTTTCTTGAAGATTTACATTAGACATCCTTAAGGATTGAATTATCTGCTTAAATTTGAAGTCCATCTACAATTTGAGAGAAAAATGGGCTAAAAAAAAGCTTATTTAAATATGGGTTGAGCTTGGATTCTAATATTCAAAATCTAAGCTTAGTCTCGTCTGATCCATTTTCAATTTTTTTTTATTATATATTTTATAATTTATATCATATGAAAATTAAATATACTATATTGTAATGTAAATATTAAATTTCTATGTTAATCGGTTTATAGTAGAAATTAAATAAAAGATAAAATATATAATTACTAAATATTAAATAAAATAATTATATCTTTTTAAAATAAAAAAATAAGATTGATAAAATTAAATGAACTCAAGCCATGAATACTTCTAATATGTAATTTGTCGAAACCATCCTTTTTTTTGGAAAACGACGAGTTTCGAAAATTATTTTAATGTTGGAAAATGGGAGTCGCCACCAATCTTTTATTCGGTATGATTGGATCACCACAAAACGTTTTTAAAAAACCGTTTTGAAAACATGTAGGTTTTCGAAATCCGAAAAAACAGGTTCGGGAGTCGGTTACGCATGAGGAAGGATTAGCACCCTCATACGCCCAAAATTGGTACCGTATTGATTATTTTCAAGTCTTTGTTTGTAAAATTTTGAAAGCTCGAATAAAGTTTAAAATACGATCCTTGAATGCATGAGTTAAGTTTAAAAGAAATCGAGTTTGTTTAGAAGTCTCGCTATTTCAAAGTGATCGAGGAGGAAAGTTACGTCCAGTGAGTTAATTTTTTGGGAAAAGGATGTTCGATTATCTCGATTTGAAGAAAGGTTGCACCTAGTAAGTTAAGGCGCAAATTTTCAGAATCGAATATAAGGAAACATTGCCTCGATTAAGGGTATTCGATTATTTTGATTTGAAGAAAAATTGCACCTAGTAAGTTAAGGCGCAAATTTCGAAGCTCGAAATAAAAGAATATTGCCTCGATTTTAAAGTTTTTATGAAAACAATTTTGAAAACAAACATGCGAGTTTAATATGAATAAGCAGTTAATAATGGATATTAAATAACATGAAGTAAGATAATTAAGAAGATAAATGGTAAAAAATAAAAAATGCAAAATACGAATGCATAATAATTAAAATTAGATGCAAATATTGATGATGAAGAAAAAATGATGCAATCGAGTTGAAAATGAGACTTTTTCGATACCCGAGGGCAAAATGGGAATTTTGGATTCTCGGGGGGCAAAATGATAATTTTGGGAAAGTTCAAGGTTAAAATTGGAATTTTTGGAAGTTCGGGGGTAAAAATATAATTTTTGGAAGTTTCAAGATCAAAAATGAAATTTTTGGAAGTTTGAGGGTAAAAAATGGAATTTTTGGAAGTTTCGGGGTCAAAATATAATTTTTGGAAGTTCGAGGGTAAAAATGTAATTTTTGGAAGTTCAAGGGTAAAAATGTATTTTTTAGATAGTTTAGGGACCTTCAGGGTAATAAAACCAAAAACAATCTTTGTAAGTTCTAACTGAAGTTCTGTAGGCAAAGACTGCTTCCATACCATATGCCAATAAGAATGGTGTTACCCCAGTAGAAGTCCTAACTGAAGTTCTGTAGGCAAAGAGGACAAATGGTAGTTTTTCGTGCCAGTCTTTGTAAGTCTTAGTCATTTTTGCCACAATCTTCTTGATGTTCTTATTACCTGCCTCCACAGCCCCATTCATTTTTGGGCGATAGGGAGAAGAATTATGATGCTTGATTTTGAACTGTTCGCAAACTTCTACTATCGTGCTATTGTTCAAATTCAAGGCATTGTCGGATATGATCCTCTCAGACATCCCATAACGGTAAATAATTTCTTTTTTCAGGAACTTGCTAACCGCAGCCTTGGTAACATTTGCGTATGAAGTCGCCTCTACCCATTTAGTGAAGTAGTCAATTACCACAAAAATGAATCTATGGCCATTAGAAGCCTTTAGAGAAATTGGCCCGATGACATCCATGCCCCACATAGAAAAAGGCTAGGGAGAGGTCATGACATAAAGGTGTGATGGAGGTACATGAATCTTGTCTCCATAGATCTAGCACTTATGACACTTCTTGACATAATTGATGCAATCGCCCTCCATAGTAGACCAGTAATACCCAAATCTCATTATTTACCGGGCCATCGTGAAACCGTTAGCGTGTGTCCCACAAATGCCTTCATGAACTTCTTCTAAGATCTTCTTAACTTCAACTGTGTCGACACATCTCAGCAACACTTGATCTTTTCTCCTCTTGTATAAGATTTCCCCATCTAAGACATATTCACTAGCCAGTCTTCTTAATGTCCTCTTTTAATTTTCTGAGGCTTGCTCAGGGTACTTTCGATCTCTCACAAATTGAAGAATATTCTGGTACCATGGGCGATCATCCTTTTCTTCTTCTTCCCTTGCCTCAACATCACAACAATGAGCAGGAGCTTCATAGATACTCATCTGAATGGGTTTTACATCTTCTTTCCTACTCACCTTAATCATCGAGGCTAAAGTGGCAAGAGCATCGACCATCTGGTTTTCTTCTCGTGGGAGATAATGGAATGTGATGTCATTGAACTCTGTGATCAACTCGAGGACTAATCTGCGGTAATCCACTAGCTTAGAATCCCTTGTTTCCCATTCTCCTTTGAGTTGATAGATTACCATTGCGGAATCTCCATAAACCTCTAAAATTTTGATTCCTCGCTCTATGGCCGCACGGATTCCCAAGATACATGCTTCGTATTCAGCCATATTGTTTGTGCAATCAAAATCAAGTTTGCTGGTGAAAGGGTAGTGATCTCCTTCTGGCGATACCAAAACTGCCCCGACCTCATTACCTGTGGCATTTGAAGCTCCATCAAAATTCAATTTCTAATGTCGTTCTACCGTGATTGCCCTTTCAGTGGTCGCAATATACATTAAATCTTCATTCGGGAAATCGAAGTTTATCGGCTCATAGTCCACTAAAGCCCTACTGGCCAGGAAGTCTGCTATCGCACTCCCTTTTACTACTTTCTGATGGACGTAGTCTATGTCGAATTTCGAGAGCAAGATTTGCCATCGAGCCAATCTCTCATTCAATGCAGTTGACGAATTTAGAGGATCTAATTTCGAGATCAACCAAGTGGTATGGTATAACACATATTGTCTTAATCTGCGTGTAGTCCAGACTAGTACACAACATAATTTTTCAATTAGCGAATACTGCGTCTCGCAATTAGTGAATTTCTTGTTGAGATAATATATCGCCATTTCCTTCTTTTCGGATTCATCGTGTTGGCCAAGTACGCATCCCATGAAATTTTCAAAGACTGTCAAGTATAGGATCAATGGCTTATTAGGAATTGGAGGTTCCAAGATGGGAGCCTTGGATAAATAATCTTTGACCTTGTTAAAGGTTTCCTGACATTCGTCATCACCCGGGTTACGTTTTCTAAGCAGGCGAAAGATAGGATCGCATTTCTTAGTCAACTGTGAAATGAACCGAGCAATGTAATTTAGTCTTCCTATGAACCCTCGAACCTCTTTTTACATGTTGGGTGATGGTAGCTCCTGTATGTCTTTGACTTTATCCGGGTCAATTTCAATTCCTCTTTTGCTGACTACAAAGCCTAACAATTTTCCTGATGTGGCCTCGAAAGTACATTTTGTTGAGTTTAGCTTTAATTGATATTTCCTTAGCCTTCCAAATAAATTTCTCAGGATTCTCACATGTTCTTCCTCCGTTTGGGATTTAGCAATCATGTCATCGATGTAAACTTCAATCTCCTTATGCATCATGTCATGGAACAGGTTCACCATGGCCCTTTGATAAGTTGCCCCTGCATTTTTGAGTCTGAAGGGCATCACCTTGTAGCAAAATGTTCCCCATAGCGTGACAAATGTGGTTTTGATCATATCCTCAAGGTCTATTTTTATCTTATTATACCCAGAAAAACCATCCATAAAGGAAAACAGAGAATGTCCTGCTGTGTTATCTACTAGAGTGTCGATGTGGGGTAAGGGGAAATTATCCTTTGGGCTAGTTTTACTTAAATCTCGATAGTCCACACACATGCGCATCTTTTTGTCTTTTTTAGGAACGAGAACTATATTAGCTACCCATTCAGAGCATTTAACTACCTGGAGAAAACTAGCGTCAAATTGTTTCTTGACTTCTTCTTTTATTTTTATCAACACATCCGGTCTTATCCTTCGGAGTTTTTGTTGCACGGGTCTGCTTTCTTCCTTTATAGGGAGTTTATGCACCACAATGTCAGTGCTCAAACCGGGCATATCTTGGTAGGACCATGCAAAGATATCTTGGAACTCTTGAAGCAACTCGATAAGATTTTTTCTGGTTTCTATGGAGATGCTTGTCTCAATTTTCACTTCTTTCTTTTCATCTTCGTGCCCTAGATTAATAACTTCCACTGGGTCCAAATGAAGCAAAATCTATTTTTCTTCTTGTTCCATCATTCTTAATAGATCCGGAGGCAGATTACAATTTTAATTATCTTCAAGGTCCTGAAGCTCTTCCAAACACGTATCTTGCTCGAAGTGGGGTTCTAAGTTAGCGTCAGGGTTGCTCATATTATTGATATTCTAGGATCTGTCAAGGGATGAAAAGAAGGTCCAAAGAGTAAAATAAATTTACAAAAGAATGACTATGTGGTATATGTACGAGTATGTATGTATTAAAGAATAATTAATCTTGTTTATTGGATATGTACGAATGGTTTATTAAGCTGAATTAAGAAATGAAAGAATAATTATGGAGAAGAATATAAATGGAAAGTACACTTCATTCAAAATAACTGAATAATGACCATGGGCCCTTTTACAAAAAGATCCATATTGCTTTCGAGCCTAAAGCAATAGGTGTTTTCGAGCATTAATCTGAGGAAATCTTAAAAATTACAGGGAGTTCCTTCATGGTCCAATTATTCAAGGTACTTCCAGGTGCACACGGACCAATTCTTGATGAATTCATTTCCTTTTCTTCATCTGATATAGTATTAATGCCTAGATTTATGATGCCTTCTTTGGTTCCAATGGCCACTTGCTCCTTTTCTGGCTGGTTGATCACCCCTCTTAAGACGAAAGCCTCATAGATATGCGGAAAGACCATGGGTTCCCACGAGATGTCCTTTCCAGACAGTCTGGCCCTCTTTCTTTCCTGCCCTTTCTCAAGCTGCTTCCTCTTTTGTCTCGCATCCGGCTTGTACCCCAGGCCATAATGATCCCGCTTTTCTATTAGTATCGGCACATTAACCCTTCCTTGGAGGTATTTTCCCAATCTTTTCCTAGGTATAGCTCCCTTTCCGACTGTTAATCGCAAGTCCATCCTGGTGGTCGATGATATTGTTGGCACAGGTATCTTGCTCCTTTTCGAAATGAAAGTTGCATTGACAAACTCTAGTGAGCGGAACGAGCATTCTACAGCCTCCTCGTCTATTCCCACGTAGGGTGAATTGCTCGTTATAGACGCGATTATTTCCTCCTCAGCATTAATCATGATTAACAGCCCTTCATTTATTAGCTTCACTTTCTGGTGTAAAGAGAAAGGTACTGCAGCAGCTGAGTGGATCTACGATCTTCCTAGCATATAGTTATAAGTGAGTCTGATATCCATCACTAGAAAATCAATTTCGTATGTATTCGGCCCAATTTGAAGAGGTATTTCAATCTTTCCTATCACCCTTCATTTATGTCCTATCAAATGCTCTCACTATGTTATTACATCCTTTCATGTGAGAGCTATTAATTGGAAATCTTTGCAGTGTAGCTAGCGGTAGCACATTCAGGGCTGAACCATTGTCTATGAGTCCTCCAGGAAGCGTATACCCTTTACAACGGGTAGTGATGTGTAAGGCCTTGGTGGACCTTATCCCTCCCGTCGATATTTCATCGTCGCTGAAGAAAATGAAGTTGTCAGCACTCACGTTATTAACCAATCGATCTAGCTTACTGACGGATATGTCATTTGCTACATATGTTTCGTTTAACACCTTCATTAATGCGCTTCGATGGGCTTCCGAGCTTAAGAGTAATGACAGGATCGATATCCGAGCAGGCTGTTTGTGTAGTTGTTCTACTACACTATATTCACTATGCCTTAAAAACTTTAAAAACTCTTTCGTCTTTTTCTTGGATACGGGCTCGTTCGTGAGTGCTTCGGGCTTGCTAGTTATTTCTTTCTCAAGCTCACTCATTTTTGCCTTCCCTTTACTGACCTCTTTTCTTTATTTACAGGGTCATAATTTTTACCGCTACGGGTAACAAGATTCACATTCTTCCTCGGTTCCTCCTTTCTTGGTATGGTCACGTTACAATTATAACTCCATGGAACCTTCTAGCTATCCTTGTAAGGAAATGTTACAAGCTTTTATATGATGATGCGAGGGGTTGTCTGTTCTCTTGCTTCTATAAACCTTAGCTGTCTCGTCCTCGGAGGCGCAAACATCATTAGCTTCCCCTCCTTCTTCAAAAAATTTCAGCTCCCGATTGTCCATCAGCATTTGGACCATGGCTTTAAACTCGACGCAGCTTTAAATTTCATGCCCCTTAACGGCATGAAACTCGTAATGGTTATCTTCATAGATCATCATACTCTTTTTACCCTTCACGATTATCTCTTCTTTAACCATTTCTTGTCATACCCACTGAAGTGGAGACTTAATTTCTTCAACACTTCTCTTAATTTTTCGAGCTCCTTCTTCCAACAAGGCATTCACCCCTTGTTTTGGGTGATTAGGCAGAGGATTCCCAGTTATATTAGGCTTTTCGGGCTCTTCTAACTTTACGACTTTATTCTCTATGAGTCCTTCGACTCGTCTTTTAAAGGCAGGGCAGTTTTCAATCGAGTTTCCTTCTGCCCTTGCATGGTATTCACAGTGAGCATTCGCATCGTACCAAGCCGGGAATGAGGGTTTATATGTCTTACACGCTGAGGAGCTACCTCATGCGCGTCATATGGATCTTGTAGAGTTTTCCGTATGACATCGAAAGGGGAATGTATTGAATTCTTCCTCTATTTAGCCTGATGCTCGGTTCTTTTCGTGGGTGACTTGGTAGTTGCCATTGGAGCTTTGGGCTGACCTGTCACGAAGGGTTTGGTGTAGCTAGGTCTTTATATGTTTGCATTATTGACCTCATTATCCCTTCTTCTGAGGGCAGGCCTTTTAGGGCTTTCTCCAGTTTCAATCTTGCCGGCCTTGATTGCATTTTCGATCATCTTCCCCGATATCACCCATGTCAGAACTCTTGGTGAAATTTCCCAACAGGTGATTCAGGTAAAGAGCTTTGAGGGTATTAACAAACAGCATTGTTGTCTCCTTTTTTGTCAATAGTAGCTGTACTTCGGTTGCCACCTCACGCCTTCTTTACACATATGTTCTAAAGCTCTCGTTCGACTTCCTTTATATTCTGTAGTGTAAGCCGATCAGGAGCTATTTCTATCACATTATCGTATTGCTTTAAGAAAGCTTGTGTCAAATCTTTCCATGAATGGATATTTGATCGGCTCAATTGATTGTACCATCTAATTGTCGACCCGGCCAGACTGTCTTGAAAGTAATGAATTAACAATTAGTCATTATGCACGTGTCCCGCCATCTTCCTACAGAACATGGTCAGGTGGGCTTCAGGGCAGCTCGTCCCGTTGTAGTTTTGAATTTGGGAGGGAGAACCAGATCCGGAACCAGACTTAATTCTTTAACATCTACCCCATAGGAAATTTCAATCCCTTGCATCGCGTCAATTTTCTCCTCTAACCGCCTGTATTTTTCCTCTATTTGTCTAGAGAGATCCTCTCTTATCATCTCGTCAAAGTCTAGGACACCCAGATTCGCAGCATTATCTTTTGGGTTTGACCCGGATCCGATTGGATAATTAGCTGGTCTCGACGTGCCCGTAGCCTGCTGCTGTGCCCTTATAGTAATGGTGGGCTCTCGTGTCGGCATCTCATGGGAAGCCAGGTTATGGGGAGGTGTAAAGCTTGGGGAACCATTGGGTCCTTTTCTTCCTCAATAGCAGGGCTCTTTCCTTTATCAGCCATGCTTTATTTTACTTGCACTAATTCATTTATTAAGCTCTTTTGTACCTCCATGAATTGAATTTTCATTTCTCTACACACCATGGTCATCTGCTCTTGGATGCGTTCTTGCATCTGATCTTGTAATTCTTTTTGGATTTGTTCATGTCTTTGCTCCATAGCTTTAGTTTTCTTTCAGGTATTATAGCGATATGAGTTTTCAATGATTACTGATGCAACTGAATGGTAAGTTTTTAATAAGTTAGGATCGTTATGTAGAAATATGCGAAAATATGATGCAAATAAGATGCACGTATGCAAGAGAAAGGTATTGACTTATAATTCATTTTCCATTTAGAAAACTTCATTTGGATAATAAGTTCCTTAACATAAAGCAAATTACATAAACGGTTTTGCTTTGATGCTTAGAACCTTGACTTTCTTAAGGAGGCTTGATAGCTTTTGACCTCGTTCCGTCTTTGTCTTGTACTGTATGCCTAGCTCTTCTGCTTTAACTACCAGTGTTTGCACATGATCAGCTACTCCACGGATTTGATTTAAGGCCTCACCCATAACATAATCCCTCTCTCTGACTTCTTTTTGGGTTTGTTAAAGGTGCCAATCATTTGTCTCCAACGTCCTTTCCAAAATCTTAGTTCGTATTTCACTATTCTGCAATGAGGCTTCTAATTCTTCCACCTTCTTACTCAGTCTCTCGATCTCAGCTCGACTTGCTTTCAACTCCATTACTGAATTTCGACTATGATGCCTGTACAAAGACTTCTCCAATTCTCCTACTCGAGCTTTTAATTCAGTCACTTCGGCTTGGCTTTCTAGAAGGCAACTCTTCATAGCATTTTCTTGAACTTGGGCGTCTTGAAATTTGTTTTCCAGTGACTAGTTTTATTTTTCTCTTCACGGATTTCCTGCTGCCATTGCTCTGACGTCTTACCTAAACCGATGGTTTTCATTGATAATCGAAGCTTTTTATAGTCCTTTTTTAGGCTGCTAAGATCTTCTTCAGCCTTATTCTTCCCTCTTCTCAATTTTTCCTCTTCTAGCTTCTGAACATCGACGTCTAATCCTAAAAGCACTTTCTCTTCTTCCAGCTTTTCTATCATTTTCTCCATCTCAGCATTTTTCTTTTCAAAATCTTGTTTAATTATTTCTAATTCAGTCGGGACAACCTGTAAGTGTTTTTCAATTGGGCGGACAATCTCCGAGTTTGGCACAGGAATATTGTCGTTGATCCTTCTGTTTCTCCGCCAATTATATTCTGCAGTTATCATGGGATTGGCGCTGAATGCTTTCATTTTTCGTACCTGATTTCATACATTTGAGATTTCTTGAATCCTTTTCTTATTATTTTCTCCCCAGTATGCGAATTCACACTGAGCTAAACCTTGAGTCGTGGGTATGAATTATCTTGATCTGTATTGTCTTGACACTAACAAAGGTGTATATCCGGTTGCTCCCCATATTCCTGCTAATGGAACCCAGTTGAGATCTCCGCATCGATACAATATTTCATCAGGAACGAACCATAGTGCTCGCCACTCTATGTCTTCGTCTTTGAGGCTTTGGAGTATGGCCATTCACTTTTCTTTTGAGAAGTTTTCTTGTCTTTACATGGCCACGAACTTTTTCAAAGAGGAGTAATCTTCAGACAAGTACTGATAGTAGACCTTTTCTGTTTCCAGAAGTGACTATGAAACCATACCATCAGTAGCAGTGCGCATGCAATAAATCGACCTTCTCCCTATTTTCTACACACATTTAAGGATCTAAAAGTTTCAGCTAGTATGGCCGGGACAGGTGTCACTCTTTTACTCAATCTATCAAACAAATTTATCACCGCGTCTTCTATATGCCCCAAAGCCTTTGGAAAAACGACCAACCCGTAGATACTTAGGGCTAAAATGTCGATCTTTTTCTTTGCATCTGGATGAGCCAGTATCAAATCTCGCAAACTTTTCCACGTGATGCACTTGTTATCGCCTTTGACCTTAACTCGAGCTGCAACCCACTGTTCACTCATGCCTGTGATGTTTATTAATCTTTTAACAATGGTCGGGAGATTTGGAGCTCTAGAATAGGCCTTATCTACCGAAATCTTCGAACAACGGAGCAGAGTGATGTATTCTTCTATCGTCGGTGTTATGTCTACATTCTCGAACGTGAAGTAATTATAGGCTGAGTTCCAATACTGTGTTAAGGCTCTAAAGAGAGATTTGTCTACCTTAACTTCGCACAAGTATGGCAAATCTCCGTATTCTTAGTAAAAGGTCTGTTTCATGTTGTTGTCCCAACTGTCCCATATCTCTTTCAACTCTAGCACATTGTTTTGAGCCGTGCTGATCCTGGTGTAATCCCAAAGTTCTGACTCATATCCTTCCGATAAGCTGTCCCTCTTTTAACGCTGAGTCTCCTCTGACCACATGCACACGACCATATTATCCTTTACTTTATCAAAGTACTTGTTTTCCATGATTAATTCTCTTATCGGTAACTGAACTTTTGAATCTATACCTTTCCTTTATATGATGATGAAATACAATGCAAAAGAGACAAAATAAACAAGTTAGCGAAACGCAACAATAACAATATACAAGTATAGCATAAAACCTAAGAGTTTGTCATGGAAAGTTGCTAAATGGTTTAGTACAACTCTTTCTAAAGTAAGTTCCTATGGTTTACTATATGTGGTTTTAGGCTCTAAAGTAGGGGTAACCAAACCAGCAAATTCCTCGATCCTCACCCATTACATGCTCACACGGACGAGTTCGGTTTAGGGGACGCATTTCCCACATGTTTGCATGGAAGTGAAAACTTCACGAAAACAAGGGTACTTTGTAATCTCGAAAGCAATCCACTATCCTCACAGAGGTGAAGACCTCACGAAGGAGTAGTTTTCGGCTTCCACTTAAAAAGGTAATATCATATACAGATGTATGCAAATTTATACTAGCAATATCACATAATAATGTCACAAAAGATGTTGAGGATCGCATGTTAAACAAAATTGAAGCTTAAAAGTTTCCAAAGAAGACCTGAAAATAATCAATTTTGGCTTGACTCTTGTTTATTTTAAAAAATCACCAGCGGAGTAGCCAGCTATCGAAACCATCCTTTCTGAAAAACGACGTGTTTCAAAAATTATTTTAAAATCGAAAAATAATGGAAGTCGCCACCAATCATTTACTCGATGTGATTGGATCACAACAAAACGTTTTAAAAAAACCATTTTGAAACATGCAGGTCTTCGAAATCCAGAAAAATAGGTTCGGGAGTCGGTTACACATGAGAAAGGATTATCACCCTCATACGCCCAAAATTGGTACCGTATTGATTATTTTCAGGTATTAATTTGTAACATTTATAAGCTCGAATAAAGTTTAAAATACGATCCTTGAATGCATGAGTTAAGTTTAAAAGAAAACAGGTTTGTTTGGAAATCCCGTTGTTTCAAAGTGATCGAGGAAGAAAGTCACGTCCAGTGAGTTAGGACATGACATTTCAGGATCCAGAAATAACGAGTTTTCCTTCGTAAAACTTCTTAGATTTTGGGAAAAGGATGTTCGATTATCCCGATTTGATGAAAGGTTGCACCTATTAAGTTAAGACGCAAATTTTCAGAATCGAAGATAAAAAAAACATTGCCTTAATTAAGGGTATTCGATTATTTCGATTTGAAGAAAAATTGCATCTAGTAAGTTAAGGCGTAAATTTTCGAAACTCGAAATAAAAGAACATTGCCTCGATTTTAAAGTTTTTATTAAAACAATTTTGAAAACAAACATGCTAGTTAAATACGAATAAGCAGTTTATAATGGATATTGAATAACGCGAAGTAAGATAAATAAGGAGAAAAAATGGTAAAAAAATAAAAAATACGAGTTCATAGTGGTTAAAATAAACGCAAATATTGATGATGAAGAGAAATAATGCGATCGGGTTTAAAAATGAGACTTTTCGGATACTCGGGGGCAAAATGGTAATTTTAGGAAAATTTAGGTTTAAAAAGGGAATTTTTGGAAGTTTCGGGGTCAAAAATGGGATTTTGGAATTTTGGGGGAAAAATGGAGTTTTTTGAAGTTTTTGGGTCAAAATGGTATTTTTGGAAGTTTAGGGGGTAAAAATGGAATTTTTGGAAGTTTAGGGGTCAAAAATGGGATTTTTGGAAGTTCGAGGGGTAAAAATGAAAATTTTGGAAGTTTTGGGTCAAAAATGGGATTTTTGGAATTTTGAGGGTAAAAATGGAATTTTTGGAAGTTTTGGGGTCAAAAATGGGATTTTTGGATGTTCGGGGGTGAAAATGGAATTTTTGGAGGTTCGGGGTCAAAAATAGGATTTTTGGAAGTTTGGGGTTGAAAATTGAATTTTTGGACAGTTTAGGGACCTATAGGGCAATAAAACCAAAAACTGGTGACACGTGGCAGACCCTCAGGCATCCTATAGTCAGAGGACTAGTTTGAAATCCATAAAAAAATTTTGGGTCAATTTTGTTATTAAATAAAACTCAATTTTAGGATTAAATTAAAATAAATTAAAAATAAGAGGGACTGTTTGCAAAAATAAACCAAAACAATGACACGTGACAGCTCTTGATGCTTTCAAAAGGTCGAGGGATTAAATTGAAAAACTATGAAAATCATTGGGCCAATTTAAAATTGATTAAAAGTGCAAAAAGGACCTGATTGAAAATTTTAGAAAAAACGGAAGGATCGAACGCATAAATAACCCCTCCTTGAAAAAACAAGCGGATCCTAGGTCGGGTCGGGTCGAGTCGAGTCGGATTTCAGGTCGGTCATGGGTTATGAGGTGAAACGGTGCCGTTTTGAGCATTCTGAAGCCATGCCAAAACGACACCGTTTTGGATGGCTATAAATAGGTCATTTCTTAGAAAAAAAAAATCATTTTTACCCCCTTTTCAAAAAAAAACCAAATTCTTCTTCAAAAAAACCTCTCGAACACTCATGGCCGGCCAATCTCCGGCCGGTTAGTCCGGTCGCCATCTGTCGCGTGTGACCACAAGCGCCATCGTCCGGGCCGTGCGTCGTCGCCGCGCCTGGACACGCGCACCGGTCCGATCATGTCTCCGTCGCCGCGCTTCCTCCTACGCACCACGCGCCTCCGTCGAAAGTAAGAGCCGTTCCTTTTTTTCTTTTTTGGTTTTAAACCATTCTTAAAAAATCCTTTTTTTTAACTGTTTTTATTTTATTATTAATCGTTTCGGTTCTTTCTTTTTTTTTTTTGCAAATCCACGGATGACAAAGTATTGGTGACAAAATATTCCATTATAATATTCTCGCATGATGAGATTTATAGTCGAAGATACGGAATCATCTCATATTTTCTTGGAAAAAGTTCTTTATTTGATATCATCGACAGATAATATAAGAAAGACTATAAGCATCCACCACTTTGATGTCTCCATCCAAGTACTATTAATTTGTATGAATACGGTAAAACTCATTTGAATAGTCCAATCGGTTTAAATAGGGGTAAAAGTATTATAGAATTTTTGAGTTTGACTGTATTTTGCTCCCTCAACTTAAAAAAAAGTGTAAATTAATTTTTATAAGTTAATAATTGGTTTTTGTATGTCATGCCGACATATATGTGGCACGTCATGTGTCATTGTTTAATTATTTCGTCGGACACATTGGTTTTTAATATTACAAATAGATGAAACTTTTAATAGAAATGATTAATTTGCTCTTGAATCTAATGTTTAAAGATTAATTTACCTATTTTTTTTAGTAGAAATCACAATGCAATTTGATTCTCAATATAAAGACTTTTATTGTATTGTAGGTTTACATTATCAACGTTTGCATATTTTGTCAAAGTGTTCATAATTATATTTTTTTAGTGTATTTTGGTTATCAATTCTTGCTCTATTTTTCAATCTGCTTTTTTCTAACATATTTAATGAAAAAAATTCAAGCTTTCAATCTTTTTTTCTTTCAAAATGTTTCAATCTTTTATATGTTTGTTTATTGAGAAGTTTTTATACCGAGTTAAATTTTTTAGATAATTACGTTTATTTTTTTAAAATTAAGAATTATTTTTTAATTTAATATATTATTTATTTATTTTATTATTTTTCACCTGTAATTATTTTATTGGGTTATCTAAGTAATAAATTACATCTCATTAAAAATATTTCACATCATCCTCGTTAACTTTTTTTACGGTACTTTCATTAAATCTGTTAAGAAAATAGATTGAAAAAAGAACAAAGATTGATGGTAAAAAAAGACTCAAAAATATAATTAGGAGTATTTTGACAAAACATGCAAACATTAATGACCAAATTTATTATTAAGCCATGATTCAAGTGTGTTAGCATGGCCCAAACCCATCTTAGATTTGGGTCTGGGCCGGATTCTAAGAAGTTTGCAGGCTCGTAAGCTTGACCTAAAGGCTAAACTCCCAGGGTGAGTCCGCAAGATGACGAGCTAAACTTGATCTTTGTATTACGAGGTCACGTATTGCAAGATTACATGGGTTCAGAATCATGTAACACATGCATATTTATATATATGAAGCTTATTTAATCTGTCTTATCAATAAACAATATCATATGATATAAATAAATAAATTTCATTATTTGAAAAACACACCCTCGACAAAGTATAATTGATTGAATGACATCATCATCTGCGTTGAATACGTATTTAGATAGTTTTAAACATAAGTAGAAGTTAATATTTTTTTATGTGTGCGTGTGTGTGGGGCCTCCTGCGAAGAATCCTAGCTAGAAAATATAATGCAGCCTGTTAATCATCAGATGCTCTTGACCGCTTCGTTGAGACGACCATTACTATGTTTTTCCTACACATTCTTCTTGTCCTTCCGATATGTACAATGAAAAAAAACAAACTAGATTTCGTCTTCTTTAGAATACTTCATACGAAATTTCCTTTATATTCAGCAAACTCATCTTGTTTTCTCAAACCCAAGGGAGGAGGAGGTAGTAATCATCAGCCTAGTCCCATGTCAAATTTATTTCAATTTGTGTGTTTATTTGTTGTTTGTTTTAGGGTGGGGGTGAAGGCGGAGAGTGGTGGTGGAATGATGGAAAATATTGCAGAAACGAAGAAGGTGGTGCATGTTGGAGTAATCCTTGATGTGAATTCATCAGTTGGATCGGTAGCAAATGCATGCATTCGCATGGCAATCTCAGATTTCTATGATGCTCGTCCTAACTTCAGAACCAGATTGTCTCTACACCATAGGAACTCCGATGATGCTCTTGCTGCTGCTTTTAAAGGTTCTTTATTATTTGATTAATATCAATATAATTTAAACTATACGTAAATTATAGTAAATTACTCAAACTCAATTAATAAAATTAAACTCAAATAATTTTTTTAAAAATTAAAAACCAAAAAAAAAAAATTCAATTCATCTAAAAATTAATATTTTAAATGAATTAAAAATAAAAAATAAATCTATGTTGAAATTTTTCTTATTGTGCTCTCTCATTCTTACTCTTTCACCTTTATAACTTGCTTGAATAGAACTAGTAAACCCAAAGATATTGGTAACAACTCAACACCTTCAACCTTTTTCGGACTTGGATAATAGTGTTTAAATAATTGATTTGATTAATACCAAAATGAATTACTACTAATTAAATTAGTTGAAATATTAAATTTTTTAATTGTTTATCGAATCAATTTTTTTAAAACTCGTTAATCGAATTAAATTGGTGCCTGACAAAATATAACAAATATAATGACAATGTTCTTTTTCTCTATTTTTAACTCAAAGAAGTAAAAAACAAAAACAAAAACTTGATAGAAACACTAAATTAAAAACATAATAACCTTGGAGTGATTTTTGATGATATAAAAATGAGAATGAAATGGAAAAAAAGGGAAAAGGTGTTGTGAAATATTTTATTTTTCATAATATTTTTCTTTTGACCCATTTAGTTTATATATTGCACTTCATATATATAATACATACTGGGTTTGGATTTATATATAATATTATTAATTCCGGTTAATTAATTAATTATATAGTTTCGAATCAATTTAACTGATGAATGAAATTTCAAAAAAAAAATTAATCGATCCCCAATCAAATTAATTTCGATGACTAATCGATTAATTTTATTTATTTGGTTCGATCAATTAATTCAATTAAAATCGAAAATGATGATTTAATGTGGCAGTTAACGGTATTGTGCCTGAAATGTTACAAATCAATAACATCAATGACCATTTTGTAACAAATTAAAGTTTGATAACTAAAATATAATTTAATTAACCATACATAAGTGACTATTTATGTAGTTTACCCTTATTTTTAATAAACAATGTATAGGGGTGTTTTGAAAGTATAATTATTTTTACTTCTATTGATCATCTATATCCATATGAATTGCAGCTCTAGAGTTGATTGATAATGAAGAAGTTGATGCCATCATCGGCCCCCAAAAGACGACGCAAGCTAGATTTGTGATAGATGTCGGCCAAAAGGCTCAAGTTCCCATTGTTTCGTTTTCAGCTACAAGTCCCTTACTCTCTACTACCCAAAACCCTTTCTTTGTTCGAACAGCCCTAGATGATAGCTCACAAGCGAAAGCTATCGCTGCCATCGTTCAGGTATATGAATGGCACGAAGTAATCCTCATGTACGAAGACACTGAATATGGAACTGGTTTAATCCCCTACCTAGCAGATGAATTTCAACAGTTTGACATTCGGGTGAGTTCTAGGTTTCCCATCTCCCCAAACTCTAGCAAATTGAGCATCTTAAAAACGCTCAATAGGGTAATGACGAAGCAGACGAGGGTGATTGTGGTGCACATGAGTCCTTCCTTAGGGTCTAAACTCTTTTTACTTGCAAAAGAAGCAACCATGATTAGTGAAGGATATGCATGGATCATCACTGATGGATTATCTACTTTGTTGGATCCCATGGGAGCTAAGGCCATTCGTTCAATGCAAGGTGTTTTGGGTATAAGGCAACACATACCTGAGTCTAAAAGACTTGAAAATTTTAAAAAGAAATGGAAAAGTGAGAATCATTCTAGTTCTACCAAATTAAACATTTTTGGGTATTGGGCATATGATACTGTTTGGGCACTAGCTAAGGCTGTTGAAATGGTTCCACAAGAGAGCTCCAATGTTAATGGAGAAAATCATCACAGATATACAAGTCAGTTTCCTGTTATAAAAGTCTCAAAAATGGGCAAAATGATCCTAAACGAGTTACTAAAAACCAAATTTAAAGGCCTCAGTGGAGATTTTAGTTTGGATAGAGGACAATTGCGATCTTCAGCTTTTGAAATCATCAACATGATAGATAACGAGGAAAAAGTTATTGGGTATTGGACCCTTGAGAATGGATTGATTAGGAAACTAGGCAAAGCTAAAAAAGGAAAATCCATGTCCAAATATGAACTTAAACCACCTACCTGGCCAGGAAACACGAAAGACATACCCAAAGGTTGGACAACACCTGTTGGTGGTAATAAGTTAAGGATTGGGGTCCCTCATAAACCAGGCTTTGAAGCATATTTGAAAGTGGAACAGGATAATTACACCAAGAAGTACATCGTAACAGGGTTCTCTTATGATGTCTTCGAGGAGGCATTAGCGTTATTACCTTTCGCAGTTCCCCATGAGTTGATTCCTTTCCGCATTGGTCCTAATGCAGGAACATACAATGAGCTTCTCCGCCATGTCAAAAACCAGGTGCTTGTCTAGAATTAGATTGAGATTTTTCTTCATATTATTTCCATTTATTTTGATACTAATCAATAGCATATTCTTTGTGGTGGTATAGAAATTCGATGCTGCAGTGGGAGATATTACAATTCTTGCAAATCGGTCTCAGTATGTAGATTTTACATTGCCTTACTTGCAATCAGATGTGTCAATGGTTGTGAAAATCAAAGATGATGAGAGAGGTAACATGTGGATATTCTTAAAGCCACTGAGTTGGGATCTTTGGTTAACGACTGGAGTAGCCTTCGTTTGTACAGGTTTAGTAGTATGGATTTTGGAACACCGTATCAACAACGAGTTTAGAGGTTCCCCAAATCAACAAGTAGGAACAGTTTTCTGGTTTTCCTTTTCAATTCTAGTGTTTGCTCATAGTAAGTAACATCTTTTCTATCTAATTTGGAATACATTCATGTTCTTCTTCATCAAGTACGCTAACTTGAACGTGTTGCTTGGTTTTAGGGGAGAAGATAATAAACAACTTGTCAAAATTTGTGCTAATTATATGGATATTTGTAGTACTCATCCTCACCCAAAGTTACACTGCAAGTTTGGCCTCGATGCTAACACTGCAACGTTTGCAACCGACAATCATAGACATCGATGAGCTAAAAAAGAATGGTGATTTTGTAGGGTATGAAACCGGTTCCTTTGTGAAAGACTTTTTGGTGAAGCAATTGAACTTCGACGAGTCTAAGTTGAGGAACTATGGTACCGCTAACGAGTTTGACAAAGCATTATCACAGGGAAGCCAAAATGGTGGTGTTGGTGCAATTTTCGGAGCACGACATTGCGTGGAGCTTTTTCTGGCCAAGTATTGCGACAGATATATGATAGGAGGACCAACGTACAATACTGATGGACTTGGTTTCGTGAGTCTCTTTCAACCCTACTATTAAAAACGTGATTACAATCGTTAATCATATATTAAAAACTTGGTTTCTCTTTTCTTAGGCCTTCCCGCGGGGGTCACCTTTAGTTGCCTATATATCCAGGGCAATCTTGAGTGTGACTGAAAATAAGTCAAAAATGGATGCCATGAAACAAAAATATTTTTCGCAACATAAATCTTGTCTAAAAGATGAACAAACAACGATATCACCCGATAGTCTCGGTTTGTATAGCTTCGGGGGTCTTTTCATCATCACAGCAGTTGCTTCGGTGTGTTCACTCATCATTTACATCACTAAATTTCTGCAATCTCATTGGCCTGCAGTCCACACCGAGCATCATGGCGGTTCGTTTTGGACTAAAATTTGTGAATTGGCAAAGCGTTTTGATGACCAATCTCCTTACGTTATGCCAACAACAGAAGTCGATGCAACTTCTAGCTCTTCACAAAGTTTTGAAGCTTTGGCTAATATCGAAAATGAAGGTGATGTTGTTGTTCAGAATATTACTTCTAGCTCTTCACAAAGTTTTGAAGCTTTGGCTAATATCGAAAATGAAGGTGATGTTGTTGTTCAGAATATTACTTCTAGCTCTTCACAAAGTTTTGAAGCTTTGGCTAATATCGAAAATGAAGGTGATGTTGTTGTTCAGAATATTACTTCTAGCTCTTCACAAAGTTTTGAAGCTTTGGCTAATATCGAAAATGAAGGTGATGTTGTTGTTCAGAATATTACTCGAAGTAGCTCCAATTTATGATGTAAATAAAGTTATTTATGCAGTTCAATTTTTCTACGTTTGTAGAGCTTAATTTAGTGAGTAAATTCCTTATCTCTTAACTCAATACAACAAATGATTCAAGTCTCATCACACCCAGTATAACAACCTCGTTTTTGTACCTAAAGACCTAGATCACTCACCTATACATTTTTCCCTGACAACTTAGGTAGTTAACAGAGCAATAAACCTGTATGCTTTCTCAAATGAACTCATAAGAATTTGTTCCTCAATGAATAGATAAGTACTCTCAACACTTAGTACCAACCTATACAAGTGTCTCAAATATATAGGAATTTCGAAATTTATTAATATACCAGGTCAATTATAATCCAATCCCTTAATAACAACGGGCAAACTAGCAAATATAATATAATAATAAAGACCAACATGAAATGGTCTAGTGGAGATATGTATTCAATACTATATCGATTCACTCTCTATAATTCAAGGGATTTGATTACTCGATCCAATCCAATCCAACTTCATATTCAAGATAAATTGTTTCAAATCGATTGATTTTTATATACGAACTTTCATACTTTCACAATATCAATATCATTTGAAATCTAAAGATTTAATTTCATACTTTCACAATATCAATATCATTTGAAGCCTAAAGATTTTGTTTAAAATATTGCCAACTTCAAACATTCAAGCTGTAAGTCTATTACAATGCTAATAGTAATAGCCACTACTGTTGCCACATCGCCAGCCACTTTAAGAACTTGTCGTGGACAATTTTTTGAACAAAGCCAATTAAAGAAATATATCCCAGTGTCCCCATGGTTTGTTCCCATCAATCTTATCCAATGTGGATATAACCCTGGTGCAGCTCGCTATTGCATA